>OX451738.1:1139154893-1142132393 GCA_948472305.1 Vicia faba
ACATCAGAAGAACATGTTGCATCACTGAAAAACATTATTCAGGGCTGCTGCCAATCGAACGCCTCCTTGAGCTAATCGCAAACTGACGATCGGCAACGCGATAGGAAGTAATCATCTGCAGGACATTGTTTGTTTCATGACAGTTAGAAAATGTAATAAATCTAGTTGCATGGAGAACTATTACAGATTAGATTAGTAGTACGTACCTTCTAGTGTAGCATCTTCGGGGGCATCTTTATATGCGTATTCACAAGCATCTTTAGCACCTTCAGATGCATAAACGTTTGGGCATGTGGCCAGATCAGAACTGCAAGCTTCCCAATCTGCTACTTTATCTGACCATGTTTTCTGCATCAGAAAAATTTGAAGTAAAATGTTTGTGCAAGATTGTAAAGATGTAGAGAAAATTAAAGTGGTTTTGAATGAAATTAAATACCGTGATGTTTTTTGAATGTCCTTAAAGTATTCATCAATGTTATTGTCATAGAATCTTTCTTGTGCTGTTTCAATAATGTTAGCATCCCAAACCTAAATCGTAAAAACTCAGTCAGTAAAGCAGAAAGTGAAATAGTAGCTGATGATTCATGATGGTGAGAATTGTAATCATCACTCACATGGTGAAGATTTTGTTTCCTTGTGTACCAATGAACATCGATTGTATTTCCTCCCTTGTCGGTCGTAAAACCAGTATGTAGAGGCTGCAAATTAACCAAACAAACATATAAGGAGTTATTGATTCCGCTAAATTTTGAATTAAGATTAGAGACGGTGAAATCTGTTTGAAGCTGTTAGACATACCTGATGAACATCTCCCATATAGTGAGAAAGGAACAGAAGTGCTTGTGTAAGGTTATCTGATATTATGATATTCCATTGTCAAACAAGAATTTAGTTATTCAGCATATAAAAGGTCATAGATATATAGAAGAAGAAAAACTGAGGTTTTTTTACGTTGAGTGTCTTTTTTGCCATAGTCAAGAAGCTGAGTGGTGTAGTTGTTAATTGCTGCTACAACACATACATCTTTCACACCATTCAAATCCTTGCAATCCCCTAAATGAATGTTTAGAAAATTGGTAAGTTCAAATCTCATTGAATTAGCTAAAATACATCTTTCACTATAATAGTCATTGAAATGTGAAATCACTGATATTACAAATTTGACATTTCATCCGACTGCTGAGATGTCAGATTGTGTGATAATAGAGACAAAAAATCAACGAAAAGAAAACTTACTAGCGTATTGGAAATTGCAAAGCTTAGGAGGAGTATCGGCGTAGTGCAAAGCAGACGTCCAACGAAGAGCAAACTTGACACGATCAGCCCAGGTACAAACACTTGACAAATCATCATTCGCATAAGCAGGCAGCAATTGTTTGACAGCATCAGCGGCCGCATCGGTCAAACGAGCCTGGGCGATCTTACAAGTAATGGCGTGTCCTTCTTCTCCCCATCCTTGAATGTTTTGAACAAGAAAAATGAATGACAATATTGCAACTAACTGAATTTTGTTACACTCCATTTTTGTTTCTCTTAGTTTACTTTGAAAATTATGTACTTTACTTTGAGTTTATATAGAACTGTGTATATGCAGAGACAACGTATCCAAAAGTCTGACTAAAGGGTGGTCAAATTTTCTAAAAATAAATTTTATATAAAAAGAAATTTGAATATTTATATTTTGTAAAGAAATAAATAAAATGATTTTAGAATATATTTACTAATTTAGGCTCTAAAAATATAAATTAAAATATTCAAATAGATATTTACCAATTAAAAATTAATATTTTGACTTAAAAAAAAGTTAAAAATACGAATTTTAAACAATATATAGTTGAGTTAAGAATATTCGAAAATTATAAAAAGATATAAATCTCAACTAAGTTGGCATCCATATCCTCCTCTATTATTCTAAAAAAAGATGAATCAACTAAGATCAAACCCCCACTTTTTTTTATTTGAACTGAATAAGTTTAAACAATATTTTAATTGAATTCTATGGAATGATCAATAAATTTCGTTTAATTCAATATCAATACATATCAAAATTCTAGCAACAATTTATTCTATAGAATAAATTTCGAAGTGTAATTGACGAACAACTCATAATACTATTTATTAATGTCGAATCAACATGGGGCGTGGCCAAGTGGTATATATATATATATATATATATATATATATATATATATATATATATATATATATATATATATATATATATATATATATATATATATATATATATATATATATATATATATATATATATTTATATATATAGTATATATATATATATATATATATATATATATATATATATATATATATATATATATATATATATATATATATATATATATATATATATAAGGGCTAGTATGGGACAATACGAAGACAAATGATATGACATCTCCCTACAATATTTTCTTGGTCAAGCGCTTCCTAAATCATCCGTCTATTTACTAGATGAGACATTCTCTCTATAGTATGTTGCCTACGTCCATAATAACTTACCAAAGGCATGCAAAGATGAGAGGTGACGTGCCCCTAGTCATAATGACATGGAAGAGGTCATTGAGAAATTAACCACATTCTCTTAAACAGTAGGTGTAACTATCCGCTCCCATGTTCTCTGAGAAGCGTTTACAATTTTCTAGGAATTGGTGATTCAGGCCCATGATTTTCTATAAATACCTCTAACCTATAGGATGAGGATGAATATCTTATATTCATACAAGTACTGTATACACAAAGTTTCTCACCTCCTTATATGAGCCAACTCTCAACCCCAAAATAAACCCTAAAAGCCTCTAACAATATTTAATCATTAGGAGTTGTCATACATTGTAATTTTGTGAGAAAAATCACAGTGCCTACCGTAGGTCCTGGTAAAACTGACCTAGACCACCCTTATAATACTCATTTGAATTGTTGTCTTCGCCATCATGGTCTCCACCCACCATTGTGAATAAAAAAGAGAGCAACTCTGGCCAGCGAAAAAATCCAACAATGATAAAAGTGAAATGACAGAGATGTGTACTACCATGGAATACCTTCGTCGTCTAAACCAAACTTTAAATGACAACATCCTTCAAATCAGCAACGTCAACTAAAAGTTGGCCCTATAGAAGACCTTGAGGTACTAGATCTTCATCCACTCTAAAACGAGATATGGGAGTCACCCGTTATAGAAAATTTCAAGCCTCCCTTATTGGCTATATTTGATGGGTGCATTGACCCATTTGAACATGTTGTCTCCATAAACATATAAATGGTGATCAATAGAGCTCCCGACTCGTTGAAATGCAAATTCCTCTCTAGAACCTTCAAAGACGCGGCCCTTAGGTGGTATATGGGTTTTCCCTGACTCTCAATCCCCAACTACCAAGACTTGGTGAAAATACTAGTCCACTAGTTCACAACGAGCAAGCACCAAAAGATGGACGCCACTAGCCTCTTCAATATACATCAGCGTCCCTCCAAATATCTAAGGGAGTACCTCGCCTGCTTCAATGAGGAGACCATCGAGGTCGACCATCTAAGTTAGGAAATGTTTCTGGGAGAATTTCAGAATGGCCTTAGGGCATGACACTAGAATGTATCCCTCGCCTAGACGCATGTGCCTTCTTTAGCCGAGCTGGAGACGAGTGAAAAATTCTATATAAAAGGGGAGTAAATAATGTTGAAAAGAAGGCCACATATGAGGAAAAATGCACATCCAATATCGATAGCTCAAAAGAGTCGTGTGGGAACTATTACACTCGTCCATCAGGGACTGGATGATGTTTAAGAGAAGTGGAAAATCTATAGGGAAATTCACACCCCTGAACACTTACCATGAGAAGATATAGTGAGAAGTTCTCCACACACAAAAATTCCCGCAACCTTTAAATCCAAAGTTAGACATCATGAGGCTTGAGCCTATCAGCTAGTGGAAGTTCTATAAGGTTAAGAAGCACCATACTAAGGATTGTTATCAACTTAAGAAGGAGATCGAGCGTCCAGTCCAATAGGGTCACCTAAAGAAGTATGTCAAATGTGAATCAACTCAAAGGTCAGATGGATCTAAATCTCAAGGGAGAGATTCATCGAGAAGTCTTGGATCTAAGAAGGGAAAGTAACCAAAAAGGAAGGAAACGATAAAGTTGTAGCGGCTTAAATTTATGTCAATCCACTCCAGATGACCCAAGCTATAGAAAGTCACTTCCCATGAAATGCAAGATACACCTTATGATCTCCACTTTTCTCTACACTCACCTTGAATCTTTATTTGACTGACATTGGAGTGCTAACTATGCAGGTTCACCCTACACTACCGTATTGAAGATCAGTATCACCGGTTCAGGATTCTGCATCACCATCTTGCACCTAGTTTTGATTCCATAAAAGAACTGTGGTGTTGTCTGTGGGAAATGAATTCTAATTCCCAATAAATTCCATGGAGGGATCATCCTAGATCTAGACTCGGATTTGTACTATAATTTCCAAATAATGGAGGTAACTACATCAAATATAGTATAGAAAGTTCCTGATCAAGCTTCTAGTCTTGTATCCCCTTAACTATTCATCATTAACACGATCCTTACCATATACACTTCAAAAATATGGCATGTTTATAACGAGTTATCGCGTAGATCCATTACCAGAGTATCTTTTTCATCTGGCGAAGAACCTATGAATGATGAATGAAGATCGTAATGCACCATATCTAAAAGATCACGACAAGTGAATTGAACTATAAACACATGATCATTAGCGGTTGAAGTGGTTACCATTGTGAATCATGTTATACGTCGCAACAACTCAAAGTGTTAGATATTCTGATTTTACCCTACCACATCTTATTGTTACCACTGAGATCCACATCATTGTAATATTCGATGGGATTTGTCAATTAGAACACCTCTTCCACCTAGAAATTTGATATTGAGTCAAGAAATGAAGATCTAAATGCACAAAGACGTTCAAGGAACGAGGAAGTTCCAAGAATCACAAATATAGACTTACCAATGATCACAACAATTTCCACAACTGACGGAAGTTCTTATGATATATCTCATAGGAAATAGGCTATTGGCGACAACTTGTGATCCGATGCAATCAAACTACCAAATCTCATTCGATCGGACCGGGTGATCCGTTATTGCACACAGATAAAAAACGAGTAAATTTTAAATATAGTTATGGTAACGACAACTCGAGTATTGTATCGTGAGGATTCTTGAATTATTATTTAATAATAGGAATCGAATTGGGGGGATTTTGTTTTAGGGTCGAATTATAAAAACAAATTAAAATAAGTGATTATTCAATAAGCTAAAACGGTTAATCCCACTGATTCGGGTTCTGACTTATCATCGTTTATGATAACACCAATCCCTAAACATTTTCCATCCTATTCGATTATGAGATTAATCAGACAAGCTCCTATCAAAATCATACGAATTATGTTCTTGTTACCGGATTAAGCAAACAGTTAAGAATATGACGAGTTAGCGAATTAAGCAAACGATAACACGCAATAAAATTTAGGAACATGCATACAATTGAATTTAATAAATTCTATCATATGAACAACAGTTTAATTAAGAAAACAATTGCAATCAAATTGAGCAAATGATATCATAGAGAAGGATTGAATAGAAATCAGATTTAAATTGGTATTAGAATAACCTAAAAGTAATGGAGCCCGTAAGTAGCAGGATTTGCCTTCAAAAATTAGTTCTCCATAGCAAGTGTACAAAGCAAAATATTTTTTGTGAGTAATGTGTTACAACCTCTCTAGTGGCTGCAGGCCTTATAAAATAAAACAAGGGTTTCCACTTACAAAATGAACCGGGTCAAAAACATAACCAAGCCCATAAAACTGACCCAAAACAAAATGTTTCTAATGCTGCAACTTCAATGAATTATTCAAGTCTGCTACAGTCCTAATTAGCTTCTGGATCCAACTTGAAAGTTTTAGATCTTTCTCTTAGCTTTCCAACGCATATTAGAACGCCTCGATTCGATTCTTGTAGCTCTAGTTATGAATTTTTCAATAAAATCTGCAATGCTGAAAATTAAATACGAAAATCAAATTAAACCAAAAATAAACTAAATTAGAAAAACATTATAAAACATAAAAATAAACAAATTAAAATATAGAAATGCTTAAGTACAAATATGGAATAATTTTCATCAAAATTCGCTAATCAAATTCCCCCATACTTGAACTTTTGCACTCCGAGCAAAATAAAATCAAAAACTCAAGAAACACAACATGAACATCAATTACTCATTCCAGGCTACAAACTCTTCTTCGGTTAAGACTGCATTGATAAGTACTAATCTTGCACACTAAGGATATCGTAGGAACACTACTCCGCAATTGTGCATTCATAAGCCTCCTGAATATACAACCCAATTCGAATCATGTTATTATGCCAGAGCCTAACTTACTCATTCTCCTTTTTGCTCTCTTTCATTTTGGCGCAATCACATTAAGCCTGTCATCTCAACACACTCATAGTAAGGCGACCGGTTAGTGACTCTGATCCTTTTTGCATGGGGTTCTGGTATATGAGTGGTATAATCCTTTGCTTACTCAATTGTAGTTGCGGGGATCGGACCGTAATTCGTCCTACCAAGTTCAGCACCAGAAACCTCTAAATCAACCAACAACGGGTCTGATGATCAAATTTTGTAGGTTCCACAGCCGTTGGATTAAGTGACCGCGTGAGGGTTACCAAACTTAGAAGGTGCATTCCCTATTTTTTTTTCAAATAAAACCTGGATCACTTACTTATATTCATCGGCTTCCCTACGTAGAGCATGTGTGAGATGGTGTTGACTGCTAAGATAAACTACTCAAGAGTTATTAAAGAATGAGAATTTAAGGCTATGTCATAATAATTATTCAAATTAATTTCCATATGTAAGAGACTTACGGTGTTAAGACGATACCGATCTTGCAAAATTTTCCCAAGTCTCCACAACTAATCTCAGATTAATCTTATAACCTAAAACTTATACAAAAATAAATTTTTTATAATAATTGAGAACAAAACAAAACAACAAACAAAAGCAAAGAAAACAAATCAAATAAATGATTCTCTCCCTCACACTTAAAACACACATTGTCCTTAATGAAAGAAACAAGCATAAAATAAGAGAATAGGAGAGAGAGAGAGAGAGGAAAGAACACACTCGAGGAGTTAAGGCGGATAGATGACCGTATAAGTAGCCTTTTCTGACGAGAGCTCTTCTATAGTTTCCTCTTCTAACATGGGACTCTCATGGAATAGCTTGAGGAAGTGTCCTTTGACTTTGCAATTTTTATCAATACCTGCACTTTTTATTCATGTTCTTCTAAAGTAAAAGTATCAAATGGGCACGTCAACGTGATCTCATCTTTCACAACATCAAGGATCACAAGGTTACGAGGCTGCCCCACTGCTTTTGCTACATCTTCAAGTGAGATCATATGCATACATATGGTCGGACTAATATCATAAATATCATCCAAGGACCATCCAATTCCTTTCTTATGCTTCTTCAAAACCTGCAAAAATTTACTTTCTTGATCAAAATAAAGTTTAGAAGAAATTATAACCGGAAGTTTTTCATTCATCTCTAAATAAGCATATTTAAGATTTTCAAGAATTGGTTTCAGCTCTCGGGAAGGTGGTTGTTCGATGGATGGTTTGTTTCGGGCAGCCGAAGTGTCGAGAGCTTCTTCCACATGAACAACTTCATTTACAAACTCGTCTGCAGTAAGAATATCAACTTACAAGGTAGCCTCAATTTCAGCACAAACAGAGAAAATTTTACTATCAGTACAAACATCACAAGAGTAAACAACATCAAAATCAGATAATGATAAAAAATCAACTGTAAACAAATCAGTACAAGTATCATCAACAGTCTCAAAAAGCAACTCTATTGGAAAAACATAATTCTCTTCCAAGGGTTTTTGGTTTGATCCTTGAGCTTGCTGCATGACATTCATCAAAGAGGCAAGTTGTTCAATCTGTGTTTGCAAAGTGTGGAGAATAGAATCTATTTGTTGTTGAAATTGGAGATTTTTTCAGCCATTTATTTGATAATTTTTTCCAAATATGATTGTGTGTCAGCTTCCAATGATGCATTTTGTCGAAATTGTTGATAGGGCCAAATAGGCTGCTCTACAAGATATGAGAATTGTCCTTGAAGATCACCTACCATTTGGACCTCACCACAAAAATTAGTATCTAACAACATAGGACATGCATCATTACCATGAAAATTTGAAGAACAAATATTACAAATCGCAAGTTGACTATGATTTTGATAGCATGATTGTTGTTCTCTTGCTTTCATCAAATTAATAAGATAAGCCAACTGATCCAATGAGTCTCCCATTTATATATATATATATATATATATATATATATATATATATATATATAGTATATATATATATATATATATATATATATATATATATATATATATATATATATATATATATATATATATATATATATATATATATATATATATATATATATATATATATATATATATATATATATATATATAACACTAAAATTTCATCTAATTAAGACAAATAAGAATTTTGAGAATTTTTTGGTATTTTTCGACACTATGAAAATAGTAAAAAATTAATTAAAAATAGAAGAAAAAAAAAGAAGAAGAATTTGCGATTTTGAGGGTCAAAATGTTTTAGAATTCTATTCTAAAGGAGTACTGTTCTTCGATTTTTTTATGAACTTCTGGAAAAAATTCAGAGCAAATTGAAACAGTGACTTTCAAACTTACCTGGTAGGCTAGAATACTTACCATTGTACTACAACCTATATTACAATCATGAAAACCAACAAGCACAACAAAAAAACAAGGAAAAAACTAGCAAGAACACCATACCTATGACTATAATATCAGTTAGTAAAAACAAGAATCCCCGGCAACGACGCCAATTTCATCCGCTGTCGCACACAGATAAAAAATGAGTAAATTTTAGATGTAGTTACGATGAAGAAAATTCGAGTATTATATCATGAATATTCTTGTGTTATTATTAACCAATAGGAATCAAATTGGGGGGTTTGATTTTACGGTCGAATTATAAAAATAGATTAAAATAAGTGATTATTCAATCAGCTAAAACAACTAATCCTTCTGATTCGGGTTCTGACTTATCATCGGTTATGATAACATCAATCCCTAAATGATTTCAATCCCTAAACTATGTGTAAATCGGAGTTACAGTTCTCAAGTTATGACAAAATTACAAAGCTGATTTTTCAGAACAGTGGCGAGCGTGCTAAGCGCGCTCTGAGGGTGCTAAGCCCGGTCTTCGGGTTTTTAAAGTGTATAAATAGAATTCTAAACATATTTTTAGGGTTATGCTTTAGGGTTTTTGTTCCCAAAGTCATCACCTTAATTTTTCTTAGGTTAGATTTTAGAAAACAATATTTGTGGCTTGTAATTGGATGATTCATAGTCGGGAGCTTGATTGATCGTGTCTGACACCATGAAAGATTGGGTTTTCTCCTATTTTCTTCTTTTTTCAACCCTCTATTGTTGGAGTTTGTTTTTAAGTATGCTTTTTTTTGTATGTATAGTGATTACTCGTGGTGTTGTATGATTCTTTCTTTACAAATCATTCTTGGTGATTGCTTGCTTTATTTGGATTTGAGTTGCTATAGATATATACTCCTTAGATTCAGATTTAGGATGAACACCTATTGGGTTTTAACTCTAGAGATATATTAAGGCTTAATAATATTGTGGGTATCAACTCTTAATGCCTCTGTATTGTTTTAGTTGTGTGAGACATCATTGACAAAGAGCAAAACAATTGTTTTCTCACTTTGCGTTAGATATAACCTCTGTGTGAGTGGTACATGATGATTTTTACGAGTAATTAAGGTTGAGTGCGACTGATTGATTAGTTTAATTATTTAGCGGGTATGTGAAATTCAATCCCGAGAGTTTTCTCCTTTTCAAAGAATGAAATTCTTTGATGTTCATAACTTTTAATTCCCGCATTTAACTTTTATACAAACCAACCCAATTCAACCCCAAACTCATAAATGCGAGAAATTGTCGAACGAAAATTCAGTAGCACTAATCCCTGTGGAGACGATATGATAAAACTAAAAATACTTACTTTTTCTTACCACTTAACCACTTCAGCACACTTCCATTGACCCAATTGACTTGTAAAGGAAAGGCGTTTGTGTAGGACATCCATTGTGAGGAAAGTTTCAGAGAACTGAAGAAGA
Organism: Vicia faba; assembly: GCA_948472305.1. Lineage (NCBI taxonomy): Eukaryota > Viridiplantae > Streptophyta > Magnoliopsida > Fabales > Fabaceae > Vicia > Vicia faba. The sequence goes on from OX451738.1 coordinate 1,139,165,168, forward strand.
AGTTGACTATGGCTCCAGTTTTGACCTTATAGAATCCTAATGAATCGTTTGTGGTATATTGCAATGCGTCTTTGATGGGTTTGGGAGGTGTGCTAATGCAAGACGATAAGGTTGTGGCTTATGCTTCACGACAAATGAGAGTGCATGAAAAGAACTATCCTACTCATGATTTAGGATTAGCTAGTGGTGTTTGTTTTGAAGATTTGTAGGCATTACCTCTATGGTTCTAGATTTGAAGTATTCAGTGATCACAAGGGTTTAAAGTATCTTTTTTATCAAAAGGAATTGAATATGAGACAACGAAGGTGGTTAGAATTTCTGAAGGATTATGACTTTTGCTTAAATTATCATCCCGGTAACGCTAATGTCTTGGTTGATGCTTTAAGTCGGAAGTCCTTGCATGTGTCTGCTATGATGATTCGAGAGCTAGATCTTATTGAGCAATTTTGAGATTTGAGTATGATTTGTGAGCTGGCAGCATAAAGCGTGATGCTGGTATGTTAAGGGTAAATAATGATTTTTGGATAATGTTAAAGAAATTCAAAAGTTGGATGTTAAATTCATAGATTTGAGGGGTTCGATAAATCAAACTAAAAAAAAGTGATTCCAAAGTAGATGAACAGGGAGTGTTGAGGTTCTGAAGTGGAATTATTATACCAGATGACCCTGAGTTGAAACAGATGATTTTGGGAGAGAGTCATCGAAGTAGCTTGAGTATCCACCCGAGGGATACTAAGATGTATCAATATTTGAAAAAGATATTATGGTGGTTCGCAATGAAAATAGATATGGTGCAGTTCGTGCATGTCTGTTATACTTGTTAGAAGTCAAAGGTTGAGCACGAGAAACCTACAGGATTGATGCAAGCGTTGGATGTTCCATAATGGAAATGGGATAGTATATCAATGGATTTTGTGACAGGCTTGTCAATTACTCTAAGAGGGCATGATATGATTTGGGTGATAGTTGATAGACTGACGAAGTTGGCTCATTTTATTCCGATTAATGTCAATTTTCCTGTACCAAAGTTGGTAGATATTTACATCTGTGTGATTGTGAAGCTTCATGGGATTCTGTTAAGTATTTTCTGTTACAGAGATCCGAGATTTAATTCTGGATTTTGGAAGAGTTTGCAGGATACACTGGGCTCTAAGATGAGATTAAGTTCTGCGTATCATCCATAGATGGAAAGGACTATTAAGTCTTCAGAGGATTTGTTGAGAGCTTATGTCCTTGAGTAGGAAGGTACTTGGGATATTTATCTTCTAGTGATAGATTTCACTTATAACAATAGTTTTCATTCTAGAATTGGAATGGAACCCTTTGAGGAATTGTATGGTTGAAGTTATATAACACCTTTGTATTAGTATGAATATGGTGAGAACATGGTACTTGGACCTGAGATTGTCCAACAGACTACGAAGAAAGTGACATTAATTCAGAAAAAGGTGAAAGCTCCGCAGAGTAGGGAGAATAGTTACCATGATAAATGAAAGAAGGATCTTGAGTTTCAAGAAGGAGGTCGTGTATTCTTGAGGATGACTCTAATGACCAGTATTGGACGCGCCTTAAAATCGAGAAAGCTTACTCCTCGGTTTATCGTTCCATATCAGATTTTTGAGAAGGTGGGAACTGTTGCTTATAGGGTGGCCCTGCCACCTAATCTTTCAAATTTTCATGATGTATTCCATATTTCGCAACTCCAAAAGTACATTTCAGATCCATCTCATGTGATTCTGATGGATGACGTACATGTGTGGGATAACCTTACGGTTGAAACCTTGCCTATGAGAATCGAAGACCGTGAAATGAAAAAGTTGAGGGGCAAGGAAATTGCTCTCGTGAAGGTAGTTTGGGGAGGAACTTCCAAATAAAATATGACGTGGGAGTTGGAGAGTAGGATGCGAGAGTCGTGTCTGGAGTTGTTCGCATCAGGTAATTTTGAGGACGGAAATATTGTAAGTGGGAGAGAGTTGTAATACCCCAATCTTTATTGAATGAATTTTTATAAATTAATTATGTGATATTGTGTATTTACATGCGTTAATGAGTCTTTTATGTGTTGTGATGCCTTGTTGAGGGGTAATTACTTTAGAAAATATAGAAACTAAGGTATTAGGGGGGTGTAACCAAAAGTGTATAGATCTAAGGGTGAAGGTAGAGTGTTATTAGAATATTATTATTAGATTATTGGAATAATAATTATATTGGTAATAATTAAATAATTATTTTTCTTAATTATTATAATGAAGAAGAGCATAAGTGGGATAAGATAATAGGGGGTCTAGGGGTTAAATTTGTAAAAATCATGAAGGGAAGAATCACTTTAATTTAAGTGATCGTAGAAAACAGAGGAGAAAAGAAAAGATCTTGTTTTGGGAGAAGAGGAAGCACGAAAGAGAGGAAAAGCTAGGGCTAAGAGAACCTCCACTAGAGCGCCTTCGAAGAACGTCGACTAACGTAAGGGTGGGGTTTTTTATTGCTTAGGGATTGCTTGATATATATATATATATATATATATATATATATATATATATATATATGGGTGGGTAGTGTTAATCTCTACGGTTATCATCTATTTGTTGTCTTTGATGTAATGGATGTGTCGATGTTTGCCCTGTGTATGAAATTGTATGAATTTGTGCATGTGATTGCAATTTTTGGTGAATTAAAATGTTGATAATGGTGTATATAAATAGGAACTAGAAATTGAACTTTAGACTTTGCATTGAGTGGAATTTAGGATTGTTTGGGTGTAGAAATAAATGATTTTTCGTAAAAGGAAAATAGCAGAAAAGTGCTTCTGCACTGGTGTTACACCCCAATTTTTGCCCCTAAGATCTCTCATTATGTCATATTATCATTACATCAAAATCACACATTAGGGTTGGTTCTACTTTCTATTTCATCCTATCTTTAAGTTTATTATTGAGGGATCACCAAGCACCTTGAGTTATGTATCTTGTACATGTATTTTCTTAGGTGGATTAACTTTTCACTAACATCAAAATATGTATATATGTTTCTTTGGATGCTCATATTGTAGGTGATGGCACAATTGCATCCTAACCTAGGGTTTTGAGGGATGGTCCTCAGTAAAATGGTTCTTCAATGGATTGCAAGAGCTTAAGCTTCAAGGCTATGTCTATGATATCAACGTTTTTGGTTCAAAGATCTCTCTCACTTTATTTAGGTCAAGTTTTCCTCAAGGTTGGTGGTGGCGTTCATCGAGAAGATTCATAGGTTCATGTGTTTATTTTCATGCCTTCTTCAATAAGTTTCATTGATACTTAAGCTCCACCTTTGAGTGTTCTTCAAGATAACATCATTTCAAGGTCTAATGTGGTTTATCATGCTCTATTTTGCGAACAAAGTTCAAAAGATTCAAGGTTGACTCAACAAGATTAACCTGATTGAGCAAGTGCTTTATTCAGTGATCAAAAGTGCATAACTCTCTCAATTTTCAAGAGTTTGAGTTGGTTCTTTTTTATATGGATTTTTATCATCATCTACAACAACTTATCTTCACATGACAGGATCCAATTGTGCAAGAAAAATCATCAAAAGTTGAAAGGGGTTTCAAATCATTTTGACACTCTCTGAGCTAGGTTTGCTGACTTCCAAGGACCATATCTTGCTTATTTTTTGAGATTTTTGATTGATTCCAAAGCCATTATTCTCTTTACATGGTCCTTAACAAGTCATTTACAAGGGTTTAAGGCTGATTTTTAATTGAAGATCACTAATGGTTGAAGAAGATTACAAGTCCTCTAAAAAGGCTATCAAATTCTCTTGTGTGACTTCAAAGGATCATAACTTGATCATGTTTTATCTCTTTGAGATTATTCTTTTTATATAATAATATTTGGGATGTCTAATACAACTTTGTTTCAATATGCAAGACTTGAAAATGCTTGGAAAGTTGTTTAAGAAATGAAAAGATTATAGGTCTTTTGTGAATTTCCCCAAATTTGTTCATAATCTTCCAAAGACTATAACTCTTCCAATTTTTATGATTTTTGAGTGATCTCAATTCCACAATTCAACTCAATAGGTCTACTTCATTTCATCCTCAAGGATCAAGATCTAATTTTGAATGGAAGGACATATAATTTTGAAGAACACTATAGGTCATTTTGAAGCTCAACACTTAGAAATATTTCTAAGTATAAAAATTCGTGTGTTTTTCTTGATTTCAAAGTTGAATAACTTTTTTCTCAAACATCCAAATGAAAACTTTCAAATCACATTGTTAATATTGATCATTCATCTTTCCAAAGAATCCAAGATTGCACCATAAAGGTCCCTGAGTTGCTTGCACCATGGCTGCAAAGTCAGTACCTTGAAACTGAAGTTTTCTCTCAAAGTCAGAAATTGATTTCCATGATGTGGCTTCTAAACACCAATTTTGTACGTGTTTTCCACTTAAACATGTTTAACAAAGTTTCTAAGGTTGGATTAAGGGTTAAAACGCAAAAATTTGCTGAGTTTTGATGAGTTAGAAGTCACACTTTTGCCATGCTCAGGGTGCACACAATTTCATATAATTCCTTATCATTCACCCTCCCTCGGAATTGCATCACATTATACTATAAATAGAGACCTCCTCTACGTCATTTTACAAGATTTAGAGAGCCAGAAAACCTTTGCCAAACTTCCTCCATAATTAAATGTTTGCACAGCTGTTAGAAGCTTCAATTCAAGCATTCAATGCATTGCCCGTGCTTAATTCCATTTTAGGAAGAAAGTAACCATTCCATTCTAGTAAAGTTGCTTTAACCATAAAATCATTTTTGTCTTGAGCATTGAACTTGTCCTTTCTGCACAAGCATTCCCTACACAATCAGAATAAGCATGTTTAAAGGTTACAGCCACCCTACAAGCTTTGTACTTCACATTGAAATAAGATGTTTCAAGCTTGCTTCAAAAACAAGCAAAATCCCATAACTTGTACTTGTGTGATTCTGACCCTCTCAAGCCTCAAAATCTTTTCCATGTAGTTATACAAATTATTTACAAGAAAATACACAAGCTCTCTAACTCACCCAAACTCAGAACTGCATCTCAAACCACCATTGTTGCATATTCTAACCAAGAACTTCAAACTTTCATTTCACTCGTGCGTTTCTTGGCCTTGTGCTTCGAAAAGCTTTCAAACATCATACACAAGCCATCCCTGTCCCTATTACACGACTGTAACACCATCTTCACCCACTTTCAAGTTCAAAAACAGAGCATCACAGTTAGGCTTCTCCAGACCATTCCAGCCACCTTCAGTTCAAGCCAGCCATTGCATTAGCTTCCTAGAGGTCCAAGGAAGCTAACCTGGTCATCACCATCACTTGAAACAAGCTGAATTTCATTTTACGATTTCAGTTTTTGAGGTATTTTTCTTGAAATTCTATCTTATTATTTAGGCATTGTTAGGCTTGCATTTGTGAAGATAGAATGTAGATATCATTGCCCTGAAACTATCCATGTCCATAGATTTCATTTATGTTGCTTGAGCATGGATAATTTTGAGTTTGAACTTGCTGAAACATTTAGGTCAGAATTTGGTACTTTCATAAATTCATCCTTATCTTTGAATGTTAGCTTAAATTAGTTACATGGTTGAATTCGTGGTGGAAAAATGCACAAGTTTCATGTTTACATTTTTGAAAATGGTTGAGGAATGAGCAAGTTACAGATCCTTTGGCTGGAGGTTGAAGATGAAGTACAGTCAGGGCAAAGTTTGTGTTATGTATTTATTTTTGTACCAATGTTAACGGATGTATAGCCACCCCAGTGGCAAAGGTAGCACGTGTGTATGCATAAGGTCCAGGGTTCAACACCCACCTTTTGGTAATTTTTTTTCATTTCTGCTCCTTTTGTCACAAACACACACGCCTGGGCCTCAATGCAGTGGGCCTTGGTCTTTTACTAGCCTCTAACCCATTGTCATGCTTCAGCACCCCCTAGCCATTTATTTCTTTATTTCATTTTATTTTTATTTTTTAGTTTATTTTACATTCATATTTTCATTTTATTATTTTTATTACTAATATTATATTTTTTTACTATTAATAGAAAAAATTCAAAAAATATTTATTTTATTATTTTTACACTCATATTTTATTTTTTTAATAAAAAGGAACAAAAAACAATTTAACAACTTAATTTTTTTTATTAATATTTAGATAATTAGGTATAATTATTATATTATATTATTTTCTTGTAAATTAAAATTAATTTAGAACTTAGGTTTATTTTAATTAATTAATTTTCCTATTATTTTTTTAAAACCATTTCATAAAAAAAACCCTAAAAAATCATTTTTAACTTATTATTCTTTGTTAATTAATTTAGGTTTTAGTTTTAGTTAATTTTCATTATTATTTTCTTAATAAGGTCAAGATTAAAACCTTTAATAAAAAATCAAATAAAAAATAATTTCTTTTTCCATTTTGCATTCTTGCATTTTATCTTCAATTTTGTATATTTAATTCAATATGGTTGTAATAATTAATTAGATTTAATTTTCTTGTAATTCCCCCCATTTGTAAATTTGTACACCCCCTCCCCTATTGATGTAATAGCTTAGTATTTTTATTTTCCGTAATCTAATGTTTTATATATAAATGCTAGTAAATTAGGGTTTGTATGGAAAGATTAAAATCAACAAGTTAGCAAACCCTAATTCAAGATAAAACAATGCATGTAAATCAACACACTTGCACACTTACACCCTTAGGGTAAATCCACTTTGTTGCCTTATAAAAATGGCCATGTTATGCATGTGGGGTATCTTAGCAAAAGCAATAAAAAATACAAGATCATAGTCCCTCGATGATGCTATCAAAGTTGCCTTTCAAAATGATCTTAGTCCCTCAAAGAGAATTGCTAAGATATTTCACAACATTGCTATCATGGCTATACGATGACCCACGCCCGTCCCTTTACATCCAAAGATAGGGCTTCTTACCAAATCAATGGTAAGATGGCAATATTAAAGGAAAGGAAGAAATGAACTAAGACTTTTGAGTAGGTGGATTACTCCTAGTTGCTTGCTTATTTTCAAAACAAACACAAACACTTTCAAAACATCTTTCAAACTTGAAACGTTTTCAAAAGATCAATACTTTGTATATGTTCTTACGAACGAGAACTATTACAAAGTTTGCCTAAACGATGGCGCCTTTTCAAAATACTTTCAAAAATCACACAAAGCACATTTTCAAACAAAAGCAAGTGATCTAGCAAGTAACTAAGAGCCTATATATAACTATGGATGAAAAGGGTGCTAACACCTTTCCTTTTCATAATCTACCTCCCGAACTCAAGAAATAATCTCAAAGGTCTTTCCTGTTCTTTTCAGCCTTTCCTTTTGGATAAAAGAAAAGCCGGTGGTGACTCTTGCTGACCGCAACATTTGCGATAAAATGCAAAACAACAAAGTCAGTTCTCCCACTGTATCACACGTTCCTTACCGGATTACGCTTGGCGAAAGATTTAGGGGCCGAGGAAGTGAAGATCTTCATATATTCCTAGCTCTTCGCCTCTCAGGTACGGTGAGAATATCGGGTCAAAAACGACCATCTCTCTGAGTACTAGACTCTAGTCCAAGCAAGAATGAAAAAATTCAACTGCGTAGATGTGAATCACGTTCCCCACAAACACAACAATGGAGCGTATATCTTGTCGAAACTGGCGAGCACAAAGAAGAAATGAGGGAACAAATCGGTAATATAGGAAATACTTTCTCGACCAAGCATTCAAAAATTATGCTAGACTCTAAACGTGTACACCATCGACGATAGTAACTGCTGGATGACCCCGGTATACAACTACCTCACGAAGGGGGGACTACCATTCGACCAAAAGGAGGCTAGCATGGTCAGGCGAAGAGCCTGCTCTTACGTCCTGATCGAAGGCAAGTTATATAGAAGAAGATTCGTTGTCCCTCTCCTCAAATGTGTTGAAGAAGCTAAAGTCGCCCATATTCTGTGTGAGATCCATGAAGGAATCAACACCTAGCACCTGGGTGGAAGGTCCCTCGCTAGAAAAGCATTACGAGCAGGATATTACTGGCCTACCATGCAGCATGACGCTAAAGAGCACTTAAAGAAATGTGACAAATGCCAACGCCCGGGGACATGAACTTAGCACCCCCAAGAAAGCTCAAGTCCCTCTCATCCCCTTGGCCCTTCGCATAGTGGGGCCTGCACATCCTCGAGCCGTTCGTAGTAGGACCAAACCAAAACAAGTACCTGATATTATGCGTGGATTACTTCACGAAATGGATAGGGGAAAAAGCACTTTCCAAAATCACAAAACAAAACATTCTCCGCTTCTATAAGAGAAACATACTTGCCTGATTAGGCATACCCCTAACAATTGTCACCGATAATGGGACACAATTCACAGATAAATTTTTTTCAGGAATTCTTCGCCAAGTTGGGCACATCCAACACTTCGCATCTGTCGAGAAACCATAAACAAAAGGGAAGGTCGAGGCTAAGAATAGAGTGATTCTATGAGGCCTCAAACAAAGGCTGGACAAAACCAAAAAGAGGTGGGTCGAGGAGCTACACATCATGCTCTGGGCCTACCGAACTACACGTCACTCATCCATCGGGGAAACTCCCTTATAACCAGCATACGGAACCGAGGCTATCATCCTCATCGAAATTAAAGAGCCCACAAGACGGAATGAAGCCTCTCTAAATAAAGAGATGAATGAAGAAGCATTACGAAAGAAGATCAATCTCATCGAAGAAATCCGGACATGAGAGGCCTTACGAGAAGCCTCTCTCAAACAAAAACTCTCTATACGATATGACCCCAAAGTCATACAACGTGAACTCAAAGTCGGTAGCCTGGTCCTAAAAAGAAATCACAAAGATTCTCGCAAAGGCAAGCTCGCCATAAACTAGGAAGACCCATATCGCTTCTAGGAAAAAACGGAAGACAAAGCCTACTACTTAGAAAATTTACACGGGGATTACTTACTCAACCTTGGAACACCGAAAAACTGAAACAATATTACATTTAAGGCATATAAATAGTCGGCGTGCTCTGTCAGAACGATGAACACAACATTCTCGACCACGTGTTCATGCTCAGGTATAAGCATAAAATTTCAAATTAAACAAAGAGGCAAGTTTTCACTCTTTTAACAAGCAGATTCTTATCTCGACAGGCAAAACTCAAACAAGCTCCACCATTGTTGTACCACGATTCTAGAACTCCCAACTTGCGATGGGAAGTTTACGCCGCTGAACTCAGGCCCCAAATGAGACCTAAGCTCTGTCTTATGCCTGGAAATATACCTAGTCATTCGACGAGTCTCCCCTCACTGGAGAACCTCAATACTACCGATAAAATCCCAAAACTCTTAATCAAAATAGACGTCTTAAATAGACGAGCATACAAATATGGGAAACTTAACAAAAGTGATGAATACAAATCATGCATACATAAATATTAGTAAAGAGTAAGGTAAAATCAAAACAGCCAACAGAGACCATAATTGTCAAAATATTACATAAGGAAGGCTAAGCCCCATCCAAAAAAATAACCAAAGTAACAGCCACGAGGACCAAAAATGTTTGGGTTTTACATCAAACCGGGAAAAATCCCCCAAAAGTATTACAAAAACAAACAGCATGCAGGCCGTACAAACACAAATAACAAACTTAACCGATAGAGTTTGGTTTTTCTTCCTGGCTAGGATGCACACCCTCTCCCTCTTCTTTGCCAAGCTTGAGGAAATCGGGGACAACGATCTTCCCATCAACTATGCTAAAGAGAAACCTGGTCCCAGCCATGATAAACTCAACATCAGGGTTAGCAATCTTCAGCTGCTCTACTACATTGTTAAAGCTATCCTCGCCATGCAGCCATGCAGCCCTCCTTGGCCATATAGAGGCGGGAAATCAACTCAGTACGAGTCCTCAATTGCTTCATCTCCTCGGTCTCATCTTCATCTGGGGCTGCATCAGCTTCCAAAGTAGTGATCCTGTCCTCGAACTCCTTGTTCAACTTGGTCAGCTTTTCAGTCTGCTCGATCAACGTCACTTTCTCTCTTTCCAGCTCCTCTTTCTCTGACCTAAGCTTGATCAACTTCTCCTCGAGCGCCACATTGGTCGCGTGGACATCCTTAACCTCTTTAACAGTAGGGGGTCCCATCCTCAGTATGGATCACCACCAGCTCTAAGATCCTCATCAAACATGCATCATCATAAGCAAGGGTTTTCTTTTTGCTCGGCTGATTAATATTCTCCAAATGCATGGATTCCGCTCGAGGAACTTTTAAAGAGGAGCCCCCTTCAAAGTAACCCTGATGCAATAAACAAGGAGGTAGCTTGTACATGTCTGCAGCGCCCTCCACGGTCAGGTCAACATTATTTCTCCCCACGCGATGACGCTTTCGAGTCGAGGTCATCTGCTTGGGGGAAGGGTGCTCTCTAGAAGGAGTAGAAGAGGAGTTCCCCGAACTCATCGGATGCGGAACCAAGTGCCACCCAGACCGCTCCTAGGAAGATGACCTTTCTTCAACTGCTTCGACTTGTTGGATACAGCCAACTTAACCATATGCTCCTAAGCGTTTGGCATTTTATCAGCAACAAGCAACAAAGACAAATCAGTAAAACGAAGAAAAAAACAAGAATATAACAACAATGTAAAAGCTACCTAAAAGTGTTAGGGCCTCATAGGTAGCATAATCAAGGAGCCCCTTCATATTAATAAAATGAACCACGAGCATAGGCTCCATGTCTTCGTCAAGAATAATTTCCCCGCACTTAGTCACGCACTAGGCGGGAACAAAGCTGTCGACGAAAGCCACCAATTTATTATAGCTAGCCCATTCATCCTCTTCCAAGCCGTCTGGACGGGTGATATACTCCTCGGTCTGTCGGTCAAAATGATTTCGGCTCCAGGAAAATCGGAATCTCTAAACTTGATGTCTCCTCTGCCTACCGTCCTCACTCAGTAGGGGCTTCCCATCATCACCCTTCATAATCTCCCAGCAGAGTAAGGAATCGATGGCCCTCTGAGATATGGGAAAAACTACATAGTACCTATTCTTAACTATTCGGATAGACTCCGAGTATGCATTGAACAACTTCCTCGACAGCTTCAAGGAAACCCAACCAAACAGAACCTCTGAGGTCATCTATCGTTGAAGATGGAAACAGGCAATGAATAGGGGGATTCTGGCCCTAATATTAAGGTAATCACAAACAATCTCGAATGCTCGGGTAAAAGCCAACGAGTTTGGATTGGGCTGTGAGGGTGCCAAATCCAAATGGGCAAAGACTACCACCTAAATATTCGAGAATGGAAAATGAAGCCCTATCTCCTTAAAAACATATTCATACACGAAGAACCGATTGGTCTCGAACGACGAGCAGATTCGCTCGTCATCCCCGGGAAACAAGACCTTCCAATTCTCCTCGGAATTGGACGAACTCATTTTGCGTACTACTGTTGTAAAAGCCTCCTCGACTAAGGAATAACAAAGCAAGGTTATGCCCCATGGCTCTGGAGCAATCCACTCATTAGGGTCCAAGATCGTATGCTCTTCCCCCGAAGTCTCGGTCTGCTCGACTATAATTTTGTCATTAGAATCTATATATATATATTCACCTCAAAAGAATAGGACAAAGGTGAATTCGACGATCAAATCAAATTCACCCTTCCTCCTCTAGTTGAGTGAAAGGGCGTACAAAGACACGAGAATGATGTCCTCTACAAAAGCCTTACTCAAGCATCGAGTGAGGACACATAAAATCCTACTCGGTTGATCTGAAGCTTCCCCAACAGACAAATCTTAAAAACCCTAACGAGGAAAATCTCCCCGGCATACTAACCCAGAACTCCGTTTAAAGATTCACCGAAAAACTCATACATTCATCGGAAAATTCATAGAAACCTAGGAAACGATGAATGTGCGTCAGAAAACTCATAAGTTCGCCAGGGAACTCATGGGACTAATCAACGGTGAGCACATCGCCGCCTAAACCACGGCACCAGAACGCCCTGAGGAACGCGAATCCCTAACTAAAACTCACTCTCAATAGTGAGATGTGTCTGAAAATGGCACAACCGCCAGTAAACACCAACAACCACCGGAGCAAACGCCCACGCCTCCTAAGTTCAACCTATCAGCATGAAATCTAAACGGAAAAAATCTAAAAGCTAACATGGAGTAAAGATAAATGAAAAACATATGTGGTCGATGAAACTGAAGGTGTGGTTGGACGATGTCATTACGGAAGCACATGGCGGCAACATCGGAAGAAGAGTGAAGATTGAAAACAGAGAGAGTGGAGAAGAACGAGAAGCAAAAGTGCAGATGAACTGTCCTCTTCTATATTTATAGGGAGACCTCAACACACGTGCACGCGCACGCGTGATCTAGGGCAGCATAAGAGTCATCATTAACCCTAGCTCCTAGACTGCCATCATTACATACTAATGACAACGTGGCTCGATGCAAGCATGGAACGTCAACCATTCGAAACCCAATAAGTTGTTGGGCTCCCTGCAAACCAAACACGTGAAGCAACGTCTAAAATTCCCCGTACACATATGTCCTCGGGTAACCCTAAAATGTCCTCGTCTCATACGACTAGGGCCAACGAAATTATCGCCTCCTCGACACATGGGCCGACTCTAAGTCATCACTCTTATGCGTATGAACAACGACTTGGGGGCTCCTGTTCTAGACTGGACCAATGGCTAAGTATGGCCCAAGCCACTTCTGCATTTAGGAAGGTCCAATAAACATTGGCCCAATAAACCTTAATGGAAGGGACACTTTTCCCTTTTGCCCCTCACCCGAGGAGACCTGGTCGACTGATCCCCAGGGTTTGCTAGGTCAATTTTTCCCGCCAAACAGGCTGGTCCTCATCCTGCCAACTGCACGAGGATAGCCACCCAGGAAAGACCAGAAATCATGCTTGCTCGTGAAACACTCTTCTGCTCGTTGTAACAGCTTATTTCAAGAACCTGTGTCCGTTACAACGGCTAGTTCCTGGCATTTACCTATTTTGAGGAACCTGATATCTAGGCTCAAAAATAGGAACCAAAGGTCAAGCATCGGGGACACTATATAAACCCTCACACTTGTGAGGGTCTGGTAATCCAATATTCACTAAAAACCCTAAACTCTCTCTTGTATCTTTTTGCACTCTTACTTACTTGAGCGTCAGAGTACCTTGCAGGTACACCATTTCTCCTCCTTGATTCCAGCTTTGCAGACGTCATATATCGGTCCATTACAGGTTGTGATCACCGATAAAATCAAGAAGGTTGCATGCCTTTGGGTAAAGCCATGTAAACCTCCTCATTCAAATCACCATGGAGGAAAGCGTTATGAACATCAAGTTAGTGAAGATACAAATTTAAAGAAGAAGCTAGGGCAAGTATAAGTCTTACAGTGGTGAGTTTAGCAGCGAGAGAGAAAGTGTCAATGAAGTTTATACCTTCAACTTGAGTGAAACCTTGTACAACTAATCTTGTGTTGTGTCGTTCTATAGAGTCATCGGGATGAAATTTTGTTTTATATTCTCCACTTGTATCCAATGGCCTTTTTGCCTTTTGAAAGTGTATTGAAAATTTATTATTTTTATACCAAATATTATAAATGATATTTATATCATATTTGAGTGGTCTTTGTATCATCAATGAATATATTTTTAGATCCACTATCTATCGTGCAAATAATAATTGCATAATATAAAACTAAGTTGTTATATGTTAGAGACGTCGTGGATGAGTGACGGTTTTACACAATTTTAGACAGTGCTATAAAATGTTTTAAAGAAAGCAACTAAGTCTGCAATTTGACCTCATAATTTCTTTAGTGACAAATTTTCAAAACTGAGAAACAACGTGCACTTAGTTACTATTCCCATTATAAACCATTGCATTTGCTTCAGTAATAGTTATGAATGAATTTATCAATTCTCATTTTTCATCTAATATTCTTTTAGGAGGTGACTAAATCCTCAAGTCCTCAAACTCTGAGTATTCTATCTTATCAGATTGTTGCCCCAGCAGAATATTAAGCTAACCAAAAACAAAATTTACTTCAAAAAGTAGTAGATATATAGATAGATACTACCCAATTTGATGTTGAAATAAAACAAAATGGGAATCAAATAATGTTATACAAGATTATACAGAAACTTTATTCTCTTTTAAAATACCATAATTCAAACCAACCACAAATACTATTTCATAATTCCAAAGATTACTATAACAAATGCTGTTGCATCACTGAAAAATACGATTGAGAGTTGCGGCCAATCGAACTCCTCCTTGAGCTAATCGCAAACTGACGATCGGCAAACGCGATAGGAAGTAATCATCTGCAAGACATTGTTTCATGACAGTCAGAAAATGTAATAACTTTAGTTGCATGAAGTACAAAAGTATTAGAGATTAGCAATACCTTCTAGAGTAGAATCTTCAGGAGCATCTTTATATGCGTATTGACAAGCATCCTTAACACCTTCAGATGCATAAACATTTGGACATGTAGCCAGATCAGAACTGCAAGCTTCCCAATCTGCTACTTCATTTGACCATGTTTTCTGCATCAGAAAAATTTGAAGTGAAAATTTTGTGCAAGATTGTAAATATGTAGAGAAAATTAAAGTGGTTTTGAATAGAATACCGTGATATTTGTTTGAATGTCTTTGAAGTATTCATCAATGTTATTGTCATAGAATCTTTCTTGTGCTGTTTCAATAATGTTAGCATCCCAAACCTAAATCGTAAAAACTCAGTCAGTAAAGTAGAAAGTGAAATAGTAGCTGATGATTCATGATGGTGAGAATTGTAATCATCACTCACATGGTGAAGATTTTGTTTCCTTGTGTACCAATGAACATCGATTGTATTTCCTCCCTTGTCTGTGGTAAAACCAGTATGTAGAGGCTGCAAAGATAACCAAACAAACATAACTTCATTTCTAATTAAGATATAAACTTAGAATATGGGAGATTCGCGGTCACAAATCTCGACTCTCCACGACTTTCCATTCCGTCAGGTGTTACATCTATAACTTTTGATTTAAGATTAGATTCTGGACATATATTTAGTGGGGATAATCCTCACCTTAGAAGTCGACTTTATAGGAATGAGTTAGACTCACCCACATTTCTTAACATAGTATATTTTTTAACATGATATCAAGAGTCAGGTTTAAGATCTACCCAATCTCCCGATGGGGTAAATTCATAAATGTGAAATTTTTGTGACAATTTCCAGAGCTTTGTAGTGGTTAGACATACCTGATGGACATCTCCCATAAAATGAGAAAGGAAAAGAAGTGCTTGTGTAAGATTGTCTGATTCCATTGTGAAACAAGAATTTAGTTAGTCAGCCTATAAAAAGTGATATAAAGAAGAAAAAAAGTCAGTTTTAAAATGTCATAGCAATGTTTTTGTTTATTACATTGAGTGTCTTTTTTGCCATAGTCAAGAAGTTGAGTAGTGTAATTGTTAATTGCTCCAACAACACATACATCTTTCACACCATTCAAATCCTTGCAATCCCCTAAATGAATGTTTAGAAAAATTGGTAAGTTCAAATCGCATTGAATTAGCTAAAATACATCTTTCACTATAATAGTCATTGAAATGTGAAATCTGACATCTTATCAATGGGACGAAAATTTATGTATTATAATTTTCATCCAACTGCTGAGATGTCAGATTGTGTGATAATAGAGACAAAAAATCAACGAAAACAAAACTTACTAGCATATTGGAAATTGCAAAGCTTAGGAGGAGTATCGGCGTAGTGCAAAGCAGACGTCCAACGAAGAGCAAACTTGACGCGATCAGCCCATGTACAAACACTTGACAAATCATCATTCGCATAAGCAGGCAGCAATTGTTTGACAGCATCAGCGGCCGCATCGGTCAAACGAGCCTGGGCGATCTTACAAGTAATGGCGTGTCCTTCTTCTCCCCATCCTTGAATGTTTTGAACAAGAAAAATGAATGACAATATTGCAACTAACTGAATTTTGTTACACTCCATTTTTGTTTCTTTCACTTCACTATGCAAATTATGTACTTGATTTGGGCTTATATATAACGTGTGAATGTGTCTTTTGAGAAACTTGACAATTAAGGTAATGCTTTTAAGTTATGAGATTGTGTTTCAAGTGTGAACTGTGTGAATGAACAATAAAGTTAACGTCGTTTAGAGCGTTACGTTACTTGTATAGTGACGTTTAAATTTGTGTAGGTATATGAGTAATGTTTTTCTTATAAATAATCATATATCATTAATATTCTTGTAGAGAAGGAATCAATGTAAATGGAAATTAATTTTAAAAAAATTTAATTGATTTTGTTTTAGGATTTAAATAGGCTCTGTATTGGTTAAATGCCAAAAATGGGTTTATAATATATTGTAATCGGATAGGACAGAACAATATCTGAATCATTAATGATCTTTTTCAAAAAAAAAATATCTGATTTAATAAATTCAATTAAGAAAAACTTTAATATTTCTATAATACAAACATTACTTTTTCTATTATTAAAAACAGTATATTATTAGAATATTCTTGTATACCTTTGTTAATTTTTTTATATTAAAATATTATTTTAATTATTATATCCAATAATTATTACGGCAGGGGTGGAGTGGAGGATAAACTTCATCCTCATCCCTACCTTCAAATTGTTTCTTATCTATGATTGAAATCTTCACCTTAGAAAGATTTTATCCCTCGTTCATGTCTTTGCAGATTTTCAATGTTTTTAAGAAAATCCATAAACATAAAAATATATATTTAATTTTAAACAAACTTTTTGACAGGAATCTTTACTAGTGAATGCAAGTTGATATATCTAATTTTTTTTTGTTGGTATTATCATAAAATAAAATAATTTTTATGGTAAAAATGGTAAAAAACTTTATTGATAAAAAAAATATCTCAATTAATAAATTTAATAATTTAATTGAAATGCAAGTGTAAAGAATTTTACACCATCAATAGTCTTACGGTAGTAGCAGGTACGTGATCAGAGCAGTAACTTTTATTATGACGTGATTTTCATGTTATTAATTAATGACATAAAAATTATGTCACTAATTTATTTATTTTTACAAAGAAACATACTACTAAAGTTAAAAGTTGCGACGTGATTTACATGTCACAACTTAACGAAATAGAAATTACGTCAGTAATTATTATTCTTTTATTTTTTTAAATTTAATTTCTGAAACAATATAAAAATTAATAAAGTAAATTAATAAATTAAATTAATAAAATAAATATACTAATTATATGAATTAATAAATTTAATAAAATAAAATTAATAAAATAAATTTAATATAATAAAATTAATAAATTAAAATTATAAATTTAATATTTTTAAATTTAATATACTAAATACGTTTAAATAGTATGTTACACAAATTCAAAAGTAAAAGCAACATAAAAATAAAATTAATTTGACGGGTCATTTGAGTTGGGATGATTGTCAATGTCAAAATTATTTTCGTTCTCATCATCCACTGGTTCTTGACCACAAACATTTTAATTTTCACCAAATCCTTGCATAAATTGCCTCATTTGCTGCTTCATATCAGCTTGCCTCTTCGTCATGACCTCCAATTACCACTGTTGCTATTGGATAAAAGAAAAATAGGTGGCGACTCTTACTATCCACAATATTTATGATAAAATGCAAAACACCAAGTTAGTTCTCCCACCGTATTACAGAATTGGCGACTTTGTTGGGGAATATAATATTAAAAGTGGGGTTACCTTAAGAGCTAGATCACCTTTATTTGTTGTACTTGTTTTCCTTGTTTGCTTTACTTTTTGGGTTATGTTTGGGTTTATTTCTTCTATAGATCCTATACCCGGATCTGGGGCATATTAGGTAAGTAGCAATAGATCGTGGAAAATGTACGGCATAGACCGATATGGTTGAAGTGATAGTTACGTTAATGCGATATATTTATGGGTATTGGTGTTCCTTGAGTTAAATCAAGGAGAATATGGGGCTGCTGAGTGGTGTTATAAACCACTAACTGATTGTAGAACCTTAGTTGAACAACTTGGCCATTAGAAAGTAGTGAGATAGCCGGTTTTGGTGCATACTAAAGTTGGTTGATACTCGATACTATACTCATTGAGATCAGACTTTCGGGATATTTCGGTCGTGAAAATAGATTATTTGTGTTGAAACAATGCCCGATGAAGAAAGATTAATGATATTGAGATTCCTTAGAGCCCGATTACTTCTTTTAGGACAGGTTGAACCAACTAAAACTTCAAGAGAGTACTTACCTATAAACCTCATGCAAGCTTAAATCTAAGGCCTTGTGTGTTTTGTTTGTGTATGATTATTTGTTCATGACATCATAACATCATGCCATAGCATTTTCACAAACCATTTCAAGGACATAGAGATTTATCTTTGTTCTGTTTTGTAGGATATGGCTTCCGTTCGTAGAAATACCATTTGAATCAGATTTGTAAAGATGCCTCCTCAACTCAAAGAGTTAGCATCAATGGTTCCTGAATATTCTCCTTTCACTAAAAGATATGGTCGACTACTCAGTTTGGCTACCTCAAGCTTTGAAAAAGCATGATGTGTGTGCTCTTTCAGTTCTTTAACCCGATGCATCATTGTTTCACCTTCCCCGACTATCAATTGATGCCCACATTGGAAGAATTCTCTCAACTGTTAGGATTACTTGTGTTTGATCAAATGCCATTCACTGGTTTAGAGGGAACTCCAAAACCTGATGTTATTGCCAAGGCCTTACATTTGAAGAGGTCTGACATTGTAGCTAATTGGGAAACAAGAAGTGGAGTCGAGGATTTTCTAGCTAAGTTTCTGTTAGAGAAGGCTCGACTATTTTGGGAGGTTATGGATTTGCAAGCTTTTGAAGAAGTCTTGGCTCTTCTAATTTATGGGTTAGTACTGTTCCCTAATCCAGACCAACTCATAGATGTGAATACTTCCAAAATTTTCCTCCCTCGCAACCCTGTGCCTACTTTGCTCGGGGACATTTTGCATACTCTTCACACTCGTACCATGAGGAAGAGAGAGGCTCTTATGTGTCGCATACCGTTGCTATCTAGGTGGTTTATTTCACACCTTTCCCGATCAGTTTTGAAGAATGAACAAGGTTTGATTTGGTCTCAAGGATGATGTCACTCTCTTATTCTGATATATTTTGGTGTTCTCGATCTCTAGAGGACATTACTATCTTTGGCCGTTGTGGGGACTTCCCTAACGTTCCACTCTTAGGAATTAGTGGAGGTATTACTTATAACCTTTCTCTGGCTCTACGACAATTTGGCTATGCGCGAAGAGATGGTCCTCACGACGCACTCATTCAAGGTATTATATTCGACTATGAGAACGATGTTCAAGGATATCGCGAAGGTTTGTACATGCTTGGGGCATGGTAAGAAAGGTTGATAGCAAGACTTTGGGGCATAAGAATTCCATCCCTCTTGAGCCTTATCTCAAATGGGTACGAGCTCGTGCTTAAAGTCTCAGGATGCCATATTTAGCCATCCTACCAGGGATTATGGAGCCCATTGCCGAAGGGGATATTCCTTATATCATTCTCCACCAGACATGCCTACCGACCTCGAAGAATTACAGAGATCTCAGATTCAACTCTAGGGAGAATAAGTCACCTTTGAAGCTCGATTCTACGCAAGCGAGAAGAAAGTGTTGGATCTCACCAAGCAACTTCACGAGGAGCAAAGTCTGAATGCCTACATCGACACAAAGAGGAAGAGTCCATGGGAGACTTGAATCATAGGTTTTAGAAGTTCATATTGTTGTCTTTTTGAGACTCTTTTGCTTTTCATTGTAACCCCAAGAGGAAATTGTAATTTTTGAACTTATTAATGCAATCTTTGTTTTTGTTTCCTTTTTTGGCTAGCAAATTTAAATCCCCTAAGGCCCTTGAAAACATTGCATCCACATATCATGCATCATTTCATAAGCAGGTTTTTCGATACAGGTTTCCTCATCTACTTACTGTTTATTTCAGTATAAGATGGCCCTTGAATAGACCGTCAGAGATCTCCAAGCTTAAAATGCACAATTCTAGGAAATGTTCCTGAACCTATCCAGGGGGTAATAGGAATTGAAAGTACTCCTCACTAAGAGCATGACCAAGAAAAATCCTAAAGACAACAAGGATGACCAGTTGGAACAATTGCATGCTGAGATGGCAACGATGAGAATCCAGATGATGGGTCAGACGGCTCTTATCCAAAACCTAGCTCAGGGGCAAGAAGAGTTGAGAACTCTCATCAGTAAACTTCATCAAGACAAATACAACCATATGGGAAGAACAACTAGAACTGGGAAACAAGTCATTAATCAGCCTCTGATGAGACAGGAAGTTGGCTTGATTAAAAGTAGGCCTTTCGGATTGCTACTACATCGCAAGTCCAACAACAACCTCACCAACAACAACAGGGGAATCAGTGTAAGCAGGATACACCCAAAAGACGATTTATCAAAATCAATATGTCATTGGTTTAAGCATTTCAAAACATGTTGAAGGCCAAGCTGGTAAATTGAAGGATCCTCCTCAAAAGCGCAATACTTCTTCTTCTTGTCACAATCCTAAGGTAAGGTGCACATACCACTCCAACAGTCCTGGGCATGACACCGACAACTGTTGGGCGTTGAAACATAAGATTCATGACTTAATTGACGAAGGAATAGTCGAGTTCATGCAATATGGTCAGATCGAGTTCTTTTGTTATCCCCCAAATGCTGAGGCTAAAAGGCGCACCATCTAAAGTGACATGTTCAGGCGGAGAAGATTTTTGTTCATTCGAATTTTCATTTGTAATTTATCTAGTTGATTCAAATATTTATCTTTATGTCAGACTTTTGGTTGTCCTTATTAATGAATTACATATTCTAATACGGTGGCAGAACCGACTGTTTATACTGGTTTTACGTTTGTGTTCGCAAATATTGCGGTAAGCAAGAGTCGCCACCGACTTTTTTTTTATCCAAATTAAGGAAAGAGTGAAAAGAACAGAAAAAGATCTTTCGAGAGTTTTCTGAGTAAGGGGGTAGATTATGGAAAGGGAAGGTGTTAGCACCCTTTTCATCCGTAGTTTTCTACGGGCTCTTAGATGCTTAGCTCATTTTTGAAATACCTTGTGCTTTCGTGTATTTTTGAAAATTATTTTGAAATGCCTTAGTGCGGAAGTTTGCTTTATGATAACTCTTGTATCAGTCCTCAAGAGTGTTGATAAAGCATTTTTGAAAATGTTTTTGAAAGTGTTTTGTGTATGTGAAAAAATTTGTTTTGAGCATAGCATCTAGGAACTATCTACTTATACTCGAAAGGTTTGTTCTTTTCCTCCAATCCTTTAGAAAGTGTTATCCTACTATTAGTGAGTAGGTAGCCCTATCGTTGGATGTTTAAGGGACATTCGAAGGGATGATTTATAGTCACAAAGGCAACTGGTAAAGAAGCTTTAGTAACTACCCTAGGGTTCTAAGATCATATCTTTACCGAGGCAACGTCGAGAGGGTCATCGAGCGACTTATGATATTATTGAACCAGAGGATAACCATTAAAACCTCTCACGTTTCGAGAGTTGTGACTATTTTCCGAAGGCAACCGAAGTGGGGTACCCTAGAGGTGTATATGTGCGAGTGATTCAATTCAGTTCATTTATCTTTGTTATTAGATTTTCTAGCGTTTTGTTTTCAGTCTTTCCATAGATGCCTATTTACTAACAATTAATATTTTGTAGAAAGTTAAAGTGCGAGAATCGTAAATCCTACGCAATTACAATGCTTCGAGGAGGGGGTATTTACATGTCCAAAACTGGGGAGATAAAAGAAAATAAAGAAAGCAGTAAAGCCCTAGTTAATTATCTATTACATCCCATCAGCAAATACAAAAAATATAAAATACGAAAATAAACCGCGTGTGCGAAATGGATAGAAACATCTAGAACCCTACAAAAAATAATTCTAAGTAAAAGAAAATCTTTTTGGTTTTTTTGTTTATTTTAAGAAAATAGTTAAACTAACTTAAATTTAAATTAAATTAAAAATATTAAATGAAATTAAACCTGATTCTAATATATTTTTATATTTTTATTAAGAAAAATATTTGAATTAAATAACCTATTTCTAATTGATTTTAAATTGATAAAATAAATTCAAAATAATTAATTTAATTAATTTAAGAAAACCTAAGTCTATTTTTTTATTTTATGATTTGTTAAAAAAAAAAGATAAAATGAAATAAATATGATAAAACAAAAAAATGCAAATGGGCCTGGTGTTATGAGGCAAGTGGGGTTGCTGATTTGAATTCGTTGGGCCCAAATGAGAGGAACAAGATCTTCCCTTAGGTTCAGTGGGGAGGTCCCCAGGAGAGCCCATGGTGAGGTTGTGTTCTCAGGGTGTTGGATCCGGATCAGATATGTGTTGGATGGCATGGAATCGATGGTGTATGGTGAGCATGCATAGGACCTACCAGTACTGGATCTGCAGAATAATAGTTAGAAAAACAAAACTGTGAGGCCTGGGTATCGAACCCAGGATCTTTCGATTGCCCATATTCCTTCACCATCTGAGCTAGATTTGAGATTCTAATGAATCCACTTCACATGCCTTAGTAATGGTATCCTGTTACTTTAGACAATGGGGTGCTTCGATTATGGCAACCTTATTGGAACTTTAGAAGTTTTTTAGAGCTCTTGTGGGGCAATGTGCGCGTGTGGAAAAAGTACTTCGTTTGGCAATGTGTCTGTAGCTTTGATTGGTAATAAGTAGTGTGTGTGATGCAACGTCTGGCTGGTGGCGTGAGTGTGGCAAGAGTGTTTTTGATATTTGTATGGTTTTTTATCTCCTCCCTTTGCAATGTGCCTTAGACCTGTACTTATAGGAGTTTGAGGGGAGTGGAAATGGCAAGGGACAACCATTAACCAGGCTTGAAGGAAAAGTCAGAAAAATTAAAGGATTTCCTTTTTTAGATTATCCATGCCATTTTGAAATTTTGAGTGAACCTGGACATGTTTCACCTTAGAATGCCTTCAGGGCATGCCCTTCGATTAGTCTTAAATTGCCTCCTTCGAATGGCTCTGGTTTCATCCTTATAGCTCCTTCGATTGAGTCTATCTACATCAATTTGAATTTCTCAGATATTTGATGACTCTAAATTCTAATTGTTCATAGTTTTCCCTTACCAGGGTTTCTTCAATTAAGTCACCATCTGCATCAATTCGAATTTCTCAGAATTCTCTTCGTCAGAGCATTGTTCTTTTTGTTGATTCTGAATTCGAATATGTTCAAATTTTCCCTTATCAGGGCTTCTTCGAAAGCCCCTCAGATCTTTGCTCTTCTATTGGCTATGACTTGCTCCTCATGGCTCCTTCGATTGGACCCATCTATTTTCCTTAGCTGCTTGATTCTGGAAAATTCAAATAGCCCAAACGAGAACTTCATTCTGGCCAGTCGAAGCCTCTTTTATCACTTCCTTTGAATGCCATTACACAGGAGGCTTGCGTCTGGCAACATGTAGGGCCAAGGCTCATCATAAGACAAACATGCTTTCAATAATTATGTGTCTCCTTAGAATGGACCACCTATATAACCTTTGAATGGACTTTTTGTGTGTCTTTCGAATGGTCCACATGTATGCCTTATGCCTTCTTTGAAGGGGCCACAAATGTGTGTCCTTTGAATGGACCTTTGGAGTGCTCTTTCTAAGGGGTCATATTGTGTGTCATAGTGCAGAAACTGTGTTGATGGGTCTTGGCCTTGTGCATTGAGAGCAAACACAGAGGAAGTCTTTGCCTTGTGCATTGAAGGCAATTATAGAATAAGCCTTTTCCCTTGTGAATCCAAGACAAGTATGAGGAAGCCTCTTCCTTATGGATCGAAGGCCAATTGAAAGGAGCCTTTGAGTTGGTGAATCGTAGGCAAGCATGAAGAGGCCTTTGCATAGTGAATCGAAGGTTGCATGTAGAGGCCTTTTGCCTTGTGAATCAAAATAAACATGCAGGAGGCCACTGCTGGTGAATTGAAGGGAACTTGTAGGGGATTCTTGCCTAAATGAAACTTGGACTAAGGCTTGCTCGAAGGGGACCCAACGCTCAATCAAAGCTGGTGGGCCAATGCTTGATCGAAGGGTTTTAGATGCCCAATCGAAGCTTGTGACACAAATATCACGCGAAGGGTTTTAAAATCCAAGTCGAAGCTCCTTGTCCAAATGCCAATCAAAGACCTTTTTGTTTACCTGCCAATCGAAGGATATTGTTGACATTCCTTCAAAGTACACTTTATTCAGATGTCAATCTAAAGATACATGATCATCATTAAAAAAATCATTTTCTTCAAACAAGTGTTTGTAAACTGCCCATGTAAGAGAAAACCTTGGAAGACATGATAGGGAAAATTTTGGGGTACAACAGCTCCCCCTGTTAAATCTTCTTAAACCCGAGGATTTAGATTGGCTTGTCTGCCTTTCGTGATCTGAAGGTGGAAGATGATTGAACACTAGAGTGCCTAGAAATTTGCACTCACATGAAATAATATTGATGGTTGATGATGGCGGGAATGGGCTTACAGATGCCATTTGGAGAAGATGACTGAGAGTCGTCAGAGATGGGCTTAAAGATTCCATCCAAAGTAGATTCGAATATCATAAATGGTCCCTTTGTGGGGAATTCTTGCTCCTGCTGTCTGAGGAGGACTCTACTAGGAAATGTGGGTTTCTGTTATTCTCCCTTTTGAGGAAAATTCAGTGGGGAATAGAGTCTAGGAGCTTCAGTTGTCCAAGACTCCACTAAGGAGTTATCTTTGTACTGGAGAGATGAGAGTTTACTGCTTTCTGGTTGAAATCCAGGTTTCACGGTAACTTGACGGGGATAATGGAATTAAACGTTACCTGAAAATGCATTAGAAAGAGCATGTGTGGGGTTGTTTCAGGATGAGTCTGTGTTAGTCTATATCCGGAGATATATGAGAATGAGCCTGTGTGAGGCTGCTTTAGGATGATTCCGTGTTAGACTGCATCTAGATGATGAGAAGGAACCCGTGTAAGATTGATTCAGGATGAGTCCGTGTTAGACTGTATCTGGAGATCATGGGAAGAAACCCGTGTAAGATTGCTTCGTCTAGTCATGTAGATAGTTTTCCTGTCTGGCTTCAGGTGTTAATCTACAATCAGTTGTTCACAGATAGTTGTCTTGTCCGGTTTCAGGTATTAATCTGGAACTTGAAAATTGTCGGTCGTTGAGAAAGTTGTCATGGCTGGTTCCAGGTATTAATCTCATACTTTTGAAAGAAAGATAGTTTTCTTGAATTGTTACAGGTATTAATATTCAATCTGCTCATGTAGATAGCTTTCCTGGCTTGTTACAGGTATTAATCTACAATCAGATAGTTTTCATGTCTGGTTTCGTGTATTAATCTGGAATTTGTTTTTGTTGGTTGTTGAGATAGTTGTCCTGGATAGTTTCAAGTATTAATCTCTGACCTGAGAAAGAAAGATAGTTTTCCTGGCTTGTTACAACTATTAATCTTCAATCTCCTCGTATAGATAGTTTTCCTGGCTTGTTACAGGTATTAACCTACAGTCGATCATCCACAAATAGTTATCCTGGCTTGTTACAGGTATTAACTGGAACTTGTTTTTGTCGGTTGTTGAGATAGTTGTCCTAGCTGGTTTCACGTATTAATCTCTAACCTTAGAAAGATATATAGTTTTTCTGGCTTGTTATGGGTATTAATCTTCAATCTTCTCATGTAGATAGTTTTCCTGGCTTGTTATAGGTTTTAATCTACAATCGATCGTCCACGGATAGTTGTGTTGTCTTATTTCAGGTATTAATCTGGAACTTGTTTTTGTCGGTCGTCGAGATAGTTGTCTTGTCTGGTTTCAGGTATTAATATCTGACTTGAGAAAGAAAGATTGTTTTCCTGACTTGTTACAGGTATTAATCTTCAATCTCCTCATGTAGATAGTTTTCCTGGCTTGTTACAGGTATTAATCTACAATCAGTCGTCCACATATAGCTTTCCTGGTTTGTTACAGGTATTAATCTGGAACTTGGCAACATTTAGTCACATAGATAGTTCCTCCGTCTGGTTTTGGGCATTAATCTGTGGCCTATCGTATTTATTGGTAAACCTGTCTTGCTTTGGGAGTTCATACCACTTGGTCGTGTAGATAGTTTCCCTATCTGGTTTCGGGCATTAATCTTTGTCCTGCTGTATAAGTTGATAGTGTCTGTCTGTCTGCTGATTTAACCTGAAAAGGTAAAACTAGTTTCATGCGATGACATGATATATGAATTTCATGATGCTCTCAAAATAAATGAGATTGTGATATATGTATTTGTGCTGCATATGTTATGATGTTTGTAAAATGATGTATGAATGCAATGTATGAACTTATCAGTTGTTCTATTGCAGTATTGTTGAATTAGAGAAAATAAATCCCTGATTGTAGCTGGGGATGAAGAATGTTGTCTTCAGATTTTGTTTGAAGTTGACATGCCGGGAGAAGGATCTTCGGTTGTTAGAGAAATAAACTCTGTTGGAGAAAGAAAACTCTGTGAACTGCTTGGGGATTGTTAGAGTAAATCTATGTCATGATTGTATCTGAACCGTTTCTAGAGGGGAATCTGGAATAAGTGTCAGGATGACATCTGTCTCTGGATTGTACCTGAACCGTTTCTAGAGGAGAATCTAGAATAAGTGCCAGGGTGACATCCGTCTCTGGGTCGTACCTGAACCGTTTCTAGAGGAGAATCTGGAATAAGTGTCAGGATGACATCCGTCTCTGGATCGTACCTGAACTGTTTCTAGAGGAGAATATGGAATAAGTGTCAGGATGACATTCGTCTCTAGATCATACCTGAACCGTTTCTAGAAGAGAATCTAGAATAAGTGTCAGGATGACATCCGTCTCTGGATCGTACCTGAACCATTTCTAGAGGAGAATCTGGAATAAGTGTCAGGATTACATCCGTCTCTGGATCGTACCTGAACCATTTCTAGAAGAGAATCTGGAATAAGTGTCAGGATGACATCCATCTCTGGATCGTACCTGAACCTTTTCTATAGGAGAATCTGGAATAAGTGTCAGGATGACATCCGCTATGGATCGTACCTGAACCGTTTCTAAAAGAGAATCTAGAATAAGTGTCAGGATGACATCCATCTCTAGATCATACTTGAACCGTTTCTAGAGGAGAATCTGGAATAAGTGTCAGGATGACATCCGTCTCTGGATCATACCTGAACCGTTTCTAGAAGAGAATCTTCTTTATTTAGAATGTTTCCGCTGGGAATTCTTGTTTTTTTTGTTTTGAGAAGAAATCCGTTGGGGAAGGGAAACTCCGTAATCCACTTGGGGATTTTGTGAGATCCTATTTGGGAATCTTGAGAAGCTTGGTGACTTCACTGGGAAATTTTTAGATGTTGGAGTAGTAATTTGGAGATTCTTGCTCCGCCAGGGATATGAGAACACCTAACACCATTAGGCTGCATACTGAGAATATGGCGGTGACCTTGTAACATGATGCCCCTGCCTCTGTACTGTTGTACCCCAATTTTTGCCCCTAAGATTCCCCTATCATATCATGTCAACTTGATCATAACAAAATCACATTAGGGTTGGTTCTTCCTTTTTTTTCTATATCCTATCTTTAAGTTTGCTCTTGAGGAATCTCCAAGCACCTTAGTTGTGTATTTTGTATATGCGTTGATAATTAACCTCTAACCAAAATACAAAAAATATTTGTCTTTGTCTTTGCAAAATTATGTTTTGTAGGTACCGAGTCGAAGCATCCGACAAATAAGGTTTTCCGGTATTATTTCCCTAAAATCTCTATTTGCAAAGAAAAAAATAATAATAATTAAATTTTTTCATTTTTTTTGTTTTCCTGTACAATCGATTGCTCCCATAGTGCAATCGATTGCACAGTGTATTGTGCACAATCTTTGGAAAAAAACTGTGTTTTCAGCCTTCAAAAATAAAAAAAATTAGTATGTGTCGACACATACATGTTGTGTCGAACTCATGCAAATTGATTGATTCTGTATTGTGTCGAAAGGCAGCTTGTATTGATCCATAGAGGCTTGTGTCGAACTCATTCAAATTGATTGATTCTGTATTATGTCGAAAGGCAGCTTGTATTGATACATAGAGGCTTGTGTCGAACTCATGCAAATTGATTGATTATGTATTGTGTTGAAAGGCAGCTTGTATTGATCTATAGAGGCTTGTGTTGAACTCATGCAAGTTGATTGATTCTGCATTGTGTCGAAGTAGAAGCTTGCATCGACCCATAGAGGCTTGTATCGACTCATCCTGCTTTGTATAACTAGCATGTGTCGACACATACATGTTATGTATCGACTCATGCAAGTTGTTTGATTCTGTTTTGTATTGAAATAGAAGCTTGTATCGACCCATAGAAGCTTGCGTCGACTCATGATGTGTTATACAACTAGCATGTGTCGACGCATACGACTCTTGTGTCGACTCATAACAGCAAAACACACGTGATTTTTGGAAAAAGCCAGCAATTTCAAAACTGTCATCTTTTTGGCTCCAATTTTTTCTGCATGATTTGAAAATTATATCATTAATTCAATTTTTGGCTCCAAGAATCAATTACCAAATTACCACTAATCCCAATCCTAAACTCTATAAATAGAGCCCTCATCTCATTCAAATCACAAGCTTTTGATAGCCAAACTCATCTTGCTAAAAAATCTCTCAATTCTCTCCATCTACCAAATTCACTCAAAGCTCTATTTTCAAAAAGATAGTAAGCTTTCCATTGAAGCTTACTAATCTTTGAGCTAAACCTTCATCCAAACACTTTTTCTTCATCAATTCTCCACATCCAAGCTTTGGTAATTGATTCTTTTTGTTGAATTGAAGCAAATTCTGGAAGTTGTTTGATAATTCTCTAATTCTACCTTTGGTAAGTTGAATCATCATCTTTCACAATGTGATCTCTTGTGGATTTCTGGTTTTGATTCATTGAGCACTGTTTTATGATCCCATTAGTGCTATTTTCTCATAATTTGATGGAATTTTCATGCTCAATTGGATCCATGATCATAAGGTGTTTGATGAAAACTTGGAACAAGAACTTGATCCTTGAAGTGCTGTTTTCTACTGATTTTAACAGGTTGCAATCAATTGTTGCAACATTGTAATCAATTGTCACAGAAAATTGATTTGAAAAAAACTGCACTGATGTAATAGGTTGCTGTCAAAGCATAATCGATTATAACAGTGCCAAAAATACTTTTTCTGCCTTATTTTGGGGTTGTTTCGACTCAAATATTTTTCTGCTCACTCTCTTTGATGGATAATTTGGATTATAATTTTAAGTGTCCAATTTCTCTTTAAATTCAATAGACTTTGTCGTGTAGATGAAGTTAGATAAATGTTCATCAATTCAAATCTATTAAAGAGTGAATTATTTAATTCATTTTTGGTGCTTTGGATTAATGATATATTTAGTGCTTTAATCCATCTAGAGGAGTGGTTGAATTTAAAGATGAAAGAATTTTGAGATGGTGATCCAAATTAGCTTATCATTCCCCTCCCTCTTCATCTTATCCCTTTATTTTTTAATTGTGCTACATGTCGAAGGGATGGTGATCTCTATATCATTTATCCAAACATGAAGTACATAGATTACTATTGACCGATCTCAAAATAGGTGCGACTTCTACATAAGTCCACTTACGATTGCTTAACATAGCCCTAAATTTTGTCCCGATTCGAATAAATGATCATTCGTGGCCCAAACTTATGATTGCAAGCCCAAGTATGTTAATTTGATCTCTTTGATCCAATAACCTTGAGATTCATTGTGTGGATGCTTTGGTTCTACCAATCCTCTAATGGATCTACAACACCTTTGGTCAACACGGATCACTTAAACATCGTTGATCATTAAATTTTACTTTTGAGGATTCTAAAATGGATGATATACTTGACAAAAAGCAAATGCAACTTATTGTGTGGAGGTTTTGGTTCTACCAATCCTCTAATGAGTTTCAAATGCAAGTTTCAAGATGGTCATCCAACTAACCACTAATTTCTAACAATTGACTCTACTTTATGCTTTTATTTTTTATGCTTTATGTACCATCTAATTTAAGCATTTACATTTCATGCCATTTTTTATTTTGTTCACTTGGGCATTTATTCTTATGCCATTTTTTTTATTTTGCTCACTTGAGCATTTACTTTTATGTCATTTTTATTTTGCTCACTTGAGCTTTTCTTTTCCTTTTAAAGACACCTAATAATCAACATGAACCATAAAAAATCTTTAATGATACTTGGACTATTTGGTTACTATCCTTGGCATTATGGAGTATTGGACTTCTTAGACTTAGGATTAGAGACCTTGGCCTATCTTGAAGACTTTGTGACTTTATTTGATATTTTGTCTGGAGTTCTTGAAGTTTACCTCAAGACATTGGGTTGTTTGTTTGTTTTGTGTGCAGGTTATTGTGATTACATACTTTGTTTGTAATTTGGAATTCACCCGTATACAACCGTTACTCTGCCTAATTTTTGCGAAGACTTAATACACTTGAAGTTTGGTTCTCTCAAGAGGTCTAGTATCTTTGCTTGCTTGGTTTCAATCTGAAGAATGGGAATTCTATATTGACTTATAATGTCAAGTATTGGATTTTTGTTGGTTAGATGGTTCTTATCCCTAGCTTTTACATTATGCTTTAGGATAGCCTCTTGATCTCCTCCCATCTTCTTTAATTTCAAAAATCTTCTCCCTCCTTTTAAAAACTCTTCTTATTTCTAAACTTGAAACACTTTCATAATAAACTTGGACTTAGGTCCATGCATTTTCAAAACATTTTCATAAAAAAATTTCAATCAATTTAATAATACCTTGATGTTTTTTGTGAGAAGACTAAAAGTCAATCAATCTCATTTCAAACCATTTTTGCCACTTTGGCTTTTTATTTTAAAACTTTTCTTAAAAGATTATACTCTTGTCAATCCTTGTAGTGATGCAAACAACTATACTTCTACAATATGTACTAAAGAGAGATATTTTCCACTTGGGTGTTGAGTGAGGCATTGTTGATTTTAAAATCCAAGCCATATCCTCCACTTTGAGATGACGCAAATTCTCTTTTCTCATGATTGTGGGTAGTAAGTATGTTTTCCACACAGACAATGACGATGATGTCTTATCTCATAAAATTAACCAACACACCTGTGTTTCAAATTTTTAAAAGAGGAACTACGTGTACCCTGATCCCCTATTGCACGAAAGGTGGTATGTAGGCACTAAAGGTTCGCAACCGCGGCGGGTGCAAAAATCATAAAAAATATTTCTTTTCTCACCTCCACCATACATTTTATATACAACACATTTCTTTTATAGCCAAAATATACAGATTTTTCAAAGAGGTTCCTGCGGAGTACCGTAGATGTTTAGGGTGCTAATACCTTCCCTTTGCATAACCAACCCCCTTACCTTGAATCTTTCCCCTTTTTTTGGGTTATTCGCTATTTTCCCATTCCTTTGGAAACAATAAAGCACGGTGGAGATTTTTATTTTGATTTGTATAAAGTCTAGTCAATCCAATGGCTTAGTCTTGAACATTTCTACCGCTACAGAAAAATGGCAACTTCACTGGGGAAAGATTGACCTCTTGCTGGTTCATCCCTAAGTGGGTTAAACTTATCTTTGTCTATATCTGTATATGTGTTATTATGTTTATGTGTTATATTTTGTATATATGTTTGTCTGGATTTTCCTGGTTTACAGGGTGCTTGGTGATTAATCATAAGTCCTATACCCGGACTTGGGCAAACTTTAAGATAGGACGGGCGGTATAGTCATGTTAACTTTGAGGGAGTAATCCCAAAAAAGGAGGCATGAGATCCCCCACTCAGTGGAGGCCCCTTTGACTGTAGTATCGTTTACCGAGTAATCGAGAAGACTTACTTCTTTCGACCTGGGAGCCTGCTGAAGCTGAGGACCGTAGATTACCTAACCCATCTTGGCCTTTTAGGTGTAGTGCGGAAGCTATGCCGGAGTAATCCGGAAATAGTTGTCACGCGATACTACACTCGGACGATTCTTTCTTGATAATATTACTAATTACTGAGTTAATCGGGAAGTTGGTAATATGCGAAGGAAGGATGTAGACTCTGGGAACCTCTTAGAACCTTGTTCGGCAGGTGATAACTTTTTAGACCAATACCTTATGGGTAGTACCTTCGACCTCATGCTCGTGATGTTGAACCTATGAACCCTATATGTGTGATCTTGTGTGTGATTGTTGCATCATGCATCCATGCACTCATAAGCATCTTTTGAAGAAAACAATATTTCAAGGGATTTAAAGGTTGACTATTTGTGAATATCTCAGGTACTTTTAAACCATGGATTCTGGAAAGAGAAAGACCGGGAAATACAGTTTCAAGGATCCTAAGATAGATGAGTTGATCAGTCTAATTCCCGAGATCGAGTGTTCTGCAGACTTTCGGAAGAAGTATGGATCCATTATTCCTCTCAAGAAGATGAAGATGAAGGAGGGTATTCTTTCAACTTTGGTCTAGTTCTATGATCCGGTGTATCACTGCTTTAATTTTCCCGATTATCAGTTGATGCCAACACTGGAAGAGTATTCCTATCTATTGGATTTACCTGTTACCGATCGTGTTCCTTTTACTGGTTTAGAGGGTGAGCCAAAACCACATGAGATTGCTGCTTTGATTCATCTGGGGAAGTCTGAGGTGGAATCCCATATGACTACCAAAGGAGGAATTAGAGGATTACCAGCTCAGTTCTTATTGGAGAAAGCTCGTTACTTTGCCAGGATGAAGAGTACGGTTGCTTTTGAGGACATCTTTGCTTTACTCGCCTATGGATTATTCTTATTTCCTAATATGGACAAGTTTGTTGACATTAACGCTATCAGGATTTTCATGATTGGAAACCCGGTTCCTACACTGTTGGGTGATGCTTATTACTCTGTTCATCTTCGGAGTTCCTATCATGGGGGAATGATTATTTGTTGCACGCCTTTGTTGTACCAGTGGTTTATCTCTCATATGCCTCAGTCTGATGCTTTTTGGGATGTCAAGAAGGAACCCCGTTGGGCTCCTAAGATCATGGCACTTACTCACTCGGATATTGATTGGTATCATCGAGCTTACCAGGATATAGAGATTATTGACAGTTGTGGTAGTTTCCCCAATGTGCCTCTTCTTGGTACAAAGGGAGGAATTAACTATAACCCTATTCTTGCACGGCGACAACTTGGTTACCCGATGAGGGATAAACCGAATAGTATTCATTTGAGTAGTTTCTTTCTGAAGGAAGGAGAAGACCACAGGGAAGCTAGGGAGCAGATTGCGAAGGCCTGGCGTCACATTCATAAGTAAAGTAGGAAGGATTTGGGACCTAGAGGTGTTGTTTCTTTGGAGCCATATCTTCAGTGGGTCCGATCGAGAGCCATTCAGTTGAAGATGCCGTATACTCGGGAGACACCCATGCCTGATTTGTTTGTGAATACCACTTCTCCCTTTTTAGATGATCTAGAGGAGTTGCATCTTGCTTTGGTCAGGATGCAACAGGAAAGGGATGCTTGGAAGAACAAGTTCCAGACTTTAGAGAGTTCCTACAGAGTAGACCTGAAGGAGAAAGATGATTTGATCGAGATCCTTGAGAGTTGAGCGGTGGAGTCTATGGAGAGGCAAGGGGATTTATTTTCTCCTAAGCCTCAAACAAGTGTTGATTACTCACTTCCTGCTTCAGATGATTGGAAGGAGGTTGCCATCAGACATGTGGAAGAAAACCAGAGGTTGAGGGCTCAGATTGTCAGGCTCACAGGGAAGCGCCAGCGTACAGATTAATCTCCATTAGTTCCTCTTCTCCGGATTTTAGATTGTATTTTCATCTTGTACTTGGGATCATTGAAACTTGTAATCCATTTTGAAGTTATTATAATAAAAAAATTTAGTATTTCAAAAGCTTTATTACTTGGATGTTTGCAATATGTATATAAACCATAAATCCCTTGAAATATTAAATGATAAAGTAAAAATAATCATATGCATTGCATATCATGCATCATATTGCACATATTTCTTGCATTTGTTATGCATATCTAGGTGTCTTACCCAACTTCTTTACTTCACTCAGCAAGCTGACTCATCACTACAACACTCATGCTAATTTCAAAAATATGGACAACTTAGAACAGGAGAATCGCGAGCTGCGTGAAGAAGTTTCCGCTTTGAAGCATGGCTTGGCCAACTTGACTACTCTGATGGAAGCTTTGGTGGTTGCTCAGAATCAGCCACCGAGTGTTCAACCTTAACCAACAAGGGAAAATGCTGAAGTTCCTACTGTTCCTGTATCCGCTACTCCGAATGTTGTTCAAAACCATATGCCTCAGGGTTATCCATGGGGAATGCCAGAGAATTTTGCACCTGAAGGTTCCAATCTTGGCCCTCAAGATGCTCCAGTAGTTCAAAATGTTGTTACTCCTGCACCTCCTGTGGTGCATAATGTTCCTGCTGCACCTCCTTCGGTGAATTTGGTTCCGTTTGTTAATGAAGATATGTGTCGTCCTTTCCCTCTTCCGAGTGAAGACTTGGGTCTTTATGACGGAATGGATGATTTCCAAGAACAGTTTGATAGAATACAAAGAGAGATGAAGGCTCATAGGGGAAAAGAGTTATTTGGGAAGAATGTGAATGAGCTGTGTTTGGTCCCGAATGTTAAAGTGCCTGCTAAGTTCAAGGTCCCGGAATTTGAGAAGTACAAGGGCAACACTTGCCCTCGTGCTCATTTGGTGATGTATGTAAGAAGAATGTCTATCCACACCGATGATCAGCGTCTGCTGATTCAATTTTTCCAGGATAGTCTGACCGGTGCAGCATTGAAATGGTACATGAGTTTAGACAGCGCCAACATCCATACTTTTAATGATTTGGGAGAAGCATTCATTAAATAATACAAGTACAATATGGACATGGCGCCTGACCGTGACCAACTTAGGGCCATGGTTTAGAAAGACAGAGAATCGTTCAAAGAGTATGTGCAGAGATGGCGCGAAATGGCTGCATAAGTGATTCCTCCCATGGAGGAGAAAGAAATGACTAAGATTTTTATGAAGACGCTAGGCGCTTTCTACTACGAAAGAATGGTAGCAAGTGCCCCAAGTGATTTTACAGAGATGGTAGGAATGGGTGTCCGCCTAGAAGAGGCAGTAAGAGAAGGCCGTTTGACAAAGGGTGAAGGATCCGGAGGGGTGAGAAAGCCATCTTATGGGTTTACAAAGAAGAAAGAGGGGGATACAAATGCTGTTATACAAGAGAGAAGGGTAAACGCTCCTAGAAAGAATTATCAGCATCATCAGAAAGTCGCCTCAGTTACTCCTGTTATGAATGTCGCTCTGACTACCGTTGCTTATCAGATACCATCCCAGCAGGGGAATCAAGGGCATAATCAGAGAAGGGAGAACTATGATCCTATTCCCGTGAGCT
The DNA here is from genome assembly GCA_948472305.1 of Vicia faba. Taxonomy (NCBI): domain Eukaryota; kingdom Viridiplantae; phylum Streptophyta; class Magnoliopsida; order Fabales; family Fabaceae; genus Vicia; species Vicia faba. The sequence continues at coordinate 1,139,200,727 of OX451738.1, forward strand.
ATGCAGAGCTACTACCAGCATTGATTCAGAAGAAGTTGGTCCAGACACGACCACCTCCCGCCATACCATCACCATTTCCTTGGTATTACAAAGCAGACCAGACGTGTGCCTTTCATCAGGGAGCACCAGGGCATAGCGTTGAGAATTGTTATCCTTTGAGGACTGAAGTGCAAAGGTTGGTGAAGTCTGGAACTTTATCTTTCAAACACGTGGGACCTAATGTGAAAGACAATCCTATACCCAAGCACGGGGAGGTGAATGCTGTAAATATGGTGGCCGGTTGTCCAGGCGACTTTCGAATTTTTGACATTAATCTGGTTAAAGGAGATTTAGTGAAGATGCACACAGACCTCTGTGAATTCAGTTATTATACGCATGACCATGCCGATTGTGCTATTTGCAGTACAAATATACAGGGTTGCGAGAAGATAAAGGCTGATTTACAGGAGATGATGGATGAAGGTTTAATCCATATAATCAAGCCTAGGGCGGAATATGAAGAGGAAGTGAATATGGTTTCTGGATGTCTGGGTGAATTCAGAATTTTTGATGTGGATCATTTGAATGAGGATCTCCTGCAGTTGCATGCTACCTTCTTCCGTACTGTTGGTCAGGTGGAACACCAATATGGATCTTGCATAGTTTGTTGTCGAAACCCCTGAGGATGTTCTATTGTGAGGGAAGGTGTTCAGTTGCTGTTAGACAATGGAACTATCAAGATCACATGTCAGAGAGATGATTATCATGAGATTGATATGGTTGAAGTTTGTTTGATGGAAGAAGAGACAGAGGAAGAGTATGCCTCCGCAGATGAGTATTTCTCTTCAGACGAAGATTTGTTTGCCGAAAATGACTTTTTGATGGATGATTGTGTTGAGGAAGGGGTAAACGTCATTGTACCTTGTTTTGGTGCACCCACTCATCTTGAGGTGGAGTACCATAGCAAACCAGTTGTTACCCCATTGGTAGACTGCCAGGTCCTGTTCCCTATTTATCAGACAAGGCTGTGCCTTACAAATACAATGCTACAATCTTAGAAGATGGGGTGGAAGTTACATCCAGCCAATGCCAAATGTTGGAAATATAGCTGATAGTAGCAGGGTGACCCATATTGGTCGTGTGTTTGCGCCAGCTATTCGAAAAGACGTTGTTGCTGGAAAGAAAATTGCTGAGAATAATGAGCCTAAGAAGGCTGCAGGAGAGACTAGTGGAGCTACATTAGAGAAAGAAGTGGATGATATTTTGAAGATAATTAAGATGAGCGACTACAAAATTGTAGATTAGCTATTGCAAACTCCTTTAAAGATATCTATTCTAGCTTTATTGATGAATTCCTATGCTCATAGAGAATCACTGATGAGAGTACTAGACCAAGCTTTTGTGGAGAATGACATGTCGTTAGATCAATTCAGCAGCGTAATTGGAAACATTACGTCATGTAACAATTTGAGTTTCTGCGATGATGAGTTACCAGATGAAGGGAGGAATCACAACCTGGCCCTCCACATATCTATGAACTGCAAGAATGATTCGCTGTCCAATGTGCTAATTGATAACAGATCCGCGCTGAATGTTATACCGAGGAGTACCCTCATGAAGTTAAAGTATCAAGGAGCACCTATGCGCCCGAGTGGTATCATTGTGAAGGCTTTTGATGGGTCGAGTAAATCTGTCATCGGTGAAGTGGACTTGCCCATCCATATAGGACCACATTTGTTCTTGATAACCTTCCAGGTCTAGACATTATTCCCGCATATAGTTGTTTTCTAAGACGGCCATGGATACACGAAGCAGGGGTTGTCACTTCAACTCTGCATCAGAAGTTAAAGTTTGTGCGTGAAGGGAAGGTGGTGATCATAAATGGGGAGCAGGCGTTGTTGATATCCCATCTATCCTCTTTCAGTATTGTAGAAGTGGATGAGGCTACTATTGGAACCCAGTTCCAAGCCCTATCTATTGACAACATAAGGAGGAATGAGAATTCTGTGGTTTCGCTGAAGGACGTGCATCAGGTTGTGCGCAATGGTCATAATGCAGTTTGGGGATAACTTGTGGATCCACCCGTGAACAAAAACAGAACTGGTTTGGGTTTCTCTTCGAAGAATGGAAAAGGCGAAAGTTTGAAGTCAAAGTCTTCTGTGAACAGTTATCATGATGTTTTCCGCAGCGGAGGCTACCTCCATCCAATTGGTTCTGGAATTAATGCTGTTGAAGAGGATGAAGCAGAGCAGGAAGTACTGAATTATGTGACGCATGGAGTCCGAGTTCAGAACTGGGTCACCATTGATCTTCCTTCTTACATACATATTTCAAAGTAATTTGTTTTGTTAATCTGTTTCTTTCTTTTGAAAAGCTTTCACTCAGCCCAAGGTGAAAGTATTGTACGAGCTTATCTGTTTGCTTTGATTTTTAAGATCATTAATAAAAGTTGTCTTTGCTTCCAAAAATATGTATTTATTTTCTGCTTTTTCTTGGGAAATGGTAATAAAAAAAAGAACCCTTTTCAAAATAAATAATAACTGAAAATTAATCTGCATGATCACTTGTTATATGTGTCAGTCTCTAAAAGCAATCATAAATCATATGTGCAGATTAATTAAAAAACCCGTTGAATACAATGACCCTGCACCCTCTCCCAACTTTGATTGTCCTGTGTTTGGGGATGAAGAAGAAGATTATGATGAGATTCCAGAAGAGGTCTCACGGTTGCTTGAGCACGAGGAAAATACCATTCAGCCATATAAGGAGCCTTTGGAAGTGATTAATTTGGGTTCAGAAGAAGATCCGAAGGAAATTAAGATTGGAGCATCGTTGCATCTTGATGTGAAAAGCTGGTTGATGGAGCTGTTGAAAGAGTATGTGGATATTTTCGCTTGGTCTTATCAAGATATGCCTGGTCTAGATACAGACATTGTCGAGCATCATTTATCGTTGAAGCCAGAGTGTCCGCCAGTTAAACAAAAGTTGAGAAGAACCCACCCAGATATGGCAGTAAAGATCAAAGAGGAGGTCCTAAAACAGATTAATGCTGGTTTTCTTGTGAGGTCAGTGTATCCTCAATGGATTGCCAATATTGTCCCAGTACCGAAAAAAGACAGAAAAGTCCGCATGTGCGTAGATTACAGAGATCTAAATAAAGCTAGTCCAAAAGATGATTTTTCATTGCCTCACATTGACATGTTAGTGGACAGCACAACAAAATTTAAGGTATTCTCGTTCATGGACAGATTTTCCGGGTATAATCAAATAAGAATGGCTCCAAAGGACATGGAAAAAACAACGTTTATCACACCCTGGGGAACATTCTGTTACAGAGTGATGCCCTTCGGGTTGAAGAACGCTGGTGCAACGTACCAGAGGGCTATGACAACCCTATTCCATGATCTAATGCACAAGGAAATTGAAGTATATGTTGATGATATGATTGCAAAATCCCAAACTGAAGAAGGGCATCTAAAAGATTTGTTGAAGTTGTTTCAGCGTTTGAGGAAGTATCGTCTCCGCTTGAATCGAAATAAATGCACCTTCGGAGTTAGATTGGGGAAATTGTTGGGTTTTATCGTTAGCCAGAAAGGAATTGAAGTTGACCCTTATAAAGTCAAAGCAATTCAAGAAATGCCAGCACCAAGAACTGAAAAGCAAGTCATGGGTTTCCTCGGGCGTTTGAATTATATTTCCAGATTCATTTCCCACATGACTGCAAAGTGTGAACCGATCTTTAAGTTGTTAAAGAAAGATCAAGGTTGTGTGTGGACGGATGACTGCCAAAGGACATTTGAGAGTATTAAAGAGTATCTGCTTGAACCTCCTATCTTGCTCCCTCCCGTAGAAGGAAGACCGTTGATTATGTATCTAACAGTGTTAGATAAATCCATGGGTTGTATTCTGGGACAACAAGATGAAACAGGGAAGAAAGAGTTCTCCATTTATTATCTCAGCAAAAAGTTCACTGATTGTGAGTCGCGGTATTCCACGCTAGAAAAAACATGTTGTGCTTTGGCCTGGGCGGCAAAGCGTTTGCGGCAGTATATGTTGAATCATACCACTTGGTTGATCTCCAAAATGGATCCCATCAAGTATATTTTTGAGAAGCCTGTTCTTACTGGGAGAATTGCCCGCTGGCAGATGTTGTTATCTGAATATGATATTGAGTATCGCACTCAAAAAGCTATCAAAAGTAGTGTGTTGGTAGATTACCTTGCTCACTAGCCGGTGGAAGATCATCAGTTTGCAAAATATGAATTCCCCGATGAGGATGTGATGTTCCTGAAAGTGAAAGATTGTGATGAACCATTGCCTGAGGAAGGCCCCGACCCTGAATCTCATTGGAGTGTGATATTTGATGGAGCGGTGAATGCTTATGGTAAAGGAATTGGTGTTGTGATTGTCACTCCTCATGGATCACACATTCCTTTTACTGCAAGGTTAACATTTGATTGCACTAATAATATGGCGGAATATGAGGCTTGCATCATGGGTCTTGAGGAAGCTATTGATCTCAAAATCAAAATTCTAGATGTGTATGGTGATTCAGCTTTGGTAATAAATCAGATTAAAGGAGAATGGGATACTCGTCACCATGGCTTGATCCCTTACAAAGATTATGCTAGAAGATTACTGTGATACGGTGGGAGAACTGACTTGAGATTTTGCGTTTGTATTTGCAAATGTTTCGGTTTAGTAAGAGTCGCCACCGACTTTTTATTTTATCCTAAGGAAATGTTAAAAAGCACAGGAAAGACCTTTGAGATGTTTTCTTGGGTTCGGGGAGTAGATTATAGAAAGGGAAGGTATTAGCACCCTTTCTATCCATGGTTATCCATGGGCTCTTAGTTACTTGCTTAGATCACTTGCTTTGCTTTTCAATTGTTTGAAATGGTGCTCTTCAATTGTTTGAAATGGTGCTTTGTGTGTGGTTTTGAAAGATGTTTTCAAAAAAGGCCATCGTTGTGGCAACCTTTGTAATGATTCTTGTTTGAATGTATACAAAGGTGTTTTTGTCTTTTGAAAAGTTTTCAATGTTTGAAAGTAGGGTTTTGAAATTGTGTTGTGAAGTATGTTTTGAAAATAGCAAGGATGTTTTTTGCAAGTTTTGATCAAGTAACTAAGAGTTGTCTACCCTAGTTTACTCAAAGATCTTTCTTATGTTTTTAACCCTTTTAACAGTGTTGTTTCACCATTGTGTTTGGTGAACAACCTTGTGTTAGGATGTTAAACGGGACAGACGCGGGTCATCATATAAACCATGATAGCAATGGTGTCAAGTATTTTTAGCAATTTTCTTGAGGGACTTGATCATTTTTGTTTAGGAAACTCAGATAGAGTCATCGAGGGACTATGATCTTTTGTTTTGTTTTTGTTTTGCCAAAGTACTTGACATGCATATCATGGCCCATTTTTGAAGGCAACAAGTGGATTGTAACCCTAGGGGTGCAAGTGTGCATTGTGTTTGTTTTTCATGCATTTTTATCTTGGATTAGGTCAAACTATTTGTTAATCTGATCATACAAACCCTAGGTCTAATCATGGCATAATTGAAAGTATTTAAAGGTGCGAGAAATTAAATTCTACACTATTACAACATGATATAGGGAGGGGGGGTACAAATTTGAATTGGGGATTATTTTGCAAGAAATTAAATCCTAAATTATTACAACCATATTAAATGGGTAAGGCATAACAATTAAATGTACAATATTTAAATAAATACAATAATTAAATATTAAATAAAATGTATTATGCAAAAAAAAGTTTTTATGTATGTAAAAAGTATTTTTAATGTGAAATGTAAATAAATAGAAAGTCAATTTCAATTATTGTGTTTTTTAGGACAAAACCCTAATTTCTTAAATAAATTATATTATTTATTATTTATATATAATAATGTATCAATTTGTACAAAAAATAAAAGTATATTGAAAAAAAGGTATTTTTAGTATAAAATATTAATAAAAATAAAAATGTATTTTTTTTGTGTTTTTTGTTCTAATTATTTAATATTATATATGTATATATATGTATTAAATATATTAAGTGTATAAAAATAAAATAAATTATTTACAAAAAAAATGTATATATTTCAAGAAAATATTTTCAAATGTATACAAAAATAATATATAAAAATAAAAGTGTTTTTTACATTGTTCTTAAATTTAAACAAAATGAATGTAAAGTATTTAATGTATTTAAATGATGAAAATAATTAAAATAAATATCAAATAAATATAAAAAATTATGAAAATATTTTTTAAGTATTTTTCATGTTAGAAAATAAAATATCAAGGTCAGAAATAAAATAAAAAATGCAAAATGATAAATATACAAGAAATGGGCCAGATGGGTGTGAAAATAAAAAAGGGGTGTGAAAAGCAGGAAGTAGCCAGGCCCAGCCCATCTACTTCATCTTCTTCTTCTGTCAACACAAACGCGCGCCTAGCTCAGTCAAACCTGTATCTCCTGATTCCTTGCTTTTTTGACAAAACTCATAACATGAAACTTGTAGAGCATCAAACAACGAATCTAACCATATAAAAAACTTAAGCTAACTCTCAAAGACCAGAGAGAATTTCTCTGGCCCTAATTCTTAACCTAGTTTTTTCAGAAAGTTCATGAACAAAATTCTCCTAGCACGATTAATATAAATGAAAACTAAGCACATGTATGATTTCAGGGCTATGAATACAACATCTTTCATTCACAAACCTAAGTCTAACTATTCCTAAATAGAGAGATAGAAGTTCATGAAATACCTGTTTCAGTTGAGCTCGAGCTGGACAATGCAACAACTTCCAAGGGTGCTTGAGGTTCTTTTGAGCTTGTCTGATGTCCACTGAAGCTTTCCCAATGTTTGGCTTGTTTTGAAGTAGCCTGAATCGTGCTACAGAACTCAACCTGTAAAGCTTCCAAACAAAAATGGCAATGTGTGTTAATGGAGTTACAGTTGGCAATGGAGGTTTGGAATAATTTAGGTGAGTTGAATGGAAGGTATTGGAACAAGTTTGAGGCAAAACGCACGAGGGAAAGTGGAGATGGAGGTGGTTATGCAGGGCTTGCCCTATTTTGCAGAAAAATGGTGATTTTGTGTACAGGAGGTTCGAGTGGTGAAAAGCTCATGTTTATGACTCAAAGGGTTATGTGAAATGTGTTTGCAATGTTTGTGTAAGCTGACTATGGCTGGTTTTCAAGTTTTTTAGATTTGGACCAATTTCTTCTTTGTGAAGCAAGAATGTGTAACTACTCAATACAGGCATGTACACTCTATCTTGTAAGCTTCATACTTTGCCCTTGATACTTGAAATTTGTGGATTTGATCTTGCCTCAGAGATATGGCCCCATGCTTCAAAGATCTTGGTTTGACATAAAGTATAACTTTTCAAAAATGGAACTATGCCTTTTACCATTTAGGGATTAAACTTGTGTACAATACCCTAATGACCAAGACAATGCATTATCTCAATGGTTTTGCATTAAATTATGGAGTACAAACTGGTTTTGAGGCCTGTAATTGTGTACAAAGCTATCTTGGTCAGATTTGCAACTTGGTATGAACATGTATTGGCCATGGATCAAAGTGAGTTTTTGCCAACTTCAAGCATTTGATTCTCCCTAACCACAAAGGTGTTTGAGGAGTTCTTGGACAATTTGGAAATATTTCAACATGTACTATAATCCATCTTTGAAATGCAACTTGAAACTCCAAGTGGAACTATGTGAAAAATGTCCAAGAAGATGGGTTAAAATCCTGCCTAAACTAGGGCAAAATTTCTCTAAGTTAAAAGTTTTAGGTACCCTTGTTCCAAAAATCATAACTTGAGATCCAAGCTTCTTTTGAGAAAACTTTGTGAAACAAAGTTATAGACTTTGTGATGTAATACAACTTTCATGTTGTGAGTTTTGTTTGAATCCACTTGCATCTTGGTGAAAAAATGGGACAAAGTTAGGAAAAAATAGGAAAATTTTATAACTTAGAAAATTTCTAAGTTATGAAAATTTTCCATTTTAAACCCTAATTTGCATTTTTGGATTTCTTGATGAACAAGTTTCATAATTTGACATGTCTTGATGAAAAATGACCCTTGGCACTTGATTTTGACCAAAAAGTCAAAGTTTGACTTTTCAATATGCAGTTAAATTTTGATCAGTTGACTGAAAAATTCATCTGTCAATCCTATGCATTTGAGATCTTTTGAACTTGTTGAATGGGTAAAGACAATGTCATTGAGTCCTTGAGTCCATGGTTGATCTTGATTTGCCATTGGCTAGGTCAAATAGTCAAAAATTGCCTTTGTACAACCAAAACCCTAAAAATGACCATTTTGCCCTTTTGATGATCTGATCAAATTTCTTGTGAAATTGTGATCCAAACTTGATCAAATGGTTCATATGAGTTCATAATGTTGATATGGGTCAAATTTCATGAGGTTTGACTGTCAATTGGCCACAGTTGACTTTTTCCCCAATACAGCTGATTTCTAGGTCAACTGTCCAATTGACTGGGCAAAAATTTGAATCAAGGCTTAAAACTTGGTATGGACAAACTTGTGAGTCCAATATGAAGTATGAAAGTCATTTTGGGCATTGTAGGTCAAAACATCACTGTGCAAACTCAAACCCTAATTTAGGTCAACAATGCAATGAGGTGTCTTAAGTAGAGCAAACCCTAGCTTGACCTTGAATTCCAAGATTCTTGTGATGAGAAATGTTGATGAAATAAGAGGGAAAATTTTGGGGTACAACAATTACCATCCTTCTTCAATAAAGTTGAATTCCATCACATTCCTAGAGATGAAAATCAAATGGCGGATGCTCTGGCAACTCTAACTTCCATGTACCAAGTAAATACTTGGAATGATATACCCCGTATTACAGTTCGATGGCTGGATAGGCCCGCTCATGTGTTTACAATAGAGGAGGTAGCAGATGAAAAAACTTGGTATTATGACATCCATCATTTTCTTCAGACTCAGGAATACCCGATTGGCGCGTCGAGGAAAGATAGAAAGACACTGAGAAGATTGGCAGGCAGTTTCTTCCTCAGTGAAAATGTGTTATACAAGAGAAATTATGACATGGTCTTGCTCAGATGCGTGGATAGACACGAAGAAGACTTGTTGATGCATGAGATTCATGAAGGTTCATTTGGCATTCATGCTAATGGGAATTCGATGGCTAAAAAGATGCCAAGGGAAGGTTACTATTGGTTGACAATGGAATCTGATTGTTTCAAATTTGCAAAGAAGTGCCATAAATTCCAGATTTATGCAGACAAGGTCCATGTACCTCCGACACTTCTCAATGTGATTTCCTCCCCATGGACTTTCTCTATGTAGGGTATTGACATGATCGGGATGATAGAACCCAAAGCTTCGAATGGACACCGTTTCATCTTGGTAGCAATTGACTACTTTACCAAATGGGTAGAGGCTGCTTCTTATGCCAATGTTACCAAACAGGTGGTTGTGCGTTTCATCAAAAACAATCTTATATGCCGGTATGGTGTGCCGAGTAGAATCATCACTGACAATAGCTCGAATCTGAACAACAAGATGATGACAAAACTGTGCGAAGAATTCAAGATTGTCCATCACAATTCGTCTCCATACAGGACAAAGATGAATGGGGTTGTTGAAGCTGCTAATAAGAATATCAAGAGAATTATCCAGAAAATGGTTATTACTTATAAGGATTGGCATGAAATACTCCCTTTTTCTCTGCATGGATATCGAACATTTGTCCGCACTTCAACAGGAGCAACCCCGTTCTCCCTGGTATATGGAATGGAAGCTGTACTCCCTATTGAGGTAGAGATTCCCTCGTTGCGTGTGATAATGGAAGCCAAGTTGACAGAGGCTGAATGGGTCCAGAACAGGTTTGACCAATTAAATTTGATTGAAGAGAAGAGAATGACAACTTTGTGTCATAGGCAGTTATATCAGAAAAGAATGAAGAAAACATTTGATAAAAAGGTCAAACCTCGTGAATTCAGAGAAGGCGACCTCGTGCTCAGGAAGATCATGTCTTTCAACACTGATTCTAGGGGCAAGTGGACTCCCAATTTTGAAGGCTCGTATGTTGTCAAGAAAGCCTTCTCTGGTGGTGCATTAATTCTTGAAACTATGGATGGCGAGGAGTTCCCATGTCCCATGAATGCTGACGCAGTCAAGAAATACTTTGCCTAAAGAAATAAAAGAACAGCTTGCTAAGTTGAAAACCCGAAAGGGCGGCTTAGGAAAAAAGGAGCGTCTCGGTAGGCTGAAAACCCGAAAGGGCGGTCTAGGAAAAAATTAGAGACATAAACAGAATAAATTTCCCGCTAAGTTGAAAACCCGCAAGGGCAGCTTAGGAAAAAATTAGGGATTTTTCTTGGCAAGTAACTACGTCAGACAAGACTTGATCGTTGAAGCAACAATCTTCTCGGATCCTCACCATACTTCAACAAAAGCTGCTGCTCAGGATTTCAAAAGTTGTTAGGGGGAATAGTGGTCATTGTATCTCAATGTATATTTTCTATTATATATTACCATTTCCCAAACTTTGTAATCATCCATGGAGTCTCGCCATTCGCAGACTACCATTCTATTAATGAAATTCGAGCTTTTTCCCAATTCTTTGTGTTCTTATTTTTATTTAGCTTGCAAAGACTCCATTTATTACTGATAATAATTTTTAAAGCAAAAAGATTAAAAAGAAAAATTGACTTTTCAAAAAAAGGGGAGATCTTCACAATTCAATTTACTTTGGGATTTGTGATGAAACAATGACAACTAAAATGGAGATCCCAGGAATGAACAGACTTCAGTTGTTTTAAGAAGATTTACTTCCTTCATGAAGGTTTTTCTCAGGTCATCTTGTTGGTATGTGCACAATCTTTGTGTGTTTCACAGATAGTTAAAGACGATACCAGTGGGTGCAAGGTATGGTATTAGGTTTGTGATCCCATTATCCCCGGCCAAGTCTTGGTTCACTTTTGATTTTGGATTTGCATGGTCAGAAGCCTCCGTCCTAGATTCCCCAGCAAAGTTTTCCCTCATATGATGAAAGGTTTTATTCCCTTGGTGTGCTAAGATATCGCTCTTTTTGCAGTATTGGCATTAGTGTTGACTTCTTAATTTCTGAGGAAGACTATACCAGGGCATCTTTTGTTGGAATAGGTTTGTATGATATGAAGACTCAATCCAATATTCTCCAGTGAAGGCCTCATTTATTTGATAGAAGTCCTTTCTCCCCAAAGAAGTTGGTGCAATAATTACTCTCTAAGAACACGTATCTCCGATTTCCCCAGTGAAGAACGTATCTTGGTTTCCCCTCGATGATGTGGTTTTGACCTCCCCAATGAAGTCAGCATGAAGTCCCCAGTAGATGTCTTGATGATGAAGCATTGTCTCCCTTAGTGATGTCTGTATGTTTTTCCTCCTTCAAAGTGGGTCTGAATTCCCCGGTGAGGTTTAATTGTCTCGGTGTCAGTATGCTTTATTTGAGGCTGGTCTTGTAATCTCCAGTAGGTATGTTGCTTTTTGAAAAACTGGTTTCTCCGATGAAACCGGAAGAAAGGTGTTATATCCTGGTATCTCTTTGATTTAGCTACACCCGGATTATGTTTCTCCTCAGTGAAGTTAGGACAGGCAATAAGTTTGGTTTCCGCAGTTACTTTTACCTTTATTGGATTGATCTTTCTGGTTGAAGTTTAGCCCAATGTTGTTGGTACTTGAGGCGGTTTTGTTTGTTTGTACTGATTATGTATCCTTTTACCAGCATATGCACGATATCACTCATACATTCATACATGCATCATGCATTACCACAAATCATTTTTTATTGACATTGTGTTCTAACCTTCCTACAGCGCTCCTTGCTTAGGTGGATTTGGTTTTCCCTCTTGAGTTTATTTCTCAAAGGATGTATCTTCGCTGGCCGTCTTGCTCCAGTTTGTTTCTAATTGGATTCGTGGTTGCATGACGATATTATTTACTTTGGATTTATAAGAACTTTGAGTTTTTGTTTGTGCATTTATTTTGCACGAGAAGACTTTATCTCCTCAGCAGGAATACCGTGGCATTTCCCCAGAAAGTCATATCTCGTTCCCCAGGAAGTCATATCTCTTTCCCCAGGAAGTCATATCTCTTTCCCCATGAAGTCATATCTCTTTCCCCAGAAAGCCATATTTCTATCCCCATAAAGTCATTTCTCTTTGCAATTCCCCTTAACAATGAGTGAAAGTCTCTTTATTTGAGACAACTTACATATTACCCTTTCCAGGCGAGTGCCTTGGTTAAAGAAGAAGTTGAGACCCGTTCTAGGTGAAACACCAGAATTTTGGGAAAAACTTGATATATTTTCTCTCTACCTTCGGTGAACGTTGGTAGTACATCGGAAGTGAACGTCGGTGTTTCTTATCTTTTTGCTATCTTCAGTGAACGTTGGTAGTTCATCGTTAGTTAACGGTGATGGCATGATATATTTTCTCTCTATCTTCAGTGAACGTTGGTAGGACATCGACAATGAATGTTGGTGTTTGTTATCTTTTTGATATCTTCAGTGAACGTTGATAGTTCATTGTCAGTGAACAGTGGTGGTATGGTATATTCTCTTTCTACCTTCAGTGAACGTTGGTGTTTGTTATCTTTTTTCTATCTTCATTGAACGTTGATAGTTCATCGTCAGTGAACGGCGGTGATATGATATTTTCTTTCTACCTTCAGTGAACGTTGGTAGGACATCGACAGTGAACGTCGGTGTTTGTTATCTTTTTGCTATCTTCAGTGAACGTTGATAGTTCATTGTCAGTGAACGGTGGTGATATGATATTCTCTTTCTACCTTCATTGAACGTTGGTAGTACATCGGCAGTGAATGTCGGAGTTTGTTATCTTTTTTCTATCTACAGTGAACGTTGATAGTTCATCGTCAGTGAATGGCGATGGTATGATATTTTCTTTCTACCTTCAGTGAACGTTGGTAGGACATCGACAGTGAGCGTTGGTGTTTGTTATCTTTTTGCTATCTTCAGTGAACGTTGATAGTTCATCGTCAGTGAACGGCGGTGGTATGATATTTTCTTTCTACCTTCAGTGAATGTTGGTAGTACATCGGCAGTGAACGTCGGTGTTTCTTATCTTTTTGCTATCATCAGTGAACGTTGATAGTTCATTGTCAGTGAACGGCGGTGGTATGATATTTTCTTTCTACCTTCAGTGAATGTTGGTAGGACATCGACAGTGAACGTTGGTGTTTGTTATCTTTTTGTTATCTTCAGTGAGCGTTGATAGTTCATCATCAATGAACGGTGATGGTATGATATATTTCCTCTTTCTACCTTCAGTGAATGTTGGTAGTACATCGGCAGTGAACGTCGGTGTTTGTTATCTTTTTGCTATCTTCAGTGAACGTTGATAGTTCATCGTCAGTGAACGGCGGTCGTATAATATATTTTCTCCCTACCTTCAGTGAATGTTGGTAGTACATCGGCAGTGAACGTCGGTGTTTCTTATCTTTTTTCTATCATCAGTGAATGTTGATAGTTCATCGTCAGTGAACGGCGATGATATGATATATTTTCTCTTTCTACCTTCAGTGAATGTTGGTAGTACATCGGCAGTGAACGTCGGTGTTTCTTATCTTTTTGCTATCATCAGTGAACGTTGATAGTTCATCGTCAGTGAATGGTGATGGTATGATATTCACTTTCTACCTTCAGTGAACGTTGGTAGACATCGGCAGTGAACGTCGATGCTTGTTATCCTCCTCTCTGATTTAATCCTTTTGGTCCACCAGTGATTTATTTTCGTGGTGGGGTGCTCCTTTGTTTCTTCATTTTTGTGGCATTCCCAGTGATACTTTGCGTCTCTTTTGTTATATTCATATGCATTCATAATCATAAGCATTGCATGGCATCTTAGAGACAAAAATAGGGCTTGTTTTATATTTAAGTATCTTCAATCGCGTCGACACGAAGATTTTTAACCTTCGTATCTCTGGATAGAAGACACTTAAATAAGGGCAGCTGTTGCACCCCAATTTAGGCCCCTAAGATTCCCCTATCATATCATGTCAACTTGATCATAACAAAATCACATTAGGGTTGGTTCTTCCTTTTTTTTTCTATCTCCTATCTTTATGTTTGCTCTTGAGGAATCTCCAAGCACCTTAGTTGTGTATTTTGTATATGCGTTGATAATTAACCTCTAACCAAAATACAAAAAATATTTGTCTTTGTCTTTGCAAAATTGTGTTTTGTAGGTACCGAGTCAAAGCATCCGACAAATAAGGTTTTCCGGTATTATTTCCCTAAAATTTCTATTTGCAAAGAAAATAAAATAAAATTTTTTCATTTTTTTTGTTTTCCTGTACAATCGATTGCTCCCATAGTGCAATCGATTGCACAGTGTATTGTGCATAATCTTTGAAAAAAAACTGTGTTTTCAGCCTTCAAAAAAAATTTTAGTATATGTCGACACATACATGTTGTGTCGAACTCATGCAAATTGATTGATTCTGTATTGTGTCAAAAGGCAGCTTGTATTGATCCGTAGAGGCTTGTGTCGAACTCATGCAAATTGATTGATTCTTTATTGTGTCGAAAGGCAACTTGTATTGATCCATAGAGGCTTGTGTCGAACTCATGCAAATTGATTGATTTTGTATTGTGTCGAAAGGCAGCTTGTATTGATCCATAGAGGCTTGTGTCAAACTCATGCAAGTTGATTGATTCTGCATTGTGTCGAAGTAGCAGCTTGCATCAACCCATAGAGGCTTGTATCAACTCATCATTCTTTGTATAACTAGCATGTGTCGACACATACATGTTATGTATCGACTCATGCAAGTTGTTTGATTCTGTTTTGTATTGAAATAGCAGCTTGTATCGACCCATAGAAGCTTGCGTCGACTCATGATGTGTTATAAAACTAGCATGTGTCGACGCATACGACTCTTGTGTCGACTCATAACAGTAAAACACACGTGATTTTTGGAAAAAGCCAGCAATTTCAAAACTGTCATCTTTTTTGCTCCAATTATTTCTACATAATTTGAAAATTATATCATTAATTCAATTTTTGGCTCCAAGAATCAATTACCAAATTACCACTAATCCCAATCCTAAACTCTATAAATAGAGCCCTCATCTCATTCAAATCCCAAGCTTTTGATAGCCAAACTCATCTTGCTAAAAAATCTCTTAATTCTCTCCATCTACCAAATTCACTCAAAGCCCCATTTTCAAAAAGATAGTAAGCTTTGCATTGAAGCTTACTAATCTTTGAGCTAAACCTTCATCCAAACACTTTTTCTTCATCAATTCTCTACATCCAAGCTTTGGTAATTGATTCTTGTTGTTGAATTGAAGCAAATTCTGGAAGTTGTTTGATAATTCTCTAATTCTACCTTTGGTAAGTTGGATCATCATCTTTCACAATGTGATCTCTTGTGGATTTCTGGTTTTGATTCATTGAGCACTGTTTTATGATCCCATTAGTGCTATTTTCTCATAATTTGATGAAATTTTCATGCTCAATTGGATCCATGATCATAAGGTGTTTGATGAAAAGTGGGAACAAGAACTTGATCCTTGAAATGCTGTTTTCTACTGATTTTAACAGGTTGCAATCAATTGTTGCAACATTGTAATCGATTGCCACAGAAAATTTATTTGAAAAAAACTGCACTGATGTAATAGGTTGTTGTCGAAGCACAATCAATTATAACAGTGCTAAAAATACTTTTTCTGCCTTATTTTGAGGCTGTTTCGACTCAAATATTTTTCTGCTCACTCTCTTTGATGGATAATTTGGATTACAATTTTAAATGTCCAATTTCTCTTTAAATTCAATGGACTTTGTGGTGTAGATGAAGTTGGATAAATGTTCATCAATTCAAATCTATCAAAGAGTGATTTATTTAATTCATTTTTGGTGCTTTGGATTAATGATATATTTAGTGCTTTAATCCATTTAGAGGAGTGGTTGAATTTAAAGATGAAAGAATTTTGAGATGGTGATCTAAATTAGCTTATCATTCCCCTCCCTCTTCATCTTATTCCTTTCTTTTTTAATTATGCTACATGTCGAAGGGATGGTGATTTCTATATCATTTATCCAAACATGAAGTACATAGATTGCTATTGACCGGCCTCAAAATAGGTACGACTTCTACATAAGTCCACTTACGATTGCTTAACATAGCGCTAAATTTTGTCCCAATTCGAATAAATGATCATTCGTGGCCCAAACTTATGATTGCAAGCCCAAGTATGTTAATTTGATCTCTTTGATCCAATAACCTTGAAATTCATTGTGTGGAGGCTTTGGTTCTACCAATCCTCTAATGGATCTACAACACATTTGGTCAACGCGAATCACTTAAACACCGTTGATCATTAAATGTTACTTTTGAGGATTCCAAAATGGATGATATACTTGACAAAAAGCAAATGCAACTTGTTGTGTGGAGGCTTTGGTTCTACCAATCCTCTAATGAGTTCCAAATTCAAGTTTCAAGATGGTCATCCAACTAACCACTAATTTATAATAATTGACTCTACTTTATGCTTTTATTTTTTATGCTTTATGTACCATCTAATTTAAGCATTTACATTTAATGCCATTTTTTATTTTGCTCACCTGGGCATTTATTCTTATGCCATTTTTTTATTTTGCTCACTTGAGCATTTACTTTTATGTCATTTTTATTTTGCTCACTTGAGCTTTTCTTTTCCTTTTAAAGACACCTAATAATCAACATGAACCATACAAAATCTTTAATGATACTTGGACTATTTGGTTATTATCCTTGGCATTATGGAGTATTGGACTTCTTGGACTTAGGATTAGAGACCTTGGCCTATCTTGAAGACTTTGTGACTTTATTTGATATTTTGTTTGGAGTTCTTGAGGTTTACCTCAAGACATTGGGGTGTTTGTTTGTTTTGTGTGCAGGTTATTGTGATTACATACTTTGTTTGTAATTTAGAATTCACCCGTATACAGCCGTTACTCTGCCTAATTTTTGCGAAGACTTAATACACTTGAAGTTTGGTTCTCTCAAGAGGTCTAGTATCTTTGCTTGCTTGGTTTCAATCCGAAGAATGGGAATTCTATATTGACTCATAATGTCAAGTATTGGTTTTTTGTTGGTTAGATGGTTCTTATCCCAAGCTTTTACCTTATGATTTAGGATAGCCTCTTCATCTCCTCTCATCTTCTTTAATTTCAAAAATCTTCTCCCTCCTTTTAAAAACTCTTCTTATTTCTAAACTTGAAACACTTTCATAATAAACTTGGACTTAGGTCCATGCATTTTCAAAACATTTTCATAAATAAATTTCAATCAATTTAATAATACCTTGACATCTTTTGTGAGAAGACTAAAAGTTAATCAATCTCATTTCAAACCATTTTTGCCACTTTGGCTTTTTATTTTAAAACTTTTCTTAAAAGATTAGACTCTTGTCAATCCTTGTAGTGATGCAAACAACTATACTTCTACAATATGTAGTAAAGAGAGATATTTTCCACTTGGATGTTGAGTGAGGCATTGTTGATTTTAAAATCCAAGCCATATCCTCCACTTTGAGATGATGCAAATTCTCCTTTCTGATGATTGTGGGTAGTAAGTATGTTTTCCACACGGACAATGACGATGATGTCTTATCTCATAAAATTAACCAACACACTTGTGTTTCAAATTTTTAAAAGAGGAACTACGTGTACCCTGATACCCTATTGCATGAAAGGTGGTAGGTAGGCACTAAAGGTTCGCAACTGCGGCGGGTGCAAAAATCATAAAAAATATTTCTTTTCTCACCTCCACCATCCATTTTATATACAACACATTTCTTTTATAGCCAAAATATACAGATTTTCCAAAGAGGTTCCTGTGGAGTACCGTAGATGTTTAGGGTACTAATACCTTCCCTTTGCATAACCAACCCCCTTACCTTGAATCTTTCCCCCTTTTTTGGGTTATTCGCTCTTTTCCCATTCCTTTGGAAACAATAAAGCGCGGTGGCGATTTTTATTTTGATTTGTATAAAGGCTAGTCAATCTAATGGCTTAGTCTTGAATATTTCTACCGCTACATGTACCTATTGGAGAAAATATCTGTTGGGGATTTTGTAGATGGTTTGACTGTTATCCCAACATCTGGAGTCCTTGGTGAATGTTGATCATGGTAATAAACCTTCTACTGATAGACAAGTGACGAGATGAAGGGACATAGTCGTACGCTTTAATCCTTAACTTTTGCCTGGACTGTCCTTTCAGATTTTCAGTCCATCGGGATACCCTTTTTTGCCCAAGCCGCCTTTTCAGGTTTTCGAATTACCCGGGGTACATATTTTTCATATGTATTTCCCTAATTTTTTCCCGAACCCTTTGTTCATGCGTAGTATTTACCGACTACGTCCATATTCACCAGGTACGGAGAATTGCCATTGTCCATAGTAGTAAGTGTTGCCACACTTCCAAAAGATGTTTGTTTGATCGTACAGGATTCGTTGATGGAATTCATGTCCAATGCCCCAAGTGATTCAGATGGAGATCTGCCCCTGGCTATTTCTCATTTTTAAGAGATTCCTTGAACCTTGACTTGACTGCCCCAGATCAGATGGACACCATGCTATGCCCCTTGATTATGAAAGGCCTATCACTGGAATGTCTTTCCATTTGAGGTGATTCTGCCCACTGAGAGGATTTCTATTTATCGAATATGTGTCGTGTGGATTTCTATGCTGTTGAACAAATAGTCATATGAAAACAATGATATTTTAAGAATGCAAAACTTATGTCTGTCTTGAAGTTTGAAAATTCATTTTTTAGTAAAACAAACAAATTTTGTAAGAGTCTGATATCAGCTCAGGATTTATAGCGAACCCTACAGGAGTCAGGATACCTTTTGTAACAGTATGCTTTCGAACTAACCCATGATTCATCTAGGACTATTAAGGGTTATAACGTGGCCTGGTTCACGGTTTAAAAAACAAAGGATAAAGGCTCAAATTTTATTTGTACCCAACCTGTTCTGTGTGATGTTCTTCAATCATATGCTCAGCTAATTCTGCGTTTAGATCTGAATTGAGTATGGGATCTTTGCTATAATACTTGGTGATGGTTCGGGAATTGAACGTTCGTTTAAGAAGGAAGTCATTTTGGTAACCTTTTTTTTTGTTGAGGATTTGTAGCACCTCATTTTTTATTTAGTTATCCCTATCTTTTACCTGAATTGTTTCCTTTGCGGTTACAGTCAGCGGGATGCCCCAGTTTTTCTTAAGTCTCCTCCATAGGTTTTTGACTTAACGGGATTTTATTTTGAGAGATAATAACTGCCTGTATTGACGATTATATGGAACAATCATCATCTTTTGGAGGGCATCTTCTACACTATTTGTCATGTATGAAGGTAGAGCTTGCGACTGAATGCATATCTGAATTAACTGAGAAAACTACCCGCCCCAGGTTATGATTAAGGGTTTTAATTTGTGTGAAAAGAAAAACTCCTACTTCTTAGGCTCAAAGGGGTTGACTGGGGATTATCTTCCTTATAACTCCACTGTTTAGGATTTGAAACAACGCCTGTACATCGTCAACAGGGTCTGTTCAAAAGCATATTGTAGGGACTGTGGTATCGTTTTCGTCATCCTCCATCTAAAAGCTTATAGCTTTTAATCAAGAGTTGAATATCACAAAAGGAAGTAAAAACACAGTTTAAATATAGTGAATACAAATGAATTGATTCATGACAAACATATGCAATGCATTGATAAAATAACAAAGTTTGACATGAAACAAATGTTCGAACAATCAAAAGAAATTATAAATTGAAAATTCTAGATGAGCAAAAAGCATCTTTGTCTTGGCTTGTCACTTCAGATGGTGTGCTTTTGAGGAATGGCAAAAGAATTCCAGTTGACCATCTTGTATGAATTCCAGTGCTCCTTCATCGATCAGGTCTTGAATCTTATTTCTCAATGCCCAACAGCTATTAGTGTCATGTCTAGGACTGTTGGAATGGTACGCACACCTTGCATTTAGATTGTACATTGGGGAAGCAGTGTTGGGATTCTGAGGAGGATCCTTCAACTTAATCAGTTTGGCCTCCAACACGTGTTGCAATGCTTGAGCCAATGACATGTTGATTTCGGTAATCCCTAGTCAACCCCTTTGAGCCTAAGAAGTAGGAGTTTTCTTTTTCATGCAAATTGAAACCTTTAATCATAACCTGAGGCAGGGTAGTTTCTCAGTTAATGCGTATTCAGTCGTAAGCTTTCACTTCGTACACAATAAATAGCGTCGAAGACTTCCTTCCAAATATAAAAGAAGAACTCGTTAAGTTAAAACCTATGAAGGAGACTTAAGAAAAAAACTGGGACATCCCCCTAACTATAATCACAAAAGAAACAATTCAGGCAAAAAGTAGGGATAATAAAATCAAAAAGAGGTCACTACAAATCCTCGACAACAGAAAATGACTGCCTTCTCAAATAAATTTCCAATATTCGAACTATCACCAAAACATCATTCCAGACTCAATTGGAATCCAAACTTACAATTAACTAAGTATAGGGTTGAAGAACATCACGAAGAATGGGTTGGATACAGACAAAATTTGAATCTTGTCCTTTGCTTCTTAAACAGTGAACCAGGCCACATTACAACCCTTAAAAGTCCTAGCTGAAGCATGAGTTAGTTCGAAAGCATACATTTACAAAGAGGTATCCTGACTCCTGTAAGGCATGCTATAAATCATGAGTTGATATCACATTCTTGAAATTTTTGTTTTACTAAAAAATGCATTTCTTCAAGACAGACACAAGCTTTGCATTTTAAATACCATTATTTGCATATAACTAATTGTTTAACAATAGAGAAATTTGCATGACGAATATCCAATGAACGGAAATCCTCAATGAATATAATCACTTCAAATGGAAAGAGACTCCCAATGACAAACCTTCCATAATAAAGGGGCATGACATGTTATTGTCCAACTCATTTGTGGAAGTCAAGTCGAGATTCAAAGAATCTCTCAAAAGTGTTGAATAGCCAAGGGAAGATATCCATTCGAATAACTTGGGGCATATTACATTAATCAGGGTTTCCAGTAAGAACCACTTTGAAATTTGAATCTTCGGTATCATCAAATTTCTTATCTGTGCTAGTAGTATCATATGGTGTCAGTATCATGTCTTCAGATCCTTCCATGACAGTTTTTAGAAAAATATTTAGAAAGGTCAAGACTATCAGAAACTTGATCAAAAGCTTCAAACATCTGGTGCACCAGACTAACCCCAGGGGAACACGGGCTCCCACACATGAAGGGTCACATACAACCAAGAAAATGTTTTCCGGAAGTGCTACAAGACTTACTACTATGGACAATGACAATTCTCTGCACCCTGTAAATGCGGACATAGTCGGAAGATACTACGCATAAAAAAGACCTGCTAGGTTGACTGGCCTAGGCAAAAGTAAGGGAATCTCGGCGAACCAAAAGGGTTCGGGCAAAAATTAGGGATATATATATATATATATATATATATATATATATATATATATATATATATATATATATATATATATATATATATATATATATATATATATATATATATATATATATATATATATATATATATATATATACATAAAGATGGTACACCTGGCAAGTTGAAAACTTGAAAAGGCGATTTAGGAAAAAAGGGTATCCCGGTGGACTGAAAATCTGAAAAGAAGGTCCAAGCAAAAGTTAGGGATTAGAGCGTACAAATATGTCCCATTATCTCATCACTTGTCTATCAGTAAAAGACTTATCACTCTGATCAGCATTTACCAAGGACTCTAGGAGATAGGATAATGTTAAGGTCATCCCCATAGAGCAATCTCCATGGGATTATCCCCACAGAGTCATCTTCATCAGCTCATCTTCAACAAAGATACACTCCCCGACAAGTCTAAAATGATTTCAAACAGAAAGTGCGGCATCTTCCAGCCGATAACATAGTCATACTCACCAGCAGATCGCTCTATTAAATAAAGGAGTATAATCTCCTTCCCATAATTTCCCTGCGGAGTTCCAATCAGTATAATGCATGGAAATTTTCTCCCCCAGCTGAGTTTGGTCTTAGAAAAATGTAAAACCCCTACAGAGTTTCTTCTCTTTAACAAACAACAATTTCCCCAGCTCGAGCCTATTCCTCATACTACTACAAATCACTGACAAAATTCCCCTCCCCAGTGAAGTCATCACTATCCCCAAAAAGTTGCTGCAAAACCTGGAATCTGACCAGATATCAGTTAGCCTTATCTTTCTCAGACGAGCCAGAGGCTTATCCATATCTTTTATCCCCAGTCAGGGTATATAAGAAATAAACTCCACAATAGAGCAATGAAAAACCAATGTTCCTAAGCTCTACTCCCCAAGTAGGAAGTCAACATCCCTTGCAGAGTTTCCTCAAACAAGTAAACAAGAGTCCCCAGCAGAAGCATTCTAGACAAGATTGAAGATACACATACTCTTCATCCCTAGCGATTGTCAAGGATTTATTTTCCCCAACAAGATTCTGCACGAGCTTACAAATACAATTCAACAACATTACACATTCATACGTCATAAAAAATGAATACGAAACGCATATAGCACAACCTCATTTATTTTTTAGAACATCATTATGCAATGCATTTCATACATAATGACATTACATACAACTAACTCTTTACCTTTTCAGGAAGAATCAGTCGATAGACCAATATCATCAACAAATCCTCAAAACAGATTGTAGGTCATTTCCTGAAATAAGACAGGGCAAATATCTACATGATGAACACTCCCTTCAAACATTTGCTGGCTCAGACTAAATCAACTAACGATTTATTCTAATACTTCTCTCAGTAGACATCTGCTGGCTCAGACTAAATCGACCAAATATTTATTCTAATACTTCTCTCAGTAGACCTTTTCTAGATCAGATTAAATCGACCAAAGATTTATTCTGATACTTCTCCCAGTTAAAGATTTAAAGACCTATGCTGGCTCAGATTAAATCGACCAAAGATTTATTCTGATACTTATCCCAGTTAAAGATTTAAAAACCTATGCTGGCTCAGATTAAATCGACCAAAGATTTATTTTGATACTTCTCTCAGTAGACCTTTTTTGGCTTAGATTAAATCGACCAAATATTTATTCTAATACTTCTCCCAATAAAAGATTTAAAGACCTCTGCTGGCTCAAATTAAATCGACCAAAGATTTATTCTGATACTTCCCTCAGTAGACCTTTTCTAGCTTAGATAAAATCGACCAAATATTTATTTTGATACTTCTCCCAGTTAAAGATTTAAAGACCTCTGCTGACTCAGATTAAATCGACCAAAGATTTATTCTGATACTTCCCTCAGTTGACCTTTTCTGGATCAGATCAAATCGACCAAAGATTTATTTTGATACTTCTCCCAATTAAAGATTTAAAGACCTCTGCTGGCTCAAATTAAATCGACCAAAGAATTATTCTGATACTTCTCTAAGTAGACCTTTTCTGGATCAGATTAAATCGACCAAAGATATATTCTGATACTTCTCCCAGTTAAAGATTTAAAGACCTATGTTGGCTCAGATTAAATTGCCCAAAGATTTATTCTGATACTTCCCTTAGTAGACCTTTTCTGGCTCAGATTAAATCGACCAAAGATTTATTCTGATACTTCTCCCAGTTAAAGATTTAAAGACCTCTGCTGGCTCAGATTAAATTGACCAAAGATTTATTTTGATACTTCTCTGAGTAGACCTTTTCTGGCTCAGATTAAATCGACCAAAGATTTATTCTGATACTTCTCCCAGATAAAGACTTAAAGACATTTGCTATCTCAGATTAAATCGACTAAACATTTATTCTGATACTTCTCTCAGTAGACCTTTTCTGGCACATATTAAGTCAACCAAATATTTATTCTGATACTTCTCCCAGTTAAATATTTAAAGACCTCTGCTGGCTCAGATTAAATCGACCAAAAATTTATTCTGATACTTCTCTCAGTAGACCTTTTCTGGCTCAGATTAAATTGACCAAAGATTTATTCTGATACTTCTCCCAGTTAAAGATTTAAAGACCTCTGCTGGATCACATTAAATCAACCAAAGATTTATTCGGATACTTCCCTCGGTAGACCTTTTCTGGATCATATTAAATCGACCAAAGATTTATTCTGATACTTCTCTCAGTAGACCTTTTCCGGCTCAGATTAAATCGACTAAAGATTTATTCTGATACTTCTCCCAGTTAAAGATTTAAAGACCTCTGTTGGCTCAGATTAAATCGATCAAAGATTTATTTTGATACTTCCCTCAGTAGACCTTTTCTGGCTCAGATTGAATCGACCAAAGATTTATTCTGATACTTCTCCCAGTTAAAGATTTAAAGACATCTGCTGGCTCAGATTAAATCTATCAAAGATTTATTATGATACTTCTCTCAGTAAACATTTTTCGGCTCAGATTAAATCGACCAAAGATTTATTCTGATACTTCTCCTAGTTAAAGGTTTAAAGACCTCTGCTGGATCACATTAAATCGACCAAAGATTTATTTAGATACTTCTCTCAGTATACCTTTTCTGGCTCAGATTAAATCGACCAAAGATTTATTCTAATAGTTCTCCCAGTTAATGACTTAAAGACATCTGCTGGCTCAAATTAAATCGACTAAAGATTTATTCTGATACTTCTCTCAGTAGACCTTTTTGGCTCTGATTAAATCAACCAAAGATTTATTATGATACTTCCTCCAGTCAAAGACGGACGCATACATCTTCTGGCTCAGATCAAATCGACCAAAGATTTATTCTGATACTTTTCCAATAGATATTTTTTGGCTCGGATTAAAGTCGAGCGTAGACTTAGTCTAATTTCTCTATCAATAGTTAATTTGGATGGAATCTATAAGCCCATCTTCGGTGACTCCCCGTCACCTCTCCAAATGGCATCTTTAATCCTATTCTCGGTATAATCAACCAACAGTTTTACTTCGTGCACAAGCGAGTGCAACTTTCTATGCACTTAAGTGTTCAATAATCTTCTACCTTCAAGTCACGAATGGCGGACGGGCCAATCTAAATCTTCAGATTTAATAAGATTGAACAGGTGCAACTGTTGTACCCCAAATTTTGACCTCTCTTTTTCTCAAGACACTTCTCACAAAAGATATCAAATGCTCAAGATGTCTCAAGAGTTGATCAGACAAGCTCACCTCCTAAGCACTGGGTCAAAATTAGGGTTTTGATTTCCACAAGGAAAATTGGACTTCTAATGCCTCAAATGACTTTCATGGTTCATCATACACCTCCAAGATTACTCATACTAAGTTTTAAGTCTTTCACCACAAATTTTCTCAGTCAATTGCTCAGATGACTGAAAATCAGATGTGTTGGGTAAAAAGTCAATTGTGGTCAACATACAGTAAAAATTCATTATTTTTGGCCAACATCAACATCTTGAATTCATATTCATCAATTTATCAAGGGTTGATCACAATTCCTCAAGAAAAACATTCAAATCATCAAAGGGGCAAAATTGTCAAAATTAGGGTTTTGACTGAGAATGATTGATCAATGACTTTTGACCTAGTACATGACCTAATGGCTTGGAGCATGATCTCAAGGACTCAAACAAAATATCCTGACCTAATTTCATGGCTCAAATCATTTCTCAAGATCAATAGATTGATAGTTGTAATTTGATCAACTGATGAAAAGTCAATTGATACATAAAAAGTCCAAACTTTGACTTTTTGGTCAACATTGAATTTCAAAGATCAAGATTCATCAAGACATTCAAAAATTTCAAAATTGATCATCAAGAATCAATAAATTCAAGAAAAATCAACAAAAGTCAATATTTAAAAGACTTAGAAAAATTCTAAGTGTTTTTTAACCTTGATAAGTTCACTACTTCATGACAATTTTTCACCAAGATGCAAGATGATTCAAGGAATATTTTTAACATGAAAGTTGTAGATCTTGATGAATTCTACAACTTTTTTCATTAGGGTTGATGTCCAAAAAATGCTTGGATTTGAAGATATAGGCCCATGAAGTCATGACTTTTTATCAAAAACACTTAATGAAATTTTCATCAAGTTAGGCAGATTTTTTGTCCCAACTTCTTGGAAATTTTTCACCAAGTTCTAAGTTGATTTAGCCAAAGTGGTCAACATGAAGGTTGTATGAAATGTTTCAAGATTTCCAAAATGTCCAAGAACTTGAAGAGATCATGCTTGAGCTAGGAGAATCGAAGAGAAGAAGTTGAGCATCCATTCTTGAATTACAAGGCATTTTCATGAAGAACACTTGATAAAATCTCAAGCCATACTGCATAAATCTTGCTTTGCAGGCTTCTAAATTGAAAATAACTCTATAATTAATTGTTTACACAATTGATTGAGCCATTATCCAAGCACTTGAGTCATTGTCTAAGTGATTCATCCATTTTTGGCACAAAGGTAACATTTCCATTTCGGAAAAGTGGATGTAATCACAAAGTCCAATCTTCTTGAGCTTTTCACTTGTTCCTTCTAATCACACACAATCTCAAAGCCAGAAGCAACTTGTCTAGAGCCTCTAACTACTCAGACCATGCTTGTACTATGCATTAAAACTTTGTATTTCAAGTTTGCTTCAAAAACAAGTTTCAAAACCATAACACATGATCTCTTGAATATGATGTCCTCATTCCCTCAAACCTTTCCTCTATAAATAGAAAGCTTATTTACAAGCCAAGCCATGAATGTACAAGCCTTGAAACACTCACAAACTCCCTGAAACTCAAAATTGTACACAAAACCTCCATTGTTGTAATTTCTGGCCAAAAACTTCAAACTTACAATCCACTCGTGCTTTCCTATCTAAATAAATCACAAAGCTTCCATACCTCATTTACAACTCATCCCCTCCCCTGTTTCATAACTGTAACACCTCCACCATAGTTGTCAAAACCTCACTTTACACTTCTGCAACTTGACTTCTCTAGGAAGATTCAGGCACTTTCAGCACAAAGTAAGAGTTGCATTAGCTTCCTAGGAGTTCTGTGAAGCTACCCAGATCATCACAACACCTCCAGGAGTGCTCAAACTCCAAACACGATTTCCAGTTTTGAGGTAAGTTTTCTCAACTTTGAACTCTCTATACAAGCATCATTAATGGTTACTTTGTGAATGAAAAATGTAGACATCATTGCCCTGAAGCTAACCATGCCTTTAGTTTTCATTTATGTTGCCTAAGTGATGCGAATTTTTAAGTTGAACTTTCTGAAAAAATTAGGTTTTGTTTGGTACCTAACAAAATTCATGTTCATCTTTGATTTATAACTTTAGTTATTTATATGGTTAAATTCGTGGTGAAAATGGAACAACTTTCATGTTTACATTTTTGAAAATGGTTGAGAAATGAAGAAGTTACAGATTGGCCATGGAGTTGTTCTTCTCTTCACACTCAAGGTTGAAGATTAAGTCATTTTCAAATCTTAGAAATGATTTTATTTTAAGTTTAATACAACATGTATTATGACCGGTGTTGTACCCCAAAATTTGCCCTCCCATATTCTTCAAGATTTGCCAAGATCATGGTTCAAAATCTCTCAAGGGTTGCACAGTCCAATGGCCTCCTAACACAGTCAAAATTAGGGTTTTGGTTATGACAAGGAAATTGGAGTTTTCAAGGGTCAAATCAAGTCCCACGTGCCCATATACATTGTCAAGCATCCATATGTCAAGTTGCAAGACTCACAACATCAAATTGCACAGTCAAAAACCCTAATTGCACCAAAGTCAACTGTAGGGGCAAAATGGTCATTTGACAGTCAAAAGTAAAAAATTTTGGTCAACATCTTATTTTGAAGCCACCAACATCATTTGATCAATTCTTGATCATGATTTCTCAAAGCATGGCTCAAAAAGTCTCAAGATGCAAAAGTTTCTATTTTTGGACAGTTGAAAAAGTCAACTGCAAATTGACCAGGGCATAACTTCTTCATGGTTTATCAGAAAAATTCCATCCAAAGCTCATTTTGAAGAGAATGACATTTCCTATAACTAATCTTCACACTTCAAGTCCAAGAAATGCTCTCACAAAAAGTTATCAATTTCAACATTATAGGTCATTTTCAAAAGTCAACAAAAAGGCACTTTAAGTCAAAGACCATAACTTGAGGTTGGTAAATCAAAATTACATGGGACCAAAGGCATTGGTTAGAGGACTTCAAGACCGTTCCAAAATGTCCAAGAACATGTTCATATCTTCAAAATTGAGCAAGATATGCCTTGAAGAAGTTGGGAAATTTTTGGGAATTTTGAAAAGTCAACTTTGCTTCAAAAGTTTCAAAAATGCTAATGGGCCTCAAATTCTTCCTTGAATCATTACCCAAAGCATATGCACGACCCATTAAGCTCAAAGGGATTTATTTTCTTATTTTTAATTAATTAATTGAATTTTTATTATTATTAATTCATTTAATTAGATTTAAATATGAGAAAAATATCAAATAATGGTTTTAAATCTTTTTTGTGCAGCAAATATGTTCATTATATGCAAGAGATTTCGTGCACCATCTCAAGGGGACAAGATCATCCATAATTGGCAAGATTGGCATGAAAAAAGATTGAAAAAGATATGGAAAAAATCAAATATTGAAATCATAAATGGATGGACTTTGGGCTTGTTTTCTTGACCTAATTTGCTTCATGTACAAAGGCACAACCTAACCTAATGCACAAGGACACGAAAAACTACTCAGGAGGCCATAACCAAATTGCAAAATTTCCACCAAAAGTTGAAAACTGAAATCATAGTTACAGGGCGTTCCAAAGCATAACAAGCATTCTAATACATTCCTGACATTGCTAGGAGTCGATTGCAATCAAGAACCAGTCTCCATACTCCAAGAATTGGTAGAACAGAATCACCCTTTTCATGAATATGTCCATAATCGATTTTTGATTTCCATGCATTATTCATATGTTTTAATTGTTGATTCTTGCTACTAATGATCTTCTGAAACTTTTGGCATAGTTTAATTGTTCTAAAAATGCTTGAAACAAAATCTACCATTGATGAAACCTAGGGTTTCAGAAGCTCCAAATTAGGGGTTCTCACATATGGAAAAATTGGCCCTTAAAACCTATGCCATTGAATTCGTGGTATCAAGACGAAGCAAACCAACACCTCGCGCCCAATTTATTTGATCCATAGGCGTGATCTCTATTTTCATGTGTTGCAGTTTGTGGGGGTTTAAAACCCCCGTTATTCGTTCATATTTGTAGGTACAAAAACGAAGACGAAGCTAGCGTGTCATCATGTGACTGGAGTATTTGAATCTGGCGCGTTTTTTTCTTATTTATATCATTAGCTTTTGTTTTCTTATTATAATATTTGTGTTCCATTATGTTAACAAACGCGTACAGCAGCTCAGTTGGTAGTGGACATGTGTTGCAAGCCTTGGGACCTGGGTTCGATTCCCAGGTCCCCCACATATTTCATGATTTTTATCTTAATGTGTTCAAGTGCAGCGTTCACCTAGAGGCTCACCATACACGCTCACGCTCAGTCTTGCCACGCGCCCCTGATGATCAATCCAATGGCCATAACGTGAATTCCAGGGTGGACCTCAGTCAAGCCTCACACGCATGATCAGAAAAGTCAAACCAGGCTTTGTCTTGATGGGCCAAAATTGCTTCCAAAAAACCTCCAAAATGGGCCAGGCACCCCCCAAGGTTTGTATTCTATTTTTTAATTTCCTTTTCTTTTCTTTTTTTGTTTTAATTTGTTTTAATTGTTTTAATTGTTTTATTTAATTCACCTAAAATAATTTTCATAATAAAAAATCAGAAACTAAACAATGTTTTTTTAATTAATTATTAATTCACCATTAAAATATTTTTTTGTAAATAAAGGTTAAGTAATTAATTTAGTTAATTTAGGTTTTAAACTTTAACACTTTTCCTTAATAAATAAAATAAGTAGAATTAGGGTTTTTGACCTTTTCATCTTTTTTAATAAATAATTTTCCCTCATTATTATTATTGTTAATTACTTATTATTTTTGTAAATAAATATGTAAATAATTAATTAGCATAAATTAGGTCAACTTTAATATTTTTCATTAATAATTAAAAATAACTTAGAATTAGGATTTCTCTTCAATTTCAATTTTCTTTATTTTCATAAATACAAAAACCTAAAAAACATTTCTTCTCTTTAATTAAATAATTAATTAGCTTTTAATTCAATTTAATTTCAAAAGGGTCAAAACCCTCGGACGTCCTAACTTTTATTCTTTCGCGCGTTATTTTATTTTCTTTTCAAATATTATGTAACTGCCCAAGGCTTGTAATAGTAATTAGGTCTTTTTTACTTTCCGCATTTTTACCAAACAGGTCTTTGTATTTTGGCGATGTATAGACCCGCGCCTTGTAATAGCGTAGGATTTATCTTTCCGCATTTAAATTTCTGCACTCTTAAATTCTAATTGCATGAAAGAATGTATGGCTAATTAAAAACAACGCGTAGCTCACCATGTCATGATCAAAGATAAACTCAACATGAAAACAACACACAAATTCACACACCACTTCTAGGGTACGCCTCACTGTTGCCTTACCTTCGAAACGTGATCGTCGAGTATAGGACATTTTAGTAAGTCCTTATGTCCAGGATCCAGTTGCCTCGGAAAAGTTGCCTCGAATAAAAAAAACGGATCAAGGGCATAAGGGTAGCTTCTAAGGTGTCCTACTGTTGCTCTGGTGACCACACTATCCCTATAAAACTCGAATTGACCCGAACACCTCCAACGGTGGTGCTACCTACCTCTCAATGGTGGGATGTCACTACCTTAAGGACATTTACACAGCCTAATTCCTTAGGGTAGGTAGATGACTCATAGATACTTGCTATATTCAAAAACAAATCAAAACTCTTTTCACACTGACACTTTTCAAAAAGCTTTCAAAACAATTTTTCAAACACTCTTGAGGACTGATACAAGAGTTATTCCGAAATTTTTAAACGAAACTTTTTCAAACCCACATTTTGAAAAGCAAACACTTTTGAAAACACAATGAGCAAGTATCTAAGAGCCCATGGATAACCATGGATAGAAAGGGTGCTAACACCTTCCCTTTCTATAAATCTACCTCCCGAACCGAGAAACTATCTCATAAGGAATTTTGCTGTGCTCTTGTCCTGTCCATGTTGGAGAAAATAAAAGACGGTGGCGACTCTTGCTTCTGCGACATTTCGCGAACCAGCCTTAAACAGTCTGTTCTAAATCCACCGATCACAGAACTGGCGACTCTGCTGGGGATACCTAAAAGTGAGGTGTACCTTAGGACTAAGATCACTTGTGTTTTCAATTGTCTGAATTGTTTGCTTTATTATTATGGGTACTGTCTCAGGAGTTCTATAGATCCTAACCCGGATCTAGGGATACCTTCTTAGAAAGTAGCAACAAGGCTGTGAGGGAACTGTGCGGGGTATACCGACATGGTTGAAGCAGTCTGCTACGTTGATGTGGCACTTCGGTGAGTACCGGTAACCCTTGAGTCCAGTCAAGGAGAGTACGGGGCCGCCGCGTGGTGTCGTGAAGCATCAACTGACCTTAGGAACCTTAATTGAACCATCTTGGCCTCTTTAGGGTAGTGAGATAACTGACTTTGGTGCAGTCCGAGGTTGGTTGATACTCGATACTACACTCAATTGAGGGTTGTTTTCTTGGAATATTTCGGTCGCCAGTTCAGTGGCTAAATCGGAACGATGAACAATGAAAGCAATCCAATGATATTGGGACCCTTAGAACCCGGTTACTTCTGATAGGACAGGTTTGAGCCCACCAACTTCAAGAGGGTAATACCCAGACCCCATGCTGGCCTAAACTCTAAGGTCTGTGGTGTGACTTGTGTGCCTTATCATGTTTGCTTCTTGTGAATATTTGTGGTGTGTTTTTATCATAACATCATGACATCATACAACATCATACGCATTGACTAACCATTTCAGGGGTTCGAAGGAGAGGTGTCCTACACCATTTGGAAGGAGAGGTGTCCTACACCATTTAACATCCTGACATGCCTACATCCTGGGAAGAAATTCAGAAGAGATGGATCCAGCTTAAGGAAGAACGGAATTCTCTTGAGTCTAGTCTACATGCTAGTGAGAAGAAGGTCTTGGAGCTCACCCGCCTATTGCACGAGGAAAAGACTATCAACACTTACATTGCTCCAAAGAAGATGCGTAGTGTCTTCTGGGATTGATTTGCTTCTGTAATATTTTGCCCATGAGGCTTTGACGTACTGAACAATTATTTCTTAATGATAACGTGTGTTCCTTTTTGTCTACAACAAATTTGAACTTTCGAACCCTTGAATGCATTGCATAAACACATATCATGCATCATGTGCATAGCAGGTACTCTTTTTTTCAGGTCGCTTAATGTTCTTCGCTGTTTATTTCAGCATCATGAACCCTGAATCATCTACCGAGCAGTCCATCAAGGCCCTTCAGGCTCAAAACGCCCAATTTCAAGAGCTAATTATGAGTTTGGCTCAAGGTCAGGCGGAATTGAAGGCTCTGTTGGTCAAGAAGAAGAAGAAGAAGAGAACTGTACTATTCAACACGGGCCGGAGGTTTGGTAATACACTGCAGAATGAGGCTGACCAAACTGGTTCTTCTGTAGGGAAAGGCAGTCCCCAGGGGGGAAGGGTTCCTAGTCCAGTGGTCTCTAACAACGAGACTAACTTCAATGAAGAGCAGTATCCTCCAGCTGAAGACAAATACAAGCAGTTGGAAGACCGTCTGAATGCCATGGAAATTCAACAAGTGCCTGGGTTGATTTTTCGGAGACTTGGGTTTATCTTCTGGTGTGGTGATCCCACACAAGTTCAAAGCACCATCTTTCGCAAAGTATGACGGGGCGTCCTGCCCTAAGCTACATCTCAGATCTTATGTGCGGAAGATCCAGCCATACACTGTGGACAAGAACTTATGGATCCATTTCTTCCAGGAGAGTCTTTCAGGGACTCATCTCAAATGGTTCTATCAGCTGGATGGAACCAAGGTTCGTAACTGGGAGGACTTGGCTACTGCTTTTTACAAGCAGTATCAGTATAATGTCGACCTCGCTCTTACACGTACCCAACTCCAGGGTATGTCGCTAGGATCGGGAGAAGGTTTTAAAGAGTATGCGCAGAAGTGGAGGGACCTGGCTGGCAGGGTGCAGCCACCATTAACCGACCGTGAGCTAGTAGACATGTTCTTGGGGACCCTATCCGGGCCGTTCTTCAATCATCTTATTGGCAATTCGTCTGCAGGGTTCACAGATCTCATTCTGACTGGGGAAAGAATAGAAGCTGGCATGAAATCAGGGAAAATTCAGAAAGGTGCATCCTCAAGTTCTGAGAAAAAGCCTTTCAAGAAGGAAGCCAGTGCTGTGTATGGGCCTAGGAGGCAAAACAAACCAGAGCGCCGCCAAGCTGTCAACACGGTGGTAATTGCAAAGCCTGCTGCCGCTCCTCGGCAACTTAACCAACCAAGGGCTGAGAGACCCAGAAGAGAATTTACTCGGTTTAGTATGACCTTGTCACAGATCTTGCCGCAACTGCTATCGACCAACTTGGTAATCGTCAGAGAAGCTCCAAAGGTGGTGAACACAACCTCTCCCAAGTATAATCCCAATGCCTGCTATGCTTATCACTCCGATAGCCCGGGGCATTCCACTGATGATTGCTGGGCCCTGAGAAATAAGGTTCAGGACCTTATCGATGCCAAAGAGGTTCAGTTCGAGGCGCCTGAGAAGCCTAATGTGGTGACAGCTCCCTTGCCTGATCATGGGGTGAATGCTATCAGGGATGGTGACGAAGTGGAAGAGTCTGAGTTCGACAGCTGGATCTGCCCGACGACCGATGGTGGACTGAACAATTGGATCGCGAAAGACTACATACCTGTTACTTTTTGTTACGCAGTAATGAATTCCTTTGTTTTTTATTTGTAATAAACAATAAATTGAAACTTTATGGCCCGGTGTCTTACCCGGGGCACCGTGGCTTCATTTGTGAGGGCTTATTAACTGTCATTTCCATATATCATGAATAAATACATTGGACGTTTTTCGCATTTCAAATCTTGTGCTCCCTTTCTTTCTTTCCTTCTTTTATATATTGCAAAACAGCTGTATTTACACACACTCACTCATATAGGTTTTAATCCACTCTGGATCTCACTGGTAACGACTCTGCTACTGCCAGTTATGACTTCAAAAATCCGATCAACTTAGCCGAAGACGAAGGTGAAGATGATTGCGAAGTGCCTGGTGAGCTTGCAAGACTGTTGCTCCAGGAAGAGAGGGCCATTCAGCCACATGAAGAGCCAGTGGAAACGGTAAATCTGGGTACCGAGACAGATAGAAAGGAAGTCAAGATTGGTGCAAATCTAGAGCTCAGCGTGAAACAACGGTTGATCCAGATGTTGCATGATTATGTGGAAATCTTCGCCTGGTCCTACGAAGACATGCCTGGGTTGGATACCGACATTGTGGTCCATCACTTGCCTACCAAGGAAGACTGCCCTCCGGTTAAACAAAAGGTCCGACGTATGCGTCCAGAGATGTCCGAAAAGATCAAAGCTGAGGTTATGAAGCAATTCGATGCCAGTTTTCTTGCAGTGACTTCTTACCCTCAGTGGGTTGCCAACGTGGTTCCAGTGCCAAAGAAAGATGGTAAAGTCCGAATGTGTCTTGATTACAAGGATTTGAACAGGGCGAGCCCCAAGGATGACTTCCCCCTACCGCACATTGATGTTCTGGTTGACAATACTGCTCAGCACAAGGTGTTCTCCTTCATGGATGGTTTTTCAGGCTATAATCAGATCAAGATGGCTCCTGAAGATATGGAAAAGACTACCTTTGTTACTCAGTGGGGCACCTTCTGTTACAAGGTCATACCATTCGGGTTGAAAAATGCTGGGGCAACCTACCAATGTGCCATGGTTGCTTTATTTCATGACATGATCCATCATGAGATTGAAGTATATGTCGACGACATGATTGCAAGGTCCCAAACTGAGGAGGAACACCTTGATCATCTGCAGAAATTGTTTGACCGTCTGAAATTGTACAAAGGTTAAACCCGAACAAGTGCACATTCGGGGTAAGATCTGGAAAACTGCTAGGCTTCGTTGTGAGCGACAAAGGTATTCAAGTGGACCCTGCCAAGGTGAAAGCCATACAAGAGATGCCAGTTCCTAAGACAAAGAAAGAAGTCAGAGGCTTTCTAGGACGTCTGAATTATATTGCCCGATTCATCTCGCACCTAACTGCTACTTGTGAACCAATCTTCAAGCTGCTGAAGAAAGATCAGGTAGTACGTTGGAATGATGACTGTCAGGCCGCTTTTGACAGAATCAAAGAGTATCTCCAAGAACCACCCATTCTTATGCCACCGATTGAAGGGAGACCTCTGATACTATACCTGACAGTACTTGACAGCTCAATGGGGTGTGTGCTGGGGCAGCATGATGAGTCTGGCCGAAAAGAGCATGTCATTTATTACCTTAGAAAAAAGTTTACCGACTGTGAGACCCGATACTCACTGCTCGAGAAAACTTGCTGCGCTTTGGTATGGGCTGCTCGCTGGCTGAGACAGTATATGCTGACTCACACTACTCTGTTGATTTCAAAAATGGATCCAATAAAGTACATATTCGAGAAGCCTGCTCTGTCTGGAAGAATAGCAAGATGGAAAATGATCTTGACGGAATACGACATCCAGTATACGACTCAGAAAGCCATCAAAGGAAGTGTATTGGCAGACCACTTGGCACACCAGGAAGTGGATGACTACCCGTCAATGAACTTTGAATTTCATGACGAGAGCATCATGATAGTGACTGATTGTGAAGTACCTGGACCGGATGAAGGACCTGAGGAAGGATCCCGATGGTCTATGCACTTTGACGGAGCCTCCAACGCTTTGGGTAACGGTATCGGCGCTGTGATCATATCCCCTCAAGGCACTCATACTCCACTCACTGCCCGGCTATGTTTCAACTGCACCAACAACATGGCGGAGTATGAGGCATGCATCATGGGTCTTCAAGCTGCAATTGACTTAAGGATCAAGTTTCTGAGTGTCTTCGGAGATTCCGCTCTCGTGATCAATCAGATCAAAGGCGAGTGGGATACGAAACACCCAAATCTTATTCCTTATAAAGAATGTGTGTTGACATTGATCCCCCATTTCACAGAGATAACTTTTGAACACTTCCCAAGAGAGGAGAATCAGCTGGCGGACGCGTTGGCTACGATGTCTTCTATGTTCAAAGTCAAATGGGACAACGAGGCTCCCCGGATCATTATCTGGAAGTTGGACGAACCTGCATATTGTTGTGATATTGAGGCTGAGACAGTAACTGAAAAACCCTGGTACCATGAAGTGAAGAGGTACTTGGAAGCTCAAGAATACCCTGAAGGTGCATCCATCAATGATAAAAAGTTTTTGAGAAGGTTCGCAGCGAAGCAACGACATTCTGTACAAGCGAAACCATGATTCGACCTTACTGCGTTGTGTGGATAAGACTGAAGCAGAAAGGATCATGGCAGAGCTACATGAAGGTACCTTCAGAACGCATTCCAGTGGACACACCATGGCAAAGAAAATCCTTCGGGCAGGATATTTCTGGTCCACAATGGAAGCCGACTGCTACCAATATTCTCGGACATGTCATAAGTGCCAGATTTACGCAGATAAGGTGCACGTTCCTCCAGTCCCTCTGAATGTCCTGACTGCACCTTGGCCTTTCGCAATGTGGGGCATTGATATGATCGGCGAGATTAAACCTACGGCATCCAACGGGCATCGCTTCATCCTGGTGGCGATCGATTACTTTACAAAGTGGGTTGAAGCAGCTTCCTACGCCACAGTAACCAAGAACTTCGTGGCACGGTTCATTCGGCATAACCTGATCTGTCGATACGGTGTCCCGGAAAGGATCATTACAGACAATGGTACCAATCTTAATAACAAGATGATCACTGAGCTCTGCGAGCAATTCAAGATACAGCACCACAACTCTTCTCCTTACCGGCCGAAGATGAATGGGGCTGTCGAAGCAGCTAATAAGAATATTAAGAAGATTGTGCAGAAGATGACAGTGACCTATAAAGATTGGCACGAGATGTTACCGTTCGCTCTTCACGGGTACCGTACCTCAGCAAGAACGTCAACCAGGGCAACTCCCTTTTCCTTGGTCTATGGCATGGAGGCAGTCTTGCCGATTGAAGTCCAGATACCCTCTCTCTGGATAATGAAGGATGCAGATTTGAGCGAAGATGACTGGATCCAGACACGACTTGATCAGTTAAACCTAATCGACGAAAAGAGACTCACTGCTATTTGTCATGGTCAAACGTACCAAAAACGGATGATCAGGGCATTTAACAAGAAGGTCAGACCACAAGAATATCAAGTTGGGGACCTGGTAATCAAGCGCATCATTCTTCCTCAGAGTGATCCCAGGGGCAAATGGACCCCTACGTACGAAGGGCCATTTGTGGTTAAACATGTGTTCTCAGGAGGAGCCATGATTCTAACCACCATGGATGGTGACGACCTTCCTCACCCCGCCAATGCAGACATAGTGAAAAGATACTACGCATGATAAAAGACCCGCTAGGTTGACATACCTAGGCAAAAATTAGGGCTTCCCGGCGAACCAAAAGGGTTCGGGCAAAATGAGGGATGAAATGAAAAAAATCTGTACACCCGGCAAGTCGAAAACCTGAAAAGGCGGCTTGGGCAAAAATGGGTATCCCGGTGGACTGAAAACCCGAAAGGGCGGTCCAGGCAAAAGTTAGGGATTAAAGCATAATACTATGTCTCATTGGATCACCTTGCATCCAGAATCCGGTATCAACTATCAGGTTCAGACGGCATCGATCAATCAGCTTCATCTTCAACTGAGTAGCCAAGTGATGAGACGCTCGAAGATATAAAGGCGATAACAGAGTTGAAACCCAGTGGGATTATTCTTTTCACACAGCTGTTTTGTTTTCTTTGTACAAATTGTATAAACTCTGTTGTTCGGCGGCGTTCTCTTACTAGGACGTCAGCCTCTTGTACATAAACGCCTATTTACAGGCAAATTCAAAAAATCAATACAAATTCACTTTTCAGATCAATTGCCAAATTGTTTTTCTTTTTCCGTTTTGTTTTGCGAAGAACGTCCAATGTTCAATTTTTGATATATGCATTTGACACTAATTGCTAACTCATAAATATTTGCATGCAAAACAAAGGATTAATTACAGGTGACATTAGAAACAGGGGCAATAATGAGTTGTCTAAGCGATCCAATTGCTCCATCCATCAAGGTACCAAGGTAAGTTCGGCTGAAGAATGTAACCCAGATACCTTCATTCCCCAGTGAAGTTACCAAGATTCAACAATTCTCCTCAAGCAGTTGGTCTCCCAATCAGCCCTACAAGGCACAGTATATCCAGCAAGTCATCAATTTATTCCCCAAGCAGAGTTAGCCTACTATCAGCATTAAGGAAGTTAGATTATCCCCCGCAGATCTCAACATTCCCCGAAGTATACAAACATTCCTTACAAGCATCCCCGACAGTCTTGATATAAGATTGTTCCCCGGTGGAATATCGGACACCCAATGATCTACTTCCCCAGTACAGTCCAATTTGAAAAGTTTCCCCAGAAGAGTTCAATCCATCTCCCCAGCAGGTCTTGAAGCTTATCCCCAGTAGATTCTGGAAGCTTATCCCCTGTAGAGCACGAACACGTCTCCCTGCTTTATTCAAAAGTTATTTCCCCACCAGGATATAACTGGGTTATCCTCAGCTAAAAGCCACGGAAAGATCGTCCCCGGCGAAGTCTTCCTATCCCCCAGCGGAGTTCATCAAATCTTCCAACATAGCTCATCAATGGTATCCCCAGCGGAGTTATCATCAACATCTCAACAAAGAACCTCTCTTTCCTCACAGAGTTCACTCCCCGCAGAGTAATCTATTCGCCAAGTTTATTCCCCAACAGAGTCATCTTCTCCTACCGGTATTCTTGCAACCATCACTCCCAGCGGAAACGAAGCTCTACTCTTCAACATCAGCCCAGGATTCAACTTCCCAGCATTCGTCAAGGATTTATTTTCCTAGACGAAAAACACATACATTCATCACATCTTCATACATTATAGCATGCACATACGCATCATGAACATACAATCTCATTTATTCTCGAGAACATCACACATGTCATACATCGCATACAACAAACGTTTTGTCTTTTCAGGACAAAAGATCAGTACAAAGATAATTACTATCAACTGTCGCAATTCTAGATTCGATACCTGTAGCTAGCCAGGGCATATCTGTGAGCGACTATTTCCGGACTCGATTCCTGTAACCAGCCATGGTACGTCTGAAGAGTTCGAAGATCCGATTCCTGTATCCAGCCAGGGTGTATCTGTTGACGACTATTTCCGGACTCGATTCCTGTAACCAGCCAGGGTACGTCTGAAGAGTTTGAGGATCCGATTCCTGTATCCAGCCAGGGTGTATCTGTTGACGACTAATTCCGGACTCGATTCCTGTAACCAGCCAGGGTACGTCTGAAGAGTTTGAAGATCCGATTCCTGTATCCATCCAGGGTGTATCTGTTGACGACTATTTTCGGACTCGATTCCTGTAACCAGTCAGGGTACGTCTGAAGAGTTTGAGGATTCGATTCCTGTATCCAACCGGGGTGTATATGTTGACGACTAATTCCAGACTCGATTCCTGTAACCAGCCAGGGTACGTCTGAAGAGTTTGAAGATCCGATTCCTGTATCCAGCCAGGGTGTATCTGTTGATGACTAATTCCGGACTCGATTCCTGTAACCAGCCAGGGTACGTCTGAAGAGTTTGAAGATCCGATTCCTGTATCCAGCCAGGGTGTATCTGTTGACGACCATTTCCGGACTCGATTCCTGTAACCAGCCAGGGTACGTCTGAAGAGTTTGAAGATCCGATTCCTGTATCTTGCCAGGGTGTATCTGTTGACGACTATATTCCAGACTCAATTCCTGTATCTTGCCAGGGCACATCTGAAGAGTTCGAAGATCTGATTCCTGTATCTTGCCAGGGTGTATCTGTTGACGACTATATTCCAGACTCGATTCCTCTATCTTGCCAGGGCACGTCTGAAGAGTTCGAAGATCCGATTCCTATATCTTGCTAGGGTGTATCTGTTGATGACTATAATTCCAGACTCGATTCCTGTATCTTGCCAGGGCACGTCTGAAGAGTTTGAAGATCCGATTCCTGTATCTTGCCAGGGTGTATCTGTTGACGACTAATTCCATACTCGATTCCTGTATCTTGCCAGGGCACGTCTGAAGGGTTCGAAGATCCGATTCCTATATCTTGCCAGGGTGTATCTGTTGACGACTGTATTCTCCGGACTCGATTCCTGTATCTTTCCAGGGCACGTCTGAAGAGTTTAAAGATTCGATTCCTGTATCTAGCCAGGGCACATCTACATAAAGAGTTTGAAGATCAACTCCTGTAACAGGCCAGGTAATTATTTTCTTTCTCAGGTACGCAAGTTCTCGCTAAGGAACCTCTTACGCGATCGACACCTAGAGGGCATCTGTAAGCCTATCCACATACCAACAGTCTCCAAATGGCATCTATAAGCCCATTCCCGACAAGGTACTGTCACACTTCCAAATGGCATCTATAAGCCCATTCCCGACAAGGTACTGTCACACTTCCAAATGGCATCTATAAGCCCATTCCCGACAAGGTACTGTCACACTTCCAAATGGCATCTATAAGCCCATTCTCGACAAGGTACTGTCACACTTCCAGATGGCATCTATAAGCCCATCCTCCTATCCATCAGTCTCCAAATGGCATCTGTAAGCCCATTCCCGCCATCACATTGCTGATACGCAACTATGTGAGTGCAAATTTCTGGGCACTCTAGTGTTCAATCATCTTCCACCTTCGGATTACGAAAGGCACGCCAGCCAATCTACATCCTCAGGTCTAAGAAGATTGAACAGGGGCAGCTGTTGTACCCCAAAATTTGCCCTCCCATATTCTTCAAGATTTGCCAAGATCATGGTTCAAAATCTCTCAAGGGTTGCACAGTCCAATGGCCTCCTAACATAGTCAAAATTAGGGTTTTGGTTCTGACAAGAAAATTGGAGTTTTCAAGGGTCCAATCAAGTCCCACGTGCCCATATACATTGTCAAGCATCCATATGTCAAGTTGCAAGACTCACAGCATCAAATTGCACAGTCAAAAACCCTAATTGCATCACAGTTAACTACAGGGGCAAAATGGTCATTTGACAGTCAAAAGTCAAAAATTTTGGTCAACATCTTATTTTGAAGACACCAACATCATTTGATCAATTATTGATCATGATTTCTCAAAGCATGGCTCAAAAAGTCTCAAGATGCAAAAGTTTCTATTTTTGGACAGTTGAAAAAGTCAACTACAAATTGACCAGGGCATAACTTCTTCATGGTTTATCAGAAAAATTCCATCCAAAGCTCATTTTGAAGAGAATGACATTTCCTATAACTCATATTCACACTTCAAGTCCAAGAAATGCTCTCACAAAAAGTTATCAATTTCAACATTATAGGTCATTTTCAAAAGTCAACAAAAAGGCACTTTAAGTCAAAGACCATAACTTGCGGTTGGTAAATCAAAATGACATGGGACCAAAGGCATTGGTTAGAGGACTTCAAGACCGTTCCAAAATGTCCAAGAACATGTTCATAACTTCAAAATTGAGCAAGATATGCCTTGAAGAAGTTGGGAAATTTTTGGGAATTTTGAAAAGTCAACTTTGCTTCAAAAGTTTCAAAAATGCTAATGGGCCTCAAATTCTTCCTTGAATCATTACCCAAAGCAT
Organism: Vicia faba; assembly: GCA_948472305.1. Taxonomy (NCBI): domain Eukaryota; kingdom Viridiplantae; phylum Streptophyta; class Magnoliopsida; order Fabales; family Fabaceae; genus Vicia; species Vicia faba. The sequence continues at coordinate 1,139,242,671 of OX451738.1, forward strand.
ATGCACGACCCATTAAGCTCAAAGGGATTTATTTTCTTATTTTTAATTAATTAATTGAATTTTTATTATTATTAATTCATTTAATTAGATTTAAATATGAGAAAAATATCAAATAATGGTTTTAAATCTTTTTTGTGCAGCAAATATGTTCATTATATGCAAGAGATTTCGTGCACCATCTCAAGGGGACAAGATCATCCATAATTGGCAAGATTGGCATGAAAAAAGATTGAAAAAGATATGGAAAAAATCAAATATTGAAATCATAAATGGATGGACTTTGGGCTTGTTTTCTTGACCTAATTTGCTTCATGTACAAAGGCACAACCTAACCTAATGCACAAGGACACGAAAAACTGCTCAGGAGGCCATAACCAAATTGCAAAATTTCCACCAAAAGTTGAAAACTGAAATCATAGTTACAGGGTGTTCCAAAGCATAACAAGCATTCTAATACATTCCTGACATTGCTAGGAGTCGATTGCAATCAAGAACCAGTCTCCATACTCCAAGAATTGGTAGAACAGAATCACCCTTTCATGAATATGTCCATAATCGATTTTTGATTTCCATGCATTATTCATATGTTTTAATTGTTGATTCTTGCTACTAATGATCTTCTGAAACTTTTGGCATAGTTTAATTGTTCTAAAAATGCTTGAAACAAAATCCACCATTGATGAAACCTAGGGTTTCAGAAGCTCCAAATTAGGGGTTCTCACATATGGAAAAATTGGCCCTTAAAACCTATGCCATTGAATTCGTGGTATCAAGACGAAGCAAACCAACACCCCGCGCCCAATTTATTTGATCCATAGGCGTGATCTCTATTTTCATGTGTTGCAGTTTGTGGGGGTTTAAAACCCCCGCTATTCGCTCATATTTGCAGGTACAAAAACGAAGACGAAGCTAGCGTGTCATCATGTGACTGGAGTATTTGAATCTGGCGCGTTTTTTTCTTATTTATATCATTAGCGTTTGTTTTCTTATTATAATATTTGTGTTCCATTATGTTAACAAACGCGTACAACAGCTCAGTTGGTAGTGGACATGTGTTGCAAGCCTTGGGACCTGGGTTCGATTCCCAGGTCCCCCACATATTTCATGATTTTTATCTTAATGTGTTCAAGTGCAGCGTTCACCCAGAGGCTCACCATACACGCTCACGCTCAGTCTTGCCACGCGCCCCTGATGATCAATCCAATGGCCATAACGTGAATTCCAGGGTGGACCTCAGTCAAGCCTCACACGCATGATCAGAAAAGTCAAACCAGGCTTTGTCTTGATGGGCCAAAATTGCTTCCAAAAAACCTCCAAAATGGGCCAGACACCCCCCAAGGTTTGTATTCTATTTTTTAATTTCCTTTTCTTTTCTTTTTTTGTTTTAATTTGTTTTAATTGTTTTAATTGTTTTATTTAATTCACCTAAAATAATTTTCATAATAAAAAATCAGAAACTAAACAATGTTTTTTAATTAATTATTAATTCACCATTAAAATATTTTTTTGTAAATAAAGGTTAAGTAATTAATTTAGTTAATTTAGGTTTTAAACTTTAACACTTTTCCTTAATAAATAAAATAAGTAGAATTAGGGTTTTTGACCTTTTCATCTTTTTTAATAAATAATTTTCCCTCATTATTATTATTGTTAAGTACTTATTATTTTTGTAAATAAATATGTAAATAATTAATTAGCATAAATTAGGTCAACTTTAATATTTTTCATTAATAATTAAAAATAACTTAGAATTAGGGTTTCTCTTCAATTTCAATTTTCTTTATTTTCATAAATACAAAAACCTAAAAAACATTTCTTCTCTTTAATTAAATAATTAATTAGCTTTTAATTCAGTTTAATTTCAAAAGGGTCAAAACCCTCGGACGTCCTAACTTTTATTCTTTCGCGCGTTATTTTATTTTCTTTTCAAATATTATGTAACTGCCCAAGGCTTGTAATAGTAATTAGGTCTTTTTTACTTTCCGCATTTTTACCAAACGGGTCTTTGTATTTTGGCGATGTATAGACCCGCGCCTTGTAATAGCGTAGGATTTATCTTTCCGCATTTAAATTTCTGCACTCTTAAATTCTAATTGCATGAAAGAATGTATGGCTAATTAAAAACAACGCGTAGCTCACCATGTCATGATCAAAGATAAACTCAACATGAAAATAACACACAAATTCACACACCACTTCTAGGGTATGCCTCACTGTTGCCTTACCTTCGAAACGTGGTCGTCGAGTATAGGACGTTTTAGTAAGTCCTTATGTCCAGGATCCAGTTGCCTCGGAAAAGTTGCCTCGAATAAAAAAAAAAGGATCAAGGGCATAAGGGTAGCTTCTAAGGTGTCCTACTGTTACTCTGGTGACCACACTATCCCTACAAAACTCGAATTTACCCGAACACCTCCAACGGTGGTGCTACCTACCTCTCAATGGTGGGATGGAACTACCTTAAGGACATTTACACAGCCTAATTCCTTAGGGTAGGTAGATGACTCATAGATACTTGCTCTATTCAAAAACAAATCAAAACTCTTTTCACACCGACACTTTTCAAAAAGCTTTCAAAATAATTTTTCAAACACTCTTGAGGACTGATACAAGAGTTATTCTGAAATTTTTAAACGAAACTTTTTCAAACCCACATTTTGAAAAGCAAACACTTTTGAAAACACAATGAGCAAGTATCTAAAAGCCCATGGATAACCATGGATAGAAAGGGTGCTAACACCTTCCCTTTCTATAAATCTACCTCCCGAACCAAGAAACTATCTCATAAGGAATTTTGCTGTGCTTTTTTCCTGTCCATGTTAGAGAAAATAAAAGACGGTGGCGACTCTTGCTTCCGCGACATTTCGCGAACCAGCCTTAAACAGTCAGTTCTAAATCCACCGATCACAACCGGATGAAACACCCACCCCAGTGGCAGAGGAAGCGCGCGTAAGGCATTAGTGTATAGAGATCTGGGTTTGAGCCCTAGTGATACCATTTTGTTTTTCAGATTGTTTCCTTGCAGATTCAATGCATCAAGCATAACACGCTTTCCATACATCCTCATGACTGGACCATCATATCATTGCACCAATAAATCCAATGCCTCAAGTGTGCTTGTCCACCATGAGCCATCCAGAGCCAACCACACTAGATCTCACACAGGCGCTGGACTATGGTTTTTTGGGCCTGGATTGTTTTGATTTCTCACCCCCCCCCCCCCCCAATTTACTTTTCAACGTAGGCCCAGTATACATTTTTTTGGTCACAAAGATGTTTCCTTTTTTTTTTCCTTCTGATTTCAACAAAAACAGACTTGGGCCTTTTTGCTAATTCTTAACCCCCATTTTTCTTTTCAACACCTCAGCCCAATGTCTTTTATATTCTTCATATTTTATTTATTTTCATTTTATTTATTTATTTTCTATTTAATCAAAAATACCAAAATATATTTTTTTTAATAATTAAATTAGAAAACATTTAATTTAAACATTTATTTTGTTTTTGTTAATATTTAGAACTAGATTTTGTTTATTTTCCACACTTTAAAATATTTTTCCCAAATTAACATTAACCTTCAAATTATTTTCTAAACAAATTACTTAGACTTTAGGTTTTGTTAAAATTAATTAATTTCTCTTGTAATTAAAATTAATTAGTTGATTAGGATAATCTTTAAACCTTTCTATCAAAAACCCTAAAAAACAATTTATTTCTTCCTCTTTACATTTTGTATATTCTATTATTATTCATATTCAATGGTTTGCAATAGATAATTAGGCTTTATTGCTTTCCTTCCCCATTCACAAAATTGTATCCCCCAATCCCAAAACATTGTAATAGTGTAGGATATTTAAATTCCGCAATTTATTGCTTTCCTTATTATTGTTAGTAATTAGGATTTGCATGACAAGACTAAAATTAAACCTAGCAAAACCCTAATTTAAGATAAAATATTTGAATCAAACACACTTTATACACATGCACCTCTAGGGTAACCCACACTTGTTTCCTCAAATATAAACAGTCATGTCCCTCGAACGTGGGGTGTTTTAGCAAAGACCCTCGATTAAAAGATCGTAGTCCCCCGATGACCCTTCAATGTTGCCTTCAATAAATGATCTTTGTCCCTTACGACAATTGCTAAAACATCTTACAAATTGCCTTCTATGACTGTACAACAACCCACGCCTGTCCCTCACATCCAATGATATGACTTCCTACTAACTAATGATAGACAAGCATTATCTAAAGGAGGAGGAAAAGAACAAAGACTTTTTAAGTAGGTAGATTGCTCGTAATTTCTTGCTTACAAATTAAAATAACCGTTACACCTCACACTTTCAAAATACTCTTCAAAACAAACATTTTATATACATTCTCAACGATACGAGAATCATTACAAAATTGCCTTGCATTGGCATTTCCAAAACATCTTTTCAAACACTCCCTTTTAAAACAAATATTTTCAAAACCAACACTTTGTATACATTCTCAACAATACGAGAATCATTGCAAAGTTTTCTGCACGAAGGCGCTTTCAAAATATTTCCAAACTTACACAAACACAAAGCATTTCAAAGTGAGCTAGAAATTAAGAGCCCATAGATAACTACAGATGAAAAGGGTGCTAACACCTTCCCTTTTCATAACCCACCCCCCGAACTCAAGAAAATTCTCAAAAGGTCTTTCTTGTTCTTTTCACCCTTTCCTTTATTGGATAAAGTAAAAGTCAGTGGCGACTCTTGCTATCCGCAAAATTTGTGATAAAACACAAAACACCAAGTTAGTTCTCCCACCGTATTACACTTGTCTAGACTTCTCATTATCTTTTGTTCTGTCTTTAACATCCATCACTGTGTTAAATACATTATCAAAAAAATTCTTCCCAATATGCATAACATCAATATTATGGCGCAACAAATTATATTTCCAATACGGGAGGTCCCAAAATATACATCTTTTTGTCCAATTGTGTGTGACTCCATATCCTTAAATTCTACATGTTTTGCCAGTATCTGTGAATTTTTGTAGTTCACAAACTTGGTTCCATATAGCACCTGGTGACAATCGAGGCGGAGGAAAATCTGTTACCCATCTTTTTTAAAATTTGTCTTGTTTCTTCTATAAAGATGATTTATTGGTAGGAGTCTATGGTGACACTCAAACCACGAGCTTTTACACCCTTTATCCAACATAAACGCCTTGGTGTATCCCATGCAATGCGAACAACCCATTTTCCCATGCGTATCCCAACCAGACAACATGCAATATGCTAGAGAGTCGTTAATGGTCCATATCAACGTAACTCGCAAAGTAAAGTTATGTTTATGGGATATATCATAAGTCCATTCTTCAATCCACAACCTCTTCAAATCATCAATTAAAGTTAGTAAGTACACATCTATTTCCAACTTTTAGACTAGACGGCCCTGGAATAACGCACGTCAAGAACATTTATGGTTTTGTCATGCACATTGTGATACGGTGGTAGAACCGACTGTTAATACTGGTTTGTGTTTTTTGTTTGCAAAATGTCGCGGTAAGCAAGAGTCGCCATCGCCTTTTATTTTATGCAATCAGAAAAAGGAAAAAGAACAGAAAAAACCTTTTTGGAGATGTTTCTGAGTACGGGGGGTAGATTATAGAAAGAGAAGGTGTTAGCACCCTTTCTATCCATGGTTTTCCATGGGCTCTTAGGTACTTGCTCATTTTTCAAATTGGTTGTGTGTGATTGTCTTGAAAAGTTTTTATTTTACTTCGTTTTAACCCTTATTTCTGTCCTCAAGAGTGTTACGAAGTTGTTTTTGAAAACTTTGTTTGAAAGGTGTTTGGTGTGAAAAAGTTTGTTTATTTGAGCAAGTACTTAAGAGTTATCTACCTACTTGAAAAAAGTCTGTTCATTTTCCTTTTAGAAAATGCTATCCCATTATTGAGAAATAGGTAGCATCACCGTTGGAGTTTGTAAGGGACATTCGAAAGGGACAAATACAATCACTGAAGAAATAGTTAGAAAACTTTAGTAGTAACCCTAGAGTCTTAAGATCTTTTCGAGGCAACGTTTTCGAGGCAACATTTCTGAGGCAACATTTCCGAGGCAACATTCGAATGGGACAATTTGATCTCTTTAGACTGGAGGGTAACCACTAAAATCTCCTATGCTTAATGATTATTTACCGAAGGCAATCAAAGTGAGGTAAATCCTAGGAGTTGATATGTGCACGTGATTTGTTTCAGTTATTTAATCTTTGCACATTAGGTGATCTACCGTTTTAATTTTTTCAGACATTCTTGCCATACAATCCTATTAGCCATACATCTAAACAGTTAAAGATTGCGGAAATTAAAAGCGGAAAAGTAAATCTAATTATTACAAGGCTTCGGAGAATGGGAATTACATAAACAAAACTTGGGGGGAAATTAAACAGTAAATAAAACCCTAGTTTAAAAGACTATTTATAACCTCGAAGGAATTACAAAAATATAATAAAAAGTACGTACGACAAACGTAAATGCGAGAAATTAAGGTTTTGACCCTTGAAAACCAAATTGAATTTAATTAAAGAAAAAAAATCATTTTTTGTCATTTTTATTTAAGGAAATAAAGAATAAATTGCAAAATATCCTAATCACTAATTAAGTTTTAATTATGAAAAATCATTAAATTAATGAAAAAAACAATTAACCTATTTTTGTGTTTTTTATTTTGAGAAGGAATTAAAATTAAGAATTAAACCTAATTTCTATTTGATTTTAATTATGAAAAAAAGATTTAAGTTAACCTAATTAAACTAATTAATGCAATTAAATATTTTATGAAAAAAAGACTAAACCTAATATTGTTTGTGATTTTCTGATTTTTATGTTTTGATTAAAAATGATTTTTGGAAAATAAATAAAATAAATAAATTAAAACAATAAAAAGAATTGAAATAAAATAAAAAAGAAAAGATTGGGCCTGTGTGGTAGAATGCAGACTAGGGATGCATTGCCAAATTGTTAGGCCTAAATTGGTTGGTCCATGTTCCTTACGTGTGATCCCATGTGGATTAGCTTCAGAGAGTGCACCATGGGCTGCTGTGGTTGGATGCTGGATCTGGACCAAGGGATGATCCAAAGGGTAGGATTTGTGAGGGTATGATGGACACATGAAATGGTGATGTACTGAATCTGCAGTAAATTGTTAGGAAAATAATAAAAGTATGAATTAATAATTAAAAACCTAACTCTGATTAATTTACATGTTAATTATGAAATAAAATCAATATTGATTAAATCAAAACAACTTTTATGTCAAAAATTATTTTAATTAATTGAAAGCCTAAAACTAATATTTAATGATTTTTTTGTGATTTTATATGTTAATTAAATTAATGATAGAAAACAAATCAAGTGAAAAATAAATAAATGAAAAGGGTTAGAAAAGAAAATAGTCAAAAAAGTGAAAAATGCATGGGGTGGGTGATGAACCCATGCCCCTTGGGTCACAGTTAGGCGCCTCATCTACCAAGCCAAGCTATTGTATGTGATTCAAACTGGTTCTACGTAACAACAATAACTCATTTGGACAGTTCATTAGAAATGCATGAAATTAATTATATGAATGTTTGAAAGAAAATCAAATCAGAGAAGAAGAGTATGCTTATGTCAAGCATCAATGGCCATGACTTTCGACCTATTCTTACCCTTAGATACCTCAGGAATGATTTGTAATTGATGGCTTGGACTGAAAGTGGCTGGATATTCGATTTTAACTTTGCACTAATTTTGACAGAATTTGAGGTTTTTAGAGAGCGTTCTTGGGCAGCCAATTTCGTGCTCCCTAGTGTATGAGGGTGTTGTGTTTATATAGAGGAGGAATTTAGGTCAAAAATAATGGAAGAAATCTCATGGTATCTTGAGGAATTATGAAGATTTGATTTGATTTTGGCCTTGTATGATTTCTTTCCAAAATAGCTCCAATCATGACTTTTTCAATCTAAATCATCCTTGCACGAATTACATTCCATTCTAGCTATATATGGACTCATAATGTGCATAAAAATCCCAAGATTTGATTTGCTTTTATTATTTTACCATTTAATTTGATTTATTTTGGTTTAAATGAATAAAAAATCAAAATAAATGATAAAAATAATAAAATAATAGGTGGAAAAACTCAGGGGTCGTGGGTCCTATTAGAAACATGTTTCAAACAAGAAAACATGGGCCCCTTAGGAAAAATGCAAATTTGATCAATGTTGACTTTTGATAATTTTCCAAAAATTGCCAACTTTGACAATGCACAACTCCCTCAATTTTGATCCTAGGAGGGTGTTCTTGGACTTATAGAAAGCTTAGGATGTCCTCTAAACAAACCTTTTGGTTTCATCTCAATTGGATCTTCCATGTTCATGTATGAAGCTTTGACCCAAAAGGTGTTTTTGTTGACTTTTCAAAAGGACCTATAATGTCAAAATTCATATCTTTTTATGAGTGCATATTTTGAACTTGTGAGGTAAATATGAGTTGTATGTAATTTCATCCTATTCAAAATGAGCTTTGGATAGAAAATTTCTAATAAAGTATGAAGAAGTTATGCTTGGTCAAAGTTGAGTTGACTTTTACTAAGAAACCCTAATTTAGCAACTTTTGGGTTTTGATGAATTTGGAGCATTCCTTGGGGAATCATGATCAACCCTTGACAAAATGATGGAAGTTACTTAAAAATGTTGATTTTGACCAAAAATCTTGAGGTTTGACTGTATGTGGACCATAATTAACTTTTGACTACTACAGTCGATTCTCAAGCATTTGAGCAGTTGATTGAGCAAACTTCTTATGCAAGGCCTGAAACTTGACATGGATGATCTTGGGAACATAATAATACCTTGGAAATCATATGAGACCTTTGTGGTCCACCCATCTTGATGAAAATAGAAACCCTAATTTGGGGTATATTGCCTTAGGAGAGAGTTTGTCTGCTCAACTCTTGGGCAACCTTTAGCAAATTGGGGACCTCACTTGACATTTGTTTAGTAAAATGAGAGGTCAAATTTTGGGGTACAACAACTGCCCCTGTTCAATCTTCTTAAACTTGAGGATGTAGATTGGCTGCTCTGTCTTTCGTGATCTGAAGGTGGAAGATGATTGAACACTAGAGTGCCCAGAAATTTGCACTCGCATGAAGTGGCACTTGATTTGTGATATCGGGAACGGGCTTACAGATGTCATTCGGAGGTCGATGATGGAAGATTGTCGGAGATGGGCTTAAAGATGCCATCCTGTATGCGACGGAGAATCATCGGAGATGGGCTTAAAGATGCCATCTAGAGAATGTGCATTTCCTGAGATATTCCTTTGACGAGAGTCCTTGTTGCTGTTGTTGAGGAAGAATATGATGAGGAATGTTGGTATCTGTCTTGGGAGATATAGAATTTTAGGAGCTTCAGTTGTCCGTTACTCTACTGGGGAATTAACTCCGGAGATGAACTGCATATCTGGTCAGTGTATAGGCTGCACCGCGACTTACTGGGGAAATGCAAAACTAATCGGGTTTGATCAGGTCCAGGTCTTACAGTGTTGTGGACTGCTGTCTGGAGATAAGAGAAAAGAAACCTGGATGGTAAGGTTATGAGAAGGAACCTGGATAGTAGGGTTTCTTCAATATGAAAAGCCTGGATAGTAGGGCTGTGAGAAGGAACCTGGATAGTAGGGTTACTTCGATATGAAAAGCCTGGATAGTAGGGCCGTGAGAAGGAACCTGGATAGTAGGGTTACTTCGATATGAAAGCCTAGATAGTAGGGCTGTGAGAAGGAACATGGATAGTAGGGTTACTTCGATATGAAAGCTTGGATAGTAGGGTTGTGAGAAGGAACCTGGATAAGGTTGCTTGGTGAGAAGTTTGGGTAAAACTGCATCTGAACCGAGAAGGAACCTGGGTAAGGTTGCTTTGTGAGGAGTTTGGGTAAAACTGCATCTGAACTGAGAAGGAACCTGGGTAAGGTTGCTTTGTGAGGAGTTTGGGTAAAACTGCATCTGAACTGAGAAGAAACCTGGGTAAGGTTTCTTTGTGAGGAATTTGGGTAACATTGCATCTGACCTGAGAATGAACCTGGGTAAGGTTTCTTTGTGAGGAGTTTGGATAAAACTGCAGCTGAACCAAGAAGGAACCTAGGTAAGACTGCTTCAGGATAAGTCTGAGTGAAACTTCAGAAGGAACCTGGGTAAGGTTGCTCGTGATGGGTCTGTGTAGGGCTTTAGGAGGAACCTGCATAGGGTTACTTCAGGATAAGTCCATGTAAAACTTTGGCAGGAACCTGGGTAAGGTTACTTTGGGCTAAGTCTGTGTAAAACTTCAAGAGGAACCTGGGTAAGGTTACTTTGTGATAAGTTCGTGTAAAACTTCATAATGAACCGGGGTAAGGTTACTTTGAGATAAGTTTGTGTAAAACTTCAGGAGGAACCCGGGTAAGGTTACTTTGTGATAAGTTCGTGTAAAACTTCAGAAGAAACCTGGGTAAGGTTACTTTATGATAAGTTCATGTAAAACTTCAGAAGGAAATGTATGATAAAGGACCCGTGTAAGATTTTTCAAGATAAACCCGTGTGAAGCTGCATTTAGGAGAAACCCGTGTAATATTGCTTCGTGACGAACCCGTGTAAAGTTGCATTTGATCGTGAAGATAACTACATTGTTTAGTTTCAGGAGCTAATCTTGAACTTGCTGGAAGTTGTTAATGATAACCATCTTTCTTGAAAAGGTACATGATTAATCGTATATGATGCATGAAATGCATTGTATGATGACATTCTCAAAATAAATGAGACTGTGTTGTATGCAATATGTATGCGCACATCATGATATATGAACATGAAATGTTATTGTGACATATCCGAATGGGAAAATAAATCCCTGACCACTGCTGGAGAGTAACGGAAATTGAGTTCTTGACCGTCATAGAAAAAGTGGTTCTTCTATTTCCGCTGGGGATGGTGAACGAATATGACTATGCTGGAGATTTGCTCTTTGTTTACAGCTACTCTGCCGGGGGAATAACTCTGTTTGAGAGAGGAGATTCTTTGTTGGAAGATCTTGCCGATTCAGAGAGATAAACTCCATTGGGGGATGAACTTCCATAGCCGGAGGAATAAACTCTGTTAGGGATTGAGCTTCTGTATTTAGGGAAATAAACTCTGCTTGGGAGACAACTTTACAAATCGCTTGCAATTATGAAATTCGATCGGGGAATATAGATGTCGATCCTTTGAATGAACATTGTTGGGGAACGTTTCTCCTGTTTGGGGAAGCCGATGTCAAAGCTTTAGTTGCCTCTACTCTGTGGGGAGTGTAGATGTCACAGGGTTGTATGCTGAGGATACGACAATGACTTTGCATCAGGACTTTTCTGCCCCTATACTTGTTGGAGAAAGTACCCACGGAGGCTTTGTGGATGCTGATCAGGATGATAAGTCTACTATTGATAAAAAAATGATAAGATTACGGGACATAGTCGTACGCTTCAAATCCCTAACTTTTTCTTGGACCGCCCTTTCGGGTTTTCAGTCCACCGGGATACCCTTTTTTGCTCAAGCCGCCTTTTCAAGTTTTCGACTTGCCGGGTGTACATATCTTTTTTGTTTTTATCCCTAATTTTTGCCCAAACCCTTTTGGTTCGCCGAGATTCCCTTATTTTTGCCTAGGCTAGTCAACCTAGCGGGTCTTTGTTCATGCGTAGTATTTTCCGACTATGTCCACGTTAACCGGGTACGGAGAATTGTCACTGTCCATAGTAGTAAGTGTTGCCACACTACCAGAAGATGTTTGTTTGATTGTATAGGATTCGTTGCTGCAATTCATGCCCAATGCCCCAAGGGATTCAGATGGAGATCTGCCCCTGGCTATTTGGCATCTTTGAGAGATTCCTTGAATCTTGACTTGACTGCCCTAGATGATGGATAATGATCATGCCGTGCCCCTTGTTTGGAAGTGTTTTTCCACTTGAGGTGATCTTTTTTATTGAGAAGGCTTTTGTTCACTAGATATTCGTCATGCAAATTTCTCTGCTGTTGAACAAATAGTCATATGCAAACCATATTATTTTAAGAATGCAAAGCTTATGTCTGTCTTGAAGTTTGAAAATTCATTTTTTAGTAAAACAAGTTTTTTTTTGTAAAAATGTGATGTCAACTCAGGATTTATAGAAAACCTTATAGGAGTCAGGATACCTTTTGTAACAATATGCTTTCGAACTACCCATGCTTCAGCTAGGACTTTTAAGGGTTATAATGTGGCCTGGTTCACGATTCAAGAAACAAAGGATAAAAGCTCAAAATTTATTTGTACCCACCCGTTCTTCGATCCTATGCTCAGTTAATTGTGCATTTAGATCCCGTTTGAGTTCTAGAATATTTTCCTTGATGTTCCGGTGATGGTTCGGATACTGAAAGTTTACTTGAAAAGGCAGTCATTTTATACTCTTTTTTTTGCCGAGGATTTATAGTAACCTCTTTTTTTGGTTTTACTATCCCTGTCTTTTGCTTGAACTGTTTCTTTTGTGATTACAATCAGCGGGATGCCCTAGTTTTTTTTCTTAAGTCTCCTTCATAGGTTTTGACTTAGCGGACTTTTATTTTGAGAGATAATGACTGTCTGTCTTGACGATTATGCGGAATCATCACCGTCTTTTGATTTGGAAGGACATCTTCGATGCCATTCATTATGTACGAAGCGGCAGATTGTGACTGGATGCGCCTCTGAATTAACTGAGAAAACTACCCTGCCCTAGGTTATGATTAAGGGTTTTAATATGTGTGAAAAGAAAAACTCCCACTTCTTTGGCTCGAAGGGGTTGACTAGGGGTTATCTTCCTTATAACTCCACTGTTTAGGATTTGAAACAACGCATGTACATCGTCAGCAGGGACCGTTCAAAAGCATACTGTAGAGATTGTGGTATCATTTTTGTCATCCTCCCTCTAAAGGCTCAGAGCTTTTGTTTGAGAGTTGAATATCACAAAAAGGAAAGCAATTTAAATATAGTGAATACAAATGAATTGATTTAAAACAGACATATGCAATGCATTGATAAAGTAACAGAGTTTGACATGAATAGATGTTCGAACAATCAAAAGAAAATTGCAAATTGAAAATTCTAATGAACAAAAGCCTCTTCTTCTGATCTTGTCACTTCAGAGGACGTGCCTTGGAGGGATGGTAGAAAAACTCAGCCTGACCATCTTGTGTAAACTCCAGCACTCCTTCATCAATCAAGTCCTGAATTTTATTTTTCAATGCCCAACAATCATCAGTATCATGCCCCGGGCTGTTGGAATGGTATGCACACCTTGCATCAGAATTATAGTTAGGGGAAGAAGTCTTGGGATTCAGATGAGGTCCTATCAACGTAATCAGATTCATCCTTAACAGGTGTTACAATGCTTGAGACAACAACATGTTGAGTTTGGTAAATCGCCTTTTGGGCATATCCGGCTTACTCTGATTAACCCGTTGTTTCTAGCGAGGTTATTGTTGGACCCGTGATGTAGTAGCAATTTGGAAAGGTCCACTCTTCACCAAACCAACCTTTTTTCTTCTTGGAGGTTGATCAATGACTTAGTCCCCGGCCTCGACTGTTTTCTTCATACTGTTGTATCCGTCTTGATGAAGTTGGTTGATGATGGCTTTCAGCTCTTCTTGTCTTCGGGCTAGGCCTTGGATAAGATCCATATGCCCCAACATCTGGTTTCTCATTGCACCTACCTCAGCTTGCAGTTGTTCTAGCCGTTCGTCCTTATTGTCTTCAGGACTTTTCTTGACCAAGTTCCAAACGAGGAGTGTTTTCAACTCTTCCTGCCCCTTGGATAGGTTTTAGGAATATATCCCTGAGCTGAGCTTCTTGAGTTTGAAGATCTCTGTTGTCTTGTTTGAGAGCCATTGCTGAAATAAACAGCGAGAACATGAGAGACATGTACTGGAAGACCTGTTATGCAATGATATGTATGATATATGTATGCAATGTTTTCAAGGGTCTCGCGGGGTAAACAAGAAACTGTTAGAATTTGGTTGCAGCTTGATTGAAGAAACTTCGTGTCGTTAAGAGTCCTTCTTCAAGAGTCAAGCTCACCATTTCGAGTGGGTCATAGCCACTGACTCAAGTTATCGTGTTTTGATCTCTAGACGACATTGGCTAGAGAAAAATAAATCCCCTTTCCCCTTGCTAGGCGTCTAATTTACCATAACCTGGATCAAAAACCCTTTAGATCCTTGAAATGGTTAAGGAAATGTTAAGGCATGATGTTATGATGTGTATGCTATTCATTTAAGCAAAAGTGCGAGGTGATGTAAGCAAGTAAACCCGGCAAGAAATCCAAGTTATTGGATAAGGACTGTAAACAAAACCTGCAAGGAACTCATGTTGTCAGATAATAAAACTGTGCAAGTAGTTCTAGTTGAAAGCACACAAGTCACACAAACAGCCTTAGGTTTAGGCTTGCATGGGTTTTAAGGTAGTACCCTCTTGAAGTTTAGTTGGTTCAACCTATTTTAAAAAGTAACCGAGTTCTAGAGGATCTCAATATCACTGACCATCCTTTATCGGTCATGGTTTCAGCTTACGCAATCTTTTCTTGCGGCCGAAATATTCCGAAAGTATGATCTCAATGAGTGTAGCATCGAGTATCAACCAATCCTCAGCTCTACACCAAGGCAGGCTATCTCGCTATTTTCTAATGGCCAAGTTGTTCAACTAAGGTTCTAAGGTTCGTTAGTGCTTCACGACACCACGCAGTAGCCCCGTATTCTCCTCGTTTCACCACAAGGGATACCGGTACTAACTAAAGTGCCACACCAACGTAGCTACTGCTTCAACTGTATCGGTCTATGCCGTACAGTTCCCTCACAGTCTATTGCTACTTACCTAAAGAGTTCCCCCAGATCCGGGTATAGGATCTATAGTAACCCCAAACAAAACCCTCAAAAATAGAGCAAACAAAGCAATCAAGAGAAGCAATTTTAATGACCTAGATCCTAAGGTGTACCCCACTTATAATTTCCCCAACAGAGTCTCCAGTTCTGTGATACGGTGGCAGAATCGACTGTTAATACTGGTTTGCGCTTTTTGTTCACAAAATGTCGCGGTAAGCAAGAGTCGCCACCGACTTTTATTTTATCCAATCAGGAAAAGGAAAAAGAACAGAAAAAACCTTTTTCGAGATGTTTATGAGTACGGGGGGTAGATTATAGAAAAGGAAGGTGTTAGCACCCTTTCTATCCATGGTTTTTCATGGGCTCTTAGGTACTTCCTCATTTTTCAAATTGCTTGTGTGTGCTTGTCTTTAAAAGTTTTTGTTTTACTTCGTTTTAACCCTTGTTTCAGTCCTCAAGAGTGTTACGAAGTTGTTTTTTGAAAACTTTGTTTGAAACGTGTTTGGTGTGAAAAAGTTTGTTTGTTTGAGCAAGTACTTAAGAGTTATCTACCTACTCGAAAAAAGTCTGCTCGTTTTCCTTTTAGACAATGCTATCCCATTATTGAGAAATAGGTAGCATCATCGTTGGAGTTTGTAAGGGACATTCGAAAGGGACAAATACAATCACTAAAGCAATAGTTAGAAAACTTTAGTAGTAACCCTAGAGTCTTAAGATCTTTTCGAGGCAACGTTTTCGAGGCAACATTTTCGAGGCAACATTCGAATGGGATAATTTGATCTCTTTAGACTGGAGGGCAACCACTAAAATCTCCTATGCTTAATGATTGTTTACCGAAGACAACTGAAGTGAGGTAAATCCTATGAGTGGATATGTGCACGTGATTTGTTTCAGTTATTTAATCTTTGCACATTAGGTGATCTACCGTTTTAATTTTTTCAGACATTCTTGCCATACAATCCTATTAGTCATACATCTAGATAGTTAAAGATTGCGGAAATTAAAAGCGGAAAAGTAAATCTAATTATTACAAGGCTTCGGGGAATGGGGATTACATAACCAAAACTTGGGGGGAAATTAAATAGTAAATAAAACCCTAGTTTAAAAGACTATTACAACCTCGGAGCAATTACAAAAATATAATGAAAAGTACGTACGACAAACGTAAATGTGAGAAATTAGGGTTTTAACCCTTGAAAACCAAATTGAATTTAATTAAAGAAAAAAAATCATTTTTTGTCATTTTTATTTAAGGAAATAAAGAATAAATTGCAAAATATCCTAATCACTAATTAAGTTTTAATTATGAAAAATCATTAAATTAATGGAAAAAAAACAATTAACCTATTTTTGTGTTTTTATTTTGAGAAGGAATTAAAATTAAGAATTAAACCTAATTTCTATTTGATTTTAATTATGAAAAAAAGATTTAAGTTAACCTAATTAAATTAATTAATGCAATTAAATATTTTATGAAAAAAAGACTAAACCTAATATTTTTTGTGATTTTCTGATTTTTATGTTTTGATTAAAAATGATTTTTGGAAAATAAATAAAATAAATAAATTAAAACAATAAAAAGAATTGAAATAAAATAAAAAAGAAAAGATTGGGCCTGTGTGGTAGAATGCAGACTGAGGGGTGCATTGCCAAATTGTTAGGCCCAAATTGGTTGGCCCATGTTCCTTGCGTGTGATCCCACTTGGATTAGCTTCAGAGAGTGTACCATGGGCTGCTGTGGTTGGACGCTGGATCTGGACCAAGGGATGATCCAAATGGTAGGATTTGTGAGCGTATGATGGACGCATGGAATGGTGATGTACTGGATCTACAGTAAATTGTTAGAAAAATAATAAAAGTGTGAATTAATAATTAAAAACCTAACTCTGATTAATTTACATGTTAATTATGAAATAAAATCAATATTGATTAAATCAAAACAACTTTTATGTCAAAAATTATTTTAATTAATTGAAAGCCTAAAACTAATTTTAATGATTTTTTTGTGATTTTATATGTTAATTAAATTAATGATAGAAAACAAATCAAGTGAAAAATAAATAAATGAAAAGGGTTAGAAAAGAAAATAGTCAAAAAAGTGAAAAATGCATGGGGTGGGTGATGAATCCATGCCCCTTGGATCACAATTATGCGCCTCATCCATCAAGCCAAGCTATTGTTTGTGATTCAAACTTGTTCTACGTAACAACAAGAACTCATTTGGACAGTTCATTAGCAATGCATGAAATTAATTATATGAATGTTTGAAAGAAAAGCAAATCGGAGAAGATGAGTATGCTTGTTTCAAGCATCAATGGCCATGACTTTCGATCTATTCTTACCCTTAGATACCTCAGGAATGATTTGTAATTGATGGCTTGGACTGAAAGTGGATGGATCTTCGATTTTGACTTTGCACTAGTTTTGACAGAATTTGAGGTTTTTAGAGAGCATTCTTGAGCAACCAATTTCGTGCTCCCTAGTGTATGAGGGTGTTGTGTTTATATATAGGAGGAATTTAGGTCAAATATAATGGAAGAAATCTCATGGTATCTTGAGAAATTATGAAGATTTCATTTAATTTTGGCCTTGTATGATTTCTTTCCAAAATAGCTCTAATCATGAATTTTTCAATCTAAATCATCCTTGCACAAATTACATGCCATGCTAGCTGTATATGGACTCATAATGTGCACAAAAATCTCAAGTTTTGATTTGCTTTTATTATTTTACCATTTAATTTGATTTATTTTGGTTTAAATGAATAAAAAATCAAAATAAATGATAAAAATAATAAAATAATAGGTGGAAAAACTCAGAGATCGTGGATCCTATTAGAAACATGTTTCAAACAAGAAAACATGGACCCCTTTGGAAAAAATGTAAATTTGATCAATGTTGACTTTTGACAATTTTCCAAAAATTGCCAACTTTGACAATGCACAATTCCCTCAATTTTGACCCTATATAGGAGAGTGTTCTTGGACTTTTTAGAAATATTAGAATTTCCTATAAACAAACCTTTTGGTTGCATCTCAATTGGATCTTCCATGTTCATGTATGAAGCTTTGACCCAAAAGGTGTTTTTGTTAACTTTTCAAAATGACCTATAATGTCAAAATTCTTATCTTTTTATGAGTGCATATTTTAAAATTTTGAGATGAAGATTAGTTGTAGGGAATTGTATCCTATTCAAAATGAGCTTTGGATGGAAAATTTCAGATAAAGTATGAAGAAGTTATGCTTGGTCAAAGTTGGGTTGACTTTTACTAAGAAACCCTAATTTAGCAACTTTTGAGTTTTGATGAATTTGGAGCATTCCTTGGGGAATCATGATCAACCCTTGATCAAATGATGGAAGTTACTTCAAAATGTTGACGTTGACCAAAAATATTGAGGTTTGATTGTATGTGGGCCACAATTGACTTTTGACCTACTACAGTCGATTCTCAAGCATTTGAGCAGTTGATTGAACAAACTTCTTATGCAAGGCCTGAAACTTGGCATGGATGATCTTGGGAACATAATAATACCTTGGAAAGCATTTGAGACCTTTGTGGTCCACCCATCTTGATGAAAATAGAAACCCTAATTTGGGGTATGTTTCCTTAGGAGAGAGTTTGTCTGGTCAACTCTTGGGCAACCTTGAGCAAATTGGGGACCTCACTTGACATTTATTGAGTAAAATGAGAGGGCAAATTTTGGGGTACAACACACATATCAGGAGGGAGGTTGTAAGGGGTTACAATAACTGGACAACAAGAATACGCAGTTCTTGATGCATGGACATATGGAGCAAAATCATCAGAGCATAATCCAAGCCTGACATTTCTAGGTTCTGCGACAAAATTAGGATGTGTCTGATCAAAGTGCATCTATGCCTCGCCATCAGATGGATGTTTCATAATGTTTGAACTTGTTTTGTTTGTATGATGTCATGTCATTTTACTTGCACTCTGCGTTGAAGCAAACGATCTTTTTAACCTTGGTATTATCGAAAGATAAAACATGGACTTTACTACTACACATTTTTGCTTGCTGTTAATGGCTTTACTGCGAACTTATTATCTTGGACTCTTACAAAACTTACATTCCTCCAACAATCCATATTGAGTACCAAACTCGTTGTCATAAAACAACATGCATCCAATAATGCAACAATAAATCTTTCTTACTTGTAAACCTAACCTTGACACCAACTTCTTTGCATCATAAAAACTTGTAGGCAAGTTGTCTTTCGTTGCAGTGGAGCCCAACATCATTTTTGTGAAGAATTCTAAACACTGATCAGGAATATTCCAATTTGACTTGGCGGCCAATAATCTCACACACATTGATAACTTTGAGTCCGACGACCCCTTAAACAACGACGTATTCATCTCATTCTATAACTGATAAAATCTTTGCACTTCCTCATTCGACAACTCTTCCCCATCAAAATCTTCAGGTTGATCATAGGTCAAGTTCACACCAAAAGCATCCTCAACCATCTCACCGATCAAATTAAAGTTTTCCTCATATTTCATAAGTTGTCGACTACTTGAAGCATGCCTATTGCTAGTCTCTAGTATGTTACTAGGAAGTTCTTCACCATTATGTGTCCAAACCCAATAACTTTTAATGAAACCCCTTCTATGCAAATGACGTTCTACTCCCTATAGGTCACTAATTATAGGTCTATAGTCACATTTAAGACAGAGAAACCTAACTCCTCCTTCACTTCGACAACATTCATGAGCAAACGCCCACGAGATAAATCCTTTAAATCCTTCTACGAAATTGGCTTTAACTGCGCTTCTTCCTGGTTACAACCTATCGCACATCCAACTAGGATAATATCGATAATATTTCATATTGCACATTTATACAATCATTGTTTTATTATTAACTAAAATAAATATTTAACTATATTAACTATAAATAATTTTAATTACTATATATATATATATATATATATATATATATATATATATATATATATATATATATATATATATATATATATATATATATATATATATATATATATATATATATATATATATATATATATATATATATATATATATATATATATATATATATATATATATATATATATATATATATATATATATATATATATATATATATATATATATATATATATATATATATATATATATATATATATATATATATATATATATATATATATATATATATATATATATTCTTTATTTTTTTTTTAAATATGTTTTTAATATGTTATTTATTCTGTTTTTAAAATCTGTTTTTTTTTTTGTTTTTTATTATGTTTAATTTTTTTATATTCTGTTTTACATAATATATATGAATATAATGATAAATAAAAATGAAAACTTTATAATAAACATATATAATATAAATGATAATTCTGTTTTTAATATATATTTATATAATGGAAACTATTTTATTTTATAATATATTTATAATATATATTTAAAAATTATAATTCTGTTTTTAATACTATTCTATTTTTATTTTCGTTTTTTATTACGTTTTAAATAATATATATTCTTTATTTTTTTAAAAGTCTGTTTTTAATATGTTTTATATTCTGTTTTTAAAATCTGTTTTTTATTTTTGTTTTTTATTATGTTTAATTTTTTTATATTCTATTTTACATAATATATGTTAATAAAATAATAAATAAAAATGAAAACTTTATAATATGTATATATAATATAAATGATAAATCTGTTTAAAAATGAAAACTTATATATATATATATATATATATATATATATATATATATATATATATATATATATATATATATATATATATATATATATATATATATATATATATATATATATATATATATATATATATATATATATATATATATATATATATATATATAATTTTTGTTTTATTTTTTATTTTTACAAAAATGAAAATATTAATCTAATAACAATTTTTGCAAAAAAAAATATCTAATTTAACTTAAATACCAACCAACAATACACAATACAGAAAGTATTTCAAATTTAAAAAAAAATACAAAAAATATACCTCTTTTTCAATCTCCTTAAATCTTCTTGTTCAAACTCTTTAAAAAATTTCACACTACTTCTCTTCAAAACTTCTTCTACTTAATACTTTGGAAAAAAAATCAAAATTAAAAACACAAAATATTATAAAATAAAACAAAATTATATAAAATAATTGATGAAAACTTACCTTTCAAACAAAATTTGAACAAATTGAAGAAAATAATTTGAGTTTGGTATGATATGTGAAAAACAGAATTGGAGAGAAAAATATTATAAGAGAAACAAAATAAGAGAAAAAGAGAAAATGATAGAGAAAATAAAATTGGGTTTGTGTTGTTCGTAGTCCGGGAGAAAGAGAAAATTATCTTTATATAAGTCAATCAGTGATGTGAATATCATGTTGTAATCTTGTCACGTGATAGTCACGTCGTAAAATTTATAACGATCATAAATTTATATTTGTTGTCTGGACGCCCCTGCATGTCAATTGTTTTCTCTATAAAAAAATTGCGACATGATAAATACGTCACACCGATTTTTTTGAAATATTCAAACTTCCCCCATTTTAAACGCCAGAGTGTTTTTAACTTTTTTCTTATAATTTTTATGTTGTGACGTGATAAACACGACATAATTTTTTTTTTCAAATTAAATTATGACAGAGCCACTATCAACTTTACTTTTATTATTTTAATGGTAAAAACATATAATAACGTAATTATCACGTCGCAACTATTTTTTTTAGTCATATGATAATCACGTCACAATTTTTATGTGGACGAAAAAAACTTTTTTTGTAGTGATCAAATGTAGTAATGTTTTTTTTAGAAATTATTTATTGTATATATTAAAATTTTATAATTAATTTTTTATTATTTTTTCAATACAAATTTTTTATTTTTAGATTTATTAACATATGCTCTAAAGGCCTATGTTAGCATTATTCTTAATAAATTCAAATAAGAAAAACTTTAATATTTCTATAAAACAATCATTACTCTTTTTATTATTAAAAACAATATATTATTATAATGATCTTGTATACCTTTGTTAATTTTTTCATATTGAAATACTTTATATTAAATCATTATTTAATTATTAAATTCAATAATTTTTACGGCAGGGGTAGAGTAGAGGACACAACTTCATCCTCCCCTGCCTTCAAATCTATTTTTTTTAATATATGTCTGAAATCTCCATCCCAAAGACCTCATCCCCGTCCATGAAATCTCCAAATCTATAAACATAAAAATATATATTTAATTTTAAACAATTTTTTATTGGTAGGAATCTCCTAGCGGAATGTAAGTTGGCATAATTTTTTTTGTTAGTATTTTTATAAAATAAATTTTTCTTTTGGGTAAAAACAGTAACTCCTTTTATTGGTAAAAAAATATCTCAATTAATAAATTTAAGAATTTAATTAAAATACACCGAGAATATAAATTTTTTTTACACTGTTGGTGAATTATAGTTGTTCAAGTTTTATAAATGTTTAATTTTTTCTTTAATCACATGTAAAGTATCACTTGAGAATAATTCTGAAACATTATCTATGTAAAATATTTTACACTAATAATGTATAACAATTAATCTCTAAATTTAAATAAGAATTTTTTAAATATTTTCATAAAATATAAATTACCTTTTATATATATATATATTAATATCAAAAATAAAAAACTCTCAACACGCGACCGCCTACACTAATTCTTCAAATAAGACAAACTTTAACATTTTCATAAAATAAATATTTCTTTGTTTTTTCTAGTAAAAATAATATGTGTTATACTCCAATTTTTTCCCTAAGATCTCTCATCATCTCATATTATCAATATATCAAGATCACACATTAGGGTTGATTCTCCCTTCTACTTCATTATATCTTTAAGTTTATTCTTGGGAGATCACCAAACACCTTGAATTGTGTATCTTGTACATGTTTTCTTTTAACTAACATCAAGATATGTATATATGTTTCTTTGAATGTTTTTATTGTAGGTGATGGCAATTGCATCCATCTCACCATCTAACCTAGGGTTTTGAGGGATGATCTTCAGTAAAATGGTTCTTCAATGGATTGCAAGAGCTTAAGCTTCAAGGCTATTTCTATGAGGTTTTGTGGTTCAAAGGGCTCTCTCGCCTTATTTAGCTCAAGTTTTCCTCAATGTTGGTGGTGGTACTCATCAAGAAGATTCATAGGTTCATGTGTTTATTTCAATGCCTTCTTCAACAAGTTTCATTGAGGCTTAACCTCCACCTTTGAGTGTGCTTCAAGACAACATCATTTCAAGGTCTAATGTGATCCATCATGCTCTATTTTGCAAAGATGGTTCAAAAGATTCAAGGTTGATTCAACTAGTTTGACCTAATTGAGCAAATGTTTGATTTAGGGATCACAAGTGTATAACTCTCTCAATTTTCAATATTTTGAATTGTTTATTTTTGCTATGGATTATTATCATCATCTACAACAACTTCTCTTAACATTACAAGATCCAATTGTGCAAGGAAAATCATCAAAAGTTGAAAGGGGTTTCAAGTCATTTTGACACTCTCTGAGCTAGGGTTTGCTGACCTCTAAGAACCATATCTTGCTCATTTTTTGAGATTTTTTATTGATTTCAAATCCATGATTCTCTTTTAAGAGTCCTTAAAAAGATATCTTCAAGGATCAAAGGCTAATTTGGCATGGAGGACCATTTAAGTTTGAAGAAGATTACAAGTCTCTTTGAAAAGCCTTTGAATCTTAGAGTTTGACTTCAAATGATCATAATTTGGTCAATTTTTATCTCCTTGTGTTCATTATTTTTCTACAATAATATTTGGGATGTCTACTTCAACTTTGTTTCAATATGCAAGACTTGAAAATGCTTTGAAAGTTGTTTAAGAATTGAAAAGATTATAGGTCTTTTGTGAATTCCTCAAATTTGTTCATCATCTTCCAAAGACAATAACTCTTTCAATTTTTATGATTTTTGAGTGATCTCAATTTCATAATTCAATTCAAGGGGTCTAATTCATTCATCTTCAAGGATCAATATCAAAGTTTGAGTGGAAAGGTTTGTAAGTTTACAAGACATTATAGGTCATTTTAAAGCTCAACACTTAGAATTTTTCTAAGTACAAAGTACCCGTGTGTTTTTCCTGATTTCAAACTTGAATAATTTTTTGACCAAGCATCCAAATGCTACCTTTCTTGACACATTGTTAAGTTGGTTGTGAGATATTTCCATTGCAAAAAGAATGAGATCATAAAAACTCCTACATTAAATACCTCATGCTCTTGAAGTTGCTTTCATGAAACTGAGTTTTTGCTTGAAGTCAGAATTTGATTTTCATAATGTGAATTCTAATCACTAATTTTTTGCGTGTTATTTTTGTATAGAAATCCTCTTTTTTTTGACAAAAATCTAAATTTATGAAAAGAAAATGAAACATAATCGTGAATAATCCAGTGGTTATGTTTTTGTTGGAAGTGTTAGATGTATAACAATGGTAGTGCCAAAGTTGAATTCACTTTGTAACCAAAAATGTGTTACATGCAAATATCTCATAAGTTCTACGAAGCATTCAACTATAGTAGCTTCTCTCTCAAATTTCCACACATTGCTTGCAAACTTCATGCTCAACTCATATTCTCTAATTTAGACACTTCCATTTTCTTGCTCAACAATCTACTCCACACGTACTCCAATTGTGGCTTAACACACGATGCTTGTAAACTTTTTCAAAAGGTCAATCATCGCAAAAATTATTTAAAATACATTTGAAATTAAATATTTCTTTAAAATTTTAATAGCAAAAAAAATAATATTTCACAAAAATTTATTTAAAGCATTTTTAGAATAACTTCGTTGTGAATTTTTTTGTAACAAAAATTTGTAAAAAATACATATAAAAATTTGTTGCTATGTAGAGACATCAATATATAATAAAATTTACACCTACTTATCAAACCATCCGCAGTAGCGCCATTGGCGATCATCTCCAAGAATATGGGTTCGAGTCCCGGCTGCGGAATGTTATTTTTGTATTGAATTCTTCTTTTTTTTTTTTTGTGAAAAATCTAAATTTGTTCCGATTCGAAAAAATGATCATTTGTGGCCCAAACCTATGTTTGCAAACCCATGTATGTTTAATTTGAAACATTGGATCCAATAACTTTGAAGTTCATTGTTAGGAGGCTTTGATTCTATCAATCCTCTAATGAGCTTCATGAGTTTTGGTCTAAGTGAATCATTTGAACATCGTTGATCATATGTGGTTGCTTTGAGTACTTGAAATGAATGATATACTTGATAAAAAGAAAATGAAACTTATTGTTGAGAAGCTTTGATTTTATTAATCTTCTAATGAGTTTTCAAAAGCAAGATTCAAGATGATCATTCAACTATCCTTTTAACTTCTAATTCACTAACAATTAACTTTACTTTATGCCTTTATTTTGTGCCTATACTTTTATGTACCATTTATTTTTTCATTTACATCTCATGTTATTTTCCTTTTGTTCACCTGAGCATTAATCTTTATGTCATTTTATCTTTGCTCATTTGAGCTTTTATTTTCTTTTGAAGACACTTAATAATCAACTTGAACATTAAAAGCTTTAAGGTTACTTGGACTATCTGGTTACTATCCTTGGAATTGTGGAGTTGTGGATCTCCCAGACTTAGGATTAGAAGCCTTGATACTTGGGGACCTTTTTGTTATGTTGATATTTTGTCTGAAGTTCTTAGCGTTTACTCCAAGGAATTGAGTTGATTTTCTTTGTCTCCAGGTTATTCTGATTTAATACTTTGTCTGTGATTGAGAATTCCTCTGTATACAACTGTTACTCTGCCCAATTTTTGTGAAGACTTAATGCATCTGAAGCTTGGTGTTCCTTAGAGGTTTAGTATTTTTGCTTGCTTGGTTTCAATCCAAAGGATGAGAATTCTACATTGACTTCTTCATGTCAAGTGTTGGCTTCTTGTTGGTTAGATTGTTCTTTTCCTTTGCTTTTACCTTTATGCTTTAGGAAAGTCCCTTCATCTCCTTCTATCTTCTTTAATTTCAAAAATCTTCTCCCGCCTTTTCAAAACTCTTCTTATTTTCTAACATGAACCACTTTAATAATAAACTCGGACTTAGGTCCATGCATTTTCAAAAAGCTTTTCTTAATTAAACCCTTAATCAATTTAATCATACTTTGATATCTTTTGAAATATTAAAAGTCATTAACCTCATTCAAAATATTTTGCCACTTTGACTTTTTACTTTAAAACCTTTTTCTCAAAAGATTAGACACTTTTCGATTCTTGTAATGATGCGAGCTACTATACTTCTATGATATATAGTGAAGTGAGATATTATCCACTTGGGTTTTGAGTGATGCTTTGTTTATTTTAAAATCCAAGCTATATTCTCCACTTTGAGATGATGAAAATTCTCCTTTCTCATAATTGTGGGTAGTAAGTATGTTCTTCCACTCAGATATGATGATGAAGTCTCTTCTATTTAAAATTAACCAACACACATGTGTTTTAAATTTTTTTAGGTGAACTACGACTAACCTGATCCCCTATTGCATGGAAGGTGGTACGTAGGCACTAAAGGTTCGCGACCGTAGAGGGTGCAAAATTGTAAAAAAAAAAACTTCTTTTCTCATCTACACCATCTTATTTTATATACACCTTTTATAGCCAAAATACACAGATTTTCAAAGAGGTTCCTACGGAGTTTCGTAGATGTTTAGGAAGCTAATACTTTCCCTTTGTACAGCCAACCCCCGTACCTAGATCCCCCCCTCTTTTTTTTTGGGTTTATTCGTTCTTTTTCCATTTCCTTTAGAAACAATAAAGTGCAATGGAGATTTTTTATTTGATATGTGCGAGTTAAGTCAATCCAATGGCTTAGTCTTAACATTTCTACTGCTACAGAAAACGGGCGACTTCATTGGGGAATATAATCTCTAAGTGGGTTGAGCCTATCTTTGTTTATCTATATATGTGCTATTATTTGTTGTATATTATTTGTTGTATATATGTATGTCTAGATTTTTCTGGTTTTCATGGTTCTTGGTGATTTGGGAAAACTTAATATAGGAAGGGTAGTATAGTCATGTTAACTTTGAGAGAGTAATTCTGAAAAAGGAGACATGAGATCCCCCACTTAGTGGAGGCCCCTTTGACAGTAGTATTTGTTTACCGATAAATCGGGAATACATTGCTGCTTTCGACCTAGGAGCCCGCAAACTGAGAAGCCGTAGAACCCTTAACCCATCTTGGCCTTTTAGGTGTAATGAGAAGACTATAATAGAGAAATCTAGAAGTAGTTGTCACGCGATGCTGCACCCAGACGAGTTTTTCCTAAGAATATTGCTAATTAACGAGCTAATCAGGACGTTGGTAGTATCCAAAGGAAGAAGGTAGACTCTGGGATTTCCTTAGAACCTTGTTTAGCAGGTGATAAACCATTAGTTCTTACCTTGTGGGTAGTACCTTTGACTTCATGCTCGTGACTTTGAACCTATGTACCCCCCATATGTGTGATCTTGTGTGTGGTTGTTGCATCATCATGCATTCATGCACCCATGAGCATTCTTTAAATAGTTTTTCAAGGAACTTAAGGTTGGATTTTGCAAATATCTCAAGTACTTTTTTTTACCATGGATTTTGGAAGAATAAAGACTTGGAAGTACAGTTTCAAGGATCCTAAGATAGAGGAACTAATGAATTTAATTCTTGAGATTAAGAGTCCTACAAATTTTTGGAAGAAGTATGGAGCCATTGTGTCTCTTATGAAGCTCAAGATGAAGGAGGGTATTCTTTCTACATTTGTCCAGTTCTATGATCCGTTATACCTATGTTTTATGTTTCCTAATTATCAGTTGATGCCCATATTAGAGGAGTATTCTTACTTACTTGGTTTACCTATTACTGATTATGTTCCTTTCACCAACTTAGAAGGAGAGCCCAAGTCTCATGATATTGGCATCATAACTCACTTGAGGAAGTCTGAGATTGAGGCTAACATGACTACCAAAGGAGGAATCAGGGGTTTACCTGCTCAGTTTCTAATGGAGAAAGCTCGTTACTTTGTCAAGATGAAGAGTACAACTGCTTTTGAGGATATTTTTGCTTTGCTTGCTTATGGATTGTTCTTGTTTCTCAATGTCGACAAATTTGTGGATATTAATGTCATTAGGATATTTCTGATTGGGAACCCAATCCCTACACTTCTAGGAGATACTTATTATTCCATATATCTTCGGAATTTCTATCACGAAGGGATGATTATTTGTTGCACACCGTTGTTATATCAGTGGTTTATTTCTCACTTACCTCGGTCTGCTGCTTTTTGGGATATCAAGAAGGAACTGTGTTGGGCACCGAAGATTATGAATCTCACTCATTCAGACATTGATTGGTATCATCAATCTTATTATGATGTGGAGATTATTGATAGTTGTGGTGTTTTTCCCAATGTGCCTCTTCTTGGTACAAAGGGAGGAATTAACTACAATCTTGTTCTTTCACGTCCCTAACTTGGATATCTAATGGGAGACAAGCCAAGCAACATTCATATGAGTGGTTTCTTTCTTAAAGAAGGAGAAGATCACAAGACAACTAAGGAAGAGATTGAAAAATCTTGGCACCATATTCATAGTATGGGTAGAAAAGATTTGGGACCAAGAGGAGTAGTTTCCTTATAGCCTCATCTCCGTTGGGTACAAGCAAGGGCAATTTAGTTAAAGATGCCTTATTCTCATGAGGAACCTATATCTAATATGTTTATAAGGACTATTCCTCATATGCTTATGAGGACTACTCCTCCACTTGTGACTGTTTCTTGGATAGTTAGATTTCATACCAATTGATATATGGTATGGTGTTGGGTTTGTGATCCCTTTTTTCCCCAGTTAAGTATTGGTTCAGATTTTCTCCAAGTTGTTATACAGTTTTGGGTTTGGGTGGTTTGATACCTTTATCCCATATTCCCCAGTCAAGTCTTGATGCATATTTCTCTAGCTGATTATGATTATTTCCCCATCTAGGTTGTGATCAAGCAGCGATTATAAAGTTATAAGGCCTTTTGCTCATTTGATGGAGTTATTTCTCCCTTTGTGTGTTGAGAATTGATGTAGAACATCTTGAGAATTGCTCTCTAATTATGACATTGTTATTGTTGTGTGCTCCCCAGGTAGCCAGACAAAAGCAATATCATTTTCTAAGAAGTGTTGAGAACTGTTACTTTTTGGGTTTTCTCTCGCCAAGTGTTGAGTTTGATTTAAAATCCCCATAATTTTAACTTCTTGTTGTGATGTTAACTTCTTAACTTCTCCGGATGAGCCAAGGATGGTGCTTCCCTCTAAAGTTTTTATCCCCGTGAAGTTTCATAAGTTCTCCCCAGAAAAGTTTGCGCAACCATTACTCTTGATATTGAAGAATGTATCTGAGCTTCCCTCGACGATGTGGCATTGTCTTCCTTAGTGAAGTCAGTACGACATCCCCCATTGAAGTATAGACGATGTGGCATTATCTTTCCTAGTGAAGTCTGTATGATATTCCCCAGTGAAGCCTGAAGAAGTTTATTATATCCCCGCAACTCTATTGGTTTATTACTATCAGATTTTTCTTTGATTATTTTCAAGCCATGTTTCTTCCCAATAAAGTGCCTTGAAGTAGGACTTTGTTTCCTCAGTTGGTTCTTACTCTCTTATGGAATCTTCATCATGGATGTGATTTAGCCGAGTGTTGTCTTTACCCAAGTTGGTTTTGTCGGGTTATCCCTAGTGCAGTATGTCTGTTTTGTTAGCATATACATGATAACATTCATACACATCATGGTTCATTTGCACTCATTGATGTTTTTGTTGGAATATTATCCTATTTGCAGAGTTATGTTATCCTCTCTCCAATAGATTGTCAACTTTAAGTAGGAAGTGTATATCCTTTCAATTTCCCCACTGAGTTATCCCTCGTGGGAGAATTTTTCTTTAGCCTTCCTACCCATCTAATTATCTGTATGGAATTTGATCCCCATTTGAGTTTATTCCTCATTGGGTAGTATCTTGGTTGACTTTCACTCTGGTTTGTTCCTGGTTTGAATTTTTGGTCCACGACAGCAGTATTACTTTGAACTCTCTAGGATGTGAGCCCTGGATTGAGAATGTGCATTTATTTTGAACGTCAAGACTTTATCCCCTCAGCAGGAATGTGTTGGTATTTCCCCATGAAATCAAGATGCATTTACCAGCAGTGTTATCGTAACAACAAGTGGCAATCTCTTTATTTGTGCAACATTTACTCCGATAAATCTATGTTATGAGAGATAGTTTGTTGTTGAGATTGGTTGTACTTCAATGATAAAGACAGTTTGTTGAAAGATCTTTACAGCAATTATTACTCTTTTCAAGTGATATCTTGATCAAAGAAGAGATTGTTACCGTTCTCGGTGAAATCCAGAAGTTGGTAAAGTTTATACCCTTTCCAGATGGAATGCCTCGGTTAAAGAAGGAATTAAGACCCGTTCTAGGTGGAACGCCAGAATTTTGGGAAACTCGTTATTGTTGATACAGATCCTACCTTTAGTGGAAGTTGGTAGCTCACCTCTAGTAAAAGTTGGTGTTTTCTTTGTTATCTCTACCTTCGATGGAAGTTGGTAGTTCACCTGCAATAAACGTCGGTGTATCTTCTGTTTCTTTACCATAAATAAAAGTTGGTATTATTCTATGCTTTTTCTACCTTCATTCCTAAGTTGGTAGTTCACCATCATTCATTAGTTAGCATTTATCTCTTTCTCCTCATTGGACCTTACCCCAATAGAGTTTAGTTGTTCCCAGCCATAAGTGTTGATGTCAACCTTTGTTCCCAGTCATAAGTGCTAATGTTAACCTTTGTTCCCAACCATAAATGATGATGTCAACCTTTGTTCCCAACTATAAGTGCTGATGTCAACCTTTGTTCTCAACCATAAGTGCTGATGTCAACCTTTATTCCTGACCATAAGTGCTGATGTCAACCTTTGTTCCCAGCCATAAGTGCTTATGTCAACCTTTGTTCCCATCCATAAGTGCTGATATCAACCTTTGTTCCCAACCATAAGTGTTGATGTCAACCTCTGTTCCCAGTCAAAAGTGTTGATGTCAACCTTTATTTTCATCCATAAATGCTAATGTCAAACTCTTGTTCCCCGCCATAAGTGTTGATGTCAAACCCTTGTTCCCAGCCATAAGTGCTAATGTCAACTTTTTGTTTCCATTCATAAGTACTGATGTCAATCATTCGTTACCTACCTCAATATTTATGTTTACCGCCATCTCTTAGCCGATATTATCTTATTGTTTCTATCCGTGTCCTTCGGATTGGTAATTTCTGATCCCCTATGAGTCGATCTTACTCTCTTTTTATAATCTCCTCTATGAATGGGTAGTTCACACTTATCTATCGATCGTTGTTATCCATTGCTTTTTCCTCATTCATTGAGTCAATGATACTTTGTCTCCTCTTTGGGCTTTACCCCAGTAAAGTTGAGTCTTCTTTTCCCTGGTGGAGTTGAGTTTTCTTTCCTCCAGTCGAGTCGGTAATCCTTTCTTAATGGTTACCTCCTTGTTAGCTTGTTGCTTGCATTGTTAAGAATTTCCGTCATTGAAATATTACTATGTGTTTGGATTCTATAATCGTGATTTTGAATTTACCTGTTTATGGCCATCCCCAGAGTCATGTTGTCCCCCAGCATTTTGTTTTCCTAGTCGAACTCTCTTTTTGATCCATTGGTTTTGTTTCCTACTTCCCTAGTGGTGTTCTATGTTGCCTCTAGAGTTGGTCATTTGCATTCATAATCATAAGCATTGCATGGCATCTTAGGGCCTCTGGAGGTGTTCTATTTTGTATCTATGTTTGAAATCTCCATCCTAAAGACCTAATCCCCATCCATGCAATCTCCGAACTTATAAACATAAAAATATATATTTAATTTTAAACAATTTTTTTGGTAGGAATATCTACTAGCGGATGCAAGTTGACATAATTTTTTGTTGGTATTTTTATAAAATAAAATAATTTTCTTGGGTAAAAACAATAACTCCTTTAATTGGTAGAAAATATCTCAATTAATAAATTTAAGAATTTAATTAAAATGCACCGGCAGTGTAAAGAAGTTTTACGCTGTCAGTGAATCATAGTCGTTTAAGTTTTATAAATATTTGATTTTTCCTTTAATCACATATAAAGTATCACTTGTGAATAGTTGTGAAACACTAACTGCCTAAAATATTTTACACTGATAATGCATAATAATTAATCTCTAAATTTAAATAAGAAATTTTTTAATATTTTCATAAAATATACATTACCTTATATATATATATATATATATATATATATATATATATATATATATATATATATATATATATATATATATATATATATATATATATATATATATATATATATATATATATATCATCTTTTTTTAATATCAAAAATAAAAAATTCTCAATACGTGATTGCCTACACTAATTCTTCAAATAAGACAAACTTTAACATTTTCATAAAATAAACATTTCTTTGTTTATTTAGTAAAAATAATATGTGTTATACCCCAATTTCCCCCCTAAGATCTCTCATCATCTCATATTATCAATACATCAAGATCACACATTATGGTTGGTTCTCCCTTCTACTTCATTCTATCTTTAAGTTTCCTCTTGGGGGGATCACCAAGCACCTTAAGTTGTGTATCTTGTAGATATTTTCTTTTAACTAACATCAATATATGTATATATGTTTCTTTGAATGTTCATATTGTAGGTGATGGCAATTGCATCCATCTCACAATCTAACCTAAGGTTTTGAGGGATGGTCCTCAGTTAAATGGTTCTTATATGGATTACAAGAGCTTAAGCTTCATGGCTATGTCTATGATATCAAATTTTTATTGTTCAAAGGACTCTCTCACCTTATTTAGGTCAATTTTTTCTCAAAGTTGGTGGCGGTATTCATCAAGAAGATTCATGGGTTCATGTGTATATTTCCATGTCTTTAACAAGTTTCATTGAGACTTAAGCTCCACCTTTGAGTGTGCTTCAAGAAAACATCATTTCAAGTTCTAATATTATCCATCATGCTCTATCTTTCTAAGAAGGTTCAAAAGATTCAATATTGATTCAACAAGTTTGACCTAATTATGCAAGTGATTGATTCAGTGATTACAAGTGTATAACTATCTCAATTTTCAATATTTGGAATTGGTTCTTTTTTATATGGATTCTTATCATCATCTACAATAACTTATATTCACATGACAAGATCCAATTGTGCAAGGAAAATCATCAAAAGTTGAAAGGGGGTTTCAAGTCATTTTGACACTCTCTGAGCTAGGGTTTGCTGACCTCGAAGAACCATATATTGCTCATTTTTTGGGAATTTTGATTGATTCCAAATCTATGATTATCTTTGAATAGTCCTTAACAAGTTATCTTCAAGGATCAAAGGCTAATTTGGCATGGAGAACCATTTAAGTTTGAAGAAGATTACAAGTCTCTTTGAAAAGCCTTTGATTCTTATGGTTTGACTTCAAATGATCATTACTTGGTCAATTTTTAT
Source organism: Vicia faba (assembly GCA_948472305.1). Taxonomy (NCBI): domain Eukaryota; kingdom Viridiplantae; phylum Streptophyta; class Magnoliopsida; order Fabales; family Fabaceae; genus Vicia; species Vicia faba. The sequence goes on from OX451738.1 coordinate 1,139,276,186, forward strand.
CTCCTTGAGCTCATTATTTTTCTACAATAATATTTGAGATGTCCACTACTACTTTGTTTCAATATGCAAGACTTGAAAATTCTTAGAAAATTGTTTAAGAATTGAAAAGATTATAGGTCTTTTGTGAATTTCCCCAAATTTGTTCATCATCTTCCAAAGACTATAACTCTTTCAATTTTTATGATTTTTGAGTGATCTCAATTCCAAAATTCAATTCAAGGGGTCTACTTTATTTCATCATCAAGGATCAAGATCAAAATTTGAGTGGAAAGACTTGTAAGTTTACAAGACATTATAGGTCATTTTGAAGCTCAACACATAGGATTTTTCAAAAGTACAAAGTACCCGTGTATTTTTCCTGATTTCAAACTTGAATAACTTTTTGCTCAAACATCCAAATTCTACCTTTCTTAGCACATTGTGAAGTTTGTTGTGAGATATTTCCATTAAAAAAAGAATGAGATCATAAAGCCTCATATATTGGGTGCCCCATGCTCTTGAAGTTGCTTCCATGAAACTAAGTTTTCCCTTGAAGTCAGAATTTGATTTTCATAATGTGCATTCTAATCACCCATTTTGTGCATTTTTAACTCAAACATGTTTAACAAATTTGCTCATACTTGTTTAAGCATCGAAACACAAGAATTGAGTGAGTTTTGATGGATTATAAGTCACACTTTACTCATGATGCAGGTGCACACAAATTCCACTCATACTTGATCATTGTTCTCACTTTTTAGTTCAATCATGCTCATCTATATATAAGGGACACATGCCACTCATTTCCACAAACTTGAACAGTCAAAATCACCCTGCTAAACTCTATCCATAGCTCACATTTATGAGTTTTCGAAATCATAATTTCCTCCCTTCCAGATCCAATTTCTTTGTTCATTCTTCATCCTTGAACTTCACTGAAGATAACAAAAGAAGAATTAAGCCTTGAGGTGCTCTAAATCACGCTGGCCAAGTCAAGTTTTAGAGAAACTTTTTCATACTTTGTTCAGGTAGTTTAAGGCACCAATTCTTCTAACTCAAATTACTGGAATAGTCTATGATGTTTATTGATGCTTGTTGATGGTTTAATTTTGTTTAATCGATGCGTTTGATACCTTTGTTTTTAAATTCAAGTTTCTCAACTTTTTGGGTTTTCATCCACCAAGTGCTGGGTTTGATTTAAAATCCCTATAAGTTTGACCTCTTGCTATAATGTTAACTTCTTGATTCCCCAGGAAGGTTATCCCAGGGCACTTTTGTTGGAATAAGTATGATCTTCTTGTGTTTCTCAGATGATTGAAGATGATACCAATTGATGTATGGCTCGGTGTTAGGTTTATGATCCTGTTTTCCCAGCCAAGTCTTGTTTCATTTGAACCTCAGGTTTGCATGATATGAAGACTCTATCCAAGATTCCCTAGTGAAGGCTTCACTCATTTAATAAAAGTCTTTTCTCCCCGTGCATGCCGATTTGGACTCATTTGCGAAGCATCTCCTTTTGGTAGTACTTGCATTTTATTTGATTGCCCGATAGTCAGGCAAGGGCAATGTTTTATTTAAGAAGTGTTAAAATGATTATACACTTTTTGGGTTTTCTCCCGCCAAGTGCTGGGTTTGATTTAAAATCCCAATAAGTGTGATTTCTTGTTGTAATGTTTGACTTCTTAACTTCCCAAGTTGTTATCCCCATGAGGTTTCATACTTTCTCCCTAGAGAAGTTGGTGCAATACTCACTCTCAATATTGAAGAATGTATGTTGGTGTCCCCTCGTCGATATGGTGTTGTCCTCCCCAATGAAGTCAGTACGAGGTATCCAGTTGATATGTCGATGATGAGGCACTATCTCCCTTAGTGAAGTCTCTATAATATTTCCCCAATAAAGTCAGCACGAGATCCTCAATTGATATTTTGACAATATGGTTTTCATCTGCCTTATTTAAAATCAGTATTGCAATTCCCAGTAGAAGTATAGACTGTAAAACATTTGTTTTCCCTGTTGACGTCTGTGTGGTATTCCCCAGTGAAGCCTGAAGGATGATGTTATATCCCTGTACCTATACTGATTTATTGCTATAATTTGATTATTTCCGGATTATGTTCCTTCTCAGTGAAGTTAAGTTATAATGTAGGAATCTGTTTCTCAGTTGGTGCTTACTTTTTTGTGGAATTTTCATCTTGGATGTGATTTAACTGAGTATTGACGTTACCCGAGTTGGTTTTGTCTGGTTATCCCCAGTGTTATATGTCTGTCTTGTCAGCATATACATAATAACACTCATACATTCATACATACATCATGTATAATTGAATTAAACAAATCATTGCTCATTTGCATTCATTAATTTCCCGTTGGCTTGTTTTGTAGAGTTGTGTTGTCCTCTCTCTAATAGAGTGTCAACCTTAAGCAGAAAGTGTATATTCTTTCAATTTCTCCACTGAGTTATCCCTCATGGAAGATTTTTTCTTTAGCCTTCCTGTACAACTCTTTGTATGAATGGATTGGGTTCCCCTCTTGAGTTTATTTCTCAAAAGATGTATTTTGGTTGACTAATTCATTCCGGTTTATTTCTGGTTTGAATTTGTGATCCCCAGCAATATTATTACTTTCGATTTCTGCAAGCTTCGAGCCTTGATTTGAGAATGTGCATTTATTTTGGCACGAGAACACTTTATCTCCTTAGCAGGAATATATTGGCATTTCCCCAGGAATCCATAATTGTTTCCCTAGGAAGCCATATTTCTTTCCCCAGGAAGTCATTTTTACAATCCTTCCCGTAACACAAGTAGCATGTCTCTTTATTTGAGCAACTTGTACTTCCCCGTAAAAGTCGATGTTACTTTTTGGCTATCTTCTCTATGAGAGGATAGTTTGCAGTTCATTGTCAAATTACTCAAATGGATGGCAAGTCTTTTCAATATGAAAGAGACAGTTCGTTGAGAAATCTTTATAAGTGGCAGTCTCTTTATTTGAGACAACTTATATATTACTCTTTCCAGGCGGAATGCCTTGGTTAAATAAAAATTTGAGACCCCTTCTAGGTGAAACACCATAATTTTGGGAAACTTGTTATTTTTAATACGTTCTTTTTTCTATGTTCAGTGAATGTTGGTAGTTCACCTTCAATTAACGTTGGTGTTATTCTTTTCTCTCTACCTTCAGTAAATGTCGGTAGTTCACCTTCAGTGAATGTTGGTGTTATTCTTTTATTTCTACCTCCAACTATTGAGTTGGTAGCTTACCATCATCTATGAGCCATCTTTTTAATCTTCTACCTTCAATCATCGAGTTGGTAATTTACCGTCATCTATGAGTCGGTATCTTTTTTATCATCTACCTTCAACTATTGAGTTGGTATTTTACCGTCATCCGTGAGTCGGTATCTTTTTGATCTTCTACCTTCAACTATTGAGTTAGTAGTTTACCATCTTCTGTGAGTCAGTATCTTTTTGATCTTCTACCTTTAACTATTGAGTTGGTATTTCACAGTCATCTATGAGTCAGTATCTTTTTGATCTTCTACCTTCAACTATTGAGTTGGTGGTTTACCGTCATCTATGAGCCGATATCTTTTTTATCTTCTAACTTCAACCATTGAGTTGGTAGTTTACCGTCATTTGTGAGTCGGTATCTTTTTGATCTTCTACCTTCAACTATTGAGTTTGTAGTTCACCGTCATCTATGAGTCGGTATCTTTTTTATCTTCTACCTTCAACTATTGAGTTGGTATTTTACTGTCATCTGTGAGTCGGTATCTTTTTGATCTTCTACCTCTAACTATTGAGTTGGTAGTTTACCATCATCTATGAGTCGGTATCTTTTTGGTCTTCTACCTTCAACTATTGAGTTGGTAGTTCACTGTCATCTATGAGTCAGTATCTTTTTGATCTTCTACCTTCAACTTTTGAGTTGGTAGTTTACCGTCATCTATGAGTCGGTATCTTTTTGATCTTCTACCTTCAACTATTGAGTTGGTAGTTTACCATCATTTATGATTAGGTATCTTTTTTATCTTCTACCCTTAACTATTGAGTTTGTAGTTTACCGTCATCTGTGAGTCGGTATCTTTTTGATCTTCTACCTTCAACTATTGAGTTGGTAGTTTACTGTCATTTATGAGTCGGTATCTTTTTGATCTTCTACCTTCAACTATTGAGTTGGTAGTTTACCGTCATCTTTGAGTCGGTATCTTTTTGATCTTCTACCTTCAACCATTGAGCTGGTAGTTTACCGTCATCTGTGAGTCAGTATCTTTTTGATCTTCTACCTTTAAACATTGAGCTGGTAGTTTACCGTCATCTATGAGTCGGTATCTTTTTGATCTTTTACCTTCAACTATTGAGTTGGTAGTTCACCTTCATCTATGAGTCAGTATATTTTTGATCTTCTACCTTCAACTATTGAGTTGGTAGTTTACCGTCATCTATGAGTCGATATATTTTTGATCTTCTACCTTCAACTATTGAGCTGGTAGTTTACTATCATCTATGAGTCGATATCTTTTTGATATTCTACCTTCGACTATTGAGTTGGTAGTTTACCGTCATCTGTGAGTCGGTATCTTATTACTTTTCTAGCTTCATCCATTGAGTTGGTAGTTCGCAGTTATCTGCCGATCGCTACCATTCTTTACGTTTTCCTCAATATTTAAGTTGATGATACCTTGTCTCCTTCTTGGGCTTTACCCTAATAGAGTATGTTTTTTTTTGCTCACCGGTGATTTATTTCCTGGTCGGGTTTCTCTTTTAATCCTTGCTTCCTTTGCTACATCCCTAGTAGGGTCTTGCGTCCCTTTAGATTTATTCATCTGCATTCATATTCATAAGCATTGCATGGTATCTTAGGGCAAAAAATAGGGCTTGTTTTATATTTAAGTATCTTCAATTGCATCAACACGAAGATTTCTAATCTTCACATCTCCAGATAGAAGACACTTAAATAAGGGCAGATGTTGTACCCGAACTTTTCCCCCTAAGATTCCCCTATTATATCATATCAACTCGATCATAACAAGATCACATTAGGGTTGGTTCTTCCTCTTTTTCTATCTCCTATCTTTAAGTTTTCTCTTGAGGAATCTCCAAGCACCTTAGTTGTGTATTTTGTATATGTGTTGTCGACTAACTTCTAATCAAAATATAAAAATTATATTTGTCTTTGAATATTTGTGTTTTGTAGGTACCGAGTCAAAGCATCTGACAAATAAAGTTTCCCGGTATTATTTTCCTAAAATCTCTATTTGTAAAGAAAAAATAATTAAAAATTCATTTTTTTCACTGTACAATCGATTTCTCTTAGAGTGCAACCGATTGCACAGAGTGCATTTTTTGCGCCAATTTTGAAAAAAAACACGAATGCAATCAATTACACAATGTGAGAATTTGAAAAAAAAATCAGCAATTTCAAATTTTTCATTTTTTGAAATATATATCATTAATTCAAATTTTGGTGCCAATTTTTCATTTTTTTGAAATATATATCATTAATTCAAATTTTTCATTTTTTGAAATATATATCATTAATTCAAATTTTGGCTCCAATTTTTCATTTTTTGAAAGATATATCATTAATTCAAATTTTGACTCCAATAATCAATTACCAAACTATCACTAATCCCAAGCTTAAACTCTATAAATAGAGCCCTCATTTCATTTGAAACACAAGCTTTTGATAGCCAACCTCATTTTGCTAAAAAATCTCTCAATTCTCTCCATCTACCAAATTTACTCAAAGCTCCATTTTCAAAAAAAGTTAGTAAGCTTTGCATTGAAGCTTACTAATCTTTGAGCTAAACCTTCATCCAAACACTTTTTCTTCATCAGTTCTCTACATCCAAGCTTGGGCAATTGATTCTTAGGGTTGAATTGAAGCAAATTCTTGAAGTTGTTTTGATGATTCTTTAGATCTACCTTTGGTAAGTTGGATTTTTCATATTTCACAATGTGATCTCTTGTTGATCTTTGGGTGTGACTCATTGAGCATTGTTTTGTGATTCCATTGGTGTTATTTTCTCATAATTTGATGGAATTTCCGTGCTCAATTGAATCCATGATCATAAGGTGTTTGATGGAAAGTTTGAACAAGAATTTGGCCTTTTAAAATATTGTTTTTCTGATTTTAACAGGGTGCAATCGATTGCTGTAATAGTGCAATCGATTATCACAACAAAGTTTCACATTTTTTTTGAAAAAAAGCACTGATGCAATCGATTGCATCAGTAGTGCAATCGATTGTAACAGAACAAAAATGCATTTTCTGCCTTGTTTTGGGGCTGTTTTGACCCATCTCTCTTTTGCTACTCACTTCTTTTGATTGTTGATTTAGATTGCAATTTTAAATGTCCAATTTCTCTTTAAATTCAATGGACTTTGGGTGTAGATGAAGTTGGATAAATGTTCATTGATTCAAATCTACCAAAGAGTGAATGATTCAATTCATTTTTGGTGCTTTGGATTAATGATATGTTTAGTACTTTAATCCATTGAGATGAGTGATTTAATTTAAAGATGAAAGAAATTTGAGGTAGTAATCCAAATTAGCTTATCATTCCCCTCCCTCTTCATCTTATCCCTTTTTTTATTTGTGCTACATGTTAATGGGATGATGATCTCTATATCATTTATCCAAACATGAAGTACATAGATTTCCATTAACCGGCCTCAAAATAGGTGCGACTTCTATATAAGTCCACTTATGATTGCTTAACATGGCGCTAAATTTTGTCCCAATTTGTGTAAATGATCATTCGTGTCCCAAACCTATGTTTGCAATCCCAAGTATGTTAATTTGAACCCTTTGATCCAATAACCTTGAGATTCATTTTTAGGAGGCTTTGGTTCTACCAATCCTCTAATGGATCTTTATCAATGTTGGTCAATGCAGATCACTTAAATATTGTTGATCATTAAATGTTGCCTTGAGGATTATTAAATGGATGATATGCTTGACAAAAAGCAAATGCAACTTGTTGTTGAGAGGCTTTGGTTTTACCAATCCTCTAATGAGTTCCAAATGCAAGTTTCAAGATGGTCATCTAACTAACCATTAACTTCTAACAATTGACTTTACTTTATGCTTTTATTTTATGCTTTTACTTTATGTACCATTTATTTTAGCATTTACATTTCATGCTATTTTTCATCTTTGCTCACTTGAGCATTTACTTTTATGTCATTTTTATTTTGCTCACTTGAGCTTTTCTTTTCCTTTTAAATATACCTAATAATCAACATGAACCATAAAAAACATTAATGATACTTGGAATATTTGGTTACTATCCTTGGCATTATGGAGTATTGGACTTCTCGGACTTAAGAATAAAAACCTTGATCTTATGTTGGAGACCTTGTGACCTTAATTAATGTTTTGTCTGGAGTTCTTGTGGTTTACCTCAAGACATTGGGTTGCTTTTTTTTTTGTGTGCAGGTTATTATGATTACATACTTTGTCTGTAATCTGGAATTCATCTGTATACAGTCGTTACTCTGCCCAATTTTTGCGAAGACTTAATGCAATTAAAGCTTGGTTTTCTTAAGAGGTCTAGTATCTTTGCTTGCTTGGTTTCAATCCAAAGAATTGGAATTCTATCTTGACTCATAATGTCAAGTGTTGCCTTCTTGTTGGTTAGAGGGTTCTCTTCCCTAGCTTTTACCTTATGCTTTAGGATAGTCCCTTCTTCTCCTCCCATCTTCTTTAATTTAAAAAGTCTTCTCCTTCCTTTTTAAAACTCTTCTTGTTTCTAAACTTGAACCACTTTCATAATAAACTCGGACTTAGGTCCATACATTTTCATAAATAAACTTTAATCAACTTAACAATACCTTGACATTTTTGTGAGAAGACTAAAAGCCAATCAATCTCATTCAAATCATTTTTCCATTTTGGCTTTTACTTCAAAATTTTCTCAAAAAGATTAGAATCTTGTCAATCCATGTAGTGATGTAAACAACTATACTTCTACAATATGTAGTGAAGAGAGATATTTTCCACTTGGGTGTTAAGTGAGGCATTGTTGATTTTAAAATCCAAGCCATATCCTCCACTTTGAGATGATGCAAATTCTTCTTTCTCATGATTGTGAGTAGTAAGTATGTTTTCCACACGGACAATGACGATGACGTCTTATCTCATAAAATTAACCAACACACTTGTGTTTTAAATTTTTTAAAGAGGAAGTACGTGTACCCTGATCCCCTATTTCATAGAAGGTGGTACGTAGGCACTAAAGGTTCGCAACCACGGCGGGTACAAAAATCATAAAAAATATTTCTCTTCTCACCTTCACCATCTATTTTTATACAATATCTTATAGCCAAAATATACAGATTTTACAAAGAGGTTCATGCGGAGTACCGTAGATGTTTAGGATGCTAATACCTTCCCTTTGCATAGCCAACCCCCTTACCTTGAATCTTTCCCCCTCTTTTTGGGTTATTCTCTCTTTTCCCATTCTTTTGGAAACAATAAAGCACGGTGGTGATTTTTATTTTGATTTGTACAAGTCTAGTCAATCCAATGGCTTAGTCTTAAACATTTATACCGCTACACTTGCTGGTAGAAAAAGAGATGCGGAATTGTCACGTGTTTCCTTGCTGATAATATAATAAGTTTCTGATACAGAGATGAGGTTATTATTTACAAAGGAAAAGTGGAAGACGCTGAGGTGAACGTCATAGTGCCACACTTTGACATCCAAAACCCTATGGAAATTGCATACCGTAGTAAGCCTGATGTAACTCCTTTGGTTATTTGTTTACCCGGTCCAGTACCGTCTGAGTCTGATAAGGTTGTTCCCTACAAATATCATGCAACTATTTTGGAAGACGGCAAGGCAATGCCAATTTATCCCTTGTCTTGTGTTGAAAATATTGCTGAAGCAAGTCATGTGACCGAGAGTGGTCGTGTGTTTACTCCGACTTTTCAAAGGCTGTTGATTCTGGTAAGAAAATTGTTAAAGCTAGTGTTGAACCTAAGAAGAAAGAAGGGAAGACTGGTGGCGCTACTTTGGAAAATGATGTTGATGATCTTATAAAGATCATGAAGATGAGTGACTACAAATTTGTTCATTAATTGCTGCAAACTCCACCTAAAATTTCCATCCTAGCTTTGTTGATGAATTTTGCAGCTCATCGGGAATCTCTAATGAGGGTCTTGGACCAAGCTTTCGTTGAACAAGATGTCTAAATTGACCAATTTAATGGTGTTGTGGGAAATATTACGGCTTGCAATAATCTTAGTTTTTGTGATGACGAACTTCCTGATGAAGGAAGGAATCACAAATGGCATTACAAATATCTCTAAACTGCAAAACATGATGCCTTGTCCAATGTGTTGATAGATAATGGCTCTTCCTTGAACGTGATACCAAAGAGTACTCTATTGAAGCTCGCTTATTGTAACAGTAGAAATGTCGAGACTAAGCCATTGGATTGACTTGACTCGCACAGATCAAATAAAAATCTCCACCGCGCTTTATTGTTTCCAAAGGAATGGGAAAAGAGCGAATAACCCAAAAAGAGGGGGAGGAAATCTAAGTTAAAGGGTTGGTTATGCCAAGGGTAGATATTAGAACCCTAAACATATACGGTACTCTATAGGAACCTCTTTGTAAATTTGTGTATTTTGGCTATAAAAGTTGTATACAAAAATAGATTGTGGGGATGAGAAAAGAAGTATTTTTTACAATTTTTGCACCCGCCACAGTTGCGAATCTTTAGTGCCTACGTACCACCTTTCGTGCAATAGTGGATCAGGGTACTCATATTTCACCTTTAAAAATTTTAAAACACATGCGTTGGTTAATTTTAAGAGAAGAGGCATCATCATCGTATCCGAGTGGAAGAACATACTTACTACCCACGATTATGAGAAAGGAGAATTTGCGTCATCTCAAAGTGGAGGATATGGCTTGGATTTTAAAATCAACAAAGCCTCACTCAACATCCAAGTGAAAAATATCTCACTTCACTACATATCATAGAATTATAGTAGCTCACATCACTACAAGGATTGACAAGAGTCTAATCTTTTGATAAAAGTTTTAAAATGAAAGCCAAAATGGAAAAAATGGTTTGAATGAGATTTATTGACTTTTAGTCTTATCACAAAAAATGTCAAAGTATGATTAAGTTGGTTAAAATTTGATTAGGAAAATATTTATGAAAATGCATGAACCTAAGTCCAAGTTTATTGTGAAAGCGGTTCAAGTTTAGAAAACAAGAAGAGTTTTCAAAAGGAGGGAGAAGGTTTTTGAAATTAAAGAAGATGGAAGGAGATGAAGGGACTATCCTAAAGCAAGGTAAGAGCTAGGGAAAATAACCTTCTAACCAACAAGAAGTCAACACTTGACATAATGAGTCAATGTAGAATTCCCATCCTTTGGATTGAAACCGAACATGCAAATATAATAAACCTCTTAAGAAAACCAAGCTTTAAATGCATTATGTCTTCACAAAAATTGGGCAGAGTAATGGCTGTATACAAATGAATTCCCAATCACAGGAAAAGCATATAATAAAAATAACTTGCACACAAAGAAACAAACAACCCAATATCTTGGGGTAAACGCCAATAACTCCAGACAAAATAACAATAGAAGCCACAAGGTCTCAAGGTAGTCAAGGTCTATAATCCTAAGTCCAAGAAGTCCATAACTCCAAAATGCCAAGGACAGTAACAAAATAGTCCAAGTAAACTTAAATATTTTTATTGTTCAAGTTGGTTATTAGGTATCTTCAAAAAGAAAATGAAAAGCTTAAGTGAGAAAAATAAAAATGATATAAAGATGAATGCTCAAGTGACAAAGATGAAAATAGAATAAAATGTAAATGATAAAATAAATGGTGCGTAAAAGTAAAGGCGTAAAGTAAAAGCATAAAAATAAAAGTCAATTGTTAATAAATTAGAAATTAGAGGTTAGTTGAATGACCATCTTGAAACTTGCATTTGAAAACTCATTAGAAGATTGATAAAATCAAAGCCTCTCAACAACAATTTTCATTTGCTTTTTGTTAAGTATATCATTCATTTCAAATTCTCGAGGCAACAATAAAATGATCAAAGATGTTTAAATGATTCACTTAGACAAAACTTTATGAAATTTCATTAGAGGATTGATAAGACCAAAGCCTACTAAAAATGAACCTCAAGGTTATTGGATCACAGGTTTCAAATTAAACATACTTGGGCTTGCAAACATAGGTTTGGGCCATAAATGATCATTTCTCGAATCGGGACAAAATTTAGCGATATGTTAAGTAATCGTAAGTGGACTTATGTAGAAGTCACACCTATTTTGAGGCCGGTCAATAACAATCTATGTGCCATATGTTTGGAGAGATGATATGTAGATCATCCTCTAACAAAATGTAGCACATGTAAGAAAAGGATAAGATGAAGAGGGAGGGAATGTGTCTGATGAGATTAGGGTTTCAAATATCGTCAAAATCATTCATCCTCTTTGGTAGATTTGGTTTTTCAACCTATCGACACTCAAGATCTAATGAGGTTGAGTAATTTGTCCCGAAATAAAAACCAAGTGAGGGGATATATCAAATCGATAATACGATTGAAAGTCTAAATAAACCAACAATACAATCCAATCGAAATTAATTAAATAATCAATTAAATTGAACTATCTCATTTAATAAAATTAATTAACAAAATAATTAATTATATAAAATATTATTTTCCAACCTATATTTGTATTTTAATTTTTGATAGAAATAAAACAAAACAATAATAAAAAGAAAAAATATAAAGAAAAGTGTATTGGGCCTGAAACTAGCAAATAAGGGGTGCTGGAAAGCAAGAGCGCCCAAGGCCCAACAAGGAGGTTGCACTGATCTAGTGTGAATAGATCCAGGGAGTCCGCCGTGAGCTAGATCCTCCTACAGATATCTGAGGATGATGAAGGGATGCGAATGTTTGCTATGATGAGGATACCTGCGCTGAATTAAAAAAACAAAGCCACAAGGGAAGTGACACTTGTCACTGCCAGATTAGCAATGTTAAACAAATTTAATTGATAATAAAAACAATGTTAATAAAAAATTAAAACATAAAAAAGAAATAGAGATTAACATCCATTATTTCAGTTCTTGTTCTCTCTTCCTTTCTATGATGAATCTTGCTGGAGCACTCATCGGAAATCACCCACGGCGGCAACGATGATGGAAACTGTGGCGTTGCTCCGATCTCCACTTTTTTTTGTACTGATCGCTTCGTATACTTCTTCTTGTCACTGATCCGTGGTTAGATTTTGCTGGAAATGGATGATATCGCGTAGATCTTGAATGGGGTTTGGAAACCCTAGCGCTCAGATTTGCGATTTCCGGCCTCTTTTGATTGAGATCGCTCTGATTCTCTCTGCTTCTCTTTTGTTGTAACAAAACTTTCAATTTCTGAAACAAAAATTTCTGAAGGGTTTGCGTTTTTGGAAAATGATGATGGTTGTTTTAGGGTTTTTGATTGTTTGATATGGTTTCTTGTGAGTAATGGTTCTCTTTGTGTTTTTGATTATTATCTCTGAAGGGTTCGTGTGAAAGGAGAATGAGGATAATTAGGGTTTTTCTTATTTGATAGCTTATGTTTCTGATTTTTTTTGAACAATCCTCCTTTTTCTGTGCGAATTAATGCTTATATAGTGAGATCAAATTAGGAATTCACTTTACTGCCTTCTGATTTCTGATTAACAAGCCTTTGTTGATTCGTGTGGGCTTGAATTCAAGGTTCTAACTTGTTATTTTTCTGATTAACTGGCGAGTTTTCCTTTCTTGGCTGTTTGGACGTCTATGTTGATTCGGGCGCTAACGGTGATGGTTTTGATTATGAACCTGTTAATTCCGACATCGACATTGAGATGAAATCTTAGCATGCTGGTTCTGTGGTATAGGCCATGGCTACTGGTGTTGAAGACCAGAGGGTGGTTGTTGGTATTGAGCATCTACTACATATGAATATTGATGATAAGGCGTAGAAGACGGAGTCTCTCGAGCTTGGTAAGTTCCCCAAATAGAATTTTTTTCATTTTCTTCTTCCTCTTGAAAATATCTAAGGGATTCACTAGTCGAGCTACTCGAGACGCTTCAGATTTTTCCAATTTTGATGTCGTTCTTGATGTGTTCCCCAACTATTACTAGGTCAGAGAAACGTGATGGTATACTGCCCATTTTTTCATAGTACTGACCTTGTAGGGTGCTCATGAACACGTATACTAACTCCTTATCTAATAATGGCGGTTTCACTTGAGCTGCCAACTCTCTCCATATCTGCGTGTATTCTTTGAAAGATTCGTTGCCCCTCTGATATAAATCTTGCAATTGCATACGACTTGGAGCCATTTTGATGTTATATTGATAATGTCTCTAAAATGTCAAAGCCAAGTCTTTCCAGGTGGGGACGTGGTTTCTTTCCAATTGTGTATACCATTCTAATGATACTCCACTAAGACTGTCTTGAAAATAGTGAATAAGCAATTTGTCATCGTGTGGGTATGCTGCAATTTTCCTAACATACATCTTTAAATGAGTTTTAGGACAACTAGCTCCCTTGTACTTCTCGAAATCTGGCATTTTGAACTTTGGATGAAGTACCACATCTTCAACTAAACATAAAGCAGAAGTATCAAAGCTATGAGTGTCATGTCCTTCTATAGCACTAAGCCTCTTTTCCAGCACGCAGTATCTTTTGGTGACCTTAGCATCTTGTGGCTCTTCAATATTCATAGTCGGGTTTTCCCCTTGGGGTTTTGGCACAGGGAATGCAAATTGATGATACTCAATAGATTCGTGGGATGGGGTATACCCATCTTGGAAAATGGCGTGCTCTTATACATCAAGGTTCTTAACTGAAGCTTGTATAGGCCACGGTTGATCCTGAGTGTTTTCTTGAGGTGTAATGATGCCCTCATTTGTGGCTTGTTGACCTTCTTCCATTATTGTAACTAACTTTACACTTTCTTTGTGAGCTATCTCGAGTTCGTTTTGAGTATCTAGGGAATCATCTTGTTGGACTATGGTTGGAAGTTTTCTGTGAGAGGAAGAGATATGAGTTTAATGCAGATGAATGAAGAATGAAAATGTATGAAAATGCTTGGGTATGCAAAAAATATTTTTTCTTTTAGGTATGCAAAAATTTTCATGGATATGCAATGCGACATAAACGTAGTATGATGATAGACGTAGGGGTACCCTATACAGGTTTAATGGTAGACACGATTATACTATACACTGACTCATAAATTAAGACAGACAGAAAACTCCTTGAGAATGATGACCAATGAAAGACGACGAGGAGTCCCTACAGGATAGGGACGGTGATATAGACGGAAGCCCTACGGGCTAAAGATAGTAGTGCATGAAGGGATAACCCTTGCGGGTTTGTAGATTGTAGTGGGACTTGTGAAAGGTATCCTTTGAAGGTAGGTTCTTAGTATTGGTATATGGATATTCTACCCTCCCTATAATGTGACTTCCTTAAGGGTATCATGAATGACACTAGAGGGAAAGGCACAAGGGCCTCCCTTAAGCAGAGTCTCTTTACAGACCGAAACGTTTGTCTCTAGGTCATGAAAGGTCTCATCGTGAGTTTTTGGTTTAAAGGCCATACAAAGAGTCATAGATGTAGTTCCAAAGTACTACTTCCCAAGAGGATATCTCTCGAGAGATATTCCTTTTGTGAAATTTCACCGACTCTAGGCGAAGTCGTCACATAAACTCGTAGGGTTGATGTAACCCCTTGTCTAATAGATGAACCTTCTTTCTAAGGGTTTTTGAAAATAATTTTTGCATTAAATCCCACCACATATAAAATATGATAAAATAATAAGCAAAATAAATAAATAAATAAATAAATAAAGAAAAATAAATAAAAACCCAAAAATAATAACCCTAAAACCTAAAGGAGAAGCTTCAAAATCTAGGGTTGAGTCCCCAACAGAGCCGCCAACTGTTGCAACTGGTTTTTAAATTAGAGTCACCACCCTTAATTTTTATCCTAAAGGAAGGGAGTATAAAGGAATAACCCTAAAAGTTAGAGATTCTAGGTTTGGACTCAGTTCTATACGAGGGGAAGGTGTTAGGCACTCCTTATCTACCTTATTCGCAAGGAAACCAGGTTTAGAAGCGTATTTTTAGGAAATAGAACAATCCAACTTTTCTATTGATAATATTGCTATACCTGTAAATGTGACTATGTTTCTGTAGATTTTGATATTCAAGAGAGTTATGAATCCCATAGTCTTATGCAGAAGCTGATAGTTCTATTTAGTTATCTCAAGTGCGGGACTAAGCATTTCAATGGTAAACAACCTCATGTTTTCTCTACTTTGATTCTTCTTCTTCTTTCCCACTGCTTTTGATACTTAAAATTTGAATGACATTTTTGAAGGAAGCACAACAGGAATAAAGTTTGAATCTTGAGGAGTGCTTGAAATTACTAAAAGGAGTGCGAGATAAATAGAGTCTCGCTGGGATTCTTCTAGTCACCAAGTTTTACAAAGCTGACGATCACTCCTCACTATGCAGGGTTTATGAGATTGTTGGTTATCTCTTTCTTGATCTATACATGTCATTTTACACAACCACACAATGGAAAAATCACCTACTTCTAACAAAACTATTTTTATTGAAAATAATATCGTGCTAGCTTTCTAATGCTTTCAACGGGGACTCAAAAAGAGTTATGGTTCAAAAGTTATGAATTTTTAAAGTTTCAACGAAAACGCAAACACGGACATCATACACTAACACCACAAAACCCATTAAACACCAATTAAACTTATTTCCAGAACATGAAACCAATTTTACAATAAATTACACTGTATTACCTTTCCCCATGTTCAAACAGTGCATCAAATGGACACCCAAAGCTCAAGTTATAAATTTTTAAATTTTTACAAAAATTGCAGCCAGAATTGACAGAAATCAATAGTAGTTGTATCAAAATCCCTTTCATCTCAATTCCAAAACCCCAAATTTTATGAAACATTGCATATTCAAACCCCAAAATTTCATTACCATCAACACACATAATTACAACATCATTACTCATCATATTCAAGGATTTATTCATCAAAACCTAACAATTCCAAAACTTAAGAATTTCATGAAACATTACATATTCAAGTTACAATTTCATTTACCAATTCACCCATATCACCAACAACAGTTGCATACATTTCTAACACCAATTTCATCAATTCTCACTAAAATCCTAAGTATATGTCAAAACCTAGAAATTGAAATCCAAATTCCTAAATCATGTATTTTACCCATTACATACATTATATTATCCCATAATCAAATGAAAACCCCCTATTAACTTGGATGTAGATCCTTTAGGATTCTTCCTCTTCTAATCTTTTTCTCCCTTTTCTCCTATTTCTTCTCTTCTATTGTTCTATTTTTCTCCTTTGTTTTACAACACTCTTACTAACTAGTGTTTTCTCTCTTAATGGGCTTATCTCATTCTCACACTAACTCATCCTACCAAGACCCAATTAATATTTTGTTATTCTCCCACTCAATAACCCAATAATATATAATACATATTCTCAGTTAATAGAATAAATTATATATCACACATCACCAATTAATTCAAATAACTCATTTATTCACAAAATCAAAAAATTTAATTAATTACTATATTATATAAAATTTAATAAAATAAATAACTAATAAAATAATTAGTAAATAAAATTGGGGTGTTACAACTCTCCCCACTAAAAAGATTTTCGTCCTTGAAAATTACCTCAAACAAACAACTTAGGATAAGAATCCCTCATCTGACTCTCGAGTTCCCAAGTCACGTTTCCACCCGCCAATCCTCCCGAAGTTACCTTCTCCAAGGAGATCTCTTTACCAATAAGTTTTTTCAACTCCCGATCTTCTATTTGCATAGGTGATAATTCCACAACCATGTTATCTCTCACTTTTACATCATCTAATTGAACCACATGAGACAGATCCACAATGTATATCCTCAGCTGAGACACATGAAACACATCATGAAGATTAGCAAGTGACATCGGAAAAGAAATTTCATAAGCCACTTCACTTACTTCCTCTGAAATATGATAAGGAACAATAAAACACGACGTTAACTTACGCTACTTCAACGCTCGACCAATACCCGTTACTGGAGTAACTCGTAGAAACACATGATCTCCTTTCTCAAACTCAAGTGTTTTCCTCCTCTTATCATGATAACTCTTCTAACGACTCTGAGAAGTCTTCATCTTCTTCTGAATCATCTTAATCTTATCGGTAGTCTATTGGATTATCTCAGGTCCAACCACAACATCCTCTCCCGATTCATACCAACACAAAGGTGTCATACACCTTCTACCATACAAAGTGTGATACGGTGGCAGAACTGACTGTTGTACTAGTTTTGCGTTTATGTTTGCAAATGTTGCGGTAAGCAAGAGTCACCACCGACTTTTCTTTTATCCAACAAAGGAAAGGGTGAAAAGAACAGAAAAAGACCTTTCGAGATTATTTCTGAGTAAGGGGGGTAGATTATGGAAAGGAAAGGTGTTAGCACCCATTCCATCTGTAGTTATACGGGCTCTTAAATGCTTAGCTCATTTTTGAAATACCTTGTGCCTTGTGTGTTTTTAAAAAGTATTTTTTGAAAATGCCTTAGTGCGGCAATTTGCTTTATGATAACTCTTGTATCAGTCCTCAAGAGTGTTGATAAAGAGTTTGAAAATTCTTTTGAAATTTGTTTTGTGTAAGTGTGAAAATTTGTTTTTTTAGCAAGCATTTAACAACTATCTACTTTTACTCGAAAGGTTCGTTCTTTTCCTCCCTTCCTTTAGACAATTCTATCCTACTATTAGTGAGTAGGTAGCCCTATCGTTGGATGTTTGAGGGACATTTATGGGTCATCATACAATCATAAAGGCAACATATAGAGACTCTTTAGCAATTTTATTTAAGGGACTAGATCATTTACCAAAAGTCAACACCGAAGGGTCATCGAGGGACTATGATCTTTTGATTCGAGGGTGTTTGCTAAAGCGTGCCTACTTTCGAGGGACATGACTGCTTTATTTTCTGAAGGCAACCAAAGTGGGAATACCCTAGAGGTGTATATGTGCAAGTGTGTTGTATTCAGTTATTTTTTGTTCTTTTGTGTTAGGTTTGCTAATGTTTTGTTTTATTCTTGCCAAGCAGTTAATATATGTACAGGAATTTAAAGTACGGGAATTTAAATCTACGCTATTACAAGGCTTCGGAGAGGGGATTATTACAAGTCTAAAATGGGGAGATAAAAGCAGAAAATGTCCTAGTTATTCTATTACAATCCATGAGCACGTACATTAATAATAAAAATGCGAAATTTAAAATAAGTGCGCGAATTGAAAATATGCCTAAAAATCCTAAAGTAAAAGGAATTTTTTTTTGTTTTATTTTTTATTTTTATAAAAAGGAAATTTGATTAAATCCTAGGTCTATTAATTTTAAATTGGATACAATAAAGTTAAAGTAATTAACTAATCAATTAAGAAAATTAATTTTAATTATAAAAGACTAGACCTAACTTTTTGTGATTTTTTTATAAATAATTTTGCTGAGTAAATAAAACTTAATAAAAGGAAATAACGCAAAACAAAATTCAAAAGGGCAGGATGGTGCAGGAGACTATGAAAATTGTAGCATGCAGGCATATATCGAAAATGAGCCTAGAGCTGCCTTTCGATCCAATGAGGAAGCTGGTCGAAGATGCATGATATATTCCTTCGATCTGCAAAAAAAAATTTATTAGAGAAACAAAACAAAAATCCATATTTGGATCGAATCTAGTCTTGGATTCGACAACTTATGGTTATATCATCCTAATTCGAATCCCCTGGGTCTGAATCGAAAGCCATTTCATCTTGCAATGTCATGGGTCCTGAGATTCGAAAGAAAATATAGATCGTGCTCAAGAAATGGCACGATCTCACCCCCGCGCTTAATCTTGCATTTAATGCATGAAAGAAATAATAAACATTATCAATAACGTGAATGTATGATTAACATGAATTTAAAAATTGCATACTTAGCTAGTTTGAGATCGAAAGTAAATTACCAATGGACAGATTGTGTGAGTGATGCTCCAGTGTATGTTGGACCTGCCTATTGCTTGGGAACGCCTCCTGCAAACTTCAGGGAGTGAGTGGAGCATTTTTTGAAGGTTGCTTCAATTTTGGATCACTTATGAGATTTTTGATAATTTTGGTGTGGCTTATGAGGCAGCGTGTGCGTGTAGTCTGTCTTTGTGCGTATGTATGTAGTCCCCGTGGCTTGTAGAAGTGTTGTGTACTTATAGGAGATGGAGGAGACAAGAAAATAGGGAAAGAAACATGACCTTAAAGACCAGCCATTAAATATGGCTTTGAAAATAAAATCAGACAAATTTAAAGATTGACATCTAGAGACTTTTCATGTCATTTTGGAATTTTGAATGAACCTAGACAGGTGATGATTGGCGCCTTGTATGAATTCGAACTACTCAGAGTTTTCCTTATTATAACATCTTTGATCAGCCCCTAAGCATTATTCTCTTCGATGGCTGTGAGTTTTGATTCGAATTGTTCAGAACCTTCCTTATCAGAACTTCTTAGATTAAGTCAACTTCTGCATTGATTGCTTGATATGCTTATCAAAAGACATCTTGTTCTGATATGCCAGTCGAAGGACACTTTGTTAACATGCCTTATAAGTACACCTTATTGTTGTACCCCAAAATTTGCCCTCTCATTTTTTCAAGATTTCTCCTCACAAGGCTCTTTGAACTCAAGACCAAGCTAGGGTTTGCTCTGCTCAAGACATCTCCTTGCACTGTTGACCTAAATTAGGGTTTGAGTCTGCAAAAGGAATTTTGGACTTCCAATGCTCAATGTGACTTTTATGCTTCATGTTGGACTTATAAGATTTCTTATACCAAGTTTCAAGCCTTGAATCAGATTTTTGCCCAGTCAATTGGACAGTTGACCTAAAAAATTAACTGTATTAGGGAAAAAGTCAACTATGGCCAATTTACAGTCAAACCTCATAGATTTTGATCCACATCAACATTATAGACTCATATGAACTATTTGATCAAGTTTGGACCACAACTCCTCAAGAAATTTGATCAGATCACTAAAAGGGCAAATTGGTCATTTTTAGGGTTTTGACTACAGAAGGGCAATTTCTGATTTTTCACCTAGCCAATGGCAAATTGGGTTAAAGTATGGATTCAAGGACTCAATGGCATCATCTTGACCTATTCACAAGGTTCAAAAGATCTCAATTACATTGGATTGACAGATGAATTTTCCAGTCAACTGATCAAAAATTGACTGTACACTGAAAAGTCAAACTTTGACTTTTTGGTCAAAATCAAGTGCCAAGGGTCATTTTTCATCAAGATGTGTCAAAACATGAAATTTGTTCATCAAGAAACCTAATTTTGTAAATTAGGGTTTAAGATTGAAAAATTTCATAACTTAGAATTTTTCTAAGTTATGAAATTTTCTTATTTTTTCCCAACTTTGCCCAACTTTTTCACCATGATGAAATTGGATTAAAATAAAACTTCTAACATGAAATTTGTAGTCCTCCACAAAATATACAACTTTGATTCACAAATTTTTCCCAAAAGATGCTTGGATCTCAAGTTATGATTTTTGGAACAAGGGTCCATGAAACTTTTAACTTAGTGAAATTTTGCCCTAGTTTAGGCAGGATTTTGACCTATCTTCATGTCAATTTTTCACCTAGTTCCACTTGGAATCTCAAAATTCATTTCAAATATGGATTGTAGATCATGTTACAAGATTTCCAAAATGTCCAAGAACTCTCCAAAATCATTTATGGTTAGGGAGAATCAAAGGTTTGAATTTGGAAAAAACTCACTTTGATCCATGGCATGTTTCATGTTGACACAAATTGTAAACTCTATCCAGCCTCACTTGTACTTGCTCACAAGTCTTTAAACCCTTCCACATTCAAAAATTGAATGCAAACTCAATGGTCTAAGGCTTTATTCTGATCAATGGAAGTTTACACAAGAGTTTAATCCATTTTTGGCAAAAAGTGAGCTATGCCATTTTGATAAAGGCAACTTTATGTCAACTTGCTTCCCTTGAGCCTTGAACCCCTCTCTTTACAGCAAAAAAGTTCCATAAACTTAGGCAAAGGATAAACACTTTGTGCAGTATAGGAAGGAGGCCTGTACATGCTCTTTGCTTGGTCACTTCACACCTTTCTTAAAAAACAAGTCAACTTGCCAAAATCATACAACTCTTGTTTCTGTTAAAACCAAGTGTTGTAACCTTTCCAAACAACTTTTGCACATTTCCTTGAGCCATAAGCACGAGCTACCCAACCCTCAAGCCTTCCAAAACACAAAAACACCTTCTTCTTGCAAAACAGGGCAGTTTCTGCACTTTGAGTTCCATCTCACAAACCACTCGTGCGTTTTGTCCCAAACCAGTTCCAATACATTCCATATAACCCACCTAAGCTATCCCAACCATTGGCCATTGACTGTAACTCCATTTGCAAGCTTCACCATTTCTGATTTCAGCTTGTGCAGGTGTTTACCTTGGTATTTGGTAAACAACCGCTGATCCTCCAAATGGTTACTTATTTGGTTACTCGCAGGATCGATCAGATTGATCCTAGGACATAGGTTGATTTTGAAGTTTTGGTTAAATTGGATATTGGTTAAGTGACAATAAAATAAAGAGGCTTTAAGTAAATTGCATGAAGAAAGGACTTGGTAAAATAAATAAGGCTTTAAATGAAAGGTTTCGACAGGAAAGTAAAGAAGAAAGCAAGTAAATTTCTGGAAAAGTAAATGACTTTGATTAATAAAGTTGGTGTTTCACACATACATTTCTCAACAATTCTTTCTCACACGCTGGGTACTCGAATCTATATGAGTGACTTTGTATATAATTGTGAACACACGCGAGAAACTACATGACTACTACTATTTATACTAAAACATCCCAAGTAACCGTCGGGCAGTTACACTGCTTCGAGATCATTCCACTTGGCACGTTCTCAACGTTCGACGCTCCAGATCTTTGCACGTTGCACTTGGTAACCGCTGGAAACCATTTTCCCTCCAAGCGCTTGAATTTCAAACTGCTCCACTCTGGACCATCGAACACCTTCGTCGAGAGACATCTTCGACGAGAAACTCCTTCGACGTCGAAGGCAACCAACTTCTCCCTTGGAAGAAATCTTTTAAGTATCTTGCCATCTTTCGATGGGCATTTCGACGGACCTA
The DNA here is from genome assembly GCA_948472305.1 of Vicia faba. NCBI lineage: Eukaryota > Viridiplantae > Streptophyta > Magnoliopsida > Fabales > Fabaceae > Vicia > Vicia faba. The sequence goes on from OX451738.1 coordinate 1,139,298,453, forward strand.
GCTAGTCGAAAACATCCTTCAGCTTTAATGGCTGACATTAATAAAACAAATTTGTCGAATTTAAGAGCCAACAAATTGCCCCCCAAGAATGCCTTATTTCGACTCTGAAAGAAAAAGGCATTCTTTGAAACGCCATTCGACACCTGTCTCTTCACGCTTAGTCACAAATTAACTTGTGCACTTTTTGTTGTCTTTTACCAACCACTGGCAATCCCAAGAAAATCATCATTTATCCGTACCTAAGACGTCACTTCAGTACGGCGTGCAGTACCAAACGTCATTTCAGAATTTGTCATTATGACAATTCCCAAAAACGAGGACGCACGCTGCGTCTCTCTATTTCTGCAGAACGGCTAAAACAACAGGGGGATGCCACACGTCCCACTATCTCCTGCAACATTAAATGGCATTTAATGTCCTCGGTTTTGGGGATTTTCCCCCACTACTATAAATAGCAGTAAGTACCCCATTGTGGGACTTTTTACGCCATCTAGCCTTCAAACTTCTCTATTTTCACACAAACTTGTCATCTTTGCAAAAACCTTTCTTCCTTCACTTCGTCTTCAACCTCACCATTAACAATGGCATCTGGTTCCAATGCTCCTAGCGCTACCGTACCATCTGGAAATGTCAAACCTAAGGTTTTCGTCACTGCTCCAGTAGTAACTTCTACGGGCCAACGAAGGGTCCCTGAACCCTTGGACATCGCCGTACGTGATGCTTACTCACACCACCTTATGATCCCGGTTGGATATTCCAACCAGATCTTTGCTATGTCTGGCCCCTTGTATCCAAGTATTGCTGAGGCCATGAAGATCAAGAGTTATTTTCCGGTAGTTGAGAAACTCAAACCGGTTGCATGCGCCAAGAAAGATGCTGAAGATAATGAAGAGCCTGCTAAAGAGAAGATCGACCTTCGTTTCTTCAACAAAGGTGTTAGGGCTTTCAGGTCTGGCCCTAGCCTTACTCCTGATTACGTTGCTTGGCTGGAAAAGATGGAGAAACGCCAAGCTTCAATCTGGAAAGATATGGGGATTTTCGACCTGGTGATGCTGTCGAAGACAGGTTTGAACTATTCTCCGGAGATGTTGATAGCTTCTCTACTTTTCTGGGACTACTCCCACTTTACTTTCCATCTTCCCTGTGGGATGCTGACTCCTACACTCTTCGATGTGGCCGCTATCACTGGCCTTCGACCCACCGGGGACTACTTCGATCCAGAGGAGATGTCGGAGGATCAAATTGGATTCTCTGACACTAAACCAACCTATACCACCTTCATCAATCACTACCACGACAGGTCGACAGATGCTGTGTCGGATGTCGAACACATAGCGTTTCTAGCCTTATGGCTGACCCGCTTTGTATTTTGCTCGAAGTCCTTACAGGTGACCAAGAAGATGGTCACTCTCGCCACTCAACTCCATCATGGCCAAAATATCTGTTTGGCGGAATTGATTTTGGCTAGCCTCTATGATTCGATTAGTAATGGGGCGACTCTTCTAAAAATTATTGAGAACAGGGCCAGTTTACTACTTGCTGGGCCTTTTTGGCTGCTCCAACTGTGGCTCAATGCCACCTTCGAATCTTTCTTGCCTAAGAAGGTTCAAATAAATGAGCAGGCTCCAGAGATAGCGAACAGACGCGTCGAAGGAACCAGACTGGCTCTGTTGACGCCTATGGAAGATGGACTGGAGTTTCAGCAAACTTTCACCAACTTCGTTCTGATGTTTGCTCGAAGGAAAGAGTTTGTTTCGACTATGGCTCCGTTTGCTCGACGGAAGGTAGGCCCGGCATGGTTCACAAGGCCACATCCAAGGACGTCGAGTGGTCCTCAAGTTTACGAACATACAATACTGTGGGAGGCGTTCCTTACACCAAGGATCATGCCTCTTCGATTCAGGAGCTCTAAGACTCACTTGAGTCTGATTGCATATCAACCAAACCTGGTATCTCGCCAGTTTGGTATTATTCAAACCCTACCTTCTCCAATTTTTCCAAGAGAGAAGTCCATGTTGTACTTCTGCAATGATTACACCGAAGAAGCTGCCACTAAACATATCGGAAGATATGTTGGTCAAACAGTTCTCTCGTTGTTTGACTACCAGCTCAACTTTCTTTGTTCACCATCCTTCGAGGAGTGGTGGAAAAGTTATTACGCTGAGGAGTTTTTCAATGAGAAGGACTTCGTGGATGAGTTTCAGAAATCTTTTGTCCTTGTGTTGGACAAAATAAAGAAATGTAAGTTCATCCTTTCACATTACTTTGTCTTTCTCTTTCGACTGCTAGCCTGTTAACTATTTATTTGATTTCAGTTTTTCGAAAGCCTGTAGCCAAGAAGGCTACAGAGAGCCAACAGGGAGGAGGCCCCTCAACAAAACCTCGACCGCCGGCGAAGACTACAGCGCCGGCGAAGACCACAACCAACCAACAGGGGGAAGGCCCTTCGAAGAAGCCTTCTATATCAGTAACCAGACTTTCATTATTTTCTTCTGGCTTTCGATTTTTGACTTTCGATGCAATTGCTAAATCGAATTCCCATTGGTTTTTTAGGCACCTTCGCCCAAGAAACGGCCAACACTGGTGGTCGAATCTGGGAGCAACGAAGAAGGTGATTCTCCCCCTGCTCCTCTAAAAAGGCGAAAGCTGACGAAGGACGCTCCTGCTCCTGCTCCTGAGGGTCGAACAATTAGAATAAAGGTTGCTGGGAGAAAACCCAGGCCACCTCCAGTGATCATTGAGGAGCCAACGGAGGAGGAACTAAACGTTCTTCTCAATAAGCCTGTCGAAAGCGACAATTCCAGCCCTGGAGCTGAAGCTAATTTACAGGTAATCTCTTAGATCTTTTTGTAACTTAGGTGTAGATACCTACATTCGACTATGTCTCTTTCGATTTCTGAAGATTCTTCCTCTTTCCTTTCTCAGGACACCACTGAAAGCTCACCGCCAAGGACCTCTGAAACGCTGGAGTCTGCTGAACTCAGCAGACCACAAGAAAAAGGCTTGGGAAATGACGAAGCCCATACTGAAATAAATGAGGCCAATGCTGAGACGGTAGAAAAACCCACAGAAGATCCTCAAACGGAAAAACAACAGCCAACAGAGGTTCAGGTGGTGGATCTGTCGGAAGAGAATCGTGAAGAAGGGGACCAAGGCAATGCTGGCGAAGAAAACCAAGGTGCTGCTGGCGAAGAGAACCAAGGTGACACTGGCGAAGGGCACCAAGGTGACGCTGGCGAAGGGCACCAAGATGACGCTGGCGAAGGGCACCAAGATGACGCTGGTACTGCCCCAGTCCGAGTCGAAGGGAAACAAGTCGAGGCGCCTAACACTCAACAGCCTCAAACCCAAGACAATGCTGTTGCAAGGGCTGTTACCTCAACGAAGCACAGGTCGAAAGAGGACTTAGAACTCTTGAAACAAACTGACCCTGTTAGCTATCTCAACGCAATCATCGAGAGCAAGAGTTCGTCTGATGCTAGTCAGGAGGTTCCTACCCTGTCGGGGAAGTCCATTGAAACCTCTCCTCTTGATGAAGCTTTGGCGAAGGTTAAGGCCCAGTTTTTCAAGAAGGACTTGATGAAGGCTTTAGAGGGGGACCCCACTGCTCCATCATACTTGAGGGATGTTTTGAATGCTGTCGACTTGTTAGCTGTAGCTCCAGAAGTTTCAGGCTTGATCATGGAGTTACACTCCATGATTGATCAAGTCTCAGCAGATTATAGGCGCCAAAGGGGCTTTAATAGTCAGCTTGAGGTGTTATATGGCAAAAGCTCTTCTGCGTGGACTGCTGTTTCGGAGACGACTTCTCGAATTGCGGAATTGTCGAAGCAAAAAGCATCTACGCAGGAAGAAGTCGATGCCATCGATCGAGAGAATGCTTCCTTCAGGGCACAAATTGAAGAAATAGAGGCTAAGATAAATGCCAACACTAAACGCAAGGAGGAACTTCTTTCGACCGTCTCAGACACCGAGAGTCAAACTGAGATCAAACAAGGCCTGGAATTTGCTGAGAAGGCCCAAGGCTTCGACGCTCAGATTGCCAAGCTTGTGCAGGAGAATGCCTGGTGCAAGAAAAGATTGGAGCTGCAGCAAGTCAAATACCTTCGACTTAAGGACTCTGTTCCCTTCTGATTGATTCAACTTTTGTAACCATATTTTGTAATCTATATTCGACAACATTGCCATCTTGGCTAAAATTTATAAAATTTCCATTTTGGCTTTTTATGGTCAATTTAGTCTTATTATTTTATTATTTTATTTTTATCTCTTGGAGTGTAGGTTTGTATTTTTTCAAATATTTACCATTTACTCTCAAGAGCCTTTTATCTTCACCTAACTCTTCGACTTCATAGGCTCCACCAGAAAAAGTTTGGATAACTCTGAATGGTCCTTCCCATTTGGGTGACCATTTCCCCATGCTTCGATCCCTTCGATCCATGGGAAGAATTACCTTCCAAACTAGTTCTTCAGGCAAAAATACCTTAGGTTTTACCTTTTTATTATAAGAGTCTTCGACTCTTTTCTTCTGAAGCCTGAGTAGGTCGAGAGCGCGCAATCTCTCTTCGTCTAAATCCACCAGTTCGTCTAACATCATGTTCCAATAAATTTCAGAAGGAATATCATAATGCCTCTGAACCCTTGTAGATTGAAGACAAATTTCTGCTGGCAACACTGCATCATGACCAAAAGTTAGCCTATATGGTGTTGTACCTGTGGCTTCTTTTGGGGACGTTCGACAAGCCCACAGAATCTGGTCTAATGTCTTGTGCCAATTCTTTGGTTTCTTCCCAACATGCTTTTTTATCAAGCCAATCACTACTTTGTTTGCTACTTCGACTTGACCATTTGCCTGTGCATAATAAGGCGTTGATGTTAGGAGTTTGAAACCTGTTTCCTGAGCAAATTCCTGCATCTTTCGACCAGTGAAAACTGATCCTTGATCAGTTGTTATCGTCTCAGGGATTCCATACCTAAAGATAATGTTCTTTTGAATAAATTCAATGACATTTTCTCGGTCTACGTTGACTAAAGGGATGGCTTCGATCCATTTAGTAAAGTAATCAATGCCTACCAGTATGTATTTCTGACTCTTTGATGATGCTGGTCGAATCTCTCCAATGAGGTCCAACGCACATCCTCTAAAGGGCCAAGGCTTCACTATCGAGTGAAGTTCGCTTGCTGGTACATGTTGGATGCCTGTATGGACTTGACACTCTTGACAACCCTTGGCAAACTCAACACAATCTTTTAGCATAGTGGGCCAATATAGTCCTTGTCGAAATAACAACCATTTCATCTTATGGCCTGCTTGGTGAGCCCCACATGCTCCAGCGTGCGTAGTCGAAAGGGCTATGTATGCCTCAGTTTCACTTAAGCATTTTAGCAATACCCCTTCAGGCGTTTTCTTGAATAACTCATTACCCATGAGTACATAACTCAACGCCCTGTACTTCGTTTTTCGTTCTGTCAAAGCTCCTGGATTTTGAAGATAGTCCACAATGGGTTTCCTCCAATCTTGCTCTGATAAATTATCTATGAACGAAATTTCGAAGTTACTTTGATCAGCATACCCTAGTCTCGTCGATTCCAAGTCTGTTGGTGATAGACAAGTTGCTTTTATCTTTTCTCGAACTTCGATTGCTCTTTGCAGTCTCGTTTTTGAAATCTTATACCCAGATGCAATCTGTGCCAAGTCGTTGGCTATTTGATTTTCGACTCTGGGTATGTGTCGAATATTGATCGTTTCAAATTTTTTCAATAAACGATTTGCTATCACAAAGTACATAATGAGATTCTCTCTTATGCATTTATATTCCTTTGTGACTTGCTTAATGACTAACTCTGAGTCTCCCATTATTTCGACTCGAGTTGCCCCCAATTCCAACAATATCTCAAGGCCAGTAATTAGAGCTTCATACTCAGCCTCATTGTTCGAACAAGAACCTGATATTTTGTACTTGAATGTTGTTGGGATTTTATCTGGAGAAATAATCAAGACTCCTACCCCTGTTCCATCTTTATGGCTGGAACCATCGAAGTAGAATTTCCAAGGCTCTATCTCCACATAATTAATATCCTCAACTTGAATTGAGTGGTCGACTATGAAGTCTGCAACCACTTGTCCTTTTACTGCCTTAAGAGGCATAAAGGTCAAGGAGTATTCAGTTAATGCTAATGCCCACTTTCCAATTCGACTGTGCAAGATAGGTTTCGACAACATATACTTGAAAACATCAAAATGAGACGAAACATACACATCAACTGGTTTTATATATTGCTTGAGTTTTGTACAAGAGAAATACAGACATAGACACACTTTTTCAACTTCACTATATCTAGTTTCTGCATCGTTCAAAACTCTGCTGAGATAGTAAATGGGTCTTTCGACTCCATTCTCATCCTCTTGGGCTAACATGCTTCCCAAAGTTTTGTCGGATGCAGCTATGTACAATCTCATACTCCTATTGCTACAAGGAGGCACCAAAATAGGTGGCTTAGTGAGGTACCCTTTGATTTTGTCGAAGGCTTCTTGTTGCTCTTGCCCCCACTCGAACCCTTCCTTATTCAGTCGAAGTAAGGGTGAAAAGGCCTGGGCTTTCCCACTTAGATTAGATATGAATCTCCTTAAGAAATTTATCTTGCCTAACAGAGATTGCAGTTCCTTCTTATTCGATGGCGCTTTCGCTTCCAGAATTGCCTTCGTCTTGTTCTGGTTGATTTCGATTCCTTTCTTGTGGACAACGAAGCCCAAGAAATCTCCAGCTTTCACACAGAATGCACACTTCAAAGGGTTCATCTTCAGACCATGTTCTCTCATTCTTTCGAATGATTGTCGAAGGTGGTCAATATGATTCTTCCTGGAAACAGACTTTATAACAATGTCATCAATATATACTTGCATAAAAGTGTTAATAAAATCATGGAAGATAGTATTCATTGCTCGCTGGTACGTTGCCCCAGCATTCTTTAGGCCAAAAGGCATCACTACCCATTCGTAAGTGCCTAAGGCCCCAGGGCATCGAAAAGCTGTTTTCGACACATCCTCTTCAGCAATGAATATTTGATTATATCCTGAATAACCATTGAGCATACTCAGGTATTCATAGCCAGCGGCAGAATCGACTAGCATTTCCGCCACAGGCATAGGATATTCATCTTTGGGTGTAGCAGCATTCAAATCTCTGAAATCTATGCACACCCTTAACGTACCATTTTTCTTAATTACTGGCACAATGTTTGCAATCCATTCGACATACCTTGTAACACGTATGAATTTGCATTTCAGCAGTCTTTCGACTTCCGTCTTGATCTTCGACAGTATTTCTGGAGCGAAGCGCCTTGGATTTTGCTTGATTGGCTTCTTCCCAGGTTTGATTGGCAACTAAAGTTCTACCAATCCTCTGTCGAGACCAGGCATTTCGTCATAATCCCACGCAAAACAGTCTTTGAACTCTTTCAGCAATTGGATTACTTCCAACCTAAGTTCTGGATCAATTTTGGCGCTGATGTAAGTTGGCCTTTTCTATGACCCTTCGCCTAGGTTGATTTCTTCTAAAGGATCTTGCGCTAACATTTTAATGTTGTTCGCCAAGGGGTCCTTTTCGAAGCCCAAAGGCTCATCGTCATAGATGGCGTCGAGCCTCTGTTCTTGCATTTCTTCTGGCATGATATCAGGGGGTTTTGGATCGAAATCCTTTCCTGGACCTGCAGCAGATAACTGTTGACCATTGGCCTGTGTGGCCATGTACTTTACTTCGGCTTCGAGAGTCGTTATCATCCTAGTTTCGGCTACATAAGCCGAAATTCGCTTCAAAGATTGTGACTCAGTCATTATCACTGAATTCACTTCCCCAACCAGTTGGTTGGATATCAGTTAACCCACTGAAGTCTATGTGGGACAAGTCTTCTCTGTCCCATTGGAAACCATGCTCAGGATGCAGGTATAGGGAACAAAAAGTGTTTGGCGCTGGCGCCATGTCGAAGTCAGGTGTTGGACATGGCCCTATGTGAGCCAAATTCTTGTCGAAATCTGCCAACCCCAAGTGATTCACTTTGCCCAGGTAGTAGCTTTGATCTGCCTCTATGTTTTCGACCATCCCATCTGGACGCCATAGGAGCAGCCTCTGGTGCATTGATGATGGCACAACCCCAACACCATGAATCCATTCACGGCCCAACAAAAGATTGTAGTTAGGTTTGGCCGATATGACCATAAACATCGTTGGTCGAAGGATAGATCCTACTTTGATATCTAGCTGGATCACTCCCATAGTGGTCCCTATGCCGCCCTCATAGTTCGACAGGACCATGTTGTGAGGCTTAATGTCCTCATCCCTTTTGCCAATTTTCCTTAGCATAGAGTGAGGAATAATGTTGATGGTCGCCCCACAATCCACCAAAATTTTATTCACAGTAGTGTCTTCGAGTTTAGCCCTTATAAATAAAGGCTTGAGGTGATTTTTCATCGCCTCTGTAGGTGGCTCGAAGAACCCATTTTGTTCCTCAGTGGTGCCATTGTCCATGACGAAATAGCACACTGGCCTGTGTTTGGCCATTTCTTGTTCCACTTCCCAGTCACTTACTTCGACCTCCACCTGTCGGTTGAATTCTCTGGGCAGCACTGAGACTATATTCACCATTATGTCCAAAGTATCATCAGACTCAGAATCGTCTTCGTCTTCGACTTCACTTTGGTTAGGCCAAACTAGCCTGTTGGTTACTGGCTCTCTTTCTAGAGGTTTCCTTTGCTTCCTTTGAGGAACATTTGAACTGGTTTCTGCCTTTGGTTCGTTGGCAGCCTCCCTTTCAGCTTTTCGTCTCCTTTGGTATCTCCTCCATTGAGATCGAGACATGGGATTTTTACCTTTGTAGTTGCTTGACACTTGTGCAACTTTAGGTGCAACGCCCTGAGGCTCTTTCTTTTGAGTCAAAGAGGAACCCCTTGGCACTTCGAAAGAGTGCCATCTCTCCTCACTTGGCCTTTTTCGACCAGAGGTTTTGTACCAAGTATCTACTGGCACATTTGTGGGAGGCCTAAAAGTCAATGGCCTCTTTTCTTAGTTTGAACCTCTTTGGGAGGCTCTTCTGGGATCATGTCGAAGATCAACATTTTCCCTTCTCTTATTCGCTGCTCTTACGCCTTGAATGTGCTCAGCAGCTTTTTTATCAAAGATCGAACTGCATCTTGGACACAGCATCACCTCTGATTTCTTTTTCTGGCATCTTTGTAGGAAATCTGCCAAATTTTCATTTTCCCGAGGGAAAGCAGTCTTATTAGCTTGTTCTTGCCTCATGGCCTCTTCTGATGCTTTTGGGTCAGAAAGTTCGACCATGTTGATATTCATTGTATCTTTGTTAGCAAGAGTTAACTGCTTCATTTGTATCTCCAGATTCTCCGTCTGGCCTTGAACTGTGGCCAAGTGGGAACTGGGTTTTGGTCCAGTCTTTTGTGCTTCAGCAGTCTCCAACTTCGGGCTTTCGAACGCTTTCTGAACTGCTTCAATTGTCTTCCTGGATAAATTTCCAGAAAAACTGCCAAAGATTGGCATGTTGATGTGGTCCTTTGAGACTTCGACCATTGTAATTCCTGGCTTCTTTGACTGGCTCCTAGTTGCCTCTATCACGTTCACCTCAGAGGGCTCAGCATAGTGGGCTTCAGCCTGCAATGGATTTGAGTCGACAGCCATGGGGGTTTTGTCAGCAAACTTAACCTCCCTTCTTCGATAGCGTCTTGCACAAGATTCCTGAAAAGAAAACATTGAGAAGTTTTATGGCCCAAAAAATTATGGTATTTGCAGAAACCTCTCTTCTTTCTTTGATCAAGAGGAGGCACTTTTACCCCTGGGGGTACTATCATTTGGCCATCTTTAACAAGCAAGTCGAATATTTCATCACATTTTGTGATGTCAAAACTATAAGTCTTTTTTGGGAACCTATCGCTGGTCCTTTCTGGACCAATGGGATTTTTCCCATTTGAGGGGACTAACAGTTTACAAGAGTATGGTGGCCCTTGTTTCAGTTCTGCTAAATCGACTTCTCCTTCTTCGACAGCTAAAGTATCGTCGAAGGATTCCGGATCTTCGTCATCCATCTCAACGTACGCTATCCTCTCTCTCTTGTGAGTTTTCGTTGCCTTTGCTTTTTCAGCTTTGAGGCGTTCTACCTGTCGAACTCTATCGGCCAGTTGGGCCATGTCTCTCAGGTATTGGGTGTCTAGCTTCTTCCTAATGGAATAATCTAAACCGCCTGCGGCCATTTCGACTAACTCATGTTCTGGCACTTGTGTAAAACATCTCGCCTTGAGCAGCCTAAACCTATTTAGATATTCGTCTATAGGTTCAGTGAAACGTCTCTTCACACTGGCCAATTCTTTCAGGCTTATCTTGGTTTGCCCCATGTAGAATTGTTCATGGAACAATCTTTCCAACTGGGTCCAATGATGGATCGAATTGGGGGGGAGAGTTGTAAACCAAGTAAAAGCGTTCTTTGTTAAAGAACTTGGGAAGTACTTGATCCTCAGGTTTTCGTTATTCGAAATGTCACCTGCCTCGATCAAGTATCTCGCCACATGCTCGACAGTAGATTCTGTCGTGTCCCCAGAGAACTTAGTAAATTTGGGGACTTTGCATCTAGGAGGTAAGTCTGTCTGTAACACGTACTCTGACAATGGAGATGTAAAGTTGGGCCTTCGAAAGCCCATGTTCATCCCATTCTGAGTCATGATCCTTTCGATCATGGTTGCCAGATTATTTTCCAAACCCGTATTCTGGTATTGGATATGCTGGACTACTTCGTCAGCATTTTGGTTTCTGTTAATTAACCTTACCTCTGGGGTTATTACCCTAGGTTCCTCGACGGGTTGCTCCAATCGTGCCCTAAGGTTTTCTTCGACAGGCTGTTGAGCCTGGTTGATGGTGGTTTCTTCCTCTAAGAATCTCCCCTGGTTTCCCCTTATTTGCGCCCTTTGGGGCTGTCGAACAGGTTGGGGTACTCCAAAGAAATTAGCCAAACGCGTCATTTGCGCTGTCACTTGCTGATTCGATTGAGTAGTGTTTTGTATTAGAGGGTTTAGCACCGTACTCAAAGTTTGTGCCAACATTTGCACCATATCATGGTTGCTTTCGTCCATTTGTTGCCTCAAGACTGCCGTCGAGGCATTTGTAAGGCCATGGGCTACTTGGGACGTTCCTCCTAAGAGTTGGGTCCTATTTCTATTCGCCATGCCTACTCCAGAACCTTGGAGTGGCGAAGAGGCACTCACTAAAGGGTCTGAAAAAGTGGACGCAGCATTCGTCAGGCTAGCCACTTCAGAAGTTGGCATACCATAGAGTGGCATAAATCCTGGGGGAACAAAAGGCCTTGTGCCTAAATTTCCCCTTGGTGGGGGAGTTCCCAAAGGCATCCTGGGGCCCGTTAATGAAAGTAATGGCCCCGTTGCTGTGACCGTTACTGCTGGTGTCGAACCAACAGTTGTCGCTTCACTTACGGTCGTACTAACCGTTGCTCCCACATTCGTTTGTGGGATTTCGTTATTGTTTGGCGGATTCGCCATCTCTTCCCCTCTTCTGGCAGTATTGTTATCGTTAGTGTATATTCTACCACTTCTCAATAACATACAACACTCCTCGAAAAGATGAGATTATTTTCAACAATCAACACACAGTCCCACCAGGTGTGCCAATTTGTTTACCTTGGTATTTGGTAAACAACCGCTGATCCTCCAAATGGTTACTTATTTGGTTACTCGCAGGATCGATCAGATTGATCCTAGGACATAGGTTGATTTTGAAGTTTTGGTTAAATTGGATATTGGTTAAGTGACAATAAAATAAAGAGGCTTTAAGTAAATTGCATGAAGAAAGGACTTGGTAAAATAAATAAGGCTTTAAATGAAAGGTTTCGACAGGAAAGTAAAGAAGAAAGCAAGTAAATTTCTGGAAAAGTAAATGACTTTGATTAATAAAGTTGGTGTTTCACACATACATTTCTCAACAATTCTTTCTCACACGCTGGGTACTCGAATCTATATGAGTGACTTTGTATATAATTGTGAACACACGCGAGAAACTACATGACTACTACTATTTATACTAAAACATCCCAAGTAACCGTCGGGCAGTTACACTGCTTCGAGATCATTCCACTTGGCACGTTCTCAACGTTCGACGCTCCAGATCTTTGCACGTTGCACTTGGTAACCGCTGGAAACCGTTTTCCCTCCAAGCGCTTGAATTTCAAACTGCTCCACTCTGGACCATCGAACACCTTCGTCGAGAGACATCTTCGACGAGAAACTCCTTCGACGTCGAAGGCAACCAACTTCTCCCTTGGAAGAAATCTTTTAAGTATCTTGCCATCTTTCGATGGGCATTTCGACGGACCTAGCTAGTCGAAAACATCCTTCAGCTTTAATGACTGACATTAATAAAACAAATTTGTCGAATTTAAGAGCCAACAGCAGGTTGACTTCTATAGGCTTATTCAAGCAAGCTCAAAGCAAACAAAGCATTGGGGAAGGTTAGAGGAAGTTCAGGCAAGCTCACAAACATCTCAGGCCTCATTGAAAACCTCCACATTACCATACTCGTGTTCAACTGAAGCAGGTATTTTCCAACTTCCTATCTCTCTATTTAGGAATCATTAGGCTTAGGTTTGTGAATAAAAAATGTAGTATTCATTGCCCTTAAGCTGTACATATGCTTAGATTTCATTTAATTTAAGTGTGCTGAAAGAATTTGATTGATGAACTTCCTGAAAAAGTTAGGTTAGAAATTAGGGCCAGAGAAATTCTCTCTGGTCTTTGGGAGTTAGATTAAGTTCTTTACATGGTTGGAATCGTCTTGAAAAATGCTATAACTTTTGTGTTATGAGTTTTTGCTTTAGAGCACGTATGCAGGAGTAGGACATTTATACACAGGCGCGCGCTTTTGTTTGAACGAAGGTTGAAGATGAAGTAGCTGGGCTGGGCCTGGTTATTCCTTGCTTTTGACACCCCCTGACTTGCTTCTCACACCCCCTTAGCCCATTGTTTTATATTTTCATATTTTTCTATTTCTGATTTTTGTTTTATTTTTTTAAACATAAAAAATTACCAAAAACATTTTCATAAATTTCCACATTTTATTTTGTATTTATTATTATTTTTTTCTAACATAAAAATAATTATTAAATAACATACTTTTATTTTCTTTAATAAAAACTTGAAAATAATACATAAAAATATTATATTTTTATTTTTATTATTTACATACTTAAATAATATATTTTCTAATATATTTTTTTTTGACATTTGTATATATTTTATTATTTTATTTTATTGTACATAAATAATATAATTAATATATATATATATACTTTCTTAAAACAAATTAGGGTTTCCACCCTTGATAAAAATAATATTTTATTTTCTTATTTTACACATTAAATATTATATTTTTTACACACATAAAAATAAACAAAAACATTTTTTTTTTTGCATATTTATAATATATTGCATATTTATTTAATTGTCTATTTAAATATTGCTTATTTATCATTTGAGTAAAGAATTCAATTTGGATGTAATAGTTAATCTTAGGGTTTTATTTTCTTGCAAATAATCACCATTCAAAATTGTATCCCCCTACCCATATCAATGTTGTAATAGTCGTAGATTTATTTTACGTATTTATAGCTTTCAAATATGCCATGATAGAGATTAGGGTTTGTATGCAATATCCAAAATCAAAACAAATAGTTAGACCTAATACAAGACATAAAAGCATGTAAATTGACAACACAATGCACACATGCACCCCTAGGGTTTCATCCACTTGTTGCCTTTAAAATGGCCATGTTATGCATGTTGAGTATCTTGGCAAAACAAAAACAAAACAAAAGATCATAGTCCCTCGATGACGCTATCTTGGTTGCCTATACAAAATGATCTAGTCCCTAAAAAATTTGCTAAAGATACTTAGCACAATTGCTATCATGATCAATACGATGACCCACGTCTGTCCCGTTTAACATCCAAATACAAGATTATTTACCAAACGCAATGGTAAAACAACACTGTCAAAAGAGTTAAAAATGTGCAGGAAATACTCTTGAGTAGATAGGGTAGACAACTCTTAGTTACTTGATCAAAACTTGCAAAAACATCCATGTTATTTTCAAACACACCTCACAACACAATTTCAAAACATTTCCCAAAACAAACTTTCAAACATTGAAATATCTTTTCAAAAGACAAACACCTTTGTATATATTCAAACAAGAATCATTACAAAGGTTGCCACAATGATGGCCTATTTTCAAAATATTTTCAAAAACCACACATAAAGCACCATTTCAAAAAATTGAAAAGCAAAAGCAAGTGATCTAAACAAGTAACTAAGAGCCCATGGAAAACCATGGATGAAAAGGGTGCTTGCACCTTCCCTTTTCATAATCTACCTCCCGAACCCAAGAAAACATCTCAAAGGTCTTTCTTGTGCTTTTTGACCTTTCCTTTGGATAAAATAAAAAGTCGGTGGCGACTCTTGCTAAACCGAAACATTTGCGAACACAAACGCAAAACCTCAAGTCAGTTCTCCCACCGTATCAAAGAACTGGCGAATCTGCTGGGGATCATCTAAAAGTGGGGTTACCTTAGGGTTTATATCACCTTTACATGCTTACTTTGTTTGCTTTGATTGCTTTACATTTGGTTCTATTGTTTGGGTTTGAATCCTCTACCCGGATTTAGGAAACATTCATAGGCAAATAGCAATATGTTATGGAAATTGTGCGGGGTATACCGACATGGTTGAAGCAATAGCTATATTAGTGCGACATATTTGTGGGTACCGGTAGCCTTTGAGTCAATCAACGAGAATACGGGGCTGCTGAGTGATGTCATCAAGCACTAATGGACTTTTAGAACCTTTACTTGACCATCTTGGCCTTTTTTAGGGGTAGTGAGATGACCGGCTTTGGTGCAGTCCGAAGTTGGTAGATACTCGACACTACACTCATTGAGGGTTATTTTCTTGGAATATTTCGGTCGCCAGTAAAGTGGCTAAACTGAAACAATGAATATAGAAAATAATCCAGTGATATTGAGCTCTTTAGAAACCGATTACTATTTATAGGACAAGTTGAGCCAACTAACTTCAAGAGGGTACTTACCTATGAAACTCCATGCAAGCCTGAGACTAGGAACTTGTGTGATTTGCTTGTACATATACTTGTGCATACATCATGGACATCATGAAGCATCATATGCATCCACTAACCATTTCAAGGGTTTGGATCTTCATCTTTGTTCCTATTTTGTAGGTTATGGAATCACTCCGCAGGAAAACAATCCAGGTCAACCTTGTGAGAATCCCTCCTCAGCTCAAGGAGCTTACTTCCAAGATTCTAGAGAATTCTCCTTTCACTGAAAGACATGGTAGACTTCTCAACTTGGTCAACTCCAGCATTGAAGAAGACATGGTGAAAGTTCTCTTCCAGTTCTTTGACCCCCTACACCATTGCTTTACATTTCCTGATTACCAACTAGTGCCTACTTTGGAGGAATTTTCTCAACTCCTGAGGATTCCTATTCTCCATCAACTACCCTACAACGGTATGGAAAGAGAACCAAATCCTGAAGATGTTTCTCAAGCCTTACACTTGCAACCATCTGATATCAAAGGTCATTGGGAAACCAGAAGTGGTGTCAAGGGTTTCTTGGCAAAGTTTCTGTTTGAGAAGGCACAAGACTGCTGGAATTCTCTAGATCTGCAAGCTTTTGAGGAGATTGTAGCACTTCTCATCTATGGGTTGGTCTTGTTCCCAAACCCTGATCAACTTATAGATGTGAATGCTGTCAAGATTTTCATATCTCGGAATCCTGTGCCTACATTGCTTGGGGACATCCTACACTCATTTCACACACAAACAATGAGGAAGAGAGGTGTTCTCATGTGCTATACTCCTCTTCTAGAAAGGTGGTTTATTTCTCACCTTCCCCAGTCAGTCTTGAAGAATGAACAAGGCTTGAGGTGGTCACAACGGTTGATGACTCTCACACATTCTGATGTTCATTGGTGTTCTCGGTCCAGAGAAAATGCCATCATCATTGATCGTTGTAGGGAATTCCCTAATGTCCCACTACTTGGCATTAAGGGAGGCATTACCTACAACCCTTGTTTAGCTCTGAGACAATTTGGGTATGCCCGAAGGGATGGCCCTCATGACATGCTGATTCCAGACTTGGTTTTTGACTTCGACAACGATGCTCAAGGACTTCGACAAAGGTTTATCCGAGCTTGGAGGATGCCCAACAAAGTGGACAGTAAGACACTGGGACACAAGAATTCCATCCCCCTGGAGCCTTACCTCAAGTGGGTACGAACCCGCGCCCAGAGTCTTATGATGCCTTACCCCTACATTCTCCCTGTGATCAAAGATCCTGTTATGGAAGAAGAGGTTCCATACACCCTCCTACATCCTGACATGCCAACATCATTAGAAGATTTGCAAAAGAGTTGGATACAGCTCAAGGAAGAACAGAACACTTTTGAAGCCAACTTCTACACCAGTGAGAAGAAGGTTTTGGAACTTACTCGTCAACTCCACGAAGAGCAGACTCTCAACACCTACATCGCACCAAAGAGGATGTGCAACGTCTTTTTACATTAGAATTTTGTAATATTTTGCCCATGGGGCATTTATGTACTAACAAATTCTTCTTATTAATATGACGTGTGTTCTTTTTGTTTATAACAAATTTGAATTTCTGAATCCTTGAATACATTACATGAATACATATCATTCATCATATGCATAAACAGGTCTTCACACCAGGTTTCCTTATCTTTTTACTGTTTATTTCAGCAAGATGGATATAGAGCAGACAATCAAAGACTTACAATCGCAGAATTCACAGTTCCAACAACTCCTCATGACCTTGGCAAAGGGTCAGAAGGATCTTAAAGCACTGTTAGAGAAGGAAAATGAAAAAGATAAAAAGAAAAAGAAAAGAGTTGGTGTGGCTACTCTGGGTAGAAGATTTGAGAACCAAGCTAGAAGGGTCCTGGATTTCCCCTCAACATATGATGAAGGGGTAGGTAAAGGAAAGGGAGCTGCAGTACCATCTGAGTCTGAGGCTGAAGAATAAGAAGAAGAGGATGAAGACTATTCTGAGCAGCAGTACCCTCCTGCAGACGACAAGTACAAGAATCTGGAAGAGCGTCTGGCAGCTATGGAGGTACAAAGAGTGCCTGGGCTGGATTTCGAGGAGCTAGGGTTGGTTGCTGGGATTGTGATTCCCCTAAATTCAAGGTGCCTACATTTGCTAAATATGATGGTTTGTCTTGTCCGAAGATGCACCTACGGTCTTACGTCAGAAAGATCCAACCTCATTCTTCTGATAAAGATCTGTGGGTCCACTTTTTTCAAGATAGTCTTTCGGGGACGCAATTAGATTAGTTCTATCAGCTTGAGAGATCTGATGTACACAATTGGGAGGATCTGGATGCTGCTGCCTTCTACAGATAATATCAATATAATGCAGACTTAGCACCTACTCGTACTCAACTACAAAGTATGGGTATGGTCTCTAATGAAGGCTTTAAGGAGTATGCCCAGAAATGGAGGGACTTGGCTGGAAGGGTGCAGCCACCATTGTCTGAAAGAGAGCTTGTTGATATGTTTTTGGGGACGCTGTCAGGTCCATTCTTTAATCACCTGATAGGGAGTTCGTCTGCGGGGTTCACCGAGTTAATTCTGACTGGTGAAAGAGTCGAAGCTGGCATCAAGAGCGATAAAATTCAAAAAGATACATCTGCTTCCGCTGCCGTTAAAAAACCTTTTTCCAGCAAAGAAAGAGGTGTCAGCCGTTTACTCCCAGAGAGGTCGAGGAAGAGTGGAGCGCCGGCCAGCGGTGGGGGCTGTAATGATTCAAAAGACTGCAGCTGATCAGCCTAGAAACGATCAACCCAGAACCAACCAACAAAGAATGGGAAGGCCTGCTAGGAAATTCACCAAAATAAATATGACGCCTGCCCAGGTTCTCCCCCATCTCTTGAAGTTAAACCTTACAACCTTGAGAGAGCCACCACAAAATCCGAATATAACTTCTCCTTTTTACCATGCCAACGCTAAATGCGCTTATCATTCAGACGGCATAGGGCACGACACCAACAATTGTTGGGCCCTCAAAAACAAGATCCAGGATTTAATAGATGCCAAGGAGGTGGAATTCGACGCGCCCGAAAAACCTAATGTGATATCCTCTCCAATGCCAAAACATGGTCACAATGTCCATGCTGTTGTAGAAGATCTTTATGTTGCTGCTATTGATGACTTAATGACCCCTTTACCAATGATCAAGATGAATCTGTTGAAAGCTGGGATTTTCCTAGGCTGTGAAAAATATTGTTACCTTTGTTCGTCCCTACAATACGACTGTCTGTTATTGAAGTTAGGCATCCAACGCCTAATGGATAATCAAGAAATCCTCTTTGAGAAAACTCATGTTACTCCTATTACTCCAACTCCTATCAACGATGTTGCTATAATTACCATTTCCACCAGTCTTTCCAAGGTCTCTAAAAGACCTGTTAAGATTACACCCGATCCAAAGTTTGTACCTCTGAAGATAACTATGCCGGGGCCTATCCCATACAAGTCCAATAAATCAATACCGTGGAATTATGGAGGAGAGATCTTCTACCACGGTGTTAAGCAGATTGAATCAGTGGAAGAAAATTCTGATAAAGAAACTCCTGACATAGGAAATATCACTGGGACGAGTAAAATCACCCGTAGAAGAAGAATTTTCTCTCCGGAGATTGCTCCTCCAAGGGGAATCTTTGGACCCTCGAATGCTCCTAAGGTTACTCCTGTGCCGGTCAACATCTCTGTGCAAAGTCCAGTTATGGAATAAATTGTTACTCCCGTAGTTGTACCTTCTGCTATTGCTGCTGATAAAGGTAAGGGGATCCAGGAAGCGCCCGTCAGGACGAGGGCTCAGCCTTTGGTCATCCCCGAGACCACTCAAAAGGAAATGGAGGAGATTTTAAAAATAATTAAGAAAAGCGACTATGATGTCGTAGAACAACTGGGACAAACCCCTTCAAAAATCTCTATGCTGGCCCTATTTCTCTATTCCGAGGCTCATGCCAAAGCCTTGATCAAATTCCTAAAGACGGCCCACGTGCCTCAAGAAACCTTTGCGGACCAGTTCCAGGAGTGTGTAGCCAGCCTAACCACCGACAATGGTCTTGGCTTCTCCGATGCCGATCTAACATCTAAGGGGAGAAAGCATAATGACGCACTGCATGTCTCGGTGGAATGCAGAGGGATGACTCTTGCTCACGTCCTGGTTGATACTGGGTCATCTTTAAATGTCCTGCCAAAGAAAGCATTGGACAGATTGGACTGTGAAGGTTTGACCCTAAAGCCCAGCAATATCATTGTTAGAGCCTTTGACGGTTCTAAGAGGATGGTCCACGGGGAGGTGGACATCCCAATTAAGGTGGGAACAGAAACTTTCAACTCTATATTTTATGTGATGGACATCTGTCCTTCATATTCTTGCTTGTTGGAAAGACCCTGGATCCACAACGCTGGGGCAGTCACTTCTTCTCTACACCAAATGCTCAAATACCTAGTCCAGGGGAAAATCATAGCAGTTCATGGCGAGGAGGAGTATATGATAAGCCATCTTAATTCTTTCCGCTATGTGGAATTAGATGGCGAATTCATAGAAACCCCTTTCCAACACTTTGAAGAGGTTTCTCCTGAAGTTGCAGCAGCCAAGACAATGACTTCTGTACCCATCATCACCAAACCTGTGTCCCGGATGTCATCCCTTAAAGATGCGAAGGCTGTGATCGAGGAAGGAGGAAACACAGTATGGGGTCAGCTACCAGATTTTCCATTCAAGACAGATAAGTTCGGCTTGGGTTTCACTGCTTCTGCTCAGAAGGCTGTGTGCCGCTCCCAGGCTGGAGGGCCACCATTAAAGATCACTCATCATGGAGTCAGTGCCCTAGAAGATGGTGAAGGGGAAAGTGACTTTGAAGATTGGATTTTTTCGACTATTGAAGGAGGACTGAACAACTGAGAGGCGAAAGACTTCGTTCCCATTACTTTCATAAATCAGTAATTTATCTTTCGAACATTTCTGTTGGTCTGTAATAATTATTAAACAATTCGTACACTCTTTTTGCCTTGTGCCTTACCCGAGGCACATAGGTCCATTTGTAAGGGCTTGATTTTTTCATCTTCATATGCCATTTTTAATGAATCATGGACGTTTTCATATATAAACTTTTGTGTTCATTTTCTTTATTTTTACATTTTATTTGTTTAAAGGTGGCTATCCCTTACACACACCCACACGCACAAAATGCAGGTACCCATCCGCTCCGGATTCCATGGGTAACAATTCTGCTATGGCCTTCAGTGACTCTGAAGATCTGGTCAATCATGCCAAATACGAAGGTAATGAAGACTGTGAAGTTCCTGGAGAGTTGGCTAGACTTCTACAATAAGAAGAAAGGGCTATTCTTCCCCATGAAGAGATATTAGAGACTATCAACTTGGGTACTGCGGAAGACAGAAAAGAGGTTAAAGTGGGTGCCAACTTAAAGCCAAATGTCAAAGAGCTCTTAGTTCAGCTGTTGAATGAATATGTTGAGATCTTCGCCTGGTCCTACGAAGACATGACGGGACTGGATACAAATATTGTGGTTCACCGTCTCCCTACAAGAGAAGATTGTCCACCGATCAAACAGAAAGTCCACCGAATGAGGCCCGATATGTCTGAAAAGATCAAAGCCGAAGTGATGAAGCAGTTCAATGCCGGTTTTCTTGCTGTTACTTCCTATCCACAATGGGTGGCTAACATTGTGCCCGTACCTAATAAGGACGGAAAAGTGAGAATGTGCATGGATTACAGAGACTTAAACAGGGCTAGCCCTAAAGATGACTTTCCACTACCGCACATTGACATCTTGGTTGACAATACAGCTTAACATAAGGTATTTTCTTTCATGGATGGATTTTCAGGGTATAACCAGATCAAAATGGCCCCCGAAGACATGGAGAAGACTACCTTTGTTACGCAGTGGGGTACCTTCTGCTATAAAGTGATGCCATTCGGACTGAAGAATGCCGGGGCAACCTATCAGCGAGCCATGGTAGCTTTGTTTCATGACATGATACATCATGAGATTGAAGTCTACATAGATAACATGATATCCCGTTCACAGACAGAAGAAGAACACCTCGACCATCTGCAAAAGCTGTTTGTCAGGTTGAAGGAGTACAAGCTCAGACTGAACCCTAACAAGTGCACTTTCGGAGTCAGGTCCGGTAAACTCTTGGGATTCATCGTCAGCAACAAAGGAATTGAGGTTGATCCTGCCAAAGTCAAAGCCATACAAGCAATGCCCGCCCCCCGCACTGAAAAAGGAGGTCAGAGGTTTTTTAGGATGCCTAAACTACATTGCAAGGTTCATTTCTCACCTAACATCTACCTGTGAACCAATCTTCAAGTTGTTGAAGAAAGATCAGGTGGTTGAATGGAATGATGACTGTCAAGTTGCTTTCGATAAAATCAAGGAGTATTTACTAGAACCTCCTATCTTGATGCCACCCGTCAAAGGAAGGCCGCTAATCATGTATTTGACTGTTTTGGATAATTCAATAGGGTACGTACTGGGCCAACATGACGAGTCTGGTCGAAAAGAGCATGCCATTTATTACCTTAGCAAAAAGTTTACCTACTGTGAGACTCGCTACTCATTTCTCGAGAAAACTTGCCGTGCTTTGGTATGGGCTGCTCGCCGGCTAAGGCAGTATATGTTGACACATACCACTCTGCTGATTTCTAAAATGGATCCAATCAAGTACATCTTCGAAAAGCCTGCTTTATCTGGAAGAATAGCTAGATGGGAAATGATCCTGACTGAGTATGACATACAATACACGACCCAAAAAGCTATAAAGGGGAGTGTACTAGCTGACTATCTAGCTCATCAAGCTGTCGAAGATTACCAATCCATGAAGTTCGACTTCCCCAACGAAGACATTATGACATTGGACAACATTGAAGGAAACAGACCGTATGATGGACCTGAACAAGGATCCTGATGGACTCTATACTTTGATGGTGCCTCTAACGCACTTGGGAACGGTATCGGTGTTGTGCTCATTTCTCCACAAGGTTTCCATACCCCTTTCACTGCAAGACTTTGCTTCAGCTGCACCAATAACATGGTCGAGTATGAAGCTTGTATCTTTGGTCTCAAGGCTGCTATTAACTTGGGAATCAAATCTCTGATTGTATTTGGAGACTCCGCTTTGGTTATCAATCAAATCAAAGGAGAGTGGGACACTGAACGTCCTACTCTCATCCCATACAAAGAACATGTCCTGACATTGTTACCTCATTTCAAGCAGATTACCTTCGAGCACTTCCCGCGAGAAGAAAATCAGCTAGCGGATGCTCTAGCTACAATGTCATCCATGTTTAAACTTAACTGGGATAATAAGGCTCCCCAAATCACCATTGAGCGGATGGACGAACCTGCACATTGTCAAGAGATTAATACCGAAGAAGTAGTGGACCAACCCTGGTTTCACGAAGTCAAAAGGTATCTCGAGACTTGAGAATGCCCTGAAGGAGCTCCAATCAACAACAAAAAGTTCTTAAGGAGATTATCTGCCAAGTTCTTCCAGAGCAATGGTATCCTATACAAGCGCAACCATGATTGCATTCTGCTTCGTTGTGTGGACAAGGTTGAAGCTGAGCAGATCATGGCTGAACTGCATAATGGTACTTTTGGCACCCACTTGAGCGGACATACGATGGCTAAGAAGATTCTAAGGGCATGCTACTATTGGTCTACCATGGAAGCTGACTGTCATCAACATTCCCGTACTTGTCACAAATGCCAAATCTATGCGGACAAGGTACATATTCCTCCAGTTGCTCTCAATGTCCTAACAACTCCTTGGCCATTCGCAATGTGGGGTATCGACATGATTGGAGAGATCAAGCCTACAACATCCAATGGACACCGCTTCATCCTGGTGGCTATTGATTACTTTCCCAAGTGGGTCGAAGCAGCTTCCTTCGCCTCTGTTACAAAGAATGTGGTCGCTCGCTTCATCAAGCAACACCTCATTTGTCGGTACGGTATCCCCGACAAGATCATCACGGACAACGGTACAAACCTGAACAACACTATGATCACCGCTCCGTGCGATCATTTCAAGATTCAACATCACAATTCATCTCCCTATCGGCCAAAGATGAACGGTGTTGTCGAAGCTGCGAACAAAAATATCAAGAAGATCATTCAAAAGATGATAATCACCTACAAGGACTGGCATGAGATGTCACCGTTTGCTCTGCACGGATACCGTACCACGGAACGTACATCAAATGGGGAAACACCCTTTTCTTTGGTATATGGCATGGAAGCTGTTTTACCTATGGAGGTTCAGATTCCTTCCTTGAGAATTATGAAGGATGCTGGTTTGAGTGAAGACGATTGGATTCAGACCCGGCTTGATCAACTTAACTTGATTAACGAGAAGCGACTTACTGCTGTTTGCCATGGTCAGACATATCAAAAATGGATGATCAAGGCTTTCAACAAGAAAGTCAGACGCCAGGTATATCAAGTCGGGGATCTTGTAATCAAGTGGATCATCTTGCCGCAAAGTGATCCCAGGGGCAAATGGACTCCTACCTATGAAGGACCATTTGTGATCAAAAATATCTTTTCCAGTGGGGCTATGATTCTAACCACCATGGACAGCGACGACCTGCCGCACCCTGCGAATGCAGACATAGTCAAAAGATACTACACATAAACGACCCGACAAGTTGAAAACCCGAAAGGGAGACTTGGGCAAAAATGGGCATCCCGGTGAATCAAAAACCCAAAAGGGCGATTCAGGCAAAAGTTAGGGATAAACAAAAAAATCTGTACACCCGACAAGTTGAAAACCCGAAAGGGCGACTTGGGCAAAAAGGGGTTTCCCAGTGGATCGAAAACCCGAAAGGGAGGTCCAGGAAAAATTTAGGGAATTAAAGCGTATGACTATGTCTCGTCGGATCACTTTAAGGATAATCTCTTCACCGACAAGCTCCAGGTTTCTGATCAATCCAATCATCTGCGGACGAAGCAATGAATGGACAAGATACTCAGAGTTACGAAGGCTATAGCAGAATGGGAACCCCATGGAATTGTTACACATAGCCATCTTTCTTTGTATAAATTTTTCTCAATTTTATGACAATGTTCTCTTACTAGGATGTTTGTCTCCTTTATACAAAATACTTACACAAAGTTAATACAAAGATACTTCAAAGCGCAGAAAATTGTTTGCCTTTTCTTTCTTTTTTACACTGTTGTTTTATTTGAAAACGTCCAATGATTTATTAAATGAGCATATGCATTTGAATATAATCACTGCTTACAAATAAAACGAAATGAGAAAGAATAATTACTGATAGGTTGAAAGTATAGGAAAACGTCTTTAGGCTATTCCAGGAGAAATCCCCTGCAGTACATCATCCAGATCCTCGGTGGAACTAAAGCCTTGAAGTACATATCCCCAGCGGAGTTAAGTTTCAAAAATCCCCAGCAGAGTTGAGTTTTCAAACTCCCAATCCCCAGCGGAGCAAAAATTTGAACTACAAACCCTCAGTGAAGATGAAACTTTCTTCCCCAAATGGAGTCAAACCTTTAACCTTTGAACATCATTGGAGACCATCTAACCAGATAATTCCCTAGAGAGTTATTTTAAAATCTTCTTCCTCAACAGAGTCAAATCTCCATACACGATCAAACCAGCACGTCATTAAGATCCCCAGCGGAAACCATTCAGTTTTCCCCTGATACCCCCAACAGAACAGAGATTCTCATTCTTGAAGTCCCCAGTAGATTGGCATACGACCCAAACTCCTGATCTCCCCAACAGTATAGCTTCTCCCCACAGAGGTTGTCAAAGATCTTGAATCTCCAACAGCGGTCATGGACTTATTTTCCCCGACAACAGTCAAAGATTTTATTATCTCCAGCTATCCAGGATTTATTTTCCTCAGCAAGACAGTGAATTAGCTTATATGCGCATACATTACATTCACATATCATAAACATTGATAAAACACATCTTATTGCATCATACATTTCATGCAACATAACTTTGTGTTTCAGCTAACTTTTCACCCTTTTCAGGATGAAATTGATAGCTACCTAAAACAGAGGTTCAAAGCTCAGAAAATGGCTTAGAGATTCTCCAGACGCGGATGCTTTCCTATTTTCTTATTCAAATCAATGTGCAGATTCCTGTTCCAATTATGAAGCCTGGATTCGACCAAATTTTATCTTGATTATACTGAAGCCTGGAGATCGATCGAAAAATATTTGAATCCCCTGCGAGTTTTTGTGAAGCCTGGATGTTGACCAGATAGCAATACAAGACTGTGAAACCTAGATGTTGACCAGATAATAGTAAGGTATACTGTGAAGCTTGGACGTTGACCAAATAACAGTTTACTCGGCCAATTACTTTGAAGCCCAGATTCAACCGGATATTAGTAGGCCCCAAAATCAAAGGGAAAACTGGAGGTGACCGGATAACCATTTGATTTCCTTCTAAAGACTGGACGTTGACCAAATAGGAAGTAAGGTATCATGAAGCCTGGATGTTGACCAGATAGCAATACAAGACTATGAAGCCTGGATGTTGACCAGATAACAGTAAGGTATACTGTGAAGCCTGGATGTTGACCAGATAACAGTAAGGTATACTGTGAAGCTTGGACGTTGACCAAATAACAGTTTACTCGGCCAATTACTTTGAAGCCCGGATTCAACCGGATATTAGTAGGCCAAAAAATCAAAGGGAAAACCGGAGGCGACCGGATAACCATTTGATTTCCTTCTGAAGACTGGATGTTGACCAGATAGGAAGTAAGGTATCGTGAAGCCTGGATGTTGACTAGATAGTAATACAGGACTGTGAAGCCTGGATGTTGACCAGATAACAGTAAGGTACACTGTGAAACTTGGATGTTGACCAAATAACAGTTTACTTGGCCAATTACTTTGAAGCCCAGAGGTGACCGGATAACAATTTAATTCCTTCTAAAGCCTGGAGCACGACCAGATAACAATTTATTTTCACCTCTTCAACCAAGAGATGACTCCCCAGTAGAATATCAGACGACCGAAGCTCCTAAAATTCTATTTCTCCCAAGACAGATACAAGCATTCCCCGGCGTACTCCTCAACAACAGGTATACGGGCTCTCGCAAAGGAATCTCTTATGCGATCAATTTTCTTGGATGGCATCTTTAAGCCCATCTCCGACAAGATTCTGTCACATCTTCCAAATGGCATCTTTAAGCCCATTCCCTTAACTATACACTGGCGAGTGCAAATTTATAGGCACTCTAGTGTCCAATCCTCTTTTACCTTTGAGTCACGAAAGGCAAACTCGCCAATCTAACTCTTCAGGTTCAAGAAGATTGAACAGGGGCAGCTGTTGTACCCCAAAATTTTCCCTCTCATTTTTCAAGATTTCTCCTCACAAGGCTCATTGAACTCAAGACCAAGCTAGGGTTTGCTCTGCTCAAGACATCTCCTTGCACTGTTGATCTAAATTAGGGTTTGAGTTTGCACAAGGAATTTTGGAATTCCAATGCTCAATGTGACTTTCATGCTTCATGTTGGACTTATAAGATTGCTCATACCAAGTTTCAAGCCTTAAATCAGATTATTGGCCAGTCAATTGGACAGTTGACCTAAAAATCAGCTGTATTGGGGAAAAAGTCAACTATGGCCAATTTACAGTCAAACCTCATAATTTTTTATCCACATCAACATTATAGACTCATATGAACCATTTGATCAAGTTTGGACCACAACTCCTCAATAAATTTGATCAGATCACCAAAAGGGTAAAATGGTCATTTTTAGGGTTTTGATTGCAGAAGGGCAATTTCTGATTTTTCACCTAGCCAATGGAAAATTGGGTTCAAGTATGGATTCAAGGATTCAATGGTATCATTTTGACCTATTCACAAGGTTCAAAAGATCTCAATTGCATTTGATTGACATATGAATTTTTCAATCAACTGATCAAAAATTGACTGTACACTGAAAAGTCAAACTTTGACTTTTTGGTCAAAATCAAGTGCCAAGGGTCATTTTTCATCAAGATGTGTCAAAACATGAAACTTGTTCATCAAGAAACCTAATTTTGCAAATTAGGGTTTAAGATTGAAAATTTTCATAACTTAGAATTTTTCTAAGTTATGAAATTTTCTTATTTTTTCCCAACTTTGCCCAACTTTTTCACCATGATGCAATTGGATTCAAATAAAACTTCCAACATGAAAGTTGTAGTCCTCCATAAAATCTACAAATTTGATTCACAAAGTTTTCCCAAAAGATGCTTGGATCTCAAGTTATGAATTTTGGAACAAGGGTCCATGAAACTTTTAACTTAGTGAAATTTTGCCCTAGTTTAGGCCGGATTTTGACCTATCTTCATGGCAATTGTTCACCTAGTTCCACTTGGAATCTCAAAATTCATTTCAAATATTGATTGTAGATAATGTTACAAGCTTTCCAAAATGTCAAATAACTCTCCAAAATCATTTATGGTTAGGGAGGATCAAAGGTTTGAATTTGGCAAAAACTCACTTTGATCCATGGCATGTTTCATGTTGACACAAATTACAAACTCTATCCAGCCTCACTTGTACTTACTCACAGGTCTTTAAACCCTTCCACACTCAAAAATTGAATGCAAAATCAATGGTCTAAGGCTTTATTCTGATCAATGGAAGTTTACACAAGAGTTTAATCCATTTTTGGCAAAAAGTGAGCTATGCCATTTTGATAAAGGAAAATTTATGTCAACTTGCTTCCCTTGAGCCTTGAACCCCTCTCTTTGCAGCAAACAAGTTCCATAAACTTAGGAAAAGGACAACCACTTTGTGCAGCATAGGAAGGAGGCCTGTACAGGCTCTTTGCTTGGTCACTTCACACCTTTCTTAAAAAACAAGTCAACTTGCCAAAATCACACAACTCTTGTTTCTGTTAAAACCAAGTGTTGTAACATTTCTAAACAACTTTTGCACATTGCCTTGAGCCAGAAGCACGAGCTACCAAACCCTCAAGCCTTCCAAAACACAAAACACCTTCTTCTTGCAAAATAGGGCAGTTTCTGCACTTTGAGTTCCATCTCACAAACCACTCGTGCGTTTTATCCCAAACCAGTTCCAATACATTCCATATAACCCACCTAAGCTATCCTAACCATTGGCCATTGACTGTAACTCCATTTTCAAGCTTCACCATTTCTGATTTCAGCTTGTGCAGGTTGACTTCTATAGGCTTATTCAAGCAAGCTCAAAGCAAACAAAGCATTGGGGAAGGTCAGAGGAAGTTCAGGCAAGCTAACAAACATCTCAGGCCTCATTGAAAACCTCCACATTTCCATACTCGTGTTCAACTGAAGCAGGTATTTTCCAACTTCCTATCTCTCTATTTAGGAATCATTAGGCTTAAGTTTATGAATAAAAAATATAGTATTCATTGCCCTTAAGCTGTACATATGCTTAGATTTCATTTAAGTTAAGTGTGCTGAAAGAATTTGATTGATGAACTTCCTGAAAAAGTTAGGTTATAAATTAGGGCCAGAGAAATTCTCTCTGGTCTTTGAGAGTTAGATTAAGTTCTTTACATGGTTGGAATCGTCTTGAAAAATGCTATAACTCTTGTGTTATGAGTTTTTGCTTTAGAGCACGTATGCAGGAGTTGGACATTTGTACACAGGCGCGCATTTTTGTTTGAACGAAGGTTGAAGATGAAGTAGCTGGGCTGGGCCTGGTTATTCCTTGCTTTTGACACCCCCTGACTTGCTTCTCACACCCCCTTAGCCCATTGTTTTATATTTTTATACTTTTCAATTCCTTTTTCATTTCTGATTTTTGTTTTATTTTTCTAAACATAAAAAATTACCAAAACCATTTTCATAAATTTCCACATTTTATTTTGTATTTTTTATTATTTTTTTTCTAACATAAAAATAATTATTAAATAACATACTTTTATTTTCTTTAATAAAAACTTGAAAATAATACATAAAAATATTATATTTTTATTTTTATTATTTACATACTTAAATAATATTTTTTCTAATATATTTTTATTTTTTGACATTTGTATATATTTTATTATTTTATTTTATTGTACATAAATAATATAATTAATTAATATATATATATATATATATATATATATATATATATATATATATATATATATATATATATATATATATATATATATATATATATATATATATATATATATATATATATATATATATATATATATATATATATATATATATATATATATATATATATATATATATATATATATATATATATATATATATATATATATATATATATATATATATATACTTTCTTAAAACAAATTAGGGTTTCCACCCTTGATAAAAATAATATTTTATTTTCTTATTTTACACATTAAATATTATATTTTTTACACATAAAAATAAACAAAAACATTTTTTTTGTATATTTATAATATACTGCATATTAATTTAATTGTCTATTTAAATATTGCTTATTTATCATTTGAGTAAAGAATTCAATTTGGATGTAATAGTTAATCTTAGGGTTTTATTTTCTTGCAAATAATCCCCATTCAAAATTGTATCCCCCTCCCCATATCAATGTTGTAATAGTCGTAGATTTATTTTACGCATTTATAGCTTTCAAATATGCCATGATAGAGATTAGGGTTTGTATGCAATATCCAAAATCAAAACAAATAGTTAGACCTAATACAAGACATAAAAGCATGTAAATTGACAACACAATGCACACATGCACCCCTAGGGTTTCATCCACTTGTTGCCTTTAAAATGGCCATGTTATGCATGTTGAGTATCTTGGCAAAACAAAAACAAAACAAAAGATCATAGTCACTCGATGACGCTATCTTGGTTGCCTATACAAAATGATCTAGTCCCTAAAAAATTTGCTAAAGATACTTAGCACAATTGCTATCATGGTCAATACGATGACCCACACCTGTCCCGTTTAACATCCAAATACAAGGTTGTTTACCAAACACAATGGTAAAACAACACTATCAAAAGGGTTAAAAATATGCAGGAAAGACTCTTGAGTAGATAGGGTAGACAACTCTTAGTTACTTGATCAAAACTTGCAAAAACATCCTTGCTATTTTCAAACACACCTCACAACACAATTTCAAAACATTTCCCAAAACAAACTTTCAAACATTGAAATATCTTTCCAAAAGACAAACACCTTTTTATATATTCAAACAAGAATCATTACAAAGGTTGCCACAATGATGGTCTCTTTTCAAAACATTTTCAAAAACCACACACAAAGCACCATTTCAAACAATTGAAAAGCAAAAGCAAATGATCTAAAAAAGTAACTAAGAGCCCATGGAAAACCATGGATGAAAAGGGTGCTTGCACCTTCCCTTTTCATAATCTACCCCCCGAACCCAAGAAAACATCTCAAAGGTCTTTCCTATGCTTTTTGACCTTTCCTTTGGATAAAATAAAAAGTCGGTGGCGACTCTTGCTAAACCGAAACATTTGCAAACACAAACGCAAAACCTCAAGTCAGTTCTCCCACCATATCACACTTATCCTTTCTCTTCGATTGGCCCAGAGTTGCCTCCTTCGAATGGTTCCAATCCTCACCATTTGGGCTTCTTCGATTGAGCCCCTATTTGCCTTGGTAGCTTGATCTGAAACTCTTCAAATAGCCCAAACTAAAACTCCTTTATGGCCAGTCGAAACTTCTCTTGTTACCTCCTTCGAATATAATTGTGTAGGGGGCTTGTGCCTGGCAACATGTTGGATTTTAAGCCAGCAGGAAACTTGGACCAAGACTCATCATAAGACAAACTTATTTTCAATAATTATGTGTCTCCTTTGAATGGAACATATATATATCCTTTGAATGGCCCTTTTGTGTGTCTTTCGAATAACCCATATGTATGCTTTGCGCATTCTTCGAATGGATGTATGCTCATAATGTGGCAATCATGTACTGAAGGGTTCAGAGATAGAGTCGACGCAAGCAGTTTCGAAGGGAACTATTGCCCAGTCGAAACTAGAACAAAGAAATCCAATGCCTTGTGGATGCTAGCATGAGGGAGACTATTGCTCTGTAAATCGAAGGCCAGTTGAAGGGGGGTCTTGATCTTGTGAATCAAATACAAATTGAAGATGGAGCCTTTGCCTTGTGCGCTGAAGGCACGCACAAATGGAGTATTTCCTTTTGGGTCAAAGCACACATGGAAGAAGTTCTTGCCTTGTGAATCAAAGGCAAGCATGAAGAGGAGGTTTGTGCCTTATGCGTTGAAGGCAAGCACAGAGAAGGCACTGCTAGAGTGATACTTGTGGACCCAAAGCTTGATTGAAGGGTTTTAGAGGTTCAATCGAAACACCTTGTTCAGATGCCCATCGAACGACCTTGTCAAGATGTAAATTGAAAGACCTTTGTCAGCATGCCAGTCGAAAGACCTTTGTCAAGATGTCAATCGAAAGACCTTTGTCAAGATGCCAGTCGAAAGACCTTTGTCAAGATGCCAGTCAAAAGACCTTTGTCAAGATGCCAATCAAAAGACCTTGTTTAGATGCCCATTGAAAGACACTTGACCATCTTCAGAAACTTTATTTTCTTTAAGCAAGGGTTTGTAACCACCATGCAAAAGGAAGATCTTGGAAAACATGAGAGGGCAAATTTTGGGGTACAACACACATCCTCAAATATTGTCATTCTAATACTCGAATGGAAACTATTTTTATAAGTAAACTCAATCAAAGGCAAGTAATTATCCCAAGAACCTCCTTGTTCAAATACACATGCTCTCAAAAGATCCTCAAATGACTGAATCGTCTTCTCAGTCTGACCATTTGTTTTCGAATGATAAGCTGAACTCAAACGCAAATTCATACCTAAAGCATTCTTCAAACCTTCCAAAAATTTCGAAGTAAACCATGTATCTCTATCTGACATAATGCTAGACGGAATACGATGCAAACTGACAATCCTCTCAATGTACAACTTTGCAAGCCTCTCCATTGGATAATCCATTCTCATTGGAATAAAGTGAGTAGATTTTGTCAACCTTTCCATAATAACCCAAATATATTCACAATTACTCGGTGTTCTAGGTAAACCTGAAACAAAATCCATAGAGATGATATCCCATTTCCATTCAGGAATAGGTAATGGTTGCAATAAACCAGACGACTTCTGATGTTCAATCTTCGACTTTTGACAAGTCAAACAAGAATACACAAATTCCACAATATATTTCTTTATACCTACCAACCAAAATAATTTCCTCAAATCCTTAGTAGCTCCAGAATGAATACTCAATCCACTAAGATGCCATTCCTCAAGAATACGCTTCTTCAAATCAGCTACATCCGGAACACAAACTCTATCATGACATCTCATAATACCATTCTCATCAATCCAAAAATTGTCATCTCGACCTTGATTGATCAACGTTAACTTATCCACCAAAATCAAATTTGATTTTTGACCCTCTCGAATTTCATCAAAAATGCCACTAGTAAGCTTCAACATACCAAGCATAAATCCAGAAGAATTCTCTTCACAAATCAAACTCATATCTCAAAATTGCTTAAGTAATTCCAACTCTCACACCATCAACATCGACATATGCAAAGACTTCATACTTAATGCATCAGCCACAACATTTTCTTTACCCGGATGGTAGTTCGAACCAAAATCATAATCCTTCAAGAATTCCAACCATCTTCTTTGCCTCATATTCCTCTTTCTGATCAAACAGACATTTCAAACTCTTGTAATCACTAAACACATCAAATATCGATCCAAACAAATAATGCCTCCAAAGATTCAATATAAACACAACAACAAATAACTCCAAATCATAAGTCAGATAATTCCTTTCAAGTACTTTAAGTTTCCTTGAAGCATAAGCTACAACTTGTCGATTCTACATCAACACACCTCCTAACCCATCAATGAAGCGTCACAATACACAAATGGTTCTGCCGAATAAGGCAAAATAAAAATAGGAGCGGTCGTCAACCTTCCCTTAAGCTCTTGAAAACCGGCTTAACATTATGCAGTCTAAATAAAAGCTTGACCCTTCCTAGTCAATTGCATCAACAACAAAGCTAACTTGGAAAATCCTTTAATAAACTTCCGATAACAACCTGCTAAACAAAGAAAACTTCTAATCTCGAAAATAGATTTCTGAGCTTCCCAATGAGACACAACCCTAATCTTCGACATATCAACATCAGTACCACAACTTGATATCACATGACCAAGGAAACTCACTTCCTTCAACCAAAACTCACACTTAGAAAGTTTAGCATACAACTGCTTCTCCTTCAACAAAAATAGCACAATCCTCAGATGCTTAGCATGATACTCTTTACTCTTTGAATATATCAAAATATCATCAATGAAAAAAACAAAAATCTTGTCTAAATACTGATGGAAAATCCTGTTCATTAATTACATAAATACAACAGGTGAATTGGTCACACCGAACAACATCATAGAATACTCATAATGACCATACCTTGTTCTAAAAGCAGTCTTCTGACTATCTTCAGCCTTCACATGAATTTGATGATGCCCATCCCTCAAATCTATCTTTATAAAAACACAAAGACAAACCAACTTATCCATCAAATCATCAAGCCTTGGAAGTGGATACTTATTCTTGATATTCATCTTGTTCAATTATCTATAATCCACACATAACCTCATAGTACCTTCTTTCTTCTTAACCAACAAAATCGGTGCACCCCATGGTGACACACTATGACGAATGCATTTCTTCTCAAGCAAATCCTCAAGTTGAATCTTCAACTCTCTCAATTCAGATGCTGACATCCGATATGGAGCCATCGATACCAGACTAGTTCCAGGAACTAAGTCGACCGTAAACTCGACCTCATGCTCTGGCGGTAAATCACTTATATCTTCAGGAAATACCTCAGGAAAATCATGAACTATTTCTAATTTACAAATTGTTTGTTTCCCACCAATATCTAATGTTGCAATCAAAGCCAACAACACAACACCATCCTGCACATACTCATTCACTTTACACACTATCAAGCTGGCAAGACAAGCCTATCCCATCCAATACGATTCCATCTACTATCAACCATAATGGAGCATAAACTATTGTTACCAAACTATAATAGTCTCCTTTATCTTAAGCTCAAAATTATCTAAGCATTATGGTCCAACTCTTCACACCATAAACATCTCAGGAAAGCAAAGCTTCTTCGCCACTTGTTTTAAACTCACTCCTGCAACCAAGTAGTTAGGAAAAACAAACAAGTACCGATAGTGTTTCACACATATGTCACATACTAAAGAACAAACAACATTAGACAACCTGGTTGAATGGACCGATCTGCTCTGATACCACTAATGTAACACCCTCTAAACCCCACATATAATATATGGCATAAATCAGAGTAAATATCATGAATATTTCAAGAGGGCGTCACATGTATTTTGAAACCACAACAAATACACTGGTCATGCTCATAATACACATTTAAAATCATGTTCCATATACTAACTCATATGCATCTTGTAACACCCTTCTAACCCGCATATATTTCGTATGTATTTTTACAAAAATAAAACAATTTTAAACCACAAAAGGGCGTCACATCTTCATGTAAGTGTAATACCAAACATAGACCTACTCCGTAACACGTGTTTTAAAACATTTTAAATCATATAATACTTTGGTCTCATCACATATCACTTCAAATAACGCAGCAGATTCATAATCTCAAAACAATCCTTATTATGAAGGTACTTCACAAAAATCCTCACCATAATTCGTCAATTAAACTTCATAATTCAAAACAGTTCACAACACCAAGAAAGGTAGTTTGTAAATCTAAAAATTAACTAAAGACATAAAGTTCGCAATCATACGATCCCAACCTCGATGTTACATATCAGAGCAAGACTCCCTTTATTCAACGGAAAGCAAATAAACACACTCTAAAGCTATCCTCTAACCTTCAATAGACTATTCCTGGTCACCTACAAGTTACCCATGGATAGAGGCAACATTTCCAAGAAGAAAGCGTGAGTAAATCATAATTATTATAAAAGACATAAGGAATGAATATAGTAGACATCCATATAGGCAAGGAATCACACCTCATAAGAACCTCATGTTATACTCACACCTTCACAACATCCCCAATACACAACAACATATCATCAAAACACCAATTATCAACAAACATCTTTCAATCACATCATAATGTGTAACATCCCCCATTTTTGATTTAAATTATTTAAATTTAAATAATTATGCGATGCAGTGTTTTTGTGTATTTTGATGAGCAATGGGATATGTCATTCTACCTTGGCGTGAGGTGAATACCTTAGAATCTTTAAATAGTTAAGGTTGAGGGGTGTGTAGATAATTTCGTAGTATCGAGGGTGCATTGAGAATAGTATACTATTATTATTATAAATAATTACGATGATGATGATAATTGTATTTTGTTTTAATAAAATAATTAATTAACTAAAGAAGGGCAAAGTTGGAATATAGATTTAGGGGTCCTATGGGTTAAGTTGTCATAAGAGGAAAATTAGAATTTTTGGTTGATCGTAAC
Source organism: Vicia faba (assembly GCA_948472305.1). NCBI lineage: Eukaryota > Viridiplantae > Streptophyta > Magnoliopsida > Fabales > Fabaceae > Vicia > Vicia faba. The sequence continues at coordinate 1,139,334,210 of OX451738.1, forward strand.
ATTTTGTGAACGAAAGAAGATAAACTAAGAATGAGAAAGAGAGAAGAAGAGGAAATTGTTCGGAAAGGGAAGAATCCGCAGTAGAGGTTTGAGAATCTATAACCTAAGGTAAGGGTGGGGTTTCGACTCCTTAATAGGTGGTATAATGGTAAGGATGTAATGATATGCATGTTAGGTTTTGGTGTAGCTTGATTGATTTAATCCGTTGAAATTGACTATAATCGACGAGTTGGTGCTTTGAATTGTATGGTAATTGATGTATGTTGATACCAATGATAATTGGATGTTTGATTGTGTATTATTTCATGAAGTTTGTGTTTTTGGAATTGAGACAAAAGGGGTTTCGTATTGCACCTTACAAAATTTATAAAACTGTTTTTCACAGGGTGCAATCAATTTACAGTACACGTGCAATCGATTTGCACTACCTGAAAATTATGAAATTTGGCTTCTGGACATGGTGCAATCGATTTGCATGTTAGTGCAATTGATTTCTCACTGTTTGACAACATTTTGAAAACTTGAAAACTCCACAACTTTTGACTCGGGTGTTCGTTTAACGTGTAGTTTGGACCGTTGGAAAGCTAAAATATTTTCAACAATATGGTAATAATTTTCATGGCAGTAGAATAGTATTCTATTGTAAGAATTATGATGTGTGCGTATGTTGTATGTGTTGTGATGCAAAATGTTGTGATTGAATGTATCAATGTTGTATAAATGATGTACAAATAATTTTATATGATGTATTGCATGATAATGATGATGAAAATGGACTGTATTAGAGAGACATTAATAAGTATGAATAATCAATGTAAATTAAGTTGTTGCATGTCAGTGTCGCATGCATTCATGAAAGATGGTCTATATTGGCAAAAGATGGCATGTATTTACGTTGTTGCCCCAAGTTGGCATTATTAATATGAGGTTTTTGCCCTATTACAATGGCCTATATTGGCATTATGATGTTGTTTCCCTAATTTGGCATTATTAAAATGAGGGTTTTGCCCTAATGGTACCACATGCATTTTGCATTAGTGTCAGTCGCATTGCATATTGTCAATTGTTAATACGATGATGAAGTCGCATTGCATATTGTCGAATTGTTAAAACGATGATGATGTTGAATTGTATATTGTTAAATTGTTAATACGATGATAAAGTCACATTGCATATTGTTAAATTGTTAATACGATGATGATGTTGAGTTTCATATTGTTGAATTGTTGATACGATGATGATATTGAGTTGCATAATTGGTATGTGATGTATGACGGATAATGATAATTATGTATGTACTTGTATAATTATTATGAATTATAATTGATTATTATTGAGCTTGGAATCTTACATGATATATTTGTCGTATACTTATTATTATATAACTTGTTATATGGTTGTGATATCTCATGTAACGCCTGATACTCAATTAATTATTTAATTAAATTATTTTCGAATTATTTGTTGAAATGTGTGAAATATTGCTATATGTTGCTAAGTTGTTATTTGGTTGATTATTTTAGTTGATTAATATTAGCAATAATATTAGAATAATATAAGATTAAGTTGTTGGGCATATTTATATGGTGGTACGTAGTAAGGTGGGGGTGTGTAAGTTAGGCCTAATATTATTAATGAAATAAGGTTAAGTTGATATAAGAATTAGGTTAATTATAAAGATTAAGAAAGTCTCGGAGAAGTAACGTAGGAAGTTGTTGAGAAGAGGAATGGAAAAAAAGGCAAAGCTAGGTTTTTGATTGAAGAGTTAGAGCGACCTTCAATCTAATGTAGGGGTGGGGTTCTGACTCTATAATGAGAATCATGATGAATATTATGTAGGGATTGGTTGTGTGCATAATTATTGTCGTGCATGAAATTGTTGTTATTTCTAGATTTCATGTTATCAATGTCATAATTTATGATAACGTTGCAGTAATTCCATCGATGAACGAAAGGTTGGAAATTAAACTATGGTTGGTGTAGTTGTTATGTTGTTATGTTAATTAATGTTGTTTTGGTTTGAGATTTGTAATCAAAGGAAATTTTGGAAAATTATGCATTAGTATCAGTAACAGACTGAAGTCTGTGAGGGGCTGGAAGACACGATGTGCCGAGGGGCACAAGTACTTGTGCCGAGCGGAACAAGGATGCAAGGTGTGCCGAGGGGCATGGTGTGTGTCGACCAACACAGAGGCATATGGGGGAGGTGTCGAGCGGCATGGACATTGTACCAAGGGGAACATATCTTTATTAATTCTTTTCTTTTATTCCTGTGCATGTTGAGGGGCACATATTTCTTTCTTATTCCTTAACGCTCTTGTGCATGCTAGTTGGTTAATTATTTTCGTTTAACATTTTCGGTATAATAATTAGAGTTCTTAAGGTAATCTATCCCTAAATGATTAATGGATTACTAGTAAATATAAGTTAGTAGCAGGAGAGATAATAGAATTAATGATTAGCAGAAAACTATTAATAAGGTTATCATTAGAAGTAATTTAGTGGAACTTTTAGTAGCAGTATTAGTAATAGATTAACAGGAGAACAAATTAGTAGCTAGTAACAAAGATGAAATAATTAATAAGTGACTAGTAGTAAACCATATATAATTGGAGATAGTAGTACATAACCGAAAACATTAGTATTTTAGCATAAAACTATTTAGTTGGATATAGTTGAATTGCTCGAATAATTACGCAAGACGTCATACTATATTTTGGTTAATACGGTGTATTGTATACTTTGTTATAATTTGAGAATTGGCAGGTGATGATGAATTTTGTTGAGATGCCTCTAATTATTGGCAGATATTAAGTTGTAGGCTTATGGCCAATGGTTAATTGTGTTGAGTTGTTGTTGAATTATTGTTGTTGTTGTTGTTACTACATTCATACTGTTGTCACATACATAGCATATCAAGTTGGGAGCTCATGCTCAGTAAGTTGGCCTGGATTGGCAAATATAAAGTTGAAGGCTTATGCCTTGTTGATGCCTCTATTAACTGGCAGATTATTAAGTTAGGAGTTTTGATCTGTTGGTACCACATGCATGTGCATAAAAACAAGTCGCATTTCGTGTTGCATCTTGAGTTGTTGTGTGGGTGAATTGATTATGTTAAATATTGTTAAAGAGCTACGAAGTGGTGATTTTGTATGAACTGATTCTAATATATTATTTATCATTGTTCGATATATCACCCCTTCTGTTTGAATGTTACCCCTATGTTGGTAACATACAGGTAATCCAGAGTGAAGGATGTTTACCTTCAGTAGTTCGAGTCGGTGTCATCACTTTGATACGTGACACTCGGGGGGATGAATGCTTGTTGCTTTATTGTTGTGATTATTTCCGTTGTTGAATTTTAAAGTACTTTGTTGTTTTTAAAGTTGTTTCAGTTGGACAAAGATGTTATGTCATTCAAATTGGAAATTATGGTTTCGCTGCTTATTTATAAAAGTTATTTTATTCTAAAGCCTAGATCATGTGGTTAACGGTTCATCCACATTTAAGTGTTATGTATCTGTTTTACATGTGATTAGCTGAAGGTGTTTTTAAGTAGTAAGTGTAGCATCCTATTTGTATGCCAAAATTTTGTAACCTTGATTTTAATACTATTCGCCGGGTAGAAATGGGGTGTTACATTAGTGATATCATAGTAGGTCGGTCCGTCTGACCAAGTTATCGAGTCATAGTTTATTTAACAATCGAGTATTGTTAATTTGAATTCTAACCTTTATTTGTGTTAAGGTTAGAAGTTCGAGATGGCTGGAAGTAATGACGCTGCAATTGTTGCTGATTTGGAAGCAATGGCTTAAGCTATGGAGAATAGCCAAACGCTAACGGGAATGCTGGATCTCGTAGTTTGGCAACTTTCCAGAGGGAGAATCTGCCTACTTTCAAGGGTAAGTACGATCCTAATGGAGCATTAGATTGGTTGAAGGAGATTGAAAGGATCTTCCGTGTGATGGACTGCACTCTAGCACAGAAGGTTCAATGTGGTACTCATATGCTAGCAGTCAAGGATGATGACTGGTGGCTAGAGACTCGTTAGAAATTGGAGGCTGCAAATGAAGATATCACTTGGGCTGTGTTCCATAGGGAATTTCTGAGGAAGTATTTCCCTGAAGACATTCGTGGTAAGAAGGAAATTGAGTTTCTTGAGCTGAAGCAAGGGAATATGTCGGTTATAGAATATGCTGCTAAGTTTGTTGAGTTGGCTAAGTTTTATCCGCACTATAGTGAGGCAAATGCAGAGTTTTCTAAGTGCATCAAGTTTGAGAGCGGGTTGCGTCCAATGATCAAGAAGGTAGTTGGATACCAGAAGATTCGTGTCTTTATTGATCTGGTTGATAGTTGCAGGATTTATGAAAAAGATAATAATGCTCACTATAATATTATCAATGAGAAGAGGGGTAAACACCAACAAAGCTGTGGTAAACCCTATGATACCCCAGCTGGTAAGGGTAAATAGAAAGTTACTCAGGGTCAGAGAACTAGTGGGGGAGATGCTCCTGTTGGTGTGGTTTGTTTCAAATGTGGAAAACCCGGGCATAAGAGTAATGTGTGTACTGCTGAGGTGAAGTGGTGTTTGCGTTGTGGTAAAACTGGGCATGCTATATCTGAGTGTAAGCATAAAGAGATGATTTTTTTCAATTGTGGTGAAGAAAGACACTTTGGTAGTCAGTGTCAGAAACCAAAGAAGGTGCAAACCAGTGGTAAAGTGTTCGCTTTGGCTAGGACTCAGATAACTAATGAGGACAGACTCATCAGAGGTACATGTTTTATTAATAGTACTCCTTTAATAACTATTATTGATATCAATTCTACTCATTGCTTTATTGCTGCTGACTATGTTGAAAGATTGAGTCTTATGTTATATTCTATGAATGGAGAGATGGTCGTTGATACTCCAGCCAAGGGATCGATGACTACTCATTTTGTGTGTTTAAAGTTCCATTTATCGATCTTCGACAGAGACTTTGCCGTTAATTTAGTTTGTTTGCCTTTAAGTAGGTTAGATGTCATCTTAGGTATAGACTGGTTAGATCATAATTATGTTCATATTAACTGTTATAATAAGTCTTTGAGGTTTTCTACTCCTGAAGAAGAGGAAGCTGGTATGTTGTCTGCTAGAAAGTTGTGACAGTTGATGCAAGATGAGGCTCCGATGTTCTCGTTAATGGCGTCGATATCTGTAGATAATTAAGCTATAATTGAGGAGTTTCAAGTGGTGCGCGAATTCCCTGAATTTTTCCCTGATGAAATTCTTGAGGTACCGCCAGAGAGAGAAGTCGAATTTGCTATTGATCTTGTACCTGGTACCAGACCTGTATCTATGGAACCATACAGGATGTTTGCATCTGAATTGTCAGAATTAGAGAAGCAATTGGAAGATTTACTTGAAAAGAAGTTATGAGACCGAGTGTATCATCGCGGGGAGCTCCAGTGTTGCTAGTAAAGAAGAAAGATGGAAGTATGAGTCTTTGTGTTAATTATAGGCAATTGAATAAAGTAACTATTAAGAACAAGTATCCACTTCTAAGAATAGATTACTTGATGGATAAATTGGTGGGTGCTCGTGTTTTTAGCAAGATTGATTTGAGTTCTGGCTATCACCAGATTAAAGTGAAGGATGAGGATATCCAGAATACAGCTACCAGGACGCGATATAGACATTATGAGTATTCAGTGATGCCTTTTGATGTTACTAATGCGCCGGGAGGATTCATGGAGTACATGAACTGTATCTTTCATACTTATTTGGATCAGTTTGTGGTGGTTTTCATTGATGACATTTTGATTTACTCTAAATCGGAAGAAGAGCATGCAGAACATTTAAGAATTGCAAGTTTTGAAAGAGAAGAAGTTGTATGCAAAGATGTCTAAGTGTGAATTTTGGTTAAAGGAGATTAGTTTTCTTGGCCATGTTATCTCAGGTAGTGGCCTTATTGTAGATCCATCTAAAGTAGATGTTGTGTTATAATGGGAAACTCCAAAGTCGGCTACCGAGATTAGAAGCTTTTTGGGGTTAGCTGGTTATTATAGAGGGTTTATCGAAGGTTTTTCTAAGTTGGCACTTCCGTTAACTAATTTGACTTATAAAGGTAGAACTTTTGTGTGGGACGTTCAATGTGAAGAAAGTTTTACGGAATTGAAGAAGAGATTGGCGCCGGCTCCGATTTTGAAATTACCTAATTTAGGAGAACCTTTTGTTGTATATTGTGATGCTTCTAAATTGGGTTTAGGAGGTGTACTTATGCAGAATAATAAGGTAGTTGCTTATGCGTCAAGGCAGTTGAGAACTCATGAGAGGAACTATCCTACGCATGATTTAGAACTTGCTGCAGTTGTTTTTGTGTTGAAGATTTGGAGGAATTGTCTTTATGGTTCTAGATTGAAGTATTTAGTGACCATAAGAGTTTAAAGTATTTATTTGTACAACAGAAGTTGAATATGACACATCAAAGATGGTTGGAGTTATTAAAAGATTATGCTTTCGGTTTGAAATATCATCCAGGTAAAGCTAATTTCATGGATGATGCTTTAAGTCGAAAGACCTTACATATGTCGACAATGATGGTTAAATAATTGGAATTAATTGAACAGTTCAGCGATATGAGCTTAGTTTGCGAGGTGACACCGCAGAGTGTTGTGTTGGGAATATTGAAGATTAATAATGATTTTCTAGATAGTATCATAGAAGCTCAGAAGTTAGATGTGAAATTAGTAGATTTAAAGGTTGGAATCGATCAGTCTGAGAATAGTGATTTCAAGTTAGTTGTGCAAGGTGTGTAGAGATTTTGTAATCAAATTTATATTCCTGACGGTGCAGAGATAAAAAGAGCGATTCTTGAGGAAAGTCATAGAAGTAATTTGAGTATTCATCAGAGAGCTACAAAATGTATCAATATTTGAAGAATTTGTTTTGGTGTCCTGTGATGAAGTGTGACGTAGCACAGTTTGTGTATGCATGTTTGACTTGTCAGAAGTCAAAAGTTGAACATCAGAAGCCTGTAGGGTTGATGCAACTGTTAGAAGTTCCAGAATGGAAATGAGATAATATTTCAATGGACTTTGTAATAGGATTACCTAATACTCCAAGAGGTCATGATTCGATTTGGGTGATTGTTGATAGGCTTACGAAGTTGGCCCATTTTATTCCTATTAACATTAGTTTTCCAGTGTCGAAGCTGGCAGAGATTTATACTAGTGTAATTGTAAAGCTGCATGGTGTTCCTTTATGTATTGTGTCAGATAGAGATCAGAGGTTTAATTCTAATTTTTGGAAGAGTCTGCAAGAGGCGTCAGGTTCTAAGTTGAGGTTGAGTTTAACGTATCATTCTCAGATAGATGGTCAGACTAAAAGGACTATTCAGTAGTTAGAAGATTTGTTGAGGGCATGTGTTCTTGAACAGGGAGGTTCGTGGGACACTTATCTTCCATTAATAGAGTTTACTTATAATAAAAGTTACCATTCTAGTATTGGAATGGCACCTTTTGAAGCGTTGTATGATCGGAGATGTAGAACTCCTTTATGTTGGCATGAGTCTAGAGAAAGTATAGTGCTTGGACCTGAAATTTTTCGAGAGTGTTATACCCCAATTTTCCCCCTAAGATCCCTCTATCATCTCATATCAACCCAATCATATATAGATCACACTAGGGTTTGGTTATTCTCCCTATCTTTGGTATTGCTCATGAAGGATCACCAAACACTTTGATTTGTATATTATGGTCATATTTGTCTTGTCGTGATTAACTTTTAACTAACAAATACAATGAATTTTTTCTCTAAATGATGATAATATAGGTGAGGGCACAACACACTTCATCAAGTTGATTCATAGGTTCATGAGTTTATTTCCATGCCTTCTTAAACAAAGCTTCATTAAAATTTAAGATTTATCATTGAGAGTGCTTTAAAGAAATTTCATGACAAGGTCTACTATGATTCATCATGCTTCAATTGCCAAAGGAAGTCAAAAGATGCAAGATTTGATCAAAGAAGTTTGACCTAATTGGACAAGTTCTTGATTCTTTGATCACAAGTGCATAACTCCCTCAATTCCAAATATTTGGAAGTGGTTTTTGCTACTATAGGTTCTTATTATCATCCACAACAACTTCTCTTCACATAGCAAAAGTATTTGAACAAGAAATATTGTCAAAATTGAAAGGGGTTCCCAAGCCATTTTGATGTTATAGGAGTTAGGGTTTTGGACTTCTAAGGGCTATATCTTGTCCATCTTTTGAGATTTTTGAGTGATTCCAAAGACATGCTTCTCCTTAAAGGGTTATCAACAAATCACTTCAAAAGTTTCAAGCAAATTTTGTGTGAAAGATCACTAATGATTAAGAAATTTTACAAGTCCTCTAAATAGGCCATCAAATTCCCTTATGTGACTTCAAAAGGTCATAACTTGACCAATTTTTATCTCCTTGAACCCATTCTTTTTTCCATAATGATCTTAACAGTGTGAAATTTAACTCTTCTTTTATGTTCAAAACTTGAAAATGATTAGAAGATGCCTTAAGAGCTCAAAAGATTATAGGTCACCTTATGGATTTTCATCAAATTCAAAGGATCATAACTTGTCCAATATTTCGAATTTTTTAGTGATACAAGTTTCACAATACTATTTAAGGAGTACAACTCAAGCTAGAATCATTGATCAAAGCAAAATTTTGGGATAAGACCTTGTTTGGAGTCAAAACATTTTGGGTCATTTTTGAAGAAAAATTTAGAATTTTTTCTAAGTATAAAAGTCATCACATTTTTCCTGATTTTAACCAAGCACAACTTCTAGATCAAGCATCCAAATGATCTCTTTCTTGGAACATTATGAAGAATGTTACCTCATCTTTCTAATGCATCAAGAATCAGGTCCTAAGGTTCCCTAAATCGTGCACACCATGAGTTCAAAGTCAGCTACTTGAAATTGATTTTTTCTTCCAAGTCAGAATTTGAAATCCATAATCCAACTTCTAAACAACAAATTAGCACTTTTTTTATTTAAACATGTTTAACAAAGTTGCCAATGTTGAATTAAGGATCAAAATGCAGGATTTGGTTGAGTTTTGATGCACATGGAGTCACACATTTTCCACTTTTGGGCTCCATCCAATTTCCCCCCAAACTTCATCTTTCCTCTCAATTCTTTGCACCATTCACTTCCCTATAAATAGAGGACCTCACTCCTCTCATTTTCTCAAACTTGGATAGCCAAAATCATTCTGCCAAAATCCCTCCATAACCCACTTTTCTGAGTTTTAGAATTCATCTTTTCTCCACTTTTCAATCCATTTTCTTTGTTGATTCTTTATCCTTGAACTTCGCTAAAGCTAACAGAAGAAGAACCAAGCCTTGAAGTGTCTTAAATCGTGCTAACCAAATCCATTTTCAGAGCAATTTTCTGCTACTTGGTTCAGGTAGAATTCTCAACCAAATTGAACCAAATAAATTACTATTCTACTCAACTCATCCATCTGATTCTCACACTTCTTACGGTTTTCATTTTCATTGAGAACTGAGAAAGATACTTGGAATTTTCGTGCTCACTATTTTTTCTGGTTTTCTCCAAATCCTTGCACAATTTATATAAATTTGGCGCGAGGGTACCATTAGAATTGTCATAAAGAGACGAATCTAATGGTACTGGTCTGGTCCTCTAATTTTCCAGTTTGTGAAACCTCAATTTAGGGCGTCTGGAGGTTGAAGACGACCTACGAGTCGTGCTTCAGTCAATGATAGTGTGACATGTGATTTTTCGAATCCTATCCAGTGCATCTGTCTTATTATAGGCGCGTTTTGAGCACCATTGGATCTAATTACTTTCGTTAGTCAGACTCTATCCAACGCGCCAGATTTTGTGTTGCTTTTAATTATTAAAAAATAATTTGGTGTGATTTTCTAAAGATGACCATATTATGAACAACATGTCAGACCCCTTGGATCTGCTTACTAACATGTTTTGACATTAATTTAATGGTCCACTTTTTTTTTTTTACTTTTTTTTCATTTTCTGATTTTTTATATTTAATCATTTTAAACTTCAAAAAATCATAGAAAATTCATTTCTGACCCAAAAATTATGAAATAATTCACAAAAATATTTTTGAAATATTCTCTTTCTAATTTTGATTTTTTCATGATTTTATTTTCAGATTTGATATTTTTTATTTTTTCTTTGTTTTGATTTGTTTTTAGTTGTTTAAAAATACTTTTTTGTATTTTTAAATTGTGAAAAAATTTATCAAGATCATTTTCTTTATATCTGACTTTTTGAAATTTTTTTCTAGAATTTTATTTTGACTTTCGCTATTTTTGATCTTTTTCACTTACTTGAATGATTTAAAATAATTTTAAAAAATACTTTTCTATTTTAAAAAATTACTAAAATTTTTGTAAAAATACTTGAGATCATCTTTGAGTTTTCTATGTTTTTATTTTAATTTTTATTTAATAATTTGAATATATTGTGTTATTTTTCCTTTTATTTTCATTTAAAAAACAATTTAAAAATCATTTTCTTTTTTTATTTTGTATTGTTAAATGCAATTTTATTTTTGATTATACTCTGGCTGAGCTTGAACTATGTGATTTTTGATCATGCACTTCATTAACATTATTGGATCTTGGATGTTGAGTTTAACCTCACCAAAATGGATGAACGATTTTAATGATAGTTTAATTAAAATCTTTGATTCAAGTATTTACCCTCCCTCTTCATCTTACCCCTTTCTTATTTGTGCTACATGTTGTGGGACAATGATCTATATATCATTTCTTTAAACATTTGGTACATAGATTGCTATTGACCGACCTCAAAATAGGTGCGACTTCTACATAAATCCACTTACGATTGCTTAACATAGCGCTAAATTTTGTCCCGATTTGAGAAATGATCATTCGTAGCCCAAACTTATGTTTGCAAGCCCAAGTATGTTTAATTTGAAACCTTTTATCCAATAACCTTGAGGTTCATCGTTAGGAGGCTTTGGTCTTATCAATCTTCTAATGAACCTTCATAAAATTTGGGATAAGTGAATCATTTAAACATGGTTGATCATTTGTTGTTGCCTCAAGAATTTGAAATGAATGATATACTTGACAAAAAGCAAATGAAACTTATTGTTGAGAAGCTTTGATTTTATCAATCTTCTAATGAGTTTCCAAATGTAAGTTTCAAGATGGTCATTCAACTAACCTCTAATTTCTAATTCATTAACAATTGGCTTTATTTTATGCTTTTACTTTACGTCTTTACTTTAAGCACCATTTATTTGGGCATTTAAATTTCATGTCATTTTTTATCTTTGCTCACTTGATCATTTATCTTTATGACATTTTGATTTTTGCTCACTTGAGCTTTTCATTTTCTTTTTGAAGATACTTAATAATCAACTTGAACAATAAAAACTTTAAGGTTACTTGGACTATTTGGTTACTATCCTTGACATTATGGAGTTATGGACCTCTTGGACTTAGGATTAGAAACCTTGACTACCCTTGAGACCTTGTGACTTCTATTGTTATTTTGTCTGGAATTCTTGGGGTTTACCCCGAGACACTGGGTTGTTTTCTATTTTTGTGCAGGTTATTTTGATTATGTGCTTTGCCTGTGATTGGGAATTTATCTTTATACAGCTGTTACTCTGCCCAATTTTATTGAAGACTTAATGAATTTGAAGTTTGGGATTCTTAAGAGGTTTAATATCTTTTCTTGTTTGGTTTTAATCTAAAGGATGAGAATTATACATTGACTCATTGTGTCAAGTATTGGCTTCTTGTTGGTTAGACGGTTCTTTTCCCCAACTTTTACTTTATGCCTTAGGATAGTCCATTCATCTCCTCCCATCTTCTTTAATTTCAGAAATCTTCTCCCTCCTTTTCAAAACTATTCTTGTTTTCTAAACTTTAACCACTTTCATAATAAACTTGGACTTAGGTCCTTGCATTTGCAAAACATTTTCTTAATCAAACTTTAACCAACTTAATAATACTTTGAAATTTTTGTGAGAAGACTAAAAGTCAATCAATCTCATTCAAACCATTTTGCCATTTTGACTTTTTACTTAAAACTTTTTCTCAAAAGATTATACTCTTATCAAACCTTGTAGTGACGCGAGCTATTATACTTCTATGATATGTAGTAAAGTGAGATATTTTCCACTTAGGTGTTGAGCGAGGCTTTGTTGATTTTAAAATCAAGCTATATCCTCCACTTTGAGATGAAGAAAATTCTCCTTTCTTAGAATCGCGGATATTAAGTATGCTTTCCACTCGGATATGACAATAATTTCTCTTCTCTTAAAATTAACCAACACACTTATGTTTTAAAATTTTTAAAAGATGAACTACGTGTACCCTGATCCTCTATTGCATGGAAGGTGGTACGTAGGCACTAAAGGTTCATAACCGTGGCGGGTGCACAAATTGTAAAAAATATTTCTTTTCCCATCTCAACCATTTATTTTTGTATACAACAGTTATAGCCAAAATACAAAAAAAATCAAAGAGGTTCTAGTGGAGTACCGTAGATGTTTAGGGTGTTAATACCTTTCCTTTTCATAACCAACCCCCGTACCTAGATTCTCTCTCCCTCTCTTTTTAGGTTATTCGCTCTTTTCCCATTCCTTTAGAAACAATAAAGTTCGGTGGATATTTTTATTTAATTTGTACGAGTTAAGTCAATCCAATGGCTTAGTCTCAACATTTCTACTGCTACCGAGAGACTATTGAGAAGGTGAAGTTGATTCGATAAAAGATGAAAACTTCCCAAAGTAGAAAGAAAAGTTATCATGACAAGCGAATGAAGGATTTAGAATTTCAAGAGGGTGACCATGTGTTTTTGAGAGTCACGCCTGTGACCGATGTTGGGCAAGCATTGAAGTCAAAGAAGCTCACTCCTCGTTTTATTGGTTCGTATCAGATTTCAAACAGAGTTGGGAATGTTGCTTATAGAGTGGCTTTACCGTCTAACCTTTCAAATTTGCATAATGTGTTTCATGTGTCACAACTTCAAAAGTATATTTCAGATCTATCTCATGTGATTTATATGGATTATGTGCAAGTACGAGATAATATCACTATGGAAACGATGCCTGTATGGATCGCAGATCATGAAATGAAGACTCTAAGAGGCAAAGAGACTGCTTTGGTGTAAGTAGTCTGGCTAGGAGCTTCCAGAGAAAGCGTGGTGTGGGAGTTGGAGAGCAAAATGCGTGAATCTTATCCCGATTTGTTTGAACAAGATAAATTTTCGAGGACGGAAATATTCTAATTGGGGAAAGTTATAACGCGCGATATTTAATTAAATTATTTTCGAATTATTTGTTGAAATGTGTGAGATGTTGCTATATGTTGCTGAGTTGTTATTTGGTTGATTATTTTAGTTGATTAATATTAGCAATAATATTAGAAAAATATAAGATTAAGTTGTTGGGCATATTTATATGGTGGTACGTAGTAAGGTGAGGGTGTGTAAGTTAGGCCCAATATGATTAATGAAATAAGTTTAAGTTGAGATAAGAATTAGGTTCATTAGAAAGATTAAGAAAGTCTTGGAGCAGTAACGTAGGAAGTTGCAAAGAAGAGGAATAGGGAAAAGAAGTAAAGCTAGGTTTTTGGTTGGAGAGTTAGAGCGACCTTCAATCCAAGGTAAGGGTGGGGTTATGACTATATAATGGTAATCATGGTTAATATTATGTAGGGATTGGTTGTGTGCATAATTATTGTTGTGCGTGAAATTGTTGTTGTTTCTGGATTTCATGTTAGCACTGTCATAATTTCTAATAATGTTGTAGTAATTCCATCGATGAACAACAAGTTGGAAATTAACCCATAGTTGGTGTAGTTGTTATGTTATTTTGTTAATAAACTTTGTTTTGGTATGAGATTTGTAATCAAAGGAAAATTTGGAAAATCCTGCGTTAGTATCAGTAACAGACTGAAGTCTGTGAGGGGCTTAAAGACACGCTGTACCCAGGGGCACGGCTACTTGTGCCTTGCGGCACAAGGCTGCAAGGTGTGCCGAGGGGCATGGTGTGTGCCGATCGGCACATAAGCATAGAGGGGAGGTTTCGAGCAGCATGGCCATTGTGCCGAGGGGCACATGTCTTTATTAATTATTTTCTTTTATTCCTGTGCATGTTGAGGGGCACATATTTCTTTCTTATTCCTTAATGCTCATGTGCATGCTAATTAGTTAATTATTTTTGTTTAACATTCTCAGTATAACAATTAGAGTTCTTAAGGTAATCTATCTCTAAATGAATAATGGATTACTAGTAAATATAAGTTAGTAGCAGGAGAGATAATAGAATTAATGATTTGCAGAAAACTATTAATAAGGTTATCAGTAGAAGTAATTTAGTAGAACTTTTAGTAGCAGTATTAATAATAGATTAAAAGGAGAAAAAATTAGTGCTAGTAACAAATATGAAATAATTAATAAGTGACTAGAAGTAAACCGTATGGAATTAGAGATAGTAGTATAGAACTGAAAACATTAGTATTTTAGCAGAAAACTATTTAGTCGGATATAGTCGAATTGCCCGAATAATTAGGTAGGATGTCATAATATATTTTGGTTAATATGGTGCATTATGAAGAAGTGAAAAACACAAGAAGGGGGGTTGAATTGTAAAACTTGAAATCAAATGCAGACAACACGTTATTTTTATCCTGGTTCGTTTGATCTCAAACTACTCCAGTCCATCCGTCAAGGTGATTTCGCCTCTCTCCAACGAGGTCTTAATCCACTATATTCAACTGAATATTACAACTGCTTTAACAACTGCTAAAGCCTTCTTGAGTCTAAACCACAGACCGGTTTCTCAAGGAAATTCTTTCTTACAGATAAATGAATACTATGTGTGTTGAATGTTTTCTACAAAAACTTTATATCACAACTGTGATAATACACAAATTAAGCTTATGTGAAACTAGGATGCTATAACTATAGAGTACGAAATTTGAGAGATATAGCAAGCTGTATGAGTGAGGATGAAGATGATTTGCTTTAGGCGTGTAAAGAGTTGTAGAGCATTAGCCAATTCATTTCTCACTGACTTGTTTATATAGCCTTAGAAAAGATACGTTGTAGTCAATGATTCCATTTCAATGCCCATTACGTTATTTCCATATTGAGAAGATCTTTGTCTTGGAATAAAGCCGTTGGTAATAAAGTGTCTTGAATGCACAATACCGTTGTCAATTCAACGTGTTATTGGCTTTGGCTTATTCTGACGCTTCTAGGTGCTGGTGATATTGTTTTGGTCTTGATCAGAGTTTAGAGTATGTTAAGCGCAGATCTGTTCATCAAGCTTCAGCGTAAGCACATGCTTTGATCTTCTGATGCTGGCATATGATATTGCATCTTCTGATGCTGGCATATGATATTTCATCTTCTGATGCTGATGTTGACATTCTTATGCTTATATCCATCAGAGTTTCTGTAAATGCACAATATAATTTTTAGGTAGCATATATGTCTCATATGAATTATACAATTTATTTAATCTTGCATTTTGTTATCGTCAAAACTTTAACTTAGGGTAGTAGATTCAAACTTTGTTCTAACAATCTCCCCCTTTTTGATAATGGCAAAAACCGGATTTTTTTTCAATTGAAATTTAAAGAAAAAAGTATCAGAGATAACCAAATAATAAATTGTATCAAAGATAAACAGAAAGGTATCAAAGATAAGAAGATAGGGAATAAAAAGGTATCAGAGTTATGATTAGAAAAACCCCCCCTGAGTTTATTACTTCCCTTTAATTCCATGGGTCCTTTAGCATCAGATCTTTATTGAACTTTCTTTGAGCATCAGATCTTTCCTTTACCAGAGCAGAGCTTCAGTGTATTAGAGTTCCTCAAATTCTTGTACCTGTAAGCTTATGCAGAACAAAGAAACATTCAAGTATATCAGAGTGTTAGAATGTTTGAGACTTTTGTCTCAGTAATCCGTTATTGAAAAATATCATTCTTTCTCCCCCTTTTTGTCAGCAATCAAAAAGTGCAAATAATTGAAGTTAAAAACGATCAGTGCAGAAAAACGATTCTATTCAGTTCAGAGCTCAGAAAATATTACAGATAACATGTAAAGAAAACAATGAAAACATCAAGAAACAAAATCTAAGGAGGGGGTGGAAAGAGTGTGAACAGAGCTTCTAGCATGTTCTTAATCTGATCAGTGGTTTCCTTTTGCTGATGCACCATGCTGGCTACTGAGTCAATCTTACTATCCTGAACATCCATCCTTTCCTTCATTCGTTGATCATTCTCATCCATTCTCTCATGCAGTCGAAGATCATTTTGCTTCAGCTCTTCAAGAGTCTGCATGTCCAATGCAGCTTGAGAGGTGTCAGAATCAAGATGCTTCTGAGAGCTTTCTGCAATAACTTCTTCTTGACTTAAATCTTCAGCTGGAATCGTTTGTTCTTCTGCTGGTTGAACTATTGAAGCTGGACGTTTTTCAGACCAAGGCTCACTGTCCAGATGAAGAACTTCATCCTTCAGCAGCTGACTCAAAACTGGACCTTCGATTTCTTTCAGCAGATTGCTAAAGTTCTATTGAGCCTGTCCATAACTTTGGTCCTACAGCTTAAAGGTTTCAGCGCATGCCCATCTTCTGAAGAGCGTCCAGAGGTGGTCTGAAACAGCGGGATCAATCACTTCCAGACTAGCCTGTTTTAGAGAAGAAATCCACTTCTACATATCTGTTTCAAAATTCAAGATGCTAGAACCAACATCTGGTTGTTTGGGTTTGGGAATGGCAGTTTTATTGATAATGGCAGCAAGGCGTTCAAGGACTGTTAGATCAATGAAGGTCTTGTTGTGGTCATCTGGATTTTGCTTGGGTGAGGGAGTAGGAGAATCAAGAATGATTATTAGACTGGATGGGGTATTAGGTGGAGTAATTTCTGGTGGGGATGGTAGTTGAGGGATATTAATAGTGGTACCACCAGGAAATTGCATGGCTAAGGGTCGTGGTTCAGAGGATTCAGATGATTGAGGTTCAGGGGATTGAGCCTCAGAGTGTTGAGACTCAGGTTGTGGAGATGATTCATGTTGAGGTGAAGGTGGATTAAGTTCTGGTTGTGGAGATTGAGGTTATGGAATTTCTGGTTCTGGTGAGTGTGGATCTCCTGGTATTGGTGAGAGTGTAGTTTCTGGTTGTGGTGAATGGGGAGTTTCTGGTTGAGGATTTGGATTTTCTGTATGGGGAGCGGAAGAGTGTTGATCTATCTCAGAAAGAACTTCTTCAAGTTCTGGTTCTGTTGAGGTTGTAGGTTTTGGATTATGAGGTTTGGCGCGAGATCTTCTGAGGGTTAATGACTCAGAAGGGTCAAACTCAGGTTCAGTATCATCAATGGTTGGAATGGGAATTGGGATTTCAAATATAGCTGGGGTTGGAATAAATGTTGGAACAACAGATGAATTTAAAACATTAACAGAAGACAGATTACCTCTCTTCTTTGGGGTCTGTTGAGACGATCCTTCTGATACAACCTTTCTCTTCTTAGTCTTCTTCAGAGTAACCTCTGGTGTTTGCTGGTGCAGATCTTTAATGTTCAGATCAGGATTTGTGCCATCAGCTTTACAAGCATCCAAGTATCTGAGAATAATGACTGGTTTAGAGTCAATCTCAGAGAATATAGGAAAGTTGTCCAGAGGGACTCTTCTGCTGGTGATTTCAGCACGAGGAGTGACACTGGGCTCCTTCCTTATGTTATCTATCAGCTTCATCTTCTTCAGATTCTTGGCATTCAGCTGCTTGCCAACAGAAGGTTCTAGAGAGATTATTTCCTGTGCCTCTGTCAAGTGTTCAATCAGCCTATTCTCCGTTAGAATATCTGATATCAATCTGCCGAAGGGTATCCAATCCCTTTTAGTCCTTTCTTCTTCTCTCGTTTCCTTGACGCTTGTCTTCAGATGATTGAACAGAAGATGAGCTAGGTTGATCTTGGACTTCTTTGCAATAAAATAAATCATAAATTGCTGATCTATGTTTATATAGTCAGGAGAGCTTGTAGGCTTCCTGTGGTTGAAGCAGCCCAGAATAATCTTTGCCCAAATTCTGTGCTGATCTTTCAAATCTCTTATTTTGCTGGAGGGAACCCCATGTGTGAAAATCTCTCTTGCAACTAGGGCAGAGTTTGCACATCTATCTGCCATGTCAATACAACGAATACCACCACCATTGTATCCAATCAGCCTTGCAATGTGATCTTCAGTAATCACAATTTTCTTTCCCATGAAGATTGTAAGTGACGGTAAAAAGTGAATGAATGATGTTAAGGCGTTTAAATAGGTTTCAAAAAATGTTTTGAAAACATAAACGTTTTAAGAGAGAGAATTAAATCATGATTACTCACATTTAATGTTGGCTGATTTTAGGGGATTTAGAAAGAAATTTGGAACGGTTACCCATGACATGTGTCTCAATGCATCCAATCAGCGCTTTGCCTTCTCAGAAGCGTGCATGCGTGTTCTGCCTCAGGAATTAGCTGATGACTGGATGACACTTGTTTGATTTAGTGAACAGCACATCTATCCTTGAAATGAAACGCTCAGATCTTTATGGATAGAATCTGATACAATCTGCATGTCTAAATTTCTGAAAGAAGATTGATCAGAAGTTCACAGTAAAATAAAACAAATTCTGAAGGTTAATATATAAAATTAAAACATTTTCACTCTGGGCAGAGCTTCATGCTGAGATGTTTCAGAATGAAGTTGAACCTATCTTCAGAAAGTGGTTTTGTGAAAATATCAGCCCATTGATGGTCTGTATCAATAAATTTTAAGTTTAAAATGCCTTTCTGAATATAGTCCCTAATGAAATGATGTTTTATTTCTATATGCTTAGCCCTAGAATGCAAAATTGGATTTTTACTTAAGCAAATGGCAGTAGTGTTGTCACAGAGTATATGAATGTTACTCTCAAATATCTGGAAGTCTTCAAGCTGACTTTTCATCCAGAGCATTTGTGTGCTGCATCCTGCTGCTGCTATGTATTCAACTTCTGCTGTTGATAGCGCAATTGTGGATTGCCTTTTGCTGGACCAAGAGATCAAATTTTCTCCCAGAAACTGGCAGCTTCCAGAAGTACTTTTACGCTCTACTCTGTCTCCAGCAAAGTCAGCATCACAGTAACCTACTAAGTTGTAATCACTAGATTTTCTATAAAATAAACCCAGATTAGTAGTACCTTTCAGATACTTGAAAATTCGCTTAACAGCTGTTAAGTGAGATTCTCTAGGATCTGATTGGAATCTTGCACAAATGCATACACTAAATAAAATATCAGGCCTTGAAGCCGTCAGATAAAGAAGAGAACCAATCATACCTCTGTAGACCTTCTGTTCTACCTTTTTGCTTACCTCTTCTCTTTCCAGAATGCACGTGGGATGCATTGGAATCTTTGATGACTTACATTCTGAGAGATCAAATTTCTTTAGAAGTTCTCTGACATATTTGCTCTGATGAATGTAAGTTCCCTCTGGAGTTTGATTGATCTGAATTCCCAGAAAGAATTTTAGTTCCCCGATGAGGCTCATCTCAAATTCTGCCTGCATACACTTAGCAAATTTTCTTCCAAGAGAAGGATTAGTAGATCCAAATATAATATCGTCAACGTAAATCTGACACACTAAGATGTCATTCTTAACTGTCTTACATAATAAGGTTGTGTCCACTTTCCCTCTGGTGAATTCCTTTTCTAACAGAAAGTTACTTAGTCTTTCATACCAAGCTCTAGGAGCTTGTTTCAGACCATACAGTGACTTCTTTAGTTTGAAAACATACTCTGGATTTTTTGTACTTTCAAAACCAGGGGGTTGGTGCACATAAACCTCTTCTTCTATATATCCATTTAAGAATGCACTCTTGACATCCATCTGATATAGAGTGATGCCTTTATTAACAACAAAAGAAATTAAAAGTCTGATAGATTCTAACCTGGCGACTGGAGCAAAGGTTTCTGTATAGTCTATCCCCTCTTGCTGACTATAACCTTGTGCTACCGGTCGTGCTTTGTTTCTGATGACTTCACCTTGTTCGTTCAGTTTGTTTCTGAACACCCATTTTGTTCCAATGACGTTGAATCCTTTTGGTCTGGGAACTAGATCCCACATGTCATTTCTGGTGAATTGATTCAGCTCTTCTTGCATTGCTAGAATCCAGTCGTTGTCCAGAAGTGCTTCATCAATTGAAGAAGGTTCAATCAGAGAAACAAGTCCCATGAGGGATTCTTCAGAGTTTCTGAAGCTGGCTCTTGTTCTGATTTGATCTTCCTTTCTTCCTAAGATTGTTTCTTCTGGGTGATCCATGCTGCTTCTGGGTAGTCTTTTCTGAGGTTGATCAACAAATGTTGCTGGATTGCTCGCAGTGCCTCTTTCTGATGTTGAAGGAGTTCCTTTGTTGAGAGCTTCTGATGACTTGTCTTCAGAACCTGTGAATTCAACTTCCATACAGGCAAAGACTTCATTCTGCTTTGACTTTTCAGAGTTAAGCTTTTCATCAAAACGAACACTGATTGATTCTTCCACAATCTGTGTTTCTGTATTGTATACTCTGTACCCTCTTGAGCGTTCAGAGTATCCTAACATAATACACTTTTGTGCTTTAGAGTCAAACTTGTTCAAATAATTTTTTGTATTTAACATAAAGCAAGTACAACCAAATGGATGAAAATATGAAATGTTGGGCTTTCTGTTCTTCCACAATTCATATGGAGTCTTTTCCAGAATAGGTCTTATGGAGATTCTATTCTGAATGTAGCACGCTGTGTTTATTGCCTCTGCCCAGAAGATCTTAGCAACGTTTGTCTCATTGATCATGGTTCTGACCATTTCTTGCAATGTTCTATTCTTTTGTTCTACAACTCCATTTTGCTGGGGAGTTCTAGGACAAGAGAAATCATGCAGAATGCCTCTGTCATTAAAGAATGACTCAAAATCTTTGTTTTCTAATTCTCCACCATGATCACTTCTGACTTTAACGATTCTAAGATCCTTTTCATTCTGAACTTGGTTACAGAAGGTGACAAACACAGAGTGTGACTCGTCCTTGTGTCTTAAGAACTTTACCCATGTCCATCTGCTATAGTCATCTACGATTACTAACCCGTACTTCTTGCCACTGACTGAAGCAGTTTTAACTGGTCCAAATAAGTCAATGTGCAGAAGTTCTAATGGCTTAGAGGTGGAAACAACGTTTTTAGATTTGAAAGCAGGTTTTGCAAACTTGCCTTTCTGACATGCTTCACACAGAGCATCTGAATTCAACTTCAGATTAGGAAGTCCTCTGACCAGATTGAGTTTGTTAATCTGAGATATTCTTCTCATACTAACATGCCCCAATCTTCTGTGCCAGATCCATTGCTCGTTATTAACAGACATAAGACACTTTACATTCTGACTTTTCATTTCAGAAAGTTTGATTTTATAAATGTTGTTTTTCCTCTTTCCATTAAATAGGATAGTCCCATCTTTCTGACTAACAGCTTTACATGATTTTTAATTAAAGATTATATCATAACCGTTATCACTTAATTGACTTATGGATAACAGATTATGCATTAATCCATCTACTAATAGAATATTATTTATAGAGGGAAGATTTCCATTACCTACTGTTCCAGAGCCAATGATCTTTCCCCTCTGATTGCCTCCAAAGCCTACGTGGCCTCCAGGCTTAAGTTCCAGGCTTTGGAACATATGCCTTCTTCCCGTCATGTGTCGTGAGCAGCCAGAGTCCAGGTACCATGACTGGTGTTTCTGATTTGCTGCTAAAGATATCTGCAACATGTATTATTTTATCCTTAGGTACCCATATTTTCTTGGGTCCTGATTTGTTAGCTTTACCAAAACTCTGGTTGAATTTTGGTTTCACAGAATAATTACTACTAGTATATTTAATGCCATGTGTGTGACCATACACAAAGTGTGAATTCAGAGGAGTGCGTTTAATAATTAGATCCATGGCATTCTTTGGTGTAGGTACCTTACCTTGGTATCTTATTCCCTTTCTGTCGTTTCTGCTAACTCCATAGATCATTGAAGCCATTTTGCTTCTATCTATGCTTTTAGCAAGGAACTTCTGAAAGCTGTGATCATACTCCTTGATGATCTCATCAGCGCTGCGGGGAGTTTCAGAAATTGTTTCCTTCTGAGAGTTTTGTAAAAGATTTTCTAATTTTGAAATTTTATTTTTCAACTCAGAATTTTCCAATTTAAGACTCTCAGTTTTATCATAGTCAGAATCAAGATTCCTTTTCAGGTTTCTGAATTTAACTCTGATCTGCTGATATCTTTCCAGAATTTCATTAAGGCTTTCAGTAAGTTCAGCCTTAGTAAAATTAATTGCAAAGTCAGGGAATACCTCTTCGGTGTCTAATTCAGAAGCTTCACTGTCTTCTGATATGTTAGCCATGAGAGCTATGTTTGCTCTCTCATCATCTGATTTTGAGTCAGCTTCAGACGAGTCAGAGTCATCCCATGTAGCCATGAGACTCTTCTTCTTTTCCCTTCCAAACTTCTTTTTGGGCTTTTCCCTCTGAAGCTTTGGACAGTCACTCTTGTAGCGACCTTGCTCGTTGCATTCATAGCAGATGATGTCCTTGGTGTTTGGCTTTCTGCTTCCTGAAGAGCCTTCGGATCTTCTGTATCCAGAGGAGGAGTCTGACCTTCTGTATCTGGAGGAGGAATCATTCTGATCGGATCTTCTGGTATTCCTGAACTTTCTTTGCCTCTGCTTCCATAGTTGGTTCACTCTTCTGGAGAGGAGGGAAAGTTCGTCTTCTTCTGATAAGGACCCATCAGAGGTTTCTTCAACAGCCTGCAAAACTTTGGAGTCAGATTTTCTGTTAGATTTTAAAGCTAAAGGCTTACCTTGCTTCTGAGGTTCATCAACTTCTAGCTCTATCTCGTGACTTCTGAGGGAGCTGATAAGTTCCTCCAGAGAGATTTTGTTGAGATCTTTAGCTAGCTTCAGCGCTGTAACCATTGGCCTCCACTGTTTTGGCAAGCTTCTGATGATCTTCTTGACATGATCAGCAGTAGAATACCCTTTGTCCAGTACTTTGAGACCAGCCACCATAATTTGAAATCTTGAGAACATCGTTTCAATTGATTCACTTTCTTCCATTTTGAATGCCTCATACTTCTGAGAGAGTCAAACATACTCTTTGCAGTGTCTCTGTTAGATATCTTTTCATATTCAGCGTAAGAGATGGCGCTGAGAAGAATAGTTCTGGCCTTGTGGTGATTTTTAAAGTCACACTTTTGTTGATCAGACATTGCCTTCCTGTCAATCTTCTGACCACTTGCATTCACTGGGTGCGTGTATCCATCTGTCACTATGTCCCACAGATCAGCATCATGTGCCAGAAAGAAGCTTTCAATTCTGTCTTTCCAGTAATCAAAATTCTCTCCATCAAAGACTGGAGGTTTGCCGCTGAATCTGTCTCTATCTTCATTGTTGTCATTGCTGGTGCGTTGATATGTTTCTGCCATTGTGTTTTTCTGACGCTGGATATTGTACTGACATGGTTAAGTGTTTTAGCTCAGAACCAGGCGCTCTGATGCCAATTGAAGAAGTGAAAAACACAAGAAGGGGGGTTGAATTGTAAAACTTGAAATCAAATGCAGACAACACGTTATTTTTATCCTGGTTCGTTTGATCTCAAACTACTCCAGTCCACCCGTCAAGGTGATTTCGCCTCTCTCCAACGAGGTCTTAATCCACTATATTCAACTGAATATTACAACTGCTTTAACAACTGCTAAAGCCTTCTTGAGTCTTAACCACAGACCGGTTTCTCAAGGAAATTCTTTCTTACAGATAAATGAATACTATGTGTGTTGAATGTTTTCTATAAAAACTTTATATCACAACTGTGATAATACACAAATTAAGCTTATGTGAAACTAGGATGCTATAACTATAGAGTAAGAAATTTGAGAGATATAGCAAGCTGTATGAGTGAGGATGAAGATGATTTTCTTTAGGCGTGTAAAGAGTTGTAGAGCATTAGCCAATTCATTTCTCACTGACTTGTTTATATAGCCTTGGAAAAGATACGTTGTAGTCAATTATTCCATTTCAATGCCCATTACGTTCTTTCCATATTGAGAAGATCTCTGTCTTGGAATAAAGCCGTTGGTAATAAAGTGTCTTGAATGCACAATACCGTTGTCAATTCAGCGTGTTATTGGCTTTGGCTTATTCTGACGCTTCTAGGTGCTGATGATATTGTTTTGGTCTTGATCAGAGTTTAGAGTATGTTAAGCGCAGATCTGTTCATCAAGCTTCAGCGTAAGCACATGCTTTGATCTTCTGATGCTGGCATATGATATTGCATCTTCTGATGCTTGCATATAATATTTCATCTTCTGATGCTGATGTTGACATTCTTATGCTTATATCCATCAGAGTTTCTATAAATGCACAATATAATTTTTAGGTAGCATATATGTCTCATATGAATTATACAATTTATTTAATCTTGCATTTTGTTATCATCAAAACTTTATCTTAGGGTAGTAGATTCAAACTTTGTTATAACACATTATATACTTTATTATAATTTTAGAATTGGCAGGTGTGATACGGTGGGAGAACTAACTTGCGATTTTGCGTTTGTATTCCCACTTGTTCGGTTTAGCAAGAGTCACCACCAACTTTTTATTTTATCCAAAGGAAAGGTCAAAAAGAACAGGAAAGACCTTTGAGATGTTTCCTTGGGTTCGTGGGGTAGATTATGAAAAGGGAAGGTGCTAGCACCCTTTTCATCCATGGTTATCCATGGGCTCTTAGTTACTTGTTTTAGATCACTTGCCTTTTCTTTTCAATTGTTTGAAATGCTGCTTTGTGTGTGTGGTTTTGAAAATGTTTTGAAAAATATGCCTTGTCTAGGCAACCTTTGTAATGATTCTTGTTTGAATATATACAAAGGTGTGTGTCTTTTTGAAAAGATATTTCAATGTTTTGAAAGTTGTTTTGAAATTGTGTTGTGAAGTGTGTTTGAAAATGGCAAGGATGTTTTGCAAGATTTGATCAAGTAACTAAGAGTTGTCTACCCTATTTTACTCAAAGATCTTTCTTATGTTTTTTAACCCTTTTAACAGTGTTATTTCACCATTGTATTTTGTGAACAACCTTGTGTTAGGATGTTAAACGGGACAGGCGCAGGTCATCGTATACAATCATTGAAAGCATCTTACGAGACGCTCTAGCAATTTTGTAAGGGACAAGATCGTTTTATCAAAGGCAACATCAAGGGTCATCGAGGGACTACGATCTTTATTTATCGAAGGGGAATTTGCTAGAGTGTCTCATACTCGAGGGACATGATTGCATTTTCCGAGGCAACAAGCGAGGTTACCTTAGAGGTGCAAGTGTGAATTGTGTATTGATTTTCATGCATTTATCTTGTATTAGGTCATCTAGCGATTGATTTTGAGTCTTCGCGTATAAACCCTAATTACTATACAGTATATCGAAAACGATAAATTGCGGGAATTTAAAGTCTAAGTTATTACAAATAAGTATCCGAGGATGGGGGTACAAATGTTTACAAATAGGGATGAGTCTTATCAGAATAATGTCCCAAATATTATGGGTTACAACCAAATCGAATTGTCGCATTTCCCATGTAAAATTATAACAAAGTATAAAATAATTAAAATCAAAGAAATATGAGATGCGTGTATTTATTTACAAATGATCAAATAAAAATTTAACCTAAGGAAAATTAAGTATTTACTTATTTTTTGTTTTTTTTATTGATTAGGTAAATAGAGAGTTCTTTAAAGAAAAGAAAATTTATTTAAGTTATAGTTTTATTATTTATGTTTGTTTATTAAATGTAATAATTATTAAGGAAAATAATTAAGAAAATTTATACAAATATTTAATATATTTTATTTAACAAAAGAAATAAAAAGAATTAGATTATAAAAAAATGAAAATAAAGTGATAAACAAAAGTATTAGTTTAAAGAAAAGAAAAGAGTTTAAATAAATAAAAAAAAGGTGGGCTTAAGAATGTGTTCTTAGATGGCCCAAAAGAAGAACAAAATGGCCAGAAAAGAGGGAAAGGAGGGGGGTGCGTGTTAGTAAGAAGTATTGGGCTTAGGGGTTTTGTTTGGGCGAAGGCCCATGATGAATATTGAACAAATTTTTAGGGTTGAAGTTTTGTGTATTCAGAAATTAGGGTTCACAGTTTTGGTACAGCGGCGCCTCTCCTCTCATCTTCTTCGTTCATCTTTCTCAGGCAAAACGTTTGATTTCTCTCTCACGAACCTGGCTACCGGTGCGCCGCCCTCATCCGCTCCCTTCCTCCTCACAGTGGTGTGTGTTTCAGTGCTTTGAGCGGTACGAATTATTCCATTCATGTTTTAGGGTTTTTACGATTTCTAAATTGTTTATTGATTGCTTGCATGTTTTGATTCTTATGGTTACGCATGAGATGGAGAAAGGCTCGAGGAAGAGGAAATTATACCTTGGCATTTTGCTTCTGAAAGAAAGTGATGGGGAAAGAGGGGCATGAGTCTGGTGGCGCTCTTTGGTGGCCAAGCGGGGGGAGAGCGTGATGATGACGGCGTTCCTGGTATTTTGTTTCTTTACGTTGTTTGATGATGATCTCGTTTCTGAAAACCCTATATCGTTTTGCTTCTAGATTTTTCCTCTTTCTTCTGGGTTCAATGATGATGATATTCTGAGATTTGCTTGTTGTTGATTTGGTTGTTTTGATTTGAGTTGATGTTGATTACTGATTGTTTGATGATGAAAACCTATTCTGAGAACTTCTTGTTTTGAACTGAGTTTGATTTCCGTTGATGATGAATATATATTCTGAGACTTTTTCTCCTTTGCTTCTCTTCCCTTCTTCTTGTTAAGGATGAAAGCATTTTCTGAAACTATTGTATCTTGGTGTTATTGTCTTCCTCTTTCTGAACATTCATAGTTTATGGTTGAGGATGATGTGAACTGATTTTGCAGCTTGTGGCTTGAGCTGCAGTTTCTTGCAGATTTGTGAGTTTACAGGTTTGTAGGCTTGTGAGTAAATTGCAGTTTTGCTAAATTGCAGTTTGTAGCCTTTGAACCAGGCCTGTAAGTTTTGTTGCTTACAGGTTTTTGGTTTTGAAAGCAGTTTTAGAGTTTAGTACAGGCAGGTTTTGAACTTGTTTGGATTTTAGCTTTTAGTAAGCAGGTTATGCAGTTTTCACAGGTTTGTTGTGTTTGTAAGGTAGGCTTGGGTGTTTGGATTTGCAAGCAGTTTACAAGTTTGTAATGCAGGTTTTGTGTTTTGGAGGCAGTTTGATGTGGGAAGAAGATTTGCTGGCTTGTTTGTGTTTACAAATATGTCTCAAGGTTTTTTGTTTGAGCTTGCAGTTTTAGCAGGTTTGTAACTGAGTGTTTTAGTTTTACAGGTTTGTTGTTTGAGCTTTTGGGAAGGCAGGCTTGCTGTTGAGTTTTTGAAGGCAGGCTTGTTGTTAGCTTGCTTTCTTCTGGTATTTTGTGTGGTTGGAAGCAGGCTTCAGGTTGTGCAGGTTCAGTTGGAGGCAGTTTTGCAGGTTTTTGTGTTTGGTAAGGCAGGCTACAGGTTTCGGGCTTGCTTGACAGGCTTCTGAGTTTGGAGGCAGGCTTGCTGTTTAAGCAGGTTTGCTCATGTTTGTTGAGCTTGAGATGCAGGTTTGAACGCTTGTTTTTGTGTTTTCAAAACAGGTTTTGCAATTTTTCTCTCTCCTCCTGTGCTGGACTGTTAGACTGTTATCTTCACTTTTATATCTTTTTGTTTCTTTGATAACTTGAAAACAACCTGCTTTTTCCAAAACTGCAAACTCTTCTCACTAAAGGTCCTCTCTTTCTCTCTCTCTCCCTTAAGCACCTTTTTGCTTATTATTTTAATTCTGAAAAGTTTGTCTAGGCTGGAAAGTGATGATGGCTAGGACAAGCCTCTTTGGCTTGTAATTTGGTTTATCTCTCTGCATTGTGTACTTTTGATTGCATACTTTCTGCATTGTGTACTTTGCCTTGACAGTTTTGAATCTTGGCGCCTTGGTTTGCCTTAGTTGCTTACTTGATAATTCTGCATTCAGTTTGGTTAATGCATTGTTTAGTTAGCTTGCCATGCTTGCTTATGTTTTTCTTGCTGACTTGGTTTAACTACTGCAGTTTGGTTTAGTTTGCAGTACACTTTGCTTTGCTGACTTGTTTATGTTTTTGTATTTGAACCAAATGTATGATTATATTTTATATCTTTTATTTTTCTCTCTGTGAACCGATAAGAGCGATCTTCTTGTGATTTGCAGAGAGAAATATAAAATATGATGAACATAGCATTTTGATTCCGGCCGGAAAACTTTAATGATGATTTCTTTCTTTTTCTATTTGAAAATCTTTTTCAATTAACTGTGCTGATTTCTTTTCTTTCTTCTTTTTCAGGTGAATGCATCTTGGGCAATAGAGGAAGCAGAGGAAGCAAAAATTCCTTGAGCATGGGAGCATTGGAGCTTAGGAGATTAGATTTATTTTTTCATTTATTGTAAACAAATATTATCTTAAATACCATAAGTTGTAAACTTACAATATTCAAAATAAATTTTGTAACAACATTTGAAATGAATAAAAGTCTTTATCCAAAAGAAATGTTTCTACTGTCAAATATCTTTCAATTCTTCCTTTTCACTTTTAAGATTCCTGATTAAAAACAACTGAAACTGCATTCCAGCATTTTTAACGCATATAACTTAAAATCCAAGTAACCTCTAAAAACTCTGTAATCTCATAACTTGCGACAACATTCCAATCAACATACGCGCTGTATAATAAACAAACAAGCATTCTATTAACCGGCAAACCTTTCATTCTATTAACAAGTAGATGTCTTGATATTCCAAATAACAATCTTAGCTCTTGTTTCAGATAATCAGGCTTTTGAGAACAATCAGTAAATCTTTCAACAAACTTTGAAAAAGTGCGAAAACAATGTAACAGTGAACTGAATTTCTGTGGATTCAATTTCTTCTGAGAGATGCGAGAGAAAAAACCCTAATTCTTGATTTGTTGCCAAAGAAGGGTCTGCTTGATCAATTCCTGAGCCAATCTCAAAAATCAGAGAAAACCCTGGGGTTGTGATTTCTTGTGAGAAAGGGAGGGCATATTTTGGGGTACAACAGTAGGTGATGATGAATTTTGTTGAGATGCCTCTAATTATTGGCAGATATTAAGTTGTAGACTTATGACCAATGTTGAATTATATTGAGTTGTTGTTGAATTATTGTTGTTGTTGTTACTATATTCATACTGTTGTCACATACATAGCATATCAAGTTTGGAGCTCATGCTCGGTAAGTTGGCCTAGATTGGAAAATATAAAGTTGAAGTCTTATGCCTTGTTTATGCCTCTATAAACTGGCAGATTATTAAGTTGAGAGCTTTGCTCCGTTGGTACCATATGCATGTGCATAAAAACAAGTCACATTTCATATTGCATCCTGAGTTGTTGTGTGGGTGAATTGATTATGTTAAATGTTGTTAAAGAGCTACGAAGTGGTGATTTTGTATGAACTTATTATAATATATTATTTATCATGTGTTCTATTATATTGTTCGATATCCCACCCCTTCTGTTTGAATGTTACCCATATGTTGGTAACGTGCATGTAATCCATAGTGAAGGTTGTTTACCTTCAATAGTTCTAGTTGGTGTCATCGCTCTGATACGTAACACTCAGGGGGGATGAACGCTTGTTACTTTATTGTTGTGATTATTTATGTTGCTGAATTTTAAAGTACTTTGTTATTTTTAAAGTTGTTTCAGTTGTACAAAGATGTTATGCCATTCGAATTGAAAATTGTTATTTCGCTGCGTATTTATAAAATTTGTTTTATTCTAAAGACTAAATTATGTGGTTAACAGTTCATCCGCATTTAAATTTTATGTATCTATTTTACATGTGATTAGTTGAAGGTGTTTTTAAGTAATAAGTGTAGCATCATATTTATATGCCAAAATTTTGTAACTATGATTTTAATATTATTCGTCGGGTAGAAATGGGGTGTTACATCTAATCTCGTATGTTTGAATGTTGCTTCTTCGTGGGTAACGTGAAGATGATCCGAAGTAGCTCAAGGTCGTGGTTAGCCAAAGAGTTGTCTCATTTTGCATAGATTGGGTCGGTGTCAGATCTGATACGTAACACTTGGGGGTTTTGCGCTTGCTTTGTTTATGTTAGGAGTAAACTTTTGTATAATTCCATTGTTGAGATTTATCTATTGTTTATGCTGAATTTTTGAAATATGATTCTTATCACTCATGTTGAAGAGTTGAAAGTAATTGATATTTGTTGTACCCCAAAATTTTCCCTCTCATTTTAATCAACACATACTCCTAGAGATCCTCAATTTGCTCAAGTTTGCCAAAGAGTTGACCAGACAAACTCTCTCCTAAGGTAGTGTGTCTCAAATTAGGGTTTCCATTTTCATCAATATGGGTGAACCACAAAGACATAATATTCTCTCCATGGTCTTAATATGTTCTCAAGACCCTACATGTCAAGTTTCATGCCTGTTATACCCCAAAATTTGCCCTCGCATTTTTCCACAAGAAATCGTAGCTTCAGGCGTTTCCTGATTTTTTCAAAACTAACTCAAGAATCAGTCAGACAGACTTTTCTCGTCAGTCAGGACGAAATTAGGGTTTTATTGATTTTTCAGGGGCCCTGGAATGTTTCACACAGTTGGCTTAGGGTTTTGATTGATTTTTAGCTCAATTTTGATCAGGCGAACGCTCTTTGGAATTTAATCAGGAATTAGGTTTTTGGGGCACGTTCTCAAAAGGATTTAATTTCTACAGCATCTTGCAAGTTATTTCGAGGTTTGGGTTGGATTCGCATTTGTTTGACCTAATCAGGTAAAAAGAGGCATTTGGTTTGAATTCACGTTTGTTTGATGGAACCAGTCAAAAGATATATGCAGTGTGGATTTACAGTGTTTGGTAAAAATCGGTGAAAAGGGAATGCGCCTGATCAGTGTTTTGATTAACTGTTGCTTTGCTTTGGAGATACCAGGTTTAACTGATCAATGTGCTAAAGCATTGTTTATTTAAATTACTTATTATTCTAAATTAAGTGATTGAAATTTGTTTTTCAATTATTTTAATTCAAAGAGTTTTAAATAATAGATAAACAATAAAGAAGGAGGAAATAGAATTGATTGGATAATAAGGACTTTTATTTATTCTTGAATTATTTGTACAATTATTGTTTATAATTTAATTACAAACAATGGTTTTACATTAATTTAAATTTAAATAAAAAGAAAACTATCCTATTTTTTTCTAATTCTTCAGTCTTCATTTAGTACCCCTCTCCATTCAAGTATTCATCTGCAAAAGAAAAGAGAAAAAGTCAAAAAAGAAGATAAATAAATAATGACTGATAAATAGAGTTCATCATTAAAAGCAAATGGCCGGGATCAGTTGACCCTCTCTGCAAATCACGGGATTTATCCCGGTTCACAAAGAGGGGTGAAAATATTTGCAAATTAAAGATGAATGCACAAATATAAAAATTACACAATTCAAAAAAATGGTCAAACTGCATAGCTTCAAACAGTGGTGCAAATCAAACTATGAAGGTAAACAGATTGGTCTAACTAAAGATACAAATATCATCAATACTGTCAAGAAGCGTACATCATAGAAAGGAGAAGACAAAATATGCAGTATTCAACATGTATTGCAAGCAGGATATCAATGCATCATTTCCCTAGGCCAATTTGCTTTTTCAGAATTTATGCATAATAAGCAATTTAATATGCTTAAATCTTGGAAAGAGAGAGAAGAAAAGAGGAGAAGTGTGGGCTTACTGTGTGGCTTTAGGCATAAAGAAAATATAGAAAGTAAAACTGCAATAAGACAGTAAGGCAAAAGGCTAAAAGAAGCATATATCAGTGCTACCCAAATTAGACAGAGATATACAGCAGAAGTAATCACAAAACAGGAAATGCCAAAACCTTGCAAGTCTGCCCGGTAGCTTGACCCAAGAAAAGATGCCAAAGCTTGAGATATTCAAAAAGATCCTAGGCGCCAAGGGACCAAGAGGCTGGAAGACAAAAACAAATATAAAAAATTGCAACAGCAAAGCCATAAAGGGACAGATATCAAAAAACAAAAACACAAAAAAAAAAAATACAAACTGCATAAGCCCTCCAACCAAAAGGACCTACTGTCATAACCATAACAAAAAGCCCTCCAACCTGTGAAGCTTCACAAGCAACAAAATCCTGCATATGCCATAAATCCCAAAGCCTGCTGAAACCTCAAAAACAGATAACCTGTCAAAAAGCCTAACATGAAACATGAAGCCTGAAGCCTCAAGCCTCACCTCACCTGAAGCCTAACATAAACCAGAAAAACCCCAAACCTGATTGAGCCATCAAACCAATATCACAAACAAAAAAACCATTCAAAACCTGGCCTAAACCATTCAAAACCTGGCCCGATATCCAAAACAATACCAGCATAAACAACATACCAGCCTAGAGCAAGCAAGGCCATCAACCTGAAATCTCAAACCTCAAGCAAAAACCTGTCAAGGCCATCAAACCTGCTAAGCCATTAAACCTGTCAAAAGCCTAACACACCATCAAGCCCCTGTAAGACCAATTCACCCAACCAATAACCCTCTAAGCCCTCAGAAAAATATCATCACAGGGTAATCGAAAAGCAAGCGATATAAGCATACGAGCAAAGTAGACAACTATCAAGCTCAACAGTTTCAAAGACAAGTTCAAGGCAACTGAGTTAGAAAAAGTTTCAAAGGCAAATTCGAGGCGAAAGAGAAGAAGAAAGTCAGATAAGCATCAAAAGCATCACATTAAACAAGCATACAGAAGAGGAAACTCAGAGGCAACAAAGGCAAGCCAAGAAAGAGAAGAAGAAAAGAAGACGTGTATCAAGCTTTCAGATTGACATCATAAAGCCTAAAAAAGGTAGTACAGAAATACCAAGTGTCGTCCACGCGAGCATCACGTGTCTCCGCCTCAGCTTCCTTGTCCCGACCTCCTACGCACTCAAACCTCCCTCCTCCTCCTTCTCCAGGTAGCTTTTCCACCATCTTTTTCCTTTCATAGAATCTCAAAAAATCACATAAACACAAACTCAGAATCAATGAACATGGAAATCATGAACATGCAAAAAAATCGTAACAAACCTAAGCGAAATAGGAAAATGAACTCACCGAATCCGTCGCCCCTAATGCCATCGCTGGAGGGAAGAGGAGAGTAGAAGGTGCTGGTGGCCATTGAGGAACTCAGAAACGAATGAAGAATCACGCGAAGAAGACGAAACCTCCATGAGCGGCGCACCTCACAAACCCTAAAACTAATATCCCAAATGAAAACACAGTAGAACCCTAAACATTTGTTTCAGTACCTTGGGCCTAGCATGTGTCTCCAATAACTCAAGCCCACACGAGCTGCTGATGCACCCCCCGTTGTCTCCAGTATTGGTTTGAACTTAATGCCTTTAAGGCCCATTTAGAGGTTTAAACCCTTTTCTTTTATAAAACAAGTTATTAATTAACTAACTTAACTTTTTTTAAAGTATTTTATTAATACTAACTTTTCTTTTTTATATATAACATCTTTAAACAATATATTTTTTTTCTCTAACTTAATATATTTTTTACAATATTACATTAATACTAATACATAAAAACACTTTTTTTATTTAAAATATCTAATTCAAATTTTCTTTGTATATACAAATTATAAAGACACTTTTTTTAATATGCATAGTTTAATTAATTTAAAACATTTTATTTAAATATCTTTTGTACATAACAAATAAAAATACTTTTTTTTCTAATTTAATTCTTGATATTTATTTAAAACATACTTTTGTATATAACAAATAAAGATACATTTTTATACACAATATAATTAAGTTGAAAACATTTTTCTTTTCATTAAAATTTTCTTTTTGTGCATATTAAGAGAATACAAGATTATTAATTAAATTAAGTAAACACTTAGTTTTTTTCTTTAGGTCAAAATAATACTCAATACACATTAATTTCACATTGTCGCACCTGTAAATAATTACATATACAAATACACATATGCACGTACACTTACACAATATACTTGCATTTTGATACATTATACATTTGCTTACGTTGACATTCGTTACATTTACATTTGATTGGTTCGATTTGGTTAATTTATCGGACACTATGTTCCTAAGTCTCATCCCCATTCATAAATTTGTACCCCCACTCCCGGATACTTATTTTGTAATAGCGTAGATTTTACATTTCGCAATTTACCGCTTTCAATTATACCATGGTTAGACCTAGGGTTTGCATGTACATAAAATCAAACGCTAGATAACCTAATACAAGACAAACACATGAAATCAATACACAATCACACTTGCACACCCTAGCGTGATCCCACATGTTGCCTTCCAAAATGGGCCATGCTTGCACGTCGAGTATCTTTGGCAAAACAAATTCAAATGATCATAAGTCCCTCGATGACGCTTTCGAATGTTGCCTAAATGGAATGATCAAGTCCCTTAAAGAAATTGCCAAAGACACTTGGCATCATTGCATCCATGGTCCATATGATGACCCGCGCCCGTCCCGAATAAACTTCCTAAACGCAAGATTGTCCACCAAATTCAATGGTGGAACAAAATTGTTTAAAAGGGGTTAAAACATAACAAAAACCTTTGAGTACAATAGGGTAGATAAAGCTCTTAGTTACTTGAGATCAACTTGCAAAAAAAAAACACTTGCCTTCTTTTCAAAAACCACAATTCACAACACTTTCAAAACAAACTCTCAAAAACATTTGAAACATCTTTTCGAAAAGATACACGCCTTTGTAAAATATTCGAGTAAAGAATTGTTACAAGGTTAGCCTAAGACAAGGCATCTTCTTCCAAAACATTTTCAAAAACACTCACACATACACCATTTTCAAGCAATCGAAAATCAAGGCAAGTGATCTAAAAAACCAAGTAACTAAGAGCCCATGGATAACCATGGATGAAAAGGGTGCTAATACCTTCCCTTTTCATAATCTACCCCCCGAACCCACGAAATATCTCAAAAGGTTTTTGCTGTGCTTTTTCAACCTTTCCTTTAGGATAAAATAAAAAGTCGGTGGCGACTCTTGCTCAACCGCACAAGTGCGAATACGAACGCAAAACCCTAGTCAGTTCTCCCACCGTATCACAGAACTGGCGACTCTGCTGGGGATCTCTTTAAAAGTGGGGTTACCTTAGGGTTTAGATCACCTTTACTTTCTTGCTTTGATTGACTTGATTGCTTTATCTTTTGGGTTCTTGTTTAGGTTTATTGTAAATCCTCCACCCGGATTTGGGGCACTTTCTTAGGTAAATAGCAAAAAAACTGCGAGGGAACTGTGCGGGGTATACCGACATGGTTGAAGCAGTAAGCTATGTTAGTGTGACATATTTGTGAGTACCGGTAACCCTTGAGTAGTCAAGGAGAGTACGGGGCCGCTGTGTGATGTCATGAAGCACTAACGAACTCTTAGAACCTTAATTGACCATCTTAGCCTTTTTAGGGGTAGTGAGATGACCGACTTTGGTGCAGTCCGAAGTTGGTAGATACTCGATACTACACTCTTTTGAGGACTGTTTTCTTGGAATATTTTGGTCGCCAGTAAGTGGCTAAACCGAAACAATGAACACAGAAAACAATCCAATGATATTGAGCTCCTTAGAACCCGGTTACTTTTGATAGGACAGGTTTTAACCAACGAACTGAAAGAGGGTAGTACCTGAACCTCATGCAAGCCTAAACCTAAGGACTTGTCTGCTCTGTGTGAATATGTTTGTCTGTATATACACTCACTTGCTTTTCGCATACATGTACATGACATCATGACATCATACCATAGAATTTTCAATAACCATTTCAAGGATCTCGAGGATTCTTTTGATGCAGGGTTACGTTGAACCAGACATCAACCAAGGGGAAAGAGGTTTCTCCTCTAAACAAATGCCGGCAAAGATCGAGTGCAACAACTTGAATCAGTGGCTATGACCCACTCGACATGGTGAGCTTGATTCTCGTGGAAAGACATCCACCGATACAAAGTTCTCCAATCAAAGTTCAAATACAACAACTTGAATCAGTGGCTATGACCCACTTGACATGGTGAGCTTGATTCTCGTGGAAAGACATCCACCGATACAAAGTTCTCCAGTCAAAGTTCAAATACAACAACTTGAATCAGTGGCTATGACCCACTTGACATGGTGAGCTTGATTCTCGTGGAAAGACATCCACCGGTGCGGAGATCTCCAATCCAAGAGCAAAGTTCAACCTCTAACATTTTCTTGTGTTTACCCCAAAAGATTCTTGAAAGCATGCATCCACATATCATGCATTGCATTTTGACAGTCTTTCCTTTTTCAGGTTTCCTTACTCTCCTGCTGTTTATTTCAGTAAGAGATGGCCCTAGAAAGGTCTGTCAAAGACATCCAAGACCAGACTGCTCAACTGCAAGAGATGTTCCTGAACTTGTCTCTGGGGTAAGAAGAGATGAAAGCTCTCCTCACAAAGGGCTTGGAGAATTCCAACAATGCCAGGAGTGATCAGCTTGCGGAGCTGTAGTTTGATCTGACAACCTTGAGGACCCAAGTGATGGGACAGTTGGTGGGCCAGATGGCTCTCATCCAAGACCTATCTCAAAGACAAGAGGAACTCAGAGTTCTTGTCCGCCAACTGCTTCCAAACAACCAATTGGGGTAAACAGCTGAGGTTGAAGAGCAAGTCACCGCTCAGCCTCCATCCACTCAAGAAGACAAAGGGAAAGCTCCTTTGCTTGCTTCAGGGTCACAAGCCCATCAACAACCTCGCCAGCGTCCACGGGGTAATCGGCGTAAGCAAGAAACGTCGGGAAGACAGTTCACGGAGACTGAAATACCATCATTTTTCATACTGAAGCGCCTGATGGAGGTCAACTTGCTTACCATAAAGGACCCTCCTCAGAAGCCCAATATCTCCTCTCCTCACTATCATCCCGATGCATTTTGTGTTTACCACTCCTACAGTCTGGGACACGACACCAACGACTGTTGGGCCTTGAAGAACAAGATTCAAGATCTGATCGACATTGGGGTGCTGGAATTCATGCCAGACGGTGAGATGAAGATCTTCCGTTAAAGGGTTCTCCACTTGAAGTGACGAAGCTCAAGCTGAAAGACTTTTGCTTCTTTTTGAATTTTCAAAGTTGTAATTTCTTTTGCTGTCAAACAATTATCTGTTGATGTTAAACTCTGTTTTCATTAATGCATTGCATATGTTTGTCTTGAATTCATCCATTCGTTTCACTACTCTTATGCTTTTCTTTATGATATTTGACTCTTGATAAAAAAGCTATAGGCCTTTAGAGGGAGGATGACGAAACAATACCATGATCTTATACATTATGCTTCTGAACAGACCTTGCTGATGATGTACAAGCATTTCTTTCAATCCCCAAACACTGGAGTTATAAGGAAGTTAATCCCTAGTCAACCCCTTCGAGCCAAAGAAGTAGGAGTTTTTTGTTCTAGGCAATTAAAACCTTTGATATAAACCTGGGGCAGGGTAGTACCTCAGTTAATTCAAAAGAAAATGCGCATTGAAGTCGCAAACTCTCAGTTCGTAATACAACGAACGATGTCAAAAAAGAAAGCATTCCTTTGGAATCAAAAGACAAGGGTGGTTCCCTATCACATAGACAGTCAATCTCTCAAAAGAGAAAAAGCCCACCGAGCCAAAACCTATAAAGGAGGCTTAAGAAAGCTGGGGCATCCCGCTGACAGTAATCTCGAAAACGGGAACAGTCAGGCAAAAGTTAGGGATAACAAATCAAAATCAAAATAGTGAGTTCATTACAAAATCCTCAACAACATGAAGAAAAAAAAGGGAGATGATGATTGTTTCCCCAAATTCAACTGGTGAACCATCGCCCAAAAGTCGTTCCAAACTCAAAACAGAGTGTGACGCACAATTAACTGAGCTTAGGTTGAAGGACATCACGAAGAGTGGGTGGGTACAAATATACTTTGAGCCTTTATCCTTTGTTTACTAAACCGTGAACTAGGCCACGTTACAACCCTTCAAAAGTCCTAATTGAAGCATGGGTTAGTTCGAAAGCATACTGTTACAAAAGGTATCCTGACTCCTGTAGGGCGTTGCTCTAAATCTTGTGTTGACTTGTCTTATGAAAAGTTTTCTGCTAAAAACGTATTTCTCAAAAAAAAAAAAAACTTCGAGACAAACATAAACTTTGCATTATTTGAATATCACTGTCTGCATTTGACTTTTTTGTTTGACAGCGAAGAAATTCATACGAAGAATGTTCGGAGGAACGAAAACTCTCTCAGTAAGTAAAAATCACTTCAAGAGGATAACACTTCCATTGCAAATCTCCTATCAACAAGGGGCATGACATGTCGCAATTCAATTAACCTGGGGCAGTCCAGCCAAGGTCCAACAGATCTTTCAAAGTTCAGTTAACCTGGGGCAGTCCAGTCAAGATTTCAAGAAATCTCTCAATATGTAGAGTAATCTGATTCAAGACTCCTTCATCACCACTTGGGGCATTCGAATGTCAAAAGTGTTCAACAAATCAACTATTACATTTCCAGACTCGATTCCTGTATCTAGCCAGGGCACGTCTAAAGAGTTCCAGATCAACACCTGTAACAAGCCAGGAAACATCTGTGGACGACCGATTGTAGACCAACACCTGTAACAAGCCAGGAGATTATCTACATCACCACTTGGGGCATTCGAATGTCAAAAGTGTTCAAAAACCCGATGCAGTTTTACACAAGCTTATCCTCAGGAAGCCCTACACCGGTTCCTCTTCAAGACTTCTGAAAACAGTTTATGGATTATTCCCAACAACGGATGTTAATCTATCAGCTTGTTCAGATGCAACCTTTGAAAATAGTTTACGGACGCTTCCCAACAACGGATGCTGCTCTATTGCTGATTCAACTTCAAGACTTCTGAAAACAGTTCACGGGTTCTCCAAGTAACGGATGGTAACCTATCACTTGTTTAGATTCTTCAAGACTTCTGAAAACAGTTTATGGATTCTTCCCAACAACGGATGTTAATCTATCAGCTTGTTCAGATGCAACCTTTGAAAACAGTTTACGGACGCTTCCCAACAACAGATGCTGCTCTATTGCTGATTCAACTTCAAGATTTCTGAAAACAGTTCACGGGTTCTCCAAGTAACGGATGTTAACCTATCGCTTGTTCAGATTCTTCTCAAGACTTCTGAAAACAGTTTATGGATTCTTCCCAACAACGGATGTTAATCTATTACTTGTTCAGATGCAACCTTTGAAAACAGTTTACGGATGCTTCCCAACAACGGATGCTGCTCTATTGCTTATTCAACTTCTCAACATTCTGAAAACAGTTTACGAATTCTCCAGTAACGGATGTCAATCTATCGCTTGTTCAGATTCCAAGCCTTCACCTTCAGCAATCAGAGGACTCTCGCAATCCCCAGCCAGAGAATCTTCCAGAAGCTAACTCCACTCAGAGTCAAGTCTCATTATCCCCAGCGAAGCTAAAACGTCAAATTACCAATCCCTGGCGGAGCCAGACTAATGAGCCTTCTCCCCACAGAGTTTTGGGAGGGCAAATCTTGAGTTCCCCAGTGAAGTCGCCAGAGTTACTTCCCATCAAGCTGAAGATTCTCAATCTTACCCCCCCAGCATGAGTCTATTAGAGTGGAACTCCCCAGTAGAAGTCATCAGGAACTCCCCAGAAGATTAGTATACTACCCAAGCTCCTTTTTCTCCAGCAACAACCAGGAGTTATTCCTTCCGGCAGCAGTCAGGATACTGTCATTTTCAAGCCATCTCGGATTCATCTATCCCTTGCAAGACAGCTCTCCAGCTTACATGCGCATCCATTTACATTCACGCTACATAACATACATTACATCATGCATCATGACATCGCATATAACTAACTCTTTGCCTTTTCAGGTAAGATCAATCGAAAGACTAAAATCATTATCTTCCAAGATTCTTTCCAGGAATATTTCAGATGCGACCCAAACACAGCGACATTATGACACTTATTCCGGATTCATCCAGATGTAGTTTTACACGAGCTCATCATCAGGAAACCCTACACCGATTCCTATTCAATCTTAAGATTTCTAAAAACAGTTCACGGGTTCTCCAAGTAACGGATGTTAACCTATCACTTGTTCAGATTCTTCTCAAGACTTCTGAAAACAGTTTATGGATTCTTCCCAACAACGGATGTTAATCTATCAGCTTGTTCAGATGCAACCTTTGAAAACAGTTTACGGACGCTTCCCAACAACGGATGCTGCTCTATTGCTGATTCAACTTCAAGATTTCTGAAAACAGTTCACGGGTTCTCCAAGTAACGGATTTTAACCAATCACTTGTTCAGATTCTTCTCAAGACTTCTGAAAACAGTTCACGGGTTCTCCAAGTAACGGATGTTAACCAATCACTTGTTCAGACTCTTCTCAACTTTTGAAAATAGTTTACGGACGCTTCCCAACAACGGATGCTGCTCTATTGCTTATTCAACTTCAAGACTTCTGAAAACAGTTCACGGGTTCTCCAAGTAACGGATGTTAACCTATCACTTGTTCAGACTCTTCTCAACTTTTGAAAACAGTTTACGGACGCTCCCCAACAACGGATGTTGCTCTATTGCTTATTCAACTTCAAGACTTCTGAAAACAGTTCACGGATTCTCCAGACACGGATGTCAATCTATTGCTTATTCAGACCCCCAGTTCAGAGACGTTCCGAAACATGGAGGCCTCTCGTCCACTCACCGTTGACATATAGTTCAACATTTCCAAATGGCATCTTTAAGCCCATTTCCGGATGGCATCTCTAAGCCCATCCCTCGACAAGATCCTATCGTATCCGATGGCATCTTTAAGCCCATTCACCTCTACCAACACATCGCCGAGTGCAAATTTTTCTGGGTACTTTAGTGTCCAATCTTCTTTTACCTTCAAGTCGCGAAAGGCAAACCCGCCAATCTAACTCTTCAGGTTCAAGAAGATTGAACAGGGGCAACTGTTATACCCCAAAATTTGCCCTCGCATTTTTCCACAAGAAATCGTAGCTTCAGGCGTTTCCTGATTTTTTCAAAACTAACTCAAGAATCAGTCAGACAGACTTTTCTCGTCAGTCAGGACGAAATTAGGGTTTTATTGATTTTTCAGGGGCCCTGGAATGTTTCACACAGTTGGCTTAGGGTTTTGATTGATTTTTAGCTCAATTTTGATCAGGCGAACGCTCTTTGGAATTTAATCAGGAATTAGGTTTTTGGGGCATGTTCTCAAAAGGATTTAATTTCTACAGCATCTTGCAAGTTATTTCGAGGTTTGGGTTGGATTCGCATTTGTTTGACCTAATCAGGTAAAAAGAGGCATTTGGTTTGAATTCACGTTTGTTTGATGGAACCAGTCAAAAGATATATGCAGTGTGGATTTACAGTGTTTGGTAAAAATCGGTGAAAAGGGAATGCGCCTGATCAGTGTTTTGATTAACTGTTGCTTTGCTTTGGAGATACCAGGTTTAACTGATCAATGTGCTAAAGCATTGTTTATTTAAATTACTTATTATTCTAAATTAAGTGATTGAAATTTGTTTTTCAATTATTTTAATTCAAAGAGTTTTAAATAATAGATAAACAATAAAGAAGGAGGAAATAGAATTGATTGGATAATAAGGACTTTTATTTATTCTTGAATTATTTGTACAATTATTTTTATAATTTAATTACAAACAATGGTTTTACATTAATTTAAATTTAAATAAAAAGAAAACTATCCTATTTTTTTTCTAATTCTTCAGTCTTCATTTAGTACCCCTCTCCATTCAAGTATTCATCTGCAAAAGAAAAGAGAAAAAGTCAAAAAAGCTGATAAATAAATAATGACTGATAAATAGAGTTCATCATTAAAAGAAAACGGCCGGGATCAGTTGACCCTCTCTGCAAATCACGGGATTTCACCCGGTTCACAAAGAGGGGTGAAAATATTTGCAAATTAAAGATGAATGCACAAATATAAAAATTGCACAATTCAAAAAAATGGTCAAACTGCATAGCTTCAAACAGTGGTGCAAATCAAACTATGAAGGTAAACAGATTGGTCTAACTAAAGACACAAATATCATCAATACTGTCAAGAAGCGTACAACATAGAAAGGAGAAGACAAAATATGCAGTATTCAACATGTATTGCAAGCAGGATATCAATGCATCATTTCCCTAGGCCAATTTGCTTTTTCAGAATTTATGCATAATAAGCAATTTAATATGCTTAAATCTTGGAAAGAGAGAGAAGAAAAGAGGAGAAGTGTGGGCTTACTGTGTGGCTTTAGGCATAAAGAAAATATAGAAAGTAAAACTGCAATAAGACAGTAAGGCAAAAGGCTAAAAGAAGCATATATCAGTGCTACCCAAATTAGACAGAGATATACAGCAGAAGTAATCACAAAACAGGAAATGCCAAAACCTTGCAAGTCTGCCCAGTAGCTTGACCCAAGAAAAGATGCCAAAGCTTGAGATATTCAAAAAGATCCTAGGCGCCAAGGGACCAAGAGGCTGGAAGACAAAAACAAATATAAAAAATTGCAACAGCAAAGCCATA
Source organism: Vicia faba (assembly GCA_948472305.1). Lineage (NCBI taxonomy): Eukaryota > Viridiplantae > Streptophyta > Magnoliopsida > Fabales > Fabaceae > Vicia > Vicia faba. The sequence goes on from OX451738.1 coordinate 1,139,376,939, forward strand.
AAGGGACAGATATCAAAAAACAAAAACACACAAAAAAAAAATATACAAACTGCATAAGCCCTCCAACCAAAAGGACCTACTGTCATAACCATAACAAAAAGCCCTCCAACCTGTGAAGCTTCACAAGCAACAAAATCCTGCATATGCCATAAATCCCAAAGCCTGCTGAAACCTCAAAAACAGATAACCTGTCAAAAAGCCTAACATGAAACATGAAGCCTGAAGCCTCAAGCCTCACCTCACCTGAAGCCTAACATAAACCAGAAAAACCCCAAACCTGATTGAGCCATCAAACCAATATCACAAACAAAAAAACCATTCAAAACCTGGCCTAAACCATTCAAAACCTGGCCCGATATCCAAAACCATACCAGCATAAACAACATACCAGCCTAGAGCAAGCAAGGCCATCAACCTGAAATCTCAAACCTCAAGCAAAAACCTGTCAAGGCCATCAAACCTGCTAAGCCATTAAACCTGTCAAAAGCCTAACACACCATCAAGCCCCTGTAAGACCAATTCACCCAACCAATAACCCTCTAAGCCCTCAGAAAAATATCATCACAGGGCAATCGAAAAGCAAGCGATATAAGCATACGAGCAAAGTAGACAACTATCAAGCTCAACAGTTTCAAAGACAAGTTCAAGGCAACTGAGTTAGAAAAAGTTTCAAAGGCAAATTCGAGGCAAAAGAGAAGAAGAAAGTCAGATAAGCATCAAAAGCATCACATTAAACAAGCATACAGAAGAGGCAACTCAGAGGCAACAAAGGCAAGCCAAGAAAGAGAAGAAGAAAAGAAGACGTGTATCAAGCTTTCAGATTGACATCATAAAGCCTAAAAAAGGTAGTACAGAAATACCAAGTGTCGTCCACGCGAGCATCACGTGTCTCCGCCTCAGCTTCCTTGTCCCGGCCTCCTACGCACTCAAACCTCCCTCCTCCTCCTTCTCCAGGTAGCTTTTCCACCATCTTTTTCCTTTCATAGAATCTCAAAAAATCACATAAACACAAACTCAGAATCAATGAACATGGAAATCATGAACATGCAAAAAAATCGTAACAAACCTAAGCGAAATAGGAAAATGAACTCACCGAATCCGTCGCCCCTAATGCCATCGCTGGAGGGAAGAGGAGAGTAGAAGGTGCTGGTGGCCATTGAGGAACTCAGAAACGAATGAAGAATCACGCGAAGAAGACGAAACCTCCATGAGCAGCGCACCTCACAAACCCTAAAACTAATGTCCCAAATGAAAACACAGTAGAACCCTAAACATTTGTTTCAGTACCTTGGGCCTAGCATGTGTCTCCAATAACTCAAGCCCACACGAGCTGCTGATGCACCCCCCCTTGTCTCCAGTATTGGTTTGAACTTAATGCCTTTAAGGCCCATTTAGAGGTTTAAACCCTTTTCTTTTATAAAACAAGTTATTAATTAACTAACTTAACTTTTTTTAAAGTATTTTATTAATACTAACTTTTCTTTTTTATATATAACATCTTTAAACAATATATTTTTTTTTCTCTAACTTAATATATTTTTTACAATATTACATTAATACTAATACATAAAAACACTTTTTTTATTTAAAATATCTAATTCAAAATTTCTTTGTATGTACAAATTATAAAGACACTTTTTTTTTTATATGCATAGTTTAATTAATTTAAAACATTTTATTTAAATATCTTTTGTACATAACAAATAAAAATACTTTTTTTTCTAATTTAATTCTTGATATTTATTTAAAACATACTTTTGTATATAACAAATAAAGATACATTTTTATACACAATATAATTAAGTTGAAAACATTTTTCTTTTCATTAAAATTTTCTTTTTGTGCATATTAAGAGAATACAAGATTATTAATTAAATTAAGTAAACACTTAGTTTTTTTCTTTAGGTCAAAATAATACTCAATACACATTAATTTCACATTGTCGCACCTGTAAATAATTACATATACAAATACACATATGCACGTACACTTACACAATATACTTGCATTTTGATACATTATACATTTGCTTACATTGACATTCGTTACATTTACATTTGATTGGTTCGATTTGGTTAATTTATCGGACACTATGTTCCTAAGTCTCATCCCCATTCATAAATTTGTACCCCCACTCCCGGATACTTATTTTGTAATAGCGTAGATTTTACATTTCGCAATTTACCGCTTTCAATTATACCATGGTTAGACCTAGGGTTTGCATGTACATAAAATCAAACGCTAGATAACCTAATACAAGACAAATACATGAAATCAATACACAATCACACTTGCACACCCTAGCGTGATCCCACATGTTGCCTTCCAAAATGGGCCATGCTTGCACGTCGAGTATCTTTGGCAAAACAAATTCAAATGATCATAAGTCCCTCGATGACGCTTTCGAATGTTGCCTAAACGGAATGATCAAGTCCCTTAAAGAAATTGCCAAAGACACTTGGCATCATTGCATCCATGGTCCATACGATGACCCGCGCCCGTCCCAATTAAACTTCCTAAATGCAAGATTGTCCACCAAATTCAATGGTGGAACAAAATTGTTTAAAAGGGGTTAAAACATAACAAAAACCTTTGAGTACAATAGGGTAGATAAAGCTCTTAGTTACTTGAGATCAACTTGCAAAAAAAAAAACACTTGCCTTCTTTTCAAAAACCACAATCCACAACACTTTCAAAACAAACTCTCAAAAACATTTGAAACATCTTTTCGAAAAGATACACGCCTTTGTAAAATATTCGAGTAAAGAATTGTTACAAGGTTAGCCTAAGACAAGGCATCTTCTTCCAAAACATTTTCAAAAACACTCACACATACACCATTTTCAAGCAATCGAAAATCAAGGCAAGTGATCTAAAAAACCAAGTAACTAAGAGCCCATGGATAACCATGGATGAAAAGGGTGCTAATACCTTCCCTTTTCATAATCTACCCCCCGAACCCACGAAATATCTCAAAAGGTTTTTGCTGTGCTTTTTCAACCTTTCCTTTAGGATAAAATAAAAAGTCGGTGGCGACTCTTGCTCAACCGCACAAGTGCGAATACGAACGCAAAACCCTAGTCAGTTCTCCCACCGTATCACAGAACTGGCGACTCTGCTGGGGATCTCTTTAAAAGTGGGGTTACCTTAGGGTTTAGATCACCTTTACTTTCTTGCTTTGATTGACTTGATTGCTTTATCTTTTGGGTTCTTGTTTAGGTTTGTTGTAAATCCTCCACCTGGATTTAGGGCACTTTCTTAGGTAAATAGCAAAAAAACTGCGAGGGAACTGTGCGGGGTATACCGACATGGTTGAAGCAGTAAGCTATGTTAGTGTGACATATTTGTGAGTACCGGTAACCCTTGAGTAGTCAAGGAGAGTACAGGGCCGCTGTGTGATGTCATGAAGCACTAACGAACTTTTAGAACCTTAATTGACCATCTTAGCCTTTTTAGGGGTAGTGAGATGACCGACTTTGGTGCAGTCCGAAGTTGGTAGATACTCGATACTACACTCTTTTGAGGACTGTTTTATTGGAATATTTTGGTCGCCAGTAAGTGGCTAAACCGAAACAATGAACACAGAAAACAATCCAATGATATTGAGCTCCTTAGAACCCGGTTACTTTTGATAGGACAGGTTTTAACCAACGAACTGAAAGAGGGTAGTACCTGAACCTCATGCAAGCCTAAACCTAAGGACTTGTCTGCTTTGTGTGAATATGTTTGTCTGTATATACACTCACTTGCTTTTCGCATACATGTACATGACATCATGACATCATACCATAGAATTTTCAATAACCATTTCAAGGATCTCGAGGATTCTTTTGATGCAGGGTTACGTTGAACCAGACATCTACCAAGGGGAAAGAGGTTTCTCCTCTAAACAAATGCCGGCAAAGATCGAGTGCAACAACTTGAATCAGTGGCTATGACCCACTCGACATGGTGAGCTTGATTCTCGTGGAAAGACATCCACCGATACAAAGTTCTCCAATCAAAGTTCAAATACAACAACTTGAATCAGTGGCTATGACCCACTTGACATGGTGAGCTTGATTCTCGTGGAAAGACATCCACCGATACAAAGTTCTCCAGTCAAAGTTCAAATACAACAACTTGAATCAGTGGCTATGACCCACTTGACATGGTGAGCTTGATTCTCGTGGAAAGACATCCACCGGTGCGGAGATCTCCAATCCAAGAGCAAAGTTCAACCTCTAGCATTTTCTTGTGTTTACCCCAAAAGATTCTTGAAAGCATGCATCCACATATCATGCATTGCATTTTGACAGTCTTTCCTTTTTCAGGTTTCCTTACTCTCCTGCTGTTTATTTCAGTAAGAGATGGCCCTAGAAAGGTCTGTCAAAGACATCCAAGACCAGACTGCTCAGCTGCAGGAGATGTTCCTGAACTTGTCTCTGGGCAAGAAGAGATGAAAGCTCTCCTCACAAAGGGCTTGGAGAATTCCAACAATGCCAGGAGTGATCAGCTTGCGGAGCTGCAGTTTAATCTGACAACCTTGAGGACCCAAGTGATGGGACAGTTGGTGGGCCAGATGGCTCTCATCCAAGACCTATCTCAAAGACAAGAGGAACTCAGAGTTCTTGTCCTCCAACTGCTTCCAAACAACCAATTGGGGTAAACAGCTGAGGTTGAAGAGCAAGTCACCGCTCAGCCTCCATCCACTCAAGAAGACAAAGGGAAAGCTCCTTTTCTTGCTTCAGGGTCACAAGCCCATCAACAACCTCGCCAGCGTCCACGGGGTAATCGGCGTAAGCAAGAAACGTCGGGAAGACAGTTCACGGAGACTGAAATACCATCATTTTTCATACTGAAGCACCTGATGGAGGTCAACTTGCTTACCTTAAAGGACCCTCCTCAGAAGCCCAATATCTCCTCTCCTCACTATCATCCCGATGCATTTTGTGTTTACCACTCCTACAGTCCGGGACACGACACCAACGACTGTTGGGCCTTGAAGAACAAGATTCAAGATCTGATCGACATTGGGGTGCTGGAATTCATGTCAGACGGTGAGATGAAGATCTTCCGTTAAAGGGTTCTCCACTTGAAGTGACGAAGCTCAAGCTGAAAGACTTTTGCTTCTTTTTGAATTTTCAAAGTTGTAATTTCTTTTGCTGTCAAACAATTATCTGTTGATGTTAAACTCTGTTTTCATTAATGCATTGCATATGTTTGTCTTGAATTCATCCATTCGTTTCACTACTCTTATGCTTTTCTTTATGATATTTGACTCTTGATAAAAAAGCTATAGGCCTTTAGAGGGAGGATGACGAAACAATACCATGATCTTATATATTATGCTTCTGAACAGACCTTGCTGATGATGTACAGGCATTTCTTTCAATCCCCAAACATTGGAGTTATAAGGAAGTTAATCCCTAGTCAACCCCTTCGAGCCAAAGAAGTAGGAGTTTTTTGTTCTAGGCAATTAAAACCTTTGATATAAACCTGGGGCAGGGTAGTACCTCAGTTAATTCAAAAGAAAATGCGCATTGAAGTCGTAAACTCTCAGTTCGTAATACAACGAACGATGTCAAAAAAGAAAGCATTCCTTTGGAATCAAAAGACAAGGGTGGTTCCCTATCACATAGACAGTCAATCTCTCAAAAGAGAAAAAGCCCACCGAGCCAAAACCTATAAAGGAGGCTTAAGAAAGCTGGGGCATCCCGCTGACAGTAATCTCGAAAACGGGAACAGTCAGGCAAAAGTTAGGGATAACAAATCAAAATCAAAATAGTGAGGTCATTACAATATCCTCAACAACATGAAGAAAAAAAAAGGGAGATGATGACTGTTTCCCCAAATTCAACTGGTGAACCATCGCCCAAAAGTCGTTCCAAACTCAAAACAGAGTGTGACGCACAATTAACTGAGCTTAGGTTGAAGGACATCACGAAGAGCGGGTGGGTACAAATATACTTTGAGCCTTTATCCTTTGTTCCCTAAACCGTGAACCAGGCCACGTTACAACCCTTCAAAAGTCCTAATTGAAGCATGGGTTAGTTCGAAAGCATACTGTTACAAAAGGTATCCTGACTCCTGTAGGGCTTTGCTCTAAATCTTGTGTTGACTTGTCTTATGAAAAGTTTTCTGCTAAAAACGCATTTCTCAAAACAAAAAAACTTCGAGACAAACATAAACTTTGCATTATTTGAATATCACTGTCTGCATTTGACTTTTTTGTTTGACAGCGAATAAATTCATACGAAGAATGTTCGGAGGAACGAAAACTCTCTCAGTAAGTAAAAATCACTTCAAGAGGATAACACTTCCATTGCAAATCTCCTATCAACAAGGGGCATGACATGTCGCAATTCAATTAACCTGGGGCAGTCCAGCCAAGGTCCAACAGATCTTTCAAAGTTCAGTTAACCTGGGGCAGTCCAGTCAAGATTTCAAGAAATCTCTCAATATGCAGAGTAATCTGATTCAAGACTCCTTCATCACCACTTGGGGCATTCGAATGTCAAAAGTGTTCAACAAATCAACTATTACATTTCCAGACTCGATTCCTTTATCTAGCCAGGGCACGTCTAAAGAGTTCCAGATCAACACCTGTAACAAGCCAGGAAACATCTGTGGACGACCGATTGTAGACCAACACCTGTAACAAGCCAGGAGATTATCTACATCACCACTTGGGCCATTCGAATGTCAAAAGTGTTCAAAAACCCGATGCAGTTTTACACAAGCTTATCCTCAGGAAGCCCTACACCGGTTCCTCTTCAAGACTTCTGAAAACAGTTTATGGATTCTTCCCAACAACGGATGTTAATCTATCAGCTTGTTCAGATGCAACCTTTGAAAATAGTTTACGGACGCTTCCCAACAACGGATGCTGCTCTATTGCTGATTCAACTTCAAGATTTCTGAAAACAGTTCACGGGTTCTCCAAGTAACGGATGGTAACCTATCACTTGTTCAGATTCTTCAAGACTTCTGAAAACAGTTTATGGATTCTTCCCAACAACGGATGTTAATCTATCAGCTTGTTCAGATGCAACCTTTGAAAACAGTTTACGGACGCTTCCCAACAACGGATGCTGCTCTATTGCTGATTCAACTTCAAGATTTCTGAAAACAGTTCACGGGTTCTCCAAGTAACGGATGTTAACCTATCGCTTGTTCAGATTCTTCTCAAGACTTCTGAAAACAGTTTATGGATTCTTCCCAACAACGGATGTTAATCTATTACTTGTTCAGATGCAACCTTTGAAAACAGTTTACGGATGCTTCCCAACAACGGATGCTGCTCTATTGCTTATTCAACTTCTCAACATTCTGAAAACAGTTTACGGATTCTCCAGTAACGGATGTAAATCTATCGCTTGTTCAGATTCCAAGCCTTCACCTGCAGCAATCAGAGGACTCTCGCAATCCCCAGCCAGAGAACCTTCCAGAAGCTAACTCCACTCAGAGTCAAGTCTCATTATCCCCAGCGAAGCTAAAACGTCAAATTACCAATCCCTGGCGGAGCCAGACTAATGAGCCTTCTCCCCACAGAGTTTTGGGAGGGCAAATCTTGAGTTCCCCAGTGAAGTCGTCAGAGTTACTTCCCATCGAGCTGAAGATTCTCAATCTTACCTCCCCAGCATGAGTCTATTAGAGTGGAACTCCCCAGTAGAAGTCATCAGGAACTCCCCAGAAGATTGGTATACAACCCAAGCTCCTTTTTCTCCAGCAACAACCAGGAGTTATTCCTTCCGGCAGCAGTCAGGATACTGTCATTTTCAAGCCATCCCGGATTCATCTATCCCTTGCAAGACAACTCTCCAGCTTACATGCGCATCCATTTACATTCGTGCTACATAACATACATTACATCATGCATCATGACATCGCATATAACTAACTCTTTGCCTTTTAAGGTAAGATCAATCGAAAGACTAAAATCATTATCTTCCAAGATTCTTTCCAGGAATATTTCAGATGCGACCCAAACACAACGACATTATGACACTTATTCCGGATTCATCCAGATGTAGTTTTACACGAGCTCATCATCAGGAAACCCTACACCGATTCCTATTCAATCTTAAGATTTCTGAAAACAGTTCACGGGTTCTCCAAGTAACGGATGTTAACCTATCACTTGTTCAGATTCTTCTCAAGACTTCTGAAAACAGTTTATGGATTCTTCCCAACAACGGATGTTAATCTATCAGCTTGTTCAGATGCAACCTTTGAAAACAGTTTACGAACGCTTCCCAACAACGGATGCTGCTCTATTGCTGATTCAACTTCAAGATTTCTGAAAACAGTTCACGGGTTCTCCAAGTAACGGATGTTAACCTATCACTTGTTCAGATTCTTCTCAAGACTTCTGAAAACAGTTCACGGGTTCTCCAAGTAACGGATGTTAACCTATCACTTGTTCAGACTCTTCTCAACTTTTGAAAACAGTTTACGGACGCTTCCCAACAAAGGATGCTGCTCTATTTCTTATTCAACTTCAAGACTTCTGAAAACAGTTCACGGGTTCTCCAAGTAACGGATGTTAACCTATCACTTGTTCAGACTCTTCTCAACTTTTGAAAACAGTTTACGGACGCTCCCCAACAACGGATGCTGCTCTATTGCTTATTCAACTTCAAGACTTCTGAAAACAGTTCACGGATTCTCCAGACACGGATGTCAATCTATTGCTTATTCAGACCCCCAGTTCAGAGACGTTCCGAAACATGGAGGCCTCTCGTCCACTCACCGTTGACATATAGTTCAACATTTCCAAATGGCATCTTTAAGCCCATTTCCGGATGGCATCTCTAAGCCCATCCCCCGACAAGATCCTATCGTATCAGATGGCATCTTTAAGCCCATTCACCTCTACCAACACATCGCCGAGTGCAAATTTTTCTGGGTACTTTAGTGTCCAATCTTCTTTTACCTTCAAGTCGCGAAAGGCAAACCCGCCAATCTAACTCTTCAGGTTCAAGAAGATTGAACAGGGGCAACTGTTATACCCCAAAATTTGCCCTCGCATTTTTCCACAAGAAATCGTAGCTTCAGGCGTTTCCTGATTTTTTCAAAACTAACTCAAGAATCAGTCAGACAGACTTTTCTCGTCAGTCAGGACGAAATTAGGGTTTTATTGATTTTTCAGGGGGCCTGGAATGTTTCACACAGTTGGCTTAGGGTTTTGATTGATTTTTAGCTCAATTTTGATCAGGCGAACGCTCTTTGGAATTTAATCAGGAATTAGGTTTTTGGGGCACGTTCTCAAAAGGATTTAATTTCTACAGCATCTTGCAAGTTATTTCGAGGTTTGGGTTGGATTCGCATTTGTTTGACCTAGTCAGGTAAAAAGAGGCATTTGGTTTGAATTCACGTTTGTTTGATGGAACCAGTCAAAAGATATATGCAGTGTGGATTTACAGTGTTTGGTAAAAATCGGTGAAAAGGGAATGCGTCTGATCAGTGTTTTGATTAACTGTTGCTTTGCTTTGGAGATACCAGGTTTAACTGATCAATGTGCTAAAGCATTGTTTATTTAAATTACTTATTATTCTAAATTAAGTGATTGAAATTTGTTTTTCAATTATTTTAATTCAAAGAGTTTTAAATAATAGATAAACAATAAAGAAGGAGGAAATAGAATTGATTGGATAATAAGGACTTTTATTTATTCTTGAATTATTTGTACAATTATTGTTTATAATTTAATTACAAACAATGGTTTTACATTAATTTAAATTTAAATAAAAAGAAAACTATCCTATTTTTTTTCTAATTCTTCAGTCTTCATTTAGTACCCCTCTCCATTCAAGTATTCATCTGCAAAAGAAAAGAGAAAAAGTCAAAAAAGCAGATAAATAAATAATGACTGATAAATAGAGTTCATCATTAAAAGCAAACGGCCGGGATCAGTTGACCCTCTCTGCAAATCACGGGATTTCTCCCGGTTCACAAAGAGGGGTGAAAATATTTGCAAATTAAAGATGAATGCACAAATATAAAAATTGCACAATTCAAAAAAATGGTCAAACTGCATAGCTTCAAACAGTGGTGCAAATCAAACTATGAAGGTAAACAGATTGGTCTAACTAAAGACACAAATATCATCAATACTGTCAAGAAGCGTACAGCATAGAAAGGAGAAGACAAAATATGCAGTATTCAACATGTATTGCAAGCAGGATATCAATGCATCATTTCCCTAGGCCAATTTGCTTTTTCAGAATTTATGCATAATAAGCAATTTAATATGCTTAAATCTTGGAAAGAGAGAGAAGAAAAGAGGAGAAGTGTGGGCTTACTGTGTGGCTTTAGGCATAAAGAAAATATAGAAAGTAAAACTGCAATAAGACAGTAAGGCAAAAGGCTAAAAGAAGCATATATCAGTGCTACCCAAATTAGACAGAGATATACAACAGAAGTAATCACAAAACAGGAAATGCCAAAACCTTGCAAGTCTGCCCAGTAGCTTGACCCAAGAAAAGATGCCAAAGCTTGAGATATTCAAAAAGATCCTAGGCGCCAAGGGACCAAGAGGCTGGAAGACAAAAACAAATATAAAAAATTGCAACAGCAAAGCCATAAAGGGACAGATATCAAAAAACAAAAACACAAAAAAAATATATATACAAACTGCATAAGCCCTCCAACCAAAAGGACCTACTGTCATAACCATAACAAAAAGCCCTCCAACCTGTGAAGCTTCACAAGCAACAAAATCCTGCATATGCCATAAATCCCAAAGCCTGCTGAAACCTCAAAAACAGATAACCTGTCAAAAAGCCTAACATGAAACATGAAGCCTGAAGCCTCAAGCCTCACCTCACCTGAAGCCTAACATAAACCAGAAAAACCCCAAACCTGATTGAGCCATCAAACCAATATCACAAACAAAAAAACCATTCAAAACCTGGCCTAAACCATTCAAAACCTGGCCCGATATCCAAAACCATACCAGCATAAACAACATACCAGCCTAGAGCAAGCAAGGCCATCAACCTGAAATCTCAAACCTCAAGCAAAAACCTGTCAAGGCCATCAAACCTGCTAAGCCATTAAACCTGTCAAAAGCCTAACACACCATCAAGCCCCTGTAAGACCAATTCACCCAACCAATAACCCTCTAAGCCCTCAGAAAAATATCATCACAGGGCAATCGAAAAGCAAGCGATATAAGCATACGAGCAAAGTAGACAACTATCAAGCTCAACAGTTTCAAAGACAAGTTCAAGGCAATTGAGTTAGAAAAAGTTTCAAAGGCAAATTCGAGGCGAAAGAGAAGAAGAAAGTCAGATAAGCATCAAAAGCATCACATTAAACAAGCATACAGAAGAGGCAACTCAGAGGCAACAAAGGCAAGCCAAGAAAGAGAAGAAGAAAAGAAGACGTGTATCAAGCTTTCAGATTGACATCATAAAGCCTAAAAAAGGTAGTACAGAAATACCAAGTGTCGTCCACGCGAGCATCACGTGTCTCCGCCTCAGCTTCCTTGTCCTGGCCTCCTACGCACTCAAACCTCCCTCCTCCTCCTTCTCCAGGTAGCTTTTCCACCATCTTTTTCCTTTCATAGAATCTCAAAAAATCACATAAACACAAACTCAGAATCAATGAACATGCAAAAAAATCGTAACAAACCTAAGCGAAATAGGAAAATGAACTCACCGAATCCGTCGCCCCTAATGCCATCGCTGGAGGGAAGAGGAGAGTAGAAGGTGCTGGTGGCCATTGAGGAACTCAGAAACGAATGAAGAATCACGCGAAGAAGACGAAACCTCCATGAGCGGCGCACCTCACAAACCCTAAAACTAATGTCCCAAATGAAAACACAATAGAACCCTAAACATTTGTTTCAGTACCTTGGGCCTAGCATGTGTCTCCAATAACTCAAGCCCACACGAGCTGCTGATGCACCCCCCCTTGTCTCCAGTATTGGTTTGAACTTAATGCCTTTAAGGCCCATTTAGAGGTTTAAACCCTTTTCTTTTATAAAACAAGTTATTAATTAACTAACTTAACTTTTTTTAAAGTATTTTATTAATACTAACTTTTCTTTTTTATATATAACATCTTTAAACAATATATTTTTTTTTCTCTAACTTAATATATTTTTTACAATATTACATTAATACTAATACATAAAAACACTTTTTTTATTTAAAATATCTAATTCAAATTTTCTTTGTATATACAAATTATAAAGACACTTTTTTTTATATGCATAGTTTAATTAATTTAAAACATTTTATTTAAATATCTTTTGTACATAACAAATAAAAATACTTTTTTTTCTAATTTAATTCTCGATATTTATTTAAAACATACTTTTGTATATAACAAATAAAGATACATTTTTATACACAATATAATTAAGTTGAAAACATTTTTCTTTTCATTAAAATTTTCTTTTTGTGCATATTAAGAGAATACAAGATTATTAATTAAATTAAGTAAACACTTAGTTTTTTTCTTTAGGTCAAAATAATACTCAATACACATTAATTTCACATTGTCGCACCTGTAAATAATTACATATACAAATACACATATGCACGTACACTTACACAATATACTTGCATTTTGATACATTATACATTTGCTTACGTTGACATTCGTTACATTTACATTTGATTGGTTCGATTTGGTTAATTTATCGGACACTATGTTCCTAAGTCTCATCCCCATTCATAAATTTGTACCCCCACTCCCGGATACTTATTTTGTAATAGCGTAGATTTTACATTTCGCAATTTACCGCTTTCAATTATACCATGGTTAGACCTAGGGTTTGCATGTACATAAAATCAAACGCTAGATAACCTAATACAAGACAAATACATGAAATCAATACACAATCACACTTGCACACCCTAGCGTGATCCCACATGTTGCCTTCCAAAATGGGCCATGCTTGCACGTCGAGTATCTTTGGCAAAACAAATTCAAATGATCATAAGTCCCTCGATGACGCTTTCGAATGTTGCCTAAACGGAATGATCAAGTCCCTTAAAGAAATTGCCAAAGACACTTGGCATCATTGCATCCATGGTCCATACGATGACCCGCGCCCGTCCCGAATAAACTTCCTAAACGCAAAATTGTCCACCAAATTCAATGGTGGAACAAAATTGTTTAAAAGGGGTTAAAACATAACAAAAACCTTTGAGTACAATAGGGTAGATAAAGCTCTTAGTTACTTGAGATCAACTTGCAAAAAAAAAAAACACTTGCCTTCTTTTTAAAAACCATAATCCACAACACTTTCAAAACAAACTCTCAAAAACATTTGAAACATCTTTTCGAAAAGATACACGCCTTTGTAAAATATTCGAGTAAAGAATTGTTACAAGGTTAGCCTAAGACAAGGCATCTTCTTCCAAAACATTTTCAAAAACACTCACACATACACCATTTTCAAGCAATCGAAAATCAAGGCAAGTGATCTAAAAAACCAAGTAACTAAGAGCCCATGGATAACCATGGATGAAAAGGGTGCTAATACCTTCTCTTTTCATAATCTACCCCCCGAACCCACGAAATATCTCAAAAGGTTTTTGCTGTGCTTTTTTAACCTTTCCTTTAGGATAAAATAAAAAGTCGGTGGCGACTCTTGCTCAACCACACAAGTGCGAATACGAACGCAAAACCCTAGTCAGTTCTCCCACCGTATCACAATGCCTTACACAAGAAGTTTGCTCAGTCAACTGCTCAGATGCTTGAGAATCGACTATATTAAGTCAAAAGTCAACTGTGACCCACATACAGTCAAACTTCAAGATTTTTGGTCAGCATTAACATTTTGAAGTTAATTTCATCATTTGATCAATGGTTGATCATGATTACTCAAGGAATGCTCCCAATTCATCAAAACCCAAAAGTTGCTAAATTAGGATTTCTTAGGAAAAGTCAACCAAACTTTGACCAAGCAAAACTTCCACACGCTTTATTAGAAATTTTCCATCCAAAGCTAATTTTGAAGAGGATTCAATTCCCTACAACTCATATTCATCCCACAAGTTCAAAATATGCACTCATAGAAAGATATGAATTTCTACATTATGGGTCCTTTTGAAAAATCAACAAAAACACCTTTTGGGTCAAAGCTTCTTACATGAACATGGAAGACTCAATTGAGATGAGATTAAAAGGGCTGCTTAGGGGAAATCCTAAGCTTTCTAAAAAGTCAAATAACACCTCTCTAGGGTTAAAATTGGAGGATATTTTCCTTGTCAAAGTTGACCTTTTTTCCAAAATTGCCAAAAGTCAAATGTGCTCAAAATTGCATTTTTTGCTAAATAGGCCTAACTTTTTATGCTTGCACATCACTTATAATATGGTCCATGACCCAAATATTCATCCACAAATTATTTGCTTCATTTTTCAATTTATTTTGATTTTTTATTAATTAAAAATTGAATTAAATCAAATAATTGATGAATAATAGCAAAGATATGATTTAATTTGGTTTTTGGACAGGTTGGCAAATAAAATGTGCTGAGTTATCAAGGCCAAAACGAATCAAGTATAATTGATACAAGAAAGGGATGATTTGGCTCAAAATAGGAAGTTTACATGTAGCATGAAAATCAAATCAAATCTCTCATAATTGCAAAGATTCAATCCAATTTTACAACCCTAATTCATTCATAGATATATATTGGACAAGAACAAAGAATGGGACAAGGTTTTGCAGGCGTGAAAAAGGAAGAACAAAGCTTGAATTTTTCAAAGAAATGTGCAGATCCAATCTTGCTCCATAGGCCGTTTCAAGCGTTTCTAAAGATCAAATCATCTCCCCAGGCACTCACTGAACCTGTAGCAAGCATTTGCAAGGCTTGAAACATCCAGAGACGCACGCAATCACTCTCACGGTTTGCTTATGTTTTCCAAATCGATTATTGAATTTCTTGCATCATTAGCATGTTTAAGTGATATATTTGTGATCATGAATGTGTTTGCAACCTGACTAGATGATTTAATTGTGTTTTTGACGCATATACGTGTCTTTTCCATTATTAGGGTTTTCGTGTGCGTTTTAGGGGTTTGTACACAGGTTAAATTGGGCCAAAAGAAGAATACCATGATGTTCACAAGATCAAGACGAATTGATCCACATAATTGGAAATAATTTATCATGCCTGTGCTGGATTTTTGAGTTTTACAGGTTTGTAGCTACAGACTTTTGTCTGTAGGTAAAGGTACAAGAACCTAAGGCGACGGAGAAAGGTAGAAGAAGATTATGTGTCAGCCAGTCGTTCGCCCATTTAAAAATTCGCACGCGTGGGAGTCAATGATTTGTTTTCTTTATATTATATTTTGTTTTCCTTATACTAACAATTAAAACGCGTAGCGCAGCTGGCAACGTGGCATTGGTATTAAGCGTAAGGACTTGGGTTCGATCCCAGGTCCCAGCGTTTCCTTTATTTTATTTTCTCTCAACAGATCCAGCGTGTCTCCCACTCAGGCGCCTACCATACATCCTTGTGTCCAGCCGCTTGATCAAGCATACTATCAGATCTAACGCTCCAGTAGTGGGGGACCATGGTGCACCCTCAAGTCAACGCTACAAGAAATCAAGCGTTGAATGGGCTTAGAGGACTTTTGGGCTTGGGAAACTCAGAATTCCACCCCCCATTTGCTAGTACATACAGGCCCAGTTTGTATTTTCTGTTTTAATTTCTTTAATTAATTTCTTCATTTTGTTTTAATTAATCAACACAAAAATTATTATTTTTTATAAAACTAAAAAAATCACAAAAAACACAGAATTAAATATTATTTATTCAAATTAATATTTTTTGAAAATAAATTAGGTTAATTAGTTTATTTTATTATTTTGTTTCAATTAAAATTAAATAGAAATTAGGTTTCAAATTTTGTAATTAAATTATTTCTTTTCTCAAATAAGAAACCACAAAAAATACACAAAATCTTTTTTTTTACAAAATCTTTTATTTTCTTGAAATTATTTAATTTAGTTTAAATTAAAAATAATTAGAATTAGGGTTCTAGTCGTACATAACCTAATTAAATATTTTTTTCAAAAACAATTTAAATATTTTTTCAATTAGATTTTCAGGGTTTTCAATTTCTCCTCGCATTTAATTTACCACGCGCATTTGTATTTGCTTTATTATTATTGTAACTGTTTCGAGTTTGTAATAGTTTTAATTAGGGTTTTAAGCTTCATCATTTTTATTTTTCAGTCGAGACAATTATGTAACTGTCAAAGCCTTGTAATAGCTAGGTTTATTTTTCTCACTTTAAATTCCTGCAAATATTTAACTGTTAGATGCACGCTAATAGGATTGTATGGGAAGATTACTTGAAATTAAAATGGTAGATCATCTAATGTGCAAAGATTAAATAACTAAAACAATTCATATGCACGTGTTCACTCCTAGGGTTTACCTCACTTCGGTTGCCTTCGGTAAACAGTCATTAAGCATATGAGATTTTAGTGGTTGTCCTCCAGTCTAAAAGATCAAATTGTCCCATTCGAATGTTGCCTCAGAAAGATCTTAAGACTCTAGGGTTACTAAAGTTTTCTAACTATTGCTTTGGTGATTCTACTTGTCCCTTTCGAATGTCCCTTATAACTCCAACGACGGTGCTACCTACTCCTTAATAGTAGGATGGCGCTCTCTAAAGGAAACGAGAATAAACAATCTTTTTTTGAGTAGGTAGAATCTTAAGTACTTGCTCAATAAAAACTTTTCACACAAACACCTTTCAAAACAAATTTTCAAAACAAACTTCGTCACATCCTTGAGGACTGATACAAGGGTTATCACGAAGAAAAACATTTTCAAAACAAGCATGCACAAGCAATTTAAAAAATGAACAAGTACCTAAGAGCCCATGGAAAACCATGGATAGAAAGGGTGCTAACACCTTCCCTTTGTATAATCTACCACCCGTACTCAGAATATCTCGAAAAAAGGTTTTTTCTGTTATTTTTCATTTTCCATGATTGGATGAAATAAAAGTCGGTGGCGACTCTAGATTACCGCGACATTTTTCAAACAAAAACGCAAAATGCAAACCAGTATAACAGTCGGTTCTGCCACTGTATCACAATATTGATGTTGTTCCGCTGCGAATAAATTAAATGAAGTTTAAGACTATTGAGTATGTGATTTTATGTTGCGTATTTTATTTCATGAGCATGTATGATGTATGAATATGTGGCATCCTATTCTTGATGTTTTGTTTTATAAATTAATTTACTCTGATTTTACTTATTTTATCGAAGGGGAAATAAGGTGTTACAATTGGTATTATAGCAGGTTGGTCTGTCTGGCCAAGTTGTTAAGTCAGTGTAGTGTGACAATTGAATACTGTTGACATGTTGTTCCTTAGTATGTGACATATGTGTGGAATACTGTCGGTGCTTTCTTGTTTTTTTCTAAATCACTTGTTTGCAGAAGTGGGATTGAAACAAGCGGGGGAGAAGCTTGTGCTCCTTTGAGATGGTTCAGGTGGTAACAACTGGTTCAGTATGTCGTCAATTGTATGGGTGCAAATGTTGGTGTTTCACCCCAAAATTTCCCTCCCATTTTATTCAAGGCATGCTCATTAAGGTCCTCAATTGCTCAAGGTTGACCAAGAATTGATCAGACAAATTCTCCTCCTAAGCAATGGCCTTTCAACTAGTTGCACTTTTCACCAAGATATGTGAGCTCCTAAGATCTCAAATGTTTTCCATGGTCCTAATATGTCATCAAGTTTGTCCATGCCAAGTTTCATGCCTTACAACTTCTCTTTTATCCTCAAGCTCAAGAAATGCATCATTTGGAAGGTACAAACTCATACATTACAGGAGGTTATTGCACCCTATACGCCTCAGCATAATGGCATAACTGAAAGAAAGAATAGAAGTGTACTGAACTTGACGAGATGTAAGTTGAAAGCTAAAAATATTCCTAAGTGATTTTGGGTCGAAGAAGCTTCAATAGAAATATACATTCTGAATAGATGCTCAATAAAGAAGATGGTCGAAAAGACACTGCATGAGGCTTGGACAGGGTCGAAGGCAAATATAAGTCATCATAGTGTTTTTTGGATCAATGTTTTTTAGACATGTACCTGAACAATTGAGAAAGAAGTTGGATGGTCGAAGTGAAGTCATGGTGATCATAGGTTATCATTTGATTGGTGCATACAATTTGTATTCGCCAATTAAAGATAAACTAGTGATCAGTAGATATGTGCTTGAATACGAAAGCAAAAGGTGGGATTGGAGTCGAAGTTCAGTTCGACAAGAATCAAACACAGTCACAACTTTGTTCGAAGAAGATGAACAGAATGAAGCTTCGACAAGAACTGATGAAAGTAAAGAGTGGGATTGGAATTGAAGTTCAGTTTGACAAGAATCAGACACAGTCACAACTGTGTTCAAAGAAGATGGACAGAATGAAGCTTCGACAAGTCAAAATGAACAAGGTGATACTTCGACTAGTCGAATCAAAGAACCACCTTTGCAGAAGGAAAGAATTTCCACAAGAATAATAACTGAGCTTGACTAGGCTGATTGGATATGAGAGGTTTCCAGATCAAGCAATCGATGCATATGGTGACTTAATCGAAGAAGACGCGATGGTGAAGCCTTGAGCAATTAGAATTGGTGTGAAGTCATGAAAGAAGAACTTAGAGCCATCGAGAAGAACAAAACTTTGGAGCTTGTTGAAAGAACCAACAAAAAATTCAATTGATGTGAAATGGAGCTACAAGTCGAAATGAATACCTAACGGGATGAAGCTTATTAGGCTCGGATTGATTAGCTTGAGGCCAAAATTCAAGCAAGACACCAACCATAACATGTCTAGGTTCATTATGTTTCAAGAATGGCAAGAAAATTATCAAAATGGAAACTTTTCAAATATTTTGATTTTGCTTTCAAAGCCATGGTTAATGGCTGATTCATGGCATATTTGTTCACAACTACACCCATATATAAATACAAGACCAAATCAGAAGCAGGATACGCAGACATTGCCTATCAAAGCTCCACGAAAAAAATCATCAAAGTTGTGAAACTTCCAAAATCCTCCCTCCATCCAAACCAATATTGCATTCGCATTCTTGAGACTCACAAGAGTTTATTTCAGTCCATATTCACACCTGAAGTGCCCAAAAGCTAGCCAATTAAATCGCTTCACTTTGGTAAAACTCTCCCTATTGAATCTCTTAGTATATACAACTTAAACAAATTCAGCACGTACATTCTTGTCTATATCATTATTTTGATTTTTTCTAATGTAATACATGAGAGATTAGATGCAGAATTAGGGATTTATTAGGTTTAGGGCACAATCCGGATCGTGGCTCGAACTGGATGATATAGCCACGATCTGTCGAATCCAAGACCAGATTCGAACCCAGGTCTAGAATTTTGTTTTTCTAATAAGTTTCATGTATATCCAGTGTTCCCAGATCAAAGGAGTGCACCGTACACCATCATTCCCCTACTGCCAGATGTTGGCCAATCCAGATCCAGTTCCCTCAACGTGCAGTCCATCATGCACTTTCGACAACCTCCCTCATTGGATCGAAAGGAAACCTGGGTCTCTTCTTGATCTGGGCCTGCGTTTTGCAAACTATACCCCCTCTATATTTTTTGCTATCAGGCCCATTTTCATATTTCTTTATTTTAGTTGTTTTAATTATTTATTTCTTTTAATCATTTTTTTAATAACAATATAAAAATAAAAAAAATCATAAAAAATATAGTTTTAAGTTTTTTTTATTAAATTAATTTTTGTATATTAATTAATAATTATTAACCATTTTCTTTAATTTAAAATTAACTAGATTTTGGTTAATTCACTTTCTTTGCATAATAAAAATTCTAAAAAAAAATTAGATTTGTTTAGAATTATTTTCAATTAATAACTTTTCTTTTCTTTCAATTAACTAGTCAAATTTTAATATTTTCCAAATAAAACAAAATAACACAAAAAGATTTTCTTTTAACTTATTAATTTTTAGAGTTTAGACGTCATTTCCATTACGCGCACATTTATTTGCTTTCACACTTTTTCATATTATTGTAACTGCCTATTGGGATGTAATAGACAATAACTAGGATTTTTACTTTACTACTTTATTCTCCCCAAGTTTTGGACTTGTAAATAATCCCCTCCCCGAAGCTTTGTAATAGTTAGGTTTTACGTTTCTGCACTTTAAATTCCTGCAAACTATCAACTGTTTAGATGTATGCTAATTAGGATTATATGGCAAGAGTAATAACAAAAAATGTTAGCAAACCTAACATCAAAGAAAGAATAACTTAATACAACACTCTCACATATACACCTCTAGGGTATCCCTACTTTGTTTGCCTTCGGAAAAAAACAGTCAAAACTCTCGAAACATGAGAGATTTTAGTGGCTACCCTTCGGTTTGAAGATCATAAGTCCCTCGATGACCCTCTCAACATTGCCTCGGTATGATCTTAAAAACCCTGGGGTAGTTACTAAAGTTTCTTGCCCAGATGCCTTTATGATTGTATAAAAGTCCCCTAGAATGTCCCTCAAACATCCAACGACTAGGCCGACCTACTCACTAATAGTAGGATAATAATGTCTAAAGGAAAAGAGGAAAAGAACAACTTTTCGATTAAAGTAGATAGTTTTTAGATGCTTGCTCTAACAATTTTTTACACTTATACAAAACTTCTTTCATAAACATTTTCAAACACTTTGTATAGGTTCTCTACCATTCCGAGAAACATTACAAAGTTCGCCGCACTAAGGCGCTTTCAAAAATACTTTTCAAAACACACAAAACATAAGGTATTTCAAAATGAGCTAAGCATCTAAGAGCCTGTAGATAACTACGGATGGAAATGGTGTTAACACCTTCCCTTTCTATAATCTACCCCCTTACTCAAAAATAATCTCGAAAGGTCTTTTTCTATTCTTTTCACCCTTTCCTTTGTTGGATAAAAGAAAAGTCGATGGCGACTCTTTCTTATCGCAACATTTGCGAATACAAATGCAAAACTAGTATAACAGTCGGTTTTTCCATCGTGTCATAGTTGGTGGGACTGTGTTGTTTTTCCGATTTTGAAGGAAGTAACGGATTCATGATTTATATCTAGTGTCCAGTCAAAGTGTCCTTGAGAGGGAATGATCAGGTACTCGTGTTGTTCGCATCTCTAAAAATGGAGGGTGATGTTATGGCTAATGATGTGCCAGTTGTGGGCGAGTCTTGATGTTTTCCTGAAGACAATTGCGACTCGTCGTTAGAGAAAAATGTTGGATTGACCTAATGTTATCCTTGGAGTGAACTGTTTGAAGTTAAACCAAGTGATTACGAATTATTTTGATAAGTCGATGCATATTCTTATGTCAGAAGGTATCCGTGAAGCAAGTAGAATAACTCTTAGAAGGTGAAGCTCATATGGTTATAATGTTTTCAGCACTACATGTTGATTGTGAAGTTGGCAGTATTGAGCTACCATTGTGTGTGATGTTGTTATTCTGAGTAATGCTGGAGTGATGAATTATTGTGAATTTTGTTGCGGGAATCATGTAAGTGGTTGTTGAATATCGTTGATGTTGTTGGGTATTTGTGAATCACGAATTAGATCCAGAACTCGAAGATATGAGTAGATTTGTGAAGAGGACTATAGCCTTGGTGTTTTGGAAAATGGAATTTTTTATCAAATTAATGTGTCTCTCGAGTTATAAGAAGAATGGGGTTTTGGAAATATGTTGGAATGAGTTTTGTACACAGAAAATAATGAAAAACTGCTTATGTACAGTAAGCAATCAATTGGCATTAGAGTGCAATCAATTGCACAGTTAAAAATTTGTGGAAAACTGCTTTTGTACAGGGTGTAATCGATTGTTGTTCTGGTGCAATCGATTGCACAGTGCTGGATAACATTTTTGTAAAAAAATTGAAAATTCATAACTTGAGTTCTAGACGTTCGATTTGAGTTTCGTTTGAAGCGTTAGAAATCTAACATAATGAAATTTGTTTTAAAAATGGTTCCATTACCAGGGAATGATTAATGGTCATGGTGGTGTTGTATGAGTGGTGAAGTTTGCTATTGATCTTGTCATGGGTACCAGACTTGTTTTTATGGCACCATACATGACGTCAACTTCAGAGTTGGATGAGTTGAAGAAGAAATTAGAAGATTTGTTAAAAAATAAATTTGCAAGATCAAGTGCATCTCTTGGGGAGCTCCAGTGTTATTAGTTAATAAGAAAAAAGGTAGTATGAGATTATGTGTAGATTACCGACAATTGATTTTGATAGCGATCGAGATTAAATGTCCACTATAGAGGGATTGAATATTTGATGGACCACTTGGTAGACGAGTATGTCTTCAGTCTAATTGAATTGAGGTTGGACTACCTTCAGATTCAGGTGAAGGGTGGTGATAATTAGATAACATCTTTTAGAACTCAGTGAAGGCATTGTGAATATTGGATCAGTTTATTATGGTGTTTATTTAGGAAATATCTAAGTCAGAATATATGCATGTTTAACGTTGCAATTTGAATTTCAGTGTCGAGAGGGAGGAAACATTATGCTAAGTTGCCAAGGTGTAAATTATGGTTTTAGGAGATGATATTTCTTAATCAAGATATTTCAGGTGATGGTATATGTGAATCCATCCAAAGTAGACAGTTCTACATTGAGAGGCTCTGAAGTTGGTTATAGAGACTAGAAGCTTTTTGGACATAACTAGTTATTGTCGTAGTTCGTTTGAGACGAGGTCAAGAATGATATGATGTTAATGAATGATATGTTGGTATTAGTAAGGATGTGAAGGTATTGGAGAAAACACATAGAAGTGCATATTATGCCAATTGAGAATAGTTAGAGTGTAGAGATCTTTGAGGAAAAGAGAAAGTTAGATGGTAGAATTGATTGCTCTTTGTTGATAATATAATATTGACAGGTGTCAAGAAAATTTTGGAAGTTTCTATTAACAACTGGGATGTGGAAATAATGTTATTGAGATTGCAATTAGAATGAGATCTAAATGTGAAGTTATATGAATCGTAGAGGATATAAGGCTAAAGGAGAGACTAAGGATTTATTGATGTTAATAAAGCACTTTTACTTGGATGAATACTTAATATTGGAGCGAAATGATTTGGATTTTACATGATGTAGTAGTAATTTCGATATTTGGAGAATATTTAACAATTATGTTGTGCTACGAGTATGTATATGAGAATGTGTAATATATTGTTGGGCGTTTATATATCATTAACGAGGTTGAAAAGAAGGTAATTAAGAAAACATTTGTAAGCTCTAGAGATGATTATTGAACATTATGCTTAGGTAACCTTGAGCACAAGATAAAGGATGCTATTATAGTTGGGTAACAAGGATTTATGCCACCATTATGGTTATCGGTTACCTATTGACAAATTGAGGAACTGGTCACCCTTAATCTCTTGTTGATAGTATACAGGAATGTATTAGATGGGATAGACATGTCTTGCTAGCTTGATGGTGAGTAAAGTGAATTGACGTTTTAAAGGATAGTTATTCACCATTTTGTGTGAACCTAATACAAAAGTGGCTATGAAAGAGTTGAAAATTATTGAGAAATTCTATGACTTGAGTTTATATGCGAGTTAACACTGCTGAGTGGAAGGTTGAGGATATCTAAAGTGAACAATGACTTCCTGGTGGATATTAAAGAGATTCAGAAACTAGATGTGAAACTTGTAGGTCTGGTAGTTGATGGAGATCAAAATGAGGTCAGTGATTGTAAAGTAGATGAATCAGAGCAGTGCAGCTAAAACGTGATGTGGCATAGTTCATTATGCGTGTGTGACTTGTTAGGAGTCAAGGGTAAACATTAAAATCCTACGAGGATGATGCAAATCATTGGACATTTCATAATGGAATTGTTAGGTGAAAGGTTGATATATTATTCGTGTTGTTGTCATGTCAATAGAGGTATTGATTTGCATAATTGAGTGGTGGAACGTAGCATTGTGGAACTAAGGTTGTATGTCAATATTGTCGGTAATTAGCTTTGTTGATGTTCTTATGAAAATATTGTTGTGTGATGAAATAGTAGAGATGATGTTCATGTTGTGAGACTCTACGTTCTTAGTCTATATTGTTGTTTTGTTTCCTATGGCAGGGACTCAAGGGTGAGCATAGTTTCCTTATGAAGAGAAATTAGAGAAGCGTTACATATGGTGACATATAGGATCTTATTGTGTTCCGGTCCAAGCGTGAACAAGATTATAAAGTAATAGATCATGTATTCTAGGGTGATGAGACAAGGAGAAAATTAATATAACTCGGTAGCAATGCATCTTGTTGGATTACTATGGTTGACGATATGGGATCTTAGATAGTAGTATTCAAAAGGTTGTTAAACATGATGTTGGGAATGGAAAGTAAGATGTGAGAGTCGTATTCATAGTTGAATCGGGTAACTTTCAAGGACAAAAATGTTCTAAGTGGGAGAGAATTGTAACACCCCGTTTTTGATTTAAATCTTTTTAATTAAAATAATTATACCATGTGTTGTACCCAAAAATTTTCCCTCTCATATTATCAAGATTTTCCTCACAAGACTTCTTGGACTCCAGACAGGACTAGGGTTTGCTCAGCTCAAGATCTCCTCTTGCACTGATGACTTGAAATTAGGGTTTGAGTTTGCACAAGGTTTTTTGGACCATCAATGCTTCATGTGACTTTCATACACCATCTTGGACCCCTAAGATTGCTCATACCTAAGTTTCAAGCCTTGAATCACATTTTTGCCCAGTCAATTGGACAGTTGACCTAAAAATCAACTGTATTGTGGAAAAAGTCAACCATGGCCAATTTACAGTCAAACTTCATAATTTTTGATCCGGAACAACATTCTAGGATCCTATGAACCATTTGATCAAGTTTGGATCACAACTCCTCAAGAAATTAGATCAGATCATCAAAAGGGCAAAATGGTCAAAATTAGGGTTTTGATTGAGAAAGGGCAATTTCTGATTTTTAACCTAACCAATGACCAATTGTGTTTAAGCATGACTTCAAGGACTCAATGGCATCATCTTTACCTAATAATATAGTTCAAAATATCTCAAATGCATAGGATTGACAGATGAATTTTCCAGTCAACTGATCAAAAATCAACTGTACACTGAAAAGTCAAACTTTGAAATTTTGGTCAAAATCAAGTGCCAAGGGTCATAATTCATCAAGATATGTCAAAATGTGAAACTTGTTGACCAAGAAACCGAATTTTGCAAATTAGGGTTTTAATTTGAAATTTTTCATAACTTAGAATTTTTCTAAGTTATGGAAAATTTCTTATTTTCCCCCAACTTTCCATAACTTTTTCACCATGATACAATTGGATTCAAATAAAACTTCCAACATGAAAGTTGTATTCCTCCATGAAATCTACAACTTTTATTCACAAAGTTTTCCCAAAATATGCTTGTATCTCAAGTTATGATTTTGTGAATAGGGGTCTATAAACTTTTTAACTTAGTGAGATTTTGCCCTAGTTTAGGCAGATTTTTGACCTAACTTCATGGAAACTTTTCACCTAGTTCCAAGAGGTATCTCAAAATGCATTTCAGATATGGATTGTAGAGCATGTTACAAGCTTTCCAAAATGTCCAAGAACTCTCCAAGATCATTTATGGTTAGGGAGAATCGAAGAAATGAAAATGGAAATTTATCACTTATTTTGCAAGGCATTTTCACAATGTTACAAGTTGCAAATCAGTTTCAAACATGCTTGTACTTGGTATTACATGTCCTAATCCCTTCTACACTCCATAATTTAATTCTAACACATTGGATATTGGCTTTATTCTAACCTATGGAGCTTTTCACAAAGAATTAATCCATTTATGGCATAAAGTTCTCAATACCATTTTCATAAAGCTTGCTTTTTGCAACTTTGCATTCCTTGAGCATTGGACCTGTTTCTTTGTCACAAGAAAGGTCCACAGTTATCAGGAATGTTTACCAACTCTTATCAGCTAAGGAACTAGCAAGTACAAGCTTTTGGACATTGTCACTTCAACTTTCTTCAAAAGCAAGTAAACTTGCAAAAGTCAATACAACTCATCCATCTGATAAAGGAAAGCCTTGGCTTCATTTTAAAAAACTTCTGAACATTGTAAGAAGCCTAAGCACAAATTGCTAACATCTCAAACACTCCAAAACACAAAAAACCACATTTCTGCCCAAAACAGGGCAGCTTCTGCAAATCTCAAGCCAAATCAATATTGGCTCGTGCGTTTCTTGATTCAACCGTTGAAACACCTTCCATACGTCACACCTAAATTTTCCAGGCCCTTGTCTTGCAACTGTATGCCCTGTTTCAAGCTTCACCATTTTCATTTTGAAGGTTTGCAGGTTGACTCGTGCAACAAGATTTGAGCATCTACAAGGCCAGCTGAACATTGGAGAAGCTTGAGGGAACTTCAAGGAAGCTCACAAGATCTTCAGGCCTCACTCAAAGTTCCCAAATTGCCATATCCAAACCCAATTGAACAAGGTATTTGTCAAGTTTCTATCTTCTTATTTAGGCATCCTTAAGCTTAGATTTGTGAAGCAAAAATGTAGTCCTTAACATGCTTAAGCTGTACATATGCATACTTTCCATTTATATTAACTGAGCTAAGAGTATTTGGTTGTTGAACATGCTGAAAAAACTAGGTCAAAAATTAGGGCCATTAAAATTCTCCTTGGTCTTTTAGAGTTAGGTCATGTTTTTTATATCATTGGAATCGTGATAAAAAATGCTACAAGTTTCATGTTGCAAGATTTTGTTTTTGTGTAAAGAATAGAGAGTTACAGAATCAAGCACAGGGCGCGTGCGAAGGAGCAAGGACAGGGATGAAGTGGTGTTCTGGGCCTGGCGCCTTGGGCCTGCTACTATTCACACCTCTCATTTTGCTTTTACACCCCCGACCATTTTCTTTTATTTTTTATATTTTCTTGCATATTTTATATTTTGACTTGAATTTATTTATTTTCTGAACATTATAAGATCACAAATATATTTTCTTTATTTTTTGCACTATATTTTATTTTTTTATCATTTGTTGGCATAAAAAAATAGTTTATTAGTAATAATATACTTTATTTTCTTAAATAAACTTGTAAATAATAAAAAATTACTTAATATTTTTTTATTTTATATTTTATATATATTAAATATTTATTTTTCATACATATTTAATTTTTAATATTTATACATAATATTATTATTATTTTCCTTGAACAAAAATGAATAAATAAATATTAGAAAACAATATTTTCTTTTAAAACAAAATTAGGGTTTCCCCTTTCAAAATTAATAGTATTATTTTGTCTTATTTTTAGAACTTAAATAATTTATTTTTTACATACATAAAACAATTACAAAACATTTTTGCATATTTACATTTTTATTGCATATTTAAATAATTGCTTATTTATTTATTGTACCATAAATTCAATTGGGTTATAATAGTAAATTAGGGTTTTATTTTGTGCAAATATCCCCATTCAAAACTTGTATACCCCTTCCCATAATATTGTTGTAATAGCTTAGATTTACTTTACGCAATTTATCGCATTCTATACATGTTTAGTAAATTAGGGTTTGTATGATAAGACAAAAATCAAACAAATAGCATGACCTAACACAAGACAAAAATGCATGAAAATGACAACACATTGCACACAAGCACCTCTAGGGTTTCACCCACTTGGTTGCCTTAAAACATGGCCATGGTATGCATGCTAGGTATCTTGGCAAAACAAAACAAAAGATCATAGTCCCTCGATAACGCTAGACAAGGTTGCCTAAACAAATGATCTTAGTCCCTCAAAATGCTAAAGATGCTTGACACCATTGCTATCATGGTCATACGATGACCCACGCCCGTCCCGTTTAACATCCAAAGATAGGGTTGTTTACCAATGCAATGGTAAAACAACAATGTCAAAGGAATAAAAATGTACAAGAAAGACTTTTGAGTAGGTAGAT
Organism: Vicia faba; assembly: GCA_948472305.1. Taxonomy (NCBI): domain Eukaryota; kingdom Viridiplantae; phylum Streptophyta; class Magnoliopsida; order Fabales; family Fabaceae; genus Vicia; species Vicia faba. Next base: position 1,139,404,909 of record OX451738.1, read on the forward strand.
GCTTCTAGTTACTTGATCAATTTGCAAACCATCCTTGCTACTTTCAAACAAACACACACATTTTCAAAACATTTCCAAACAACTTTCAAAACATTGAAGCATTTTTCAAAAGACAAACATCTTTGTATACATTCTTATGAACGAGAATCATTACAAAGATTGCCTAAACGATTTCCTCTTTTCAAAATACTTTCAAAACCACACAAAGCACAATTTCAAACAATTGGAAAAGAAAAGCAAGTGATCTAAACAAGTAACTAAGAGCCCATGGAAAACCATGGATGAAAAGGATGCTAGCACCTTCCCTTTTCATAATCTACCCCCCGAACTGAAGAAAACATCTCAAAGGTATTTCCTGTGCTTTTTGACCTTTCCTTTTGGATAAAATAAAAGTCGGTGGCGACTCTTGCTAAACCGAAGCATTTGCGAACACAAACGCAAAACCTCAAGTCAGTTCTCCCATCGTATCACACCATGCAGTGTTTTTGTGTATTTTGATGAGCAATGGGATATGTCGTTGTGCCTTGGAACGAGGTGAATACCTTAGAATCTTTAAATAGTTAAGGTTGAGAGGTGCGTGTAGCTAATTTCGTAGTATCGAGGGTGCATTGAGAATATTATTATTATTATTATTATAAATAATCATGATTATGATGATAATTGTATTTTGTTTTTAATAAAATAATGAATTAATTAAAGAAGGGCAAAGTTGGAATATAGATTTAGGGGTCCTAGGGGTTAAGTTGTCATAAGAGGAAAATTAGAAGTTTTGGTTGATCGTAACATTTCATGAACGGGAGAAGATAAATGAAGAATGAGAAAGAGAGAAGAAGAGGCAATCATTCATAAAGGGAAGAATTCGTGGTAGAGGTTTGAAAATCTACAACCTAAGGTAAGGATAGGGTTCTGAATCTCTCATAGGTGGTATAATGGTAGGGATGTAATGATATGCATGTTAGGTTTTGGTGTAGGTTGTTTGATTTAATTTGTTGAAATTGACTATAATCGATGAATTGATGCTTTGAATTGTGTGGTAATTGATATATGTTGATAGTAATGATAATTGGATGTTTGATTGTGCATTATTTCATGAATTTTGTGTTTTTGGAATTGAGACAAAAGGGTTTTCGTACTGCACTTTACAAAATTCGTAAAACTGTTTTTCACGAGGTGCAATTGATTTGCAGTATAGCTGAAATCGATTTGTACTACTTGAAACTTGTGAAATTTGGCTTCCGGACAGGGTGCAATCGATTTGCATGTAAGTGCAATCGATTGCTCACTGTTTAACAGCATTTTGAAAACTTGAAAACTCCATAACTTTTGACTCGGGTGTTCGTTTGACACGATGATTATGTTGAATTGCATATTGTTGATTTGTTAATATGATGATGAAGTCACATTGCATATTGTTGATTTGTTAATACTATGATAAAGTCACATTGCATATTGTTGAATTGTTAATACGATGATGATGTTGAGTTACATAATTGGTATGCATTGTATGACGGATGGCGATAATCATGTGTGTACTTGTATAATTATTATGAATTATAATTGATGATTGTTGAGCTTGGAATCTTACATGATATATTTTTCGCATACTTATTATTATATAACTTATTATATGGTTGTGATATCTCACCCCTTTTGTTTGAATTTTGTCTCTACGTGGGTAACGTGCACATGATCTGAAGTAGCTCGAGGTCGTAGTTAGCCGAAGAGTTGCCTCATTTTGCATAGATTGGGTTAGTTTCAGCTATGATATGTAACACTTGGGGGGTTTTGCACTTGTTTTTTTTATGTTGTGAGTAAACTTTTGTATAATTCCGTTGTTGAGATTTAGCTATTGTTTATGCTGAGTTTTTGAAAGATTTTTTATCACTCATGTTGAAGAGTTGAAAGTAATTTCTATTGATGTTGTTCCACTACGAATAAATGAAATGAAGTTTAAGACTATTGAGTATGTGATTTTGTGTTTTGTATCTTATTTCATGAGCATGTATGATGTATGAATATGTGGCATCCTATTCTTGATGTTTTATTTTAGAAATTAACTTACTCTGATTATACTTATTTTATCAACGGGGAAATAGGGTGTTACATTATGCAATGTCACATATAATGTAATGCAACGTCATAGACTCATGCATGTGGTACCAAAACATCACTTATGACTCAATCATCATTATCTCTAAATATCCCCACCAATAGGATCAATTTCCACTTGGAATCAGAGCACTTCACAATTTTACACTCAATCATCACTATGGGATTGATGCCTTCACTGGAATATTGTCCTATCATCTTCACTGGACTGAAGTCCTAATAACATCACTGGACCAAAGTCCTAAACTATGCCATGAATGCATGATAAGGAACAACACAATAAATACGATCATGACTAGTCAAAATGTATCATCATTAATGAATTAATCATAATATCATCATATCGTAATAATAATTAAAAAAACATCATCACAACATCATCATATAATCATAATAAGCAAAACATCATCATAACATCATATCATCAAAATAAACAAAACATCATCGCAATCCAACACAGGGAACCTAACTTTATTCTAACTTTGGTACTAGGAATACACTTCTTATTACTCATTTTATTCTATCTAATTGAAGTTCATTGGGTTAGCTATCCAACACTTCCAACGGCACCTCAAACCGAGTTTTAAAACTCAATTAATTTCCTTCTGAAAAATCTTGCACAACCCTTCTGTGATACGGTGGCAGAACCGACTGTTAATACTGGTTTGCGTTTTTTGTTTGCAAAATGTTGCGGTAAGCAAGAGTCGCCACCGACTTTTATTTTATCCAATCGGGAAAAGGAAAAAGAACAGAAAAAACCTTTTTCGAGATGTTTTTGAGTACGGGGGGTAGATTATAGAAAGGGAAGGTGTTAACACCCTTTATATCCATGGTTTTCCATGGGCTCTTAGGTACTTGCTCATTTTGAAAAGTTTTGTTTTACTTCATGTTAACCCTTGTTTCTGTCCTCAAGAGTGTTACGAAGTTGTTTTTGAAAACTTTGTTTGAAAAGTGTTTGTGTGAAAAAGTTTGTTTGTTTGAGCAAGTACTTAGGAACTAATATACCTACTCGAAAAAGTCTGTTTGTTTTCCTTTTAGACAATGCTATCCCATTATTCAGAAATAGGTAGCATCGTCGTTGGAGTTTTTTAGGGACGTTCAAAGGGACATGTACGATCATAAAAGCAATGTTAGGAAATGTTAGTAATCATCCTAAAGCCTTAAAGATCTTTTTCTGAGGCAACATCTGAATGGGTAATTTTAGATCTTTCAGGGCTAGAGGACAACCACTAACAAACCCTATACTTCATGACCGTTTACCAAAGGCAACCGGAGTGGAGTAAACCCTAGGAGTGAGCATGTACGGGTGTAATTTTCAGTTAATTTATCTTTGCACATTTAGGGTTTTCTACTGCATTAATTTTCAGTTAGTCTTTCCATACGATCCTATTAACATAAATCTAAGCAGTTTATAGTTTGCGGAAAGTTAAAGTCCTAGCTATTACAGGGCTTTTGCAGATACATAATTATTTTGACCGAAAATAAAGATGCGGAATTGAAACCCTAATTACTATTACAAACTCAGAGCAATTACAATAATAATAAAAAGGAAATTAAAAAAATGCACGCGGCGAATTAAATGCGAGAATAATTTAGGAAACCTAAAAATCTAATTGAAAAAGATTTAGGTTAGTTTTTGAGAAAAATTAATTAGGTTATGTACAAATTAAACCCTAATTTCTAATTCATTTAAATTATGAAAAGAATTAAATTACCCTAATTTTAATTAAACTAATTAATTAAAGAAATAGAAAATTTTATGAAAAAATAATTTTTGATGTTTTTGTGATTTTTGATTTTATGATAAAAATGATTTTTTGGGTTATTTTGTAAAAAAGAAAATAATTAATGAAATAATTAAAATAAAGGAAATAAAATAAAAAAAGGAAAATAAATTGGGCCTGTATGAGCTGAATGAGGGGGGTGTACGCTGAACTTATCCAGACCCATGAAGCTAAGGCCCAGTCAACGCGCTGATTCTGTACAGCTGGCCTTTAGGAGGTCCACCACACGCCTGCATGCTTGAGGCATTAGATTTGGCCAAGACATGATCTGATGGCGTGGATTTGTGGATGCATGATGGCCCTTTTGAAGGTGAGGCTCGTTGGATCTGGGACAAAGAAATTGGAAAACATGAAAACGTGAGATTCTGGGATCGAACCCAGAACCCTTTGCTTCACCTCCTGCGTCTTTGCCATCTGTGTTGGGATGGTTAGTTGTAAATATAATAACATAAATAAAATGTAAAGGAAATAAAGTGGTCTTTCCCAAACGCGCGCGTGATTCAAATCACCCAATGGGATTTTGCCACCTAATTGTCTTCTTCCCCATAACTGTTGTTTTTGGCCAAACTTTTACCTACAGTCGTTTCCGTCACTAAAAGTTATAGTGACAGATTTTGTTCGTAGCCATAAACTTGTAAAATTCAAAAATGAAGTACAAGCAGAATAAATTTAAACAAAAGATATGGATCAATTGCAAATCATCTTCTAAGCATGATAGGACCCCTGCTTTTGTCCAATTTTGCCTCTATATGGAATTCCCAATTTGGGACCTCAAAACCCTAACAATGGCATTGTGCCATTCCTGCACTTAAAATTCAATCAAACCAATCAAAAACATTTCAAATATGATAGCAAGCATGGATATATGATCAAAACATGTTCATGATGGATAAATTATTGAAAACGATTCTTGAAAAAAGATGCAAATCATGGCACTGTGAGGCGTGATTTCTGAAGGTTTTAAGGTTGGAGGACGATTGGAATAGCTTCAAGAAATGTCCAGGAACAGATTGTTGGCCTTGGAATGACTGGAATCAGTCTATGGAGGAATATGTGATCAACACTTTTTTGACAAAAAAATTGAAGTTGACCTCCTTGTTTTCACGACCCAAAAACCTCCCATATGCCTTGGAAATGTTGTGTATATATCATAGAATGATTTAGTTTAACAAAAACTGATCATATCTTTGCAAATTATGGATATTTGATTTCATTCGTTGCCTTGTATGATTTGTTTCCAAAATAGACCAAATTAAGATCTTTTCCAATCAATTACCTCTTGCACGAATTTTTTGATTTGCTAGCTGTTCATGGACTCATAATATGCTCATAAAATCAAATATTTGATTTTATTTGATTATTCTACTATTTAAATTGATTTATTTTGATTTAAATGCATAAAAAAATAAAAATAAAAAATAAAAAAATAAAATAATAGGTGGATAAGCTTAGGGGTCATAGGCCATCTTAGTAACAAGTTTCAAACAAGAAAACATGGGCCCATTTGGAAAAAAAGTCATTTTGATCAATATTGACTTCATGCACATTTCCAAAAATTGGTTAATTTTGACAATACACATCTCCCTCAATTTTAACCCTAAGAGAGTGTTCTTGGAATTTTTAGAAAGCTTAGGTTTTCCCCTAAACAACCCTTTTTGTTTCATCTCAGTTGGGTCTTCCATGTTCATGTAAGAAGCTTTGACCCAAAAGGTATTTTTGTTGACTTTTCAAAAGGACCTATAATGTAGAAATTCATATCTTTTTATGAATGCATATTTTGAACTTGTGGGATGAAGAGGAGTTGTAGGTAATTGCATCCTCTTCCAAATGAGCCTTGGATGGAAATTTTTTGATAAAGTATGAGGAAGTTATGCTTGGTCAAAGTTTGGTTGACTTTTCTTGTGAAATCCTAATTTAGCAACTTTTGGGTTTTGATGAATTTGGGGGCAATCATGATCAAACCTTGATTAAATGATGTATATCTCTTCAAAATGTTGATGTTGACCAAAAATATTGAAGCTTGACTATATGTGGGCCACAATTGACTTTTGACCTAGTACAGTTGATTTTCAGGCATCTGAGCAGTTGACTGAGCCAACTTCTTGTGAAAGGAATGAAACTTGACATGGATGATCTTAAGAACATATTGGGACCATGTAAGGAATTTGGAACCTTTGGATTTACCACACCCTGATGAAAATGGAAACCCTAGTTTGAGGTACATTACCTTATGAGAGAGTTTGTCTGGTCAACTCTTGGGCATCCTTGAGCAAGTTGAGGACCTCAATGGGCATGTTTTGAGTAAAATGAGAGGAAAATTTTGGGGTACAACAGCTTCCCCTGTTCAATCTTCTTAAACCTGAGGATGTAGATTGGTTGTCTGCCTTTTGTAATCTGAAGGTGGAAGATGATTGAACACTAGAGTGCCCAGAAATTTGCACTCGTCTGAGATGGTGCTGGACTGTGTAGGTAGTATCGGGAATGGGCTTACATATGCCATTTGGAGGAGATGACGGAAGGTCACCAATTATGGGCTTAAAGATGCCATCTAGAAGATATGACGGAGAATCGTCGGAGATGGGCTTAAAGATGCCATCTAGAGGATATGACAGAGAATCGTCGGAGATGGGCTTAAAGATGCCATCTAGAGGATGTTGATTTCCTGAGATATTCCTTTGATGAGAATTCCTGTTCCTATCGTTGAGGAGGAATCTACTGAGGAATGTTGGTCTCTGTCTTGGGAGAAATAGAATTTTATGAGCTTCAGTTATCCGTTTACTAGGGAATCATCTCTTAGTCGACAAGGTGAAAGTGAACTTCTATCTGGTCGTGCTCCAGGCTTTACAGTGATTTGCTGAGGATAATAAGATTAACTGCTATCTGGTCGTGCTCCAGGTTTTACAGTGACTTACTGGGGAGATGAGATTAAACTTGTTATCTGGTCGTGCTCCAGGTGTGATACAGTGGGAAAGAACTGACTGTTTTTTGGAATGCTGGTTTGCGTTTTGCGTTTGTTTTCGCAAAATGTCGCGGTAAGCAAGAGTCGCCACCGTCTTTTTATTTTATCCAACAAGGAAAGGAAAAAAGCACAGAAAAATTCCTTTTTCGAGATTTTTCTCGGGTTCGGGGGGTAGATTATAGAAAGGGAAGGTGTTAGCACCCTTTCTATTCGTGGTTATCCACAGGCTCTTAGGTACTTGCTCATATTGTTTTCAAAATTTTGCTTTCTTCGTGATTGTGGGTTTGAAAAAGTCTTTGTTTGAAAAGGAGTGTAAGTGTGAAAAAGATTTTGTTTTGGAAAGAGCAAGTACCTGAGAACCATCTACCTACTCGAAAAAGGAATCATTCTATGTTATCTTCCTTTAGACAATGCTATCCCACTATTGATGAGTAGGTAGCACCGTCGTTGGAGTTTAAGGGTCAGTTCGAATGCGGGACTTATGGTCACTAAAGCAATGTTAGGATGCCTTAGCGGTAACCCTAATGTCTTAGATCATTTTTTTTGAGGCAACAATATCCGAGGCAATTGTTTCGAGGCGACTATGATCTTTGGACAAGAGGGCGACCTCTAAAACAACCTATACTCAATGACCTCTTTACGAAGGCAACCAAGTGGGGTGTACCCTAAGAGTGCACATGTGCGAGTGTGTTATTTTCAGTTATTTTTGTCTTTGTACATGTCAATGGTTATCTATGTTGATTTTAGGTTTAAACATTCAATCTTGTCATGCATCCCTATTATCAGACATCTAACAGTTATATTTTGCGGAAAGTAAATTGCGGAAATTAAATTACAAGGTGTCGGGTATTTACATCGCCAAAAAGCAACCCTTTGAAATTTAAATGCGGAAAATAAATAAAGCGATAAAAATAGTCGTAATTATCTATTATATTCCGAGAACAAATACAATATTGCATAAAATGGATCGCGTGCGGGAAATTAAATCGACGGCGAGTTTTTAGGGTTTTGACCCTTTAATTGTTAAAGAAAAGATTTTTTTCTTTGGTTATTTTTGAATTAAGAAAGAAATTAATCTAGGTTAATTATTAAATTAATAAATAAATAAATTAATAAAAATATTTTTGGGTTTTTGGTATTTAAAGAAATAAAAATAAATTTAATCAATGTTAATAAAAACCTAATTGTCTTAGTTAATTTTAATTATTTTACAAAATATATTAAAGTTATCCTAATTAAAACTAAATTAATATAATTAGTATTTATTAGTAAAAATTAAAATTTGGTTTTAATGAAGAAAAATATTTTTTGGGTTTTATTTTTATAAAGAAAAAGATTTGATTGGTTAGTTAATAAAAAAATATAATAAAAATAAATAATTAAAACAAAAAAAGAAATAGAAAGAGTTGGGGGGTGGGCCTGATTAGGAGGTCTGAAAAGAAAATTCCATGGCCCAATTGTGTTTGCCTGGCTGACTTTTTGAGATCCAGCGTGTGCACTTTGACTAGGTATCATGGTGGACGTTCCATCTGGATCACCAGATCTGGCCTGGGGCCATCTGGCAAGTGATTGAGTGAGGGAGTATGATGCACCACGCACTTAGATTTGCACTAGATAACCTGTAGAAAAAATATAACAAAGCATTTGGAGGACCTGGGATTCGAACCCAGGTCCTGTTGGCATTGGATGCACGCCCCTACCACTACGCCACTTTGTTCTGTTTGTCAATATATTAATCAATAATAATAATATGGGATAATCAATCAGATGCCAGAAAATATTAAAAAAAAACGCGCCAAGTTTGAATGGTCCAACCAGAGGGAGAAACGTTTGTCGTCCCTGACCTTCAAACCCTGTAAATTTACCTGCGGATTTAGATCCGCAGCTAAATTCGCAGGACGTTCCAAAAATCAATTCTAGGACATCAAAATTAAATCCAAGCGCATGGTCGAGTTCGTTCTTCCCTTCCGGTCATGTCCATGGCCAACAATGGAGTTAATTTTGCCTGTAAAAGAAACGCCCAAAAAAACAACCACGAAACCCTAGATTCGGCTATGGGGTTATAGATCAGATAAATGCAATTGGATGATATAGAAAGCTTGGAAATTTGATGAGGATCATGAATATGCAAATGATTTGTGCAAAATATACAGAAATAAGGATATATGAATTCAAGAAAGAAGCGATTTTTTGTGACTCTTACAGTGCTTTTGGGTGTGTATGAGAGCTTGCTAGGGGTTGGTTCTGACTCAGTGAACCTCCAGCAATTGATTGATGTTGAGTTTTGCTTCTGAATTTGCCTCCAAGGATGATTTCGATTTCACACTTTTTTGTCAATTTTGCAAGTTTGGTTCTCAGTGTTCTTGCAGCCTCTAGGTCTCAATTTCGTGTGCCTTCACTTGTATATGTAATATGCAATGCATTAGGTTAACATTTATGGATTGAATCCTTGCACATCAATGCCATGGGATTTGATTTGATCCACCATTGAAGACTTGCCAATTTTGTCAAAAACTCAATCTTTTTGCACATGGAATACTTGATACGAGTTTGATCATGATATTGATGATGATTAAGTCCTGAAAATATAAAAAGATCTCATGTAATCAAGTTTTGGTATTTTATTTGATTTAAATTGATTTAAAATGAAATAATTCAATAAAAAATCAAATAAAATAATAAATTTGATAAATGGACACAAGGCTGAAGCTAGGACACGTGTGTAATGTGGAAAGATCAAATCAAGTGGAAAAGAGTGGGCCCATTTGACAAAATTTGAAGTTTTGGGGATAATTGACTTTTGGCAACTTTGCAAAAATGCTCAAATTCAACAATGCACAACTTCTTCAATTTTGAACTTTTGGAAGTGTTCTTTGACTTTTTAGAAAGCTTGTGATGTCTTATAACCAACCCTTTTGGTATCATCTCATTTTGATATTCCATGCTCAAGTTATAAGCTTTGTAAAAAAAAGGTGTTTTTGTTGACTTTCCAAAATGACCTATAATGTCCAAATTTATAACTTCTTGTGACTGCATTTTGTGATCTTGGGGTATGAAGATGGATTGTAGGAAATTGCATCCTATTAAAAATGAGATTTTGATGGGTCATTTATCATAAAGCATGAGAAAGTTATGCTTGGTCAAAGTTGAGTTTGCTTTTCCTACAAAACCCTAATTTAGCAACTTTTGAGTCTTGATGAATTTTGAGCAATCCTTGATAAATCGTGATCAAACCTTGATAAAATGATGAAATATCCTTCAAGATGAGAATGTTGACAAAAAATCTTGAGGTTTGACTATATTTGGGTCACAGTTGACTTTTGCCCTAGCATAGTCGATTTTTGGACCCTTTGAGCAATTGACTGAGCAAACTTCCTCTGCAAGGATTGAAATTTGACATGGATGACCTTGAGAACATATTAGGACATTATGGAGCCTTTGAGGTCATTTGGACTCAAGGATCTTGATGCAACACAAAACCCTAATTTGGGATTGACTGCCTTAGGAGATGACTTGTTTGACCCACTCTTGAGCAAACTTGAACAACTTGGAGATTTTTCTTGCAATGTTTTGAGAAATATGAGAGGGAAACTTTTGGGGTACAACAGCTGCCCCTGTTCAATCTTATTAAACTTGAGGATATAGATTGGCTTTCGTGCCTTTCGTGATCCGAAGGTGGAAGATGATTGAACACTAGAGTGCCTAGAAATTTGCACTCGCATGAAGTGGTATCAGCATTGTGATGTCGGGAATGGGCTTATAGATGCCATTTGGAGATTGTTGATAGGAGGTCTAAACTTTGACTGGAATACGAATCAGGGAGATCTTAGCGTCGATCTGACTGAACCAGAGAAGGTCTTGGATTAACTTTGACTAGATAAGAATCAGAAAAATCTTAGAATCGATTTAACTGAACCAGATGAAAGTATTGGAATATCTTCAACTGGAGTAAGAATCAGGGAGATCTTAGCATCGATCTGACTGAACCAGTGAAGGTATTGGATTAACTTTGACTGGATAAGAATCAGAAAAATCTTAGAATCGATTTAACTGAACCAGACGAAAGTCTTGGAATATCTTCAACTGGAATAAGAATCAGGGAGATCTTAGCATCAATCTGACAGAACCAGAGAAGGTCTTGGATTAACTTTGATTGGATAAGAATCAGAAAAATCTTAGAATCGATTTAACTAAACCAGACGAAAGTCTTGTGATATGTTCAACTGGAATAAGAATCAGGGAGATCTTAGCGTTGATCTGACTGAACCAGAGAAGGTCTTGGATTAACTTTGACTGGATAAGAATCAAAAAAATCTTAGAATTGATTTAACTGAACCAGACGAAAGTCTTGGAATATCTTCAACTGGAATAAGAATCAGGGAGATCTTAGCGTCGATCTGACTGAACCAGAGAAGGTCTTCGACATAGCTGAGAACTTTAACTGTATCTTTCCTGAAAGGTAAAGGTCAGTTGTATGCAATGCATGATATATATCAAGCAATGATGTTCTCAAAATAAATGAGATTGCGTTGTATGCTGCGTATACGCGTGCATCATGATGTATGTAAATGTAATGTTTCTAACTGGGGAAAATAAATCCCGGATAGCTGCTGGAGAATAGAGTTGAACTCTTTGTTTCTGCTGGGGATGACGAACGAAGGTGATAAACCTGCAGGAGAGGATGACTCCATTGGGGGGAATAAACTGACGAGGAGATTACTCTGTAGGGAAGAGATGTTCTGCTGAAGATTCCACTGATAAATTCCGTCGGGATGAATTACCGTTGCTGGTGATATTGAATCCTATTGGGGATTGAATTCTTGTTTGTGAAAGGAAAGAACTCCGTTGGGGATGATCTTCGGTTGCGACTTCTCTGGGAATAACCTTTTAGAATCTTATGGGGATAATCCTTTGAGTTATGCTAGTAATGATCCTATGAACTCGACTGGGGAGATTTATTTTTGTACTCCGCTGGGGATAAACTTCCAGAGTCTGCTGGGGATGATTCTGCCAACTCCGTTGGGGAAGCTTTTTCAGACTGCGCTGGGAAAACTTTAACTCCACTGGGGATATCTTGTACCCTGCCGGGGTGCATTCTTATACTCTGTTTGGGAATATTAAGATTGTCGGGGATATCAAGCCTTTTAATGCTGATGGTAGATAAACTCTGCTTGGGGAAGAAAACTACCGATTCATTCACAGTTGCAAGTCTCAGCTGGGGAGAGCTATCATTATTGTCTTACTCTGCAGGGAGTGAAGATATCTTAGCCATATTCTTCAGCTGAATCTACCTTTGTACCTGGTGGACAGAGCAACTGTATAGTTTGGCAAATTTTTATTGCCCCTGTTTCTGATGTTACCCGTAATCGTCTTTTGTTTCGCATGTAAATATTCATGAGTAGCAATTAATGTCAAATGCATATATCAAAAATGAACATTGGACGTTCTTTGCAAATCAAAACAGATAACAAAAAAAAACAGTTTGAAATTTCTTTGAAAATGAATTGTATTGATTTTGAAGTTTGGCCTGTAAATAGGCGTTTTTGTACAAGAGGATGACGTCCTAGTAAGAGAACGCCATCGAGCAGATAGAATTTACACAAATTGTGAAAAACAAAACAGCTATATGAACAATCCCACTGGGTTCCAATTCTACTATTGCCTTTTTGTCCTCGAGCATCTCATCACTTTGCTACTTGGTTGAAGGTAGATCAGATTGATTAGTGTCGTCCGAGCTTGATAGTCGATACCGAAGTTTGGATGCAGAGTGATCCAATGAGGCATAGTGTTACGCTTTGATCCCTAATTTTTGCCTGGACCGCCCTTTCGGGTTTTCAGTCCACCGGGATACCCTTTTTTGCCCAAGCTGCCTTTTCAGGTTTTTGACTTGCCGGGTGTACAATTTTTTTCATTTTCATCCCTTATTTTTTCCCGAACCCTTTTGGTTCGTCGGGAAGCCCTTATTTTTCCTAGGCCAGTCAACCTAGCGGGTATTTGATTATGCGTAGTATCTTTTCACTATGTTTGCATTGACGGGGTGAGGAAGGTTGTCACCATCCATGGTGGTTAGAATCATAGCTCCTCCTGAGAAAATGTTCTTAACCACAAATGGCCCTTCGTAGGTAGGGGTCCATTTGCCCCTGGGATCACCTTGTGGTAGGATGATGCGCTTGATCACCATATCCCCAACTTGATACTCTTATTGTTTAACTTTCTTGTTAAATGCCTTGATCATCCGTTTTTGTACGTCTGACCATGACAAATAGCAGTAAGTCTCTTTTCATCGATTAAGTTCAGCTGATCACGCCGGGTCTGAATCCAGTCATCTTCGCTCAAACCTGCATCCTTCATAATTCAAAGAGAGGGTATCTGAACTTCGATGGGAAAGACTGCCTCCATGCCATAAACCAAGGAATAGGGTGTTGCCCCTGTTGACGTCCGCGCCGAGGTACGGTACCCATGAAGAGCAAATGGTAACATCTCGTGCCAATCTTTGTATGTCACTGTCATCTTTTGCACAATCTTCTTAATATTCTTATTAGCCACTTCAACAGCCCCATTCATCTTCGGCAGGTAGGGAGAAGAGTTGTGATGCTGTATCTTGAACTGCTTGCAGAGTTCGGTGATCATCTTATTGTTGAGATTGGTACCATTGTCCGTAATGATCCTCTCTGGTACACTGTATTGACAGATCAGATTGTGCGTAATGAACCGTGCCACGACGTTCTTGGTTACATTAGCAAAGGAAGTTGCTTCAACCCACTTCGTAAAGTAATCGATTGCTACCAGGATGAAACGATGCCCGTTGGATGCAGTAGGTCTTATCTCGCCGATCATATCAATGCCCCACATTGCGAAAGGCCACGAAGTTGTCAATACGTTCAGAGGAACTGGAGGTATGTGAACCTTATCAGCATAGACTTGGCACTTGTGATATGTCCGAGAATGCTGATAACAGTCGACTTCCATTGTGGACCAATAAAATCCTGCCCGTAGGATCTTCTTTGCCATGGTGTGTCCACTGGAATGAGTTCTGAAAGTACCTTCATGTAACTCTGTCATGATCCTTTCTGCTTCGTTCTTATCGACACATCGCAGTAGGGTCGAATCATGGTTACGCTTGTAAAGGATGCCATTGCTGATGAAGAACTTCGCCGCGAACCTCCTCAGAAACTTCTTATCATTAACAGATGCACCCTTGGGGTATTCATGAACCTTAAGATACCTATTCACCTCATGAAACCAGGGTTTATCTGCTACCTCTTTAGTCTCAATGTCACAGCAATGTGCAGGTTCGTCCAGTCTTTCAAAGATAATCCAGGGAGCTTCGTTGTCCCAATTGACTTTGAACATAGAAGACATCGTAGCCAGCACGTCCGCTAACTGATTCTCCTCTCTCGGGAAGTGTTCAAAGGTTATCTCCTCAAATTGCGGAAGTAAAGTCAACACATACTCCTTGTAAGGAATAAGATTTGGGTGTTTCGTATCCCACTCGCCTTTGATACGACTGATCACAAGAGAGGAATATCCGAAAACACTTAGAAACTTAATCCTTAGGTCAATTGCTGCTCGAATACCCATGATGCATGCTTCATACTCCGCCATGTTGTTGGTGTAGTTGAAACACAGTCGGGCAGTAAATGGAGTATGAGAGCCTTTAGGAGATATGATCATAGTGCCAATGCCATTGCCCAAAGCGTTCGAAGCTCCAACAAAGTACATAGACCATCGGGATCCTTCCTCAGGTCCTTCATCCGGTCCAGGTGTCTCACAGTCAGTTACTAGCATGATATTCTCATCCGGAAATTCAAAGTTCATAGACTGGTAATCATCCACTTCTTGATGTGCCAAATGGTCTGCCAACACACTTCCCTTAATTTCCTTTTGGGTCATATATTGGATGTCATACTCAGTCAAGATCATCTGCCATCTCGCTATTCTTCCGGACAAAGCAGGCTTTTCGAAGATATACTCTATTGGATCCATCTTCGATATCAATAGAGTAGTGTGAGTCAACATATACTGTCTCAGCCGGCGAGCACCCCATGCCAAAGCACAACAAGTTTTCTCGAGCAGTGAGTATCGGGTCTCACAGTCGGTAAACTTTTTGCTAAGGTAATAAATAGCAAGCTCTTTTCGGCCAGACTCGTCATGCTGACCCAACACACACCCCATTGAGTTGTCGAGTACTATCAAGTATAGGATTAAGGGTCTCCCTTCAACTTGAGGCATCATAATGGGTGGCTCTTGGAGATACTCTTTGATCCTTTCGAAAGTGGCCTGGCATTCATTGTTCCAACGTACTACTTGATCTTTCTTTAGTAACTTGAAGATTGGTTCACAAGTAGCGGTCAAGGGTGAGATGAATCGGGCAATGTAGTTTAGTCGTCCCAGAAAGCCTCTGACTTCTTTCTCTGTTTGGGGAGCTGGCATCTCTTGTATGGCCTTCACCTTTGCCGGATCCACTTGAATACCTTTGTCACTTACGACGAAACCCAATAGCTTACCGGACCTCACCCCGAAGGTGCACTTGTTCGGGTTTAATCTCAGCTTGTACAATTTCAAACGGTCAAATAACTTCTGCAGATGGTCAAGGTGTTCTTCCTCAGTCTGGGACCTTGCAATCATGTCATCAATGTATACCTCAATCTCATGATGGATCATATCATGGAACAAAGCAACCATGGCACGCTGATACGTTGCCCTAACATTCTTTAATCCAAAAGGCATGACCTTGTAGCAAAAGGTACCCCATTGAGTAACAAAGGTGGTCTTCTCCATGTCTTCGGGAGCCATTTTAATCTGATTATAACCGGAGAAACCATCCATAAAGGAGAAGAATTTATACTGCGCGGTGTTGTCAACCAGAACATCGATATGAGGTAGAGGGAAATCATCCTTGGGGCTCGCCCTGTTCAGGTCCCTATAGTCGACACACATTCGAACTTTACCATCCTTTTAAGGCATAGGAACCACATTGGCCACCCACTGCGGGTAAGAAGTAACTTCTAGGAAACCGACATCAAACTGTTTCATAACTTCAGCCTTGATTTTCTCAGACATCTCTGGGCGCATTCGGCGGACCTTCTGTTTCACTGGAGGACAATCTTCCTTGGTAGGCAATCGGTGAACCACAATATCGGTATCCAACCCAGGCATATCTTCATAAGACCAAGCAAAAATCTCAACATAGTCACGCAGCATCTGAATCAACCGTTACTTCACACTAAGCTCCAGATTTGCCCCGATCTTGACCTCTTTCTTGTCTATCTCTGTACCCAGATTTATTGATTCCACCGACTCTTCATGCGGATGTATGGCCCTCTCTTCTTGAAGTAACAGTCTTGCAAGTTCACCAGGAACTTCGCAATCATCTTCACCTTCGTCTTCGGCTAAGTTGATCGGACTTTCGAAGTCATAACTGGCAGTAGTAGAGTCGTTACCGGTGAGATCCAGAGTGGATGTAAACCTGTATATGTGAGTGTGTGTAAAATAGCTGTTTTGCAATATATGATAAAAGAAAAACAAGGAGCGCAAGATTTGAAATGCAAGAAACGTCCAATGCTTTTATTAATGATATATGAAAATGACACACATAAAGCCCTCACAAATGAAGCCACGGTGCCCCGGGTAAGACACCGGTCCATAAAGTTTAAAACATTGTCTGTTACAAATTCAAAACAAAAGTCTCATTACTGGGTAACAAAAGAAATTGGGATGAAGTCCTTTGCTGTCCAGTTGCCTAGTCCATCATCAGTAGTAGGATAGATCCAACTGTTGAATTCAGACTCTTCCGCATCGTCTTCAATGGCATTCACTCCTGAATTGCTGATGAACAGGGGAGGTCTTCCGATCCGTGCACTCCGAACAGCCCTTTGAGCTTCTGCAGTGAAACCCAAACCAAACTTGTTAGTCTTCTGTGCAAAATCAGGGAGTTGGCCCCAATTTTCACACCCACCTTTCTCGACAACAGCCCGGGCATCCTTAAAGGAAGCCATCTTCATAGGAGAATCTTCAACAACAGTCTCAGTTGATGCCAGCATCTGGGGAACCTCTTCAAAATGCTGAAATGGGGTCTCAATGAACTCCCCATCCATCTCTACATATCAGAAAGAGTTGAGGTGGCTCACCATGTACTCCTCCTCTCCTTTTACTGTCAGAATCTTCCCTTTCACTGGGTACTTCAGCTTCTGGTGGAGCGTAGACGTTACTGCCCAAGCTTTGTGGATCCATGGACGACCCAACAAACAAGAATAAGACAGCCGAATGTCCATCACGTAGAATGTAGAGTTGAAAACCTGAGAACCAACCTTAATCGGGATATCAACTTATCCGTGCACCATCCTCTTAGACCCATCAAAGGCCCTGACGACAATGTTGCTTGGTTTCAACTCCAACCCTTCACAGTCTAACCGGTCTAGAGCTTTCTTAGGCAAGACGTTCAATGAGGAACCAGTATCCACTAATACATGAGCAAGAGTAGTGCCCCTGCATTTAATGGATACATGCAGGGCATCGTTGTGATTCTTCCCTTTAGCAGTCAAGTCGGCGTCAGAGAAACCCAACCCATTATCAGCAGTCAGACTAGCCACGCAATCTTTAAACTGATCAGCTGATGTTTCTTGCGGTACGTGCGCAGTCTTCGGGAAGGCAATCAGAGCCTTGGCATGGGCTTCTGAGCATAGCAACAGAGATAACATAGAAATCTTGGACGGGGTTTACCCTAGCTGTTCAACTACATTGTAGTCACTCTTTTTGATGATCTTTAAAATCTCTTCCATCTCTTATCTAGAAGCTTCAACAGTAATCGTCTTTGGTGCCTCCGTCTGGGCAGGCTCATTAGTGGTCCCTTTTCCCCGAGTGTCAGACGACTTGGCGACAGGGGTAAGAATTGGAACTTGAACAGGAATAGTAGTAGGTACACTGGTAGGTGTAATATTAACAGGTTTTTGGGCAGTTGGTGGAGAGATATCAGGGGAGAAAAGTCTTCCGCTGCGGGTGACTTTAGCAGGTCCAACAATATTGCTGACGTCAGTACCAGCATCCAACTCTTGTTTAACTCCATGAAAATAAACATCAGCCCCGTAGTGCCAAGGGACAGGTTTATCAGATGTATAAGGGATAGGCCCAGGAACAGTGATGATCAATGGTGTGATTCTTGGAACAGATGTAATTCTAACAGGCTTTCTTGAGGAAGCCTTGGAAGAATGGTCGAAAATGGTGATTATAGCAACTTCTTCAGTATGAACTAAAGGAACAACAGTCTTCTCAAACAGAATCACTTTACTATCCATCAGGCGTTGGACACCTAATTTCAAAAGATGGCAACCGGTTGGTAGGGCAGAACACATACGGCAACCTTTGTCACAACCCGGAAATAAACTGGCTGACAAAAGATTCTTCTTCACAGTCATCAAGGGAGTAGCAATATCTTTCACAGAAACCACAAACGAGTCTTCATCTATAGCATTCACTCCATGCTTGGGCATAGGAGCAGTCACAACATTAGGTCTTTCGGGCGCCTCGAACTCAATCTCCTTAGCATCAATTAAGTCATGTATCTTGTTCTTCAAAGCCCAACAATCATTTGTATTATGTCCCGGGCTATCAGAGTGAAAAGCACATCGGGAATTAGGGTTGTACTTTGGTGATGTAGTGTTGGGATTCTGCGGAGCCTCCCTTGGAGTCACTAGATTGGTCTTTAATAACTGCGACATAATCTGAGACAAAGTCATGTTAAGTTGGGTGAATTGCCTTCGAGGTCTCTCGGCCTTTTGTTGATTGTTGCACTGAGGAGCACCGGCAGGTCTTGAAATAACAACCGCATTAACAGCTTGGCAGCGTTCAGGTCTATTCTGGCTTTTCGAACTGTAAACAGCACTGGTCTCCTTCTTAAAAGGCTTTTTCTCGGTGCTTGATGAAGCACCCTTTTGTATCTTACCAAACTTAATACCAGCCTCAATCCTTTCATCGGTCATAATTAGCTCTGTAAACCCAGATGAAGAACTTCCGATCAGATGGTTGAAAAACGGACCAGACAAGGTCCCCAGAAACATATCAACCAGCTCCCTATCAGCCAAGGGTGGTTGCACTCTTGCAGCGAGGTCCCTCCACTTCTGAGCATAATCTTTGAAACCTTCGCCCGTTCCCATAGACATACCCTGGAGTTGGGTACGCGTAGGAGTGAGGTCGACATTGTATTGGTACTGCCTGTAGAAAGCAGCAGCCAAATCTTCCCAACTGCGGATACTAGCTCCGTCTAACTGGTAAAACCATTCAAGCTGAGTCCCTGAGAGACTGTCTTGAAAGAAGTGGATCCATAGGTTCTTATCAGCGGTGTACGGCTGAATCTTCCTTACATATGACCGGAGGTGCAGCTTCGGGCAAGAAACTCCGTCATACTTAGCAAAGGCCGGTGCTTTGAATTTGTGGGGAATCACCACCCCAGATGATAAACCCAGATCACCAAAGTCCAGAACAGGCACTTTCTAAACTTCCATCTCACTCAATCGGTCTTCCAGCTGCTTGTATCTATCCTCGGCCGGAGGATACTGGTCTTCGTCGAAGTCCGTCTCATTGTCTGAAACCACAGGGCTAGGAGCCCTCCTTTCTTCCTGACTATCTTTCCCTCCAGATGAGGTGGTCAAATAAACTTCATCTCGTAGCCTGTTTCCAAACCTGTGACCTGTGTTAAACAAGACTGTCCTCTTCTTCTTCTCTTTCAGAATAAGGGTCTTCAGATCTTGCGGACCCTTAGCTAGATTCATGAACAACTCTTGGAATTGGGCATTTTGAGCCTGCAGAGCCTTGACTGCTTGTTCAGTCGATGGTTCAGAAGACATGATGCTGAAATAAACAGCGAAGACATGATATGAGGTGCATGGAATGAAATGCGTATGATATGATTTCAAAGACATCGAGAGATTCAAATTCGTAAACAAGAAATGAAACACACTTTTATTAGATAAACTTGAAATTCAAATTGTTCAATAGATGCCCTTAAGGCGTTATAAGAAAGGAAATACTGAAAAGTAACTAAAAACTGGAAAGGAAATAATCAAAGGACAATCAGTGCTCCCATGGTTGCTTCTTGTCGGTGCGGACATAGTCATTGAGGATCCGCTCGTTCTCCAGCTGTCTTATCAACTTCTGAATCTTCTTCTCTTGTTCGTTAAACTTTTCTCGGTAAGCATTCCGTTCTTCTCTCAGCTGCATCCAAGACCTTTTCAGTTCCCCAATTTCAGTGGGCATATGAGCGTGGAGGATGGTCGGAAGAACCCCTTCTTCATCAGAAACTTCAACAATGATAGGCCGGACGACTTCATATGGCATACCCAGCTTTTGGGCACGGATACAGACCCATCTGAGATATGGCTCCATCGGAAGAGGAGTCTTTGGACCCAGCTCGTGTGGATCAGATCTGTGAACTCTATCCCAAGCCCTTATGAATTTGCGGTGTTGCTCGTCACTATCTCCTTGAAAATCAAAGATGATACTAGGCATTAGCAATGCATGAGGACCTTCCCTCCTAGCACGCCCAAACTGACGTAAGGCCAAGCACGGATTATAAGAAATTCCTCCATTGGTTCCTATCAGTGGAACATTGGGGTACTCCCCACATCGATCAATAATAGCCACCTCGTCCATACCCTTGATAGTCCAGATGATGTCATTATGAGAGAGAGACATAACCCTATAGGCCCAGCCCATGCCTTCTTTGTTCTTCAGCACTGATTTGGGGAGGTGCGAAATAAACCACCTCGCCAATAATGGAGCACAACACATCAACGTTCCCCACTTTCGAGCAGTACAGGCATAAAGCTGATGAAGAATGTCACCCAAGAGAGTGGGTACAGGATTGCGAGAGATGAAGATTTTCACCGCATTCACATCAACAAAGGAGTCAGAGTTCGGAAACAATACCAAGCCATATATCAGAAGAGCCAAAATATCTTCGAATGCCTTAAAGTCTAAACTATCCAATAAATAATTAGCCTTACCAACCAAGAACTTAGTCAGAAAGCCCTTTTCTCCACTACGAGTTTCCCAATTATCCATTACCTCATCCTTTATCATATGAAGGGCTGAAGCAATCTCTTCCGGCCTCAGGATCTTTTCCCAACCTGTGAACTGGGTCTGCTCCAGAATAGAGACACCAAGCAGATCAGAGAACTCTTCTAAGGTGGGGACCAACTGGTAGTCCTGAAAAGTAAATTAATGGTACAGTGGATCATAGAACTGGACAAGGACACTCATCATCTGCTCGTCCAATTTGGAGGTGACCAAACTAAGAAGATGCCCATGTCTTATGATGAAGGAGGTAGTATCAGACATCTTTGCAACCAATTCTTTAAGCACGCTGGGAACCTGGACAAAGTTGATCCAAATGGTGTTCCTACGCATGGGTGCCATGACCTACAAAAAAGAACAAAGATGAATCCCTCCTGTCTTTGAAATAGGTTAGTCCAATGCAAGATGTATGCAATGTTATGATGTCATGATGTCATGATAGAAAGCACACCACAAGTATCCACAAATAGCAAACATGGTAAAGGCACACAAGTCACACAGATAGCCCTTAGATTTCAGGCTGGCAAGGAGCTTGGGTACTACCCTCTTTCAGTTCAGTTGGTTCAAACATGTCCTAAAAATAGTAACCGGGTTCTAGAGGATCTCAATATCACTGACTACCCTCGATCGGTCATAATTCCAGTTTAGAAACCTTTTCTTGCAGCCGGAATCATCGCGAGAGTTTAGTCTCAATGAGTGTAGCATACTGCTACTGTTATATGGCCAAGTTGGTCAATTTAACGGTTCTAAGGTCAGTTGGTGCTTAATGACCCCTTAGCAGACCCATATTCTCCTTGTTCCAACACAAGGGATATCGGTACATACTAAAGTGCCACAACAACGTAGCTACTGCTTCAACCATATCGATCTATGCTGTACAGTTCCCTCACAGTTTATTGCTACTTACCTAAAGGGTATCCCCCAGATCCGGGTTAGGATCTATAGTAACTCCGATACAAGCCCACAAATATAAAGCATACAAAGCAAACAATTGAAAACACAATGATCTAATCCTAAGGTACACCCCACTTATTAAGAATAGTCCCCAGCAGAGTCGCCAGTTCTGTGATACGGTGGGAAAGAACTGACTATTTTTTGGAATGCTGGTTTGTGTTTTGCGTTTGTTTTCGCAAAATGTCACGGTAAGCAAGAGTCGCCGCCGTATTTTTATTTTATCCAACAAGGAAAGGAAAAAAGCACAGAAAAATTCCTTTTTCGAGATTTTTCTCGGGTTCGGGGGGTAGATTATAGAAAGGGAAGGTGTTAGCACCCTTTCTATCCATGGTTATCCACGAGCTCTTAGGTACTTGCTCATATTATTTTCAAAATTTTGCTTTCTTCGTGATTGTGGGTTTGAAAAAGTCTTTGTTTGAAAAGGAGTGTAAGTGTGAAAAAGATTTTGTTTTGGAAAGAGCAAGTACCTGAGAACCATCTAACTACTCGAAAAAGAAATCGTTATATGCTATCTTCCTTTAGACAATGCTATCCCACTATTGATGAGTAGGTAGCACCGTCGTTGGAGTTTAAGGGTCAGTTCGAATGCGGGACTTACGATCACTAAAGCAATGTTAGGATGCCTTAGCGGTAACCCTAATATCTTAGATAATTTGTTTTGAGGCAACAATATCCGAGGCAACCGTTTCGAGGCGACTATGATCTTTGGATAAGAGGGCGACCTCTAAAACAACCTATACTCAATGACCGCTTTACAAAGGCAACCAAGTGGGGTGTACCCTAAGAGTGCGCATGTGCGAGTGTGTTGTTTTCAGTTATTTTTGTCTTTGTACATGTCAATGGTTATCTATATTGATTTTAGGTTTAAACATTCAATCTTGTCATGCATCCCTATTATCAGACATCTAACAGTTATATTTTGTGGAAAGTAAATTGCGGAAATTAAATTACAAGGCGTCGGGTATTTACATCGCCAAAAGCAACCCTTTGAAATTTAAATGCGGAAAATAAATAAAGCGATAAAAATAGTCCTAATTATCTATTACATTCCGGGAACAAATAGAATATTGCATAAAATGGATCGCGTGCGGGAAATTAAATCGACGGTGAGTTTTTAGGGTTTTGACCCTTTAATTGTTAAAGAAAAGATTTTTTTTTCTTTGGTTATTTTTGAATTAAGAAAGAAATTAATCTAGGTTAATTATTAAATCAATAAATAAATTAATTAATAGAAATATTTTTGGGTTTTTGGTATTTACAGAAATAAAAATAAATTTAATCAATGTTAATAAAAACCTAATTGTCTAAGTTAATTTTAATTATTTTACAAAATATATTAAAGTTATCCTAATTAAAACTAAATTAATATAATTAGTATTTATTAATAAAAATTAAAATTTGGTTTTAATGAAGAAAAATATTTTTTGGGTTTTATTTTTATAAAGAAAAAGATTTGATTGGTTAGTTAATAATAAAAATATAATAAAAATAAATAATTAAAACAAAAAAAGAAATATAAAGAGTTAGGGGGTGGGCCTGATTAGGAGGTCTGAAAAGCAAATTCTATGGCCCAATTGTGTTGGCCTGGCTGACTTTTTGAGATCCAGCGTGTGCACTTTGACTAGGTAGCATGGTGGATGTTCCATCTGGATCACTAGATCTGGGCTGTGGCCATCTGGCAAGTGATTAAGTGAGGGAGTATGATGCACCACGCACTTAGATTTGCACTAGATAACCTATAGAAAAAAATATAATAAAGCATTTGGAGGACTTGGGATTCGAACCCAGGTCCTGTTTGTCATTGGATGCACGCCACTACCACTGCGCCACTTTGTTCTGTTTGTCAATATATTAATCAATAATAATAATATGGGATAATCAATCAGATTCCAGAAAATATAAAAAAAAACGCGCCAAGTTTGAATGGTCCAACCAGAGGGAGACACGTTTGTCGTCCCTGACCTTCAAACCTTGTAAATTTACCTGCAGATTTAGATCCGTAGCTAAATTCGTAGGACGTTCCAAAAATCAATTCTAGGCCATAAAAATTAAATCCAAGCGCATGGTCGAGTTCGTCCTTCCCTTCCGGTCATGTCCATGGCCAACAATGGAGTTAATTTTGCCTGTAAAAGAAACGCCCAAAAAAACAACCACGAAACCCTAGATTCGGCTATGGGGTTACAGATCAGATAAATGCAATTGGATGATATAGAAAGCTTGGAAATTTGACGAGGATCGTGAATATGCAAATGATTTGTGCAAAAGATACAAAAATAAGGATATACGAATTCAAGAAAGAAGCGATTTTTTGTGACTCTTACAGTGCTTTTGGGTGTGTATGAGAGCTTGCTAGGGGTTGGTTCTGACTCAGTGAACCTCCAACAATTGATTGATGTTGAGTTTTGCTTCTGAATTTGCCTCCAAGGATGATTTCGATTTCACACTTTTTTGTCAATTTTGCAAGTTTGGTTCTCAGTGTTCTTGCAGCCACTAGGTCTCAATTTCGTGTGCCTTCACTTGTATATGTAATATGAAATGCATTAGGTTAACATTTGTGGATTGAATCCTTGCACATCAATGCCATGGGATTTGATTTGATCCACCATTGAAGACTTGCCAATTTTGTCAAAAACTCAATCTTTTTGCACATGGAATACTTGATACGAGTTTGATCATGATATTGATGATGATTAAGTCCTGAAAATAGAAAAAGATCTCATGTAATCAAGTTTTGGGATTTTATTTGATTTAAATTGATTTAAAGAGAAATAATTCAATAAAAAATCAAATAAAATAATAAAATTGATAAATGGACACAAGGCTGAAGCTAGGACACGTGTGTAATGTGGAAAGATCAAATCAAGTGGAAAAGAGTGGGCCCATTTGAAAAAATTTGATGTTTTGGGGATAATTGACTTTTGGCAACTTTGCAAAAATGCCCAACTTCAACAATGCACAACTTCTTAAATTTTGAACTTTTGGAAGTGTTCTTGGACTTTTTAGAAAGCTTGAGATGTCTTATAACCAACCCTTTTGGTCTCATCTCATTTTGATATTCCGTGCTCAAGTTATAAGCTTTGGCAAAAAAGGTGTTTTTGTTGACTTTCCAAAATGACCTATAATGTCCAAATTTATAACTTCTTGTGAGTGCATTTTTTGATCTTAGGGTATGAATATGGATTGTAGTAAATTTCATCCCCTTCAAAATGGGCTTTGGATGGGTCATTTATCATAAAGTATGAGAAAGTTATGCTTGGTCAAAGTTGAGTTGACTTTTCCTACAAAACCCTAATTTAGCAACTTTTGAGTCTTGATGAATTTTGAGCAATCCTTGATGAATCATGATCAAACCTTGATCAAATGATGAAATATACTTCAAGATTAGAATGTTGACAAAAAATCTTGAGGTTTGACTGTATTTGGGTCACAGTTGACTTTTGCCCTAGCACAGTCGATTTTTGGACCCTTTGAGCAATTGACTGAGCAAACTTCCTCTGCAAGGCTTGAAATTTTACATGGATGACCTTGAGAACATATTAGGACATTAGGGAGCCTTTGAGGTCATTTGGACTCTAGGATCTTGATGCAACACAAAACCCTTATTTGGGATTGACTGCCTTAGAAGATGACTTGTCTGACCCACTCTTGAGCAAACTTGAACAACTTGGAGATTTTTCTTGCAATGTTTTGAGAAATATGAGAGGGAAAATTTCGGGGTACAACACGAGGCTTTGAAATTTCTCAATTTTTATCTGGTCTTGTTCCAGGCTTCAGAAGGAATTAAGTAGTTATTCGGTCGCATCCGGATTTCAACTTGAATTTAAGGCATACTAACATTCGGTCATTTCCAGGCTTCAATAGTAATTGGCCGAGTAAACTGCTATCTGGTCGAATTCCAAGCTTCGCAGTACCTCATACTGTTATCTGGTCATGCTCCAGGTTTCACAGTGCCTCTTGCCGATATCTGGTCGTGCTCCAGACTTCACAGCATCTTATATTGTTATCTAATCGTGCTCCAAGATTCAGTAATTTGGGGAAATTAAGTTGTTATCCGGTTGATTTCCAGGCTTCATAGCTTGAATTTGAGATATACCACTATCTGGTCGTTTCCAGGCTTCGTAGTATTTGGCCGAGTAAACTGCTATCTGTTCGAATTCCAAGCTTCGCAGTACCTCATACTGTTATTTGGTCGTGCTCTAGGTTTCACAGTGTCTCTTGCCGCTATCTGGTCATGCTCCAGACTTCATATTGTCTTATACTATTATCTGGTCGTATCCCAGGCTTCAGTAATTTGGAGAAATTAAGATATTATTTAGTCGATTTTCGGGCTTCATAGCTTGAATTTGAGATATACCACTATCTGGTCGACTCCGGGCTTCGTAGTATTTTGTAGAAATTAAGATATAATCCGGTCGATTTTCGGGCTTTATTGCTTGAATTTGAGATATACCACTATATGGTCGACTCCATGCTTCATAGTATTTTATACTGTTATTTAGTCGTGTCCCAGGCTCCACAGTATGATGTATTGTTGGTTGACTATTATCCGGTCGATTTCTGGGCTTCATAGCTTTTTTAATTGGAATAGAAATCTTAGTATCGATTTGACTGAACCATGGAGAGGTATCGAGTTGTCTTCAACTGGGAGAGAAATCCTAGTATCGATTTGACTGATCCCGGGAGAGGTCTCGGATTAACTTTGACTGGCATAGAAATCAGGGGAATCTTAGCGGCGATTCGGCTGACCCAGACGACAGTCTTAGAACATCTTCAACTAGAATAGAAACCTTAGTGTCGGTTTGACTAAACCAGAGAAAATCTTGAAAAGCGTTGGAATATCTTCAACTGGAATAGAAACCTTGGTGTAGGTTTGACTGAGCCAGAGATAACTCGTGAGAACTCGATTGCATCTTTCCCTGAAAGGTAAAGAGTTAGTCGTATGTAATGTCATGATGTATGAAATGTATTGAGTAATGATGTTCTAAAAATAAATGAGATTGTGTTGTATAATATGTATGTGCATGCCATGATGTATGGATATGTGTTGTACCCCAAAATTTTCCCTCCCATATTTCTCAATACATTTCAAGTGAGGTCCTCAAATTGCTCAAGGAATTCTAAGGGTTGACCAAACAAACTCTCTCCTAAGGCAGTCTACCTCAAATTAGGGTTTCATGTTGCATCAAGATACTTGAGTCGAAGTGATAAAAAATGCTCACCAATGTCCTAATACATTCTCAAGATCATCCATGTCAAGTTTCAAGCCTTGCATATGAAGTTTGCTCAGTCAATTGCTCAAAGGCCTGAAAATCGACTGTGTTAGGGCAAAAGTCAATTGTGGCTCACATACAGTCAAACTTCAAGATTTTTTGTCAACATCCTCATTTTGAAGTATATTTAATCATTTGATCAAGGGTTGATCATGATTCATCAAGGATTGCTCATAATTCATCAAGAACCAAAAGTTGCTAAATTAGGGTTTTGCAGGAAAAGTCAACTCAACTTTGACCAAGCATAACTATCTCATACTTTATGATAAATATCCCATCCAAAGCTCATTTTTAATAGGATGCCATGCTATACAATCCATCTTCAGCTCCCAAGTTCAAAATATGCACTCACAAGAAGTATTGAATTTAGACATTATAGGTCATTTTGAAAAGTCAGCAAAAACACCTTTTTTGTCAAAGCGTCATACATGATAATTGAATATAAAAATGAGATGAGACCAAAAGGGTTGCTTAGGGGACATCTCAAGCTTTCTAAAAAGTCCAAAAACACCTCCAAAGAGTCAAAACTGAGGAAGTTATGCATTGGTGAAGTTGACCTTTTTTGCAAAATTGCCAAAAGTCAACTATGCCTAAAACTTCAATTTTTCCCAAATGGGCCCAATCTTTTTCACTTGTTTTGAGTTGGAAACATAGCCCACGAGCTCTAGCCTTTTCCACTTGTCCATATCTTATTTTTATTATTTGTTTTGATTTTTATTTGAATTAATTCAATTTAAATCAAAACAAATCATATAAAATCAAAAATATTGAAAACAAAAGATTTGGTGATTGTTTCAGGTCTTAAATTACAGATAGCAAGCATTCAAACTCGTGTAAAGGCATATGTGCACAAAAAGATTGGATTTAGGCCATGTTTGGAAAGGTTTTAAAGGTGAACCAAATCAAATCAAAAGTCATTGATGGAGGAAGATTGGATGCATTATTTCAAACCTAATTCACTCCTTGGTACATATAGAAGCAATGTAGACCATAAACTAGGTTAGAAAGAGGCGCAGCAAGCAAAGCAATATTTGAAAAAAAATCAAGAAAAGTGTAAGATCAAATTCCATATTCCAGGCATCCTCAAGGCTTTCTATCCATCCCAATCGATTCCTGGGAGTGTCAGCAAGATAAAGCAATCAAGAACCAAGTCGTTCTAGTCCCAAAAAGATTTGTAAGTCGCTCACGACATAGCTCTGTTCTTGAATTCGAATAGCATGAATTAGGCATTGTTAGGATGAATTAATTGTACATTCTTGATCTATGGAACATATGCAAACTTTTTGTATCATTTAATTGCATTTATATGGCCTGTAGCGAATTTCACCATTGTTAGGGTTCGGAGCTTCGAATCAGGGTTTTTGTATGCAGGGAAAATTAGCCTTCGTAAGTGGCACTATCATGTTCAGGAGGACGAGACGAACTCAACCATGGCGTTAGGTTTTATTCATATGGCCCATGGAGGATTTTTGAACGAGCATTGCTTATAGCTACGGACAAACGTCTGTAGGTAAAAGTTTGATGCTTTTACCCACGGAGAGGGGAAGACGATGACCTATGTGGCAGCATTCCATTGGCCTGTTCAAACCATTCACGCACGTTTTTCTTTCATCCTCCACTAATGCTTGTTTTTACATATTATTATTATTATTATTCATTATTATGTACAGTAAGGATAAATGGCCCAGTGGTAGCCAGGCACGCTTTAAGGCATTGGAAGGCTTGAGGTCAGGGGTTCGACCCCTGCCTCCAACATTTGTTATTTTCCTATTTTCTTTCAGGCGATTCAGTACATGCATGAAGCTAATGACTACCATATATCCTCCCAATCTAGCCGACCAAGTGTCAGATGGCCAAATCTGATGGCCATCATCTGAAAGTGCATCATGAGCCAAGTCAAGCGCGCAGTACAGTATCTCAAAAGTCAAATGGACCTCACCACTATTGGGCCCAGAATCACTTCTTGCACCCCCCCATATTTCAGGTCCATATTCTTACTCTTTTTATTTTATTTTATTTCATTTGATTATTTTATTTATTTATTTTACTAATCCTCAAATTATTTTCTTTTTATCAAAAAATCACAAAAAATATTATTTTTCACAAATTAGGTCTAAATTTTATTTTTATTAAAAAAATTAATTAATTTAATTAGGTTTGTTAATTTAGGTAACTTCAATTTCTTTTTTTGCAAATAATTAAAATTAATTAGAATAAATAGGTTTTATTACTAACTTAATTATATTTTATTTTTTTCCTAAAATAACAAAAACCTAAAAATAGGTCATTTAATTATTTTCATTAATTAATTTAATAGCTAATTAATTTAGCATTTAATTTTAAAACCTAATTTTTTTCTTCAAAAAATATTAAAAACAACAAAAAAACATTTTTCTTTTAAATTAGGATAGAAGGGTCAAAACCCTGGTTCACATTCGATCTAATTTGTCATCGCGCGCTTTATTTTATTTTTTATCCCAATTATTGTATCTGCTCACAGTTTGTAATAGTTTTAATTAGGGCTTTTACTTTTCATTTACCGCTTTATTTTTCAAAGGGTTTGTTTTTGGCTATGTAAATACCTGAAGCCTTGTAATAACGTAGTTTCATTTCCGCACTTTAAAATTCCGCAAATTATTAACTGTTACATGTTTGATAATAGGATGCATGACAAGAATGTATGATCATAGTTGCCTCAAAAAGGTTGCCTCGGATATTGTTGCCTCGGATAAATTGATCTAAGACATTAGGGTTACTACTAAGACGTCCTAACATTGCTTTAGTGACCGGACGTCCCTTTCGAATTGACCCTCAAAACTCCAACGACGGTACTACCTACTCACTAATAGTGGGATAGCATCGTCTAAAGGAAACGAACATAGAACGATTCTTTTTTCGAGTAGGTAGATTAGTTCTTAAGTACCTGCTCAATCAAAACAAACTCTTTTTCACACTTACACTCTTTTACAAACAAAGTTTTCAAAAACACTTCATTACACTCTTGAAGACAGAAGCAAGAGTTAAATCGAAGTTAAAACAAAAACTTTTCAAAACCCACAAACACAAAGAAAACAATTTTGAAAATGATGAGAAAGTACCTAAGAGCCCGTAGATAACTACGGATCGAAAGGGTGCTAATACCTTCCCTTTCTATAATCTACCCTCCGTACTCAGAAATGTCTCGAAAAACAAATTTTTCTGTGCTTTTTTCATTTACTTGTTGGATAAAATAAAAGTGAAGATGTGAAAAACACAAGAAGGGGGGGTTGAATTGTAAAAATTAAAACAAATGGTTTGACAACATGGTATTTTTATCCTGGTTCGTTTGATCTCAAACTACACCAGTCCACCCGTCAAGGTGATTTCGCCTCTCTCCAACAAGGTCTTAATCCACTATTTTCAAAGGATCACAACAGCTACTTTAACAACTGTTAAAGCCTTCTTGAGTATAACCACAAACCGGTTTATCTCAAGGAAATCTTTTACAAATAAGTTGAACAATGATGTGTTAACGTTTTCTAATAAAACAATATATCACAACTGTGATAATTACACAATTTAAGCTTGGAATAAAACTGAATTGCTAAAGCGTTTGAGTAAGCGTGATTTTGAAAGCTTTGCAAATTATGTGAGTGCATGCGTGCGTCTTTTCTCACACAGACTTGTTTAAATAGGCAAGGCAGAGATATGTTGTCCATAAAGCCATTTTAATGATAATAACGCACTTTCCTTCTTGAGAAGATCTTGTCTTGAAGAGAGCCGTTAGCATTTAATTTTGTCTTGAATACTTAGTAACACTTTAGAGTCTTCTTTGCTTATGATAACACTTCAGAGTGTTCTTTGCTTTAACTTATGATGACGCTTCTGAGTGCTGATGACTTGGTAAACATCTTTGATCAGAGTCAGAGTGTATATGTTTATGCGCAGATTCTGGTCATCAAGCTTCAGCGTATGATCTAGTAGCTTCAGCGTGTAGCACATGTTACTGATCTTCTGATGCTGACATATTACTGATCTTCTGATGTTGATTCCATCAGAACTTCTGTAAATACAAAACATAATTTTAAGAAGCATATTTGTCTTATATATAAATCTTACAATTTATTTATTCTTTGTATTTTGTTATCATCAAAACTCTAATTAAGGGTTGTAGAATCAAACTATGTTCTAACAAAAAGAAGGTGGCGACTCTTGCTTACCGCGACATTTTGCGAACACAACCACAAAACGCAAACCAACAAATTCCTTAAAAAATAGGGAAACACGTCCCGGTTCTGGCCACCGTATCATAGAACTGGCGACTCTGCTGGGGAATTTATAAGTGAGGTGTACCTTAGGAATAGTTCATTATATTGTTTTCAATTGTTTGATCTGTTTTCTTTATCTTTGTGGGCTTTGTATCGGAGTTACTATAAATCCTAACCCGTACTTGGGGATACCTTTTAGGTAAGTAGCAATAGACTATGAGGGAACTGTACGGCATAGACTGATACAGTTGAAGCAGTAGCTACGTCGGTGTGACACATTAGTTGGTACCGATATCCCTTGTGGAGGAACAAGGAGAGTATGGGGCTCCTAATAGGTCATTAAGAATCAACTGACCTTAGAACCTATAATTGACCAACTTGGCCATAGAAAAGTAACAGTATGCTACACTCATTGAGACCATAATTTCGCGATGATTTCGGCCGCAAGAAAAGGTTGCTGAACTGGAATTATGACCGATCGAGGATGGTCAGTGATATTGAGAACCTCTAGAACCTGGTTACTATTACTAGAACAGGTTGAACCAACTAAACTGAAAGAGGGTAATACCTAACCTCCATGCCAGCCTGAAATCTAAGGGCTATTGTGTGACTTGTTTGCCCTTACCATGTTTGCTATCTGTGATACCTGTGGTGTGTTTTTATCATGACATCATGCATCATGACATCGCATGCATATTTCATTAGACTAATCATTTCAAAGATCGAGGGGATTCATCTTTGTTCTGTTTTGTAGATCATGGCATCTATGCGCAGAAATACCATTCGGATCAGCTTCGTGCAGATACCTGCTCAGCTTAGAGAGTTGGTTTCAAAGGTTCCTGATACTTCTTCCTTTGTTAGAAGACATGGTCATCTCCTTGGTTTTGTCACTTCCAAGCTGGACGAGCAAATGATGAGCGTCTTGTTCTAGTTCTTTGACCCGCTGCATCACTGTTTCACCTTCCCGGACTATCAGTTGGTCCCTACTTTGGAGGAGTTCTCTGATTTACTTGGTATATCTATTCTAGAGCAGACACCCTTTATAGGTTTGGAGATAGCTCCTAGGCCAGAGGATATTGCTTCAGCCCTCCATCTGACAAAGGCTGATGTAGTATCTAACTGGGAGACTCGGAGTGGGGAGAAAGGTTTCTTGGCTAAGTTCTTGATGATCAGGCTCAACAATTCTGGGATAGTTTGGAATTTCAAGCATTTGAAGACATCCTGGAACTCCTCATCTATGGCTTGGTTTTGTTCCCAAATTCATATTCTTTTTCGATGTGAACACACTCAAGATCTTCATGTCCCATAACCCAGTGCCTACACTCTTGGGTGACATCCTGCATGCTCTTTATACCCGCACCATTCGGAAAAGGGTAACTCTCATGTGCTGTGCACCGCTGCTGGCGAGGTGGTTTATTTCTCACCTCCCCAAATCTGTATTGAAGAATGAGGAAGGTATGGGTTGGGCTTATAGAATCATGTCCCTTGCTCATATGGACATCCTTTGGAGTACTAAGGATATGGAAAAAGTAGCTGTCATTGATCGGTGCGGGGAATACCCCAATGTCCCATTGCTTGGAATTAGAGGAGGGATAACCTATAATCCTTGTTTGGCCTTACGAAAGTTTGGACGAGCTCGAAGGGACGGTCCTCATGAGTTGCTGCTTCCAGACATTGTCTTTGACTTCAAGGGGGGTGTTGAGGGACATCACCGCAGATTTATACGAGCTTGGGATAGGGTGAATAGGTCTGATCCACATGAGCTAGGAATGAATACTTCTCTCCCGATGCAACCATATCTCCAGTGGGTTCGAGCCCGTGCTCAAAAGCTGGGGATGCCATACGAAGCTGTCTTGCCGGTGATTGTGGAGCGTACTGATGAAGAAGGGGTTCCTTATACAATCCTCCATCCTCATATGCCTACTGATCTAGGGGCATTGAAGAGGTCTTGGATCCAGCTAAGGGAAGAACATGATACTTACAGAGAGAAGTATCATGAGCAGGAATGGAAGATCTTGAAGCTTACAAGGCAGCTGGAGACTGAGAGGACAATCAACGATTATGTCAGCACAAAAGGAAAACGACCATGGGAGCGCTTATGTCTTTTATTGTTTATAGTTTAGATTTTCTTTTCAGTATTTATTTTGTAACGCTTTAAAGGCATTTGTTAAACATTGTTTCAAGTTTTTATCTAATAAAATGTGTTTCATTTTGGTTTACAAATTTGAATCCCCCTAAAGTCTTTGAAATCATTTCATACGCATTCCATTCCCATGAACCTCATTACAGGTACCTTTACAGGTTTCTCATCTTCTTTGCTGTTTATTTCAGCACAACATGTCTTCTGAAACACCTACTGATCAAGCCATCAAGGCTCTTCAAGCTCAGAATGCTCAGTTCCAGGAAATGTTCATGAACTTGGCCAAGAGTCAACAAGATCTGAAGACTCTTACCTTGAAGGACAAGAAGAAGAAGAAGACAGTCCTCCTGAATATGGGTCACAGGTTTGGGAACAGGTTGAGACAGGATGTTGATTTATCTCACTCATCTGGAGGGGGAGAGAATCAAGAAGAAAGGAGGGCTCCTAGCCCTGTGGTTTCTGACAATGATACAGACTTTGATGAAGACCAGTATCCTCCGGCTGAGGATAGGTATAAGCAGCTTGAAGACCGGTTAAGCGCAATGGAGATCCAGAAAAGTCCACGGTCTGGACTTTAGAGATTTGGGTCTGGCATTTGGGGTGGTGATCCCACACAAGTTTAAGGCTCATGTCTTTGCTAAGTACGATGGGGTATCCTGTCTGAAGTTACACCTCCACTCGTATGTTAGAAAGATTCAACCGTATATTGCCGATAAGAACCTCTGAATTCATTTCTTTCAAGATAGTCTGTCAGGGACTCAACTTGAATGGTTCTATCAACTGGAAAGGGCTAATGTCCGTAACTGGGAGGACCTCGCTGCTGCTTTTTACAAGTAATACCAGTATAATGCCGACCTTGCTCCCACACGTACTCAACTTCATGGTATGTTTATGGGTGTGAGCCAAGGTTTTAAGGACTACGCTCAGAAGTGGAGAGATCTTGCTGGAAGAGTACAACCCCCTCTGGATGATAGGGAGTTGGTGGATATGTTTCTTGGGACTTTGTCTGGTCCATATTTCAATCATTTAATCGGTAGTTCATCGTATGGGTTCACTGAATTGATTATGACTGGGGAGAGAGTTGAGGCCGGTATCAAGAGCGGCAAGATACAGAAGGGTGCTTCGTCAAGTACAGAGAAGAAGCCTTTCAAGAAGGAATCTAGTGCAGTTTATAGTTCTAGAAACCAAAATCGACCTGAGAGCCGCCAAGCAGTTAATGCGGTAGTTATATCAAGACCAATTGTTGCCCCACAATGCAACAATCAGCAAAGAGCAGAGAGACTGCAGAGGCAGTATACTCGGCTCAGTATGACTCTATCCCAAATTCTGCCGCAATTGTTAAAGACTAACTTGGTGATTCCGAAGGAGGCTGCAAAGAATCCCAACACTACATCACCGCTGTATAATCCGAACGCCCGCTGTGCTTATCACTCTGATAGCCCAGGGCATGATACCAACAACTGCTGGGCTTTGAAGAATAAAGTGCAGGATCTGATTGACGCTAAAGAGATCGAGTTTGAAGCACCGGAAAAGCCTAATGTCATAACTGCTCCTATGCCCAAGCATGGAGTGAAAGTTGTGGATGAAGACTCGTTTGTGGTTTCTGTGGAAGACGTTTCTACTCCGTTGATGACCGTAAAGAAGAACTTATTATTGGCCGGTTTATTTCCGGGTTGTGGCGAAGGTTGCCATCTGTGTTCCATCCTGCCTACTGGTTGCCATCTATTGAAGTCAGGTGTCCAACGCCTGATGGATAACAAAGAAATCTTGTTCGAGAAAACTTTGGTTCCGTTGATTCCTGTTAAAGATGTTTCTATAATCACCATTTCTTCCAATTCTTCCAAGGCTTCCTCGAGAAAGCCTGTTAGAATTACATCTTTTCCGAGAGTTGCTCCATTAATCATTACTATTCCTGGACCTATCCCTTACACGTAGGATAAGGATGTCCCGTGGCACTATGGGGCCGATGTGTATTGTCATGGGATAAAACAAGACTTAAAGGTTGAAGAGGTTGATACTGATGTCAGCAATATTGTTGGATCTAGCAAGATCACCCGAAGCGGAAGACTTTTCTCTCCTGAAATTTCTTCACCAACTGTTCGGAAACCTGTTGTTATTACAGCTGTCAGTACATTTGCTACTGTCCCTGTTCATGTTCCAATCATTACCCCTGTCGCCGAGTCATCTGACGCTCGGGGCAAAGAGATCACCGTTGAGCCTGCCCAGACGGAGGCACCGAAGAAGATTATTGTTGAAACCTCTAGGAAGGAGATAGAGGAAATTTTGAAGATCATTAAGAAAAGCGACTACAACGTAGTCGAACAGCTGGGGAAACCCCCATCGAATATATCTATGTTGTCTTTATTGTTGTGCTCAGAAGCCCATGCTAAGGCTCTGATTGCTTTCCTTAAAACTGCGCATGTGCCGCAGGATACATCTGCTGACCAGTTCAAGGACTGTGTGGCTAGTTTGACAGTTGACAATGGGTTGGGTTTCTCCGACGCAGATATGACTGCCAAAGGAAAGAATCACAATGATGTTCTGCATGTTTCAATCGAGTGGAGGGGCACTACTCTGGCTCACGTGCTGGTGGATATTGGGTCCTCGTTAAATGTTTTACCCAAGAAAGCGTTAGATCGGTTGGACTGTGAAGGGTTGGTGCTGAATCTAAGTAATATTGTGGTTAGGGCCTTTGACGGGTCCAAAAGGATGGTGCACGGAGAAGTGGATGTTCCTGTTAAGGTTGGTTCCCAGACTTTCGCGTCCACATTCTATGTGATGGACATTCGACCATCTTATTCTTGTTTGTTGGGTCACCCGTGGATTCACAAAGCTGGGGCAGTAACGTCTACGCTCCATCAGATATTAAAATATCCAGTGAAGGGGAAATTGTTACAGTACGAGGAGAAGAGGAGTACATGGTAAGCCACCTCAACTCTTTTCGGTATATGGAGATGGACGGGGAGTTCATTGAAACCCCGTGTCAAAACTTTGAAGAAGTCCCCCAAACTCTAGCGTCGACTGAAACTGTTGCTGAAGATCCTCCAATGAAGATGGTTCCCTCAAGGATGCCCGGGCTGTTATTGAGAAAGGTGGGGTGCGAATTGGGGTCAACTCCCTGACTTTGCACACAAGACTGACAAGTTTGGTTTGGGTTTTACTGCAGAAGCTCAAAGGGTTGTTCGGCGTGCGCGGATTGGAAGACCTCCCCTGCGTATTACAAATCCGGAAGTGAATGCGATTGAAGATGATGATGAAGAGTCTGAGTTTGACAGCTGGATTTACCCGACTACCGACGGAGGATTAAGCAATTGGACGGCAAAGGACTTCGTGCCCATTTCTTTTATTACACAGTAATAAGACTTTTGTTTTGGATTTATAACAGACAATTTGAAACTTTTACGGTCCGGTTCCTTGCCCGAGACACCGTGGCTTTGTTTGAGGGCTTATTATGTGTCATTTCCATATATCATCAATAAAAGCATTAGACGTTTTCTTGCATTACAAATTTTATGCTCCTTGTTTTTTCTTTTCTATCTTGCAAAACAACTATTTACACACACTCACGTATACAGGTCCACATCCACTTTGGATCCCACTGATAACGATTCTGCTACTGCCAATTATGACTTCGAAAGTCCGATCAACCAAGCCGAGGACAAAGGTGAGGATAATTGTGAAGTGCCTGGGGAACTTGCTAGAGTGTTACTTCAGGAAGAGAGGGCCATACAGCCGCATGAAGAGCCAGTGGAAACAGTAAATCTGAGTACAGACGAAGACAAGAAAGAGGTCAAGATCAGTGCAAATCTGGAGCCTAGTGTTAAGCAACGGTTAATACAGATGCTGCATGACTATGTTGAGATATTTGCTTGGTCTTATGAAGATATGCTAGGGTTGGATACTGATATTGTGGTTCACCGCCTGCCCACCAAGGAAGACTGTCCTCCAGTGAAACAGAAAGTTCGTCGAATGCGCCTAGAGATGTCTGAGAAAATCAAGGCTGAAGTTATGAAACAATTTGATGTCGGGTTTCTAGAAGTCACTTCTTACCTACAGTGGGTTGCCAACGTGGTTCCAGTGCCGAAGAAGGATGGTAAAGTTAGTATGTGTGTGGACTATAGGGATCTAAACAGGGCCAGCCCCGAGGATGATTTCCCTCTGCCTCATATCGACGTTCTGGTTGACAACACCGCACAGGATAAGGTCTTCTCCTTTATGGATGGTTTTTCTGGTTACAATCTGATTAAGATGGCTCCCGAGGATATGGAGAAGACAACCTTCGTCACGCAATGGGGTACCTTTTGCTACAAAGTCATGCCTTTCGGATTGAAGAATGCTAGGGCAACGTATCAGCGCGCCATGGTCGCTTTGTTCCATGACATGATTCACCATGAGATTGAAGTATACGTTGATGACATGATTGCAAGATCCCAGACTGAAGAAGAACACCTTGACCATCTTCAGAAGTTATTTGACAGGTTGAAGTTGTATAAGTTGAGGTTAAACTCGAACAAGTGCACCTTCAGAGTGAGGTCTGGTAAGCTGCTAGGCTTCATCGTTAGTGATAAAGGTATTCAATTGGATCCTGCCAAGGTGAAGGCTATACAGGAGATGCCAGCTCCCCAAACAGAAAAAGAAGTCAGAGGCTTTTTGGGATGGTTGAACTACATTGCTCGATTCATTTCACATTTGACTGCTACTTGTGAGCCAATCTTCAAGCTGTTGAAGAAAGATCAAGTGGTAAAGTGGAATGATGAGTGTCAGGCCGCTTTCGAAAAGATCAAGGAAAATCTCCAAGAGCCACCTATTCTAATGCCTCTAGTTGAAGGGAGACCTTTGATTTTATACTTGACAGTACTCGACTTTCAATGGGGTGCGTGCTGGGGCAGCATGACGAGTCTGGCCGAAAAGAGCATGCTATTTACTACCGTAGCAAAAAGTTTACCGACTGCGAGACCTGATACTCGTTGCTCGAGAAAACTTGTTGCGCTTTGGCATGGGCTGCTCGCCAGCTGAGACAGTATATGCTGACGCACACTACTCTATTGATATCAAAGATGGATCCAATCAAGTATATATTCGAAAAGTCCGCCTTATCCGGAAGAATAGAAAGATGGCAGATGATCTTGACTGAGTATGACATCCAATATACAACCCAAAAGGCAATTAAGGGAAGTGTGTTGGCAGATCATCTGGAACATCAGGCAGTGGATGATTACCAGTCTATGAACTTTGAATTCCCGGATGAGAATATCATGTTGGTGACCGACTGTGAAGAACCTGGACCGAATGAAGGACCTGAGGAGGGATCCCGATGGTCTATGTACTTTGATGGAGCTTCAAACGCTTTAGGTAATGGCATTGGCATCATGATCATATCTCTTAAAGGCTCTCATACTCCATTCACCGCCCGACTATGTTTCAACTACACCAACAATATGGCGGAGTATGAAGCGTGCATCATGGGCCTTCGAGCAGCTATTGACCTAAGGATTATGTTCTTAAGTGTATTCGGAGATTCCGCTCTCGTGATCAGTCAGATTAAAGGCGAGTGGGATACGAAACACCCAAATCATATTCCTTACAAAGAGTATGTATTGACGTTGCTTCCACACTTCGAGGAGATAACCTTTGAACACTTGCCAAGAGAGGAGAATCAATGGGCGGATGCGCTAGCTACAATGTCTTCTATGTTCAAGGTCAGGTGGGACAATGAGGCTCCCCGGATTACCATTGAGAGGTTGGAAGAACCTGCACATTGCTGCGACATTGAGACTGAAGAGGTAGCAGATAAACCTTGGTTTCACGAGGTAAAAAGGTATCTTGAGGCTCAAGAATACCCTGAGGGTGCATCTGTTAATGATAAGAAGTTTCTAAGGAGGTTCGTGGCGAAGTTCTTCATCAGTAACGGTATCCTTTACAAACGTAATCATGATTCAACCTTACTGCGATGTGTGGATAAAAGCGAGGCAGAAAGGATCATGGCAGATTTGCATGAAGGTACTTTCGGAACTCATTCCAGTGGACACACCATGGAAAATAAAATCCTACGAGCAGGATATTATTGGTCTACTATGGAAGCCGATTGTTATCAGTATTCTCGAACTTGTCATAAGTGCCAAGTCTATGCTGATAAGGTGCACATACCTCTAGTTCCTCTGAATGTCTTGACAGCTCCTTGGCCTTTTGCAATGTGGAGCATCAATATGATCGGCGAGATCAGACCTACTACGCCCAACGGGCATCGTTTCATCCTGGTAGCAATTGATTACTTTACGAAATGGGTTGAAGCAGCTTCCTTTGCTAAAGTGACCAAGAACGTCATGGCACGGTTTATTCGGCACAATCTGATCTGTCGATACGGTGTACCAGAGAGGATCATTATCGATAATGGTACAAATCTCAACAATACGATGATCATCGAGCTCTGCAAGCAGTTCATGATACAACATCACAACTCTTCTCCTTATCGGCCGAGGATGAATGGGGCTGTTGAAGCGGCTAATAAGAACATCAAGAAGATTGTGCAGAAGATAACGGTGACATACAAAGACTGGCACGAGATGTTACCATTTGCTCTTCATGGGTACCGTACCTCAACGCGGACGTCAACAGGGGCAACCCCCTATTCATTAGTATATGGTACGGAGGCCGTATTTCCATTGAAGTTTAGATACCCTCTCTTCGGATTATGAAGGATGCAGGTTTGAGCGAAGATGATTGGATCCAGACCCGGCTTGATCAGTTGAACTTAATCGATGAAAAGAGACTTACCGCTATTTGTCATGGTCAGACGTATCAAAAGCGGATGATCAAGGCATTTAACAAGAAAGTTAGACGACATGAGTATCAAGTCAGGGATCTGGTAATCAAACGCATTATCCTACCTCAAGGTTATCCCAGGGGAAAATGGACCCCTATTTACGAAGGGCAATTTGTGGTTAAGAACATTTTCTCAAGAGGAGCTATGATTCTAACCACCATGGATGGTGACGACCTTCCTCACCCCGTCAATGCAGACATAGTGAAAAAATACTACGCATAATCAAAGACCCGCTAGGTCGACTGGCCTAGGCAAAAATAAGGGCTTCCCGGAGAACCAAAAGGGTTCGGGCAAAAATAAGGGATGAAAATGAAAAAATTTATACAACCGGCAAGTCGAAAACCTGAAAAGGCAGCTTGGGAAAAAAAGGGTATCCCGGTGGACTGATAACCCGAAAAGGTGGTCCAGGAAAAAATTAGGGATTAAAGCGTAACACTATGTCTCATTGGATCATCTTGCAACCGGACTTTGGTATCAACTGTCAAGCTCGGACGACACTAATTAATCTGATCTACCTTCAACCAAGTGGCAAAGTGATGAGATGCTCGAGGATATAAAGGCAATAGCAGAGTTGGAAATCAGTGGGATTATTCACATAGCTGTGTTTCTTTGTTTTTCATAAATTATATAAATTCTATTTGTTCGGCGGTGTTCTATTACTATGACGTCAACCTCTTGTACAAAAACGCCTATTTACAGGCTAAACTTCAAAGTCAATGCAATTCATTTCACAAATAAATTTCAAAATGTTTTCCTTTTCTATTTTGTTTTGCAAGAATGTCCAATGTTCATTTTTGATATATGCATTTGACATTGATTGTTGTTCATCAATATTTACATACGAAACAAAAGACGATTACTCGTAATATCAGAAACAGGGGAAAATAAGAATTTTCCAAACCTTGCAGTTGCTCTGTCCACCAGGTACAGGGATATATTTAGCTGAAGAATATGACTAAGGTACGTTCACTCTCCGAAGAATAATAAAAAGACAGTAGTGTTAAATCTCCCCATCTGAGGTTCACAACTGCGAATGAATCGATGATATTCTCCCCAAGTCGAGTTTATCCATCATCAACACTGGAAAATTATCCCCAGTGGAGTCAAGAGAATTATCCCCAATAGAGCATAAAAGGTTATCCCCAATGAAGTCACAACTCGAAAATCATCCCCAGCAGAATTCATTCCTTTCACAAACAGAAACTCAATTCCCAACAGAGTTTCATTATCGCCAACAACGGTAATTCATCCACATCCGAGTTTGTTTCTTGGAAAATCCTCAGCAGAGCATTTCCTCCCCACTGATTCATTTCCTCATCAGTTTATTCCCCAGCAGAGTTATCCTCTCCTGCAGGTTTATTCTCACAATCATCTTCATTCACCATCCCTAGCGGAATCAAAGAATTCAACTCTTTTCTCCAACAACAATCTAGGATTTATTTTCCCCAGCTAAAAACATCACATTTCCATACATCATGACATGCATATACGCATCATACAACACAATCTCATTTATTTTGAGAACATCAATGCCTGGTACATATCATGCATTACATACAGCTAACCTTTACCTTTCAGGAAGGATACAATCAAATTCTCACAAAATTCAAGCTATGAAGCTTTTACCTCAGTTGAATAACGGATGACTGGAGTTCCTAAATGTCAATAGAGATGATTCCTCAGTTGAATAACAGATGACTGAAGTTCCTAAAATGTCAACAAAGATGTTTTCGTCAGTTGAATAACGGATGACTGAAATTTCTAAATGTCAACAGAGGTGATTCCTCGGTTGAATAACGGATGACTGAAGTTCCTAAATGTCAACAGAGATGATTCCTCGGTTGAATAACGGATGACTGAAGTTCCTAAATGTCAGCAGAGATTATTCCTCAGTTGAATAACGGATGACTGAAGTTCCTAAATGTCAGCAGAGATGATTCCTCGGTTGAATAATGGATGACTGAAGTTCCTAAATGTCAGCAGAGATGATTCCTCAG
Source organism: Vicia faba (assembly GCA_948472305.1). Classification (NCBI taxonomy): domain Eukaryota; kingdom Viridiplantae; phylum Streptophyta; class Magnoliopsida; order Fabales; family Fabaceae; genus Vicia; species Vicia faba. Next base: position 1,139,447,262 of record OX451738.1, read on the forward strand.
TTAAATAACGGATGACTGAAGTTCCTAAATGTCAGCAGAGATGATTCCTCAGTTGAATAACAGATGACTGAAGTTCCTAAATATCGGCAGAGATGATTCCTCAGTTGAATAACGGATGACTGAAGTTCCTAAATGTCAGCAGAGATGATTCCCCAGTAGAATACAGACGACCGGAGTTCCTAAAATTCAAACATGAGACGACTTACCAACAGAATAACGGATGATGAAGCTCCTAAAATTCTACTTTTCTCAACAAAGACCAGCCTTCCCTAGCGAAATCTTCCTCAACGAAAAGTGTACAAGTTCTCGCTAAGGAATCTCTTATGTGGTCGACACTCCTTCGGATGGAATCTTTAAGCCCATCTCCCGTCATCAGTCTCCAAATGGCATCAATAAGCCCATTCCCGACATCACAAGACAATTACCGCTTCATGCGAGTGCAAATTTCTGGGCACTCTAGTGTTCAATCATCTTCCACCTTTGGATCACGAAAGGCACGAAAGCCAATCTACATCCTCAGGTTTAAGAAAATTGAACAGGGGCAGCTGTTGTACCCCAAAATTTTCCCTCCCATATTTCTCAATACATTTCAAGTGAGGTCCTCAAATTGCTCAAGGAAGTCCAAGGGTTGACCACACAAACTCGCTCCTAAGGCAGTCTACCTCAAATTAGGGTTTCATGTTGCATCAAGATACTTGAGTCTAAGTGATCCCAAATGCTCACCAATGTCCTAATATGTTCTCAAGATCATCCATGTCAATTTTCTATCCTTACAGAGGAAGTTTGCTCAATCAATTGCTCAAAGGCCTGAAAATCGATTGTGCTAGGGCAAAAGTCAATTGTGGCTCACATATAGTCAAACTTCAGTATTTTTGGTCAACATCCTCATTTTTAAGTATATTTAATCATTTGATCAAGGGTTGATCATGATTCATCAAGGATTGCTCATAATTCATCAAGAACCAAAAGTTTCTAAATTAGGGTTTTGTAGGAAAACTCAACTCAACTTTGACCAAGCATAACTTTCTCATACTTTATGATAAATGACATATCCAAAGCTCATTTTGAAGAGGATGCCATGCTCTACAATCCATCTTCAACTCCCAAGTTCAAAATATGAACTCACAAGAAGTTATGAATTTGGACATTATAGGTCATTTTGAAAAGTCAACAAAAACACCTTTTTTGTCAAAGCTTCATACATGATAATGGAATATCAAAATGAGATGAGACCAAAAGGGTTGCTTATAGGACATCTCAAGATTTCTAAAAAGTCGAAAAACACCTCCAAAGAGTCAAAATTGAGGAAGTTATGCATTGGTGAAGTTGACCTTTTTTGCAAAATTGCCAAAAGTCAACTATGCCTAAAACTTCAATTTTTGCCAAATGGGCCCAATCTTTTTCACTTGTTTTGAGTTGGCAACATAGCCCACGAGCTCTAGCCTTTTCCACTTGTCCATATCTTATTTTTATTATTTGTTTTGATTTCTAATTGAATTAATTCAATTTAAATCAAAACAAATCATATAAAATCAAAAATATTGAAAACAAAAGATTTGGTGATTGTTTCAGGTCTTAAATTACATATAGCAAGCATTCAAACTCGTGTAAAGGCATGTGTGCACAAAAAGATTGGATTTAGGCCATGTTTGGAAAGGTTTTAAAGGTGAATCAAATGAAATCAAAAGTCATTGATGGAGGAAGATTGGATGCATTCTTTCAAACCTAATTCACTCCTTGGTACATATAGAAGCAATGCAGACCATAAACTAGGTTAGAAAGAGGTGCAGCAAGCAAAGCAATATTTGAAAAAAAATCAAGAAAAGTGTAAGATCGAATTCCATATTCCAGGCATCCTCAAGGCTTTCTATCCATCCCAATCGATTCCTGGGAGTGTCAGCAAGCTAAAGCAATCAAGAACCAAGCCGTTCTAGTCCCAAAAAGCTCTGTAAGTCGCTCACGACATAGCTCTGTTCTTGAATTTGAATAGCGTGAATTAGGAATTGTTAGGATGAATTAATTGCACATTCTTGATCTATGGAACATATGCAAACTTTCTGCATCATTTAATTGCATTTATATGGCCTGTAGTGAATTTCACCATTGTTAGGGTTCGGAGCTTCGAATTAGGGTTTTTGTATGCAGGGAAAATTAGCCTTCGTAAGTGGTACTATCATGTTCAGGAGGACGAGACAAACTCAACCATGGCGTTAGGTTTCATTTATATGGCCCATGGAGGATTTTTGAACGAGCATTGCTTATAGCTACGGACAAACGTCCGTAGGTAAAAGTTTGATGCTTTTACCCACGGAGAGGGGAAGACGATGACCTATGTGGCAGCATTCCATTGGCCCGTTCAAACCATCCGTGCACATTTTTCTTTCATCCTCCACTAATGCTTGTTTTTACATATTATTATTATTATTCATTATTATGTACAGTAAGGATAAATGGCCCAGTGGTAGCCAGGCACGCTTTAAGGCATTGGAAGGCTTGAGGTCAGGGGTTCGACCCCTGCCTCCAGCATTTGTTATTTTCCTATTTTCTTTCAGGCGATTCAGTACATGCATGAAGCCAATGACTACCATACATCCTCCCCATCTAGCCGGCCAAGTGTCAGATGGCGAAATCTGATGGCTATCATCTGAAGGTGCATCATGAGCCAAGTCAAGCGCGCAGTAAAAGATCTCAAAAGTCAAATGGACCCACCACTATTGGGCCCAGAATCACTTCTTGCACCCCCAAGTTTCAGGCCCATATTCTTACTTTTTTTATTTTATTTTATTTCATTTGACTATTTTATTTATTTATTTTACTAATCATCAAATTATTTTCTTTTTATCAAAAAATCACAAAAAATATTATTTTTCACAAATTAGGTCTAGATTTTATTTTTATTTAAAAAATTAATTAATTTAATTAGGTTTGTTAATTTAGGTAACTTCAATTTCTTTTTTTGCAAATAATTAAAATTAATTAGAATAAATAGGTTTTACTACTAACTTAATTATATTTTATTTTTTTCCTAAAATAACAAAAACCCAAAAATAGGTCATTTAATTATTTTCATTAATTAATTTAATAACTAATTAATTTAGCATTTAATTTTAAAGCCTAATCTTTTTCTTAAAAAAATATTAAAAACAACAAAAAAACATTTTTCTTTTAAATTAGGATAGAAGGGTCAAAACCCTAGTTCGCATTTGATCTAATTTGTCATCGCGCGCTTTATTTTATTTTTTATCCCTATTATTGTATCTGCTCACAGTTTGTAATAATTTTAATTAGGGCTTTTACTTTTCATTTACCGCTTTATTTTTTAAAGGGTTTGTTTTTGGCTATGTAAATACCCGAAGCCTTGTAATAGCGTAGTTTAATTTCCGCACTTTAAAATTCCACAAATTATTAACTGTTAGATGTTTGATAATAGGATGCATGACAAGAATGTATGAATAATTTTAAAACAGTTAGACAACCTTAAATGTGCAAAGATAAATAAACTGAAATTGAATCATTCACACATGCGCACTCCTAGGGTACACTCCCACTTGGTTGCCTTCGGTAAACGGTCATTGAGTATAGGATGCTTTAGTGGTCGTCCTTTTGTCTAAAGATCATAGTTGCCTTAGAAAGGTTGCCTCGGATATTTTTGCCTCAGATAAATTGATCTAAGACATTAGGGTTACTACTAAGACGTCCTAACATTGCTTTAGTGACCGTACGTCCCTTTCGAATTAACCCTCAAAACTCCAACGACGGTACTACCTACTCACTAATAGTGGGATATCATTGTCTAAAGGAAACGAGCATAGAACGATTCTTTTTTCGAGTAGGTAGATTAGTTCTTAAGTACTTGCTCAATCAAAACAAACTCTTTTTCACACTTACACTTTGTTACAAACAAAGTTTTCAAAAGCACTTCATTACACTCTTGAAGACAGAAGCAAGAGTTAAATCGAAGTTAAAACAAAAAAATTTCAAAACCCACAAACACAAAGAAAACAATTTTGAAAATGATGAGCAAGTACCTAAGAGCCCGTAGATAACTATGGATAGAAAGGGTGCTAATACCTTCCCTTTCTATAATCTACCCCTCGTACTCAGAAATATCTCGAAAAAGGAATTTTTCTGTGCTTTTTTCCTTTCCTTGTTGGATAAAATAAAAGACGGTGGTGACTCTTGCTTACCGCGACATTTTGCGAACACAAACGCAAAATGCAAACCAGAAAATTCCTTAAAAAATTGGGAAACACGTCCCAGTTCTGGCAACCGTATCACAATATGCAATGCTATTGTGATATTCTCTAGCTGGGGAAAATAATTCCTGGACTGCTGCTGGAGAGTATAAGGAGTTGAGTTCTTCGTTTCTGCTGGGGATAATGACCGAAGATGACTAGCTAGAGATTTACATCCATTCTGCTTGAGAATATTCTGCCGGGAGAGACTCTGTCTGAGAATAATCCTGCGGGGAATGACTCTATGGGGAAGAGAGATACTCTATTGGAAGATTTGCTGATTTGGAGAAATAAACTCAACTAGGGATGAACTTTCGTTGCTGGAGAGAAGAGCTCTGTTGGAGATTGAGCTTCCGCTGTCAGAGAAATAAACTCTTCTTGGGAGATGGCTTTATAAACTGCTCATGGTTATAAAACTCAGATGGGGAATGCAGATACCACCTTTCTGAAGGAACTTGTTGGGGAAGGAATTCCTTCTTGGGGATACGGAGGTCGGACCTTGGTTATCTCGGCTCTATGTGGAATATAGGTATCATTGGCTTGTATGTGATAGTGACTTCGCTTCCAACTGTCTTTGCCCCTTGTACCATGTTGGAAAAGGTACATGCGGAGATTTTGTGGATGGATCTATGTCGTGATTGTACTTGAACATGTATTTAATGAGTGTTAGGATGACATCCGTCTCCGAATCGTATCTGAATTGTATTTGAAAAAATGTGTTGGATAAGTGTCAAAATGACATTCGTCTCTGGATCGTATCTGAACTGTATTTGGAAGTTGTGTTGAATGAGTGTCAGAATGGCATCCGTCTCTGGATCGTATCTGAACTGTATTTGAAACATGTGTTGAATGAGTTTCAGAATGACATCCGTCTCTGGGTCGTATCTGAACTGTATTTGAAACATGTGTTGAATGAGTGTCAGAATGGAATTCGTATCTGGATCGTATCTGAACTATATTTGAAAGTTGAATCTGAGTGAGTATCAGAATGGCATCCGTATCTGGAGCGTATCTGAACTGTACAGAAAGCTGAATCTGAATGAGTATCAGAATGGCATCCGTATCTAGAGTGTATCTGAATTGTATCTGAAAGTTGAATCTGAATGAGTATCAGAATGGCATCCGTACCTAGAGCGTATCTGAAATGTATCTGAAAGCTGAATCTGAATGAGTATCAGAATGGCATCCGTATCTGGAGCGTATCTGAACTGTATCGGAAAGTTGAATATGAATGAGTATCAGAATGACATCCGTATCTGGAGCATATCTGAACTGTATCTGAAAGTTGAATCTAAATGAGTATCAAAATGGCAGCCGTATCTGGAGCGTATCTGAACTGTATCTGAAAGCTGAATCTGAATGAGTATCAGAATGGCATCTGTATCTGGAGCGTATCTGAACCGTTTCTCGATGTATGAAAATCTTGAATAAGTAGCAGAATGACACCTGTATCTGGATAATATCTGAACCGTTTCTCGATTCGGGTGCTCTTGATGAATATTAATCAAGGTATAAGTCTTCCACTGATAGACAAGTGACAGGATATAGTCGTACGTTTTAAATCCCTAACTTTTGCCTGGACCGCCCTTTCGGGTTTTCATTCCACCGGGATACCTTTTTGCCCTAGCCGCCTTTTCAGGTTTTCGACTTGTCGGGTGTACAGTTTTTTTTTTATGTATATCCCTAACTTTTGCCCGAACCCTTTTGGTTCGCCGGGATTCCCTTATTTTTGCCTAGGTGTGTCAACCTAGCGGGTCTTTTTTTCATGTGGAGTATTTTCTGACTATGTCCACGCTTTCAGGATGTAGAGAGTTGTCATTATCCATAGTGTTGTGTTGTAGTACTGTCAAAAATGTTTTCTTGATGGCACATGATTCGTTGCTGAAATGCGTGTGTAATGCCCCAAGCGATTCAGATGGAGATCTGCCCCTTGTTATTTGGCACTTTTGGAGAGACTGCCCCAAGTGTGTTTAGACATCATGTCATGCCCCTTGCTTATGGAAGACCTGTTATTGGAAGTGTCTTTCCCGCTGAGGTGATTATGTCCATTGAGATGATGTTTGTTAATTAAATATCCATTGTGCGGATTTCTCTGCTGTCAAATAATTAGTCATATGCAAACAATGTCATTTAAAGAATGCAAAACTTATGTATGTCTTGAATTTTTTTTTGAAAATGTGTTTTGTGTAGTAAAACGAAATTTGCAAGAATGTGATATTAACTCAGGATTCGTAACAAATCCTACAGGAGTCAGGATACCTTTGTAACAGTATGCTCTCAAACTAACCCATGCTTCAACTAGGACTTTTAAGGGTTATAACGTGGCCTGGTTCACGGTTCAAGAAACAAAGGATAAAGGCTCAAATTTTATTTGTACCCAACCCGCTCTTCGTGATGTTCTTCAGTCCTATGCTCAGTTAATTGCGCATTTAGATCCCGATTGAGTCTGGAATCTTTGCTCTGATACTTGGTGATGATTCAGAAATTAAACATTTGTTTTGAAAAGGCAGTCATTTTTGTAATCTTCTTTTTGTCGAGGATTTGTAGCAACCTCTTTTTTTGGTTTTCGTTATTCCTTCTTTTTCCTGAACTGTTTCTTTTGTGATTACAGTCAGCGGGACGCCCCATTTTTTTTCTTAAGTGTCCTTCATAGGTTTTGACTTAAAGGGATTTTCTTTTGCAAAATAATGACTTCCTGTCTTGACGATTATACGGAACCATCACCATCTTTTGTTTTGGAAGTACGTCTTCGATGCCATTCATTGTGTACGAAGCGGCAGATTGTGACTGAATGCGCCTCTGAATTAATTGAGAAAACTACCTTGCCCCAGGTTATGATTAAGGGTTTTAATTTATGTGAAAAGAAAAACTCCTACTTCTTTGGCTCGAAGGGGTTGACTAAGGATTATCTTCCTTATAACTCCACTGTTTAAGATTTGAAACAATGTATGTACATCATCAGCGGGGTCTGTTCAAAAGCATATTGTAGAGATTGTGGTATCATTTTCGTCATCCTCCCTCTAAGGCTTGGAGTTTTTAATCGAGAGTTGAATATCACAAAAGGAAATAAGAACGCATTTTTGAAATAGTGAATACGAATGAATTGATTCAAGACAAACATGTGCAATTCATTGATGAAATAACGAGGTTTGATATGAATAAATGTTCAAACAAATCAAAAGAAAATTACACATTGAAAATTATTCTAATGAACGAAAAGTCTTCTTGTGAGAACTTGTCACTTCAGATGGTATGCCTTGGAGGGATGGCAGAAGAACTCATCCTGACCGTCTTGTGCAAATTCTAGCGCTCCTTCATCAATCAGGTCTTGAATTTTATTTCTCAACGCCCAATAGTTGTTGGTGTCATCTCCAGGACTGTTGGAGTGGTACGCACATCTTGCATTTGGATTGTACCTTGGGGAGGCTATGTTGGGATTCTGAGGAGGGTACCATAACATAAACAACTTGGCCTTCAACATGCGTTGCAATGTTTGAGCCAATGACATGTTGATTTCGGTGAAGCATCTTTCGGATGTATTCTTATTATGGAGATTGCCTCGTTGTTGTTGGAGAGGTCGTGGTTGGGCTTGTGATGTAGTAGCAATCTGGAAAGGTCTGTTCCTGACCAAACCAACCTCTTCTCTCACTGGGGGCTGATTAATGCCTTGATCCACAATTTTAACTGTTTGTTTCATGGATCTGCATCCATCTTGGTTAAGCTTGTTGAGGAAGGATCTTAGCCCTTCTTGTCCTCGAGCTAAGTTTTGAATAAGAGCCATCTTCCCTAGCATCTAGATTCTCATTGCTTCTACCTCAGCTTGCAGTTGTTCCAATTGTTAATCCTTGTTGTTGTCAGGATGTTCCTTGGTCAGATTCCCGCGAAGAGTGTTTTCAGGTCTTCTTGCCACTTGGATAGATTCAGAAGAAATTCCTTGAACTGGGCATCTTGAGCTTGGAGATCTCTGTTGTCTTGTTGGAGAGCCATTGCTGAAATAAACAGCGAGAACATGAGAGACCTGCTTTGAAACATGCTTATGCAATGATATGTATTATATATGTATGCAATGTTTTCAAGGATCTCGCGGGGTAAACAAGAAAATGTCTGAAGTTGAATTTTGCAGCTTTGATTGGAGAACTTTATATCTTTGAGAGTCTTTCTATGAGAGTCAAGCTCACCATATCAAGTGGGTCATAGCCCTTGACTCAAGTTGTTGAGTTTTGATCTTCTGACTGCATTGACTAGAGGAAAATAAATCCCCTTGCCCCTTGCTAAACGTCTGATTTATCATAACCTGCATCACAGACCCTCGAGATCCTTGAAATGGTTAAGGAAATGTTAAGGCATGATGTTACGATGTGTATGATATGCTTTTAAGAAAAGGTGCAAAGTGATGTAAACAAGTAAACCCTGCAAGAAATCCAAGTTATTGGATAATAACTGTAAACAAAACCTACAAGGAACTCATGTTGTCAGGTAATAAAACTCTGCAAGTAGTTCAAGTTGAAAGCACACAAGTCACGCAAACAACCTTAGGTTTAGGCTTGCATGGGTTTTAAGGTCATACCCTCTTGAAGCTAAACTGGTTCAACCTGTCCTATAAATAGTAACCGGGTTCTAAGGGATCTCAATATCACTGATCTTTCTGCCAGCTTCGTTCAATAGGTGATTGATTCACAACCAAACAAAACTCAAGAGTCAAACCTCAATGAGTGTAGCATCGAGTATTTGTCGACCTTGGGCATACACCAAAGTCGGCCATCTCGCTACGTCCTACTGGCCAAGTTATGCAATTAAAGGTTCTAAGGTCAGTTGATGCTTTATGACACCACGCGGCAGCCCCATACATCTCCCTGACTGACTCAAGGGTTACGGGTACCAACCAAAGTGCCACATCAACGTAGCTACTGCTTCAACCGTGTCAGTATACCCCAGCACAACTCCCTCACAGTTTATTGCTACTTACCTAAAAGGTGTTTCCCGATCCGGGTGTAGGATCAAATAACCCAAACAGTCCCCATAAATATAAAGCAAGCAATACAATCAAGAGAAAGCAATTAAATGTGACCTAGATCCTAAGGTTTACCCCACTTTATATTTTACTCCCCAGTAGAGTCACCAATTCTGTGATACGGTGGCAGAACCTACTGTTAATACTGGTTTGTGTTTTTTGTTCGCAAAATGTCGCGGTAAGCAAGAGTCGCCACCGACTTTTATTTTATCCAATCAGGAAAAGGAAAAAGAACAGAAAAAACCTTTTTCGAGATGTTTCTGAGTACGGGGGTTAGATTATAGAAAGGGAAGGTGTTAGCACCCTTTCTATCCATGGTTTTCCATGGGCTCTTAGGTACTTGCTCATTTTGAAAACTGCTTGTGTGTGCTTTGTTTTGAAAAGTTTTGTTTTACTTCGTGTTAACCCTTGTTTCTGTCCTCAAGAGCGTTACGAAGTTGTTTTTGAAAACTTTGTTTGAAAAGTGTTTGTGTGAAAAAGTTTGTTTGTTTGAGCAAGTACTTAGGAACTAATCTACCTACTCGAAGAAGTCTGTTCATTTTCCTTTTAGACAATGCTATCCCGTTATTGAGAAATAGGTAGCATTGTCGTTGGAGTTTTTTAGGGACGTTTGAAGGGACATGTACGATCACAAAAGCAATGTTAGGAAATGTTAGTAATCATCCTAAATCCTTAAAGATCTTTTTCAGAGGCAACATCTGAATGGGTCATTTTAGATCTTTCGGGGCTAGAGGAAAACCACTAACAACCCCTATACTTTATGACCGTTTATCAGAGGCAACCGGAGTGGAATAAACCTTAGGAGTGAGCATGTGCGAGTGTAATTTTCAGTTAATTTATCTTTTCACATTTAGGGTTTTCTAATGCATTAATTTTCAGTTAGTCTTTCCATACAATCCTATTAACATACATCTAAGCAGTTTATTTTGATCGAAATTAAAAGTGCGGAAAGTTAAAGTCCTAGCTATTACAGGGCTTTTGCCAATACATAATTATTTTGATCGAAAATAAAGATGCGGAATTGAAACCCTAATTACTATTACAAACTCAGAGCAATTACAATAATAATAAAAAGGAAATTAAAAAAATCTGCGCGGAGAATTAAATGCGAGAATAATTTAGGAAACCTAAAATTCTAAGTGAAAAAGATTTAGGTTAGTTTTTGAGAAAAATTAATTAGGTTATGTACAAATTAAGCCCTAATTTCTAATTGGTTTAAATTATGAAAAGAATTAAATTGCCCTAGTTTTAATTAAACTAATTAATTAATGAAATAAAATATTTTATGAAAAAATAATTTTTGATGTTTATGTGATTTTTGATTTTATGATAAAAATGATTTTTTGGGTTTTTTGTAAAAAAGAAATTAATGAAATAATTAAAATAAAGGAAATAAAATAAAAAAGAAAAAGAAATTAGGCCTGTGTGAGCTGAATGAGGGGGGTGTACACTGAACTTATCCAGGCCCATGAAGCTAAGGCCTAGTCAACGTGCTGATTTTGTGCAGCTGGCCTTCAGGAGGTCCACCACGCGCCTGCATGCTTGAGGCGTTAGATCTGGCCAGGACATGATCTGATGGCGTGGATTTGAGGATGCTTGATGACCCTTTTGAAGGTGAGGCTCACTGGATCTGGGACAAAGAAATTGGAAAATATGAAAATGTGAGATTCTGGGATCGAACCCAGAACCCTTTGCTTCACCGCCTGCACCTTTGCCATCTGTGTTGGGATGGTTAGTTGTAAATATAATAACATAAATAAAATGTAAAGGAAATAAAGTGGTCTTTCCCAAACGCGCGCGTGATTCAAATCATCCAATGGGATTCTTCCACCTAATTGTCTTCTTCCCCATAACTGTTGTTTTTCGCCACACTTTTACCTACAGTCGTTTCCGTCACTAAAAGCTATAGTGACGGATTTTGTTCGTAGCCATAAACTTGTAAAATTCAAAAACGCAGCACAAGCAGAATAAATTCAAACCAAAGACATGGATCAATTGTAAATAATCTTCTAGGCATGATAGTACCCCTGATTTTGTCCAATTTTGCCTCTATATGGATTTCTTAATTTGGGACCTCAAAACCCTAACAATGGCATCTTGCCATTCCTGCACTTAACCTTCAATCAAACCAATCAAAAACATTGCAAATATGATAGAAAGCATGGATATATGATCAAAACATGTTTATGATGGATAAATTATTGAAAACGAATCTTGAAAAAAGATGCAAACCGTGGCACTGTGAGGCGTGATTTCTGAAAGTTTTAAGGCTGGAGGACAATTGGAATAGCTTCAAGAAATGTCCAGGAACAGATTGTGGCCTTGGAATTACTGGAATCAGTCTATGGAGGAATATGTGATCAGCACTTTTTTTGACAAAAAATTAAAGTTGACCTCATTGTTTTCACGACCCAAAAACCTCCCCTATGCTTTGGAAATGTTGTGTATATATCATAGAATGATTTAGGTCAACAAAAACTAATCATATCTTTGTAAATTATGGAGATTTGATTTCATTCTTTGCCTTGTATGTTTTGTTTCCAAAATACACCAAATTAAGATCTTTTCCAATCAATTAGCTCTTGCATGAATTTTTTGATTTGCTAGTTGTTAATGGACTCATAATATGCTCATAAAATCACATCTTTGATTTTATTTTATTATTCTACTATTTAAATTGATTTATTTTGATTTAAATGGATAAAAAAATCAAAATAAATGATAAAAATAATAAAATAATAGGTGGATAAGCTCAGGGGTCGTGGGCCAACTTAGGAACAAGTTTCAAACAAGAAAACATGGGCCCATTTGGAAAAAAAGTCATTTTGATCAATATTGACTTCATGCACATTTCCAAAAATTGGTCAATTTTGACAATACATATCTCCCTCAATTTTAACCCTAAGAGGGTGTACTTGGACTTTTTAGAAATCTTAGGATGTCACCTAAACAACCCTTTTTGTTTCATCACAATTGGGTCTTCCATGTTCATGTAAGAAGCTTTGACCCAAAAGGTGTTTTTGTTGACTTTTCAAAAGGACCTATAATGTAGAAATTCATATCTTTTTATGAGTGCATATTATGAACTTGTAGGCTGAAGATGAGTTGTAGGGAATTGCATCCTCTTCAAAATGATCCTTGGATGGAAAATTGCTGATAAAGTATGAGGAAGTTATGCTTGGTCAAAATTTGGTTGACTTTTCTTATGAAACCCTAATTTAGCAACTTTTGGGTTTTGATGAATTTGGGGGCACTCCTTGAGGAATCATGATCAACCCTTGATCAAATGATGGATATCTCTTCAAAATGTTGATGTTGACCAAAAATATTGAAGTTTGACTGTATGTGGGCCACAATTGACTTTTGACCTAGTACAATTGATTTTCAGGCATCTGAGCAGTTGACTGAGCCAACTTCTTGTGCAAGGCATGAAACTTGACATGGATGATCTTGAGAACATACTGGGACCATGGAAGGAATTTGGGACTTTTGGAGTTCCCACACCCTGATGAAAATGGAAACCCTAGTTTGAGGTACATTACCTTAGGAGAGAGTTTGTCTGGTTAACTCATGGGGCATCCTTGAGCAAGTTGAGGACCTCAATGGGCATGTGTTGAGTAAAATGAGAGGGAAATTTTGGGGTACAACACCTTCCATTCTGGGCACCATCACCCGGCGACACCACTTCATCGCATGACGATGCACCTTCGCGTTTGCTTCGCCCAGTGACGCTTGGAGACAGGCAATTCAGTAACATTCCTCTTCTATACCCTTCATTGCTTCACGTTTTTCCTAGAAACGGCCACGCGACACCACCATCGTCCGGCGACACTTCCCATCGCCCGACGATTTTACGCAAACAGGGTTTTCCTGTTGCAATTTCTGGCAAAAAAGCCAGTCCTATTTCTTGTGATTTTGCACCAAACCAGTCATAATCCTCATATATTTCAACATATAATTATCATATAATAATCATACAATATCATAGGAATTATATACATAAACTCATGGTAATTCAATAAGGTACTTTCACCAATTCTAAAACAAACTCATCACAACACAGTCATCAAATCACCAAAACCCAACACATCCTACATTTATCTAGAACTTAGATCGATTGAATTAACAGTGATAAACACCCCTTACCTTAGATTTCATAGCAGCAAGACTTTCTCTTTGCATTCTACTGGAAACCCCTTTGTGTTCTTGTGCCCTAACTCTCTTTCTCCACAGCGTATGTTCTTCCAACATTTTCACGATCGACCCCCAAAAATAAATATTTTCTGTATTCTTTGTTTTAACCTTAGGACCCCTAATAATGAACTTCTCATTATGCCCTCACTTAACTCTTCACTAATTACCACCTTGCCCTCATGGCCTCTATCTAACAATGTTATTCCATTTAATTAATTAAAATAATTCTAAATAATTATTCTATTTATTCTAAATCATCCAAAAATACTCCTAATCACCTTAACTCCCGGTAAATCACATATATCCATCATAATCATCAAAACATCATAGTTACGTCACAAATACATCACTAATACGTCACATATACATCACAAATACGCATCATAACTAATTAAGAAATTCAACAAATAATTTAATTAATTTTGGGTGTTACATCTCTCTCCTACTTGAAAGAATTTTTTCCCTCCAAAATTACCTGGCGAAAACAAGTTTGGATAAGATTCTCTCATCTGATCCTCGCGTTCCCAAGTCCAACTTTCACCAGCTGGTCCACCCCATAATAACTTCGCTAAGGTGATGTCCTTGCCTCGTACTTGCTTCATTTTCTGACCTTCTATTCGCAACGGTAATGCCTCAACATTCCGGTTATCTCTCACTTGTACATCATCAGTTTGATTCACATGTGAAGGATCCGAAATATAGTTTCTCAACTGAGACATATGAAACACGTCATGCAGATTCGCAAGTGACGGAGGTAAATTAATATGATAGGCCACCTCACTATCTTCTCTGAAATCTGATATGGACCAACAAAATGCGGTGTAATTTTTCTCGACTTCAAAGCTCTACCAACACCGATTACTGGAGTAAGTCACAAAAACACATGATCATCTTTTTGAAACTCGATATCCTTCCTCCTCTTATGATGGTAAATCTTTTGACGACTCTGAGAAGCCTTCATCATCTCTTGGATCATCTTTATCTTTTCAATTGTCTCTTGTACAACCTCAGTTCCGAGTACAGCACTTTCGCTCGACTCATACCAACACAATGGAGTTCTATACCTCCTTCCGTATAATGCTTCATACGGTGACATCCCAATACTAGAATGGAAACTATTATTATAAGTAAACCCAATCAAAGGAAAGTGACTATCCCAAGATTCCCCTTGTTTTAGAATACAAGCCCTCGACAAGTCCTCCAAAGACTGAATAGTCCTCTCTGTCTGACTGTCTGTCTGCGGATGATATGTGAAACTCAACTTTAACTTAGTACCAAAAGCATTCTGCAAACGTGTCCAAAATTTTGACGTAAACATCAGATCTCTATCTAACACAATACTCGAAGGTATTCCATGTAGCGTCACAATCTCATCGATATACATCTCAGCTAGCTTCTCCATAGGATGGTTGATCTTCATCACTAATAAATAAGCCGACTTAGTTAACCTATAAACAATTACCCAAATTGAATCATTACCTTTAACAGTCTTTGACAAACCTGACACAAAATCCATGGAAACACTATCCCATTTCTACTCAGGATACTCAAAGGTTGCATAAGACCCATAGGCTTATGATATTCAATCTTCGACTTCTAACAAGTCAAACAAGCATAAACAAACTTAGCGATCTCCTTCTTCATACCAGACCACCAAAATAACTTCTTCAAGTCTTGATACATCTTCGTAACACCAAGATGAATACTCAACCCACTTTGATGTCCTTCTTCGAGAATACTTCTCTTAAGTTCTGGAATATTCGAAAAACACACTCTTATTGGGTTAAAATATCTAGCATCAACCTTAGGGATTCGAAGGGCTTAACATCCCCCCATGGGCGCCTACACATGTGTGTTAGGTGGGCCAGGTAGGCCCTTTGTTGGAATCACTATAAGGAAATAAAGTATCACCTTGGCTACAAGATATTTCTTTTAGCGCAGTGGTATGCGCTTGATCCAGGTTAAATGGTATCAGAGAAATGTCATGGGTTTGAATCCCCTCGGCTGACACTGGGGGGGAGATTATTGGATTAAAATATCCAGCATTAACCTTAGGGATTTAAAGGGCTTAACATCCCCCCATGGTCTCCTACACGGGTGTGTTAGGTGTGCCAAGTAGGCCCTTTGTTGGATTCTATAAGGAAATAGGGTAGCACCTTGACTTAACAAAGGGCT
The DNA here is from genome assembly GCA_948472305.1 of Vicia faba. NCBI lineage: Eukaryota > Viridiplantae > Streptophyta > Magnoliopsida > Fabales > Fabaceae > Vicia > Vicia faba. The sequence continues at coordinate 1,139,462,877 of OX451738.1, forward strand.
TAACATCCCCTCAATGGGATGATGTTTTCACTAAACCCCTTGTTGAAGATATATTAAATTTCATTCTGAAACACCTCATTATGGAATTATGTCTAGAATAAAAGTGAAGTTTCTGTATACTTAATCTTCAGAATTTTTTAAATTTATTTTTGTGAACATCTTAACAATGGTTCTTCAGAAGTGAGAAGGAAATTGTATCAAAAACTATCCAGAAGATCTGAACATTTTCCAAAAACACCTCATTTCTAAGATAGAAGCAAGCAGATCACCATATCAACATTTGTCAACTCTAAATTCTAATTCACTCTCTAAGGTTGAACACGTGTTCAAAATTTGAAGGGTTGAAACGGTTGTGTTGATGCATTAAGGCACGAGTCAAACCGATAACTGTTCAAAATCTTCACGCCATCCCTCTTTTTCAGAAACCGTTAATGCAATTAATCATTTTGTTTATTTTATTAATTAAAACTAAAATTCATGCTTTCTCCCTGTTGGCTATTTATACCTCCTTTTTCTCACAAACACTCTCACTCACCTAATTCTCTCTGTATTTGTTCCTTTCTTAAAACCCTAAGTCTGTGAATAATGGCTTCTTTCCAAAAACTGTCTCAATATTCTCAAATCAACATTCTTGTTTCTTCCTCTACTACAAATGAAGAAATGTATGTTGAATATTTAAGAACTCTTCTCACTCCTATTGATTATCTGGAAGTTCTCTGGGAACTCATAGTTAATTTTGTAAGTATGAAAGAAAATGGGTATGAACTAACGCCCGATGTTGAGTTTCAAGGGTGGACAAAATACTTTGATCGTCTAATCGGTCCAGTTTTCCCTAAATTAGTTAAAGAATTTTGGATGCATGCTACTGCTTCAAATCATCAAGTAACGTCTTATGTAATGGGAAAGAAAATCGCCATCACTGGGGATCTCATTGGAATACTTATTGGTCACAACGGAAGTGGTATAAGATGTACTAAAATGGCAAAAAAAGATTATGACCTAAACATTATATCAAAAGAAATCTTCTCCTCTAGACAACCCTCAAACAAGATCAAAGATCTGAAGGACTATCTCATAATTTGGTCTAGAATAATTCTAGGGTGCATCTGTAACGCCCGTAATTTAATTAATTATTTAATTAAATAATTTTTAGAATATTTGTGAAGTTAGGTTATAATTAAATTGGATTTATTTTATTAAGCGGAGAAATAATATTGGAGATATACTATTATGTGGTGAAATAATATTAGAAGTGAAATATTATTTAATGTGGGCTTATTTTGGGAGAATAGAAGTAATAAGGGGGTGTATTGGTCTTAAGCCCAATAAGGAATAATAGAATAATAGGGTTATTTTATTATTTGTTGTTAGAATAGAAGAAGGAAGCAGTAGAAAGAAATAAGGATTGAGAAGAACGTACAAGCTGCGTGAGAAAGAGGAATAACGGCAAGAACGAGAATTCGTCCGGTAATTGTAGAGCAACCATCAATCCAAGGTAAGGGTGGGGTTCTAACTCTATAATTGGGTTTATGATGATTGATATGTGGGGTTAGAAGGTTATTGTTGTTTTTTTCTTGAATTGAAATATATGATTGATGTATGATGAGAATTGATAAATTTTGATGAATATTGATGCCTGGATGTTGTGGAATTGCTGTAAGATTATAAGGTAATTATGGTTGATGAATCATCATGAATTGATTAAGTTTTAGGGCTTAAAATTATGGGACTGTAGTGAGATTCGATGATGAAAAACGCAGAACATTGTCGTTATGAAAAATGTAGAATATGCAGGAAGGATCGTGTGTTGCTGTATTACAACAATGAATTAATTAGGGATAAAGTTTGTCAAATTGTGTCTAGTTGCGTTAGAATAGTGAAAGTAGCAGTTCTGATGTTAGAAGTTAGGTTGGTTAGAAGTTGCGTTGAACTATTATAAAATAGAAGTTCTGAAGTTAAAAGTTGCAATAGTCAAAAGATGTGGCTAGTCAGAAGTTGCAATAGTCGGAAGATGTTGCTAGTCAGAAGTTGCAATAGTCAGAAGATGTGGCTAGTCAGAAGTTGCAATAGTCATAAGATGTGGCTAGTCAGAAGTTGCAATAGTCAGAAGATGTGGCTAGTCAGAAGTTGCAATAGTCAGAAGATGTGGCTAGTCAGAAGTTGCATTAGTCAGAAGTTGTATCTGGTCAGAAGATGGGGTTAGTCAGAAATTGTGACGGTCAGAAGTTGTATCTGGTCAAAGGTTGAGTTAGTCAGAAGCTGTGATGATCAGGATTTGTAGTAATCAGAAGATTGTGTCGCCCAGAAGTTGCGTCATTAGAAGCTATGTTATTAGAAATTGTGTTGGTTAGAGGTTGCGTGGTCAGAAGCTGTGTTGGCCTTTACACTATTTTGTGCAGAATGTGGAGCTATAACAGCAGGAATAGTGATGATCTTGATGTTAGAGTTGCATAATGGCAGTAGTGAATTACTGTGGAAATTAAAATGTTGCTGATTTGTTAATGAGAAGTTATTAAATATGGTGTTGATGATTTATAATAAATAAAAGATGTTGGGTAAATGATTTTGATAATCTGAGATGTTGATTATTTGAGATGTTTTTGAGATGTTAATTTGAGATGTTTTTGAGATGTTAATTTGAGATGTCTTTGGGATGTTATTTTTAGGTGTATTTTGAGATGATAATTTGAGATGTTTTGAGATGATTAGAGATGTTGTTAAATTGGGTGTTGTTATTACATTCATGATTGAGTCGCATACATTGCATTTTTTTGAGATGGAGCTTATACTCATTGAGATGGCCTGGATCGACAAATTTTGAGATGAAGGCTATGCCTTGTTGATGCCTCTATTAATTGGAAAAAATTTTGAGATGGGAGTTCTGCTCCAATGGTACCACATGCATTTGTATAGTATTGAGTCACATTATATGATTTCATAGAGAAATGTATCTTGATGTTGATGAATGTATATTATTGTTGAGATTGTTGTTGATTATGAGATGAGAAGTGGTGATGTTGTTGATCTAATTTAATATATTAATTATCATGAACTTTATTATATTGTTAGATATCTCACCCCTTTTGTTTGAATGTTTCCCTTATATTGGTAACGTGCAGGTAATCGAGAGTGAAGGTTGCATACCTTCAGTAGTTCGAGTCGGTGTCATTGCTCTGATATGTAACATTCGGGGGGATGAACGTTTGCTGATTTTTGATTGTTGATTTTCAGTTACTGAATTTTAAATTGATTATTATTAAATATGAGATGTTTCGAAGTTGCTGTTTTGTTAGAGATGTTATCAAGAATTCTGTTGCGTAGATGTTGATTTATTTGATTAAACATGTTATGTTGATGGTTCATCTGATGTTTTGAAAAAGTGTTATATATCCATGATGAATGCAATGAATTTGTTTGAAGAATTTGTAACGTCTCGATTCATTTGTATGATTGAAAATTTTATAACTCTGATTTATTTTGCATAATCACTTGGGGTATTGGGGTGTTACAAAGTTGGTATCAGAGCAAAAGGTTGGTCCGACCTTGTCGTCGAGTCGTAGTTGTCTAACAATCGAGTATTGTTATTTTGATATTCTAACAGTTACTTGTGTTGTAGTGATAAGTTGAGATGGCTGGAAGGAATGATGCTGCACTTGCTGCTGCTCTAGAAGCAATGGCTCATGTGATGGAAAATCATCTGAATACTGACGGGAATGTTGGATCTCGTAGCTTGGAGACTTTTCAGAGAGAGAATCCACCCACGTTCAAGGGAAAGTATGATCCTGATGGAGCATTGGAGTGGTTGAAAGAGATTGCGAGAATCTTTCGCGTGATGGGCTGCACTCCAGCGTAGAAGGTTCGTTACGGGACTCATATGCTAGCAGTCGAGGCTGATGACTGGTGGCTAGAGACTTGTTAGAGGTTGGAAGCTGCATGTGAGAATGTCACTTGGGCTGTGTTCCGTAGAGAATTTTTGAGAAAGTACTTTCCTGAAGATGTCTGTGGTAAGAAGGAAATTGAGTTCCTTGAGCTGAAACAAGGAAGTATGTCTGTTGTTGAGTATGCTGCCAAGTTTTCTCAGTTGGCTAAGTTTTATCCACATTATGCTGAGGAAAATGCTGAGTTTTCAAAGTGTATTAAATTTGAGAATAGGTTGCGCCCAGAGATTAAGAAGGCAATTAGATACCAAAAGATCTGTGTCTTTGCTGATTTGGTTGATAGTTGCAGAATTTATGAAGAGGATAATAATGCTCATTACAAGATTATCAGTGAGAAGAGGGGTAAGCACCAACAGAATCGTGGTAAGCCTTATGATTCCCCAGCTGGTAAAGGTAAACAGAAAGTTGCTCATGGTCAGAGGACTAGTGGGGGAGATGCTCCTGCTGGTGTGATTTGCTTTAAGTGTGGGAAACCTGGGCACAAGAGTAATGTGTGCACTACTGAAGTGAAGAGATGTTACCGTTGTGGTAAGAACGGACATGTTGTATCTGAGTGTGAACACAAGAATGTGATTTGTTTCAATTGTAGATAAGAAGGGCACATTGGTAGTCAGTGTCCGAAACCGAAGAGGGCTCAGTCAAGTGGTAAAGTGTTTGTTTTGGTTGAGGATCAGACAGCTGCTGAGGACGGACTTATTAGAGGTATATGTTTCATTAATAGTACTCCTTTAATTACTATTATTGATACTGGTGCTACGCATTGTTTTATTGCTGCTGATTGTGTTGAAAGATTGGGTCTTGTGTTGTCTTCTTTGAATGGAGAAATGGTCGTCGATACTCCAGCCAAGGGGTCGGTGACTACTTCTTTTGTGTGTGCTAAGTGTCCCTTGTCGATCTTCGACAGAGACTTTGTTGTTTATTTGGTTTGTTTACCGTTAAGAGGTTTGGATGTGATTTTGGGTATGAACTGGTTAGAGCATAACTGTGTTCATATTAACTATTATGACAAGTCTGTGAAGTTTTCTACTCCTGAAGAAGAGGAAGATAGTTTGTTGTCTGCTAAACAATTGAGGAAGTTAATGCAAGAAGAAGTACATATGTTCTCGTTAATGGTGTCGCTATTTGTAGAGACTCAAGCTATAATTGATAAATTGCAGGTGGTGTGTGAATTTCCTGAAGTTTTCCCTGAAGAAATTCCTGATGTACCGCTGGAGAGGGAAGTTGAGTTTGCTATTGATCTTGTACCTGGTACCAGACCTGTGTCTATGGCACCATACAGGATGTCTGCATCTTAATTATCAGAGTTGAAGAAGCAATTGGAAAAGTTACTTGAGAAGAAGTTTGTAAGACCAAGTATATCGCCGTGGGGTGCTCCAGTGTTGTTAGTAAAGAAGAAAGATGGAAGTGTGAGGCTTTGTGTTGATTATAGACAGCTGAATAAAGTGACAATTAAGAACAAGTATCCTCTTCCAAGAATAGATAACTTGATGGACCAATTGGTGGATGCCCGTGTGTTTAGTAAGATTGATTTGAGGTCGGGTTACCATCAGATTAAAGTGAAGGATGAAGGTATTCAGAAGACAGCTTTCAAAACGCGTTATGGACATTACAAGTATTCGGTGATGCCTTTCGGTGTTACTAATGCGCCGGGAGTATTCATGGAATATATGAATCGTATCTTTCATAATTATTTGGATCGATTCGTAGTGGTGTTCATTTATGATATTTTGATTTACTCTAAATCAGAAGAAGATCATGCTGAGCATTTAAGAGTAGTATTGCAAGTTTTGAAAGAGAATAAGTTGTATGCAAAGCTGTCCAAGTGTGAATTTTGGTTGAAAGAGGTTAGTTTTCTTGGTCATGTGATTTCAGGTAGTGGCATTACTGTAGATCCTTCGAAGGTTGATGCTGTGTTGCAATGGGAAACTCCAAAGTCATCTACTGAGATTAGAAGCTTCTTGGGATTAGCTGGTTATTATAGAAGGTTTATTGAAGTGTTTTCTAAGTTGTCACTTTCGTTGACTAAGTTGACTTGTAAAGGGAGAGCGTTTGTATGGGATGTTCAGTGCGAAGAAAGTTTTACAGAATTGAAGAAGAGGTTGACGTCGCCTCCGATTTTGATGTTGCCTAATCCAGAGAGCCTTTTGTGGTGTATTGTGATTCTTCTAAGATGGGTTTAGGAGGTGTGCTTATGCAGAATGGTAAGGTAGTTGCTTATGCGTCAAGGCAGTTGAGGACTCATGAGAAGAACTATCCTACGCATGATTTAGAGCTTGCTGCTGTTGTTTTTGTGTTAAAGATTTGGAGGCATTATCTTTATGGTTCTAGATTTGAAGTGTTTAGTGACCATAAGAGCTTGAAGTATTTATTTGATCAGAAGGAATTGAATATGAGGCAACAAAGATGGTTGGAATTGTTAAAGGATTATGATTTCAGTTTGAATTATCATCCAGGAAAAGCGAATGTGGTTGCTGATGCGTTGAGTCGAAAGCCTTTACATATGTCAACAATGATGATTAAAGAGTTAGAATTGATTGAGCAGTTCAAAGATATGAGCTTAATTTGCGAGGTTACTCCGCAGAGTGTTATGTTGGGTATGTTGAAGATTAATAATGAATTTTTAGACAGTATCAGAGAAACTTAGAAGTTGGATGTGAAACTGGTAGATTTGATGGTTGGGATTAATCAATCTTAGAATAGTGATTTCAAGCTAGATGAGCAAGGTGTGTTGAGGTTTCGTAACCGGATTTGTATTCCTGATGATGCTGAGATGAAGAAAGTGATACTTGAAGAGAGTCATAGAAGTAAGTTGAGTATTCATCCATGAGCTACAAAGATGTATCAAGATTTGAAAGGTTTGTTTTGGTGGCCTGGGATGAAGAGTGACGTGGCTCATTTTGTGTATGCATGTTTGACTTGTCAGAAGTTGAAAGTTGAACATCATAAGCCTGCAGGATTGATGCAACCGTTGAAAGTTCCAGAATGGAAATGGGATAGCATTTCAATGGACTTTGTGACGGGGTTTCCTAATACTTTAAGAGGACATGATTCAATTTGGGTGATTGTTGATAGGCTTACGAAGTCAGCTCATTTTATTCCTATTAACATCAGTTTTCCAGTGCCGAAGTTGGCTGAGATTTATATTAGTGTGATTGTGAAGCTGCATGGTGTTCCTTTGTGCATTGTGTCAGATAGAGATCCAAGATTTACTTCTGATTTTTGGAAGAGTTTGCAAGAAGCGTTGGGTTCTAAGTTGAGGTTGAGTTCAGCGTATCATACTCAGACAGATGGTCAGACTGAACGGACGATTCAATCGTTGGAAGATTTGCTGAGGGCATGTGTTCTTGAGCAGGGAGGTTCATGGGATACTTATCTTCCGTTGATAGAGTTCACTTATAAAAACAGTTACCATTCTAGTATTGGGATGGCACCTTTTGAGGCGTTGTATGGTCGAAGATGTAGAACTCCGTTATGTTGGCATGAATCTGGTTAAAGTGTAGTACTTGGACCTGAACTTGTTTGTGAGACTACTGAGAAGGTGAAGTTAATTTGATAAAAGATGAAAGCTTCACAAAGTAGACATAAGAGTTATCATGACAAGCGAAGGAAGGATTTAGAATTTCAAGCTGGTGACCATGTGTTTTTTAGAGTTACACCTGTGACTGGTGTTGGGCAAGCATTGAAGTCTAAGAAGCTCACTTCTCGTTTTATTGGACCGTATCAGATTTCCGAGAGAGTGGGGAATGTCGCTTATAGAGTGGCCTTACTGCCTAATCTTTCGAATTTTCATGATGTGTTTCACGTGTCGCAACTTTGGAAGTATATTTCAGATCCATCTCATGTGATTCATATGGATGATATGCAAGTACGGGATAATCTTACGGTGGAGACGATGCCTGTACGAATCGCGGATCGTGAAATTAAGACTCTAAGGGGAAAAGAGATTGCTTTGGTTAAAGTGGTTTGGCTAGGAGCTGCTGGTGAAAGCATGACTTGGGAATTGGAGAGCAAGATGCGAGACTCATATCCTGAATTGTTTGATTGAGGTAAATTTTCGAGGACGGAAATATTTTAAGTGGGGGAGAGTTGTAACACCCGTAATTTAATTAAGTATTTAATTAAATTATTTTTAGAAAATTTGTGAAGTTGTGTTATAATTAAATTGGATTTATTTTATTAAGTGGAGAAATAATATTAGAGATATATTATTATGTGGTGAAATAATATTAGAAGTGAAATATTATTTAATGTGGGCTTATTTTGGGAGAATAGAAGTAATAAGGGGGTGTATTTGTTTTAAGCCCAATAAGGAATAATAGAATAATAGGGTTATTTTATTATTTGTTGTTGGAATAGAAGAAGGAAGCAGTAGAAAGAAAAAAGGATTGAGAAGAATGTGCAAGCTCCATGAGAAAGAGGAATAACGGCAAGAACGAGAATCCGACCGGTAATTATAGAGCAACCTTCAATCCAAGGTAAGGGTGGGGTTCTAACTCTATAATTGGGTTTATGATGATTGATATGTGGGGTTAAAAGGTGATTGTTGTCTTGTTCTTGAATTGAAATATATGATTGATGTATGATGAGAATTAATAAATTTTGATGAATATTGATGCCTTGATGTTGTGGAATTGCTGTAAGATTATAAGGTAATTATGGGTGATGAATCATCATGAATTGATTAAGTTTTAGGCCTTAAAATTATGGGACTGTAGTGAGATTCGGTGATGAAAAACGCAGAACATTGTCGTTATGAAAAATGCAGAATATGCAGGAAGGATCGTGTGTTGTTGTATTAGAACAATGAATTAATTAGGGATAGAGTTTGTCATATTGTGTCTAGTTGCATTAGAATAGTGAAAGTATCAGTTCTGATGTTAGAAGTTAGGTTGGTTAGAAGTTGCGTTGAACTATTATAATATAGAAGTTCTGACGTTAAAAGTTGCAATAGTCAGAAGATGTGGCTAGTCAGAAGTTGCAATAGTCAGAAGATGTGGCTAGTCAGAATTTGCAATATTCAGAAGATGTGGATAATCAGAAGTTGCAATAGTCAGAAGATGTGGCTAGTCAGAAGTTGCATTAGTCAGAAGTTGTATCTGGTCAGAAGACGGGGTTAGTCAGAAACTATGACGGTCAGAAGTTATATCTGGTCAGAGGTTGAGTTAGTCAGAAGTTGTGATAATTAGGATTTGTAGTAATCAGAAGATTGTGTCACCCAGAAGTTGCGTCATTAGAAGCTATGTTATTAGAAATTGTGTTGGTTAGAGGTTGTGTGGTCAGAAGTTGTGTTGGCCTTTACGCTGTTTTGTGCAAAATGTGGAATGTTAGATGCTTAGAAGCTGCTGTCGAGCTATAACAGCAAGAATAATGATGGTCTTGATGTTAGAGTTGCAGAATGGCAGTAGTGAATTACTGTGGAAATTAAAATGCTGATGAGTTGTTAATGAGAAGTTATTAAATATGGTGTTGATGATTTATAATAAATAAAGGATGCTTGATAAATTATTTTGATAATCTGAGATGTTGATTATTTGAGATGTTTTTGAGATGTTAATTTGAGATGTTTTTGGGATGTTAATTTGAGATGTCTTTGGGATGTTATTTTGAGGTGTATTTTGAGATGTATTTTGAGATGATAGTTTGAGATGTTTTGAGATGATTAGAGATGTTGTTAAATTGGGTGTTGTTATTACATTCATGATTGAGTCGCATACATTGCATTTTTTTGAGATGGAGCTTATGCTCGTTGAGATGGCCTGGATCGGAAAATTTTGAGATAAAGGCTATGCCTTGTTGATGCCTCTATTAATTGGAAAACATTTTGAGATGGGAGTTTTGCTGCAATGGTGCCACATGCATTTGCATAATATTGAGTCGCATTATATGATTTCATAGAGAAGTGTATCTTGATGTTGATGAATGTATATTATTGTTGATATTGTTGTTGATTATGAGATGAGAAGTGGTGATGTTGTTGATCTAATTTAATATATTAATTATCATGCACTTTATTATATTGTTAGATATCTCACCCCTTCTGTTTGAATGTTGCCCTTATGTTGGTAACATGCAGGTAATCGAGAGTGAAGGCTGCATACCTTCAGTAGTTCGAGTCGGTACCATTGCTCTGATATGTAACACTCGGGGGGATGAACGTTTGCTGATTTTTTATTGTTGATTTTCAGTCACTGAATTTTAAATTGATTATTATTAAATATGAGATGTTTCGAAGTTGTTGTTTTGTTAGAGATGTTATCAAGAATTCCACTGCGTAGATGTTGATTTATTTGATTAAAGATGTTATGTTGATGGTTCATTCGATGTTTTGAAAAAGTGTTATATATCCATGATGAATGCAATGAATTTGTTAGAAGAATTTGTGACGTCCTGATTCATTTGTATGATTGAAAATTTTATAACTAGGATTTATTTTGCATAATCTCTTGGGGTAGAATTGGGGTGTTACAGCATTAATCATAGAAAACCAACCAACTCTCCTGACTACATCAATATTGATCAACAGTGCCTGTTGTACTTCATCGCAACTAAATCCAAAATTTACCTTCCACATATTCTAATCAACCATATGAAAACAAGTGTCAAGGAAACAAGGGAAGAAGAAAGAACCAATAGATATTGGATTTTGTTAGGAAGGCTTATCTCAGATATTCTGATAGAGAACAAACTAAAAGAACATCTGAGTGAGGCTCAACAAGCAAATGTTTTGGAACCATGTGCTGGAAAGCCTCTCAATGCCAAGAACTTGAAGAAAATGAAGATAATAGAAATCATTAAGGAGGATCCTACACTAACTGCAAAGGAAGTCATCACCACCAGAAGAGTTCCTCTGAAGGATTTTCCTCTCTTCACTCAAGCAGACTCCTCTCCAGAAATTATCCTCAGATATATGGAATCCTGCAAGAGTGATGGAACTATTCCATATGTGAATATGAATATTCTTGATCTCAAGAAACAACCTCTAGAATTTTCTACCTGAAATACAAGAAAAAGTAAAGTTGTTGGAGAAGGAACATCTCAGAAAACTCCCAAAGCTGCTAAAAAGAAAGGTAACTCTTCTTTTGTTTCTGTTATTGAATCAGTTTTTGTCAACATCTGAAACCCCCTCATCTCTAAAACCTGCTGAAAATCCATCATCTCAAACCATTGACGAGTTTGACATAGAAATTGATACTTCAATACCCACAAATAATCATCTAAATATCCACCTTCTACCCAATTTATTTAAACTCAGTCGGAACTTGCACAAGTTATTTATGATATTGATCAATTTAATCCATTGTTTGAAGCTCTCCAAACCAAAAATCCAAATACTGCCTCTGATACCACGTCAACCATTCCAGACATCACTTGCCCACTCAACACCACTCAACCACCAATAATCTCTACCATAACATCACAATACATCTCCCTTCCAGATATTCCATCTCCCTATAATTCAACACCACCTAACTCTCCCATAATTCTTTCCAACTCTCCCACTCCTACTGACTACTCAGAAGATCCCCTTAGAACCATAATTAATCTAGAAGCTTGGGAAATTCTTGCACAACTTCTCAGAAAATAGCCATTCCAAAACAAACACCAAAATTTTCCAAATCAGATGTTGGTAAATCTCTTTTAGTTTTTAAAACAGAAATACAGGAATGATTTAACTCCTTGAAGCAAGCTTACATGGATAATCTTAACCCAGCGGCTTCTGATTCTCTCTAGGCTATAAACATAACTTCTGCGATCACCTGAAAATCTTCAAGGATCAAGTTCTACGTCACTGGGTAAGGAAACCCCTACTTCTTCTGGACAACACTTCTTGGGAAGCCTCACAGGAATCAGAATGTAATGAACCATCTCCTAAACCACAACCTCTTCCTCTGGTCATTTTTAAAAGACAGAGGCAATACAGTTGAAGAATATCCTGAGAAAGAATATGATGCAGTGACTTTTGAGAATGTGGGTTCTTCTATTGAAACAACTTCCTCCTCTCTTATGTTGAAAACTCTAGAGGAGTTAAATAAAGAAAAAGCAATTGTTAAGAAAATGCTGGACAAACAGGATGAAACGAACAAAGAAATTAAGGGAATACTAAGGAAGCCTTAATCACATGACTTCCACCACCTCCATAACCTTAGTGCTGATCTTTTGTTTGTTTCTGCTATGTTTGTTTCTTATTTAAAAATTTCTGTTTATCTGCCTCTATCAGTAAAAATCTTTTTTGAATGCATAATCCATTTTGTTCTCGTTCTGTGTTTTTATTGCTTTTTGATTTATGACAAAAAGGGGGAGAATGTAAGATATTTTGAATATAATAGTGCCGAGACTTAGTCTCAAACATTTTGAATATCATAACCTTTGTTTTATCTTTTAAAAGAAAATAGGAAAAGTATCTTGAAAGCAACTTCTGTCAAATGGACTTATAAGAATTTCCATCACAAGCTCTGATCAAAACATCTTCAAGGAAGTATCTATTTTTTCTTTATCTGAGTATTCAACTCAGGGGGAGACCCTAACTCTTTATGTTCTTACATGATATATCAAAATATACAAGTTTGTTTCATCATCAAAAAGGGGGAAATTGTTAGAACATAGTTTGGTTCTATATCTTAGTAATAGTTTTGATGATAACAAATACATGATATATATAAAGAGCAAATATGCTCTCTAATAATGTATTTAAATATACAGAGAAATTAGCATAGAAGATGATGATAGAATTGCATTTTGAAACTCTGATTAGATGAAGCATGCAGACTTAGAAGCAAATTCGTGTAACATGCTTAATAGAAGAAGTTATGAGGTTATAACTTCTGAAGAACCAAAGTTGCAAGATAAAATCTGATAATATGATAAGTGAAGTCTCAACACACTCACATATACTAAATTTCTAAATACTCAACACTTAAGCTCAAGTTATACTCTGATAAGTAAATATTGAATATCATCCAATAGCTCCAACGTGTCCGTCTCATCCAAGTTCCAATCATATGAATATCAAGAAACTATGATGATCTAAAGTCTCAACAATAATATACTCATTCTTATAAGATCTCAAAGAAACAAAGTTATTATACGTTACAATTCATTCATTACAAATCAAATAGTAGCGGCTGGAACAAGACAAGATCTGTATTTTTGGAAAGTACATTAATAACACTTTATCAACCTTCCAAAATCATCTTCTCGTGTCTCATATGCCTCACCTATATAAAGGAATCTTGAAGAAATAATGAAACAACACTTGCTCATATAATGATATATTCTCACTAACTCTCTCTCTCTCTCGTCTATTCTTTGTGCTTTAATCTTGTGTGTAAATCATAGTTGTGATATAGTTTTTTAGAAACACCATTGTACACACTTTTGATTTATATTTTGTAATACCTTGAGAAACCAAGTTGTGGTTTAGTCTCAAGAAGACATTGACGATAGTCATTGTGTTTGTCTAATCAAATTTTTTTATTAGTGGATTAAGACTTCGTTTGAGAGAGGCGAAATCACTTTGGCGGGTGGACTAGAGTAATTTGAGTTCAAACGAACCAGGAAAACCAAACGTGTCTTACTGTTTTAATTTTATAAAACCCCAATTTTTCTTGTGTTTTTCTATCCTTCAATTGGCATCAGAGCGCCTGGTTCTGGTTGCTAACACTTAATCGTGTCAGAAAAAGATCCTAGCAAGAAAAACACTATGGTGGGACCAAGTGAGATTATCAGCAATGATAATTATGATGAGAAAGACAAAATCAGCGGTAAACCTCCAATCTTTTGATATGAGAACTTCAATTACTGGAAATACATAATCGGAAGTTTTTTTCTAGCTCGTGACGCTGATCTATGGGATATGGTAATTGATGGCTATATTCATCCTATTGACGAAAGCAGTCAGAAAATTGACAGAAAGAAAATGACAGGTCAACAAAAGAAAGAATTCAGAAATCATCACAAGGCCAAAACAATCCTCTTGAGTGTTATCTCGTACACCGAGTATGAGAAGACCACAAACAGAGAATCAACTAAGAACATGTTTGTCTCTCTGAGAATGACGCATGAAGGCAACATGCAAGTCAAAAAGACTAAAGATCTTGCACTCATTCAGAAGTATGAAGCCTTCAAAATGGAAGAAGATGAAAGGGTTGAGACAATGTTCTCAAGGTTTGGAATTCTGGTTGTTGGGCTAAAAGTTTTGGGAAAAGGGTACTCAACAGTAGATCATGTAAATAAAATCATCAGAAGCTTACCCAAGAAATGGAGACCCATGGTCACAACCTTAAAACTAGCCAAAGATCTGAATAAAATATCTCTTGAAGAACTTATCAGCTCTTTGAGAAGTCATGAGATAGAACTAGAAGAAGATGAGTCCCAGAAGAAAGGTAAGTCTCTTGCTCTTAAATCTAATAAAAATATGAAACTAAGTATTTTCAGGAAAAAGAAGAAAGCTTTGGTGGATCCTCGTTAGAAGAAGATGAAATATCTCAAAGGTCTTATGGCAGCGTGGGAGACTCGGAATCTTTTAAAGCTGAAACAAAATCAGAAGATGAACGAGCCAATATAGCTTTAATGGCCAACATATCAGAAGACGCATATACATCAGACTCTAAATCAGATTCAGAAGAGGTATTTTCAAAATTCTCTAGATCTTAATTAGAAGAAAGTATGTCTGAAATTCTTGAAAGATATCAGCAACTTTGAGTCAAATACAAGAACAAAAAACGCGCTCTTATGTCTGAAATTGAAGAAACTAGGAAACAAAAAACAAAAAACTCTGGGCTAAAAGAAATTAATTTTAAACTTAAAAATGAATTACAAAAATCTCAGAAAGAAAATATTTTAGAAGTTTCGGATAGTTCTGATAACATCATAAAAGAATATGATCACAGCTTTCAAAGATTTCTAGCTAAAAACATAGATAGAAGTAAGATGGCTTCAATGATCTATGGAGTTAGCAAAAACCGAAGAAAAGGCGTAGGATATGTTAAACCAAGGGGAGAAGAATCTTATCAACCAAATAAAGTTGATGATATAGTTATAAAACACACACCTTTATACTCACATTTTACATATGGAGACTAACATGATATAAAATATACTAATGACTCTTACTCTGCGAAACCAAAATTCAAACAGAATTTTGGAAACTCTAACAAACAAGGGCCCAAAAAGATATGGGTACATGTGGATAAAATCATCTATGTTGCAGATATCTTTAACAACAAAGTTGAAAACTCAATCATGGTACCTGGACTCTGGATGATCTCGACACATGACAGGAAGAAAGCATATGTTCCAAATGCTGGAACTTAAATCTGGAGGATACGTAGGTTTCAGAGGCAATCAGAAAGGAAAGATTATTGGCGCTGGAAGCATTGGTAATGGTAAACTTCCCTCTATAACTAATATTCTATTAGTAGATGGATTAATGCATAACCTGTTATCCATAAATCAATTAAGTGATAACAATTATGATATAATATTTAATCAAAAGTTCTGTAAAGCAGTTAGTCAGAAAGATGGAACTATACTTTAATGGTAAGATGAATAACAACATTTATAAAATAAAACTTTCTAAACAAAAAAGTCAGAATGTAAAATGCATTATGTTTGTTAACGATGAGCAATGGGCCTGGCACAGAAGATTGGGGCATGTTAGTATGAGAAGAATATATTAGATTAACAAACTCAGTCTAGTCAGAGGACTTCCTAACTTAAAGTTTAGCTCAGATGCTTTGTGTGAAGCATGTCAAAAAGGCATGTTTGCAAAACCCTCTTTTAAATCAAAAAATGTTGTTTCTACCTATAGACCATCAGGACTTCTGCATATAGATATGTTTGGACCAGTGAAAACTGCATTCATCAGTGGCAAGAATTATGGATTAGTGATTGTAGATGACTATAGCAGATGGACATGGGTAAAGTTCTTAAGACACAAGGACGAGTCACACTCTGTGTTCTCTACTTTCTGTAACCAATTTCAAAACGAAAAAGAGTTTAGAATTGTTAAAGTAAGAAGTGATCATGGTGGGAAATTCGAAAATAAAAGCTTTGAAAAGTTTTTTAATGAGAATGGAATCTCTCATTATTTCTCTTATCTTAGAAATCCTCAACAAAACAGAGTTGTAGAACGACAGAATAGAACTTTACAAGATATGGCCAGAACCATAATCAACGAGACTAACATAACTAAAAACTTCTGGGAAGAAGCAGTTAACACAGTGTGTTATATTCAGAATAGAATCTCAATAAGACCTATTGTAGAAAAGACTCCATATGAACTGTGGAAGAACAGAAAGACTAACATCTCTTATTTCCATCCACTTTGGATGTACTTGTTTTATATTGAACACTAAAGAACATCTGAACAAGTTTGATTATAAGGCACAAAAATGTTTCATGTTAGGATACTCTGAACGCTCAAAAGGTTATATAGTATATAACTTCATAACTTTAGCCAAATACATAAGAAGACATCGCAAATATTACATCAGCTTCTAAAGAATCCATCCAGAAGCAGCTTAGCACATCCCGAAAACATGATTCTGGGAAAGAAAGATGATCCAATCATAACAAGATCTACATTCAGAAATGTTGAAGAATCTCTTATGGGATTAGTATCAATGGTCGAGCCAACTTCCATAGACGAAGAACTTCTATAAAATGATTGGATCCTTACAATGCAGGAAGAACTAAATCAATTTACCAGAAACAATGGGTGGGAACTAGTCCCTAAACCAAAAGGATTCAACACCATTGGAACCAAATGGGTCTTCAGAAACAAGCTAAGTGAACAAGAAGAAGTTTTCATAAACAAAGCATAGTGTGGTGCGGTGGGAAGAACTGACTGTTTTTTGGAATGCTGGTTTGCGTTTTGCGTTTGTTTTTGCGAAATGTCGCGGTAAGCAAGAGTCGCCACCATCTTTTATTTTATCCAACAAGGAAATGAAAAAAGCACCCAAAAAATTCCTTTTTCGAGATATTTCTCGGGTTCGGGGGGTAGATTATAGAAAGGGAAGGTATTAGAACCCTTTCTATCAGTGGTTATCCACGGGCTCTTAGGTACTTGCTCATATTGTTTTCAAAATTTGCTTTCTTTGTGCTTGTGGGTTTGGAAAAAAGTTTTTTTATTTGAAACTTCGATTTAAATCTTGCTTTTGTCCTCAAGAGCGTATGAAGTGTTTTTTGAAAACTTTGTTCGAAAAGTGTAAGTGTGAAAAGTTTTTGTTTTTTGAAAGAGCAAGTATCTAAGAACCATCTACCTACTCGAAAAAGGAATCGTTCTATGCTATCTTCCTTTAGACAATGCTATCCCACTATTGATGAGTAGGTAGCATCGTCGTTGGAGTTTGAGGGTCAATTCGAATTAGGGACTTACGGTCACCAAAGCAATGGTAGGACGCCTTAGCGATAACCCTAATGTCTTAGATCATTTATTTTCAGGCAACAATATCCGAGGCAACCATTTCGAGGCGACTATGATCTTTTAGACAAGAGGGTGGCCTCTAAAACGACCTATACTCAATGACCGCGTACGAAGGCAACTAAGTGGGGTGTACCCTAAGAGTGAGCATGTGAGAGTGTGTCGTTTTCAGTTAATTTTATCCTTGTACATGTTAATGGTGATCTAAGTTGATTTTAGGTTAAAACATTCAGTCTTGTCATGCATCCCTATTATCAAACATCTAACAGTTATATTTTGCGGAAAATAAATTGCAGAAATTAAATTACAAGGCGTCGGGTATTTACATTGCCAAAGACAAACCCTTTGAAATTTAAATGCGGAAAAATAAATAAAACGATAAAGATAATTAAATGGTCCTATTACCTATTACAAACCTGGAACAAGTACAATATTGAACAAATAGATCGCGTGCGGAAAATAAATCAAGCGCAAAGTTCTAGGGTTTTGACCCTTTGTTAGAGAAAAGATTTTTTGTTATTTTTTGAATTAAGAAAGAAATTACCTAACTTAATTATTAAATTAATTAATAAATTAATTAATTAATGAAAATAAATATTTTTTGGGTTTTTGGTATTTAAAGAAAGAAAATAAAATTAATTAATGTTAGTAAAAACCTAATTAAGTCTAATTTATTTTAATTATTTACAAAAATATATTAAAGTTATTTCTAATTAATGGTCTAAATTAATTAATAGATTTGTTAATAAAAAATAAAATACTAAAATTTAATTTGATAAAGAAAATGATTATTTTGATTTTAATTTTATAAAGGAAAAAATTTGATTGGTTAGAAAATATATAAAAATAATTAAATCAAATAAATGAAATAGCGAGAGAGTTAGGGGGGTATGGGCCTGTTTTGGAGTGTTTGAGAAGAAATTCGGAGGCCCATTTGAATCTGGCCTCGTTTGACTTTTGAGATTCCCTGTGCGCACTTGGACTTGGCTCCATGGTGGACCATAATCTCTTGGCTAACAGATCTGGCCAGGGGCCATCTGGCAATCAGATGCTTAAGGATGCATGATGAGCTTCACGCTTGGAGATACATATGATCACCTGGAAAATAATAATAACAAAGAAGTGAAGGACCTGGGATCGAACCCAGGTCCTATAGGCGCTTGGATTGCTTGCTTTTCCAGTAGGCCATTTGGTCTTACTTGTTAATATATTAAACAATAATATTAATAAAAGAAAATGAATTGTATGCTAGAAAAGACAAAAACAAAGTGCGCCATGTTTGAATGGGCGAATCATGCTTCGCCATGCATCAACTTCAACCCCCATCCGTAGCTAAAAACCTGTAAAAACTTATAGCTGCGGACACAAGCCGTCGCTACAAGTCGTGCCTCCTCCAAAATCTACTGTAGGCCATGGAAATAAATTCTAAGGGCAGGGTTGTGCTCGTCTCATCATCCCGGTCACAACCATGCCCTTCTCGACAATAAATTTTTCCTGAAAGAGAAATACCCAAAAACAAACCACGAAACCCTATCTATGGCACCTCACAGCATAGGCCACATAAATAAAATTGGATAATGCAGAATGCTTGGAAACTTGGTGAGGATTATGAATATACAATTAATTTGCACAAAAGATGCAAGAATAATGATTTATGAATTCAAGAAAGAAGCAGATTTTTGTGACACTTACAGTGCTTTTTTATGTGTGTGGAGGCTTGCTTGGATTGGTTCTGCTTCAGTGATCGTCAAGGAATCGATTGAGACCGTTCTTGGCTTCTGAAAACACCTCTAGACACGATTTTAATTTCAAATTTTTTACCACTTTTTTCAAGTTTTGTTTTGTTTGTTCTTACAGCCTATAGCCCTTATTTTCGTGTTCCTCTCTTGCTTATGTATGATACAAGGTGTTAGGGTAACAAATATGGATGGAATCCCTCTAAATCAATGCCTTATGATTTGATTTGATTCACTTTTGAAAGCTTGCCAAATTTGTCAAAAATACATCTTTTTGCACATGATTCTGTGTGATACGAATTTGATGCTCTTAATGATGATGATCTCAACCTGAAATAGCCAAAAAGATCTCAAGTAATCAATATTTGGATTTTATTTGATTTAATTTAATTAAAAATGAAATAATTCAATAAAAATCAAATAAAATAATAAAAAAGAAATATGATCTCAAGGCTGAAGCTAGGACACGTGTGAAATGGGGAAAGCTCAAGTCAAGTGGAAAAGAATGGGCCCATTTGACAAAATTTGAAGTTTTGGGGATAGTTGACTTTTGGCAATTTTGCAAAAATGCCCAACTTCAACAATGCATAACTTCTTCAATTTTGAACTTTTGGAAGTGTTATTGGACTTTTTAGAAATATTCAGATGTCCTCTAACCAACCCTTTCGGTCTCATCTCATTTTGATATTCCATGCTCAAGTTATAAGCTTTGACAAAAAAGGTGTTTTTGTTGACTTTCAAAAATGACCTATAATGTCCAAATTTATAACTTCTTGTGAGTGCATTTTATGAACTTGGGGTATGAAGACGGATTGTAGGAAATTGAATCCTATTCAAAATGAGCTTTTGATGGGTCATTTATCATAAAGTATGAGAAAGTTATGCTTGGTCAAAGTTGAGTTGACTTTTCCTACAAAACCCTAATTTAGCAACTTTTGAGTCTTGATGAATTTTGAGCAATCCTTGCTGAATCATGATCAACCCTTGATCAAATGATGAAATATCCTTCATAATGAGAATGTTGACAAAAAATCTTGAGGTTTGACTTTTTGTAGGTCACAATTGACTTTTTCCCTAGCACCGTCGATTTTTGGACCCTTTGAGCAATTGACTGAGCAAACTTCCTCTGCATGGCTTGAAATTTGAGATGGATGACCTTGAGGACATATTAGGACATTGGGGATAACTTGAGGTCATTTGGACTCAAGGGTCTTGATGCAACACAAAACCCTAATTTGGGGTTGACTGCCTTAGGAGATAGCTTGACTGTCCAACTCTTGAGCAAACTTGAGCAACTTGGAGATTTTCTTGCAATGTTTTGAGAATTATGAGAGGGAAAATTTTGGGGTACAATAGCTTCCCCTGTTCAATCTTCTTAAACCTGAGGATGTAGATTGGCTTTCGTTCCTTTCGTGATCCGAAGGTGGAAGATGATTGAACACTTGAGTGCCCAGAAATTTGCACTCGCCTGAAGTGGTATCAACCTTGTGATGTCGGGAATAGGCTTATAGATGCCATTTGGAGATTCTTGGTAGGAGGATGGGCTTACAGAAGACATCTGCAGGAGCGTCGATCGCGTAAGAAATTCCTTAGCGAGAACTTGCATACCTGTTGTTGTAGAAGATTCCGCTGGGGAAGCCTGGTTTTTGTTGAGATTTAGGAACTTGCTTGTACTTCAACTGAGAGAATGCCTCTGATGAGTCTTAAGAACCTGTCCATAATTCAACTGGGGGGAAACATCTTCATCAAGATCTAGGAACTTTCTGGTCTTCAACAGAGTATGCTGTTGAGATTGTTGAACCCGTCCACACTTTGACGGAGGAAAATTGTCGAGATTGAGAATCTTATCTGAAATTCAACTGAGGATAATTCAGTTGAGATTTAAGAACCGGTCAGGTCTTCGACTGAGGGAAACATCTTCATCAAGATCTAGGAACTGTCTGGTCTTCAACAGAGTACACTATTGAGATTGTAGAACTCGTCCACACTATGATGGAGGAAAATTGTCGAGATTGAGAACCTTATCTGAAATTCAACAGAGGATAATTCAATTGAGATTTAAGAACCGGTCAGGTCTTCGACTGAGGGAAACATCTTCATCAAGATCTAGGAACTGTCTGGTCTTCAACAGAGTATATTGTTGAGATTGTAGAACTCGTCCACACTATGACAGAGGAAAAATGTCAAGATTGAGAACCTTATCTAAAATTCAACCGAGGATAACTCAGTTGAGACTTAAGAACCGGTCAGGTCTTCGACTAAGGGAAACATCTTCATTAAGATCTAGGAACTGTCTGGTCTTCAACATAGTATATTGTTGAGATTGTAGAACTCGTCCACACTATGACGGAGGAAAATTGTCGAGATTGAGAACCTTATCTGAAATTCAACCGAGGATAATTCAGTTGAGATTTAAGAATCGGTCAGGTCTTCGACTGAGGGAAACATCTTCATCAAGATCTAGGAACTATCTGGTCTTCAACAGAGTATACTGTTGAGATTGTAGAACTCGTCCACACTATGACGGAGGAAAATTGCCGAGATTGAGAACCTTATCTGAAATTCAACCGAGGATAATTCAGTTGAGATTTAAGAACCGGACAGGTCTTCGACATGGCTGAGAACTTTAACTGTATCTTTCCTGAAAAGTAAAGGCCAGTCGTATGCAATGCATGATATATATCAAGCAATGATGTTCTCAAAATAAATGAGATTGTATTATATGATGCGTATATGCATGTATCATGATGTATGGAAATGTAATGTTTTAGCCGGGGAAAAATAAATCCCGGATAGTTGCTAGAGAATAGAGTTGGATTCTTCGTTTCCGCTAGGGATGGTGAACGAAGGTGATTGCGAGAATAAACCTGCAGGAGAAGATAACACTGTTGGGGAATAAACTGATGAGGAGATTACCCTGTGGGGAAGAGATGTTATGTGGAGGATTCCACTGATAAATTTTGTTGGGGACGAATTACCGTTACTGGTGACACTGAATCCTGTTGGGGATTGAATTCCTGTTTGTGAAAGGAAAGAACTCCGCTGGGGATGATTTTTCAGTTGCGACTTCACTGGGGATAACCTTTTAGACTCTAATGGGGATAATCATTTGAGCTTTGCTGGGGACAATCTGCTTTTGAACTCGGCTGGGGATATTTATTTTTATACTACGCCAGGGACGAACTTCCAGAGTCTACTGGGGATGATTCTTCAACTCCACTGGGAAAGCTTTTTCAAACTGCACTGGGAAAATTTTAACTCCACTGGGGATATCTTGTATTCTACCAGGGAATATTCTTATACTCCGCTGGGGAATATTAAGACTGTCGGGGATATTAAGCCTTTTCAGTGTTGATGGTAGATAAACTCTGCTTGGGGAGAATATTACCGACTCATTCACATTTGCAAGCCTCAGCTGGGGAGAGTTGTCATTACTGTCTTACTCTACGGGGAGTGAATGCATCTCAACCATATTCTTCAGTTGAATTTACCGCTGTACCTGGTGGATATAGCAATTGTACAGTTTGGACAACTTTATTGCCCCTGTTTCTGATATTACTAATAATCGTCTTTTGTTTCGCATGTAAATATTTATGAGCAGTAATTAATGCCAAGTGCATATATAAAAAATGAACATTGGACGTTCTTTGCAAAACAAAACAGATAAAGGAAAAATATCTTGAAATTTCTTTAAAAATGAATTGTATTGATTTTGAAGTTTGGCCTGTAAATATGCGTTTTTGTACAAGAGGCTGACGTCCTAGTAGGAGAACGCCCCCGAATAAATAGAATTTATACAATTTGTGAAAAGAAAACAAAACAGCTACGTGAACAATCCCACTGGGTTCCAACTCTGCTATTGCCTTTATGTCCTCGAGCATCTCATCACTTTGCTACTTGGTTGAAGATGAATCAGATTGATTAGTGTCGTCCGAGCTTGATAGTCGATACTGAAGTCTGGTTGCAAGGTGATCCAATGAGACATAGTGTTACGCTTTTTATCCCTAATTTTTTCCTGGACCGCCCTTTCGGGTTTTCAGTCCACCGGGATACCCTTTTTTGCCCAAGCTGCCTTTTTAGGTTTTTGACTTGCCGGGTGTACATATTTTTTCATTTTCATCCCTTATTTTTTCCCGAACCCTTTTGGTTCGCCGGGAAGCCCTTATTTTTTCCTAGGCCAGTCAACCTAGCGGGTCTTTGAATATGCGTAATATCTTTTCACTATGTCTGCATTGACGGGGTGAGGAAGGTCGTCACCATCCATGGTGGTTATAATCATAGCTCCTCCTGAGAAAATGTTCTTAACCACAAATGGCCCTTCATAAGTAGGGGTCCATTTTCCCCTGGGATCACCTTGAGGTAGAATGATGCGCTTGATCACCAGATCCCCAACTTGATACTCTTGTCGTCTAACTTTCTTGTTAAATGCCTTGATCATCCGCTTTTGATATGTCTGACCATTACAAATAGCAATAAGTCTTTTTTTGTCAATTAAGTTCAGCTGATCAAGCTGGGTCTGAATTCAGTCATCTTCGCTTAAACCTGCATCCTTCATAATCCAAAGAGAGGGTATCTGAACTTCAATGGGCAACACGGCCTCCATACCATATACCAAGGAATAGGGTGTTGCCCCTGTTGACGTTCGTGTTGAGGTACGGTACCCATGAAGAGAAAATGGTAACATCTCGTGCCAATCTTTGTATGTCATTGTCATCTTCTGCACAATCTTCTTAATGTTTTTATTAGCCGCTTCTACAGCCCCATTCATCTTCGGTTGGTATGGAGAAGAGTTGTGATGCTGTATCTTGAACTGCTTGCAGAGCTCAGTGATCATTTTATTGTTGAGATTCGTACCATTGTCCGTAATGATCCTCTCTGGTACACCATATCGACAGATCAGGTTGTGCCGAATGAACCATGCCACGACGTTCTTGGTCACTATAGCGAATGAAGCTGCTTCAACCCTCTTCGTAAAGTAATCAATTGCTACCAGGATGAAACGATGCCCGTTGGATGCCGTAGGTCTGATCTCGCCGATCATATCATTGCCCCACATTGCAAAAGGCCACGGAGCTGTCAAGACATTCTGAGGTACTGGAGGGATGTGCACCTTATCAGCATAGACTTGGCACTTGTGATAGGTCCGAGAATGCTGATAACAGTCGGCTTCCATAGTGGACCAATAATATCCTGCCTGAAGGATTTTCTTTGCCATGGTGTGTCCACTGGAACGAGTTCCGAAAGTACCTTCATGTAATTATGCCATGATCCTTTCTGCTTCATTCTTATCCATACAACGCAGTAAGGTCGAATCATGGTTGCGCTTGTAAAGGACGTCATTACTAATGAAGAACTTTTCTGCGAACCTCCTCAGAAACTTCTTGTCGTTAACAGATGCACCCTCGGGGTATTCCTGAGCCTCAAGGTAAATCTTCACCTCATGAAACCAGGGTTTATCTGCTACCTCTTCAGTCTCATTGTCAAAGCAATGTGCAAGTTCGTCCAATCTTTCAATGATAATCCGGGGAGCTTCGTTGTCCCAATTGATTTTGAACATAGAAGACATCGTAGCCAGCGCGTCCGCCAACTGATTCTCTTCTCTAGGGAAGTGTTCAAAGGTTACCTTTTCGAAATGGGGAAGCAACGTTAATACATACTCCTTGTAAGGAATGAGATTTGGGTGTTTTGTATCCCACTCGCCTTTGATCTGACGTATCACGAGAGAGGAATCTCCGAAGACACTCAAGAACTTAATCCTTAGGTCAATTGCTGCTCGAATACCCATAATGCATGCTTCATACTCCGCCATATTGTTGGTGCAGTTGAAACATAGTCGGGCGGTAAATGGAGTATGAGAGCCTTTAGGAGATATGATCATGGCGCCAATTCCATTTCCCAAAGCGTTCGAAGCTCCATCAAAGTACATAGACCATCGGTATCCTTCCTCAGGTCCTTCATCCAGTCCAGGTGTCTCACAGTCAGTCACTATCATGATATTCTCATCCGGAAATTCAAAGTTCATAGACTGGTAATCATCTACTGCTTGATGTTCCAAATGATTTGCTAACACACTTCCCTTGATTGCCTTTTGGGTTATGTATTGGATGTCATACTCAGTCAAGATCATCTGCCATCTTGCTATTCTTTCGGATAAGGCATGCTTCTCGAAGATATACTTGATTGGATCCATCTTTTATATCAATAGAGTAGTGTGAGTCAGCATATACTGTCTCAACCGGCGAGCAGCCCATGCCAAAGCGCAGCAAGTTTTCTCAAGCAACGAGTATCGGGTCTCGCAGTCGGTAAACTTTTTGCTAAGGTAATAAATAGCATGCTCTTTTCGGCCAGACTCGTCATGTTGTCCCAACACACACCCCATTGAGTTGTCGAGTACTGTCAAGTATAAGATCAAAGGTCTCCCTTCAACTGGAGGCATCAGAATGGGTGGCTCCTAGAGATACTCTTTAATCCTTTCGAAAGTGGCCTGACATTCATCGTTCCATCTTACCACTTGATCTTTCTTCAGCAACTTGAATATTGGCTCACAAGTAGCAGTCAGGTGTGAGATGAATCGGGCAATGTAGTTCAGACGTCCCAGGAAGCCTCTGACTTCTTTTTCTGTTCTGGAGCTGGCATTTCCTGTATAGCCTTCACCTTTGCAGGATCCACTTGAATACCTTTATCACTTACAACGAAACCCAGCAGCTTACCAGATCTCACCACGAAGGTGCACTTGTTCGGGTTTAACCTCAGCTTGTACAACTTCAACCTGTCAAATAACTTTTGCAGATGGTCAAGGTGTTGTTCCTCAGTCTGGGACCTTACAATCATGTCATCGACATATACCTCGATCTCATGATGGATCATGTCATGAAACAAAGCAACCATGGCATGCTGATACGTTGCCCCAGCGTTCTTCAGTCCAAAAGGCATGGCCTTGTAGCAAAAGGTACCCCACTGAGTGAAAAAAGTTGTCTTCTCCATGTCTTCGGGAGCCATTTTAATCTGACTGTAACCGGAGAAACCATCCATAAAGGAGAATACCTTATGTTGAGCGGTGTTGTCAACCAGAACGTCGATATGAGGCAGAGGGAAATCATCCTTGGGGCTTGCCATGTTCAGATCCCTATAGTCAACACACATTTGAACCTTACCATCCTTCTTCGGCACTGGAACCACATTGGCCACCCACTGCGGGTAAGAAGTAACTGCCAGAAAACTGGCGTCAAACTGCTTCATCACTTCAGCTTTAATTTTCTCAGACATCTCTGAGCGCATTCGGCGAACCTTCTGTTTCACTGGAGGACAGTCTTCCTTGGTAGGCAATCGGTGAACCACAATATCGGTATCCAACCCAGGATAATCTTCATAAGACCAGGCAAAGATCTCAACATAGTCACGCAGTATCTGAATCAACCGTTGCTTCACACTAAGCTCCAGATTTTCCCCAATCTTGACCTCTTTCTTGTCTATATATGTACCCAGATTTACTGATTCCACGGGCTCTTCGTGCGGCTGTATAGCCCTCTCTTCTTGAAGTAAAAGTCTAGCAAGTTCACCAGGCACTTCACAATCATCTTCACCTTCGTCTTCGGCTAAGTTGATCGGACTTTCGAAGTCATAATTGGCAGCAGCAGAGTCGTTACCAGTGAGATCCAGAGTGGATGTAGACCTGTATATGTGAGTGTGTGTAAAATAGTTGTTTTGCAATATATAATAAAAGAAAAACAAGGAGCGTAAGATTTGAAATGAAATAAACGTCCAATGCTTTTATTAATGATATATGAAAATGATACACATAAAGCCCTCACAAATGAAGCCACAGTGCCCCAGGTAAGACACCGGGCCATAGAGTTTAAAACATTTTCTGTTACAAATTCAAAACAAAAAGTCTCATTACTGGGTAACAAAAGAAATTGGGATGAAGTCCTTTGATGTCCAGTTGCCTAGTCCTCCATCAGTAGTAGGATAAATCCAGCTGTCGAACTCAGACTTTTCACCGTCGTCTTCAATGGCATTTACTCCTGAATTGCTGATGAACAGGGGAGGCTTTCCGATCCGTGTACTCCGAACAGCCTTTTGAGCTTCTGCAGTGAAACCCAAAACAAACTTGTTAGTCTTTTGTGCAAAATCAGGGAGTTGGCCCCAATTCGTACACCCACCTTTCTCGACAACATCCCGGGCATCCTTGAAGGAAGCCATCTTCATTGGAGGATCTTCAACCACTATCTCAGTTGACGCCAGTGTCTGGGGAACCTCTTCAAAATGCTGAAATGGGGTCTCAATGAACTCCACATCCATCTCTACATATCAGAAAGAGTTGAGGTGGCTCACCATGTACTCCTCCTCTCCTTGTACTGTCACAATTTTGCCTTTCACCGGGTATTTTAGCTTCTGGTGGAGTGTAGACGTCACTTCCCCAACTTTGTGGATCCACAGACGACCCAACAAACATGAATAAGATGGCTGAATGTCCATCACATAGAATGTAGATGCAAAAACCTGAGAACCAACTTTAATCGGAATATCCACTTCTCTGTGCACCATCCTCTTAGACCCATCAAAGGCCCTGACAACAATGTTGCTTGGTTTCAGCTCCCACCCTTCACAGTCCAAACGGTCTAGAGCTTTCTTAGGAAAAACGTTCAACGAGGACCCAGTATCTACCAATACATGAGCAAGAGTAGTGCCACTGCATTCAATGGAGACATGCAGGGCATCATTGTGATTCTTCCCCTTAACAATCAAATCGGCGTCAGAGAAACCCAACCCATTATCAGCAGTCAGACTAGCCACGCAATCCTTAAACTGATCAGCTGATGTTTCTTGAGGTACGTGTGCAGTCTTCAAGAAAGAAATTAGAGCCTTGGCATGGGCTTCTGATCATAGCAACAATGACAACATAGAGATTTTGGATGGGGTTTGCCCCAGCTGCTCGACTACATTGTAGTCGCTCTTTTTGATGATCTTTAAAATTTCCTCCATCTCTTTTCTAGAGGCTTCAACAGTAATCTTCTTCGGGGCCTCCGTCTTGGCAGGCTCACCGGTAGTCCCTTTGCCCCGAGTGTCGGATGACTCGGCAACAGGGGTAAGAACGGGAACTTGAACAGGAATATTAGCAGGTACACTGGCAGGTGTAATAACAACAGGTTTCCAGGCGGTTGGTAGAGAGATATCAGGGGAGAAAAGTCTTCCGCTACGAGTGACTTTGGCAGGTCCAACAATATTGCTGACGTCAGTACCAGCATCCAAATCTTGTTTAACTCCGTGATAATAAACATCAGCTCCGTAGTGCCAAGGGACAGCTTTATCAGATGTATAGGGGATAGGCCCTGGAACGATGATGATCAACGGTGCAATTCTTAGAACAGATGTAATTCTAACAGGCTTTCTCGAGGAAGCCTTGGAAGAATTGTCGAAAATGGTGATAATAGCAACTTCTTCAGCAAGGACTAAAGGAACAAGAGTCTTCTCGAACAAAATTTCTTTATTATCCATCAGGCGTTGGACACCTGACTTCAAAAGATGGCAACCGGTAGGTAGGAAAGAACACATACGGTAACCTTCGTCACAGCCCGGAAATTAATCGGATAACAAAAGGTTCTTCTTCAAAGTCATCAAAGGGGTAACAATGTTGTTCACAGAAACCATAAAAGATTCTTCATCTATAGCATTTACTCCATGCTTAGGCATAGGAGCAGTCACAACATTAGGTCTTTCAGGTGCTTCGAACTCAATCTCCTTCGCATCAATCAAGTCTTGTACTTTGTTCTTCAAAACCCAACAATCATTTGTATCATGCCCCAGGCTATCAGAGTGAAAAGCACAGCGGGCATTAGGGTTGTACTTTGGTGATGTAGTGTTGGGATTCTTCGGGGCCTCCCTTGGAATAACTAGATTGGTTTTCAATAATTGTGGCAGAATTTGAGATAAAGTCATGTTGAGCTGAGTGAATTGCCTTCGCGGTCTCTCGGCCTTTGGCTGGTTGTTGTGTTGAGGAGCACCAGCAGGTCTTGAAATAACAATCGCATTAACTGCTTGGCGGCGTTCAGGTCTATTCTGGATTTTCGAACTATAAACAGCACTGGACTCCTTCTTAAAAGGCTTCTTCCCGGTGCCTGGTGAAACACCCGTATGTATTTTACCAGACTTAATACCAGCCTCAATCCTTTCCCCGATCATAATCAGCTCCGTAAACCCGGATGAAGAACTTCCAATCAGATGGTTGAAATACGGACCAGACAAGGTCCCTAGAAACATATCCACAAGCTCCCGATCAGCCAAGGGTGGTTGCACTCTTCCAACGAGGTCCCTCCACTTCTGAGCATAATCTTTGAAACCTTCACCCGCACCCATTGACATACCCTGGAGTTGGGTATGCGCGGGAGCGAGGTCGGCATTGTATTGGTACTGCTTGTAGAAAGCAGCAGCCAAGTCTTCCCAATTACGGATGCTAGTTCCTTCCAACTGGTAAAACCATTCAAGTTGAGTCCCTAAGAGTCTGTCTTGAAAGAAGTGGATCCATAGATTCTTGTTAGCGGTGTACGGCTGAATCTTCCTAACATACGAACAGAGGTGCAGTTTCGGACAAGAAACTCTGTCGTACTTAGCAAAGGCTGGTGCCTTGAACTTATGGGGAATCACCACCCCAGATGACAAACCTAAATCACCAAAGTCCAGACCAGGAACTTTCTGTACTTCCATCGCACTCAAACGGTCTTCCAGTTGCTTGTATCTATCCTCAGCCGGAGGATACTGGTCTTCGGCGAAGTCCGCCTCGTTGTCTGAAACCACAGGGCTAGGAGCCCTCCTTTCTTCCTGACTATCTTTCCCTCCAGACGAGGTGGTCAAATCAACTTCATCTCGTAGCCTGTTTCCAAACCTGTAGCCCATGTTAAACAGGATCGTCTTTTTCTTCTTCTTCTTCTTCTCTTTCAAGATAAGGGCCTTCAGATCTTGCTGACCCTTAGCTAGATTCATGAACAACTCTTGGAATTGGGCATTTTGAGCCTGCAGAGCCTTGATTGCTTGTTCAGTTGATGGTTCAGAAGACATGATGCTGAAATAAACAACAAAGAAGATGAGAAAACCTGTAAGGGTACCTGTTATGAGGTGCATGGAATGAAATGCGTATGATATGATTTCAAAGACATCGAGAGATTCAAATTCGTAAACAAGAAATGAAGCACACTTTTATTAGATAAACTTGAAAATTCAAATTGTTCAACAGATGCCTTTAAGGCGTTACGGGAAAGGAAATACTGAAAAGTAAATAAAAACTGGAAGTAATCAAAGGACATCAGCGCTCCCATGGTCGTTTGCCTTTAGTGCTGACATAGTCGTTGATGATCTGCTCATTCTCCAACTGCCTTGTCAACTTCTGGATCTTTCGCTCTTGCTCGTGATACTTTTCTCTATAAGTATCCCGCTCTTCCCTTAGCTGCATCCAGGACCTCTTCAATGCCCCAATGTCAGTAGGCATATAAGGGTGTAAGATAGTAGGAGGAACCCCTTCCTCATCAGCAACTTCAACAATAATAGGCAAGACGACTTCATAGGGCATTCCCAGCTTTTGGGCACGTATGCGAACCCATCGAAGATATGGTTCCATTGGTAGGGAAGTCTTCGCACCCAACTCGTGTGGATTAGATCTGTGTACTCTATCCCACGCCCTTATGAATCTGCGGCGTTGTTCGTCACTATCTCCTTGAAAATCAAAGATGATACTAGGCATTAGCAGCTCATGAGGTTCTTCCCTTCTGGCTCGTCCAAACTGTTTTAAGGCCAAGCATGGATTATAAGTAATTCCTCCATTGGTTCCTATCAGTGGAACATTGGGGTATTCCCCACAGCGGTCAATATTAGCCACCTCGTCCATACCCTTAATGGTCCAAATGGTGTCATTGTGAGAGAGAGACATAAACATATAAGCCCAACCCATGCCTTCCCTGTTCTTTAAAATTAATTTGGGGAGGTGAGAAATAAACCACCTCGCCAATAACGGAGCACAGCACATCAAGGTTCCCCACTTCCGAGCAGTATGGGCATAAAGCTGATGAAGAATGTCACCCAAGAGAGTGGGTACAGGATTACCAGAGATGAATATTTTTACCGCATTCACATCAACAAAGGAGTCAGAGTTAGGAAAAAATACCAAGCCATATATCAGAAGAGCCAGAATATCTTCGAATTCCTGGAAATCTAGACTATCCCAGAAATGATTAGCCTTACCAACCAAGAACTTAGTCAAAAAGCCCTTTGCTCCACTACGAGTTTCCCAATTAGCCATTACCTCATCCTTTGTCAGATGGAGGGTTGAAGCAATCTCTTTCGGCCTAAGGATCTTCTCCCAACCTATAAACGGGGTCTGCTCCAGAATAGAGATACCGAGCAGATCAGAGAACTCTTCCAAGGTAGGGACCAACTGGTAGTCTTGAAAAGTAAAGCAATGGTATAGTGGATCAAAGAACTGCACTAGGACACTCATCATCTGCTCGTCCAATTTGGAGGTGACCAAACCAAGAAGATGCCCATGTCTTCTGATAAAGGAAGTAGTATCTGACATCTTTGCAACCAATTCTTTAAGCATAGTGGGAACCTGGACAAAGTTGATCCGGATGGTGTTCCTACGTATGGGTGCCATGACCTACAAAACAGAACAAAGATGAATCCCTCCTGTCTTTGAAATAGGTTAGTCCAATGCAAGATGCATGCAATGTCATGATGTCATGATGTCATGGTAGAAATCACACCACAAGTATCCACAAATAGCAAACATGGTAAAGGCACACAAGTCACACAGAGAGCCCTTAGATTTCAGGCTGGCAAGGAGCTTATGTACTACCCTCTTTCAGTTTAGTTGGTTCAAACCTGTCCTAAAAATAGTAACCGGGTTCTAGAGGATCTCAATATCACTGACTACCCTCGATCGGTCATAATTCCAGTTTAGCAACCTTTTATTACGGCCGGAATCATTGCGAGAGTTTAGTCTCAATGAGTGTAGCATATTGCTACTGTTCTATGGCCAAGTTGGTCAATTTAAAGGTTCTAAGGTCAGTTGGTTCTTAATGACCCCTTAGCAGACCCATATTCTCCTCGTTGCGCCACAAGGGATATCGGTACATACTAAAGTGCCACACCAATGTAGTTACTGCTTCAACCGTATTGGTCTACGTCGTACAGTTCCCTCACAGTTTATTGCTACTTACCTAAAGGGTATCCCCCAGATCCGGGTTAGGATCTATAGTAACTTTGATTCAACCCACAAATATAAAGCATACAAGTCAATCGATTGAAAACATTATGAACTATTCCTAAGGTACACCCCACTTATTAAGCGTCCCCAGCAGAGTCGCCAGTTATGTGGTGCGGTGGGAAGAACTGACTGTTTTTTGGAATGTTAGTTTGCGTTTTGCGTTTGTTTTTGCAAAATGTCGCAGTAAGCAAGAGTCGCCACCGTATTTTATTTTATCCAACAAGGAAAGGAAAAAAGCACAGAAAAATTCCTTTTTCGAGATATTTCTCGGGTTCGGGGGGTAGATTATAGAAAGGGAAGGTGTTAGCACCCTTTCTATCTGTGATTATCCACGGGCTCTTAGGTACTTGCTCATATTGTTTTCAAAATTTGCTTTCTTTGTTCTTGTGGGTTTGGAAAAAAGGTTTTTTATTTGAAACTTCGATTTAACTCTTGCTTCTGTTCTCAAGAGCGTATGAAGTGTTTTTTGAAAACTTTGTTCGAAAAGTGTAAGTGTGAAAAGTTTTTGTTTTTTGAAAGAGCAAGTATCTAAGAACCATTTACCTACTCGAAAAAGGAATCGTTCTATGCTATCTTCCTTTAGACAATGCTATCCCATTATTTATGAGTAGGTAGCATCGTCGTTGGAGTTTGAGGGTCAATTCGAATTAGGGACTTACGGTCACCAAAGCAATTGTAGGACGCCTTAGCGATAACCCTAATGTCTTAGATCATTTGTTTTGAGGCAACAATATCCCAGGCAACCATTTCGAGGTGGCTTTTATCTTTTAGACAAGAGGGCGACCTCTAAAATGACCTATACTCAATGACCGCGTACGAAGGCAACCAAGTGGGGTGTACCCTAAGAGTGCGCATGTGCGAGTGTGTCGTTTTCAGTTAATATTGTCCTTGTACATGTTAATGGTGATCTAAGTTGATTTTAGGTTAAAACATTCAGTCTTGTCATGCATCCCTATTATCAAACATCTAACAGTTATATTTTGTGGAAAATAAATTGCGGAAATTAAATTACAAGGCGTCGGGTATTTACATTGTCAAAGACAAACCCTTTGAAATTTAAATGCGGAAAAATAAATAAAACGATAAAGATAATTAAATGGTCCTATTAGCTATTACAAACCGAGAACAAGTACAATATTGAACAAATAGATCGCGTGCGGAAAATAAATCAAGCACAAAGTTCTAGGGTTTTGACCCTTTGTTAGAGAAAAGATTTTTTGTTATTTTTTGATTTAAGAAAAAAATTACCTAAGTTAATTATTAAATTAATAAATAAATAAATTAATTAATGAAAATAAATATTTTTTGGGTTTTTGGTATTTAAAGAAAGAAAATAAAATTAATTAATGTTAGTAAAAACCTAATTAAGTCTAATTGATTTTAATTATTTACAAAAATATATTAAAGTTATTTCTAATTAATGGCCTAAATTAATTAATAGATTTGTTAATAAAAAATAAAATACTAAAATTTAATTTGATAAAGAAAATGATTTTTTTTTATTTTGATTTTATAAAGGAAAAAAATTGATTGGTTAGGAAATATATAAAAATAATTAAATCAAATAAATGAAATAGAGAGAGTTAGGGGGGTATGGGCCTGTTTTGGAGTGTTTGAGAAGCAATTCTGAGGCCCATTTGAATCTGGCCTCGTTTGACTTTTAAGATTCCATGTGCGCACTTGGACTTGGCTCCATGGTAGACCATCATCTCTTGGCCAGCAGATCTGGCCAGGGGCCATCTGGCAATCAGATGCTTGAGGATGCATGATGAGCTTCACGCTTGGAGATACATATGATCACCTGGAAAATAATAATAACAAAGAAGTGAAGGACCTGGGATCGAACCCAGGTCCTATAGGCGCTTGGATTGCTTGCTTTGCCACTAGGCCATTTGGTCTTACTTGTTAATATATTAAACAATAATATTAATAAAATAAAATGAATTGTATGCCAGAAAAGACAAAAACAAAGCGCGCCATGTTTGAATGGGCGAATAATGCTTCCCCACGCATCATCTTCAACCCACATCCATAGCTAAAAACCTGTAAAAACTTATAGCTACAGACACAAGCCGTCGCTACAAGTCGCGCCTCCTCCAAAATCTGTTGTAGGCCATGGAAATAAATTCTAAGGGCAGGGTTGTGCTCGTCTCATCATCCCGGTCACAACCATGCCCTTCTCGACAACAAATTTTTCCTGAAAGAGAAATACCCAAAAACAAACCACGAAACCCTAGCTATGTCACCTCACAACATAGGCCACATAAACAAAATTGGATAATGCAGAATACTTGGAAACTTGGTGAGGATTATGAATATACAATTAATTTGCACAAAAGATGCAAGAATAATGATTTATGAATTCAAGAAAGAAGCGGATTTTTGTGACACTTACAGTGCTTTGTGATGTGCGTGGAGGCTTGCTTGGGATTGGTTCTGCTTCAGTGATCGTCAAGGAATCGATTGAGATCGTTCTTGGCTTCTGAAAACACCTCTAGACACGATTTTGATTTCAAATCTTTTACCACTTTTTTCAAGTTTTGTTTTGTTTGTTCTTACAGCCTATAGCCCTTATTTTCGTGTGCCTCTCTTGCTTATGTATGATACAAGGTGTTAGGGTAACAAATATGGATGGAATCCCTCTAAATCAATGCCTTATGATTTGATTTGATTCACTTTTGAAAGCTTGCCAAATTTGTCAAAAATCCATCTTTTTGCACATGATTCTATGTGATACGAATTTGATGCTCTTAATGATGATGATCTCAACCTGAAATAGCCAAAAAGATCTCAAGTAATCAATATTTGGATTTTATTTGATTTAATTTGATTAAAAATGAAATAATTCAATAAAAAATCAAATAAAATAATAAAAAAGAAATATGATCTCAAGGCTGAAGCTAGGACACGTGTGCAATGGGGCAAGCTCAAGTCAAGTGGAAAATAATGGGCCCATTTGACAAAATTTGAAGTTTTGGGGATAGTTGACTTTTGGCAATTTTGCAAAAATGCCCAACTTCAACAATGCATAACTTCTTCAATTTTTAAATTTTGGAAGTGTTCTTGGACTTTTTAGAAATATTCAGATGTCCTCTAACCAACCCTTTTGGTCTCATCTCATTTTGATATTCCATGCTCAAGTTATAAGCTTTGACAAAAAAGGTGTTTTTGTTGACTTTCAAAAATGACCTATAATGTCCAAATTTATAACTTCTTGTGAGTGCATTTTCTGAACTTGGGGTATGAAGATGGATTATAGGAAATTTCATCCTCTTAAAAATGAGTTTTTGATGGGTCATTTCTCATAAAGTATGAGAAAGTTATGCTTAGTCAAAGTTGAGTTGACTTTTCCTACAAAACCCTAATTTAGCAACTTTTGAGTCTTGATGATTTTTGAGCAATCCTTGATGAATCATGATAAACCCTTGATCAAATGATGAAATATTCTTCAAAATGAGAATGTTGACAAAAAATCTTGAGGTTTGACTGTTTGTAGGTCACGGTTGACTTTTGCACTAGCATAGTCGATTTTTGGACCCTTTGAGCAATTGACTGAGCAAACTTCCTCTACAAGGCTTGAAATTTGACATGGATGACCTTTAGGACATATTAGGATATTGGGGAGAACTTGAGGTCATTTGGACTCAAGGGTCTTGATGCAACACAAAACCCGAATTTGGGGTTGACTGCCTTAGGAGATAGCTTGACTGTCCAACTCTTGAGCAAACTTGAGCAACTTGGAGATTTTCTTGCAATGTTTTGAGAATTATGAGAGGGAAAATTTTGGGGTACAACACATAGCTAGTTGCACAAGGTTATAGTCAGCAAGAAGGGATAGACTATACTGAAACCTTTGCTCCAGTCGCCAGGTTAGAATCTATCACTCTTAATTTCATTTGTTATAAATAATGGCATCACTCTTTATCAGATGGATGCTAAAACTTCCTTTTTATGTGGTTACATTGATGAAGAAGTTTATGTGCACCAACCCCTTGGTTTTGAAAATACAAAACATCCAGAATATGTTTATAAACTTAAGAAATCGTTATATGGTCTGAAACAAGCTCCCAGAGCTTGGTATGAAAGACTAAGTAACTTTCTGTTAGAAAATGAGTTTACCAAAGGGAAGGTGGACACAACTCTATTCTGTAAACCATTTAAAAATAGCATTCTCTTTTTTCAAATTTACATAGATGATATAATTTTTGGATCTACTAAAGCCTCCTTGGGGAAAGAATTTGCTAAGACTATACAGGCAGAATTTGAAATGAGCTTGATGGGTGAAGTCAAGTTCTTTCTGGGAATTCAAATCAATCAAACTCCAGAAGTAACCCACATACATCAAAGCAAGTATGTTAAAGAACTTCTGAAGAAATTTGATTTTGTTAGAAAGTAAGCCATCCAAAACCCATATGCATCCTACATGCATTCTGGAAATAGAAGAGGTAAGTAAGAAAGTAGAACAGAAGTTCTACATAGGTATAATTGGTTCTCTATTATATTTAACAGCTTCAAGACCTGATATTCTATATAGAGTTTGTCTTTGTGCCAAGTTCCAATCAGATCCTAGAGAATCTCACTTAACAACAGTTAAGCGAATTTTCAAGTATCTGAAAGGTACTACCAATCTTGGTCTTTGTTATAGAAAATCCATAGAATATAAATTAGTAGGGTATTGTGATGCTGACTTTGCTAGAGATAGAATAGAGAGAAAAATTACTTCTGGAAGCTTCCAGTTTCTGAGAGATAACCTAATCTCATGGTCCAGCAAAAGACAACCCACTATTGCACTATCAACCACTGAGGTTGAATATATAGTTGCAGATGGATGCAGTACTCAGATGCTCCGGATGAAAAGTTAGCTTGATGACTTTAATATTTAAGAGAGTAACATTTCTATCCACTGCTGTTGTACCCCAAAATTTGCCCTCTCCTATTTCCCATTACATTCCAAGTGAGGTCCTCAAATTGCTCAAGGAAGTCCAAGGGTTGACCAGACAAACTCTCTCCTAAGACAGTCTACCTAAAATTTGGGTTTAATGTTGCATCAAGATACTTGGTCCAAGGGAT
This sequence comes from Vicia faba, assembly GCA_948472305.1. Classification (NCBI taxonomy): domain Eukaryota; kingdom Viridiplantae; phylum Streptophyta; class Magnoliopsida; order Fabales; family Fabaceae; genus Vicia; species Vicia faba. The sequence continues at coordinate 1,139,500,299 of OX451738.1, forward strand.
ACCAAATTCTCATCATTGTCCTAATGTGTTCTCAAGATCATCCATGTCAAGTTTCAAGCCTTGCAGAGGAAGTTTGCTGAGTCAATTGCTCAAAGGCCTAAAAATCGACTGTGCTAGGGCAAAAGTCAATTGTGGCCCACATACAGTCAAACTTCAAGATTTTTAGTAAACATTCTCATTTTGAAGTATTATTCATCATTTGATCAAGGTCTGTTCATGATTCATCAAGGATTGCTCTCAATTCATCAAAACCTAAAAGTTGCTAAATTAGGGTTTTGTAAGAAAAGTCAACTCAACTTTGACCAAGCATAACTTTCTCATACTTTATGAGAAATGATCCATCCAAAGATCATTTTTAATAGAATTCAATTCTATACAATTAATCTTCACCTCCCAAGTTAAAAATATGCACTCACAAGAAGTTATGAATTTGGACATTATAGGTCATTTTGAAAAGTCAACAAAAACACATTTTTTGTCAAAGCTTCATACATGATAATGGAATACCAAATTGATATGAGACCAAAAGGGTTGCTTATAGGACATCTCAAGATTTCTAAAAAGTCCAAGAACACCTTCAAAGATTCAAAATTGAGGAAGTTATGCATTGGTCAAGTTGACCTTTTTTGCAAAATTGTCAAAAGTAAACTATGCCTCAAATTGAAACTTTTGCTAAATGGGCCCAATCTTTTGCACTTGTTTTGAGTTGATAGCATGGTCCACGAGCCCTAGATCTTTCCACTTGTATTTATCTTATTTTTATTATTTATTTTTATTTTTATTGCAATTAAATCAATTTAAATCAAAACAAATCATAAAAAAATCCAAATCATTGAAACCTCAAGATCTTTTGCATGTTTCAGGTCCTATGTCCAGCTAGCAAAAGACTGAATTTGTGCAAGGCAAAAGTGGGCACAAAAAGATTGATTTTGCCCTATTTTGGAAAGAATTTCAAGTGAATCAAATCAAAATCAAAAGCTATAATGGATAAAGATTGAGAGCATAATTCCAACCCTAATTGAATCCTTGGTATATAGTGAGCATTTGCAGACCTAAAACACAAGGTTTTAGAGGCGTAAAAGAGAGAACAAAACTTAGAAAAAACAAAGAAAAGTGGTAAACTAATTTTGAACTTCCAGGAATTTACAAGGCTCCCTGACCGTCTCATTCACTTCCTGGGATCACAAGCAAGCTATACCAATCAAGAACAAGCGTGCTAGTGCCCAGAATTCATCCCCACGACTCCCACGATTTGCCCATATTTCCAAAACTGAATCTTGTTATTCTTGCACATTCATCATGTTTTAATAGTATATTCTTGTTTCTTAACACATTTGCAAGCTATCTATATCATTTAATTGCATTTTTATACACTGTATCAGAGTTTACCATTGTTAGGGTTTTTTGCTTCGATTTAGGATCTTTGTGTACAGGTAAAATTGGCCCTCAAGAAGGGAACCATCGTGCTCAGCAGGCCAAGACGAATCAATCCATGGCCTTAGACTTCATTTATCATGCCCATGGAAGATTTTGAAACAAACCATGGATGTAGTGATGGACGTTGTCCATAGGTAAAAGTCTATGACCTTTACCAACGGAGCGAGGTTGGGGATGACCTGCGTGGCACCACTTACTGGGCCATTTGAATTCTGGCGCTTTCTTTTCCACTAATTCACATTATTATATATTATCCATTATTATTATTCTATGTACAACAAAAGCATGCAGCGCAGTTGGTAGTGGAGCAGTTGGAAAAGGCTTTGGGGCCTGGGTTCGAATCCCAGGTCCCCCCCATTATTTCACATATTTTTTCTTTCCATAATCAGGCGTGTGCATAGGTGGTATGACCACCATGGTCCATCATTATCCAACCAGCCAAGTGTCCAAGAGGCCGGATCTAAAGGCTATCATGTGGTGACCATCATACAACCCAGTCAATGCAACGCATGGAATTCATAAGGTCAACGTGGACCTTTGGTTTTGGGCCAGAATTACTAGCAACACCCCCCCCCCCCCCCCAAATTACTCCCAACCAGGCCCAATTCTTCTTTCTTTCTATTTATATTTTCTTTATTTATTCATTTAAATTATTTTCACTAACACAAATTAATAATTCTTTTTATCAAAAAATCATAAAAATAATATTTTCATCCAAATTAGATTTAGAATTTATTTTTTATACAAAAATTAATTTAATTAGTTTCTCTAATTTTAGGGTAACTTGAATTATTTTGTAAATAAATTAAAAACAATTAGAATAATTAGGGTTTTTGTTTCTAACTTTATTTTATTTTCTTTCTCTTAAAATAACCAAAAACACAAAAATAGGTTAAATTTAGTCATTTTCTTTAATTAATTTAATTACTAATTAGATTTATATTTAATTTAAAAACCTTATTCTTTTTCTTAAAAATAATTAAAAACTACAAAAATAATTGTGCCTTTAATTTAGGTTAGATGGGGTCAAAACCTTACTTCTCTCTCGTTCTCGATTCATCGTGCTTTATTTATCTTTACTATATTAATGTAATTTCTCACAAGTGTAATAGATTAATTAGGACATTTCTTTTCCGTTCATTTATCGTTTTTTTACGGATTGTTTTTGGCTATGTAATTAATACCCGAAGCCTTGTAATAGTGTAGCTTTACTTTCCGCACTTTAAATTCCACAAACTATTAACTGTTAGATGTATGACTAATTAGGGTTGCATGACAAGAATGTATGTAAATTTTAAAACGGTTAGCAAACCCTAAATGTGCAAAGACAATAAACTTGAAATTGAATCACTCGCACATGCGCACTCCTAGGGCATACTCCCACTTCGTTTGCCTTCGGTAAACGATCATTGAGTATAGGGTATTTTAGTGGTCGCTGTTTTGTCTCAAAGATCAAAGTTGCCTCGGAAAGGTTGCCTCGAAATTATTGCCTCGGTTATTGATCTTAAGACATTAGAGTTATTACTAAGACGTCCTAACATCGCTTTAGTGATCGTACGTCCCTTTCGAATTGACCCTTAAAACTCCAACGACGGTGCTACCTACTCACTAATAGTAGGATAACACTGTCTAAAGGAAATGAACATAGAATAATTCTTTTTACGAGTAAGTATATGCTAGTAGGTACTTGCTCAAAACAAACAAACTTTTTCCACACTTACACTCTTTTCAAACAAAGTTTTCAAAAACACTTCGTAACACTCTTGAAGACAGAAGAAAGGGTTAAATCAAAGTAAACAAAAACTTTTCAAATCACACAAGCACAGAAGCAATTTTTAAAATGATGAGCAAGTACCTAAGAGCCCGTGGAAAACCACGGATAAAAAGGGTGCTAATACCTTCCCTTTCTATAATCTACCCCCCGTACTCAGAAAATCTCAAAAAAAAAGGAATTTTTATGTGATTTTTTTCTTTCCTTGTTGGATAAAATAAAAGTCGGTGGCGACTCTTGCTTACTGCGACATTTTGCAAACACAAACGCAAAACGCAAACGAGCATTCCAAACAGTTTCGGTTCTGGCCACCGTATCACAGAACTGGCGATTCTGCTGGGGACTAATAAGTGGGGTATACCTTAGGATTATTTCATCATAAATTGCTTATCTTGTTTGATTTGATTGCTTTATCTTTGTGGGCTTTGTATCGGAGTTACTATAGATCCTAACCCAGATCTGGGAAACACCTTTTAGGTAAGTAGCAATAAACTGTGAGGGAACTGTACAGTATAGACCGATACGGTTGAAGCAGTAGCTACGTTGATGTGGCACATTGGTTGGTATCGGTATCCCTTGTGGAGGAACAAGGAGAATACGGGGCTTCTATATGGGTCATTAAGCATCAACTGACCTTAGAACCTATAATTGACCAACTTGGCCATAGGAAGTAGTGAGATAGCCGGCCTCGGTATAGAGCTGAGAACTGTTTGATACTCAATGCTACACTCATTGAGACTATACTCTCGAGATAGTTTCGGCCGTAAGAAAAGATTGCGTGAGCTGAAACCATGATCGATGGAGGATGGTCAGTGATATTAAGAACCTCTAGAACCCGGTTACTATTATTAGGACAGGTTGAACCAACTGAACTTCAAGAGGGTAGTACCTAGACTCCATTCAAGCCTAAAATTAAGGGTTATTGTGTGACTTGTTTGCCTTTACCATGTCCGTTATCTGCTATACCTGTTGTGTGTTTTTCTCATGACATCATGCATCATAACATAGCATGCATACTTCATTAAGCTAACCATTTCAAAGACCGAGGGGATTTATCTTTGTTCTGTTTTGAAGATTATGGCTTCCATACACAAAAACACCATTCGAGTCAACTTCGTGCAAATCCATGCTCAGCTCAGAGAGTTGGGCTCAAAAGTTCCTGATACTTCTTCATTTGTTAGAAGACATGGTCATCTCCTTAGCCTGGTCACTTCAAAGTTGGATGAGAAAATAATGATCGTGTTGTTCCAGTTCTTTGATATGTTGCATCATTGTTTTACCTTCCCATATTATCAGCTAGTCCCTACTTTGGAGGAGTTTTCTGATTTACTAGGTATATCCATCCTCGAGCAGAAACCCTTCACAGGTTTGGAGGAGGTTCCTAGACCTGAGGACATTGCTTCAGCCTTACATCTAAAAAGGGCTGATGTAGTATCCAACTGGGAGACACGGAGCGGGGTTAAAGGTTTCTTGGATAAATTTCTAATGGATCAAGCTCAACAGTTCTTGGATAACTTAGATTTTCAAGCATTTAAAGACATCTTGGCTCTCCTCATCTATGGATTGGTTCTTTTCCCGAATCCAGATTCCGTCATAGATGTGAATGCGGTCAAGATCTTCTTGTCTCGTAATCCAGTGCCTACTCTTCTGGGTGATATTTTACATGCTCTTTATACTCGTACTATGCGAAGAAGGGGGACTCTCATGTGTTTCACTCCGCTGTTGGCGAGGTGGTTTATTTCGCACCTCCCCAAGTTTGTATTGAAGAATGAAGAAGGGTTAGGTTGGGCTTACAGAATCATGTCCCTTGCCCATACGGACATTCTTTGGAGTTCTAAGGATATGGAAAGAGTAGATGTCATTGATCGATATGGGGAATACCCTAATGTCCCATTACTTGGAATTAGAGGGGGAATAACCTACATTCCTTGCTTGGCTCTACGACAGTTTGGTCGCGCTCGGAGAGACGGTCCTCATGAGCTACTTCTTACAGACATTGTCTTTGACTACAAAGGGGACATGTATGAGCATCGCCGAAGGTTTATACGAGCCTGGGGCAGGGTGGACAGGTCTGACTCTCATGATCTAGGAACGAAGACTTCTCTCCCAATGCAACCTTATCTCTAGTGGGTTCGAGCCCGTGCTCAAAAGCTGGGGATGCCTTATGAAGTTGTTTTTCCAGTGGTTGTGGATCGTACAAATGAAGAAGGTGTTCCTTATACAATCCTCTATCCATATATGCCTACTGATCTTGGGGCATTGAAGAGATATTGGATCCAGTTGAAGGAAGAAAGGGATACCTACAGGGAGAAGTATCATGAGCAGGAACGAAAGATCTTGAAGCTCACGAGGCAATTGAAGAAGTGAAAAACACAAGAAGGGGGGTTGAATTGTAAAACTGAAAAACACTTGCAATGAACACGGTATTTTTATCCTGGTTCGTTTGATCTCAAACTACTCCAGTCCACCCGTCATGGTGATTTCGCCTCTCTCCAACGAGGTCTTAATCCACTATATTCAACTGAATATTACAATCTGCTTTAACAACTGCTAAAGCCTTCTTGATGCAAACCATAATCCGCTTTGTCAAGGAAACAGTTTCTTACAAAGAAGATAAAACTAGGTGTGTGAATGTTTTCTACAAAACTGTATCACAACTGTGATGTTACACAACTTAAGCTTATGAAACTAGATTGCTAAACAATAATTGAGTAAGGAGATGTGTAGCGTTTAGCAAACTGAGAGAAGGAAGAGTATGATTAGCTTTTAGGCGTGTAATATGTTGGAGAGCATTAGCCAATTCAATCTTCATAGTCTTGTTTATATAGCACTGAGATTGTTGAACGTTGGAGCAATATTCTTGATTCAATGCTAATAACAAACTTTCCTTATTGAGCAGATCTTGTCTGGAATGATGTCGTTGGTAATAATACGCTTTCAATGCACAGTATCGTTGCTTACTTAAAGCATGTTCTGGCTTGTCTTCATTCTGACTCTGCTTAGCTGCTGATGAGCTGTTGTTGTCTTTATCAGAGTGTTGAGCGCAGTTCTGTTCATCAAGCTTCAGCATACGTGTAAGTTATTCTTCTGATTCTGGTATTCTGATATAGCATCTTCTGATGCTGGTGTTAAAGACCAATATTCTAATGCTGATTAAGTGTGCTCTTGCTGATACCTATCAGAGTTTCTACAAGGCAGAACATAATATTTTTAGGTAGCAAATAGTTCATACATGAATCACTTAAATAATATATCTTTTCATTTTGTTATCATCAAAACTTAAACATAGGGTAGTAGATTCAAACTTTGTTCTAACAATCTCCCCCTTTTTGATGATGACAAAAACTAGATATTTTTAATTGAAAATAACGTGAAAAAGTATCAGAGATAACTAAATGATAAGATGTATCAGAGTAATAGGTTATCAAAGATAAGGGATAAAGAGATATCAGAGTTGAGAGATACTCCCCCTGAATTTATTGCTTCCCTTTTTAATTCCAAGAGTTCTTCAGGATCAGATTTTTATTGCCTTTCTTTGAACATCAGATTCTCAGAGTTTTGACTATCAGAAGCTTTAGATCAGCATATCAGAGCAGAGCTTCAGATTAGCGTATCAGAGCTTTTCTATCAGAGCTTTGCTTTGGGTCTGATTATCAGAGCTTTAGTCTTCAGAATATCAGAGAGCATTCTTGTACCTGTTAGACTTAAGCAAGAACAGAAAACATATTCAAGTATATCAGAGTTAGAATGTTCGAGAATTTCTGTCTTAGTAATCCGTTATTATTTAAAATATCATTCCTGTTCTCCCCCTTTTTGTCAGCAATCAAAAAGTGTAAGTGATGTGCTAAAACTTTTAGAGCAGAAAAACTTGTCATATTAAAAGGTTCAGAATCAAACAAAACAGTACAACAGATAATCAAAGAAAACATGAAAATGACATGAATGAAAAACTAAGGTTGGGGAGGAAGGCGTGTGAACAGGTTCTCCAGCATGGCTTTGATCTAATCAGCAGTCTCATTCTGCTTGTGCACCATGCTGACAACTGTGTCTATCTTGCTATCCTGCACATCCATCCTTTCTTTCATCTTCTGGTTATTTTCATCCATCATTTGCTGCAGACGTATGTCATTCAGCTTCAGCTCTTCCAGAGTCTGCCTGTCCAAGGCAGCTTGAGAAACATCAGAAGCAAAGAGCTTCTGAGAGCTTTCTGCAACATCTTCTGCTTGACTTGCTTCAGCTTGAATAGTCTTGTCTTCTTCTGGTTGCACCTTTGAAGCTGGCTGTTTCTCAGACCATGGCTCACTATCCAGAGGGAGAACGTCTTCCTGTGGCAGCTGTCTTTCAACTTCCTTCAGCAGCTTGCTGAAGTTCTGTTGTGCCTGCTCATAGTTGATATCCTGCAACTTGAGGGCTTTAGCACGTACCCAAATTCTGAATTGTGACCAAAGCTGGTCAGAGGCAGCTGGGTCAATCATTCCAGGACAGACTTGCTTCAGAGAAGCAATCCACTGCTGCAAACTTGTTTCAAAATTCATAATACCAGAGCCAACATCTGGTTGTTTTGGTTTTGGAATGGCTATTTTATTTTTCAGATCAGCAAGACGGTCAAGGATTGTTAAATCTATGAAGGTCCTGCTGGGGTTTTCGGTGGTTTGCTTGGGAGCTGTTTGTTTTGGAGATGGAGTGGGAGAATGGTGAAACTCAGGTTGAGGTGATGGTGGATGAATTTCTGGTTGAGGAGAGGGAGAAGGAATTTCTGGTTGTTCATGGATAAGAGGTTCTTCTGGAATGGGTGAGAGAGGTTATTCTGGTTGTGGAGAGTGGACAATTTGTGGTTCAGGGTTTGGATTAATGGAGGAGTAATCAAAGGTGTGTTGATCAATGTCAGACAGCACTTTGTCAATTGCTGATGTTGTTGAGATTGTTGGTTTGGGATGTTTGGTTTGGGGTCTTCTGAGTTGTAGTGCCTCAGAAGGGTCATCTTCTAGTTCAGTTTCATCTATTGTTGGAATGGGGATTGAGATTCTATGAGAGGTTGGAGGTGCGATTGATGCTGGAATAGTAGAAGAATTTAAAACAGAAGCAGCAGATAAATTACCTCTTTTCTTGGGTGTCTGCTGGGATGATCCTTCTTAAGGTGCCTTCCTTTTCTTCGTCTTCTTCAGTGTCACTTCTAGTTGAGGTTGGTGCAGATCTTTGATCTTCAGATTGGGGTCTGTACCATCAGCCTTGCACGCGTCCAGATATCTGAGAACCACCACTGGTTTGGATTCTATCTCAGAAAATAAAGGAAAGTACTCAGTGGGACTCTTCTGCTGGTGATATCAGCAATAGGAGTAGCGTTGGGTTCCTTTTTGATATTCTCTATCAACTTCATTTTCTTCAAGTTCTTCGCGTTCAGAGGCTTCCCAACCGTTGGTTCAATGGTGCTTAACTCTTGAGCTTCTATCAGGTGCTCTATCAGCCTATTCTCAGTCAGAATATCTGATATCAACCTTCCAAAGGGTATCCAATCCCTCTTTGTTCTTTCTTCTTCCCTGGTTTCCTTCACGCTTGTTCTGAGGTGATTAAACAGAAGATGAGCCAAGTTGATTTTTACCTTCTGATTGATAAAATAGATCAGAAATTGCTGATCTACATTTATGTAATCAGGGGAACTAGTTGGCTTCCTATGATTAAAACACCCCAGAATTATCTTCGCCCAAACTTTGTGGTGATCCTTCAGATCTCTGATCTTGCTGCTGGGCACCCCATGGGTGAAAATCCTTTCTGCTATGACGCCCACGTCAGCACATCTCTCAGCCATATCAATACAGCGGACGCCACCGCCACTGTAACCAATTAACCTTGCTATGTGATCCTCAGTGATCACAATCTTCTTCCCCATAATGTAGGAGGTGACTTGATGCGTTGAAGCAGTTGCATGAATCCAGAACTCCTTGACTAACATTGGAAATGTTGGTCCAACCAACCTGTCAAAATACCTTTCCCATTTCTGTTCCCTAACTTCTTCTGTTAAATCAAAGCCGTTTTCCTTCAGACTTCCAAAATCAATGATCAATTCAGATAACACTTCAAGATTCTTCACAGGAGTGAGGAGTGTTCTGAATGGCACTTGATATTGTTCAGATGATGCTGTCTTCTGAGAACCTGCAGAAGCGCTGCTGGAGGTTGCCATGTTCACACTTAAGGGTTTCGAGAAAAACTGAGAAAAAGGGTTTGAGAGAGATGAACACAGAAAAATGCAGAGAATACTTGAGAAATAATGAGAAACTGTAAAAGATTAAAGTGAGAGGTTAACGTGCTTAAATAGGCTTCAGAATATTTTGAAATTGTAAACATTTTCAAGAAAGAGAAATAAAATCATGATTACGTTTTAAAAACATGATTACTTTCATTTAATGCTTGCTGATTTTGGGGGATTTGAGAAAGATACTTAAAAACGGTTACCAGACATGTGTCTCAATGCACCCAATCAGCATTTTGCCTTCTCAGAAGCGTGCACGCGTTCTTCTTCAGAGATATGCTGATGATTGGATGACACTTGTTTGATGTAGTGATCAGCACGTCTATCCTTGAGCTTAGACTCTCAGATCTTTAGACTAGCATCTGATACAATCTGCATGTTCTATCTTTCTGAAAAGAGATTGATCAGAAGTTCACAGTAAAACAAATACATTCTGAAGATAAATATATGGAATTAAGACATTTTCACTCTGGGCAGATTTTCATGCTGAGATGTTTCAGAATGAAATTAAACCTATCTTCAGAAAGGGGTTTAGTGAAGATATCAGCCCATTGATGGTCTGTATCTATAAATTTTAAATTCAAAATTCCTTTCTGAATATAGTCCCTAATGAAGTGATATTTTATTTCTATATGCTTAGCTCTAGAATGTAAAATAGGATTCTTACTTAAGCAAATAACAGAAGTATTATCACAGAGTATAGGAATGTTACTCTCAAAAATCTGGAAGTCTTCAAGCTGACTTTTCATCCAGAGCATTTGTGTGCTACATCCTGCTGCTGCTATGTACTCAGCTTCTGCTGTTGATAGCACAATTATTGATTGCCTTTTGCTGGACCAAGAGATCAGATTTTCTCCCAGAAACTGGTAGCTTCCAGAAGTACTTTTACGCTCCACTCTGTCTCCAGCAAAGTCAGCATCGCAGTAGCCTACTAAACTGTAATCACTAGATTTTCTATAAAACAAACCCAGATTAGTAGTACCTTTCAGATACTTGAAAATTCGCTTAACAGCTGTTAAGTGAGATTCTCTAGGATCTGATTGGAATATAGCACAAATACAAACGCTGAATAATATATCAGGTCTTGAAGCTATCAGATAAAGAAGAGAGCCAATCATACCTCTGTAGACTTTCTGTTCTACATTTTTGCTTACCTCTTCTCTTTCCATAATGCACGTGGGATGCATTGGAATCTTTGATGGCTTACATTCTGAGAGGTCAAATTTCTTCAGAAGATCTCTGATGTATTTGCTCTGATGAATGTAAGTTCCCTCTGGAGTTTGATTGATCTGAATTCCTAGAAAGAATTTCAGTTCCCCCATGAGGCTCATCTCAAATTCTGCCTGCATACACTTAGCAAATTTTCTTCCAAGAGAAGGATTAGTAGAACCAAAAATAATATCATCAACGTAATTTTGACAGACTAAGATGTCATTCTTAACTGATTTACAGAATAAGGTAGTGTCCACCTTCCCTCTGGTGAATTCATTTTCTAACAGAAAGTTACTTAGCCTTTCATACCAAGCTCTGGGAGCTTGTTTCAGACCATATAGTGACTTCTTTAGTTTGAAAACATGTTCTGTATGTTTTGTATTTTCAAAACCAGGGGGTTGGTGCACATAAACCTCTTCTTCTATATAACCGTTTAAGAATGCACTCTTGACATCCATCTGATATAGAGTGATGCCTCTATTAACAGCAAATGAAATTAAAAGTCTGATAGATTCTAACCTGGCGACTGGAGCAAAGGTTTCTGTATAGTCTATCCCCTCTTGCTGACTATAACCTTGTGCAACCAGTCTTGCTTTGTTTCTGATGACTTCACCTTGTTCATTTAGCTTGTTTCTGAAGACCCATCTCGTACCAATGATGTTGAATCCTTTTGGTCTGGGAACAAGATCCCATACGTCATTTCTGGTGAATTGATTCAGCTCTTCTTGCATTGCCAGAATCCAGTCATTATCCAGAATTGCTTCATCAATAGAAGAAAGTTCAATCAGAGACACAAGTCCCATGAGGGTTTCTTCAGAGTTTCTGAAGCTTGCTCTTGTTCTGATTGGATCTTCCTTTCTTCCTAAGATAGTCTCTTCTGGGTGATCCAAACTGCTTCTGGGTAATCTCTTCTGAGGTTGATCAGCAGCTGTTGTAGGATTGCTAGCAGTGCCCCTTTCAGATGTTGAAGGAGTGTCTGTGTTGAGAGCTTCTGATGACTTGTCTTCAGAACCTGTAAATTCAATTTCCATACCTGCAAAAACTTCATTCTGCTTTGACTTTTCAGAGTCAAGCTTATCATCAAAATGAACACTGATTGATTCTTCCACAATCTGTGTTTTTGTATTGTATACTCTGTACCCTCTTGAGCGTTCAGAGTATCCTAACATAATACACTTCTGTGCTTTAGAGTCAAACTTGTTCAAATAATTATTTGTATTTAGTATAAAACAAGTACATCCAAATGGATGAAAATATGAAATGTTGGGCTTTCTGTTCTTCCACAGTTCATATGGAGTCTTTTCCAGAATAGGTCTTATTGAGATTCTATTCTGAATGTAGCACGCTGTGTTTATTGCCTCTGCCCAGAAGATCTTAGCAACGTTTGTCTCATTGATCATGGTTCTGGCCATTTCTTGCAATGTTCTGTTCTTTCGTTCTACAACTCCATTTTGTTGGGGAGTTCTAGGACAAGAGAAATCATGCAGAATGCCTCTGTCATTAAAGAATGACTCAAAGTCTTTGTTTTCAAATTCTCCACCATGATCACTTCTGACTTTAACGATTCTAAGATCCTTTTCATTCTGAACTTGGTTACAGAAGGTAACAAACACAGAGTGTGACTCGTCCTTGTGTCTTAAGAACTTTACCCATGTCCATCTGCTATAGTCATCTACGATTACTAACCCATACTTCTTGCCACTGACTGAAGCAGTTTTAACTGGTCCAAATAAGTCAATGTGCAGAAGTTCTAATGGCTTAGAGGTAGAAACAACATTTTTAGATTTAAAAGAAGGTTTTGCAAACTTGCCTTTCTGACATGCTTCACACAGAGCATCTGAATTGAACTTCAAATTAGGAAGTCCTCTGACCAGATTGAGTTTGTTAATCTGAGATATTCTTCTCATACTAACATGTCCCAATCTTCTGTGCCAGATCCACTGCTCGTTGTTAACAGACAGAAGGCACTTTACATTCTGACTCTTTAGTTCAGAAAGTTTGATTTTGTAAATGTTGTTTTTCCTCTTACCATTAAACAGGATATTCCCATCTTTCTGACTAACAGCTTTACATGATTTTTGATTAAAGATTATATCATAACCGTTATCACTTAATTGACTTATGGATAACAGATTATGCATTAATCCATCTACTAGCAGAACATTATTAATAGAGGGAAGATTTCCATTACCTACAGTTCCAGAGCCAATGATCTTTCCCCTCTGATTGCCTCCAAAGACAACGTGGCCTCCAGGCTTAAGTTCCAGGCTTTGGAACATATGCCTTCTTCTCGTCATGTGTCGCGAGCAGCCAGAGTCTAGGTACCATGACTGGTGTTTCTGACTTGCTGCTAAAGATATCTGCAACATGTATTATTTTATCCTTAGGTACCCAGATTTTCTTGGGTCCTGATTTGTTAGATTTTCCAAAACTCTGGTTGAATTTTGGTTTCACAGAGTACTTACTGCTAGTGTATTTAATATCATGTGTGTGACCATACACAAAATGTGAATTCAGAGGAGTGTGTTTAATGGTTAAGTCCATGAAATTCTTTGGTGTAGGAACCTTACCTTGGTATCCTATTCCTTTCCTGCCGTTTCTGCTAACTCCATAGATCATTGAAGCCATTTTGCTTCTATCTATGCTTTTAGTAAGGAACTTCTGGAAACTGTGATCATACTCCTTGATGATCTCATCAGCGTTGCTGGGAGTTTCAGAAATTGGTTCCTTCTGAGAGTTTTGTAAAGTATTTTCTAATTTTGAAATTTTAATTTTCAGCTCAGAATTCTCCAATTTAAGACTCTCAGTCTTATTAGAGTCAGATTCAAGATTCCTTTTCAGGTATCTGAATTTCACTCTAATCTGCTGATACCTTTCCAGGATTTCATTAAGGCTTTCAGCAAGTTCAGCCTTGGTAAAATTAACAGCAAAGTTAGGAAATACCTCTTCAGTATCTGATTCTGAGTCTGATTCAAAAGCTTCACTATCTTCTGAAATGTTAGCCATGAGAGCTATGTTTGCCCTCTCATCATCTGATTCTGAGTCAGCTTCAGATGAGTCAGAGTCATCCCATGTAGCCATGAGACTTTTCTTCTTTTCTCTTCCAAACTTCTTTTTGGGCTTTTCCCTCTGAAGCTTTGGGCAGTCACTCTTGTAGTGTCCTTTCTCATTGCACTCATAGCAGATGATGTCCTTGGTGTTTGGCTTTTTGCTACTTGAGGAGCCTTCAGATCTTCTATATCCAGAAGAAGAATCTATCCTTCTGTATCTGGAAGAAGACTCGTTCTGATCAGATCTTCTGGGATTCCTGAACTTCCTTTGCCTCTGCTTCCACAGTTGATTTACTCTTCTGGAGAGGAGGGAGAGTTCGTCTTCTTCTGATGAGGATCCATCAGATGTTTCTTCAACTACCTGCAAAACTTTAGACTCAGATTTTTTGTTAGATTTCAATGCTAAAGGCTTACCTTGCTTCTGAGACTCGTCAGCTTCTAGCTCTATCTCATGACTAAGGGAGCTGATAAGTTCCTCCAGAGTAATTTTGTTGAGATCTTTTGCTAGCTTCAGAGCTGTAACCATTGGTTTCCACTGCTTGGGTAAGCTTCTGATGATTTTCTTGACATGGTCAGCAGTAGAGTATCCTTTGTCCAGAACCTTGAGACCAGCTACCAGAATCTGGAATCTTGAGAACATTGTTTCAATGGATTCAGATTCTTCCATTTTGAACGCCTCATACTTCTGAATGAGCGCCAGAGCTTTAGTTTCTTTGACATGAACGTTGCCCTCATGCGTCATTCTGAGAGAGTCAAAAATGTTCTTTGCTGTGTCTCTGTTGGATATCTTTTCATACTCAGTATAGGAGATGGCGTTGAGAAGGATGGTTCTGGCCTTGTGGTGATTCTTGAAGTCACGCTTTTGTTGGTCAGTCATTGTTTTTCTATTAATCTTCTGATCGCTTGCATTCACAGGGTGCGTGTATCCATCTGTCACCATATCCCACAGATCAGCATCATGTTCCAGAAAGAAGCTTTCAATTCTGTCTTTCCATTAATCAAAGTTTTCTCCATCAAAGACTGGAGGTTTGCCGCTGAATCTGTCTCTGTCCTCATGGTTGTCATTGCTGGTGTGAGAGTAATTTCCTGCCATTGTGTTTTTCTGACGCTGGATCTTGTACTGACACGGTTAAGTGTTTTAGCTCAGAACCAGGCGCTCTGATGCCAATTGAAGAAGTGAAAAACAGAAGAAGGGGGGTTGAATTGTAAAACTGAAAAACACTTGCAATGAACACGGTATTTTTATCCTGGTTCGTTTGATCTCAAACTACTCCAGTCCACCCGTCAAGGTGATTTCGCCTCTCTCCAACGAGGTCTTAATCCACTATATTCAACTGAATATTACAATCTGCTTTAACAACTGCTAAAGCCTTCTTGATGCAAACCACAATCTGGTTTGTCAAGGAAACACTTTCTTACAAAGAAGATAAAACTAGGTGTGTGAATGTTTTCTACAAAACTGTATCACAATTGTGATGTTACACAACTTAAGCTTATGAAACTAGATTGCTAAACAATAATTGAGTAAGGAGATGTGTAGCGTTTAGCAAACTGAGAGAAGGAAGAGTATGATTAGCTTTTAGGCGTGTAATATGTTGGAGAGCATTAGCCAATTCAATCTTCATAGTCTTGTTTATATAGCACTGAGATTGTTGAACGTTGGAGCAATATTCTTGATTCAATGCTAATAACAAACTTTCCTTATTGAGCAGATCTTGTCTGGAATGATGCCGTTGGTAATAATACGCTTTCAATGCACAGTACCGTTGCTTACTTAAAGCATGTTCTGGCTTGGCTTCATTCTGACTCTGCTTAGCTGCTGATGAACTGTTGTTGTCTTTATCAGAGTGTTGAGCGCAGTTCTGTTCATCAAGCTTTAGCATACGTGTGAGTTATTCTTCTGGTTCTGGTATTCTGATATAGCATCTTCTGATGCTGGTGTTAAAGACCAATATTCTGATGCTGATTAAGTGTGCTCTTGCTGATACCTATCAGAGTTTCTGCAAGGCAGAACGTAATATTTTTAGGTAGCAAATAGTTCATACATGAATCACTTAAATAATATATCTTTTCATTTTGTTATCATCAAAACTTAAACATAGGGTAGTAGATTCAAACTTTTTTCTAACAGAAACTTGAGAATGAAAGGACAATCAATGATTATGTCAGTACGAAGGGAAAACGGCCATGGGATTTTTGATGTCTTTTATTGTTTATAGTTAGATTTTCTTTTCAGTTATTTCTTTTGTAACGCCTTAAAGGCATTGTTAAACATTGTTACAATTTTAATCTAATAAAGTGTGTTTTATTTTGGTTTACAAATTTGAATCTCCCAAAGTCTTTGAAATTATTTCATACGCGTTCCATTACCATGCACCTCATTATAGGTACCACTACAGGTTTCTTATCTTCTTCATTGTTTATTTCAGCACAGAATGTCTTCTGAAATACCTACCGATCAGGCTATCAAAGCTCTTCAGGCACAGGATGCTCAATTTCAAGAGATGTTCTTGAACTTGGATAAAGGACAACAGGATTTGAAAACTCTCATCCTAAAGGAGAAGAAGAAGAAGAAGAAAAAGAAAGTGGTCCTGCTGAATATGGGTCACAGGTTTGGGAATAGGTTGTGACAGGAAGCTGATCTGTCTCATTCATCTGGGGGAGGAGAGAATCAAGAAGGAAAGGGTCCTAGTCCTGTAGTCTCTGATAATGATACTGATTTTGATGATGAACAGTACCCTCCTGCTGAGGATAGGTACAAACAGCTTGAAGACCGTTTGAGTGCTATGGAGATTCAGAAGGTTCCCAATTTGGACTTCGGAGATTTGGGACTAGCATCAGGGGTGGTGATCCCTCACAAGTTTAAAGCTCCGGTCTTTGCTAAGTATGATGGAGTGTCCTGTCCAAAACTCCATCTTTGCTCATACGTTAGAAAAATTCAACCTTACACTGCTGATAGGAATATGTGGGTCCATTTCTTTCAAGATAGTCTGTCAGGGACTCAACTTGAATGGTTTTATCAATTAGAAGGAGCTAATGTCTGCAACTGGGAAGACCTTGCTGCTGCTTTCTACAAGCAATACCAGTATAACGTCGACCTTGCTCCCACTCGTACTCAGCTTCAGAGTATGTCAATGGGTGCAAGCGAAGGTTTTAAGGATTACGCTCAGAAGTGGAGAGATCTGGCTGGAAGAGTCCAACCCCCTCTGTCGATAGGGAGTTGGTTGATAGGTTTCTGCGGACCTTGTCTGGTCCATTCTTTAATCATCTAATCGGAAATTCATCATTCGGGTTTACTGAATTAATTATGACTGGGGAGAGAGTAGAAGCTGGTATCAAAAGCGGCAAGATACAGAAAGGTGCTTCATCGAGTACAGAAAAGAAGCCTTTCAGGAAAGAAGCTAGTGCAGTTTATGGCTCGAGGAGCAAAAATCGACCTGAACACCGTCAAGCAGTGAACGCGGTAGTAATATCAAGACCCATCATTGCCCCACAACATAACAATCAGCAAAGAATGGAGAGGCCGCAGAGACAATACACTCGGCTTAATATGACCTTGTCATAAATTCTACCCCAATTGTTGAAGACCAACCTGGTAACTCTGAGGGAAGCCCCGAAGAATCCCAGCACCACATCTCCGTTGTATAACCCGAACTCCGTTGCGCCTATCACTATGATAGCTCGGGTCATGATACGAATAACTGTTGGGCCTTGAAGAATAAGGTGCAAGACTTGATTGAGGCTAAGGAGATTGAGTTTGACGCTCCAGAGAAACCCAATGTCATAACTGCACCCATTCCCAAGAATGATCAGGGAGTGAATGCAATTGGAGATGATGAAGAAGAGTCAGATATCGACAGCTGGATTTACCCGACTACCAACGATGGCTTGAACAATTGGACGGCGAAGGACTTCGTGCCCATCTCTTTTATTACACAGTAATAGACTTTTGTTTTGAGACTTGTAACAGACAATTTGAAACTTTACATCCTGGTGCCTTGCCCGAGGCACCTTGGCTTTGTTTGTGAGGGCTTATTATTTGTCATTTTCATATGACATCAATAAAGCATTGGACATTTTCTTGCATTAAAAATTTTGCGCTCCTTGTTTTTCCCTTCTATCTCCCACTTTATTAAAACAGCTATTGTCTTACACACACTCACATATCATAATGCAGATCCACATCCACTCTGGATCCCATTGATAACGACTCTACTGCTGCCAGTTATGACTTTGAAAATCCGATCAACCAAGCCGAGGACGAAGGTAAGGATGATTGTGAAGTGCCTGGGGAACTTGCTATACTGTTACTACAGGAATAAAGGGTCATACAGCCGCATGAAGAGCCAGTGGAATCAGTAAATTTGGGTACAGAGGAAGACAAGAAAGAGGTCAAGATAGGTGCAAATATGGAGCCTAGTGTCAAACAACGGTTGATACAGATGCTACGTGACTATGTTAAGATATTCGCTTGGTCTTATGAAGATATGCCCGGTTTAGACACTGACATTTTGGTACACCGCCTGCCAACTAAAGAAGACTGTCCTCTGGTAAAGCAGAAGGTTTGCTGTATGCGCCTCGAGATGTCTGAGAAAATCAAAGCTGAGGTTATGAAACAGTTTGACGCCGGATTTCTAGCTGTTACTTCTTACCCGCAGTGGGTTGCCAACGTTGTTCCGGTTCCTAAGAAGGATGGTAAGGTACGAATATGTGTAGACTATAGAGATTTGAACAGGGCGAGCCCCAAGGATGATTTCCCGCTTCCTCATATCGATGTTCTGGTCGACAACACCGCGCAGCATAAGATCTTCTCCTTTATGGATGGTTTTTCTGGTTAAAATCAGATTAAGATGGCTCCCGAGGACATGGAGAAGACAACTTTCGTTACACAGTGTGGCACCTTCTGCTACAAGGTAATTCCTTTCGGTTTGAAGAATGCTGGGGAAACTTATCAGTGCGCCATGGTCGCTTTTTTCCACGACATGATTCACCATGAGATTGAGGTTTACTTTGATGACATGATTGCAAGGTCCAGACTAAAGAAGAACACCTTGACCATCTCTAGAATTTGTTCGACAGTTTGAAGATGTACAAACTAAGGTTAAACCCGAACAAGTGCACCTTCGGGGTAAGGTCTGGTAAGCTGTTGGGTTTCGTTGTTAGTGATAAAGGTATTCAAGTGGATCCTGCAAAGGTGAAGGCTATACAGGAGATGCCAGCTCCTTGAACAGAAAAGGAAGTCAGAGGCTTTTTGGGACGTCTGAATTACATTGCCCGATTCATCTCACACCTGACTGCTACTTGTGAGCCAATCTTCAAGTTGTTGAAGAAAGATCAAGTGTTAAAATGGAATGATGAATGTCAGGCCTCCTTCGAAAGGATCAAAGAATATCTCTAAGAGCCACCTATTCTGATGCCTCCAGTTGAAGGAAGACCTTTGATCTTATACTTGACAGTACTGGACAATTCAATGGGGTGTGTGTTAGGGAAGCATGACGAGTCTGGCCGAAAAGAGCATGATATTTACTACCTTAGAAAAAAGTTTACCAACTGCGAGACCCGATACTCGTTGCTTGATAAAACTTGCTGCGCTTTGGCATGGGCTGCTCGCCGATTGAGACAGTATATGCTGACTCACACCATCTTATTGATATCAAAGATGGACCCAATCAAGTATATCTTCGAAAAGCCTGCCTTGTCCGAAAGAATAGCAAGATGGCAGATGATCTTAACTGAGTACGACATCTAATACACAACCCAAAAAGCAATCAAGGGGAGTGTGTTGGCGGATCATTTGACGCATCAGGCGGTAGACGACTACCAATCCATGAATTTCGAGTTTCCGGATAAGAACATAATGTTGGTGACCGACTGTGAAAAACCTGGACCAGATGAAGGACCCAAAGAGGGATCCCGATGGTCTATGTACTTTGATGGAGCTTCAAACGCTTTGGGTAATGGCATTGGCGCCGTGATCATATCTCCTGAAGGTTGTCATACTCTGTTCACCGCCCGATTATGTTTTAACTGCACCAGCAATATGGCGGAGTATGAAGCGTGTATCATGGGCCTTCGAGCAGCTATTGACCTAAGGATTAAGTTCTTGAGTGTATTCGGATATTCCGCTCTAGTGATCAGTCAGATCAAAGGCGAGTGGGATATGAAATACCCAAATCTTATTCCTTACAAGGAGTATGTACTGACGTTGCTCCCAAACTTCGAGGAGATAACCTTTGAACACTTCCCCAGAGAGGAGAATTAGTTAGCGGACGCGCTAGCTACCATGTCTTCTATGTTCAAGGTCAGGTGGGACAATGAAGCTCCCCAGATTACCATTGAGAGTTTGGACGAACCCGCACATTGCTGTGATATTGAGACTGAAGAGGTAGCAGATAAACCCTGGTTTCACGAGGTAAAGAGGTATCTTGAGGCTCATGAGTACCCCGAGGGTGCATCTGTTAATGATAAGAAGTTTCTGAGGAGGTTCGCAGCAAAGTTCTTCATCAGTAATGGTATCCTTTACAAGCATAATCATGATTCAACCTTACTGCGATGTGTAGACAAGAACGAGGCAGAAAGGATTATGGCAGAGTTACACGAAGGTACTTTCGGAACTCATTCCAGTGGGCATACTATGGCGAAGAAAATCCTACGGGCAGGATATTATTGGCCTACTATGGAAGCCGACTGTTATCAGCATTCTCGGACCTGTCATATGTGCCAAGTCTATGCTGATAAGGTGCATATACCTCCAATTCCTCTGAATGTCTTGACAGCTCCTTGGCCTTTTGCAATGTGGGGCATTGATATGATCGGCGAGATCAGACCTACTGCGTCTAATGGGCATCATTTCATTCTGGTAGCTATTGATTACTTTACAAAGTGGGTTGAAGCAGTTTCCTTTGCTACAGTAACCAAGAATGTCGTGGCACGATTTATCCGACACAATCTGATCTATCGATACAGTGTACCAGAGAGGATCATTACGGACAACGGTACAAATCTCAGTAATACGATGATCACCGAGCTCTGCAAACAGTTTAAGATACAGCATCACAACTCTTCTCCCTACCGGCCGAAGATGAACAGGGTTGTTGAAGCGGCTAATAAGAACATCAAGAAGATTGTGCAGAAAATGACGGTGACCTATAAAGACTGGCATGAGATGTTACCATTCGCTCTTCATGGGTACCGTACCTCAGCACGGATGTCAACAGGGGCAACACCCTACTCTTTGGTGTATGGCATGGAGGCAGTCTTACCCATTGAAGTCCAGATACCCTCTCTTTAGATTATGAAGGATGCAGGTTTAAGCGAAGATGACTGGATCCAGACCCGGCTTGATCAGCTAAACTTAATCGATGAAAAGAGACTTACTGCTATTTATCATGGTCAGGCGTATCAATAGCGGATGATCAAGGCATTTAACAAGAAAGTTAGACGACAAGAGTATCAAGTCAGGGATCTATTGATCAAGCGCATCATACTGCTACAAGGTGATCCCAGGGGCAAATGGATCCCTACGTACGAAGGGCCATTTGTGGTTAAGAACATTTTCTTAGGAGGAGCTATGATTCTAACCACCATGGATGGTGACGACCTTCCTCACCCCGTCAATGCAGACATAGTGAAAAAATACTATGCATAATCAAAGACCTGCTAGGTCGACTGGCCTAGGCAAAACTAAGGGCTTCCAGACGAACCAAAAGGGTTCGGGAAAAAATAAGGGATGAAAATGAAAAATCTGTACACCCGGCAAGTTGAAAACCTGAAAAGGAGGCTTGGGCAAAAAAGGGTATCCCGGTGGATTGAAAACCCGAAAGGGCGGTCCAGGAAAAAATTAAGGATTAAAGCGTAACACTATGTCTCATTGGATCATCTTGCAACCAGACTTCGGTATCGACTATCAAGCTCGGACGGCACCAATCAATCTGATCTACCTTCAACCAAGTAGCAAAGTGATGAGACGCTCGAAAATATAAAGGCAATAACATAGTTGGAACCCGGTGGGATTGTTCACATAACTATTTTTCCTAGTTTTTCACAAATTGTATAAATTCTATCATTTGGCGGCGTTCTCTTACTAGGACGTCGGCCTCTTGTACAAAACGCCTATTACAGGCCAACTTCAAAATCAATACAATTCATCTTACAATAAATTTCAAAATTGTTTTTCTTTTTCTATTTTGTTTTGCAAGAACGTCCAATGATTCATTTTGATATATGCATTTGAAAATAATTGTTGCTCATAAATATTTAAATGTGAAACAAAAGACGATTACTCGTAATTCTAGAAAAAGGGGCAAACAAGAAATGTCTGAGCCTTACAGTTGCTCTATTCACCAGATACAAGGATAGACCTAGTTGGAGAATATGACTAAAAGTACATACACTCACCGCAGAGTAAAAAACACCCCAAAGATAGTGGTGTTAACTCTCCCCAGCTGAGGTTCTTAATCGCGAGTGAGTCGGTAAGATTCTCCCCAAGCAAAGTTCATCTTTCACCAACAACGAAAGACCATCCCCAATGGAGTTTATTTCTTCCACAAGCAGAAACTCAATCCCCAACAGGGTTCATCATCGCCAGCAACGGTAATTCATCCACAGCCGAGGTAATTTCTCCAAAGTCAGCAGATCTCCTGACAGAGTATCTCTTCCCCACAGAGTCATTTTCTGACCAGATTATTCTCCAGTGGAATTATTCTCCTGCCAATTTGTTCTCAAATCATCTTCGATCGTTATCCTCAGCGATCGAGACTCTTCATATTCTCCAGTAGCAGTTCGGGATTTATTTTCCCCCAACTAGAGAACATCATAAAAACATTACACATTCATACATCATGACATGCATATACGCATCTTACAGCACAATCTCATTTAATTTGAGAACATCATTACTCAATACATGTCATGCATCATGGCATTACATACGACTAATTCTTTACATTTCAGGAAAAGATACAATCAAATTCTCACAAAGTTCAAGCTATGAAGCCCGGGTACAACCGGATAATATCTTGATTCCTCCATCATATTGTGAAGCCCGGAGAACGATCGGATAACAGTATCAGAATACCACGAAGCCTGGATTCGACCAGATAGTGGTATCTCTTAAAAACAAGCTATGAAGCCCGGATTCGACCGGATAATAGTATAATCCCCATCAAGTTACTGCGAAGCCTGGATTACGACCAGATAGCAGTACGAGACGTCATGAAGCCTGGATTCGATCAGATAGTGGCATATCATAAGCACAAGCCGTGAAGCCCGGACTCGACCGGATAACAACTCAGCAAGTTATTATGAAGCCTGGATTACGACCAGATAGCAATGCAAGTTTCTATGAAGCCTGGATTACGACCAGATAGCAGCCAAGAATACGACGAAGCCTGGATTATGACCAGATAGTGGTATACCCTTAATACAAGTTATGAAGCCCGGGTTCGACCGGATAATATCTTGATTTCCCCAAACACCATGAAGCCTGGATTCGACCGAATAATGGTATAAGACATCGTGAAGCCTAGATTACAACCAGATAACGGTATGATACATCGTGAAGCCTGGATTACGACCAGATAGCGGTAAAGAACACTGAATCCTGGGTTACGACCAGATAACAGTGAGGGACACTGTGAAGCTTGGATTTCGATCAAACAAATAGTACACCCGGCCAATTACTATGAAGCCCGGAGTTGAATGGATATTAGTAGGCCTTAAAATCAAATGGAAGTCCGGATGCGACTGGATAACCACTTGATTTCTTCTGAAGCTTGGATTTCGACCAGATAAAAAGTAGGGTATTGTGAAGCCTGGATTCGACCAGATAACAGTACAAGACACCATGAATACTGGATTCGACCAGATAATGGTATGAAACATCGTGAAGTCTGGATTACGACCAGATAGCGGTACAAGACACTATGAAGCTTGGGTTTCGACCAAATAGCAGTTTACCTGGACAATTACTAAGAAGCCCGGAGTCGACCGGATATTAGTGTGCCCTAAATTCCAGTTAAAGCCCGGATGCGACCGGATAACAATTGAATTCCTTCTGAAGCCTGAATTACGACCAGATAAGAATTGAGAAATTGTGAAGCCTGGATTACGACCGAATAGCAAGTTTAATCTCATCTCCCCAGTAAGTCACTGTAAAGCCTGGGTTACAACCAGATAGTAGTCGGTCTTATCACTATGAAGCCTGGATCACGACCAGATAGTAGTTACATTTACACCTCTTTGACCAAGATACGATTCCCCAGTAGAATAACGGACGACCGAAGCTCCTAAAATTCAACTTTCTCTCAAGACAGAGAACAACATTTCCCAGTGGATGATTTCATCTTTCGACGGTTGATGATGTCACTCAATTAGCATTGAGATAACGACTTCGGCCTTTGCATGATCCCCTTAGGATTTTATTACTTTCTTTGATTGAAGATCGATGATGTTACTCAGTTATAATTGAGATAACGACTTCGATCTTTGCATGCTCCCCTTGGGATTTTATTGCTTTCTTTAATTGAGATCGATGATGTCACTCAATTAGAATTGAGATAACGACTTCGATCTTTTCATGCTCCCCTTAAGATTTTATTACATTCTTTGATTGACGATCGATGATGTCACTCAATTAGAATTGAGATAACTTCGATCTTTACATGCTCCCCATAGGCTTTAATTGCTTTCTTTGATTGACGATCGATGATGTCACTCAATTAGAATTGAGATAACGACTTTGATCTTTGCATGCTCCCTTAGGGCTTTATCGTCTTCCTTTGTTAATGATCGATGATGTCACTCAATTATAATTGAGATAACGACTTCGATCTTTGCATGCTCCCCATAGGCTTTAATTGCTTTCTTTGATTGACGATCGATGATGTCACTCAATTAGAATTGAGATAACGACTTCGATCTTTGCATGCTCCCTTAGGGCTTTATCGTCTTCCTTTATTAATGATCGATGATGTCACTCAATTATAATTGAGATAACGACTTTGATCCCTTTGCATGTTCCCTATAGGATAGTTATCCTCACCATTAGGTCTATCTTTGTATGCTAACAATAGGTAGCTTCCCCTTTTTTTACCCTAACTTTAGGACCATCATTGCATATCAACATTAGGAATAGAATTTCCCTTTTGGCATTTTTCTCCCCTTTTTGCATTTTCATTTAAAACTAAAAATTTGTTTTTCTTGGCAAACAAAAAAACATCTCTAATAATACAAAAACCCATTTTCAAGGTAAAAACATCAACCAATCCAAAATCTTTTCACCTTCGGGCCTTTCATCGAAACTTTCAAAAGGATGTGCTAGTTCTACTTTAGGCAATACGACACATAAATCCCCGAAGGTCGGGTGCACCCATGTCTACTTGCCAAAGAGTCGTGAGAAAAACATTATCCGCCTCTAGGCATTTTTTCTTTTGGACATACCTCGTCAGGTATAAGCATGTTAGTTCCTTTCTACTACAGACGCGTGAGTCTCCAAGGGTTGAGCAGCGGTAGAATGTCAAGCTTAGAATTTTTCCATTATAAAAACAAACCAACAAAACATGTGAGCCGAACTACGGAACTCTGATTCATCGAAAGGGATACGTAGGAAACATGTCCTTTTGAAAGAGTTGTGTAGAGTCATAAGTTCAAAGGTTCAGTACAGTCACTAATAATAGTCACCAACAGAACCAACCAGAGCTAATAAAAAAACCAAAGTCATCAACTGCACCAAAGTCACCTTCAGACTTAGAGTCACCAAAATAACCAAGGTCACCAACTGTACCTGTAAGAATTCATCTCTCCCACTCACGGGTGAAGACTAGGTCAGGGTAAGGCAAGGGTAACTCAAAAATCATAGGTCCTCCTGAAAGTAAAATCATCGCAACACAGACATGCATGATGAAAATACCTTCACTTGAACCTCATCCGAGCATGGTATATGACATGACTGCACTAATTGGACCACGTCCTACAGCCGTCATATCCTCACTCTATTCCTAGGTTTCCTATGAGTCCACAATTCTGGCCTGGGTATTGAGCCTTTTACCTCAAGAAGTAACATCCCAACCCCACAGAACAGCCCAATAGCAGTATCCAGAGTATAGGTGACAATAAAATAAAATGTAATGCATGAAAACAAGTAATCAATTCATATAAACAACTGAAGCTAGAAAGTAATAAACAAATAAACACCCCATGGTAAAGAAAAAACACAAGCTAGGACTGACTCTGGGATGGACCAACAATTAGTCAATCTATTCCTAGTGAAGTCGCCAGCTGAAACAACCGACTGAACAAATCATCGAGATGAAATTAATGAATTCACCATCGAACATTTTTTATCCCACGGGAAGAGAAAGGTAAACACCGAGTAGACCTGAGAAGAGTGAAATCAAGGTCGAACGACCGAGAGATCGGGTAAGGAATTCGGTTATACGAGGGGAAGGTATTAGCACCCCACATATTTGTGGTACTCCACATGATCCACTTGTGTTTGTTCTAATCTAAAGGGTGTGCTAAAATCTATGTTTAGATCTTAAGAGCAAAAAAAGAAAGATGCAAAGGGGGAATGCATGAAAAAGAGAAAACACGGGGAAAAGAAGAAAATATTACAAAGATCATCTGGCTGAGCCACGTGACCTGATGCCTACGTATCCCTTTTACGGAATCAGAGCGTCGTACTTTGGCTAAAAAGTTTTAGTTTGTTTTGTATTTTTTAGTGAACAATATTAACTTTTCCTTCTGCCGCAACTTGACCTTTAGAGACTTACTCGTCAGCACAGAAGTGAATTAACATGCTCTTTTGAAAAGCTTGAAAGAAAAACCCGAACGCAAAAAGAGTTTGTGTTGGTTGGTGTTTTTCTTGCTGATAATAGCTAGTTGATCTCAAGAGAGAGATATTAACTACTTCTCCACTTATTTATAAAAAGAGTCTTTGAGACTTGAACCATACCAAAGCCTAGAATAGAAGAATAAGATCGATAAGAAACCTGATTATCATTTCCCATACTCAACAAAAGTATAATTCTCATCAGTAATTTTTAAGTGTTTTGAGATTTGAAAGAAAAATAAGTTTTTATTTTAATGAGATGCAAAAGAAGAAAGAAAAGTCTAAGGAGAGGCTAGTAAAATAACCCTAAAGTTGTCATGCGTTGTTTATCCTATTGTTAGGGATAAAAGAGGGAAACATCTACTTAATATTGGCATACATGGATATAAGCCTAAGGTATATTCAATTCGTATTTAGAAAAGAGTGAATTGAAGATCCTATGGGGAGCATGGCAAAGAAAGCAAAGATGGGGAAAGGGATAATAAAACCTCACACAAGGAAAGACTAAGCATCAAATATACTTAACATCTTTATCACAAACATAAGCTATAGATGAAACTCTTAAATACACCAAGAGAAGTGGATAAGAAGTACTCAAGTTTTGAAGGGAGGAAAGCTCTAAATCCAAATTAGGTTAAAAAAAACTTGTAAAAATTAAGCCAATTAAATCCTAGTTTCCTAAAGACTTATAAAAGTCAGATACATGGGTTAAGTCTATTGGATTAGTTTGAAGAGGTGAAAATGATTGAGAATCTTCAAGACTAGTTGACAAAAGGATCAACTTAGAGAGTTTTAGCAAGATATTTGTGAAAAATGTAAAATCAAAAGTTAAAAATCAACAAAAATGATTTTTATGATTTTAAGTCATCCAAGAAATTTAAACATGCTTTCTTTGTTTTTTATGAGTAAAGGAAATTAGGGTTTCAAGAGTTTCTTTTAGCTTAAGCAAAAAAAAGAAATCCAAAAACTATCACTAGTTTCTAAAATTTGGAAAAATAGGAAAATTGAAATGTAAATTCATTTAAAACTTATAGGAAATTAGCTTAATATCTAAAGGTCAGCAATTATATTTTTGTGGAGTTTTATAATTAGAGGGAAATATCAAACAAGAATTATTTGCACAATGTAATAAAAAAGAAAAAAAATGATATAACTATTGATTGATTTTATTTACTTGTCACAAAACCTTATAAAATCAAACGAAAATTATTTTTAGGAAGTAGATTCAAATTGAAACTTAGTATATTTTTTTGTGATTTTTTAGGTTAATGAAAGTTGGAAAATAAAATTCTAGAACTTAAATGATGATGAAAACCATAATTGAACAAGTTGAATTATTTAATTTTCTAAAAATGATAAAAAAGAAAGAAATAAAATTTAAAATATGAAAATAGCCTAAAAAAGAAGCCTAATATATTTTTACAATTTTTTTGAGTTAGAAAAAAATATTAAAACAAAATTAAAGAAACTAATAAAAATGTATTTAAAATTCAAACATGCCAAAGTCTATTACACCTATTAAAGTTCAAACGCGCTTTAAAAGAAAATCACATCATGTTCAATTGAAACGCGCCATGTAATCACCCCTGTCTTTTAACCATGCCCTAACGTGTTTACTCAGTTTGACATGCTAGATTCAGATCACGATTTCTCTTTCATTTCTTGATGAAAACAAACAAATTTTTTATCAAATTAGAGATCTCGTAGGATAGATTAACGTAGGATCAAAGATTTTTTCAAATGGTGTACGAATCAGGAAGAAAAGCTAAAGCGAAATTCACTGAAAAACATAAATTATGAACATGTAAAGCAGAATCCATCATGCTATTTTCAGATCCACCAATCTTTCTTGTTTCTTCACCAAATCTAATGATCCAAACATCAAAGTTCGTCAGGAAAGTGCAAGGAACATGAATATGCTATTAGATTTTTCAAATGTTGCCAGAGCAAAACAAAAACTGGACATGAAGTCAATTCGACAAACAGTTTTAAAATTAGTTGTAGAGTACGGATTCAAACTTCAAATTGTACGTGAACACTCATCAGATCTAAGATCTGGCTAGCTATGCTATCATACGAGATCTGCATCTTAATCATAAGTGAAACTTCAGATCGAAGCTTAAGAATCAACTTACCTTAAGTGAGTGAAAACTAAATTCACTCAATGCCTCTGAAATTGAAAGAAATATGATGAACCTCACTTTTCCACTTCAATGATGTGTGATCATGCAGAAATTAGAGCCTTGAGCAAAGAATCTTGAAAGAAAATTTGAAGAAGGAAATTTTGTTTTGAGAGAGAAGTTGAGCTTCAAAGAGAATTTTCAGAGGTTTTGTGTGAATGTTGATCAAGATCCCCATGAAATGAGAATGAATGGGATTTTAAATAGAGCAAGGAAGTGTGTTGAAGAAGTTTTTGCTAAGGGTAAGACAGTCTTTTGCAATTTGGAGCCGTTGGAGACAGCCTTGGGAGTTGCTGTGTTTTATGTCATTTTTGTTTGAGCTTACAGTCGTTTTGGTTAGTTTATGACATAGTAAGGAAAGTGTGAAGAGATGAGGTGGAAATGTAAAAGGCTTTGCAGAAAACAACATTGAGCTCTGGCCAGAAGGTGAACACAGTGACAACCTAGGTAAAAGTTCATGAATATACCATTTCACTCGTGTGTTTTTCTGAAGTTGGGGCCTTTGGAAAGATGAGATATTCGGGATCAAAGTTTTAGTGGGTAGAAATATAAAATGATGCTTGAAATTTGATGGAAAAGTGGGATGAATTTGAGAAAGATTTTGGTTTGGCATGCTTCGCGCGCGTGCAGGTCTCAAGCAGATATGCATGACAAGGAAACTTCATAAGCCAATATTCAAAACCTAGTATCTCATTCAATTATGATCCAAATTAAGTGATTCAAAGATCAAGTTGTAGCTTACATACCCAATTACAACTTCTTTTTGAATTCCAATTTAAAATTATTACTTGTATTAAGAGATAGAGCATCGTGAATAGGGGCACGCCATGTGTTTGTGGAAATGCTTAGCCTAGTATGTGCGGGACTTGTTATTTTGACAAATTTGTTCCTTCAGCTTATAAGCTCAATATCTCTCAAATTATTCACTTTCAGGATTGAAACCCACAATGACAAACTTGTGGAACTTTCTCCAAGCTTTCCAAGCATGTAAAATTTGTTTCATTTGAATAAAAATTGCTCAAGTTATGAATGGTGAAAGTTCTGTATTATAGGGACTTAGGAGATTTTTTTAACTAAATCAAATAACTTCTTCAATAAGTTAACTCTAATTCAACCATTTCTCTTGATTTAATTCCAAAACGATCATGAAATATGAAAGAGAATAATTGAATTGATGGTTGACCAAAAGTCTACTTGGTCAACTTTGACTTTGGTTGACTTTTGGTCAAAATGATTATTTTACCCCTTTTGATCAATTGAACCTCTTCCAATAAAAATTGGCACTCAATCCTTCAATCATAGGTGTTTATCAACATATAGAGAGGTATGGAGTCAAGTCTTACCCAAAAATCAGAGATTTATTGATTAAATTCAAAACCCTAATTTTAGCCCTTTGTTCTAGGAGATAGTGACCAGCCGAAGGGGACTCTTAACAAAAGTTACCAGTCGAAGGTGGATTTAAGGATAAAGAAACCAGCTAAAGGGGGACATTTAAAAAGGAATACTATGGCGAAGGTAGATTCCAAGGGGAAGAACACTGATCAAGGGCGAACTTACGAATGAAAAGAGACCAGCCGAAGGGGAACTCTTAATAAAAGGTACTAGCCAAAGGTGGATTTAAGGATAAAGAAACTAGCCGAAGGGGAATCTTTAACAAGGAATACTATATCGAAAGTAGATTCCTAGGAGAAGAATGCCTACCAAAGGAGAACTTACGAATGAAAAGAGACCATCCGAAGGAGAACTCTTAACAAAAGGTACCAGCTGAAGGTGGATTTAAAGATAAAGAAACCATCCAAAGGGGAATCTTTAACAAGGAATATTATGCCGAAGGTAGATTCCTAGGGGAAGAACACAAATCAAAGGCAAACTTACGAATGAAAAGAGACCATCCGAAGGGGAACTCTTAACAAAAGGTACTAGCCGAAGGTAGATTTAAAGGGGAAAGAACGTCGATCAAAGGAGAACTTACAAGGGATAAAGATATGCATGTCTGGTCAGAGTTAGACATGCAAAAGCAAAATTGGGAATCAAGAAACAAATGTTCAAAGTTGGTAGCGAACACAAGAAAAGGACTAACCAAATAAAGCCCTAACAAGAAAGGATGCATTCACTTTACCTAGGATGCCAGGCAACTGGACTTTGAAGAGACACTGAAGGACTCTAAATTAAGGAATGCTAGCTAAGCTAATAAAAGGAGAATCCAACTAATGCGGATAAACCAAAAGCAAGGAACTGACTAAGCAGGAGCTTCAGATAGAACCAATCAAAGATGAACTCTACAAGAGAAAAAGACCAGCCGAAGGGGACTCTAACAAGGATTGCCAAAACACGTTGGGCTTTTGATAGGTTGCAAATGCGCAAGAACTAAAAAATCCCTCAAGCTAGAAACAGTGTGTAATTCTTCAAGAGGGGCAATTATCTGAATTACCACACACCAAGTATGAATATTCAAATACTCGAGAAATAAGAAAGGCTACACACCGACTTTTAGTTGCACTCAGAAGGCATGGAAAACACAGGTAAGAATAACCAAGGGCTTGCAAGGGCAAGGGAAAACCACAACTCACTGGGGAAATGGAAAGCACCAAAGACCCGACTAGTGGTAAATCAAAATAGACTTTGTTGGGGAAACAGAATAGGATCACCCTAAGCTTGTTGTGGAGATAATTCAAACATGAGCGCATAAAAATTTGGTAACCACGGGTGAACATAATTGGCTTATACCTTAATGCATGTTTGAATTTTTTATAGCGTAATGCTCCATACAATGGAAATGCTACACGTTTTGGTAAATGGAATATAATGATGCATGTTTAGCAATGTACTGGGGAAAGCACATTGTGATATGGTGGCAGAACCGACTGTTTTTACTGGTTTGCATTTTGCATTTTTGTTTGCAAAATGTCGCGGTAAGCAAGAGTCGCCATCGACTTTTATTTCATCCAATCATGGAAAAGGAAAAGAACAGAAAAAAACTTTTTTCATGATATTTCTAAGTACGGGGGGTAGATTATTATAGAAAGGAAAGGTGTTAGCACCATTTCTATCCATGGTTTTCCATGGGCTCTTAGGTACTTGCTCATTTTTCAAATTGCTTGTGTGTGTGCTTTGCTTTGAAAATTTTTACTTCGTGATAATCCTTGTATCAGTTCTCAAGGATGTGACGAAGTTGTTTTGAATTTTTTTTTGAAAGGTGTTTGTGTGAAAAGTTTTTATTGAGCAAGTACTTAAGATTCTACCTACTCGAAAAAAGGATTGTTCGTTCTATTTCCTTTAGAAAACACTATCCCACTATTAAGGAGTAGGTAGCACCGTCATTAGAGTTGTAAGGGACATTCGAAAGGGACAAGTACAATCACTAAAGCAATAGTTATAAAACTTTAATAGTAACCCTAGAGTCTTAAGATCTTTTCGAGGCAACATTTCTGAGGCAACATTTCCGAGGCAACATTCGAATGGGACACTTTGATCTTTTAGACTGGAGGGCGACCACTAACATCTCCTATGCTTAATGATTGTTTACCGAAGGCAACCGAAGTGAGGTAAACCCTATGAGTTAATATGTGCATATGAGTTATTTCAGTTATTTAATCTTTGCACATTAGGTGATCTACCGTTTTAAATTTCCAGACATTCTTGCCATACAATCCTATTAGCATACATCTAGACAGTTAAATATTTGAAGGAATTTAAAAAGCGCAAGAAAATAAACCTAGCTATTACAGGGCTTTGACAGTTACATAATTAACTTGACGGGAAATAAAAGTGTGGAATTTAAAACCCTAATTAAAACAATTACAAGCTCGAAACAGTTACAATAATAATAATATAAATAAAATGCGCGCGGTAAATTCAATACGAGGGAAATTGAGAACCCTAGAATCTAATTACAAGAATGATTAATTTATTTTTTTGAGAAAAGAATTAGTTAAATTATGTACAACAAAACCCTAATTCTAATTATTTTTTAATTATGAAAAAGAGTATTTAAGCTAACCTAATTAACCTAAATAAATATTTTAATAAAAAAAAGATTTTGGTGTATTTTTAAAGGAAATTAATTAAATTATGTACAATTTAAATCCTAGGTCTAATTATTTTTAGTTATAAAAATAAACATTTTAAGTTAACCTAATTCAATTAAACTAAATTAATTAAGAGATAACATATTTTTTTTATTAAAAAAAGATTTTATGTATTTTTGTAATTTTTTTGATTTTATAGAAAAAATAATAATTTTGGGTTAATTAATTAAAACAAATAAAAAGAAATTAATTAAAGAAATTGAAAAGAAAAAAAAAATAGAAAAAAATGCAAACTTGGGCCTGTGTTGAATAGCAAGACTGGGGGTTCACTATCTGAATTTCCAGGCCCAGCCAAGCTGAGCCCAAGTTGACCACGCTGGATCTTGTGTGGAATTGACTTGAGGTGTATCATAGTCCTTCAGGCTGGAACGCATTGGATCTGGGTATCAGTACATCCTGTGGCTGGACGTTGAGGTTGTATGGAAGGCGCTTGAGATTGTGAGGCATTGGATCTGCTGATAGAAAGGAAAATAAAGAAAGCGCTGGGACCTGGGATCGAACCCAGGTCCTCACGCTTAAATCCAATGCCATGCTTCCAGCTGAGCTATGATTGTTAGTTGTTATTACAATAATAATAAAACATAATATAAGAAAAACAAAAGAGCTGATTCCAAAGCGTGCGAGATTCAAATGGACAAATGGCTGGCTGACACGCACCTTCTTCTTCCTGGAACTGTCGTCTTAGGTTTATGAACTTTTACCTACAAACACAAGTTTGTAGCTACAACCCTGTGAAACTCAAAAATATCATACGAGCATGATAAATTGATTGTGATGGTACCAATCAACTCGTCTTGGCCTCACGAGCATCATGGTACCTCATTCATGGCCTAATTTTTCCTGCAACAAGAAACCCTAAAAAAAACGTGGAAACCCTAACAATGGCATATGCGTGTAAAGGCTTCAAAAATGCAATTAAATTGTTCGGTCAGCTTGCAAACATGATGATAAACACGAATATAACAATCAAAAGTGCTAATGCTGTAAGAATTATGATAATCGAATTGGAAAATTATATCAAACCGTATGAGGTGTAGCGCGCGTTTCTGGGTATTTCAGGCCTTGCAAACGATTAGGACAACTTCCTGGGACGTCCAGCAATGGATTGGGATAGCTAGGATGGATTGAGATGGTGTTTACCATGGTTTTTGGTAAACAACCGCTGATCCTCCAAAAAGGAAAGTCCTTTTGGTTACTCACAGGATCGATCAGATTGATCCCAGAACATATGCTAAATTTTATGTTGGTTTGATGTAAGAGTTGATATCTCGGAGGAACGCACGTTCGACCAGGGATATGATGTTTGTGGTTTTGGAAAATAAGAAAGTAAATAGAAGTGCAGATAAAGGTGCAGGAAAGTAACCTTTGCAAAAAGAAGATCGAAGCAATGTAAAAAGACTTTATTGATGAAAAGTGGTGTTTCCAACGTACATTCTCAGTTATTCGTTCACACACAGCGGGTACTTGAATAATATTGAGTAACTAGCACAATAGGTTGAACACTTGGAAAGACTACACAGACTTCCTATTTTTATACTAAAATTGCGTAACTGTCGAGTGGTAGCTTCGCTCTAGGATGAAGGCAAGTGTCTTCTGCATGTCCCTCAACCTCTATCTTCCTGCCACGTCGCTTTCCCTTAACTGCTGGCGAACTTCCTTTCCCTCCAATCTTCAAATTCAAATATCCTTCATCTTTGGTGTTGACACGAAGGTTTGTTCTTCTAGTCGAAGGTCACAAGACCTTTCCCGTCGAAGGCTTGATGGTGATGCCTGGTCGAAGACCAATTTGTAACTCAAATATTTTCTCTAAGTTTTTTCCATCCGTCGAAGCATTTTCCAGCTTGGCTTTATTTGTTCTATTTTTGGCTCATAAGGCCAGTATATAGTAGGTGTCGAATTTAAGAGCCAACAAATTGCCCCCCAAGAATGTCTATTTTGACGTCAAGAGAAATAGTCATTCTTTGATATTCCTATTCGACACTTGTCTCCATTGTTGTCCACAAAGGCTTAACGTGCACTGTTTTCCTTCCAACAGCTGCGACACTCAGAACCATCATTACTCTTTTCCCAAGACGTATTTTCAATCAATCGTTACCATGCTGCCATGATAACCATTACTCCTAGAACCTAGGAAAGCATGCCAAACGTTCCCCATCACCTGCACGGTAACCGCTTTATGGCTTGCCACGTGCCCCACTACATCCATAGTATTAAATGGCTTTGACGAGACACACTCCTCTTTGGATACTATAAGTAGCCTTGAGCCTTTTCTTTTGGAACTTTCACAACACTTAGCATTTTTCATCCCCTTTGCAGAAAAAAACCTTACACTATCATCTCTGTTCCTTACTAACTTGCAACAATGGCTTTCCTCTCCAACGCACCTAACAACCCCAGAGATAAGAATGTCACTGACGTACAGAGTCAACCAGAGATCTTCCCCACAAGCTCTTCTCCTGCTTCGACTGAGGGGCCAAGGTTCGTCTATGAACCCATGACTAAAGAAAGGCGTGAGGCGTATGATTCCCAGCTCCTCATTCCTATCAGGTACTCCAAAGATATATATGCCATGTCTAGACCTCTGTCTGCGTGCATTGAGAATACTTCAGATAACCAGCAACACGCTCAGACAAAGGAGGACATTAACCTTCAGTTCATGAACAAAGGGAACAGGATCTTTTGATCGTGCCCTAGTCTCTCTTCAGAATATTCAGATTGGCTGAATAAGATGGAGAAGGTACAAACCCCATGTGATACGGTGGGAGAACTGACTTGAGTTTTTGCGTTTGTTTTCGCAAATGTTTCGGTTTGCAAGAGTCGCCACTGACTTTTTATTTTATCCTAAGGAAAGGTTAAAAAGCACAGCAAAAACCTTTGAGATGTTTTCATGGGTTCGGGGAGTAGATTATAGAAAGGGAAGGTATTAGCACCATTTCTATCCATGGTTATCCATGGGCTATTAGTTACTTGCTTAGATCACTTGCCTTGCATATTCAATTGTTTGAAATGGTGCTTTCAATTGTTTGAAATGGTGCTTTGTGTGTGGGTTTGAAAATGTTTTGAAAAGAGGCCATTGTTGTGGCAACCTTTGTAATGATCCATGTTTGAATGTATACAAAGGTGTATTTGTCTTTTGAAAAGTTTTCAATGTTTTTTGAAAGTTGTTTTGAAAGTGTGTTGTGATGTGTGTTTTGAAAAATGGCAAGGATTGTTTTGCAAGATTGGTCAAGTAACCAAGAGCTATCTACCCTAAATTTCTCAAAGATCTTTCCTATGTTTTAACCCTTTTAACAGTATTGTTCCACCATTGCATTTGGTGGACAATCTTATGTTAGGATGTTAACGGGACAGGCGCGGGTCATCGTTTAGACCATGAATGCAATAGTGCCAAGTGTCTTTGGAAATTTTTCCTTTAAGGGACTTGATCATTTTTAGGCAACTTGAGAAAGCGTCATCGAGGGACTATGATCACTTTGATTGTTTTGTTTTTCCAAAGACACTCAACATGCAAGCATGGCCCATTATTGAAGGCAACAAGTGGAGTAACCCTAAGGGTGCAAGTGTGATTGGTGTTGTCCATTTTCATACTTTTTTGTCTTTGCATTAGGTCAAGCTATTTGTTGGTTGATTTTTGCATACAAACCCTAAGTCTATCATGGCATAATTAGAAAGCTTTAAAATGCGGAATTTAAAGTCCTAAATTATTACAACATAATTATGGGGATGGGGGTACAAATGTTCAAATGGGGGATGTTTAGCAAGAAATTTAAATCTAAACTATTACAATCCAAATTGAATATACAAGTTATTTGATTGTACAATAATTAAATAAATACAATAAATATGCAAAATGCACAAAAATGGTTTTGTATGTATGTAAAAGTATTTTTTTTTCATGAAAAATATAAACAAAAATAAATAAAGTCAATTTTTGGATATTTTCATGGTTTGGGGAAAAACCCTAGTTTTCTAAATAAATATTATTTATTAATTATATTATATACAATATTTGTTAATTATATACAAAAAATAAAAAAGAAGTATATTGTGAAAAAAAAAGTATTTTTGATGTCATATATTAATAAAAATAAACATATATTATTTTCATCTTTTTATCCTAAATATTCTAATAAATATACAAGTATTTATATTATATATTAAATATACTAAATATATACAAAAATGAAAAATTATTTATTTACAAAAAAAGTATATTTTTAGAAAATGTTTTCAAAATGTAAACAAGAAATAATGACTAAGAAAAATATATTTTGTGCTATTTTTTAGTATTTTAAATAAAAGTATATATATTATTTTACATGTCTAAGTTCAAATAAAACAAATAAAATCCAAATAAAATGCAAAAATGGGTGGAAAAATAGTTTTAATATTTTTTATATTTGAGCAAAAAATAATAAATCATAATCAAAAAGAAAAAGAAAAAGAAAAAATCAAAAATGATCAAAATAACACACAATGGGCCAAGGGGGTGTAAGATGAAACAAGGGGTGCAAAAAGCAGGTTGACTCGGGCCCAGCCCAAGTCAACATTGTCTTCAACCTCTAGCCAGATTCAAACAAAAAATGCGCGCTTCCCTCCATCTCTGCCATCTCTTGATTCCTTGACTTTTAACAAAAACTCACAACACAAACATTGTAGAGCATCATGTCACGATTTCAAATATATAAAAAAGTTGTTCTAACTCTCAGAAACGAGAGAGAATTTCTCCTCCCCCAATTTCTGACCTAAGTTTTTTTCAATGTTCATGTCCCAAATTCTCTCAGCACACACAATATAAATGAAAAGTAACTACATGGATGGCTTCAGGGCTATGATTAGAACATGCTTTCTTCACAAACTTAAGCCTAACTATGCCTGGATAGAGAGATAGAAGTTTAAACTTTTACCTGTTCAGCTTGAGTCGTGTACAGCAATGGAGGTATCTTCAATGGAGTTTGAGGACTTGTACAGCTTGCCTGAGGTCCAAGGATGCTTCCTTTATGCTTGGCTTGCTTTGAATCTTACTGTATCGAGCTATGGAAGTCAACCTGCACAGCTTGAAAGAAAAAATGGCAAACAATGTTAAGGATGTTACAGCTTGGATTTAGTGCTTGGGATAGTTTGTATGGATAATATAGAATGTGTTTGAACTGGTTTTGGTCAAAATGCACGAGTGGAATGGATGGTGGAAGTCAATCTGCAGCAGGCACTCTGTTTTGCAGAAAAATGGTGTTTTGATGAATGAGGAAGTATTGAAGGTGGTTTGGTAGTGCTTTAGGTCAGTTAGGGAATATGAAATGTGTTTACAAAGTTTGTTTTAGTTGCTCTTTGCAGGCATGAGAGTTATGGTTCAATATGCAAGTTTTCTTCTTATCTAAGCAAACAAAATACAAGTCGGGTTATAGGCCAATACAGGCCCCTCAAGCATGCTGCAAACTTGGTTCTTGATTAGAGTGATTTATGTACCCATGCTAGCCTCCAAGATCTGGCCCATGCCTCTTGGATTTGTATTTGACATAAAGTGTACCTTTTCAAAAATGGCAAAAATGCTTTTTCCATTTAAAGGTTAATCTTTCATGTAATGACCAAATGAACAAAATAACATCTTGGCACAATGGTTTAGCATTGAATTATTGAGTGTGAGAAGGATTAGAGGCCTGTAATCTAGCTTGTACAAGCTGACTTGAAAAATGCTAATGTATGAACATGCCTTTGGTCATGAACAAAAGTGACTTTTGCCCAACTTTGTCAATTCGATTCTCCCTAACCACAAGGGTGTTTGAGAAGTTCTTGAACAATTTGGAAAGCTTGGAATGTGTACTACAATCCATCTTTGTAATGAAAATTGAAATTCCAAGTGGAACCATGTGAAAAGTGGCCATGAAGTTGGGCAAAAATCCTTCCTAGAATAGGTCAAAAATTTTCTAAGTTAAGAATGTTTTGCACCCTTGTTCCAAAAAGCATAACTTGAGATAAAAGCTTCTTTTGAGGAAACTTTGTGAATCAAAGTTGTAGATTTTGCAATGGACTACAACTTTCATGTTTTGAGTTTTGTTTGAATCCAAATGTATCTTGATGAAAAAATGGGACAAAGTTAGGAAAAAATAAGGAAATTTTATAACTTAGAAAACTTCTAAGTTATGAAATTTCTTCATTTTAAACCCTAATTTGCAATTTTGGGTTTCTTGATGAACAAGTTTCATAATTTGAAATGCCTTGATGAAAAATGAATCTTGGCACTTGATTTTGACCAAAAAGTCAAAGTTTGACTTTTTAGTATACAGTCAAATTTTAATCAGTTGACTGGAAAATTCATCTGTCAATCCTGTGCATTTGGGGCCTTTTGAACTTGTTGAATGTGTCAAGACCATGCCATTGAGTCCTTAAGTCCATATGTGAGCTTGGTTTGCCATTGGCTAGGTCAAATAGTCAAAAATTGCCTTTGTGCAGTCAAAACCCTAAAAATGACCATTTTGCCCTTTTGGTGATCTGATCAAATTTCTTGGGGAATTGTGATCCAAACTTGACCAAGTGGTTCATATGAGTTCATTATGTTGATGTGGGTCAAAAATCATGAGGTTTGACTGTCAATTGGCCACAGTTGACTTTCCCCCAATACAGTTGATTTCTAAGTCAATTGTTCAATTGACTGGGCAAAGACTGGAATCAAGGCTTGAAACTTGATATGGATAAACTTGTGAGTCCAATATGAGGCATGAAAGTCACTTTGGGCATTTTAGATCAAAACATCTTTGTGCAAACTCAAACCCTAATTTGGGTCAATAGTGCAAGGAGGGGTCTTGAGCAGAGTAAACCCTAACTTGATCTTGAGTTCCAAGAGTCTTGTGGTGAGAAAAATATTGATGAAATGAGAGGGAAAATTTTGGGGTACAACAGTTGCCCCTGTTCAATCTTCTTGCACCTGAAGAGTTAGATTGGCAGGTTTGCCTTTCACGTCTCGAAGGTAAAAGGAGATTGGACACTAGAGTGCCCTTAAATTTGCACTCGCCAAAACAATGGATGCAGGAATGGGCTTATAGATGCCATTTGGAGATGGGCTTAAAGATGCCATCTGGAATGTTTGGTTGAACTGCAATGTGATAAGTCAGAAAAATGAGAGTCAAAATGGTATCCGTGTCTGGAATGCATTTGAACTATATCTGGAGACTGAGATTGTACGAGCAAAAGAATGGCCTCCGTGTCTGGGGCGTATCTGAGCTGGAACTGCGTTTGAAGGTAGAATGAATATCAAAATGACTGCCGTGTCTGGAGTGTATCTGTATTGTATCTGGGTAACAGAGAAATATCTGTGTAGAGCAACTGCGTGCTAGGGACAAATTCTGAATGAGTGACAGAATGGCAACCGTGTCTGGAGCGTATCTGGACTGTGTCTGAAGTTGAAAGTTGTATGAGTAGCAGAATGACTTCCGTGTCTGGAGTGTATCTGAAACTGTAACTGGGATCTAAATAAATGACAGAATGACTTCCGTGGCGAACGCACTGGGGAGAATCAAACTGCTGTTGTAAGGGTCAGAATGGTATCCGTGCTTGGAATGCATTGAACCTTGAGGTGGATAAGTGAATCTGAATGAGAGATAGAATGGCTGCCGTGTCTGGAGCGTATCTAGTCTGTATCTGATTGCTGTAGCCTGAATGAGTAGTAGAATGACCGTCGTGTCTGGGGTGTATCCATACTGTATCTGAATAAATTCTGAATGAGTAATAGAATGACTGCCGTGTCTGGGGTGTATCCATACTGTATCTGAATAATTGTTGATGATAGCCTTTTAATCTTATCCTGAAAAGGATGAAATGTTAGCTAAAACACGAAGTTATGTTACATGATATGTATGATGCAATATATATGTTTATGATATGAATGTAAATGAATGCGCATGTAAGCTGAAGAGATGTCTTGCTGAGGATAGATGAATCCTGGATAACTGGAGATAAAGAATCTTGACTGCTGCCAGGGAAAGTGAGTCCTTGACTGCTGCAGGGGATTGTAAGAATCTTTGATTGCTGAAGATGAGACATCCTTGTTGACTACTGCCGGAGAATCAGGAGCTTGGGTTGTATGCCAATCTACTGGGGAGTTCAGAATCTGGTAGACTTATGCTGGAGAAGCAAGATTGAGAATCCTTAGTCTGGTATGAAGTATTTCTGTGGGGAGAAAGTTCACAAGTCTGGTTCCGCTGGGGATTGATGGTTGGAAGATTTTAGCTCCGCTGGGGATTGGATTTTTAGATTTTTAAGGCTCCACTGGGGATACTGAAATTTAACTCTGAGGGGAAATGCGTTTAGGAAGGCTCTCTGGCTGGGGAAATCAGTTTTGAGAAAGCTTCTGCTCTGCTGAGGATCCAAAGTTTAACTTTGTTTGGGGAATTTGGAGTTTAACTCTGCTGAGGATTCCTTCTGAAAGGGCATCGAAATATCTACCTGTACCTTCAACCTATCAGTAATCATCTTTCTGGATTTATAAGGAAATGATTATGTTCAAATGCATATGCCTTTCTAACAAAACATTGGACGTTTCTCAAATAAAACATAAGTGCAAAAGGAAAAGAAAAGGAAGACAAAGCGAATTTCTATATTTGGAAAAGTATTTGTATTAACTTTTTGTGAGTATATTTGTACAAAGGAGACATCATCCTAGTAAGAGGATGTCGTCGTAAAAATTGAAAAATTTATACAAAAGAAAGATGGCTATGTGAAACAATTCCATGGGATCCCCATTCTGCTATAGCCTTCACAACTCTGAATATCTGTCCATTCAATGCTTCGTCCGCCGATGACTGGATTGATCAGAAGCGTGGAGCTGGTTGATGAAGAGATTGTCCTCAAAGTGATCTGAAGAGACATAGTCATACGCTTTAATTCCCTAACTTTTGCCTGAATCGCCCTTTCGGGTTTTCGATCCACCGGGAAACCCCTTTTTTCCCAAGCCGCCCTTTCGGGTTTTCAACTTGCCGGGTGTACAAATTTTTTTGTTTTATCCCTAATTTTTGCCTGAACCGCCCTTTCGGGTTTTCGGTTCACCGGGATGCCCATTTTTGCCCAAGCCGCCCTTTCGGGTTTTCGACTTGTCGGGTTATTTTATGCGTAGTATCTTTTGACTATGTCTGGGTTCGCAGGGTGTGGCAAATCGTCGCCGTCCATGGTGGTCAGAATCATTGCACCACCAGAAAATATGCTCTTGATCACAAATGTGAAGAAGTTAAAAACACAAGAAGGGGGGTTGAATTGTAAAAACTTAAAATCAATTGCAGTCAACACGATATTTTTATCCTGGTTCGTTTGATCTCAAACTACTCCAGTCCACCCGTCAAGGTGATTTCGCCTCTCTCCAACGAGGTCTTAATCCACTATATTCAACTGAATATTACAACTGCTTTAACAACTGCTAAAGCCTTCTTGAGTCAAACCACAAACCGGTTTCTCAAGGAAATACTTTCTTACAAAGAATTGAAATCTAGGTGTGTGAATGTTTTTCTACAAAAACTGTTTATCACAACTGTGATACTACACAAATTAAGCTTATGAGAACTAGATTGCTAAAATAATTGAGTAAGGAATTGAGAGCTTTTAGCAAACTGAGAGTAAGGAAGATGATGAATAGCTTTTGGCGTGTAGAGTGTTGTAGAGCATTAGCCAATTCAATCTTCACTGTGTTGTTTATATAGCATTGGAAATAAGGTACGTTGGAGTAGTAATTCCGTTTCAATGCCAATAACATTCTTTCCTTATTAAGCAGATCTTGTCTGGAATGGTGTCGTTGGTAATAAATCATCTTGAATGCACAATACCGTTGCCACTTAAGCGTGTTCTGGCTTTGGCTCATTCTGACGCTGCTTTAGGTGTTGATGAATTGTTGTCTTGATCAGAGTCCAGATTGTTAAGCGCAGATCTGTTCATCAAGCTTCAGCATAAGCGCAAGTTGATCTTCTGATTCTGGTATCTGATATAACATCTTCTGATGCTGATGTTGATATCCAATTTTCTGATGCTGATGAGGATGTTCTCATGCTGATACCCATCAGAGTTTCTGTAAAATAGAATGTAACTTTTAGATAGCATATGTGTCTTACATGAATCATACAATTAATATATCTTAGCATTTTGTTATCATCAAAACTTAAACTTAGGGTAGTAGATTCAAACTTTGTTCTAACAATCTCCCCCTTTTTGATGATGACAAAAACTAGAAATTTTTTAATTGAAAATTAGCGTGAAAAGTATCAGAGATAACTAAATAATAAGTTGTATCAGAATTAATTAGGAAGTTATCAAAGATAAGGGATAAAGAGATATCAGAGTTTAGATCGGAGATACTCCCCCTGAATTTATTACTTCCCTTTTTAATTCCAAGAGTTCTTTAGGATCAGATCTTTATTGACTTTCTTTGAACATCAGAATATCAGAGCTTCAGATCAGAATATCAGAGCTTCAGTTTATCAGGGATGATTAACTTCTTGTACCTGTAGCCTTATGCAGAAACAGAAAACATTCAAGTATATCAGAGTGTTAGAATGTTTGAGACTATTTGTCTCAGTAATCCGTTATTGAAAAATATCATTCTTGTTCTCCCCCTTTTTGTCAACAATCAAAAAGTGTAAGTAATATAAGCTAAAACGATCAGAGCAGAAAAACTTGTTATATTAAAATCAGAGCCAGACAAACAGTACAGATGATATGCAAAGAAAATAATGAAAATATCATGAATGAAAATCTAAGGTTGGGGTGGAAAGCGTGTGAACAGAGTCTCTAGCATTGTCTTAATCTGATCAGCAGTTTCATTCTGCTTGTGCACCATGCTGACTACTGTATCTATCTTATTGTCTTGCACATCCATCCTTTCCTTCATCTTCTGATCATTTGCATCCATTCTTTGCTGTAGACGAATATCATTCAGCTTCAGCTCTTCCAGAGTCTGCCTGTCCAAGGCAGCTTGAGAAACGTCAGAAGCAGGAAGCTTCTGAGAGCTTTCTGCAACATCTTCAGCTTGACTAACCTCTTCATCTTGAGTTGTCTGATCCTCTTCTGGCTGCACTTTTGAAGCTGGACGCTTCTCAGACCATGGCTCACTATCCAGAAGGAGCACTTCTTCCTTCAGCAGCTGACTTCCAACTTCCTTCAGCAGCTTGCTGAAGTTCTGTTGTGCCTGCTCATAATTGATGTCTTGCAACTTGAGGGCTTCAGCGCGTACCCACATTCTGAAACGTGTCCAGAGTTGGTCTGAGGCAGCAGGATCAATCATTCCATGACAAACCTGCTTTAGAGAAGCAATCCAATTCTGCAAGCCTGTTTCAAAATTCAAAATGCCAGCACCAACATCTAGCTGTTTGGGTTTGGGGATGTCTATTTTATTTTTGAGATCAGCAAGACGGTCAAGGATTGTTAAATCGATGAAGGTCCTGCTGTG
This sequence comes from Vicia faba, assembly GCA_948472305.1. NCBI lineage: Eukaryota > Viridiplantae > Streptophyta > Magnoliopsida > Fabales > Fabaceae > Vicia > Vicia faba. The sequence continues at coordinate 1,139,544,535 of OX451738.1, forward strand.
GTCTTCTGTAGTTTGTTTGGGAGATGGAGTGGGAGAATCAGAGATGATTATTGGACTGTTTGGAGTATTTGGAGGGGTAGTTTCTGGTGAGGATGGCAGCTGGGGTATGTTTATATTTGTACCACAAGGCAGCTGGATTGCCAAGGGTTGTGCTTCATAGGATTGAGGAGAATGAGGTTCAGGAGTTTGATGTTCAGGTGATGGAGTTTCAGAGTGTTGAAACTCAGGTTGTGAATGTGATGGTTGAGGTGAGAGTGGATGAAGTTCTGGTTTAGGAGAGGGAGGAGGAGTTTCTGGTTGTTGAGAAGGAGGTGGAATTTCTGGTTGTTCTGGTATGGGTGAAAGAGTATGTTCTGGTTGAGGAGAGTGGGCAATTTCTGGTTGAGTGTTTGGATTATTTGAGAGGGGAGCGGAAGCACGTTGATCAATTTCAGAAAGAACTTTGTCATGTTCTGATTTTGTTGATGGTGTGGGTTTTGGATTTTTGGTGCGGGATGTCTTGAGAGTCAGTGACTCAGAAGGGTCATCTTCTGGTTCGGTTTCATCAATTGTTGGTATGGGGATTGGAAGTTCATGGAAAGCTGGGGTTGGGATTGATGTTGGAATAGCAGAAGAATTTAAAACATTAGAAGCAGATAGATTACCTCTCTTCTTAGGGGTCTGCTGGGATGGTCCTTCTGAAGTAGCCTTTCTTTTCTTCGTCTTCTTCACAGTAACTTCTGGAATTTGCTGGTGCAGATCTTTAATGTTCAGATTGGGATCTGTACCATCAGCCTTGCAAGCGTCCAAGTATCTGAGAACAGTGACTGGTTTAGAGTCAATCTCAGAAAATATTGGAAATTCGTCCAGAGGGACTCTTCTGCTGGTGATGTCAGCAAGAGGAGTAACGCTGGGCTCCTTTCTGATATTCTCTATCAGTTTCATTTTCTTCAGATTCTTGGCGTTCAGAGGCTTGCCAACAGTAGGTTCAATATAACTTAATTCCTGAGCTTCTGTAAGGTGTTCTATCAGCCTATTTTTAGTCAGAATATCTAATATTAACCTGCCAAAGGGTATCCAATCCCTTTTTGTCCTTTCTTCTTCCCTTGTCTCCTTAACTCTGGTCCTGAGGTGATTAAACAGAAAATGAGCCAAGTTAATCTTTACCTTCTGATTAATAAAATAGATTAGAAACTGCTGATCTATATTTATATAATCAGGAGAGCTTGTGGGCTTCCTGTGATTAAAGCACCCCAGAATAATCTTCGCCCATATTTTGTGCTGATCCTTTAAGTCTCTGATTTTGCTGCTGGGAACCCCATGGGTGAAAATCTGCCTTGCAATGACAGCAGCATCTGCGCATCTTTCTTCCATGTCGATGCAGCGGATGCCACCACCGTTGTATCCGATCAATCTTGCAATGTGATCCTGAGTGATCACAATCTTCTTTCCCATTATGAAGGAGGTAACAAGATGTGTTGATGAGGACGCATGAATCCAGAACTCCTTGACCAATACTGGGAATGTTGGACCCACCAACCTATCAAAATATCTCTCCCATCCTTGAGCCCTAACTTCTTCTATCAAATTGAATCCATTTTCTTTCAGACTGGAGAAATCAACAATCAGTTCAGATAGAACTTCCAAGTTCTTCACTGGTGTAAGGAGAGTTCTGAAGGGAATCTTGTATTGTTCAGATGAAGCCTTCTTCTGAGAACCTGCAGAAACATTGCTAGAGGTTGCCATGTTCACACTTAGGGTTTTCGGAGAAAAAATTTTGAGAAAAAAAAGGGTTTCTTTTGAGAAAGATGATTGCACAAGTAAAAATGCAGAAAAGCTTTGGATGATGGTAAGAAACGGTAAAAGTTTAATGAAAGCTGTTAATGTGCTTAAATAGATTTTTTTTTTAAATTTTGAAAATGTAAACGGTTTTAAGAAAGAGAAAATAATTCATGATTACATTTTAAAACATGATTACATGCATTTAATGCTTGCTGATTTTAGGGGATTTGAGAAAGATACTTGAAACGGTTACCAGACATGTGTCTCAATGCACCCAATCAGCGTTTTGCCTTCTCAGAAGCGTGCACGTGTGTTCTGCTTCAGAGATTTGCTGATGATTGGATGACACTTGTTTTATTTAGTGAGCAGCACGTCTATCCTTGAGCTGAAACGCTCAGATATTTAAGAATAGAATCTGATGCAATCTGCATGTCTATCTTTCTGAAAGGAAATTGATCAGAAGTTCACAGTAAAAGGAAAAACACATTCTGAAGGTTAGTATATAAAATTAAAACATTTTCACTCTGGGCAGAGTTTCATGCTGAGATGTTTCAGAATGAAATTGAACCTATCTTCAGAAAGGGGTTTAGTGAAGATATCAGCCCATTGATGGTCTGTATCAATAAATTTTAAGTTCAAAATTCCTTTCTGAATATAGTCCCTAATGAAGTGATGTTTTATTTCTATATGCTTAGACCTAGAATGCAAAATAGGATTTTTACTTAAGCAAATAGCAGAAGTATTGTCACAGAGTATAGGGATGTTACTCTCAAAAATCTGGAAGTCTTCAAGCTGACTTTTCATCCAGAGCATTTGTGTGCTACATCCAGCTGCTGCTATGTACTCAGCTTCTGCTGTTGATAGCGCAATTGTGGATTTCCTTTTGTTAGACCAAGAGATCAGATTTTCTCCCAGAAACTGGCAGCTTCCAAAAGTACTTTTACGCTCTACTCTGTCTCCAGCAAAATCAGCATCGCAGTAGCCTACTAAGCTGTAATCACTAGATTTTCTATAAAATAAACCCAGATTAGTAGTACCTTTCAGATACTTGAAAATTCGCTTAACAGCTGTTAAGTGGGATTCTCTATGATCTGATTGGAATCTAGCACAAATACATACGTTGAATAAGATATCAGGCCTTGAAGCCGTTAGATAAAGGAGAGAACCAATCATACCTCTGTAGACCTTCTATTCTACCTTTTTTCTTACCTCTTCTCTTTCCAGAATGCACGTGGGATGCATTGGAATCTTTGATGGCTTACATTCTGAGAGGTCAAATTTCTTCAGAAGTTCTCTGACATATTTGCTCTGATGAATGTAAGTTCCCTCTGGGTTTTGATTGATCTGAATTCCCAGAAAGAATTTCAGTTCTCCCATGAGGCTCATCTCAAATTCTGCCTGCATACACTTAGCAAATTTTCTTCCAAGAGAAGGATTAGTAGATCCAAAAATAATATCATCTACGTAAATTTGACAGACTAAGATGTCATTCTTAACTGATTTACAGAATAAGGTAGTGTTGTACCCCAAAATTTGCCCTCCCATATTCTTCAAGAATTGCAAAGAGCAAGCTCCAAAATCTCCCCAAGGGTTGCACAGTTCAAGGGCCTCCTAACAGTCAAAAATTAGGGTTTTGGTTCTGACAAAGTAAATGAAGTTTCCAAGGGTCCAATCAAGTCCCACATGCCTATAAACATGGTCAAGCATCCTCATACCAAGTTTCAATACTTACAGCACAAAATTGCACAGTCAAAAACCCTAATTGCACTACAGTCAACTGTAGGGGCAAAATGGTCATTTGACAGTCAAAAGTTCAAATTTTTGGTCAACATCTCATTTTGAAGCCACAAACATCATTTGATCAATGCTTGATCATGATTCTCAAAGCTTGGCTCAAAAATCATCAAGATGCAAAAGTTTCCATATTTGGACAACTGAAAAAGTCAACTGTAACTTGACCAAGGCATAACTTTCACATGGATTATCAGAAAAATCCCATCCAAAGCTCATTTTGAAGAGAAAGACATTTCCTGCAACTCCTCTTCACACTTCAAGTCCAAGAAATTCTCTCACAAAAAGTTATCAATTTCAACATTATAGGTCATTTTCAAAAGTCAACAAAAAGGGACTTTAAGTCAAAGGCCATAACTTGAGATTGGTAAATCAAAATGACATGGGACCAAAGGCATTGGTTAGAGGACTAAAAGACCTTTCCAAAATGTCCAAAAGCATGAGCAAAGCTTAAAAATTGAGCAAGATATGCCTTGGGGAAGTTGGGAAATTTTTGGATATTTTGAAAAGTCAACATTGCTTCAAATGTCTTAAAAATGCTAATGGGCCTCTTTTTCTTCCACAATTCATCATCCAAAGCATGTGCACGACCATTTGGCCCAAAGGGAAGTTTTTTATCATTTTTATTTATTTATTTGGATTTTTAATTATTAATAATTCATTTAATTAAAATAAATACGTGAAAAATACTAAACCTAGCTTTTTAAATCTTTTTGTGCATGGAATAGGCTTAAGATTTTGTGTATGATCAGATTTGGAAGGAATTATGGTGATTGGATATGATTGAAACCAAAATAGCATGAAAAAGATTGAAAACTCATGGCTTGAAAATCAAATATCTTCTCCATCAATTCAAGGATTCTTTGGACAAAAAATTGAACCCTAATCATTCACACATAAATACTGATGTAAACCCTAGTGTTCATAACCTCGAAGCTGTGCCCAAAAGCCATAACCAAGTTGACATTTTTTCAAGAAAATTCTAAAACTGAAATCACCATTGCAAGGGTTTTCAAGCCAAAACAACCATTCTATCACCTTCCTGGGACATCAAGGAAGGCTCCTGGATCAAAATCACTACCTCTAACGCCCAGAATTGGTAGAACGACCGAGCCCTGTTCATGATTTTTTCCATACTCACCTATCATGATTCTTGCATTATTCTTGATTTTTAATGTTTGGTTTGTGTTATTTGAATCATTCTGAAGCTAACCTAGTTGTTTGATTGAGTTTTCATCACCTATACGCGAAACTACCATGGACGACGCTTAGGGTTTTCAGAACCTTGAATTGGGGTTTCCCAGTTATGGAAAAATCAGGACACGAAACCTAGGCCATTAAAATCAGGGGACTTGGACGAATTGTTTGCCATGGTCGCGCCCAATTTATATTCCAAGATGAGCTATTCGCTATTCTTGGAAACGACACATTTGGGGACGGTTCAAAACCGTTGCTAATTATTTTTTGTTTCAGGGAAAAAACAAAACGAGGAAGAAGACGCTTAGGTGGCGAGGCATAAGTGGTTGATTTGAATTTCGCGCGAAAAAATACTATTAACCATTGTTTTGAATTATATTAATTGTTTTCTCTATTATATTCAAAACGCGCTAGGAGCTCCATTGGCAAGGCAGTTGATTGGTAACCAACAGGACCTGGGTTCGATCCCAGGTCCCCATCCCTTTCCAATATTATTTTTCTACTCACGCTTCTGTGCAGTTTCGTTACAAGGGAACACCATATTCTCCACATCCATGCTTGCCACGCGTGCAATGGTCTCAGTCCAAAGGTCCAGATTTGCTGAATACCATGGGCGTTAGTCAATGGAATTACACGCTGGCACAAAAGTCAATAAGGCCATGAGCTTAATGGGCCTGAATTACTGAACAAAACCTCCCTATTGGGGACAGAACCCCCCAAGGTATTGTATTCCTTTTCTTTTCTTTATATTATTTATTTCAATTATTTCCTTTTTATTCCTTAAATTAATTATTTTCATAAAATATAAAAAATCACAAAAATCAGAAAAGTCATAAAAGATCAAAAAATATATTTTATTTTAATAATAAAAATCATTAATTAATTTAGTCTTATTCTTAAACTTAATATTTTTCAATAAACCTAAAATTGGTAGAATTAGGGTTTCAAGCATTTTTTTATCTTTTTTTCCTTTTTTCACCATATTAATTATTAATAATTAAATATTATTTATTTTTATAAATCAAATTGCATGTAAATAATTAGGTTAATTTAGGTTTAACTTTAGTATTTTTTCGTAATAAATGAAAGTTGTAGAATTAGGGTTAATTAGTTAATTTCATTTAATTCACATAAAAACCATAAATACAAAAAAATCTCAAAAAAACAATTTTTTTTATTTTAATTTAATTAATTTAATCATTTAATTTAATTTCATTAAAAAGGGTCCAACGCCCTCGTTTCCAATTTTAATTCCAATTCGCGTATTTCATTTATTTCCTTCTTTCAAATATTTATGTAATTCTCCCAAAGCCGTGTAAACTTAATTTCTCGCACTTTACTTTATTTCTTTATTTTCTGTCAAATCGGGTCCTGGATTAAATTTTGGCGATGTGGACCCGCGCCTTTGTAATAGTTTAGGAACCTTTACATTTCTCGCAACTTTTTAACTGTTAATAATGGCATGCAAGAATGAATGACAAAAATAAAAACAAACGCATAGATCACCCATGACATGACAAGACAAAAATAAATGAATCTGACACACAAATCATACACCACCCCTAGGGTACGCCTCACTGTTGCCTTGCCTCGAAAGGTGATCGTCGAGTAGAGGATGTCTTAGTAAGTCCTCATGATCCGGGAACCTGGCATGAGGGTAGCTTCTAAGGTGTCTTCCCATTGCTCTGGTGATCACCATGTCCCGAACCTCGAATTGACCCGAACACCTCCAACGGTGGTGCTACCTACCTCTCAATGGTGGGATGGCACTACTTTAAAGGACATTTACACAGACGAATTCCTTAGGGTAGGTAGGTTCTCGTAGATACTTGCTCTAAATTTCAAAACAAATCAAAAATACTTTTCACACCAACACATTTTCAAAAAGCTTTCGAAAGCATTTTTTCAAACACTCTTGAGGACCGATACAAGAGTCGAACTGGAATTTTCAAAGAAACTTTTTTAAAACCCACAGTTGAAAAGCAAACAAACCATTTTTGAAAACACAAATGAGCAAGTATCTAAGAGACCATGGATAACCATGGATAGAAAGGGTGCTAACACCTTCCCTTTCTATAACCTACCTCCCGAACCGAGAGCAATCTCTTTAAGGAATTTTTCTGTGCTTTTGTCCTTTCCATTTGGAGAAAATAAAAGACGGTGGCGACTCTTGCTTCCGCGACATATCGCGAACCAGCGTTAAACAGTCAGTTCCAGATCCACCGATCACAGAACTGGAGACTCTGCTGGGGACTCTTTATAAAGTGAGGTATACCTTAGGATTAGTTCATAACTGTGTTTTCAATTGTATTGACTTGCTTGCTTTAAATTGTGGGTTGCTTGGGAGTTCTATAGATCCTAACCCGGATCTGGGGATACCTTCTTAGAAAATAGCAACAAGGCTGTGAGGGAACTGTGCGGGGTATACCGACATGGTTGAAACAGTCTGCTACGTTGATGTGGCACTTTCGTGTGTACCGGTAACCCTTGAGTTCAGTCAAGGAGAGTACGGGGCCTCCGCGTGGTGTCATGAAGCATCAACAGACCTTAGGAACCTTAATTGAACTATCTTGGCCTCTTTAGGGTAGTGAGATAACTGACTTTGGTGCAGTCCGAGGTTGGTTGATACTCGATACTACACTCAATTGAGGGTTGCTTTCCTGGAATATTTCGGTCGCCAGTTCAGTGGCTAAATCGAAACGATGAACAATGAAAGCAATCCCGTGATATTGGGACCCTTAGAACCCGGTTACTTCTAATAGGACAGGTTGAACCCACCAACTTCAAGAGGGTACTACCCAGACCCCATGCTGGCCTTAAACCCTAAGGGCTTGTCTTGTGTGCCTTGTGTGCCTTACATGTTTGTCTTTGTAAATATTTGTGGTGTGTTTAATCATAGCATCATGACATCATCCAGCATCATATGCATTGACTAACCATTTCAGGGGTTCGAATCTTCATCTTTGTTTTTGTTTTGTAGGACATGGAAACTGTTCGCAAAAAGACAATTCAAATCAGTCTTGTAAGGATCCCTCCTCAGCTTAAGGAGCTTATATCCAGGATTCCCGAGAGTTCTTCATTCAGTGAAAGACATGGAAGCCTCATCAGCTTGGTCAACACCAACATTGAGGAAGATATGATAAAGGTCCTGTTCCAATTCTTTGACCCTTTGCATCACTGTTTCACCTTCTTGGATTATCAGCTGGTACCTACATTGGAGGAGTTCTCCCGGCTCCTGAAGATCCCTATCCTTGATCAACTACCCTACAACGGTACGGAAAAGGAACCCAAGCTTGAAGAGATTTCTAAAGCCTTGCACCTACAGTCATCTGACCTCAAGGGACATTGGGAAGTTAGAAGTGGCATTAAAGGGTTCCTAGCCAGGTTTCTGTTTGAAAAGGCCCATGAATGTTGGAACTCCCTTGACTTACAAGCATTTGAAGAAGTTGTGGCCCTCCTTGTCTATGGTTTGGTGTTGTTTCCTAACCCAGATTAGCTTATAGATATCAGTGCTGTCCAGATCTTTATGTCCAGGAATCCTATACCTACGTTGTCGGGGGACATCCTTCACTCATGTTACACTCGAACCATGAGAAAAGGAGGTGTCCTTATGTGTTCACTCCTCTCCTGGGAAGGTGGTTTATTTCTCACCTTCCACAATCAGTTCTGAAGAATGAGCGGGGTTTGAGATGGTCACAACGGTTGATGACTCTTACACATGCAGATATACATTGGTGCCCTCGGTCCAAAGAAGATGTCACTATCATTGATCGTTGCGGGGAGTACCCTAATGTTCCTTTACTTGGAATCAGAGGAGGTATTACTTACAGCCCATTCCTGTCTTGGAGACAGTTTGGTTATGCTCGGAGGGATGTCCTTCATGACATGTTAATCCCTGACATAGTTTTTGACTTCAACAACGATGCACAAGGACTTCGCCAGAGATTTATCAGAGCTTGGAGGATGCCCAGTAGGGTAGACAGCAAGACACTGGGGCACAGAAACTTCATCCCGTTGGAACCTTATCTCAAGTGGGTACGAGCCCGCTCCCAGAAGTTAGTGATGCCATATCCCCATATGCTCCCAGTAATCAAAGAACCAGTCTTGGAAGGAGAAGTGTCCTACACTATTCAGCACCCTGATATGCCCACATCCTGGGAAGAGATGCAGGAGAGCTGGATCCAGCTTAAGGAAGAACAGAATTCTCTCGAGACCAGTCTACATGCTAGTGAAAAGAAGGTCTTAGAGCTCACCCGCCTATTGCATGAGGAAAGGAATCTCAACACCTACATAGCTCCAAAGAGGATGCGTAGTGTCTTTTGGGATTGATTTGCTTTGTAATTTGCGCCCATGAGGCTTTGATGTACTGAACAGCTCTTTCCTTAATGATAACGTGTGTTCTTTTTTGGATACAACAAATTTGAACTTTCGAACCCTTGAATGCATTGCATAAACACATATCATTCATCATGTGCATAGCAGGTTTTCTTCTTTTCAGGTTGCTTACCGTTCTTCGCTGTTTATTTCAGCATCATGAATCCTGACTCATCATCAACTGAGATGTCCATCAAGGCTCTTCAGGCGCAGAACGCGCAATTTCAGGAACTAATCATGGGTTTGGCTCAGGGCCAAGAAGAGTTGAAGGCTCTGCTCCTGAAGAAGGAAAAGAAGAAGAAGAGAAGAACTGTTCTTTTTAACTCGGGCCGAAGGTTTGGCAATACTCTGCAAAATGAAGAGGCTGGTTCTTCTATAGGCAAGGGTACTCCTCAAGAGGGAAAAGGTCCAAGTCCGGTAGTCTCCGACAACGAGACTGATTTTGATGAGGAACAATATCCTCCTGCAGAAGACAGATACAAGCAGCTGGAGGACAGATTGAATGCTATGGAGATCCAACAAGCGCCTGGGCTGGATTTCGGAGATTTGGGTTTGTCTACTGGTGTGATCATTCCTCGTAAGTTCAAAGCACCATCCTTCACCAAGTATGACGGGGCGTCTTGTCCCAAGCTACATCTCAGATCGTATGTGCGGAAGATTCAACCGTACTCAGTGGATAAGAACTTGTGAATCCACTTCTTCCAGGAGAGTCTTTCAGGGACTCATCTCGAATGGTTCTATCAGCTGGATGGGACCAAGGTTCGTAACTGGGAGGAGTTGGCTACTGCTTTCTATAAGCAGTATCAATATAATGCCGACCTTGCCCCTACACGTACCCAACTCCAGGGTATGTCGTTAGGTTCAAGCGAAGGTTTTAAAGAGTACGCTCAGAAGTGGAGGGATCTGGCTGGCAGGGTACAGCCTCCGTTGACTGATCGGGAGTTGGTAGACATGTTCCTGGGGACCCTATCTGGGCCATTTTTCAACCATCTTATCGGTAACTCATCTGCAGGGTTTACTGATCTTATTCTGACTGGAGAGAGAATTGAGGCTGGGTTGAAGTCTGGTAAGATACCGAAGGGTGCATCTACAAGTTCTGAGAAGAAACCCTTCAAGAAGGAGGCCAGTGCCGTATATGGCTCTAGAAGACAAGAGAAATCTGAGCGCCGCCAATCTGTCAATGCGGTAATGATTGCTAAGCCTGCTGCCGCTCCTCGGCAAACCAATCCACCAAGGGTTGAAAGACCCCGGAGAGAGTTCACCCGTTTGAGCATGACCCTATCGCAGATCTTGCCGCAGTTACTGTCCACCAATCTAGTGACTGTTAGGGAGGCCCCAAAAGTTGTAAACACTGCCTCTCTAAAATATAATCTGAATGCCCGCTGTGCTTATCACTCTGATAGCCCGGGGCATTCCACTGATGACTGTTGGGCCTTAAGGAACAAGCTGCAGGACCTTATTGACGCCAAGGAGGTACAGTTTGAGGCATCTGAGAAGCCTAATGTAGTGACAGCTCCCCTGTCTGCTCATGGAGTGAATGCTATTAGGGATGAAGATGAAGTGGATGAAACTGAGTTTGATAGCTGGATTTACCCGGCAACCGACAGTGGACTTAGCAATTGGAGTGCAAAGGACAACCTACCTGTTTACCTTGTTACTGAGTAATGAATTCCTATGTTTTTGGCATTTGTAATAAACAATGAATTAAAACTTTATGGCCCGGTGTCTTACCCGGGGCACCGTTGGCTTCGTTTGTGAGGGCATATAAATTGTCATTTCATATATCATGAATAAAGATCTTGGACGTTTTCTCGCATTTCAAATCTTATGCTCCTTTTCTTTCTTTCCTTCCTATATATATTTCAAAACAGCTGTATTTACACACACTCACTCATACAGGTTTCAATTCACTCTGGATCTCACTGGTAACGACTCTGCTACTGCCAGTTATGACTTCGAAAATCTGATCAACTTAGCCGAAGACGAAGGTGAAGATGATTGCGAAGTGCCTGGCGAGCTTGCAAGACTGTTACTCCAGGAAGAGAGGGCAATTCAACCACACGAAGAGCCAGTGGAAATAATAAACCTGGGTACTGAGGCAGACACGAAGGAAGTAAAGATTGGTGCCAACCTAGAGCTCAGCGTGAAGCAACGGTTGACTAAGATGCTACATGATTATTTGGAGATCTTTGCCTGGTCCTACGAAGACATGCCCGGGTTGGATACCGATATTGTGGTCCATCACTTGCCTACTAAGGAAGACTGCCCTCCGGTTAAGCAAAAGGTCCGTCGTATGCGTCCAGAGATGTCGGAGAAGATCAAAGCCGAGGTCATGAAACAGTTTGATGTCGGGTTCCTTACAGTGACTTCTTACCCTCAGTGGGTTGCTAATGTAGTGCCGGTACCGAAGAAAGACGGAAAGGTCAGAATGTGTGTCGACTATAGGGATCTGAACAGGGCCAGCCCCAAAGATGACTTCCCCCTACCTCACATTGATGTCCTTGTTGATAATACAGCTCAGCATAAGGTGTTCTCTTTCATGGATGGCTTTTCAGGTTACAATCAGATCAAGATGGCACCTGAAGACATGGAAAAGACTACATTTGTTACTCAGTGGGGCACCTTCTGCTACAAGGTCATGCCTTTTGGACTGAAAAATGTCGGGGCAACCTACCAACGTGCCATGGTTGCTTTATTTCATGACATGATCCATCATGAGATAGAAGTGTATGTTGACGACATGATCGCAAGGTCCCAGACTGAGGAAGAGCACCTAAATCATCTGCAGAAGTTGTTTGACCGGTTGAAACTGTACAAACTGAGGTTGAACCCGAACAAGTGCACCTTCGGGGTAAGATCTGGAAAGTTGCTAGGCTTCGTTGTAAGTGACAAGGTATTCAAGTGGACCCTGCTAAGGTCAAAGCTATTCAAGAGATGCCGGTTCCTAAGACAGAGAAAGAGGTCAGAGGCTTTCTAGGACGCCTGAATTACATTGCTCGGTTCATCTCACACCTGACTGCTACCTGTGAGCCAATCTTCAAGCTGCTGAAGAAAGATCAGGTAGTACGTTGGAATGATGAATGTCAGGCTGCTTTTGACAGAATCAAGGAGTATCTCCAGGAACCACCCATCCTTATGCCACCGGTTGAAGGGAGACCTCTGATATTATACCTGACAGTTCTTGACAACTCAATGGGGTGTGTGCTGGGGCAGCATGACGAGTCTGGCCGAAAAGAGCATGCCATTTATTACCTTAGCAAAAAGTTTACCGACTGTGAGACCCGATACTCACTACTTGAGAAAACTTGCTGCGCTTTGGTATGGGCTGCTCGCCGGCTGAGACAGTATATGCTGACTCACACTACCTTGTTAATCTCAAAGATGGATCCTATGAAGTACATATTTGAAAAGCCTGCTCTGTCTGGGAGAATAGCAAGATGGCAAATGATCTTGACGTAATACGACATTCAATACACAACCCAGAAAGCCATCAAAGGAAGTGTATTGGCAGACCACTTGGCACATCAGGCTGTAGACGACTATCAGTCAATGAACTTCGAGTTTCCAGACGAGAGCATCATGATTGTGACTGATTGTGAAGTACCTGGACCGGATGAAGGACTTGAGGAAGGATCCCGATGGTCTATGCACTTTGACGGAGCCTCCAATGCTTTGGGTAACGGTATCGGCGCTGTAATCATATCTCCTCAAGGCACTCATACTCCACTCACTGCCCGGCTATGTTTCAACTGCACCAACAACATGGCGGAGTATGAGGCATGCATCATGGGTCTTCAAGCTGCGATCGATCTAAGGATCAAGTTTCTGAGTGTCTTCGGAGATTTCGCTCTGGTGATCAATCAGATCAAAGGAGAGTGGGATACGAAACATCCGAATCTTATTCCTTACAGAGAATGTGTGTTGACTTTGATCCCCCACTTCACGAAGATAACCTTTGAACACTTTCCAAGAGAGGAGAATCAGTTAGCGGACGCGTTAGCTACAATGTCTTCTATGTTCAAGGTCAAATGGGATAACGAGGCTCCCCTGATCATCATCGGGAAACTGGACGAATCGGCATACTGTTGTGATCTCGAGACTGAATTGGTGACTGAGAAGCCCTGGTACCATGAGGTGAAGAGACATCTGGAAGCTCAGGAATACCCTGAAGGTGCATCTGTCAATGATAAGAAGTTTCTGAGAAGGTTCGCAGCGAAGTTCTTCCTTAGCAACGGCATCCTGTATAAGCGAAACCATGATTCGACCTTACTGCGTTGTGTGGACAAGAATGAAGCAGAAAGGATCATGGAAGAGTTACATGAAGGGACCTTCGGAACACATTCCAGTGGGCACACTATGGCTAAAAAGATCCTTCGGGCAGGGTATTTCTAGTCCACAATGGAAGCTGACAGCTACCAACACTCTCGGACATGCCATAAATGCCAGATATACGCAGACAAGGTGCATGTTCCTCCAGTTCCTCTGAATGTTCTGACTGCGCCTTGGCCGTTTGCAATGTGGGGCATAGACATGATCAGTGAGATTAAACCTACGGCATCCAATGGGCATCGCTTCATCCTGGTGGCGATTGATTACTTCACGAAGTGGGTCGAAGTAGCTTCCTACGCTACGGTAACCAAGACTGTTGTGGCACGGTTCATTCGACATAACCTGATCTGTCGATACAGCGTCCCAGAAAGAATTATTACAGACAACGGTACCAATCTGAATAACCAGATGATCACTGAGCTCTGCGAGCAGTTTAAGATACAGCACCATAATTCTTCTCCTTACAGACCGAAGATGAATGGGGCTGTAGAAGCAGCAAATAAAAATATCAAGAAAATTGTGCAGAAGATGACAGTGACTTATAAAGATTGGCACGAGATGTTACCGTTCGCTCTACATGGGTACCGTACCTCAGCCAGGACATCAACCGGGGCAACTCCTTTCTCCTTGGTCTATGGTATGGAGGCAGTCTTACCGATCGAAGTACAAATACCCTCCCTTCGGATAATGAAGAATGCAAACCTGAACGAAGATGATTGGATCCAGACACGACTTGATCAGCTAAACCTTATTGATGAAAAGAGACTTGCTGCTATCTGTCATGGTCAGACGTATCAGAAACGGATGATCAGGGCATTTAACAAAAAGGTCAGACCACAGGAATATCAAGTTGGGGATCTGGTAATCAAGCGAATCATCCTTCCTCAGAGTGATCCAAGGGGCAAAAGGACCCCTACGTACGAAGGGCCATTTGTGGTTAAGCATGTGTTCTCAGGAGGAGCCATGATTCTACCCAACATGGATGGTGACGACCTTCCTCACCCCGCCAATGCAGACATAGTAAAAAGATACTACGCATAAAAAGAAAAAGACCCGCTAGGCTGACATACCTGGGCAAAAATTAGGGCTTCCCGGCGAACCAAAAGGGTTCGGGCAAAATGAAGGGATGAAATGAAAAATCTGTACACCCGGCAAGTCGAAAACCTGAAAAGGCGGCTTGGGCAAAAATGGGTATCCCGGTGGACCGAAAACCCGAAAGGGCGGTCCAGGCAAAAGTTAGGGATAAAGCGTAATACTAGGTCTCATTGGATCCCTTTGCATCCAGAATTCGGTATCTACATCAAGTTCAGACGGCATCGATCAGTCAGCTTCATCTTCGTTTAGGTCATCAAGTGATGAGACGCTCGGAGATATAAAGGCGATAGCAGAGTTGAAACCCAGTGGGATCATTCATTTCACACAGCTGTTTTATTTTCTCTTGTACAAATTTGTATAAACTCTTTTGTTCGGAGGCGTTCTCTTACTAGGACGTCAGCCTCTTGTACATAAACGCCTATTTACAGGCAAATTCAATAATCAATAAAATTACTTTTCAGTCAAAATTGCCAATTGTTTTTTTCCTTTTCTGTTTTGTTTTGCGCAGAACGTCCAAGGTTCAATTTGTGATATATGCATTGACAATAATTTGCTAACTCATGAATATTTGCATACGAAACAAAGGGTTAATTACAGGTAGCATTAGAAACAGGGGCAATAAAGAGTTGTCTAAGCCATCTAATTGTTCTATCCTCCAAAGGTGTCAAGGTAGGTTCAGCTGAAGAACATAACCAGAACATCCCAATTCCCCAGAGAGTAAGCCAACCAGACAGTACACTCTCCTCAAGCTGTATTATCAAACCTTAAGGAAGTTGGGTATTCTCCCGCAGAGCTCAACATTCCCCACCAACAATATACATATTCTTAACAAGCATCCCCGGCAGTCTTGGTCTAAAGATTGTTCCCCGGCGGTATATCAAATATTCAGTGGAGTCACTTCCCCGATACAGTTCAGAACTTCCCCAGGAGAGTCCAATTTAGTTCCCCAGGAAAGTTGGGATCCATCTCCCCAAGCAGTAAGCTTATCCCCAGTAGATTCTGGAAGCTTATCCTCGCAGAACACGAACGCGTCTCCCGGCTTTATTCAAAGAGTTATTTCCCTACCAGGATATAACTGGGTTATCCTCAGCCAAAAGCCACGGAAAGATCGTCCTCGACGAAGTCTTCTTATCCCCAGCGAAGTCTATTAAACACTTCCAACACAACAAGGGTATCCCCAGCAAGTTATTATCAACAACTCAACAAAATACCTCTCTCCCCATAGGGTATTGCTTCCCAGCAAGATCGTTAGAGTACTTTTCTCCCTGCAGAGTAATCCATTCGCCAAGTTTATTCCCCAACGGAGTTATCTTCTCCTACTGGTATTCTTGCAACTATCAT
This sequence comes from Vicia faba, assembly GCA_948472305.1. Classification (NCBI taxonomy): domain Eukaryota; kingdom Viridiplantae; phylum Streptophyta; class Magnoliopsida; order Fabales; family Fabaceae; genus Vicia; species Vicia faba. The sequence goes on from OX451738.1 coordinate 1,139,560,423, forward strand.
CCCCAGCGGAGGCAAAAAATCTACTCTTCAACATCAGCCCAGGATATGACTTCCCGGCACCCGTCAAGGATTTATGTTCCTAAGACGAAAACATACATTCATAAACATCACATACATCATTATAGCATGCATATACGCATCATGTCTTACAAATCTCATTTATGATTGAGAACATCATTGCTTGATTCATATCATGCCTTGCATATGACTGACCTTTATCTTTCAGGAAAAGATTCAGTTAAAGTTCTCAGCTACATTTCAAGACCTTGACTGGTTCAGTTAAATCGACCCTAAGATTTCTCTGTTTCTTATCCAGTCAAAGGTCTTCTCTGGTTCAGTCAGATCGACCCTAAGATCTCCCTGTTTCTTATCCAGTTGAAGATTTCAAGACCTACACAGGTTCAGTTAAATCGACCCTAAGATTTTTATGTTTCTTATCCAGTCCAAGGCCTTCTCTGGTTCAGTCAGATCGACCCTAAGATCTCCCCGTTTCTTATCCAGTTGAAGATTTCAAGACCTAGACCGGTTCAGTTAAATCGACCCTAAGATTTCTCTGTTTCTTATCCAGTCCAAGGCCTTCTCTAGTCCAGTTAAATCGACCCCTAACAGATTTTCCTGATAAATACTCAGTAGAAGATATCCAAGATTCTCTCAATGATTACTGTTGAGGTTGTAGTCGCCTATGGTTCTCTCCCCGTTACTGTGGAGGTAGTAATCATCCCCAGATTCTCTCAATGATTACTGTTGAGGTTGAAGTCGTCCCCAGATTCTCTCAGCGTTACTGTTGAGGTTGAAATCATCCCCAGATTCTCTCAATGATTACTGTTGAGGTTGAAGTCGTCCCCAGATTCTCTCAGCGTTACTGTTGAGGTTGAAGTTGTCCAAGATTCTCTCAGCGTTACTGTTGAGGTTGAAGTCGTCCAAGGTTCTCTCACCGTCCCTTTTGAGGTAGTAACCATCCCTGGTTCATTCATCACCTTTTGAAGCTCCAGATCCAGCTCCTGTAACCATTCAGGACACATCTATACAAAGAATCTGAAGACCAGCTCCTGTAACACGCCAGGTAATCATTTTCCTTTGCAGGTACGCAAGTTCTCGCTAAGGAATCTCTTACGCGATCAACACCCAGATGGCATCTATAAGCCCATCCACCTTCCATCACATCTCTTAGCATGGCATCTATAAGCCCATCATCTTATTCATCAATCTCCAAATGGCATCTATAAGCCCATTCCCATCATCACACTACTATGTGAGCGCAAATTTCTGGGCACTCTAGTGTTCAATCATCTTCCACCTTCGAATTACGAAAGGCACGTCAGCCAATCTGCATCCTCAGGTCTAAGAAGATTGAACAGGGGCAACTGTTGTACCCCAAAATTTTCCCTCCCATATTCTTCAAGAATTGCAAAGAGCAAGCTCCAAAATCTCCCCAAGGGTTGCACAGTTCAAGGGCCTCCTAACAGTCAAAAATTAGGATTTTGGTTTTGACAAAGTAAATGAAGTTTCCAAGGGTCCAATCAAGTCCCACATGCCTATAAACATGGTCAAGCATCCTCATACCAAGTTTCAAGACTTACAGCAGAAAATTGCACAGTCAAAAACCCTAATTGCACTACAGTCAACTGTAGGGGCAAAATGGTCATTTGACAGTCAAAAGTTCAAATTTTTGGTCAACATCTCATTTTGAAGCCACAAACATCATTTGATCAATTCTTGATCATGATTCTCAAAGCTTGGCTCAAAAATCATCAAGATGCAAAAGTTTCCATATTTGGACAACTGAAAAAGTCAACTGTAACTTGACCAAGGCATAACTTTCACATGGATTATCAGAAAAATCCTATACAAAGCTCATTTTGAAGAGAAATACATTTCCTACAACTGCTCTTCACACTTCAAGTCCAAGAAATGCTCTCACAAAAAGTTATCAATTTCAACATTATAGGTCATTTTCAAAAGTCAACAAAAAGGGACTTTAAGTCAAAGGCCATAACTTGAGATTGGTAAATCAAAATGACATGGGACCAAAGGCATTGGTTAGAGGACTCAAAGACATTTCCAAAATGTCCAAAAGCATGAGCAAAGCTTAAAAATTGAGCAAGATATGCCTTGGGGAAGTTGGGAAATTTTTGGATATTTTGAAAAGTCAACATTGCTTCAAATGTCTTAAAAATGCTAATGGGCCTCTTTTTCTTCCACAATTCATCATCCAAAGCATGTGCACGACCATTTGGCCCAAAGGGAAGTTTTTTATCATTTTTATTTATTTATTTGGATTTTTAATTATTAATAATTCATTTAATTAAAATAAATACGTGAAAAATACTAAACCTAGCTTTTTAAATCTTTTTGTGCATGGAATAGGCTTAAGATTTCGTGTATGATCAGATTTGGAAGGAATTATGGTGATTGGATATGATTGAAACCAAAATAGCATGAAAAAGATTGAAAACTCATGGCTTGAAAATCAAATATCTTTTCCATCAATTCAAGGATTCTTTGGACAAAAAATTGAACCCTAATCATTCACACATAAATACTGATGTAAACCCTAGTGTTCATAACCTCGAAGCTGCGCCCAAAAGCCATAACCAAGTTGACATTTTTTCAAGAAAATTCTAAAACTGAAATCACCATTGCAAGGGTTTTCAAGCCAAAACAACCATTCTATCACCTTCCTGGGACATCAAGGAAGGCTCCTGGATCAAAATCACTACCTCTAACGCCCAGAATTGGTAGAACGACCGAGCCCTGTTCATGATTTTTTCCATACTCACTTATCATGATTCTTGCATTATTCTTGATTTTTAATGTTTGGTTTGTGTTATTTGAATCATTCTGAAGCTAACCCAGTTGTTTGATTGAGTTTTCATCACCTATACGCGAAACTACCATGGACGACGCTTAGGGTTTTCAGAACCTTGAATTGGGGTTTCCCAGTTATGGAAAAATCAGGACACGAAACCTAGGCCATTAAAATCAGGGGACTTGGATGAATTGTTTGCCATGGTCGTGCCCAATTTATATTCCAAGATGAGCTATTCGCTATTCTTGGAAACGACACATTTGGGGACGGTTCAAAACCGTTGCTAATTATTTTTTGTTTCAGGGAAAAAACAAAACGAGGAAGAAGACGCTTAGGTGGCGAGGCATAAGTGGTTGATTTGAATTTCGCGCGAAAAAATACTATTAACCATTGTTTTGAATTATATTAATTGTTTTCTCTATTATATTCAAAACGCGCTAGGAGCTCCATTGGCAAGGCAGTTGATTGGTAACCAACAGGACCTGGGTTCGATCCCAGGTCCCCATCCCTTTCCAATATTATTTTTCTACTCACGCTTATGTGCAGTTTCGTTACAAGGGAACACCATATTCTCCACATCCATGCTTGCCACGCGTGCAATGGTCTCAGTCCAAAGGTCCAGATTTGCTTAATACCATGGGCGTTAGTCAATGGAATTACACGCTGGCACAAAAGTCAATAAGGCCATGAGCTTAATGGGCCTGAATTACTGAACAAAACCTCCCTATTGGGGACAGAACCCCCCAAGGTATTGTATTCCTTTTCTTTTCTTTATATTATTTATTTCAATTATTTCCTTTTTATTCCTTAAATTAATTATTTTCATAAAATATAAAAAATCACAAAAATCAGAAAAGTCATAAAAGATCAAAAAATATATTTTATTTTAATAATAAAAATCATTAATTAATTTAGTCTTATTCTTAAACTTAATATTTTTCAATAAACCTAAAATTGGTAGAATTAGGGTTTCAAGCATTTTTTATCTTTTTTTCCTTTTTTCACCATATTAATTATTAATAATTAAATATTATTTATTTTTATAAATCAAATTGCATGTAAATAATTAGGTTAATTTAGGTTTAACTTTAGTATTTTTTTCGTAATAAATGAAAGTTGTAGAATTAGGGTTAATTAGTTAATTTCATTTAATTCACATAAAAACCATAAATACAAAAAAATCTCAAAAAACCAATTTTATTTTATTTTAATTTAATTAATTTAATCATTTAATTTAATTTCATTAAAAAGGGTCCAACGCCCTCGTTTCCAATTTTAATTCCAATTCGCGTATTTCATTTATTTCCTTCTTTCAAATATTTATGTAATTCTCCCAAAGCCGTGTAAACTTAATTTCTCGCACTTTACTTTATTTCTTTATTTTCTGTCAAATCGGGTCCTGGATTAAATTTTGGCGATGTGGACCCGCGCCTTTGTAATAGTTTAGGAACCTTTACATTTCTCGCAACTTTTTAACTGTTAATAATGGCATGCAAGAATGAATGACAAAAATAAAAACAAACGCATAGATCACCCATGACATGACAAGACAAAAATAAATGAATCTGACACACAAATCACACACCACCCCTAGGGTACGCCTCACTGTTGCCTTGCCTCGAAAGGTGATCGTCGAGTAGAGGATGTCTTAGTAAGTCCTCATGATCCGGGAACCTGGCATGAGGGTAGCTTCTAAGGTGTCTTCCCATTGCTCTGGTGATCACCATGTCCCGAACCTCGAATTGACCCGAACACCTCCAACGGTGGTGCTACCTACCTCTCAATGGTGGGATGGCACTACTTTAAAGGACATTTACACAGACGAATTCCTTAGGGTAGGTAGGTTCTCGTAGATACTTGCTCTAAATTTCAAAACAAATCAAAAATACTTTTCACACCAACACATTTTCAAAAAGCTTTCGAAAGCATTTTTTCAAACACTCTTGAGGACCGATACAAGAGTCGAACTGGAATTTTCAAAGAAACTTTTTTAAAACCCACAGTTGAAAAGCAAACAAACCATTTTTGAAAACACAAATGAGCAAGTATCTAAGAGCCCATGGATAACCATGGATAGAAAGGGTGCTAACACCTTCCCTTTCTATAACCTACCTCCCGAACCGAGAGCAATCTCTTTAAGGAATTTTTCTGTGCTTTTGTCCTTTCCATTTGGAGAAAATAAAAGACGGTGGCGACTCTTGCTTCCGCGACATATCGCGAACCAGCGTTAAACAGTCAGTTCCAGATCCACCGATCACAGGTAGTATCCACCTTCCCTCTGGTGAATTCATTTTCTAACAGAAAGTTACTTAGTCTTTCATACCAAGCTCTGAGAGCTTGTTTCAGACCATATAGTGACTTCTTTAGTTTGAAAACATGTTCTGGATGTTTTGTACTTTCAAAACCAGGGGGTTGGTGCACATACACCTCTTCTTCTATATATCCATTTAAGAATGCACTCTTGACATCTATCTGATACAGAGTGATGCCTTTATTAACAGCAAATGAAATTAAAAGTCGGATAGATTCTAACCTGGAGACGGGAGCAAAGGTTTCTGTATAGTCTATTCCCTCTTGCTGACTATAACCTTGTGCTACCAGTCGTGCTTTGTTTCTGATAACTTCACCTTGTTCATTTAGCTTGTTTCTGAACACCCATCTTGTTCCAATGACGTTGAATCCTTTTGGTCTGGGAACAAGATCCCATACGTCATTTCTGGTGAATTGATTCAGCTCTTCTTGCATTGCTAGAATCCAGTCGTTGTCCAGAAGTGCTTCATCAATAGAAGAAGGTTCAATCAGAGACACAAGTCCCATGAGGGATTCTTCAGAGTTTCTGAAGCTGGCTCTTGTTCTGATTGGATCTTCCTTTCTTCCTAAGATAGTTTCTTCTGGGTGATCCAAGCTGCTTCTGGGTAGTCTTTTCTAAGGTTGTTCAGCAGCTGTTGCTGGATTGCTTGTAGTGCTCCTTTCAGATGTTGAAGGGATGTCTTTGTTGAGAGCTTCTGATGACTTGTCTTCAGAACCTGTAAATTCAACTTCCATACCTGCAAAGACCTCATTCTGCTTTGACTTTTCAGAGTCAAGCTTATCATCAAAACGAACACTGATTGATTCTTCCACAATTTGTGTTTCTGTATTGTATACTCTGTACCCTCTTGAGCGTTCAGAGTATCCTAACATAATACACCTCTGTGCTTTAGAGTCAAACTTGTTCAAATAATTTTTTGTATTTAACATAAAACAAGTACATCCAAATGGATGAAAATATGAAATGTTGGGCTTTCTGTTCTTCCACAATTCATATGGAGTCTTTTCCAGAATAGGTCTTATTGAGATTCTATTCTGAATGTAGCACGCTGTGTTTATTGCCTCTGCCCAGAAGATCTTAGCAACGTTTGTCTCATTGATCATGGTTCTGGCCATTTCTTGCAATGTTCTGTTCTTTCGTTCTACAACTCCATTTTGTTGGGGAGTTCTAGGACAAGAGAAATCATGCAGAATGCCTTTGTCATTAAAGAATGACTCAAATTCTTTGTTTTCAAACTCTCCACCATGATCACTTCTGACTTTAACGATTCTAAGATCCTTTTCATTCTGAACTTGGTTACAGAAGGTAACAAACACAGAGTGTGACTCGTCCTTGTGTCTTAAGAACTTTACCCATGTCCATCTTCTATAGTCATCTATGATTACTAACCCATACTTCTTGCCACTGACTGAAGCAGTTTTAACTGGTCCAAATAAGTCAATGTGCAGAAGTTCTAATGGCTTAGAGGTAGAAACAACATTTTTAGATTTGAAAGAAGGTTTTGCAAACTTGCCTTTCTGACATGCTTCACACAGAGCATCTGAATTGAACTTCAGATTAGGAAGTCCTCTGACCAGATTGAGTTTGTTAATCTGAGATATTCTTCTCATACTAACATGCCCCAATCTTCTGTGCCAGATCCATTGCTCGTTGTTAACAGACAGAAGACACTTTACATTCTGACTTTTCAGTTCAGAAAGTTTGATTTTATAGATGTTGTTTTTCCTCTTTCCATTAAATAGGATAGTCCCATCTTTCTGACTAACAGCTTTACATGATTTTTGATTAAAGATTATATCATAACCGTTATCACTTAATTGACTTATGGATAACAGATTATGCATTAATCCATCTACTAGCAGAACATTGTTTATAGAGGGAAGATTTCCATTACCTACAGTTCCAGAGCCAATGATCTTTCCCCTCTGATTGCCTCCAAAGCCAACGTGGCCTCCAGGCTTAAGTTCCAGGCATTGGAACATATGCCTTCTTCCCGTCATGTGTCGCGAGCAGCCAGAGTCCAGGTACCATGACTGGTGTTTCTGATTTGCTGCTAAAGATATCTGCAACATGTATTATTTTATCCTTAGGTACCCAGATTTTCTTGGGTCCTGATTTGTTAGATTTACCAAAACTCTGGTAGAATTTTGGTTTCACAGAATACTTACTGCTAGTGTATTTAATATCATGTGTGTGACCATACACAAAATGTGAGTTTAGAGGAGTGTGTTTAATGGTTAAATCCATGGCATTCTTTGGTGTAGGAACCTTACCTTGGTATCCTATTCCCTTTCTGCCGCTTCTTCTAACTCCATAGATCATTGAAGCCATTTTGCTTCTATCTATGCTTTTAGCAAGGAACTTCTGGAAATTATGATCATACTCCTTGATGATCTCATCAGTGCTGCTGGGAGTTTCAGAAATTGGTTCCTTCTGAGAGTTTTGTAAAGCATTTTCTAATTTTGAAATTTTATTTCTCAGCTCAGAATTTTCCAATTTAAGACTCTCAGTCTTATCAGAGTCAGATTCAAGATTCCTTTTCAGGTTTCTGAATTTAACTCTAATCTGCTGGTATCTTTTAAGAATTTCGTTAAGGCTTTCAGCAAGTTCAGCCTTAGTAAAATTAATTGCAAAGTCAGGAAATACCTCTTCAGTATCTGATTCTGAGTCTGATTCAGAAGCTTCACTGTCTTCTGAAATGTTGGCCATGAGAGCTATGTTTGCTCTCTCATCATCTGATTCTGAGACAGCTTCAGACGAATCAGAGTCATCCCATGTAGCCATGAGACTTTTCTTCTTTTCTCTTCCAAACTTCTTTTTGGGCTTTTCCCTCTGAAGCTTTGGGCAGTCACTCTTGTAGTGTCCTTGCTCATTGCATTCATAGCAGATGATGTCCTTGGTGTTTGGCTTTCTGCTTCCTAAGGAGCCTTCAGATCTTATGTATCCAGAGGAAGAATCTGACCTTCTGTATCTGGACGCGGACTCATTCTGATCAGATCTTCTGGGATTCCTGAACTTCCTTTGCCTCTGCTTCCACAGTTGGTTCACTCTTCTGGAGAGGAGAGAAAGTTCATCTTCTTCTGATGAGGATCCATCAGATGTTTCTTTAACTTCCTGCAAAACTTTAGACTCAGATATTTTGTTAGATTTTAATGCTAAAGGCTTACCTTGCTTCTAAGGTTCATCAGCTTCCAGCTCTATCTCATGACTTCTGAGGGAGCTGATAAGTTCCTCCATAGAAATTTTGTTGAGATCTTTAGCTAGCTTCAGAGCTGTAACCATTGGCCTCCACTGCTTTGGTGAGCTTCTGATGATCTTCTTGACGTGATCAGCAGTAGAGTAACCTTTGTCCAGAACCTTGAGACCAGCCACCAGAATTTGGAATCTTGAGAATATTGTTTCAATGGATTCACTTTCTTCCATTTTGAATGCCTCATACTTCTGAATGAGCGTAAGAGCTTTAGTTCCTTTGACCTGAATGTTGCCTTCGTGCGTCATTCTGAGTGAGTCAAACATGTTTTTTGTTGTGTCTCTGTTAGAGATCTTTTCATATTCAGCGTAAGAGATGGCGCTGAGAAGAATGGTTCTGGCCTTGTGGTGATTTTTGAAGTCACGCTTTTGTTGGTCAGACATTGCTTTCCTGTCAATCTTCTGACCGCTTGCATTCACTGGGTGCGTGTATCCATCTGTCACCATGTCCCACAGATCAGCATCATGTGCCAGAAAGAAGCTTTCAATTCTGTCTTTCCAGTAATCAAAATTTTCTCCATCAAAGACTGGAGGTTTGTCGTTGAATCTGTCTCTGTCTTCATTGTTGTCATTGCTGGTGTGTTGATAAGTTCCTGCCATTGTGTTTTTCTGACGCTAGATCTTGTACTGACACGGTTAAGTGTTTTAGCTCAGAACCAGGAGCTCTGATACCAATTGAATAAGTGAAAAACACAAGAAGGGGGGTTGAATTGTAAAAACTTAAAATCAATTGCAGTCAACACGGTATTTTTATCCTGGTTCGTTTGATCTCAAACTACTCCAGTCCACCCGTCAAGGTGATTTCGCCTCTCTCTAACGAGGTCTTAATCCACTATATTCAACTGAATATTACAACTGCTTTAACAACTGCTAAAGCCTTCTTGAGTCAAACCACAAACCGGTTTCTCAAGGAAATACTTTCTTACAAAGAATTGAAATCTAGGTGTGTGAATGTTTTTCTACAAAAATTGTTTATCACAACTGTGATACTACACAAATTAAGCTTATGAGAACTAGATTGCTAAAATAATTGAGTAAGGAATTGAGAGCTTTTAGCAAACTGAGAGTAAGGAAGATAATGAATAGCTTTTGGCGTGTAGAGTGTTGTAGAGCATTAGCCAATTCAATCTTCACTGTGTTGTTTATATAGCATTAGAAATAAGGTACGTTGGAGTAGTAATTCCGTTTCAATTCCAATAACATTCTTTCCTTATTAAGCAGATCTTGTCTGGAATGGTGCCATTGGTAATAAATCATCTTGAATTCACAATACCGTTGCCACTTAAGCGTGTTCTAGCTTTGGCTCATTTTGACGCTGCTTTAGGTGCTGATGAACTGTTGTCTTGATCAGAGTCCAGATTGTTAAGCGCAGATCTGTTCATCAAGCTTCAGCATAAGCGCAAGTTGATCTTCTGATTCTGGTATCTGATATAACATCTTCTGATGCTGATGTTGATATCCAATTTTCTGATGCTGATGAGGATGTTCTCATGATGATACCCATCAGAGTTTCTGTAAAACAGAATGTAACTTTTAGATAGCATATGTGTCTTACATGAATCATACAATTAATATATCTTAACATTTTGTTATCATCAAAACTTAAACTTAGGGTAGTAGATTCAAACTTTGTTCTAACAATATGGTCCTTCGTATGTAGGAGTCCATTTGCCCCTGGGATCACTTTGCGGTAAGATAATCCGCTTGATTACGAGATCTCCGACTTGATATACTTGACGTCTGACTTTCTTGTTGAAAGCCTTGATCATCCGTTTTTTATACGTTTGACCATGGCAAACGGAAGCGAGTCGTTTCTCGTCGATTAAATTGAGTTGATCAAGTCGGGTCTGAATCCAATCGTCGTCATTTAAACCAGCGTCTTTCATAATCCTTAAAGAAAGAATCTGAACTTCCATGGGTAAGACAGCTTCCATGCCATATACCAAAGAAAATGGGGTTGCCCTTGTTGAAGTACGTGCCGTGGTACGGTATCCGTGCAGAGCAAACGGTAACATCTCATGCCAGTCTTTGTAAGTGACTATCATTTTCTGAATGATCTTCTTGATGTTTTTGTTTGCAGCTTCAACAACACCGTTCATCTTCGGCCGATAGGGAGATGAATTGTGATGATAAATCTTGAACTGTTCGCATAGAGCAGTGATCATAGTATTATTCAGATTTGTACTGTTGTCTGTGATGATCCTATTGGGAACACCATACCGGCATATAAGGTTCTGCTTGATGAAGCGGGCAACCACATTTTTAGTAACAGAGGCGAAGGAAGCTGCTTCGACCCATTTGGTGAAATAGTCAATAGCAACCAGGATGAAGCGATGTCCATTGGATACTGTGGGCTTGATCTCTCCAATCATGTCAATGCCCCACATTGCAAATGGCCAAGGAGCTGTCAGAATGTTGAGAGGAACCGGAGGAATATGAATCTTGTCAGCGTAGACTTGACATTTGTGGCAAGTACGGGAATTTTGATGGCAGTCAGCTTCCATGGTAGACCAGTAATAGCCTGCCCTTAGGATCTTCTTAGCCATTGTATGCCCGCTCAAGTGGGTGCCAAATGTACCGCTGTGTATCTCAGTCATGATTAACTCTGCTTCAGCTTTATCCACACATCGGAGTAAAACACAATCATGGCTGCGTTTATAGAGGATGCCGTTGCTCAGGAAGAACTTGGCAGCAAATTTCCTTAGGAACTTTTTGTCATTTACGGAAGCTCCTTTGGGATATTCTCTAGTCTGGAGATACCTTTTGATTTCGTGAAACCAGGGTTGTTCTACTACTTCTTCGGTATTAATCTCATGACAATGCGCAGGTTCATCCATTCGCTCGATGGTGATTTGGGGAGCCTCATTATCCCAGTTGAGTTTAAACATGGAAGACATTGTAGCCAGAGCATCTGCTAGTTGATTCTCTTCTCGCGGGAAATGCTCGAAGGTAATTTGCTTGAAATGAGGCAACAATGTTAGGACATGTTATTTGTATGGGATAAGATTAGGATGTTTGGTATCCCACTCTCCTTTGATTTGACTGATAACCAAAGCCGAATCCCCAAATACGATCAATGATTTGATCCCCAAGTCTATAGCAGCCTTGAGACCAAAGATGCAAGCTTCATATTCAGCCATGTTGTTGGTGCAGCTGAAGCAAAGTCGGGACGTGAAAGGTGTGTGGCAACCTTCCGGGGAAATGAGTACCGCACTGATACCGTTTCCAAGTGCATTTGAAGCGCCATCAAAATACAGGGTCCATCGGGATCCTTTTTCAGGTCCGTCATACGGTCCGTTACCTTCAATGTTGTCCAAATTCATGATGTCCTCGTCCGGGAAGTCGAATCTCATGGATTGATAATCTTCGATAGCTTGATGATCTAGATGGTCAGCTAGTACACTCCCTTTTATAGCTTTTTGGGTGGTGTACTGGATGTCATACTCAGTCAGGATCATTTGCCATCTAGCGATTCTTCCAGATAAAGCAGGCTTTTCGAAGATATACTTGATAGGATCCATTTTGGAAATCAGCAGAGTGGTATGAGTCAACATATACTGCCTTAGTCGGCGAGCAGCCCATACCAAAGCGCAGCAAGTTTTCTCGATCAGTGAGTAGCGAGTCTCACAGTCGGTTAACTTTTTGCTAAGGTAATAAATGGCATGCTCTTTTCGACCAGACTCGTCATGCTGGCCCAGTACGCACCCCATTGAGTTATCCAAAACGGTCAGGTACATGATCAGCGGCCTTCCTTCGACGGGTGGCATCAGGATAGGAGGTTCTATCAAATACTCCTTGATCTTATCAAAAGCAGCTTGGCAATCGTCGTTCCATTCGACTACCTGATCTTTCTTCAATAGTTTGAAAATTGGCTCACAAGTAGACGTCAGATGAGAGATGAACCTGGCAATATAGTTCAAGCGCCCCAAGAATCCTCTAACCTCCTTTTCAGTACGGGGAGCAGGAATTTCTCGTATAGCTTTCACTTTTGCTGGATCGACCTCAATGCCTTTGTTGCTGACAATAAATCCTAGAAGTTTACCAGACCTAACTCCAAAAGTACACTTACTTGGATTCAGCCTGAGCTTGTACTCTTTCAACCTGGCAAACAACTTCTGCAAATGCTCAAGGTGTTCCTCCTCTGTTTGTGATCGAGCTATCATGTCGTCTACGTAAACTTCGATCTCATGATGTATCATGTCATGAAATAAAGCTACCATGGCGCGCTGATAGGTTGCCCCTGCGTTCTTCAGTCCGAATGGCATCACCTTGTAACAGAAAGTACCCCCATTGCGTAACAAAGGTTGTTTTCTCCATGTCCTCGGGGGCCATTTTGATCTGGTTGTAACCCGAGAATCCATCCATGAAGGAAAACACCTTGTGCTGAGCTGTGTTGTCAATCAAAATGTCGATATGCGGTAGCAGAAAATCATCTTTGGGGCTGGCCTTATTCAAATCCCGGTAGTCCACACACATTCTGACTTTGCCATCTTTTTTAGGTACTGGTACGATGTTAGCAACCCATTCTGGATAGGATGTAACAGCCAGAAAGCCAGCGTTGAATTGCTTCATTACTTCAGCTTTAATCTTTTCAGACATGTCGGGCCTTATTCGGCAGACTTTTTGCTTGATCGGTGGACAATCCTCTCTTGTAGGGAGACGGTGAACCACTATGTCTGTGTCTAAACCCGGAATGTCTTCATAGGACCTGGCGAAGATCTCGACGTATTCATTCAACAGCTGTAGCAAACGCTCCTTGACACTCGGCTCCAGATTGGCACCCACTTGTACTTCTTTCCGGTCTTCCTCTGTTCCTAAGTTGATAGTTTCCAACAACTCTTCGTGAGGCAAGATGGCCCCTTCTTCTTGTTGTAGAAGTCTGGATAGCTCTCCTGGTACTTCACAATCTTCGTCATCTTCATACTCAGCCTGATTGACCAGATCTTCAGAGTTATTGAAGGACATCACAGAATAGTCACCCATAGAATCCAGAGTGGATGGGTACCTGCATTTGTGAGTGTGGGTGTGTGTAAGGGATAGCCATCCTTAAACAAACAAAAATGCAAGAGGAAAGAAAATGAACAGCAGTTTATCAATGAAAAACGTCCAATGAATCATTAAACATGGCATATGAATATGAAGATAATCAAAACCCTTACAAATGGACCTACATGCCCCGGGCAAGGCATGAGGTGAAAAAGTAGCGTGCAGATTGTTCAAAAGTAATTATTACAAACCAACAAGAAATGTTTGACAGATAATTACTGATTAATAAAAGTAATGGGGACAAAGTCCTTCGCCTCCCAATTGCGTAGTCCCCCTTCGATGGTTGAGAAGATCTAATCTTCAATGTTGGCCTCTTCGTCTTCACCTTCCAAAGCATTTATTCCATAAGGAGAAATCTTGATGGGTGTTCTTTCAACTTTTGAGCGGCGCATAGCTTTCTGCCCCGCAGCAGTGAATCCTAATCCAAACTTGTCTATTTTGTGGGGAAAATCAGGAAACTGCCCCCATGTTGAGCTCTTCCCTTCCTTCATCGCAGCCTTCGCGTCTTTTAGAGATGCCATCCTGGCCATCTGCTTTGGTACTTCAGCTACCGTTTTTGCTACTGCCACCTCAGGAGAGACTTCCTCAAAGTGCTGGAATGGTGTTTCAATGAATTCACCCTCCACCTCTACATACCGAAAGGAGTTCAAGTGGCTGATCATATATTCTTCTTCACCATGCACGGTTATGATTTTTCCTTTGACAGGTTATTTCAGCATTTGATGTAGGGAGGAAGTGACTTCCCCCACATTATGTATCCATGGCCTCCCTAGCAAGCAAGAGTATGACGGATGGATGTCCATTACATAGAAAGTTGAGGGGAACACTTCTATGCCTACTTTAATGGGAATGTCTACCTCCCCATGTACCATTCTCTTTGACCCTTCAAACGCCCTTACAATGATATTACTTGGCCTTAGCTTCAAGCCTTCACAGTCCAATTGGTCGAGAGCCTTCTTAGGCAGCACGTTCAGAGAAGAACCAGTGTCGACCAAAACATGGGCCAGAGTAGTTCCTTGGCATTCTACTGACACATGTAATGCGTTATTGTGCTTTCTTCCTTTTGGGGTTAGGTTAGCATCAGAGAAACCTAAGCCGTTGTCTGCGGTAAGACTGGCTAGGCAATCTTGGAATTGGTCGGCTGAGGTTTCCTGAGGCACATGGGCTGTTTTCAGAAATTTTATCAATGCTTTGGCGTGCGCCTCTGAACAAAGCAGTAATGCTAACATGGAGATCTTCGAGGGGGTTTGCCCCAGTTGCTCTACCACGTCATAGTCACTCTTTTTAATTATTTTCAGAATCTCCTCCATCTCTTTCTTAGAGGTTTCGGGGATGACCAAAGGTTGAGCCCTCGTCCTGACGAGCTCATCTTGGATCCCTTTCCCCTTATCAGCAGAAGTAGGAGGGAAAACAACAGGAATAACGACTTCTTCAATCAACGGGGTTCTTGCGGAAAGTTTTATTGGTGCAGGAGTAACTTTGGCAGCAGCTGAAGGTCCAAAGATTGCCTTTGGGGGGGCAATCTCTAGAGAAAATATTCTCCCACTTCGGGTGATCTTGTTTGTACCGACAATGTTTCCAATACCGGCATCTTCTTCATCAGAGCTTTCCTCGGTTAACTCAACTTGTTTAACACCATGGTAGTAGATTTCTCCACTGTAATTCCATGGTATTGTTTTGTCAGAAATGTAGGGGACAGGCCCTGGCATGGTTATTTTCAAGGGAACAATCTTTGTAGCTGATGTAATCTTAACAGGCTTTTTGACGGCCTTGGAAAGATTGGTGGAAATGGTGATTATTGAAACATCTTCGATAGGGGTTCGAATAGCATAAATCTTTTCGAACAGAATTTGTTGACTGTCCATCAAGCCTTGGATTCCTTTCTTCAGCAATGGACAGTCGATTGGTAGAGAGGAACAACAGTAGCAATCTTCCTTACATCCTGGGAAAATCCCAGCCTTTAACAGATTCAACTTGATCGTCAACAGTGGAGTCATCAGGTCATCAACATCAGAAACATACAGATCTTCTTCAATAGCATGGACATTTCGACCATGCTTCGGCATTGGAGCGGATATAACATTTGGCTTCTCCGGAGCATTGAACTCAACCTCTTTTTCATCTATCAAGTCTTGAATTTTATTCTTTAGCGCCCAACAATTGTTGGTGTCATGTCCGGCGCTATCAGAATGGTAGGCACATTTAGCATTTGCATGATAGTATGGAGTTGTGGTGTTAGGGTTTTTCGGTGCTTCCTTTAAACCAGACAGATTCAACTTTAACAAATGTGGAAGAACTTGTGCAGGTGTCATATTGATACGGGTGAACTGCCGTTGTGGCCGCTCTACCCGTTGCTGATTTGGTCTGGACTGATTGCCACGAGGCTGATCATTTGATGAATTTTGGATCATCACGGCCCCTACAGTCTGTCGGCGCTCAAATCTTCCTACTCCTCTCTGAGAGTACACAACAGCCGTTTCCTTCTTCGCCGAAAATGATTTCTTAACAGTTGTAGATGCAGAGGCATCCTTTTGAATCTTCCCATTCTTAATACCGGCTTCCACCCGTTCACCAGTCAGAATTAATTCAGTAAACCCTGCGGAAGAGCTCCCGATCAAATTGTTGAAGAACGGGCCAGATAGGGTTCCCAGGAACATATCAACTAGTTCTCTATCAGAAAGAGGTGGTTGCACTCTTCCGGCTAAGTCGCGCCATTTCTGGGCGTATTCCTTGAATCCCTCACTTGAGGCCATCCCCATACTCTGTAGCTGAGTACGGGTTGGTGCCAAGTCAGAGTTATATTGATATTGGCGATAAAAGGCAGCTGCCAAGTCTTCCCAACTATGTATCTCCGACCTCTCAAGCTTGTAAAACTAGTCTAGCTGAGTACCAGACAGGCTATCATGAAAGAAGTGTACCCAAAGGTTTCTGTCGGATGTATGAGGTTGAATTCTTCGGACGTACGACCTTAGGTGCACCTTTGGGCAAGACAACCCGTCATACCTTGCAAAAATTGGCACCTTAAACTTTGGAGGGATCACAACTCCAGCAATCAATCCCAAATCTTCGAAATCTAGCCCAGAACCCTTTGTAGCTCCATAGCTGCCAGCCTATCCTCTAGGTTTTTATATTTGTCGTCGGCTGGCGGATATTGTTGCTCTGAGTAGTCTTCATCTTCTTCAGCCTCTTCCTCTTCAGCTTCGGATTCAGAAGGTACCGCAGCCCCTTTTCCTTTACTGGTTTCATCTTCAGATGCGGAGGGAAATTCAAGAACTCTTTTGGCTTCACCCTCAAACCTTCTTCCCAGGGTAGCTACCCCCACTCTTTTCTTCTTCTTTTTCACTTGCTCTTTGTTCCCAAGCAGTGCTTTTAGATCCTCCTGACCCTTTGCCAAGGTCATTAGGAGATGTTGAAACTGTGAGTTTTGAGACTGCAGATCTTTGATCGTCTGTTCGAGATCCATCCTACTGAAATAAACAGCAGAAAGATAAGGAAACCTAGTGTGGAGACCTGCTTATGCATATGATGAATGATATGTTTATTCATGCAATGCATTCAAGGATTTAGAAATTCAAAATTGTTGCAAACAAAAAGAACACACGTCATATTCATAAGAAGAAATTTTGTCAGTACATAAATGCCCCATGGGCCAAATATTACAAAAAACCTTCTCAAGGTAAAAAGACGTTGCGCATCCTCTTTGGCGCGATGTAGGTGTTAAGGGTCTCTTCCTCATGGAGTCGGCGGGTAAGCTCCAAAACCTTCTTCTCACTGGCGTAGAAGCAGGCTTCAAAAGTATTTCGTTCCTCCTTGAGCTGGATCCAACTCTTCTGCATCTCATCCCATGATGTTGGCATGTCAGGATATAGGATGGTGTAGGGAACCTCTCCTTCCTTAACGGGCTCTTTAATCAAAGGGAGAACATGAGGGTAAGGCATCATGAGACTCTGGGCTCGGGTTCGTACCCACTTGAGATAAGGCTCAAGAGGGATGGAGTTCTTGTGCCCAAGTGTCTTGCTATCTACCTTGTTAGGCATCCTCCAAGCTCTGATGAATCTCTGGCGAAGTCCTTGCGCATCGTTGTCGAAGTCAAAAACTAGGTCAGGAATCAGCATGTCATGATGGCCATCCCTCCGTGCATATCCAAATTGTCTTAAAGTTAGACAAGGGTTGTAGGTAATGCCTCCTCTAATGCCAAGTAATGGAACATTAGGGAACTCTCCACAATGATCGACGATAATGACATTTTCTCTGGACCGAGAACACCAATATACATCAGAGTGTGTGAGGGTCATCAATCGTTGTGACCACCTTAAGCCTTGGTCATTCTTCAAAACAGATTGTGGAAGGTGCGAAATAAACCACCTTGCAAGGAGAGGAGTACAGCACATGAGAACACCCCTCTTTCTCATTGTTCGTGTGTAAAATGAGTGGAGGATGTCCCCAAGGAATGTTGGTATGGGATTCCTGGATAGGAGAATCTTGACGGCGTTGACATCTATAAGCTGGTCAGGATTTGGGAACAAGACCAACCCATAAATGAGGAGTGCCACAATTTCTTCAAAGGCTTGTAGATCCAATGAATTCCAACACTCTTGTGCCTTCTCAAACAAGAATTTTGCCAAGAAGCCTTTTACACCACTTCTAGTTTCCCAATGCCCCTTGTTGTCAGATGGTTGCAAGTGTAGTGCTTGAGCAACATCTTCAGGCTTTGGTTCTTTTTCCGTACCGTTGTAGGGTAGTTGATTAAGAATAGGAATTCTCGGGAGTTGAGAAAATTCCTCCAAAGTGGGCACTAATTAGTAGTCGGGGAATGTGAAACAGTGGTGAAGGGGGTCAAAGAACTGGAACAACACTTTCACCATGTTTTCTTCAATGCTGGTGTTGACTAGGCTGAGCAGTCTTCCATGTTTTTCACTGAAGAGAGAGCTTTCTGGAATTCTGGATGTGAGCTCCTTGAGTTGAGGAGGGATTCTCACAAGGTTGACTTGGATAGTTTTCCTGCGAAGAATTTCCATGACCTACAAAACAAGAACAAAGATGAAGATCCAAACCCTTGAAATGGTTAGTGGATGCATATGATTTTTTATGATGTTCATGATGTATGCACAAACATATGTACAAGCAAGTCACACAAAACCCTAGTTTCAGGCTTGCATGAGGTTTCATAGGTAAGTACCCTCTTGAGTGAAGTTGGCTTAAAAACCTGTCCTATAAATAGTAACCGGGTTCTAAGGAGCTCAATATCATTGGATTGTTTTCCATGTTCATTGTTTTGGTTTATCCACTTAACTAGCGACCAAAATATTCCAAGAAAACAACCCTCAATGAGTGTAGTATCGAGTATCTACCAACTTCGGACTGCACCAAAGTCGGTCATCTCACTACCCCTAATAAAAGGCCAAGATTGTCAAGTAAGGTTCTAGGTCATTAGTGCTTAGTGACATCACTCAGCGGCCCCGTACTCTCCTTGATTGAACTCAAGGGTTACCGGTACTCACAAATATGTCGCACTAATATAGCTATTGCTTCAACCGTGTCGGTATACCCCGCATAGTTTCCACAACGTATTGTTATCTATGAATGTTTCCCCAAATCCGGGTGTAGGATTTCAAGCCCAAACAAGAGAACCAAGATGTAAAGAAATCAAAGCAAACAATTAGTCATCCAAAAGGGTGATCTAAGCCCTAAGGTTACTCCACTTTTAATCATTTCCCCAGCAGAGTCGCCAGTTCTGTGATACGGTGGGAGAACTGACTTGAGGTTTTGTATTTGTTTTCGCAAATGTTTCGGTTTAGCAAGAGTCGCCACCGACTTTTTATTTTATCCTAAGGAAAGGTTAAAAAGCACAGCAAAAACCTTTGAGATGTTTTCATGGGTTCGGGGAGTAGATTATAAAAAGGGAAGGTATTAGCACCCTTTCTATCCATGGTTATCCATGGGCTCTTAGTTACTTGCTTAGATCACTTGCCTTGCATCTTCAATTGTTTGAAATGG
The DNA here is from genome assembly GCA_948472305.1 of Vicia faba. Classification (NCBI taxonomy): domain Eukaryota; kingdom Viridiplantae; phylum Streptophyta; class Magnoliopsida; order Fabales; family Fabaceae; genus Vicia; species Vicia faba. The sequence continues at coordinate 1,139,579,835 of OX451738.1, forward strand.
TGCTTTGTGTGTGGGTTTGAAAATGTTTTGAAAAGAGGCCATTGTTGTGGCAACCTTTGTAATGATCCATGTTTGAATGTATACAAAGGTGTATTTGTCTTTTGAAAAGTTTTCAATGTTTTTTGAAAGTTGTTTTGAAAGTGTGTTGTGATGTGTGTTTTGAAAAATGGCAAGGATTGTTTTGCAAGATTGGTCAAGTAACCAAGAGCTATCTACCCTAAATTTCTCAAAGATCTTTCCTATGTTTTAACCCTTTTAACAGTATTGTTCCACCATTGCATTTGGTGGACAATCTTGTGTTAGGATGTTAACGGGACAGGTGCGGGTCATCGTTTAGACCATGAATGCAATAGTGCCAAGTGTCTTTGGCAATTTTTCCTTTAAGGGACTTGATCATTTTTAGGCAACTTGAGAAAGCGTCATCGAGGGACTATGATCACTTTGATTGTTTTGTTTTTCCAAAGACACTCAACATGCAAGCATGGCCCATTATTGAAGGCAACAAGTGGAGTAACCCTAAGGGTGCAAGTGTGATTGGTGTTGTCCATTTTCATGCTTTTTTGTCTTTGCATTAGGTCAAGCTATTTGTTGGTTGATTTTTGCATACAAACCCTAAGTCTATCATGACATAATTAGAAAGCTTTAAAATGCGGAATTTAAAGTCCTAAATTATTATAACATAATTATGGGGATGGGGGTACAAATGTTCAAATGGGGGATGTTTAGCAAGAAATTTAAATCTAAACTATTACAATCCAAATTGAATATACAAGTTATTTGATTGTACAATAATTAAATAAATACAATAAATATGCAAAATGCACAAAAATGGTTTTGTATGTATGTAAAAGTATTTTTTTTTTCATGAAAAATATCAACAAAAATAAATAAAGTCAATTTTTGGATATTTTCATTGTTTGGGGCAAAACCCTAGTTTTCTAAATAAATATTATTTATTAATTATATTATATACAATATTTGTTAATTATATACAAAAAATAAAAAAGAAGTATATTGTGAAAAAAAAAGTATTTTTGATGTCATATATTAATAAAAATAAAAATGTATTATTTTCATATTTTTATCCTAAATATTCTAATAAATATACAAGTATTTATATTATATATTAAATATACTAAATATATACAAAAATGAAATATTATTTATTTACAAAAAAAGTATATTTTTAGAAAATGTTTTCAAAATGTAAACAAGAAATAAAAACTAAGAAAAATATATTTTGTGCTATTTTTTAGTATTTTAAATAAAAGTATATATATTATTTTACATGTCTAAGTTCAAATAAAACAAATAAAATCCAAATAAAATGCAAAAATGGGTGGAAAAATAGTTTTAATATTTTTTATATTTGAGCAAAAAATAATAAATCAGAATCAAAAAGAAAAAATCAAAAATGATCAAAATAACACACAATGGGCCAAGGGGGTGTAAGATGAAACAAGGGGTGCAAAAAGCAGGTTGACTCGGGCCCAGCCCAAGTCAACTCTGTCTTCAACCTCTAGCCAGATTCAAACAAAAAACGCGCGCTTCCCTCCATCTCTGCCACCTCTTGATTCCTTAACTTTTAACAAAAACTCACAACACAAACATTATAGAGCATCATGTCACGATTTCAAATATATAAAAAAGTTGTTCTAACTCTCAGAAACGAGAGAGAATTTCTCCTCCCCCAATTTCTGACCTATGTTTTTTTCAATGTTCATGTCCCAAATTCTCTCAGCACACACAATATAAATGAAAAGTAACTACATGGATGGCTTCAGGGCTATGATTAGAACATGCTTTCTTCACAAACTTAAGCCTAACTATGCCTGGATAGAGAGATAGAAGTTTAAACTTTTACCTGTTCAGCTTGAGTCGTGTACAGCAATGGAGGTATCTTTAATGGAGTTTGAGGACTTGTACAACTTGCCTAAGGTCCAAGGATGCTTCCTTTATGCTTGGCTTGCTTTGAATCTTACTGTATCGAGCTATGGAAGTCAACCTGCACAGCTTGAAAGCAAAAATGGCAAACAATGTTAAGGATGTTACAGCTTGGATTTAGTGCTTGGGATAGTTTGTATGGATAATATAGAATGTGTTTGAACTGGTTTTGGTCAAAATGCACAAGTGGAATGGATGGTGGAAGTCAATCTGCAGCAGGCACTCTGTTTTGCAGAAAAATGGTGTTTTGATGAATGAGGAAGTATTGAAGGTGGTTTGGTTGTGCTTTAGGTCAGTTAGGGAGTATGAAATGTGTTTACAAAGTTTTTTTTAGTTGCTCTTTGCAGGAATGAGAGTTATGGTTCAATATGCAAGTTTTCTTCTTATCTAAGCAAACAAAATACAAGTTGGGTTATAGGCCAATGCAGGCCCCTCAAGCATGCTGCAAACTTGGTTCTTGATCAGAGTGATTTGTGTACCAATGCTAGCCTCCAAGATCTGGCCCATGCCTCTTGGGTTTGTATTTGACATAAAGTGTACCTTTTCAAAAATGGCAAAAATGCTTTTTCCACTTAAAGGTTAATCTTTCATGTAATGACCAAATGAACAAAATAACATCTTGGCACAATGGTTTAGCATTGAATTATTGAGTGTGAGAAGGATTAGAGGCCTGTAATCTAGCTTGTACAAGTTGACTTGAAAAATGCCAATGTATGAACATGCCTTTGGTCATGAACAAAAGTGACTTTTGCCCAACTTTGTCAATTCGATTCTCCCTAACCACAAGGGTGTTTGAGAAGTTCTTGGACAATTTGGAAAGCTTGGAACGTGTACTACAGTCCATCTTTGTAATGCAAATTGAAATTCCAAGTGGAACCATATGAAAAGTGGCCATGAAGTTGGGCAAAAATCCTGCCTAGAATAGGTCAAAAAATTTCTAAGTTAAGAATGTTTTGCACCCTTGTTCCAAAAATCATAACTTGAGCTACAAGCTTCTTTTGAGGAAACTTTGTTAAATAAAGTTGTAGATTTCGAAATGGACTACAACTTTCATGTTTTGAGTTTTGTTTGAATCCAAATGTATCTTGATGAAAAAATGGGACAAAGTTAGGAAAAAATAAGGAAATTTTATAACTTAGAAAACTTCTAAGTTATGAAATTTCTTCATTTTAAACCCTAATTTGCAATTTTGGGTTTCTTGATGAACAAGTTTCATAATTTGACATGCCTTGATGAAAAATGAATCTTGGCACTTGATTTTGACCAAAAAGTCAAAGTTTGACTTTTCAGTATACAGTCAAATTTTGATCAGTTGACTGGAAAATTCATATGTCAATCCTGTGCATTTGGGGCCTTTTGAACTTGTTGAATGTTTCAATACCATGCCATTGAGTCCTTAAGTCCATATGTGAGCTTGGTTTGCCATTGGCTAGGTCAAACAGTCAAAAATTGCCTTTGTGCAGTCAAAACCCTAAAAATGACCATTTTGCCCTTTTGGTGATCTGATCAAATTTCTTGGGGAATTGTGATCCAAACTTGACCAAGTGGTTCATATGAGTTCATTATGTTGATGTGGGTCAAAAATCATGAGGTTTGACTGTCAATTGGCCACAGTTGACTTTTCCCCCAATACAGCTGATTTCTAGGTCAATTGTTCAATTGACTGGGCAAAGACTGGAATCAAGGCTTGAAACTTGATATGGATAAACTTGTGAGTCCAATATGAGGCATGAAAGTCACTTTGGGCATTTTAGGTCAAAACATCTTTGTGCAAACTCAAACCCTAATTTGGGTCAGTAGTGCAAGGAGGGGTCTTGAGCAGAGTAAACCCTAACTTGATCTTGAGTTCCAAGAGTCTTATGGTGAGAAAAATATTGATAAAATGAGAGGGAAAATTTTGGGGTACAACACCCTAGTTTGGAAGGAAATGGGGATTTATGACTTGGTGATGTTGTCGAAGACAGGATTGTCTTACTGCCCTCTTATGTTAGTGTCCTCGCTATACTTCTGGGACAGCGCCCACTTCATGTTACATCTTCCTTGTGGAATGGTGACCCCAACCCTCTTCTACATAGCAGCGATTACCGGCCTTTGACCGACTGGCGATTATTTCGACCCAGAAGATTTATCTGAAGATGCCATTGGGTTTTCAGCTACAAAGCCCATATACACCACATTCATCGTCCATTTTCATCATAAATCCTGCAACACTGTGTCGAGGTGGAACATATAGCTTTCTTGGCTATGTGGCTATCCCGCTTTGTCTTCTGCACCAAGTCACTTCAAGTAACTAAGAATATGTTCACGCTTGCAACACAGCTTCATCATGGCTACCCTCTCTGCTTGGCTGAATTGATTCTGGCCAATTTATACGAGTCCATCAGCAATGGCGCGACTCAACTCAAAGTCATAGGAGACAGGGCAAGCTTGCTCCTTTCTGGTCCCTTTTGGCTTCTTCAACTTTGGCTCAACTCCACCTTCGAATCTTTTCTTCCTCAGAAGATCAAGATAAATGAAGAGGCCCCAGAAATTCTGAACAGGAAGGTCGAAGGTACCAGGCTTTCTTTTCTGACTCCGACTGATGAGGGTCAGCAATTTGAAAAGGCCTTCACCATCTTTGTGATGATGTTTACAGAGCACAAAAATTTTGTTTCGACCATGGCTCCCTTCGCCAATCGAAAAGTTGGCCCATAATGGTTTACTAGACCATTACCTTCGGCTGATGAGGAGGACTTGGAGGACGAATATGTGGCCATTTGGGAGTCATTTCTTTGACCAAGAATCATGCCACTGAGATTTAAGAGTTCGAAGAATCAATTAAGTTTGATTTCCTACCAACCGAATCTTGTCTCTCAACAATTCGATATTGTCCAGTCACTCCCATCTCCCATCTACTCCCGAGAGAAACTGATATTATTTTATAACGCAGATTACTCAGAGGATGCTGCTACCAAGCACATTGGTAGGTACGTTGGTCGGATCGTACTAACTCTATTCGACTTCAATCTCAATTTTATATGTTCGCCCAATTTTGAGGGGTGGTGGAGGCAATATTATAATGAGGAATCCTTCGACGAGAAGGATTTCGCCCACCACCTTCGTGAGGCGTTCAAACTGGTCCTTGACAAGATCAAGAAAGGTAATATTTTCTTTCTCTTCTCCTCTTTGTCTTAGATTTAATCATTCAACGCCCAATTTATATTTGTTTCTTGTATAGATGTCAAGAGGACCAGCACAAAGAAGGCTGCTGAAAGCACCAAAGGGGCAGACCCTTCTGTTAACCCTTCGCCAAAGGTATTCACTTTCTGCTATACCTTTCTCCTTTACTATTTTCTGGTATAGATGCTGATGTCTTTGACTCTTGTCTTTCTGGGTGTTCAGAAAACGACTCCCAAGAAACGGAAGGTTCAGGAGATTGAAATCTCTAGTGATGAAGAAGAGGAGTCTCCTCTTGTTCCTATGAAGAGACAAAAATTAAAGAAACCAGCTCCCGCACCTGAGCCTTGTCCCAAGACAAAAATTAATATTACAGCTACCAAATCGAGGCCTCCTCCTATAGTCATCAGAGAGCCCACTGAGCAAGAGGTAGCCGCTAGGCTGAATAATCTTAGTGAGAGTGACAATTCCAGCCCAAGTGCCGAAGTTCCTCTTCAGGAATTTACTTCGATAGGCATCTGCTTACTTCCTGAACTAACCCCTTTTTTCCATAAGAATTATGAGAATAAAACTTCTTAATCTTCAAGATACTGCCGGTACTTCTAAACAGGCTCCTGTCGAAGGATCTGCCGCTCTGCTAAATAGTAAGGGAGACCCTACTTATAGGCCTTCTTCAGCAAAAGGCTCGTTTGTGAGCTTAGCTGGTGAGGTGAACCAAACTTCTGAGCCTCAACATGAGACCAAAGAGGAAGCAAATGAAGAAGGTCCTATAGGAGAACAGGAAGAAATTAGGGCTCCATTGGATGATGTACAGAAAGGTGAAGAAGAGAAGGCTACCGATGGTGTAGTTGTAATAGAGAGGGAAGGTATGTTGGAGGGGGAGAATAAAGATGAAAGAATTCCAGAGGCTGATGACAAAGAAGACACTACTGAAGGGGCCCAAAATCTTACAAACACTGAAGCTGCCCATATTCCAGCACAGGTAGCAAATATGATTATTGCTATTAATGAAGGTGCCCCTTCGACAGGGTCTCGAACCAAAGAAGATTTGGCCTTACTGAAATAGCAAAATCCTCTGGGTTATTTAACTGCCATTCTTGAAGGGCGAGAAAGTTCTTCTGATCACAGTGTTTCGACTGCGTCCGAAAAGTCAACCTCAACATCCCCTCTTGATGAGGCACTTTAGAAGGTTAAGGCGTAAATTTTCAAAAGAGATTTAATGCTAACTTTGGAGGGAGAACCTACTTCTCCTTCTTTCTTGAAGACCACTTTTAGGGTTATTGATCTCCTCATTTCTTCTTCAGATGTGGCTAGCATTATTTTGGATTTAACTTCCATCATTGACCAAGTGTCAGCAGACTATAATCGTCGAAGGACTCTTACTCGCGATATCGAAGAGGCCAACGGTCATGTAGCTGCTGCCTGGCACACTGCCACTGAATCAGCCTCCAAAGTAAAAGAGATGTCGAAGGCTCAAGAGGCTAGGAAGAAAGAAGCTAGGGAGATTGATCAAGATACAACTATAATGAGGGCGCAGATCAAAGAATTGGAGGCTAAAATTGCCACCAATGATAAAAGGAAGGAAGACTTCTTGCTGTTAATACTGAGTATGAAAGCCAAGAGGAACTTGATGAAGGGTTAAAACATCCTGATCGGGACCAAACGCTTGATGCTAAACTTGAAACCCTCCATCAGTCGAAGGCTCTGTGCGAACGGCGTCTGGAATTACAAAGGATCAAATACCTTCAGATCAAGGCTAATCTCCCCTTTTAAATCCTGGTTCTATATTTTTATAATCACCCATTGTAATGACATTAAGGCCATTTTGGCTATTTTTAATGAAATTTAAATTTCCGTTTTGGCATTTTCCTTATTCGATTGTGACTATACATTAGCTATTTTAACCTCTTGAAGCACAGGTCTATACTTTTTCAAGTATTTACCGTTTACTCTCAGAATTCTTTGATCTTCACTTAACTCCTCGATCTCATAGGCTCCACCAGAGAAAGTTTTGATAATTTTGAAAGGTCCTTCCCACTTAGGGGACCATTTTCCAAATATTTCTATCTTTTCGATCCATTGGAAGAATTACCTTCCATACTAGATCCTCAGGCAGAAATGTCTTAGGTTTTACTTTTCGATTATAGGATTTCTCAACCCGTTTCTTCTATAATCTCAAGAGGTCTAAAGCTTTCAACCTTTCTTCGTCTAAATCAACTAATTCGTCTAACATCATATTCCAATAAACTTCAGAAGGGATATCCTGATGTCTCTGAACCCTCGTTGACTGTAGACAAATTTCCACTGGCAATACTGCATCATGACCATAAGTTAGGTGAAATGGTGTTATTCCTGTAGCCTCTTTAGGAGAGGTTCGACAAGCCCATAAAACTTGATCTAACGTCTTGTGCCAGTTTCTTGGTTTCTTTCCCACGTGTTTCTTTATCAAACTGATTACTACCTTGTTTGCTGCTTCGACTTGGTCATTAGCTTGTGCATAGTAAGGTGTATAGGTTAACAGTTTGAATCCCATTTCTGTGGCAAATTCTTGCATCTTTCAACCAGTAAAGACTGATCCTTGATCTATCGTTATTGTTTCAGGGGTTCCAAATCTATATATAATGTACTTTTGAATAAATTCAATGACACTCTCTTGGTCTACATTGACTAAAGGAATTGCTTCAATCTATTTAGTAAAATAATCAATGCCCACCAATATGTATTTCTGGCTTTTAGAGGACGCTGGTCGAATCTCTCCAATAAGATCTAAAGCCCATTCTCTAAAAGGCCAAGGTTTCACAATCGAATGAAGTTCGCTTGCCGGTACATGCTGGATACCTGTGTGCACTTGACATTCTTGACATCCTTTTGCAAACTCAACATAATATTTTAACATAGTGAGCCAATATAGTCCTTGTCGAAACAACAGCCATTTCATCTTATGGCCTACTTGATGTGCTCCACATGCCCCAGCGTGTGTGGTAGAAAGAGCTATATATGCTTCTGTTTCACTCAGGCATTTCAGTCGCACGCCTTCAGGTGTTTTCTTGAATAACTCATTTCCCATTAGTATATAGCTTAGTGACCTATACTTTATTTTTCGCTCTGTCGAAGCCAGTGGATTCTGTAAACAATCTACTATAGGATTTCTCCAATCTTGTTCTGTTAGATTGTCTATGAATGAAATCTCGAAGTTTTCGTGGTCAGCGTGTCCCAACATTGTTGTTTCCAAATCTATTGGAGACAACTTAGTGGATGCTACTCTTCCTCCAACTTCGATTGTTTGTTGTAGTTTTTCTTTCGAAACTTTATACCCAGAAGCAATCTGTGCTAAATTATTAGCCACTTGATTTTCCAATCTGCGTATATGTCGAATGTTAACCACTTAGAAGTTCTTCAACAAACGCCTGGCTATTACGAAATACATGATAAGATTTTCTCTTATGCATTTGTATTCTTTCGTAACTTGTTTTAGGACTAACTCTGAGTCTCCCATTATTTCAACTCGAGTTTCCCCCAATTCCAACAAGATTTCAAGGCCTAGGATTAAAGCTTCATATTCAGCCTCATTGTTTGAACAATCTCCTTCGATCTTGTACTTAAATGTTGTTGGAATTTTGTTTGGAGAAATAATTAGAACCCCCACTCCAATTCCATCTTTATGACTAGAACCGTCAAAGTATAACTTCCAAGGTTCAATCTCCAAATAATTTAGTGACTCTTCTTTTATAGAGTGGTCAACTATAAAGTCTGCTACCACTTGACCTTTCACAGCCTTGAGAGGCATAAAGGTTAATGAATACTCAGTTAATGCAAGTGCCCATTTTCCAATTCTACTGTGCAAAATAGGTTTCGACAACATATATTTGAAAACATCAAAATGAGATGAAACGTAAACATCAACTGGTTTAATATATTGCTTGAGTTTTGTACATGAGAAGTAAAGACATAAACATATTTTTTCAACTTCGTTATATCTAGTTTCCGTATCATTTAAAACTCTACTGAGGTAGTAAATGGGTCTTTCGACACCATTCTCATCCTCTTGAGCTAACATGCTCCCTAAGGTTCTATCAGATGCAGCTATGTATAACCTCATACTTCTATTTCTACAAGGAGGTACCAGAATAGGTGGCTTGGTGTGGTACTCTTTGATTTTGTTGAAGGCCTCTTGTTGTTCTTGCCCTTATTCAAATCCTCCTTTGCTGAGTCGAAGTAGTGGTGAGAAGGCTTGCATTTTACCACTGAGGTTGGATATAAATCTCCTTAGGAAATTTATCTTCCCAAGTAGAGACTGCAATTCCTTCTTGTTGGTTGGCGCTTTGGCTTCCAAAATAGCTTTGGTCTTGTTATGGTTTATCTCGATTCCCTTTTTATGGACCACAAAGCCTAAGAAGTCCTCTGCTTTGACGCCAAAAGCGCACTTTAGAGGATTCAATTTCAGACCATAGCGTCTCATCCTCTCAAATGATTTTCGAAGATGGTCCATATGAGCCTTCCCTGAAACAGATTTGACAACAATATCATCAATATAAATTTGCATAAAAGTCTCAATAAAATCATGGAAGATCGAATTCATTGCTCTTTGATATGTTGCCCCTGCATTTTTTAGGCCAAAAGGCATCACTACCCATTCGTATGTGCCTAAGGCCCCAGGGCAACATAATTCTGTTTTCGACATATCTTCTTCAGCAATAAAAATTTAATTATATCCAGAGTATCCGTCAAGCATACTCATGTACTCGAAACCAGCGGCAGAATCGACAAGCATTTCTGCCACAGGCATTGGATATTCATCTTTGGGTGTTGCAACATTCATATCTCTGAAATCAATGCACACCCTTAAGGTACCATTTTTCTTTATAAAGGGTACTATATTTGCAATCCATTCGACATATCTGGTCGTTCGGATGAACTTGCATTTCAGCAGTCTTTCGACTTTCATTTTGATTTTTGATAGAATCTCCGATGCAAAGCGCCTAGGAGTTTGCTTGACAGGATTCTTTCCAGGTTTTGTTGGCAATTGTAGTTCCACCAAACTTCTGTCGAGACCAGGCATTTCGTCATAATCCCATGAAAAACAATCTTTGAACTCTTTTAACAATTGGATCATTTCGACCCTGAGTCCTGGATCCATCTTTGCGCTGATATACGTTGGCTTTTTTACAGGACCTTCGCCTAGGTTTACTTCTTCTAAGGGGTCTTGTGCTAGCATTCTAACACTGTTCGCCAACGGATCTTTTTCGAAACCTAGAGGATCATCATCATAGATGGCATCTAACCTCTGATTTAGTACTTCTTTTTCTTCCAATTTAGGAGGTTCTGGGTTGAAATCCTTCCCAGGGCCTTCTTGAGAAGATACCTGTTCATTGGCTTCAAGAGTCATATACTTGACTTCAGCCTCTAAGGCCGCTATAATTCTATTTTCGGCTACATATGCCAAAATCTTTTGTAGAGCTTGTGACTCAGTCATCATCACCAAACTCACTTCCCCATCCTATTGGCCGTATATCATCAACTCCTCCAAAGTCGATGTTTGATAAATCCTCTCTATCCCACTGAAAACCATAGTCAGAGTGTAGATAAAGAGAGCATAAAGCATTGGGTTCTAGAGTCAGATCGAATTCAGGAGGGCTGCATGGCCCTATAGGATCCAAATTCATGTCGAAGCTATTCTTTCCAATGTTGTTAACTTCGCCCAGGTAGTAACTTTGATCTTCCTTGATGTTTTCCATGATACCATCAGGACTCCATATTATAACCCTCTGATTCATCGAAGATGGAACTGCACATATGCCATGTATCCACTCTCGACCCAAGAGCTGATTATAATTTGGTTTTGCTGAAATCACCATAAACATGGTAGGTCGAAGAATTGAGCCCACCTTGAGATCCAGTTGTATAACTCCCATGGTGGGTCCAATACCCCCTTCGTAATTTGAGAGGACCATGTTGTGGGGCTTAATATCAGCATCCCTTTTTCCTAGTTTTCCCAGCATAGATTGTGGAATTATGTTTATGGTCGCCCCACAATCAACCAGGATTTTGTTTATAGTCACTTCCCCTATCTTTGCTCTGATAAATAGGGGCTTGAGGTGATTTTTCATCACCTCAGTTGGTGGCTCGAAGAAAACGTTCTTCTCCTCCACGCAGCCATTATTCATTACATAGTAACACATTGGCCTATGTCTGGCCATTTCTTGTTCGACCATCAAGTCGGTTTCCTCAACTTCGACCTGACGATTGTATTCCCTGAGCAGCACCGATATGATGTTTACCATAATGTCTAAAGTATCGTCAGATTCAGAGTCACCTTCGTCATTCGACCCACATTGTTCTGGCCACACCAGAGGTTTCCTCTCCAGAGGTTTCCTTTTCTTTCCTTTTCTTTGCACATTGGTGCTAGATTCTAGGTGAGACTCTGCTGCAGCCTCTTTCTCGGCCTTTCGCTGTCTTTGGAATCTTCGCCATTGTGAACGAGACATGGAATTCTTCCCCTTGTAGTTGCTCGATATGTGAGTCATTTTATTTAATGTAGTGGCATGGTACTCTTTTTGGTAATCCAAAGAAGAGCCCATTAGCACGTCGAACGTTCGCCACTTTTCTTCATTGGGCCTTTTTCTGCCCACTGTGTTGAGCCAAGTATCTACAAGTACATTAGTTGGAGGCTGAAAAGTTGGTGGCCCCCTTACCTGGTTCATGGATCCTTTTTGATGTCCCCTCCTGGGATCGAATTTGACTTCTGGATCCATTTTTGGTTGAGCATTGATGCTCTATTTTGCTTTCGCAGCTCTCATACCTTGTATGTGCCCTGCAGCTTTCTTGTCGAAGATAGAACTGCATCTGGGACACAGCATCACTTCTGACTTTTTCTTCTGGCATCGATGTAAAAAATATTCCAGGTCTTCGTTTTCTTTTGGAAATGTTGTTTTGTTCACTTCCTCCTGTCGAATGGCCTCTTCTGAATTCTTGGCTTCAGATACTTCGACCATGTTTACCTCCATGTTGCTCTTGGCAACGAGATTCAGTTTCTGCATCTTGGCCTCCAAGTTCTCTGTCGAACCTTTAACGGAAGCCAAGTAAGAACCTGTAGTGGTTCTCTTGTTGGAGCTTTCAGCAACTCCTTTGTTTCTGTTTGGGCCTTCAGTAACCCTTTTGCTTGAGCCTTCAACAATTCCTTTATTCAGGTTTAGGCCTTCAGTGGCCTTTTTTCTTGAGCCTTCAGCAGCTCCTTTGTTCAAGTTTAGGCCTTCAGTGGCCTTCCTCACCCCTTCGATAGTTTTCCTAGATATGTTTCCAGTAAAAATGCCAAATACGGGCTTGTTAACGAAGTCCTCAAAAACCTCAACCATATGGATTCCAATTGGTTCAGCATAATGTGCATCCATTTGTAGCGGGTTCGCGTCAATTTTCATTGTTGGCTTATCAGCGAACTTGAGCCTTCCTTCTTTGAGTGCTTGTTGAACAAGATCCCTGAAAAGAAAACATTGTGAGGTTTTATGGCCCAGAAAACTGTGGTATTTACAAAAACCTCTTTTCTTTCTTTTTTCTAAAGGAGGCATCTTTGCCCCTGAGGGCACTATCATTTGGCCATCTTTGACTAATAAATCAAATATTTCATCACATTTAGTGATGTCAAAACTATATGTTTTCTTAGGGAATTTGTCACTGTTCCTTTCAGACTCCACAGGATTCTTCCCATTTGAGGGCACTATCAATTTACAAGAGTATGGAGGCCCTTGTTTTAATTCGGCTAAATCTATCTCGCCTTCTTCGACATCTATAGGATCACTAGATTTCTCTGGATCGTCATCATCCATTTCGACATAGGCTACTTTTTCTCTTCGATGAGTTTTGGTCGCTTTAGCCTTTTCGGCTTTAAGGCGTTCTACTTGTCAAACTCTATCGGCCAGCTGGGCCATGTCTCTCAAGTATTAGGTATCTAACGTTTTCCTAATGGAATAATCCAGGCCCCTTGCTTCCATTTCGACCAATTCATGTTCAGGCACTTGAGTAAAGCACCTGGCTTTAAGCAGTCGAAACCTATTTAGATACTCGTCTATTGGCTCAGTGAATCTCCTCTTCACACTAGCCAATTCTTTTAGACTTATTTTGGTTTGTCCCATGTAAAATTTTTCATGAAACAACCTTTCCAATTGGTTCCAATTATGGATCGAATTGGCTGGGAGAGTAGTGAACCAAGTAAAAGCGTTCTTTGTTAGAGAACTTGGGAAATATTTAATCTTAAGGTTTTCGTTGTTTGTTATTTCACCAGCTTCTAAAAAATATCTCGCCACATGTTCGACGGTAGATTCTGTCTTATCCCCTGAAAATTTGGTAAACTTGGGGACTTTTCCCCTAGGGGGTAAGTCTGTTTGCAGAATATATTATGACAATGAGGATGTGAAGTTTGGTCTGTGAAAACCAACGTTCACCCCATTCTGAATCATAATCCTTTCGATCATGGCAGTCATATTATTATCTGTTCCATAATTTTGGTGTCGAACTTGCTGTATCAATTCATCAGCATTTTGGTTCCTATTCACCATAATCACTCCTTGATCGACTTCTCTAGGGATTGGTGGGGGATTTAGAGGTATTTCAACCCTAGGTTGTTCTATTTCTACTCTAGGGATCTGTGCATTTTGATTAACGGTTAAATCCTCTTCCACGATTACTCCTTGGTTTACTCTTATTGGTATTATTTGGGGTTGTCGAATAGTTTGGGGTACCCCAAAGAATTCAGCCATGCGCGTCATTTGCGCTGCCATTTGTTGATTCAACTGGGTAGTATTTTGTATTAGGGGGTTCAGCATTGTACTTAGGGTTTGTGCCAGCATTTGCACCTTGTCATGGTTGCTTTCATCCATCTGTTGCCTCAAAATTACTGTAGAAGCATTTGTGAGGCTTGGTATTGCATGTGACGGTCCTCCTAAAAGTTGGTTTCTACCCAAATTTGCCATACTGGCTCCAGATCCCTATAATGGTGATGACGTACTCACCAAAGGTTTTGAAAAAGTAGACGCATCGTTCATAAGGCTAGCCATTTCAGTGGTTGGCATGCCATATGGTTGTTCTCGACCCATCCAGGCTGTCAAAAATCCTAGGGGAACGTACGGTCGAGATCCTGGAATTTCCCTTGGTGGGGGTTTTCTTAGTGGACCTCTAGGACCTACATACGAAAGTAAGGGTCCTGTTTGATTTGTGGTTAACGTTGGTATTGAACCAACAGAAGTTGAGATATTTTCTCCAACGGTAGTTATAACTGTTGTTCCAGTAGTATTTGGTGGAGGTATTTCTCCATGATTTGGCTCATTAGCCATTCTACTTTCGCTATTTCTCTTCCTAACAGTACACTCGTTGGTTATTCTATCACTTCTTAATGACATGCAACATTGTATACGTATAAAAGGAAAGCAATAACATGAACAAAATAGATGATAAAAATTAGCAACGTCCCACCGGGTGTGCCAATTTGTTTACCGTGGTTTTTGGTAAACAACCGCTGATCCTCCAAAAAGGAAAGTCCTTTTGGTTACTCGCAGGATCGATCAAATTGATCCCAAAACATATGCTAACTTTTGTGCTGGTTTGATGTAAGAGTTGATATCTAGGAAGAACGCACGTTCGACCAGGGATATGATGTTTGTGGTTTTGGAAAATAAGAAAGTAAATAGAAGTGCAGATAAAGGTGCAAGAAAGTAAACTTTGCAAAAAGAAGATCGAAGCAATGTAAAAAGACTTTATTGATGAAAAGTGGTTTTTCCAATGTACATTCTCATTTATTCGTTCACACACAGCGGGTACTTGAATAATATTGAGTAACTAGCACAATAGGTTGAACACCCGGAAAAACTACACAGACTTCCTATTTTTATACTAAAATTGTGTAACTGTCGAGTGGTAGCTTCGCTCTAGGATGAAGGCAAGTGTCTTCTGCATGTCCCTCGATCTCTATCCTCCTGCCACGTCGCTTTCCCTTAACTGTTGGCGAACTTCCTTTCCTTCCAATCTTCAAATTCAAATATCCTTCATCTTTGGTGTTGACACGAAGGTTTGTTCTTCTAGTCGAAGGTCACAGGACCTTTCATGTCGAAGGCTTGATGGTGATGCCTGGTCAAATACCAATTTTTAACTCAGATATTTTCTATAAGTTTTTTCCATCCGTCGAAGCATTTTCCAGCTTGGCTTTATTTGTTCTATTTTTGGCCCATAAGGCCAATATATAGTAGGTGTCGAATTCAAGAGCCAACAGATGACCTGTGGAGTGAAAACCAATTCACAATTTTCTTTTAATTTTGTGACTTTGCTCTGCCTTTTTTCACGACTCTAACCCCTGTCTTTTGACTTGTATTTGTTCAATATATATTATAGGGTGAATTAGGGTTGTAAAAACATATCACAACTTTGAAAGTTTTGAAGATTTGATTTGATCTTCATGGCATATGTAAACTTGCTATAATGAGTCAAATTATCCCTTTCTTGTTCCAATTAGCCTTGATTCGAATTGATCATGATATCCTTGCATTATTTGATTGAGATCCAGTCCAAAAATCATATCACAACATATCTTTTCCATTATTCATCAATTATTTGATTTAATTGAAATTTTAATTAACAAAAAATCTAAATAAATTGAAAAATGAAGCAAATAACATGAGGTTGGATATTTGGGTTGTGGACCGTGCTATAAGTGAGGTGCAATCATGAAATGCTAGGCCTATTTGGTAAAAAATGCACTTTTGAGCACATTTGACTTTTGGCAATTTTGCAAAAAAGGTCAACTTTGACAAGGCATATATCTTCCAATTTTAACCCTAGATAGGTGTTCTTGGAATTTTTAGAAAGCTTAGGATGTCCCCTAAGCAACCCTTTTTGTCTCATTTCAATTGGATCTTCCATGTTCATGTATGAAGCTTTGACCCAAAAGGTGTTTTTGTTGACTTTTCAAAAGGACCTATAATGTAAAAATTCATATCTTTTGATGAGTGCATATTTTGAACTTGTGGGCTGAAGTTGAATTGTAGGGAATTGCATCCTCTTCAAAATGAGCCTTGGATGGAAAATTTCTGATAAAGTATGAAGAAGTTATGCTTGGTCAAAGTTAGGTTGACTTTTCCTACAAAACCCTAATTTAGCAACTTTTGGGAATTTGATGAATTTGGAGCATTCCTTGAGGAATCATGATCAAACCTTGATCAAATGATGGAAGTCACTTCAAAATGTTGATGTTGACCAAAAATCTTAAGATTTAACTGTATGTGGGCCACAATTGACTTTTGACCTAATATAGTCGATTCTCAAGCATTTGAGCAGTTGACTGAGCAAACTTCTTTGTGCAAGGCATGAAACTTGACATGGATGATCTTGGGAACATATTAGGACCTTAGGAATCATTTGAGTCCTTTGTAAATTCACATATCTTGATGAAAAGGGAAACCCTAATTTGAGGTATACTGCCTTAGGAGAGAGTTTGTTTGGTCAACTCTTAGACTTCCTTGAGCAACTTGGGGACCTCACTTGACATTTGTTGAGTAAAATGGGAGGGAAAACTTTGGGGTACAACAGCTGCCCATTTTCAATCTTCTTAAACCTGAGGGTGTAGATTGGCTGCTCTGCCTTTCGTGATCTGAAGGTGAAAGCTGATTGAACACTAGAGTGCCTAGAAATTTGCACTCGCATGAAGTAACACTAATTGGAGATATCGGGAATGGGCTTACAGATGCCATTTGGAAGTTGACGGAGAATCTTTGGAGATGGCTTAAAGATGCCATCCAAAAAATATGTCGATCGCCTAAGAGATTCCTTTGTGAGAAACCATATACCTGTTGTTGAGGGGGCCTTCGCTGGGGAATAATGATAGAGTCTAGGAGCTTCAGTTGTCCGTTACTCTACTGGGGAATGATTGAGGAGATGAGTGGTTTATTTGGTTAAGGTCCATATTGCACAATGACTTACTGAGGGAATATGAAATCAATCGTATCTGATCAGGTCCAGGTCTTACAGTGTTGTGGACTGCCGTCTGGAGATAAGAGAGAAGGAACCTGGATAGTAAGGTTATGAGAAGGAACCTGGATAGTAGGGTTGCTTCGAAATAAAATCCTGGATAGTAGGACTGTAAGAAGGAACCGGGATAGTAGGGTTACTTCGATATGAAAGCCGGGATAGTAGGGTTGTGAGAAGGAACCTGGGTAGTAGGGTTACTTCGATATGAAGAGCCTGGATAGTAGGGTTGTGAGAAGGAACCTGGATAGTAGGGTTACTTCGATATGAAAGCCTGGATAGTAGGGCTGTGAGAAGGAACCTGGATAGTAGGGTTACTTCTATATGAAAAGCCTGGATAGTAGGGCTGTGAGAAGGAACCTGGATAGTAGGGTTACTTCAATATGAAAGCCTGGATAGTAGGGCTGTGAGAAGGAACCTGGATAGTAGGCTTACTTCGATATGAAGAGCCTAGATAGTAGGGATGTGATAAGGAACCTGGATAGTAGGGTTACTTCGATATGAAAGCCTGGATAGTAGGGTTGCTTTGTGAGGAGTTTGGGTAAAACTGCATCTGAACCGAGAAGGAACCTGGGTAAGGTTACTTTGGGATAAGTTCGTGTAAAACTTCAAAATAAACCGGGGTAAGGTTATAAGTTTGTGTAAAACTTCAGGAGGAATCGGGGTAAGGTTACTTTGGGATAAGTTCGTGTAAAACTTCATAATGAACCGGGGTAAGGTTATAAGTTTGTGTAATACTTCAGGAGGAACCGGGGTAAAGTTACTTTGGGATAAGTTCGTGTAAAACTTCAGAATGAACCGTGGTAAGGTTATAAGTCTGTGTAAAACTTCAGGAGGAACCGGGATAAGGTTACTTTGGGATATGGCAGCCTGGATAGTAGGGCTGTGAGAAGGAACCTGGATGGTAGGGTTACTTCAAAGCGATAATGTGGATTAGTTGACCCATTTGATTTCGGGAACTGAGTTTCCATTAGTTGTCTGTAGATGTGATCTGTATAACTGTTGGATTTGCTGAAGCTAATAGTCTTTTCCTGCAAGAGATATCAAGGTTAGTTGTATGTGATGCATTAAATGCAAGGTGAGATGATGTTCTCAAAATAAATGAGATTATGTTGTATATGATATGTATGCGTATGTCATGATGTATGTTCATGAAATGATGTCGGGGTATGCTCGTGTTTGGGAAAATAAATCTATGACGGTTGCTGGAGATTTGCGAATATTCTGTTGGGAAGAGATGTTGGAGAAATAACTCTCCGGGGACCAAACATTCGGGGAAGAAATACTTTATTGGTAGACTTGCTGATCTGAAGGAAAAATTTAGCTGGGGATGAAATTCCGTTGCTGGAAGTGATGAGCTCTGTTGGAGATTGAGCTTCTATATCTGTAGAAATAAACTCCGCTTGGGGATAAGATTTATTGACTTGCCTGCGATTACGAACCTCGTCTAGGGATAATTATGTCCTGTTTCAGGAAAGCTAACATCAATGCCTTTGGATACCTTTACTTTGTGGGGAGTGTATGTACCAATAATTATGTTCCCAAGCTGACTCTATCCCGATACCTACTGGGCAAAGGAACTGTCGGGTTTGGCACTTCTTGTTTTTTCCTGTTTCTGGAATTACGAGTAATTGTCTTTTGTTTCTTATGAGCAGTAATCATTTTCAAATACATATATCAAAAAAAAATCATTGGACGTTCTTGTAAAACAAAACAGAAAAAGAAAAACAAATTGAAGTTTTTTGTGAAAATGACTTGTATTGATTTTGAAATTGGCCTATAATAGGAGTTTTGTACAAGGAGGTTGACGTCCTAGTAAGAGAACACCGCTGAAAGATAGAAATTATACAATTTGTGTAAAGGAAAGAAAAACAGCTATGTGAAACGACCCCATTGGGTTCCAACTCTGCTATTGCCTTTATATCTTCAAGCGTCTCATCACTTTGCTACTTGGCCGAAGGTTGATCAGATTGATTGGCGCCGTCTGAGCTTGATAGTCGATACCGAAGTCTGGTCGTAAGATGATCCAATGAGACATAGTGATACGCTTCAATCCCTAACTTTTTCCTGGATTTCCCTTTCGGGTTTTCAATCCACCGGGATACCCTTTTTTGCCCAAGCCTCCCTTTCGGGTTTTTGACTTGCCGGGTGTACAGATTTTCATTTTCATCCCTTACTTTTGCCCGAACCCTTTTGGTTCACTGGGAAGCCCTTATTTTTGCCTAGGCCAGTCGACCTAGAGGGTCTTTGATTATGCGTAGTATCTTTTCACTATGTTTGCATTGACAGGGTGAGGAAGGTCGTCACCATCCATGGTGGTTAGAATCATAGCTCCTCCCGAGAAAATGTTCTTAACCACAAATGGCCCTTCGTACATGGGAGTCCATTTGCCCCTGGGATCACCTTGCGGCAGTATGATGCGTTTGATCACCAGATCCCCGACTTGATATTCTTGACGCCTGACTTTCTTGTTAAAAGCCTTGATCATTCTCTTTTGATACGTCTGACCATGGCAGATAGCAGTAAGTCTCTTTTCATCGATTAGATTTAACTAATCAAGCCGGGTTTGGATCCAGTCGTCTTTGTTCAATCCTTCATAATCCTGAGAGAGGGTATCTAGACTTCTATGGGTAGGATTTCCTCCATGCCATATACCAGAGAGTAGGGGGTTGCCCATGTCGACGTCTGTGCTGAGGTACGGTACCCATGAAGAGCGAATGGTAACATCTCATGTCGGTCTTTATATGTCACCGTCATCTTCTGTACAATCTTGTTGATGTTCTTGTTAGCTGCTTCAACAGCGCCATTCATCTTCGACCGGTAAGGAGAAGAATTACGGTGTTGTATCTTGAACTGTTTGCAGAGCTCGATGATCATTGTGTTATTGAGATTCGTACCATTGTCAGTAATAATTCTCTCTGGCACACCGTATCGACAAATCAGATTATGTCGGATAAACCGCGCCATGACGTTCTTGGTCACAGTAGCAAAAGAGGCTACCTCAACCCACTTCGTGAAGTAATCAATGGCTATTAAGATGAAACGATGCCCATTAGACACAGTAGGTCTGATCTCACCGATCATGTCGATGCCCCACATCGCAAAGGGCCAAGGAGCTGTCAAGACGTTCAGAGGAACCGGAGGTACATGCACCTTATCATCATATATTTTGCATTTATGACAAGTTCGAGAGTGCTGATAACAATCGGCTTCCATGGTGGACCAGTAATATCCTGCCCATAGGATCTTCTTAGCCATGGTATGTCCACTGGAATGGGTTCCGAAGGTGCCTTCATGTAGATCTATGATGATCCTCTTTGCTTCTCCCTTGTCTACACACCGTAGTAGTGTGAAGTCATGGTTGCGCTTATAGAGGATTCCATTACTGAGGAAGAACTTTGCAATGAACCTTCTCAGAAACTTCTTATTGTTGACCGATGCCCCTTCGGGATACTCCTGAGCCTAGAGATACCTTTTGACTTCGTGAAACCAGGGTTTGTCTGCCACTTCTTCAGTGTCGATCTCACAACAGTGTGCTGGTTCATCCAACCTCTTAATGGTAATTTGGGGAGCTTCATTGTCCCATCTAACTTTGAACATAGAAGACATTGTAGCTAGCGCGTCCTCCAACTGGTTCTCTTCTAGTGGGAAATGTTCAAAGGTTACCTCCTTAAAGTGTGGGAGCAATGTCAGTACATACTCTCTGTAAGGAATGAGATTCGGGTGCTTCGTATCCCACTCGCCTTTGATCTGACTTATCACCATAGCAGAATCCCCGAATACACTTAAGAACTTAATCCTTAAGTCAATAGCAGCTCGAAGACCCATAATACATGCTTCATACTCCGCCATGTTATTGGTGCAGTTGAAACATAATCGAGCAGTGAATGGAGTATGACAGCCCTCAGGAGATATGATTATAGCGCCAATGTCGTTACCTAGTGCGTTTGAGGCTCCATCAAAATACGTAGACCATCGGGATCCTTCCTCAGGTCCTTCGTCCGGTCCAGGTTCTTCGTAGTCAGTCACCAACATGATATTCTCATCCAGGAACTCAAAATTCATGGACTGGTAATCATCCACGGCCTGATGAGCCAAATGATCAGCCAATACACTCCCCTTTATTGCTTTTTGGGTTGTATATTGTATGTCGTATTAGGTTAAGATCATTTTCCACCTTGCAATCCTTCCGGAGAGAGGGCTTCTCGAAAATATACTTGATCAGATCCATCTTTGATATCAACAAGGTAGTGTGAGTCAGCATATACTGTCTCAGTCAGTGAGCAGCCCATGCCAAAGCGCAGCAAGTTTTCTCAAGCAATGAGTATCGTGTCTCACAGTCGGTAAACTTTTTGCTAAGGTAGTATATGGTGTGCTCTTTTCGACCAGCACACACCCCATTGAATTGTCTAGTACTATCGAGTATAATATCAAAGGTCTTCCTTCAACTGGATGCATCAGAATTGGTGGTTCTCGAAGGTATTCTTTGATTCTTTCGAAAGCGGTCTGGCATTCATCATTCCACTTTACTACTTGATCTTTCTTCAGCAGCTTGAAGATTGGCTCACAAGTAGCAGTCGGATGTGAAATGAACCTGGCGATATAATTCAGGCGTCCCAAGAAACCTCTAACTTCCTTCTCTGTACGGGGAGCCGGCATTTCTTGTATGGCCTTTACTTTCGCAGGGTCTACCTGAATACCCTTGTCACTGACGATAAAACCCAGAAGCTTATCAGATCTTACCCCAAAGGTACACTTGTTCAGATTCAACCTCTTCTTGTATGTCTTCAATTTGTCGAACAGCTTTTGGAGATTATCAAGGTGTTATTCCTCAGTCTGAGACCTGGCTATCATGTCATCAAGATACACTTTGATCTCATGGTGAATAATATCATGAAAAAAAGCGACCATGGCACGCTGATAGGTTGCCCCAGCATTCTTCAACCCAAAAGGAATCACCTTATAGCAGAAGGTGCCCCACTGTGTGATGAAGGTTGTCTTCTCCATGTCTTCAAGAGCCATCTTGATATGGTTGTAGCTATAGAAACCATCCATGAAGGAGAAGATTTTTTATTGTGCGGTGTTGTCGACCAGAACATCAATGTGAGGAAGTGAGAAGTCATCCTTGGGGCTTGCCCTATTCAGATCTCTATAATCTATGCTCATCCGTACCTTATCGTCCTTCTTAGGTACCGAGACGATGTTGGCAACCCACTGTGGATAGGAAGTGATAGCTAAGAATCCTGCATCAACATGTTTCATGACCTCTGCCTTGATCTTCTCTAACATTTCAGGGCGCATACGACGGACCTTCTATTTAACTGGAGGACAGTCTTCTTTAGTCCGCAGGCGATGTACCACAATATCAGTGTCCAAACCAGGCACGTCTTCATAGGACCATGCGAAGATCTCAACATAGTCGTGCAACATCTGTATCAGCCTTTATTTGATGCTAAGCTCCAGATT
Organism: Vicia faba; assembly: GCA_948472305.1. Taxonomy (NCBI): domain Eukaryota; kingdom Viridiplantae; phylum Streptophyta; class Magnoliopsida; order Fabales; family Fabaceae; genus Vicia; species Vicia faba. The sequence goes on from OX451738.1 coordinate 1,139,602,404, forward strand.
TGCACCTATTTTAACCTCTTTTGTGTCTTCCCCAGTACCCAAGTTTACTGTCTCAACCGACTCTTCATGAGGCTGTATGGCCCTTTCTTCCTGCTGTAGTAGTCTAGCAAGTTCTCCAGGCACCTCATAATCATCCTCACCTTCGTCCTCGGCTTGGTTGATCGGATTTTTGAAGTCATAACTGACAATAGCAAAGTTGTTATCAATGGGATCCAGAGTGGATATGGATCTGCATTATGATACGTGAGTGTGTGTAAGAGAATAGCTGTTTTGATAGAGTGGAAAACAGAAAAGAAAAATAGAGAGCACAAAATTTGTATGAAAGAAACGTCCAATGCTTTATTAATGATTATGAAATGAAAAATAATAGCCCTCACAAGAAAAGCCAAGGTGCCTCGGGCAAGGCATCGGGCCGTAAAGTTTCAAATTGTTTGTTACAAATCTAAAACAGGTAAGAAAATTACTCCGCAATAAAATAAACAGGTATAAAGTCCTTAGCCGTCCAATTACTCGGTCCACCATTGGTAGTTGAGTAGATCCAGCTGTCAATGTCTGAGTCCACTTCGTTGTCTTCAATGGCGTTAATCCCACGATTGCTGATGCGTAGGGGAGGTCCTCCAACCCGAGCACGTCTAACAGCCCTTTGAGCCTATGTAGTAAAGCCCAAACCAAATTTATCAGTTTTATGAGTGAAATCAGGGAGCTGACCCCAATTGGCACACCCACCTTCTTCAACTGCGGCCTTGGCGTCCTTGAGAGAAGCCATCCTCAAAGGAGGTTTGTTGCTAGTAGTTTCAGTTGATGCCAAGATTTGAGGGACCTCTTCAAAATTCTGACAAGGAGTTTTAATGAATTCCCCGTCCATCTCTATGTAGCGGAAGGAGTTGAGGTGACTCACCATATATTCTTCTTCACCCCGCATTGTGACAATCTTTCCTTTCACCGGATACTTCAGCATTTAGAGGAGTGTGGAGGTGACTGCCCCAGCCTCGTGGATCCAAGGACGACCCAAAAAACAAGAATATGATGGCCTGATATCCATCACATAGAAGGTGGACCCAAAAGTCTGAGAACCTACTTTGACAGGGATGTCCACCTCCCTGTGCACCATTCTCTTTGATCCGTCAAAATCCCTTACCATAATGTTACTAGGCTTTAGAGTTAAACCTTCGCAATCCAACCGGTCTAATGCCTTCTTCGGCAGAACATTTAGTGAAGAGCCAGTATCTACCAGCACATGAGCCATAGTGGTGCCCCTGCGTTCAATCGAGACATGCAGAGCATCATTATGCTTCCTTCCTTTCGGAGTCAAATCTACATCTGAAAAACCTAGCCCATTATCAGCAGTCAGGCTGGCCACACAATCTTTTAACTGATCAGCTGAAGTTTCCTGCGGCACATGCGCAGTCTTGAGAAATGCAATCAAAGCCTTTGCATGGGCTTCAGAACACAATAGCAGAGACAACATGGATATCTTTGATGGGGTCTTCCACAGCTGCTCGACCACATTGTAGTCGCTCTTCTTAATGATTTTTAGTATTTCCTCCATTTCTTGCTTAGAGGCTTCCACAACAATTTACTTAGGTGCCTCTGTCCGGGCAGGCTCGCCTAAAATTTCCTTGCCGCGGGTATCAGACGATTTGTCGACAGGGGTAATAACTGGAGTAAGAACAGGAACGGTAGCCGATGTACTAGCAGGAATAACAGGTGGAATGACAATAGGTTTGTTGACAGTCTTAGGGGAAATCTCGGGAGAGAAGACCCTTCCACTTCGGGTAACTTTGTTGGTTCCGACAATGTTACCAACATCAGGATCAACTTATTCATCTTTCAAATCTTGTTTGATTCTATGATAGTACACATCGGCTCCATAATGCCTCGGGACAGCTTTGTCTGAGACATACGGGACAAGACCAGGAACAGTAATTATTAGCGGAGCAATTCTTGGAGCAGATGTAATCCTAACAGGTCTTCTCGAGGAGACCTTGGAAGGATTGGCATAAATGTTTATAATGGCAACATCTTCAGATGGAACAAAGGGAACCAAAGTTTTCTCAAACAGGATTTCTTTACTATCTATCAGGCATTGGACACCTAACTTCAGCAAACGGAAACCAGCAAGTAGAAACGAACACATGTGGCAACCTTCACCATAACTCAGAAATAAACCGGCCAACAGCAAATTCTTCTTGACAGTCATGAGAGGAGTAGAAACTTCATCAACAGAGGTAACGAACAAATCAGTATCAACGACATTAACTCCACCACCGTGTTTAGGCATGGGAGCAGTTATGACATTTGGCTTCTCCGGAGCATCGAAATCTATCTCCTTGGCTTCAATCAAGTCTTGTACTTTGTTTCTCAGAGCCTAACAGTCATTTGTATCGTGGCTAGGACTCTCAGAATGATAAGCACACCGGGCATTCGGATTATATCGGCGAGATGTAGTATTTGGATTCTTGGGAGCCTCTCTTAAGGTTGCCAAGTTGGATCTCAGCAGATGAGGTAGAACTTCAGCCAATGTCATGTTGATGCGGGTAAACTGCCATTGTGGTATTTCCACCCTTTGTGGATTGTTGCGTTGTAGAGCAACTGCAGGTCTATGTATCATCACGGCACTTACTGTCTGACGTTGTTCAGCCCTGTTCTGACCCCTCGGGCTGTAGATGGCACTGGCTTCCTTCTTACCAGCAAAAGGCTTCTTTACTGAACTTGAAGAGGCATCCTTCTGTATTTTGCCGCTTCGAATCCCAGCTTCTACTCTTTCCCCAGTTAGGATCAACTCAGTGAAACCAGCTGATGAGTTGCCGATCAAATGATTTAAAAATGGACCAGATAGCGTCCCTAGAAACATATCAACCAACTCCCTATCAGACAACGGGGGTTGAACTCTCCCAGCCAAGTCTTTCCATTTTTGTGCATAATCTTTAAAGCCTTCACTTGCACCCATGGACATACTCTAGAGTTGAGTACGAGTGGGAGCAAGGTCGGCATTATACTGATACTGCTTGTAGAAAGCAGCAGCCAGATCTTCCCATATTCAGATATTTGCTCCCTCTCGCTGGTAGAACCATTCGAGTTGAGTCCCTGACAGACTATCTTGAAAGAAGTGAACCCATAGATTTCTATCAACTGTGTGGGGCTGGATCTTCCTGACATAAGAACGGAGATGGAGTTTTGGGTAGGATACCCCATCATACTTAACAAAAACTGGAGCTTTGAACTTCTGCGAGATGACCACTCCTGACACTAATCCCAGTTCTTTGAAATCTAGTCCAGGTATCCTCTGAACTTCCATGGCACTCAGACGGTCTTCTAGTTGTTTGTATTTATCCTCAGCAGGAGGATATTGTTCATCGTTATAATCAGTATCATTGTCAGAGACTGCAGGACTAAGGTCCTTCTCTTCTTCTTGATGCCCTGGCTAGATACATGAATCGAATCTGGAATTAGTCGTCTACAGATATGCCCTGGCTGGATACAGGAATCGAATCTCTAAACTCTTCATGAAGACATGCCCTAGCTAGATACAGGTGTCGAATCCATAATCAATTATTCACAGATATTCCCTGGCTAGATACAGGAATCGAATCTGGAATTGGTCGTCTACAGATATGCCCTGGCTGGATACAGGAATCGAATCTATAAACTCTTTATGCAGATATGCCCTGGCTGGATACAAGCATCGAATCTACAATCAATTACTCACAGATATGCCCTGGCTAGATACAGGAATCGAATCTTAAAATAGTCGTCTACAGATATGCCCTGGCTGGATACAGGTATCGAATCTCTAAACTCTTCATGTAGATATGCCCTGGCTGGATACAGGTATCGAATCCACAATCAGTTACTCACAGATATGCCCTAGCTGGATACAGGAATCGAATCTGGAATTAGTCGTCTACAGATATGCCCTGGCTGGATACAGGTATCGAATCTCTAAACTCTTCATGCAGACATGCCCTGGCTAGATACAAGTATTGAATCTACAATCAGTTACTCACAGATATGCCCTGGCTAGATACAGGAATCGAATCTCTAAACTCTTCATGCAGATATGCCCTGGCTAGATACAGGTGTCGAATCCATAATCAATTACTCACAGATATGCCCTGGCTGGATACAGGAATCGAATCTCTAAACTCTTCATGCAGATATGCCCTGGCTAGATACAGGTATCGAATCCATAATCAATTGCTCACAGATATGCCCTGGCTGGATACAGGAATCGAATCTGGAATTAGTCGTCTACAGATATGCCCTGGATGGATACAAGAATCGAATCTCTAAACTCTTCATGCAGATATGCCCTGGCTGGATACAGGTATCGAATCTACAATCAATTACTCACAGATATGCCCTGGCTAGATACAGGAATCAAATCTGGGATTGGTCGTCTACAGATATGCCCTGGCTGGATACAGGTATCGAATCTCTAAACTCTTCATGCAGACATGCCCTGGATGGATACAGGTATCGAATCCACAATCAGTTACTCACAAATATGCCCTGGATGGATACAAGAATAGAATCTGGAATTATTCGTCTACAGATATGCCCTGGCTGGATACAGGAATCGAATCTCTAAACTCTTCATGCAGACATGCCCTGGCTAGATACAGGTATCGAATCCACAATCAAATTACTCACAGATATGCCCTGGCTAGATACAGGAATCAAATCTGGAATTGGTCGTCTACAGATATGCCCTGGCTGGATACAGGTATCGAATCTCTAAACTCTTCATGCAGATGTGCCCTGGCTAGATACATGTATCGAATCTACAATCAATTACTCACAGATATGCCCTGGCTGGATACAGGAATCGAATCTGGAATTAGTCGTCTACAGATATGCCCTGGCTGGATACAGGTATGGAATCTCTAAACTCTTCATGTAGACATGCCCTGGCTGGATACAGGTATCGAATCTACAATCAGTTACTCACAGATGTGCCCTGGCTAGATACAGGAATTGAATCTGGAATTAGTCGTCTACAGATATGCCCTGGCTGGATACAGGTATCGAGTCTCTAAACTCTTCATGCAGACATGCCCTGGCTGGATACAGGTATCGAATCTACAATCAGTTACTCACAGATATGCCCTGGCTAGATACAGGTGTCGAATCTTGAATTATGACAGTTGATAGTAATCATCTTTGGATTGACCTTTTCCTGAAAAGGCAAAACATCAGTTGTGTGCAATGTAATGATGTATGAAATGCATGATGTCATGATGTTCAAAATATAAATGAGATTGTGTGTTATGATGCGTATATGCATATGTAATGATGTTCAAAGACAACTGAGATAGTGTAGTATGTAGGTAAGCAGGATGTATAAAATGTGAAATGTTTATGAATGTATTTTCGTCTAGGAAAATAAATCCTTGACGAATGTCGGGAGCTGAATCCTGGGCTGATGTTGAAGAGTAGGGTTCTCCGTTTCTGCTGGGGATGATTGCAAGAATACCGGTAGGAGAAGATGACTCCGTTGGGGAATGAACTTGTTGGAGAGATTACTCTGCGGGGAATTACTCTGTGGGGAAGAGATGTTTCGCTGAGAATTTGATGATAACTCCGCTGGGGATACCGTTGATAAACTTCATTGGGGAATTTGATGAACTCCGCTGGGGACGATCTTTCCGTGGTAATTAGCTGAGGATAACTCAGTTATAAGCTCTGGTGGGGAATAACCTTTGAATAAAGTCGGGGAGAAGCTTTTGTACTCTGTAGGGGATAAGCTTCCAGAATCTACTGGGGATAAGCTTCCAGAATCTCCTGGGGATAAGCTTCTCAGATCTACTGGGGATATTGATCCAACTCTCCTGGGGAAACTTTTGAACTGTACTGGGGAATGGCTCCACTGGGGTGTCTGGTATTCCACCGGGGAACAATCTTAGATCAAGACTGCCGGGGATGCTTGCTTAGGAACATCTGTATACTCCACTGGGGAATATTGAGATCTTCTGGGGATACCCAACTTCCTTAAGGCTGACAGTAGACTAACTCTGCTTGGGGAGAGCGTTGCTGACTTGCTGGAGAATACTATGCCTTTTTGGGGCTGATGGAGACCACCTCTGCTTGGGGAGTATTGCTGAATCTGATCCTACTCTGCGGGGAGTGGAGGCATCTTGGTCGTTCTTCAGCCGAACCTACCTTGGTACCTTGGTGGGCAAAGCAACTAGATCGCTTAGACAATTCTGATTGCCCCTGTTTCTGTGGGAGAAGACGCCTGTGGAGGCCTTGATAACTGTTGATCGACAAATCTTCTTCTGGTAGGCTAGTGACGAGATGACGGGACATAGTCGTACGCTTTAATCCCTAATTTTTGCCTGGACCGCCCTTTCGGGTTTTCAGTCCACCGGGATACCCATTTTTGCCCAAGCCGCCTTTTTAGGTTTTCGACTTGCCGGGTGTACAGATTTTTTCATTTTTCATCCCTTATTTTTGCCCGAACCCTTTTGGTTCGCCGGGAAGCCCTTATTTTTGCCTAGGTCAGTCGACCTAGCGGGTCTTTGATTGTGTGTAGTATCTTTTCGACTATGTCCATGCTCTCAGAGTGTAGGGAGGTGCCCCTGTTGTTGTGTTGCCATGTGACCAGAAGATCTCCGTTTGATCAGGCAAGATTCGTAGCTGGAATTCGTGCCCAATTCCCCAAGTGATTCAGATGGAGATCTGCCCCTGGCTATTTGGCATTTTGAGAGATTCTCCGAATCTTGACTTAACTGCCCCAGATGATGGACAATGATCATGCCATGCCCCTTGATTGGAGGTGCTTTCGTTCATTAGACATTCGCCGTGCGAATTCCTATGCTGTTCAAACAAATAGTCACATGTGCAAGCAATGTTATTTCAAAAATGCAAAGCTTATGTTTGTCTTGAAGTTTTTTTGAAAATGCATTTTTTTCAGTAAAACCAGCAAATTTTGTAAAACGTGATGTCAACTCATTATTTTACAGCGAGCCTTAAGGAGTCAGGATACCTTTCGTAACAGTATGCTTTCGAACTAACCCATGCTTCAGCTAGGACTTTTTAGGGTTGTAACGTGGCCTGGTTCACGGTTTAAGAAACAAAGGATAAAGGCTCAAAATTATATTTGTACCCACCCGCTCTTCGTGATGTTCTTCAAACCTAAACTCAGCTAATCGTGCGTTAGACCTTGTTTGAGTCTTCGTCCTGATATTCTAATGATTGTTCGGATATTGACAGTTTATCTTGACTAGGCAGTCATTTCCCTTTTTTTTTGGTTGAGGGTTTGTATGACCTCTTTCTTTTTTTTTATTTTATTATCCCTGTTTTTTGCCTGAACTGTTTCTTTTGGTTTTTACAGTCAGCGGGATGCCCCAGTTTTTGTAAGTCTCCTTCATAGGTTTTGACTTATTGGGCTTTTGTTGTTGAAGGATGATGACTGGCTATTTTTATGATTATTCGGAACCATCACTGTCTTTCATTTTGCAAGGACTTCTTTGGTGTCATTCGTTGTGCACTTGGATCAACTGAGAGAACTACCCTGCCCCAGGTTATAATTAAGGGTTTTATTTTTTTGAAAAGAAAAAAAAACTCCTACTTCTTTGGCTCGAAGGGGTTGACGAGGGATTATCTTCCTTATAACTCCAGTGTTTAGGAATTGAAACAATGCCTGTACCTCATCAGCAGGGTCTATTCAAAAGCATACTGTAGATTGTGGTATCGTTTTCGTCATCCTCCCTCAAGAGGCTTAGGACTTTTCAATCAAGAGTTGATCATTACAAAAATATGAAAACAGTTTGCATATAGCGAATGTGAATATATTGATTCAAAAAAGACATATGCGATGCATTGATAAAGTAATAAAGTTTGCTATGACAATAATTGTTTGAACAATCAAAGAAAAATACAACTTGAACATTCGAATGAACAAAAGTTTTTTTTCCAATCCTAGGACTTGTCACTTCAAATGGTGAATCTTGCAGGGACAGTAGAAGAACTCGACCTGACCATCTGGGGTGAATTCCACTGCTCCTTCATCAATCAAGTCCTGGATATTGTTCTTCAGAGACCAGCAGTCGTTTGTAGCATGCCCCGGGCTGTCAGAATGATAAGCGCAACGAGCGTTGGGGTTATACCTTGAAGGTGTCTTGTTGGGATTCTTAGGAGGGTCCTTTAGTGTGATCAGATTCAATCTCAACAGGCGTTGTAAGGCTTGAAACAGCGACATGTTAAGCTGGGTGAATTGCCTCTTAGGCTTTTCTGGCTTGCTCTGATCAACCCGTTGTTCTTGGCGAGGTCGTTGTTGGACCTGTGAAGTAGCAGCAGCCTGGAGAGGTCTATTCATTGAACCAAACCTTTGACTTCTTGGAGACTGATTACCGGTTTGGTCTCCAACCTTGACTACTTGCTTCATACTGTCTTGCAGGAGCCGGTTGATCATAGTTCTCAACTCTTCTTGCTCCCGAGCTAAGCCTTGGATAAGGGCCATCTTCCCTAGCATCTGAGTCCTCATTGCATCTACCTCAGCTTGCAGATGTTTCAACCGTTCATCCTTACTATCTTCTGGACTGTTCTTGACCAAATTCCCCATGAGGAGTGTTCTCAACTCTTCCTTCCCCTTGGATAGGCTTAGGAAGATCTCCTTGAACTGAGTCTCTTGAAGATCTTGGTTGTCTGGTTGGAAAGCCATTGCTGAAATAAACAGCGAAGAAGGTAAGCAACCTGTAGAAAAGAGCACTTGTTATGCACATGATGCATGATATGCTATTTATGCAATGCATTCAAGGGTTCGAAAGTTCAAATTTGTTGTAGACAAAAAGAGAACACACGTTATATTAGGGAATAATCTGTTCAGTACATCAAGGCCTCATGGGCAAAACATTACAAAATAATTAATCCCAAAAGACACTGTGCATCCTCTTTGGAGCGATGTAGGTGTTGAGAGTCTTTTCCTCGTGGAGTAGATGGGTGAGCTCCAAGACCTTCTTCTCACTGGCATGTAGACTGGTTTCAAGAGAATTCCGCTCTTCCTTTAGTTGGATCCAGCTCTTTTGCATTTCTTCCCAAGATGTTGGCATGTCAGGATGTTGAATGGTGTACGGCACCTCTCCTTCCAAAACTGGCTCTTTGATCACGGGGAGAACATGAGGATATGGCATCACCAACTTCTGGGAGCGGGCTCGTACCCACTTGAGATAAGGCTCAAGGGGAATGGAGTTCTTGTGCCCCAGTGTCTTGCTATCTACCCTGTTGGGCATCCTCCAAGCTCTGATAAATCTCTAGCGAAGTCCTTGTGCATCATTGTCGAAGTTAAAAACTATGTCAGGAATCAACATGTCATGAGGGCCATCCCTCCGAGCATATCCAAACTGTCTCAAAGCCAGACATGGGTTGTAAGTAATACCCCCTCTAATTCCAAGTAAAGGGACATTAGGAAACTCTCCGCAACGATCAATGATAGTGACATTTTCTCTGGACCGAGAACACCAATGTATATCAGCATGTGTAAGAGTCATTAATCGTTGTGACCATCTCAAACCCCGCTCGTTCTTCAAAACTGATTGCGGAAGGTGCGAAATAAACCACCTTGCCAGGAGAGGAGTGCAGCACATGAGAACACCTCTTTTTCTCACGGTTCGAGTGTAACATGAGTGGAGGATGTCCCCAAGCAACGTAGGTCTAGGGTTCCGGACATGAAGATCTTGACAGCATTGATATCTATAAGCTGATCTGGATTCGGGAACAACACCAACCCATAGATAAGGAGTGCCACAACTTCTTCAAAGGCTTGTAGGTCAAGGGAATTCCAACATTCTTGGGCCTTCTCAAACAGGAACTTTGCCAAGAATCCTTTGATACCACTTTTAACTTCCCAATGTCCCTTGACGTCAGATGGTTGTAGACGTAATGCTTTAGCAACCTCTTCAAGTTTTGGCTCCTTTTCTGTACCGTTGTAGGGTAGTTGATTGAGAATGGGAATCTTCAGAAGCTGAGAAAACTCTTCCAAAGTAGGCACCAATTGATAATCTGGGAAAGTAAAACAGTGGTGCAAGGGGTCAAATAACTGGAAGAGAACTTTTATCATATCTTCTTCAATGTTGGTGTTGACCAAGCTGATGAGTCTACCATGCCTTTCACTGAAGGAAGAGTTCTCGGGAATCCTGGATGCAAGCTCCTTAAGCTGAGGAGGGATCCTTACAAGGTTGATCTGAATTGTCTTTCTGCGGATAGTTTCCATGTCCTATAAAACAAGAACAAAGATGAATATTCGAACCCTTGAAGTGGTTAGTAAATGCATATGATGTTGTATGATGTTATGATGTTATGATAAAAAACACAACACAAGTATCCACCAAAAGCAAACATGATAAGGCACACAAGTCACACCAGACAGCCCTTAGAGTTTAGGCCAGCATGAGGTCTAGGTACTACCCTCTTGAAGTTGGTGGGCTCAAAACCTGTCCTATCAAACGTAACCGGGTTCTAAGGAGCTCAATATCATTGGGTTGTTTTCTATGTTTATTGCTTTGATTTAGCCACTGAACTGGCGATCAAAATATTCCAAGAAAACAACCCTCAATGAGTGTAGTATCGAGTATCTACCAACTTCCGACTGCACCAAAGTCGGTCATCTCACTACCCCTAAAGAGCCCAGGATGGTCAAGTAAGGTTCCTAAGGTCAGTTGATGCTTCACGACACCACGCGGCGGCCCCGTACTCTCCTTGACTTGACTCAAGGGTTATCGGTACTCACCAAAGTGCCACATCAACGTAGCAAATTGCTTCAACCGTGTCGGTATACCCCACACAGTTCCCTCACAATTTTGTTGCTACTTTCTAAGAGGTATCCCCCAGATCCGGGTTAAGATCTATAGAACTCCGAAACAGGCCCACAATTTTAAAGCAAACAAAACAAGCAATTGAAAACATAAGAGTGATCTAATCCTAAGGTACACCTCACTTTTATAAGTCCCCAGCAGAGTCGCCAGTTTTGTGATCGGTGGAAATAGAACTGACTGTTTAAACCTGGTTCGCGAAATGTCGCGGTAAGCAAGAGTCGCCACCGTCTTTTATGTTCTCCAACATGGAAAGGACAAAAGCACAGCCAAATTCCTTCTTTGAGAATGTTTCTCGCTTCGGGAGGTAGATTTATAGAAAGGGAAGGTGTTAGCACCCTTTCTATCCATGATTATCCACGGGCTCTTAGGTACTTGCTCTTATGTTTTCAAAATTTGTTTTCTTTTCAAGTGTGTGTGGGTTTTGAAAAAGTTTCGTTTGAAAATTTTCTAGGTAACTCTTGTATCTGTCCTCAAGAGTGTATGAAAAATTTGTTTGAAAACTTTTTGAAAGTGTCAGTGTGAAAAGTTGTTTTTTTTGTTTGTTTTGAAAAGAGCAAGTACCCATGAGATCTACCTACTCTAAGGAATTAGGCTGTGTAAGAGTCCTTTAGACAGTACTATCCCACCATTGAGAGGTAGGTAGCACCGTCGTTGGAGTTGTTCGAGTCAATTCGATTATAAGGGACGTGTGTGGTCACCGAAGAAATAGTAGGACACCTTAGAAGTAACCCTAATGTCCTAGATCCTTTTTATCCGAGGCAACCGTTTCGAGGCAACTGGATCTTAGACAGGAGGGCGACCTCTAAAACACCCTATACTTGACGACCACGTTTGAGGCAACCAGTGAGGCGTACCCTAGGAGTGGCATGTGCATGTGTGTTGTTTCAGTTTATATTTATCTTTGAACATGCATTTGTGAGCTACGAGTTGATTTTAATTTGTCATACAAATCTTTCATGCATTTTTAACAGTTAAGAGTACGGAAAATAAAGTGCGGGAATATGAATCTACGCTATTACAAGGCGCAGGTCTATACATCGCCAAAAAACATAACCCGTTTTGGAAAATAAATGCGGGAACGTAAAAGAAAGCAATAAAATCCTAATTAACTATTACATCCTTGGACAGTTACATAAATGATTAAAATAAATAACTCGCGAATAAAAATTAAATCAAGACGTCCCTAGGGTTTTGACCCTTTTGAGAAATAAAGAATTTAAGTTTGTCCTTTTTTGCAATTAATTTAAATATTAAACCTAAACCTAATTAATCAATTAATTAAAAGAAAAAAGTATTTTTTGTGTTTTATGTTTTTTAATAAAATAAAAGGAATTAAAAAGTTAGTAAACAAAACCCTAATTCTAAACTAATTTTATTTATTGATAAAAGATTAAAGTGAACCTAATTTAACTAAATTAATTAATTTACATTTATTTACAAAAATAATAATAATTAGTAAAAATAATGAATAATAAAAATATTATAAATATTATAAATATTTAAGTTTATGAATTTAATATGAAAAATAATTTGTTTATGAATTAATAATAATAATTAATAAGAATTAATGAAAATTAGTAAAAAGAAAATAAAAGGAAAATTGAAAGAACCAGGGGGGTTGATGGACCCCAAATAGGAGGTGTGAAGAAATTGCTGGCCCATTTGCTTCATAAGCCTGCTTTGACTTTGGGAATCGTCCAGGTACGCGTGGACTAAGGAGTACCATGGTCCTTCCATCTGAACCAGTAGATTGATGCTATGGCCACTTGGCGCTTGGACCACTGGAGGTTTATGGTGGAATGCATTGAATAGCCTGCATAGGAACGCATTAGAAAAAATATTATTGAGTTTTGGGGGGACCTGGGAATCGAACCCAGGTCCCAATGGTGAACGTCCACCTCACTTTCCACTACGCCATGGTGCTGCATCTGTTAGTATAGTGGGCAATAAAAATAATATAGGAAAACGACCGCATATGCTGGAAAGAGAAAAACACGCGTTATATTTGAATTATCCAGTGGTGTGCTTACACGTCTCCTCTTCTTCACCTGGCCTGTAACAAAAACAATCAAATAGCGGGGGTTTTTAACCCCCACAACTCTCATGGACTAAAAATAGCGATTAGGTGTACGTTAAATATAAATAGGGCGCGACATGTCCATTGTGTTCGTCACGTTCAGACGGTTTCAACCATGGGCATGGGAGGTTCCAATTTTGCCTGTGCTGTAAAGCCCTAATTCAAGAACTTAAGAACCCTAAGATTCGTTAATGGCAAGTCACGATCATGTGCGTTATAATCCAATTGATTAATATCATTAGCTTCATGTGGACTCAAGCAATGCAAGACACCCAACAAATCATGTTAAATGCGCATGGAATATGAATTATGATTACGAACAAAAATGCCAAACCGTGAGTCTGTTTGAGGTGATTCCTGGAGCTTTAAGGCTAGTTTTCAATTGCAATGTGTTCCTGGAGACTTATGCAATGTGTTAGAATCAAGAAGAGGCCTTGAATTGGCCTGGAAGTGAGAAATTGATTTGACAATTTTCTTGAAAAAAACTCAATATGGTTATGGCTTCTGCAGCAGTTTTTGCCCGTTCACAGCATTAGGGTTAGCTTTAGTATTTGTAGTATAATGGATTTAGGTTACAATCTTGTCCAAGAATCCATGGAATAATGTTTTGCATCTTTGATTTCCAATCAAATATTTTTGCATCTTTTTGATTGAGAAAACTTGCCAATTTTGGATATTCTTGTCCCTTTGATTGGCAAACGAAATCTCCAGCATGTGTTGAGTTTATTTGCTCCACAAAAGATTTGAAAAACATATCTTGGCATTTTCCTACAATTAAATTAATTAAATGAATTATTAATCAATTAAAAATCCAAATAATTAATAAAAATAAGAAAATAATTCAAATTAATCCCAATGGGTCGTGCATAGGCCTTGGACAAAGTTTCAAAAAGGAATTTGAGGCCCATTAGCAAAAATGAAGTGTTTTGAGCAAAGTTGACTTTTGCAAATTCACAAAACTTTCCCAACTTCTCCAATGCATATCTTGCTAAATTTTAATCATATGAACATGTTTTTGGACATTTTGGAAAGGTCTTGAAGTCCTCTAACCAATTCCTTTGGTCCCATGTCATTTGGATTTACCAATCTCAAGTTATGGTCTTTGACTTAAAGTGCCTTTTTGTTGACTTTTGAAATTGACCTATAATGTAGAAATTGATAACTTTTTGTGAGAGCATTTGTTGGACTTGGAATGTGAAGATGAGTTGTAGGAAATGTTACCCCCTTCAAAATGAGCATTGGATGGTATTTTTCTGATGAACCATGAAAAAGTTATGCCTTGGTCAAGTTACAGTTGACTTTTCAACTGTCCCAAAATAGAAACTTTTGCATCCTTGATGATTTTTGAGCCATTCTTGAGGAATCATGATCAAGAATTGATCAAATGATGATTGTGGCATCAAAATAAGATGTTGACCAAAAATTTTGACTTTTGACTGTAAAATGACCATTTTGCCCCTGCAGTTGATTGTGAAGCAAATAAGGCTTTTGACTATGCAATTTGATGCTGTGAGTCTTGAGACTTGACATGTGGATGCTTGGAAATGTTTGTAGGCCTATGGGACTTGATTGGACCATTGAAAACCTCCAATTTCTTGAGAGAACCAAAACCCTAGTTTTTGACTGGCTTATGAGGCATTTGGACTGTGCAACCCTTGAGGAATCTTGAGCCATTTGAATATGTTTCTTGTTAAATCTTTGAAGAATATGGGAGGGAAAATTTCTAGGTAACTCTTGTATCTGTCCTCAAGAGTGTATGAAAAATTTGTTTGAAAACTTTTTGAAAGTTTGAGTGTGAAAAGTTGTTTTTTTGTTTGTTTTGAAAAGAGCAAGTACCCATGAGATCTACCTACTCTAAGGAATTAGGCTGTGTAAAAGTCCTTTAGACAGTACTATCCCACCATTGAGAGGTAGGTAGCACCGTCGTTGGAGTTGTTCGGGTCAATTCGATTATAAGGGACATGTGTGGTCACCGAAGCAATAGTAGGATACCTTAGAAGTAACCCTAATGTCCTAGATCCTTTTTATCCGAGGAAACCGTTTCGAGGCAACTGGATCTTAGACAGGAGGGCGACCTCTAAAACACCTTATACTTGACGACCACGTTCGAGGCAACCAGTGAGGCGTACCCTAGGAGTGGCATGTGCATGTGTGTTATTTCAGTTTATATTTATCTTTGAACATGCATTTGTGAGCTACGAGTTGATTTTAATTTGTCATAAAAATCTTTCATGCATTTTTAACAGTTAAGAGTGCGGAAAATAAAGTGCGGAAATATGAATCTACGCTATTACAAGGCGCGGGTCTATACATCTCCAAAAAACATAACCCGTTTTGGAAAATAAATGCGGGAACGTAAAAGAAAGCAATAAAATCCTAATTAACTATTACATCCTTGGACAGTTACATAAATGATTAAAATAAATAACGCGCGAATAAAAATTAAATCAAGACGTCCCTAGGGTTTTGACCCTTTTGAGAAATAAAGAATTTAAGTTTGTCCTTTTTTGCAATTAATTTAAATATTAAACCTAAACCTAATTAATCAATTAATTAAAAGAAAAAAGTATTTTTTGTGTTTTATGTTTTTTAATAAAATAAAAGGAATTAAAAAGTTAGTAAACAAAACCCTAATTCTAAACTAATTTTATTTATTGTAAAAAGATTAAAGTGAACCTAATTTAACTAAATCAATTAATTTACATTTATTTACAAAAATAATAATAATTAGTAAAAATAATGAATAATAAAAATATTATAAATATTATAAATATTTAAGTTTCTGAATTTAATATGAAAAATAATTTGTTTATGAATTAATAATAATAATTAATAATAATTAATGAAAATTAGTAAAAAGAAAATAAAAGGAAAATTGAAAGAACCAGGGCGGTTGATGGACCCCAAATAGGAGGTGTGAAGAAATTGCTGGCCCATTTGCTTCATAAGCCTGCTTTGACTTTGGGAATCGTCCAGGTACGCGTGGACTAAGGAGTACCATGGTCTTTCCATCTGAACCAATAGATTGATGCTATGGCCACTTGGCGCTTGGACCACTGGAGGTTTATGGTGGAATGCATTGAATAGCCTGCATAGGAACGCATTAGAAAAAAAATTATTGAGTTTTGGGGGGACCTGGGAATCGAACCCAGGTCCCAATGGTGAACGTCCACCTCACTTTCCACTACGCCATGGTGCTGCATCTGTTAGTATAGTGGGCAATAAAAATAATATAGGAAAACAACCGCATATGCTGGAAAGAGAAAAACGCGCGTTATATTTGAATTATCCAGTGGTGTGCTTACACGTCTCGTCTTCTTCACCTGGCCTGTAACAAAAACAATCAAATAGCGGGGGTTTTTAACCCCCACAACTCTCATGGACGAAAAATAGCGATTAGGTGTACGTTAAATATAAATAGGGCGCGACATGTCCATTGTGTTCGTCACGTTCAGACGGTTTCAACCATGGGCATGGGAGGTTCCAATTTTGCCTGTGCTGTAAAGCCCTAATTCAAGACCTTAAGAACCGTAAGATTCGTTAATGGAAAGTCACGATCATGTGCGTTATAATCCAATTGATTAATATCATTAGCTTCCTGTGGACTCAAACAATGCAAGACAACCAACAAATCATGTTAAATGCGCATGGAATATGAATTATGATTACGAACAAAAATGCCAAACCGTGAGTCTGTTTGAGGTGATTCCTGGAGCTTTAAGGCTTGTTTTCGATTGCAATGTGTTCCTGGAGACTTATGCAATGTGTTAGAATCAAGACGAGGCCTTGAATTGGCCTAAATGTGAGAAAACGATTTGGCAATTTTCTTGAAAAAAACTCAATATGGTTATGGCTTCTGCAGCAGTTTTTGCCCATTCACAGCATTAGGGTTAGCTTTAGTATTTGTAGTATGATGGATTTAGGTTACAATCTTGTCCAAGAATCCATGGAATAATGTTTTGAATCTTTGATTTCCAATCAAATATTTTTGCATCTTTTTGATTGAGAAAACTTGCCAATTTTGGATATTCTTGTCCCTTTGATTGGCAAACAAAATCTCCAGCATGTGTTGAGGTTATTTGCTCCACAAAAGATTTGAAAAACATATCTTGGCATTTTCCTACAATTAAATTAATTAAATGAATTATTAATCAATTAAAAATCCAAATAATTAATAAAAATAAGAAAATAATTCAAATTAATCTCAATGGGTCGTGCATAGGCCTTGGACAAAGTTTCAAAAAGGAATTTGAGGCCCATTAGCAAAAATGAAGTGTTTTGAGCAAAGTTGACTTTTGCAAATTCACAAAAATTTCCCAACTTCTCCAATGCATATCTTGCTCAATTTTAATCATATGAACATTTTTTTGGACATTTTGGAAAGGTCTTGAAGTCCTCTAACTAATTCCTTTTGTCCCATGTCATTTGGATTTACCAATCTCAAGTTATGGTCTTTGACTTAAAGTGCCTTTTTGTTGACTTTTGAAATTGACCTATAATGTAGAAGTTGATAACTTTTTGTGAGAGCATTTCTTGGACTTGGAAAGTGAATATGAGTTGTAGGAAATGTCACCCCCTTCAAACTGAGCATTGGATGGTATTTTTCTGATGAACCATGAAAAGGTTATGCCTTGGTCAAGTTATAGTTGACTTTTCAACTGTCCCAAAATAGAAACTTTTGCATCCTTGATGATTTTTGAGCCATTCTTGAGGAATCATGATCAAGAATTGATCAAATGATGATTGTGGCTTCAAAATAAGATGTTGACCATAAAATTTTACTTTTGACTGTAAAATGACCATTTTGCCCCTGTAGTTGATTGTGAAGCAAATAAGGCTTTTGACTGTGCAATTTGATGCTGTGAGTCTTGAGACTTGACATGCGGATGCTTGGCAATGTTTGTAGGCCTATGGGACTTGATTGGACCATTGAAAACCTCCAATTTCTTGAGAGAACCAAAACCCTAGTTTTTGACTGGCTTAGGAGCCATTTGGACTGTGCAACCCTTGAGGAATCTTAAGCCATTTGAATATGTTTCTTGTTAAATCTTTGAAGAATATGGGAGGGCAAATTTTGGGGTACAACACAGAGCTTTGACAGTTACATAATTATCTTGACGGGAAATAAAAGTGCGGAATTTAAAACCCTAATTAAAACTATTACAAGCTCGAAACAGTTACAATAATAATAAAATAAATAAAATACGCGCGATAAATTAAATACGAGGGAAATTGAGAACCCTAGAATCTAATTACAAGAATGATTAAGTTATTTTTTTGAGAAAATAATTAGTTAAATTTTGTACAACAAAACCCTAATTCTAATTATTTTTTAATTATGAAAAAGAGTATTTAAGCTAACCTAATTAACCTAAATAAATATTTTAATGAAAAAAAGATTTTGGTGTATTTTTAAAGAAAACTAATTAAATTATGTACAATTTAAATCCTAGGTCTAATTATTTTTAGTTATAAAAATAAATATTTTAAGTTAACCTAATTCAATTAAACTAAATTAATTAAGAGATAACATATTTTTTTATTAAAAAAAGATTTTATGTATTTTTGTAATTTTTTTGATTTTATAGAAAAATAATAATTTTGGGTTAATTAATTAAAACAAATAAAAAGAAATTAATTAAAGAAATTGAAAAGAAAAAAAATAGAAAAAAAATGCAAACTTGGGCTTGTGTTGAATAGCAAGACTGGGGGTGCACTATCTGAATTTCCAGGCCCAACCAAGCTGAGCCCAGGTTGACCATTCTGGATCTTGTGTGGCATTGACTTGAGGTGTATGATAGTCCTTCGGGCTGGAATGCGTTGGATATGGGTAGCAGTACATCCTGTGGCTGGATGTTAAGGTTGTACGGAAGGCGCTTGAGATTGTGAGGCACTGGATCTGCTGATATAAGGAAAATAAAGAAAGCCCTAGAACCTGGGATCCAACCCAGGTCCTCACGCTTAAATCCAATGCCACACTGCCAGCTGAGCTATGATTGTTAGTTGTTATTACAATAATAATAAAACATAATATAAGAAAAACAAAAGAGCTGATACCAAAGCGCGCGAGATTCAAACGGACGAATGGCTGGCTGAAACGTACCTTGTTCTTGCTGGAACCGTTGTCTTAGGTTTATGAAATTTTACCTACAGACACAAGTCTGTAGCTACAACCCTGTGAAACTCAAAAATATCATACGAGCATGATAAATTGATTTTGATAGTACCAATCAACTCGTCTTGGCCTCACGAGCATCACGGTACCTTATTCATGGCCTAATTTTTCCTGCATCAAGAAACCCTAAAAAAACGTGGAAACCCTAATAATGGCAGATGCGTGTAAAGGCATCAAAATGCAATTAAATTGTGCAGTCATCTTGCAAACATGATGACAAAGCGTATGAGGTGTAGCGCATGTTTCTGGGTGTTTCAGGCCTTGCAAACAATTGGGACAACTTCCTGGGACGTCCAACAATGGATTGGGATAGCTAGGATGGCTTGAGATGACCTGTGGAGTGAAAACCAATTCACACTTTTCTTTGAATTTTGTGACTTTGCTCTGCCTTTTTTCACGACTCTAACCCTTGTCTTTTGACTTGTATTTGTTCAATATATATCATAGGGTGAATTAGGGTTGTAAAAATAGATCACATCTTTGAAAATTTTGAAGATTTGATTTGATCTTCATGGCATATGTAAACTTGCTATAATGAGCCAAATTATCCCTTTCTTGTTCCAATTAGCCTTTATTCGAATTGATCATGATATCCTTGCATTAGTTGATTGAGATCCTGTCCAAAAATCAGATCACAAGATATCTTTTCCATTATTCATCAATTATTTGATTTAATTGAAATTTTAATTAACAAAAAATCCAAATAAATTGAAAAATGAAGAGAATAACATGAGGTTGGATATTTGGGTCGTGGACCATGCTATAAGTGAGGTGCAATCATGAAATGCTAGGCCCATTTGGTAAAAAAATGCACTTTTGAGCACATTTGACTTTTGGCAATTTTGCAAAAAATGTCAACTTTGACAAGGCATATCTCTTCCAATTTTAACCCTAGAGAGGTGTTCTTGGACTTTTTAGAAAGCTTAGGATGTCCCCTAAGCAACCCATTTGTTATAATTTCAATTGGATCTTCTATGTTCATGTATGAAGCTTTGACACAAAAGGTGTTTTTGTTGACTTTTCAAAAGGACCTATAATGTAAAAATTCATATCCTTTTATGAGTGCATATTTTGAACTTGTGGGATGAATATGAATTGTAGGGAATTGCATCCTATTAAAAATGAGCCTTGGATGGAAAATTTATGATAAAGTATGAAGAAGTTATGCTTGGTCAAAGTTGAGTTGACTTTTCCTGCAAAACCCTAATTTAGCAACTTTTGGGTTTTGATGAATTTGGAGCATTCCTTGAGGAATCATGATCAACCCTTGATAAAATGATGGAAGTCACTTAGAAATGTTGATTTTGACCAAAAATATTGAGATTTGACTGTATGTGGGCCACAATTGACTTTTGACCTAATACAGTCGATTCTCAAGCATTTGAGCAGTTGACTGAGAAAACTTCTTTGTGCAAGGCATGAAACTTGACATGGATGATCTTGGGAACATATTAGGACCTTGGGAATCATTTTAGTCCTTTGTGGTTCACACATCTTGATGAAAAGGGAAACCCTAATTTGAGGTATACTGCCTTAGGAGAGAGTTTGTCTGGTCAACTCTTGGACTTCCTTGAGCAACTTGGGGACCTCACTTGACATTTGTTGAGTAAAATGGGAGGGGAAATTTTGGGGTACAACACACATCAATAATCGGCTTTGAGAAGACAATAAACTCCCTGAATGATTATTCTTCACACATCTGAACTTCTGTAGAGAAAACATCCCTCTGAACTTCAATGGGGAAACGAGATTCAGAACCACTGACCTCCGAATATTGATATCACTGGGGAAGTAACTTCCTAGGGAAAACACTTTTGTTAGAAATAGGAGAGCTTCGCTTGGAATAGAAACTTTCTCGTGTAGAACTTCTTGACGAAGATAACTTCTACTATGGAATATAGAAATTCTTAAATAAAAAGAATTCTACTCAGACCATGTTGAGGATAACACCATCGAGGGGAAATCTTCTCTTGGGGAATAAAAAAACATCCCAGGACAGAAACTCCATTGGGGATATCTCAACAAAATCTTTTATCTCTTGGGATGAAAGAATTATGACTGGCATTCCCATGTACACCACACTGGGGAGACAGGATACTTGCTCTACCAGGGAAAGAAAACTTTCTCCACTGGGGAATAATAGATAAGTTACTTTGGTAGGTCTTTGAATTTTGACTTGTAAAATCAAGCTTCACAAATAAGCTTTTGTTTTGATGAAGACAAACCATGGGTAACAAAGAAGGCAAAGATTTATGATCAAGCTCAAAGCATCTAAGGATAATATCTTCAGTTCAAAGCTCTCAACAACTTTAAAGGTATAATAATATTATCTACTTTGATCTTAAGATATAGATGCTCAAAAATGAAAAAGAAATGTTTAAGAATCATTACTCAAGCTTTTCAAAGTTAAAATTTCATTTTTCTCTTGCATGCAATCGATTTACATTTTAGTGCAATCGATTGCACACTTAAAAATTTCAGATCTTTTGCTTATGTTTCTCTGTGCAATCGATTTACATTGATTATGCAATCGATTGCATACTTAAATTTTCAAAACTTTTGCTACTGTTTCTCAGTGCAATTGATTTACATTGCAAGTGCAATCGATTGCACTCACTTACTTTTTGCTACTGACTTTGCATGCAATTGGTTTCATTGATAGTGCAATCGATTGCACTATTAAAGATTTTGAAAAATAGATGTTGAAACCTTGTGAAATCGATTTACACAAAGGTTGCAATTGATTGCATGCTGCATGGATTTGAAAAACAACAGCTTTTTACATGTCTGTTCATCATGCCTTTTCATTACATCTTTTCACTCAAACTTGGCATTTGTTCATGATACATTTTCAGAAATTCATGATGTTTCAAAAGGGTGTTATGAACATATAAATATTCAATTTCAAATCAAGATCTAACACCTCTTCCATAAATATTTTCTGAAATTTCAAAATACAAACTCAAGCATTCTTCATTTTCATGCATAAGTTTTATGCACATTTTCATACATTAACAAACAGAAAACTTTGAGCAAATATATCTTGAGTCTTTGTACAATATTATTATTGGAAGAAGATCATACATTGTTAAATCACTCTAAGTGATCAATATTACTCTACTCACTCAAACTCAAAAATTGATATTTACTTACTTGTTTTTCCAGGATTGTTGGAAATAAGTTTAAGTGTTTTTGTTGAAATCTTGTCGTTCCAAAGTTGTTGGATACAAGTGTAGTTACATTGAGAGGATTGTTCTCATAGGTAACTTAGTGAAAATCCAAGAGGATTGTTCTTGGTCCAAGAAGATTGTTCTTGGTTGTTTGGTAGTTCTTGTTTAAGTTTGCCATAATAAGAAAATCTCTTTCATGTTGAAAGGGGACTGGAGTACTCTCGGACTGTGAGGGGAACCAGGATATATTGCTTGTGTCTCTTTATTTTTCTGCATTTTTAAGCTTTCCTAAACTCACTTTTAACCAGAAAAATAAGAACCATCATCACTAAAAACCAGAATTTTTAAAGTACCTAATTCACCCCCCCCCCCCCCCCTCTTAGGCGCACTTCGTACTTATAATTGGTATCAGAGCAGGTTATAGGTAACCTGCTCCTAAAAGATCCAGAATGGCTTCCGCAAATTAAAATCCCGTTTTCAGAGATGGTGGTAGTAACAACAAGCCTCCTCTATTTTGTGGTGAATATTTTGACTTCTGGAAAATACGCATGAAGGCACATCTAGAAGCACAAGGAGAAGAAATATGGGATGCCGTCGAAAATGGTCCATTTATCCCTATAACAGTAATCAATGGTGTTGGCTCATCAAAGCCTAAAACTGCATGGGACGATGATGATAAGAAGAAAATTCTCTATGACAAAAAGGAAATAAACCTTCTTCAAGGTGCACTTAGCATGGACGAATTCTTCCGTGTCTCGGCATGCAAAACAGCAAAAGAAATATGGGATACCCTGGTACAAACTCATGAAGGAACGATTGAAGTAAAAAGATCAAGACTAAATACCCTAATTCAAGAATATGAATTATTTCGAATTCAGCCCGGAGAAACCATTCTTGACTTACAAAAGAGATTTGTGCACTTGACAAATCATCTAAGTGCTCTTGGTAAAACTTTGACGAATGATGAATTGAATCTAAAAGTACTTAGGTCCTTAACTAGGGAATGACAACCAAAGGTAACGGCAATTTCAGAAAAGAAAAGTCTCTCCAACATGACATCCGCAACATTATTTGGAAAACTTCAAGAATAGGAAACGGAACTCGGAAGACTTGAAAAGCATGAAAATGAAGAGAAGAAATCCAAGAATATTTCTTTGAAGATAGACTCCAAAGAAGTTGAAAAGGAAAACAATCCAAAAGAAGATGAAAACTTCATGCTTCTTGTTAAAAGTTTTGGTAAGTTCTTCGGTAGAAATGACAAACCTTTTTTTCATTCAAAAGGAAAGAAACGATTTCAAAAAAAGGAAGTCTCCACATCAACACAAGAAATCACATGTTATGAATGTGGTAAGCAAGGTCATATCAAGCTGGATTGTCCAAAACTCTCCAAGAAAGGTGGCTTCAAAAGCAAGAAGGGATTCAAGAACAAAAAGGCTTATGTCGCATGGGAGGACAATGAAATAAGTTCCTCATCCGATTCCGATAGTGATGAAAGTGCAAATCTAGCATTGATGGCCTCATACCATTCCGATGATGAAGACAATGAGGTTAGTAATGAATTTTCTCTTTTTGATAGTGATGCACAAGGTGCTATAGATGAACTATTGAATGAATGCAAAATTCTGTATAAAACCATTTCATCACAAAAGAAACAAATTTCATCCTTAGAAGAAAAACATGTTTCAATGGAAAAAGATTTCAAAGAAGAAAAACAAAAATCAAGTGATGAACAAAAACAGAATTTTGTATGCAAATATTGTGATTCACTCTCTTTCCAAATTGTCCAATTAAAAAGAGTCATTGAAAGATATGAAAAAGGAAAAATTGGATTGGAAGGTGTTCTTAGCCAACAAAGATACTCCAATAATAAAAGTGGACTTGGATATTCAAAGTTTTCAAAACCAAGTTCTAACAAAACTATCTTTGTCAAGGCTAGTGATCAATCATCCAAAGAGAAAGTGAACAAACCTAAAATAGTTCGTCACTATCCTAAAAAGAAAACATTTTCTAAGAAGAAATCTTATCCTTCTAGATATAGAAGTAACTTTGAACCTACTTGTTTTTATTGTGGTATAAAAGGCCATACACCTAATGCTTGCTATGTCAGAAACTTCAGTGTGGCAAGTGGGCATTATGTATGGGTAAAGAAAGGCACTAATTATGAAGGACCCAAAGCAAATTGGGTACCTAATAAAACCTAATTTGTTTTGCAGGTATGCTTGAAGACCACATGCAATCTTTGGTATCTTGATAGTGGTTGTTCAAAGCATATGACAGGAGACATAAACCAATTTTCACATCTAGCGCTAAAGGCTATGGGTTTTGTCACTTATGGAGACAATAATAAGGGAAGAATCCTAGGAAAAGGCAAAGTTGGTTCTCCACCTTTCACATCCATTGAAGATGTTCTTTATGTTTAAGGACTAAAGCACAATCTTCTTAGTATTAGCCAACTTTGTGACAAAGGCTTCAAAATCAAGTTCACCAAGGATGAATGTTTGATAGAAGACGAAGTCACTCATGAGGTTATACTTAAAGGTAAAAGAATCAATAATATATTCATTATTTCCCTTGATGATCCATCTTTGAAGGTTAAATGTCTCATGGAAAACAATGATGATTCATGGCTTTGGCACAAAATAATTGCTCATATTCATATGGAACACTTGAATAAATTAATCAAGCATGATCTTGTCATTGGTTTACCTAAGAGAAATTTTGTCAAAGATAGACTATGCGACGCTTGTCAAAAGGGAAAACAAACTAGATCAACTTTCAAATCTAAGAATGTGGTGTCCACTACAAGGCCACTACAATTGTTACATATGTACTTATTTGGTCCATCGAGAACAAGGAGTTTTGGAGGTAATGTATATGCTTTGGTTATTGTTGACGATTTCTCTAGATATACTTGGACATTCTTTTTAGTGCAGAAAAGTGATGCATTCAAGGCGTTCAATAAGTATGCTAAACAAATTCAGAATGAAAAGTCTCTAACAATTGCCTCAATAAGGAGTGACCATGGCGGAGAATTCCAAAATGCTCTATTTGAAGAATTCTGTGGAGAAAATGGAATATCTCACAACTTCTCGGCACCAAGCACTCCACAACAAAATGGAGTGGTGAAAGAAAGAATAGGTCTCTTGTGGAACTTGCTAGAACAATGCTTAGCGACTAAAATCTTCCAAAATACTTTTGGGCGGATGCGGTGAGCACGGCATGTTTTGTTAGCAATAGAGTTAACATTAGACCAATCTTAAAGAAAACTCCATATGAACTTTTCAAAGGGAGAAAACCAAACATTGCTTTCTTTCATATCTTTGGCTGCAAATGCTTTGTCCTAAACAATGACAAAGATAATTTGGGTAAGTTTGATGAGAAATCCGATGAAGGTATTTTTCTTGGTTACTCACTCTCTAGTAAAGCATATAGAATATACAACAAAAGAACTTTGACTATTGAAGAATGTATGCATGTTTCTTTTGATGAAACTAACCCCTCAAAGGAGGATAATATTGTATGTGATAATGATGATGAAATTTTAGAAGGTCCTCAAGAAAATTCTTCCAAGGATCAACCCATTCAACTCAAAGAATCACCTCAACAAGAATCAAATCTCAATGATCTACCAAAAGAATGTAGAACTCATAGAGATCATCCTATTGATAAAGTAATTGGTGATATAAGTCAAGGCGTGTCTACAAGATTAAATCTCAAGGATGCTTGCCTAAACATGGCGTTTGTCTCTCAAATTGAACCTTCCAAAGTTAATGAAGCCTTAGGAGATGACCAATGGATTATAGCCATGCAAGAAGAATTGAATCAATTTGAAAGGAATCAAGTTTGGGAACTCGTCCCTAGGCCAAGCAACAAACACATTATTGGAACAAGATGGGTGTTCAAAAACAAACTTAACGAGAATGGAATAATTGTTTGCAACAAAGCAAGATTGGTAGAACAAGGCTATAATCAAGAAGAAGGAGTAGACTTTGAAGAAACTTTTGCTCCAGTTTTAAGGTTAGAAGCTATTCGTCTCTTACTTTCCTATGCTTGTTCATTAAATTTTCAGCTTTTCCAAATGGATGTCAAAAGCGCATTCTTGAATGGATATATCACTGAAGAAGTCTACGTTAAGAAACCCCCGGGGTTCGAAGACTTCAAGAATCCATCTCATGTATTTAAATTGAGAAAAGATCTCTATGGACTAAAACAAGCACCAAGTGCATGGTATGATCGTTTAAGCAACTTCTTATGCGAAAAAGGTTTCGAAAAAGGAAAAGTTGACAAGAATCTATTTATCAAGAAAATCAAAGACGACACCTTGCTAGCACAAGTCTATGTTGATGACATCATCTTCGGTTCTTCAAATCAGGAAATGTGTGAAGAATTCTCATCAATGATGCAAGGAGAGTTTGAAATGTCCGTGATGGGTAAAATGAACTACTTTCTTGGACTTCAAATCAAACAACTAAAAGATGGCATCTTCATCATCCAATCCAAATATTGCAAGTAAATCTTGAAAAGGTTTGACATGGATAACTATAAGGAAATGTCTACACCAATGGGTTTTGGTTCTTATGTTGATCAAGATGAACTAGGTGTTTCCATCGACATCACTAAATATCGAGGTATGATTGGCTCCTTATTGTATTTGACGGCAAGCCGTCCTGACATAATGTTTAGTGTTTGTCTCTATGCCCGCTTTCAAGCTAACCCAAAGGAATCTCATCTCACGGAGGTAAAGAGGATCATGAAGTATCTCAAAGGAACAACAAATGTCAAATTGTGGTATCCTAAAGGTAGTGTCTGCAACTTAATTGGTTATTCTGGCGCGGATTATGTAGGGTGTAAAACAGATAGAAAAAGCACAAGTGGTACTTGTCACATTCTTGGTAATGCATTAGTATCACGGGCCTGCAAGAAACAAGCATGTGTTGATCTAAGAACGGCCGAAGCTGAATATATTGCAGCGGGTAGTAGTTGCGCTCAAATTTTGTGGCTAAAACAACAACTTCGTGACTACGGACTCGATCTAGGGTGCATTCATCTAAGATGCGACAACACCAGTGCAATTAACATTACAAAGAATCCCGTCATGCATTCAAGAACTAAACACATATACATTCGACATCATTTCCTCTATGATCATGTTCTTCAAGGAGATGTTGAGGTAACCTTTGTAGATACTCATAATCAGCCTTCCGATATCTTCACCAAACCTTTGGTAAAAGAACCTTTCTACAAAATTCGTCGAGCGCTCGGCATACTTGACGAACGCGACTTATAAGGTGCATTCTACCCTTGATATAATTTTTATATATGTTTTTATACATGCTATATGATAATCTATGCTATATGGTATTTATTTTTTAAGAAAAATTTAGTTTTGGACATTTTTTGTTGATGCAAATCGATTGCACAAAGAGTGTCAATCGATTGCACAAAGAGTATTTTCAGTTCTGTCCATTCTGTTTCATGTGTAAATCGATTGCACCTTCAATGCAAATCGATTGCACTCTGTGTGTTTTTGTTTATTTTTTATTATGTTTGTGTGCAAATCGATTGTACGTGGTATGTCAATCAATTGCACGTACTGCAATTTGCTTTTATGACAGAAAAATAATGTTGGTCATAATTCCTCTCTCATATTCCCAAGCCAAATACACTTTAATTCAAATCACTCATTCCCTATCTACCCAAATCATTTCCAGATCTCAGCTCACAAAACCTAAAACCCCAAAACCCTAAAACTATATATCCATGGTGTGATACGGTAGGAGAGAACTGACTGTTTTTGGAATGCTGGTTCGCGTTTTGCGTTTGTTTTTGCAAAATGTCGCGGTAAGCAAGAGTCGCCACCGTCTTTTATTTTATCCAACAAGGAAAGGAAAAAAAGCACAAAAAATTCCATTTTTGAGATGTTTCTCGGGTCCGGGGGGGTAGATTATAGAAAGGGAAGGTGTTAGCACCATTTCTATCTGTGGTTATCCATGGGCTCTTAGGTACTCGCTCAAAGTGTTTTCAAAAATTTGCTTTCTTTGTGTTTGTGGGTTTGAAAGAAGTTTTTTGTTTGAAAGGTGTAAGTGCGAAAAGTTTTTTTTTGTTTTATTTTGAAAGAGAAAGTACTTAAGAACCATCTACTTACTCGAAAAAGGAATCAATTTGTGCTAATGTCCTTTAGACAATGTTATCCCACTATTGATGAGTAGGTAGCATCGTCGTTGGAGTTTAAGGGTCAATTCGATTAAGGGACGTGCGATCACTAAAGCAATGTTAGGACGCCTTAGCGGTAACCCTAATGTCTAAGATCATTTTTCCGAGGCAACCGTTTCGAGGAAACTATGATCTTTGGATAAGAGGGTGACCTCTAAAACTTCCTATACTCAATGACCATGTTACGAAGGCAACCAAGTGAGGTGTACCCTAAGAGTGTGCATGTGTGAGTGTGTTGTTTTCAGTTAATTTTATCTTTGTACATGTCAATGGTTATCTATGTTGATTTTAGGTTTAAACATTTGATCTTGTCATGCATTCCCTATTATCAAACATCTAACAGTTTATAAGTTGCGGAAATTAAATTGCGGGAATTAAAACTAACTATTACAAGGCGTCGGGTATTTACATCGCCAAAAACAACCCTTGAAATTAAAATGCGGAAAATAAATAAAGCGATAAAATAATTAAAGTCCTATTAAACTATTACATTCCAGGAAACAGATACAATATTGAATAAATATGGATCGCGTGCGGGAAAATTAAATCGGACGAGTTCTAGGGTTTTGACCCTTTGATTATTAAAGAAAGATTTTTTGGTTTATTTTGAATTTATGGAAGAAATTAAATTAAGTTAAGCATTAAATTAACAAATTAATTAATTAATTAGTAAAAATGATATTTTTGGATTTTTGATATTTAAAGAAATAAAAATAAATTAATCAAAGTTAATAAAAAACCTAATTGTCTAAATTAATTTTAATTATTGCAAAAGATATTAAAGTTATTTCCTAATTAAAATAAATTGATTAAATTAATATTTATTAACAAAATAAAAAAACTTAAAACTAATTTAAATAAAGAAAATATTTTTGGTTTTTAATTTTAATGAGAAAAAGTTTTAATTGGTTAGTGATTAAATAATAAAACAATAAATAATTAAAGTAAATAATAAAAGAAAAGAGAAAAAGATTAGGGTTTGGGCCTGATTAGGGGGCTTGTTTAGCAATTTCCAAGGCCCATTTGTGTTGGCCTGTGTTGACTTTTCTAATTCTCCACGCGCCCTTTGACTTGATCCCACCATAGGCCTTCATTCTGGATCACCAGATCTGGCTTGGGGCCATCTGGCAGATGATTGGGTGATGGTGTATGGTGAATCACACGCTTGGTTTTGTATTGAATAACCAGAAGAAAAATATTAACAAATGCTTGGGGGACCTGGGATTCGAACCCAGGTCCTGTTGGTCACTGAACAAAGCCTCTACCACTCAACCAGCGTGTTTTAGTTGTATACCTATTGGACAATAATTATAATATGGGGAAAACAATAATATGCCAGAATTAAAACAAAAACGCGCAAACATTTGAACTATCCAACCAGGGGGGACACGCCTTCGTCTTCTTCGTTCAACCCTTGTTATTTACCTGCGGATTTGTGTTCGCAGCTAAATTGCATGTGCGTTCTAAAATTCATTCTAGGCCATGGAAATTGATTCCAAGCATATGGTCATGCTCGTCTACAACCCCTGGTTACATCCGTGTCCATCAATAGGGTTGATTTTGCCTGAAAAAGAAACGCCCAAAAAAACAATCCACGAACCCTAGATTCGGCTAGGGGGTTACAGGCCATATTAATGCAATCAAATAATGCAGAAAGCTTGTAAATTGAACGATAAGCATGAATATGCAAAGATTTTTCAAGAAAAGTGCAAGAACAATGATATACGAATTCAACTGAAAAGCATATTTTTGAGACACTTACAGAGCTTTAGGGAACGTATGAGGGCTTGTTAGGGATTGGTTTCGCTTCAATGATTTCCCAACAATGGATTAGTGTGGAGATTTGCTTCTGAATTGGCCTCTATGCACGATTTCAGTTTCACACTTTTTGGCAATTTTCCAAGTTTTGCTTTTGATGATTCTGCAGCCTCTAGCCCTTTAATTCGTGTGCCTTATCTTGTATATGTAATGAGAAATGCATTAGGTCAACTTTTGGCTCTTGAATCTTTGCACATTGATGTTTGGAGATTTAATTTGATTCACCATTGATAACCTTCCAATTTTGTCCAAAATCCAATCTTTTTGCACATGGAATGTATGATACGAATTTGATTCACTTGATGATGATGATTAGGTCCTGAAATAGCCAAAAAGAGCTCAAATAATCAATGTTTGGATTTTATTTGATTTAAATTGATTAAAAATGAAATAATTCATTAAAAAATCAAATAAAATAGAAAAATTGATAAATGGATATAAGTCTGAAGCTAGGACACGTGTGTAGTGTGACAATATCTAATCAAGTGGAAAATAATGGGCCCCTTTGACAAAATTTAAAGTTTTGGGGATAGTTGACTTTTGGCAATTTTGCAAAAATGCCCAACTTCACCAATGCATAACTTCTTCAATTTTGAACTTTTGGAGGTGTTCTTTGACTTTCTAGAAAGCTAGAGATGTCCTCTAACCAAACATTTTGGTACCATATCATTTTTATATTCCATTCTCAACTTAAAAGCTTTGGCAAAAAAGGTGTTTTTGTTGACTTTCAAAAATGACCTATAATGTCCAAATTTGTAACTTTTTGTGAGTGCATTTCTTGATATTGGGGTGTGAAGATGGATTGTAGGAAATTGCATTCTATTCAAAATGAGCTTTGGATGGGTCATTTCTCATAAATTATGAGAATGTTATACTTGGTCAAAGTTGAGTTGACTTTTCCTACAAAACCCTAATTTAGCAACTTTTGAGTCTTGATGAATTTTGAGCAATCCTTGATGAATCATGATCAACCCTTGATCAAATGATGAAATATCCTTCAAAAAGAGAATGTTGACAAAAAATCTTGAAGTTTGACTGTATTTGGGTCACAGTTGACTTTTGCCCTAGCACAGTCAATTTTTGGACCCTTTGAGAAATTGACTGAGCAAACTTCCTCTGCAAGGCTTGAAATTTGACATGGATGAACTTGAGAACATATTAGGACATTGGGGAGAACTTGAGGTCATTTGGATTCAAGGACCTTGATGCAACAGAAAATCCTAATTTGAGCTTGACTATCTTAGGAGGTAGCTTGATTGTCCAACTCTTGAGCAATCTTGAGCCACTTGGAGATTTTTCTTGCCATGTCTTGGGAAATATGGGAGGGAAAATTTTGGGGTGCAACAACTTCCCCTGTTCAATTTTCTTAAACCTGAGGATGTAGATTGGCTTTTGGTCCTTTCTTGATCCGAAGGTGGAAGATGATTGAACACTAGAGTGCCCATAAATTTGCACTCGCATGAAGTGGTATCAGCATTGTGATGTCAGGAATGGGCTTACAGATGCCATTTGGAGATTGTTGGTAGGTGGTCTGAACTTCGACTAGAATACGAATCAGGGAGATCTTCGCGGCGATCTAACTGAACCAGAGGAGGTCTTGGATTAACTTTGACTGGATCGGCATCAAAAATCTTCGAATCGATTTAACTGGACCAGACGAAAGTCTTGGAATAACTTCAATTGGAATACGAATCATGGAGATATTCGCGGAAATCTAACTGAACCAGAGGAGGTCTTGGATTAACTTTGACTGGATCGGCATCAGAAATATCTTCGAATCGATTTAACTGGACCAGACGAAAGTCTTGGAATAACTTCAACTGGAATATGAATCAGGGAGATCTTCGCAGCGATCTAACTGAACCAGAGGAGGTCTTGGATTAACTTTGACTGGATCGGCATCAAAAAAATCTTTGAATCGATTTAACTGGACCAGACAAAAGTCTTGGAATAACTTCAACTGGAATACGAATCAGGGAGATCTTCACGGCGATCTAACTGAACCAGAGGAGGTCTTGGATTAACTTTGACTGGATCGTCATCAGAAAAATCTTCGAATCGATTTAACTGGACCAGACAAAAGTCTTGGAATAACTTCAACTGGAATACGAATCAGAGAGATCTTATCGGTGATCTAACTGAACCAGAGGAGGTCATGGATTAACTTTGACTGGATCGACATCAGAAAAATCTTCGAATCGATTTAACTGGACCAGACAAAAGTCTTGGAATAACTTCAACTGGAATACGAATCAGGGAGATCTTATCGGTGATCTAACTAAACCAGAGGAGGACTTGGATTAACTTTGACTGGATCGACATCAGAAAAATCTTCGAATCAATTTAACTGGACCAGACAAAAGTCTTGGAATAACTTCAACTGGAATACGAATCAGGGAGATCTTATCGGTGATCTAACTGAACCAGAGGAGGTCTTTGATTAACTTTGACTGGATTGGAATCAGAAAAATCTTCGAATCGATTTAACTGGACCAGACAAAATTCTTGGAATAACTTCAACTAGAATACGAATCAGGGAGATCTTATCGGCGATCTAACTGAACCAGAGGAGGTCTTCCACATAGTTGAGAATTTAACTGCATCTTTCCTGAATGGTAAAGGTCAGTCATATGTAATGCATGATATGGATCAAGCAATGATGTTCTCAAAATAAATGAGATTGTGTTATATGATGCGTATATGCATGTATCATGATGTATGGACATGTAATGTTCCTAGCTGGGGAAAATAAATCCCGGATAGCTGCTGGAGACAAGAATTGAATTCTTCGCTTCCGCTGGGGATGGTGAACGAAGGTGATTGCGAGAATAAACCTGTAGGAGAAGATAACTCTGTTGGGGAAGAAACTGATGAGGAGATTACTCTGTGGGGAGGAGATGCTCTATTGAGGATTCCACTGATGAATTTCTTCGGGATGCATTATCGTTGCTGGTGATATTGAATCTGTTGAGGATTGAATTCCTGTTTGTGAAAGGAAAGAACTTCGCTGGGGATGATCTTTCAGTTACGACTTACTGGGGATAAACCTGTTAGACTTTTGTGGGGATAACCCTCTGAGTTCTACTGGGAATGATCCTTTGAACTCGGCTGGGAAGATTTATTTTGTACTCCGCTGGGGATAAACTTCCAGAGTCTACTGGGGATGATGCTTCAACTTCATTGGGGAAGCTTTTCAGACTGCGCTGGGAAAATTTTAACTCCACTTGGGGTATCTTGTATTCTGCCAGGGAATATTCTTATACTTTGTTGGGGAATATTAAGACTGTCGGGGATATCAAACCTTTTTAGTGCTGATGGTAGATAAACTCTTCTTGGGGAGAGCATTGCTGATTCGTTCATAGTTGCAAGTCTCAGCTGGGGGGAGCTACCATTATTGCCTTACTCTACGGGGAGTGAAAGTATTTTGGTGATATTCTTCAGATGAATTTACCTTTTACCTGGTGGACAAAGCAACTATACAGTTCGGACAATTCTTATTGCCCCTGTTTCTGACATTACCCGTAATTCGTCTTTTGTTTCGCATGTAAATATTCATGAGCAACAATTAATGTCAAATGCATATATCAAAAATGGACATTGGACGTTCTTTGTAAAACAAAAAGGATAAAGGAAAAACAGTTTGAAATTTCTTTGAAAATGAATTGTATTGATTTTGAGGTTTGGCCTGTAAAATAGGCGTTTTTGTACAAGAGGTTGACGTCCTAGTAAGAGAACGCCGCCGAACAAATAGAATTTACACAAATTTACGAAAAACTAAACAAAACGGCTATGTGAATAACCCCACTGGGTTCCAACTCTGCTATGGCCTTTATGTCTTCGAGCATCTCATCACTTTGCTACTGGTTGAAGGTAGATCAGATTGATTAGTGTCGTCCGAGCTTGATAGTCGATACCGAAGTCTAGATGCAAGATGATCCAATGAGACATAGTGTTACGCTTTGATCCCTAATTTTTGCCTGGGCTGCCCTTTCGGGTTTTCAGTCCACTGGGATACCCTTTTTTTGCCCAAGCCGCCTTTTCAGGTTTTTGACTTGCCGGGTGTACAGATTTTTCATTTTCATCCCTTATTTTTGCCCGAACCTTTTTGGTTCGCCGGGAAGCCCTTATTTTTGCCTAGGACAGTCAACCTAGCGGGTCTTTGATTATGCATAGTATCTTTTCACTATGTCTGCATTGACGGGGTGAGGAAGGTCGTCACCATCCATGGTGGTTAGAATCATAGCTCCTCCTGAGAAAATGTTCTTAACCACAAATGGCCCTTCGTAAGTAGGGGTCCATTTTCCCCTGGGATCACCTTGAGGTAAGATAATGTGCTTGATTACCAGATCCCAAACTTGATACTCTTGTCGTCTAACTTTCTTGTTAAATGCCTTAATCATCCGTTTTTGATACGTCTGACCATGACAAATAGCAGTAAGTCTTTTTTCGTCGATTAGGTTCAGCTGACCAAGCCGGGTCTGAATCCAGTCATCTTCACTCAAACCTGCATCCTTCATGATTCGGAGAGAGGGTATTTGAACTTCAATGGGAAATACTGCCTCCATGCCATATACCAAGGAGTAGGGTGTTTCCCCTGTTAACGTCAGGGATGAGGTATGGTACCCATGGAGAGCAAATGGTAACATCTCGTGCCAGTCTTTGTATGTCACTGTCATCTTCTGCACGATCTTCTTAATGTTCTTATTAGCCGCTTCTACAGCCCCATTCATCTTCGGCCGGTAGGGAGAAGAGTTGTGATGATGTATCTTGAACTGTTTGCAGAGCTCAGTGATCATCTTGTTGTTGAGATTGGTACCATTGTCCATAATGATCCTCTCTGGTACACCATATCGACAGATCAGATTGTGCCGAACAAATCGTGCCACGACGTTCTTGGTTACAGTAGCAAAGGAAGCTGCTTCAACCCACTTTGTAAAGTAATCGATTGCTACCAGGATGAAACGATACCCGTTGGATGCCGTAGCTATGATCTCGCTGATCATATCAATGCCCCACATTGCAAAAGGCCAAGGTGCCGTCAGAATGTTCATAGGTACTGGAGGTATGTGCACCTTATCAGCATAGACTTGGCACTTGTGACATGTCCGAGAATGCTAATAACAATCGGCTTCCATTGTGGACCAATAATATCCTGCCCGTAGGATTTTCTTTGACATCGTGTGTCCACTGGAATGTGTTCCGAAAGTACCTTCATGTAACTCTGCCATGATCCTTTCTGCTTCATTCTTATCCACACATCGCAGTAAGGTTGAATCATGGTTACGCTTGTAAAGAATTCCATTGCTGATGAAGAACTTTGCTGCGAACCACCTCAGAAACTTCTTGTCATTAACAGATGCACCCTCTGGGTACTCCTGAGCCTCAAGGTACCTCTTCACCTCATAAAACCAGGGTCTATCTGCTACATCTTCAGTCTCAATGTCACAGCAAAGTACATAGACCATCGGGATCCTTCCTCAGGTCCTTCATCCGGTCCAGGAATCTCATAATCAGTTACCAACATGATATTCTCATCCGAGAATTCAAAGTTTATAGACTGGTAATCATCCACTGCTTGATGTGCCAAATGGTCTGCCAAAACACTTCCCTTGATTTCCTTTTGGATCGTATACTGGATGTCATACTCAGTCAAGATCATCTGCCATCTTGCTATTCTTCTGGACAAGGCAGGCTTCTCGAAGATATACTTGATTGGATCCATCTTTGATATCAACAAAGTAGTGTGAGTCAGCATATACTGTCTCAGCCGGCGAGCAGCCCATGCCAAAGCGCAGCAAGTTTTCTCAAGCAACGAGTATCGGGTCTCACAGTCGGTAAACTTTTTGCTAAGGTAATAAATAGCATGCTCTTTTCGGCCAGACTCGTCATGCTGACCCAGCACACACCCTATTGAGTTGTCGAGTACTGTCAAGTATAAGATCAAAGGTCTCCCTTCAACTGGAGGCATCAGAATAGGTGGCTCTTGGAGATACTCTTTGATCCGTTCGAAAGCGGCCTGGAATTCATCATTCCAACGTACCACTTGATCTTTCTTCAGTAGCTTGAAGATTGGCTCACAAGTAGCAGTCAGGTGCGAGATGAATCGGGCAATGTAGTTCAGTCATCCCAGGAAGCCTCTGACTTCTTTCTCTGTTCTGGGAGCTGGCATCTCCTATATGGCCTTCACTTTTGCAGGGTCCACTTGAATACCTTTGTCGCTTACGACGAAACTCAACAGCTTACCAGATCTCACCCCGAAGGTGCACTTGTTCGGGTTTAACCTCAGCTTATACAACTTCAACTTGTCAAATAACTTCTGAAGGTGGTCAAGGTGTTCCTCCTCAGTTTGAGATCTTGCAATCATATCGTCGACGTATACCTCAATCTCATGATGGATCATGTCATGAAAAAAAGCAACCATGGCACGCTGATACGTTGCCCCAACATTCTTCAATCCAAAAGGCATGACCTTGTAGCAAAAGGTCCCCTATTGAGTAACAAAGGTTTTCTTCTCCATGTCTTCAGGAGCCATTTTAATCTGATTATAACCGGCGAAACCATCCATAAAGGAGAAGACCTTATGCTGCGCGATATTGTCAACCAGAACGTCGATATGAGGTAGAGCGAAATCATCCTTGGGACTTGCCCTATTCAGATCCCTATAGTCAACACACATTCGAACCTTACCATCCTTCTTCGGTACAGGAACCACATTGGCCACCCACTGAGGGTAAGAAGTAACTGCTAGAAAACCGGCGTCAAATTGTTTCATAACTTCAGCCTTGATTTTCTCAGACATCTCTGGGCGCATTCGGCGGACCTTCTGTTTTACCGGAGGAAAATCTTCCTTGGTAGGCAGGCGGTGAACCACAATATCAGTATCCAACCCAGACATGTCTTCATAAGACCAGGCAAAGATCTCAACATAGTCACGCAGCATCTGAATCAACCGTTGCTTCAGACTAAGCTCCAGGTTTGCACCGATCTTAACTTCCTTCTTGTCTATCCCTGTACCCAGATTCACTGATTCCACCGGCTCTTCGTGCGGCTGAATAGCCCTCTCTTCTTGGAGTAACAGTCTTGCAAGTTCACCAGGCACTTCGCAATCATCTTCACCTTCGTCTTTGGCTAAGTTGATCGGACTTTCGAAGTCATAACTGACAGTAGCAGAGTCGTTACCAGTGAGATCCAGAGTGGATGTAGACCTGTATATGTGAGTGTGTGAAAAATAGTTGTTTTGCAATATATAATAAAAGAAAAACAAGGAGCGCAAGATTTGAAATGCAAGAAACGTCCAATTCTTTTATTAATGATATATGAAAATGACACACATAAAGCCCTCACAAATGAAGCCACGGTGCCCCGGGTAAGACACCGGGCCATAAAGTTTTAAAAAATTGTCTGTTACATATTCAAAAAAAAAAGGTTCATTACTGGGTAACAAAAGAAATAGGGATGAAGTCCTTTGCTGTTCAGTTGCTTGGTCCACCGTTGGTCGTAGGATAGATCCAACTGTCGAACTCGGACTCTTCCGCATCGTCTTCAATGGCATTCACTCCCGAGTTGTTGATGAACACGGGAGGTCTTCCGATCCGTGCATTCCGAACAGCCTTTTGAGCTTCTGCAGTGAAACCCAAACCAAACTTGTTAGTCTTCTGTGTAAAATCAGGGAGTCGGCCCCAATTCACACACCCACCTTTCTCAACAACAGCCCGGGCATCCTTTAAGGAAGCCATCTTCATAGGAGAATCTTCAACAACAGCCTCAGCTGACGCCAGTGTCCAGGGAACCTCTTCAAAATGCTGAAATGGGGTCTCAATGAACTCCCCGTCCATTTCCACGTATCGGAAAGAGTTGAGGTGGCTAACCATGTACTCTTCCTCTCCTTGTACTATCACAATCTTCCCTTTTACTGGGTACTTCAGCTTTTGGTGGAGCGTTGAGGTTACGGCCCCAGCTTTGTGGATCCATGGATGACCCAGCAAACAAGAATAAGAAGGTCGAATATCCATCACATAGAATGTAGAGTTGAAAACCTGAGAACCAACCTTGATCGGAATATCCACTTCTCCATGCACCATTCTCTTAGACCCATCAAAGGCCCTAACAACAATGTTGCTTGGTTTCAACTCCAATCCTTCACAGTCTAACCGTTCTAGAGCTTTCTTGGGCAAGACATTCAATGAGGAACCAGTATCCACTAATACATGAGCAAGAGTAGTTCCCCTGCATTCAATGGAGACATGCAGGGCATCATTGTGATTCTTCCCCTTAGCGGTTAAGTCGGCGTCAGAGAAACCCAATCCATTATTGGCAGTCAGACTAGCTACGCAATCTTTAAACTGATCAACTGACGTTTCTTGCGGTACGCGGGCAGTCTTCAGGAAAGCAATCAGAGCCTTGGCATGGGCTTCTGAGCATAGCAACAGTGACAACATAGAGATTTTGGACGGGGTTTTCCCCAGCTGTTCAACTACATTGTAATCACTCTTTTTGATGATCTTCATAATCTCTTCCATATCTTGTTTAGAAGCTTCAACAGTAATCGTCTTCGGTGCCTCCGTCTGGGCAGGCTCATCAGCGGTCCCTTTGCCCCGAGTATTAGATGACTCGGCGACAGGGGTAAGAATAGGAACTTGAACAGGAATAGTATCAGGTACACTGGACGGTGTAATAACAAAAGGCTTTCGGGCAGTTGGTGGAGAGATATCAGGTGAGAAAAGTCTTTCGCTGCGGGTGACTTTAGCAGGTCCAACAATATTGCTGACGTCAGTATCAACATCTAACTCTTGTTTAACTCCATGAAAATAAACATCAGCACCGTAGTGCCAAGGGACAGCTTTATCAGAGGTATAGGGATAGGCCCAGGAACAGTGATGATCACAGGTGCGATTCTTGGAACAGATGTAATTCTAACAGGCTTTCTCGAGGAAGCCTTGGAAGAATTGTCGAAAATGGTGATAATAGCAACTTCTTCAGTATGAATTAAGGGAACAACAGTCTTCTCAAACAGAACTTCTTTACTATCCATCAGGCGTTGGACACCTGACTTCAAAAGATGGAAATCGGTAGGTAGAACAGAACACATACAGCAACCTTCGTCACAGCCCAGAAATAAATCGGCTAGCAAAAGGTTCTTCTTCACAGTCATCAAAGGGCTAACAATGTCGTTCACAGAAACCACAAACGAGTCTTCATCTATAGCATTCACTCCATGCTTGGGCATAGGAGCAATCACAACATTAGGTCTTTCGGGCGCCTCGAACTCAATCTCCTTAGCGTCAATTAAGTCTTGTATCTTATTCTTCAAAGACCAACAATCATCTGTATTATGTCTCGGGCTATCAGAGTGAAAACCACAGCGGGCATTAGGGTTATACTTTGGTGATGTAATGTTGGGATTCTTCGGGGCTTCCCTTGGAATCACTAGATTGGTTTTCAACAACTGTGGCAGAATCTGAGACAAAGTCATGCTGAGACGGGTGAATTGCCTTCGAGGTCTCTCATCTTTTGACTGGTTATTATGCTGAGGAGCACCAGCAGGTCTTGAAATAACAACCGCATTAACAGCTTGGCGCCGTTCAGGTTTATTCTGGCTTTTCGAACTGTAGACAGCACTAGACTCCTTCTTAAAAGGCTTTTTCTTGGTGCTCGATGAAGCACCCTTTTGTATCTTACCAGCCTTAATACCAGCCTCAATCCTTTCACCGGTCATAATTAGCTTTGTAAACCCAGACGAAGAGCTTCCAATCAGATGGTTGAAAAATGGACCAGACAAGGTCCCTAGAAACATATCCACAAGCTCCCGATCAGCCAAGGGTGGTTTCACTCTTCCGGCGAGGTCCCTCCACTTCTGAGCATAATCTTTGAAACCTTCGCACATTCCCATTTACATACCCTAGAGTTGGGTACGCGTGGGAGCGAGGTCGGAATTGTATTGGTACTTCCTGTAGAAAGCAGTAGCCAAATCCTCCCAGCTGCGGATACTGGCGCCGTCCAACTGGTAAAACCATTCAAGCTGAGTCCCTGAGAGACTGTCTTGAAAGAAGTGGATCCATAGGTTCTTATCAGCGGTGTACGGCTGAATCTTCCTTACATATGACTGGAGGTGCAGCTTCGGACAAGAAACTCCGTCATACTTAGCTAAGGCTGGTGCTTTGAATTTATGGGGAATAACCACCCCAGATGATAGACCCAGATCACCAAATTCCAGACCAGGCACTTTCTGAACTTCCATCGCACTCAACCGGTCTTCCAGTTGTTTGTATCTATCCTTAGCAGGAGGATACTGGTCTTCGTCGAAGTCCGTCTCGTTGTCGGAGACCACAGGGCTAGGAGCCCTCCTTTCTTCCAGATGAGGTGGTCAAATAAACTTCATCCCGTAGCCTATTTCCAAACCTGTGACCTGTGTTAAACAGGACTGTCCTCTTCTTCTTCTTCTTCTCTTTCAGAATCAGGGTCTTCAGGTCTTGCTGACCCTTAGCTAGATTCATGAACAACTCTTGGAATTGGGCATTCTAGGCCTGTAGGGCCTTGATTGCTTGTTCAGTCGATGGTTCAGAAGACATGATACTGAAATAAACAGCGAAGAAGATAAGAGACTGGTAATGGGTACCTGTTATGAAGTGCATGGGATGATATGCGTATGATATGATTTCAAAGACAATCGAGAGATTCAAATTTGTAAACAAGAAAAGAAGCACACTTAAAAAATTCAAATTGTTCAACAAATTCCCTTAAGGCGTTACAAGAATGGAAATAATGAAAAGTAAATAAAAACTGGAAAGGAAATAATCAAAGGACAATCAGTGCTCCTGTGGTCGCTTCTTGTTAGTGTGGACATAGTCATTGAGAATCCGCTCATTCTCCAGCTGCCTAGTCAACTTCTAGATCTTCTGCTCTTGCTCGTTGAACTTTTCTCGATAAGCATACCATTCCTCTCTCAGCTGCATCCAAGACCTTTTCAGTGCCCCAATGTCAGTGGGCATGTAAGGGTGGAGGATGGTAGGAAGAACCCCTTCTTCATTAGCAACCTCAACAATGATAGGGAAGATGGCTTCATATGGCATACCCAACTTTTGGGCACGGATGCGGACCCATCTGAGATATGGCTCCATTGGAAGAGAAGTCTTTGGACCCAGATCATGTGGATCAGATCTGTGAACTCTATCCCAAGCCCTTATGAATCTGCGGCGTTGCTCGTCGTTATCCCCTTGAGAATCAAAGATGATACTAGGCATTAGCAGCTCATGAGGTCCTTCCCTTCTGGCTCGCCCAAACTGACGTAAGGCCAAGCATGGATTATAAGAAATTCCTCCATGGGTTCCTATCAGTGGAACATTGGGGTATTCCCCATAGCGATCAATAACGGCCACCTCGTCCATACCCTTAAGAGTCCAAATGATATCATCATGAGAGAGAGAGAGAGACATAACCCTATAGGCCCAGCCCATGCCTTCTTTGTTCTTCAGCACTGATTTGGGGAGGTACGAAATAAACCACCTCGCCAATAATGGAGCACAGCACATCAGGGTTCCCCGCTTTCGGGAAGTACAGGCATAAAGCTGATGAAGAATGTCACCCAAGAGAGTGGGTACAGGATTACGAGAGATGAAGATTTTTACCGCATTCACATTAACAAAAGAGTCAGGATTTGGAAACAATACCAAGCCATATATCAGAAGAGCCAGAATATCCTCGAATGCCTTGAAGTCTAGACTATCCCAGAAATAATTAGCCTTACCAACCAAGAACTTAGTCAGAAAACCCTTTGCTCCACTTCTAGTCTCCCAATTAGACATTACCTCATCCTTTGTCAGGTGAAAGGCTGAAGCAATCTC
The DNA here is from genome assembly GCA_948472305.1 of Vicia faba. NCBI lineage: Eukaryota > Viridiplantae > Streptophyta > Magnoliopsida > Fabales > Fabaceae > Vicia > Vicia faba. The sequence continues at coordinate 1,139,644,511 of OX451738.1, forward strand.
TTCTGGCCTAAGGGTCTTCTCCCAACCAGTAAACGGGGTCTGCTCCAGAATAGAGATACCGAGCAGATCAGAAAACTCTTCTAGGGTGGGAACCAACTGGTAGTCTTGAAAAGTAAAGCAATGGTACAGCGGATCATAGAATTGGACCAAAACACTCATCATCTACTCGTCCAATTTGGAGGTAACCAAACTGAGAAGGTACCCATGTCTTCTGATGAAGAAGGTAGTATTAGGCATCTTTGCAATCAATTCTTTAAGCATGGTGGGAACTTGGACAAAGTTGATCCGGATGGATTTCTTACGCATGGGCATCATGACCTACAAAACAGAACAAAGATGAATCCCTCCTGTCTTTGAAATAGGTTAGTCCAATGCAAGATGTATGCAATGTTATGATGTCATGATAGAAAGCACATCACAAGTATCCACAAATAGAAAACACGGTAAAGGCACACAAGTCACACAGAGAGCCCTTAGATTTCAGGCTGGCAAGGAGCTTAGGTACTACCCTCTTTCAGTTTAGTTGGTTTAAACCTGTCCTAAAAATAGTAACCGGGTTCTAGAGGATCTCAATATCACTGACTACCCTCAATCGGTCATAATTCCAGTTTAGCAACCTTTTCTTGCGGCCAGAATCATCGCGAGAGTTTAGTCTCAATGAGTGTAGCATACTGCTATTGTTCTATGGCCAAGTTGGTCAATTTAAAGGTTCTAAGGTCAGTTGGTGCTTAATGACCCCTTAGATGACCCATATTCTCCTCGTTCCAACACAAGGGATATCGGTAAATTCTAAAGTGCCACACCAACGTAGCTACTGCTTCAACCGTATCGGTCTATGCCGTACAGTTCCCTCACAGTTTATTGCTACTTACCTAAAGGGTATCCCCAGATCCGGGTTAGGATCTATAGTAACTCCGATACAAGCCCACAAATATAAAGCATACAAAGCAAGCAATTGAAAACACAATGATCTAATCCTAAGGTACACCCCACTTATAAGATATTCCCCAGCAGAGTTGCCAGTTCTGTGATATGGTGGGAGAGAACTGACTGTTTTTGGAATGTTGGTTCGCATTTTGCGTTTGTTTTTGCAAAATGTCGCGGTAAGCAAGAGTCGCCACTGTCTTTTATTTTATCCAACAAGGAAAGGAAAAAAAGCACAGAAAAATTCCTTTTTTGAGATGTTTCTCGGGTCCAGGGGGTAGATTATAGAAAGGGAAGGTTTTAGCACCCTTTCTATTCGTGGTTATCCACGGGCTCTTAGGTACTTGCTCAAAGTGTTTTCAAAAATTTGCTTTCTTTGTGTTTGTGGGTTTGAAAGAAGTTTTTTGTTTGAAAGGTGTAAGTGCGAAAAGTTTTTTTTTGTTTTGTTTTGAAATAGCAAGTACTTAAGAACCATCTACTTACTCGAAAAAGGAATCAATATGTGCTAATGTCCTTTAGATAATGCTATCCCACTATTGATGAGTAGGTAGCATCGTCGTTGGAGTTTAAGGGTCAATTCGATTAAGGGACGTGCGGTCACTAAAGCAATGTTAAGACGCCTTAGCGGTAACCCTAATGTCTAAGATCATTTTTCCGAGACAACCGTTTCGAGGCAACTATGATCTTTGGACAAGAAGGCGACCTCTAAAACTTCCTATACTCAATGACCACGTTACGAAGGCAACCAAGTGAGGTGTACCCTAAGAGTGCGCATGTGCGAGTGTGTTGTTTTTAGTTAATTTTATCTTTGTACATGTCAATGGTTATCTATGTTGATTTTAGGTTTAAACATTTGATCTTGTCATGCATTCCCTATTATCAAACATCTAACAGTTTATAAGTTGCGGAAATTAAATTGCGGGAATTAAAACTAACTATTACAAGGCATCGGGTATTTACATTGCCAAAAATAACCCTTGAAATTAAAATGCGGAAAATAAATAAAGCGATAAAATAATTAAAGTCCTATTAAACTATTAGATTCCAGGAAACTGATACAATATTGAATAAATATGGATCGCGTGCGGTAAAATTAAATCGGACGAGTTCTAGGGTTTTGACCCTTTAATTATTAAAGAAAGATTTTTTGGTTTATTTTGAATTTATGGAAGAAATTAAATTAAGTTAAGCATTAAATTAACAAATTAATTAATTAATTAGTAAAAATGATATTTTTGGATTTTTGATATTTAAAGAAATAAAAATAAATTAATCAAAGTTAATAAAAAACCTAATTGTCTAAATTAATTTTAATTATTGCAAAAGATATTAAAGTTATTTCCTAATTAAAATAAATTGATTAAATTAATATTTATTAACAAAATAAAAAAACTGAAAACTAATTTAAATAAAGAAAATATTTTTGGTTTTTAATTTTAATGAGAAAAAGTTTTAATTGGTTAGTGATTAAATAATAAAACAATAAATAATTAAACTAAATAATAAAAGAAAAGAGCAAAAGATTAGGGTTTGGGCCTGATTAGGGGGCTTGTTTAGCAATTTCCAAGGCCCATTTGTGTTGGCCTGTGTTGACTTTTCTGATTCTCCACGCGCCCTTTGACTTGGTCCCACCATAGGCCTTCATTCTGGACCACCAGATCTGGTCTGGGGCCATCTGGCAGATGATTGGGTGATGGTGTATGGTGAATCACACGCTTGGTTTTGTATTGAATAACCAGAAGAAAAATATTAACAAATGCTTGGGGGACCTGGGATTCGAACCCAGGTCCTGTTGGTCGCTAAACATCTAACAGTTTATAAGTTGCGGAAATTAAATTGCGGGAATTAAAACTAACTATTACAAGGCATCGGGTATTTACATCGCCAAAAATAACCCTTGAAATTAAAATGCGGAAAATAAATAAAGCGATAAAATAATTAAAGTCCTATTAAACTATTACATTCCAGGAAACTGATACAATATTGAATAAATATGGATCGCGTGCGGGAAAATTAAATCGGACGAGTTCTAGGGTTTTGACCCTTTAATTATTAAAGAAAGATTTTTTGGTTTATTTTGAATTTATGGAAGAAATTAAATTAAGTTAAGCATTAAATTAACAAATTAATTAATTAATTAGTAAAAATGATATTTTTGGATTTTTGATATTTAAAGAAATAAAAATAAATTAATCAAAGTTAATAAAAAACTTAATTGTCTAAATTAATTTTAATTATTGCAAAAGATATTAAAGTTATTTCCTAATTAAAATAAATTGATTAAATTAATATTTATTAACAAAATAAAAAAACTGAAAACTAATTTAAATAAAGAAAATATTTTTGGTTTTTAATTTTAATGAGAAAAAGTTTTAATTGGTTAGTGATTAAATAATAAAATAATAAATAATTAAATTAAATAATAAAAGAAAAGAGAAAAAGATTAGGGTTTGGGCCTGATTAGGGGGCTTGTTTAGCAATTTCCAAGGCCCACTTGTGTTGGCCTGTGTTGACTTTTCTGATTCTCCATGCGCCCTTTGACTTGATCCCACCATAGGCCTTCATTCTGGACCACCAGATCTGGTATGGGGCCATCTGGCAGATGATTGGGTGATGGTGTATGGTGAATCACACGCTTGGTTTTGTATTGAATAACCAGAAGAAAAATATTAACAAATGCTTGGGGGACCTGGGATTCGAACCCAGGTCCTGTTGGTCGCTGAACAAAGCCTCTACCACTCAACCAGCGCGTTTTAGTTGTATACTTATTGGACAATAATTATAATATGGGGGAAAAAATAATATGCCAGAATTAAAACAAAAACGCGCGAACATTTGAACTATCCAACCAGGGGGGACACGTCTTCGTCTTCTTCGTTCAACCCTGGTTATTTACCTGCGGATTTGTGTCCGCAGCTAAATTTGCATGTGCGTTCTAAAATTCATTCTAGGCCATGGAAATTTATTCCAAGCACATGGTCATGCTCGTCTACCTCCCCTGGTTACATCCATGTCCATCAATAGGGCTGATTTTGCCTGAAAAAGAAACACCCAAAAAACAATCCACGAACCCTAGATTCGGCTAGGGGGTTACAGACCATATTAATGCAATCAAATAATGCAGAAAGCTTGTAAATTGAACGATAAGCATGAATATGCAAAGATTTTGCAAGAAAAGTGCAAGAACAATGATATACGAATTCAACTGAAAAGCATATTTTTGAGACACTTACAGAGCTTTAGGGAACGTATGAGGGCTTGTTAGGGATTGTTTTCGCTTCAATGATTGCCCAACAATGGATTAGTGTGGAGATTTGCTTCTGAATTGGCCTCTATGCACGATTTCAGTTTCACACTTTTTGGCAATTTTCCAAGTTTTTATTTTTATGATTCTGCAGCCTCTAGACCTTTAATTTGTGTGCCTTAGCTTGTATATGTAATGAGAAATGCATTAGGTCAACTTTTGGCTCTTGAATCTTTGCACATTGATGTTTGGAGATTTGATTTGATTCACCATTGATAACCTTCCAATTTTGTCCAAAATCCAATCTTTTTGCACATGGAATGTATGATACGAATTTAATTCACTTGATGATGATGATTAGGTCCTGAAATAGCCAAAAATAGATCAAATAATCAATGTTTGGATTTTATTTGATTTAAATTGATTAAAAATGAAATAATTCATTAAAAAATCAAATAAAATAGAAAAATTGATAAATGGACATAAGGCTGAAGCTAGGACATGTGTGTAGTGTGACAAGATCAAATTAAGTGGAAAAGAATGGGCCCCTTTGACAAAATTTGCTGTTTTGGGGATAGTTGACTTTTGGCAATTTTGCAAAAATGCCCAACTTAAACAATGCATAACTTCTTCAATTTTTAACTTTTGGAGGTGTTCTTAGACTTTTTGGAAAGCTTGAGATGTCCTCTAACCAAACCTTTTGGTATTATCTCATTTTGATATTCCATGCTCAAGTTATAAGCTTTGGAAAAAAAGGTGTTTTTGTTGACTTTCAAAAATGACCTATAATGTCCAAATTTGTAACTTTTTGTGAGTGCATTTCTTGATCTTGGGGTATGAAGATGGATTGTAGTAAATTTCATTCTATTCAAAATGAGTTTTGGATGGTTCATTTCTCATAAAGTATGAGAAATTTAGGCTTGGTCAAAGTTGAGTTGACTTTTCCTACAAAACCCTAATTTAGCAACTTTTGAATCTTGATGAATTTTGAGAAATCCTTGATGAATCATGATCAAACCTTGATAAAATGATGAAATATCCTTAAAAATGAGAATGTTGACAAAAAATATTGAAGTTTGACTTTATTTGGGTCACAGTTGACTTTTACCCTAGCACATTGGATTTTTGGACCCTTTGAGCATTTGACTGAGCAAACTTCCTCTGCAAGGCTTGAAATTTGACATGGATGAACTTGAGAACATATTAGGACATTGGGGATCACTTGAGGTCATTTGGATGCCAGGACCTTGATGCAACACAAAACCCTAATTTGATCTTGATTGTCTTAGGAGGTAGCTTGACAGTCCAACTCTTGAGCAATCTTGAGCCACTTGGAGATTTTTCTTGCCATGTCTTGGGAAATATGGGAGGGAAAATTTTGGGGTGCAACACATGGCTTCAAGGAAAAATAGAAAGGCTTTAGTTTCAGAAAAAGGGAAAAAGAAGGTTGATTCAACATCCAATCCATTACATTCAACTCTCACCGAAGAGCAGGAAGCCAGATTTATCAAATACTTTCAAAGGAAAATAGTATCCAACCCCAAATATGGTATACTATCCTCCTTTCCTCAATAATGCTTTTCCTTTCAGAATGACCTAGATGCTTATGGTCTGGAACCCTTGATTTCTTCGTTCGGTCCATACTACCCGAATTTGGTAAGAATGTTTTTCAGCAATCTCACACCCCACAAAGGCAAAATAGTCACATATGTGCTCGACACTCGTATCTCTCGAACTCCTCAGGTTGTTGGTGAGATCCTTCATATTCCTTTCACTGGAAGTTCCCTATATGATCCTGAAAACGAGATATGGGATGAATACCGGAAAAAGGAGTTCTTTTACAGCATTTGGCGGTTAAGTGAAACTGAATTTCACGCCAAACAGATTCGTGGTCTTGGCGGAGTAATTCCATCCAGAGACTCATGGAGTGCAGGTAACCTCCATATAGACGATCGCTTATATCATTATTTTATGGTCTATATTTTGTTTCCAAGAGCTGGAAACCACTGCACGGTTACCGACTTCGAAATGCAGGTTATTTATGCAAGGAAGAAAGGGGTAAGTGTAAACTGGGCAAGAATGATCATGGTGCATATGCTGAGAGTGGATGCAAAATCTAAATTCCTTCCATATGCTTATTTTGTCACTTTGATTATGGAGAAATTTGGTGTGGATTTTGATGGTTTTAAAAAGGTGAATATGGATCCTAATCTAAACAAAATTTCAATTAAGAATGTTGACTCCAGAATGGGCATACATTACAATCCAGAGACAAAGACCATCACCTAAATTGGTAAAGATGTTGTTGGATATGAAGGAAATGACCAAGAAGTCGAAGGCGATGAAGTTGTGCCTCCTCCACCTACTGCTCCCTCTGGTCCAAGCAATCAAGAACTTATGGACTACATGTCTCAACAGTTTGCTTCCATGGAAACCAACATCAACAATCAATGGAGTGCGATCAATGATTCCACTACAACCCGGATTAATGATTTTCGCTCGGATGTGAATCAACAATTTTCGTACCTGTACTCTCACCTTCATATTCCACCATACGATCCAAACAATCCAGCTGCACCTCCTCAACACTATACATAACCCCCACTTCAACAACAATTCCCGAATCAAGCCTCATGGTCTTATAACCATCCAGACATGCATCACCCTTAATGTTTTGGCTAACCTTTTTTCTGTTATGTTATTGTCTTGCTATTCAATGTTTTGTTTGTTCAAATTTCTGTATAATCCTTAAACAATATGCGTTGCTGTTTTAATTCTAAAATTTTCTCAATATATTGCTCTATTATTATTTTCTTTAGGCATCTTTCCCTTCTTTTTGATAATGTCAAAGGGGGAGAAACATGTGTGGTACTTTATGCTTGTATTTCCTGTGTCTTAATTTTCAAGGTACTCTCCAATCAAGATGAAGAATTGAAAAGGATTCCAACCCTCTCCTACATAGGGGGAGTTTTGCATCTTAGGGGGAGAAGCTCTTCCGGAAAATACTTCGCATAAAGCAAGATTGTTTGTCATCATCAAAAAGGGGGAGAATGTAAAATCAAGCTTCACAAATAAGCTTTTGTTTTAATGAAGACAAACCATGGCTAACAAGGAAGGCAAAGATTTATGATCAAGCTCAAAGAATCTAAGGATAATATCTTCAGTTCAAAGCTCTCAATAACTTTAAAGGTATAATAATATTATCTACTTTGATATTAAGATATAGATGCTCAAAAATGAAAAATAAATGTTTAAGAATCATTACTCAAGCTTTTCAAAGTTAAAATTTCATTTTTCTCTTGCATGCAATCAACTTACATTTTAGTACAATCGATTGCACACTTCAAAATTTCAGATCTTTTGCTTCTGTTTCTCTGTGCAATCGATTTACATTGATTATGCAATCGATTGCATACTTAAATTTTCAAAATGTTTGCTACTGTTTCTCAGTGTAATCAATTTACATTGTAAGTGCAATCGATTGCACTCACTTACTTTTTGCTACTGACTTTGCATGCAATCAATTTCATTGACAGTGCAATCGATTGCACTCTTAAAGATTTTTAAAAAATATATGTTGAAACCTTGTGCAATCGATTTACACAAAGGGTGAAATCGATGGCATGCTGCACGAATTTGAAAAACAACAGCTTTTTACATGCATGTTGATCATGCCTTTTCATTACATCTTTTCACTCAAACTTGGCATTTGTTCATGATACATTTTCAGAACTTCATGATGTTTCGAAAGGGTGTTATGAACATATAAATATTCAATTTCAAATCAAGATCTAACACCTCTTCCATTAATATTTTCTAAAATTTCAAAATACAAACTCAAGCATTCTTCATTTTCATGCATAAGTTTTCTGCACATTTTCATACATTAACAAACAGAAAACTTTGAGCAAATATATCTTGAGTCTTTGTACAATATTATTATTGGAAGAAGACTATCATACATTGTTAAATCACTCTAAGTGATCAATATTACTCTACTCACTCAAACTCAAAAATTGATATTTACTTACTTATTTTTCCAGGATTGTTGGAAATAAGTTTAAGTGTTTTTGTTGAAATCTTGTCTTTCCAAAGTTGTTGGATACAAGTGTAGTCACATTGAGAGGATTGTTCTCATAGGTAACTTAGTGAAAATACAAGAGGATTGTTCTTGGTCAAAGAGGATTATTCTTGGTTGTTTGGTAGTTCTTGTTTAAGTTTGCCACAATAAGGAAATCTCTTTCATGTTGAAAGGGGACTGGATTACTCTCGGACTGTGAGGGGAACCAGGATATATCGCCCGTGTCTCTTTATTTTTATGCATTTTTAAGATTTCCTAAACTCACTTTTAACTATAAAAATAAGAACCATCATCACTAAAAACCAGAATTTTTAAAGTACCTAATTCACCCCCCTCTTAGGCGCACTTCATACTTACATGACTTTGACTGGCGATGCTATTGTTGAGGGTAACAATCTTCACTTGGGAAGAGGAGGGCATCTTTGAACCATAAGCTTGAGGTTTAGAACTCCACTGAGGGAATATTTCCGCAATACTCTATCATTGGGGATAAACAGAGCCCTAAATAGCATTCGTCTATGCACACGGCTCAGAAAACAGGAGACTTGCTTCGCTGGAGAATAATAAGCATACTAATCAAGCATCTCTCCAAGAAAACCTGACAGGGGCAAACTTCCCTGGGAAGAAAAGATACAAACTTCTGACGGTGAATAAAAACCTTATTGGGGAGATAAATACCATTCACGGAGATGCAGGGTATCGACTTCAAGGGGATATAGCAAAGGTATCCATTCTAATGAAACGGTCCTTCTCAGATTCTTCGAAAAGAGTATATTCGAAATGCACTTACTTTGGAGATAAGCCCTCTGAAAGGGACAAAGGATCTCTGGTTGACGGGAGCTCCTTACTGGGAATAAGAGGATTATGTCTGGGCGAGAGTACACCTTCACTGGGGAACATGGGATCATGTTCCAATAAGGAACTCATACTGGTCACAACTAGGCCTTCTTATGCCCATTGTTGGTACCCTCTTTGTCACAAAAGACCAACAATACCTGTAAAGGTTGAAACCACAACAATATGCCCCGAGCATGGGATGATTACCTTAGTCGTCACCTCAAACACCCAAAACTTTAACAATTTTAGTTATTGGTATCATGTGTTGTAAAGCATTAATGTTTTAAACGCAAAGTTTATAAAAAATGTTGGACGTCTTTTCACAAACAAAACAGCAAAAATGAAAACAAATCAGTATAATTTGAAGAGGAAAAAAAAAGAAGAATTTTATTAATTGGCTGTCCTGTAAATAGGCATTTACATCAACAAGTGATTCCTAAAAGAGGTAATTGCATATAAAGCATACAAAGGAAAAAACAAAGGTGGCAATGTGAATACGGATTTATCGGGTCCCGACTCTGCTAAGACTTTTATGACCTCAAAGCTCTTTAGTATCTTGATTTCTAAACAAACTAATTGGATTGATTCCTTATCCTTCTAAGCTAACCAACAGTGGTGTAGAGTGATATCACAGATACCATGCAGGCCGTAGTATTCGCTTTAATCCCTAACTTTTTCCTAGATCGCCCTTTCGGGTTTTCAATCCACCAGGATACCCTTTTTTGCCTAAGTTGTCCTTTCGGGTTTTCAATTTAACGGGTGTACATAATTTTCTTTTTCATTCTTATATTCATATATCCCTAATTTTTCCCAAACCTTTATTCATTTTTTGTTTGTCGGGATGCCCTTTTTTTCCTGAACCAGTCAACTCAACAGGTCTATTTATGTGAAGTACTTTTTTACTACATCTGCGTTAACGGGGTGAGGGAATTCATCTCCATCCGTAGTCATGAGCATCATAGATCCTCAAAAAAAACCTTCTTTACGACATATGTTCCTTCATAATTAGGAGCCCATTTTCCCCTAGCATATGTATTATTGTGAGGCAAGATCCTCTTTAGCACAAGGTCACCAGCTCGGAAAGTCTGAGGACACACCTTCTTGTCGAAAGCTTTCTTCATCCTCCTCTGGTATAACTGTCCATGACAAATAGCCGTCAATCTCTTCTTGTCAGTGAGATTCAACTGATCAAGTCTATTATGAACCCATTCAGCCTCGTCAAGATGTACATATGTCATTATCCTTAAAGAAAGAATCTCTACTTCTACAGGTAGGACTGCTTCCATGTCGTATACCAGCGAAAATGGAATTACCCCAATTGAAGTGTGCACCAAGGTGCAGTAACCATGTAAAGAAAATGGAAACATCTCGTGCCAATCTCTATAAGTCACAACCATTTTTTGCACAATCTTCTTAATATTATTATTAGCTGCCTTGACAGTGCCATTTATCTTTGGACGATATGGAGAAGAATTGTGATGCTTTATCTTGAAGCTTTCGCACAGCTCTTTCATCATCTTGTTGTTGATATTGGACCTGTCATCAGTGATGATCTTCTCGGGCACCCCATAACGACAAATAATATTATGCTTGATGAAACGAGTCACAACTTGCTTGGTGACGTTGGCATATGATGTTGCTTCAACCCACTTGGTGAAATAGTCAATAACCACTAGAATAAAGAGGTTCCCTTTGGAAGCAGTTGGCTCAATCTTCCCAATCATACAATACCCCACATTGCGAAAGTCCAAGTAGAAGCCAATACATTTAGCGGATTAGGCGACACATGCATTTTGTCGGCATAAATCTGACTTTTGGAACAGATTCTGGAGTGATTGTAGCAATCATTTTCCATGGTAGACCAATAATAACCTTCTCTTAATATTTTTTTGGCCATGGTATGTCCATTGGAATGTGTCCCGAAAGATCCTTCATGAACTTCTTCTATGATCTTGTTTGCTCCGTGTCTATCCATGCATCTGAGTAAAACAGAGTCATGGTTCCTCTTGTACAAAACTCCATTGTTGAGGAAAAACTTGGCTGCATATTTTTGTAGAGTTTGCTTATCAGTAACAGAAGCATCCTCTGGATATTCTTTCATCTCAAGATATCTTTTGATATCATAAAACCAAGGCCTTTCATCGACTACCTCTTCTTCTATCTCATAACAGAATGCTGGCTCATCCAACCTCATGATACGGATTGAGGGAGCAGAGTTAGCCCACCTAACTTTGAACATGAATGACAGAGTAGCCAAAGCGTCTGCCAGATTATTCTCCTCCCTTGGGATATGTTGGAAAGTGATTTCATCAAAATACGGGATCAACCTCAACACATGCTCGCGATTAGATTAGGATTATGAATCTCCCAATCTTTATTGATCTGACTAATTACTGGAGCAGAATCCTCGTATACTTCTAATATCTTAATTTGCAAATCAATAGCAACTTCTAACCCAAAGATGCAAGCTTCATACTTGGCATATTGTTGGTACATTCAAAGAACATTATGGCAGTGAAAGGAGTATGGAATCCTTCAAGATAAGTAATAACAACACCAATACCATTACCCAATGCATTTTAGGCCCCATCAAACACAATTGCCCATCGTGATCCTTGCTCGGGTCCCTCTTTTGGGCTTGGGATGTTACAATCCTGTACATACATAATATCTTCATCAAGAAACTCAAACTTCATTGGCTGATACCCATCTTTCATAGACTATTGAGTAAGATAATCTGCCAATACACTACCCTTAATAGCCTTTTGGGTAGTATATTGGATGTCGTATTCTATAAGAATCATCCTCCAGTGGGCTACTCTTTCTGTGAGAGCTGGATTTTCAAAAATGTACTTGATTGGGTCCATTTTGGATATCAAGAGAGTAGTATGAGTCAGCATGTACTATCTAAAACGCTTTGCTGCCCACGCGAGTGAACAACAAGTCTTTTCCAGTAATGAGTATCTCGATTCGCAATTAGTAAATTTCTTGCTCAGGTAGTAGATGGCATGCTCTTTCCTACCTGTCTCGTCATGTTGACCGAGTACACAGCCCATGGAGTTTTCCAACACTGTCAAATACATTATCAAGGGCCTACCTTCCATTGGAGGCGAGAGAATCAGAGGTTCTTGCAAATATTCTTTTATTTTATCAAAATTCGCTTGGCAATTGTCATTCCACCTAGCAGTTGGATCTTTTCTCAATAACTTGAAGATTAGTTTGCAAGTGGTTGTAAGGTGAGAGATGAATCTAGAAATGTAGTTTAACCTCCCGACAAAACCACAAACCTCATTTTCTGTCTTTGGCTCAGGCATTTCTTGTATAGCTTTTACTTTGGCAGGATCGATCTCGACTCCCTTTTCACTTACAATAAAGCCTAATAACTTTCCTGATCTCACCCCAAAGATGCACTTATTAGGGTTTAGCCTCAGCCTGAATTTCCTTAACCTTTCAAACAGTTTCAACAAGTGAACAAGATATTCCTCTTTCGTCTAGGAATTGGCAATCATATCGTCAACATAGACTTCAATCTCTTTATGTATCATGTCATGAAAGAGAGTGACCATAGCATGTTGATATGTTGCCCCTATGTTCTTCAAACCAAAGGACATCACCTTGTAGTAAAATGTTCCCCAATGTGTAATGAAAGTAGTTTTCTCCATGTCTTCTAGTGTCATCTTGATCTGATTATAACCAGAAAACCATCCATGAAGGAAAACACTTTAGCTTGAGCAGTATTGTTAACCAGAATATCGATATGCAGCAGTGGGAAATCATCTTTAGGGCTTTCTTTGTTCAAGTCCCTATAGTCCACACACACTCTCATGTTACCATCCTTTTTCAGAACTGGTACAATATTTGCGATCCATGGAGGGTAAGACGTCACTTTCAAAAAGCCCGCATCAAATTGTTTTTGAACTTCCTCCTTGATCTTCTTAGACATCTCAGGATGAGTTCTTCGAAGCTTTTTTTAACAAGAGGACATTCTTCACTAAGAGGCAGTTTGTGCACAACAATATCCGTATCCAACCCCGGCATGTCTTCATAAGACCAAGCAAAGATGTTTGCATACTCACGGATCATTTCAATCAATCTTTGCTTGACGTTGTCTTTTAAAGAAGCCACAATCTTGACTTCCCTTTGGATCTCTTCGGTACCTAAGTTAATCACTTCAACAATCTATTGGTGCGGCTGAATGACCTTTTCTTCTTGCTTCAACAATCTGGATAGCTCTCTTGGAAGTTCATAATTTTCTTCAGCTTCTTCATCAGCTTGATAGATTGGATTTTCAAATTCATAATGAGCCATAGCAGAATCGCTTTCGACATATTCTGGGATTGATAGGGAACAAAATCTGCATGATTATTTTTATTTTTATTTTAGTTTTAGATTAAGAAAGAAAAATAAAAAACACATTGCCAAAAATTTTAAATAAAAAATACAGGGAGCAAAATATTTGAATGCAAAAAGACGTCCTTTATTAATGATAATTTTGAAATGAAAAACATCATGGCCTTGCAGCATGTTCACTATGTCTTGGACAGAACGTAAGAATTATTGCATGATGAAAAATAAAAGAAAATTACTCTTCATAATGGGTGACCTCAATGACATCTTCAACGGACCAATTAGCAAGTTCTTTACCCGGAACAGTAGGACAAACCCACTTATCCATTTCACAATCAATATCCCCTTCTTCGCTCATAGCATAAGCCTCTTCAAGGATAACACCACCACTGAAAAAACTGAATCAACGGAGAGATACCTTGAACTTTAAGAGGAGAAGCAATTGGCATGCTTCGACCAGCCACGAAACCTAAACCTTTCTTTGTCTGTGTGGGGAGATTCATCACTCTACCACAGCCTTTAAGATGACCAGATTGAACAACTGCTTGTGCTTGACGGTAGGATGACATGGAGACCTCCGACTTCTTAACTTCTTGGCGAGGAGTTTTGACAATCTGTACGATTTCAAATGCTTGGCATGGAGTCTCATGTACTTCGCCTTCTACCTCAACATAGCGAAAGGAACTCAATTGAATGAAAAATAATCTTCTTCACCATAAATGGTGACCACCTTTTAATTCAATAAGAACTTCAGCTTTTGATACAGGGTAGAAGTGACAGCACCGGCCCCATGAATCCACAAACGGACAAGCAGATAACAATAAGAAGGATTAATATTCATAATGAAGAATGTTGCATCAAAAACTTGGGGACCTATCTTAATAGGAAAATCAACCTCCCTGGACACGGTCCTTTTAGACCCATCAAACGCCTTGACAATCAAGTCAATAGGCCTCAACACGACCCCTTCATAATCAAGCTTCATAAGAGCAGACTTAGGCAACATATTGAGAGAGGAACCCGTGTCAACCAGCACATGGGATAGAGTGGTCTTCGCAGTCTCTATGGAAATTTGAAACACTTTATTGTACTTTCTCCCCTCATGGTGTAAATCAAAATTTGTAAATCTGAGTTCATTGCTTGCAGAAATACTGTTCACTATCCCCTCAAATTGATTCACTGAGATCTCTTGAAGAACAAAAGAAGTCCCCAACAACTTCATCAACACATTCTCGTGGGCCTTCAAATCCTTGAGCAAAGCAAGAATCAAAATCTTAGTGGGCGTATGGATCAGCTGGTCAATAATCTTGTAGTCACTTTTCTTTATGTACCTCATCAATTGAGTCACATATTTAGCCATCTCAGCATCCAGAATAGGAACATGGGAATTTTGCCCCAGTTTTTCGCCACTACCCAAATTATGCTTGCCTTGAGCCTTAACTGTGACATTTGCGCTACTTTCGGGTTGTATTAGTGGAGAGAAAATCCGTCCGATGTGGGTAATCCTTCTTTCAACAATGATGTCATGAATCTCAGACTTCTCTTAGTGAAACTTCTCACCTTCGGACTTCTGAGTAACAAGTTTATGCCCTTGTTGATAACACTCACCAACATAATACCAAGGAATTGCTTTGTTGTTGATATATGGCACTGGCCCGGGTACAGTGATGGTTATAGGTGATTTCCTTATAGGAACTGGAACTGTAATAGTTACTTAAACGGTTTTTGCCTTGACAGGACTAGTTATCACATCAACCTCATCCTCACCAATTTCTGCCTCAGCAACTGGGCGGTCAAACTACAGAACTCCCTTGGTAATCAAATCCTAGAATGTATCCTTCAAGCATTGGAAACCTGTTGTACCCCAAAATTTGCCTTCCAATTTTTCATGCAAGATGCTTACCCTAGGGTTCTCGTACACTCAATTGGCTCAAAGATCGACCAGACAGATTCTCTTCCTAGGCAGCAAATCAATAATTAGGGTTTGGGATTTCTCAGAGATAATTGAGTCTTCAAAATCCCAAATGTTCTTAAAGACAAGTTTCTGAAGTTTGTTAGTTCTACAAGACTAAAAAATGTTCTTAAAACATGTTTGATAGACAATGAAGTCCCGTTTGAATCAAGAGTGACATGCGAACTCATTTTGATTACCAGTTAACCATTGGACATGAATTGAAGATTAAGACTTTTGACCATAAGGCTTTGGATTTAAGTTAATCAAGTGGAATTAAAATTCTTAAACATTTACTTTCTTTTAGAAGTTTGATTGGAGTACGAAGTGTTTGTTTTGCTTGATCATCTTTGGCGATTGCTTGAAATACAAGTTACCCAAAACAAGGTGTTTTACTCAAAGCATTCAAATAAGAATTTCAAAATTCAAAGTTGAGATTGGTACAATATTTTCATTTCACACAAAGTTTATTCAGAGGCATTGTATTCATTACATTACAAGTTTGAATTTACAAAAATTGTCTTGTCTACAAATGCAATAAATTACAAAGATCCGTTTACAAAAAAGAAGAGAGAAATTATATTTCTTCAAAGTCTTCATCCTCAAGCAACCACTCCAATCTTCTCTTTCCATCCATGCCTCATGTTTATGAAAAAGAAAAGGAGAAGTTTGTTAGTAACTTAAACATCCAGAAATGAATAAAAAAATACAAAGTATTCTAATTCATCATTAGGGAGGTTTTTCTTGAATCAGAAAAGAAGGGTTTTGTGTTCTAAGGCCTCATACAATTCTTGTTCAATCATTGGCCTGAGAAATTTTTGGTTTGCAAATCACAAGATACAAACTTGGTTCACAAACAAGGTAAAACAAAACCTACAACAAGCTGCATAACAAGTCAAGTTGCATAACAGGGAAAGTTGCAGCAGCAAAACAGGCTGCATAACAGAACAAGTTGCATAGCAACAACAATGCTGCAAACTGCCAAAACAAAACCAGCAAACAAGTTGCATAACAGGCAAACAGGGCATAGCAGGCAACAAGCAACAACAATACTCCAAAATCCAAGACCAAAACCTGTGCAAAAAATCTAAAGAGGAACAAAGTATCAAGAGTTCAGAAAAGGAGGTTTTGTGTTCTAAGGCCTCAAACAATGTCAAATTTTATCATGGGCCCATTATCATTGCAAACCACAAAACAAAACTTGGCCCACAATAAACAAATTCAAAAGAATTCCAACCATATTCCCAGCCCATTAGCAAAAGATTCAAATCAAGAAATTCAAGCCCAATAGAGGCCTCAAAACAGTGTCCTACATTGGCCTAAAGATATGTTTGCAAATCACAAAAACTTGGTTCACAAACAAGGGAAAACAGAAAATCAAGCCTCATACAAAATGGATTTAATCACGGGCCTAGAACTTTTGCAAATCTCAATTGTATTGGTTCACAATAGACAAAATGAATTCAAATCAGATTCAAGCCCAACTGAATTTTACTTCAAAGGAAAAGCCTCATATGTGTTTCACAAAGACATAACTACATCATTGGCTAAGAAATAATCTTTTTCAAATCTCAAGTATTTGGTTCACAAAAGGTAAAGAGGAAATCAGAAAATATCAAATCAATAAGCAAAAGCCTCATGTTGTTTCAAATCAGAAAATATCAAATCAACAATCAAAAAAGCCTCAAATTTGCAAAGTCATGTCATAGGCCTAGAGTATTTCACTACAAATCTCAAAACAAATTTGTTTGGTTCATAGCAAAAGTCCACAAGCAACTAGTACAAAAATACAGCAAAAGCAGTCAGAAAAGTATAACAACAAGTACAGAAAACTGTAAAAGGAAAAGCAACAGTCAGCCAACCAAAGGACAACAACTTGAGTTGTTAAAATACAGCAGGTACAAAGCCATCATAGTACAACTAGCAAAAGTCAACATCCACCATAAATGAATAGCACAGCCAACAAGCAAAGTCAACTAGCAAAGTTGATTTATCAAAAAAACCAGTACAAGCAACAAAGCCAGCAGTATTTTATCACTATCACAAATCAACCAATATAAAAAGGGCAACAATATTATGCAAGAAGGGGGGTTTTTTTGGCCAGCAAGAAGAATATACATAAAATATAAAAGTCCAGCCACTGTTTTCATCCCTCAAAGATCACTGTCAACAAGCCACAGGACACCAAAACACAACAACAAAGTAAAGAGGTAATTTCTCAAACTGTTTTCAGATTCTTTTCATAGAAATATACAAAACTTTTGAAACTTTTTCTTAGCTTTCTTGTACAAAACATACAGTTTAGGGTCAATTAAAGCCAAATAGAACACATAGGGAGAGGAAAACTTGTAACAGAAGTGAACACAAAGCCATCATTTAGTTATCTCAAGAAATCATTAGTAAACCCCATTGTCACCAAAGGGCCAAACATCATTTTTCTTTTCAGTTTTACAAAGAAAAACATACAGAGATTTCAAACCCTCAAAAATCATTTCAATTTCTTTTTCCAGCAAGTCAACAAGATATACAAAATATATAAAACATCATTACCAGCAAACAGAACCAAAACCCTTCAAACTCACATCATAACAAAATATACACAAACCCAAAATATTTTCACCATAAAAGGATATACACAGCTCAAAAATACAGAGGCAAAAACCTGTACACAACAGCAACAACATCAAGCCCTTTTCATTCTATTTCTGGCCAAAGGAAGTATACAAACATACGCAAATAAAAAACCAAAACCATGATTCCAATTTTCCAACACATAAACTCCTCAAAAATCATTTTTAAACTGAGTTCAAGAAATGAAATATACAGAATCCAACATCACCAGTTTCGCAAACCTAAACCCTTTATCAAAAAAAATTCTTTCACAGAGAAACATGCAAACAGAAACCCAAACGCTTTATCAAAAAAATTTCTTTCACAGAGAAACATGCAAACAAAAATCCAAACCCTAAACATTGTTTTTACCATCATTTTCAAAAGAAACACAACCCTTCAGAATTAGCAAAGAGAGGAAAGTTAGAAAGATCTCACCCAAATATCGAGAGATCCTCGCGATAAGAACCGTTATGGTTCCGATTTCCCCCTTTTAGATCTATGCCAAATCACGCGTTTTCTGCAAAATCAAATACCAAATTAGTGATTAGAAGGAAGAGAGGAAGAGATTGATGTAAAAAAAATAGAAATTTGAACCAAGCCGCCGTCACCCGCCGTGAGGTTATTTCTGGCGCGGCTTCTATTTCTTCTCCGGCGAGGGAACCATATAGAGAGAGAGCGAGAGAGTCGGAGAAGTGAGAGAGAGAAACGTTTTGTCCAAATGAGACTGGGTCTCATAACCTGGTTGTTTTGTTCAAAACAACCAGGCCCTTCATTAGCCAGGCCCAAAATCTATTTTACTACCATGCACCCCCCCCCCCCATTTCCCTTATACCACGCAGGGCCATCTTCAGTTTTTTTATTGTTTTTGTTTGCTGCTAACAAAAAAATGCTAATGGGCCAAATGAAAATCTTTTTTTCTAACAAACAACATAATCTAATTTTCACACCCCAAAAATCTTTTCTATATTTTATTTTCTTATCATTTATTTTTACTATTATTAATACTAATTTTATTACTATTTATATTAATAAAAAAACAAACAGAAATATTTATTTATCATGTAGTTAGTAATATATGTATTTATTTTCATTATTTTCTAGGTTAAAGACAATAAATATATTCTTTTTTGAAATAAATTTAGCTTTTTTTAAACTTAGGTTTATTTTAATAAAAATTAAATTTGAATTCAGATTTTTTATTTCATTAATTTTATTTATTTACTAATTTAATTAAATTCACAAAAAACCCTAAAAAACAAAAAAAAAAACTTGTTTTATTTGATAAATTAGTTATTTTATTAATTTCATTTTCATTTTAGTTAATTATTTTATTTTAATTAAGTCAAAATCTTTAACACAAAAATACATTCTATATTCATTCCATTGCTTGTATATTATATTCATATCATTATTTATACATTATATCATTATTTGTATATTCCATTTCTGATACATAATGTTTATTTCAATTTTTGTACAAATTCAATTTAGTTGTAATAGATTAATTAGATTTATATTATTGCAATCCCCATTCATAAATTTTATATCCCCCTCCCACAAGTGTTGTAATAGCGTAGTAATTTTTAATTTTGCAATTTATCACTTTTACATAATATGCTAGTAATTAGGATTTGTATGAGAAGATAAAAATCAATCAAATAGAAAACCCTAATTCAAGACAAAAACAAGCATGAAAATGACACACTTGCACACAAACACCCATAGGGTTACTCCGCTTGGTTGCCTTATACAAAAATGTTCATATTATGCATGTAAGGTATCTTAGCAAAATAAACAAATATAAGATCATAATCCCTCGATGACACTATTCAAAGTTGCCTTACAAAAATAATCTTAGTCCCTCAAAAATGCTAAGATACTTTGAAACATTGCTAATCATGGCTATACGATGACCCACGCCCGTCCCGTTAACATCCAAAGATAGGGTTGCTTACCAAATCAATGGTAAGACAACAATATCAAAATAAAAGAAAAAATGAACAAGAAAGATATTTGAGTAGGTAGATTGCTCCTAATTACTTGCTCCATTTCAAAACAAACATCCTTGTTATTTTCAAAAACAAACACACATATTTTCAAACATCTTACAAACATTGAAAACATTTTCAAAAAGATCAACATCTTTGTATACATTCTTACGAACGAGAATCATTACAAAGATTGCCTAAATAATGGCCTCTTTTACAAAATACTTTCAAAAACCACACAAAGCATAATTTCAAACAAAAGCAAGTGATCTAGCAAGTAACTAAGAGCCCATGGAAAACCATGGATGAAAAGGGTGCTAATACCTTCCCTTTTCGTAATCTACCCCCCGAACTCAAGAAACAATCTTAAAGGTCTTTCTTGTGCTTTTTCACCTTTCCTTTTGGATAAAAGAAAAGTCGATGGCGACTCTTGCTAACCGCGACATTTGCGATAAAACGTAAAACACCTAAGTCAGTTCTCCCACCGTATCATAGAACTAGAGACTTTGCTAGGGAAAATTCTAAAAGTGGGGCTACCTTAGGGATAGATCACATTTAATTGCTTACATTGTTTGACTTGTATGCTTTACATTATGGTTCTTTGTTTGGGTTTTAATCCTCTACTCGGATTTGGGATACATTATAGGTAAGTAGCAATACATTGTGGAAACTATGCGGGATATACCGACATGGTCTAAGCAATAGCTACGTTAGTGCGACATATTTGTGGGTTACAGTAGCCTTTGATTTAATCAAAGAGAATGTGGGGCCGCTAAGTGATGTCATGAAGCACTAATGAACTTTTAGAACCTTTACTTGATCAACTTGGCCTTTAGGATGTAGTGAGATGACCGGCTTTGGTGCAGTCCGAAGTTGGTAGATACTCGATACTACACTCATTGAGGTTTGGTTTCTTGGGATATTTCGGTCGCCATTAAAGAGGCTTGAGCTGAAACAATGACCAAGGAAACAATCCAGTGATATTGAGCTCCTTAGAACCCAGTTACTATTACTAGGACAGGTTTTAAGCCAACTAAACTTCAAGAGGGTACTTACCTATAAAACTCCATGCAAGCCTAAACTAAGGATTTGGTTGCTTTGTTTGTATATACATACTTGTACATAACATCATGGACATCATGAACATCATGAACATCATATACATCCACTAACCATTTCAAAGATTTTGGGATTCAACTTTGTTCTTGTTTTGTAGGATATGGATTCACTTCGCAGGAAAACTATTCAAGTCAACCTTGTGAGAATCCCTCCACAACTTAAGAAGCTAGCTTCAAGGATTCCTGGAAACTGTCTATTCACCGAGAGATATGGTCGTCTACTCAACTTGGTCACCTCCAACACAGATGAGGATATGATGAAGGTGCTCTTTCAGTTATTTGATCCTTTACACCATTGCTTCACATTTCCCGACTATCAACTTGTGCCTACTTTAGAAGAATTCTCCCAACTCTTGAGGATTCCAATTCTTAATCAACTACCTTTAAATGGTATGGAAAGAGACCCAAATCCAGAAGAGATTGCTCAAGCTCTACACTTGCACTCATCTGATGTCACAACTCATTGGGAAACAAGGAGTGGTGTCAAAGGTTTCCTAGCAAAATTCCTGTTTGAGAAAGCCCAAAGCTGTTGGAATTCCTTGGAATTGCAAGCCTTTGAGGAAATTGTGGCTCTCCTCATCTATGGGATGGTTTTGTTTCCAAATCCTGACCAACTCATAGATGTGAACACCGTCAAAATCTTCATATCCCGCAACCCGGTGCCTACATTACTAGGGGATATCCTACACTCTTTTCACACTCACACAATGAGGAAAAGAGGTGTCCTTATGTGTTGCACTCCTCTCTTGGCAAGATGGTTTATTTCTCATCTTCCCCAATCTATATTAAAGAATGAGCAAGGTTCGAGGTGGTCACAAAGGTTGATGACGCTTAAACATTCAGACATTCATTGGTGCTCCCGATCCAAAGAGAATGTTATCATTGTTGACCGTTGTGGAGAATTCCCTAATGTCCCTTTACTTGGCATTAGGGGAGGTATTACCTATAACCCATGCTTAGCCTTAAGACAGTTTGGTTACGCCCGAAGGGATGGCCCGCACAAGATGCTAATTCAGGGTTTGGTATTCGACTACGACAACAACGATCAAGGTCTTCGCTGGAGATTTATCCGAGCTTGGAGGATGTTAAACAAGGTGGATAGCAAGACTTTGGGGCACAATAATTCCATCCCTCTTGAGCCTTACTTCAAACGGGTACGAACTCGTGCTCATAGTCTTATGATGCCTTACCCCTCCATTCTCCCGGTAATCATTGAGCCTGTCATGGAGGGAGATGTTCCATACACTATCCTACATCCTGGCATGCCCACATCTCTTGAAGACCTACAAAGGGATTGGATACAACTCAAGGTAGAACGAGATACTTTCGAAGCCCAATTCTATGCAAGCGAGAAGAAGGTTTTGGAACTCACTAGGCTACTTCATGAGGAGCAGACTCTGAATGCCTACATTGCACCAAAGAGGATGCGTACTACCTTTTTATCTTAGAGTTTTTATATTATTTTGTCCAAAAGGCATTGATGTATCCAAGCTTTAACTTATTAATATAACGTGTGTTTCCTTTTTGTCTAAAACAAATTTCAATCTTTGAAATCCTTGAAATCATTGCATATGCACATACCATTCATCATAGCATAAGCAGGTCTTTTGCAACAAGTCTCCTCATCTCTCTACTATTTATTTCAGTAAGATGGATCTCGAGCAAACAGTGAAGGATCTCCAAGCTCAGAATACACAATTTCAACAGTTTCTCATGACCCTAGCCAAGGGACAAGAAGAATTGAAAACTTTGCTGGCTGAAGAGAGGAAAAAGAAGACAAAGAAGGTAATCGGAGTCTTAAATATGGGGAGAATATTTCATGAGCAGACAAGAAGAACCTTAAACTTTGCAACCACATCCAGAGAAAAAGACAATCAGGAAGGGAAAGGTAAAGAAACAGTTGTCCTGTCAGAATCGGAAGGAGAAGAGGAAGAAGAAGACTACTCTGAGGAATAGTATCCTCCAGCAGATGACAAGTATAGGCATCTCGAAGACCGGTTGAGCGCGATGGAAATCCAAAAAGTGCCAGGCTTGAACTTTGAGGAATTGGGATTATTGTCGAGGATTGTGATTCCTCTGAAATTCAAAGTACCTATATTTTCCAAATATGACGGAGTTTCATGCCCTAAAATGCATCTCTAGTCATATGTAAGGAAAATCCAACCCCATATCGCTGACAAAGACTTGTGGGTACACTTCTTCCAAGACAGTCTGTCTGGAACTCAACTTGACTGGTTCTACCAACTAGAAAGAGCCAACATTCACAATCTGGAAGATCTTGCCGCAGCTTTCTACAAGCAATATCAGTACAATGCTGATTTGGCGCCTACCTGTACTCAACTCCAGAGTATGGCCATGGCTTCTAATGAAGGTTTCAAGGACTATGCGCAAAAATGGAGAGACTTGGATGGAAGAGTTCAACCCCCTCTATCTGAGAGAGAATTGGTGGACATGTTCTTGGGCACTGTGACACCCCAAATAATCTAATTATTAAATAATTAGAATTTTTAATTATTAATTTAATTGGAAATTTAATTATTGGTATTTTTGGATTATTGGAATTAATTTAATTAATTAAAGGAAAGAAGTATTGGTGGTGTGAAGAGTGATTAGAGGGTGTGAGAGGTAAAAAACTCTACTCTTTCTAATTACTAATTTAATTATTTTATTGGAATAATAAAAGGAGTATTAAAAGGAAAAAGAAGAGAAAGAGAGTTATTTTGGAATATTCATCATACGTGCATTTGAGAAGAGGAAAAAGAAGGAGAAAACTGGAAGCGTCAGAATTCGAAGAACCCACAAGGTAAGGGGTAATTTCGATTAGTTAATTCGTATTATCGGTTTATATATTCAATAGTATGGATCATAGTATGTTAGGGAATCCCGGTTTGGAATTCTAGGGTTCCGTAGAATTGTCCCTATTGCGTCGAATTGTAGGTTGAAAACCATTAGGGTGCCAGATGATAAAAAGGAATGATGAAATAATGTTGTTTGATGTTATAATAGTGCAAAATGGATGTGTTTTGGTGTTTCTCATGTTGCAATTCGTATGGGTATGTTTGGAATTGGTTTAGAATGAATAAATGTTGTCAAAAGTGCAGAATTTGACTCTGCAGGTCATGGGAACCGGTTCCCACTGGGGAGGAACTGGGTTCCACTGTGTGAATTTATAAAAACTGGCAAAAATGCACGTAGGAACCGGTTCTTGTATAGGTAGGAACCGGGTTCCCATACATTTTTCCAGAAGCGTGATTTTTTGAACTTCGCAGGAACCGGTTCCTGCATATGTAGGAACCGGGTTCTGCTGTAACTTTTTGAAAAATATTAAACTTTGAAAATTTATAACTTTCAAACCGTAAGTCCATTTTGAGTGCCGTTTTGGACGTTATTTCTTAAATTTAATGCTCTATTTTATTAAATGAAAAGATTTCCTAAAACCTGAAATTATTTTGAAAATGGGTCAAATCCCGGAATAAGTGATTATTGGCTAACGCACATGGGTGTGTATGTAGCAGTGAACCTGTGATGGATGGATGTATTAGTATTGTGTGAATGAAAGGCATGTTTATGTTGCTAATGATGGTGTGCATGATCGTTGAGATATCATGTTTTTGGTTTTGGTTCAGTTATGATAAATTGATGTATTTAATAGACTGATTTGATGTTGCATGCTAGTGATGCGCGTGCATATGCATTGTTTTGGTGAAGTTAATTCCCATTGTGTGGAATTTGACTTGTATTGCCGTTAACCGATACCCGGGTGATGATGAGTGGTTAGGCTGGATTCGTGTCCGGGTGTTTATGGACGAATCGATGGTTGCTGTATCCGGTTGATGATGGATCAGTGTTGGGTGACTTGGTCACGTGTTGGTACCACATGCATTGTATCTGCATTTGTGTTTGCATGGAATTGTAATATGTTAGGATGTCTTCCAGTGTTACAATTCTTTGGTTGATTATTGATTTGTGCATAATGACTTATATGATTGGAACTGCATGTTGAATCTGAATTTATGCTAAAATGGGTGAAATAATATGCTTGTGATATAATGTTGATTGAGAAGCTTATAATGCATGTTAATTATGAGAAATCTCACCCTTACTTTAACAATTTCAGATTAAAGTTAGCAGCTCAGTAGTTGGTGAGGATGGCTCTAGAGCTATGTTACTTTAAGTCCGCGTGTCAGTGTCGTGCTCTGATAGGTTGTAACACTGGGGAACGTTTAGTTGAGGAATTAGTTATTATTCAATTGTTTCTTTGAATTTCATTGGGAATAATTATGTTTTGGTTTATTCCGTTTTGGTTATGGTATTTTTCCGTTGTGTAAGACATGGTCTTAATTTGATTGAATTATTTGAATAATGACCCTCAGTGTAGCATGACTACTGTTTTATTGGAAGTTTTATTTATTTCATAATGGTGACATCCCTTGTTCTGTGTTAACTCTGATGGAATATGTCTTTAATCATTGATATAATTAATATTATTCGGGGTATTTTAGAAAGGGTGTTACAGGCACCTTGTCTGGTCCCTTCTTCAACCATTTAATTGGAAGTTTGTCTGCAGGCTTTACCGAACTGATATTGACCGGAGAGAGGATAGAAGTCGGTATAAAGAGTGGAAAGATTTAGAAAGATTCATCTTCTTCTACAGCTGTAAGGAAGCCTTTCATCGGGAAGAAAGAGGTGGCTGATGTATATCCGCAAAGAAACCAAGATAGGGTCGAACGCCGACCAATGGTGGGGGTTGTTAGGATTCCTAAGCCTATATCTGATCAACAAAGAAGTAATCAACCAAGGATGGAAAGGCCAGTCAGGCAATTCACTAGAATTAACATGACCTTGTCTCAAGTATTACCGCATCTACTAAAATCTAATTTGGTAACCTTGAAAGAAGCTTCGAAAAACCCCAATACAACATCTCCTCATTATCATCCCAATGCTCGTTGCGCATATCACTCTGAAAGTCCTGGTCATGATACTAATAATTGTTGGGCTCTAAAGAACAAAATACAAGACCTCATTGAAGCAAAAGAAATTGAGTTCGATGCGCCTGAAAAGCCAAATGTCATTTCTGCCCCTATGCCCAGACATGGCCACAATACTAATGCCATTGAGGAAGATTTTTTTGTTACTTCAGTTGATGAGCACATGACCCCACTCCTGACTATTAAAATGGATTTGTTGAATGTCGGTGTGTTCCCTGGCTGTGATGAAGTTTGCCATCTCTGTTTGTCCTTACCAACTGGTTGTCCTTTATTGAAAGCAGGCATTCAGTGTCTGATAGATAACAAAGAGATTTTGTTTGAAAAGACTCTTGTTCCACCTATTCCTGTTGAAGATGTTTCTATCATTATCATTTCCGCAAATTCTTCCAGGGTCTCCACCAAAAGACCCGTTAGAATTACATCAGTTCTGAAAGCAACTCCTTTAATAATCACAATGCCTGGACCAGTCCCATATGTGTCAGACAAAACTGTGTCGTGGAATTATGGAGGGGAGGTCTACTATCATGGTATCAAGCAAGACTGGCCGGCCACCGAAGAGATAAACTCCGAGAAAGAAGATTCCAACGTCAGTAATATTGCCTGAACTAGCAAAATTACCCGAAGTGGTAAGATCTTTTCTCTAGAAATTGCTCCCCCAAAAGCAGTTTTGGGGCCCGTAATTATCCCCGTGGTTGCTCCAAAGATTGCTCCCATACCCATAATCATCTCCGTAAGTACTCCTATTGATGAAGCCGTTACAACCCCTGTTATCATTCCTACCAACACTCCTGCTGCCGAAACTCAAGGAAAAAGTATTTTGGTTGAGCCTGTCCGGACGAAGGCCCAGTCATTGACTATCCCTGAGACTTCCAAGAAAGAAATGGAGGAGATCCTAAAAATTATAAAGAGGAGCGACTATGATGTAGTTGAACAATTGGGGAAAACTCCTCTAAAATCTCTATGCTGGCATTACTACTATGTTCCGAGGCACATGCAAAAGCCTTGGTAAAGTTCTTAAAAAACGCCCATGTACCTCAAGAGACATCTGCTGATCAGTTTCGAGACTGTGTAGCCAGCCTAACTGCGGACAATGGTTTAGGTTTTTCGGATGTTGATCTGCACCAAGGGGAAGGAAATATAATGAGGCATTGCATGTCTCATTGGAATGTAGGGGCACAACTCTGGCTCATGTTTTGGTGGACACTGGCTCATCTCTGAATGTATTACCCAAAAAGACTCTTGATAGACTTGACTGCGAGGGACTGACATTAAATCCAAGAAACATAGTAGTGAGGGCATTTGACGGCTCGAAGAGGATGGTGCACGGGGAAGTGGATATCCCCATAAAGGTTGGAACCCAAACTTTTAATTCAACCTTTTATGTAATGGACATCTACCCTTCATACTCCTGCTTGCTAGGTTGGCCATGGATCCACAATGCTGGCGCTGTTACCTCTACATTGCACCAGATGATGAAGTATCCAGTTCAAGGGAAGATTATCACCATCTATGGAGAGGAAGAATACATGATCATCCATCTCAATTCCTTCAGATATGTGGAATTGGACGGTGAATTCATTGAAACTTCATTTCAACACTTTGAAGAGGTCCCCCAAGATGTGGCAGTGACCAAGGTTGTGTCTCAAGTTCCCAAGATTACAAGGCCTCCACTCCGGATGTCATCTCTGAAGGATGCCAAATCAGTGGTAGAATAAGGAGGGTGCACTATTTGGGGGAAACTCCCAGATATCCCATATAATTCTGACAATTTTGGCCTAGGTTTCACTTCAAGTGCTCAAAAGGCTGTATATCGTGCCCGTGCGGGAGGACCACCCTTAAAGATCAGTAACCGTGAAGTCAATGCGGTAGAAGATGGTGAAGATGGCTATAACCTGGAGGATTAGATCTTCCCAACTATCAATGGAGGGCTCAACAATTGGGAGGCTAGAAACTTTGTCTCGATCACTTTTATCCCACGGTAATTTGTCTTTACATTTTGTTGGATCTGTATATTGAAACAATTAGCACTCTTAAAACCTTGTGTCTTACCCGAGACACGATGGTCCATTTGTAAGGGTTATTATCTCATTTTCATATGACATCAATGAATCATGGACGTTTTCAAATACAAACTTTGGTGCTCATTGTTTTTCTTTTACATTTTATTTTCTTTCAAAGATAGTTATACCCTTACACATACCCACATTCACAATGCAGGTATACATCCATTCGGGATCCCATGGGTAACGATACTGCTATGGCCTTTTGTGACTCTGAGAATCTAATCTACCAAGCCGAAGACGAAGGTGAGGAAGATTGTGAAGTATCAGGGGAACTTGTCAGACTGCTACAACAAGAAGAGAGAACCATTCAGCCTCACGAGGAACCCGTGGATACAATCAACCTAGGTACCGAAGAAGATAAAAAGGGGGTCAATGTGGGTGCCAATCTGGAACCCAGCGTCAAGGAACGTCTGATTTGGTTGTTATACGACTATGTTGAAGTCTTCGCCCGGTCATATGAAGACATGTCGGGACTTGATACAGACATTGTGGTACATCGTCTGCCTACAAGAGAAGATTGTCCGCCAGTAAAGAAAAAGGTTCGCCGCATGAGGCCTGATATGTCAGAAAAGATTAAAGTAGAAGTCATGAAGCAATTCAACGCTGGATTCTTGGCTGTCACCTCTTACCCTCAATGGGTTGCCAATATTGTTCCCGTACCCAAAAAAGACGGCAAAGTGCGAATGTGTGTGGACTACAGAGATTTGAATAGGGCGGGCCCTAAGGATGATTTTCCACTCCCTCACATTGATATCCTAGTTGACAACACGGTACAATAAAAAGTGTTTTCCTTCATGGACGGATTCTCAGGTTACAACCAAATCAAAATGGCGCCCGAGGACATGGAGAAAACAACACTTGTCACACAGTGGGGCACATTTTGCTACAAGGTGATGCCATTCGGATTGAAGAATTTTGGGGAAACCTATCAGCGTGCCATGGTAGCTCTATTTCACGACATGATACATCATGAAATAGAGGTCTACATCGACGATATGATAGCCAGATCACAGACAGAAGAATAGCATCTTGATCACTTACAAAAGCTGTTTGAGAGACTGAATAAGTACAAGCTGAGGTTGAATCCAAACAAATGCACATTTGGAGTACGGTTTGGTAAACTCTTAGGCTTTGTCGCCAGTAACAAAGGTATCGAGGTAGATCCTGCCAAAGTTAAAGCAATACAAGAGATGCCTGCTCCTCGTACTGAGAAGGAAGTCAGAGGATTCTTGGGACGTCTGAACTATATTGCCAGATTCATTTCCTACCTGACAGCTACTTATGAGCCAATCTTTAAACTATTGAAGAAAGATCAGGTAGTCAAATGGAATGATGAATTCCAAGTTGCTTTTGAAAAAATCAAAGAATACTTACAAGATCCTCCCGTATTGATGCCACCATTCGAGGGAAGACCGTTGATCATGTATCTGACTGTTTTAGAAAACTCAATGGGGTGTGTATTGGGGCAGCATGACGAGTCTGGCTGAAAAGAGCTTGCTATTTACTACCTGAGCAAAAATTTTACCAACTGTGAAACCAGATATTCACTGCTCGAGAAAACTTGTTGCGCTCTGGCATGGGATGCTCGTCGGCTAAGACAGTATATGCTGACTCATACTACCTTGTTGATATCTAAAATGGATCAGATAAAATACATTTTTGAGAAACTTGCTCTTTTTGGGAGAATAGCTAGATGGCAGATGATACTAACAGAGTATGACATACAGTATACTACCCAGAAAGCTATAAAGGGAAGTGTACTAGCTGATCACCTTGCTCACCAAGCTGTAGAAGACTACCAGTCCATGAAGTTTAAATTCTTAGATGAAGACATCATGACATTAGGCAACTGTGAAGATTTCAGGCCATATGACGGACCTGAACAAGGATCCCGATGGACCCTGTTCTTTGATGGAGCCTCCAGTGCACTTGGCCATGGTATCGGTGTTGTACTCATATCTCTAGAAGGGTGTCATACTCCCTTTACCGCAAGACTCTGCTTCAATTGTACAAACAACATGGCAGAATACGAAGCGTGCATCTTTGGTCTCAGAGCTACCATAGACTTAGGGGTAAAATCATTGGATGTATTTGGATATTTAGCTTTGGTCATCAGTCAGATCAAAGGGGAATGGGACACCAAACACCCTAACCTTATCCCTTACAAAGAACATGTTTTGACATTACTACCACATTTTGAGAAGATTACCTTCGAGCATTTCCCGCGAGAAGAAAATCAGCTAGCAGACGCACTAGCCACAATGTCATCTATGTTTAAACTTAATTGGGATAATGAGGCGCCCCAGATCACCATCGAACAAATGGATGAACTAGCACACTTTAACGAGATTAATACTGAAGAAGTAGTGGACCAGCCTTGGTTTCACGAAGTCAAGAGGTATCTCGAGGCTCAAGAATATCCAGAAGGAGCTTCAATCAATGATAAGAAGTTCTTAAGGAGATTCTCTGCTAAATTCTTCCTTAGTAATGGCATCATGTACAAAGGCAATTATGACTCTGTGTTTCTTCGATGCATAGATAAGGTCGAAGTTGAAAGGATCATGGCTGAATTGCACAAAGGCACCTTTGGCACCCACTCCAGTGGGCATACGATGGCAAAGAAAATCCTACGAGCAGGCTATTACTGGTCTACCATGGAAGCAGATTGTTATCAACACTCTAGAACCTGCCATAAGTGTCAAATTTGTGTTGACAAAGTGCATGTACCTCCGGTTCCTCTGAATTTCTTGACAGCTACTTGGCCCTTTTCTATGTGGGGGATTGATACGATTGGGGAAATCAAGCCGACGGCCTCCAATGGACACCGCTTCATCCTAGTGGCCATTGACTATTTTACAAAGTGGGTTGAAGCAGACTCCTTCGCCTCTATTACTAAGAATGTTATTTCCCGTTTGATCAAGCAAAACCTTATTTGCCAGTACGGTATCCCAGAAAGGATCATCACTGACAATGGTACAAATCTCAACAACACTATGATCACCGCATTGTACGAACAATTCAAGATTCGGCATCACAATTCTTCTCCCTATCGGCCAAAGATGAATGGTGTTGTAGAAGCTGCAAATAAAAACATTAAAAAGATCATACAGAAGATGACAGTCACATACAAAGACTGGCATGAGATGCTACCATTCGCTCTCCACGGGTATCGTACCACAGCTCGCACATCAGTCGGGGCAACACCCTATTCTTTGGTTTACGGCATGGAGGTTGTCATGCCTATCGAGGTTCAGATCCCCTCTCTGAGGATTATGAAGGATGCAGGGTTGAACGAAGACAATTGAATCCAGACTCGACTTGATCAGTTGAACTTGATTGATGAAAAGAGACTTGTTTCTGTTTTCCATGGTTAAATGTATCAGAAACGGATGATCAAGGCTTTCAACAAGAAAGTCAGGCGCCAAGTGTATCAAGTTGGAGATCTAGTGATCAAACGCATCATCTTGCCACAAGGTGATCCCAGGGGAAAATTGACTCCTACCTATGAAGGACCATTTGTAATCAAAAACATATTCTCCAGTGGGGCAATGATCCTGACCACCATGGATGGTGACGACCTACCACACCCTGCGAACGCGGACATAGTCAAAAGATACTATGCATAAGAGACCCGCTAGGCTGACATACCTAAGCAAAACAAGGGCATCCCGATGAATCAAAAAGGTTCGGGCAAAAGTTAAGGATAAAACAAAAAAATCTGTACACCCGGCAAGTCGAAAACCTGAAAGGGCGGCTTGGGAAAAAAGGGTTTCCCGGTGGACTGAAAACCCGAAAAGGCGGTCCAGGAAAAAGTTAGGGAATTAAAGCGTATGACTATGTCCCGTCAGATCACTTTACAGACAACCTTTGGCTTCCACTGACAAACTCAAAGGTTTTGATCAATTCAATCATCTTCGGGCGAGGCAACAAATAGACAAGATGCTCAGAGATACGAAGGCTATAGCAGAATGGGAACCCCACGGGATTTTTTACACATAGCTATCTTTTCTTTGTATCAATTTTTTATTTTTTACGACAGCATTCTCTTACTAGAATGTTTGTCTCCTTGTACAAAAATACTTATTCAAAGTTAATACAAAATATCCCTTTTGAAAGTGCAAAAACTATTTGTCTTTTCTTTACGCTTGTGTTTTGTTTACAAAAACGTCCAATGACTCATTGTTGAGCATATGCATTTGAACATAATTACTGTTTACGAATAAACAAAATGGGAAAGACAATTACTGATAGGTGAAAGGGATAGGGGAAATACCTCTAGGTTATTCCATAAAGTAATCCCCTGCAGTACGTCGTTTAAATCCCCGGCGAAACAAAGTTTCAAATTGTTGATCCCCAGTAGAAGTCGTCAAATTTCTCAGGATTCCCCAATAGGATTCTACTAGCAGTACATGGCATTCCCTTACAACAAAGTTTATTTCTCTCGGCGGAAATTCATCAATACTTCGACTTCAAGACATGAAGACTTACATATCCTCAACAGCAGTCAGGGATTTATTTTCCCTAATCCAACAGCAGTGCAGCAAATTAGCTCGCATACACATACATCGCATTCATATATTATAAACATTGATAAAACACAAATGCATACAACATAATCCCTTTATGCATACATTTCATGTATCATGACTTGGCATTTTAGCTAACATTTTACCCTTTTAAGGATAAGATTAACAACTACCATTCAAATTCAATCTACAGATACATTTTAGATACGCTCCAGATACGGATTCCATCCTGATACTCATTCAGATTCAACCTTTTGATACAGTTCAGATACACTCCAGATACGGATTCCATCCTGATACTCGTTCAGATTCAATCTACAGATACAGTTCAGATATGCACTAGATACGGATGCCATCCTGATACTCATTCAGATTCAATCTACAGATACAGTTCAGATATGTACCAGATATGGATGCCATCCTGATACGCATTCATATTCAATCTACAGATATAGTTCAGATACGCACCAGATACGGATGCCATCTTGATACTCATTCATATTCAATCTAAATATACAGTTCAGATACACTCCAGATACGGATGCCATCCTGATACTCATTCAGATTCAATCTACAGATACAGTTCAGATACGCACCAGATACGGATGCCATCCTGATACTCATTCAGATTCAACCTTTCAGATACATTTCAGATATGCTCCAGATACAGATGCCATCATGATACTCATTCAGATTCAACCTTTTGATACAGTTCAGATACGCTCCAAATACGGATGCCATCCTGATACTCATTCAGATTCAATTTACAGATACAGTTCAGATACGCACCAGATATGGATGCCATCTTGATACTCATTCAGATTCAATCTACAGATACATTTCAGATATGCACCAGATACAAACGCCATCCTGATTCTCATTCAGATTCAACCTTTTAGATACAGTTCAGATACGCTCCAGATACGGATGCCATCCTGATACTCATTCAGATTCAACCTTTTGATACAGCTCAGATACGCTCCAGATACGGATGCCATCCTGATACTCATTCAGATTCAACCTTTTGATACAGCTCAGATATGCTCCATATACGGATTCCATCCTGATACTCATTCAGATTCAATCTACAGATACAGTTCAGATACGCACCAGATACGGATGCCATCCTGATACTCATTCAGATTCAATCTACAGATACAGTTCAGATACACACCAGATAAGGATGCCATCCTGATACTCATTCAGATTCAACCTTTCAGATACAGTTCAGATACGCACCAGATACGGATGCCATCTTGATACTCATTCAGATTCAACCTTTCAGATACAGTTCAGATACGCACCAGATACGGATGCCATCTTGATACTCATTCAGATTCAACTTTCAGATACAGTCCAGACATGATCCAGATATGGATTTCATTCTGGCTCTCATTACATATCTCAGATGCGAGTCAGATACAATTCAGTTTCAAATATTATTCTGTTGTTTATTTGAGACCCCTTCTGGTTCAGACACATCTCTCAATAATTATCTGATTCATTCCCGGTTGAAATCAAGTTCGGACTTAGTCCATTTTCTGTCAGCAGTCACCCTTGGATGGCACCTGTAAGCCCATCTCCGACAGTTTTCCTGCAGTTCATTCAATGGCATCTTTAAGCCCATTCCTGATACAATGGATTAAAGGCATTACTTCGTACACCAGCAAGTGTAACTTTTTGGGCACTCTAGTGTTCAATCATCTTCCACTTTCAAGCTATGAACGGCAAGCATGCCAATCTCGCTTTTTCAAGTTTAAGAAGATTGAACAGGGGCAGCTATTGTACCCCAAAATTTTCCTTCCAATTTTTCATGCAAGATGCTTACCCTAGGGTTCTCGTACACTCAATTGGCTCAAAGATCAACTAGACAGGTTCTCTTCCTAGGAAGCAAATCAATAATTAGGGTTTGGGATTTCTCAGAGATAATTGAGTCTTCAAAATCCCAAATGTTCTTAAAGACAAGTTGCTGAAGTTTGTTAGTTCTACAAGACTAACGAATGTTCTTAAAACATGTTTGATAGACAATGAATTCCCGTTTGAATCAAGAGTGACATGCGAACTCATTTTGATTACCAGTTAACGTTGGACAGGAATTGAAGATTAAGACTTTTGACCATAAGGCTTTGGATTTAAGTTAATCAAGTGGAATTAAAATTCTTAAACATTTACTTTGTTTTAGAAGTTTGATTGGAGTACGAAGTGTTTGTTTTGCTTGATCATCTTTGGTGATTTCTTGAAATACAAGTTACCCAAAACAAGGTGTTCTACTCAAAGCATTCAAATAAGAATTTCAAAATTCAAAGTTGAGATTGGTACAATATTTTCATTTCACACAAAGTTTATTCAAAGGCATTGTATTCATTACATTACAAGTTTGAATTTACAAAAATTATCTTGTCTATAAATGCAATAAATTACAAAGATCCATTTACAAAAAAGAAGAGAGAAATTCTATTTCTTCAAAGTCTTCATCCTCAAGCAACCACTCCAATCTTTGCTTGCCATCCAAGCCTCATGTTTATGAAAAAGAAAGGGAGAAGTTTGTTAGTAACTTAAACATCCAGAAATGAACAAAAAAATACAAAGTATTCTAATTCATCATTAGGGAGGTTTTTGTTGAATCAAAAAAGAAGGGTTTTGTGTTCTAAGGCCTCATACAATTCTTGTTCAATCATTGGCCTGAGAAATTTTTGGTTTGCAAATCACAAGATACAAGCTTGATTCACAAACAAGGTAAAACAAAACCTGCAACAAGCTGCATAACAAGGCAAGCTACATAACAGGGAAAGCTACAGTAGCAAAACAGGCTGTATAACAGAACAAGTTGCATAGCAACAACAATGCTGCAAACTGCCAAAACAAAACCAGCAAACAAGCTGCATAACAGGCAAACAGGGCATAGCAGGCAGCAAGCAACAACAATACTACAAACTGGCAAGACCAAAACCTGTGCAAAAAGATAAAGAGGAACAAAGTATCAAGAGTTCAGAAAAGGAGGTTTTGTGTTCTAAGGCCTCAAACAATGTCAAATTTTATCATGGGCCCATTATCATTGCAAACCACAAAACAAAACTTGGCCCACAATAAACAAATTCAAAAGAATTCCAACCATATTCCCAGCCCATTAGCAAAAGATTCAAATCAAGAAATTCAAGCCCAATAGAGGCCTCAACACGGTGTCCTACATTGGCCTAAAGATATGTTTGCAAATCACAAAAACTTGGTTCACAAACAAGGGAAAATAGAAAATGAAGCCTCATACAAAATGGATTTAATCATGGGCCTAGAACTTTTGCAAATCTCAATTGAATTGGTTCACAATAGACAAAATGAATTCAAATCAGATTCAAGCCCAAATAAATTTTACTTCAAAGGAAAAGCCTCATATGTGTTTCACAAAGACATAACCACATCATTGGCTAAGAAATAATCTTTTGCAAATCTCAAGTATTTGGTTCACAAAAGGTAAAAAGGAAATCATAAAATATCAAATCAATAAGCAAAAGCCTCATGTTGTTTCAAATCAGAAAATATCAAATCAACAATCAAAAAAGCCTCAAATTTGCAAAGTCATGTCATAGGCCTAGAGTATTTCACTACAAATCTCAAAACAAATTTGTTTGGTTCATAACAAAAGTCCACAAGCAATTAGTACAAAAATACAGCAAAAGCAGCCAGCAAAGTCAGAAAAGTATAACAACAAGTACAGAAAACTGTAAAAGGAAAAGCAACAGTCAGCCAACCAAAGGACAACAACTTGAGTTGTTAAAATACAACAGGTACAAAGCCATCACAGTACAACCAGCAAAAGTCAGCATCCACCATAAATGAATAGCACAGCCAACAAGCAAAGTCAACTAGCAAAGTTGATTTTTCAAAA
The DNA here is from genome assembly GCA_948472305.1 of Vicia faba. Classification (NCBI taxonomy): domain Eukaryota; kingdom Viridiplantae; phylum Streptophyta; class Magnoliopsida; order Fabales; family Fabaceae; genus Vicia; species Vicia faba. Next base: position 1,139,681,074 of record OX451738.1, read on the forward strand.
TAACCAGTACAAGCAACAAAGCCAGCAGTATTTTATCACTATCATAAATCAACCAATATAAAAAGGGCAACAATATTATGCAAGAAGGAGGGTTTTTTTGGCCAGCAAGAAGAATATACGGAAAAGATAAAAGTCCAGCCACTATTTTCATCCCTCAAAGATCACTGTCAACAACTTTTTTTAGCCAGCAAGAAGAATATACAAAAAAGATAAAAGTCTAGCCACTATTTTCTTAGCTTTCTTATACAAAACATACAATTTAGGATCAATTAAAAGCCAAATAGAACACATAGGGACAGGAAAACTTGTTACAGAAGTAAACACAAAGCCATCATTCAGTTATCTCAAGAAATCATCAGTAAACCCCATTGTCACCAAAGGGCCAAACATCATTTTTCTTTTCAGTTTTACAAAGAAAAACATACAGAGATTCCAAACCCTCAAAAATCATTTCAATTTCTTTTTCCAGCAAGTCAACAAGATATACAAAATATACAAAACATCATTATCAGCAAACAGAACCAAAACCCTTCAAACTCACATCATAACAAAATATACACAAACCCAAAATATTTTCACCATAAAAGGACATGCACAGCTAAAAAATACAGAGGCAAAAACTTGTACAGAACAGCAACAACATCAAGCCCTTTTCATTATTTTTCCGGCCAAAGGAAATATACAAACATACACATTTAAAAAACCAAAACCATGATTCCAATTTTCCAACACATAAACTCCTCAAAAATCATTTTTAAACTGAGTTCAAGAAATGAAATATACAGAAGCCAACATCATCAGTTTCGCAAACCCAAACCCTTTATCAAAAAAATTTCTTTCACAGAGAAACATGCAAACAGAAACCCAAACCCTTTATCAAAAAAAATTTCTTTCACAGAGAAACATGCAAACAGAAATCCAAACCCTAAACATTGTTTTTACCATCATTTTCAAAAGAAATTCAACCCTTCAGAATTAGTAAAGAGAGGAAAGATAGAAAGATCTCACCCAAATATCGAGAGATCCTCGCGATAAGAACCGTTAGGGTTCCGATTCCCCCTTTTTAGATCTCTGCCAAATCACGCGTTTTCTGCATAATCAAATACCAAATTAGTGATTAGAAGAAAGAGAGGAAGAGATTGATGTAAAAAAATAGAGATTTGAACCCAGCCACCGCCGTCACTACTGTGAGGCGATTTCTGGCGCGGCTTCTGTTTCTTCTCCGCAGAGGGAACAATAGAGAGAGAGCGAGAGAGTCAGAGAAGTGAGAAAGAGAAACGTTTTGGCCAAATGAGACTGGGTCTCATAACCTGGTTATTTTGTTCAAAACAACCAAGCTCTTCATTAGCCAGGCCCAAAATCTATTTTACTACCATGCACCCCCCCCCCCCATTTCCCTTATACCACGCAGGCCCATCTTCAGTTTTTTTATTGTTTTTGTTTGCTACTAACAAAAAAATGCTAATGAGCCAAATGAAAATCTTTTTTTTTCTAACAAACAACATAATCCAATTTTCACACTCCAAAAATCTTTTCTATATTTTATTTTCTTATAATTTATTTTTACTATTATTAATATTCATTTTATTACTATTTATATTAATAAAAAAACAAACAAAAATATTTATTTATCATGTAGTTAGTAATATATGTATTTATTTTCATTATTTTCTAGGTTAAAGACAATAAATATATTCTTTTTTGAAATAAATTTAGCTCTTTTTAAACTTAGGTTTATTTTAATAAAAATTAAATTTGAATTTAGAACTTTTATTTCATTAATTTTATTTATTTACTAATTTAATTAAATTCACAAAAAACCTTTAAAAAAAAAACTTGTTTTCTTTGATAAATTAGTTCTTTTATTAATTTAATTTTCATTTTAGTTAATTACTTTCTTTTAATTAAGTCAAAATCTTTAACACAAAAATACACTCTATATTCATTCCATTGCTTGTATATTATATTCATATCATTATTTATACATTATATCATTATTTGTATATTCCATTTCTAGTACATAATGTTTATTTCGATTTTTATACAAATTCAATTTGGTTGTAATAGATTAATTAGGTTTATATTATTGCAATCCCCATTCATAAATTGTATACCCCCTCCCACAAGTGTTGTAATAGCGTAGTAATTTTTAATTTCGCAATTTATTGTTTTTACATAATAGCTAGTAATTAGGGTTTGTATGGGAAGATAAAAATCAATCAAATAGAAAACCTTAATTCAAGACAAAAACAAGCATGAAAATGACACACTTACACACAAACACCCCTAGGGTTACTCCACTTGATTGCCTTATACAAAAATGGTCATATTATGCATGTAAGGTATCTTAGCAAAACAAACAAATATAAGATCATAGTCCCTCGATGACGTTATTCAAAGTTGTCTTACAAAAATGATATTAGTCCCTCAAAAATGCTAAGATACTTTGCAACATTGCTAATCATGGCTATACGATGACCCACGCCCGTCCTATTAACATCCAAAGATAGGGTTGCTTACCAAATCAATGGTAAGACAACAATATCAAAAGAAAAGAAAAAATGAACAAGAAAGACATTTGAGTAGGTAGATTGCTCCTAATTACTTGATCAATTTCAAAACAAACATCCTTTCTATTTTCAAAAACAAACACACATATTTTTAAACATCTTACAAACATTGAAAACATTTTCAAAAAGATCAACATCTTTGTATACATTCTTACAAATGAGAATCATTACAAAGATTGCCTAAACAATGGCCTCTTTTACAAAATACTTTCAAAAACCACATAAAGCATAATTTCAAACAAAAGCAAGTGATCTAGCAAGTAACTAAGAGCCCATGGAAAACCATGGATGAAAAGGGTGTTAATACCTTCCCTTTTCATAATCTACCCCCCGAACTCAAGAAACAATCTCAAAGGTCTTTCCTGTGCTTTTTCACCTTTCCTTTTGGATAAAAGAAAAGTCGATGGCGACTCTTGCTAACCGCAAAATTTGTGATAAAACGCAAAACACCTAAGTCAATTCTCCCACCGTATCACACAACCTTTTGGTTGTACCAAACAACCTTCAAAATCCAAACCACAGCCCAGAAACACATCTTTCTGCGATAAATGTTCTTTAACAAATGAGAGGGGGTGATCAGTTGATTGACATCCATAACAAGATTCAAAACTTTCATCTCCAATAATGGCACTAACAGTGGCACCTCCATGAGATATCAAAGGTTGACTAGTAATATTAGGTGTTTGCCCAAAATTAATAACCTGAGAGTCCAATAGGTCTTGAACCTTGTGTTTGAACGCCATATAATTCTCGATGCTATGCCCCTGTACTCTGGAATGAAATGCACATTTAGCATTAGCATTGAAATTTGGCAGTAACTTCTCTTGATTAATATGCATTGTACGCTTCTTAACCAACTTTAATTCTAATAACTGAGGTAACAACTCTCCATAGGGCATAGGAATTGTGTCGAATTTTCTGGGAGGCGGTTTTGTCCTTTGCTGGTAACTGCATGGGCGCATATGTCTGCTGCTGAGGTGCAGTAACTGGTATTGTCACAACAATAATCTGGTGATCTGTATCCTGGTATCTACCTTTCCTTTTACGAGAATAGACCATATTGGCTTCATTCTCCTTCTTCTTCTAGAAACCCCTGAAAGGCTTTTTGGCTTTGCCAACATTAGTTCCGGAGACATCTTGAATCTTTCCAAGCTTGATTCCAATCTCAATTCTTTCCCCATATGTCACCATTTCAGCAAATGAGTTAGGAGTACTACAAATGGTATAAATTTTGTAGTTGAGTTCTTGTGGGTGCCATATCAGTATTATATTGGTAATGTTGGACGAAAGCTAGATCCATCTCTCTCCATGTACGGATACGAGTGCCATCCAATTGCATATACCACTCAAGTGGTCCACCAGTTAAACTGTCTTGAAAAAAGTGCATAAGAAGCTTTTAATCATCTGAATACACGGACATCCTCCTGTAGTAGGATTTGACATGCATTCTTGTGCAATAGGTGCCTTTATATTTGAAAAAATCTAGCACTTTGAATTTTAGAGGAATCTTCACTTTTGGGACCAAACCCAAATCAGACATATCAAGGCCCATTGCACCCTGATTCTTGAACGCTCGCATACGCTCCTCAAGCATATGCAGTTTTTTGTCAGCTTTAGTTGGCTCATCAGCATGAGACATCCAGTCATCATGATTATCCTTCTCAAGTTGACGAGCAGGAATATGCGCATTCCTTGGCTAAACAAACTATTTCCCATCATGTTGTTGGATAGGAGTGGGTGGAGGCAGATTATTTCCCACAACCTGGACCACCGGTATGCTTTGATTACCAACAGGATTACCAAGATTCACAACTTGACCATTCTTAAGACTCGGACCAGAATTTGCATTTAGATCCACATTCTGAGCGCCGCCTGGGTTTTCATTCACATTCTGACCACCATTCGAATTTTGGGCGCCTTGGCTATCATTCAAATTTTAAGCACTATTCACATTCTGCCCACCCGGATTATAGACTGGGTTGTTAAAAACAACCCCTGGAGGATTGACAATCAAAGTCTCATTCCCATTATTCACGGCCTCAATAGGCCTTACTATCAAGGCTTTTATCTCTTCCTGTTGACGGGCCATGTTCTGGATAATCTCCATCAGCCGGTCCACACAAGTGCCCATCTTGATACCCATAGCTACAACATTTTCCTGAATTTGTTCCATTTGTCTTTTGGAAGTACTTCGAGTGTTGTAACAGTGTAAGTTTGTAGTAGCAATTTCTGAAAAAGAAAACCCAGATTGAAGATAAGATAACCTGCGGGAACCACCTGTCATGACATCATATGCATGAATGAATGAAAATGTTTTATCATTTCCAGGGTATCCAAAAGTTTTGTCAACCCCTAGGAATATTAAACAAACATGACAAGAGGGATAATTAGAGAATGACAAGAGATATAACAACAAAAATTGACTTCATTCATAATAAAATGATCCTCTGGATCATAAATGAATTCGTACAAGAATAAACCAGAATACATAAGCATATATAAATGATTCCATCCAACAAGACTGGTGGTGATCAAACGTCATCCAAGAAAACAACAATCAATGAGGGGGATCTCTGATCTCTATTTAGTATAATGGTCCCCCTACTGGAAGTACCCTTCATTCCACTCTTTAGTTTCCTTGAATAATTTCTTCATCTTTTTGCGATCTCGTCCACGTGCAAAGCTATCAATCACTACGTCTTTCTGAAATAATTATCCTTCCAAATACACACATTGCTCCAAAAAGCGATCACACTCTTTGCACTCTGGAAAAGGTATAGGCACTGGCATATCTTCCATCTCTTTTATCTTGTCTCGGAGTCTGGCATTTTCTTTCATTACCTTGGTCATCTAATCTTCCTTTGTTTCTAGCTCTGACACAGCATCTTTGAGTTGCTTCCCCAACTCTTTGGCGTTTGCCTTGTTTCTATTGTTGGCCATTTGGAATTTCAAGGTCTCTTGACGATTCTTCTCTGCATCAGCAAGGGAAATCTGATACTCTTTTGTAGATATAGCAAAGTCTTCTACCCCAGGTCTCCTCTTGGTCTTCCTACCTCCAGAACTACTTTCTCCTTCATATTCTTTTAGCTGACGGGATAATTCTTTCTTATTTTCTGTCAAGAAGTAGATTTCCATGTTTTTATCTTCAAGATTCTAACGAAGATCCCTATTTTATAACTGCACTTGGTAAAAGAGTTCTTTAGATACATCATATTGTAGCTCAGTGGGTTGAGGATATAAGGATACCTCTTTTTCAAAAGGAAACATAAGAACTTTCACCCTTTCTTTTACCCAATCCATATAAGGATCAAAAGTTAACACCTCCTTCAATCCAAAGAACTTTTTTCCTTTCCTACCAATGTGATCCCAGGCTACTTCCACATTTTTCAATAATTCAAGATTTTCTCCCTTTTTGCAATACACAACTTCAACTTCTTTTGTTATGGGCGGAAGCCTCATAGAATAACCTAACTGATGAAGAGCAAGCGCCGGATTGTAATTAATAATCCCTTTTGTTCCTATGAGTGGAACATTAAAGAAACCTCCATAGTTAGAGATTACCTCAACACTATCAACCTTGAGTTTGTACCACTGGATATTAAAAGAGGTGAGTGTCATCACTTTGGATGCCCAAGAACGAGGATCTTCCTTAAATGGCCCCTTCGTAGGTAATTGTGCCATGAACCACTTATAAAGAATTGGTACACATCATACCACGACTCCCTTCTTCCCATACCTGGAGTGAATGGCATAGTAAGTATCAGATAATAAGGTAAGTATCAGGTTTTTGTTCATGAAGACACACAAAGTAGCAAAATCCATTATTTCCTTAATCTCGGGGAAGAGAACAATCTCATAAATAATAGTAACCAATAAATCATATTAAGCATCCCACAATCCCTTGCTCTCCATTTCTTTAACCTTTCCTGCCAAGAAATCTACTAGAAGACCATAAGTAATTTTATTACATCTGCATTTTCCTTTCACATCACTAAGGCTCAAATAAAGAACCTTAGAAATAGCTTCATAGTCATGCTCAATAGGGACCTAGATGAATGGAATATAATTAGTAATTTTGATGTGGAGAAGATAAGAATACTCCTCAAGAGTGGGTGCCAACTGATAATCCTGAAATGTGAAACAATGCAGCTCTGGATCATAAAATTGTAGCAAAGTCTGGACAGCCTTAGCATCAAACTGGGCATCTAATAAAGATAAGAGATTCTAATATCTTTCACCAAAAACACCCATTTGTTGACAATTCATGAGATATCTGAGCTCTTCAAGAAAAGGCCAAACACTTGGACGGAAATGGTAGCTGAAGTTATCCCTCTTGATCTTTATGACGATATCAGTGTTATTTTCCATTCTTAGAGGAAAAGAAAACTCTTGCAAAATCCTGGAAATGACAATGCATATGTAGTTAATCATTTTTTTGTACATCATTTTTTTGAAAAGTAAATATGCTATGATGCAACATGATAGGACCAGGGTTTCCAACAAACTGGACACTGTTGTATTATTGTGTAGAGTCATAAGTTTAAAGGTTTGGTACAGTCACTAATAATAGTCACTAACCTAACCAACCAGAGTTAATAACAACACCAAAGTCATCAACTGCACCAAAGTCACCTTCAGAATTAGAGTCACCAACATAAATAAGTTCACCAATTGTACCTGTAAGAATTCATCTCTCCCACTCACAGGTGAAGACTAGGTCAGGGTAAGGCAAGGGTAACTTAAAAATCATAGGTCCTCCTAAAAGTAAAATCATCGCAACACAGATGTGCATGATAAAAATACCTTCACTTGAACCTCATCTGAGCATGGTATATGACATGGTTGCACTAATAGGACCACGTCCTATAGTCGTCATGTCCCCACTTTATTTCTAGGTTTCCTATGAGTCCAAAACTCTAGCCTGTGTATTGGGCCTTTTACCTCAAGAAGTAACATCCCAATCCCACAAAACAACACAATAGCAGTATCCAAAGTATAGGTGACAATAAAATAAAATGCAATGCATGAAAACATTTAATCAATGCATATAAACAACTGAAGCTAGAAAGCAATAAACAAATAAACACCCCATGGAAAAGAAAACAAACACAAGCTAGGACTGACTCCGAGATGGACCAGCAATTGGTCAATTTGTCCCCAATGAAGTCGCCAGCTGAAACAACCGAATAAACAAATCATCGAGATGAAATCAATGAATTCATCATCGAACATTTTTTATCCTACAGGGAAAGGTAAACATCGAGTAGACCTGAGAAGAGTGAAATCAAGGTCGAACGACCGAGAGATTGGGTAAGGAATTCGGTTACACGAGGGGAAGGTATTAGCACCCCACACGTCTAAGGTACTCCACAGGATCCACTTATGTTTGTTCTAATCTAAAGGGTGTGTTAAAATCTATGTCTAGAGCTTAAGAGATAAAAAATAAATATGCAGAGGGGGAATGCATGCAAAAGAGAAAGCACGGGGAAAGAAGGAAATATTACAAAGGTCGGTCGGCTGAGCCCCGTGACCAGATGCCTACGTATCCCTTTTAAGTAATCAAAGCGTTGTGTTCGGCTAAAAGTTTTCATTTGTTTTTTTTAGTGAACAATATTAATTTCGACTTCTGTTGCAACTCGACCTTTGGAGACTTACGCATCAGCACAGAAGTGAATTAACGTTCTCTTTTGAAAAAAATTGAAAGAAAATCCCGAAGGCAAAAAGAGTTTGTGTTGGTTGGTGTTTTTGTTGTGGATAATAGCTAGTTGATCTCAAGAGAGAGATATTAACTACTTTTCCACTTATTTATGAAAAGAGTCTTTGAGACTTGAACCATATCAAAGCCTAGAATGGAAGAACAATAAGATCTAGAAAAAACCCGCTTATCATTTCCCATACTCAACAAAAGTATAATTATCATCAGTAATTTTTAAGTGTTTTGAGATTTGAAAGAAAAAGAAGTTTTTGTTTTAATGAGATGCAAAAGAAGAAAGAAAAGTCTAAGGAAAGACTAGAAAAATAACCCTAAAGTTGTCATACATTTTTGATCCTATAGTTGATGATAAAAGAGGGGAACATCTACTTAATATTGGCATACATGGATATAAGCCTAAGGTCTATTCAATTCGTATTTAGAAAAGAGTGAATTGAAGATCCTATCGAAAGCATGGCAAAGAAAGCAAAGATGGGGAAAGGGATAATAAAATCTCACACAAGGAAAGACTAAGCATCAAATATACTTAACATATTTATGACAAACATAAGCTATATATGAAACTCTTAAACACACCAAGAGAGGTGGATAAGAAGTACTCAAGTTTTGAAAGGAGGAAAGCCCTAAATCCAAATTAGGTTAAAAAAAACTTGTAAAAATTATGCCAATTAAATCCTAGATTCCTAAAGACTTATAAAAGTCAGAGACATGGTTAAATATCTTGGATTAATTTGAAAAGGCGAAAATGATTGAGAATCTTCAAGACTAGTTGACAAAAGGATCAAATTAGAGATTTTTAGCAAGATATTTGTGAAAAAATGTAAATCAAAAGTTAAAATTCAACAAAAATGATTTTTATGATTTTAAGTCATCCAATAAATTTAAACATGTTTTCTTTGATTTAAGTCATCTAATTTGAAGAGGTGAAATGATTGAGAATCTTCAAGACTAGTTGACAAAAGGATCAAATTAGAGATTTTTAGCAAGATATTTGTGAAAAAATGTAATCAAAAGTTAAAATTCAACAAAAATGATTTTTATGATTTTAAGTCATCCAATAAATTTAAACATGTTTTCTTTGATTTTTATGAGTAATGGAAATTAGGGTTTCAAGAGTTTCTTTTAGCTTAAGCAAAAAAAAAGTCCAAAAACTATCATTAGTTTCTAAAATTTGGAAAAATAGGAAAATTGAAATGTAAATTCAATTAAAAGTTATAGGAAATTATTTTAACACCTAAAAGTCAGCAAGTATATTTTTGTGGAATTTTATCATTACAGGGAAATATCAAACAAGAATTATTTGCACAATGTAATAAAAAAGTAAAAAAAAATGATATAACTATTGATTGATTTTATTTACTTGTCATAAAATCTTATAAACTCAAACAAAAATTATTTTTATGAATTAAATTCAAATTGAAACTTAGAATATTTTTTTGTGATTTTTTAGGTTAATGAAAGTTGGAAAATAAATTTCTAGAACATAAAAGATGATGAAAACCCTAATTGAACTAGTTGAATTATTTAATTTTCTAAAAATGATAAAAAAGAAAGAAATAAAATTCATAATATGAAAACAGCCTAAAAAAGAAGCCTAAAATAATTTTATAATTTTTTTGAGTGAGAAAAAAATATTAAAACAAAATTAAAGAAACAAATAAAAATATATTTAAAATTCAAACATGTCAAAGTCTATTACACCTATTAAAGTTCAAACGCGCTGTAAAAGAAAATCACATCATGTTCTATTGAAATGCGCCACATAATCATCCATGTCTTTTAACAATACCCTAATGTGTTTACTCAGTTTGACATGCTAGATTCAGATCGCGATTTCTCTCTCATTTCTTGATGAAAACAAACGAAATTTTGATCAAATTAAAGATCTTGTAGGATATATTAACGTAGGATCAAAGATTTTTTAAAATGGTGTACGAATCAGGGAGAAAAGCTAAAGCGAAATTCACTGAAAACCACAAATTATGAACATGTAAAACAGAATCCAACATGCTATTTTCAGATCCACCAATCTTTCGTGTTTCTTCACCAAATTTAATGATCCAAACATCAAAGTTCGTCACGAAAGTGCAAGGAACACGAATATGCTATTAGATTTTTCAAATGTTGCCAGAGGAAAACGAAAACTGGACATGAAGTCACTGCAACTAACTTGTAGAACTTTCTCCAAGCTTTCCAAGCATGTAAAATTTGCTTCATTTGAATAAAAATTGCTCAAGTTATGAATGGTGAAAGTTCTGTACTATGGGGACTTGGTAGATTTTTTTAAATAAATCAAATAACTTTGTAATACGGTGGAAGAACTGACTTGGGATGTTTTGTGTTTGATCGCAATTGTTGTGGATAGAAAGAGTCGTCACCGACTTTTCTTTTATCCAATAAAAGAAAGAGTGAAAAGAACAGGAAACACCTTTTGAGAATTTTCTTGAGTTCGGGGGGTAGGTTATGAAAAGGAAAGGTGTTAGCACCCTTTTCATCAGTAGATATCTACGGGCTCTTAGTTTCTAGCTCACTTTGAAATGATTTTCAAAATGTGTTTGTGTTTGTTTGAAAATATTTTTGAAAAGTGTCTTCGTTTAGGCAAACTTTGTAATGATTCTCGTCTCTATAAGAATGTGTACAAAGTGTTGACTTTTGAAAATATTTCATGGAAAAGTGTTGGTGTGTTTGAAAGATGTTTTGAGAATGATTGTGAGAAAGTAAGTATGAACGTTCTACCTACTCAAAAAGTATTTGTTTATTTCCTCCTCTTTTAGATATTGATATCTTACCATTGATTGATAAGAAGCCCGATCATTGGATGTGAAGGACGGGTGTGAGTCGTCGTACAGTCATAGAAGGCAACATTGTAGGGTACCTTAGAAATTTATCTTAAAGGTCTAAGATCATTTACCGAAGGCAACATTGAAGGGTCATCGAGGGACTATGATCTTGTTTTTCATGCATTTTTTGTCTTTGAATTAGGGTTTTCTACTTGTTGATTTTATGTCTAGCCATACAAACCCTAATTACTAACAATTATATTGAAAGTGACAAACTGCGGGAATTTAAAGTTCTACGCTATTACATCGTTTGGGGGATGGGGATACAATTTACAAATGGGGAGTGAAAGCAATTAAAACTCTAATTTACTATTACAACCATATTGAATATTGCAAGAATAAAATGTACAAGAATGTAAGATAATATACAAGGAAAATAAAATTGTTTTTTGTTTGAGTTTTTGTATCAAAGGTTTAATATTAACCTAATTAAACTAATAAAAGGAAAGAAAATAATTAATTAAATTCCTAGACTCTAAGTTAAAATAAAATTAAAATAAAACTAAGTCTAATATTAATTCAATTAAATTTAAGAAAAGAAAAAGATATTAAATTTGTTAGGAAATATTTTTAGGGTTGTTTATGGGGAAAAAAAAGGTTTTTAAAGTTAATGAAAATAAATTAATTGAAATACCTAAAGTCTAAGTTAGTTAAATTAACAAAAATAAGTTAAAATGAAATTAAGGAAAGAAAATTGTTTAAGAAAATATTTTTGGTCTCCTTGTTTTAAAAGGAATAAAATAAAAATATACTAAATATAAAATATTATTAGAGTTTTTTTATTAATAAAAATAATAATAATAATAATGATAATAATAATGAATAATAATAATAATAATAATAATAATAATAATAATAAAAATACAGAAAAATAAAATAAAATTAAATTAAAATTAAAGTCAAGAGGGTGTAAAAGTGAAAAGGGTGGTTTGAGTGAAGAAAACAGTTTTTGAATTAGGCCCAGGGCCTGTTTTTGTTAGTCAGAATAACAAGAAGAAAATTAAAAAATGAACAAGTGGGCCTGCGTGATGTTTAAGAGATGGGAGGTGTATGAATGGAAAGAGGTTGGGCTAGTTGTTGTTTGATTGAGGAGGCCCAATAGAGAGGCGTGAACAAGAGCAAAATGGGGGGAGATGAGCGTGAGTAAGGTAATTGGGCTTGGCAGTTTATTTAGATATGGGCCTGGTTTAATAAAACAAACAAAAACAGAAAATCAAGTTATTTGCTAAAACACTTCCTCTCTCATTTTCTCTGTTGAGCTCTTGCTGGAGAAGAGCAAGGTGTCGTTCCGGAAATCGCCTCGCTGCGGTGACAGCGGCGATGTTCCTCTTTCCCGTTTTCTTCTTCTAAATATGAATCCGGGGTTTTTGCAGATCATGTGTAATTTGGAGTAGATCTTGAAGGGGATTTGGAAACCCTAACGGTTCCGATTGCGAAGATTCTTCGCTATTTAGGTGAGATCTTTCTTTTTCTTCTTCTCTTACGAATTTATGAAGGGGTGGTTTTAGGAAAATAATGTAATAAAACCTAGGGTTTGTAGGTTGCTATTATTTTAAGGGATGGTTCAGCTCTGTTTATATGTCTCTCTTTTCTCTCTGTTAACGGGCTTTTAAAAAGGGTTTTGGTTTATGAAAATGATGATGTTGGTTTTAGGGTTTTGAGACTGTGGCTATGTTTCTCTTCTTTCATTGTGACAAGTTTTTGAAAGGGTTTGTGTATTGCTATTTCTATGAACTGTTTTGAAGAGATTTTGAAACTATGGTTTTCGGTTCTTTTCTGTATATTGAAATGGTTTTGAAGGGTTTGATGGTTGGCTTGGCTCTGTGTATTTTTTGTGAACTCTCTGGCTTTTGCCCCCGCGTATGTATCTCTTGGTTTCTTTCTTTTCTTTGTTGTATGAATTGTGTTCCTTTTATACTGTGAACTCTCTTTGACTTTGTTGGGAGAGAACAGCCTTGAGCCATTCATATGGGACTTGTCACTTCTAATATCTTATTTTTCTGATATTTTTGAAATGTCAACTCTGTACTTTTGCTAAGCTATGTTGGTTTTGTGGTTTTCCTGTTGCTTGCTGGATTTGGACTTATCATCTTTTTTCTGATTTTCTAATATCAATTATGTGGTACTTTGCTATGCAGCCTTTTGATTCTTTACTTGTGCTTGTTATGTTGCTTGCTTCGAAGATGTACTTGTGCTTGGCTTTTGTACTCTACTACTGGCTGATTTTTGACTTTGGCTTGCTGGCCTTTTGTACTTTGTACTGACTTTGGTACTTTATTGTACTGGTTGCTTATGCAGTATATTTTTCCTTCACTGTGAACCAAATAACACATTATTTTTTAAGATTTTGCAGTAGGGCTGGGCCTAAGATTTTTACATTAAAGTTCTGATTTTGATTGAAACAACACAAATATGAGGCTTTTTGGATTGTTTGCATGGAAACATGATGTTGAGTTTATGATTCTGGTTTGGATCTTTTGGCTTTTCTCTATCTTTTGCGAACCAAATTTTGTCTTATGATTTGTAAAAGTTTTACTTCTAGCCAATGATAGGATTCTGATTTGTGAGGCTTGTATGATTCTGTTTTATCCTCTTTGAATTTATGTATTGTGAACCAAGTTAATTGTGATTTTCAATAGACCTAGGCACATGATTAAGTCCAATTCGTGTATGAGGCTGTTTTGGCACAAGAACATGATTGAAAAACAACCTTTTTCTGATTCCATAAACCAAACCCTAATGATGAATTAACATGCTTTATAATTTTTCTTGTTCACTTTTGATTGCTTGCTAATCCATTTTTCTTCTCTTGTTTCATGTACTGATTTATGATGGAAAGTTGACAAGGGTGGAAGGAAACCGTGGCTGGCCATAGAAGGTCTTGGAGGAAATTTGAAGAAGTGAAAAAAAAATGAATCTCATGGAAATTTGAAGTAGGTTTAAGAATTTGTCATTGATTGCCTTGTAAAATCCTTAGGGCTTGTAATTAGAAAACTTAGGAACAAATGTATTCGAACTTGTACCTCTTGTAACCAAATTGTAAATTTGTTTTAGAGTTTTTTTTATTGAATCAAAGAAGGATGGAAATTATTCAATTCTTATTTGAAGTAAATTTGAGTTTTGCAATATTTCAATAATATGAGTTTGTATTTCAATCTTTGCCTTGAAAATAAATGAATGTGACAAAGCTGAATGATATCAATATGACACTTGAATGGGATTGTACATCTTGGTTTAGAGAGAATAATTGATTCCACATGCTTTTTTTGAATTCCAAACTTTGAGTGCATTTTCTAAGTAATGAAAACAACGAAATTCTCTCTTAACTTCGAAACCCCTTCACTTGAAAATGATGTATCCATTATGCACCAAATAAACATCTTAGTAAAACGCATAAAGTTTCTTCCAATGAACTTCGAATTCAAATTTCACTCCATGACCACTTATATCAAAAAAGCAAATAATCAATTATCCACTTGATCCTTTTTTAGAAAACCAAATAAAATATCTCCTTAATGACTGAGTCTAAGAATGATATCTAGCCCTTAAAGATAAGAATGGGATTAGAGAAGAAAACCTCTAGTGAACCTCGGTTGATGGTTGAAGGTGTACTGCAGTTCTAATTCTCTGATGAAATGAAGAATCAGTGCGGTATTTTGGGGCCTAGAAAGCCTAAGTTGCCTAAAGCGATTGAAAACCCTGGGAGCATGAGGGGGTCTTTTGAATATGAAGGAGAGGGAAAAATTTTGGATACAACAAACTTCTTCAGCAAGTTAACTCCAATTCAACCATTTCTCTTGATTCAATTCCACAAACGATCATGAAGTATGAAAGAGAATACTTGAATTGATGGTTGACCAAAAGTCTACTTGGTCAACTTTGACTATGTTTGACTTTTGGTCAAAATGACTAATTTCCCCCCTTTTGATCAATTGAACCCCTTCCAATCAAAATTGGCACTCAATCCTTCAATCGTAGGTGTTTATCAACATGTAGAGAGGCATGGAGTCAAGTCTTGCCCAAAAAATCAGAGATTTCTTGATTAAATTCAAACCCCTAGTTTTAGCCCTTTGTGCTAGGAGATAGTGACCAATCTTCAAAATCCTCATTCATATGGGTAAATTGAGAGATTCTTTGAAAATAGATGCTTCATATTATGATGAGAAGATGATGCTTCATAAATTTGACTCTTACAATCTCAAACTTCTCAACTGGTCAAAACCCTAATTTTGAGAGGTGAATAGTGGAAATGTGATTTCTCCTCAAAACTTTGCAAGTTCCCATCTTCTAATGATCACATGAGACAAATGAGATGTCTGGAAATATAAGAAACCCTTTTAGTTTGAGAGATTAAAGATTGAGGATATGGGACCCCATTTTGCACTAACTGACCAAACAATCATCTTTTATAGCCTTGTAGAAGAAACTGGGAACCAATATAATTTGATCATATCATGAGAATGCATGAGTATGTATGATGAAGCACAAGCCATGTAAGGTAAAGTGAAGATGGAAAATTTTAGGGTGCAATAGTGGGGTGCTAATACCTTCCTCTCACGTAACAGACTCCCTTACCCGATCTCTCAGTTGCAAGACCGTGATTTCTCCCTTCTCAGGTTTTCTCGATGTTCACCTTTCCCTTCATGTGGGATAAAATACGTTCAATGGCGACTTCATTGTTTGATGATTTCCATCCGGTTGTTTCACCATCTTCGACACATCACAATACACCACAAAATACTCACTCGGATTAGGAAAAATTAATACTGGAGCAATCGTCAACATCTTATTTAATTCTCTAAAGCTTTCTTCACACACAACATCCTACACATAAGCTTGACCCTTTCGAGTCAACTGAGTCAACGGAAAATCCAACTTAGAAAATCCTTCAATTAACCTTCGATAGTAACTTGCCAAACTAAAAAAACTTTGAATCTCAGTTGCAGACTTCAGAGTCTCCCATTGCAACACTGCATCACCTTAGAAGGATCCAGAGCTATCCCTCCACTAGAAATCACATGCCCAAGAAAACTTACTTCCTTCACCCAAAACTCACACTTCGACAACTTTGCATATAATTTATTTTCCTTTAACACTTGCAACACCGTTCGCAAATGTTCGGCATGCTCTTCTTTTGATTTAGAATATATCATAATATCATCAATGAACACCACGACAAACTTATCCAAATATGAATGAAAATTTCTATTCATATACTCCATGAAAACACCTATCACATTTGATACACCAAACAGTGTCATAGTGTATTCGTAGTGACCATACCTCGTTCAGAAAGTCTTCTTTGGAATATCATTTGGTTTAACTCGAATCTAATGATAACCTGACCTCAAGTCAATCTTGCTGAAAACATAAGCACCCACCAACTGGTCCATCAAATCGTCGATCCTCGAAAGTGGATACTTATTCTTAATTTTCACCTTACTCAACTATCTATAATCTACACAGAGTCTCATACTTCCATCTTTCTTCTTGACCAACAACATGGGCACACCCCAAGGTGAAACACTCAGTCTCACGAACTTCTTCTCAAGCATATCTTCTAGTTGTTTCTTCAACTCGCTCAGCTCGAAAGCTGACATCCTGTAAGGAGTCATCAATATTGAACTCGTATCTGGCACTAAATCTATAGAAAACTCCACTTCACACTCTGGAGGTAAATTATTGATGTCATCTGGAAACACCTACGGAAATTCATAGACAACCGATAACTCCATATTCGCATCTTTATCATCAACTTGCAACGATACAAACATTGCAAACATCAAGGCTTCATCTCCTAAAAGTTCATTCACTTTCTTAGTGGTCAACAACATCAATTCTCAATTATCTCCAAACCCATGGAACCTCAAAGTCTTATTATAACAATTGATATGAACATAGTTGAACTCCAACTAGTTCATCCCAAGGATAATAAGATTTGGTGTAAAGGTAGACACACTAAACCCATCATAAAACTCTTGCCATAGATAGTTAAGGGACATTTAGAAGAAACATAAGTAGTAGTAATAGAACCACCAGCAGGAGTATCTATTACCATACTATTGTTCATATCAGACAATTTCAATTCCAACTTAGTATAACATTCAAGAGAAATAAATGAATGAGTAGAACCAGTATCAATAATATAAACCAATTCCATATCATTAATAAAACAAGAACCTGGAATCAAGTTATCCTTCTTGGAATCTTTTGATCCACTCAAAGTGAACACCCTACCATTGGTCTGGTTAGCAGCGTCCCTCTTCGGATTCTGACATTAGGTGCTGATATGACCCTACTCTCCGCAATTGAAACAGGTTGGACCATCTTTCTTGCATTCAGTGGCATGATAACCCGTCTTGCCACATTTGTAGCACCTCAACAACTTATTTTCACATTCATTAGAACGGTGACCTTGTTCACCATACCTATAACACTTAACATAAGTGGGGGCTCCTCCCCCACTTGTCTTCTTCCCATCATAATCCTTTGTTTCCCTTTATCAGTTGGGGCATCAAAAGGCTTATTACAGTCTTGATAATGCTTTCCTCTTTTCTCGTTCAAACTCTTGTTGTGAGCTGAATGAGATTTGATGTCTTCTTCATAAATTCTACAGATGTCCACCAACTCTGAAATACACGGATCTGCTAATACCTAATTGCCCGTTTGATTTTCGGATGTAAACCATTCTCAAACTTAATACACCTAGAGAATTCAATAGTCGCTTCACCATAATATGAATAATACTTGGCCAGATCCATAAACTCGAAGCAAACTCAGTCACAATCAAGTTCCCTTGTTTCAGCTCTAGAAACTCAATCTCTTTCTTTCCGCGCACATGCTCTAGAAAGTACTTCCTCGGAAACTCCCTACTTAACACAGCCCAAGTAATAGCTTCACCCACCGCTGCAGTCTCTGACGGGTTCCAATATACCAGTCATCAGCTTCCTCTGCCAGTTGATGCCTACCAAACTGCACCTTTTGCACTTCTGAGCAATCCATGACTCGAAAGATTCTTTCAATCTCCTTGAGCCAAACTTGTGCTCCATCGGGATCTAACGTCCCCTTGAAAATAGGCGGATGATTCCTTTGAAATGTATCCAAAATACGAGATCCATCATTAGGCTGATGTTGCACAGCCTGAGCCATAGCCTACAAATCAGCAGCAACCGCAACATCATTTCTTCCAACCATTTCTCCATTTCACATCAATAACAGTCATAATGGTTAGAAACTATCTCGACAATATTCCACCGTCATACACTACAGACTCAATAACCTGGTCGGATAGACCCACCTACTCAGATACTACTAATATGATACCCTTCTAACCCACATATATTTCACATGTATTTTTACGAAAATAAAACAATTTTAAACCACAAAAAGGCGTCACGTCTAAATGCAAACGTCATGCCAAATATAGCCCTGCTCCGTAACACGGGTTACAAAACACTTTAAATCATATAATACTTTGGTCTCATCACATATCACTTCAAATAATGCAGTGGGTTTATAGTCTCAAAATAATCATTATTATTAAGGTACTTCACAAAAATCCTCGTCATAATTCGTCAATTAAACTTCATAATTCAAAACGGTTCACAACACAAAGAAAGGTAGTTTGTAAATCTCAAAATAAACTAAATACATAAAGTTCGCAATCAAACAATCTTAACCCCGGTGTTACATATCAGAGCAAGACTCCATTTATTCGACGGAAAGCAAATAAACACACTCTGAAGCTATCCTCTAAGCTTCGACGGTATATTCCTGATCACCTGCAAGTTACCCACGGATAGAGGCAACATTTCCAAGCAGAAAGGGTAAGTAAATCATAATTATTATAAAAGACATAAGGAATAAATATAGTAGACATACACATAGGCAAGGCATCACACCTCATCAGGACCTCATGTTATACTCACACATTCAAAACATCCTCAATACACAACAACATATCATCAAAACACCAATTATCAACAAACATCATTCATTCACATCATTATGCAATGTCACATATAATGTAATGCAACATCATAGACTCATTCATGTGGTACCAAAACTTCACTAATGACTCAGTCATCGTTATCTCCAAAGATCCCCACCAATGGGATTGATTCCCACTTGGAACCAGAGCATTTCACAATTTTACACTCAATCCTCACTATGGGATTGATGCCTTCACTGGACTATTCTCCTATCATCTTCACTGGACTGAAATCCTAATAACATCACTGGAATAAAGTCCTAAACTATGCCATGAATGCATGATGCAGAACAACACAGTAAATACGACTACGACTAGTCAAAATGCATCATCATTTATGAATTCATCACAACATCATTATATCACCATAATAAACAAAACATCATCATAACATCATCATATCATCATAATAAACAAAACATTATCACAATGCAACACATAGAACCTAACTTCATTCTAACTTTTGTACTAGGAATACACTTATTATTACTCATTTTATTCCATATAATTGAAGTTCATTAGGTTAGTTATCCAACGCTTCAAACGGAACCTTAAACCGAGTTCTAAAACTCAAGTTAATGTCCTTATGAAAAATCCTGCACAACCCTTCCATTCTGAGCACCATCACCCGGCGACACCACTTCATCACCTCGCGGTGCACCTTCGTGTCCGCTTCGCCCGACAACGGTTGGAGCGACACACTCCAGTAACATTTTTCTTCTCTTCCCTCCATCGCTTATTTTTTATCCTAGCGAAGGCCACACGACACCACTATTTCCCGGTGGCACTTCCCATCGTCCGGCGATTCTACGCGAACAGGGTTTTCCTGTTGCGGTTTTTGCATAAAAATCAGTCCTAATTCTTGCTATTTTGCACCAAAACAGCCTCAATCCTCATATATTTCAACATATAATCATCATATAATAACCATACAATATCATATGTGTTATATAAATAAACCCATGGTAATTCAACAAGGTATTTTCACCAATTGCAACACAAATTCATCAATTGCAACACAAATCACCAAAACCCAACATATCTTACATTTATCTAGACCGTAGATCGATTGTAATAACAGTGATAAACACCCCCCTTACCTTAGATTTCCTAGCAGTAAGCCTTTCTCTTTGCTTTCTACTAGAAACCCCTTTGTGTTCTTGTGCCCTAACTCTCTTTCTCCACAACGTCTGTTCTTCCAATATTTTCATGATTGATCCCTGTTGTACCCCAAAATTTGCCCTCCCATATTCTTCAAGGTTCCTCAAGAATGACCCTCAAATTGCTCAAGCCTACTCAAGGATTGCACAGTCCAAATACCTCCTAAGCCAACTGAAATTAGGGTTTTGGTTCTTTCAAGGAATTTGAGGTTTTCAATGGTTCAATCAAGTCTCATAGGCCTATAAACATTCTCAAGCACCTACGTGCCAAGTTTCAAGGCTCACAGTGTCAATTTGCACAGTCAAAAGCCTCAATTGATCCACAGTCAACTGCAAGGGCAAAATGGTCATTTGACAGTCAAAAGTCATAATTTTTGGTCAACATCTTATTTTGAGTCCACAATCATCATTTGATCAAGTCTTGATCATGATTCCACAAGGATAGCTCAAAATTCCTCAAAGATGCAAAAGTTGCTATTTTTGGACAGTAGAAAAGCCAACTGTATCTTGACCAGGGCATAACTTTTTCATGGTTCATCATAAAAATCCCGTCCAATTCTCATTTTTAAGGGAATGCCATTTCATACAATCCATCTTCACATTCCAAGTCCAAGAAATTATCTCACAAAAAGTTATCAATTTCTACATTATAGGTCAAATTCAAAAGTCAACAAAAATGCACTTTGAGTCAAAGGCCATAACTTGAAATTGGTAAATCCAAATGACATGGTACCAAAGGCATTGGTTATAGGACTTCAAGACCTTTCCAAAATGTCCAAGAACATGTTCATATGATCAAAATTGAGCAAGATATGCATTGGAGAAGTTGGGAAATTTTTATGAATTTGCAAAAGTCAACTTTGCTCAAAATACCTTGTTTTTACTAATGGGCCTCAAATTTCTTCTTGAAACTTCATCCATGGCCTATGCACGACCCATCAAGCTTAATTGAATTATTTTATTATTTTTTATTAATTAATTGGATTTTTAATCAATATTAATTCATTTAATTAATTTAAATTGTAGGGAAATATAAAGATGTGGTTTTTCAATATTTTTGTGAAGCAAGAATGACCTAAAAAGGCTGGCAATTTCGTGTACCAATCAAGGATGCAAAAATCTCCAAATTTGGCAACTTTTTCCAATCATGAAGATTCAAAAATATATGATTTCCAATCAAATATTCAAATCATCATTCCATGGATTTCTTTGCAAGATTCTGACCTAATTTCATTCTCCTATATATACAAAATCCAACCCTAATCATGCACACGTGAAATCTCTGCAGAAAAAGCCATAACCAATTCAAGAAAATTCAAAGAAAAGTCAAAAATGATTCTTGTGTTCCAAGCCAATTCAAGGCATTATACTGATTCTAACACCTTGCAGGGGTTCCCAGGAACGTGTAGCAATTAAATACACACGCTAAAGCTCAAGGAATCCAAGGAAACAGAATCACGGTTTGCACATTTTTTTCCAGAATTGCAACTCATTATTCATGCGCATTTGACATATTTTGTTGATTGTTTTGTGTTAATAGGGATTGTACAAAGCTAATGGTATAGTTTAATTGCATTGAAACGCCCAGAATCCAAAGATGCCATGAACAAGTTTTAGGGTTCATAAGCTTTTAAATTAGGGCTTTCCAAATCCAGTGAAATTGGGACTTGTGAGATGGATCACTGAAATCGCGAGGCCAAAATGGTTGCAACCCACCCCTCGCGAAACATTTATGTTCACCCTATTCCTAATCGCTATTTTTCCTCATGGTATATAGTGGGGGTTAAAAACCCCCGCTATCTAATGTCCTTTTTGCAGGTTCAGCGAGGAAGATGATGATGTGTTGATACATCATTGGTTGGTTCAAAAAACGTGCGCTTGTTTTTGTGGTTACAGCATATTTATTAATTTTTGTATATTATATTTGCTTCTTATTATAATAACAAAAGCAGGCAAATGGCGTAGTGGTTGATGTGTTGGCTTGGAATCATTGAGACTTGGGTTCGAATCCCAGGTCCAACCAAACGCTTATGCTATTTTTCTTAATGTGTTCTTGTGTAGCTTTCCAAAAGGGTACCCACCATGCATATCAAACATCCAAGCGCCAAGTGGCTTGCAAAGCAGATCTGAAGGCCAAGAGTGAGTGACTACCATACTCCCAGTCAACATATGCTTGGACAATCAAGAAAGTCAAACGTGGCTGAAACAAATGGGCCTTCAAATTTCCAGATTAACCTCTCTATTGGGCCAGCACCCCCCCTGGTTTATTATTCCTCTTTTATATTTTTTCCCATTTAATTATTTTATCCATTATTAATTATTATTATTTAATTAACATAATAAATTATTTTCATAATAAATTCAGAAAACTAAAATGTAAATATTTTTGTTATGTTTATTATTATTAATTTCACCTTTAATTCATTATTTTTGTAAATAAATGTAATTAATTAATTTAGTTGTTTTAATTAGGTTAACTTTAATTATTTTCATAACAAATAAAATCAACATAGAATTAGGGTTTCTTTTGACAATTTTAAATCATCTTTTTATTTTCTTTTATTTTCATGAAAAACATAAAAACTAAAAAATAATTTTTTTCTTTTAATTAATTAATTAATTAGTTATTAGGTTTAATTTAATTGCAAAATAATAAAAAATTCATTCTTTTCTCAAAAAGGGTCAAAACCCTAAGGACTTCTCCGATCCAATTCTTATTCGCGCATAATATTTTTGATCATATTTATGTAATTGCTTCGAGGATGTAATAGCGTAATTAGGACCTTTTTATCGCTTTCTTTATTTTCTCGCATTTACTTTTCAAGGGTTATGTTTTTGGCGATGTAAATACCCGACGCCTTGTAATAGCGTAGATTTACTTTCCGCAATTTACTTTCCGCACACTATTAAATTGTTAGATGTATATTAACTATGCATGACAAGACTTCTCTGAAAATAAAATCAACCCGTAGCTCACCATAAACTTGTGCAAAGATAACTTAATTGAAACCTGACACACTCACACATGCCACTCCTAGGGTACGCCTCATTTGGTTGCCTCGACGTGGTCATTGAGTATAGGGTGTTTTAGAGGTCGCCCTCCTGTCTAAAGATCCAAGTTGCCTCGGATAAAAAGGATCTAGGACATTAGGGTTACCGCTAAGGCATCCTACTATTGCTTTGGTGACCACATGTCCATATAATCGAATTGACCCGAATAACGCCAACGACGGTGCTACCTACTTCTCAATAGTGGGATAGTACTGTCTAAAGGACATTTACAGCTTAATTTCTTTTGAGTAGGTAGATTTCTCCTGGGTACTTGCTCTTTCAAAACAACAAAAATATTTTTTGCACCTACACTTTTCTGACAAAAGTTTTCAAACAAACACTTCATACACTCTTGAGGACTGATACAAGAGTCAAAACGAAGTTTTCAAACAAACTTTTTTTCAAAACCCACAAACACAAGAAAAGCAAAACATTTTGAAAACATAGTGAGCAAGTACCTAAGATCCTGTGGATAACCACGGATAGAAAGGGTGCTAACACCTTCCCTTTCTATAATCTACCTCCCGAACCGAGAAACATCTCGAAAAGGAATTTTAGTGTGCTTTTATCCTTTCCTTATTGGAGAAAATAAAAGACGGTGGCGACTCTTGCTTACCACGACATTTCGCGAACCAGCATTAAAAAACAGTCAGTTCTATTTCCACCGATCACAGAACTGGCGACTCTGCTGGGGACTCTTATAAGTGAGGTGTACCTTAGGATTAGATCATTCTTGTTTTCAATTGTATGCTTTGTATGATTTATCTTTGTGGGCATTGTATCGGAGTTTTATAGATCCTAACCTGGATCTGGGGCAACCTTGTTTAGGTAAGTAGCAATAAATTGTGAGGGACCTGTCCGGCGTAGACCGACACGGGTGAAGCAGTAGCTACGTTGGTGTGACACCTTGGTCTGTACCGATATCCCTTGTGTTGGAACGAGGAGAATATGGGTCTTCTGAGGAGTCATTAAGCACCAACTGACCTTAGAACCTTAAATTGACCCAACTTGGCCATAGAACAGTAGCAGTATGCTACACTCATTGAGGCTAAACTCTCGCGATGGTTCCGGCCGCAGGAAAAGGTTGCGAAGCTGGAGTTATGACCGATTGAGGGTAGTCAGTGATATTGAGATCCTCTAGAACCCGGTTACTATTTTTTAGGACAGGTCTTAACCAACTGAAACTGAAAGAGGGTAGTACCTAAACTTCATGCTGGCCTAAAATCTAAGGGCTCTTTTGTGTGACTTGTGTGCCTTCAAACTTGAACTACTTGCACATACTTGTTATCTGACAACATGAGTTCCTTGCAGGTTTTGTTTACGGTCCTTATCCAACAATTTGGATTTATTACAGGGCTTATTTACATCACCTCACACGCATAGCATACACATCATAACATCATACCATGGAATTTCCTTAACCATTTCAAGGATCTCAAGGGTTTGTGGTGCAGGTCATGATGAACCAAATGTCTAGCAAGGGGCAAAGAGGATTTATTTTCCTCTAGCCAAGGTTGTTTTGAGATCAAGACAGGATAGCTTGAGTCAGGGGCTATGACCCACTCGATATGGTGAGCCTCGACTCTTGAAGAAGGACTCTCGACAACATGAAGTTCCTTCAATCAAGCTATCAGATTCAAATTCTAACAGTTTCCTGTTTACCCCGCGAGATCCTTGAAAACATTGCATACATGTATCATACATATCATTGCATAACAGGTCACCCTTTACAGGTCTCATGTTTTCGCTGTTTATTTCAGCAATGGCTCTCCAACAAGACAACCAGGATCTTCATACTCAAGAGACTCAGTTCAGGGAAATCTTCCTAAACCTATCCAAGGGGCAGGAAGAGTTGAGAACACTCCTCATGGGGAATTTGGCCAAGAAAAGTCCTGAAGACAATAAGGACGAACGACTGAAACATCTGCAAGCTGAGGTAGATGCAATGAGAACCCAAATGTTAGGGCAGATGGCTCTTATTCAAGGCTTAGCTCGGGAACAAGAAGAGTTAAGAACCATGATCCACCAGCTTCATCAAGACAGGTGCAACAACATGGAGCAAATGGTCAAGGCTGGGGATCAAATCATTAATCAGCCTCCAAGAAGACAAGAGTTTGGTATGGTGAAGAATGGACCTCTCCAAGTTGCTACTACCTCCAGGGTCCAACAACCACCTCGCCAAGAACAACGGGTTGATCAGAATAAGCCCAGAAGGCAATTTACCAAGCTCAACGTGTCGCTGTCTCAAGCTTTACAACACATGTTGAGGTTGAATCTGGTGACGTTAAGGGATCCTCCCCGGAATCCCAACACCTCCACTCCTACCTATCATCCCAATGAAAGGTGTGCGTATCACTCTGACAGTCCGGGACATGACACAAACAACTGTTGGGCCCTGAAGAACAAGGTTCAAGACATGATTGACGCTAAAGAAGTCCAGTTCGAGTCTCCAGAGACTCCCAACAGAATCACTGCTCTTATGCCTAATCATTGAAGACTTTTGTTCATTGGAATTTTCAATTTGTAATTTCCTTTTGATTGTTCAAACAATTATTATCATGTCAAACTCTTTTATTTCATTAATGCATCGCATATGTCTGTTTTGAATCAATCCATTCGTATTCACTATATTCAAATTGCTTTCATTTCTTGTGATGTTCAGCTCTCGATTAAAAATTCTAAACCTTTCGAGGGAGGATGACGAAAACGATACCACGATCTTTACAGTATGCTTTTGAACAGACCCCGCTGATGAAGTACAGGCATTGTTTCAAATCCTAAACAGTGGAGTTATAAGGAAGATAATCCCTAGTCAACCCCTTTGAGCCAAAGAAGTTGGAGTTTTGTTTCTTTTCACAAAAAAATTAAAACCTGGGGCAGGGTAGTTCTCTCAGTTGATCCAGTTGCACAATGGATAACATCAAAGAATTCCTTCCGAGACAAAAAGACGGTGATGGTTCCCTATAATCGTCAAGACAGACAGTCTTTGTCTTTCAAAAACAAAAGCCCAATAAGTCAAAACCTATGAAGGAGACTTACAAAACTGGGGCATCCCACTGACTGTAATCACAAAAGAAACAGTTCAGGCAAAAGACAGGGATAACAAAATCAAAAAGAAAGAGGTCCAACAAAAAAAGAATGACTGCCTATTCAAAATAAACTGTCAGTATCCGAACCATCACCGGAATATCAGAGCAAAGACTCAAACAAGGTCTAATGCACGATTAGCTGAGTTTAGGATCGAAGAACATCACGAAGAGCGGGTGGGAACAAATATACTTTGAGCCTTTATCCTTTGTTTCTTAAACCGTGAACCAGGCTACGTTATAACCCTTAAAAAGTCCTAGCTGAAGCATGGGTTAGTTCGAAAGCATACTGTTACAAAAGGTATCCTGACTCCTTAAGGCTTGCTATAAAATCCTGAGTTGACATCACATTTTACAAAAAAAATTGCCTGTTTTACTGGAAAAATGCATTTTCAAAAAATTTCAAAACAGACGTAAGCTTTGCATTCTTAAAATAACATTGTTTGCATATGACTATTTGTTCGAACAGCGGAGGAATTCGCACGAAGAATATCTAGTGAACAAAAGCACTTCCAATCAAGGGGCATGGCATGATCATCGTCCATCATCTGGGGCAGTCAAGTCAAGATTCAAGGAATCTCTCAAAATGCCAAATAGCCAGGGGCAGATCTCCGCCTAGTCACTTGGGGCGTTGGACGTGAGTTCCAGCAACGAATCTTGCACGATCAAATATCTTATGGTGGTATGGCAACACAATGCTATTGACCATGACAACTTCCTACGTGCCGAGAGCATGGACATAGTCGAAAAAATACTACGCATAATCAAAGACCCGCTAGGTCGACTGGCCTAGGCAAAAATAAGGGCTTCCCGGTGAACCAAAAGGGTTCGGGCAAAAATAAGGGATGAAAATGAAGAAAAAAAATCTGTACACCCGGCAAGTCGAAAACCTGAAAAGGCAGCTTGGGCAAAAATGGGTATCCCGTTGGACTGAAAACCCGAAAGGGCGGTCCAGGCAAAAATTAGGGATTAAAGCGTACGACTATGTCCCGTCATCTCGTCACTTGCCTACCAGAAGAAGATCTGTCAATCGGCGGTTATCAAGCACCTCATAGGCCTTCTTCTCCCGCAGAAACTGGGGCAATAAGAATTGTCCAAACTATACAAGCTGCTCTGTCCTCCAGGTACAAGGTAAGTTCAGCTGAAGAATATAACCAAGATACCTTCACTCCCCAAGAGTAAGACAGTAATGGTAGTTATTCCCCACTGAGACTTGCAACTACAAATACTCTCCCCAAGCAGAGTTGGTCTCCCATCAGCCCTAAAAAGGCACGGTATCCCCAGCAAGTCAGCATTACTCTCCCCAAGCAGGGTTAGTCTACCATCAGTCCTGAAAAAGTTGGGTACCCCCAGAGGATCTTAATATTCTCCAGCAGAGTATAAAGATATTCCTCAGCAAGCATCCCCGGCAGGCTTAATATTCCTCGGCAGAGTATAAGATTGTTCCCCGGCGGAATACAAGATACCCCCAGTGGTGTCATTTCCTCAAGAGGTTCCCTAGGAGAGTTGAATCATCCTCCCCAGTAGATTCTGGAAGCTTATCCCCTGCAGAGTGCAAATGCGTCTCCCCAGCCTTATTCAGAAGGTTATTCCTCACCAGAGTCTAACTGGGTTATCCTCAGCAAAGTGCAACTGAAAGATCGTCCCCAGCGAAGTTCTTTCTATCCCCCAGCGGAGTTCATCAAAATCCCCAACAAAGCATGAC
The DNA here is from genome assembly GCA_948472305.1 of Vicia faba. NCBI lineage: Eukaryota > Viridiplantae > Streptophyta > Magnoliopsida > Fabales > Fabaceae > Vicia > Vicia faba. The sequence continues at coordinate 1,139,709,189 of OX451738.1, forward strand.
AATGGAATCCCCAACAGAGCTTATCAACAGAGTCCCCAGCAGAGTTATCGTTAAAATCTCAGCGAAGTACCTCTTCCCACAGAGTAATTCCCCGCAGAGTAATCTCTCCACCAGGTTTATTCCCCAACGGAGTCATCTTCTCCTACCGGTTTATTCTTGAAATCATCTTCATTCATCATCCCTAGCGGAAACGAAGAACTCTACTCTTCAACATCAGCCCAGGACTTAACAAACTTCTCGGCATTTGTCAAGGATTTATTTTCCAAACGAAAATACATTCATAAACATTTCACATCTCATACCTCCTATTTTACATACATGATAAAATGCATACGACACGAACTCATTTATTCTTGAGAACATCATGACATCATGCATTTCATACATCATGACATTGCATACAATTAATGTTTTTGCCTTTTCAGGAAAAAGTCAATCCAAAGATGATTACCATCAACTTTTTCTTAAGTTCCAGATTAATACATGTATCTAGCCAGGAAGTATCTGTGGACGATTGATTGTAGATCTATACCTGCAACTAGCCAGGAAAGTTATCTACATGAAGAGATTGAAGATCAATACCTGTAGCAAGCCAGGAAGTCATCTTTATTTCTCAGGTCAGAGATCTATACCTGAAACCAGACAGGAAAGCTATCTTGACCAACCTTTTTCTTAAGTTCCAGATCAACACATGTATCTAGCCAGGAAGTATCTGTGGACGATTGACTGTAGATCTATACCTGTAACTAGCCAGGAAAGTTATCTACATGAAGAGATTGAAGATCAATACCTGTAGCAAGCCAGGAAGTCATCTTTATTTCTCAGGTCAGAGATCTATACCTGAAACCAGACAGGAAAGCTATCTTGACCAACCTTTTTTTAAGTTCTAGATTAATACCTGTATCTAGCCAGGAAGTATCTGTGGACGATTGATTGTAGATCTATACTTGTAACTAGCCAGGAAAGTTATCTACATGAAGAGAATGAAGATCAATACATGTAGCAAGCCAGGAAGTCATCTTTATTTCTCAGGTCAGAGATCTATACCTGAAACCAGACAGGAAAGCTATCTTGACCAACCTTTTTTTAAGTTCCAGATTAATACCTGTATCTAGCCAGGAAGTATCTGTGGACGATTGATTGTAGATCTATACCTGTAACTAGCCAGGAAAGTTATCTACATGAAGAGATTGAAGATCAATACCTGTAGCAAGCCAGGAAGTCATCTTTATTTCTCAGGTCAGAGATATATACCTGAAACCAGACAGGAAAGCTATCTTGACCAACCGTTTTTTAAGTTCCAGATTAATACCTGTATCTAGCCAGGAAGTATCTGTGGACGATTGATTGTAGATCTATACCTGTAACTAGCCAGTAAAGTTATCTACATGAAGAGATTGAAGATCAACACATGTAACAGGCCAGGAAATTATCTTTATTCCTCAAGTCAGAGATCTATACCTGAAACCAGACAGGAAAACTATCTCGACCAACCTTTTCTAAGTTCCAGATCAACACCTGTAACTAGCCAGGAAGTATCTGTGGACGATGGATTGTAGATCTATACCTGAAACCAGCCAGGAAAGTTATCTACATGAAGAGATCGAAGATCAATACCTGTAACAGGCCAGGAAACCATCTTTCTTTCTCGGGTCAGAGATTAATACCCGAAACCAGCCAGGAAAACCATCTCCCCGACCAACCTCTCTTAAGTTCTAGATCAACACCTGTAACTAGCCAGGAAATATCTGTGGACGACTGACTATAGGTTAACACATGAAACCAGACAGGAAAACCACCTATATGAATTGATTGAAGATTAATACCTGAAACCAGATAGGACAACTATCTACTTGACCATCATTAGGCGACTCTGCACAGGTTCCTTCTTTCAACTTACAAAGTTATAATTCTATGAACTACAGGTATGCAAGTTCTCGTTAAGGAATCTCTTACGCGATCGACACCCCTGGATGGCATCTATAAGCCCATCTCCACAACTATCCATTAAACTTCCAGATGGCATCTATAAGCCCATCATCCCTCTACCAACAATCTCCAAATGGCATCTGTAAGCCCATTCCCGACATCACATTGCTGATACTACACCATGCGAGTGCAAATTTCTGGGCACTTTAGTGTTCAATCATCTTCCACCTTCGGATCAAGAAAGGCGCACAAGCCAATCTACATCCTCAGGTTTAAGAAGATTGAACAGGGGCAACTGTTGTACCCCAAAATTTTCCCTCACATATTCTTCAAGGTTCCTCAAGAATGACCCTCAAATTGCCCAAGCCTACTCAAGGATTGCACAGTCCAAATACCTCCTAAGCCAGCTGAAATTAGGGTTTTGGTTCTTTCAAGGAATTTGAGGTTTTCAATGGTTCAATCAAGTCTCATAGGCCTATAAACATTCTCAAGCACCTACGTGCCAAGTTTCAAGGCTCATAGTGTCAATTTGCACAGTCAAAAGCCTCAATTGATCCACAGTCAACTGCAAGGGCAAAATGGTCATTTGACAGTCAAAAGTCATAATTTTTGGTCAACATCTTATTTTGAGTCCACAATCATCATTTGATCAAGTCTTGATCATGATTCCACAAGGATAGCTCAAAATTCCTCAAAGATGCAAAAGTTGCTATTTTTGGACAGTAGAAAAGTCAACTGTATCTTGACCAGGGCATAACTTTTTCATGGTTCATCATAAAAATCCCATCCAATTCTCATTTTTAAGGGAATGCCATTTCATACAATCCATCTTCACATTCCAAGTCCAAGAAATTATCTCACAAAAAGTTATCAATTTCTACATTATAGGTCAAATTCAAAAGTCAACAAAAATGCACTTTGAGTCAAAGGCCATAACTTGAAATTGGTAAATCCAAATGACATGGTACCAAAGGCATTGGTTAGAGGACTTCAAGACCTTTCCAAAATGTCCAAGAACATGTTCATATGATCAAAATTGAGCAAGATATGCATTGGAGAAGTTGGGAAATTTTTATGAATTTGCAAAAGTCAACTTTGCTCAAAATACCTTGTTTTTACTAATGGGCCTCAAATTTCTTCTTGAAACTTCATCCATGGCCTATGCACGACCCATCAAGCTTAATTGAATTATTTTCTTATTTTTTATTAATTAATCGGATTTTTAATCAATATTAATTCATTTAATTAATTTAAATTGTAGGGAAATATAAAGATGTGGTTTTTCAATATTTTTGTGAAGCAAGAATGACCTAAAAAGGCTGGCAATTTCGTGTACCAATCAAGGATGCAAAAATCTCCTAATTTGGCAACTTTTTCCAATCATGAAGATTCAAAAATATATGATTTCCAATCAAATATTCAAATCATCATTCCATGGATTTCTTTGCAAGATTCTGACCTAATTTCATTCTCCTATATATACAAAATCCAACCCTAATCATGCACACGTGAAATCTCTGCAGAAAAAGCCATAACCAATTCAAGAAAATTCAAAGAAAAGTCAAAAATGATTCTTGTGTTCCAAGCCAATTCAAGGCATTATACTGATTCTAACACCTTGCAGGGGTTCCCAGGAACGTGTAGCAATTAAATCCACACGCTAAAGCTCAAGGAATCCAAGGAAACAGAATCACGGTTTGCACATTTTTTTCCAGAATTGCAACTCATTATTCATGCGCATTTGACATATTTTGTTGATTGTTTTGTGTTAATAGGGATTGTACAAAGCTAATGGTATAGTTTAATTGCATTGAAACGCCCAGAATCCAAAGATGCCATGAACAAGTTTTAGGGTTCATAAGCTTTTAAATTAGGGCTTTCCAAATCCAGTAAAATTGGGACTTGTGAGATGGATCACTGAAATCGCGAGGCCAAAACGGTTGCAACCCACCCCTCGCGAAACATTTATGTTCACCCTATTCCTAATCGCTATTTTTCCTCATGGTATATAGTGGGGGTTAAAAACCCCCGCTATCTAATGTCCTTTTTACAGGTTCAGCGAGGAAGATGATGATGTGTTGATACATCATTGGTTGGTTCAAAAAACGCGCGTTTGTTTTTGTGGTTACAGCATATTTATTAATTTTTGTATATTATATTTGCTTCTTATTATAATAACAAAAGCAGGCAAATGGCGTAGTGGTTGATGTGCTGGCTTGGAATCATTGAGACCTGGGTTCGAATCCCAGGTCCAACCAAACGCTTATGCTATTTTTCTTAATGTGTTCTTGTGTAGCTTTCCAAAAGGGTACCCACCATGCATATCAAACATCCAAGCGCCAAGTGGCTTGCAAAGCAGATCTGAAGGCCAAGAGTGAGTGACTACCATACTCCCAGTCAACATATGCCTGGACAATCAAGAAAGTCAAACGTGGCTGAAACAAATGGGCCTTCAAATTTCCAGATTAACCTCTCTATTGGGCCAGCACCCCCCCTGGTTTATTATTCCTCTTTTATATTTTTTCCCATTTAATTATTTTATCCATTATTAATTATTATTATTTAATTAACATAATAAATTATTTTCATAATAAATTCAGAAAACTAAAATGTAAATATTTTTGTTATGTTTATTATTATTAATTTCACCTTTAATTCATTATTTTTGTAAATAAATGTAATTAATTAATTTAGTTGTTTTAATTAGGTTAACTTTAATTATTTTCATAACAAATAAAATCAACATAGAATTAGGGTTTCTTTTGACAATTTTAAATCATCTTTTTATTTTCTTTTATTTTCATGAAAAACATAAAAACTAAAAAATACTTTTTTTTCTTTTAATTAATTAATTAATTAGTTATTAGGTTTAATTTAATTGCAAAATAATAAAAAATTCATTCTTTTCTCAAAAAGGGTCAAAACCCTAAGGACTTCTCCGATCCAATTCTTATTCGCGCATAATATTTTTGATCATATTTATGTAATTGCTCCGAGGATGTAATAGCGTAATTAGGACCTTTTTATCGCTTTCTTTATTTTCTCGCATTTACTTTTCAAGGGTTATGTTTTTGCCGATGTAAATACCCGACGCCTTGTAATAGCGTAGATTTACTTTCCGCAATTTACTTTCCGCACACTATTAAACTGTTAGATGTATGTTAACTATGCATGACAAGACTTCTCTGAAAATAAAATCAACCCGTAGCTCACCATAAACATGTGCAAAGATAACTTAATTGAAACCTGACACACTCGCACATGCCACTCCTAGGGTACGCCTCATTTGGTTGCCTCGACGTGGTCATTGAGTATAGGGTGTTTTAGAGGTCGCCCTCCTGTCTAAAGATCCAAGTTGCCTCAAAACGGTTTCCTCGGATAAAAAGGATCTAGGACATTAGGGTTACCGCTAAGGCATCCTACTATTGCTTTGGTGACCACATGTCCCTATAATCGAATTGACCCGAATAACTCCAACGACGGTGCTACCTACTTCTCAATAGTGGGATAGTACTGTCTAAAGGACATTTACAGCTTAATTTCTTTTGAGTAGGTAGATTTCTCCTGGGTACTTGCTCTTTCAAAACAACAAAAATACTTTTTGCACCTACACTTTTCTGACAAAAGTTTTCAAATAAACACTTCATACACTCTTGAGGACTGATACAAGAGTCAAAACGAAGTTTTCAAACGAACTTTTTTTCAAAACCCACAAACACAAGAAAAGCAAAACATTTTGAAAACATAGTGAGCAAGTACCTAAGAGCCCGTGGATAACCACGGATAGAAAGGGTGTTAACACCTTCCCTTTCTATAATCTACCTCCCGAACCGAGAAACATCTCGAAAAGGAATTTTGCTGTGCTTTTGTCCTTTCCTTATTGGAGAAAATAAAAGACGGTGGCGACTCTTGCTTACCGCGACATTTCGCGAACCAGCATTAAAAAACAGTCAGTTCTATTTCCACCGATCACAATCCCCAAAAAGAAATATTCTCCTTATTCCTTGTTTTAACCTTACGACCCCTAATAATGAACTTCCCATCATGTCCTCACTTAACTCTTCACTAATTACCACTTTGCCCTCATGGCATCATCTAACAATATCATTTCATTTAATTAATTAAAATAATTCTAAATGATTATTCTAATTATTCTAAATCATCCAAAAATCCTCCTAATCACCTTAAATCCCAGTACATCACATATAACCATCACATAACCATCATAATCATCAAAACATCATAGTTATGTCACAAATACATCACTAATACGTCACAGATACATCACAGATACGCATCATAACTAATTAATAAATTAAATAAATAATTTAATTAATTTGGGGTATTACACATCTCGCTGTGGAATAATTCTTTTTTTCAAAATGATACCAATATTTAAGTCTCGTAATAGAATTCATGCATTAAAAGCATTAAGCACTACAGGCCAATCATCACATAATCTCAAATACAATAATCAAATAAAAGAGAGTATAATAAACATCTTCTAAAATAAACATAAGTTCAAACGTCTCCCCGTGTTAAATAATCAGAGCACGACTCACTGCCTAAATAAAGCGAATAAATAAAGAACTAGCTCTTCTGACTAATGCTTACTAGAAGCACCACTACCTTCGGTACCTGAGCGATGTCATATAAAAACATCATTCCAACAGAAGGGTGAGAATTCACATCATTATAGAAATATATAATAATAAGTAATGCACCACATACAAACAAGAATTGAATTTATCACACTTCACATATTCATGTATTCAACATTTCCTAACACAATTCAAATATTCAGATATATAACATTGATCGCCGATTCATGATTCAAATAAAATCAATTACTAATACCACAAATGTAACATTCACACCAACATCACATATTGCACGTTAATTCAATATTTCACATCGACACATGTGACTCTAATGCAACTCTATGTAATATGCATGTGGTACCAATTGTTATCCTTACAGGTATCACCGAGTCCATCTCCAAGACAAATAACTACCAAAAAAATAAGTTTGTCCCCTAAGATTCAAGCCCATCTCCAAGGTTTGGGACAAGTCACTAACTCTCGTAAAAGCTAGCAAACATTGCCTTTTGACAACTCATGATGCATGTGCAATCTCAATATATATATATATATATATATATATATATATATATATATATATATATATATATATATATATATATATATATATATATATATATATATATATATATATATATATATATATATATATATATATATATATATATATATATATATATATATATATATATATATATATATATATATATATATATATATATATATATATATATATATATATATATATATATATATATATATATATATATATATATATATATATATATATATATATATATATATATATATTAAGATCATCTCAAAATCTTAATCATACAAGAATATTTCACATAATTCAACATATTTGAATTATCTCACCAAATTGCACAACACATATACATCATATCAATATTCACAATCGTAATCTCATCGATGAATGGTATTTTTGGTGGAGTCGGTGTAGGAGGTGGTTTGCTAATACGAGCTCCTTTGAAAACATTTTTCTGAGATTTTTGAGTAGGTGAATTGGGAAAAACGTTGTCAACATGTTCAAAATATGAAGGACTCCTTGTTGTTGAATTGTCACCCGGTGTTGTTGGTTTCGCCTTCTTAGGCGCCCCTTTAGTTTTTATCGGTTGAGGGGTGGTTTCAAGTTTATGGTCTCCAGGAATGCAATCTTCCTCAGTTTCTCTTTGATTTGGAGTTTGGTAGACTCATCGGCTTTCAAAAAACTTTCTTGTATTGCTTCCGATTCAGTCAATATTGAGATACTTGATTTATCATCTTTCATTTTACCATCATCTTCAAAATTGAGTCTCTTCCAATGATTGGAGACCTCATCCATACATATCGGACAATTAACTTTCATCTTCTTAGATATGACATAAGTACAAGGGAGCCCATATGTTTTCATAATTGTGCAACCATACTTTGAGCTATCGGAACCTATATTAGATGCTCGTTTGGCTTCGAGAAAAATGTAATTCAGAGTTGACCGAGAGATGTTACCGACCAATTGAGAATATAGTATGTTATCTTTGAATCTGTGTTCCAACACTGTAATACTACGACCAAATGTTGTTTGTATCTCATTATGCTGGTTTAGTATCATATGATTCACATAATCCCATCCCGTAGTCAAATCACCCTTACTATTTCCCAGCCAATTCTTCAGACATGCATTAGCAGACTAAACTCAGTTTGTTGTTGTCTTTATGAGGTGCATAACCCAATCAGTCCATGCACAAACAATCTTCTCTTCACCTGATCCAGTATTGTGCTTTTAACATATTTTAATAGATCGGAATATTTCACATAAACATTCCTAAAATGTAAAATAGCACTAGTGTATATCTCTTTTGTAGATGAATTTATGATAGCATTCCATACATCCATAATTTTCTCCATAATAATATCCTTCTTGATCAGTTTTCCATCTTCACCTGCAATCTGTTTTGTCCCCACCGCAGGTTTAACCCGACTTCTCGAATATTTAATAATATGGTACCTACAAAGTAATGCATAAGAAGTGGGAAACACCGTTGAAACCGAATTCATTAATGGTGTATCTTGGTCGGTAACAATGACTTTCGGCATATCTTCTTGGGCCTTCAACATTGACCGATAAACCTCTAAAGCCCATGCAAAATTGTCCTCTTTTACGCACTCTAGAAATGCAAAACCAATTGAATACATCTTATCAGTCGACGTAACACCAATAATTTCCAACAACGGAAGCCTATACTTGTTGGTCTTATATGTTGAATCAATTACGAGCACGGTGGGAAACATATTGAACAATTTAATAGAATCAGGATGAGTCAAATAAATATCCCTTACTGTTACCCCATTCTCACATCTTTGTTGCCTACAAACATAATTTTTTCCATCTAGAAGTTTCAAGAGGTGTCGCATTTTGGTTCGATCCCCCCTTAGCACTAATTTAGATAAATAGTGTCTATTGTACACTTTCTTGATATTTGATGTATTCTCGGTCTTTTGCGCTTCAAGGTTGTAAGTATGTTTTTAGGCTGTACCAAATTCAATGTCATGTCGAAAACACATGTCTTCTCATCCGGAAGGAGCCAACATGCAATTGAATGACCAACTAACCTTAGACTTAAATCATGGTTGTGTAAACCACATATCACATTCTCCTGTTCTCTCAATTTTTTCTCTTTCACGGTTTGTCACAGTTCTCACTTTAGAAGAAATTCTTATATGGAAAAAATTTTATATTTATATTTTTATAAATAATCAATAAGAAGAGAGAGAATTTAAAATTTCTTTTTATTTTTATTTTTATTGGATTTATGGGTGGTTACTAGACAATTATTTATTTATTTCTTAATTAATAAAATATTGTGATTAGTTGTGTGTAAAATCAGGTATTTAAAGATAGATTATCGGTCATATGGTGCTAGCAGATTTTCAGTATGTCGAAGAATTCCCAGCATTTTAACATTCGGGAAATCTCCTGGAAGTGGCTAAATTCAAAGGTTGGAGGTTTTAGTTATTCCTTAAACTAGTTATTTCGAATCTGAAAGAATGCATTGGATGATGAAGATTCGGGAACTTGTTGTCTTGGCTGGTTGCTCGTGTTGTTTTCTGGTGTGGTCACACTACAAAATAACTTTTGTTTTGCCACGTGAAAGCCACGTCGCTAACACCCAAAACACGTCACTAATCAAATTTTGCCACCTTAAGAAACACGTCGCTATATAGTGCGTGGCAATCTTGTTGCGGCGTGAAAAGCATGTCACCAAGTTGCCACGTGAAATTCACGACGCAACATACTGTATAGGATGAAAGTGTGCAGAGCAGAGCAGAGTAGAGCAGAGCAGAGTAGAGCAGAGCAGAGCAGTCACGTTTATATTTACGTTAGCTGTAGCGACGTGTTTTTCACGTCACTAATTAGTGACATGAAAAACACGCCGCAACTTGTTTTATTTTTAAAAAAAATATTTTCTGTTTTAAATATATTAATTCTGTTTTAATAATTAATATTATTTTTTGTTTTATTAAATTTATAAATTAAATATTATAATTTATTTATTAAATACAATATTATAAATCAAATTATCAAAAACAAAACTAAATATATCTAAATGTATAAATAAATATACTTAATATTATAAATTTAATAAACTCAAATTTAAATTTATAATATTTTTAAATATACAATATGATTATAAATTTATATTACACAAATAAAAAACTAAATACAGAATAAAAATAAAACTAAGCAGAATCATTAGAGTCGTCGGAAATGTCGGGAAGAAAGTCATCATTATTTTGGTGGTTATTATTTTGGCCACCACTGTTGGGATTTCTACCAAATGCTTGCATAAATTGTCACATTTGCTCCTCCATATCAGCTTGCCTCTTCGTCATTGCCTCAATTTGTCTATTATGTTCACCCCTCATTGCCTCCATTCGGGCATCCATTTGGGCCTTCAATGCCGCCTCACGATCTTCGGACTCGCGTCTAGCCAATTGTCTTACCAGTTCTAACTGATCTGGTGTCAAATTTGTTTGACGTGACCCTCCTTCATCGTCTGCAGCTCTCTGATACCGATTTCTATCCCCACTCCTCAAGGTGCCCTCCAAATTTCCACCACCAAAAAAACACCTGTTAGGCCCCTTCCCCCAACAACTTGACTCCAAATATAGAAATCCACATCTGGATGAACCGGTTTTTCTGGAGGAGGCGTATACTGAGGATTATGGGTCAGAAATTCTACAAGCAACGCCTGATAATCCTCCTACACATACAATAAAAAAAATCAAGTTAAATTTATAAGTAACATTAATGAAATTAAATGAAATAAAAAAAATAAAAAATAAATAGCCACGTGATTGTAACGCCACAACTTATCAGTTGCCACTCAATTTTCACGCCACAACATGTCACTTGCTACATGAAAATCACGTCACAAAATTGCTTTAAAAAAATATATATAAACATAAATTTACTTACCAGGGCTTTTTTTGTGCGCTCGTCAGTAAATCCTCCCGATTTCTTTGTCCGAGTCTCCTTAACCAGCTCAGTCATCAATGGTTGTCTCCCCAAACGCTTAGCCTAAATATAAAAATTAATTTAAATTAATAATATGTTATAAATCCAAATATGACCTTAAAAAGTGGTATTAATTACCATGCGTCGAGCATGCTCAGCAGTACTAATACTTCTAACAGCATTAATGCAACCCCCTTTTTCCGATGCCCTCATCTTCTTTGCAGTTTCAGATTTAGCCTTAAATTCATCTGATTCCCAATACTTAAGAAGTTGTTCAAAAACTTCTTTGCCTATCCATTTGGGACGAATGCCCAAAAGGTGTCAATTCTCTCTAACACGTCGTAGCATGTCAGAAAGTCGTCTTGAACTCCTCCCAAAATAATTTTTTTTTACTTTGTTATGGTTCAGGGGATCCCAAACACATTTCGCCTGCAATGTTGTATGACATTAAAATAAATAGTTAGATAAATTATAACAATAATGAAAAGGTCATTTAAATAAAAATAACTTAAGAAATAAATTAATTATACCTAAAATTGCTTGAACCATTCTTCTTTATCGGAAACTTCTCTAAAACTCTTCAAAAAATTTGTATAATTCTGCTGAATTATATAATTGATAACCTTAGCAGTGGTCCGACTCGGCGCGAAACTAAAACAACAATAATTGAATTAGCATAATTAATTATATAAAGTTATATTAAAAATGGAAATGTATACTTATAAATAAAAATCAATAAATAAGAAACTTACGAGTTCCCTTCAGGCCATATCTAAAATCTCCCATCAATGGTATGAATCTCACTCAGATCATCATCCCCTCGAAGATCTCTCCCATCTATATGATCATCATCCACACCAAGATCGTCATCATCCAACTCTGTGTGGGATGTGGGGGTGCGACCAGTCTGTGTGGGTCGTGAAGAGGTGGATCCTCCAGGCTGCTGGACGGATGGGGGCATCTGTGTAGGAAGTGGGGTGCTGGATCCTCTAGGCTGCTGCACGAATGAGGGAATCTGTGTGGGAAATGGAAAACTATGCTGGAAGGATGAGGGCACCTGTGTCTGCTGGAAGGATGAGGGCACCTGTGTCTGCTGGAATGGTAAACCAGGTGGGGCCCCAGATGGACTAATAAAACATATACTCCCAGATGGGAACTGAAGAGGACTCTGAGATGATAGTAATGGAGTAAATGGCATAGTATTGTCCATGGACATATGATGAACCTGACTCTGCGGGGGAGGACATGTGGCTGAGTGAGGTGACTGGCATACTACTACCCTTGGACGCCTGGGCTTCCTACCACTATCACTAGGACCTTTACCCTTATTATCTTTGGGTGGCATTTTGACCTAATTAAAGAAAATACAAGTTAACATATACATATTCTCATGAATTCATATTCATTAAATCATTCAATAAATGGTTCTTTGAGTAAAATTACAAGACACAATTCTCATGAATACATATTCATTAAATCATTCAATAAATGGTTCGTTAAGTAAAATTACAAGACACAATTCTCATGAATATAGGTTCACTATTTTGAATCGTCATGCTCGTCATCCATTTCATCATCGTCATCTGATGTGATACTATCCTCAGATCCAGAATCTTCATGATCTTCATCCTCATCAACTTGATTCCCCTCAACCATTGTATCAGACAAACTTGTAGTGTGTTCATCTGGAATCACATCATTAACTTCAACTTCATCAACTTGGTAAGCAACATCCTCCACTAGATCGTCAGTTTTAATATGACCCAGTGGTTTTGTTTTTATTACAACACAACACCGTCGTTTACGTGGCACAAATGAAGGATAAGGAACATAATAAACTTGCCTAACAATATTTGACATTATGAAAGGCTCGTACTCTTTGTACCTCCGGTCCATTTGAATCTCAACAGTACCATATGTCTTATCTATTTTTGTGCCTCTAGTTGGATCATACCATTCACAATAAAACAAGACAACTTTATTTTCCGAGTCCAAGTAATTGTATACTAACTCGTAGATATGTTTAACAAAACCATAGAAGTCATCTTCACCACCATCTGTAACTCCTTTCACAAATACGCCACTGTTTATGGTTTTTTTTTCCTTCAGTCCATTCATGAGTGTGAAATTTATATTCGTTCACGAAGTATGTGTGCCATTTGTTTGCACTTTGACGAGGGCCATTAGACAAGTTTCTCAAATGGAGTATTTATGGAGTCGGTGCAACAACCCTATACAATTTCTCCTTGAACCATGTTGGAAATTGGGCATGAATGACACCAAATGTTGATTGTACACCGGTACTATCAAAGTAGGCGCTGTTAAATTCCCTAAAAAGAAACACACTATAAGTTTCAAGGTAATCAATTTTATATTCACACTGTAAAGAAAATTAAGAAGTTGAATTATACTTACTCAAGATATGGTTTAACTTCAATGCAGTTGATCAAGACATGAACATGTGCAGATTGCATTTCTTGTTGGGTCAACCAATGCTCACCCTTCTTTCCAGAGGGACGACCTGGAAGCCTGAAGACTGATAAGGTGTACTGACTTCTTTCGATAACATTTACAGGATTCCTTATGATTCTTGGAGTTAACATCAAGTTCTTGAAATAGTGACTGCAAAAATGTGAAGTTTCTCGATGCAAGTAATATGCACATATTGATCCTTCAACTCTAGCTTTATTTTTCATTGATCGCTTTGAATCACCCATGAACCTTTCAAACGGATACATCCACCTATATTGAACAGGTCCTCCTAGATAAGCCTCATATGCAAGATGCACAGGTAGATGTTCCATGGAGTCAAAAAAACCAGGAGGAAATACTTGTTCCAACTTACAGAGAATGACTGGAATATTTTGGTCCAACTTAATGATGTCATCCACTCTTAAAGCTGAAGCACAAATATCTCTAAAAAATTGACTAATTTCAGTGAGTGGATTAAGCACATGTTTGGGTAGAGAACCGAACGCAATTGGTAGCAATTGTTCCATAAAAACATGACAATCATGACTTTTCATACCATGCAACTTCCCAGTGTTAGCATCAGCACACCTTGATAAATTTGAAGAATACCCGTCGGGCATTCTCAAACCTTTTAGCCATCCACAAACCGCTTTAGCTTCTTGGGGGGTCAGACTGAAACAAGCTTTGGGTTTAAATAATTTTCCATTTGGTTGAGGCTTCAATTCCAACTCTTTACGATTACACCAAATTTCCATGTCTTGTCTAGCCTTCACATTATCTTTTGTTCTGTCTTTAACATCCATCACTGTGTTAAATACGTTATCAAAAAAATTCTTCTCAATATGCATAACATCAAGATTATGGCGCAACAAATTATCTTTCCAATACGGGAGGTCCCAAAATATACTTCTTTTTGTCCAATTATGTGTGACCCCATATCCTTCAATTCTACATGATTTGCCAGTATCTGTAAACTTTGGAAGTTCACAAACTTGGTTCCATATAGCACCCGGTGCCAATCGAGGCGGAGGCAGATCCGTTACCCGTTCGTCCTTTTTGAAATTTGTCTTGTTTTTTCTAAAGGGATGATTTGATGGTAGGAATCTGCGGTGACAGTCAAACCACGAGCTTTTCCCCCCTTTTTCCAATGTAAACGCCTTAGTGCATTCCATGCAATGCGGACAACCCATTATGCCATGCGTACCCCAACCAGACAACATGCCATATGCTGGAAAGTCGTTAATGGTCCACATCAAGGCAGCTCGCATAGAAAAGTTTTGTTTACGGGATATATCATAAGTTCATTCTCCATTATTCCACAACCTCTTCAAATCATCAATTAAAGGTTGTAAGTACACATCAATTCCGGTTTTTGGACTCGACGGTCCTGGAATGACGCATGTCAAAAACATGTATGGTTTTGTCATGCACATCTCAGGAGGGAGATTGTAAGGGGTTACAATAACTGGCTAACAAGAATACGCACTTCCGGACGCTTGGACATATGGAGCAAAACCATCAGAGCATAATCCAAGCCTGACATTTCTAGGTTCAGCGGCAAAATCAGGATGTACCTCATCAAAGTGCTTCCATGCATGGTCGTCAGATGGGTGTCGCATATTGCCTGGGCTTGTTTTGTTTGTATGATGCCATGTCATTTGACTTGCACTGTGCATTGAAGAAAACATTCTTTTTAACCTTGGTATTATCGGAAGATAAAACATGGACTTTACTGCTACCCGTTTTTGGTTACTGTTAATGGCTCTATTGCGAACTTTATATCTTGGACTATGACAAAACTTACATTCCTCTGACGATCCATCTTGAGTACCAAACTCGTTGTCATAAAACAATATACAACCATTAATGCAACAATCAATCTTTCTTACTCTTAAACCCAACTTCGACACCAACTTCTTTGCATCATAGAAACTCGCAGGCAAGTTGTCTTTCGTTGCAGTTGAGTCCAACATCATTTTTGCGAAGTGCTCCAAACACTGATCAGGAACATTCCAATTTGACTTGGCGGCCAATAATCTAACACACATTGATAGCTTTGAGTCTGACGACCCCTCAAACAACGGCGTATTCATCTCATTCAACAACTGATAAAATCTCTGCGCTTCCTCATTCGGCAACTCTTCCCCGTCAAAGTCTTCAGGTTGATCATAGGTCACGCTAACACCAAAAGCATCACCAACCATGTCACCTATCAGATTAAAATTTTCTTCAAATTCCATAGGTGGTTGCATAACCGGTTGACTACTTGAAGCATCTGTGTTGCTAGTCTCTGGTACATTACTCGGCAATGTTTCACCATGATACGTCCAAACCCAATAATTTTCAATGAAACATTTCCTATGCAAATGACGTGTTATTTCCTCTGGGTCACTAATTATATATCTACATCCACATTTAAGACAAGGACACCTAACTCCTCCTTCACTTCGACAACGTTCCTGGTCAAACGTCCACGCGATAAAACCATTAACTCCGTCTATAAAATTGGGTTTAAGTGCGCGTCTTCCTGGATATAGTCTATCGTACATCCAACTACGATAATACATATAATATTCCATTTACTGCAAATTTATATAATCAAAACCTATTTAATTAGAAATATTAATTAATCAACTTAATAATAATCCTAAACATATACAATTAAAGATAAATATATGCTTTCAAAAATATTTATAAACTCCTAAAAATATTTAGTTATTTTTAAACACTTAAAATTTAATTTAAACACCTAAATTTTATAAACTCCTAAAAATTTAAAAACTTATTAAACTCCTAAAAATTTAATTTAAACACTTAAAATTTATAAATTCCTAAAAATATTTATTTATTTTTAAACACTTAAAATTTAATTTAAACACCTAAATTTTATAAACTCCTAAAAATTTAAAAACTTATTAAACTCCTAAAAATTTAATTTAAACACTAAAAATTTATAAACTCCTAAAAATATAAAAGCTTAAACTCCTAAAATAATTAAACTCATTCATCACAAATTAATAATTAATAATTATTATAAACTAAATAATTAAACCTAACATTTAACTCAAATACAGAAAATATATATATATATATATATATATATATATATATATATATATATATATATATATATATATATATATATATATATATATATATATATATATATATATATATATATATATATATATATATATATATATAACCCAAATTCAACAATTTTAACCCAATATTCATGAAATTCAGAAAATATATATAACCTATAAATTAATCAAATTCAGAAAATATACTAATTTCAAAAAAAAAATTCAAGACATACATTTTATCTTGTAACTCCTTCAATCTTCTTGTCCCTTTGTGCAATCTATACTTCTATATTCTCCTTCTCTATTCAAAGAAAAATTGAAAAAAAATTATACTCAAATAACACATCAAAAGCTATTAACAAATTATAAATAACATGAAATTGAAATTACATTACAACCAATGTATGAAGATGGTAGGAATTTAAGTGTGGAGAAGAAAATGGGTATGGAGAGGAGTATGGAAGGTTGAAGAAGAAGAAAATGAAACAGAAACGTTACTGTGTGCGTTGTGAAACGTTTTGATAAATTAGATAAACCAAGTAGCGACGTGAAAATCACGCTGCAACGTTGCCACGTGATTTTCACGTCGCAACAAACTTACAACTGTTTTCTCTTCCTTCAAAACCTGAGCACGCCAGTGTTGGAAGTTGTGATTTATTTAATTTTTATGGTATTTTAATTAGCGACGTGAATCTCACGTCGCAACTTTTTTTAACACAAAAAAGTAACTGACACACTTAATGTTTCTGTATTATATTATTAAAACACGTTGCCACGTGATTTTCACGTCGCAAGTGACTTTATTTAGCCACATGAAAATCACGTGGTTGGGTAAGCATTTTCTTGTAGTGTCAATGCATCAGCCTCTTCTTTCTTCAGATGTATCTTTTTGTTTTAGGCTCTGTTGTTTCGGTCTGGTGCCGGGAGTTTATAGCATTAGCGGGTTTGGCTTTTTGTTGTTCTTCAGCAGCAGCCATATTGGATATTTTTTCTGTTCTTATTTGTTTTGGGGTTGGACTTGGATTCACCATGGGATTTCTCTTGTTTCATCTCATTTGTTTTATTTTCTATTTGGGGATCTAGCTGCTGTCCAGCTTTCAAGACATAGTATCCAGGGAGTTATTTATCGTAGAGGTGGATCTAGCTGCTGCCTAGCTTTCGTATCAGAGGGCTTTTCCTTCTGCTTTCCTGTTTTTGAGCTGCAGTTGTGTTATCGTGGAGTTTTCAGAGTTCAGGTTTGCTTTGGGGGTGCTGTTTTTCAAGGGCTCTACTTGCAGGGCAGCAAGTGGTTAGCTTCTCGTCCGGTTGCTTGCATCTGCTGCATGCTCTGGAGGCTCGTTCCAATGTCGTTACCAACAGACACACGTATGTAGATAAATCGAATAATAGTCAAACCGATATAATGATATTTCCGTGCAACACCCCGTTTTTAATATACACACGTTGAGTTTTACTTTAGGTGCAGACACTACACGTTTTCAAAATGTTTAAAGATAGACTTTGAACGCAAATTGTCAACATGAGCCACAATGACAGACAAAAATAAAATTTGACATTTGTAATTAATTTTTATTCTAATAATAATAATAATATAAATTATTATATATTTATAAATCACACGCTGCCTTTTCGGACCATTTTGTTGGCTATAGTTTGGGACCACGCATAACAAAATTCCAAAACTTGAACAAATCATAATATCTATTATATCTTTGGGACTTTGGTCATCATTCCTATCCACCATAACACACCCACATCCACGTTGATTCAAACAAACTAGTACTTCATATTCCAACACTGCAAACAAACTATCAACACTTTTCCAGATATTCCTCCGCTATATATATATATATATAATATATATAGCCTATAACACAGTACAACTTATCATCACTTTTCTTTTTTTCATTGTAACAACTTATTCAGAAAATGATTCAAGTTCCTGTAACACACAAAATTAACCATCTCTTCAATTTTCTTCATCATCAATCTTCTTCCATTCTTCTAAATCTATGCAAATTATGTGTTCTTTTTCTCGCTCTTCTCGTCACCTTTCACACCATTCTCATCCTCAAACTCCGCAGAAAAACTCCTTCTATCTCGCCTCTCATTGTTGAGTATGATGATTACTCTGAAGACGAAGACGATGAAACATGTTCGATATCGTCCACGTCATCGGATTCTGAGGACGACGAAGAAGATATTGAAGAAGAAAATAGAACCGGTGAGTATTTCCGGTTTAGAGGCGATGACGGTGAAGGTGGATTTCTAAGTAGTTGTCGTAGCATCGGTGATATGTTCTCGCTTTCGGAAATTACGAATAGTAAAAGCGTTGTGAAGCTTTGGGATACCATAGGGTTAGGGTTAGGGTTAGACGATTCTGATTCATCATACTACGGAAGTATCGTTGAGGCTTACGGCACTGATGAGAAGTTGAGAGCACCGTCGGAGGTTTGGGACACGAGGGTTCGGCGTAGGATACCGACGATGATCGCAGAGTGGACGCCGGGTATCGGAAAGACCGTTGAAAATGTTTCCGGGGGTGTGCAGAAGGTTTACGTGAGAGATAACGGACGTTATGAGTTGACGGTTGGTGATATGAGGAAAATGATGTCGCCGTTAGAAAATGTAACGGAATCACAACTAGATTTGTGGTGGCCGAATTCTTACATGCTTAAAATTTAATCACCCGGGAGGAAGGATGGAAATGTGTAAAGATCCGGAATTTAAACTGTAATTGTGAATATTGGAATTATAGGGTTATAATGATATTTTTAATTTAATTTTAAGATTTAATTAAAATGCACAAGTAATATAATGACTATTTTGATTCTCGTATTTTGATTTACTCACGAAATTGATCTTTCTATTTTTAAATTAAATAAAATTGGGTAAAAAATTTAACCGTAAATTACATACGATATAATATAGAATTTTACTCACTATGCCAAAATTGACTTTAAACAGCGCCACATAGACAGCGCTTATGCCCTAAGCGCTGCTATAGGTTTTCAGTAAAAAAAAAATTTAAAAATTAGAATAAGTGCTGCTAAAGGTATACTATAGACAACGCTTATTATAAGCGCTGCTATAGGCCTTACCATAGATAGCGCTTTCTATCCCTAAGCGCTGCTATAGGTTTTCAGTAAAAATAAAATTAAAAAAATTAGAATAAGCGCTGCTAAAGGTTATACTTTAGACAGCGCTTACTAAAAGTGCTGCTAAAGGTGTTATTCTAGGAAGCATTGCTAAAGCCTAAAGCGCTGCTAAAGGGTATACCTTAGACAGCGCTTTCCAGAAGCGCTGCTAAAGGCATTACTCTAAAAGCGTTGCTAAAGGTAATACCTTTAGCAGCACTTCTTGAAAGCGCTGTCTAAGATAATTAAATAATGTCTAAATCCCTAAATTGGTTATCAGATTTCCAGAAATCCCACATTGTACAAACGAAACCCCACACCCAGAAAACGCTCCTGTTCATCTTCTTCTTCAACTCGTCTCCTCCCTCCTCACCGTCCAACCGTGGTTCATGCCAGAAAGCTTCTGATTTGTTGTCTCGTTACAGAGAAACTGATTTGCATTTTTTAGACACTTATGAGTTGTTATCTTTCTATAGTATCTCAGTTTGTTTGTTGCCTTAAGAAGAAAATGCACTATTTCATTCATACACTCTTTAGTATCTCAGTTTCTTTGTATATTTACGACTTTTTAATGGTTAATTATTTTTAGCTTTGCAAACACGAGATTCTCCGGTTATACGAGGGCAAGGGCCAGAGGCACGTGAGGGTCATAGTGCGGCTGTTGTTGGGAAACAGCTTTACATTTTTGGTGGTTGTGGAAAATCCACTGATAATAACAATGAGGTTTACTACAATGATCTTTACATACTGAATACAGGTAACGTTTGCTCTTCATACTGCGGTACTGACTGTTATTTATTGATCGAGTTAGTTAGTTCATTACACAATAAATCCCCTTTGACATTTAAATGAGATCTTATGTAAGTGATACAAAGTATGGTAAATTGAATGGGAACGTTTGGATTCGAGAATTTGTCTTTTGCTTTTGATTATAGTATCTGATATGGATTATTCTAATGGTTCAGTTTTACTGTTTCACCCGCAGAGACACTTGTTTGGATGCGCCCTACAACATCAGGCACACCACCATCTCCTCGTGATAGCCACACTTGCTCATCTTCTTCTCGAACTCGTCTCCTCCCCGTCCAACCGTGGTTCATGCTAGAAAGCTTCTGATTTGTTGTCTCGTTACAGAGAAACTGATTCAAAAACAGTGTGAGCCTTTACCTAGAAGAAGAAGTTTCACAAAATCGGTTTCATCTAAGGTAAAATTTCTTCATCCTTTTCTGGTTTCACTATGGAAGCCTGTTAGTAATAAAACAGTGAATTGGAATGGTTTTAACTGCAAGATTTTCGAGTGTTTGAATGGTAGGAAACTGAATAGAGATTGTGTTCATTGCTTTGATTTGGTTAATGGATATGAGAATCAACGATTTTTTAAGTCTAAGAGTAAGAATGATTTTCTTGTTGATGATGTTTTGCAATTAGGAAATGGTGGGATTAGAATAGGTTTTGATATTGGAATTGGTTCGGGGTCTTTTGCGGCGGTTATGTCTGAGAGGAATGTTACTGTGATTACTAGTACTCTTAATGTTAATGGTCCTTTCAATGAGTTTATCGCGGAGAGAGGACTTTTTCCGGTTTACTTGAGTTTGGATCATAGGTTTCCGTTTGTTCAATCTAGTATTCAACTTAGTAATAGTAAAAAATAACACAAATCATGAATCTTCGAATGAGTTCACAACTAAGCTAATGTATCTAAAATTGTAACGTTGACGATCATTGATTGAATATGTTATAGGACCACAACAGTAACATGAACTAGGCCTCTAAGGTTGGACCACATTCGTGGTTATGCTCCTTTCACTCACACGTTATAATCCTCATTTCTAGAATTGTTCTAATCACATGTTTGATTTTTGTTGACAACACACACTCTTTAAATTCATTGTACTCCCACCACATTGCTTATAATCCAAGTTAGTAATAATCAACACAAGAGGTTCACGTAACAATGACATATTCACTTGAATAATAAAATCCGTGTATACTTTGTGTTTTGGCAGAAACGCATTATACCGTTTTGTGCCCTAATTAGTGTTTTTGTTTAACTTAGATAATAGTTAAAACCATGGATAAAAAATGGATGTGTGTCGATCGATTGTCAAAAGAGTACGAGAATGGGGTATTAGAGTTCGTTAAGTTTGCTGTTGAACACGCTGAAGACCCAAATAGAATGAAATGTCCTTGCTTGGGTTGTTGTTATGTGGGTCGGGTTGACGCAGATGGATTAAAATCGCATTTACTAATGCGCGGAATTGATCGAAGTTATACGTGTTGGATATTTCATGGTGAGAAAAGCATCGAGAATGTTGAATCGGGGGTGAAAAGTAATGCGACCTATGTTTTGTACGACAATGCCACGGATACATATGATTGTGATCGAGTCGAAGAGATTGCAGAAGCACTTGAAGAAGATCTTCAAGATTGTCCCAAAATGTTTGAGAGGTTGGTAAGCGATGCCGAGAAACCGTTGTATAAAGATTTCCCGAAATTCACAAGATTGTCTGTGGTATTAAAATTGTACAACTTAAAGGCGCGCAATGGATGGTCGGATAAAAGTTTCACACAGTTATTAGCCCTTTTGAGAGATATGCTTCCTGAGGATAATGTTCTTCCTAATCGAACCTACGAGGCCAAAAAAATGTTGTGCTCTATTGGCATGAGCTATGATAAGATACATGCATGTCTAAATGATTGTATTTTGTTTCGAAACGAATATGCATCGTTGAATGAGTGCCCAAAGTGCAGTTTATCTCGATATAAGAAAAAATTATCTCCAGCGAAAGTCTTATGGTATTTTCCTATTATTCTGAGATTTAGACGCATGTTTCATAGTGAAACCGATGCTAGACACTTGACTTGGCATGCAGATGAAAGAATTATTGATGGAAAGTTTCGATATCCGGCAGATGCACCACAGTGGAAGAAAATTGATAATGATTATCCTGATTTTGGAGGAGAAACAAGAAACCTTCGCTTGGCATTATCTACGGATGGAATGAACCCGCATGGTCTTCAAAGTATCTCACATTCTACATGGCCTGTGATTCTTATGATTTATAACCTACCTCCATGGCTATGTATGAAACGCAAGTACATGATGTTATCTATGTTAATTTCTGGGCCTAAACAACCAGGGAATGACATAGATGTATACTTGAAACCTTTAATCGAAGATTTGAAGATTTTGTGGGAGAACGGTGTGGAGGTTTATGATGGATATAGGAAAGAAAGTTTCAATTTGAGGGTGATGTTGTTTGGCACAATTAATGATTTTCCAGCATATGGAAATCTATTCGGGTATAGCATTAAAGGTGAAAAAGCGTGTCCTGTCTGTGAAGATGGAACCCATACGACACGATTGAAACTTTGTCAGAAGAATGTCTTTCTCGGTCATCGTAGATTCTTAAATTCAAAACATCAATATCGTGGATGGAGAAAAGCGTTCAATGGAAATACCGAACAACGTAGAGCTCCACCTGAATTGACAGGTGATCAAATTTGTGAAAAGGTGAAAGATGTGAGTATTCAGTTTGGCAAGCCTTTTGCACATAAAGTTGTCACAGGTGGGTGGAAGAAGAGGTCAATTTTTTTTGAATTTCCATATTGGAAATCTTTGTACGCAAGACATTTTCTTGATGTTATGCATATTGAAAAAAATGTATTTGAAAGTGTTATTGGTACGTTACTTAATATAAAAGGAAAGTCTAAGGATGGTGTGATACGGTGGGACAACTGACTTGAGGTTTTGTGTTTGTATTCGCAAATGTTCGGTTTAGCAAGAGTCGCCACCGACTTTTTATTTATCCTAAGGAAAGGTCAAAAAGCACAGGAAAGACCTTTGAGATGTTTTCTTGGGTTCGGGGAGTAGATTATAGAAAGGGAAGGTATTAGAACCCTTTCTATCCATGGTTATCCATGGGCTCTTAGTTACTTGCTTAGATCACTTGCCTTTGCTTTTCAATTGTTTGAAATGGTGCTTTGTGTGTGTGGTTTTGAAAATGTTTTGAAAAAAGATGCCTTGTCTAGGCAACCATTGTAACAATTCTTTACTCGAATGTTTTACAAAGGTGTTTGTCTTTTTTGAAAAGATGTTTCAATGTTTTTTTGAAAGTTTGTTTTGAAGTTGTGTTGTGATGTGTGTTTTGAAAAATGGCAAGGATTGTTTTGCAAGATTGATCAAGTAACCAAGAGCTATCTACCCTAAATTTCTCAAAGATCTTTCTCATGTTTTAACCCTTTTAACAGTGTTGTTTCACCATTGTATTTGGTGAACAACCTTGTGTTAGGATGTTAACGGGACGGGCGCGGGTCATCGTATAGACCATGAATGCAATAGTGTCAAGTATTTTGGCAATTTTCTTGAGGGACTATGATCATTTTGTTTAGGCAACAAGATAGCGTCATCGAGGGACTATGATCATTGTGTTTATTTTTTTTGTTTTGCCAAAGTACTTGACATGCAAACATGGCCCATTTTTGAAGGCAACAAATGGAATAACCCTAGGGGTGCAAGTGTGCATTGTGTTTGTTTTTCATACATGTTTATCTTGAATTAGGTCAAGTTATTTGTTGATTGATTTTGCATACAAACCCTAAGTCTAAACATGGCATAATTGAAAGCTTTTAAATGCGGAAAATTAAATGTTAAGCTATTACAACAATGATTATGGGGATGGGGGTACAAGTTTGAATTTGGGGGATATTTGATAAGGAAATAAAATCTAAGTTATTACAACCATATCGAATGTATACAAATATTTAATTGTATAATATTTAAGTAAATACAATAAATATACAAAATGTATTATGCACAAAAATGATTTTTGTTATGTATGTAAAAAAGTTTTCATGTTTGAAGTATAAACAAAATAAGAAAAAAGTCATTTTTGATTATTTTTATGGTTTAGGGCAAAACCCTAATTTTCAAGTAAATAATATTTATTTATTAATTATGTACAATATATATAAATTTATACAAAAAAATAAAAAGTATATTGTAAAAAAGTATTTTTGATGTCAAATATTAAATAAAAATAAAAATGTATTATTTCTATATTTTTGTCCTAAATATTTAATAAAATATGTATATGTATATTTATATATATTTAATATGCTAAATATGTACAAAAAATAAAATATTAATTATTTACAAAAAATGTATATTTTAGAAAATGTTTTCAAAATGTAAATAAAAATAATAACTAAAAAAGATAAATATTTTGTATTATTATTCTAGGGTTTTAAATAAAAAGGAATTATATTATTTATGTACATATGGTTAATAAAACAAATAAATGCCAAATAAATGTAAAAAAATGTGGAAAAATATTTTTGGAGTTTTTATGCTTGAGCAAAAAATATAAAATCAGAATCAAAAAGAAAAATGCAAAAATATCAAATATTTCACATAATGGGCCAGGGGGTGCAAATGGAAAAAAAAGGGTGCAAAAAGCAAGCTGGCTCAGGCCCAACCCAAGCCAACTCTGTCTTCAACCTCCAGCAACCTTTTGAATCAAAAAACGCGCGTTTCCTTGTACAACTACCATCTCCTGATTCCTTGATTTTTAGCCAAAACTCATAACACAAACATTGTAGAGCATCAAAAGACGAATTCAAACATGTAAAAAACTTGGATTAACTCTCAAAGGCCAGAGAGAATTTCTCTGGCCCTAAATTTTAACCTAATTTTTCCCTCATGTTCATGGTTAAAATTCTCACAGCATGCTTAACATAAATAAAAAGTGATCATATGTATGGCTTCAGGGCTATGAGTAGGACATGTTTCATTCACAAACCTAAGCTTAACTCTTCCTAGATTAAGAGATAGAAGTCCATGGTTTTACCTGTTTCAGCTTGAATCGTGTACAGCAATGTGGCCAACTTCAATGGAGTTTGAGCTTCTGTATAGCTTGCCTGAAGTCCAAGGAAGCTTCTCCAACACCTAGCTTGCTTTGAATCACTCTATATCGTGCTATGGAAGTTCACCTGCAAAACTGAAAAATGAAAATGGCAACTGAGGTTAGGGGAGTTACAGCTTGTGTTTAGGGCTTGGAATAGTTTCAGTGGATGGTATGGAAGGTGTTTGAAAGGTTTTTAGCCAAAGTGCACGAGAGGATTGAGTTGTGGACCTCAATCTGCAACAGATGCCCTGTTTTTGCAGCAAGGTGGTGTTTTGGTGTATTAGGAGGTATGAAGGGTGGAAGAGTCGTGTTTTAGGTCAGTTGGGATGTATGGAAGATGAGAACAAAGTTTGTTTTGGCTCTGGTTTGCAGGAAGTGAAAGTTGGATCTCTTTTGCAATGTTTCTTCTCTTTGAAGTAAGAAAACTCCAGTTGCAATGCAGGCTTGTATACTCTCTATATCTAGGCTGCAGCATTTGCTCTTGATAAATGGGATATGTGTACAAACTCTTGCCTCAAAGATCTGGCCCATGCCTCCAAGATTTGGAACTTGACATAAAGTGTTACTTTTCAAAAATGGCAATTTTGCTTTTTCCAATTAAGGGTTAATTCTATGTGCAATGCCCAAAGGGAAGAAATAACACCTTAACACAATGGTTAGGCATTTAATTATTGAGTGTGAAGAGGTTTAGAGGCCTGCAAGCTAGCATAAACCATGCTGATTTGAAAAATGCAATTGTTAATGAACAAGCCTTGGCCATGAACAAAAGTGAGTTTTGGCCAACTTTGCAAATTCGATTCTCTCTAACCACAAGGGTGTTTGAGAAGTTTTTGGACAATTTGGAAAGCTTAGAATGTGTACTACAATCCATATTTGTAATGAAAATTTAAAATCCAAGTGGAACCATGTGAAAAATGGCCAAGAAGTTGGACAAAAATCCTGCCTAGAATAGGGCAAAATTTCTCTAAGTTAAAAATGTTTTGCACCCTTGTTCCAAAAATCATAACTTGAGATACAAGCTTCCTTTGAGAAAACTTTATGAATAAAAGTTGTAGATTTTGCAATGGACTACAACTTTCATGTTTTAAGTTTTGTTTGAATCCATTTGCATCTTGGTGAAAAAATGGGACAAAGTTAGGAAAAAATAAGAAAATTTCATAACTTAGAAAATTTCTAAGTTATGAAATTTCTTCATTTTAAACCCTAATTTGCAATTTTGGGTTTCTTGATGAACAAGTTTCATAATTTGACATGTCTTGATGAAAAATGAATCTTGTGACTTGATTTTGACCAAAAAGTCAAAGTTTGACTTTTCAGTGTATAGTCAAATTTTGATTAGTTGACTGAAAAATTCATCTGTCAATCCTATGCATTTGAGATCTTTTGAACTTGTTGAGTGGGTCAAGACAATGCCATTGTGTCCTTGAGTCCATATATGAGCTTGGTTTTCCATTGGTTAGGTCAAACAGTCAAAAATTGCCTTTGTGCAGTCTAAACCCTAAAAATGACCATTTTGCCCTTTTGGTGATCTGATCAAATTTCTTGTGGAATTGTGATCCAAACTTGACCAAATGGTTTATATGAGTTCATAATGTTGATGTGGGTCAAAAATCATGAGGTTTGACTATCAATTGGCCACAGTTGACCTTTTCTCTAATACAGCTGATTTCTAGGTCAACTGTCCAATTGACTGGGCAAAGATTTGAATCAAGGCTTGAAACTTGGTATGGATAAACTTGTGAGTCCAACATGAAGCATGAAAGTAATTTTGGTCCTTTTAGGTCAAAACATCCCTGTGCAAACTCAAACCCTAATTTGGGTCAACAGTGCAAGGAGGGGTCTTGAGCAGAGCAAACCCTAACTTGATCTTGAGTTCCAAGAGTCTTGTGGTGAGAAAATGTTGATGAAATGAGAGGGCAAATTTTGGGGTACAATAGTTTCCCCTGTTCAATCTTCTTGAACCTGAAGAGTTAGATTGGCAGTTTTGTCGTTCGCGACTCGAAGGTAAAAGGAGATTGGACACTAGAGTGCCCAAAAATCTGCACTCGTCAAAGCGTAGTTTGAGGGAATAGGCTTAAAGATGCCATTTGGAGATGGGCTTAAAGATGCCATCTGGAGATGTGACAGAATCTTGTCGGGGGATGGGCTTAGAGATGCCATCTGGAATGTCTGTTGTAGGTGAAAAAAATGAGTTATATGAAAGGTGTCCATGTTTTGGAACATCTCTGAGTTGGGGGTCTGAATAAGCAATAGATTGACATTCGTATCTAGAAGCATCCGTAAACTGTTTTCAAAAGTTGAGTCTGAATAAGTGATAGATTAACATCCGTATCTGGAGAATCCGTGAACTATTTTCAGAAGTCTTGAAGTTGAATAAGCAATAGATTAGCACCCATGTTGGGAAGCGTCCGTAAACTGTTTTCAAAAGTTGAGTCTGAACAAGCGATAGATTAATATCCGTGTTTGGAGAATCCATAAACTGTTTTTAGAAGTCAAAGTTGGAGCTTATTAATCTTATCCTGAAAAGGGTAAAATATTAGTTGAAACACAAAGTTATGTTGCATGAAATGTATGATGCAATATATGTTATATCAATATTTATGATATATGGATGTAGTGAATGCGCATGTAAGCTGATGAGCTGTCTTGCTGAGGATAGATGAATCCTGGATAATGAAATCTTTGACTGCTACCGGAGAAAGTAAATCCTTGACTGCTGCAGGGGATTGAAAATCCTTTGATCGTTGAAAATGAGAAGTCCCAGGACCACTGTTGGGGACCCAGGAGCTTGGGTTGTATGCCAATCTACTGGGGTTTTAAGGACGAGAGTCTTCATTCTGTTAAGGGTCAGAAATTGGGAGCATACCAATCTTCTGAGGTTTCAAGGATGAGAATCTTCATTCTGTTAACGGTTAACTGTTATCTGGTTGATCTCCAGGCTTTCACAGAAACTTGTATTGCTATCTGGTCGTAATCCAGGCTTCACAGAAACTTGTATTTCCATCTGGTCGTAATCCAGGCTTCACAATAACTTGCTAAGCTGTTATCCGGTCGAATCTGGGCTTCACGGCTTGTGTTAAAGATATACCACTATCTGGTCGACTCCAGGCTTTGTAGTATTCTTGGCTGTTGTCTGGTCGTAATCCAGGCTTCACAGAAACTTGTATTGCCATCTGGTCGTAATCCAGGCTTCACAATAACTTGCTAAGCTGTTATCCGGTCGAATCCGGGTTTCACGGCTTGTGTTAAAGATATACCACTATCTGGTCGACTCCAGGCTTCGTAGTATTCTTGGCTGCTTTCTGGTCGTAATCCAGGCTTCACAGAAACTTGTATCGCTATCTGGTCATAATCCAGGCTTCACAATAACTTGCTAAGCTGTTATTCGGTCGAATCCGGGCTTCACGGCTTGTGTTAAAGATATACCACTATCTGGTCGACTCCAGGCTTCGTAGTATTCTTGGTTGTTGTCTGGTCGTAATCCAGGCTTCACAGAAACTTGTATTTCTATCTGGTCATAATCCAGGCTTCACAATAACTTGTTGGGGATTAAACTATTATCCGGTCGAATCTGGGCTTCATAGCTTGCTCTTAGGAGATACCACCATCTGGTCGTAATCTAGGCTTCGCGGTAGTCTGATA
This sequence comes from Vicia faba, assembly GCA_948472305.1. Classification (NCBI taxonomy): domain Eukaryota; kingdom Viridiplantae; phylum Streptophyta; class Magnoliopsida; order Fabales; family Fabaceae; genus Vicia; species Vicia faba. The sequence continues at coordinate 1,139,738,481 of OX451738.1, forward strand.
CTGTTATCCGATCGTAATCCGGGCTTCACAATCTGATGTAGACATCAAGATACTATCCGGTCGAATCCGGGCTTCATAACTTGAATTTTGTGAGAATTTGATCTTTGATGACCGTAACTTCCAACAGGTGATGAAGGAACTTTTGAACGGCCGATCAATTCGAAATGTAATTTGTTTTGGAGAATAAATCCTTGACAAATGTTGGGGAAATAAACCCATAATCGAAGTTGGGGATTGAAAATCCTTTGATTACTGAGGGTGAGAAATCCTTGTTGACTGCTGATTGCTTGGGGAACAAGATCTTCAATTGTTGAGGGATCTTAGGACCACTGCTGGGGATTGAAAATCCTTGGTGACTTGTGGGGAATGAGAATTTTGACGATCTCTACTGGGGAGTCCAGAACCTGGTAGACTTATGCTGGAGAAGTGAGACTGAGAATCTTCAATCTGACGGGAAGTATCTCTGTGAGGAGACTGTTCACTAGTCTGGTTCTGCTGGGGATTGATAGTTGGAAGTTTCAGCTCTGCTGGGGACTAACAGTTTTGGCTCCACTGGGGATATTGAAACTTAACTCTGAGGGGATTTGGATTCTAAAAGGCTCTCTGGCTGGGGAAATCAGCTTTGAGAAAGCTTTTGTTCTACTGAGGATCCTGAAGTTTAACTCTCTTTGGGGAATTAGGGTTCTGGATTTTAACTTTGTTGAGGAATTTGGAGTTTAATTCCGCTGGGGATTTCTTCTGAAAGGGCATTGTTGTACCCCAAAATTTTCCCTCCCATATTCTTCAAGATTTGTCAGAATCAATCTCCAAATGGTTCAAAATCTCTCAAAGGTTGCACAGTCCAATTACCTCCTAACACAGTCAAAATTAGGGTTTTGGTTCTGGCAAAGAAATTGAGGTTTTCAAGGGTCCAATCAAGTCCCATATTCCTACATACATTGTCAAGCATCCATATGTCAAGTTTCAAGACTCACAGCATCAAGTTGCACAGTCAAAAGCCCTAATTGCTCCACAGTCAACTGCAGGGGCAAAATGGTCATTTGACAGTCAAAAGTCAAAAATTTTGGTCAACATCTTATTTTGAAGCCACAATCATCATTTGATCAATTCTTGATCATGATTCCACAAGCATGGCTCAAAAAGTCTCAAGATACAAAAGTTTCTATTTTTGGACAGTTGAAAAGTCAACTGCAAATTGACCAAGGCATAACTTCTTCATGGTTTATCAGAAAAATCCCATCCAATGCTCATTTTGAAGGGGATGACATTTCCTACAACTCATCTTCACACTCCAAGTCCAAGACATGCTCTCACAAAAAGTTATCAATTTCAACATTATAGGTCATTTTCAAAAGTCAATAAAAAGGCACTTTAAGTCAAAGACCATAACTTGAGATTGGTAAATCAAAATGACATGGGACCAAGGGCATTGGTTAGAGGACTTCAAGACCTTTCCAAAATGTCCAAGAACATGATCATAGCTTCAAAATTGAGCAAGATATGCATTGGAGAAGTTGGGAAATTTTGGGGAACTTTCAAAAGTCAACTTTGCCTAAAACACTTCAAATTTGCTAATGGGCCTCAAATTCTTTCTTGAATCATTACCCAAAGCCTATGCACGACCCATTGAGCTCAAAATGATTTATTTTCTTATTTTTAATTAATTAATTGAATTTTTATTATTATTAATTCATTTAATTGGTTTTAATTGTAGAAAAATATCAAAGAATGGTTGTCAAATCTTTTTATGCAGCAAATACACCCCATATATGCTAAAGATTTCATGCATCATCCAAGGGGACAAGATCTTCCATAATTGGCAAAGTTTTCATGGAAAAAGATTGAAAATCACATAATTGAAAATCAAATATTCAAGTCATAATTCATGGACTTTTGGGCCAAGGTTTTGACCTAATTCTGATCACATACATATGCAAGAGCTAACCCTATTCCAAGACACGAAAAATTGTTGCAAGAACATCATATGCAACATTGAAAAAAAGTGAAAAAACTTAAAAACTGTTTTCTGATTTACAGTCCAATTCAGAGAAGGTTGTTGATTCCAATCCCTTGTTGAGAGTTCCCTGAACGTGTTGCAACCACTTTCCAGCTCTCATACTCAAAGAAACGGTAAAACAAAGTCAGGGTTTGATCAAATATTTTCTTAATCGAAATCTAATTTACACGCATCATTAACATGTTTTGCTTGTTGATTTGTATTACTGACATCTCCCTGAAGCTTTTAGTATAATTGAATTGTGCTGAAACTGCCTAAATCAAAATCTACCATGGGCGATATCTAGGGTTCCAAGGTTCAAAAATTAGGGCTTTGCGTATGCTGTAAAATTAGACTTCAAGCCATATATGGACAAATTTGTTGCCACAAGACGAATCAAATGAAACCCTCGCGCTCAATTTATGTGATCCACGGGGCTATTCGCTATTTTCTGGACTTTTGCTTTGTGGGGGTTTAAAACCCCCGCTATCTTATTCATAGTTGCAGGTGAAACGAAGAAGAAGCACGCGTGGCATTATGTGACTGGGGCATTCAAATGTTAGCGCGTTTTTTTTAATGTTTCAGCATAACTGGCTTTTTCATATATTATATTTACTGTCCATTATATGTACAAACGCGCTTGGTAGCTCAGATGGTAGAGGACGTGTCTTGCAAGCATAGGGACCTGGGTTCGATTCCCAGGTCCCCTCATATATTCTTCATATTTTTCTTAACACTTTCAGGTGCAGCGCTTCTCAAACGTTCCATGATACACCCTCACGCGTTGGCTTGCCAGATGGTCTTGATCAATAATCCAAGGGCCACAGAATGAATTCCATGGTATGCTCCAGTCAATGAGCGTGCATCCAATCTGAAAAGTCAACAAGGCCTTGCCTTCAATGGGCCAAAATTCCTCACAAACACCTCCACATGGGCCTGACACCCCCCCTTGGTTTGCATGTTTTTTCAATTTAATTTTCTTTTCTTTCTAATTCTTTTTAATTGTTTTAATTGTTTTTATTATTTCACCTCAAATTAATTTTCCTAATAAAAATCAGAAATCAAAAAATTGTAAATATATTTAATTATTATTAATTTTACCACTAATTTATTTTTGTAAATAAACTCTAATAACTAACTTAGGTTAATTTAGGTTTAAAATTTGATCTTTTTCTTAATAAATAAAACTCTATAGAATTAGGTTTTGATTCTTTTTTTTTATCATTATTATTATCACTATTTATTATTAATCATCATTATTAATTATTATTATTTTTTGTATATAAACATGTAAATTAATTAATTAGTCTAAATTAGGTCAACTTTGACGTTTTATTAATAATTAAAATAATTTAGAACTAGGGTTTCACTAATTTTAATTTTAATTCCTTTTTCTTTATTTCCATAATAAATACAAAAACACAAAAAACATTTTCTTTCCTTTAAATAATTAATTAGACTTTAATTTAATTTAATTTCTCAAAAGGGCCCAACACCCTCGGACGTCCTGGTTTTAATTCCTTTTGCGCACTATTTTCTTATTGATTATTATGTAACTGTTCAAGGATGTAATAGTAATTAGGTTTATCGTTTTCCTTTTACTTTCCGCATTTTTATCAAAAACGGGTCTTTGTATTTTGGCGATGTATAGACCCGCGCCTTGTAATAGCGTAGCTTTTACCTTTCCGTATTTTAATTTCCCGCACTCTTAAATTCTAAATTGCATGCAAGAATGTATGGTAATTAAAAACAACGCATAGCTCACAATGCCCTGACCCAAGATAAATATAAACTGAAAACAACACACAATAGACACACCACTTCTAGGGTACGCCTCACTCGTTGCCTTCGAAACGTGGTCGTCAAGTATAGGACGTTTTAGCGGTCGCTCTTATGTCCAAGATCCAGTTGCCTCGAAATAGTTGCCTCGAAACAGTTTCCTCGAAATGGTTGCCTCGGATTAAAAAAGGATCTAGGACATTAGGGTAGCTTCTAAGGTGTCCTACTGTTGCTTCGGTGACCACACTGTCCCTACAATCGAATTGACCCGAACACCTCCAACGGTGGTGCTACCTACCTCTCAATGGTGGGATGGCACTACCTTAAGGACTTTTACACAGCCTAATTCCTTAGGGTAGGTAGATGACTCATGGATACTTGCTCTCTTCAAAAACAAATCAAAACAATCTTTTCACACTGACACTTTCAAAAGCTTTCAAAGCAAATTTTTCAAACACTCTTGAGGACAGATACAAGAGTCATTCAGAAATCTTTCAATGAAACTTTTTTCAAACCCACTCACATTTTGAAAAGCAAACAAATTTTGAAAACATAAGAGCAAGTATCTAAGAGCCCATGGATAACCATGGATAGAAAGGGTGCTAACACCTTCCCTTTCTATAAATCTACCTCCTGAACCGAGAAGCGTTCTCATAAGGAATTTTGCTGTGCTTTTGTCTTGTCCATGTTAGAGAAAATAAAAGACGGTGGCGACTCTTGCTTCCGCGACATTTCGCGAACCAGCTTCAAACAGTCGGTTCTATTTCCACCGATCACAGAACTGGCGACTCTGCTGAAGATACTTAAAGTGAGGTGTACCTTAGGATAGCTCATACTTGTGTTTTCAATTGTTGTGTTTTGTTTGCTTTATTGTTATGGGCATTGTCTTGGAGTTTCATAGATCCTAACCCGGATCTGGGGATACCCTGTTAGGTAGCATAAGCTGTGAGGGACCTGTCCGGCGTAGACCGACACGGGTGAAGCAGTGGCTACGTTGGTGTGGCGCCTTGGTCTGTACCGATATCCCTTGTGTTGCAACGGGGAGAATATGGGTCTTCTGAGGAGTCATTAAGCACCAACCGACCTTAGAACCCTAATTTGACCCAACTTGGCCATAGAACAGTAGCAGTATGCTACACCCATTGAGGCTAAACTCTCGCGATGGTTCTGGCCGCAAGAAAAGATTGCGATGTTGGAGTTATGACCGATTGAGGGTAGTCAGTGATATTGGGATCCTCTAGAACCCGGTTACTTTTGATAAGACAGGTCTTAACCAACAAACTGAAAGAGGGTAGTACCTGAACTTCATGTTGGCCTAAACCATAAGGGTTGTCTTGTGTGACTTGTGTGCCTTATCATGTTTGCCTTTGTGAATACTTGTGGTGTGCTTTATCATAACATCATGCCATCATAACATTGCATGCATCCTGCATAAGGACTGACCATTGCAAAGACAAGAGGGTTTCACCTTTGCTCTGTTTTGTAGGACATCATGATGCTTGTGCGAAGGAACATTATCCGGTTCAACTTTGTTCACCCACCTGAGTTGCTTGAAGAGTTGATTAGCAGAATTCCAAACACCACTTCTTTCATCCAGAGGCATGGTTCTCTTCTCGGTTTAGTCACGGCAAAGTGGGACCAACAACTGATGAGTGTCCTGACCCAGTTTTATGATCCTTTGTATAATTGCTTCACCTTTCAAGACTTCCAGCTGGTCCCTACCCTGGAAGAATTCTCTGACTTGCTTGGTATCCCTATCTTGGATCAAACTCCCTTCACTGGTTGGGAAAAGACTCTTAGGCTTGAGGAGATTGCTGCAGCCCTTCCCTTGACCCACAAAGAGGTAATGGACAATTGGGTGACTAGAAGCAGAGTTAAGGGTTTCTTGGCCAAGTTTCTGATTGGTAAAGCTAACAGTTTCTGGAACGACTTAGACTTCAGGGCATATGAATACATTCTGGCTCTCTTAATCTATGGTTTAGTTTTGTTTCCTAATCCTGATAACTTCATTAACATCACTGCCATAAGGATCTTCATGTCTCGGAACCCTGTGCCCACTCTCTTGGGTGATATCCTGCAACAACTCTATGCTCGTACTGCCCGAAGACGAGGAACTCTGTGGTGTTGTATTCCTTTGTTAGTGAGGTGGTTTATTTCGCACCTCCCTAAGTTCGTGCTGAAGAACAAAGAAGGAAGAGGCTGGGCTCATAGGTTAATGTCTCTCACTGATAATGACATCATTTGGACTTTCAGGGGTTTGGATGAGGTAGCTGTTATTGACCGTTGCGGAGAATATCCTAATGTTCCTTTGATTGGTACCCAAGGAGGAATCTCCTATAATCCATGTCTAGCTCTCCGTCAGTTTGGAAGAGCCAGAAGAGCAGGGCCTCATGAGATGTTGGTGCCTCACATCAGTTTTGAGTTTCAGGTAGATAGTGACGAGCTGCGTCGTAGGTTCATCAAGGCTTGGGACAAAATTCACAAAGCTGACCCACATGAGTTAGGACCGAAGACTTCTCTACCCATGGAACCCTACTACAAATGGGTCCGCATCCGTGCTCAGAAGTATGGTATGCCATATGAAGCTGTCAGACCCATCATTCTTGAATATCCTGATAGAGATGGGGCTCCTCCAACTATTCTCCCTCCTCAGATACCTACTGATGTTGATACACTAAAGAGGTCTTGGGCGCAACTACAAGAAGAACGGGATTCTTATCGGGAAAAGTTCAACGAGCAGGAATTGAAGATCCAGAAGCTGACAAAGCAGTTGGAGAACGAGCGGGCCTTGAATGACTACATTCGTACTGAGAAGAGGAGACCCTAGGATCACTGATGAGCTTTGGATGTTCTTTTACAGTTTTTATTTCCCTTTCCAGTATTTCCATTTTATGTAACGCCTAAGGGCAATCTGTCGAATAATTTAAATTCCAAAGTTTAAATCTAATGAAGTGTGTTCCTTTTTGTTTACAAAGTTGAATCCCGGTTGTCTTTGAAAACATAAATCATACGCATTCCATTCATCATATGCATCACAGGTACTCTTCTTTTCAGGTTGCTTAATGTTCTTCATTGTTTATTTAAGCAGCCATCATGAATCCTGAATCATCTACTGAGCAATCCATCAAGGCCCTCCAGGCTCAGAACGCCCAGTTCCAAGAGTTGATCATGAGTTTAGCCCAAGGTCAAGAGGAATTGAAGGCTCTGCTGGTCAAGAAGAAGAAGAAGAGAACTGTACTATTTAACACTGGCTGGAGGTTTGGTAACACACTGCAGAATGAGGTTGATCAAGCTAGTTCTTCTTTAGGGAAAGGCAGTCCCCAAGGGGGAAGGGTCCCTAGTCCCGTGGTCTCTAACAACGAGACTGATTTCAATGAAGAGCAGTACCCTCCAGTTGAAGACAAGTACAAGCAGTTAGAGGATCGGCTGAATGCCATGGAAATTCAACAAGTGCCTGGGTTGGATTTCGGAGACCTGGGTCTATCTTCTGGTGTGGTGATCCCACACAAGTTCAAAGCACCATCTTTCGCAAAGTATGACGGGGCGTCCTGCCCTAAGCTACATCTCAGATCTTATGTGCGGAAGATCCAACCGTATACTGTGGACAAGAACTTATGGATCCATTTCTTCCAGGAGAGTCTTTCAGGGACTCATCTCGAATGGTTATATCAGCTGGATGGAACCAAGGTTCGTAACTGGGAGGACTTGGCTACTGCTTTTTATAAGCAGTATCAGTACAATGCCGACCTCGCTCCTACACGTACCCAACTCCAGGGTATGTCGCTAGGATCGGGAGAAGGTTTTAAAGAGTACGCGCAGAAGTGGAGGGACCTGGCTGGCAGGGTGCAGCCGCCGTTAACCGACCGTGAACTTGTGGACATGTTCTTGGGGACTCTATCCGGGCCATTCTTCAATCATCTCATTGGCAATTCGTCTGCATGGTTTACAGACCTCATTCTGACTGGGGAAAGGATAGAAGCTGGCATGAAATCAGGGAAAATACAGAAAGGTACGTCCTCAAGCTCTGAGAAGAAGCCTTTCAAGAAGGAAGCCAGTGTTGTGTATGGCCCCAGGAGGCAAAATAAACCGGAACGCCGCCAAGCTGTCAACACGGTGGTAATTGCAAAGCCTGCTACCGCTCCTCGGCAACCTAACCAACCAAGGGGTGAGAGACCCAGAAGAGAATATACTCGGCTTAGTATGACCATATCGCAGATCTTGCCACAACTGCTATCGACCAACTTGGTAACCGTCAGAGAAGCTCCGAAGGTGGTAAACACAACCTCTCCGAAGTACAATCCCAACGCCCGCTGCGCTTATCACTCTGATAGCCCGGGGCATTCTACTGATGATTGATGGGCCCTAAGAAATAAGGTTCAAGACCTTATCGATGCCAAGGAAATACAGTTTGAGGCGCCCGAAAGGCCCAACGTTGTGACTGCTCCTATGCCCCAGCATGGAGTAAATGCTATTGAGGAAGACCTGTATGCAGTTTATGTGGATGATGTTGCTACCCCTTTATTGACTGTTAAAAGGAACATGTTGCTAGCCGGTTTATTTCCGGGATGTAGCAAGGGTTGCCTTCTGTGTGTTGTGTCCCCTACTGATTGTCCGTTGCTGAAGTCAGGCATCCAAAACTTGATGGATAGCAAAGAGATTTTGTTCAAGAAGACTGCTGTTCCCATTGTTCCTACTGAAGAGGTATCCGTTGTCACCATTTTTAACAATCCTATCAAGGCTCCCCCGAGGAAGCCAGTCAAAATCATGTCTGTTGCACCTATTATCATTACTGTTCCGGGGCCCCTCCCCTATAAATCTGACAAGGTTGTCCCATGGCACTATGGGGCAGATGTATATGTGCTCGGAGTGAAGCAGGAGTTCAACACCAGTACCGGTATCAGTAACATCACCGGTCCCGCTAAAGTTACTCGCAGTGGCAGGCTCTTCTCGCCTGACATTGCGCCACCAGTTATCCGAAGACCTCTTATCATCACGCCTACAAGTGCGCCTGTTTCCCCTCCTGATCAAGCTGCTACCCCCGCTGCCGAGTCATCTGACACTCGGGGCAAGGGGATTGTTACTGATGTGCCTGCCCGGATGGAGGCACCAAAGACTGTTAATGTTGAAGCGTCACAGCAAGAGATGGAAGAAATCCTTAAGATCATCAAGAAGAGCGATTTCAACGTCGTTGAACAGCTGGGGCATACCCCCTCTAAGATCTCTATGCTATCACTGCTGCTATGTTCAGAGGCCCACGCCAAGGCCCTGATTTCTTTCCTAAAGACGGCCCATGTGCCACAAGAGACGTCGGCTGATCAATTTACGGATTGTGTGGCCAATTTGACCGCTGACAATGGGTTGGGTTTCTCTGATGCTGATCTGACCGCTAAGGGAAAGAACCACAATGATGCCCTGCATGTCTCCATTGAATGCAGGGGCACTACTCTCGCCCACGTGTTGGTAGACACCGGGTCTTCACTGAACGTATTGCCCAAGAAGGCCTTAGACAGGTTGGATTGTGAGGGTTTGGAGTTGAAGCCTAGTAACATCGTTGTCCGAGCCTTTGACGGGTCGAAGAGGATGGTACATGGTGAGGTAGATATTCCGATTCGGGTTGGTTCCCAAGTCTTTGATTCAACGTTCTATGTGATGGACATTCGTCCATCTTATTCCTGTTTGTTGGGTCGTCCTTGGATCCATAAGGCTGGGGCTGTAACCTCCACTCTACACCAGAAGCTCAAATACCCTGTCAGAGGGAAGATTGTTACAGTGCAGGGGGAGGAAGAATACATGGTTAGTCATCTGAACTCATTCCGGTATATAGAGATGGACGGGGAGTTCATTGAGACCCCTTTTCAACATTTTGAGGAGGTGCCTCCAACATTGGCATCAGCAGAGACAGTAATTGAAGAAGGCTCTCCTTTGAAGATGGCTTCCTTGAAGGACGCCCGGGCAGTGATTGAAAAAGGTGAATGTGCTAACTGGGGCAGGCTCCCTGATTTTACTCCTAAGACTGACAAGTTTGGGCTGGGTTTTACTGCAGAGGCTCAGAGGGCTGTACGCAAAGCAAGGATCGGAAGACCTCCGTGTTCATCACCAACCCGGGAGTGAATGCTATTGAAGGCGATGCGGAGGAATCAGAGTTTGATAGCTGGATCTACCCGACGACCGACGGTGGACTGAATAATTGGACTGCAAAAGACTACATACCTGTTACTTTTGTTACGCGGTAATGAATTCCTTTGTTTTAATTTGTAATGAACAATAAATTGAAACTTTACGGCCCGGTGTCTTACCCGGGGTACCGTGGTTTCATTTGTGAGGGCTTATTACTTGTCATTTCCATATATCATGAATAAAGACATTGGACGTTTTTCGCATTTCAAATCTTGTGCTCCTTCTCTTTCTTTCTTTATATATTGCAAAACAGCTATATTTACACACACTCACCTATACAGGTTTCAATCCACTCTGGATCTCACTGGTAACGACTCTGCTACTGCCAGTTATGACTTCGAAAATCCGATCAACTTAGCCGAAGACGAAGGTGAAGATGATTGCGAAGTGCCTGGTGAGCTTGCAAGACTGTTACTCCAGGAAGACAGGGCCATTCAGCCACATGAAGAGCCAGAGGAAACGGTAAATCTGGGTACTGAGACAGACAGAAAGGAAGTTAAGATTGGTGCCAATCTAGAGCTCAGCGTAAAACAATGGTTGATTCAGATGTTGCATGATTATGTGGAAATCTTCGCTTGGCCTTACGAAGACATGCCCGGGTTGGATACCGACATTGTGGTCCATCACCTGCCTACCAGGGAAGAATGCCCTCCGGTTAAACAAAAGGTATGCCGTATGCATCCAGAGATGTCCGAGAAGATCAAAGCTGAGGTTATGAAACAATTTGATGCCGGGTTTCTAGCAGTGACTTCTTACCCTCAGTGGGTTGCCAACGTGGTTTCGGTGCCGAAGAAAGATGGTAAGGTCAGAATGTGTGTTGACTACAGGGATCTGAATAGGGCAAGCCCCAAGGATGACTTCCCCCTGCCTCACATTGACGTTCTGGTTGACAATACTGCTCAGCACAAGGTGTTCTCCTTCATGGACGGCTTTTCAGGTTATAATCAGATCAAGATGGCTCCTGAAGACATGGAGAAGACTACCTTTGTTACTCAGTGGGGCACCTTCTGCTACAAGGTCATGCCATTCGGGTTGAAAAATGTTGGGGCAACCTACCAACGTGCCATGGTTGCTTTATTTCATGACATGATCCATCATGAGATTGAGGTATACGTTGATGATATGATTGCAAGGTCTCAAACTGAGGAGGAACACCTTGACCATCTACAGAAGCTGTTTGACCGTCTGAAGTTGTACAAGCTAAGGTTGAACCCAAACAAGTGCACATTTGGGGTAAGATCTGGAAAGTTGCTAGGCTTCGTCGTGAGCGACAAAGGTATTCAAGTGGACCCTGCCAAGGTTAAAGCCATACAAGAGATGCCAGTTCCCAAGACAGAGAAGGAAGTCAGAGGCTTCCTAGGACGGTTGAATTACATTGCTCGATTCATCTCGCACCTAACTGCTACTTGTGAACCAATCTTCAAGCTGCTGAAGAAAGATCAGGTAGTACGTTGGAATGATGAATGTCATGCCGCTTTTGACAGAATCAAAGAGTATCTCCAAGAACCACCCATTCTTATGCCACCGGTTGAAGGGAGGCCTCTAATACTATACCTGACAGTACTTGACAGCTCAATGGGGTGTGTGCTGGGGCAGCATGACGAGTCTGGCCGAAAAGAGCATGCCATTTATTACCTTAGCAAAAAGTTTACCGACTGTGAGACCCGATACTCACTGCTCGAGAAAACTTGCTGCGCTTTGGTATGGGCTGCTCGCCGGCTGAGACAGTATATGCTGACTCACACTACTCTGTTGATTCCAAAAATGGATCCAATAAAGTACATCTTCGAAAAGCCTACTCTGTCCGGAAGAATAGAAAGATGGCAAATGATATTGACAGAATACGACATCCAGTACACGACTCAGAAAGCAATCAAAGGAAGTGTATTGGCAAACCATTTGGCACACCAGGCAGTGGACGATTACCAGTCTATGAACTTTGAATTTCTGGACGAGAATATCATGTTGATAACTGATTGTGAGACACCTAGACCGGATGAAGGACCTGAGGAAGGATCCCGATGGTCTATGCACTTTGACGGAGCCTCGAACGCTTTGGGTAACAGTATTGGCGCTGTGATCATATCCCCTCAAGGCACTCATACTCCACTCACTGCCCGGCTATGTTTCAACTGCACCAACAACATGGCGGAGTATGAGGCGTGTATCATGGGTCTTCAAGCTGCAATTGACTTAAGGATCAAGTTTCTGAGTGTCTTCGGAGATTCCGCTCTCGTGATCAATAAGATCAAAGGCGAGTGGGATACGAAACACCCAAACCTTATTCCTTACAAAGAGTGTGTGTTGACATTGATCCCCCACTTCACGGAGATAACCTTTGAACACTTCCCAAGAGAGGAGAATCAGTTGGCGGACGCGTTGGCCACAATATCTTCTATGTTCAGAGTCAAATGGGATAACGAGGCTCCCCGGATCATTATTTGGAAGCTGGACGAACCTGCATATTATTGTGATCTTGAGGCTGAAGAGGTAACTGAAAAACCCTGGTATCATGAAGTGAAGAGGTACTTGGAAGCCCAAGAATACCCTGAAGGTGCATCCATCAATGACAAAAAGTTTCTGAGAAGGTTCGCAGCGAAGTTCTTCCTCAGCAACGGCATTCTATACAAGCGAAACCATGATTCTACCTTAATGCGTTGTGTGGATAAGACTGAAGCAGAAAAGATCATGGCAGAGTTGCATGAAGGTACCTTCGGAACACATTCCAGTGGACATACCATGGCAAAGAAAATCCTTCGGGCAGGATATTTCTGGTCCACAATGGAAGTTGATTGTTACCAACATTCTCGGACATGTCATAAGTGCCAGATATATGCAGATAAGGTGCACGTTCCTCCAGTACCTCTGAATGTCTTGACGGCACCTTGGCCTTTTGCAATGTGGGGTACCGATATGAACGGCGAGATTAAACCTACGGCATCCAACGGACATCGTTTCATCCTGGTAGCGATTGATTACTTCACGAAGTGGGTTGAAGCAACTTCCTACGCTACTGTAACCAAGAATGTCGTGGCACGGTTCATTCGTCATAACCTGATCTGTCGATACGGCGTCCCAGAAAGGATCATTACGGACAACGGTACCAATCTCAATAATAAGATGATCACTGAGCTCTGCGAGCAATTCAAGATACAGCACCACAACTCTTCTCCTTATCGGCCGAAGATGAATGGGGCTGTAGAAGCGGCAAATAAGAATATCAAAAAGATTGTGCAGAAGATGACAGTGACCTATAAAGATTGGCACGAGATGTTACCATTTGCTCTTCATGGGTACCGTACCTCAGCAAGAACGTCAACCGGGGCAACTCCCTTTTCCTTGGTCTATGGCATGGAGGCAGTCTTGCCGATTGAAGTCCAGATACCCTCTCTCCGGATAATGAAGGATGCAGGTTTGAACGAAGATGACTGGATCCAGACTCGGCTTGATCAATTAAACCTAATTGACGAAAAGAGACTCACTGCTATTTGTCATGGTAAAACGTACCAAAAACGGATGATCAGGACATTTAACAAGAAAGTCAGACGACAAGAGTATCAAGTCGGAGACCTGGTAATCAAACGCATCATTCTTCCTCAAAGTGATCCTAGGGGCAAATGGACCCCCACGTACAAAGGGCCATTTGTGGTTAAACATGTCTTCTCAGGAGGAGCCATGATTCTAACCACCATGGATGGTGACGACCTTCCTCACCCTGCCAATGCAGACATAGTAAAAAGATACTACGCATGATAAAAGACTCGCTAGGTTGATATACCTAGGCAAAAATTAGGGCTTCCCGGCGAACCAAAAGGGTTCGGGCAAAAATAAGGGATGAAATGGAAAAAATCTGTACACCCGGCAAGTCGAAAACCTGAAAAGGCGGCTTGGGCAAAAATGGGTATCCCGGTGGACTGAAAACCCGAAAGGGCGGTCCAGGCAAAAGTTAGGTATTAAAGCGTAATACTATGTCTCATTGGATCACCTTGCATCCAGAATTCGGTATTAACTATCAGGTTTAGACGGCATCGATCGATCAACTTCATCTTCAACTAAGCAGCCAAGTGATGAGACGCTCGAAGATATAAAGGCGATAGCAGAGTTGGAACCCAGTGGGATTATTCTTTTCACATATCTGTTTTGTTTTCCTTTTTCACAAAAATTGTATAAACTCTGTTGTTTGGCGGCGTTCTCTTACTAGGACGTCAGCCTCTTGTACATAAACGCCTATTTACAGGAAAATTCAAAAATTAATACAAAATTCACTTTTCAGACAAATTGCCTATCATTTTCCTTTTTCTGTTTTGTTTTGTAAAGAACGTCCAATGTTCAATTGTGATATATGCATTTGACACTAATTTCTAACTCATAAATATTTGAATACGAAACAAAGGATTAATTACAGGTAACATCAGAAACAGGGGCAATAATGAGTTGTCTAAGCAATCTAAGTGCTCTGCCCACCGAGGTACCAAGGTAAGTTCGGCTGAAGAATGTAACCCAGATACCTTCACTCCCTGCAGAGTAGGATGAGACTCAATAATCCTCCCAAGCAGTTGGTCTCCCGTCAACCCTGAAAAGAAACAATATCCCCTAGCAAGTCGGTAATACTCTCCCCTCGGGCAGAGTTAACCTACTGTCAGCCTCAAGGAGTTGGATTATCCCCCGAAGATCTCAACATTCCCCAATGGAATACACAACATTCCTAACAAGCATCCTCGGCAATCTTGATCTAAGATTGTTCCCCGGCGGTATACCGGACAACCAATGGAGCCATTCCCCAGTCCAATCTGAAAAGTTTCCCCAGGAGAGTTCAATCAATAGGAAGCTTATCCCCAGTAGATTCTGGAAGCTTATCACCTGCAGAGTACGAACACTCCCCCGGCTTTATTCAAAGGTTATTCCCCACCAGGATATAACTGGGTTATCCTCAGCTGAAAACCACAGAAAGATCGTCCTCGGCAAAGCTCTTCCTATCCCCCAGCAGAGTTTATCAAATCATCACCATAACATAACAATGGTATCCCCAGCGGAGTTATCAGCAACATCTCAACAAAGTACCTCTCTCCCCACAGAGTAATTCCCCGCAGAATAATCTCTTCGCCAAGTTTATTCCCCAACGGAGTCATCTTCTCCTACCGGTATTCTTGCAACCATCACCCACAGCGAAAACAAAAATCTCTACTCTTTAACATCGGCCCAGGATTTGACTTCCAGGCATCTGTCAAGGATTTATTTTCCTAGACAAAAATACATAAACATCACATCTTCATACATTATAGCATGCACATACGCATCATGAACATACAATCTCATTTATTTTGAGAACATCACGCATTTCATACATCATGACATTGCATACAACTAACGTTTTGTCTTTTCAGGACCAAGATCAATACAAAGATGATTACTATCAACTGTCGCAATTCCAGATTCGATACCTGTATCTAGTCAGGGCATATCTGTGAGCGATTATTTTCCAGACTCGATTCATGTATCCTGCCAGGGCACGTCTGAAGAGTTTGAAGATCCGATTCCTGTATCTTGCCAGGGTGTATCTGTTGACGACTATTTTCCGGACTCGATTCCTGTATCCTGCCAGGGCATGTCTGAAGAGTTTGAAGGTCCGATTCCTGTATCCTGCCAGGGTGTATCTGTTCACGACTATTTTTCCGGACTCGATTCTTGTATCCTGCCAGGGCACGTCTGAAGAGTTTGAAGATCTGATTCCTGTATCCTGCCAGGGTGTATCTGTTGACAACTATTTTCCGGACTCGATTCTTGTATCCTTCCAGGGCACGTCTGAAGAGTTTGAAGATCTGATTCCTGTATCTTGCCAGGGTGTATCTGTTGACGACTATTTTCCAGACTCGATTCCTGTATCCTCCAGGGCACGTCTGAAGAGTTTGAAGATCTGATTCCTGTATCCTGCCAGGGTGTATCTGTTGACGACTATTTTTCCGGACTCGATTCCTGTATCCTGCCAGGGCACGTCTGAAGAGTTTGAAGATCCGATTCCTGTATCCTGCCAGGGTGTATCTGTTGATGACTATTTTCTGGACTCGATTCTTGTATCCTGCCAGGGCACGTCTGAAGAGTTTGAAGATTCGATTCCTGTATCCTGCCAGGGTGTATCCGTTGACGACTATTTTCCTGACTCGATTCTTGTATCCTGCCAGGGCACGTCTGAAGAGTTTGAAGATCCGATTCCTGTATCTTGCCAGGGTGTATCTGTTGACGACTATTTTCCAAACTCGATTCCTGTATCCTGCCAAGGCACGTCTGAAGAGTTTGAAGATCTGATTCCTATATCCTTCCAAGGTGTATCTGTTGACGACTATTTTCCGGACTCGATTCATGTATCCTGCCAGGGCACGTCTGAAGAGTTTGAAGATCTGATACCTGTATCCTTCCAGGGTGTATCTGTTGACGACTATTTTCCGGATTTGATACTTGTATCCAGCCAGGGCACATCTACATAAAGAGTTCAAAGATCAACCCCTGTAACAGGCCAGGTAATTATCTTTCTTTCTTAGGTACGCAAGTTCTCGCTAAGGAATCTCTTACGCGATCGACACCTAGATGGCATCCATAAGCCCATCCACATACCAACAGTCTCCAGATGGCATCTATAAGCCCATCTTCCTATCCATCATCTTTCTAAATGGCATCTATAAGCCCATTCCCGCCATCACACTGCTAACATTCTACTATGCGAGTGCAAATTTCTAGGCACTCTAGTGTTCAATCATCTTCCACCTTCGGATTACGAAAGGCACGCCAGCCAATCTACATCCTCAGGTCTAAGAAGATTGAACAGGGGAAACTGTTGTACCCCAAAATTTGCCCTCCCATATTCTTCAAGATTTTTCAGAATCAATCTCCAAATGGTTCAAAATCTCTCAAAGGTTGCACAGTCCAATTACCTCCTAACACAGTCAAAATTAGGGTTTTGGTTCTGGCAAAAATTGAGGTTTTCAAGGGTCCAATCAAGTACCATATGCCTACATACATTGTCAAGCATCCATATGTCAAGTTTCAAGACTCACAGCATCAAGTTGCACAGTCAAAAGCCCTAATTGCTCCACAGTCAACTGCAGGGGCAAAATGGTCATTTGACAGTCAAAAGTCAAAATTTTTGGTCAACATCTTATTTTGAAGCCACAATCATCATTTGATCAATTCTTGATCATGATTCCACAAGCATGGCTCAAAAAGTCTCAAGATACAAAAGTTTCTATTTTTGGACAGCTAAAAAGTCAACTGCAAATTGACCAAGGCATAACTTCTTCATGGTTTATCAGAAAAATCCCATCCAATGCTCATTTTGAAGGGGATGACATTTCCTATAACTCATCTTCACACTCCAAGTCCAAGAAATGCTCTCACAAAAAGTTATCAATTTCAACATTATAGGTCATTTTCAAAAGTCAACAAAAAGGCACTTTAAGTCAAAGACCATAACTTGAAATTGGTAAATCAAAATGACATGGGACCAAAGTCATTGGTTAGAGGACTTCAAGACCTTTCCAAAATGTCCAAGAACATGATCATAGCTTCAAAATTGAGCAAGATATGCATTGGAGAAGTTGGGAAATTTTTGGGAACTTTCAAAAGTCAACTTTGCCTAAAACACTTCAAATTTGCTAATGGGCCTCAATTCTTTCTTGAATCATTACCTAAATCCTATGCACGACCCATTGAGCTCAAAATGATTTATTTTCTTATTTTTAATTAATTAATTGAATTTTTATTATTATTAATTCATTTAATTGGTTTTAATTGTAGAAAAATATCAAAGAATGGTTGTCAAATCTTTTTATGCAGCAAATACACCCCATATATGCTAAAGATTTCGTGCATCATCCAAGGGGACAAGATCTTCCATAATTGGCAAAGTTTTCATGGAAAAAGATTGAAAATCACATAATTGAAAATCAAATATTCAAGTCATAATTCATGGACTTTTGGGCCAAGGTTTTGACCTAATTCTGATCACATACATATGTGTGATCGGTGGATCTGGAACTGACTGTTTAACGCTGGTTCGCGAAATGTCGCGGAAGCAAGAGTCGCCACCGTCTTTTATTTTCTCCAAATGGAAAGGACAAAAGCACAGAAAAATTCCTTAAAGAGATTGCTCTCGGTTCGGGAGGTAGATTATAGAAAGGGAAGGTGTTAGCACCCTTTCTATCCATGGTTATCCATGGGCTCTTAGATACTTGCTCATTGTGTTTTCAAAAATGGTTTGTTTGCTTTTCAACTGTGGGTTTTAAAAAGTTTCTTTGAAAATTCCAGTTCGACTCTTGTATCGGTCCTCAAGAGTGTTTGAAAAATTGCTTTCGAAAGCTTTTTGAAAATGTGTTGGTGTGAAAAGTATTTTTGAATTTGTTTTTAAATTTAGAGCAAGTATCTACGAGAACCTACCTACCCTAAGGAATTCGTCTGTGTAAATGTCCTTTAAAGTAGTGCCATCCCACCATTGAGAGGTAGGTAGCACCACCGTTGGAGGTGTTCGGGTCAATTCGAGGTTCGGGACATGGTGATCACCAGAGCAATGGGAAGACACCTTAGAAGCTACCCTCATGCCAGGTTCTCGGATCATGAGGACTTACTAAGACATCCTCTACTCGACGATCACCTTTCGAGGCAAGGCAACAGTGAGGCGTACCCTAGGGGTGGTGTGTGCGATTTGTGTGTCGTTTTCATTTGCATTTATCTTGTCATGTTATTGGTGTTCTACGCTTGTTTTTATTTAGACATTCATTCTTGCATGCTTTTGATTAACAGTTAAAAATATTTGCGAGGAAAAGTAAATCTAAAGCTATTACAAATGGCGCGGGTCCACATCGCCAAAATTAACCAGGACCCGATTTGACAGAAAAGTAAAGAAATTAAAAGTGCGAGAAGTAATTACAAGGCTTCGGGAGAGGTACATAATTATTTAAGCAAAATAAAATAAATATGCGAAATAAGAATTAAATCGAAACGAGGGCGTTGGACCCTTTTTGCCAAATGTTAAAATTACATGAATTAATTAATTAAGAAAAGAAATTGTTTTTGTTTTTTGGTATTTTTATGTATTTTAAGATTTAATAGAAAAAAATTAATTGCAATTAAACGCTAACCCTAATTCTATTTTATTTTAATTTGTTTAAGAAAATATTGAATTTTTAACCTAAATTAAACCCTAATTAATTTACATGCAAATTTGATTATGAGAGTAAATAAATTAAGTAATATTATTATGAAAAAGAAAAATTAAAAAGGAATAAAACATTAATTAAACCTAGTTCTACATTTTTTAGATTTTATTATGAAAAGAATTAAAATTGCAATCTAATTTAAAGCTAAATAATTTACATGCATTTATTTATGAAAATATTAAAACAAAAATATTTATTATTTAATTCTTTTTTTTTTTTGATTTTATGATGTTTTTTTGTATTTTGTGAAAATATTTAATTAAATTGGACAGTAATTAAAAGAAAAATAAAAATTATAATAAGAATAGAAAAAATAGAGAAAATTAAAGGAAATTGCAAACCAAGGGGGTGGTAGTCCCCAAAGTGGAGGTGTAATCTTGAATAATCTGGCCCAATAATTTGAGTCCATTTGACTTTTCCAATTAGCATGCTGAAGCGTTGACTAGGGTGTAGCGTATTCTCCAACTCTCAGCCTTTGATCTGATTCCAATATGCACGTGGATGGATAGATGATGAAGGAACATGATGCGTCTGCAGCCTTGAAGCGCATGGGAATTGTTATTGAAAAAATAATATGGAAACATGTAAGACCTGGGGCTCGAACCCAGGTCATGCACCTCACCAGCCAACGTGCTTGCCAACCGTGCCAATTTGCTTATCTGTATATTAAATAATCCAAGAACAATATAATAAGAAAGTAACGGTTAGTGGTGGTTAGCGTGCGAAATTTAAACAAGCCAATCAGCGTGTGCCACGGATTCGTCTTCTCCACCTTCCTGAAACACAAAACATTTAGGCCACGGTTTTATATATGTTCTCTTAGGCAGCTTATGGGAAAATAGCGATTAGGTCCATAGGGTTCATAAATTGAGCGCGAGTGTTGGTTTCCATTCGTCCAGACTTGCTGATTACAACCATGGTACTCTTGAAGGCCAATTTTTCTTGGTTTCAAAATCCCCAATTGGAGGTCCTGTAAACCCTAAAACTCAAGCATGGTGAAATCGTGTATACAGCATAAAAATGCAATTAATCATATTGGTTAGCTTGCAAACCTTTCACCGATCATGAATATATAATTAGAATGCCATGAATGTGCGTAAATATTGAAACACGATAATGAAAAAAAATGGAACAAGAGTGACTTCTGTATACCGTTTCAATGCGTTTTGATTGTTGTTTTTGATTGGAATATGATCAGTGATCTCCAGGGAAGCCAATGGAACAAGAATTGTGCTTTGAATCAACCTGTAAAGATGATTTCAGAATTGACTTTTTAAAGAAAAATTGCAAAATTGATAATGGCCTTCTTGCGCAGCTTTGCGTGTATTCTCATTAGGGTTGTGATCAGGCCTTTGTATTGAGTCTATTAGGTCAAGAAAAATAGCACAAATCCAATGCATTCATGGCTTTTGAAAATTTGATTCTTTAAGATTTTTTTCATATCTTTTTCCATGCAATTTTGTGTAAATTAGGATCCAATCAAACCAAATCTTCCCATATTTGAATGTGCACGAATTATTGAGTCTAAAACATGTGCAAAAAGATTTGTTAGGTTAAATTAAGTATTTTTCATATATTTAAATGATTTAAATGAATTAATATAAATAAAAATTCAAATAAATAAATAAAAAATGAAGAAATACTTCCCTTTGGGCCAAGTGGTCGTGCACATGTCATGGATGATGAATCATGGAAGAAAAATGGGCCCATTAGCAATTTTAGGTCATTTGAATCAATGTTGACTTTTCAAAATATCCAAAACTTTCCCAACTTCCACAAGGCATAACTTGCT
The DNA here is from genome assembly GCA_948472305.1 of Vicia faba. Taxonomy (NCBI): domain Eukaryota; kingdom Viridiplantae; phylum Streptophyta; class Magnoliopsida; order Fabales; family Fabaceae; genus Vicia; species Vicia faba. The sequence goes on from OX451738.1 coordinate 1,139,759,431, forward strand.
CAATTTTTAAGCTTTTCTCATATTCTTGGACATTTTGGAAAGGTCTTTGAGTCCTCTAACCAATGCCTTTGGTCCCATGTCATTTTGATTTACCAATCTCAAGTTATGGCCTTTGACTTAAAGTCCCTTTTTGTTGACTTTTGAAAATGACCTATAATGTTGAAATTGATAACTTTTTGTGAGAGCATTTCTTGGACTTGAAGTATGAATATGAGTTGTAGAAAATGTCTTTCTCTTCAAAATGAGCTTTGGATGGAATTTTTCTGATAATCCATGTGAAAGTTATGCCCTGGTCAATTTCAGTTGACTTTTTCAACTGTCCAAATAAGGAAACTTTTGCATCTTGATGATTTTTGAGCCAAACTTTTGAGAATCATGATCAAGCATTGATCAAATGATGTTTGTGGCTTCAAAATGATATATTGATCAAAAATTTGAACTTTTGACTGTCAAATGGCCATTTTGCCCCTACAGTTGACTGTAGTGCAATTTAGGGTTTTGACTGTGCAATTTTGAGCTGAATGTCTTGAAACTTGATATGAGGATGCTTGACCATGTTTATAGGCATGTGAGACTTGATTGGACCTTTGAAAACTTCCTTTTCTTGATCAGATTCAAAATCCTAATCTTGACTGTATAGGAGACCTTTGCACTGTGCAACCCTTGGGGAATTTTGCAGCTTTGATTTGGCAATTTCTTGAAGAATATGGGAGGGAAAATTTTGGGGTGCAACAGTTGCCCCTGTTCAATCTTCTTAGACCTGAGGATGCAGATTGGCTAACGTGCCTTTCGTAATCCGAAGGTGGAAGATGATTGAACACTAGAGTGCCCAGAAATTTGCGCTCACATAGAATCAGTGATGGTGGAATGGGCTTATAGATGCCATTTGGAGGTTGCTGGATAGGATGATGGGCTTATAGATGCCATCTAGAGACTGATCGTGTAAGAGATTCCTTAGCGAGAACCTGCATACCTGCAAAAGAAAATGAATACCTGACACGTTGCAGGAGTTGGTTTTCAGATGCTTGGTATAGATGTGTCCTGACTGGTTACAAGAGCTGAATCTAGAGCTTCACAAGATGATGAATGAACCAGAGATGGTTACTACCTTAGCATGAACAGTAAAAGAACCTTGGGTGATTTTAACTTCAACAACGCTCGTTGAGAAAAATCTTAGCGGGAGTTACCATCTTTGCAGTATCGGGAAGAGAACCATAGGCAATTATAATCTGACAGGGAATCACCTCACTCACCGTCGGAGAGGGAACTATAGGAAATTATAATCTGAAAGGAATTATCACCTCACTCACCGTCGGAGAGGGAAATATCTGGAAAGGAATTATCACCTCACTCACCGTCGGAGAGGGAAACATCTGAAAAGGACTTACCACCTCACTCACCGTCGGAGAGGGGACCATAGGAGACTATCACCTCACTCACCGTCGGAAAGGGAAACATCTGAAAAGGACTTACCACCTCACTCACCGTCGGAGAGGGAACCATAGGAGACTATCACCTCACTCACCGTCGGAGAGGGAAACATCTGAAAAGGACTTACCACCTCACTCACCGTCGGAGAGGGAACCATAGGAGACTATCACCTCACTCACCGTCGGAGAGGGAAACATCTGAAAAGGAATTACCACCTCACTCACTGTCGGAGAGGGGACCATAGGAGACTATCACCTCACTTACCGTCGGAGAGGGAAACATCTGAAAAGGACTTACCACCTCACTCACCGTCGGAGAGGGAACCATAGGAGACTATCACCTCACTCACCGTCGGAGAGGGAAACATCTGAAAAGGACTTACCACCTCACTCACCGTCGGAGAGGGAACCATAGGAGACTATCACCTCACTCACCGTCGGAGAGGGAAACATCTGAAAAGGACTTACCACCTCACTCACCGTTGGAGAGGGAACCATAGGAGACTATCACCTCACTCACCGTCGGAGAGGGAAACATCTGAAAAGGACTTACCACCTCACTCACCGTCGGAGAGGGAACCATAGGAGACTATCACCTCACTCACCGTCGGAGAGGGAAACATCTGAAAAGGACTTACCACCTCACTCACCGTCGGAGAGGGAACCATAGGAGACTATCACCTCACTCACCGTCGGAGAGGGAAACATCTGAAAAGGACTTACCACCTCACTCACCGTCGGAGAGGGAACCATAGGAGACTATCACCTCACTCACCGTTGGAGAGGGAAACATCTGAAAAGGACTTACCACCTCACTCACCGTTGGAGAGGGAACCATAGGAGACTATCACCTCACTCACCGTCGGAGAGGGAAACATTATAGTCTGATAACTTCTACTGAGTCTTCATCAGAAAAATCTGTTGGGAGTCGATTTAGCTGGACTAGAGAAGGTCTTGAAATGTGGTTGAGAATTTAACTGCCTCTTTCCTGAAAGGTAAAGGTCAGTCGTATGCGATGCATGATATGGACCATGCAATGATGTTCTCAACATAAATGAGATTTGTATGATATAATGCGTCTATGCATGCTATAATGATGTATGTGATATTTTATGAATGTATGTTTTCGTCTAGGAACGTAAATCCTTGACGGGCGCCGGGAAGTCCTATCCTGGGCTGATGTTGAAGAATAGATTTTGCTTCCGCTGGGGATGATAACTGCAAGAATACCGGTAGATGATGACTCCGTCGCGGAATAAACTTGGCAAATGGAAAATTCTGCGGGGAGAAAAGATACTCTAGCGACCATGTTGGGAAGCAATACTCTGTGGGAAGAGGGATGCCTTGCTGAGTGTTGATAGTAATTTGCTGGGGATACCCTTGTTGTTGGAAGTGTTGATGGACTTCGCTGGGGTAAGAAGACTTCGTCGAGGACGCTCTTTCCGTGGCTTTTGGCTGAGGATAACCCAGTTATATCCTGTTAAGGAAATAACTCTTTAAATCAAGCCGGACGACGCGTTCGTGCTCTATGAGGGGATAAGCTTCCAGAATCTACTGGGGGTAAGCTTATTGCTTGGGGATATGATTTCCATCTTTCCTGGGGAACTGGATTGGACTGGACTCTTGGGGAAGTTTTGATATGATGGGGAAGTGATTCCTTTGAATGTTGGTATACCACCGGGGAACAATCTTTAGACCAAGACTGCCGGGGATGCTTGTTAAGAATATATGTATACTGCTGGGGAATGTTGGGATCTGCTGGAGGATACCCAATTTCCTTAAGATTTATCAACTCTGTTTGGAGAAGAATGCACTGACTGCTGATTCTCTGGGGGATTGAGATGTACTGGTCATGTTCTTTAGCTGAACCTACCTTGGTACCTTGGAGGATAGAACAATTAGATTGCTCAGACAACTCTTTATTGCCCCTGTTTCTAATGTCACCTGCAATTGATTCCTTTGTTTCGTATGCAAATATTTATGAGTTAGCAAGCTATTGTCAATGCATATATCGCAAATTGAACCTTGGACGTTCTTCGCAAAACAAAACAGAAAAAGAAAAATACTTGGCACGTTTAACTGAAATATATTTGTATTGATTTTGAATGGCCTGTAAATAGGCGTTTTGTGTACAAGAGGCTGACGTCCTAGTAAGAGGAACGCCGCCAAACAAGAGAGTTTATACAAATTTTGTACAAAAGAAAATAAAACAGTTGTGTGAAGTGAATGATCCACTGGGTTTCAACTCTGCTATTGCCCCTATAACTCTGAGCATCTCATCACTTGATGACCTTGGTTGAAGGTGAAGCTGACTGATCGATGCCGCCTGAACTTGATGTATATACCGGATTCTGGATGCAAAGTGATCAATGAGACATAGTATTACGCTTTATCCCTAATTTTTGCCTGGACTGCCCTTTCGGGTTTTCAGTCCACCGGGATACCCATTTTTGCCCAAGCCGCCTTTTCAGGTTTTCGACTTGCCGGGTGTACAGATTTTTTCATTTTCATCCCTACATTTTGCCCGAACCCTTTTGGTTCGACGGGAAGCCCTAATTTTTGCCTAGGCATGTCAGCCTAGCGGGTCTTTTTATGCGTAGTATCTTTTTACTATGTCTGCATTGGCGGGGTGTGGAAGGTCGTCACCATCCATGTTGGTTAATATCATTGCTCCTCCTGAGAACACATGCTTAACCACAAATGGCCCTTCGTACGTAGGGGTCCATTTGCCCCTTGGATCACTCTGAGGAAGGATGATTCTCTTGATTACCAGATCCCCAACTTGATATTCCTGTGGTCTGACTTTTTTGTTAAATGCCCTGATCATCCGTTTTTGGTACGTCTGACCATGACAGATAGCAGCAAGTCTTTTTTCATCAATGAGGTTGAGCTGATCAAGTCGTGTCTGGATCCAATCATCCTCGTTCAGATTTGCATCTTTCATTATCCGGAGAGAGGGTATTTGCACTTCGATCGGCAAGACTGCCTCCATGCCATAAACCAAAGAGAAAGGAGTTGCCCCGGTTGACGTCCTAGCTGAGGTACGGTACCCATGTAAAGCGAACGGTAACATCTCGTGCCAATCTTTATAAGTTATTGTCATCTTCTGCACGATTTTCTTGATGTTCTTATTTGCTGCTTCTACAGCCCCATTCATCTTTGGTCTGTAAGGAGAAGAATTGTGGTGCTGTATCTTGAACTGTTCGCAGAGCTCAGCGATCATCTTATTATTCAGATTGGTACCGTTGTCTGTAATAATCCGCTCAGGGACGCCGTATCGACAGATCAGGTTGTGCCGAATGAACCGTGCCACTACAGTCTTGGTTACCGTAGCATAGGATGCTGCCTCAACCCACTTCGTAAAATAATCAATCGCCACTAGGATGAAGCGATTCCCATTAGATGCCGTAGGTTTAATCTCACCAATCATGTCTATGCCCCACATTGCAAACGTCCAAGGCGCAGTCAGAACATTCAGGGGAACTGGAGGAACATGCACCTTGTCTGCATAAATCTGGCACTTGTGGCATGTCCTGGAATGTTGGTAACAGTCAGCTTCCATTGTGGGCCAGTAATATCCTGCCCGTAGGATCTTCTTAGCCATAGTGTGCCCACTGGAATGTGTACCAAAGGTCCCTTCATGTAGCTCTTCCATGATTCTTTCCGCTTCAGTCTTATCCACACAACGCAGTAAGGTTGAATCATGGTTTCGCTTGTACAAGATGTCGTTGCTAAGGAAGAACTTTGCTGCGAACCTCCTCAGGAATTTCTTATCGTTGACAGATGCACCTTCAGGGTATTCCTGAGCTTCCAGATATCTCTTCACTTCATGGTACCAAGGCTTCTCAGTCACCAATTCAGTTTCGAGATCACAACAGTATGCCGGTTCGTCCAGTTTCCAGATGATGATCCGGGGAGCCTCATTATGCCATTTAACTTTTAACATAGAAGACATTGTAGCTAACGCGTCCGCTAGCTGATTCTCTTCTCTTAGAAAGTGCTCAAAGGTTATCTCTGTGAAGTGGGGGATCAGGGTCAACACACATTCTCTGTAAGGAATCAGGTTTGGATGTTTCGTATCCCACTCTCCTTTGATCTGATTGATCACAAGAGCGGAATCTCCGAAGACACTTAGAAATTTGATCCTTAGGTCGATCGCAGCTTGAAGGCCCATGATGCACGCCTCATACTCCGCCATGTTGTTGGTACAGTTGAAACACAGTCGGGCAGTGAGTGGAGTATGAGTACCTTGAGGTGATATGATAATGGCGCCGATACCATTACCCAGAGCATTGGAAGCCCCGTCAAAGTGCATAGACCATCGGGATCCTGGTTCAGGTCCTTCATCCGGTCCAGGTACTTCACAATCTGTTACTATCATGATACTTTCATCCGGAAACTCGAAGTTCATTGATTGATAGTCATCTACAGCCTGATGTGCCAAGTGGTCTGCCAATACACTCCCTTTGATGGCTTTCTGGGTTGTGTACTGAATGTCGTATTCCGTCAAGATCATTTGCCATCTTGCAATTCTCCCAAACAGAGCAGGCTTTTCGAATATGTATTTTATAGGATCCATCTTTGAGATCAACAAGGTAGTGTGAGTCAGCATATACTGTCTCAGCCGGCGAGCAGCCCATACCAAAGCGCATCAAGTTTTCTCAAGCAGTGAGTATCGGGTCTCACAGTCGGTAAACTTTTTGCTAAGGTAATAAATGGCATGCTCTTTTCGGCCAGACTCGTCATGCTGCCCCAGCACACACCCCATTGAGTTGTCAAGCACTGTCATGTATAGTATCAGAGGTCTCCCTTCAACCGGTGGCATAAGGATAGGTGGTTCTTGGAGATACTCTTTGATTTTGTCAAAGGCAGCCTGACATTCATCGTTCCAACGTACCACCTGATCTTTCTTCAGCAGCTTGAAGATTGGTTCACAGGTGGCAGTCAGATGTGAGATGAAGCGAGCAATATAATTCAGGCGTCCTAAAAAGCCTCTGACTTCCTTCTCTGTCTTATGGACTGGCATCTCTTGAATAGCTTTGACCTTAGCAGGATCCACTTGAATTCCCTTGTCACTGACCACGAAGCCTAGCAACTTCCCAGATCTTACCCCGAAGGTGCACTTGTTCGGGTTCAGTCTCAACTTGTACAGTTTCAATCGGTCAAACAACTTCTGCAGGTGATCTAGGTGTTCTTCCTCAGTCTGGGACCTTGCAATCATGTCGTCCACATACACTTCTATCTCATGATGGATCATGTCATGAAATAAAGCAACCATGGCACGTTGGTAGGTTGCCCCAGCATTCTTCAACCCGAATGGCATGACCTTGTAACAGAAGGTGCCCCATTGAGTAACAAATGTAGTCTTTTCCATGTCTTCAGGTGCCATTTTAATCTGATTGTAACCTGAAAAGCCATCCATGAAAGAGAATACTTTGTGCTGAGCCGTATTATCAACAAGGGCATCAATGTGAGGTAAGGGGAAGTCATCCTTGGGGCTGGCCCTGTTCAGATCCCTGTAATCGACACACATTCTGACCTTACCGTCCTTTTTAGGTACTAGCACCACATTAGCAACCCACTGAGGGTAAGAAGTCACTGCAAGAAACCCAGCGTCAAACTGTTTCATAACTTCGGCTTTGATCTTCTCAGACATCTCTGGACGCATCTGAAGGACTTTTTGCTTAACTGGAGGGCAGTCTTCCTTAGTTGGCAAGTGATGGACCACAATATCGGTATCCAACCCGGGCATGTCTTCGTAGGACCAGGCAAAGATCTCCATATAGTCATGTAACATTTTAGTCAACCGTTGCTTCACGCTGAGCTCTAGGTTGGCACCAATCTTTACCTCTTTCCTGTCTTCTTCAGTACCCAAGTTTACGGTTTCCACTGGCTCTTCATGGGGTTGAATTGCCCTCTCTTCCTGAAGCAACAGTCTTGCAAGCTCGCCAGGCACTTCGCAATCATCTTCACCTTCGTCTTCGGCTAAGTTGATCGGATTTTCGAAGTCATAACTGGCAGTAGCAGAGTTGTTACCAGTAAGATCCAGAGTGGATTGAAACCTGTATGAGTGAGTGTGTGTGTAAATACAGCTGTTTTGAAATATATGAAAAGGAAAGAAAGACAGAAAAGGAGCACAATATTTGCAATGCGGGAAAACGTCCAAGATTTTCATTCATGATATATGAAATGACAGTTTGTATGCCCTCACAAATAGAACCACGGTGCCTCGGGTAAGACACCGGGCCATAGAGTTTATCATTGTTTATTACAAATACCAAAAACATAGGAATTCATTACTTAGTAACAAGAGAAACAGATAAGTTGTCCTTTGCACTCCAATTGTTAGGTCCACTGTCGGTTGCCGGGTAGATCCAGCTATCAAACTCAGCTTCATCAACTTCGTCCTCGTCCCCAATAGCATTCACTCCATGAGCAGGCAGGGGAGCTGTCACTACATTGGGCTTCTCAGATGCCTCGAACTGTACCTCCTTGGCGTCAATAAGGTCCTGCAGCTTGTTCCTTAACGCCCAGCAGTCATCAGTGGCGTGCCCCGGGCTATCTGAATGGTAAGCACAACGAGCATTCGGGTTGTACTTAGGAGATGCAGTATTGGGGAACTTCGGAGCCTCCCTGACAGTCACCAAATTGGTTGAGAGCAACTGTGGCAGGATCTGCGATAGGGTCATGCTTAACCGGGTAAACTCTCTCCGAGGTCTTTCAGTCCTTTGAGGATTATTTGGCCGGGGAGCGGCAGCAGGCTTAGCAATCATTACCGCACTGACAGATTGGCGGCGCTCAGGTCTTTCTGATCTCTTAGAACCATACACGGCACTAGACTCCTTTTTGAAGGGTTTCTTCTCCGAACTAGACGATGCACCCTTCGCAATCTTTCCAGACTTCAGCCCAGCCTCAATTCTCTCTCCAGTCATAATCAAATCAGTGAACCCAGCAGAAGAATTCCCAATGAGATGGTTGAAAAATGGCCCAGATAGGGTCCCCAAGAACATGTCCACCAACTCCCGATCAGTCAATGGTGGCTGCACCCTGCCAGCCAGGTCTCTCCACTTCTGAGCGTACTCCTTAAAACCTTCACTTGCACCTAACGACATACCCTGGAGTTGGGTACGTGTGGGGGAAAGGTCGGCATTATATTGATACTGCTTATAGAAAGCAGTAGCCAACTCCTCCCAGTTACGAACCTTGGTCCCATCCAGCTGATAGAACCATTCGAGATGAGTCCCTGAAAGACTCTCCTGGAAGAAGTGGATCCATAAATTCTTATCCGCAGAGTACGGTTGAATTTTCCGAACATAGGACCTTAGATGCAGCTTGGGACAAGACGCCCCGTCATATTTGAAGAAGGATGGTGCTTTGAACTTGTGAGGGATAATCACACCAGTTGACAAACCCAGATCTCCGAAATCCAGCCCCGGTACCTGTTGAACCTCCATAGCCTTCAACCTATCCTCCAGTTGCTTGTATTTGTCGTCTGCAGGAGGGTACTGCTCTTCATCAAAATCAGTCTCGTTGTCGGAGACTACCGGACTAGGAACCCTTGCTTCTGCCTGAGAAGGACTCTTGCCAACAGAAGAACCAGCCTCTTCATGCTGCAGAGTATTGCCAAACCTTCGGCCCGAGTTGAACAGAACAGTTCTTCTCTTCTTCTTCTTCTCCTTCTTCAGGAGAATAGCCTTCAGTTCTTCTTGGCCCTGGGCCAGACCCTTGATTAATTCCTGGAATTGTGCATTCTGCACCTGAAGAGCCTTGATTGATGTCTCAGTTGATGCAGAGTCGGGATTCATGATGCTGAAATAAACAGCGAAGAACTGTAAGCAACCTGAAAAGAGAAAAAACCTGCTATGCACATGATGAATGAGATGTGTTCATGCAATGCATTCAAGGGTTCGAAAATTCAACTTTGTTGTAGACAAAAAGGAACACACGTTATCATTAAAGAAATCATTGTTTAATACATCAAAGCCTCATGGGCAAAAGTGCAAAAATCAAATCAATCCCAAAATATGCTGCGCATCCTCTTTGGAGCTATGTAAGTGTTGAGATTCCTCTCCTCATGCAACAGGCGGGTGAGCTCCAAGACCTTCTTTTCACTGGCATGTAGACTAGTCTCAAGAGAATTCCTTTCCTCCTTAAGCTGGATCCAGCTCTTCTGCATCTCTTCCCAGGATGTGGGCATATCAGGGTGCTGAATAGTGTAGGACACTTCCCCTTCCAGGACTGGTTCTTTGATTACTGGGAGCATATGGGGATAAGGCATCACTAACTTCTGGGAGCGGGCTCGTACCCACTTGAGATAAGGTTCCAACGGGATGGAATTCCTGTGCCCCAGTGTCTTGCTGTCTATCCTACTTGGCATCCTCCAGGCTCTGATGAATCTCTGGCGAAGTCCTTGAGTATCATTGTCGAAGTCAAAAACTATGTCAGGAATTAACATGTCATGAGGACCATCCCTCCGAGCATAACCAAATTGTCTCCAAGCCAGGCATGGGCTATAAGTAATACCTCCTCTGATTCCAAGTAAAGGAACATTAGGGTACTCCCCACAACGATCAATGATAGTGACATCTTCTCTGGACCTAGGGCACCAATGTATATCTGCATGTGTAAGAGTCATCAACCGTTGTGACCATCTCAAACCCCGCTCATTCTTCAAGACTGATTGTGGAAGGTGCGAAATAAACCACCTTCCCAGGAGAGGAGTGCAACACATAAGGACACCTCTTTTTCTCATGGTTCAAGTGTAACATGAGTGAAGGATGTCCCCCAGCAACGTAGGTATAGGATTCCTGGACATAAAGATCTGGACAGCACTGATATCAATAAGCTGATCTGGGTTAGGGAACAACACCAAACCATAGACAAGGAGGGCCACAACCTCTTCAAAAGCTTGCAAGTCAAGGGAGTTCCAACATTCAAGGGCCTTTTCAAACAGAAACCTGGCTAAGAACCCTTTGATACCACTTCTAACTTCCCAATGTCCCTTGAGGTCAGATGACTGCAGGTGCAAGGCTTTAGCAATCTCTTCAAGCTTAGGTTCCTTTTCTGTACCGTTGAAGGGTAGCTGATCAAGGATAGGGATCTTCAGGAGCCGGGAGAACTCCTCCAATGTAGGTACCAACTGATAATCCAAGAAGGTGAAGCAGTGATGCAGAGGGTCAAAGAATTGGAACAGGACCTTGATCATATCTTCCTCAATGTTGGTGTTGACCAAGCTGATGAGGCTTCCATGCCTTTCACTGAATGAAGAGTTCTCAGGGATCCTGGATATAAGCTCCTTAAGCTGAGGAGGGACCCTTACAAGACTGACTTGAATTGTCTTTCTACGAACAGTTTCCATGTCCTACAAAACAAGAACAAAGATGAAAATCTGAACCCCTGAAATGGTTAGTCAATGCATATGATGCTGGATGATGTCATGATGCTATGATTAAACACACCACAGATATTTATAAAGACAAACATGTAAGGCACACAAGGCACACAAGACAAGCCTTTAAGGTTTCAGGCCAGCATGGGGTCTGGGTAGTACCCTCTTGAAGTTGGTGGGTTCAACCTGTCCTAATCAAAGTAACCGGGTTCTAAGGATCCCAATATCACGGGATTGCTTTCATTGTTCATCGTTTCGATTTAGCCACTGAACTGGCGACCGAAATATTCCAGGAAAGCAACCCTCAATTGAGTGTAGTATCGAGTATCAACCAACCTCGGACTGCACCAAAGTCAGTTATCTCACTACCCTAAAGAGGCCAAGATAGTTCAATTAAGGTTCCTAAGGTCTGTTGATGCTTCACGACACACGCGGAGGCCACGTACTCTCCTTGACTGAACTCAAGGGTTACCGGTACACACCAAAGTGCCACATCAACGTAGCAGACTGCTTCAACCATGTCGGTATACCCCGCACAGTTCCCTCACAGCCTTGTTGCTACTTTCTAAGAAGGTATCCCCCAGATCCGGGTTAGGATCTATAGAACTCCCAAGACAGTCCCACAATAATAAATCAAGCAAGTCAATACAATTGAAAACACAGTTATGAACTAGCCCTAAGGTACACCTCACTTTTATAAGAGTCCCCAGCAGAGTCGCCAGTTCTGTGATCGGTGGATCTGGAACTGACTGTTTAACGCTGGTTCGCGAAATTTCGCGGAAGCAAGAGTCGCCACCGTCTTTTATTTTCTCCAAATGGAAAGGACAAAAGCACAGAAAAATTCCTTAAAGAGATTGCTCTCGGTTCGGGAGGTAGATTATAGAAAGGGAAGGTGTTAGCACCCTTTCTATCCATGGTTATCCATGGGCTCTTATATACTTGCTCATTGTGTTTTCAAAAATGGTTTGTTTGCTTTTCAACTGTGGGTTTTAAAAAGTTTCTTTGAAAATTCCAGTTCGACTCTTGTATCGGTCCTCAAGAGTGTTTGAAAAATTGCTTTCGAAAGCTTTTTGAAAATGTGTTGGTGTGAAAAGTATTTTTGAATTTGTTTTTAAATTTAGAGCAAGTATCTACGAGAACCTACCTACCCTAAGGAATTCGTCTGTGTAAATGTCCTTTAAAGTAGTGCCATCCCACCATTGAGAGGTAGGTAGCACCACCGTTGGAGGTGTTCGGGTCAATTCGAGGTTCGGGACATGGTGATCACCAGAGCAATGGGAAGACACCTTAGAAGCTACCCTCATGCCAGGTTCCCGGATCATGAGGACTTACTAAGACATCCTCTACTCGACGATCACCTTTCGAGGCAAGGCAACAGTGAGGCGTACCCTAGGGGTGATGTGTGCGATTTGTGTGTCGTTTTCATTTGCATTTATCTTGTCATGTTATTGGTGTTCTACGCTTGTTTTTATTTAGACATTCATTCTTGCATGCTTTTGATTAACAGTTAAAAATATTTGCGAGGAAAAGTAAATCTAAAGCTATTACAAATGGCGCGGGTCCACATCGCCAAAATTAACCAGGACCCGATTTGACAGAAAAGTAAAGAAATTAAAAGTGCGAGAAGTAATTACAAGGCTTCGGGAGAGGTACATAATTATTTAAGCAAAATAAAATAAATATGCGAAATAAGAATTAAATCGAAACGAGGGCGTTGGACCCTTTTTGCCAAATGTTAAAATTACATGAATTAATTAATTAAGAAAAGAAATTGTTTTTGTTTTTTGGTATTTTTATGTATTTTAAGATTTAATAGAAAAAAATTAATTGCAATTAAACGCTAACCCTAATTCTATTTTATTTTAATTTGTTTAAGAAAATATTGAATTTTTAACCTAAATTAAACCCTAATTAATTTACATGCAAATTTGATTATGAGAGTAAATAAATTAAGTAATATTATTATGAAAAAGAAAAATTAAAAAGGAATAAAACATTAATTAAACCTAGTTCTACATTTTTTAGATTTTATTATGAAAAGAATTAAAATTGCAATCTAATTTAAAGCTAAATAATTTACATGCATTTATTTATGAAAATATTAAAACAAAAATATTTATTATTTAATTCTTTTTTTTTTTTGATTTTATGATGTTTTTTTGTATTTTGTGAAAATATTTAATTAAATTGGACAGTAATTAAAAGAAAAATAAAAATTATAATAAGAATAGAAAAAATAGAGAAAATTAAAGGAAATTGCAAACCAAGGGGGTGGTAGTCCCCAAAGTGGAGGTGTAATCTTGAATAATCTGGCCCAATAATTTGAGTCCATTTGACTTTTCCAATTAGCATGCTGAAGCGTTGACTAGGGTGTAGCGTATTCTCCAACTCTCAGCCTTTGATCTGATTCCAATATGCACGTGGATGGATAGATGATGAAGGAACATGATGCGTCTGCAGCCTTGAAGCGCATGGGAATTGTTATTGAAAAAATAATATGGAAACATGTAAGACCTGGGGCTCGAACCCAGGTCATGCACCTCACCAGCCAACGCGCTTGCCAACCGTGCCAATTTGCTTATCTGTATATTAAATAATCCAAGAACAATATAATAAGAAAGTAACGGTTAGTGGTGGTTAGCGCGCGAAATTTAAACAAGCCAATCAGCGTGTGCCACGGATTCGTCTTCTCCACCTTCCTGAAACACAAAACATTTAGGCCACGGTTTTATATATGTTCTCTTAGGCAGCTTATGGGAAAATAGCGATTAGGTCCATAGGGTTCATAAATTGAGCGCGAGTGTTGGTTTCCATTCGTCCAGACTTGCTGATTACAACCATGGTACTCTTGAAGGCCAATTTTTCTTGGTTTCAAAATCCCCAATTGGAGGTCCTGTAAACCCTAAAACTCAAGCATGGTGAAATCGTGTATACAGCATAAAAATGCAATTAATCATATTGGTTAGCTTGCAAACCTTTCACCGATCATGAATATATAATTAGAATGCCATGAATGTGCGTAAATATTGAAACACGATAATGAAAAAAAATGGAACAAGAGTGACTTCTGTATACCGTTTCAATGCGTTTTGATTGTTGTTTTTGATTGGAATATGATCAGTGATCTCCAGGGAAGCCAATGGAACAAGAATTGTGCTTTGAATCAACCTGTAAAGATGATTTCAGAATTGACTTTTTAAAGAAAAATTGCAAAATTGATAATGGCCTTCTTGCGCAGCTTTGCGTGTATTCTCATTAGGGTTGTGATCAGGCCTTTGTATTGAGTCTATTAGGTCAAGAAAAATAGCACAAATCCAATGCATTCATGGCTTTTGAAAATTTGATTCTTTAAGATTTTTTTCATATCTTTTTCCATGCAATTTTGTGTCAATTAGGATCCAATCAAACCAAATCTTCCCATATTTGAATGTGCACGAATTATTGAGTCTAAAACATGTGCAAAAAGATTTGTTAGGTTAAATTAAGTATTTTTCATATATTTAAATGATTTAAATGAATTAATATAAATAAAAATTCAAATAAATAAATAAAAAATGAAGAAATACTTCCCTTTGGGCCAAGTGGTCGTGCACATGTCATGGATGATGAATCATGGAAGAAAAATGGGCCCATTAGCAATTTTAGGTCATTTGAATCAATGTTGACTTTTCAAAATATCCAAAAATTTCCCAACTTCCACAAGGCATAACTTGCTCAATTTTTAAGCTTTTCTCATGTTCTTGGACATTTTGGAAAGGTCTTTGAGTCCTCTAACCAATGCCTTTGGTCCCATGTCATTTTGATTTACCAATCTCAAGTTATGGCCTTTGACTTAAAGTCCCTTTTTGTTGACTTTTGAAAATGACCTATAATGTTGAAATTGATAACTTTTTGTGAGAGCATTTCTTGGACTTGAAGTATGAAGATGAGTTGTAGGAAATGTCTTTCTCTTCAAAATGAGCTTTGGATGGAATTTTTCTGATAATCCATGTGAAAGTTATGCCCTGGTCAATTTCAGTTGACTTTTTCAGCTGTCCAAATAAGGAAACTTTTGCATCTTGATGATTTTTGAGCCAAACTTTTGAGAATCATGATCAAGCATTGATCAAATGATGTTTGTGGCTTCAAAATGATATATTGATCAAAAATTTGAACTTTTGACTGTCAAATGGCCATTTTGCCCCTACAGTTGACTGTAGTGCAATTTAGGGTTTTGACTGTGCAATTTTGAGCTGAATGTCTTGAAACTTGATATGAGGATGCTTGACCATGTTTATAGGCATGTGAGACTTGATTGGACCTTTGAAAACTTCCTTTTCTTGATCAGATTCAAAACCCTAATCTTGACTGTATAGGAGACCTTTGCACTGTGCAACCCTTGGGGAATTTTGCAGCTTTGATTTGGCAATTTCTTGAAGAATATGGGAGGGCAAATTTTGGGGTGCAACAATATGCAAGAGCTAACCCTATTCCAAGACATGAAAAATTTTTGCAAGAACATCATATGCAACATTGAAAAAAAGTGAAAAAACTCAAAAACTGTTTTCTGATTTACAGTCCAATTCAGAGAAGGTTGTTGATTCCAATCCCTTGCTGAGAGTTCCCTGAACGTGTTGCAACCACTTTCCAGCTCTCATACTCAAAGAAACGGTAAAACAAAGTCAGGGTTTGATCAAATATATTCTTAATCGAAATCTAATTTACACGCATCATTAACATGTTTTGCTTGTTGATTTGTATTACTGACATCTCCCTGAAGCTTTTGGTATAATTGAATTGTGCTGAAACTGCCTAAATCAAAATCTACCATGGGCGATATCTAGGGTTCCAATGTTCAAAAATTAGGGCTTTGCGTATGCTGTAAAATTAGACTTCAAGCCATATATGGACAAATTCGTTGCCACAAGATGAATCAAATGAAACCCTCGCGCTCAATTTATGTGATCCACAGGGCTATTCGCTATTTTCTGGACTTTTGCTTTGTGGGGGTTTAAAACCCCCGCTATCTTATTCATAGTTGCAGGTGAAACGAAGAAGAAGCACGCGTGGCATTATGTGACTGGGGAATTCAAATGTTAGCGCGTTTTTTTTTAATGTTTCAGCATAACTGGCTTTTTCATATATTATATTTACTGTCCATTATATGTACAAACGCGCTTGGTAGCTCAGATGGTGGAGGACGTGTCTTGCAAGCATAGGGACCTGGGTTCGATTCCCAGGTCCCCTCATATATTCTTCATATTTTTCTTAACACTTTCAGGTGCAGCGCTTCTCAAACGTTCCATGATACACCCTCACGCGTTGGCTTGCCAGATGGTCTTGATCAATAATCCAAGGGCCACAGAATGAATTCCATGGTATGCTCCAGTCAATGAGCGTGCATCCAATCTGAAAAGTCAACAAGGCCTTGTCTTCAATGGGCCAAAATTCCTCACAAACACCTCCACATGGGCCTGACACCCCCCCTTGGTTTGCATGTTTTTTCAATTTAATTTTCTTTTCTTTCTAATTCTTTTTAATTGTTTTAATTGTTTTTATTATTTCACCTCAAATTAATTTTCCTAATAAAAATCAGAAATCAAAAAATTGTAAATATATTTAATTATTATTAATTTCACCACTAATTTATTTTTGTAAATAAACTCTAATAACTAACTTAGGTTAATTTAGGTTTAAAATTCGATCTTTTTCTTAATAAATAAAACTCTATAGAATTAGGTTTTGATTCTTTTTTTATCATTATTATTATCACTATTTATTATTAATCATCATTATTAATTATTATTATTTTTTTGTATATAAACATGTAAATTAATTAATTAGTCTAAATTAGGTCAACTTTGACGTTTTATTAATAATTAAAATAATTTAGAACTAGGGTTTCACTAATTTTAATTTTAATTCCTTTTTCTTTATTTCCATAATAAATACAAAAACACAAAAAACATTTTCTTTCCTTTAAATAATTAATTAGACTTTAATTTAATTTAATTTCTCAAAAGGGCCCAACACCCTCGGACGTCCTAGTTTTAATTCCTTTTGCGCACTATTTTATTATTGATTATTATGTAACTGTTCAAGGATGTAATAGTAATTAGGTTTATCGTTTTCCTTTTACTTTCCGCATTTTTATCAAAAACGGGTCTTTGTATTTTGACGATGTATAGACATGCGCCTTGTAATAGCGTAGCTTTTACCTTTCCGTATTTTAATTTCTCGCACTCCTAAATTCTAAATTGCATGCAAGAATGTATGGTAATTAAAAACAACGCATAGCTCACAATGCCCTGACCCAAGATAAATATAAACTGAAAACAATACACAATACACACACCACTTCTAGGGTACGCCTCACTCGTTGCCTTCGAAACGTGGTCGTCAAGTATAGGACGTTTTAGCGGTCGCTCTTATGTCCAAGATCCAGTTGCCTCAAAATAGTTGCCTCGAAACAGTTGCCTCGAAATGGTTGCCTCGGATTAAAAAAGGATCTAGGACATTAGGGTAGCTTCTAAGGTGTCCTACTGTTGCTTCGGTGACCACACTGTCCCTACAATCGAATTGACTCGAACACCTCCAACGGTGGTGCTACCTACCTCTCAATGGTGGGATGGCACTACCTTAAGGACTTTTACACAGCCTAATTCCTTAGGGTAGGTAGATGACTCATGGATGCTTGCTCTCTTCAAAAACAAATCAAAACAATCTTTTTACACTGACACTTTCAAAAGCTTTCAAAGCAAATTTTTCAAACACTTTTGAGGACAGATACAAGAGTCATTCAGAAATCTTTCAATGAAACTTTTTTCAAACCCACTCACATTTTGAAAAGCAAACAAATTTTGAAAACATAAGAGCAAGTATCTAAGAGCCCATGGATAACCATGGATAGAAAGGGTGCTAACGCCTTCCCTTTCTATAAATCTACCTCCCGAACCGAGAAACATTCTCATAAGGAATTTTGTTGTGCTTTTGTCCTGTCCATGTTGGGGAAAATAAAAGACGTTGGCGACTCTTGCTTCCGCGACATTTCGCGAACCAGCTTCAAACAGTCGGTTCTATTTCCACCGATCACAGGCATCAAGATATCTATCTGTACCTTCAACCTGTCAGCAATCATCTTTCTTGATTTGTAAGAGAATGATTATGTTCAAATGCATATGCCTATTTAACAAAACATTGGACATTTCTCAAATAAAACATAAGTGTGAAAAAGAAAAAGAAGACAAAGCAAATTTCTGTATTTGGAAAAGTATTTGTATTAACTTTTTATGAGTATCTTTGTACAAAGGAGACAGACATCCTAGTAAGAGGATATTGCCGTAAACATTTGAAAAATTTATACAAAAGGAAAGAGAGCTATGTGTAACAATTCCATGGGATTCCCATTCTGCTATAGCCTTCACAACTCTGAATATCTTGCCCATTCGCTGCTTCGTCCGCCGATGATTGGATTGATCAGAAACTCGGAGCTTGTTGATAAAGAGATTGTTCTTTAAAGTGATCCGACGAGACATAGTCATACGCTTCAATTCCCTAACTTTTGCCTGAATCACCCTTTCGGGTTTTCAATCCACCGGCAAACCCTTTTTTGCCCAAGTCTCCCTTTCGGGTTTTCAACTTGCCGGGTGTACAGATTTTTTTTGTTTTATCCCTAATTTTTGCCTGAACCGCCCTTTCAGGTTTTCGGTTCACCGGGATGCCCATTTTTGCCCAAGTCTCCCTTTCGGGTTTTCGACTTGTCGGGTTATTTTATGCGTAGTATCTTTTGACTATGTCTGTGTTCGCAGGGTGTGGCAAATCGTCACCGTCCATGGTTGCCAGAATCATTGCACCACCAGAGAAGATGCTCTTGATTACAAATGGTCCTTCGTAAGTAGGAGTCCATTTTCCCCTGGGATCACTTTGTGGCAAGATGATCCGCTTGATCACAAGATCTCCGACTTGATATACTTGACATCTGACTTTCTTGTTGGAAGCCTTGATCATCCGTTTTTGGTACGTCTGACCATGGCAAACAGCAGTGAGTCGCTTCTCATCGATCAAATTGAGTTGATCAAGTCGGGTCTGAATCCAATCGTCTTCACTCAAACCAGAGTCCTTCATAATCCTTAAAGAAGGAATCTGAACTTCCATGGGTAGGACAGCTTCCATGCCATATACCAAAGAAAATGGGGTTGCCCATATTGAAGTACGTGTCGTGATACGGTACCCATGCAGAGCAAACGGTAACATCTCATGCCAATCCTTGTAGGTAACCGTCATTTTCTGAATGATCTTCTTGATGTTTTTGTTCGGAGCTTCAACAGCACCGTTCATCTTCGGCCGATAGGGAGATGAATTGTGATGATAAATCTTGAACTGTTTGCATAGAGCAGTGATCATAGTATTGTTCAGATTTGTACCGTTGTCTGTGATGATCCTGTCGGGGACACCATACCGGCATATGAGGTTCTGCTTGATGAAGCGGGCAACCACATTTTTTGTAACAGAGGCGAAGGAAGCTTCTTCGACCCACTTGGTAAAATAGTCAATAGCGACCAGGATGAAGCAATGTCCATTGGATGTCGTGGGCTTGATCTCTCCAATCATGTCAATGCCCCACATTGCGAATGGCCAAGGAGCTGTCAGAATGTTGAGAGGAACATGAGGAATATGTATTTTGTTGGCATAGACTTGACATTTGTGGCAAGTACGGGAATGTTGATGGCAATCAGCTTCCATGGTAGACCAGTAATAGCTTGCCCTTAGAATCTTCTTAGCCATCGTATGTCCGCTCAAGTGGGTGCCAAATGTGCCACTGTGTATCTCATTCATGATTAACTCTGCTTCAACTTTGTCTACACATCAGAGTAAAACACAATCATGGCTGCGCTTATAAAGGATTCCATTTCTCAGGAAGAACTTGGCAGCAAATCTCCTTAAGAACTTTTTGTCATTGACGGAAGCTTCTTCGGGATATTCTCTAGTCTGGAGATACCTTTTGATTTCATGAAACCAGGGTTGTTCCACTACTTCTTCGGTATTAATCTCATGACAATGCGCAGGTTCATCCATTCGCTCGATGGTGATTTGGGGAGCCTCGTTATCCCAATTGAGTTTAAACATGGAAGACATTGTAGCCAGAGCATCTGCTAGCTGATTTTCTTCTCGCGGGAAGTTCTCGAAGGTGATCTGCTCGAAATGAGGCAACAATGTTAAGACATGTTCTTTGTATGGGATAAGATTAGGATGTTTGGTATCCCACTCTCCTTTGATTTGACTGATAACCAAAGCCGAGTCCCCAAATACGATCAAAGATTTGATCCCCAAGTCTATAGCAGCCTTGAGACCAAAGATGCAAGCTTCATATTTGGCCATGTTGTTGGTACAGCTGAAACAAAGTTGGGCCGTGAAAGGTGTATGGCAACCTTCTGGGGAAATGAGTACCGCACCGATACTGTTTCCGAGTGCATTTGAAGCACCATCAAAGTACAGGGTCCATCGGGATCCTTGTTCAGGTCCGTCATATGGTCTGTTACCTTCAACGTTGTCCAATGTCATGATGTCCTCGTCCAAGAAGTCGAATCTCATGGATTGATAATCTTCGATAGCTTGATGAGCTAGATGGTCAGCTAGTACACTCCCTTTTATAGCTTTTTGGGTAGTATACTGGATGTCATACTCGGTCAGGATCATTTTCCATCTAGCGATTCTTCCAGATAAAGCAGGCTTCTCGAAGATATACTTGATCGGGTCCATTTTGGAAATCAGCAAAGTGGTATGAGTCAACATATACTGCCTTAGTCGGCGAGCAGCCCATACCAAAGCGCAGCAAGTTTTCTCGAGCAGTGAGTAGCAAGTCTCACAGTCGGTAAACTTTTTGCTAAGGTAATAAATGGCATGCTCTTTTCGACCAGACTCGTCATGTTGGCCCAGTACACACCCCATTGAGTTGTCCAAAACAGTCAGATACATGATCAGCGACCTTCCTTCAACGGGTGGCATCAGAATAGGAGGTTCTAGCAGATACTCCTTGATCTTATCAAAAGCAATTTGACAATCATCGTTCCATTCGACTACCTGATCTTTCTTTAATAGTTTGAAAATTGGCTCACAAGTAGACGTCAGGTGAGAGATGAATCTGGCGATATAGTTCAAGCGTCCCAAGAATCCTCTAACCTCCTTTTCAGTACGGGGGGCAGGAATTTCTTGTATAGCTTTCACTTTTGCTGGATCGACCTCAATGCCTTTGTTGCTGACAATAAACCCCAGGAGTTTACCAGACCTAACTCCAAAAGTGCACTTACTTGGATTCAGCCTGAGTTTGTATTCCTTCAACCTGGCAAACAGCTTATGCAAATGTTCAAGGTGTTCCTCTTGTGTGTGTGATCGAGCTATCATGTCGTCTACGTAAACTTAGATCTCATGATGTATCATATCATGAAACAAAGCTACCATGGCGCGCTGATAAGTTTCCCCTGCGTTCTTCAGTCCGAACGGCATCACCTTGTAGCAGAAGGTACCCCATTGTGTAACAAAGGTTGTTTTCTCCATGTCCTCGGGGGCCATTTTAATCTGGTTGTAGCCCGAGAATCCGTCCATGAAGGAAAAAACCTTGTGCTGAGCCGTGTTGTCAATCAAAATGTCGATATGTGGTAGCGGAAAATCATCTTTAGGGCTAGCCCTGTTCAAATCCCGATAGTCCACACACATTCTGACCTTGCCGTCTTTTTTAGGAACGGGCACAATGTTAGCAACCCATTGCGGATAGGATGTAACAGCCAGAAAGCCAGCGTTGAATTGCTTCATTACTTCAGCTTTAATCTTCTCAGACATGTCGGGCCTCATTCGGAGGACTTTTTGCTTGATCGGTGGACAGTCCTCTCTTGTAGGGAGACGGTGAACCATGATGTCTGTGTCTAACCCTGGCATGTCTTCATAAGACCAGGCGAAGATTTCAACGTATTCATTTAACAGCTGTATTAAGCGCTCCTTGACACTTGGTTCCAGATTGGCACCCACTTGTACTTCTTTCTTGTCTTCCTCTGTTCCTAAGTTGACAGTTTCCAACAACTCTTCATGAGGCAAGATGGCCCTCTCTTCTTGTTGTAGAAGTCTGGCTAACTCTCCCGGTACTTCACAATCTTCGTCGTCTTCGCACTCAGCCTGATTGACCAAATCTTCAGAGTTTTTGAAGGATAAAATAGAATAGTCACCCATGGAATCCGGAGTGGATGGGTACCTGCATTTGTGAGTGTGGGTGTGTGTAAGGGATAGCCATCCATAAACAAACAAAAACACAGTAGTTTATAAATGAAAAACGTCCAATGATTCATTAAACATGGCATATGGTTATGAAGAGAATCAAGCCCTTACAAATGGACCTACATGCCCCGGGCAAGGCATGAGGTGAAAAAGTGTGCAGATTGTTTTAGTAATTATTACAGACCAACAGGAAATGTTCGAAAGGTAAATTACTGATTGATGAAAGTAATGGGAACGAAGTCTTTCGCCTCCCAGTTGTTCAGCCCTCCTTCAATGGTTGGGAAGATCCACTCTTCAAAGTTGGCCTCTTCGTCTTCGTCTTCTAAAGCATTGATTCCATGAGGAGAAATCTTGATGGGTGTCCTTTCAATTTTGGAGTGACGCATAGCCTTTTGCCCCGCAGCGGTAAACCCCAACCCAAACTTGTCTGTCTTGTGGGTGAAGTCAGGTAACTGTCCCCAAACTGAGCTCTTTCCCTCCTTAATTGCAGCTTTTGCGTCTTTCAGAGATGCCATCCTGGCCACCTTCTTGGGTACCTCAGCTACTGCCTTTGCTACTGCCACCTCGGGAGAAACTTCCTCAAAGTGTTGAAAGGGTGTTTCGATGAATTCGCCATCCACTTCCACATACCGAAAGGAATTCAGATGACTGATCATGTACTCCTCCTCACCGTGTACAGTTATGATTTTTCCCTTAACAGGGTATTTCAGCATCTGATGTAGAGAAGAAGTGACTGCCCCAGCATTATGTATCCACGGTCTTCCTAGCAAGCAAGAGTAAGATGGGCGGATGTCCATCACATAGAAGTTTGAGTGGAACACTTAAGTGCCTACCTTGATGGGAATGTCGACCTCCCCATGCACTATCATTTTAGACCCGTCAAAGGCCCTGACAATGATATTACTTGGTTTCAGCTCCAAGCCTTCACAATCCAATCGGTCCAGAGCTTTCTTAGGCAGCACATTTAGGGAAGAACCAGTATCGACCAAGACATGGGCGAGAGTGGTTCCTCGGCATTCAACCGACACATGCAATGCGTCATTGTGCTTTCTTCCCTTCGGAGTCAGGTCAGCATCAGAGAAACCCAGGCCGTTGTCGGCGGTAAGGCTGGCTACACAATCCTGGAATTGATCAGCTAAGGTTTCTTGGGGCACGTGGGCTGTCTTCAAAAACCTTATCAAAGCTTTGGCATGAGCCTCCGAACAAAGCAGCATGGCCAACATGGAGATCTTCGAGGGGGTTTGCCCCAGTTACTCCACCATATCATAATCACTCTTCTTGATTATTTTCAGAATCTCCTCCATTTCTTTTTTAGAGGTCTCAGGGATGACCAATGGTTGAGCCCTCGTCCTGACGATCTCTTCTTGGATCCCTTTCCCTTTATCAGCAGCAGCAGAAGGGACAACCACAGGAGTAACAGCTTCTTCAATCATTGGAGTTCTTGCAGATAGTTTTACTGGTGCAGGGGTATCCTTGGGAACAGCTGAGGGTCCAAAGATTGCCTTTGGAGGGGCAATCTCTAGAGAAAAAATTCTTCCACTTCGGGTAATTTTGCTCGTACCGGCAATGTTTCCAATGTCGGCAGTTTCTTCGTCAGAGGTCTCTTCAGTTATCTCAATTTGTTTAACACCGTGGTAGTAGATTTCTCCACCATAATTCCACGGTATTGATTTGTCAGATTTGTATGGGACGGGCCCAGGCATGGTTATCTTCAAGGGTACTGTCTTCGGAGCGGATGTAATCTTAACAGGCCTTTTGGGGACCTTGGAAAGATTGGCGGAAATGGTTATTATTGAAACTTCATTGATAGGAGTTGGAGTAACAGGAGTCTTTTCGAAAAGAATTTCTTAGTTGTCCATTAGGCGTTGGATGCCTAACTTCAACAGTGGACAGTCGGTTGGTAAGGAGGAACAAAGGTAGCAATCTTCTTTACAACCTGGGAAAATCCCAGCTTTCAGCAAATTCAGCTTGATTGTCAGTAGTGGAGTTATCAGATCATCAACAGTAGAAACAAATAGATCTTCTTCAACAGCATGGACATTGCGACCATGCTTTGGCATTGGAGCGGAGATTACATTCGGCTTCTCAGGGGCGTAGAACTCAACCTCCTTAGCATCTATCAAATCCTGAATTTTATTCTTAAGCGCCCAGCAATCGTTGGTGTCATGCCCGGCGCTGACAGAATGATAGGCACATTTTGCGTTGGGATGATAATGTGGGGAAGTGGTATTCACAACCTTTGGCGCCTCTCTAATATTGGTGAGATTTAGCTTCAACAAATGGGGAAGAACTTGTGCAGGCGTCATGTTGATGCGGGTGAACTTCCGTTGTGGCCGTTCTACCCGTTGTTGATTAGGTCTAGACTGATTGTTACGAGGCTGATCATTTGACGAATTTTGAATCATCACGGCCCCTACAGTCGGCCGACGCTCAATTCTTCTCAATCCTTTCTGAGAGTATATAACAGTTGCTTCCTTCTTGGCCATGAATGGTTTTTTAACAATTGTGGAGGCAGAGGCATCCCTTTGAATCTTCCCACTCTTAATACCAGCTTCCACCCTTTCGCCAGTCAGAATCAATTCAGTAAACCCTACAGAAGAGATCCCGATCAAATGGTTGAAGAAAGGGCCAGATAGGGTCCCCAAGAACATATCAACTAGCTCCCTGTCTGAAAGCGGTGGTTGTACTCTTCCGGCCAAGTCACGCCATTTCTGGGCGTATTCTTTGAATCCCTCATTTGAGGCCATCCCCATACCTTGTAGCTGAGTACGGGTTGGCGCCAAGTTGGCGTTGTATTGATACTGGAGATAGAAGGCAGCTGCCAAGTCTTCCCAGTTATGCACCTCTGACCTCTCAAGCTGGTAAAACCAATCTAGTTGTGTACCAGACAGGCTGTCCTGGAAGAAGTGTACCCAAAGATTTCTATCGGATGAATGAGGTTGAATTTTTCTGACATACGACCTCAGATGCATCTTCAGGCAAGACAGACCGTAGTATTTTGCAAAAGTTGGCACCTTAAACTTTGGAGGGATCACAATCCCAGCAATCAATCCCAATTATTCAAAATCTAGCCCAAGAACCCTTTGCAGCTCCATGGCTGCCAGTCTATCCTCCAGGTTTTTATATTTGTCGTCCGCTGGCGAGTATTGCTGCTTTGAGTAATCTTCATCTTCCTCAACCTCTTCCTCTTCAGCCTCGGATTCAGAAGGTAATGCAGCTCCTTTTCCTTTGCCGGTCCCCTCGTCAGATGTGGAGGGGAATTCAAGAACTCTCCTAGCTTCATTCTCAAATCTTCTTCCCAGTGTAGCTACCCCAACTCTTTTCTTTTTCTTTTTTCCTTTTTCTTGCTCTTTATTCCCTAACAGTGCTTTAAGATCCTCCTGACCCTTTGCCAAGGTCATAAGGAGTTGTTGAAACTGCGAGTTTTGTTCCTGCAGATCTCTGACCGTCTGCTCAATATCCATCTTACTGAAATAAACAGCAAAAAGATAAGGAAACCTGGTGTGAAGACCTGTTTATGCATATGATGAATGATATGTTTATTCATGTAATGCATTCAAGGATTTAGAAATTCAAAGTTGTTGCAAACAAAAAGAACACACGTCATATTAATAAGAAGAAATTTTGTCAGTACATAAATGCCCCATGGGCCAAATATTACAAAAACTTCTTAAGGTAAAAAGACGTTACGCATCCTCTTTGGTGCGATGTAAGTGTTGAGGGTCTCCTCCTCGTGAAGTCGGAGGGTAAGCTCCAAAACCTTCTTCTCACTGGCGTAGAAGCTGGCTTCAAAAGTATCCCTTTCTTCCTTGAGTTGGATCCAACTCTTTTGCATTTCCTCCCATGATGTTGGCATGTCAGGATGTAGGATGGTGTATGGAACCTCTCCTTCCTTAACAGGCTCTTTGATCAAAGGGAGAGTGTGAGGGTAAGGCATCATAAGACTATGGGCTCGGGTTCGTACCCACTTGAGGTAAGGCTCAAGAGGGATGGAGTTCTTGTGTCCCAGTGTCTTGCTATCTACCTTGTTAGGCATCCTCCAAGCTCTGATGAATCTTTGGCGAAGTCCTTGCGCATCGTTGTCGAAGTCAAAAACTAGGTCAGGAATCAGCATGTCATGAGGGCCATCCCTCCGAGCGTATCCAAATTGTCTCAAAGCTAGACATGGGTTGTAGGTAATGCCTCCCCTAATGCCAAGTAATGGAACATTAGGGAACTCACCACAACGATCGATGATGATGACATTTTCTCTGGACCGAGAACACCAATGTACATCAGAATGTGTGAGGGTCATTAATCGTTGTGACCACCTTAAGCCTTGTTCATTCTTCAAAACTGATTGTGGAAGGTGAGAAATAAACCACCTTGCAAGGAGAGGAGTACAGCACATGAGAACACCTCTCTTCCTCATTGTTCGTGTGTAAAATGAGTGGAGGATGTCCCCAAGCAATATAGGTATGGGATTCCTGGATAGGAAAATCTTGACAGCATTCACATCTATAAGTTGGTCAGGATTTGGGAACAAGACTAACCCATAAATGAGGAGTGCCACAATTTCTTCAAAGGCTTGCAGATCCAGGGAATTCCAACACTCTTGTGCCTTCTCAAACAAGAACTTTGCCAAGAAGCCTTTGACACCACTTCTAGTTTCCCAATGCCCCTTGATGTCAGATGGTTGCAAGTGTAGTGCTTGAGCAAGTTATTACAACAATGATTATGGGGATGGGGGTACAAGTTTGAATTTGGGGGATATTTGACAAGGAAATAAAATCTAAGTTATTACAACCATATTGAGTGTATACAAATATTTAATTGTACAATATTTAAGTAAATACAATAAATATACAAAATGTATTATGCACAAAAATGATTTTTGTTATGTATGTAAAAAGGTTTTCATGTTTGAAGTATAAACAAAATAAGAAAAAAGTCATTTTTTATTATTTTTATGGTTTAGGGCAAAACCCTAATTTTCAAGTAAATAATATTTATTTATTAATTATGTACAATATATATTAATTTATACAAAAAAATAAAAAGTATATTGTAAAAAAGTATTTTTGATGTCAAGTATTAAATAAAAATAAAAATGTATTATTTCTATATTTTTGTCCTAAATATTTAATAAAATATGTATATGTATATTTATATATATTTAATATGCTAAATATGTACAAAAAATAAAATATTAATTATTTACAAAAAATGTATATTTTAGAAAATGTTTTCAAAATGTAAATAAAAATAATAACTAAAAAAGATAAATATTTTGTATTATTATTCTAGGGTTTTAAATAAAAAGGAATTATATTATTTATGTACATATGCTTAATAAAACAAATAAATGCCAAATAAATGTAAAAAAATGTGGAAAAATATTTTTGGAGTTTTTATGCTTGAGCAAAAAATATAAAATCAGAATCAAAAAGAAAAATGCAAAAATATCAAATATTTCACATAATGGGCCAGGGGGTGCAAATGGAAAAAAAAGGGTGCAAAAAGCAAGCTGGCTCAGGCCCAACCCAAGCCAACTCTGTCTTCAACCTCCAGCAACCTTTTGAATCAAAAAACGCGCGTTTCCTTGTACAACTACCATCTCCTGATTCCTTGATTTTTAGCCAAAACTCATAACACAAACATTGTAGAGCATCAAAAGACGAATTCAAACATGTAAAAAACTTGGATTAACTCTCAAAGGCCAGAGAGAATTTCTCTGGCCCTAAATTTTAACCTAATTTTTCCCTCATGTTCATGGTTAAAATTCTCACAGCATGCTTAACATAAATAAAAAGTGATCATATGTATGGCTTCAGGGCTATGAGTAGGACATGTTTCATTCACAAACCTAAGCTTAACTCTTCCTAGATTAAGAGATAGAAGTCCATGGTTTTACCTGTTTCAGCTTGAATCGTGTACAGCAATGTGGCCAACTTCAATGGAGTTTGAGCTTCTGTATAGCTTGCCTGAAGTCCAAGGAAGCTTCTCCAACACCTAGCTTGCTTTGAATCACTCTATATCGTGCTATGGAAGTTCACCTGCAAAACTGAAAAATGAAAATGGCAACTGAGGTTAGGGGAGTTACAGCTTGTGTTTAGGGCTTGGAATAGTTTCAGTGGATGGTATGGAAGGTGTTTGAAAGGTTTTTAGCCAAAGTGCACGAGTGGATTGAGTTATGGACCTCAATCTGCAGCAGATGCCCTGTTTTTGCAGCAAGGTGGTGTTTTGGTGTATTAGGAGGTATGAAAGGTGGAAGATTCGTGTTTTAGGTCAGTTGGGATGTATGAAAGGTGAGAACAAAGTTTGTTTTGGCTCTCGTTTGCAGGAAGTGAAAGTTGGATCTCTTTTGCAATGTTTCTTCTCTTTGAAGTAAGAAAACTCCAGTTGCAATGCAGGCCTGTATACTCTCTATATCTAGGCTGAAGAATTTGCTCTTGATAAATGGGATATGTGTACAAACTCTTGCCTCAAAGATCTGGCCCATGCCTCCAAGATTTGGAACTTGACATAAAGTGTTAATTTTCAAAAATGGCAATTTTGCTTTTTTCAATTAAGGGTTAATTCTATGTGCAATGCCCAAAGGGAAGAAATAACACCTTAACACAATGGTTAGGCATTTAATTATTGAGTGTGAAGAGGTTTAGAGGCCTGCAAGCTAGCATAAACCATGCTGATTTGAAAAATGCAATTGTTAATGAACAAGCCTTGGCCATGAACAAAAGTGAGTTTTGGCCAACTTTGCAAATTCGATTCTCTCTAACCACAAGGGTGTTTGAGAAGTTTTTGGACAATTTGGAAAGCTTGGAATGTGTACTACAATCCATCTTTGTAATGCAAATTGAAACTCCAAGTGTAACCATGTGAAAAATGGCCAAGAAGTTGGACAAAAATCCTGCCTAGAATAGGGCAAAATTTCTCTAAGTTAAAAATGTTTTGCACCCTTGTTCCAAAAATCATAACTTGAGATACAAGCTTGCTTTGAGAAAACTTTGTGAATCAAAGTTGTAGATTTTGCAATGGACTAAAACTTTCATGTTTTAAGTTTTTTTTGAATCCATTTGAATCTTGGTGAAAAAATGGGACAAAGTTAGGAAAAAATAAGAAAATTTCATAACTTAGAAAATTTCGAAGTTATGAAATTTCTTCATTTTAAACCCTAATTTGCAATTTTGGGTTTCTTGATGAACAAGTTTCATAATTTGACATGTCTTGATGAAAAATGAATCTTGGGACTTGATTTTGACCAAAAATTCAAAGTTTGACTTTTCAGTGTACAGTCAAATTTTGATCAGTTGACTGAAAAATTCATCTGTCAATCTTATGCATTTGAAATCTTTTGAACTTGTTGAGTGGGTCAAGACAATGCCATTGTGTCCTTGAGTCCATATATGAGCTTGGTTTGCCATTGGTTAGGTCAAACAGTCAAAATTTGCCTTTGTGCAGTCTAAACCCTAAAAATGACCATTTTGCCCTTTTGGTGATCTGATCAAATTTCTTGTGGAATTGTGATCCAAACTTGACCAAATGGGTTATATGAGTTCATAATGTTGATGTGGGTCAAAAATCATGAGGTTTGACTGTCAATTGGCCACAATTGACTTTTTTCTCCAATACAACTGATTTCTAGGTCAACTGTCCAATTGACTGGGCAAAGATTTTAACCAAGGCTTGAAACTTGGTATGGATAAACTTGTGAGTCCAACATGAAGCATGAAAGTCATTTTGGGCCTTTTAGGTCAAAACATCCATGTGCAAACTCAAACCCTAATTTGGGTCAACAGTGCAAGGAGGGGTCTTGAGCAGAGCAAACCCTAACTTGATCTTGAGTTCCAAGAGTCTTGTGGTGAGAAAATGTTGATGAAATGAGAGGGAAATTTTTGGGGTACAACATATGGCCTTAAAGCAAGAGAGGACATGGTAGATATGGGAATAAGAACTGAATTAGGACCCGTGAAGAAAGGAAGACGAACATATCTACCACCTGCTGCTTATACTCTATCTAGAAAGGAAAAGAAAATATTGTGTAAGTTTCTGAGTGAAGTTAAAGTTCCAGAAGGTTACTTCTCAGACATTAGACGACTCGTGTCCATGAAATACCTCAAGTTAAAGAGTCTGAAGACACATGATTGCCATGTCATAATGGAACATTTTCTACCAATAGGTATACGTTCTATTTTGCCAGAAAAAGTAAGAAGCGCTATAACTAAATTGTGTTTTTTTTCAGGTCAATTTGTAGTAAGGTGATCGATCCTGAGATCTTACCAGTATTACAAAAATAAATCTTTATTACTCTGTGTAACCTTGAAATGTATTTTCCTCCATCATTTTTTGACATTATGGTACATCTTGTTGTTCATCTTGTGAAAGAGACACAATTGTGTGGACCAGCTTATATGAGATGGATGTACCCTGTTGAACGTTATATGAAAATATTAAAAGGGTACGTGAAAAACCGAAGTCGTCCAGAGGGTTGTATCGTTGAGTGATACGTTGTTGAAGAAGCGGTTGAGTTTTGTACTGATTTTTTGTCCAATGTGCAATCCATTGGACTCCCCAAATCTCATTTTTTTCAAAAAAAAAAAAGGTAAAAAATTAATTGGAAATGAAATTGTGACAGTATCAAGGGATGAACGGGATCAAGTGCATTTGTATGTTCTGCACAATGACACTAAGGTTGGGCCGTTTGTTGAAATGCACAAGGCTATACTCCGAGGTGAGAATCAAAGTAGAAATGAAATTTGGATAGTACGAGAGCACAATCAAAGTTTTATACAGTGGTTTAAGGATCATATATATTCAAAGTTTCATTCAGATCCTGCTTCAATATCAGACAGGTTGAGATGTTTGGCATATGGTCCAAGTTCGATTGTATTCTCTTATAGAGGATACGGAATTAATGGATACACATTTTATACCAAAGAACAAGATGAGAAAAGTACTATGCAAAATAGTGGTGTCACGGTGGTATGTGAAGCAATGCACATTTCTAGTATGAAGGACTTAAACCCCAAATATGAAAATTTGTCATATTTTGGGGTTATCAATCACATCTGGGTGTTTGATTACGAGAAGTTTCAGATTCCTATCTTTGGTTGTAAGTGGGTACATACTAGTGGCGTACGAATGGATAAGTCGGGATTTTTGCAAGTGGATCTTAGTAGGATGGGGTACAAAGATGAGCCTTTTATTCTAGCCTCTCAAGCTAAACAAGTGTTCTATGTCACAGACCCGAAGAGTACGAAATGGTCTATAGTGCTTTTATCTAACAAAGTGATTGATGATAAAAGTGTGGATCAAGGTGATGTTGATGTTGAGAATGAGTCGTATATTAAAACGATCGAGATGAAAATACTACAGCGGATGAATCATATATCAGAAAAGATCATGATAAGGGAATTTGGATCAATCCCTCCGTCCGCGTTCTTAAGAGACAAGTAATTCGGAATCCAACCAAGAAAAGAAAGAGATGTTAGTGAAAGAGGTAATATATATTCCTCCATACCTGTTAACACTTAGCAAACTTCTAATAAATTATATATTTGTCATTTTATATACTCAATTGATATTTGTCATTTTATATACTGAATAGATATTTGGAATTATATATTTGGAATTAAATATTTGTCATTAGATACTAATGTTTTTCTTTATTACAGGTTAGATGGCTAGTAACGAGGAGCACCCACACGATGATTCTGTTAATGATGGAGACAATGATGGAGGAAAATCCAGTAAGGGAGTGGAAAAAGAAATTAAAAGAGGAAAAACTATTATGAAGAATATCATTCGTGATAGAGATAGAGGTATAAAATACGATGTGCATTGGAGTCCAAATGACCAATTAATTGAGCCTAACGGTTCTAAATTGACAAGTTACATTGGTACACTTGTAAGGAGAGAAATTCCAATAACTTGTGATGAGTGGAGAGATGATAAGCTGGATGATGCTAAAAACAAAATCTGGAGTGAGATACAGGTACTTTAAATTATGTCTTTAAATTACGATTATGTACTTTAAATTATGTCTTTAAATTACGATTATGTACTTTAAATTATGTCTTTAAATTACTTATACTAACGCACTTTGTGTATGTTTTTTGTAGAGGTCTTTCAACATTGATGATAGAAGAAACGATTATTGTCTTGGATTGGCCGGCAAAATACTAAGAGGGTTTAGAACATATTTAAACAGAAAATATCTTAGAGATGCCGAAAAAAATTTGTTGATGCAGAGCGTCCAGCAGAATATGCAGATGTGATTTCAGTTAAAGAATGGGA
This sequence comes from Vicia faba, assembly GCA_948472305.1. Classification (NCBI taxonomy): domain Eukaryota; kingdom Viridiplantae; phylum Streptophyta; class Magnoliopsida; order Fabales; family Fabaceae; genus Vicia; species Vicia faba. The sequence continues at coordinate 1,139,791,768 of OX451738.1, forward strand.
TGTTTTTAAAGCCAAACGGAAAACCTCAAAATTTCAGAGTGTAAGTGAAGTAAATCATCAAAGAGCATCATCTCCCGCATATCCATACAAAAAAGGGCGTTTGGGATATGCACGATTAGAACAAAAAATAGTAAGTATTTACAAATTGCAATGATATACTTGTTCATCAAGAGTTATAACTGAGCTTGTTTTTTGTGTTAATGTGTAGTTAAAATAGGAGAGTAGTTCTGAAACATGTCTTCTGGAGCATGTTTTGTGGAAGGCTGCCCGTGTGGGTAAGGATGGAGTTCTTAAAGAAGATGTACAACAAATTTTTGAAAAATGCGTAAGTATAACATTAATTCTAATTAAATCAAAATTTTATTAACATATAGTATTCATGTTTTTCCAATATTCATATGAATTTCAGGAGAGTTTGTCTCAGTCTACATCTCCACCAGATGATTGCAGGAGCATACTTAGTCGAGCATTAGATGTTCGTGAGTATTCTGGTCGGGTGAGGGGTAAAGGACATGGGGTTACTCCAAGCTCCTTGAAAAAGAACAACCCAAAGACAAAATCTGCTAGCAATAAAGAACTGCAGGCAAGGTTGGATGCATTAGAAGCTGAAGTTCTTGAATTAAGGAAGGAAAAAGCAAGACAGTACCAATCAGAAAGGGAAGCTTCGGGTGTTAAAGAAACTAGTGACATAGGTAGTGTCAATTGTGCAGCTCAACCGAGTATTCCCGAGGTACTTACATATATTATTATGAAATTAAATTAGTGTAATTTATTTAACTGACATATATACACATTAACGATGTCATATTTATTATTGATTTTAGGGCATTTCACCTTGTTAACTCTTTTTAGAGACACCAACTTATCGCATGGTTGGCAAGGGAAAAGTCCATAACACTCTGGGAGAAGTACTTAATCATAAAGCGCTCCCTTCTAGATATTTGAAAGTGTCGATTGATATTGCTTTAGAGGAGGGTGCGTTATTACCAATCCCAGATGAAGTTTCGGATGCAACATTGGTGGGAGAGGCAATAGGAGCATTTGTTGCATGGCCGTCAAGACTCATTCGCATAGATGATGAGGTATAATTAAAACCGTTATGAACCTTTTAGTACTCAAATTTTTTACGTTCGTTTTACTTACATTTTTTTGCATGGTAATGTTAGACTCCTACAAAACCCAAACCAAAAGATAAAGGGATTACGTGGCCAAAGGAGTCAGTGACAGCAAAAAAAACAGGTACAACACAATTATATGATATTTATGCTTAGATAATGTTAATTTGTCGTCCTATACTTGACCACTCTAATTTTATGATATTTAGATTATTCCTGCTAAAGATATTGAAGTTGTAAGTAGGGGTAAGGAGACTGTAATTAGCAACATTCCCACAGAAACAAAGAGTGTTGCTAAGAGGACCAGGGCTAGAAAGAAAACTACTTCACAATATAGGTCGTACCTTCAGACATTTATAAGCTTCACAACTATTTCGCAAGGTGGTACTTCTCTTATACCCCTGGATGAAGGGATTTATGGTTATGAAGGCATGACAGCAATTGGTAAGGAGGATTTGGAAGAATTTTTTGGACACTTGACATTAGGCATGGCTGTTATCAATACATACATCAGGTATAATCCAATCAACTTTGTTTAATTAATTGCAGAATTTATTTACTCATTTCAATGAATAATTAATGTTAATGATGTTTTTATTTAAGGTTTCTGTATGACAAGTTGATTCGCCCGCGTGGATTGGAGTCCAGATTCGCTTTCATAAATCCCAACATTGTCCATGCAGGGTCAATCATCTCAAAACCAGATGAAGTAATAGCATTTGTGTTCAGTTTATTTATGGCCAGCAAAGATACAGAAAAATTGTTCTTTTTACCATATAATACTGGCCCCGAGTAAGATTTTCATTCTAAATTTCCTCTATTATAATTTTTCGTTTTTTAACGTTGTGCGGAAAATTTCCATCTAACCTTTGTTTAATATTCCAGTGGACACTGGTTATTGGTTGCAATTAATCCTGTGAGAGAAATTGTATATTATCTGGATTCATTGGGCAATGATTAGACAACATACCCAGATATGAAGAAGACGATTGACACGTAAGTGAGATTGTTCCAAAATATTACTGTGTATATTTAATTATTTATGTGCGATAGTTCTAAATATTCGTTATTATTTTATTATAGCATTCTACAAAGTTTTCGAGCATAAAGAGATATTCAAGTACCAAGGAGTAGAGTCAACAATATTTCTTGGATCAAAGTGGAGGTATAGATTTTCACAATTTTGATTATATAGCGATGATACTTGATAAAACAAGTTAAGGTGTATATCTTGATGTATATCCGTATTTTCTTTCCATGTGTAGTGTCCTCGTCAGCGTAATGGTGTAGATTGTGGTTATTTTATGTTGAGGTTTATGAAAGAAACTATTCTTTTGGACCGATTAGAGATTCCATCCACGGTATGAATTTCTAACTTAGGAATTATTTTAATATTTCTCATAAAATGACTTAGTATTTTAATTATATCATACTATGTTATATTATTATGTAGTACTTTGATGAATTCAAGTGTGCTTCATACTCAAAAGATCAATTGGATGAACTTATGGAGGATTGGTGCCAATTTGTTATGGAGTTGAGAGTTTTATTATAAGGTATAACTTTGAGTTTTGAGAATATAATATATGTCGTTATAGTTGTGTTACAATATTATTGTTTTTGTTGTTGTTATTTGGTAACTTGTATGAATTTTGATTTTTTGATTTTGTTTTAGGTTATATAGGTGCAGCTCGATGTAGAAGATAGAGTTATTTTGTAATTCATTGTTGATTTTGTTTCATTGTTGTATATACTAATATTGTTGTTGTATATATTGTGCAAAAAGGATTGAAGAGATGAATATTGATGTTGTTATAATATTGTTTCATTGTGGTATATTGATGTTGTTGTTGTTTAAAATGTTATAATGAAGCTATAAATTCTGGTGCAAAAATGGTGAGATTAAATTTGATACGCAGCGTTTTGTTTTAAATGAAAAAAAAAATTATATTTAAAAAAATAATAAGGAAAAGCGCTGCTAAAGGGGGGGAATAGACAGCGCTTTTAATGAGAAGCGCTGTCTAAAGTATTAGAAAAAAAATTATATTAAAAAAATAATAAGGAAAAGCGCTGCTAAAGGGGGAGGGGGGGGGATAGACAGCGCTTTTAATGAAAGCGCTATCTAAAGTGATTGAAAAAAAAATATTAAAAAATAATAAGGAAACGCTGCTAAAGGGAGGGGGGGGGGGGGGGGGGATAGACAGCGCTTTTAATGAAAGCGCTGTCTAAAGTGATTGGAAAAAAATATATTAAAAAATAATAAGGAAAAGCGCTGCTAAAGGGGGGGGGATAGACAGCGCTTTTAATGAAAGCGCTGTCTAAAGTGATTGAAAAAAATATATTAAAAAATAATAAGGAAAAGCGCTGCTAAAGGGGGGAATAGACAGCGCTTTTACCAAGCATTGTCTAAAGTTCCACATTAAAAGCGTTGTCTAAAGTGTAAGCGCTGGTAAAGGGGCTGCTAAAGGGGGTACCTATAGCAGCGCTTTTGAAATTACATAAGCGCTGTCTATACCTTTAGCAGCGGAGGTTTTAGCAGCGCTTTTAAGCGCTATTAAAGGCCTAAAAAAGCGTTGTCTAATCCCTTGTTTGGCATAGTGACTCCTATTTTTACTAATTTTATCTCTGGTTTTGTCAAAAAAATCGGCTATTAGTTTGGAGAAATATAAATAAAATAGGGAGCCCGAACGCGTGCCCAAATTCGCTGGGCTATAGAACTACCACTAGAACCGTCTTTATATTATATTGTTGGTTGCAATTTTAATCCTAATCCAAATTTCCCCTCCAAAAATGTTGATTGGCAAATGAACTCATCCACTAGGCCTTTACATGTCATTAAAACTATAAAATTTTATTTAAAAAATACAAATATCACATTTGATAAATTAAAACAAAAAAAGTTAAGAAAAAAATTGATATTTAATTGAAATGAATATAGAATTCCTAAATCCCAAACCATTTTCTCTAATCCATTCAATTTCTTCTTCATTTTCGCCCAACTTCTTCTCCTTTCTCCCATTTCTTTTTCAATTTTCTTCTTCTTCAAACATACGAAATCGAAAATGTTATAATTATATATTGTGTCCAGTAACAGTTGTGCATCACGAAGAAGACAAGTTCGTGACCTTGAGTCACCGCTCACGACTTCATGGACAAAGGAGAATCATGGGCGCATGTTTAATGGTTGTGGATTATACAAGATAAAGCCCAGATTCTATCAAATGAATGTATCAGTATTAGCTTGAACCCGGAATTTGAAAAATGTATTATTTGTTTGTTAGTGTAGTTGCAGGGACGAAAGGGGTGCAATTTCTTCAATTGGTACGATGAAGAAATGTTTATGCGTGCAAAGGATGTGATTTTGTCACTATTGAAGAGAATTGATGAAGTTAAAAAGAAGGATAATTTGAAGATGAAACAAGATAGAATTTGAAAAAGAAGCTTAAGTTTTGCCAATGATTGATTGTTCTAGTTGTTATGGTCATCATTCCTAATCTCATCATCCAAAGGACCTTCATCACCAACTTCAACTACATCAGGAATATTCACTACATTTTCAACATAAATATCTACTAAATTATACCCTTTAGCATCTGAAACCAGCTCCAACAGGTCCCCATTAGTGTTTAGAGGCTTAAGTCCATGCTGAAATGATAGCTTTGGATATTGGTACCACAAACACTTGAACTTCGTATATCCAACACTAAGAACTAAATTCTTAATGTCCTCATAGTTAACCCAATCAACATCAACATTGTCTTCCATCTCAAAGACTAGATCCTCCACATACACTTTGACATGGAAAGATATAAACCTACCCCCATGGTTAATATGTATCTTCAACTTTTGGTCATGCATATGCATATCACAACGACAACCAAAAAATCCTAATTTATAAGACTTTTATTCAATAAAATAATCATCGAACCAAAAACTCTAATTTATATGACATGTTACATACCTGAAACAGTATTTTGGATTTGGTTCTTTGTCCTTCTTTGTCATGGTCGAATCGATTTGAAGGAAGGAAAGGAAGAAGATGAATAGTCATGTTTGGGAAGGAAGAGGGCAAAGGAAACTTGAGAATTTTGGGATATTTCTGAAAATGTAATTTCTGAGAATGTTTTAATGTTTTTGTCTTATTTTAAAAATAAATTTAATGAATTTATAATTAATTCCAAAGTTCAATTGCCACGTGGGTGTTCTTTTTGCCACATCACTTAAAATTTTGACACATTAGCATTTTTGGAGGAGAAAATGGGCTTTAGGACTAAAATTGCAACAAACAACATATTATATGGACTATTTTGTTCAATTTGAAAAAGGAATGACCAATTTCGTGAGTTGGTTAAAATGCATAGACCAAAAATGTCATTAAGCCTAAATTTAATCACCCGGAAGTATGGGTGGCAAAACGGACCCGGCCCATTGAGTATGTCCATTTTGCTCGCACTTTAGTGCAGAGCGAGCCAAGTATCTATGCCCTCACACTCTAATGTGATTGTCCCGCCCTGTTTTCTATGCGGGCTTTTGCAGGCATGAGCATTAGCATAAAATTTTACATTTTTAAATTTAAAAGGTGTAGTGTTCGCGGACTTTCTCTGTCCCGCACTCACATTTTTGCAGGACAGACCTAAGTTTTAAGCCCTCATCCTCAATTATGTCCGTCCCACCTCGCTTTTTTATAGGCTTTTGTCGAGCAGACCTAACAGAACAGACATATCCGTTTGTCATCCCTATCCGAGAGAAAAGATGAAAATGTTTAAAAATCTATAATTTAAATTATAATTGTGAATATTATAATATAATAAGGTCATAATGATATTTTTACTTTTCTTTTAAGATTTAGTTAAAATACACCAATAATATAAAATGATCATACACAGTTATTTAATCATAGATGTTAAATATTAAAATAATCTATTTTTATTTGAACCATATAAAATAATACAAACCGATGATATAGTGAACTATCAATAAAATAATATAAAATAATACAAATGAATAACGATAAATTTAGTGTGTAAAACTTTTTAACTTGCAAGTTTTATTATAGTCTATTATTCTAATTTTACCTTTTTATCAACTATATAACATTATAACCGTAATTTAATAGAGTTTCTTTTAAATATTAGTAAAAGCTATACGATTATATAATATAAATGGAAAGAGGAAATTATTCATATTAATTAACTATTGTTTTTCTACTTTGAATTTATACATTCTTTCACTTCTTATAAATATAAGTAGAGGTGTTTAATATACACCGTATACTACTATTTCTATCTTTTCATAACTTTTTAATTATATTTATTTTTCACAAATTCTAAAAATACATTTATTTATGGAAAAAATGCAAAAGACATCGTGCAGTGTTTTAGGATGTACATATATCATTTATGTATAGTCTTAGGGTGTTACATATATTTTTTTTGTATAAGCTATAATAACTACAAAGCATGTCCTTTCTATTTATTTTTTTTCTAAATGATATAAAAGAACTAGAAAGAGTGTTACATAGGGTTTCTATATAGAAATATTGGTATGGAGTATTAATTATACATTGATAATATGGTATTTTTATTTGTATAAAAAATGTTTTATTTTCATTAAGAATTGATCCTGTAGGATCTTCTCTTTTAAGTTTGTTGGTGATGTTGAACTTCGATATGATAGTTTTTGTGATTTGTCCAGCGATGGAAGGTGTGTGTAAACACTCTGACAATTAAGTCTTCAACAAACGTAAATGTGAAGTTTAGAATTTAGGATTGTGTATATTTTAGATTGAATTTTTCATGGGTTTTTATAGTGGGCTTTTAACCTTTGAACTTTCTTTAAGGATATTTTCTTTATGGCGCGTGTATTAGTTGATAGATCCTAATATGATATGCCTCTAGAACAAGTGCATCTTTTAGCACATTCTTTGTCATATGGCTTTGGGTGACTCGATTTCATCTGGCTTGAGTCTCAATCCAAACTAGAATAATAGCCCCCAAGCCTAGGTCAGTGAAGCCATATGTATGGATTTTGAAGAGCTTGAATAGTGTTGACTCTTTGCGAATGCTAGTCGTATTTATGACCTTTAAGACTTCTTCCAATTGGGCCATTTTTTACTTTTTCGCTTGACCATCTCACACAATCGTTCTTCTTTTAAATATTTTCTAGTTGTATTTGAATACTTTCTAAGAGGTTTGTTAGGAATTCATTTATGTCATGCGTTGAGATTAACCCTCTGCTTTGAGTGTGTTTAGGGTTCGTCATTAAGTTTAAAATTGAGTGGAAGCGTTGGGGTGAAGTTTCTCAAAGACAACGCTAAATGACTCGGGAGAATCTTGTTTCAAGTGTTCCGAGTAATGATGATGAACTCCGGTACAACAACCTTCGGGATATGTAACACCCTAAACCCCAAAGATTTAATTATAGAAATAAGTTGAATAATTTGCTCCAAAAATGGTGTTACATTTATCAAACATGCATATTTCTCAAAAATTATAATATAGCAGCGGAACTCAAAAATATCAACTCAATCGACTTTAATTGTCTCAAAAACATAAATTAACTTCATTCAAATAAATAGTTCAAATCCTCGGAAACACAAAATAGAAACAAGTAACATATCCTAGTGTTACACTATCAGAGCGACATGCAAGAACCAAAATAAACTCAAACGCGATAAATAATAAAGGTAGTTACGCCATCCTCCAACACAACAAGAACTAAGACTCCTTTACCTGAGTATCTGCACTACATGTGTAAAGAACAACACAGACAACAAACATGGTTGAGAATACATTTATAATATTAATGGTGCATAAAACGACAAGGGTAGCTTAATAATTTCATTCATCAATCACATAGATCATTCACAATAACAATCAATCACGAATTCAGTTATGTATGCAATGTATTCATCTTCTCTACACTAATTCATGTCGTACCAAATTTTGAATATCAGAGTTATGTTACTGATTATTCCACCCATCATTGATTCCTCTCTGAACCCAGACTTGTCGTTGCTCCCCTCTCTGAACCAGAAAATCGTCACTGGACCGAAGTTTGTACACCTATCTTCGACATACATGATGCATGAATGCAACAAACCACATATATGCAATAATCATCATTAGTTCCTCTCTGAACCTACAACATCGCCAATGTAAGGCCACAACAGTGGTTCCTCTCTTAACCAAACATCTCAACATAACTCATTATAATATAAAATTATATAACTATTCAATAATTCTCACCAACAGGGTAAAAATATAATTACACAACCATCAATATTCAACAAGGTATGCTCATAACTCAACAGAGCTCACAAATAACTCTTCCACTTTTTATACAAAGTTAGGAGTCACAAGGCGTACTCTAACCTCGACTCATTTGACTCACAGCAACTTTAAACAAAATTAACTCAACTCTAACCCTTCATATAACTCACAACTCAACTCTGAGATATATCAAATTTGTCAAAACAACAGCGAACAGTCACCCCACTAAGAAAATGACTCGAAAAATCGATTTGGCAACCCAAAATGGTCAACCTAGGGGATGAAGGTGAACCCTTCGTAGGTTTGACAGTTGTCACCCCACCTATCACCATTCTCTCTCACAAAATCGTCATCACGTTGACGACCGGGCAAGAAGCTCGTTTCTAGATTCATATCAGTCGGCCAGTCATCCTGCTGACGCCTGTCAACTTCCCTAACGTAGTGACGGGTAGCCCGTCACTGCTGTGCAGATTGCAGAATCTGTGATTTCACCATTGGAGCCCTTCCAAAACTCTGATTTCAATTCCAAAAAACCCAAAACTCACAACAAATAATTATACCCGATTAACACAACATTTAGCACATAAATAACACAGATTTGACATTTATTTCATCAATTTATGACAAAATCATCATTATTTTCATCATCTCAAAACACATGAACATGAACATCAAAACTCAAAATTGCACATACATATCTACCCGAAATTTAGTCATCAATTCATCATGAAAATCACATCATAACATGGAAATCAAGAGAGGTTTTTCACAAACCATCTAAAGAATCAAAACCCTCCTCAATGAAGAATAGGGAAAAGGGAAAAGGAATATGGATAAGGAATCATCTTTATCCTACATGCTTTAACACTCATAGTATGAACAGTCTCCCTACCTCGAAGTCGCAACAGGCTTCAAGCTACAACAATGAAATATCTCTTTTCTCATACTTTTTCTCTTCTAGAGCTCTCGCTGACTCTATTGACCAATTTTCTCCCCAAAAACCACCACTAACTCCAATTTATCTTCTCTATTTAAATCAAACCCTACTGTTTTTATTAGTTCACTAATCCCCCTTAATTCTCACAAATTGCACGATTTCCCTCAATTTAATAGGAAATCTATTTTTCTCCCCCAAAACTGAATATCTCATTATTTCTATTAATTTTAATTAATTAAATTTAATAATAATTCTAATAACTCGACAAAAAATCCAATAATTCCCAAATATACCAATTAAATCAAATAAATCACTCTAACACTAAAACAAAACAATATAAAGCATTTTAAATTTAATTAAAATAAAATAAACGGAAACCAGAGTGTGAAGGAATATGACAAGTGGAGGATGTACGTACAAACATTGTGACGACCAAATGAGTCATGATTGTAAGTGTGTGGTTTATAATTTAGAATAATATGTACCCGGTACCAAAATTTTCCTTACCTTTAAAGTAGGTTTTAAAGTTAGTGGCCATATAACATTCTTTACAAACATTTGTCTCAGGAGACAAGTGTTAATAAAGAGAATTTCTTATAGAACTCTAGATAGGGTAAAATCCTATGAATAACCAAAAATGTCCCTCGGAAGTGCATTTCCGGGGTGCACCTTTTTTTGAAAAATCATGTTTGAAATCGGAAATGCAACTACAATTTGGTACCAGATATGCATTTCTGGTTCCTCTACAGACAGTTCAGACCATATTATTATGCAGGTTTTGGTACATTTACAAAATACGATACGCAAAATATTCCTCAAAAAGGGTTATCCAAATAGTCCAAAATATGAAAAACATAATAGTACTATAAATAAAATGCATCTAAAACTATCAGACTACTGAGTATGGCGGATAATAAGGTGCCTTTGGTGCCGCCTCTGGTGCAGGTTGTGGAAGGGCCACTGATGCAGGCAGTGGATGGGCCGTCGGCGCACACTGGGTGGCCTCTGGTGTTTGCTGGTAGGAACTGGTGTAGGCTGGGTGGAAGCGGGTGTCGGCTAGGAAGAAGAAGTCTCTCTTGTCTCAAAGACTATAGGGTGTCCATGGGAGGAAGGAGGTGGAGAGGTATGGACTGAATATGGTGTAGTCTCTGGGTGGGAATAGGATGTCTCTCTTGGTACAGATACTTGTGGTAAAGACGTACGTCTGCGGGAGGACGGATGCAGATATGGATGGATAGGAGACTCTCGCTTGTTGGTCAACAGAGTGGAAGTAGAAACACCATTGGCAATGGGCGCATTCGGCACAGCCTGTCTAGGAGCCTGAAAAGCCTGAATCATTTCCCTACGCATGAAAGCATGTTGTAAAAGTCTCCCGTGTCGCAATCTAGATGGTCTATCAGCCATAATACCTGTAGAATAAACGAAACAAGTATTAAATAATAACAATCTTGTACATAAAATTGGGGGGAAATTGTTTGATGCATAATCGGAAGTATAGTTCTGATTTTAGTCAAGAATAAAACCAGAAATACACTTCTGGTACGACCTGTAACTTAACATGTTCGTCAATGGTGAAGTTGGCGCCCAATGGGGACAAAAAAAAATAAGCATTGATCCTCAAAAAGACATGGCTAACACTTCTGTATTGACTTAAAACATTGCAAGAACTAAAAAAATTACATTTTACTACCCTAAAACATGATTTGTATTTAAAATCTCAAAAAAATAATGATGCTCAAAAACAACTTATAATGATTGATTCTCCTTGATTGATTCAGATTATGCCTGATGATTTCCCTATGTGTTGCGATAAATTAAAGGATTTTAAAATAATGAGTATTTTGGAACAATGGGGTTTTGGGAGGTTTTATGTTTTGTTTGTGTTTGCAGCAAATGAGGAAGGGGAAGAGGTAGCGCGGGTATATGTCAAAATACAAACCGGAAATACACTTACAGTTTGGAATCGGTGTTGCATTTCTGGTTCGTATCAACGTGGTAGGGTGTGGCTTCTCACAGTGTAACTATTTAGTTTATTTAAAGTGTAACCGAAAATACAACGTCGGTTTGGGAATCGTAAGTGTAATTATGGTTTGTATGTTAATTTTTTCATATGATAGGGTGCGCACTGGAAATACATTTCTGGTTCCTGGGGGCATATTTGGAAATTCACGTTGGTTCCTAAGAAATACTTAGAGTGCATTAAGAAATTCTCGTTAATAAATCTTATGATCTTTTTATATCTGATGGTCAATGATATTTGAGCAGTCTTGATTTTGTGAGTATGTGGGACGAGTGCATCTTCTGATATAATCTTCATCTTATAGCTTTGAATAACCTAATTTTTAGTGGGTTACATCTCGTCCCAGACTGAAACAAAAATTAAATCATAATAAATGGAAAAGTTTCACATCATAATATTAAATTAGACAATAGAAGACTAAATTTTAATGATTTGAGTGGAAAGTACATCTGCATTTATATGTTAGTTACTAGTAATATATACATGTGTATAGTGTGATTCAACAACAATTATTCAATAAATAATTATTTTCCATTATCTCTCTCAATAATTATTTCTCTCACCCAAGTGCATCAAGTACTAATAAATTGGTATCAGAGCCCGGTTCACTTTTCTTGATCAGAACTTCATGAATTGCACGTCGGTGGTCATGTTTCTATGGATTGCAAAGCGTGTTTGTTGCAAACATGAAGGGCAACAATGGTATTCACAATTCTCTTCCAATTCTTGACGATATAAATTGGGTCCGATGGAGAAAACAGATGCATACATTATTTGGTTTTCATGATACCTTGGAAGTGGTTACGAATGATGTTAAGGTTACATTATGTATTCAATATGTGGTAGATGCGGTGAATTTTGATCGAATTTCTCAAGCTCAATCAGCGAAGGATTTGTGGGATATTCTTGTCAAGTATTACGAAGGTGGTGAAAAGGTTAAAGTTTTCAAGTTACAGAAACTGTGAAGGCAGTATGAGTTAGTACAGATGTGAGAAGATGAAAAAATTGCAGGCTATGTCTCGAAGGTGCATGATCTTGTTCACCTCGTGAAAGGCTTTGGTGAAGTCCTAACTGATAATATGATAGTTGACGAGCTAACGTGTATGTTGACCTCTCACTTTGACCATGTTATCGTAGCTATTCAAATATCAAATAATCATGAAACCTTGAAATTGAAAGATTTGGTTGTTCATTGGAGGCACAAGAGTTAAGGATTGTAAATAGGAAATGGGTTCAAGATTCGATACATGCACTGCAGGACTATACATGGAAGAATCATGGTGGTTCCAACAAGTTCAAGGGAAAAAAAGACAAGACTCAAAGCAAGATGTCTTAGTTAAACTCTAAAAAAAATAAGGTCGACGATAGGGCTTCTAAATCCTAAAAAAGAGGAAAAGAAACCTCATATCAGAAAGACAAAAGGGAGAAGAAAAGTGTCTAGTGCTATAACTATGAAAAGTGGGGTCACTTAGCTAAGAATTGCGGATACAAGAAAGACAAGGGATCAACAACATGCAAGGGTGATGAATGATCAAACCTTGCACACCAAGATTCAGATGATTCGAAAGGAATGGTGCTTCTGGTTGCAGTTGTATATGAGCATGTCGACTCTAAAATCTGGTTCCTCCATACAGACTGCTCAAATCACATGATTGGTTGAAGAGTGTGGTTAACAGGTTTCGACGAGTCGAAGAAGAGCAAGGTTAGACTTGCAAATAATAGCTCGCTGCAAGCAAAAGGTACTGGCAACATAGTTATTTAAAGGAGTATTGGAGCAAAAGCTATGATCAAAGATGTACTCTATATACCTGGAATAAAGTGTAATTTTCTAAGCGTTTCACAACTGGTCGAAAAAGGTTTCTTAGTGGTTATGAGATATGGAGTCTTAGAATTGTTCAACACTCAAAATAAGTTGGTCTTAAAATCTCCTTTATCGAAGAATAGGACATTCAAGACCATGATCACTTTGACTGATGTACAATGTCTAAAAATAGATGTCGACCACAAGCATAGTTGGTTGTGTATTTGAGGTTTGGCCATTTAAATTTTAGGTCACTCAATCAACTGATTACTCAAGATACGGTAACTGGTATACCAAGTGTTGTGATGCCCGACAAACTTTATGAAGGTTTCTTAGTAGAGAATCAATCCATAAAGTATTTTGTTTTGACTATGCCAATGAGATCCTCACATACTATAAGTAGTAAATTCAAATGTATGTGGCCCATTTGAGGATCATAAGGTGGAAACATGTATTTTGTCTATTTTGTCGATGAATAGAGTCAAAAGCTTTGGATCTATGTGACCAGGCACAAAGATGAAGTATTTTCAATCTTTAAGAGATTCAAAATGCTTGTCAAAAACCTGAGTGAAAAGAAGATCAAGGTTATGTGTATAGATGGTGGTGGTGAATACACGTCCAAGGTATTTGAGGATTTTTGTGCAGAACATGGTATTGACAGGAGGTAACTGCTTCTTACATGCCTCGGCATAATGGAATAGTAGAAAGAAGAATCAGAACCATATTGGATATGGCCAAATGCAAGTTAAAGCAAAAGAACTTGCATAATTCTTATAGGGTTAAGAGATCAGCACTATTGTTCATATTCTGAATAGGTGCCCTACCAAGAAATTGAATAACAAGGTTCCTGAAGAAGTATGGAGTGATAAACAACCATTAGTGAGTCATATGAAGGTGTTTGGCTCTATTTGCTACAAGCATGTTCCTGACACGAGAAGAATGAATCTTGATGATAAAAGTGAGCATGTGATCCTGGTAGGATATCATAAAATTGGAGAATATAGCCTATTTAATCCAATCAATGAAAAGATCGTGATTAGTCGATATATTATGATTGATGAGAACTCTTCATAGGATTGAAATTTAGGTGATATAACTAAAAAGATATTGATGAGTTATGGCATCGATGAAGAAAATAGTGAGCGCAAAGAAATTCTAGCTAATGAGGTCCCAGTAACAGTCGAAGTCAAAGCAGACAATATATAGGGTGTGGCTAGTACAAGCGAAATACCTCAAATAACCAGATTTCTTCCAACCAGGCTTCAAGACTGTAAAGTGGTTGGTGATGATGAAATCACACCAAATGGAGATTTGGTTCATTTCTCTTTACTTGCAGATGTTGTACCAATCAACTATAGTAAGGACTTAAAGGATAAACAATGAAAGGCAACTATGGTCGAAGAGTTATAGGTTATCGAAATAAACAATACATGGGAGCTAGTCAAATTTCCAACACACATAAAAACTACCAAAGTGAAGTGGATGATCAAGCTGAAGCACAATCCTGATGGTTCGATTGCAAGACATAAGGCAAGATCAGTATAGTGGTAGAAATGTTGAGACTAAGCCATTGGATTGACTTAACTCGTACAGATCAAATAAAAATTGTCATCGCGCTTTATTGTTTCCAAAGGAAATGGGAAAAGATCGAATAAACCCAAAAAAGAGGGGGGGATCTAGGTGCGGGGGTTGGTTATGTAAAGGGAAGGTATTAGAACCCTAAACATCTATGGTACTATGCAGGAACCTCTTTGAAAATCTATGTATTTTGGATATAAAAAGTGTATACAAAATAAGATGGTGGAGATGAGAAAAGAAGTATTCTTTTTACAATTTTTGCACCCTTTGTAGTTGCGATCCTTTAGTGCCTATGTACCACCTTTCGTGCAATAGGGGATCAGGGTACTCGTATTTCACCTTAAAAATTTTAAAACACATGTGTGTTGGTTAATTTTAAGAGAAGAGACATCATCATCATATCTGAGTAGAAAACATACTTACTACCCATAGTTATGAGAAAGGAGCATTTGTTTCGTGCAATAGGGGATCAGGGTACTCGTATTTCACCTTAAAAATTTTAAAACACATGTGTGTTGGTTAATTTTAAGAGAAGAGACATCATCATCATATCTGAGTAGAAAACATACTTACTACCCATAATTATGAGAAAGGAGCATTTGAGTCATCTCAAAGTGGAGGATATAACTTGGATTTAAAATCCCTCACTCAATACCCAAGTGGTAAATATCTCTCTTCACTACATATCGTAGAAGTATAGTATTTTGCGTCACTATAAGAATTGACAAGAGTCTAATATTTTGAGAAAAATTTTTTAAGTAAAAATCTAAAGTGGAAAAATAGTTTGAATGAGGTTAATTGACTTTTAGTCTTGAGAAAGATGTTAAAGTATGATTAAATTGATTAAAGTTTGATTAAGAAAAGATTTTGAAAATGCATGGACCTCAGTCTTAATTTATTATAAAAGTAGTTCAAGTTAGAAAACAAGAAAGGTAGCATTTGGATGCTTGAGAAAAAAATGATTAAAGTTTGAAATCAGGAAAAACACACGGGTATTTGACACTTAGAAAAATTCTAAGTATGGAACTTCAAAATAACCTATAATGTTCTTCAAAGTTACATGTCCTTCCACTCAAAATTTGATCTTGATCCTTGAAGATGAAATGAAGTAGACCTCTTGAATTGAATTGTGTAATTCAGATCATTCAAAAATAATAAAAAATAAAAGAGTTATAGTCTTTGGAAGATGATGAACAAATTTGGGGAAATTCACAAAAGACCTATAATCTTTTCAATTATTTAATAACTTTCCAAGCATTTTCAAGTCTTGCATATTGAAACAAAGTTGTGGTAGACACCCAAAAATTTATTGTAGAAAAATAATGAGCTCAAGGAGATAAAAATTGACCAAGTTATGATTCATTGAAGTCACACAAGAGAATTTGATATCCTTTTCAAAGGACTTGTAATCTTCTTCAACCATTAGTGATCTTCCATTAAAAATTAGCCTTAAACCATTGAAGATAACTTGTTAAGGAACCTTTAAAGAGCATCATGTCTTTGGAATCAATAAAAAAAACTTAAAAAATGAGCAAGATATGGTCCTTGGAAGTCAGCAAACCCTAGCTCAGAGAGTGTCAAAATAACTTGGAACTCCTTTCAATTTTTTATGATTTTCCTTGCATAATTAGATCTTGTCATGCAAAGAGAAGTTGTTATAGATGGTGATAATAACCCATAGCAAAAATAACCAACTCAAAATATTTAAAATTGATAGATTTATGCACTTGTGACCACTAAATCAAGTACTTGCTCAATTAGGTCAAACTTGTTGAATCAACCTTGAATCTTTTGATTTTTCTTTGCAAAATAGAGCATGATGGATCATATTAGACCTTGAAATAATGTTTTCTTGAAGCACACTCCAAGGTGGAGCTTAAGTATCAATGAAGCTTGTTGAAGAAGGCATGGAAATAAACACATGAGACCTATAAATTTTCTTGATGAATACCACCACCAACCTTGAGGAAAACTTGACCTAAATAATGGTGAAAGAGCTCTTTGAACCAAAAAACTTTGATATCATAGATATAGCCTTGAAGCTTAAGCTCTTGCAATCCATTGAAGAATCATTTGACTAAGGACCATCCCTCAAAATCCTAGGTTAGATGGTGAGATGGATGAAATTGTGTCATCACCTACAATATGAACATTCAAAGAAACATATATACATATTTTGATGTTAGTTAAAAATTAAACCAACTAAAAAAACACATGTATAAGATACACAATTCAAGGTGCTTGGTGATCCCTCAAGAGAAAACTTAAAGGTATGATGAAGTAGAAGAGAGAATCAACGCTAATGTGTGATCTTGATGTATTGATAATATGAGATAATGAGATATCTTAGAGGAAAAAATTGGGATATAATAATTTGTTGCTTGAGGATTTCTTCAGATAGCAGGACTCGACTACTTTGAAGCATATGCATCAGTAGTAAGATTGGAGGCTATCAGATTGGTGGTAATCTTGGCATGCAAGCAAGGTTGATCAACATTTCACTTAGATGTGAAATCAACATTTTTGAATATTCCCCTATATAAAGTCGTGTATGTCACACAACCTCTTGGGTTTGTGATACAAAAGGAATAAAGGAAAGTGTATAAGTTGCACAAATCCCTCTATGGTCTCAAATACGCACCTAGGGTATGGAACAAGAAGATCGACTTATACTTAGTCGAATTGAGATCCAGCAAATATATGTTTGAGTATGGTATCTATGTACATGTCATGGAACAAGGTATAATCATTATTTGTTTATATGTCGATGACTTACTAGAAATTGGGAATAGCACGAAGAACTTGTCGAAGTTCAAAGAGCTGATGAAGAGGGAATTTGAAATGTCAGATCTGGAAACTTGTTATATTTCCTAGGTATGGAACTTCAAATTACTAAGCAAGGTATGGTGTTGCATCAAACGAAATATGTCTAAGAAATACTCAAGAGATTCTGGATGGCTGATTCAAATCCTACATCCTCACTTGTCGAACCAAATCTGAAATTGGAGAAGCATAGAGAGGAGGAAAAGATCGATTTCACATTGTTCAAACAAATTGTAGGATCTCTGAGGTATGCGTACAACAACAAAATTGATATAAGTTTCTCAGTTGGGTTGGTAAGCAGATACATGGATGAACCAAAAGTATCACACATGATGACTGCAAGGAGAATCCTGAGATACCTAAAAAGATCAATAAACTGTGGAATCTTGTTTTCACGAGAGTCTAAAAGTAAAAAAAGTTGTGATTAATTGCTATTTATATGTGGATTATTGTGGAGACAAGGAAGATCGAAGAAGCATAACTGATTATTTCTTTTAGGTATTTTGGTGCCTCAATCTCATGGTGCTCGAGAAAGCAACTTGTGGTGGAATTATCATCATGTGAGACTGAGTATATATCATGATTCTATGTTGCTTGTCAAGCAATCTAGAACAGATTTGTGCTGGATGAGATGGAGGTCGAAGTAAAGAAACATATGGTGTTGTAGATCGACAATAAATCAGCCATCAATCTTACAAAGAATTCAGTTCTACATAGAAAGAGTAAACACATTGAGGCTAGCTTTCACTACTTGAGAGAAAAGGTAAATTAAGGTGAACTCGAAGTAAGACATTGTTCCAGCGAAGCACAATTGATCGACATTTTTATCAAAGAATTCAAAATCGACAAATTTCTTACATTGAAAAAGAAATTATGAATAGTTCAGATTAATTATAATTAATTTGTATTTAACGACTTAGATCATAAGAGGATATGTTGAAATATAATCCAAATTAATTAGTTAATCGGTTGATTAACAAGTTAGTTACTATTATATATACATGTGTATAGTGTAATTCAAGAACAACTTTTCAATATACAATTACTTTTCATTCTCTCTATCTGTCTCATTCCTTCTCTAAACCAAATGCATCGGACTCTAACATCTATCACTTTTATCATTAAGCATTTTAAGAAATCATCTATTAAAGCATTATTTGGGTGCACGTCTTGAAAACTTCGCTCTATTACCCTTTAATTAATGATTTCAAAACTACCTTATGCTCGAGTTATTCAAGTTATCATCATATTTTTCTGTTCAATATAATGCTACATAGTCAGTATTTTGATCATCTGCTTAGTGACCGAATTTTATCCTTTGAAGAAGTTATCCTAGTGACCAATCAATAAATATTTAGAAGATTATTTTCTAAAGAATAAGTTTGATGATTTTCATATCACGTATTAAGAAACAACTAACAATAGTGTACAAGGAACAAAGGTACAAGTTGTGCGCAACACATAGTGCATGACAACTAACACAAATAGTGCGCGACAATTCTTGCTACAAATACAAGATTGTGTTATATTACTCTGCTCTCTTATACAACAGAACATAAAGGCTTTTATCTTAGCGTTTAGATCCTGCCACGGTCTAATTAATGAAGTTCTATACAATTTCAAATTCTCCAAAATTTATATACAAGACATTCGATATACAACAATTTCAAGCAACTTGGTCTGCAAAAAGATCAACAATTTCAAGCAATCTTGACCTGAACTTCGACATTCGATACCAATAATATTTTTTCATACAATAATTGTCAATCTTCCTACCAGATTACACTCTAAAAAGATATCATATGGCTTTTGTTTTGGAATACTGCTACAATTGAACTGTAAACAAAATTATAATTCTAACTGCCGCCATTACATTTAGACATGTCTTTAGTACCTCATCCAACGTAAAAGAGAAAACAATATTATGTAAAACTACAAAACTTTTCTTTCTCATTAACCCAATCAAAAGTTCAAATAGATAGAAACTATTCCGTCGAAGAGAAAGATATAGACATTGCTAACTAGAATGTTCACTTTTTCCCTTGCGTGTTCCTTTTCAACCTTTTTGTTTTGTGCTTTGACTTGCGGTTTTGTTTTGGAGATAAATGATTATCTGCATTCGCATTTTTCCCAGCAGAAGGGATGTCGCTTGAAGGAAAATCTTCTTCATCGGAACTAAGTACCAAGTCTTCTACAACATCATCGTCAACGGCTGTTCTCTCTTTCTGATGCTTTTTCCTCTTTCCTTTTGTTTCAGTAGGTTCTTGTTTTATCCTGAAAGCAAAGCATTCCTCAGATAAAAAGTACGGCGAAATTTGTGTTAATGTCATCATGTTAGACATGTGCGTGAATGTGAATGATGTGTGTTAGTAAAAGAAGAACATAGAAAAAGAGCAATACTTGTCTTTTCCGGGTAACCAGGATGAGCTAAAGGCGGCAGTTCCATCCTCGTCTTCTTTAGCATCCTCTTCTTCATCACTTGCTGATGCTTCATCGCCAAAAACAGATGACTCTTCTCCAACAACAACACTAGAAATTTTGAAGTTATATAAGAAACTTTTTATCATAATAATGGGGGACACAGTAATCCGTGCGAATGAACATGATTTTAAAGTTCAAACCTGGATTCCATTAATGAGTTGTTTTTTTGTTCGGCTCTCTGACGGAGTGTTATAACATACTTTGATAGTGCACTAGAGGCTGACTTCTTCTCATCCTAATAAAATCAACTTCACTATTTACAATTCTCAAATATAAATAGCATTTAAATTAAAGCACAGCAGTGAAACTGAGGCAAGAAATAAGCGGGTGCTTGTGTGTGTGCGCGCGGGTGCGCATATGCGAGCTTAGCAGTATTGAAATATGGAGCAGGCTACAATGTAAATAAATAAATGAATTAAAAAAGTCAACCAAGATCCAACAACGAAACAATCAATACTCTCATTCCCCAAAATTAAAGAGAAAACATGAGCAAACCTCAAGAAAAGATGATGCCGCAGGATCATTAGGTAGAAAGGAAACCGACATGCGCTTTTCATTCACAAACTGGACATTAGCCTCAATCTGAGTGAGGAAAAATTGAATATTAGAGATGAATGCCACAAGATCAGATGCATGCCAATGATAAAAGTAAAACATAAAAGGTTTATGATCATTTTAATATATACCTCACGTAAAAGCTGCCTCATTTCTCTTCGAAACCTCTCAACTTTGGTCAATTTGCAAAAGCTACGCACCCTCACAATTGGAATAAAGGATAACTCCATGAATGCAACAGAATAACTCCACAATGCTAGGTGTTCCGCAAGTTCTTCAACAACAGAAAAAACACAAGCCTCTTGAAATGCCCGTGTCTTTAGAGTCGGCTTGCTAACCTAATACGAAAGAATATCTCCAAGGTTAAGTGGATTTCAACAAATGCACATTATCATCAAGTCATGTTATGATTACCTTCAATATGCTGCGTAAATCAACAGCTTTGCCAACACCTCCTGTAGGGGGTCGACTCAACTCTTTCATCTCCAGCATATCCAAAAGAAGCATAGATACTGGTACAAATGATTGGGTAGAAGCAGCAAGCTGGTTCAGCATCCGGATACATCTCAACCTAAGGGGAATATATCTAGCTGTGGGAACTAGACGGGCTACCCCAGAAATTATTTGGGTCAACGGATATGCAAGTTGCTTAAAGTCAGATTGTGAACTGTAAGCTCGGATAGCATCAGTCCAAAGTTCAAGACAGTTAATGAACTTCCATTCATAAACCTTGCGAAAAGCTTCCTAAAGAAAACATTCAGACAGAGAAAGAGCGACATAAGAACCATAACATAAAACTGTCGAAAATGCACAAAAAAATGTTTCAATTTGTGAAAAGCTTCAATCAAACAGAGTGAAACAAGAACAGGATGGTACCAAAAAAGTGCAGATCAGAAAATGATAGAAAACTATGCCAAGTTTGTTCGAAGTAAAACTAATTCAAATCCAAATATATTCAGACTCAGCTAGCAAGGATAATTCCATAAATTCAAAATGTTATGAGGCACTTCTTACAGAACCTAGGAAGAAAATAACATGCAGTAGACAAATAAACAGCACCTTAGTTTTTGTATTAAGTGCGTCCCTCAAAATCATGGCCAGCTGTCGGATAAAAATGAAGGCATGCTGATATGCAGTCGGAAGATCCACACCGAGAAGTTCAATGACGCAGTTACTAAGAAAACGAATGTGTTTAAGTTTCACAGCATTTACAAAATGGCAATTCAAAACATAGGCTTTATATATTCCTTTGAAGCATTCATCTATGCAGCCAGATCCAATACAAATGCATAACTCTCGCATAAATAGGCACGAAACAACCGGAAGGGCACCTCCACCAGTACCCCAGAAATGAAGAGCCACCTGATCAATTCAACAAGAAAGTGACTTACCAAATGAATAAACATATGTTAAGTTATATGTCCTAGAAAGCCATAACATCCCTAGCCAGAGGCTACACAAATTTCTCTACATTGAAGCTTTTTCATTCACATTAGAAGTATGTACTAACAAAGGAAAAGAACTGCATGCAACAGCAAGTTTACCAAATGCAATTATACTATTCTTAATCTTGTTTATGTAAAGGAAAAATGTATCATTATTTCGTTGAAATTTCGGAAAGTTTTAGTTGATTGTTGTCCATCTTTTAAGCTGATTCATTCATCAATTACTACACAAGACCGAAGGGTGCCGCAATCAACTAGCATTGGCGGACATATTCAGCACATAGCCACAGACTTTAAAGTACTAATGTTCATAGATGAGGTGAAATAATTTTGAAGTCAACATTGATTAGATGATCAATGAACTATTTGTACCTTAATGTATTTCCTTAGGAGCGAAGGAAAAGCAGCCAATAACACTGAAGAATATTTAAGCCGGTGTAAAGTAAATGATATCATTTGCGAGTCAGTCATTTGATTCAAAATGTGGAAAGCATTTCCAAGGTAGGACTTCACTATATGGCCATAAGTCCTCCATTGTTTTGTGTTCATCAAATCTGTTACGATCTGTTTTCTTCCCCCGGTAGCAGGAATCTTCAACAACTTTCTTAGTATTCCATCCATTTCATTAAGTACAGTCAACATTATTTTGTTGAACACGGCGCTAGACATTACACTAAGTTTTGCCATAGACTCATTCTCCTCATCATCCCCATAGTGGCATGCTGTCCTAAAAGCCTTTATCAAGGAACGAACTGCGTTTAAGCTCCCGTTTTCTTTAATCGATTTGCACCACAAATCAACCATAGCAGTGGTTATAACTTTCTTAGAAGATTTTTTATCCTTTTCTTGAACCTCATGCTCAGTAGCTTCCTCATCTGCATGTAGATCTCCATCTTCCATGTCAGCATCCAAATCTTCCTGGAAAAAAGAAGCAAAACAGTTATATAATTTATAATGCTAAGAAATTGTCGTATGAATAATAGCAATTTTGTAATGCACACAAATAGGCACCAAATATAGTTCTGAAATCCTACAACATAACAGCAGAAGGTGCAACTTTGAAAATATGACCGTTCCTCTTCAATGAAATTTACCAAAAACACACAAGAGACGTCCAAATTTCTCTATCTATACTAAACGGTAGATCATAAGTGTCAACTGTCAAGTAAAACCATCAGGGCGTGTAGCTAGATTACAAGAGATCCAATAAAGACTATGTCTCGACCCACGTATCTTCTCAAAATCTAATTGGAGAACTATAACTTGAACTTAAAAGATAAAGGTATAAGATACAAATCCCGAGAAGCAAAAATTTAACTTGCAGTGATTGGTGGGTTGGTGGTTCAATTCAACCATTATGAGCTAAGCCATATTGATTTATATTTCCTTGCATTGTGCCAAAAACATGTCTCTAAAAGGAAACACAATACCCCCATTTAGCCACTGCAATGACCTTTTTGGATGAACAATGTAAAGCTTATTATTAGCTAAGAAAAACTTCCCCATGTCAAAGAAAGCATTAGAAGATATTACATATTATTCATGATAAAACGCATCACAGAACCATATTCATCAGAAATTCACAATAAATTTATGAAGCAAAAAACAGGACAGATAATATATAGAAAGTGTCTAAATGTAACATACATCAATATCGTCATCACTGAACTCAAGCAGCTCCTGGTCATGCTCTTTCAAAAATTCATAGAAGTCTGGATCCTGAAACGGAAAAAAGGTTATTGATAACATTGCTAACAGAATGTAGCCGAATAAATATATAAAAGAGAATTCCCTAAACCCTAAACCCCTTTCAAAAACTCGTAAAAGTTTGGATCCTGAAATGGAAAAGGTTATTGATAACATTGCCAACAGAATGTAGCCGAATAAATATATAAAAGTCAATTCTCTATCAACCACCATCTAGTTCAAACTTCAAACACAAGCATTTGCAGAAACGGATTACGTAATCAAATTTCAAAACCTACCATTAAGGACATGCAATAAGAGTAAGTATGGGTTTGGTTTTGCGGTGAAAAGAATTGATTTTGAATGAATTGATTCTGTAAAATTGATTCTAGCTAAAAGTGAGTAGAAGATAAAGTGATTTATGTTAGGATAGATTTATGTATAAATGAATTGAACAGTAAATTTCAATGTAAAAATCACGTTCAAAACAAAAGCTACAAATTCTAGCTTCAAGTAGAATCAATTATTGAGGTAGAATCAATTCTACTTTGGAAGAACCAAACACCTCAATATCATTGCAAAATGAATTCTACACCTCTAAAATTGCTTTTGCCTCTTCCAAAAGCTAAACCAAACATACACTAATTTCTCTAATAAAACTATACAAATGTAAACCTAGAAAAAAATATTGTTTTAAAGTTGAAACTATGGTTGGTTCGGCGGTGAAAACAAATTGATTTTGAGAAAATCTATTCTGTAAAATTAATTATGGTTAAAAGTGAGTTAACTGTAAAGTGATTTTGTTTGAATAATTTTATGCAAAATCTGAGTTGAACACTTAAACAGTAAATTTCAATGTAAAAATCACGTTTAAATTTAAAAGCTACAAATTCTAGCTTAAGGGCCTATTTGGATAAACAGCTTATTTGGAGTTTATAGCATAAGTGCTTATCAAAATAAGCACTTACGAAAAAGCTTACATAAGCTATTTTTCTAACAAAAAATAAAATTATTTTTAGATGTGTTATAAATTGTTTTCATAAATCATCCTTGAGAACTTATAAAAGTAAGCTGAAAAAAGGAAATGAATAATGCTATAAGCTGTTTTAATAAGCTCTTCCAAACAGTGTAACAAAACCCATAACATAAGATAAGCTCAAATAAACCAATCCAAACAGGCCCTACGTAAGTAAATTCTACTTTAGAAGAACCAAACATCTCAGAATCAATTCCAAAATCGATTCTGCGTCTCTAAAATTACTTTTGCCTCTTCGAAAAGCTAAACCAAATATACACAAAAACTTATATTTAGGTATTTAACTAAAGAGCTATGAAGCACGGACACTTCAAATACGGCTGACACGGATAATAATTTTATAAAAGGAATAAATTAAATGATTACAAGGGTTGGTGCATGTGTCCTACACAAACACGGACACTGTTTGGTTTGTTTTCAGAGGTGTCGGTGCTACATAGTTAAAGAGAACCCTTGAAAGCAAAGCTACATACAAGTTACTAATATGTACTGAGAAACAACAATGGGGGAGGGTTTAACCTTTTGCTGAAGACTTTCTAGTTGCCCCTTGTGTTCTTTTGCTCCACTCCCAGTCATGGATTTTTTCCTGCTCCTTCTTCTTGCATTACTCTCTACATCCATATTCCTCTCTAGTATAACCAAATAAATTACCAACGAAATAATAAACAATTGAGACACATTCAAAACCCTAAGTTTGAAAAATTGAAATAAAATAATCAAAAACCTGTATCAATTTCTGCGTCCATGTCTCTTGAGAGCTATGTTATTACCACTGTACGGCAGGTTAAGAGATGCAGAGCTTCAGGGCTTTCGGCGGCGGGACTGAGAGAGAAAGAAGTGCTTCAGGGCTGTCATGCAGTATTTGTATTTTGTATTTTTTTTTTAAACGAAAACCGAACCGGATTCAGGTCCGATTGCTCTCTAAAAAAATCAGATAAACCTCTCATACTCAGAAAACCGGTGAACCGGTTTCGATTTAGATAAACCAGACTGTCTAAAATATTTTTAAAAACTAGTAGAATATTCATGGATTTGCAAGATAATATATGCATATTTGTTCCGAAAATATAGTAAAACAAAATAAAAAAATTTTAAAAGAGATAATAAATTGATACTTATAATTGTTTTAATATATAAAAATATTTGAATTATATATATATATATATATATATATATATATATATATATATATATATATATATATATATATATATATATATATATATATATATATATATATATATATATATATATATATATATATATATATCCTAACAATGATTTAATATTTTCATTAATATTTAATATTTTGATCAGTAATTTCATGTTATCGTTAATATTTAATATTTTGATCAGTAATTAAATATTTTCATCAATATTCAATATTTTGATCAGTAACTTTATGTTTTCGTTAATATTAAATATTTTGATTAATAACTTCAGGTTTCTGTTAATATTTAATAGTTTCATCAATAATTTCATGTTTATGTTAATATTCAATAGTTTGATCAATAACTTCATATTTTCGTTAATATTTAATAGTTTGGTCAATAACTTTATGTTTCCGTTAATATTCAATATTTTGATCGGCAACTTCATGTTTCCGTTATTATTCAATATTTTGATGAGTAACTTTATGTTTCCGTTATAGTTTATTATTTTTAAAAGATATAATAAATTGGTTTCTATAATTTTTTCCGTACATAAAAATATTTGAATTAACAGTATAATTATTCATATATATAAATATTTTTGTTTAGGAATTATTTGTAAAAATATTTAAATCAATATTAAATTTATTATTTAATATTTAAACCAATAGTTTAATATCAGTATCATATGTGCGGATCATATCGGTACCTATGCTTTAAAAAATAATAAATTTGAATTTGAATTAACAATATACTTTATCCCGTCTATAAAAATAATAAATATTATTTTTGTTTTGATATTATTTATAAAAATATATGAATCAATAGTAAAATTAATCTCGTTTATAAAAATAACATTGTTTAAAAATATTTGATGATAATAAAAATATTTTATAATAATAAAAATCTTAAATTAATAAATTATAGTAAAAAACTATTCAAACAGATTATATAATTCAATTACTAATAACTATTTAATATAATTGATTCAAATCAATTTACAATTTATATTAAAAACTATTGAATATAATTTTCATTTTTATTAAATTTAAGAGATTTGAAAACAGAGACTTTTAAAAATAAAGAATAAAAAAAACAAAATTAATTAACCAAAAGAGTTTATTATTTTTAAATGAAAGACGTATTTTTAAATGAAATTCTGGACCAAAATATAATGAGGAAATATGCACACCCTCCCCCGTACAAGTAGCAGTCACCTAGATAAAATACTAGACAATCAAATTCAACCCACAGAATCAATACCAACTAAAAAACACTAAAAACAAAACAAAAATGCACTTGTACCAAAATAAATCCTCAATAAGCTTTTAAATTTACGACGGCACCTCGTCGACAGATGGAACTGAACAGGGTGTGCAGTGATACACGAGCTTGACAGCAGGCCTCTACAGGTTGGGTGCGGCCGAAATATAGCTGACATAAGCTCCCAAAACCAACAACAAAATTCAACTGAGCCAGCCGACCAAAGCAATGTTAACTGAATAGTAAGAGGAAGAAAAAGAAGGAAGAGAAAAAATGCAACAACATACTCACAGGGAAGTTCCAGAGAAAAACATCAATAAAATCATGATTTTTGCAACAGCAGTTGCTCCACACCTTGCTGCATGTTTTCACAATAATCATCTCGTTTAGTATACCTGCTCCATATCAAGCCTTTTATTCTCAATGATTGTTTTGTTGTGAATCATGAATATCAACAAACTGGGACATCCCTTACTCATGCACCTGAAAAAATGTTCAAGATGATTTTATTACTCATATGGTAAATTCTTCTAATAATCAAAATTTACATGCTATTACAAGGCACAATCAATGCCAAAGATACAAAGTTATATGTTACAAACACCAATCTAAAAAACACCAAGCAGAATAAGAGAACAGATATAACGTCCCTCTAAATGACTCCAATCACTAACAATCTAAGCAAAGGTAAAAAAAATAATGATGTTGTAGAATAACAGAAGCATAACATAGTAGGCATTTAATACACACAACAACTTCTTAAAGGTTCCTAAGCAAGAATATTGTTTTAAAGACATTAAATTGCAGCAAACAAAGTATCCCAATTTCAACAAAACTCATATATTATCAAAATAATGTGTGGTTCAAACTTCCATATACAAAATTGATCGTACCTGATCAGAAGGGATTGTCAAGGTCCACGAGCTTTGAGTCGAGTAGTAGTTGAATGTGAAATGAGAGGTACCTGCAAGACACTCTGATGCCAAAGTGAGGTTCAGAGTAAGTGCAAGCACGTATGAGAGTATGGGTGAATGAATGAATACCTGACCCTCTCAAGTGAGAGGGTATTTATAGCCCCAGTGATGGGCTGAGGTCTTCAGTGATGGGCCATGATGAGACCTAACAACAAAGACTACCAGGGTTTACATGTGTATGGAGTCTAGCATGTGGCATCCTTCCTGGTCAACTTCCCCGAGAACGCAGGAGAGTTGGGCCTGTTATTCTCGGAGGGCGGGCTGATGACGATATGGACACATGAGTTATGTTCTCCTAGTGGACGCGTGGGGAAATGCCCAACGGTCCTAGGTTTGGGCTGCATGCTTTTGGGCCTTTGTAAAGGCGCTGGATTGGGCATCCCCAAAGGTGGGGCAAGTGTCGGCCCATTCCAGAACAGGAGCCCCCCAAGTTATTGCCCTTAGGTAAATGGGTGATGACTTTAAATTAGTTCAAGTGTCGAGGAAGTGTTGCCCGAGAGGGGAAACTGCCAACTCCCATCGAGGATGGCTCTGTGACTCATGTCGAGGATTCATAAAACTCGCATGTGGTGTGGTCGACCAGCCAAGGGAGAAGTTCATTGGTCGACTTTGTTTTCTGGTTATATCAACGCGATGCCTGTTAGGGACCTAGATTCGCGGGGGTGCGAGGAGTTTCCTCGAGCGCTCGTCTTTGACGTGCCCATATGTATGGTGTTCTAATGACGTCGAGCATTTTCCCTCCATCGAGAGTGGAACGTTATCGATGTGCCCGTATGTAAGGCGTTGTAATGACGTTGAGTGTTTGCCCGCCATCGAGAGTGGAACATCATCAATGTGCCCGTATGTAAGGTTTTGTAATGACATCGAGCATTTGACCGCCACCGAGAGTGGAATGGAGCATGCACGTCGTTTTATGCGAGACTGTTGTGGATGACGTGTCATCTTGCCAGCCCTATGTGGCAGTTGTTTGGGGTGCCAAAATTTTCCCTCCCTTTTATTCAAGACATTCTCCTAGGGTTCTCAAATGGTCAAGGTTGCTCAAGAATTGATCAGATAAACTCTCTTCCTAAGTGTGATACGGTGGCCAGAACCGGGACGTGGTTTCCCTATTTCGTTAAGGAATTTGCTGGTTTGCGTTTTGCGTTTGTTTTTGCAAAATGTCGCGGTAAGCAAGAGTCGCCATCGACTTTTATTTTATCCAACAAGGAAAGGAAAAAAAGCACAGAAAAATTCATTTTTTCGAGATATTTCTGAGTACGGGGGTGGATTATAGAAAGGGAAGGTATTAGCACCCTTTCTATTCGTAGTTATCTACAGGCTCTTAGGTACTTGCTCATCATTTTCAAAATTGTTTTCTTTGTGTTTGTGTGATTTGAAAAGCTTTTGTTTTAACTTCGATTTAACTCTTGCTTCTGTCTTCAAGAGTGTAATGAAGTGTTTTTGAAAACTTTGTTTGTAAAGGAGTGTAAGTGTGAAAAAAAAGTTTGTTTTGATTGAGCAAGTACTTAAGAGCTAATCTACCTACTCAAAAAAAGAATCGTTCTATGCTTGTTTCCTTTAGACAATGTTATCCCACTATTAGTGAGTAGGTAGCACCGTCGTTGGAGTTTGAGGGTCAATTCAAAAGGGACGCACGGTCACTAAAGCAATGTTAGGACGTCTTAGTAATAACCCTAATGTCTTAGATCAATTATTCGAGGCAACAATTCCGAGGCAACCATTCCGAGGCAACTTTTCTGAATCGGGACTTTGATCTTTATTTAGACATAAGGACAACCACTAAAGCATCCTATACTCAATGACCATTTACCGAAGGAAACCAAGTGGGAGTGTACCCTAGGAGTGTGCATGTGCGAATGATTAAATTTCAGTTTATTTATCTTTGCACATTTAGGGTGATCTAATTGTTTTAAAATTAATCATACATTCTTGTCATGCATCCCTATATCATACATCTAACAGTTAATAATTTGCGGAATTTAAAGTGCGGAATTTAAACTATGCTATTACAAGGCTTCAGGTATTTACATAGCCAAAAACAAACCCTTTGAAAATAAAGCGATAAATGTAAATAAACGTCCTAATTAAACTATTATAAACTGTAGGCAGTTACATCAATATGGTAAATAATAAAAATAAAGCGCGCGAGAAGAATTAAGATCGACGAGAATTTAAGGTTTTGACCCTTCTAACCTAATTAAAAAAAATTGTTTTTTTATTGTTTTTAATAAAATAAATAAGTTTTCTAAATTAAATATGCAATTAATTAGTTAATTAAATTAATTAATAAAAATAATTACATGACCTATTTTGGTTTCTTTGGTTATTTTAGGAAAAAGTAAAATATAATTAAGTTAGTAATAAAATCTATTTATTATAATTATTTTTAAGTTATTTACAAAAAGAAATTAAAGGTTTACCTAAAATTAAAATTTAATTAAGAAAAAATCCTAAATCTATTTTTATGTGATTTTTATATTTGTTTATTGATAAAAAAATAAAAGGGATTAAAAGAAATAAATGAAACGAATAAAATATGAAAATAAAGAGGGGCCTAGTAGCAAAAGTAAACAGGGGGTGCAATCATCAGAAATCCTTAGGCCTGAATCTTCGAAAGCTTCATGCTCTAACTATGGTGTTTTTTGATTCTTGCGTGGAACCTATGATTCAACCCTCCATAATTGTTCTATATGAACTCAAACAAACATTAGCATACTATAAAATGTAATTAAAATTAGAGATTCAAAGTTTAAAATTTTACCAAACCGGTATTGTCAAATGGGGGGCGTGCTAGGCGCGTGATGGATTGCTCTTGGGCCTTGTAAGACTCTTGAGGACTTCGAGAGGATGGTTTGAGGCTTGATGTCAATTGAGAGAGACCGAAACCTCGAGATATGACTTGCACCAATTCTTTGATTTCTGGAGAGCTTTTTGAAGAGCTTTTAGAGAGATTTTTAGAGAGTATTTTCGTCCCTTTCAAGCTTGTATGGCTCTATATTTATAGAGGAGAATGAGGAGACAAGAAAGCATGGAAAGAATCTCCCTCATAATGTTGTGTTTTAAGACCATGATCAAGATTTGAAAAAAATGTCATATTTGATGATTTTATGCCATTTTCACATGTGGATGAACCTGAACATATTTGAAAAGTTATTGCACGAAATCAATTGACATAAACCAGCATAAAACTTTCCCAAAATGGATTCACATCAAAATTTACATTATTTCTATTATTTATTTATTTAATTCTGAATTTTAATGAATAAAATATCAAAATAAATAGCATAAATAGTAGAAAAATGTATGGGTGGGCTTAGAGGTCGTGGACCATGTTAGTAATGAGTTTCAAACTTGAAAAGATAGGCCCATTTAGAAAAAATCCAAGTTTGGTCAGTATTTGCTTCATGCATTTTTTCAAAAATTGTCCAACTTTGACAATGCATATCTCTCTCAATTTTAACCTTATGAGGGTGTTCTTGGACTTTTTAGAAAGCTTAGGACGTCCCCTAAGAAACCTCTTTGGTTTCATCTCAATTGGATCTTCCATGTTCATGTAAGAAGCTTTGACCCAAAAGGTGTTTTTGTTGACTTTTCAAAATGACCTATAATGTCCAAATTTATATCTTCTTGTGAGTGCATATTTTGAACTTGGGAGATGAAGATGGATTGTAGGGAATTGCATAATATTCAAAATGAGCTTTGGATGGTTCATTTCTCATAAAGTATGAGAAAGTTATGCTTGGTCAAAGTTGAGTTGACTTTTCCTACAAAACCCTAATTTATCAACTTTTGGTTCTTGAGGAATTATGAGCAATCCTTGATGAATCATGATCAAACCTTGATCAAATGATGAAATATACTTCAAAATGAGGATTTTGACCAAAAATCTTGAAGTTTGACTGTATGTGGGCCACATTTGACTTTTGCCCTAGCATAGTCGATTTTCAGGCCTTTGAGCAATTGACTGAGCAAACTTCCTCTATAGGGCTTGAAACTTGACATATATGGTCTTGAGAACATATTAGGACAATGTTGAGCATTTGGGACCACTTGGACTCAAGTATCTTGATGCAACATGAAACCCTAATTTGGGGTAGACTGCCTTAGGAGAGAGCTTGTCTGGCCAACCCTTGGACTTCCTTGAGCAACTTGAGGATCTTTCTTGAAATGTTTTGAGAAATATGGGAGGGAAAATTTTGGGGTACAACATCTGCCCCTGTTCAATATTCTTAAACTTGAGGATATAGATTGGCTTTCGTGCCTTTCGTGATCCGAAGGTGGAAGAGGATTGAACACTAGAGTGCCCAGAAATTTGCACTCGCACGAAGTGGTAATTGCCTTGTGATGTCGGGAATGGGCTTACAGATGCCATTTGGAAATTGATGACGAGGGGATGGGCTTAAAGATGCCATCTGAAGGAGTGTCGATTGCATAATATATTCCTTAGCCAGAGCTTGTATACCTGTTGTTGAGGAAGATTCCGCTGGGGAAGGCTGATCTTTGTTGAGAGAAGTAGAATTTTAGGAGCTTTGATCGTCCGTATTCTACTTAGGAAATCATCTTTGTCGAAATTTAGGAACTCGTCTGTTTATTCTACTGAGGAAACATCTTTATCGAAATTTAGGAACTCGTCCGTTTATTCTACTGAGGAATCATCTCTGTCGAATTTTAGGAACTCGTCCGTTTATTCTACTGAGGAATCATCTCTGTCGAAATTTAGGAACTCGTCCGTAATTCAACTGAGGAAACATCTCTATCGAGATTTAGGAACTCGTCCGTAATTCAACTGAGGAAACATCTCTGCTGAGATTTAGGAACTCATCCGTAATTCAACTGAGGAAACATCTCTGTCGAGATTTAGGAACTCGTCCGTAATTCAACTGAGGAAACATCTCTGCTGAGATTTAGGAACTCGTCCGTAATTCAACTGAGGAAACATCTCTGTCGAGATTTAGGAACTCGTCCGTAATTTAACTGAGGAAACATCTTTGTCGAGATTTAGGAGCTTGTCTGTAATTCAACTGAGGAAACATCTCTGTCGAGATTTAGGAACTTCGGTCGTCCGTATTTGACTGAGCAATCATCTCTATTGAACTTTAGGAACTTCGGTCATTCATTATTCTACTAAGGAATTAACTCCGGCTTGAGGAAGCGAAAGTGAACTGCGTATCTAATCGTGTATAGGCTGCATTGCGACCTGCTAGGGAAAGGTGAAATCGATCGTATTTGATAGGTCTGGGTCTTACAGTGTTGTGGGCTGTTGTCTGGAGATAAGAGAAAAGAAACCTGGATGGTAAGGTTATGAGAAGGAACCTGGATAGTAGGGCTTATGGGAAGGAACCTGGGTAAGGTTGCTCTGTGATGAGTTTGGGTAAAACTGCATCTGAACTGAGAAGGAACCTAGGTAAGGTTGCTCCATGATGAGTTTGGGTAAAACTGCATCTGAACTGAGAAGGAACCTGGGTAAGGTTGATCTGTGAGGAGTTTGGGTAAAATTGCATCTAAACCGAGAAGGAACCTGGGTAAGGTTGCTCTGCGAGGAGTTTTGGTAAAACTGCATCTAAACTGAGAAGGAACCTAGGTAAGGTTGCTCCATGATGAGTTTGGGTAAAATTGCATCTGGATTGAGAAGGAACCTAGGTAAGGTTGCTCCATGATGAATTTGGGTAAAACTGCATCTGAACTGAGAAGGAACCTAGGTAAGGTTATTTCAGGATGAGTCTGGGTAAAACTACATCGGGAAATTGTAAGGAGGAACCTGGGTAAGGTTGCTTCAGGATGAGTCTGGGTAAAACTACATCGGGAAATTGTAAGGAGGAACCTGGGTAAGGTTGCTTCAGGATGAGTTTGTGTAAAACTACATCGGGAAATTGTAAGGAGGAACCTGGGTAAGGTTGCTTCAGGATGAGTTTGTGTAAAACTTCAGGAGGAACCTGGGTAAGGTTACTTTGGGATGAGTTCGTGTGAAACTTCTGGAGGAACCTGGGTAAGGTTACTTCGGGCTAAGTTCGTGTGAAACTTCTAGAGGAACCTGGGTAAGGTTACTTCGGGCTAAGTTCGTGTGAAACTTCTGGAGGAACCTGGGTAAGGTTACTTCAAGCTAAGTTCGTGTGAAACTTCTGGAGGAACCTGGGTAAGGTTACTTAGGGCTAAGTCTGTGTAAAACTTCAGGAGGAACCTGGGTAAGGTTACTTTATGATAAGTTCGTGTAAAACTTCAGGAGGAACCTGGGTAAGGTTACTTTGGGATGAGTTTGTGTAAAACTTCATTCAGAAATATATGAGAAAGGACTCGTGTAGGATTTTTTAGGATAAACCCGTGTGAAGCTGCATTTAGGAGAAATCCGTGTAAGATTTCTTCGTGACGAACCCGTGTAAAGTTGCATTTGATCGTGCAGATAATTACTCTGTTTAGTTTCCGGAGTTAATCTTGAACTTGCAGGAAGTTGTTGATGATAACCATCTTTCCTGAAAAGGTACATGATTAATTGTATATGATGCATGACATGCATTGTATGATGATGTTCTCAAAATAAATAAAATTATGTTGTATGCAATATGTATGTGCACATCATGATATATGAACATGAAATGCTATTGTGGTACGTCCGAGTTTAGGAAAATAAATCCCTGACTGTTGTTGGAGAATAATGAGTTTCGCTCGCTGGAGATAACGACTGAAGATGATTGAGAGAATAATCCTGCAGGAGAGAATAACTCCGCTGGGGAATGGAATGACGAGGAAATGACTCTGTGGGGAGTATATACTCTGCTAGAAGATCTGCTGATTTAGAGAAATAAAACTCAGGTGGGGATGAATTATTGTTGCTGGTGACAGTGAACCCTGTTGGGGATTGAATTTCTGTCTCTGAAAGGAATGAACTCCGCTGGGGATGATTTTCCAATGGCGACTTTACTGGGGATAATCTTTTAGACTCTACTAGGGATAATCTTCCAGACTCCACTGGGGATAATCTTCCAGTGCTGGTGATAGATAAATTCTGCTTGGGGAGAATCTTACAGACCCATTTGTGGTTGCGAGCCTCAGCTGGGGAGAATTAACACCACTGTCCTTTTCTTACTCTACAGGGAGTGTAGATGTTACTGAGATGCGTGCTGAGGATATGACAATGACTTTGCATCAAGACTTTTCTGCCCCTGTACCTGCTGGAGAAAGTGCATGCGGAGGCCTTGTGGATCGAGTATTATTCCAACCTATGAGGTGCTTGGTAATTGCCGATTGAAATGACAAATCTTCTTATGGTAGGCAAGTGACAAGATGACGGGACATAGTAGTACACTTTAATCCCTAACTTTTGCCTGGACTATCTTTTCAGATTTTCAATCCACCGGGATACCCTTTCTTGCCCAAGCTGCCCTTTCAGGTTTTCGACTTGCTGGGTGTACATATCCTTTTTTGTTTTTTATCCCTAATTTTTTCCCGAACCCTTTTGGTTCGTCGGGTTGCCCTCATTTTTACCTAGGCCAGTCAACCTAGCGGGTCTTTATTCATGCGCAGTATTTTCTGACTATGTCCACGCTCTCAGTGTGTAGGGAGTTGTCACTGTCGATAGTGTTGCCACACTACCAGAAGATGTTCTTCTGATCATACAAGATTCGTTCCTGGAATTCATGTCCAATGCCCCAAGTGATTCAGATGGAGATTTTCCCCTGGCTATTTGGCATCTTTGAGAGATTCCTTGAATCTTGATTTGACTGCCCCAGATGATGGACAATGATCATGTTGTTCCCCTTGGTTGGAAGCATTTTTCCACTTGAGGTGATCACTCTCGTTGGAGGAGGTTTTTGTTCACTAGATATTCGTCATGCGAATTTCTCTGCTGTTGAACAAATAGTCATATGCAAACAATGTTATTTTAAGAATGCAAAGCTTATGTCTGTCTTGAAGTTTGGAAATTCATTTTTTGATAAAACAAGTTTTTTTTTGTAATAGTGTGATGTCAAATCAGGATTTACAGCAAGTCCTACAGGAGTCAGGATACCTTTTGTAACAGTATGCTTTCGAACTAACCCATGTTTTAGCTAGGACTTTTAAGGGTTATAACGTGGCCTGGTTCACGGTTCGAGAAACAAAGGATAAAGGCTCAAATTTTATTTGTACCCCACCCGTTCTTCGTGATGTTCTTCGATTCTATACTCAGTTAATTGTACATTTAGATCCCGTTTGAGTCTTTGCTTGGATGTTCCAGTGATGGTTCAGATACTGACAATTTATTTTGAACAAGCAGTCATTTCCTTTTTGTTGAGGGTTTGCAGGACCTCTTTCTTTTTTATTTTATTATCCTTGTCTTTTGCCTGAACTGTTTCTTTT
Organism: Vicia faba; assembly: GCA_948472305.1. Taxonomy (NCBI): domain Eukaryota; kingdom Viridiplantae; phylum Streptophyta; class Magnoliopsida; order Fabales; family Fabaceae; genus Vicia; species Vicia faba. The sequence continues at coordinate 1,139,828,235 of OX451738.1, forward strand.
TGTGATTACAGTCAGCGGGATGCCCCAGTTTTTCTTAAGTCTCCTTCATAGGTTTTGACTTGTTGGGCTTTTATTTTGAGAGATAATGACTGCCTGTCTTCATGATTATAGGGAACCATCACCATCTTTTGTTTTGGAAGGACCTCTTTGAAGCCATTCATTGTGCACCTGGATTAACTGAGAAAACTACCCTGCCCCGGGTTGTGATTAAGGGTTTTAATTTGTGTAAAAAGAAAACTCCTACTTCTTTGGCTCAAAGGGGTTGACTAGGGATTATCTTCCTTATAACTCCACTATTTAGGATTTGAAACAACGTCTGTACATCGTCAGTGGGGTCTGTTCAAAATCATATTGTAGAGATTTTGGTATCATTTTCGTCATCCTCCCTCTAAAGGCTTAGAATTTTTAAATCGAGAGTTGATCATCACAAAAATGAAAGCAATTTGAATATAGTGAATACAAATGGATTGATTCAAAACAGACATATGCAATGCATTGATAAAGTAACAAAGTCTGACATGAATAAATGTTTGAACAATCAAAAGAAAATTACAAATTGAAAATTCTAATGAACAAAAAGTCTTCTCATCTGGTCTTGTCACTTCAGAGGACGTGCCTTGGAGGGATGGTAGAAGAACTCAGCCTGACCATCTTGCATAAACTCCAGCGCTCCTTCATCAATCAAGTCTTGAATTTTATTTTTCAATGCTCAACAGTCATCGGTATCATGCCCCGGGCTATTGGAATGGTATGCACACCTTGCATCAGGATTGTAGTATGGGGAAGCTATGTTGGGATTATGAGGAGGGTCCCTTAACATAACCAACTTGGCCTTCAACAGGCGTTGCAATGCTTGAGCCAATGACATGTTGATTTTGGTAAACTGCCTTTTGGGCATATTTGGATTACTCTGATCAACCCGTTGTTTTGGCGAGGTTGTTCTTGGACCCGTGATGTAGTAGCAATTTGGAAAGGTCCACTCTTCACCAAACCAACCTTTTGTCTTCTCAGAAGTTGATCAATGACTTGGTCCCCGGCCTCGACCGTTTGCTTCATACAGTTGTATTTGTCTTGATGAAGTTGGTTGATAATGGTTCTCAGCTCTTCTTGTTCCCGGGCTAAGCCTTGGATAAAGGCCATTTGTCCTAGCATCTGGGTTCTTATTGCATCTACCTCAGCTTGCAGTTGTTCCAGCCATTCGTCCTTATTGTCTTCAGGACTTTTCTTGACCAAGTTCCCAACGAGGAGTGTTTTCAACTCTTCCTGCCCCTTGGATAGGTTTAGGAATACGTCCCTGAACTAAGCTTCTTGAGTTTGAAGATCTCGGTTGTCTTGTTGGAGAGCCATTGCTGAAATAAACAGCGAGAACATGAGAGACCTGTACTGGGAGACCTGTTATGCAATGATATGTATGATATATGTATGCAATATTTTCAAGGATCTCGCGGGGTAAACAAGAAACTGTTAGAATTTGAATTTTGCAGCTTTGATTGAAGAAACTTTGTGTCATCAAGAGTCCTGCTTCAAGAGTCAAGCTCACCATATCGAGTGGGTCATAGCCACCGACTCAAATTATCGTGTTTTGATCTCTAGATGACATTGGCTAGAGGAAAATAAATCCCCTTTGCCCCTTGCTAGACGTTTGATTTACCATAACCTGCATCACAAACCTTTGAGATCCTTGAAATGGTTAAGGAAATGTTAAGGCATGATGTTATGATGTGTATGCTATGCGTTTAAGCAAAAGTATGAGGTAATGTAAACAAGTAAATCCGGCAAGAAATCCCAGGTATTGGATAAGGACTGTAAACAAAACCTGCAAGGAACTCTAGTTGTTAGGTAACAAACATGTGCAAGTAGTTCAAGTTGAAAGCACACAAGTCACACGATAACCCTTAAATTTCAGGCTGACATGGAGTTTAGGTAATACCCTCTTTCAGTTTAGTTGGTTCAACCTGTCATAGTAATAGTAACCGGGTTCTAGAGGTTCTCAATATCATTGACCATCCTCGATCGGTTATAATTCAAGTTTAGCAACCTTTTCTTGCGGTCGAAATCATCGCGAGAGTATGGTCTCAATGAGTGTATCATACTGCTACTTTTCTATGGCCAAGTGGGTCAATTATAGGTTCTAAGGTCAGTTGATGCTTAATGACCCATTAGCAGCCCCATACTTTCCTTGTTGCTCCACAAGGGATATCGGTACCAACTAATGTGCCACATCAACGTAGCTACTGCTTCAACCGTATCGGTCTACGCCGTACAGTTCCCTCACAGTCTATTGCTACTTAACTAAAAGGTATCCCCAAATCCGGGTTAGGATCTATAGTAACTCCGATACAAAGCCCATAAATATAAAGCAAACAAATCAAACAATTGAAAACAATATGATGAACTAATCCTAAGGTACACCCCACTTATAATAATCCCCAACAGAGTCACCAGTTCTGTGATACGGTGGCCAGAACCGGGACGTGGTTTCCCTATTTTGTTAAGGAATTTACTAGTTTGTGTTTTGCGTTTGTTTTTGCAAAATGTCGCGGTAAGCAAGAGTCGCCACCGACTTTTATTTTATCCAACAAGGAAAGGAAAAAAAGCACAGAAAAATTCCTTTTTCGAGATATTTCTGAGTATAGAGGGTGGATTATAGAAAGGGAAGGTATTAGCACCCTTTCTATCCGTAGTTATCTACAGGCTCTTAGGTACTTGCTCATCATTTTCAAAATTGTTTTCTTTGTGTTTGTGTGATTTGAAAAGCTTTTGTTTTAACTTTGATTTAACTCTTGCTTCTGTCTTCAAGAGTGTAATGAAGTGTTTTTGAAAACTTTGTTTGTAAAGGAGTGTAAGTGTGAAAAAAAAGATTGTTTTGATTGAGCAAGTACTTAAGAGCTAATCTACCTACTCGAAAAAAGAATTTTTCTATGCTTGTTTCCTTTAGACAATGCTATCCCACTATTAGTGAGTAGGTAGCACCGTCGTTGGAGTTTGAGGGTCAATTTGAAAGGGACGCACGGTCACTAAAGCAATGTTAGGACGTCTTAGTAATAACCCTAATGTCTTAGATCAATTATTCGAGGCAACAATTCTGAGGCAACCATTCCGAGGTAACTTTTCTGAATCGAGACTTTGATCTTTATTTAGACAAAAGGACGACCACTAAAACATCCTATACTCAATGACCATTTATCGAAGGCAACCAAGTGAGAGTGTACCCTAGGAGTGCGCATGTGCGAATGATTCAATTTTAGTTTATTTATCTTTGCACATTTAGGGTGATCTAATTATTTTAAAATTAATCATACATTCTTGTCATGCATCCCTATATCATACATCTAACATTTAATAATTTGCGGAATTTAAAGTGCGGAATTTAAACTACGCTATTACAAGGCTTCAGGTATTTACATAGCCAAAAACAAACCCTTTAAAAATAAAGTGATAAATGTAAATAAACGTCCTAATTAAATTATTACAAACTGTAGGCAGTTACATCAATATGGTAAATAATAAAAATAAAGCGCGCGAGAAGAATTTAAGGTTTTGACCCTTCTAACCTAATTAAAAGAAAAATTGTTTTTTTGTTGTTTTTAATAAAAGAAATAAGTTTTCTAAATTAAATATACAATTAATTAGTTAATTTAATTAATTAATAAAAATAATTACATGACCTATTTTGGTTTCTATGGTTATTTTAGGAAAAAATAAAATATAATTAAGTTAGTAATAAAACCTATTTATTCTAATTATTTTTAAGTTATTTACAAAAAGAAATTAAAGGTTTACCTAAAATTAAAATTTAATTAAGAAAAAATCCTAAATCTATTTTTTTGGGATTTTTATATTTGTTTATTGATAAAAAAATAAAAGGGATTAAAAGAAATAAATAAAACGAATAAAACATGAAAATAAAGAGGGGCCTAGTAGCAAAAGTAAACAGGGGGTGCAATCATCAGAAATCCCTAGGCCCGAATCTTCGAAAGCTTCATGCTCTAACTATGGTGTTTTTTGATTCTTGCGTGGAACCTATGATTCAACCCTCCATAATTGTTCTATATGAACTCAAACAAACATTAGCATACTATAAAATGTAATTAAAATTAGAGATTCAAAGTTTAAAATTTTACCAAACCGGTATTGTCAAATGGGGGGCGTGCTAGGCGCGTGATGGATTGCTCTTGGGCCTTGTAAGACTCTTGAGGACTTCGAGAGGATGGTTTGAGGCTTGATGTCAATTGAGAGAGACCGAAACCTCGAGATATGACTTGCACCAATTCTTTGATTTCTGGAGAGCTTTTTGAAGAGCTTTTAGAGAGATTTTTAGAGAGGATTTTCGTCCCTTTCAAGCTTGTATGGATCTATATTTATAGAGGAGAATGAGGAGACAAGAAAGCATGGAAAGAATCTCCCTCATAATGTTGTGTTTTAAGAACATGATCAAGATTTGAAAAAAATGTCATATTTGATGATTTTATGCCATTTTCACATGTGGATGAACCTGGACATATTTGAAAAGTTATTGCACGAAATCAATTGACATAAACCAGCATAAAACTTTCCCAAAATGGATTCACATCAAAATTTATATTATTTCTATTATTTATTTAATTAATTCTGAATTTTAATGAATAAAATATCAAAATAAATAGCATAAATAGTAGAAAAATGTATTGGTGGGCTTAGAGGTCGTGGACCATGTTAGGAATGAGTTTCAAACTTGAAAAGATAGGCCCATTTGGAAAAAATCCAAGTTTGGTCAATATTTGCTTCATGCATTTTTTCAAAAATTGTCCAACTTTGACAATGCATATCTCTCTCAATTTTAACCTTATAAGGGTGTTCTTGGACTTTTTAGAAATCTTAGGACGTCCCCTAAGAAACCTCTTTGGTTTCATCTCAATTGGATCTTCCATGTTCATGTAAGAAGCTTTGACCCAAAAGGTGTTTTTGTTGACTTTTCAAAATGACCTATAATGTCCAAATTTATATCTTCTTGTGAGTGCATATTTTGAACTTGGGAGATGAAGATGGATTGTAGGGAATTGCATCATCTTCAAAATGAGATTTCGATGGGTCATTTCTCATAAAGTATGAGAAAGTTATGCTTGGTCAAAGTTGAGTTGACTTTTCCTACAAAACCCTAATTTAGCAACTTTTGGTTCTTGAGGAATTATGAGCAATCCTTGATGAATCATGATCAAACCTTGATCAAATGATGAAATATACTTCAAAATGAGGATTTTGACCAAAAATCTTTAAGTTTTACTGTATGTGGGCCACAGTTGACTTTTGCCCTAGCATAGTCGATTTTCAGGCCTTTGAGCAATTGACTGAGCAAACTTCCTCTGTAGGGCTTGAAACTTGACATAGATGGTCTTGAGAACATATTAGGACAATGTTGAGCATTTGGGACCACTTGGACTCAAGTATCTTGATGCAACATGAAACCCTAATTTGGGGTAGACTGCCTTATTAGAGAGCTTGTCTGGCCAACCCTTGGACTTCCTTGAGCAACTTGAGGATCTTTCTTGAAATGTTTTGAGAAATATGGGAGGGCCAATTTTGGGGTACAACACTAAGCAATGCACTTACAACTAGGGTTTTATTTTTCTCAAGGAATTTTGGGTTTATAAGGCCTTAAGTGGTTTCCATGGTTCCTTATATGTCTCTAAGAATGCTCGTACTAAGTTTCATGCCTTGCATCACAAGTTTGCTCAATCAATGGCTTAGGTGACTGAAAATCAACTGTATTGGATGAAAAGTCAATTATGGTCAACATACAATCAAACTTCAATATTTTTGGTCAACATCAAGATTTTGAAGTCATATTCATCATTTTTATCAAGGGTTGATCATGATTCATCTAGGATAACTCTCAAATCATCAAAAGTCAAAAGTCGCCAAATTAGGGTTTTCTTTAGGAGAAGTCAACTGAACTTTGACCAGGCATAAATTTCACATGCTTCATCATATTTTCCTCAACTAAAGCTCGTTGTGAAGGAAATTCAATTCTCTACAACTTTGTCTCTCTAAGTTCAAGTCCAAAAAATGCTTCATTTGAGAGATATGGGCCAATACATTATAGATCATTTCAAAAGTCAACAAAAAGACACTTTTTGTCAAGGCAACGTACATCAAGCTAAAGTCCTCAAATGCAAAAATGTTCAAAAGAGGGCTTGTAAAGGGCACCTTGCGCTTTCCAAAAAGCCCAAGATCACCTTCGTATGATTAAAATTGAGAGAGTTATAATTGGTGCAAGTTGAACAATTTTGAGAGAATGCATGAATTCCAAATTGAGCAAACTTGAACTTTTGAACTAATGGACCTATTGTGATACGGTGGCAGAACCGACTGTTTAACGTTGGTTTACGTTTTGCATTTTTTATTTGCAAAATGTCGCGGTAAGCAAGAGTCGCCACCGACTTTTATTTCATCCAACCGGAAAGGAAAAAAGTACAGAAAAAAATCCTTTTTCGAGATATTCTGAGCATGGGGGATATATTATAGAAAGGGAAGGTGTTAGCACCCTTTCTATCCATGGTTTTCCATGGGCTCTTAGGTACTTGCTCATCTTTTTAAAATTGCTTATGTATGTGCTTTGCTTTTGAAAAATGTTTTACTTCGTGATAACCCTTGTATCAGTCCTCAAAGGTGTGACGAAGTTGTTTTGAAAGTTTGTTTGAAAAGTGTAAGTGTGAAAAGTTTTGATTTAAGCAAGCACCTACTAGCATCTACCTACTCGAAAAAATATCGTTTCTATTCTCGTTTCCTTTAGACGGCGCTATCCTACGATTGAGAAATATGTAGCACCGCCGTTGGAATTGTAAGGGTCAATTCGAAAGGGACGTACGATCACTAAAGCAATATTAGGACACCTTAGTAATAACCCTAGAGTCTTAAGATCATATTCGAGGCAACATTTCTGAGGCAACATTTCCGAGGCAACATTTGAACGGGACATTTTGATCTTTTTTAGACGGGAGGGCAACCACTAAGACAACTTATGCTTAATGATTGTTTACCGAAGGCAACCGAAGTGAGAGTATACCCTAAGAGTGATATGTGCGAGTGATTTGTTTCAGTTATTTAATATTTTCACATTAGGGTTTTCTAACCGTATTAATTTGTAATGCATTCTTGTCATGCAATCCTATTAGCATACATCTAAATAGTTAAATATTTGCGGGAATTAAAATGCGAGAAAATAAACCTACACTATTACAAGGCTTCGGGGAGGGGGATTCATTACATAGCCAAAAACCCGGGAATTTAAACAGTAAATAAAACCCTAAATTAAACTATTACAAACCATGAACAATTAAAAAATATTGGCAAAAATAATAAACGCGTGGCGAATGAAATACGAAACGGCTAGGGTTTTGACCCTTGACTAAACCTATTTGCGATTGATTAAAAAAAGATGTTTTTGCCATGTTTTGTGATTTAAGAAAATAATGAAACCTTTAAATTAAAAAGAAAATCCAAATTCTAATTAATTTTAAATTAAGAAAATAAACTAATTTATTCTAAAAACCTATTTTTGTGTTTTGTTTATTTGAGAAAAAAACAAAAGAATTAAATCAAGAACTTAACCTAATTTCTACTTGATTTTTATTTGTGAAAATAAATTAAAATTTCCCTAAGTTAAACTAAATTAAATTAGATTTGATAACTAAATAAAAAACTAATTCTATTTTTTTTGTGAATTCTTGATTTTATGATTTTTTATGAAAAATAATTAATTTGTTAATTAAAATGATTAAAAGAAATATTAAAAGAATTAAATATAAAAAGATAAAGATAGAAGTGGGCCTGATAGCATTAGCAATTCTGGGGGTATGTTGTTGAATTTATCCAGGCCCAAATAGCTTAAGCCCAGTCCTGCGTCTGATCTGGTGCTGCTCTTCTGATGGTCCACACAATACACCCGCGCGTATGAGACGTTGGATTGGATATGATAAGGTCTTTGAGGGTTAGATCTGAGGTCTCATGATGAACTTCATAGGGCGTGACGCACTGGAACCTATAGAGAATATAAGAAAAATGTAAAAGTAACACGCCTGGGGTCGAACCTAGGACGTGTACCTTATAGACTCTCTCTCTTGCCAACTGCGCTGAAACGTTAGTCATAATAATAATGAAATAAATAAACCATAAAGGAAAACAAGGTGCTAGATCCAGATCAGCAAATAATTGCACGCGTCAGCAAGCATGAGCCAATCAGATGGGGTGAGAGAAAGTCACCGTTCGATCCAACCAATGGGGTCATGAGAAACAGCCATGCAAGCTGGTTAACCAAAGACCGTTCAGTCCAACCACCGGAGCCGGTGGTTTCCACCGTCTTCTCCGGTGGGTCACCTGAAAATATTATCCAAACTGAAAAACAAATGATGCCAACTGCCTTAAAAAGATCCCCTGATCACGATTTTGGCCTCTAAATTAACTAATTCCTTACGCATCATTGGATTCGAACTTAGAACCCTAACCACGGTCAACAATGGCATATCGTTATCCTGGGTATTAGCTTCGCATGTGATACATTCAAACACACATAAACATCAGTAGAAACACATGTGTATGATTAATATGAATTTACATCAAGTATTGCGCGAGTTTGAAGTCAAAGAAGTTTTACCAATGGTGAGGCACAAATCTGCTGATTTGAGGATGCTACAGGCTTTGCAAATGGTCTGGTTTCACTCCTGGGAATCTCACCAAGATGATGGAGCGATTGGAATCGAGGGAAAGAGGCTACCCAAGGTGTTGGAAGATTTCACACTTCTTTGAAATTTTTGGAATCTTCTTTCTCCCTTGAGGCCGACTACGTGTGTTCTCTCCCTTTCTTTAGGGTTTGAATCCTTTATATATGTGTGAGGCCACCAATAGGTTAACACTTTTGGAGCAAATCCAAAGAGATATGGAGTTTTTAATTTTGCTTGAAAAATCTTTATTTTCAAATATTTCCTTCCCTTTCATAGCATGACACGATTTTCTTGTCTATTTTCAGCATATTTGATCCATCATTCAATGCAAAAATCATATCAAAGCAAATCTACATTATTCATTTAATTTAATTTGATTTTTTTATTGAAACAAAAATAAATCAAATAAATAATAAAATAATGCATGAATGGCTTTTATGGGTCGTGGACCATATTAAAATTGAGGTACAAACATAAAAAGTTGGGCCCATTTAGCAAAAAATGCAAACTTGAGCACATTTGAGAATTTTTTTTATTAATAACCATGTATTAAAAAAATATTTCGCAAATAACCGGGTTTCGGAAAAAATTACGCAAATAACCATGTTTCAGATGGCTCCACAAAGGAGGAGCCATCTCATTTGGCGCATGCACCTAGGGTTTTGCCCTAGGCGCCATCTCACTTGGTGCCTCCCTTGGCTTTTAGCCAAGTGAGATGGCGCATGCTCCTTAAAAAGAAGAGGAGACGCCATCTCACTTGGCGCCTAGGGCAAAACTAGGGTTTTTGCTGTTTTATAAATAATTCGTTCGTTTCTTTGAAATTTCTCACACTTTCTCGCACTGTATTTTTATTTTGTACTCCCTTATTTACGTAATGACGTCGCCTATGATTTTTAGCAGAGATGGTTACGTTATATTCTCCGCCACGAAACCTGCGATGAAAATGAAATTCTGGCACATTCACTCCATGGAGCGTCTGAAGCGGGAGTTGATGCGGTGGCTAGATGGAGACATCGCCGAGGGGGAAAAAATTCGAAGGATCCAGCGAAAACGAACAACAACCTCGCATGCGACAGGAAGACCTAATGTGTGGTTGGAGGAAGTCAAAACAGATAGTGATGTAATGCTGATGATGCATGGGTCAGATGAAATTGTGTTAACAGTTGTAATTTCCTAGATTGAATATCGTTAATCATTGTTGTACGCGAAAACCCTAATGTAATTTCCTATATTGAATTTCTTAAATTGTGTGAACAGTTTTATTAACGGAAAACCCATAATGTTTACAACACAAATATTGAAAAGATTTATTGTATTACAAAATTTATATGGTCGAGCCAGACGCCCGATTCGGACAGTTTTTGCGATTGTGTCCGACCTGACGGCATAAACCACACTTTCTTCCCAACCTGTCAAGATCGTCCATTTTTGTTGTTATGCGCCTGCTTTTGGGACGACCCTTCTTGTTCCTTCGCATTTGGTCATTGTGCCAAACTATATCACCGTTGTATTCAGGCCAATAGTCCGGTTTTGCCACCAAAGGAAAGTTGTTGTTGTAAACAATGAGCAACGTTTCAGATTTATAAACGTTTGAGAGCAGTTGAAGCGCGTCTTGATGGGTATGAGCACAAGCGGCAATGACATGAGAGCAAGGCATACGAAAAGCTTGAAACCTACCACAATCGCATCATTGAGAAGGTAAAATGACCCTGTATTCTTGTCTTGCCAGGCCTTCATTATGGTCAATTGTCTCTTTCACAATGAAGTTGTGGCTATGGCGGTCAAACCGTGTAACCATGTGAGTGTTGGCTTTAGCACTTTCAGCCTTAATGTATTTCATACAGCTTTCACTCCATAGTTGTCCTGATTGCAAGACCGCATACCACATTTCACCTCTTTTGGCAAATAACGCAGCCATCCTAAAATACGTGGATTTCACCAAGGCAGTGATGGGGAGGTTTCGTATGCCCTTGAATACCCCATTCATTGATTCAATAAGATTTGTTGTCATATGCCCCCATCTTTGGCCATTGTCGTATGACCTAGTCCACTTTTCGACCGGTATATTGTCGATCCACGTACCGGCTTCTGGGTTAGACAAACGGATCTCGTTGCGGTAATATTTGAATGTGGGTTGTGTCAGTGCGTATCCCGCATTCATCACCGCTTTCCTCAATGTTTTGTACTTGACCTCCCTCGAGAAATTCTGGACGATATGCCTGACGCAATAGACATGCGTAGAAGGAGGGTCATGCCAACCATTTGCCGGATTATTATAGGCACTTTCAATGGAGGCATGTCTGTCCGAGATCAAACAGAGATCTGGTTGAGGAGCCACGTGTGTACGAAGATTTTTCAGGAAAAAGCTCCAAGCACCACCGGTCTCCCCCTCGACAAGGGCAAACGCAACGGAGAAAATGTTATTGTTGCCATCTTGTGCAACTGCCATCAAAAGCGTGCCTTTGTACTTCCCATACAACCAAGTCCCGTCTATTTGTAGAATTGGTTTGCATGATGCAAACCCTGTGATGCATGGTTGAAATGCCCAAAAGACGCGACTGAATATTCCGTTGCCATGTAGTAGACTACCATCTTGGGCGTACGCTGGCAATGTTTCCAGAACATAAACACTACCTGGAGAATATGTCTTAAGTGCATTTAGGTAGCGGGGAAGTTCTCGGTATGACTCCTCCCAGTTTCCGTACACCCTTTCAATCGCCTTAGTCTTTGCTAACCACGCCTTACGATAAGACGGAGTGTAGTTAAAAACCGTGGTGATGTGGGAGATGATTGTTTTCACCTTCAAAGAAGGGTCGTTGCTGACCAGGGGTAGGATTTCTTGACAGATTAGATCATGGTTGAGTTTTCGGTGGTCTTGTGATTGAGTGGAACTTACACAAGTATGGGTAGTCATGGAACCTATGACCCAGCAGTCACCCCTTAGTCTGTATGAAGCGGTCAGCTTGAACATACAGTCAGGGTGGACACACTTGATCTTGTACCTTTCCGGGTTTACACGATCCACCTTATAATCAACCGAGTTGAGCATATGAAATTTTTTGATGGCCCTTATGCATTCCTCTCTATTACGAAACTTGTCCTTCTCTTTTAAATTTTCATCCGACTGCATATACGGTTGGAAAAACAAGTCCGTAGAAGGTTCATCTCCGCCCATGTTGAAGTTTGTCATGTGCGTAGGTGGTGTGTATATTTTGTCGGTAGGAATACTTGGGATGCCATCATCGTCAGAATCGTCGTTCACCATTTCATCAAACTCTAACTCGTTATCTTCTTCTTCATCATCAACTGCATCCACCTCATCTTGCTCATTCTCCAAAGGATCAACCTCCTGTGTCACCGGAGGCTCTACCTCCTGTGTCACCGGAGGCTCTTGAAACAAAACGTACAACTCAATAGAGTCGTTTCCAGAATAGACATGGCTGGAAATCATGTTCTGGAAATCCTCGTCATCTTGAATTTCAACCTTATAAAAAATAACTTGGTTGTTTCCAAAAAAGACTGGACTCTGATAAAATATCTGGGATACCGGGCCTCGTTCAAGTTTGGCCTCCAATCTTTTCTTAAAGTACGAGAAATTTGCTTTCCCGTTTAAGAGAAATCGAACATTGTCGGTGTTTCTAAACAAAAACCCAACTGTGGGACACATGTATGTCTCACCGTTGAAATGTGCTTTGACAACAAATTGTGGTGAAGAGGCCATTGTGTAGAATTGTTTTAAGGTATGAAGGTTGGAATGTTTTAGGTTTATTGATTGTATGAAGGTATGAATGCTGGAATGTTTGAAGGTTAGATGACTGATTCGAAGGTTGGAAAATTTTACAGTTTATGTGAATGAATGTTATGTTCAACGTAAGGCAAAAAATTTCAATTAAGTAAGTGATGCAACCCCCCAAGGCTGCCAATAATATTACATGCATGGGCTTATGCAGCCACCTAGCCTGCCACCCATCAACTCCAATGGCCTTGCATGCAACAAAGAAAGGAATCCCAAAGGCTGTCACGTAGCCTGAGCCAATGCTGTAAAAATTGACACCTCTTATTCGCCAAATGGGGTGGCGACACCATTCATTTTTGTACTATTTCGCCAAGTGAGATGGCGCCTCCCTTACTGTCCAATCGTGATACATGCATGGGCTTATGCAGCCACCTAGCCTGCCACCTAGCCTGGCCCTATTCTGCACACATAAATGTTTTGTGTAAGACTCCACCCATCAACTCCAATGGCCTTGCATGCAACAAAGAAAGGAATCCCAAAGGCTGTCACGTAGCCTGAGCCAATACTGTAAAAAGTGACACCTCTTATTCGCCAAATGGGGTGGCGACACCATTCATTTTTGTACTATTTCGCCAAGTGAGATGGCGCCTCCCTTACTGTCCAATCGTGATACATGCATGGGCTTATGCAGCCACCTAGCCTGCCACCTAGCCTGGCCCTATTCTGCACACATAAATGTTTTGTGTAAGACTCCACCCATCAACTCCAATGGCCTTGCATGCAACAAAGAAAGGAATCCCAAAGGCTGTCACGTAGCCTGAGCCAATGCTGTAAAACGTGACACCTCTTATTCGCCAAATGGGGTGGCGACACCATTCATTTTTGTACTATTTCGCCAAGTGAGATGGCGCCTCCCTTACTGTCCAATCGTGATACATGCATGGGCTTATGCAGCCACCTAGCCTGCCACCTAGCCTGGCCCTATTCTGCACACATAAATGTTTTGTGTAAGACTCCACCCATCAACTCCAATGGCCTTGCATGCAACAAAGAAAGGAATCCCAAAGGCTGTCACGTAGCCTGAGCCAATGCTGTAAAAAGTGACACCTCTTATTCGCCAAATGGGGTGGCGACACCATTCATTTTTGTACTATTTCGCCAAGTGAGATGGCGCCTCCCTTACTGTCCAATCGTGATACATGCATGGGCTTATGCAGCCACCTAGCCTGCCACCTAGCCTGGCCCTATTCTGCACACATAAATGTTTTGTGTAAGACTCCACCCATCAACTCCAATGGCCTTGCATGCAACAAAGAAAGGAATCCCAAAGGCTGTCACGTAGCCTGAGCCAATGCTGTAAAAAGTGACACCTCTTATTCGCCAAATGGGGTGGCGACACCATTCATTTTTGTACTATTTCGCCAAGTGAGATGGCGCCTCCCTTACTGTCCAATCGTGATACATGCATGGGCTTATGCAGCCACCTAGCTTGCCACCTAGCCTGACCCTATTCTGCACACATAAATGTTTTGTGTAAGACTCCATCCATCAACTCCAATGGCCTTGCATGCAACAAAGAAAGGAATCCTAAAGGCTGTCACGTAGCCTGAGCCAATGCTGTAAAACGTGACACCTCTTATTCGCCAAATGGGGTGGCGACACCATTCATTTTTGTACTATTTCTCCAAGTGAGATGGCGCCTCCCTTACTGTCCAATCGTGATACATGCATGGGCTTATGCAGCCACCTAGCCTGCCACCTAGCCTGGCCCTATTCTGCACACATAAATGTTTTGTGTAAGACTCCACCCATCAACTCCAATGGCCTTGCATGCAACAAAGAAAGGAATCCCAAAGGCTGTCACGTAGCCTGAGCCAATGCTGTAAAACGTGACACCTCTTATTCGCCAAATGGGGTGGCGACACCATTCATTTTTGTACTCTTTCGCCAAGTGAGATGGCGCCTCCCTTACTGTCCAATCGTGATACATGCATGGGCTGCCACCTAGCCTGCAGGAGTGACACCTTACATTTTTTGTAAATGCATGCATGCATATGTGTAACACCCTAAGCATGCAAATGTGACACATCGCAGGCATGCAACCACTACATCAAACTTATTTGCCTATAAATACATACCTTATGAAACATCTCTCACACCCACACAACTCTCACTCTCTGCTACGAAATATTTCTTAAGTCTATCATACTCTCTATTTCTTCCTAAGTCTTTCATTCTCTCAAGCATTCTGAACAATGGCTCTTCTAACAATGGGAGATACTCACAGAGGCACAAGGGAAAACATTGCTGCATTTGTAAGTCTCTTCTTTGGTTATACATTTTGCATACTTCAAATAACATGTTGTTCATCTTAATTAATCTTACTCTTGTTTAATTATGATCTCAGGATACACAAAGATTCAGAATCCGTTCGCACAAATACCTGGCTCCCGACCCATTTATCGTCCCTTATCTGGAATATGCAGGTTTTGGACACGTGATAAAGATCTCCAACTGCACCATTGACTCAAAATTCATTCTTGCAATGTTGGAGAGGTGGAGACCGGAGACCCATACATTTCACCTACCAATAGGTGAATGTACCATCACTCTCGAAGATGTGTACATGCTACTGGGCCTCCCTATCGACGGTAAGGCGGTGAACGGGTCGGTTCAACAACCCAACTCACAGTGTGAAGAACTGTTGGGTAGGGACATGGTAGAAGGTGGTGGAGCAAGAGGGCAGGGAATACTACTCACTGACCTGAAACGACATTATGCTAGTATGGAATTAAATGAAAATTCCTCAGAGAATGACCGAGTAGTAAAAGCCAGAACGTATATTATGATACTTTTTGGTACATTTTTATTTCCCGAAAGTACGGGAAATAGTGTAAATTTCATGTACTTACATTTACTAACAAATTTTGATAAAACTAGAAAATATAGTTGGGGTTCTGCAGTATTAGCCCACCTGTACAGTTCCTTGTGCAAAAACGCAGTCAAGGAAAAATGTACATTTTATGGGTGCGCATTTTTACTACAAGCCTGGGGTTGGTGGAGGATGGAGTCCTTAAACCCCATCAACAACAATACTTTTGGTTTCCCGTACGCAACAAAGTAAGTCATTAAGTTATAGCATTTATAACTATTCTGCTCTTTCCAAAATATATGCTAAAAATAACATGTTTCTCATTTCCTTTAGGTACTGCGTGAGGGGTATGGATTACGGCAAGAATCCCAGATTCAATGTCGCACTCTACCGGAATCTGTTGGATCACTTAGGCCCAGATGACGTACGTCGTAACTTTTAACTTTTGTTCATTTTAATTATTTATACATTACTTTTGCGCTTACCTGATTTAAATTTTATCGCAGTTCGTCTGGAGACCATATTTGGGTTTGGGCCATTCTCCAAATCCAGAGGATGCAGCAACTTGGACTGCAAAGACTGCACTCATTCGGTTCAACATTGTGGAGATGCACCACAGCGACCGTGTGAAGATGCAGTTCGGAATGATCCAAGAGATACCAAGTGATCCAACAGATTTGTCCCCCTGGCATCTAAAAAGGGTCGACGCCCAATGGGGTCTTACCAACTGGAAAGACTTTGCTCCAGAATGGTGTAAAATGTGGCAAAGGCGTCACCGCTACATCTTGCAATCCCCGGTTTTCCTTACTCAAGGTAACATGCGGCACACTGATCAATATATGTCGTGGTACAGGTCGGTTAGTAACCCAGATATGCACGTGTCTCATCCGAGGTACTTGGTTGACCCACGCACACAATGGGCACAACCCTCGATTCCCCACCAACAAACCCAAAATCCATCAACCTCAAACCAACCCCCAAGAAGAAACAGACCAACAAACACACAACCACATTCCCCACCACAACACAACTACAATCAAATGCCGTACTACCAACCACAATCACCGCCAAACTACCAATACCCGGATATGCCTCAAACCCAACCACAATACCAACCCCAATACCAGCAAACCCACATACCCCAGACACAATTTCAGTCTTCCACATATCCCAATATGGCGCCCTCAACATCCAGCCTTAGCCCTGATATGGGAATGTCAGAAGATTATGACCAAGCCGACCAAACCTACCATCAACCACCATATCACCAAACAACCCAACATCCACAATACCAAACACCCCAAGATCCATTTCCTTTCTACCCCCCATACTCAGACGACCAATGCTACCGACCAACCATGGAACCCCACCCACCGCCAACACGACCAAACTTCGAGGGTATGGGTAACCGACTGTACCAGAGCGGATCTTCGAGATATGGAGATCTTACTGATTTTATGGATTCGGATCGCATTGACTTCGCTGGGCCATCGACCTTGCCGCAGCAGGAAACGAGACGGCACCCAGCAAGAGAAAGGCGAAGACGGGGATGCGGAACTGGGGGTCATTATCGGGTTCCTGGGGATCACTGATGTATCTTTTTTTTCCCCAGTATTTTTTGTATCCATTTTTTTACTGTTCTTTAAATGTAAAACAGTTGAATGTAATTATTTTTTTTAAAATAAAAAATCCATTTTGTTGATCTCTGTCTAATAGGCAACGCGCAGGAAAGAAAATAAAAAAAAAAAATTTTTGCTCTAATTTTCTACATAGGCGCCATCTCACTTGGCTTAGGGCTTGCCCTAAGCACTTAGGCGCCAAGTGAGATGGCGCCTCCCTTAAAAAAAGAGGAGCATGCGCCAATTGAGATGGCTCCTCCTTTGTGGAGCCATCTCAAACATGGTTATTTGCGTAATTTTTTCCGAAACCCGGTTATTTGCAAAATATTATTTTAATACTTGGTTATTAATAAAAAAAATTCCACATTTGACTTTTGGCAATTTTGCAAAAATGGTCAATTTGGACGATGCATAACTCTCTCAATTTTTACCCTAGAGAGGTGTTCTTAGACTTTTTAGAAATATTAGGATTTCCTCTAAGCAACCCTTTTGGTCTCATCTCAATTGAGTCTTCCATGTTCATGTATGAAGCTTTGACCCAAAAGGTGTTTTTGTTGACTTTCCAAAATGACCTATAATGTCAAAATTCATATCTTTTTGTTAGTGCATATTTTGAACTTGGGAGATGAAGATGAATTGTAGGGAATTGCATCCTCTTTAAAATGAACTTTGGATGGGTCATTTCTGATAAAGTATGAGAACGTTATGCTTGGTCAAAGTTGAGTTGACTTTTCTTGCAAAAACCCTAATTTAGCAACTTTTGGGTTTTGATGAATTGTGAGCAATCCTTGAGGAATCATGATCAACCCTTGATAAAATTATGAATAATAATTCAAAATGATGATGTTGACCAAAAATCTTGAGGTTTGACTGTATATAGGCCACAATTGACTTTTGACCTAGTACAGTTGATTTTCAGGCATTTGAGCAATTGACTGAGCAAACTTCCTCTGCAAGGCTTGAAACTTGACATGGATGATATTGAGAACATATTAAGACAATGGTGAGAATTTGAGACCTTTGTGGTTCACACATCCTGATGAAGATGGAAACCCTAATTTGAGGTAGACTACCTTAGGAGAGAGTTTTTCTGGTCAACTCTTGAACTTCCTTGAGCAATTTGGGGACCTCACTTGCCATGTGTTGAGAAATATGGGAGGGAAAATTTTGGGGTACAACAGCTGCCCCTGTTCAATCTTCTTAAACCTGAGGATGTAGATTGGCTCATCTGCCTTTCGTGATCTGAAGGTGGAAGATGATTGAACACTAGAGTGCCCAGAAATTTGCACTCGCATGAAGTGATACTTGATTTGTAATATCGGTAATGGGCTTATAGATGCCATTTGGTAGTTGCTAGAGAATTGTCAGAGATGGGCTTAAAGATGCCATCCAAAGAAGTGTCGATCGAATAAGAGATTCCTTTGTGAGAACCCGTATACTTGTTGTTGAGGAGGACTTCACTGGGGAATGCTGGTCTCTGTCTTGAGAGAAATAGAGTTTTATGAGCTTCTTTTGTCCTTTACTTTACTGGGGAATAATTCCGGTTTGGGAAGCGGAAGTGAACTGTGTATCTGGGCGGGGTATATGCTGCACCGCGAATTTCTGGGGAATTGTGAAATCAATTGTGTCTGATCGGGTCCCGGTCTTACAGTGTTATGGACTGCTGTCTAGGGATAAGAGAGGAAGAACCCGGATACTAAGGTTATGAGAAGGAACCTGGATAATAGGGTTACTTCGAGACGAAAGCCTGGATAGTAAGGCTGTAAGAAGGAACCTGGATAGTAGGGTTACTTCAATATCAAAGCCTGGATAGTAGGG
The DNA here is from genome assembly GCA_948472305.1 of Vicia faba. NCBI lineage: Eukaryota > Viridiplantae > Streptophyta > Magnoliopsida > Fabales > Fabaceae > Vicia > Vicia faba. The sequence goes on from OX451738.1 coordinate 1,139,846,979, forward strand.
TTGTGAGAAGGAACCTGGATAGTAGGGTTACTTCAATATGAAAGCCTGGATAGTAGGGATGTGAGAAGGAACCTGGATAGTAGGGTTACTTCGATATGAAAGCCTGGATAGTAGGGATGTGAGAAGGAACCTGGATAGTAGGGTTACTTCGATATGAAAGCCTGGATAGCAGGCCTTGTGAGAAGGAACCTGGATAGTAGGGTTACTTCGATATGAAAGCCTAGATAGTAGGGCTGTAAGAAGGAACCTGGATAGTAGGGTTACTTTGATATGAAATCCTGGATAGTAGGGCTTGTAAGAAGGAACCTAGATAGTAGGGTTACTTCGATATGAAAGCCTGGATAATAGGGTTGTGAGAAGGAACCTAGATAGCAGGGTTACTTAGATATGAAAGCCTGGATAGTAGGACTGTGAGAAGGAACCTGGATAGTAGGGTTACTTCGATATGAAAGCCTGGATAGTAGGGTTGTGAGAAGGAACCTGGATAGTAGGGTTACTTGGGTATGAAAGCCTGGATAGTAGGGCTGTGAGAAGGAACCTGGATAAAAGGGTTACTTCGAAGTGAAAGCCTAGATAGTAGGGCTATGAGAAGGAACCTGGATAGTAGGGTTACTTCGGTATGAAAGCCTGGATAGTAGGGCTGTGAGAAGGAACCTGGATAGTAGGGATGTGAGAAGGAACCTAGATAGTAGGGTTACTTCGATATGAAATCCTGGATAGTATGGTTGTGAGAAGGAACCTGGATAGCCTGGATAGTAGGGCTGTGAGAAGGAACCTGGATAGTAGGGTTACCTTGATATGAAAGCCGGGATAGTAGGGCTGTGAGAAGGAACCTAGATGGTAGGGTTACTTCGAGATGAAAGCCTGGATAGTAGGGCTGTGAGAAGGAACCTGGATAGTAAGGTTACTTCGATATGAAAGCCTGGCTAGTAGGGTTGTGAGAAGGAACCTGGATAGTAGGGTTACTTCGACATGAGTTTGGGTAAAACTGCAGAGGGAACCTGGGTAAGGTTGCTTTTGTCGCACCGATGATTACTCTGTTTAGCTTTGAGTGTTGATCATGGACTTGTTGGAAATTGTTGATAATAACTGTCTTTCCTGAAAGAAATACATAGTTAGTTATGTGCGATGCATGAGATACATTGTGATGAGGTTCTCAAGATAACTGAGATTATGTTATATGTAATGTATGCACATGTCATGATGTATGAACATGAAATGCTGGCGTAATAAACTGAGTCCGGGAAAATAAATCCATGGCTGTTGTTTGGAGAGTATGAGAAATGGCATTCTTGACTGCTGTAAAAAACCATATTTCCTCTATTTATGTTGGGGATGGTGAACAAAGATGACTATGATGGGGATTTGCCCTTCGTTTACGGATATTTTACCGAGGAGAGACCTTATTTGAGAACAGCTCTGCGGGAGAATAAATTTGTTGGAGAGGAGATACTCTGTTGATAGATCTAGTGATTTGGAGAAATAAACTCCAACGGGGATGAATTTCTGTTGCTGGTGATAATGAATCTTGTTGGGGATTGAATTTCTGCTTGTGAGAGAAATAAACTCTGTTTGGGGAAGAATTTAACTGACTCACTCGTGATTGTAAACCTCGGCTGGGGAGAGTCATGTCCTGTTCGGGAAATCTAACATCACTGTCTTTGGATACTTTTACTCTGTGGGGAGTGTATGTACCACTACTCATATTCTCAAGCTGGCTCCATCCCAATACCTGATGGGCAGAGTAACTGTAAGGTTTGGGCACTTCTTGTTTGTCCCTGTTCCTGGAATTACGAGTAATCGTCTTTTGTTTCTTATGTAAATATTTATGAGCAACCTTTATTTTCAAATGCATATATCAAAAAAGAATCATTGGACGTTCTTGAAAAACAAAACAGAAAAAAGAAACAAATTGAAGTTTCATAAAATGACTTGTATTAATTTTGAAATTGGCCTGTAATAGGCATTTTTGTACAAAGAGGCTGACATCCTAGTAAGAGAACGTCGCCGAGGGAACAAAAATTATACAATTTTGTGTAAAAGAAAGAAAAAACAGCTATGTAAAACAATCCCATTGGGTTCCAACTCTGCTATTGCCTTTATATCTTCAAGCGTCTTATCACTTTGCTACTTGGCCGAAGGTTAATCAGATTGATTGGCGATGTCCGAGCTTGATAGTTAATATCGAAGTTCGGTTGCAGGATGATCCCATGAGACATAGTGTTACGCTTTAATCCCTAATTTTTTCCTGGACCGCCCTTTTGGGTTTTCAGTCCACCGGGATACCCTTTTTTGCCCAAGTCGCCTTTTCAGGTTTTCGACTTGCCGGGTGTACAATTTTATTTTTAATTTTCATCCCTTACTTTTTCCCGAACCCTTTTGGTTCGCCGGGAAGCCCTTATTTTTGCCTAGGCCAGTCAACCTAGGGGGTCCTTGATTATGCGTAGTATTTTTTCACTATGTCTGCATTGACAGGGTGAGGAAGGTCGTCACCATCCATGGTGGTTATAATCATAGCTCCTCCCGAGAAAATGTTCTTAACCATAAATGGCCCTTTGTAAGTGGGGGTCCATTTGCCCCTGGAATCACCTTGTGGTAGTATGATGCGTTTGATCACTAGATCCCCGACTTGATATTCCTGACGTCTGACTTTCTTGTTAAAAGCCTTGATCATTCGCTTTTGGTACGTCTGACCATGACAGATAGCAGTAAGTCTCTTTTCATTGATTAGATTCAGCTGGTCAAGTCGAGTTTGGATCCAGTCGTCTTCGTTCAAACTCGCATCCTTCATAATCCCGAGAGAGGGTATCTGGATTTTGATGGGTAGGACTGCCTCCAGGTTGTACACCAAAGAGTAGGGTGTTGCCCCTGTCGACGTCCGTGCTGAGGTACGGTACCCATGAAGAGTGAATGGTAGCATCTCGTGCCAGTCTTTATACGTCACTGTCATCTTCTGTACAATCTTATTGAGGTTCTTGTTAGCTGCTTCAACAACGCCATTCATCTTCGGCCGGTAGGGAGAAGAGTTATGATGTTGTATCTTGAACTGTTTACAGAGCTCGGTAATCATCGCGTTGTTGAGATTTGTACCATTGTCAGTAATAATCCTCTCTGAGACACCATATCGACAGATCAGATTGTGTCAGATGAATCGCGCCACGACGTTCTTGGTTACTGTAGCAAAGGAAGCTGCCTCAACCCACTTCGTGAAATAATCAATTGCTACCAGAATGAAATGATGCCCGTTAGACGCAGTAGGTATGATCTCGCCGATCATGTCGATGCCCCACATTGCAAAAGGCCAAGGAGATGTAAAAACATTCAGGGGAAATAGAGGTACATGCACCTTATCAGCATAAACTTGGCACTTATGATAGGTTCAAGAGTGTTGATAACAATCAGCTTCCATAGTAGACCAGTAATATCCTGCCGTTGCATCCTAAAATTTGCCCTCCTAATTTCTTCTATCTGGCTTAGACTCTTGCATCATCTATATGTATATATATTCCATTAGGTCATTAACATACATTTGCATTCAATAAAACGCTTGAGGTTCGAAGTTCAGTGCTTGTGCGACATTAGGATTTCGCAGCAGTCAAGATGTTCGTATCCAATAAAGCCTGATTCTTCTGATTATCCTTCAAGCAGTGAAATGTGGAGTTAGGGTTGCAACCTATGTTTATTGAGGGTTCCGTCCCCTTCAAGTTAAGGGGGTTATTACTCATTCAAATACATTCAAGATAAGAGTCAGAGTTTTTCTCCACCAAGTTTGTGCTTGTCGACATTTCATCAACCGAGGTTCATTAGGTTTTTAAGACATGGCCATCTTGGTCGTATTTCTTTCTGTATTCCTATGTTCTTTTTCAAGTTGTTCTACGAGGGAATATGTGGGCCACATAATCCAAACTTCCTGAATAAAAGGGGGCGAATTGCGGTCTTTTAAGATGTCAGATGTCATCATTGAAATTGGGACTTTGGTTAGCCTATCAAATTTTACTGTTGCTTGGAGTGGACCCGCTAAAGGGGTAAACTTTCTAGTGGACTTTATTTTGATAGCATGTGCAAGCTTTGTTTCAATCAAGATGTTGCGTTCTCTCTCAAAGGAATGGCTAAAAAGGTAGTGATAAAGTGTCATTTTAAGGTGGGGTTCTTGGTTAGAGACATATTGGAGATTAAAAGATATGATGATGCATCGTATCATATTGTTTTATTACATTTAGCTTCACCACCTTTGGTATTGGTACAAAACTGCTAATGACGATATTGAAGAATCAGTTACCATTGATTTGTTGGATGACGATGATCTTTGGATCATAACCATTGACTTTACCCCTAGCGGGGCCATTGGTCGATGCAGTTTTTATAGAATTTCAATCCCGCCTCGTTATGGTGCAAAATTGAATAAGGCATTGGAATATCTGAGATGGCAAAGAGTGCAACGGGTTCAGCTTACACAGCCACTTAGGATACTAAATGAACTTGATTTTGGGGTGCCCATGTCGGATATTTTTTTCTACATAGATTTTCAGAAGGACATTTCATTTGATATAATGTTCTTGGTCAAAGTAGTTGTGCATAGAGGAATATTCAACCAGTATAGTTTATCTAACCATCTTTTTTTTGAACTACTGAGAAATCAACCTAAGGATCTCAGTGTAGCTGCCCTGAAGCATTTATGTACTTACAAGCGCCTGGTGTTTGATGCATGTAAGAGGCTCAAAGCAGTCCAAGAATGGTTACTCAGCAATCTAAAACTTTATCAGATCTCCAAGCAATGCAATGATGTTATGAAGGTTAGAAGACTAGTTGTTACTCCAACAAAACCATAGAAAACTATAGAAACACCATTACAAAACACCATTACAAAACACCATTACAAAACCATAGAAAACTATATTAAAAAATAATTACATGAAAAATTATAATCCAATCTCTAAATCCTTCTTCATACGAATCATGTATTCCAATCTCCATGCCAAAGCTTTTGATTATCCTTCACCACTGTGCTATGCTTATCCTTGACATTAATTCTCCATCTTCATGTATTCTTCAATCTTCATGCTCTGAGTTTCAACCTGCACCAATAAACTCAGATCAGCCAACTAGCTCAGAAAAACCAGAAAACAAAACTAATTTCATAACAACCCTTATCCTAACTAAAACCCAAATTCCTTTCAACCATTGGCTAATTGTCAAAGAAAACATAACATAATATTCTAACTAATTCTCATAACAAATCCCAACTGTTTTAACCAACTTCCAAAAACCTTCTAACTGTTTCAAAAATAGAAGCTAACAGTTCTAACAACTTCCTAACTGTTTTAACTGAAAATAACAGAATCTCTAAATTCCAAAACACGGTTAACAGCCCATTCATATAGCAATTCAAAGGGAATAATAGAAAATAGAGTTCCAACTAACTTTCATAAGCCTTTAATCGAATCATAACAGAATTTCAGAACAAAACTGATTGTAACTAACTTTTAACTTCCTAACTAATTAACCTGTCATTACTAACTACTTAACCGATTTTCACTATCAAAAACAGTCTCTAACAGAACTTTGTTCACACTCTAACTGACATCAAATCCCACCGTTGATCAGATAACAAACTCCCTCGATCCAATGAAAAAGCTCTTAAGCTGTAACCAACTTCATAACCGTTTTCATTCACAACTTCCTCTATATAATAGAAAACCAGAGATTCAGGGGGGGGGGGGGGTCACATCTCAAAGATATAATTATACACATTCATTATCCATTCACATTTTATTATTCAGAACCTCACAGAAAAATCCCAGAGGAAAATCAGTTATAGAAAACTCAGTAGGAAAATCTCTCTAAATCTCTACTTACATTCATAATTCTTCATCGTTCTTCAATCCTCCATTGAAGAATCATCAACAAGCATCAACATCATCTTCATCGCGAATCTCTTCTCATCATCAAGGAGGCTTCATCTGTCACCATGTCGTAATTCTGCTTCAAACATCCATGAAACCTGTACAAACCCCGTTGCATCGATATCTCCATCGCATCTTCAATCTTGGCATCATCAACGTTTCATCAATCTTTCTCATCAATCTGCACGCAGAACTCCTCCTCTTCTCCTGCAAGTTCAACAACCTAACAATGAGCACGCAGAAGAAAGAAGAAGAAAACTCAGAAAAGTTAGAGAAAAAGGCACCTTCAGATTCATTCTTCATAATTGATAGAAGAATCACAAAACTCTCTCTTCTTCCTCTCCCAATCTTCACCCTCCATCACCAAGAAGCACTTAGAAGATTCTTCTCTCTTTCTATGCAACATCAAGAACACGGTGATTCATCATCTTCGTGTCGCACTTTAACCTTCAATGAACTGCAGCAATTCCCCTACATCAAACAAAAACAAAATGTCATCATCATCATCAATAATAACAACTTCTACAGGGTTCTTCATCAACATCACATCATTAATACTCCTCTACTGTCATCAATCAAAAGGTCACACTCATCATCAACGCATCGATTTCTCTACACAAATTAACAACATCACAACAAAAACAAATAACAACATCGCAGAAATTCATGCAGGAAGATGAGATCAGAACAGAACAAGAGGAGATGAAGAAGTGAAAAACGATAAGATGAGCATAAGATTCATACCAGAAAATAAATATTCATTGGATTTCAAATTCTAAGAATGAACCCATGAGGTTCTGAAGTCTCGATCGGGCATGAGGATGATATAATCTAGCTCATATGCTTTTAGATCTTCTGGTTGGAATGCAATTTAGGAAGGCGCATAAGAATTGAAGATGATGACAGCCGAACTGAGATGGAGACGAACACAGTCGGCGGTGGAAGCAAAGATTGACGAAGAATGTTGAAGGGGCGATAAGGATCTATGATGGTTTGATTCGCGGTGGTATCCGAGTCGGTCAGTGGAAGAGACGGATCAAGACGGAGATGACTCAAAGCCGGAGGTTGAACGATTGAGGCAGAACGGTGAAGAGCAGGCAGAAACGGCTTGACATTTTACATCCACGATGATGTTGTGAGCGTCGATTCAGAAAAGAGAGGCGAAATCGTTATCGCGCCGCCGGTGAAGCTTTAGAGAAGATGAAGACAACTTCACGAGGAATTAGGAATGCCACAAAAACCTTTGAACCCTATCTCCTCTCCAAACGCAGCGTTCTGATGTATTCTCTAATCATTTGGATTTTTTTAAAAGTAAATGATAACAAAATATAATGGGAATTGGACTTGTGTGAGGGATCATGGACCGATCCACTTCCCCCTAGGCCTAATGAAAAAATTTTGTGTACAAAAAGTGCTTATTGGACCTTTTCTTCATGGGCTTAATGCTTCAACCCGCTTCTACACCTCCCTAGATTCCAGTTCATACCTCCCTCTAATTCATTGTTTTTTGGTTTTAATTTTGTTGTTTTAATTCTTTCACCAATTTTTCTTTGGCTGTTTTTCTATGATAAAAATAATATACAAAAATAGTAGCATATTTTTTTTAGAATTCTTTAGGACTTTTCTTTAGAATTTTATTAGAAGTTTCTATTATTTTATGTTTAACAATCATTTTCATTATCATTTTTTTTAGTTAAAATCTTGTGATATTATAGTGATGTAACTGTCGCGATATGGAATGCTTGGAGATTAATTCTTTGATCACTCGTGCGGAGCAGCTTCTGTAGAACTTTCTTATTGCTGGTGTGGTTTTGAAGAGGCAACGAACCTTCTCCGTTCGGTATCATCGCAATCTCGTTTTATTCCTCATTTTTCACACTTTATTGCGTTCTAGGATCACCTTTGTATGATAACTTTAGGTTTAGGAATAGGCTAGTCTCCCCTTGACTTTCCTTTCCCCTCTTTGCATTTACACTAAAGCTAAAAACTTCTTTTTTTACAAACTTCAAAATACTAAAAAAACTTACTGACGAGAATCATATCTTCGTTAAGCACAGGAGATGATAAGCGGGTCTCTTCTCGATCTTATTGTTTTTCCATTCTAAGACTTGGCATGGTTCAAGTCTCAAAGAATCATTTCATGAATAAGTAGAAAAATGACTAAAATCTCTCCCTTGAGATTAACTAGTTGTTATCTACAAGCAAAAACAACAACAAATACAAACTCTTTTTGCCTTTGGGCTTTCCTTTCAAACTCTTTTCAAAAGAACAAGTTAATTCACTTCTGTGCTGACGCGTAAGTCTCCAAAGGTCGAGTTGCGGCAGAAGGCGAAATTACTATCGTTAATTTAAAACACAAACAAATTCAAACTTTTGTGCGCCCATGCACATTTTCTCCAAAAACCTTTTCGAAAGAACATATTAATTCACTTTTGTGCTGACGCGTAAGTCTCCAAAGGTCGAGTTACGGCAGAAGGCGAGGTTAATACTGTTCATTAAAAAAATAAGAACAAACAAAAACATGTAAGCCGAACTACGGCTGCTCTAATTCCTTAAAAAGGATACGTAGGCATTAGGGTAGGGCCCGAACAAGCATAATTTTATTTCCCCTACATTCCTTTCCCTTTTCTTCTGCATGCATTCTCCCTCCAGTAGTATAGTAAACAGTAAGCATAGGTTAAAACACACCCATAAGATAGATAACAAGAGTGGATACCGTAGAGTACTATGGGCGTGTGGAGTGCTAATACCTTCCCCTCGCGTAACAGACTCCCTTACCCGATCTCTCAGTCGCAAGACCGTGACTTCTTCCTTCTCAGGTTTTCTCGATGTTTACCTTTCCCTACGTATGGGATAAAAAAACGTTCGGTGGTGACTTCATTGTCTGATGATTTTCAGCTGGTTGTTTCAGCTGGAGACTTCACTGGGGATAGGTTGACCAAATGCTGGTCCATCCCGGAGTTGCTCCTAACTCTTGTTTCCTCTTTCTTTGGGTGTTTATATTTTTACGCTTTCAGGTTATTCGTTCATTTTAAATATACATGTGCATATGCATGTATTACGCTTTACTATCTTCCATATACTGTTGTTGTACTGGATCTGCTTCTTGTTTAGGTGGGAATGTGACTATTGAGGTAAAAGGCCCAGTACCCAGGCCAGAGTGCACTAGGACACTAGGAATAGAGTGGGGGCATGACGACTATAGGACGTGGTCTGATTAGTGCAGTCGTGTCATATACCATGTTCGGATGAGGTTCAAATGAATTGCTATCGGAACCCACGTCTGTGGGTAAGCCCATAACACTTTCAGGCGGACCCGTGATTTGCGAGTTACCCTTGCCTTACCCTGACCTAGTCTTCACCCGTGATCGGGGAGGGAATTTTATCATAGGTACAGTTGGTGACCATGTTCAGATGGCTACCCATGCTCAGATGGAGATTGTGGTCAGACGATGATTAGTGGTTCTAATGATTATGTTCTGGATTTCTGTCAGTGACTTATGCATATGGTATTCTGTTGGTAACTATGTTAAAATGGTTACCCATTCTTAGATGGCGACCATGCTCAGACGGTGATTATTGGTTCTAATGGTTATGTTCTGGATTTCTGTTGGTGACTTATTCAGATGCTATATTTTGATGGTGACTATATGGTTCTCAGATTTATTTTCTGAGTTCCCGACTCGTATACTTGGAGGTTCATCCAGGCCTTTGATCTTGGCATTCCCGGCATATTCAAAAAAGGCTCAACAGTATCCAGTCTTAGAAACCTTGATCTCGTACAATCAGTGATCTACATAGTACTTGGTTCTTATGTGCAGAAGCTGTGCCAGACCTTTAATCTGATGATACTCGCAGCAATCATATTAAGGGATGATGGAACCTTGATCCCATTTGATCTCATACATGGTTAACTACATGCTTAACATACATGTTCTATTATTTCCAAGGAACCATATTTGTAAGCCTTGTGCCAAACTTTTCCATCTTTTACTTACATAAAATTAAAACCAAAGCACGTAAATTCCTTGGAAATGACGGAACATGACATGGCATCCGTTCATGCATCCCATGTATATTCATGCATCCATAACAATTACTCGAAGATTGGGGATTCTTGCTCAGACCATGTGTTTTCTTCAGAGGTTCAACTTGATTCTTACTATCACGTGCTCAGAGATCAGTTATGGAATAACTCCGGGTATACATGCAAGCTTCGGCCCATGGTCAAAAATCTCTTCAAGCAGGAAGATAATTGATTAAAGACTCAGATGAACCAAGTCATGAAAGCTCTGATGATGATGTCAACAATCTCGCACCTACCGCCACAACAGGTTCTCTCTTCTCCTCATCTTTTGGGAATTGCTTCCAACCATGGAGTGTTACATAATCTCAAGTTCTTGGAACATCTTATCAGTAGATGATTCCCATTTACTATAGGATCTTATATCAGTGCTTCATTCTTATTGACCAACGTCAGATGTGGTTGCCACACCGGGGCATCATACCTTTTAATCAGGGGCATCCTCCATAACTTTGTGTTCCCTAAATTCTTCAACAAGAGCCAGTTCTTATTCCCCAAGTGAATTCATGGGGCAGAGTTTTTAAGCCAAGACACAAGAACCCTGATGAGCATGTTGATGCGATCCCATTACACTACATCCTATTATCTCCAACTCTGATTTTTAAAGTCTTCCTCCCACAAACATCTCTTCTGATTGCCATACACATGCTAGATGCATCCCCTATTCTGGGGCACCCAGTTTTGATATTAAAGACTACAAAGGGGTTGAAATATAAAGCCCATCACCTGTTTGGTGTCTCTTCCAAAGGTCCATTTCCTTTTGGCCAATTGCCACATTCTTTATCACCAGGTGGATGTCTCTTTTGTTTTGATAGAGGACAGACTGTATTAGTTTTTATGGCGTAGTATGCCTGATGATACAGTTTATATCGATTCGCTTGGAAAAGCATTCATTTGTTCTCCTGAAAGAATCTTCTACGCATATTATTCTGGGGCAATTGATCATTCGATTGAATAAGGTACGTCATCTAGAGACAAGGCCCAAGACGAGATCAATCCGGAGATTATGGTGTCCAAATCATATCAGAGGGAGAATTTTCTCACTCACCTAGTGTATATTCACGCATCCATAGAAGGTACTCAGAAGGTACTCAGAATGGGGAATCCTTATTCAGGCCCGATATTTTCTCTTCAGAATTGTGAATCTTGACTTCTCACCGCTCCGTTATCCGAAAAAGCTGTGGAATAACTTCGTGGGGAGTTCGATGAGATAAAAAAAAGATGGGGTTATTTATCATGGACATGCAAGTAATAGCCTGTAGTCAGAAATCCTCAAGGAGAAGGATAACCAGTTGAAGACTCGGTTGAGTCAGGTATGGAATTTATAAAGGTAGTATCAACAAGGGAAAGTGGCCTTGTATATGGTGTTGCTACAGAAGTTATCATTCATCCCCAGCCTATGGGACATTTTTTTTCAAATCATGAGATACTTTGTGGGTCTCACCCAGAGCTTCGTGTTCTCGGATTTTCTTGCTAAGCAGCTAGTTTCTGGTCTCCACGTGAACCCATGGGGTAAAACTTACCAACAGAGACAGAAAAAACTTGAGAAGCAGGTTGATAAAATCTTTATACCTTGTATCCAGTTACTTCCTCGTGTGTTTGAAGCTCAGTTTATTAAACTCGTGCTTTGGGTCACCCTCCAACAAATTTATCTCCTAATTTCGATACAAATGCTAGATGTGTCTCCCATTCTGGGGCACTTAGTTAGGATATTGAATACTGCAAGGGGTTGGAGTATGAAGTTTGGTACTTGTTTGGATTCTTTTCCAAGCTTCAATCCATGTTTGGAAAACCATTTCAGACTCCTTTTCCTCAGCTGGATACTTCTTATGTGTAAGTATAAGATGGGGTGATACTTTTGTGATGAAGAAGTATAAGATGTCGAGTTCTTGGATATCTACTGTTGTGTAGAAGAAAAATACCTCAAAGGTCGAATGCTATATTCAGAGTTTAGTTCCTTCTGTGTAGTAGAAGATTCTTTGTTACAGTTTCTGAATTTTTGCTTCTGTGTAGTAGAAGACAAAGACTCTTTTTATGAAGTAGGATATTCTCCGTAATTCGGTTGCTAAAACTTCTCTCTTGTGAAGTAGGAGATGAAGTTTACTTTCTTCTGTGTAGTAGAAGATTCTTTGGTATGGTTGCTGGATGTCACTTCTATGTAATAGAATACACCGCTTCTTTTGTGTAGTGGGAGACGCTCCAAAATTCAGCGGCTGGATTTCTCTTATGTGTGATAGAAGATGGTTGGCATTTCTTCTCTATGGTAGAAGATGCTTTGTGATGCAATTTATGCAAGTTCGCTTGGTAAAACCCTCATCACATATGGTGAAGGAATTCAATGTGATTACCATGCCGGGGCACTAGGCCATTCCATTGAAGAGTGCAGGCCATTCAAATAAAATATGCAAGACCTGCTGGATGCAAAGGCTATTAATTTTAGGCCAGCCAGTCAGATTTGAAGTCTCCATTGTCTCAGTAGATATCAAGATTGGCGGATCATCATCTGAAGCAAAAAGTCCATACAGAGACTAGTCTCCTCAACATGGCAATTTCAAATTACATTTGCATTCTCATTTGTAATCTTTCTTGTTTTGGTTTAGTACTTTCTTATATGCGAAACTTGCTTATTTTTGAATATTAATCATAATGCATTGAATCTATTTGTTTTGAATTAATCCATTCGTATTCACTCATTAATGTTTTCCTTTGACTTTTTGATACTTAACTCTTGTTAAATAAAGCAAAGAACCTCTGGATGGAGGATGATGAGTAATGTACCGAAAATTTAAACGGTGTGCTTTTGAATAAGACCCTGCTGACGATGTACAAGCCTTGTTTCAATTCCTAAACATCGGAGATATAAGGGAGATAAACCCTCGTCAACCCCTTTGAGCCTTGAAGTAGGAGTTTCTTTTATTTTCAGAAAAACCCTCACATTTAACCCGGGGCAGGGTAAATTTCAGTTGATCTAATCGAGCGTTCAAAACTCACCAGGAGTGCGCACCTAAGGATACAATAATGGTCATCCATCGAAAGGCTAAGGAAAGTAAAAGTCGCAATGGTTAACTCTCATATATCAGCAGTGTGCATCAAAGTGAACGATACCACAATGGATATCTCTCGCACATCAAAAGGTCAAAAGATGACGATACCATAGTGGTTATTCCTCGTCAACCAAATAGCGAGGCAGTTACACCTTTTTCAGCAAGTCAAAGAACGATTCAAAGTCACATGATGGGCTCAAACAAAATGAAATGATGAAAAAAGAGAGACAAAAAGCCCCACTAAGCCGAAACATGAAAAGACAAGTCGCTTAGGCAAAAGTCAGGGCATCCCGCTGGACTTCAAAATCAAATTCAAAAGGAATTTGTCCAGGCAAAAGTTAGGGAATACAAAAAGAAAGCGAAAAGTGCGAAAAGCGAAAAGGGATTACCAAATAAAGATCCTCCACAAAGAATAAAATTGTGTGATCGAACACAAAAAATGAAAGAGGTGAGTGATTGCCATATCCTCCTCAACCATGGTAAACTCCTTTTGAGGGATGAGTGCTCGCATTGGTTTAACTGAATTTAAGACTGAAGAACGTCACGGAGAATGGGCGGGTACCAAATATTTTTGAGTCTTAAATATTTTTTTTCTAAAACTGTGAACCAGGCCATGTTACAACCCTTAAAAGTCCTAACTGAAGCAAGGGTTAATTCGAAAGCACACTGTAACAAGAAATACGGTAATATGACTCCTAAGAGGCTTGGAAAAACTTTTGTGTTGATATCACTCCATCTTTTACTATCTTTTGTACAAAAGTTTCCGATATTTCAACATATTTTTGATACAAGTTTTTTTGAACTTCAAGACAAACATAAGATTTGATTACAATTATCATTCTTAGAATAAACATTCTTTGCATATGAACAAGTGCTTAAACATCGAGTAAGCTTGCATAATGAGCATCAGATGAAATTTTTCTTGTGAATGTTTTGAGAAATATGGGAGGGCAAATTTTGGGGTACAACAGTTGCCCCTGTTCAATCTTCTTAGACCTGAGGATGCAGATTGGCTGACGTGCCTTTCGTAATCCGAAGGTGGAAGATGATTGAACATTAGAGTGCCCAGAAATTTGCGCTCACATAGTAGTGTGATGGTGGAATGGGCTTATAGATGCCATTTGGAGACTGATGGATAGGATGATGGGCTTATAGATGCCATGCTGAGAGATGATGGATAGGTGGATGGGCTTATAGATGCCATCTGGATGTTGATCGCGTAAGAGATTCCTTAGCGAGAACTTGCGTACCTGCAAAAGAAAAATGATTACCTGACCCGTTACAGGAGATGGTCTTCAAATTCTTTGTATAGATGTGTCCTGACTGGTTACAGGAGCTGTATCTGGAGCTTCAAATGGTGGTGAATGAACCAGGGATGGTTACTACCTCAACAGGAACGGTGAGAGAACCTTGGGCGATTACAACCTCAACAGCAAACATTGAGAGAATCTTGGATAACTTCAACCTCAACAGCAATCGTTGAGCGAATATTGGGATTACCACCTCCGCAGTATCGGGGAGAGAACCATAGGTGACTACAACCTCAATAGCAATCATTGAGAGAATCTTGAATAACTTCAACTTCAACACCAATCGTTGAGCGAAATCTGGGATTACCACCTCCGCAGGATCGGGGAGAGAACCATAGGCGACTACAACCTCAATAGCAAATATTGAGATAATCTTGGATAACTTCAACTTCAACAGCAATCGTTGAGCGAAATCTGGGATTACCACCTCCGCAGGATCGGGGAGAGAACCATAGGCGATTACCACCTCAACAGCAAACATTGAGAGAACCTTGGATAACTTCAACTTCAACAGCAATCGTTGAGAGAAGCCTGGGATTACCAACTCCGCAGGATCGGGGAGAGAACCATAGGCGACTACAACCTCAACAACAATCATTGAGAGAATCTTGGATAACTTCAACCTCAACAGCAATCGTTGAGAGAAACTTGGGATGATTACTACCTCCGCAGTATCGGGGAGAGAACCATAGGCGACTACAACCTCAACAACAATCATTGAGAGAATCTTGGATAACTTCTACTGAGTCTTTATCAGGGAAATCTGTTAGGGGTCGATTTAGCTGGACTAGAGAAGGCCTTGGACTGGATAAGAAACAGAAAATCTTAAGGTCGATTAACTGAACCGGTCTAGGTCCTGAAATCTTCAACTGGAATAAGTGTCAGAACATCACCATGCCTGGGTCACATCCGAGCTATATCTAGAAGGGAATCTGGAAGGAGTATCAGAACGTCGCCATATCTGGGTCACATCTGAACTATATCTAGAAGGAAATCTGGAAGAAGTATCAGAACGTCGCCATATATGGGTTACATCTGAACTATATCTAGAAGGAAATCTGGAAGCAGTATCAGAACGTCGCCATATCTGGTTCACATCTGAACTATATCTAGAAGGAAATCTGGAAGCAGTATCAGAACGTCGCCATATCTGGTTCACATCTGAACTATATCTAGAAGGGAATCTGGAAGAAGTATCAGAACGTCGCCATATCTGGTTCACATCTGAACTATATCTAGAAGGAAATCTGGAAGAAGTATCAGAACATCGCCATATCTGGTTCACATCTGAACTATATCTAGAAGGGAATCTGGAAGAAGTATCAGAACGTCGCCATATCTGGTTCACATCTGAACTATATCTAGAAGGAAATCTGGAAGAAGTATCAGAATATCGCCATATCTGGTTCACATCTGAACTATATCTAGAAGGAAATCTGGAAGAAGTATCAGAACGTCGCCATATCTGGTTCACATCTGAACTATATCTAGAAAGAAATCTGGAAGCAGTATCAGAACGTCGCCATATCTGGTTCACATCTGAACTATATCTAGAAGGAAATCTGGAAGCAGTATCAGAACGTCGCCATATCTGGTTCACATCTGAACTATATCTAGAAGGAGTCGCGATAGTTGATAGTAATCATCTTTGTATTGACCTTTCCTGAAAAGGTAAAGCATCAGTTGTATGCAAGATCATGATGCATGAACTGCATGATTTCAGGATGTACTCAAAATTGATGAGATTCGTGTAGTATGATGCATATGCATGCTATAATGTATGAAGATGTGATGTTTATGAATCATATGTTTTCGTCTTAGGAAAATAAATCCTTGACGAGTGCCGGGAAGTCACTCCTGGGCTGCTGTTGAAGAATAGATTTTTGCCTCCGCTGGGGATGATAGTTGCAAGAATACCGGTAGGAGAAGATAACTCCGTTGGGGAATGAACTTGGCGAATGGATTACTCTGCGGGGAGAAAAGTACTCTAACGATCTTGCTGGGAAGCAATACTCTGTGGGGAGAGAGGTACTTTGTTGAGTTTGACGAAGATAACTTGTTGGGGATAAGAAGACTTCGCCGAGGACGATCTTTCCGTGCTTTTGGGTGAGGATAACCCAGTTATATCCTGGTAAGGAAATAACTCTTTGAATAAAACCGGGAGACGCGTTCGTGCTCTGCGAGGATAAGCTTCCAGAATCTACTGGGGATAAGCTTACTGCTTGGGGAGATGGATTCCTACTTTCCCGGGGAACTAGATTGGACTCTCCTGGGGAGGTTTTGAACTGTACTGGGGAAGTAACTCCACTGAATGTTTGATATACCTCCGGGGAACAATCTTTAGGCCAAGATTGCCGGGGATGCTTGTTAAGAATGCATATATACTGCTGGGGAATGTTGAGCTCTGCGGGAGGATACCCAACTTTCTTGATTGTAACTTCGCTCGGGGAGAGTGCACTGACTTGCTGGCTCACTCTCTGGGGAATTAAGACATCTGGTTATGTTTTTCAGCTGAACATCCCTTATATCTTGTGGACAGAGCAATTAGATCGCTTGGACGGCTCATCATTGCCCCTGCTTCTGAGGTGGGAGAGGAAGACCTGTGAAGGAGTCTTTGACAACTGCCGTTTGACAAAAATTCTTTCTGATAGGAAAGTGACGAGAGGACGGGACATAGTCGTACGCTTTGATCCCTAACTTTTGCCTGGACCTCTCTTTCGGGTTTTCGGTCCACCGGGATACCCATTTTTGCCCAAGCCGCCTTTTCAGGTTTTCGACTTGCCGGGTGTACAGATTTTTTCATTTCATCCCTTATTTTGCCCGAACCCTTTTGGTTCGCCGGGAAGCCCTTATTTTTGCCTAGGTATGTCAACCTAGCGGGTCTTTGATTTTGCGTAGTATTTTTTCGATTATGTCCATGCTCTCAGAATGTAGGGAGTTGCCCCTGTTAGAAGTGTTTTGCCATGCCACCAGAAGATGTTTGACCAGGCAAGATTTATTGTTGAAATGCCCCAAGTGACTCAGGCGGAGATTTGCCCCAGGCTATTTGGCCTTTTGAGAGATTCTCCGAATCTTGATTGGACTGCCCCAGATGGTGGACAATAGTCATGCCATGCCCCTTGATTGGAAGTGCTTTTGTTCACTAGGTATTCATCGTGCGAATTTCCCTGCTGTTCAAACAAGAAGTCATATGCAAACAAAGTTATGTTAAAAATGCAAAGCTTATGTCTGTCTTGAAGATTTTGAAAATGCATTCTTTTTCATAAAACAAGTGAATGTTTGTAAAACGTGATGTCAACTCCGTATTTACCATAAGCCTTAAGGAGTCAGGATACCTTTCGTAACAGTATGCTTTCGAACTAACCCATGCTTCAGCTAGGACTTTTAAGGGTTGTAGCGTGGCCTGGTTCACGGTTTAAGAAACAAAGGATAAAGGCTCAAATTTTATTTGTACCCACCCGCTCTTCGTGATGTTCTCCAAACCTAAGCTCAGTTGATCATACGTTAGACCTTGTTTGAGTCTTTGCTCTAATTTTCCGGTGATGATTCGGATGTTGATAACTTATTTTGAATAGGCAGTCATTTTTTGTCGAGGGTTTGTAAGACCTCTTTTTTTTTTGATTTTTATTATCCCTGTTTTTCTTTTGCCTGAACTGTTTCTTTTGTGATTACAGTCAGCGGGATGCCCCAGTTTTGTAAGTCTCCTTCATAGGTTTTGACTTAATGGGTTTTTATTTTTGAGATATAATGGCTGCCTGTCTTTATGATTTATTCAGGACCATCACTGTCTTTTGTTGTTTTGTAAGGACCTCTTTGGTGCCATTCGTTATGCACTTGGATCAACTGAGAGACTACCCTGCCCCAGGTTATGATTAAGGGTTTTAAATTTCAAAAAAGAAAAACTCCTACTTCTTTGGCTCAGAGGGGTTGACGAGGGATTATCTTCCTTATAACTCTGGTGTTTAGGAATTGAAACAATGCCTGTACCTCATCAGTGGGGTCTGTTCAAAAGCATACTGTAAAGATCGTGGTATCGTTTTCGTCATCCTCCCTCAAGAGGCTTAGAATTATTGAGAGTTGATCATCAGAAAAAATATGAAAATAATTTGCATAGAGTGAATACGAATATATTGATTCAAAATAGACATAAGCGATGCATTAATGGAATAACAATGTTTAACATGAATAAATGTCTAAACAATCAAAGAACAACACAACTTGAACATTCGAATGAACAAAAGTCTTTTCATCTCAGGGCTTGTCACTTCAAATGGTGAGCCTTGGAGGGATGGTAGAAAAATTCTGCCTGACCATCTTGTGTGAACTCTAGTGCTCCTTCATCAATCAGGTCCTGGATCTTGTTCCTCAGAGCCCAACACTCATTTGTATCATGTCCGGGACAGGCAGAATGGTAGGCACACCTTTTATTGGGATCATAAGTAGGATGTGCTGTGTTGGGGTTTTGGGGATGAGCCCTTAATGTGATCAAATTCAATCTCAACAGGCGTTGTAAAGCTTGAAACAGCGACATGTTGAGCGGGGTGAATTGCCTCCTGGACTTGTCTGGCTGAAGCCGGTGAGGTTGATGCTGAATTTGTGACACTGGAGCCATTTGAGGAGCTCTCCCCTTATCTCCTTGTCTCAAAGGTGGTTGAACGATGACTGGCTTTTTACCCTTAGACGTTTTCCCCAGTCGGTTACCCTGAAGCAGTTGGTTGACGAGAACTCCGAGCTCTTCTTGTCTTTGAGCTAACCCTTGAATGGCAGTCCCCTGCCCCAGCATCTGGGCTTTCAATGCATCCACTTCAGCTTGCAGATGTTTCAGCCGTTCATCCTCAGCGCTGTTCCTGACTAAAGTCTCCATGAGAAGTGTCCTTAGCTCTTCCTGCCCCTTGGATAGATTCAGGAGGATTTCCCCGAACCGAGTCTCTTGAGCAAGAAGGTCCTGGTTATCTTGCCGGGAAGCCATTGCTGAAATAAACAGCGGAGATGGTAAGTGACCTGTCCAAAGGGTACCTGTTATGCAATGATATGTATGATATGCATGCAATGTTTTCAAGGACCTCGCGGGGTAAACAAGAAAATTTGTTAGAATTTGGGTCCGGTAGCTTGATTGAAGGAAACCCATGTTATTGAGAATTCTTCTTCAAGGGTCAAAGGCTCACCATATCCAGTGGGTCATAGCCCCTGACAACCTTGGCTAGAGGAAATCTTCTTCCAGTGTCAAAGCTCACCATATCAAGTGGGTCATAGCCCCTGACAACCTTGGCTAGAGGAAAATAAATCCCCTTTTGCCCCTTGCTAGACAGTTGGTTCATCCTGACCTGCATCACAGACCCTTGAGATCCTTGAAATTGGTTAGGATGTATGCAATGGTATGATGTTATGGTGTGCATGGGGTAATGTAAGTAACCCTGTTATGAGTCCCCATCAAGGACTATAAATAAAACCTGCAAGAAACTAGTCTGCAAGAAACTCAGTACACTCTGTTATGAGTCCTAATTAAGGACTATAAACAAAACCTGCAAGAAACTTAGTAAGCCCTGTCATGGGTCCCAATTAAGGACTAAAACAAAACCTGCAAGAAACTTAGTAAGCCCTGTCATGGGTCCCAATTAAGGACTAAAACAAAACCTGCAAGTAGTTCATGTGTCAGATAAAGCATGCAAGTAGTCAAGTACGAAGGCACACAAGTCACACAAGAGAAGGCCCTTAGAGTTTAGGCCAGCATGAGGTCTGGGTATTACCCTCTTGAAGTTGGTGGGTTCAACCTGTCCTATTAGAAGTAACCGGGTTCTAAGGATCCCAATATCACGGGATTGCTTTCATTGTTCATCATTTCGATTTAGCCACTGAACTGGCGACCGAAATATTCCAGGAAAGCAACCCTCAATTGAGTGTAGTATCGAGTATCAACCAACCTCGGACTGCACCAAAGTCAGTTATCTCACTACCCTAAAGAGGCCAAGATAATTCAATTAAGGTCCCTAAGGTCTGTTGATGCTTCACGATACCACGCGGAGGCCCCGTACTCTCCTTGACTGAACTCAAGGGTTACCGGTACACACCAAAGTGCCACATCAACGTAGCAGACTGTTTCAACCATGTCGGTATACCCCGCACAGTTCCCTCACAGCCTTGTTGCTACTTTCTAAGAAGGTATCCCCAGATCCGGGTTAGGATCTATAGAACTCCCAAGACAGTCCCACAATTTAAAGCAAGCAAAGAAAGCAATTGAAAACACAGTTATGAACTATCCCTAAGGTACACCTCACTTTATAAAAAATCCCCAGCAGAGTCGCCAGTTCTGTGATCGGTGGATCTGGAACTGACTGTTTAACGCTGGTTCGCGAAATGTCGCGGAAGCAAGAGTCGCCACCGTCTTTTATTTTCTCCAAATGGAAAGGACAAAAGCACAGAAAAATTCCTTAAAGAGATTGCTCTCGGGTCGGGAGGTAGATTATAGAAAGGGAAGGTATTAGAACCCTTTCTATCCATGGTTATCCATGGACTCTTAGATACTTGCTCATTTGTGTTTTCAAGAATGGTTTGTTTGCTTTTCAACTGTGGGTTTTAAAAAGTTTCTTTGAAAATTTCAGTTCGACTCTTGTATCGGTCCTCAAGAGTGTTTGAAAAATTTGCTTTCGAAAGCTTTTTGAAAAGGTGTCGGTGTGAAAAGTATCTTTTGATTTGTTTTGAAATTAGAGCAAGTATCTAGAGTCGTCTACCTACCCTAAGGAATTCGTCTGTGTAAATGTCCTTAAAGTAGTGCCATCCCACCATTGAGAGGTAGGTAGCACCACCGTTGGAGGTGTTCGGGTCAATTCGAAGGTTCGGGACATGGTGATCACCAGAGCAATAGGAAGATACCTTAGAAGCTACCCTCATGCCAGGTTCCCGGATCATGAGGACTTACTAAGACATCCTCTACTCGACGATCACCTTTCGAGGCAAGGCAACAGTGAGGCGTACCCTAGGGGTGGTGTGTGATTCGTGTGTCGTTTTCAGATATTTTTGTCTTTTGTCATGTCATGGGTGATCTACGCTTTTGTTTTTTTATTTTAGTCATTCATTCTTGCATGCCATTATTAGCAGTTAAAAAAAATTGCGAGAAATGTAAAGTTCCTAAACTATTACAAAGGCGCGGGTCCACATCGCCAAATTAAAATCCAAGACCCGATTTGACAGAAAGTAAATAAAGTGCGAGAAATAAAATGTCCGAGTTTACAAGGCTTTGGGAGAATTACATTAATATTATAAGAAATAAAATAAAATGCGCGAATTGGAATTAAAATTGAAAGTGAGGGCGTTGGACCCTTTTGAAATTAAATTGAATTAAAAATTAATTAAGTATTCAATAAAAGATAAGAAATGTTTTTTTGTTTTTTTTTGTTTTTGTATTTAATGAAAATAAAGAAAAGGAATAAAATTATAGTTTAACGAAACCTTAATTCTAAATTATTTTTAATTATTAAGAAAATATTAAGGTTTAACCTAATTTATTAAATAATTAATGTACATGTTTATTTACAAAATATTTAGTAATTAATAATGATAATAATGATGAGAAAATTATTTATTTTAAAAAAATGATGAAAAGTTAAAAAAACCTAATTTCTACATATTTTAATTTATTAAGAAAAATATTAAAGTTTTGAAACCTAAATTAACTAAGTTAATTATTAAAGTTTATTTACAAAAAATAATGGTGAAATTAATATTAATAATAATAAACATTTTTAGTTTCTGATTTTTTATTATGAAAATTATTTTAGGAAATTAAAGAAAACAATTAAAAACAATTAAAAGAATGAAAAGGAAAATCAAATAAAAAAAATAAAAATGATGCAAACCATGGGGGGTGTCTGGCCTTTTTGGAGGTGAATTGGAGTGGTTTGGCCATGTATTGGTGTCATGCATAAGTTGTTCTACTTTGGCCATTTGGCTTTTGGCTTTTGGCCATTTGTGTTTTGGCCTCAACGTTCCTTAATCTTCTCAGGATGTCTGTCTCGCCATGTATTGGTGTCATGCATAAGTCATGCATAAGTTTTTCTACTTTGGCCATTTGGCTTTTGGCTTTTGCCTTTTGGCCTTTTGGCTTTTGGCCATTTGGCTTTTGGCCTCAACGTTCCTTAATGAACCTGCATGGGATCCTGTCTAAATCTGCAGTGTTGAATCTCACGAACACATTAAATAAAATCATAAAATGCAAATAAAGCCAATATATGAAGAAATTTAATATTTAGGCACAATATGGCATGTATGAATGATTATACCCTTTTGATCATGGAGATCAAATCAATCTTACCCTTACTGGAAAATTAGTGACCTGAATGCTTTTATGCCTTACTGGAAAATTAGGATCATGGAGATCAAGCCAGCCTTATCCTTACTGAAGAAGTAGTAAGGTGTTGGTTTGTAACTGTGATGGCTTGTTTGTAGTGAGAGAGGGA
The DNA here is from genome assembly GCA_948472305.1 of Vicia faba. Classification (NCBI taxonomy): domain Eukaryota; kingdom Viridiplantae; phylum Streptophyta; class Magnoliopsida; order Fabales; family Fabaceae; genus Vicia; species Vicia faba. Next base: position 1,139,869,773 of record OX451738.1, read on the forward strand.
TTTGTAATAAGGATTTCAAGGTTTTAGGGTTCTTGAAAGAGTTTGATATTCTAACAGTATTGTGGCAAGGTTTTTTCTCTCTTTTCCTCCTCCCTTTTTTTTCTCCTCTCTGGTTTGTGTGAAAAGAAGGTGATTATATAATAGAAATTAGGGTAAAGAAAATGGGCTTTGAATGTGCAATTGGGTCTCCAATGTTCACTTGAATTCGTCACTTTCCAGGCTAAATCGCATGGACTTAAGTAAATTTTTTGAAGTTGAAATATGAAAACAAAATGTAGCCAACATCGATAGCTAGCTCCTGTCCGAAAATCGACTCAATCGGATAAACGGTGAATTAGTTATGAATTTTTGAAGTTTCAGCTCAGACAAACTTATTTTGGGCTTCAGTGTCGACTCTGACACGTTCTTCAATAAAAAACTGGTATTGATCGGTGCATAATTTGGTCTCGACTTTTGAAGCAAAGTTGTAGATCTATGAGTCAGTAACCTTGTGTAAAAATATGAGTCCAATCCGATAAAAATTGACCGAGTTATGAATTTTCGAAGTTTCGGCCCAGATGAAATAATATTCAGCATTCAGGATTTTCGGCGTGTCACGCACTCTGAGCAAAAAGTGAAGGCCTTTTGAATACCTTTTGAACTCAATACCTTCTGTGAAAATGTAGCCAACTCAATTTGTGAAATTTTGGCGCCAGAACCAGCTCGATACGATGAAAATCGACCAAGTTATGATTTTCTGAACATGACGCAAATAAACTTCTGTCACAAATTTTCTGTATGAAAATACTTGATAAATCCACATTTTTGAAGACCTTACGATCGAAATTGGCTTCCAGCCGTGAGAGATGAAAATGTAGATAATGTCAAGACGGAATTTTGGCCACCGGAACGGGTTCAAAACGAGCCACGATCTTCAAGTTATGAATTTTTTAGCGCATAAAAACTGCACTTTGAGCACACTTTTTCACCATATTTCTTCGAGAAAACTCACACATTCGGATACCTTCTTTAAAGAATTGACTCTTGAGCCGAACCTGAATTTGAGAATACGTTATCAGAGATATCTTGGCGAAAGAATACCTGAATATGACGCGCCAGGTTGGAATTGTGAATTTTTCTTGAAATGTTTTGAGAAATATGGGAGGGCAAATTTTGGGGTACAACACACGAAAATTCAATCAAGCATTGTTGAAGCTATTTCCAACTTTGGTCAACCAGGGGCAGTATTCTGAATTTCGTAACACTGGGGCAGTTTATCTTTGTGGTACATATCTCAAAAAGTCATCTCAAGGCAATTTTTCTGCAAAAGCTTTACAGACTGGGGCAAGAATTTATGTAAGGGCTTTCTCTCTTCTTCAGTAGTTGATCAGATCAAGTCCATACGCAGGCTAAATAACCTATGAATTTGAAAATCATGCCGAGAAGTCGGGATTGTTATCTTCGACTTATCAGAGACTCAAGTCCATTTACTGATATCCTTTGTCCTAAGTCAAGGTTATTATCCCCAGTTGAAGTTCGGATTGTTATCCTCAGTAGGATATGAGCAGTAACACAAAGATCATTTGGGTTTGTTTACTCGTACAAGACGTGATGGAAATATTGTTTCCTAGGGAGATGTCGCTTCCCAGTAAAAGACCTGTTGCTACTCGACAAAAATTTGTCTACCAAGGGGTTTCTCTTCTAAGATATTTTCTCCCCAGTGAAGCATCCTCATTTCTCTGCAGGAGGAGAATGTTCTTTCTCCCTGGAAATGCAGAAGTTGTTTAAAGTCTAAATGATTCTTTTTCATCGGACTGCAATTTATTTTTGCAGCATCTTCTTTAAAGTCCACTTTTTAGTGGCATTTCTCCTCAGATTCGACGTGTCGAAGTTGCAATCTTGCATCACGATTTTTACATGGTGATTGGCAGTTCAAGTTGCCTTTTCTTCAGTAATGTTTTCCATTCTAAACAGGGGCATGTTGCCCCTAACTTCTGTTTTTGCAAGTACTGTTGGTCTTGTATGACAAGATGCAGACCAACAAACGAATCAAGAAGGGTAACGTGAGGATTTTCGTATAATGAGATCCAATTTCCCTAGTGGAACTATTCTTCTTTCCCTAACGAAGCAAGTATCCTATCTCTCAGGTGAGGTGTACAGGAGAATTCCAGTCATAACTCTTTCATTACCAGTGGTAGAGGATTTTGTTGAGATATCCCTAGTGGAGTTTCTATCCTGGGATGTTCGTTTCTTTCCCAAGTGAAGATCTTTTACCTCCCGACAACGTTATCCCCAGTGTGGTATGAGTAGATTTCTTTTTATTTAAGAATTTCTATACTCCCCCAATCGAAGTCATCTTCGTCAAGAATTTCTATGCCAGAAGTTTCCATTTCCAGCAAAGCTTTTTCCAACAGAGGATAAAGAATTTATTCCCCATAAAGTGGGGAGTTTGATCAGAATTCAAGATTTTCTCTGAACTACAATTTACGTTTGCAGTATTCTTCCCAAGAAGTTACTTCCCCAGTAATATCGACCTTTAGAGGTTGGTGGTTCCAAATATCGGTTCCCCTTTGAAGTACGAATTGCCTTTTCTCTACAGAAGATCAGATGTGCCAGAATAATCACTCGGAAGTCCTTTGTCTTCTCAAATTGCCGATTATTGATATGTTTTCCAGTGCATTATCAAACATGCATCATTATATTGCATCATCACATTGCATCTACCAAAACGTGTAGCATTTCCATTGTATGGAGCATTACGCTATAAAAAAGTTCAAACATGCATGAGTATAAGCCAATTGTGTCCACCTGTGGTAACCAGATTGTTATACGCTCAGATTTGATTTATCTCTACAACAAACCTAGGGTAATTCTATTACGTTTCCCCATCAGAGTTTGTTTTGATTCACCACCAGTCGGGTCTTTGGTATTTCTCCATTTCCCCAGTAAGTTTGTGGTTTGCGCTTGCCTTGGCAAGCCTTTGGTTATTTTACCCGTGTTTGCTTTGCCATTAAAGTGTGAGTAAGATTCGATGTATAACCTTTCTTGCTTCTCAAGTGTTTGAGTATCCATACTTGGTGTGTTGTAATTCAGATAATTGCCACTCTTGAAGAATTACACCCCGTATTTGGCCTGAGGGATTTTTGTAGTCCTGGCATATTTGCAACCTATCGAAAGCCCAACGTATTTTGGTAATCTTTGTTAGAGTCTTCTTTGACCAATCTCTTTCTCTTGTAAAGTTCACCTTCGATCAATGCTCTTTAAAGGTCCTGCTTAGTCGGTTCCTTGTTTTGGTTTATCCACGTTAGTCGGGTCCTCTTTTCGTTAGCCTAGCTAACTTTTTATGATAAGAGTCTTTCAGTGTCTCTTCAAAGTCTAGTTATCTGGCGTCCTTGTTTAGGCGAATATGTCCTTTTTTGTTGGGGTTTTCTTCGGTTAGTCTCGTTCTTACCAACTCTAAACATTTGTTTCTTGATGCTCGATTTCGCTCTTGTGTGTCTAACTCTGACCAGGCATACATATCTTTATCATTTGTTAAAACCCTGCTTCGACTGGTATCCTTTAAAACCCCGCTTCGACTGGTATCCTTTAAAACCCCGCTTCGACTGGTATCCTTCGTTAAAATCCCGCTTCGGATGGTATCTTTTGTTAAAACCCTGCTTCGGCTGGTATCCTGCGTTAAAATCCCGCTTCGGCTGGTATCCTTTGTTAAAGTCCACCTTCGGCTGGCATCCTTAAAATCCATCTTCGGCTGGTATCATTTGTTGAGAGTCCCCTTCGGCTGGTCTCTTTTCAGTTGTAAGTTCACCTTTGACCGACGTTCTTTTCTTAGGAATCTACATTCGGCATAGTATTCCTTGATGAAGATTCCCCTTCGGCTAGTTTCTTCGCCCTTAAAGTCCACCTTCGGCTGGTATCATTTGTTGGGAGTCCCATTCGTTTGGTCTCCTTCCTCAGTAAGTCCGCCTTCGATTAGTGTTTCTTTGTAAGAGCTTTCTTCGGTCTGTCTATTTCTTACGTATCCAATACCAACCACGAATATGTATAAAGATACTTGTTTCACATGTCTGCTACCAATCCCAGACATGTGTTCTTGTATCTTTGATGTCTCTTTCATATGTATCCGATACCGACCACGGATACGTATCTTTGATATCTCTTTCATATGCATCCGATACCGACCACGGATGTGTACCTTTGATATCTCTTTCTTACGTATCTGATACTGACCACGGATATGTATCTTTGATATCTCTTTCGTACGTATCCGATACCGACCACGAATATGTATTTTTGATATCCCTTTCGTACGTATCCGATACCGACCACAGATATGTATTTTTGATATCTCTTTCATACGTATCCGATACCGACCACGGATATGTATTTTTGATGTCTCTTTCTTACGTATCAGATACCGACCATAAATATGTATTTTTGATGTCTCTTTCTTACGTATCCGATACCGACCACGGATATGTATTTTTGATATCTCTTTCGAACGTATCCGATACCGACCACAGATATGTATTTTTGATGCCTTTTCTATATGTCTGCTACCAACCCCAGATATGTGTTCTTGACACCTTTTCAGTCTCTCTTGTGCGTATCCGCTACTAACCCCGGATATGTATCTGTGATATCTCTTGCGTACGTACCTGATACCGATCCCGGATATGTGCCTCTGATAAATTTTTTTTGTATGTCTGCTACATACTTTAGGCATATACCTTTTGATATCTTTCTTACAGGTGTTTGTTACTAAATCCCAACAAGTGTTCCTCGATAACCAAGTTATTCTTCTGTGTGTCAAACTCTGGTTAAACATACGTCTAACCCTGATAACCTCTTTTACCTAGAAAAAAAATAAAGATATATATAGAAAATACAGAAAACCAAAAATATAATGTATACCTGACTGGATTCAGAGCGTAAATTTTCGGGTTCTTTTAGTATTTAATCTTCTTCCACCCTGAAAGTTCGAAAGGCTGATGCCAATCTCACCTTCAGGTTGAAGGCGATTAAATAGGGGCAACTGTTGCACCCTAAAATTTGCCCTCCTAATTTCTTCTATCTGGCTTAGACTCTTGCATTCATATTATATATATATATATATATATATATATATATATATATATATATATATATATATATATTCCATTAGGTCACTAACATACATTTGCATTCAATAAAACACTCGAGGTTCGAAGTTCAGTGGTTGTGCGACATTAGGGTTTCGCAGCAGTCAAGGTGTTCGTATCCAATAAAGCCTGATTCTTCTGATTATCCTTCAAGTAGTGAAATGTGGAATTAGGGTTGCAACCTATGTTTATTGAGGGTTCCGTCCCCTTCAAGTTAAGGGGGTTATTACTCATTCAAATACATTCAAGACAAGAGTCAGAGTTTTTCTCCACCAAGTTTGTGCTTGTCGACATTTCATTAACCGAGGTTCATTAGGTTTTTAAGACATGGCCATCTTGGTCGTATTTCTTTCTGTATTCCTATGTTCTTTTTCAAGTTGTTCTACGAGGGAATCTGTAGGCCACATAATCCAAACTTCCTGAATAAAAGGGGGTGAACTGCGGTCATTTAAGATGTCATATGTCATCATTGAAATTGGGACTTTGGTTAGCCTATCAAATTTTACTGTTGCTTGGAGTGGACCCACTAAAGGGGTAAACTTTCTAGTGGACTTTTTTTGGATAGCATGTGCAAGCTTTGTTTCAATCAAGATGTTGCATTCTCTCTCAAAGGAATGGCTAAAAAGGTAGTGATAAAGTGTCATTTTAAGGTGGGGTTCTTGGTTAGAGACATATTGGAGATTAAAAGATATGATGATGCATCATATCATGTTGTTTTATTACATTTAGCTTCACCACCTTTGGTATGGTACAGAACTGCCAATGACAATATTGAAGAATCAGTTACCATTGATTTGTTGGATGACGATGATCTTTGGATCAGAACCATTGACTTTACCCCGAGCGGGGCCATTGGTCGATACAGTTTTTATAGAATTTCAATCCCGCCTCGTTATGGTGCAAAATTGAATAAGGCATTGGAATATATGAGATGGCAAAGAGTGTAATGAGTTCAGCTTACACAACCACTTAGGATACTAAATGAACTTGATTTTGGGGTGCCCATGTCGGATACTTTTTTCTACATAGATTTTCAGAAGGACATTTCATTTGATATAATGTTCTTAGTCAAAGCAGTTGTGCATAGAGGAATATTTAACCGGTATAGTTTATCTAACCATCTTTTTTTTTGAACTGCTGAGAAATCAACCTAAGGATGTCAGCGTAGCTGCCCTGAAGCATTTATGTACTTACAAGTGCATGGTGTTTGATGCATGTAAGAGGCTCAAAGCAATCCAAGAATGGTTACTCAGCAATCTAAAACTTTATCAGATCTCCAAGCAATGCGGTGATGTTATAGAGGTTAGAAGACTGGTTGTTACTCCAACAAAACCATAGAAAACTATAGAAACACCATTACAAAACCATAGAAAACTATATTAAAAAATAATTACATGAAAAATTATAATCCAATCTCTAAATCCTTCTTCATACGAATCATGTATTCCAATCTCCATGCCAAAGCTTTTGATTATCCTTCACCACTGTGCTATACTTATCCTTGACATTAATTCTCCATCTTCATGTATTCTTCAATCTTCACGCTCCGAGTTTCAACCTGCACCAATAAACTCAGATCAGCCAACTAGCTCAGAAAAACCAGAAAACAAAACTAATTCCATAACAACCCTTATCCAAACTAAAACCCAAATTCCCTTCAACCATTGGCTAATTGTCAAAGAAAACATAACAAAATATTCTAACTAATTCTCATAAAAAATCCCAACTGTTTTAACCAACTTCCAAAAACCTTCTAACTGTTTCAAAAACAGAAGCTAACAGTTCTAACAACTTCCTAACTGTTTTAACTGAAAATAACAGAATCTCTAAATTCTAAAACGCGATTAACAACCCATTCATATAGCAATTCAAAGGGAAAAATAGAAAAGAGAGTTCCAACTAACTTTCATAAGCCTCTAATCGAATCATAACAGAATTTCAGAACAAAACTGATTGTAACTAATTTTTAACTTCCTAACTAATTAACCTATCATTACTAACTATTTAACCGATTTTCACTATAAAAAAAGTCTCTAACAGAACTTTGTTCACACTATAACTGACATCAAATCCCACCGTTAATCAGATAACAAACTCCCTCAATCCAATGAACAAGCTCTCAAGCTGTAACTAACTTCATAACCGTTTTCATTCACAACTTCCTCTATATAATAGAGAACCAGAGATTCAGGGGGGGGATTAACATCTCAAAGATATAATTATACACATTCATTATCCATTCACATTTTATTATTCAGAACCTCACAGAAAAATCCCAGAGGAAAATCAGTTATAGAAAACTCAGCAAGAAAATCTCTCTAAATCTATACTTACATTCATCAATCTTCATAGTTATTCAATACTCCATTGAAGAATCATCAACAAGCATCAACATCATCTTCATCGTGAATCTCTTCTCATCATCAAGGAGGCTTCATCCGTCACCATGTCGTAATTCTGCTTCAAACATCCACGAAACCTGTATAAACCCCGTTGCATCGACATCTCCATCGTATCTTCAATCTTGGCATCAACAACATTTCATCGATCTTTCTCATTAATCTGCACGCAGAACTCCTCCTCTTCTTCTGCAAGTTCAACAACCTAACAATGAGCACGCAGAAGGAAGAAGAAGAAAACTCAGAAAAGTTAGAGAAAAAGGCACCTTCAGATTCATTCTTCATAATTGATAGAAGAATCACAAAACTCTCTCTTATTCCTCTCCCAATCTTCACCCTCCATCACCAAGAAGCTCTTAGAAGATTCTTCTCTCTTTCTCTGCAACATCAAGAACGCAGTGATTCATCATCTTCGTGTCGTACTTTAACTTTCAATGAACTGCAGCAATGCCCCTACATCAAACAACAACAAAATGTCATCGTCATCATCAATAATAACAACTTCTGCAGGGTTCTTCATCAACATCATATCATTAATACTCCTCTACTGTCATCAATCAAAAGGTCACACTCATTATCAACACATCGATTTCTCTACACAAATTAACAACATCACAACAAGAACAAACAACAACATCGCATAAATTCATGCAGAAAGATGAGATCAGAACAGAACAAGAGGAGATGAAGAAGTGAAAAACGATAAGATGAGCATAAGATTCGTACCAGAAAATAAATATTCATTGGATTTCAAATTCTAAGAATGAACCCATGAGGTTCTGAAGTCTCGATCAGGCATGAGGATGATATAATCTAGCTCATAGTCTTTTAGATCTTCTGGTTCGAATGCAATTTAGGAAGGCACATAAGAATTGAAGGTGATGACAACCGAACTGAGATGGAGATGAACATAGTCGGCGGTGGAAGCAGAGATTGGCGAAGAATGTTGAAGGGGTGATAAGGATCTATGATGGTTTGATTCGCGGTGGTATCCGAGTCGGTCAGTGGAAGAGACGGATCGAGACGGAGATGAATCGAAGCCGGAGGTTGAACAATTGAGGCAGAACGACGAAGAGCAGGCAGAAATGGCTTGACTTTTTACATCCACGATGATGTTGTGAGCGTCGATTCAGAAAAGAGTGGCGAAATCGTTATCGCACCGCCGGTGAAGCTTCAGAGAAGATGAAGACAACTTCACGAGGAATTAGAAACGTCACAAAAACCTTTAAACCTTATCTCCTCTCCAAACGCGGCGTTCTGATGTATTCTCTAATCATTTGGATTTTTTAAAAAGTAAATGATAACAAAATATAATGGGAATTGGACTTGTGTGAGGGATCATGGACCGTTCCACTTCCCCCTAGGCCTAATGAAAATTTTTTATGTACAAAACGTGCTTATTGGACCTTTTCTTCATGGGCTTAATGCTTCAACCCGCTTCTACACCTCCCTAGATTCCAGTTCATACCTCCCTCTGATTCATTGTTTTTTGGTTTTAATTTTGTTGTTTTAATTCTTTCACCAATTTTTCTTTGGCTGTTTTTCTATGATAAAAATAACACACAAAAATAGTAGCATATTTTTTTTAGAATTCTTTAGGACTTTTCTTTAGAATTTTATTAGAACTTTCTATTATTTTATGTTTAACAATCATTTTCATTATCAATTTTTTTATAGTTAAAATCTTGTGATATTATATTGATGTAACTGTCGCGATATGGAATGCTTGGAGACTAATTCTTTGATCACTCGTGCGGAGCAGCTTCTGTAGAGCTTTCTTATTGCTGGTGTGGTTTTGAAGAGGCAACAGACCTTCTCCGTTCGGTATCATCGCAATCTCGTTTTATTCCTCATTTTTCACACTTTATTGCGTTCTAGGACCACCTTTGTATGATAACTTTAGGTTTAGGAATTGGCTAGTCTCCCCTTGACTTTCCTTTCCCCTCTTTGCATTTACACTAAAGCTAAAAACTTCTTTTTTTACAAACTTCAAAATACTAAAAAAACTTACTGACGAGAATCATATCTTCGTTAAGCATGGGAGATGATAAGCGGGTCTCTTCTCGATCTTATCATTTTTCCATTCTAAGACTTGGCATGGTTCAAGTCTCAAAGAATCATTTCATGAATAAGTAGAAAAATGACTAAAATCTCTCCCTTGAGATTAACTAGTTGTTATCTACAAGCAAAAACGACAACAAATACAAACTCTTTTTGCCTTTGGGCTTTCCTTTCAAACTCTTTTCAAAAGAACAAGTTAATTCACTTTTGTGCTGACGCGTAAGTCTCCAAAGGTCGAGTTGCGGCAGAAGGCGAAATTACTATCGTTCATTTAAAACACAAACAAATTCAAACTTTTATGCGCCCATGCATATTTTCTGCAAATTTTTTTCGAAAGAACATATTAATTCACTTCTGTGCTAACATGTAAGTCTCCAAAGGTCGAGTTGTGGCAGAAGGCGAGATTAATACTGTTCATTAAAAAATACGAACAAACAAAAACATATAAGCCGAACTACGACTGCTTCGATTCCTTAAAAAGGATACATAGGCATTGGGGTAGGGCCCGAACGAGCACAATTTTATTTCCCCTACATTCGTTTCCCTTTTCTTCTGCATGCATTCTCCCTCCAGTAGTATAGTAAACAGTAAGCATAGGTTAAAACACACCCATAAGATAGATAACAAGAGTGGATACCGTAGAGTACTACGGGCGTGTGGGGTGCTAATACCTTCCCCTCACGTAACCGACTCCCTTACCCGATCTCTCGGTCGCAAGACCGTGACTTCTTCTTTCTCAGGTTTTCTCGATGTTTACCTTTCCCTACGTATGGGATAAAAAAACATTCGATTGCGACTTCATTGTTTGATGATTTTCAGCCGGTTGTTTCACCTGCCCGTAGGATTTTCTTCGCCATAGTATGTCCACTAGAATGAGTTCCCAAGGTACCTTCATGTAACTCTGCCATGATCCTTTCCGCCTCACTTTTGTCTACACACCGCAATAAGGTTGCATCATGGTTACGCTTATAGAGGATACCATTACTGATGAAGAACTTCGCAGCGAACCTTCTCAGAAACTTCTTATCATTAACAGATGCCCCCTCGGGGTATTCTTGAGCCTTAAGATACCTCTTTTCCTCATGAAACCAGGGTTTATCTGCCACTTCTTCGGTCTCAATGTCATAACAATGTGCGGGTTCATCCAACCTCTCAATGGTAACCTGGGGAGCTTCATTGTCCCACCTAACTTTGAACATAGAAGACATGGTAGCTAGCGCGTCCGCCAACTGATTCTCTTCTCGTAGGAAATGTTCAAAGGTTATCTCCTCAAAGTGTGGGAGAAACGTCAGTACATACTCTTTGTAAGGAATAAGATTCGGGTGCTTCGTATCCCACTCGCCTTTGATCTGACTTATCACCAGAGCGGAATCTGCGAATACACTCAAGAACTTGATCCTTAGGTCAATATCGGCTCGAAGAACCATGATACATGCTTCATACTCCGCCATGTTATTGGTGCAGTTGAAACATAGTCTGGCAGTAAACGAAGTATGACAGCCCTCAGGAGATATAATTACAGCGCCAATGTCATTACCCCATGCGTTAGAGGATCCATCAAAATACATAGACCATCGAGATCCCTCCTCGGGTCCTTCATCTGGTCCAGGTTCTTCGCAATCGGTTACCAACATGATATTCTCATCCGGGAACTCGAAATTCATGGACTGGTAGTCATCCACGACCTGATGCGCTAAATGATCCGCCAATACACTCCCCTTGATTGCTTTTTGGGTTGTGTATTGGATGTCGTACTCGGTTAAGATCATCTGCCATCTTGCTATTCTTCCGGATAAGGCAGGCTTCTCGAAAATATACTTGATCGGATCCATCTTTGATATCAACAAGGTAGTGTGAGTCAGCATATACTGTCTCAGTCAGCGAGCAGCCCATGCCAAAGCGCATCAAGTTTTCTCGAGCAATGAGTATCAGGTTTCACAGTCGGTAAACTTTTTGCTAAGGTAATAAATGGCGTTCTCTTTTCGACCAGACTCATCATGCTGCCCCATCACACACCCTATTGAATTGTCTAGCACTGTCAAGTATAATATCAAAGGTCTTCCTTCAACGGGAGGCATCATAATTGGTGGTTCTTGAAGGTATTCCTTGATTATTTAGAAAGCGATCTAGCATTCATCATTCCACTTTACCACTTGATCTTTCTTCAGCAGCTTGAAGATTGGCTCACAAGTAGCAGTCAGATGTGAAATGAACCCGACGATGTAATTCAAGCGTCCCAGAAAACCTCTAACTTATTTTTCTGTGCGGGGAGCCGGCATCTCTTGTATGGCTTTTACCTTTGCAGGGTCTACCTGAATACCTTTGTCACTGACAACAAAACCCAGAAGTTTACCAGACCTTACACCGAAGGTACACTTGTTCGGATTCAACCTCAGCTTGTACGTCTTCAACCTGTCAAACAGTTTCTGGAGATGATCAAGGTGCTCTTCCTCAGTCTGGGACCTGGCTATCATGTCATTAACATAAACCTCGATCTCGTGGTAAACCATATCATGGAACAAAGCAACCATGGCGCGTTGATAAGTTGCCCTAGCATTCTTCAACCTAAAAGGCATTACCTTGTAACAAAAGGTGCCCCATTGTGTAACAAAGGTTGTCTTCTCCATGTCCTCAGGAGCCATCTTGATCTGGTTGTAGCCAGAAAAACCATCCATGAAGAAGAAGATCTTGTGATGCACGGTGTTATCGACTAGAACATCAATGTGAGGGAGCGGGAAGTCATCCTTGGGGCTTGCCCTGTTCAGATCTCTGTAGTCCAAACACATATGTACCTTATCATCAATCTTAGGTACCAGAACGGCGTTGGAAACCCATTGCGGATAAGAAGTGACAGCTAAGAATCCTGCGTTGAACTGTTTCATGACCTCTGCCTTGATTTTCTCTGACATTTCAGGGCACATACGGCGAACCTTCTGCTTTACTGGAGGGCAGTCTTCTTTTGTTGGCAGGCGATGTACCACAATATCAGTGTCCAACTCAGGCATGTCTTCATAGGACCAGGCGAAGATCTCAACATAGTCGTGTAGCATCTATATTAACTATTGTTTGACACTAGGATCCTGATTCACACCTATTTTAACTTCTTTCCTGTCTTCCTCTGTACCCAAATTCACTGACTCAACTGGCTCTTCATGAGGTTGTATGGCCCTTTCTTCCTGCTATAATAGTCTAGCAAGTTCTCCAGGCACCTCACAATCATTCTCACCTTCGTCTTCGACTTGGTTGATCAGATTTTTGAAGTCATAACTGGCAGTAGCAGAGCTGTTATCAATGGGATCCAGAGTGGATATGGATCTGCAGCATGATATGTGAGTGTGTGTAAGAGAATAGCTGTTTTGATAAAGTGAGAGACAAAAGAAAAACAAAGAGTGAAAAATTTGTATGCAAGAAAACGTCCAATGCTTTATTAATGATATATGAAATGGCAAATAATAAGCCCTCACAAGCAAAGCCAAGGCGCCTCGGGAAAGGCACCGGGCCGTAAAGTTTCAAACTGTTTATTATAAATCTTAAAACAAAAGTCAATTACTGCGAAATAAAAGAAACAGGTATGAAGTCCCTAGCCGTCCAGTTATTCAGTCCACCGTTGGTCGTTGGGTAGATCCAGCTGTCGATGTATGAATCTTCTTCACTGTCCTCAATTGCATTAACTCCCCGATTGCTGATGTGTAGAGGAGGTCTTCCAATCCGTGCGTGCCTAACAACCCTTTGAGCCCCTGTAGTAAAGCCCAAACCAAATTTGTCAGTTTTGTGAGTGAAATCAGTGAGCTGACCCCAATTGGTACACCCACCTTCTTCAACCACAGCCCTGGCGTCCTCGAGAGAAGCCATCTTCAATGGAGGTTTGCCGGCAGTAATTTCAGTTGACGCCAACGTCTGAGGGACCTCTTCGAAATTCTGACAAGGAGTTTCTATGAATTCCCCGTCAATCTCCATGTAGCGGAAGGAATTGAGGTGACTCACCATATATTCCTCTTCACCTCGCACTGTGACAGTCTTCCTCTTCACCTGATAATTCAACATTTGATGGAGCGTGGAAGTAACTTCCCCAACCCTATGAATCCAAGGACGACCCAGCAAGCAAGAATACGATTGCTTGATATCCATTACATAGAAGGTATACCCAAAGGTCTGAGAACCCACCTTGATAGGGATGTCCACTTCCCCGTGCACCATTCTCTTTGATCCGTCAAAAGCCCTTACCACAATGTTACTAGGCTTTAGAGTCAAACCCTCACAATCCAAACCGTCCAACGCTTTCTTCGACAGAACATTCAACGAAGATCCGGTGTCTACCAGTACATGAGCCATAATGGTGCCCCTGCACTCAATCGAGACATGCAGAGCATCATTATGATTTCTTCCTTTCGGTGTCAGATCCACATCTGAGAAACCCAGCCCATTGTCAGCAGTCAGGCTGGCCACACAATCTTTGAATTGATTTGCTAAAGTTTCCTGCGGCACATGCGCAGTCTTGAGAAATGCAATCAAAGCCTTCGCATGGGCTTCAGAACACAATAGCAGAGACAACATGGAGATCTTTGACGGGGTCTATCCCAGCTGCTCGGCTACATTGTAATCGCTCTTCTTGATAATTTTTAGTATTTCCTCTATTTCTTGTTTAGAGGCTTCCACCATGATTTTCTTAGGTGCCTCCGTCTGGGCAGGCTCACCTATAATTTCCTTGCCCCGAGTCCTAGATGGATCAGCAGCAGGGGTGATAACTGGAGTAAGAATAGGAATAATAGCAGGTGTAATAATTGGAGTAGGAACATGAGAAATGTCAGGAGTGCTGGTTGGAGCAGCAGTTGGAATAACAATAGGCTTGATGATCTTCAGAGCAATCTCAAGAGAGAAAACCCTTCCACTTTGGGTAACCTTACTGGTCCCGACAATATTACTGACATCAGTATCAGCTTCTTCATTCTTCAAATCTTGCTTAATGCCATGATAGTACACATCAGCACCATAGTGCCATGAGACAACCTTGTCTGAGGTGTACGGGATGGGACCAGGAACAATGATTATTAGCAGAGTGATTCTAGGAGCGGATGTAATCCTAACAGGTCTTCTCGAGGAAACCTTGGAAGGATTGGCGGAGATGGTTATAATGACAATGTCTTCATTTAGAACAAACGAAATCATAGTCTTCTCAAACAAAATTTCTTTATTATCCATCAGGCACTGAACACCTGACTTCAACAAACAGCAACCGGAAGGCAGAATCAAACACATGTGGCAACCTTCACCATAACCCAGAAATAAACCGACCATCAGCAAATTCTTCTTAACAGTCATAAGAGGAGTGGAAATTTCTTCAACAGAGGTCACAGACAAATCAGTGTCAACAACATTAACTCCACGACCATGTTTGGGCATGGGAGCAGTTATAACATTCGGCTTTTCTGGAGCATCAAACTCTATCTCCTTGGCTTCCAACAAGTCTTGTACTTTGTTTCTCAGAGCCCAACAATCATTTGTATCATGGCCAGGACTCTCAGAATGGTAGGCGCACTGCGCGTTAGGATTGTATCTGGGAGAAGTAGTGTTTGGATTCTTGGGAGCCTCTCTCAAGGTTACCAAGTTGGATTTTAGCAGGTGAGGTAACACGTCAGCCAACTTCATGATGATGCGGGTAAACTTCCGTTGTGGTCTTTCCACCCTTTGTTGATTGTTGCATTGTGGAGTAACTGGAGGTCTTGGTATCACTACGACATTTACCGTTTGACGGTGTTCAGATCTGCTTTGGCCCCTCGGGCTATAAACTGCACTGGCTTCCTTCTTACCAGTGAAAGGATTTTTTGCTGAACTCGAGGAGACATCTTTCTGTATTTTACCACTTCGAATTACAGCTTCTACTCTCTCTCCAGTTAAAATCAACTCGGTGAAACCAGATGACGAGCTGCCTATTAAACGATTAAAAAACCGACCAGATAGCATCCCCAGAAACATGTCAACCAACTCCCTATCAAACAACGGGGGTTTAACTCTCCCAGCCAAGTCTCTCCATTTTTGAGCATAGTCCTTAAAACTTTCACCTGCACCCATGGACATACCCTGGAGCTGGGTACGAGTGGGAGCAAGGTCGGCATTGTACTGATACTGCTTGTAGAAAGCAGCAGCAAGATTTTCCCAGTTTTGGACATTAGCTCCCTCCAACTGATAGAACCATTCAAGTTGAGTCCCTGACAGACTATCTTGAAAGAAGTGCACCCACAAATTTCTATTAGCAGTGTGGGGTTGGATTTTCCTGACATACGAGCGGAGATGGAGTTTTGGACAGGACACTCCATCATACTTGGCAAAAAATGGAGCTTTGAACTTATGAGGGATGACCACTCCCGATACCAGTCCCAATTCTCTGAAATCCAACCCATGTATCTTCTAAACTTCCATATCACTCAGACGGTCTTCTAGCTGCTTGTATCTATCCTCAGCAGGGGGATATTGCTCATCATCAAAATCAGTAACAATGTCGGAGACTGCAGGACTAGGGTCCTTTTCCCTTTCTTGGTTCTCCCCTTCCTTGGATGAAGAGGTCAGATCAGTGTGATGCTTCAACCTTTCTCCAAATATTCTACCCATATTCAGAATACCAGTCTTCTTCTTCTTCTTCTCTTTCAAAATAAGGGTCTTCAAATCCTCCTGCCCCTTAGCCAGACTTATGAACATCTATTGGAACTGGGCGTTCTGTGCCTGAAGATCTTTGATGGCTTGATTGGAAGACATTTCTGCTGAAATAAACAGCGAAGAAGATGAGAAACCTGTAGTGGTACATGTAATGATGTGCATGATAACGGGATTGCGCATGTAATGATTTCAAAGACTTTGGGAGATTTAAATTTGCAAACCGAAATAAACAAAACTTTATTAGCTTAAATTTGAAAGGTTCAACATGCCTTCAAGGCGTTACAAAGAAGTAAATAAAAAAAATCTAAAATTAGAAAAGAAAAATCAAAAGTCCCATGGACGCTTTCTCTTTGTGATGATATAGTCATTGATCACTCTTTCTTCCTCGAGCTGCCTGGTGAGCTTTACAACTTTCCTCTCTTGCTCATGGAACTACTCCCGGTAAGTATCACACTCATTCCTCAGCTGAATCCAAGACCTCTGTAGCTCCCCAGGATCAGTGGGCATGTAAGGATAAAGAACCGTGTAAGGACTACCTTCTTCATTAATGGGCTCCACAATCACTGGTAATACGACCTCATAAGGCATCATAAGCTTCTGGGCACGAGCTCGGACCCATTGGAGGTAAGGCTGTATAAGAAGGGAAGTCTTCGGTCCCAATTCTTCGGAGTCAGATCTATTTACCATGCCCCAAGCTCGTATGAACCTCTGGTGATGCTCCTTAACATCATCCTTATAGTCGAATACAATGTCCTCAAGAAGTAACTCATGGGGACCATCTCTTCGAGCACGACCAAATTGTCGCAAAGCTAGACAAAGATTGTAAGTTATACCCCCTATAATACCAAGTAATGGGACATTAGGGTATCCCCCACAGCGGTCAATAACAACAGTGTCTTCCATAGCTCGGGAACACCAAAGAATATTCGTCTAAGCAAGTGATATTATTTTGTGTGACCAACCCAAACCTTATTCGTTCTTCAGCACAGACTTAGGGAGGTGACAAATAAACCACCTCGACAGCAACGACATGCAACACATAAGAGTCCCTCTTCTCCTCATAGTACGAGTATGGAGAGCATGCAAGATATCTCCAAGCAAGGTAGGCACAGGGTTGCGAGAAAGGAAAATCTTGACAGCATTCACATCTACAAAGGAGTCCGGATTAGGGAAGAGAACTAAACCAAAGATAAGGAGAGCCAAGACATCCTCGAAATCTTGAAAATCTAAATCATCCCAAAAGAGCTGAGCCTGGTCTATCAGAAATTTGGCTAGAAAACCCTCGACTCCGCTTCGAATTTCCCAATTGGATACCACATCGGCCCGTTTCAAATGCAAAGTTGAGGCAATAACTTCTGGCTTAGGAACTTCTTCCATACCTGTGAAAGGTACCTGTTCAAGAATGGATATGCCCAATAGATGAGAGAATTCTTCCAAGCTGGGTACCAGCTGGTAATCTGGAGAGGTGAAGTAGTGATGCCTGGGATCGAAGAACTGAAATAGTACACTCATCATCTGTTCATCAAGGTTTGAAGTAACCAGGCTGAGAAGTTGACTGTGTCTCTTAATGAAAGTAGAATTTTCGGAAACTCTTGATGCTAGCTCTTTAAGTTGGACAGTTATCTGCACAAAGTTGATTCAGATGGTATTTTTATGCAGGGAAGCCATGATCTGTAAAACAGAACAAAGATAAATTCCCTTGGTCTTTGAAATGGTTAGTGTAATGAAGCATGGATTCCATGTTATGATGCACGATGTCATGATAAACCACATGTATAGCAAACACAAATATTGCAAACACAGTCAAATCACACAAAGCCCTTAGGTTTAAGGCTTGCATGAGGTCAAAGGTAATACCCTCTTGAAGTTAAGTTGGTTCAACCTGTCCTAGAAAAGTAACCGAGTTCTAGAGGATCTCAATATCACTGACCATCCTTCATCAGTCATGGTTTCAGCTCACGCAATCTTTTCTTGCAGCCGAAATTATTCCGAGAGTATGATCTCAATGAGTGTAGTATCGAGTATCAACCAGTTCTCAGCTCTACACCGAGGCCGGCTATCTCACTACTTTTTAATGGCCAAGTTGGGAAATTAAAGGTTCTAAGGTCAGTTGATGCTTAACGACACCCTGCAGCGGCCCCGTATTCTCCTCGTTTCTCCATAAGGGATACCGATACCAACCAGAGTACCACACCAACATAGATACTGCTTCAACCGTATCGGTCTACGCCGTACAGTTCCCTCACAGTCTATTGCTACTTACCTAAAAGGTATTCCCCAGATACGGGTGTAGGATCTATAGTAACCCCAAACAAAACCCTTAAAAATAAAGCAAACAAAGCAATCAAGAGAAGCAATTATGATGACATAGATCCTAAGGTATACCCTATTTATCATCACCAGCAGAGTCACCAGTTGTGTGATACGGTGGCAAAACCGTCTGTTTAATGTTGGTTTGCGTTTTTTATTCGCAAAATGTCGTGGTAAGCAAGAGTCGGCACTGACTTTTATTTCATCCAACCGGAAAGGAAAAAAGTACAAAAAAAATCCTTTTTCGAGATATTCTGAGCACGGGGGGTAGATTATAGAAAGGGAAGGTGTTAGCACCCTTTCTATCCATGGTTTCCCATGGGCTCTTAGGTACTTGCTCATCTTTTTAATATTGCTTGTGTATGTGCTTTGCTTTTGAAAAATGTTTTACTTCGTGATAACCCTTGTATCAGTCCTCAAAGGTGTGACAAAGTTGTTTTGAAAGTTTATTTGAAAAGTGTAAGTGTGAAAAGTTTTGATTTGAGCAAGCACCTACTAGCATCTACCTTCTCGAGAAAAGATCATTTCTATTCTTGTTTCCTTTAGACAACGCTATCCTACTATTGAGAAATAGGTAGCACCGTCGTTGGAATTGTAAGGGTCAATTTGAAAGGAACGTACGATCACTAAAGCAGTATTAAGACACCTTAGTAATAACCCTAGAGTCTTAAGATCATATTCGAGGCAACATTTCCGAGGCAACATTCGAACGGGACATTTTGATCTTTTTTAGACGGGAGGGCAACCACTAAGACACCCTATGCTTAATGATCATTTACCGAAGGCAACCGAAGTGAGAGTATACCCTAAGAGTGATATGTGCGAGTGATCTGTTTCAGTTATTTAATCTTTGCACATTAGGGTTTTCTAACCGTATTAATTTGTAATGCATTCTTGTCATACAATCCTATTAGCATACATCTAAACAGTTAAATATTTGCGGGAATTAAAATGCGAGAAAATAAACCTATACTATTACAAGGCTTCGGGGAGGGGGATTAATTACATAGCCAAAAACCCGGGAATTTAAACAGTAAATAAAACCCTAAATTAAACTATTACAAACCATGAACAATTACAAAATATTGGCAAAAATAATAAACGCGCGGCGAATGAAATACGAAACGGCTAGGGTTTTGACCCTTGACTAAACCTATTTGCGATTGATTAAAAAAGATGTTTTTGTCATGTTTTGTGATTTAAGAAAATAATGAAACCTTTAAATTAAAAAGAAAATCCTAATTCTAATTAATTTTAAATTAAGAAAAATAAACTAATTTATTCGAAAAACCTATTTTTGTGTTTTATTTATTTGAGAAAAAAACAAAAGAATTAAATCAAGAACTTAACCTAATTTCTACTTGATTTTTATTTGTGAAAA
Organism: Vicia faba; assembly: GCA_948472305.1. NCBI lineage: Eukaryota > Viridiplantae > Streptophyta > Magnoliopsida > Fabales > Fabaceae > Vicia > Vicia faba. The sequence continues at coordinate 1,139,889,695 of OX451738.1, forward strand.
TAAATTAAAATTTCCGTAAGTTAAACTAAATTAAATTAAATTTGATAAATAAATAAAAAAATAATTCTAATTTTTTTGTGAATTCTTGATTTTATGATTTTTTTTATGAAAAATAATTAATTTGTTAATTAAAATTATTAAAAGAAATATTAAAAGAATTAAATATAAAAAGATAAAGATAGAAGTGGGCCTGATAGCATTAACAATTCTGGGGGTATGTTGTTGAATTTATCCAGGCCCAAATAGCTCAAGCCCAGTCCTGCATCTGATTTGGTGCTGCTCTTCTGATGGTCCACAATACACCTACGCGTATGAGACGTTGGATTGGATATGATAAGGTCTTTGAGGGTTAGATCTGAGGTCTCATGATGAACTTCATAGGGCCTGACGCACTGGAACCTATAAAGAATATAAGAAAAATGTAAAAGTAACACGCCTGGGGTCGAACCCAGGACATGTACCTTATAGATTCTCCCTCTTGCCAACTACGCTGGAACGTTAGTCATAATAATAATGAAATAAATAAACCATAAAGAAAAACAAGGTGCTAGATCCAGATCAGCAAATAATTGCATGCGTCAGCAAGCATGAGCCAATCAGATGGGGTGAGATAAAGCCATTGTTCGATCCAACCAATGGGGTCATGAGAAACAGCCACGCAAGATGGTTAACCAAAGACCGATCAGTCCAACCATCAGAGCCGGTGGTTTCCACCGTCTTCTCTGGTGGGTCACCTGAAAATATTAGCCAAATTGAAAAACAAATGATGCCAACTGCCTTAAAAAGATCCCCTGATCACAATTTTGGCCTCTAAATTTACTAATTCCTTACGCATCACTAGATTCGAACTTGGAACCCTAACCACAGTCAACAATGGCATATCGTGATCCTGGGCATTAGCTTCGCATGTGATACGTTCAAACACACATAAACATCAGTAGAAACACATGTGTATGATCAATATGAATTTACATCAAGTATTGCGCGAGTTTGAAGTCAAAGAAGTTTTACCAATGGTGAGGCACAAATCTGCTGATTTGAGGATGCTACAGGCTTTGCAAATGGTCTGGTTTCACTACAGCAAGATGATGGAGCGATTGGAATCGAGGGAAAGAGGCTAGGCAAGGTGTTTGAAGATTGCACACTTCATTGAAATTTTTGGAATCTTCTTTCTCCCTTGAGGCCGACTGCGAGTGTTCTCTCCCTCTCTTTAGGGTTTGAATCCTTTATTTATGTGTAAGGCCACCAATAGGTTAACATTTTTGGAGTAAATCCAAAGAGATATAGAGTTTTTAATTTTGCTTCAAAAATCTTTATTTTCAAATATTTCCTTCCCTTTCATAGCATGGCACAATTTTCTTGTCTATTTTCAGCATATTTGATGCATCATTCAATGCAAAAATCATATAAAAGCAAATCTACATTATTCATTTAATTTAATTTGATTTTTTTATTGAAACCAAAATAAATCAAATAAATAAGAAAATAATGCATGGATAGATTTTATGGGTCGTGGACCACATTATAATTGAGGTGCAAACATAAAAAGTTGGGCCCATTTAACAAAAAAATGCAAACTTGAGCACATTTGACTTTTGACAATTTTGAAAAAATGGTCAATTCGGTCAATGCATAACTCTCTCAATTTTGACCATAGAGAGGTGTTATTGGACTTTTTAGAAAGCTTAGTATGTCCTATAAGCAACCCTTTTAGAATCATCTCAATTGAGTCTTCCATGTTCATGTATGAAGCTTTGACCCAAAAGGTGTTTTTGTTGACTTTCCAAAATGACCTATAATGTCAAAATTCATATATTTTTGTGAGTACATATTTTGGACTTGGTAAATGAAGATGAATTTTAGGGAATTGCATCCTATTTAAAATGAGCTTTGGATGGGTCATTTCTGATAAAGTATGAGAAAGTTATGCTTGTTCAAAGTTGAGTTGACTTTTCCTGTAAAAACCCTAATTTAACAACTTTTGGGTTTTGATGAATTGTGAGCAATCCTTGAGGAATCATGATCAAACCTTGATAAAATGATGAATAATACTTCAAAATTATGATGTTGACCAAAAATCTTGAGGTTTGACTGTATATAAGCCACAATTGACTTTTGACCTAGTACAGTTGATTTTTAGGCATTTGAGCAATTGATTGAGCAAACTTCCTCTGTAAGGCTTGAAACTTGACATGGATGATCTTGAGAACATATTAGGAAAATGGTGAGAATTTGAGACCTTTGTGGTTCACACATCCTGACGAAGATGGAAACCCTAATTTGAGGTAGACTGCCTTAGGAGAGAGTTTGTCTGGTCAACTCTTGAACTTCCTTGAGCAATTTGGGGACCTCACTTGCCATGTGTTGAGAAATATGGGAGGGCAAATTTTGGGGTACAACACCTATCTTTTAAGGTCTAAACATGTTCATGATACCTTAGAGGACCTCTAAGTCCATTCGTACCTTACCATGATTTTTATTCCTATTTATTTTGATTTTTATTCAAGTAAATTCAAAATAAATTAAATAAATACAAGGTAAATGGATTTAGGCATGTAAGTCTAATTTAGGATCAAATCAAGAGCCCAAAATCACATATATAAGCTAGCAAAACCGCGTGGAGCTTATTTGAAACAAATCTTGACAAAATTAGAAATATTTAAGTTTATTTTCAAATCAAATCTTCATACCATGATTCCATGGTATTTGTTCCACAATTGTTAACCTAATATATTATCCTACAAATACATAATACATTCCGACCAAGAAAGACCATGCATGCTTCCTTCAAAGAGCAACCCTAAAGCTCATGAAAAATTCAAGAACTAGGGAAAACTAAAAATACTATTTTCAGTCATTCTCACTCACAACCAAAGATCAAATCATTCTCTTGAGACTTCCAAGAGTTCATCCAAGCCTTTTGCCAAGCTAAATCGTGTCCAGAACAAGCCACCCAAGTAACACTGGTATTGGTAAATTTATCAAACTCAAACCTTTAATTTATGCATTATTAATTGATTTGATGCATATATACATGTTCATGATGATGTTTGTGATTATTTAGAACCATTAGTTACAAGCTTTAATGCAAGATTTAAGTTTCACCATGGTTAGGGCAGGAAGCTCGTGAATCTCCGTATTCAACAATTCAGGCCTTTTTTTAGGTGAAACTAACCCTACCATTGAGTTCGCAAAGTCCAATATAATTGATCTAGACTTTTTATTTTTTCTTTTTGATTGATTTTGTAGGGTTTTGAAAAAACACCCAATCAGAAATGATGGTGTTTTCCACCCTCAACAATGGTTTGACCTCTGACTCCATTAGCCTTAGGCGTGGCACATTTCAATTTGCCTATTTGAAATTCTTTAGCCCCACCCTTGCGCGCGTGTTCAAGTTTATTTGATTTCTAATTTTTTGATTTAATTTTATTTTATATATATTAATAGTCACAGGTTTGATGCACGACAATAATTGGCTTAATGGTGAAGGTGTTGGCTGAAAGAGCTGAGGGCGTGGGTTCAACACCCACCCCTGGCAATATTTTTTAAACCTTGTCTTTCTTTCATATTTTCCTTATTTTTCACTTAGAAACCCTAAACTCATAAACTATAAACCTTTTTAAACAAACTTAATTTTTCAAAACCTTTTTACAAACCCTAATCAAATTAGGTTTTAGTTTTTTTGTTAATTTAATTAATCAATTAATTTTTAATTAAAAATTAAGTAGACTTTTTAGGTTTATTCGATTAATCGTCAAAAACCCTTTTCATCAAAAATCACCAAAAACAATTTCCTTTTCCTTTTTTCTTAGCCTTACAATTAGCGTAGTTTATTTTTCTTGCATGTTTTATGATTATGTAATTGCTTCCCGGTTTGTAATAGTAATTAGGGTTTACTTTCCTGCAATTTATTACTTATGTACCTTTCCCAAAGTATTATAATAGTCTAGGGTTTATATTTACGCATTTATTTTCCGCACATTTATCGCTTTTCTATTTTGATATATTATTGTTAGTAATTAGATCTTGTATGGAAAGACTAAAAACAAACGATAACAAACCCTAATTTCAAGATAAAAATAACTGAATCACAACACATCTTAAACACTCGTACCTAGGATAACCTCCCTTGTTGCCTCGGAAAAACAATCATGTCCCTCGAACATGGGGATACTTTAGCAAAGTCCATCGAATCAAAGATCATAGCCACTCGATGACCCTTTTGATGTTGCCTTCGGTAAATGATCTAGTCCCTTAACGATAACTGCTAAAGCGTCCTTACAAGTTGCCTGCAATGACTGTGCGATGACCCACGCCTGTCCCTTCACATCCAATGATAGGGCTTCCTACTAACTAATGGTAGGATAACACTATCTAAAGGAGGAGGAAATTACAAGAAAGACCTTGAGTAGGTAGACCGATGTTAATCGCTTGATCACAAACATTTCAAAACAAAAACATTTTTCACAAACACTTTAACAAATATTTTCAAACAAACACTTTGTACGCATTCTCGAGGAAAAATAAGAGAATAATTACAAAGTCTTGCCTTACATTGGCATTTTCAAAATATTTTTCAAACATGCACAACACAAAGCAATTTTCAAAACAAAGTGAGCTAAGCGGTTAAGAGCCCGTAGATGACTACGGATGAAAAGGGTGCTAACACCTTCCCTTTTCATAACCTACCCCCGAACTCAAAATCAAAAAGGTATTTCCTGTTATTTTCACCCTTTCCTTATTGGATAAAAGAAAAGTCAGTGGCGACTCTTGATATCTGCAACATTTGCGATAAAATGCAAACCAAGTCAGTTCTCCCACCGTATTATAGAACTGGAGACTCTACTGAGGAAAATACTAAAAAGAGGGGTTACCTTAGATTTTAGGATCACTTTACTTGTCTTTACTTGTTTTCTTTGATTTCTTTACATTTGAGGGTTGCTCGGGTTTTATTTCTTGCAAATATCCTATACCCGGATCTGGGGACCTTAGGTAAGTAGCTATAGATCATTGAAATTGTACGGTATAGACCAATATGGTTGAAGTGATGGCTACATTAGTGCGATTATTTGGTTTGTACCGGTGTCCCTGGAGTCAGTCAAGGAGAATGCTAGGCTTCCACATGGTGTCATAAGCACTAACTGACCTTTAGAACTTTAATTGACCTAACTTAGCCATTAGAAGGTAGTGAGATTGCTGGCTTTGGTGCAATACAAAGTTGGTTGATACTCGATAGTACACTCATTGAGATTTGACTCTCGGGTTATTTCGGTGGCAAGTCAGTTGCACTGCTAAAACATTGCCTGCGAGAAAGATCAGTAATATGAGATTCTTAGAACCCGATTACTATTCTTAGGAAAGGTTGAGCCAACCTGAACTTCAAGAGGGTACTTACCTACGAACCCCATGCAAGCCTTAAACCTAAGGCTCTTGTATGCTTCGTTTGTGTTTGTTATTTGTTCAAACATAACATCATAACATCATACCATATCATTTTCACTAACCGTTTCAAGGATCTTAAGGGCCTGTGATGCAAGTTTATCAGGAACCAGACATCTAGTAAGGGGCAAGAGGATTTATTTTCCTCTAACCAGATGTTGTCAAAGACCGAAGTACATTATCTTGAGTCAAAGGATATGACCCACTCGACATGGTGAACTTGATTCTCATAGAAGGATGTTCAAAGACACAAAGTTCTTCAGTCAAAGTTGCAGCACCATATTCAATTTCTAACATTTTTGTTTCTGTTTATCCCGCGAGATCCTTGAAAACATTGCATCCACATATCATGCATGTCATTGCATAATAGGTATTTCCCAAGAAAGGCTTTTTCATCTTCTTGTTGTTTATTTCAGTAAAAGATGGCTCTCGAACAAACTGTGAAAGACCTTAGAGATCAAAATGCCCAATTCTAAGAGACGCTCCTAAACTTAGCCAAAGGGTAGCAAGAACTGACGGTGCTCATCGCCAAGAAGAAAAAGACTAGGAAACCGACTGGTATCCTTAACATGGGGAGAAGATTTAAAGGCCTCACCAAACAGGTTCAAACTTCTGACACCCCATCAAATAAAGATAGTAATCAGGATGAGGAAGATAAGAGTGTGAAGGCTGAGAGAGGTAGCAACCTTGGTTCTGGTAAAATTCCTGATGAATAAGACTACTCTGATGAACAGTATCCTCCCACTGACGACAGATACAAACAGTTGGAAGATCGCCTGAATGCAATGGAAATCCAGAAAGTGCCCGGGCTGGATTTTAAAAAGCTGGGTCTTATCTCGGGGGTTGTTATCCCTCACAAGTTCGAGGCCCGTCTTTGCCAAATATGATGGTGTGTCTTGTCCTAAGCTTCATCTACGGTTAGACATGGCAATATAACCCATACCAGTGGGTACCCGCCCGAACCCGCCCCAAATTTGACGGGGAAAACCCATTTTGACTGGGTTTGGGTTTGGTTTTGGGTTTTCCATGATTTTAAGATATGGGGACGAGGCGGGTAATGGGGAGTGTAGTACCCACCCCGAATCCGTCCCCGAACTCGCCTCGTTTATTATTATTATTATTATTATTATTATTATATTGTAATATATATGATTTAACAATATATGTCGCTACAGTATCACAATTATATGTTCAATTTCCATAGACAATATTGGTGTTGGCCACTTATCTAGCAATTTCCATAGACAATGATGTTCAATATTTTTAGTTTTTATATTTTAGATTATTTGGTTTGTTAATTTAAAATATTAATTGTATGGTTGATAAATTAATACTTTTGTTAGTATTTTATTATTCGAAATATATGTTTAAAATTCTTCGAGATTGTATTTTATATTTGTAATATAAGTTAGTATAGGTTAAGATTGGGGCAGGTTTTAGGTTCGGGGTGAATTTTGGGTTTGGGGAAGCTTTTGGGTTTGAGACATATTTTGGGTTTGGGGGCGGGGCGGGGATCCCCGAACCCATTTGGGGCGGGTTTAGGATTCAATTATTCATCCTCGACGGGGATTGGGGTAGGTAACGAGGATTTATCTTGAATTCAGGTTCGGGTTTGGGGAATACAAAAAACCGTCCATGCCCCGCCCCGTTGGCATGTCTATCTACGGTCTTATGTTCGGAAGATCCAACCCTATACTGCTGACAGAAATTTATGGGTTCACTTCTTTCAAGAGAGCTTATAAGGGAAACATATGGAGTGGTTCTATCAGCTGGGAGGAACCAACATACATACTTGGGAAGACTTGGCCGCTGCCTTTTATAAACAATATCAATACAATGTTGATCTTGCACCAACCCGTGTGCAACTACAAAGTATGACTATGGACTTGAATGAAGGGTTTAAATAATATGCCCAGAAATGGAGAGATCTAGCTGGAAGAGTGCAACCTCCTTTGTCTGATTGGGAGCTGGTTGATATGTTCATGGGCACTTTGACAAGACCTTTCTTTAATTATCTGATCAAAAGCTCTTCATATGGTTTTACCGAGCTGATACTAACTGGGGAACATGTCGAAGGGGGTATCAGAAGTGGAAAGATTCAAGTAGTTGCATCTTCAAGCACTGTAAAGAAGACATTCAACGGAAAGAAGGAGATGCATGTTGTTTATGGCCAGAAGGGCCGTGTTATAAGTGATCGCAACCAATCTGTGAGGGCAATGCTAATTTCTAATCCTGCACCTGCACAACAACATCAGCAAACAATCAGCATAGATCAGATGCACTGAGAAAACAGTTTACCAAGATAAGCATGCCATTGTCTCAGGAATTGCAACATCTCTTGAAAGCAGAGTTGATAATGTTAATGGATCCTCCTCAGAATCCCAACACCTCATCTCCTCGCTATAATCCTAATGTGAAATGTGTTTACCATTCCAATAGCCCCGGGCACGACACCAATAGCTGTTGGGCCTTGAAAAACAAAATTTAAGATCTGATTGACTCTAATGAGATTGAATTTGATTCTCTCGATACTCCCAATGTGATTACTGCACCTACGCCAAAGCACGACAAAGGTGTGAATGTTATTGATGTTGTTTCTGCTGAAGAGGATTTTGATGGTGACTACGACCTTGACAGTTCGATCTTTCTTACCATTGGTAACGAGCTCAGCAATTGGAAGACTGAAGACCTTATCTCAATCTCCTTTAGTCAGGAGTAATTAACTATTTTCTGTTTATTGCTTTCAAAGTTTTGGTTATGTAATTTTTAAACAATGACTTTAAGCCTTGTGCCTTACCCGGGGCACAACAGTCCATTTGTTAGGGTTGTCATTTCATAAGCATATTTTCATTTAATAAATCGTTGGATGTTTTGCATTCAAACTTTGTGCTCTTTTCCTTTCTTTATTTTTATCACTTTCAAATGGCTATATGTTCTTACACACACCCACACAATAAATTGCAGTTTCATATCCACTTTAGATCTCGTTGATAACGATTCTGCTATTGCCACTTATGACTTTGAAAATACGATCTACCAAACCAAGGAAGAAGGTGAGGAAGATTGTGAAATACCTGGAGAGCTTGCCAAAATGTTAGTACAAGAGGAAAAGGCTATACAATCGTATGAAGAGCCGGTCGAGGTTGTAAACTTGGATATTAAAGCAAACAGGAAAGAAGTCAAGATAGGTGCCAACCTAGAGGACAACGTCAAAAACAAGTTAATTTAAATGTTGCATGACTATGTTGAGATATTTGCTTGGTCATACGAGGACATGTCATGGCTCGATACTGATATTGTGGTTCACCATCTGCCGATGAAAGAGGGTTGTTCTCCAATAAAGTATAAAGTTCATCATATGCGTCCCGAGATGTCCGAGAAGATCAAAGCTAAGGTTATGAAGCAATTCAACGTAGTTTTCTTAGCAGTTACATCCTATCCTCAGTGGGTTGCAAATGTGGACCAGGTACCAAAGAAAGACAGTGAAGTGCATATGTATGTATATTAGAGATCTGAATAGGTCAATCCCCAAATATGACTTTCCGCTTCCACATATTGATGTTATGGTCGTTAACACCGCTTAACACAAGGTATTCTCCTTCATGGATGGTTTCTCAGGTTATAATCAGATCAAGATGGCACTTGAAGACATGAAGGAAACTACATTCGACACACAATGGGGCACTTTCTGTTACAAGGTTATACCTTTCGGTTTGAAGAACATCGACGCAACATATCAACGTGTTATGGTAGCTCTATTCCATGACATGATCCATCACGAGATAGAGTTTTATGTTGACGACATGATAGCTAGATCTCAGACTGAAGAAGAGCATGTCGATCACCTACACAAGTTGTTTGAGAGGTTGAAGAAGTACAAGCTGAGGTTGAATCCGAACAAGTGCACTTTTGGGGTGAGATCCGGTAAACTCGCGGGTTTCGTTTTCAGTGGTAAAGGTATCGAAGTTGATCCCACCAAGGTCAAAGCCACTCAAGAAATGCCAGCTCCATATACTGAGAAGGAAGTCATAGGTTTCTTGGGACGATTGAATTACATTGCCCGATTTATTTCTCATTTGACCACTACTTGTGAGTCGATCTTCAAGTTACTGAAGAAAGATCAGGTAGTGAAGTGGAACGATGATTGTCAGATAGTGTTACCTTGGAAAATCTTAAGGTATTCAAGTACGTGTAGTAAATGAAGATATACTCATAAGCTAAGAGTCATCCTCCAAAGTAAGGGTTTTCTGGGAAACGGGAGCCAGTGTTTGAAAAGATGGTTTAAATAAGTTATAGTTAATGCTTAAAAGGAGTCACACTGAAATTATCGAAACTGAACTACGTCGACTAGAAAGAAATAAAAGAACATATGTCAAGAGGTCAAAATTGGTTTAGTCGACCAAAGGGTGAAAGACAAGGATTTGGTCGAAAATGGTTTTTAGTCGACAAAAAAGGGTTTCTTGGACTTAGAGGAAGTATGGTTATTCTTTTCCAGAAAGAAAGTGTCGAAGAAAGGTAGAAGCGGTTTACGTTCAAGAGGTTTAGAGGAATCATGTACGGTTACCAACAATCCAAGATGTATTTAAGCGCCAAATAGGTGGAACTTCGAAATCATGAGCAGTTACCAGCAATCCACGATGTGTTTGAGCGCCAAATAGGTGGCAACATCTAGTGAAGCAATTACCTCAAGATGTTAATATTAGCCGTAGATTTTATCTAGGTAGTTACATTATAAACACTATAAATAAGCAGATTTAGTATAGTTTGTGGGGTGTTCACTTGTACTCTCAAGTCACTTGTTAAACTCTGTCATTCCGAGCGTTAGGAAATCAAGAGTGAAGAGTGCTTGATGTACGTGAATCACCATTTTTATTTCAATGCAAATCCTTTATCTTTCAATTATATCTTTTGAGTACTTTATCTGCTTTCTATTTACTATCGAGCAAGATCTATACGTTATCTTCTATTTCACATAAACAATTCGACACTATCTATTGGTCACGATTCACCAGTCAGTTAACTTAGTAAGTCTCGCTTTCATATGAATATCTTTTGTCAGTCACGAGTCACCAGTCAGTCGATCAAATCATAGTGTGGAAAACCATTACACCTATTCCCCCAGTCAAAAGAAAACCATCTCCCTTGACTAATATTTCTATGAAATAGGTGTGATAGTAAAGCTCTTAGCACGTGTCTTGAGATCAATTGGTCGATCTCGTAAGTTACCCTCAGTTTAGGACTCTGGGAGGACCCGCGGTTATTTACCATTTTCCACAATAAACAAATTGGCACACCTGATGGGACCCAGTGCTAAGAATTTGTCTTAAGTATTTATAAGTGGATGTAACTTAGAAATGGGAAGTTAACCAAAGAGTATAATAAACCATTATCTAGGAAGCAGATATCAGGAATGACAATTCCTGATAATCCAAATGTAGACGAAATACCGTCACGAACTTTAATCACTACCGATCCAGTAGTTTCTCAAGTAGCACCTTTTCCTCCAGTAGGGTCGACTGCTGCAGTTTCCATACAAATGTCTCAGGCTCCACCGGGAAGCCCAAGACCAGTAATGACTACGACTACCATACCTAATGTGCCTCATTTTGGTAATGTAGATTCGGATTATGGAATGTCGTATTCCATGATGCCAGGATACCTGTCAACGTCGAATACAACAATGGTGTCAGATAATGTTCAAAGTTTGAACTCTCCTTTACAAGGATATGCGCCAGGAGGAAATAATAGAGGCAACCAAAATAGGGTAGCGCCTTCTCAACCTATAGTACCGCCTCTTACTAATACTTCAGTAGCAGTATTAAGGCAACAAATGGATGATAGCAACAACGAGTTGGTTAATATGTTAACTAACCATATGGGTAATGTATTTAATCCTATAGTACAAGAGTCGGATGAGACTAATAGGCAGTCCAGTGAAACAAATCGACAGGTAATTGCCCAATTAACACATTTGTGTAATTGTTTAGGTGCTCCTCCAGTGCCTATTCGACAGGCACCACTTGTTCGACTAGATGCCCCTGGTCAAATAGACATGGGGACAATACAGAATGAAACTGTCCATCAGGGGAAAATGCTAGTGCCTCCAAGGAATTTGATTGTCGGTCCACCTAGGGTATTAGTACATCGACATCAAGAGGCTGATCAAATTGTTGATCAAATTCGACAAGAGGATTTAGCCGTAGAAAATAATTTAACCATCATTGTCAAAAGAATTATGGCTAGAAATAGTATGAATATCGCACTTCAGAGGCCAACATATTCCTCCCCTTTGTCTGAATATATTTTACAGACTGAAAACCCTAGAGGATGGAAAATCCCTAAGTATACGAAACTTGGGGGAGAATCTGGAGAGTCGATAGTGGAACATATTGCTAGATATTTAATTGAATATGGGGATATGTCGAATAATGAAAACTTAAGGGTAAAGCACTTTCATTCTTCCCTTACTAAGGCAGCTTTCATGTGGTTTACCACTTTACCCCCAAATTTGATTGACTCATGGACGAAGTTGGAGAAACTTTTTCATGAGCAATTTTATGAGGGTCATTCGAAAATTAGTTTGGTCGAATTATCAAACATTAAAAGAAGGTTTGATGAAACCATTGATGATTATCTAAACAGATTTAGATCATTAAAAGCAAGATGCTTTACTCAAGTGCCAGAACATGAGCTTGTTCAAATGGCTGCTGGAGGTTTAGATTATTCCATTAGGAAGAAAATAGATCTAACCTTCATGAAAAGTATGTCACAGTTAGCTGATAGAGTTCAACATCTAGAGCGTCTGCGACTAGAAAAGGTCAGACACACTAAGGCTAAGACTAGAAAAGAAAAAGTAGCCTTCATAGATTATGATGACACATATCCCATTTGTGAGGCCGACTATACCTCACCAACAGAGGCAGAGGTCGACTTGGCTAAAATGAAGCCAGGGCCAGCCTATGAGTGTAAATCATTATTTCCCGCTAAAGGAAAGAATACGGTCGAAAATAATCCAAAATTTCCAGCAAAAACTTATACGTTTAATGTCACTAAGTGTGAAGAAAATAGGTTTTCGTAAATTTCATAATTATCTTGGTCATACAACCTCTCAATGTTACCTTTTCAGGGATCTCGTGCAAAAGTTGTTGCAAGAGGGTAGGCTGAAATTTGCTGCAAGAAAGATGAAGATTGATACTGATCCTCTTAGGCAAGAGGAAGCTTTGTTTCTCGACCCAGTTGACATCAACATGGTAGAGATTACTGAATTCCTTGATGATAATATGGTCGAAGAGGGCATTGGAGAAAGTCCTGATGTCGGCCTAGCAAATGTGTACCCAAGGCCCGAGGAAGACTTGCTAGACTTCCTTTACCGCTGTAAGAATAAAGGTTCACAAGCTTGCTTGTGTCCTAGATGTGGCGCTTTGACTGACAAAATAACTGCTGAGAATTTCCAGAAGCTACAGTTAGAAAAGGACAGAGGCAAGCCATACAATCAAAGGTTCCCTACACCAAGGGACCCAAGGAGAGCTATGGAAAGCTCTCATGCTAAACCTAGGAGTTATATTCCCTTAGCAAAAGCTCCTAACGGTACCTGGATTAAACCCCAAGGGAGAAAGGGCACACCAATTGGTGGGCCACCAAACAAAGGGAAGTCAGATATTGACTACCGACATGAGTTCAAGTCAGAGAAGAAAAGCTACATTTCTGAAAACTACATGGGGAAGAATCCCATGACTCGAACCCAATAGAGACGCTTCCAGCGTCGAAAGCAGGCTGAGAGGCAAGCAGTTGCTGGCCATATTGCTGCAAACAAAGGTGGAAATCAGAGGCAGTACAAGGTGAAAGTCGACTCCTCTGCGAAAGAACGAATTAAAGAATTCGTGAATCGACCAGCTGCCAAATTTTCTAAAGAGGCCACTAACGATTTTAATTCCGACTCTAAAGAGAGTTTGAATATCTTAGTCAATGTACTATCAATTCTGCCAGTAGAATATGATTGCTTGATTGAAGTAGAAGATTCAGCAAACATGGATGCTGAGGAGATGGCTTTACACAAGCCAACGTGTTACTTTGTCATGAACAATGATTCCATTGAGAACCAAGATGCTTTCTTTGAAAGACCAAATATGGCCATGAGGAGCCATTTGAATCCTCTTTTAATAAGGGCTAAGGTCGAAGGGTTGACTATCAACAAGGTGTTGGTAGACCGTGGTGCTACGGTGAACATTATGCCACACCACCTATTGCGGAAAATCGGTAAATATGACACTGATGTTAGATCTCATAACATGGTCTTATCAGACTACGAAGGAAGAACTAGAAACACCATGGGTGTGATCCAAGTGGACATTATTGTCGGCTCAGTTACTAGGCCGACTATTTTCATAGTGATTCAAGGTAAACCGAGATACAACCTCTTAGTAGGGAGAGAATGGATACATGGAGTAGGGGCTGTGCCATCCTCTATGCACCAGCGTTTGGTGATCTGGAGGGAAGATGGCATAGTCGAGAATATTGAAGCTGATCAAGGGTATTTTATGGTAGACGTGAACAATGTCGGAAAGAAGCAGTTCGACAGGAAATTAGCTAATATTTCTCCATGTCAACCTGCTGAAGATGTATATGACAACCTTGATGAAACATTTGTTTCATTGAAGTTACATGAAACCCATGGTTTTATATGGGATGTTGAACCTCTTGAGGATCCATACTATACCAACCGGCCGACAGGCTGGGGAGACATCAGTGGTGATGTCTGAGCTAGATGCTCTAAACAGGATTTCAGCATATATTGCCGAAAGTCAAATAAATTCAGCAATGGAAGCTAAAGAAAATATGGCTGCCAGAGCCAATAAAACACAAGTTCTAGATGAAGGAGCTACTTTGGCTATTGATCCAAAGCCACCAGATATAATAGGGACGGTCGAAGAAAACATCGATAAGCAGCGTCTGGACTCCATATATGACGAAGAGTTCTTAAGCTTCAAAAAGGATCCAATGGCACCAGAAAAGATGAAGCCACAAGACCCTTTAGAAGAAATAGATCTTGGTGAAAAGGGGGATAAAAGACCAACTTATATCATCGCCAACATCGACCCAAAGTTGAAATCTGAGGTAATATCTTTATTAAAAGAATTTAAAGATTTTTTTTGCTTGGGACTATAATTAAATGCCAGGTTTAAGCATGGACTTGGTTGAACTAAAATTACCAATAAAAGCTGGAAAGAAACCAGTAAAGAAGACTCCCTGACGTTTCGCTCCAGCCATAATGTCAAAAATCAAAGAGGAGGTAGAAAGACTCATCAAAAGCAGATTCATAGGAACTACAAGGTATGTCGACTGGTTGAAAAACACAGTGCTAGTAATTAAGAAAAATGGAAAATTAAGGGTATGAATAGATTTTAGAGATTTAAATGCTGCCACCCCAAAAGATGAGTATGTTATGCATGTGGCAGAAATGTTAATCGACTCGGCTGCTAGTTTTGAATATCTAAGTATGCTTGATGGTTATTCTGGTTATAACCAAATTCTTATTGCAGACAAAGATGTGTCAAAGGCGGCGTTTCGCTGCCCTGGGGCACTGGGAACCTATGAATGGGTTATCATGCCATTCGGTTTAAAAAATGTCAGAGCGACATATCAAAGGGTAATGAATTCTATTTTACATGATTTTATTGAAGATTTCATGCAAGTTTACATTGATGATATTGTAATAAAGTCGAACAGTAAACCAACTCATCTGCAGCACCTTCGAAAGTCTTTCGAAAGGATGAGAAAACATGGATTAAAAATGAATCCATTAAAATGTGCTTTTTGTGTGCAGGCAGGTGATTTTCTTGGCTTTGTGGTGCATAAAAAAGGCATATAAGTAAATCAAAGTAAGACCAAAGCCATCATGGACATCAAACCACCATCGACCAAAAAGGAACTTCAGTCTTTGTTGGGCAAGATAAATTTCCTAAGGAGGTTCATATCCAACTTAAGTGGAAAAACCAAAGTATTTTCACCACTACTTCGACTAAAAAATGAAGATTTAATTTGGTAAGAGGAGCATCAAGAGGCTTTCGAAAAAAATAAAAAGCTACTTAGTAAATCCTCCAATATTGGCACCTCCTGTTAGACATAGGCCTATGAGGTTATATATTGCAGCCTCAGATGCGACTATAGGTAGTATGTTAGTCCAACAGGATGAAAAAGGCGTCGAGAGACCTGTGTATTATCTTAGTCGAATGCTAAATAATCCTGAGACTAGGTATAGTGATATAGAAAAAACTATGCCTTTGCTTGTATTTCTCTTGTATTAAACTAAAGCAATATATAAAGCATGTTGATGTGTATGTATCTTCTCATTTCGACATTATTAAGAACATGTTATCCAAACCAATTTTACATAGTCGAATTGGTAAATGGGCTTTAGCATTAACAAAGTATTCTCTGACTTACATGCCCTTAAAAGCAATGAAAGGACAAGTAGTGGCAAATTTTTTGGTCGACCATTCAATGGTTGGTAAACCTCAAAATTATGTAGATTTAGTGCCATGGAAATTATACTTTGATGGTTCTAGCCATAAGAATGGAGTTGGAATAGGAGGAATTATAATTTCTCCCAGTGGAATTCCAGCAGAGTTCAAGTATAAAATCGATGGTATGTGCACAAATAATGAAGCAGAATACGAGTCTTTAATAACAGGACTTGAACTACTGCTATATTTGGGGGCAAGGAATGTCGAAATTATGGGAGACTCTGAATTAGTGATTAAACAAGTATCAAAGGAGTACAAATGTGTTAAAGAAAATTTAATCATGTATTTTGTGATTACCATCAGATTGTTAAAACAATTTGAGCAAGTAAGTATTCGACACATACCTCGAAGAGAGAACGAAAAGGCTAATGACCTAGCACAAGAAGCCTCAGGATACAAGAGAGATCAAAATGAAGAACTTACCCAAGTAAGAGAGAAAGTTCGAGCAACTTTGTTATCCCCTTAAAATTTGTCGATTATAAAGTTAGGGGCTATAGATGCCAATTTTTTTCAAATTTTAACCGTTGACAATGGACAAGAGAATGACTGGCGAAAGCCATTGGCTGACTATCTACGCATCCCCATGGGGTCGACAGATCGTAAGATTAAGTATCTCGCTCTCAGTTACGTTTTGATAGAGAACGAATTATTTAAGAAAACTGCTGAAGGAGTTTTGTTAAAATGCCTTGGAGAAAGTGAGGCATACGTGGCAGTGTCAAGTGTGCATAGTGGAGCATGTGGTGCACATCAAGCAGGACACAAAATGAAATGGCTTTTGGTGCATTTAGGAGTCTATTGGCCTTCAATGCTAAAAGATTGCATCGAATTTTCTAACGGTTGTGGAGAATTCCAAATGCATGGGGGCATACAACATGTCCCCGCAAGTGAATTACATGCAATTATAAAACCCTGGCCATTCAGAGGATGGGCTTTAGATGTGATTGGAGAAATAAAACCAGCATCGTCAAAACAACAAAGATATATTTTAGTCGGTATTGATTACTTTACAAAATGGGCCAAGGTAGTAGCTTTAACTAATGTTAACCTAGAAGTTGTTATTGATTTTATACAAAATCACATCATCTATCAGTTTGGATTTCCAGAAACAATTACGTCCGACCAAGGATCAGTGTTTACTGGACGAAAAATGCAAGAATTTACGCAAGAAGTTGGAATTAAATTGTTAACTTCTACTCCTTATTATGCTCAAGCAAATGGCCAAGTCGAAGATGCCAATAAAGTGATAATTAGCCTAATTAAGAAGCATGTAGGAAAGAAGCCAAGGAATTGGCATAAAACATTGGATCAAGCCTTATGGGCGTGTAGAACTTCCCCTAAGGAAGCAACATGAACTACTTCATTTCGACTTGCATATGGGTATGATGCAATGTTACCAGTGAGATACATGTTCAATCGATAAGAATCCAAAGACATCATGAAATACCATATGAGGATTACTGGAATATGATGGCAGACGAGCTTGTCGGTGTAGATGAAGAAAGGATGTTGGCCCTTGATTCATTAATAAGACAGAAAGAAAGAGTTGCCAAAGCTTATAATAAAAAAGTAAAGGATAAAGTATTTGCTGTCGATGATCTAGTATGGAAAGTGATATTACCTATGGACAAAAATGATAGAGTCTTAGGGAAATGGTCCCCAAATTGGGAAGGACC
Source organism: Vicia faba (assembly GCA_948472305.1). Taxonomy (NCBI): domain Eukaryota; kingdom Viridiplantae; phylum Streptophyta; class Magnoliopsida; order Fabales; family Fabaceae; genus Vicia; species Vicia faba. The sequence continues at coordinate 1,139,907,330 of OX451738.1, forward strand.
TTTTAAGGTGATACAAGTTTTTCAAATAATTCCTATGAGATTTGTTGTACCCCAATTTTTTCCCCATAGATCCCTTCATCATACCATTTTGATTCAATCACAATAGATCACATTAGGGCTTGTGGTTCTTCTCCCTATCTTTATTTTTGCTCTTTGAGGAATCCCCAAGCACCTTGACTTGTTTTCTTTTGTGATCGTGAATATTTTGTCTTGATTTTACTTCTAATTAATAAAATTCAATGTTGGTTTGTCTTACTTGTTGATAATGTAGGTAAAGGTAATGTGGCTTAGCAAGTTGATCCATGGGTTCATGAGTTTATTTCCATTCCCTAGTCAATAAAGCTTGAGAAATTCAAACCACACCATTGAAGTTGTTTTGGAAGGGATGACATGGCAAGGTTTATTTTGGTTCACTACATTTCCAAGTTATCAAATTGATTCAAAAGTACAAGGGGTTGATTGAAGAAGTTGTCATGATTGGACATGTCTTGTTCCTATTGATCACAAGTGCATATTTCTATAAATTCTCAAGATATAGAAGTGGTTTTGGTTGCTATGAGTCATTATTATCATCCTCAAGAACTTCTATTTACAAAGATAGAGTGTTGGTATAAGAAGGTTGTTCAAAATTGTCAAAGTTCCTCAAAGCATTTTCTTGATTTAGGAGCTAAGGTTTTGAATTTCAAAGAAGTATATCTTGCTCATATTTTGGTATTTTTGAGTGACTCCAAAGACACCCTTTCTTCAAAGGGATATTAACAAATCACTTCAAAATTTTCAAGGAGTTTTCATGTGGAAGAAACTTGATGATGAAGAAATATTACAAGCCCTACAGATGAACCCTCATTTTCTCATGTGTTACTTCAAATGATCATAACTTGGTCAATTTTTATCACCTTGAGCCCACTATATTTACATAATGACCTTGAGGATGTTAACTTTATTTCTTCTTTTATGTGAAAAGTGATAAAATGGATGGAAGATGCCCTAAGGATATAAAAGATTATAGGTCATTTCATGATTTTTGGCAACTTCAACAATTCATAACTCTCTCAATTTTTGGATATTTTGAATGGTTCAAGTTTTAAAATATCATTCAATAGGTCTATTTCATGCCATCTTTTTTGGTCAAGAGCAAATTCCAAGTGGAAGGCCATGTTTGGATGCAAAACATCATAGGTCACTTTTGAAGAAAAATTTGAAATATTTCTAAGTATGGAAAGTCAACCCTTTTTCTCCAACTTTGACTCAATGTAATTCTCAGCTCAAGCATCCATTTGATTCCATTCTTTTTCCATTGCAAAGCTTGTAACCTCATATTTCTAAAGCATAAAGAATCATGCCCTAAGATCCCTTGAGTTGAAAATGCCATTTTTTGAAACTGGTAGCTTGAAACTGAAGTTTCATCACAAGTCAGATTTTGAAATCTTTGTTTTGGCTTCTAATCACAAGTTTTCCACGCGTTTTTGCTTCTAATCATGTTTAGCAACTTTCCAAAGGTGTTCAGCATCATGAAACACACGATTTGGATGAGTTTTGATGCTAAACAAGTCACACTTTGTTCATGCTGCAGACCTCCCACGATTTCCCTCCAAACTTCATCATTTCACACGCTTGAGGATCCCATTCATTCTTCTATAAATAGAGGGTCACCCCCATTCATTTCCTCAAGTTGGATAGCCAGAATCACTCTGCCAAACTTGTTCCATAACTCAAATTTCTATAACTTCTAAATCAGTGTTCAAGCCTTTTTCAATCCAATTTTTCTATCAATTTACCTTCCTTGATCTTCCCTGAAGCTAACCATACAATTACCTTCAAGAATCGTGCCTTATATTGCTCCATAAAAGTCCAGTTTCAGAGCTCTGCAACTCAACTTCAATAGGTAGATTTCTCGATCAATTCTTCAAAATTTTGATGTCATTGTGATGCTCTCATTACCCTAGTTCTAGTTGCAACACTTACTTTTATTTGGAAACACGTTTTGACCATGAAATTTCAAATCCCTTTTCAAAACTTTCCGTCCAAATTGGTGGAGCTACAATTTATATAAATTTGTCGCGAAGGTGTGGTTGTCTTCGTCTTGAAGAGACGAAGCGAATGGCATAGGTCTGAGCTTCTGATTTTACAGTTTGAGAGACCTGCAATTCACGTTGGTTGGAGGTTGAAGATGACCAACGTGTCACCTTCCAACCAATGAAGGCGCGCCATCTGTTTTTTTTTTAAATCTGATTTAATTAATGATTTAATACTTTATTCACTAATGACCATGATATGCACATCGCGCCAGATCCCTTGGATTTTATTACTAACGCGTTTTGACTCTCATGCAATGGTCCACATATTTTTTACTTTATTTTTCTTTTCTGTTTTTTATATTTAATTGTCTTAAATTTTAAAAAAATCATAGAAAATTCATTTTTAGTCCAAAAAATCAGAAAAAATTATGAAAAATATTTTTGATTTTTCTCTTTTTGATTTTTATTTTTTTACAATTTTATTTTATATTTTGATATTTTTTTAAATAAATTTTCACTTTATTTGAATTGTTTTAAATGTCTTAAAAATACTTTTATGCATTTTTAAATTCTGAAAAAATTATGGAATGATCCAATGATATTGTGACAAATATTGGTGACCTCGTTTTTTTTTTATTTCTGAATTTGTTATTTTTTATCATTTTTTTTGGTTTATTTTATCCATTTCTTTTAATTTAAAAAATAGTTTCTGACTTTAAAAAATTATCAAAAATTTTATAAAAATATTTGAGTTCATTTCTGATTTTTCTATAGTCTTACTTAATATTTCTTGATTAATTTGAACATCGTTTTCCTTTTTTCTCTATTATTTTCATTTTTTAAATCATTTTTAAACCCTAATTCCTTTATTTTAAAATACAATTTAATTTTTGTATATTTTCTGGCCGATCTTGGTTTGAATTTTTGATCATGAACTTTATTAATATCATTGGATCAATGATTTTGAGTCTAACTCCACAAAAATAGATGAATGATTTTAATAATAGTTTGATTTAATTTTAATTCAAATGTGGTTTGTAAATTCTTTCCCACCCTTCTTCATCTTATCTCTTTCTTATTGCACTAAGTGTTATTGGCGCATGATCTTTATATCACGTCTCAAAACAAATGGTGCATAAATTGCTACTGACCGACCTCAAAATAGGTGCGACTTCTATATAAGTCCACTTACGATTGCTTAAGATAGCGCTAAATTTTGTCCCGATTCGAGTAAATGGTCATTCGTGCCCCAAACCTATGTTTGCAAGCCCAAGCATGTTAGTTTGATCCCTTTGATCCAATAAATTTGAGATTCATTGTGTGGAGGCTTTGGTTCTACCAATCCTCTAATGGATTTACAACACTTTTGGTCAACACGGATCACTTAAACATCGTTGATCATTAAATGATACTCGTGAGGATTCCAAATGTATGATATACTTGACAAAAAGCAAATGCAACTTGTTGTGTGGAGGCTTTGGTTCTACCAGTCCTCTAATGAGTTCCAAATGCAAGTTTCAAGATGATCATCCAACTAACCACTAATTATTAAATTGTTTTTACTTTATGCTTTTATTTTTATGCTTTATGTACCATTTACTTTAAGCATTACATTTCATCGTACTTTTCATCTTTGCTCACTTGGGCATTTATATTCTTGTCATTTTATTTTGCTCACTTGAGCCTTTCTTTTTAAGACACCTAATAATCAACATGAACCATAAAAAGCTTTAATGATACTTGAACTATTTGGTTACTATCCTTGGCATTATGGAGCATTGGACTTCTTGGACTTAGTATTAGAAACTTTGGCCTATGTTGGAGACCTCGTGACCTTAATTGATATTTTGTCTGGAGTTCTTGAGGTTTACCTCAAGACATTGGGTTGTTTTTTATTTTGTGTGCAGGTATTTGTGATTGCATTCTTTGCTTGTAATCTGGAATTCACCCGTATACAGCCGTTACTCTGTCCAATTTTTGTGAAGACTTAGTACATTTGAAGTTTGGTTCTCAAGAGGTCTAGTATCTTTGCTTGTTTGGTTTCAATCCAAAGAATGAGAATTCTATCTTGACTCATAATGTCAAGTATTGACTTTTTGTTGGTTAGATGGTTCTTTGTACCTAACATTTACCTTATGCTTTAGGATAGTCCTTTCTTCTCCTCCCATCTTCTTTAATTTAAAAAATCTCCTTCCTCCTTTTGAAAACTCTTCTTGTTTTTTTTAAACTTGAACCAATTTCATAATAAACTTGGGCTTATGTCCATGCATTTTCAAAACCATTTCATAAATAAATTTCAATCAACTTAATAATACTTTGACATTTTTTTGTGAGAAGACTAAAAGTCAATCAATCTCATTTCAAACCATTTTGCCACTTTGGCTTGCCATTTTAAAACTTTTCTCAAAAGATTAGATTCTTATCAATCCTTGTAGTGATGCAAACAACTATACTTCTACAATATGTAGTGATGTGAGACATTTTCCACTTAGGTGTTGAGTGAGGCATTGTTGATTTTAAAATCTAAGCCATATCCTCCACTTTGAGATGATGCAAATTCTCCTTTCTCATGATTGTGGGTAGTAAGTATGTTTTCCATACGGACAATGACAATGATGTCTTATCTCATAAAATCAATCGATACACTTGTGTTTAAAAATTTTTAAAAGAGGAATTACGTGTACCCTGATCCCTCATTGCATGAAAGGTGGTACGTAGGCACTAAAGGTTCGCAACCGCGGCGGGTGCAAAAATAATAAAAATATATTTCTTTTCTTACCTCCACCATTTATTTTTATACAATATTTTATAACAAAAATATACAGATTTTTACAAAGAGGTTCCTACGGAGTACCGTAGATGTTTAGGGTGCTAATATCTTCCCTTTGCATAACCAACCCCCTTACCTTGAATCTTTCCCCCTCTTTTTGTGTTACTCTCTATTTTCCCATTCCTTTGGAAACAATAAAGCACAATGGTGATTTTTATTTTGATCTATATAAGTCTAGTCAATTCAATGGCTTAGTCTTAAACATTTCTGCCGCTACAGAAAAAATGGCGACTTCACTGGGGAAAGATTGACCTCTTACTGGTCCATCCCTAAGTGGGTTGAGCCTATCTTTGTTTATATCTGTATATGTGCTATTGTTTTTGTTATACGGTGGCAGAGCTGATTGTTTAATACTGGTTTGCGTTTTGCGTTTTATGTTCACAAAATGTTGCGGTAAGAAAGAGTCGCCACTGACTTTTATTTCAACCAATCGGAAAGGAAAAAAGTATAGAAAATATCCTTTTTTGTGATATTTTGAGTACGGGGGGTAGATTATAGAAAGGGAAGGTGTTAGCACCCTTTCTATCCATGGGTTTCCATGGGATCTTAGGTACTTGCTCATTTTTTAAATTGCTTGTGTTTGTGCTTTATTTTGAAAAATGTTTTACTTTGTGATAACCCTTGTATCAGTCCTCAAAGGTGTGACGAAGTTATTTTGAAAAATTGTTTGAAAATGTGTAAGTGTGAAAAGTTTTGATTTGAGCAAGTACCTACTAGCATCTACCTACTCGAAAAAAGATTGTTTCTATTCTTGTTTCCTTTAGACAACACTATCCTACTATTGAGAAATAGGTAGGACCGCCGTTGGAATTGTAAGGGTCAATTCTAAAGGGACGTACAATCGCTAAAGCAATATTAGGACACCTTAGTAATAACCCTAGAGTCTTAAGATCATATTCGAGGCAACATTTCTGAGGCAACATTCGAATGGGACGTTTGATCTTTTTTAGACAGGAGGGCAACCACTAAGACACCCTATGCTTAATGATCGTTTACCGAAGGCAACCGAAGTGAGAGTATACCCTAAGAGTGATATGTGCGAGTGATTTGTTTCAATTATTTATCTTTGCACATTAGGGTTTTCTAACTGTATTAATTTATCATGCACTCTTGCCATACAATCCTATTAGCATACATCTAGACAGTTAATTATTTGCAGGAATTAAAAAATGTGAGAAAATAAACCTACGCTATTACAAGGCTTCGGGGAGGGGAATTAATTACATAGCCAAAAAAACCCGGGGATTTAACAGTAAATAAAACCCTAAATTAACTATTACAAACCAGTGAACAGTTACAAAATATTGGCAAAATAAATAACAAGCGCGCGGCGAATTAAACGCGAAGCGATTGGGGTTTTGACCCTCGACTAAACCTAATTGCAATTGATTAAAGAAAAAAATGTTTTTTGTCGTTTTTGTTATTTGAGAAAATAATGGAATAATTGAATTAAAAAGAAAATCCTAAGTTCTAATTAATATTAATTTTTGAAAATAAATAAATAAATTCTAAATAACCTATTTTTTGTGTTTTTTTTATTTTATTTCAGAAAGAAAGAAAAATTAAATCAAGAGTTTAAACCAAATTTTCTAATTAGTTTTAATTAAAAAAAACAAGTTAAAATTTCCCTAAATTAAATTAAACTAAATTAAATTAAATTTGATAAAAAAAGCTTAATTCTAATTTTTATGATTTCTTGATTTGATGATTTTATGGAAAAAAGTGATTAATTGTCAATTAAAATAATTAAAAGAAATATTAAAAGAATTAAAAATAAGAAAAGAAGAAAATAGAAGTGGGCCTGATAGCATTAACAATTCTGGGGGGTGCAAATCTGATTTTCTTGGCCCAAAACTCCAAAGCCTGTATTGACCACGCTGGATAAGGTGCAGGTGTTGACTTGAGGCGTATGGTGGTCCCTTGCTATCTGGGCGTCAGATCTGATGGCATGCTGGATCAAAGGATGGATGTTTAGGTTGTATGGTGGATGTCATGATGAAAGATGCGCTGGATCAGCTAACTGAAAATAACACAAATAAAATGCTGGGACCTGGGGATCGAACCCAGGTCCTTATGCTCGCTTCCAATACCTCGCTGCCAGTTGAGCTGTGATGTTTAGTTGTAATTATAATAATGATAAAGCATAATATAAGAAAACATGAGTTAGTGGTCAAAACAAAAAGAAAAACACGCGTCAGTTTGAATAAGCCAATGATGCTGGGACACGTTATCTTCTTCTTCCTCATCCGTCGTTTTAGACTCAGGCCCTTTTACCTACGGACGTCTTGCTGTAGCTACAACCCTGTCACATTCCAAAATCCTATACAAGCAATATAAATGAAAGGCAATGGTACCAATCAACTCGTCTCATCCTCACGAGCATCATGGTACCAGAATCAAAGCCCAATTTTGCCTGCATTGAAAACCCCTAAACAAGAACATGAAACCCTAACCATGGAAATATCACGTACATGCATAAAAAATGCAATTAAATGGCATGGTTAGCTTGAAAAATGATGATAATCACAACTATGACAATTGAAATTGCTAAAGATGCATGAATCATGCTAATCGAATTACAAAAATATGTCAAACTGTGGGGATCGTAGCGCGTGTTTCTGGGCGTGTTGAAGCTTGCAAAGGATGTTGTGAGCTTCCTGAGATGTCTAGCAAACGATTGGGATCACTAGCACATCTTGAATTGGCCTGTAGAATGAAAACCAACTCCCACTTTTCTTTGGATTTTTCAGTTTTGTTCCAAGCTTCTCACGACCTCTAACCCCCTTCTTTTGATCTGCAAAGCTTTATTATATAACCTAGAATGAATTAGGTTAACAAACTTGGCATGAATCTTTGCCTTTATCCAAGATTTGATTTGATTTTCAACTTGTATGATATCTTTCTATTTTCATGCCAATCATGCCTTTCTTGTACAAATTGCCATTGATTCGAATTAATCATGCAAGCTCAACATATCTTGATTTCTAATCTGTAAAAAAACAAATCAAATCATATCTTTGATAATTTTCATCATTTATTTGATTTAATTCACTTTTTAATTAATGAAAAATAAAAATAAATTTAAAAATGAAGCAAATAATGTGTGGATAAGTATTTGAGTTGTGGACCACATTATAATTGAAGTGCAATCATAAAAAGTTGGGCCCATTTAGCAAAAAAATGCAAATTTGAGCATATTTGACTTTTGGCAATTTTACAAAAATGGTCACCTTGGCCAATGCATAACTCTCTCAATTTTGAGCCTAGAGAGGTGTTATTTGACTTTTTAGAAAGCTTAGGATGTTTTCTAAGCCATCCTTTTAGTCTCATCTCAATTGGGTCTTCCATGTTCATGTATGAAGCTTTGACCCAAAAGGTGTTTTTGTTGATTTTTCAAAAGGACCTATAATGTCAAAATTCATATATTTTTGTGAGTGCATATTATGAACTTAGAAGATGAAGATGAATTGTAGAGAATTGCATCCTATACAAAATGAGATTTGGATGGGTCATTTTTGATAAAGTATGAGAAAGTTATGCTTGGTCAAAGTTGAGTTGACTTTTCCTGCAAAACCCTAATTTAGAAACTTTTGAGTTTTGATGGATTGTGAGCAATCCTTGAGGAATCATGATCAACCCTTGATAAAATGATGAATAATACTTCAAAATGAGGATATTAACCAAAAATCTTGAAGTTTGACTGTATGTGGGCCACAATTGACTTTTGACCTAACATAGTTGATTTTCAGGCATTTGAGTAATTGATTGAGCAAACTTCTTCTACAAGGCTTGAAGCTTGACATGGATGATATTGAGGACATATTAGGATAATTGTTAGCATTTGAGTCCTTTGTGGTTCACACATCTTGATGAAGATGGAAACCCTAATTAGAGATAGACTGCCTTAAGAGAGAGTTTGTCTGGTCAACTCTTGGACTTCCTTGAGCATTTTTGGGACCTCACTTGCCATGTGTTGAGAAATATGAGAGGGAAAATTTTGGGGTACAACAACTGCCCCTGTTCAATCTTCTTAAACCTGAAGATGTAGATTGGCTCGCCTGCCTTTTGTGATCTGAAGGTGGAAGATGATTGAACACTAGAGTGCCCAGAAATTTGCACTCACATGAAGTGATACTTGATTTATGATATCGGGAATTGGCTTATAGATGCCATTTGGTAGTTGCTAGAGAATTGTCGGAGATGGGCTAAAAGATGCCATCTGAAGAAGTGTCGATCGCACAAGAGATTCCTTTGCGAGAACCCGTATACCTGTTGTTGGGGGGGAATTTGCTGGGGAATGTTGGTCTCTATCTTGAGAGTAATAGAGTTTTAGGAGCTTCAGTTGTCCGTTACTCTACTGGGGAATAATTCCGGTTTGGGAAGAGAAAGTGAACTGTGTGTTTGGTCGGGGGTTTATGCTGCACCACGACTTTATGGCGAAATGTGAAATCAATTGTGTTTGATTGGGTCCCGGTCTTACAGTGTTGTGGAATGTCGTCTGGGGATAAGAGAGGAAGAACCCGGATGGTAAGGTTATGAGAAGGAACCTGGATAGTAGGGTTACTTCGAGATGAAAGCCTAGATAGTAGGGCTGTGAGAAGGAACCTGGATAGTAGGGTTACTTTAATATGAAAGCCGGGATAATAGGGCTGTGAGAAGGAACCTGGATGATAGGGTTACTTCGATATGAAAGTATGGATAGTAAGGCTATAAGAAGGAACCTGGATAGTAGGGTTACTTCGATATGAAAGCCGGGATAATAGGGCTGTGAGAAGGAACCTGGATGGTAGGGTTACTTCGATATGAAAGTCGGGATAGTAGGGCTGTGAGAAGGAACCTGGATGGTAGAGTTACTTCGATATGAAAGCCTGGATAGTAGGGCTGTGAGAAGGAACCTGGATGGTAGGGTTTCTTCGAGATGAAAGCCTGGATAGTAGGGCTGTGAGAAGGAACCTGGATGGCAGGGTTACTTTGATATGAAAGCCTGGATAGTAGGGTTGTGAGAAGGAACCTGGGTAGTAGGGTTACTTCGATATGAAAGCCTGGGTAGTAGGGCTGTGAGAAGGAACCTGGGTAGTAGGGTTACTTCGATATGAAATCCTGGATAGTAGGGCTATGAGAAGGAACCTGGGTAGTAGGGTTACTTCGATAACAAAGCTTGGATAGTAGGGCTGTGAGAAGGAACCTGGGTAGTAGGGTTACTTCGATATGAAAGCCTGGATAATAGGGCTGTGCGAAGGAACCTGGGTAGTAGGGTTACTTCGATATGAAAGCTTGGGTAGTAGAGCTATGAGAAGGAACCTGGGTAGTAGGGTTACTTCAATATGAAAGTCTGGATAGTAGGGCTGTTAGAAGGAACCTGGGTAGTAGGGTTACTTCGATAAGAAAGCCTTGATAGTAGGGCTGTGAGAAGGAACCTTGGTAGTAGGGTTACATCGATATGAAAGCCTGGATAATAGGGTTGTGAGAAGGAACCTGGGTAGTAGGGTTACTTCGATAAGAAAGCCTGGATAGTAGGGCTGTGAGAAGGAACCTGGGTAGTAGGGTTACTTCGATATGAGTTTGGGTAAAACTGCAGAGGGAACCTGGGTAAGGTTGCTTTTGTTGCACCGATGATTACTCTGTTTAACTTTGAGTGTTGATCATGGACTTGCTGGAACTTTTTGATAATAACTGTCTTTCCTGAAAGAAATACAGGGTTAGTTATGCGCGATGCATGAGATGCATTGTGATGAGGTTCTCAAAATAAATGAGATTATGTTATATGTAATGTATGCACATGTCATGATATATGAACATGAAATGCTGACGTAATAAACTGAGTCTGGGAAAATAAATCCCTGACTGCTGTTTGGAGAGTATGAGAAATGGTATTCTTGACTGCTATAAAAAACCATAGTTCCTCTACTTCTGTTGGGGATGGTGAACAAAGATGACTATGCTGGGGGTTTGCCCCTCGTTTACGGATATTCTACCGAGGAGAGACTATATTTGAGGATAACTTTGTGGGGAATAACTCTGTTGGAGAGGAGATACTCTGTTGATAGATCTGCCGACTTGGAGAAATAAACTCCACCGGGGATGAATTTCCGTCATTGGTAATAATGAATTCTGTTGGAGATTGAATTTCTGCTTGAGAGAGAAATAAACTCTGCTTGGGGAAAAATTTACTGACTCTCTCGCGATTGTGAACCTCAGCTGGGGAGAGTTATGTCCTGTTCGGGAAATTAAGCATCATTGTCTATGGATACTTTTTACTCTATGGGGGAGTGTATGTACCACTACTCATGTTCTCAAGCTGGATCCATCCCGATACCTGATGGGTAGAGTAACTGTAAGGTTTGGACACTTCTTATTTTCCCTGTTCCTGGAATTACGAGTAATTGTCTTTTGTTTTTTCATGTAAATATTTATGAGCAGCAACTATTATCAAATGCAGATATCAAAAATGAATCATTGGACGTTCTTGCAAAACAAAACAGAAAAAGAAAAATTGGAATTTCTTGTGAAAATGAATTGTATTGATTTTTGAAGTTGGCCCGTAATAGGCATTTTGTACAAAGAGGCTAACGTACTAGTAAGAGAACACCGCTGAACGATAGAAATTACAATTTGTGTTAAAGAAAGAAAAACAACTATGTGGAACGACCCCATCGGGTTTCAACTCTGCTATTGCCTTTATATCTTCAAGTGTCTCATCACCTTTCTACTTGGTCGAAGGTGGATCAGATTGATTGGCGCCGTCTGAGCTTGATAGTCGATACCGAAGTCTGGTTGCAAGATGATCCAATGAGACATAGTGTTACGCCTTGATCCCTAATTTTTGCCTGGACTGCTCTTTCGGGTTTTCAGTCCACCGGGATACCCTTTTTTGCCCAATTCGCCTTTTCAGGTTTTCGACTTATCGGGTGTACAATTTTTTTCATTTTCATCCCTTACTTTTGCCCGAACCCTTTTGGTTCGCCGGGAAGCCCTAATTTTTTCCTAGGCCAGTCAACCTAGCGGGTCTTTGATTATGCGTAGTATCTTTTCACTATGTCTGCATTGACGGGGTGAGGAAGGTCATCACCATCCATGGTGGTTAGAATCATAGCTCCTCCCGAGAAAATGTTCTTAACCACAAATGGCCTTTCGTATGTGGGGGTCCATTTGCCCCTGGGATCACCTTGCGGCAGTATGATGCGTTTGATCACCAGATCCTCGACTTGATATTCTTGACCTCTGACTTTCTTGTTAAAAGCCTTGATCATTCACTTTTGGTACGTCTGACCATGACAGGTAGCAGTAAGTCTCTTTTCATCGATTAGATTCAGCTGATCAAGTCGTGTTTGGATCCAATCGTCTTTGTTCAAACCCGCATCCTTCATAATCCTGAGAGAGGGTATCTGGACTTTGATGGGTAGGACAGCCTCCATGCCATATACCAGAGAGTAGGGTGTTTCCCCTGTCCATGTCTGTGCTGAGGTACGGTACCCATGAAGAGCAAATGGTAACATCTCGTGCCAGTCTTTGTATGTCACCGTCATCTTCTATACAATCTTTTTGATGTTCTTGTTAGCTGCTTCAACAACCCCATTCATCTTCGGCCGGTAGGGAGAAGAGTTATGATGCTGAATCTTGAACTGTTTGCAGAGCTCGGTGATCATTGTATTGTTGAGATTTGTACCATTGTCAGTAATAATTCTCTTTGGGACACCATATCGACAGATCAGATTGTGTCGGATGAACTGCGCCACAACATTCTTGGTTACTGTAGCAAAGGAAGTTGTCTCAACCCACTTTGTAAAGTAATCAATGGCTACCAGAATGAAGCAATGCCCATTAGATGCATTAGGTCTGATCTCGCCAGTCATTTCGATACCCTACATTGCAAAGGGCCAAGGAGCCGTCAAAACATTCAGGGGAAACGGAGGTACATGCACCTTATAAGCATAGACTTGGCACTTATGACAGGTTCGAGAGTGCTGATAACAACCGACTTCCATAGTGGACCAGTAATATCCTTCCTGTAGGATTTTCTTCGCCATGGTATGTCCACTGGAATGAGTTCTGAAGGTGCCTTCATGTAACTCTGCCATGATCCGTTCTGCCTCGCTCTTGTCTACACACCGTAGTAAGGTTGAGTCATGGTTACGCTTATAGAGGATCCCATTACTGATGTAGAACTTCGGAGCAAACCTTCTCAGAAACTTCTTATCATTAACAGATGCCCCCTTGGGGTATTCTTGAGCCTCAAGATACCTCTTTACCTCGTGAAACTAGGGTTTATCTGCTACTTCTTCAGTGTCGATCTCACAACAGTGTACGGGTTCATCCAGCCTCTCAATGGTAATCTGGGGAGCTTCATTGTCCCATCTAACCTTGAACATAGAAGACATAGTAGCTAACGCATCCGCCAATTGGTTCTCTTCTCGTGGGAAATGTTTAAAGGTTATTTCCTCAAAGTGTGGGAGCAACGTCAGTACATACTCTCGGTAAGGAATAAGATTCAGGTGCTTCGTATCCCACTCGCCTTTGATCTGACTTATCACCAGAGCAAAATCCCCAAATACACTTAAGAACTTAATCCTCAGGTCAATAGCAGCTCGGAGACCCATGATACATGCTTCATACTCCGCCATGTTGTTGGTGCAGTTAAAACATAATCGGGCGGTGAACGGAGTATGACAACCCTCAGGAGATATAATTACAGCGCCAATGTCGTTACCCAATGCGTTTGAGGCTCCATCAAAATACATAGACCATCGGGATCCCTCCTCGGGTCCTTCATCTGGTCCAGGTTCTTCGCAGTCGGTTACCAACATGATATTCTCATCCGGGAACTCGAAATTCATGGACCGGTAGTCATCCATGGCCTGATGCGCCAAATGATCTGCCAATACACTCCCCTTGATTGCTTTTTGGGTTGTGTATTGGATGTCGTACTTGGTTAAGATCATCTGCCATCTTGCTATTCTTCCGGATAAGGCATGCTTCTCGAAAATATACTTGATCAGATCCATCTTTGATATCAACAAGGTAGTGTGAGTCAGCATATACTGTCTCAGTCGGCGAGTAGCCCATGCCAAAGCGCAACAAGTTTTCTCGAGCAATGAGTATCGGGTCTCACAGTCGGTAAACTTTTTGCTAAGGTAGTAAATTGCATGCTCTTTTTGACCAGACTCGTCATGCTGCCCCAGCACACACCCCATTGAATTGTCTAGTACTGTCAAGTATAATATCAAAGGTCTTCCTTCAACTGGAGGCATCAAAATTGGTGGTTCTTGAAGGTATTCCTTGATTCTTTCAAAAGTAGTCTGGCATTCATCATTCCACTTAACCACTTGATCTTTCTTCAGCAGCTTAAAGATTGGCTCACAAGTAGCAGTCAGATGTGAAATGAACCTGGCGACATAATTAAGATGTCCCAAGAAACCTCTAACTTCCTTCTCTGTGCGGGGAGCTGGCATCTCTTGTATGGCCTTTACCTTTGCAGGGTCCACCTGAATACCCTTATCATTGACGACGAAACCCAAGAGCTTACTAGAACTTACCCCGAAGGTACACTTTTTCAGATTCAACCTCAGCTTGTACGTCTTCAACCTGTTAAACGGTTTCTGGAGATGATCAAGGGGCTCTTCCTCAGTCTGGGACCTGACTATCATGTCATCGACATAAACCTTGATCTCATGGTGAATCATATCATGGAACAAAGCGACCATGGCGCGCTGATAAGTTGCCCCAACATTCTTCAACCCAAAAGGCATTACCTTGTAACAGAAGGTGCCCCACTGTGTAACGAAGGTTGTCTTCTCCATGTCCTCAGGAGCCATCTTGATCTGGTTGTAGCCAAAAAAACCATCCATGAAGGAGAAGATCTTGTGCTGCGCGGTGTTTTCGACTAGAACATCAATGTGTGGAAGTGGGAAGTCATCCTTGGGGCTTGCTCTGTTCAGATATCTGTAGGCTACACACATCCGTACCTTACTGTCCTTCTTAGGTACCGGAACGACGTTGGCAACCCACTGCGGATAAGAAGTGACAGCTAAGAATCCTGCGTCGAACTGTTTCATGACCTCTTCCTTGATTTTCTATAACATTTCAGGGCACATACGACATACCTTCTGCTTTACCGGAGGGCAACCTTCTTTAGTCGGCAGGCGATGTACCACAATATCAGTGTCCAAACCAGGCATGTCTTCATAGGACCAGGCGAAGATTTCAACATAGTCGTGTAACATCTGTATTAACCATTGTTTGACACTAGGCTCCAGATTCGCACCTATTTTAACCTCTTTCTTGTCTTCCTCTGTACCCAAATTCACCGACTCCACTGGCTCTTCATGAGGCTGTAGGGCCCTTTCTTCCTGCTGTAATAGTCTAGCAAGTTCTCCAGGCACCCCACAATCATCCTCACCTTCGTCCTCGACTTGGTTGATCGTATTTTTGAAGTCATAACTGGAAATAGCAGAGCTGTTATCAATGGGATCCATAGTGGATATGGATTTGTAGTATGATACGTGAGTGTGTGTAAGAGAATAGCTGTTTTGATAAAGTGAGAGACAGAAAATAAAACAAAGAGCGCAAAATTTGTATGCAAGAAACGTCCAATTCTTTATTAATGATATATGAAATGACAAATAATAGCCCTCATAAGCAAAGCCAAGGTGCCTCGGGCAAGGCACTGGGACGTAAAGTTTCAAATTATTTATTACAAATCTTAAAACAAATGAGTCAATTACTGCGGAATAAAAGAAATAAGTATGAAGTCCCTAGCCGTCCAGTTATTCGGTCCACCTTTGGTTGTTGGGTAGATCCAGCTGCCGATATCTGAGTTCTCATCATCAGCGTCTTCTGTGGCGGAGACAACCTCAATAGCATTGATTCTCGAGCCATTTTTAGGCATGGGTGCAGTTATGACATTGGGCTTCTCCGGAGCATCAAAATCTATCTCCTTGGTTTCAAGCAAGTCTTGTACTTTGTTTCTCAGATCCCATCAATCATTTGTATCGTGGCTAGGACTCTCAGAATGGTAGGCGCACCGCGCGTTGGGATTGTATCTGGGAGAGGTAGTGTTTGGATTCTTGGGGGCCTTTCTCAAGGTTGCCAAGTTGGATTTTAATAAATGAGGTAAAACTTCAGCCAAAGTCATGTTGATGCGGGTAAACTGCCGTTGTGGTCTTTCCAGCCTTTGTTGATTGTTGCATTATGGAGCAACTGCGGGTCTTGGTATCACTACAGCATTTACCATTTGACGGTGTTCAAATCTGCTTTGGCCCCTCGGGCTATAGACTTCACTGGCTTCCTTCTTCAAAAGGTTTCTTTACCGAACTCGAAGAGGCATCCTTCTATATTTTACCACTCTGAATTCCAGCTTCTACTTTTTCTCCAGTTAAGATCAGCTCGGTGAAACCAGATGACGAGCTGCCAATTAAGTGATTGAAAAATGGACTAGATAACATCCCTAGGAACATGTCAACCAACTCCCTATCGGACAATGGGGGTTGAACTCTCCCAGCCAAGTCTCTCCATTTTTGAGCATAATCTTTAAAACATTCACCTACACCCATGGAGATACTCTGGAGTTGAGTACGAGTAAGAGCAAGGTCGGCGTTGTACTGATATTGCTTGTAGAAAGCAGCAGCAAGATCTTCCCTGTTCGGACACTGGCTCCCTCCAACTGGTAGAACCATTCAAGTTGAGTCCCTGACAGACTATCTTGAAAGAAATGCACCCACAAATTTCTATCAGCGGTGTGGGGTTGAATCTTCCTGACATAAGATCAGAGATGGAGTTTTGGGCATGACACTCCATCATACTTGGCAAACACCGGAGCTTTGAACTTCTGAGGGATGACCACTCCCGATACCAGTCCCAATTCTCTGAAATCCAAACCAGGTATCTTCTGAACTTCCATAGCACTCAGACGGTCTTCTAGCTGTTTGTATATATCCTCAGCAGGAGCATATTGCTCATCATCATAATCAGTATCATTGTCAGAAACTGCAGGACTAGGGTCTTTTTCCCCTTCTTGGTTCTCTCCTTCCTTGGATGAAGAGGTCAGATCAGTTTGATGCTTCAACCTTTCTCCAAATCTTCTGCCCATATTCAGAATACCAATCTTCTTCTTCTTCTTCTTCTTCTTCTTCTTCTTCTTCTTCTTCTTCTTCTTCTTCTTATTCTTCTTCTTCTTCTTCTTCTTCTTCTTCTTCTTCTTCTTCTTCTTCTTCTTCTCTTTCAGGATGAGGGCTTTCAAATCCTCATGCTCCTTTGCCAGACTGATGAACATCTGTTGGAACTGGGCGTTCTGTGCCTGAAGATCTTTGATGACTTGATCGGAAGACATTTCTGCTGAAATAAATAGCGAAGAAGATGAGAAACCTGTAGTGGTACCTGTAATGATGTGTATGATAATGGGATGCGGCATGTAATGATTTCAAAGACTTTGGGAGATTTAAATTTGCAAACCAAAATAGACAAAACTTTATTAGCTTAAATTTGAAAGGTTCAACATGCCTTTAAGGCGTTTACAAAGAAGTAAATAAAACAAAACTAAAACTAGAAAAGAAAAAGAATCAAAAGTCCCATGGACGCTTTCTCTTTGTGCTGATATAGTCATTGAGCACTCCTTCTTCCTCGAGCTTCCTGGTGAGCTTTAAAACCTTCCTCTCTTGATCATGGAATTGTTCCCTGTAAGCATCCTGCTCATTCTTCAGCTGAATCCAAGACCTCTGTAGCTCCCTAAGATCATTGGGCATGTAAGGATAGAGAACCGTGTGAGGAATGCCATCTTCAGTAGTGGGCTCCACAATCACTAGTAATACGGCCACATAAGGCATCATAAGCTTCTGGGCACGAGCTCGGACCCATTGGAGGTAAGGCTGCATAGGAAGGGAAGTCTTCGTTCCCAACTCTTTGGGGTCAGATCGGTTTACCATGCCCCAAGCTCGTATGAACCTCCGACGATGCTCCAATGTCCTAGAGAAGTAACTCATGGGGACCATCCCTTCGAGCACGGCCAAATTGTCGCAAAGCTAGACAAGGATTGTAAGTTATACCCCCTCTGATACCAAGTAATGGGACATTAGGGTACCCCCCACAGCGGTCAATAACAACAACGTCTTCCATAGCTCAGGAACACCAAAGAATATCCGTATGAGCGAGTGACATTATT
This sequence comes from Vicia faba, assembly GCA_948472305.1. Taxonomy (NCBI): domain Eukaryota; kingdom Viridiplantae; phylum Streptophyta; class Magnoliopsida; order Fabales; family Fabaceae; genus Vicia; species Vicia faba. The sequence continues at coordinate 1,139,925,331 of OX451738.1, forward strand.
CTGTGTGACCAACCCAAACCTTCTTCGTTCTTCAGTATAGACCTAGGGAGGTGAGAAATAAACCACCTCGACAGCAACGACATGCAGCACATAAGAGTCCCTCTTCTCCTCATGGTACGAGTATGGAGAGCATGCAAGATATCTCCAAGCAAGGTAGGTACAGGGTTGCGAGAAAGGAAAATCTTGATAGAATTCACATCTATGAAAGAGTCCGGATTAGGGAAGAGAACTAAACCATAGATAAGAAGAGCCAAGACATCCTCAAAAGCCTGAAACTCCATATCATCCTAAAATAGTTGAACCTGGTCTATCAGAAATTTGGCTAGAAAACCCTTGACTCCGCTTCGAGTTTCCCAATTGGATACCACATCGGCCCATTTCAAATGCAAAGCTGAGGCAATGACTTATGGCTTAGGAACTTCTTCCATACCTATGAAGGGTACCTTTTCAAGAATGGATATGCCCAATAGATGAGAGAATTCTTCCACGGTGGGTACCAACTGATAATCTAGAAAGGTGAAACAGTGATGCTCGGGATCGAAGAACTGAACAAGTACGCTCATTATCTGTTCATCCAGGTTTGAAGTAACCAGGCTGAGAAGTTGACCGCGTCTCTTAATGAATATAGAAGTTTCAGAAACTCTTGATACTAGCTCTTTAAGTTGGGCAGGTATCTGCACAAAGTTGATTCAGATAGTATTTCTATGCACGGAAGCCATGATCTGTAAAACAGAACAAAGATAAATTCCCTTGGTCTTTGAAATGGTTAGTGTAATGAAGCATGGATGCCATGTTATGATGCATTATGTCATGATAAACCACAGGTATAGCAAACACAAGTATTGCAAACACAGTCAAATCACACAAAGCCCTTAGGTTTAAGGCTTGCATGAGGTCAAAGGTAATACCCTCTTGAAGTTAAGTTGGTCCAACATGTCCTAGAAAAATAACCGGGTTCTAGAGGATCTCAATATCACTGACCATCCTCCATCGGTCATGGTTTCAGCTCACGCAATCTTTTCTTGCGGCCGAAATATTCCGAGAGTATGATCTCAATGAGTGTAGCATCGAGTATTAACCAGTTCTCAGCTCTAAACCGAGGCCGGATATCTCGTTACTTTCTAATGGCCAAGTTGGGCAATTAAAGGTTCTAAGGTCAGTTTATGCTTCATGACACCATGCAGCGGCCCCGTATTATCCTCGTTTCACCACAAGGGATACCGGTACCAACCAAAGTGCCACACCAACGTAGCTACTGCTTCAACCGTATCGGTCTATGTTGTACAGTTCCCTCACAGTCTATTGCTACTTACCTAAAAGGTATTCCCCAGATCCGGGCGTAGGATCTATAGTAACCCCAAACAAATTCCTCAAAAATAAAGCAAACAAAGAAATCCAAAGAAACAATTTAAATGATCTAGATCCTAAGGTATACCCCACTTATATGTCCCCAACAGAGTCGCCAGTTCTGTGATACAGTGGCAGAACCGACTGTTTAATACTGGTTTGTGTTTTGCATTTTGTGTTCGCAAAATGTCTCGGTAAGCAAGAGTCATCACCGACTTTTATTTCATCCAATCGGAAAGGAAAAAAGTATAGAAAAAATCATTTTTCGAGATATTCTGAGTACGGGGGTAGATTATAGAAAGGGAAGGTGTTAACACCCTTTCTATCCATGGTTTTCCATGGGCTCTTAGGTACTTTCTCATTTTTTAAATTTCTTGTGTTTGTGATTTGTTTTGAAAAATGTTTTACTTCGTGATAACCCTTGTATCAGTCCTCAAAGGTGTGATGAAGTTATTTTGAAAAATTGTTTGAAAATGTGTAAGTGTGAAAAGTTTTAATTTGAGCAAGTACCTACTAGTATCTACCTACTCGAAAAAAGATTATTTCTATTCTTGTTTCCTTTAGACAACACTATCCTACTATTGAGAAATAGGTAGCACCGTCGTTGGAATTGTAAGGGTCAATTCGAAAGGGACGTATGATCACTAAAGCAATATTAGTACACCTTAGTAATAACCCTAGAGTCTTAAGATCATATTCAAGGCAACATTTCCGAGGAAACATTTTCGAGGCAACATTCGAATGGGACATTTGATCTTTTTTAGACAGGAGGGCAACCACTAAGACACCCTATGCTTAATGATCGTTTACCGAAGGCAGCCGAAGTGAGAGTATACCCTAAGAGTGATATGTGCGAGTGATTTGTTTCGGTTATTTATCTTTGCACCTTAGGGTTTTCTAACTGTATTAATTTATCATACATTCTTGCCATACAATCCTATTAGCATACATCTAGACAGTTAAATATTTGCAGAAATTAAAAAATGCGAGAGAATAAACCTACGCTATTACAAGGCTTCGGGGAGGGGAATTAATTACATAGCCAAAAAAACACGGGGATTTAACACTAAATAAAACCCTAAATTAACTATTACAAACCAGTGAACAATTACAAAATATTGGCAAAATAAATAACAAGCGCGCGATGAATTAAATGCGAAGCGATTAGGGTTTTGACCCTCGACTAAACCTAATTACAATTGATTAAAGAAAAAATGTTTTTTTTGTCGTTTTTGTTATTTGAGAAAATAATGGAATAATTGAATTAAAAAGAAAATCCTAAGTTCTAATTAGTATTAATTTTTTAAAATAAATTAATTAATTCTAAATAACCTATTTTTTGTGTTTTTTTATTTTATTTGAGAAAGAAAGAAAAATTAAATCAAGAGTTTAAACCTAATTTGCTAATTAGTTTTAATTAAAAAAAACAAGTTAAAATTTCCCTAAATTAAATTAAATAAAATTAAATTAAATTTGATAAAAAAAGCCTAATTCTAATTTTTATGGTTTCTTGATTTTATGATTTTATGGAAAAAAGTGATTAATTGTCAATTAAAATAATTAAAAGAAATATTAAAAGAATTAAAAATAAGAAAAGAAGAAAATATAAGTGAGCCTGATAGCATTAGCAATTCTGGGGGGTGCAAATCTGATTTTCTTGGCTAAAAACTCCAAAGCCTATATTGACCATGCTGGATTAGGTGCAGGTGTTGACTTGAGGCGTATGGTGGTCCCTTGCTATCTGGGCATCAGATCTGATGGCATGCTGGATCAAAGGATGGATGTTGAGGTTGTATGGTGGACGTCATGATGAAAGATACGCTGGATCAACTAACTGAAAATAATAGAAATAAAATGCCGGGACCTGGGGATCGAAACCAGGTCCTTATGCGCGCTTCCAATACCATGCTGCCAGCTGAGCTGTGATGTTTAGTTGTAATTATAATAATGACAAAGCATAATGTAAGAAAACATGAGTTAGTGGTCAAAACAAAAAGAAAAACACGCGTTAGTTTGAATAAGTCAATGATGCTGGGATACGTTATCTTCTTCTTCCTCATCCGTCGTTTTAGACTCAGGCACTTTTACCTACGGACGTCATGCTGTAGCTACAACCCTGTCACATTCCAAAATCCTATACAAGCAATATAAATTAAAGGTAAGGGTACCAATCAACTCATCTCAACCTCACGAGCATCATGGTACCAGAATCAAATCCCAATTTTGCATGCATTGAAAACCCCTAAACAAGAACATGAAACCCTAACCATGGCAATATCATGTACAGGCATCAAAAATGCAATTAAATGACATGGTTAGCTTGCAAACATGATGATAATCACAACTATGACAATTAAAAGTGCTAAATATGCATGAATTGTGCTAATCGAATTACAAAAATATGTCAAATCATGGGGATCGTAGCGCGCGTTTCTGGGCGTGTTGAAGCTTGCAAAGGATGTTGTGAGCTTCCTGAGATGTCTAGCAAACGATTGGGATCACTAGCACACCTTGAATTGGCCTGTAGAATGAAAACCAACTCCCACTTTTCTTTGTATTTTTCAGTTTTGTTCCAAGCTTCTCACGACCTCTAAACCCCTTCTTTTGATCTGCAAAGCTTTATTATATAACCTAGAATGAATTAGGTTAACAAACTTGGCATGAATCTTTGCATTTATCCAAGATTTGATTTGATTTTCAACTTGTATGATATCTTTCTATTTTCATGCCAATCATGCCTTTCTTGTACCAATTGCCGTTGATTCGAATTGATCATGCAAGCTCAGCATATCTTGATTGCCAATCTGTAAAAAAACAAATCAAATCATATCTTTGATAATTTTCATCATTTATTTGATTTAATTCACTTTTTAAATAATGAAAAATCAAAATAAATTGAAAAATGAAGCAAATAATGTGTGGATAAGTATTTGAGTCGTGTACCACATTATAATTGAAGTGCAAGCATAAAAAGTTGGGCCCATTAGCAAAAAATGCAAATTTGAGCACATTTGACTTTTGGCAATTTTGCAAAAATGGTCAACTTGGCCAATGCATAACTCTCTCAATTTTGACCCTAGAGAGGTGTTCTTAGACTTTTTATAAAGCTTAGGATGTCTTCTAAGCCACCCTTTTGGTCTCATCTCAATTGGCTCTTCCATGTTCATGTATGAAGCTTTGACCAAAATGGTGTTTTTGTTGATTTTTCAAAAGGACCTATAATGTCAAAATTCATATCTTTTTGTGAGTGCATATTATGAACTTATGAGATGAATATTATTTGTAGGTAATTGAATCATATTCAAAATGAGCTTTGGATGGGTCATTTCTGATAAAGTATGACAAAGTTATGCTTGGTCAAAGTTGAGTTGACTTTTCCTACAAAACCCTAATTTAGCAACTTTTGGGTTTTGATGGATTGTGAGCAATCCTTGAGGAATCATGATCAAACCTTGATCAAATGACTAATAATACTTCAAAATTAGGATATTGACCAAAAATATTGAAGTTTGATTGTATGTGAGCCACAGTTGACTTTTGACCTAACATAGTTGATTTTCAGGCATTTGAGCAATTGACTAAGCAAAATTCTTCTGCAAGGCTTGAAACTTGACATGGATGATCTTGAGGACATATTAGGATAATGGTGATCATTTGAGTCCTTTGTGGTTCACACATATTGATGAAGGTGGAAACCATAATTAGAGATATACTGCCTTAGGAGAGAGTTTGTCTGGTCAACTCTTGGACTTCCTTGAGCAATTTGGGGACCTCACTTGCCATGTGTTGAGAAATATGAGAGGGAAAATTTTGGGGTGCAACAGTTGTTTATGTGTTATAAGTTGTATATATGTTTGTCTGGATTTTCCTGGTTTTCAGGGTGCTTGGTGATTACTTATAAGTCCTATACCCAGACTTGGGAAAACTTTAAGATAGGACGAGCGGTATAGTCATGTTGACTTTGAGGGAGTAATCCCCAAAAAGGAGGCATGAGATCCCCCACTCAGTGGAGGTCCCTTTAACTGTAGTGTCGTTTATCGAGTAATCAGGAAGACATACCACTTTCGACCTGGGAGCCTGCCGAAGCTGAGGACCGTAGAATACCTAATCCATCTTGGCCTTTTAGGTGTAGTGCGGAATCTATGACAGAGCAATCTGGAAATAGTTGTCACACGATACTATGCTCGGACGAGTTTTTCTTGAGAATATTACTAATTACCGAGTCAATCGGGAAGTTGGTAATGTCCGAAGGAAGGATGTAGACTCTGGGAACCTCTAGAACCTTGTTCGGAAGGTGATAACTTTTAGACCATACCTTACGGGTAGTACCTTCAACTTCATGCTCGTGACATTGAACCTATGAACCCTATATGTGTGATCTTGTGTGTGATTGTTGCATCATGCATCCACGCACTCATAAGCATCTTTTGAAGAAATTTTATTTCAAGGGACTTGAAAGTTGACTATTTGTGAATATCTCAGGTACTTTTTGACCATGGATCCTGGAAAAAGAAAGACCGGAAAATACAATTTCAAAGATCCCAAGATAGATGAGTTGATCAGTCTAATTCCCGAGATTGAGTGTTCTGCAGATTTTCAGAAAAAGTATGGATCCATCATTCCTCTCATGAAGCTTAGGATGAAGGGGGGTATTCTCTTAATCTTAGTCCAGTTCTATGATCCGATGTATCATTGCTTTACTTTCCCCGACTATCAGTTGATGCCTACACTGGAGGAGTATTCTTATCTGTTGGATTTACCCATTACTGATCGTGTTCCTTTTATCGGTTTGGAGGGTGAGACAAAACCACATGAGATTGCTGCTTTGATCCATCTGGGGAAGTCTGAGGTTGATGCTCATATGACTACTAAAAGAGGGATTATAGGATTACCAACTCAGTTCTTATTGGAGAAATCTCGTTACTTCACCAGGATGAAGAGTACAATCGCTTTTGAGGCCATCTTTGCTCTACTTGCTTACGGTTTGTTCTTATTTCCTAATGTGGATAAGTTTGTTGACGTTAATGCTATCAGGATCTTCAAGATTTGAAACCCAGTTCCTATATTGTTTGGAGATGCTTATTACTCTATTCATCTTCAAAATTCTTACCATAGGGGGATGATTACCTGTTGTACGCCTCTGTTGTACCGGTGGTTTATCTCTCATATGCCTCAGTCTGACACTTTTTGGGATGTCAGGAAGGAACCCTGTTGGGATCCTAAGATCATGGCACTTACTCACTCAGATATTGATTGGTATCATCAGGCTTACCATGATGTAAAAATTGTCGACAGTTGTGGTAGTTTCCCCAATGTACATCTTCTTGGTACAAAGGGAGGAATTAACTACAACCCTGTTCTTGCACGACGGCAACTTGGTTATACGATGAGGGATAAACCAAATAGTATTCATTTGAGTAGTTTCTTTCTGAAGAAGGGAGAAGACCATAAGGAAGCTAGGGAGCATATTGCGAAGGCCTGGCGTCATATCCATAGGAAGAGTAGGAAAGACTTGGGACCTAGGGAGGATGTTTCTTTGGAGCCTTATCTTCAGTGGGTCCAAACGAGAGCTATTCAGTTGAAGATGTCGTATTTCTGGGAAGCAATGCCTGCCTTGTTTGTGAAGACCACTCCTACCTTATTGAATGATGTGGAAGAGCTACAACTTGCTTTGGTCAGGATGCAACAGGAAAAGGATGCTTGGAAGAATAAGTACCAAACTTTAGAGATTTCCTATAGAGCAGACTTGAAGGAGAAAGACGACTTGATTGAGATTCTTGAGAGTCGGGCTGTAGAGACCATAGAGAGGAAAGTGGATTTATTTTCTCCTAAGCCTCAGTCAGTTGATAGTTGATCACTTCCTGATTCAGGTGATTGGAAGGAGGTTGCCACCAGGTATGCTGAAGAAAACCAGAGGTTGAAGGCTCAGATTACCAGGCTTACAGGGAAGCGCCAGCGTATAGAGTGATCTCCATCAACTTTGCTTCTTAGGGTTTTAGACTTTATTTTCATCTTGTACTCGGGATTGTTGAAACTTGTAATCCATTTTGAAGTTATTATAATAAAAAATTTCAGTATTTCAAACGTGTTATTACTTTGATATTCACAACGTGTCTATAAATATTTAAGTCCCTTGAAATATTAATAATAAAATAAATCATGTGCATTGCATATCATGCATCATATTTAATATATTTCTTGCATTTGTTATGAATATCCAGGTGTCTTACCAAGCTTCTTTACTTTGTTCAGCAAGCTGTCTCACCACTACAACACTCGAGCTAATTTCAGAAGGAAGATGGACAACTTAGAACAAGAGAATCGTGAGCTGCGCGAGGAAGTTGCTGCTTTGAAGGCCGACATGACCAATCTTACGGCTCTGATGGAATCTATAATGGATGCTCAGAATCAGCCACTGAGGGTTCAACCTCAACCAACAAGGGTTACTGCTGAAGCTCCGGCTGTTCCTGTGTCTGCTACTCCAGCTATTATTCAGAATCGCATGCCTCAAGGTTATCCATGGGGAATGCCAGAGAACTTTGTGCCTGAAGGTTTCAATCTTGGTCCTCAAGAAGCTCTATTTGTTCAGACTACTGTTACTTCTGCACCTCCTATGGTGCATGTTGCTCCTGCTGAACCTCCTTCGGTGAATATGGTTCCATTTGTTAATGATGATATGTGTCTCCCTTTTCCTCCACCAAGTGAAGACTTGGGTCTTTATGATAGAATGGATGATTTTCAAGAACTGTTTAACAAGATACAAAGGGAGATGAAGGCCCTCGGGGGAAAGGAATTATTCGGGCAGAATATGAATGAATTATGCTTGGTCCGAATGTTAAGATACCTGCAAAGTTTAAGGTCCCAGAGTTTGAAAAGTATAAGGGCAACACTTGCCCCCGTGCTCATCTGGTGATGTATGTAAGGAGAATGTCTACCCATACTGATGATCAATGTTTGTTGATTCACTTTTTTCAGGATAGTTTGACCGGTGCTGTGCTGAAGTGGTATATGAGTTTGAACAACATCAACATCCATACTTTCAATGACTTGGGAGAAGCATTTATAAAGAAATACAAATACAACATGGACATGGAGCCTGACCGTGATCAACTCAGGGCCATGGTTCAAAAAGACAGGGAATCATTCAAAGAATATGCACAGAGATGGCATGAGGTAGCCGCCCAAGTGATTCCTCCCATGGAAGAGAAGGAGATGACTAAGGTTTTCTTGAAGACTCTGTGTGCTTTCTACTATGAAAGGATGGTAGCGAGTGTGCCAAGTGATTTTACTGAAACGGTAGGCATGGGTATCCGTTTAGAAGAGGCTGTAAGAGAGGGCCGTTTAACGAAGAGTGAAGGTTCTGGAAGTGCGAAGAAGCCATCTTATGGGTTTACCAAGAAGAAGTAAGGAGATACAAATTCTATCATGCAAGAAAAGAGAGTTAATCCTCCTAGAAGAAATTATCAGCGTCATCAGCAAGTCGCCTCAGTTACTCCAGTTATTAGTGTGGCTCCAACCACCATTGCTTATCAGAGACCATCCCAGCAGGGGAATCAAGGATATAATCAGAGAAGGGAGAATTATGACCCTAACCCTATGAGTTATACAGAGTTACTCCCGACGTTAATTCAGAAGAAGTTGGTTCAGACCCGACCATCTCCCGCTGTACCATCGTCGTTGCCTTGGTATTACAAAGCAGACCAAACATGTGCTTTCCATTAGGGAGCACCAGGGCATAATGTTGAGAATTGCTATCCTTTGAAGACTGAGGTGCAGAAATTGGTGAAGTCCGATATTCTATCTTTCAAATATGTGTGCCCTAATGTGAAAGACAATCCTCTACCCAAGCATGGAGGAGCAAACACTGTAAATATGGTGGCCGGTTGTCCTGGTGACTTCCAGATTTTTGATGTTAATCTGGTTAGGGGAGATTTGGTGAAAATGCACGCAGGCCTCTATGAATTTAGCTACTATATGCATGACCATGCCGGCTGTGCTATTTGCAGTACATACATACATGGTTGCGATAAGATAAAGGCTAATTTACAGGAGATGATGGATGAGGGCCTCATCCACATAATCGAACCTAGGGCAGAGTATGAAGAGGAAGTGAACATGGTTTCTGGATGTCCTAGAGAGTTCAGAATTTTTGATGTGGAGTATATGAATGAGGATCTTGTACAATTGCATGCTACTTTCTGCCACATGGATGGTCAGGTGGAACATCAGTATGGATCTTGCCGAATTTGCTGCCTGGACTCCCGAGGATATTCAATCGTGAGGAAAGGTGTTCAGTTGTTATTGGATAATGGAACCATCAAGGTTACAGGTAAAAGGGATGATTATCATGAAGTTGATATGATTGAGGTTTGTTTGGTTGAAGAAGAGTCGGATGATGAGTATGCCTCTGCAGATGAGTACTTCTCCTCAGATGAAAATTTGTTTTCTAGAGATGACTCCATAATGACTGATTATGTTGAAGAAAGGGTAAACCTCATTGTGCCTTGTTTTGGTGCACCCGTCCATTTTGAAGTTGAGTATCATAGCAAGCCGACTATTACTCCATTGGTGATTAGTTTCCCGGGTCCTGTCCCCTACAAGTCAGATAAGGCTATATCCTACAAATATAGTGCTACAATCTTAGAGGATGGTGTGGAAGTTCCCATCCAGCCAATGCCTAATGTTGGAAATATTGCTGAGACTAGCAGAGTGACCCACATCGGTCGTATATTTGCACCAATTGTTTGTGGAGATGTTAGAGCTGGAAAGAAAATTGTTGAAAATGTTGAACCCAAGAAGGCAATCGGTGAATCTAGTGGAGCTACGCTAGAAAAGGATGTGGATGCTATTTTGAAGATAATTAAGATGAGGGACTATAGAATTGTATATCAGCTACTGCAGACTCCTTCAAAAATATCTATCTTGGCTTTATTGATGAACTCCTCTGCTCACAGAGAATCTTTGATGAGGGTATTGGACCAAGCTTTTGTGGAAAGTGACATGCCTGTAGACCAATTTAGCAGTGTAGTGGGGAACATTACGTCATGTAATAACCTAAGTTTCTGTGATGATGAATTGCCAGATGAAGGAAGGAATCACAACCTGGACCTCCATATCTCCATGAATTGCAAGAATGGTTCACTATCCAATGTGCTGATTGATAATGGATCCACTTTGAACGTTATACCAAGGAGTACATTTATGAAGTTGAAATATCAAGGAACGCCCATGCACCCAAGTGGCATTATTGTGAAATCGTTTGATGGATCAAGGAAATCTGTTATTGGTGAAGTGGACTTGCCTATTCATATAGGCCTACATTTGTTTCATATTACTTTCCAGGTCATGGATATTGTACCCGCTTATAGCTGCTTACTGGGAAGGCCGTGGACACATGAGGTAGGGGATGTTACTTCGACTTTACACCAAAAGCTGAAGTTTGTACTTGAAGGAAAAGTGGTAATTATAAATGCAGAACATGCATTATTGATATCTCACTTGTCCTCTTTCAGCATTGTGGAGGCGGATGGAGCTGCTGTTGGAACCCAGTTCCAAGCTTTATCCATTGATAACATAAGAGGAAATGAGAATTCTATGGTTTCCTTAAGGATGCGCATCAGGTTATGCGTAATGGCCATAGTGATGTTTGGGGACAGATTGTGGATCCACCTGTAAACAAGAACAAAGCTGGCTTGGGGTTCTCTGTGAAGAATGATAAAGGTAAGAGCACAGAGCCAAAGTATGCTGCAGGCAAGTATCAAGACATCTTCCGTAGCGGGGGTTATCTTCATCCAACTATTTTCGGGATTAATGTCATTGTGGAAGATGAAGCCGAACCAAAAATGCCAAATTATGTGATGCACGGAGTTAGGGTTCAAAACTGGATCACCATTGATGTTCCCTCTTGCATACATGTTTCAAAGTAATTTGTTTTGTTAATCTTTTTGAAAAGCTTTCACTCTGCCCAAGGTGAAAAGTATTAATATTGTATGGGCTTATCTGTTTGCTGCGATTTTTAAAAATCAATAATAAAAGTTGTCTTTGTTTCCCAAATTGTGTCTTTATTTTATGCTTTTTCTTGGAAAATGGTAATCAGAAAAAAACCTTTTAAAATAAATAATAACTGAAATTCAATATGCATGATCACTTGTTATATGTGTCAGTTTCTAAAAGCAAACATAAATCATATGTCCAGATTAATTAAAAAACCCGTTGAATACAATGACCCTGCACCCTCTCCAAACTTTGAATGTCCAGTGTATGGGGCCGAAGAAGAAGACTATGATGATATTCTAGAAGAGGTCTCACGGTTTCTTGAACGCGAGGAAAATGCCATTCAGTCATATAAAGAGCCATTGGAAGTAATCAATTTGGGTTCAGAAGAAGATCCGAAAGAAGTCAAGATTGGAGCATTACTACATCCTGATGTGAAGAGCAAGTTGACTGAGATGTTGAGAGAGTATGTGGATATTTTTGCTTGGTCTTACCAAGATATGCCTGGTCTAGATACATATATTATAGAGCACCGTTTGCCGTTGAAGCCAGAGTGTCCGCCAATAGAACAGAAGTTGAGAAGAACTCACCCGAATATGGAAGTGAAGATCAAAGAGGAAGTTCTAAAGCAGATTAATGCCGATTTTCTTGTGACATCAGTGTACCCTCAGTGGATTGCCAATATTGTCCCAGTACCGAAGAAAGATGGAAAAGTTCGCATGTGCGTAGATTACAGAGATCTAAATAAAGCCAGTCCAAAAGATGATTTTCCATTGCCACATATTAATATGTTAGTGGATAGCACAACAAAATTAAAAGTTTTCTCGTTCATGGAAGGATTTTCCAGGTATAATCAAATAAGAATGGCTCCAGAGGACATGGAAAAAACAATGTTTATCATACCCAGGGGAACATTATGTTACAGAGTGATTCCCTTCGGGTTGAAGAACGTTGGTGCAACGTACCAGAGGGCTATGCCAACCCTATTCCATGATATGATGCACAAGGAAATTGAGGTATATGTTGATGACATGATTGCTAAATCCCAGACTGAAGAAGGGCATGTAGAAGATTTATTGAAATTGTTTCAACGTTTGAGGAAGTATCGTCTCTGCTTGAATCCAAATAAATGTACCTTCGGTGTTCGATCAGGGAAATTATTGGGTTTCATTGTTAGCCAGAAAGGAATTGAAGTTGACCCTGATAAAGTCAAAGCAGTTCAAGAGATGCCAGCGCCAAGAACTAAAAAGAAAGTCAGAGGGTTCCTTAGGCGTTTGAATTATATTTCTAGATTCATTTCCCACATGACTGCAACGTGTGAACCGATCTTTAAGTTGTTGAAGAAAGATCAAGGTTGTGTATGGACAGATGACTGCCAAAGGGCATTTGAAATTATTAAAGAATATCTGCTTGAACCTCCTATCTTGCTCCCTCTTGTTGAAGGAAGACCATTGATTATGTATCTGATAGTGTTAGATAATTCCATGGGATGTATTCTGGGACAACAAGATGAAATAAGGAAGAAAGAGTATGCCATTTATTATCTCAGTAAAAATTTTACTGATTGTGAGTCGCGATATTCCATGCTGGAAAACACATGTTGTGCTCTGGCCTGGGTGGAAAAACATTTTCAACAGTATATGTTGAATCACACTACTTGGTTGATCTCCAAAATGGATCCAATCAAGTACATTTTTGAAAAGCCTGCTCTTGCTGGGAGAATTGCCCGCTGGTAGATGTTGTTATCTGAATATGATATCGAATACCGCACTCAAAAAGCTACTAAGAGCAGCGTGTTGGCAGATTATCTTGCTCATCAACCAGTTGATGATTATTAGTCGGTGAAGTATGATTTCCCTGATGAGGATATGATGTTTCTGAAAGTGAAAGATTGTGATGAACCATTGCTTGAGGAAGGTCTTGACCCTGAATCTCGCTGGAGTATGATATTTGATGGAGCTGTGAATGCTTATGTAAAGGAATTGGTGTTGTGATTATCACTCCACATGGATCACACATTCCTTTTACTGCAAGGTTAAAGTTTGATTATACTAATAACATGGCAGAATATGAGGCTTGCATCATGGGTCTCGAGGAAGCTATTGATCTCAGAATTAAAATTCTATATGTGTATGGTGATTCAGCCTTGGTAATAAATCAGATTAAAGGAGAGTGGGATACCCATCACCCCGGCTTGATCCCTTACAAAGATTATGCTAGAAGATTGTTACCCTTCTTTAATAAAGTTGAATTCCATCACATCCCCAGAGACGGAAATCAAATGGCGGATGCTCTGGCAACTCTGGCTTCCATGTATAAAGTATACTTAGAATGATATACCTCGAACTATAGTTCGGCGACTGGATAGGCCTGCTCATGTGTTTACAACAGAAGAGGTAGCAGATGAGAAACCTTGGTATTATGATATCAAGCATTTTCTCCAAACTCAGGAATACCCGATCGTTGCATCGAATAAATATAAAAAGACATTGAGAAGATTGGTAGGCAGTTTCTTCCTTAGTGAAAATGTGTTATACAAGAGAAATTATGACATGGTCCTGCTGTGATGCATGGATAGACACGAAGCAGACATGTTGATGCATGAGGTTCATGAAGGTTCATTTGGCACTCATGCCAATGGATATTCGATGGTTAAAGGGATGCTAAGGGCAAGTTACTATTGGCTGACAATGGAATCTGACTGTTACAAATTTTCAAAGAAGTGTCGTAAATGTCAGATCTATACAGACAAGGTTCATGTGCCTCCGACACTTCTCAATGTGATCACTCCCCCATGGCCTTTCTCTATGTGGGGTATTGACATGATCGGGATGATAGAACCCAAAGCTTCAAATGGACACCGTTTTATTTTGGTAGCAATTGATTACTTCACCAAATGGGTGGAAGCTGCTTCATATGCTAACATTACCAAGCAGGTGGTTGTGCGCTTCATTAAGAATAATCTTATATGTCGGTATGGTGTGCCGAGCAGAATTATCACCGACAATGGCTCAAATCTGAACAACAAGATGATGACAGAACTTTGTGAAGAATTTAAGATTGTCCATCACAACTCATCTCCGTTTAGGCCAAAGATGAGTTGGGCTATTGAAGCTGCTAATAAGAATATCAAGAAGATCATCCAGAAGATGGTTGTTACTTATAAAGATTGGCATGAAATGCTCCCTTTTGCTTTGCATGTATACCAGACATCTGTCTGCACTTCAACATGAGCAACCCCATTCTCCCTTGTGTATGGAATAGAAGTTGTGCTCCCAATCGAGGTTGAGACTCCCTCTTTGCGTGTGATAATGGAAACCAAGTTGTCAGAGGCTGAATGGGTCCAGAACAGGTTTGACCAATTGAATTTGATCGAAGAGAAGAGAATGAAAACTTTATGTCATAGACAGTTATATCAGAAGAGAACGAAGAAAGCTTTTGATAAGAAGGTCAAGCCTCGTGAATTCAGAGAAGGCGACCTCGTGCTCAGGAAGATCATGTCTTTTAACGTTGATTCTAGGGGCAAGTAGACTCCCAATTTTGAAGTCCCATATGTTGTCAAGAAAGCCTTCTCTGGAGGTGCATTAATTCTTGAAACTATGGATGGAGAGGAGTTCCCACGTCCCATGAATGCTGATGCAGTCAATAAATACTTCTCCTAAAGAAATAAAAAGAATATCTCTCTAAGTTGAAAACCCGAAAGGGCGGCTCAGGCAAAAAGGAGCGTCTCGGTAGACCAAAAACCCGAAAGGACGGTCTAAGCAAAAATTAGAGACATAAACAAAATAAATTTCCCGCTAAGTTGAAAACCCGCAAGGGCAGCTTAGTTAAAAGTTAGGGACTTTCTTGGCAAGTAACTACATCAGACAAGACTTGATCATTGAAGAAACAATCTTCTCGGATCCTCATCATACTTCAACGGAAGCTGCTGCTAAGGATTTCAAAAGTTGTTAGAGGGGATAGTGGTCATTGTATCTCAATGTATCTTTTCCATTATATATTACCATTTTCCGAACTTTGTAATTATCCATGGAGTCTCACCATTCACAGACTACTATTCTATCAATGAAATTTGAGCTTTTGCCTAATTCTTTGTGTTCCTTGTTTTATTTAGCTTGCAAAGACTCCATTTATTATTTATAATAATTTCAAAGCGAAAAGATTAAATAACAAAATTGTTTTTCAAAAAGAATTTATAATTTACTTTTACTTTAGATTTTGTGATTCAAGAGGAAAACAAAAAGTAGTGATCCCAGGAACGGATGAACTCCAAGGGTTTTGAGAAGTTTTGTTTCTCCCCGGGAGGGTTTTCACAGGACGTTTTCGCTATATTAGGTTTGTGACTCCAGTGTCCCCAGTCAAGGCTTGGTTCATTTTTATTCTTTTTGAGTTTGCATGAAGATCCAATTCAAGTTTTCTCCAATGAAGGTTTCACTTATTGGATAGAAGTCCTCTTTTCCCTGAAAAGTTAGTACAATCATTACTCTCAAAGAACACATATCTCCTGTTTCCCCAATGAAGAACGTATATTGGTTTCCCCTTTGATGATATGGTGTTTGATCTCCTCAATGGAGTCAGTACAAAATCCCTAATAGATGTCTCAATGATGAGGTGTTGTATGATTTGGTGAAGTCTGTATGTTTTTCCTCCTTCAAAGTTTGGTCTGAATTCCCCAGTGAATGATTTGATGATTTGGTGTCCATCTGCTCTATTTGAAAATAGTTTTGCAATCCCTAGTAGAAGTGTTACATTTGAAAATATTTATTTCCCCTTTGAAGTCTGAGTGTTATTCCCTGGTGAAGCCTGGAAAAGGATGTTATATCCCTGTATCTGTATTGTTTTGTCATTATGTTATATTTCTCCCCAGTGAAGTTAATCCATGCAGTAGGAATTTGCTTCCTCCGTTGGTGCTTATTTTTCTTTTGGGATGTTCATCTTGGATGTGATTTAGCCGAGTATTATGTGTGCCCGAGTTGGTTTTGTTTGGTTATCCCCAGTACTATATGTTTGTTTTGTCAGCATATGAACGATAGCACTCATACATTCATACATACATCATGCATAGCTAAACTTAGCAAATCATTGCTCATTCATACCCATTGTTATTTTGTCAAGATATTACCCTATTTTGCAGATTTGTGTTGTCCACTCTCCAATAGAGTGTCAGCTTTAAGCAGAAAGTGTATATTCTTTCAATTCCCCCACTGAGTTATCCCTTGTGGAAGATTTTTGCTTTAACCTTCCTATGCAGCTCCTTGACTAGATGATTTGGGTTTCCCTCTTGAGTTTATTTCTCAAAGAATGTATTTTGGTAGACCGTTTTACTCTAGTTTATTTCTGGATTGAATCTTTGTTTCCCGGCAATATTATTACTTTGGATGTCTGAAAGCTTCGAGTTTTGTTTTGAGAATGTGCATTTATTTTGCACAAGAAGATTTTATCTCCTCAGCAGGAATATGTTGGCATTTCCCCAGCAGGCCATTTTGTTTTCCCCAGGAAGTCATGACATTTCCTCCAGGAAGTCGTTTTACAGTCCCCCCATATAACAACAAGTAGCAGGTCTCTTTATTTGAGACAACTTATATATTACCATTTTCAGGAAGAGTGCCTTGGTTAAAGAAGAAGTTGAGACCCATTCTAGGCGAAACACCAGAATTTTGGGAAAAAATTGCTATCTTTTTGCTACCCTCAATGAACGTTGGTAGTTCATTGTTGTACCTCAAAATTTGCCCTCCCATATTCCTCAAGATTTGTCAAGAATAATCTTCAAATTGTTCAAGGGTTAGACAGTCAAATCACTTCCTAAGACAACTGAAATTAGGGTTTTGATTCTTTCAAGGAATTTGAGGTTCTCAATGGTTCGATCAAGTCTCATAGGCCTATGTACATTCTCAAGCACCTACATGCCAAGTCTCAAGGCTCACAATGCCAGTTTGCACAGTCAAAAGCTCCATTTGATCTACAGTCAATTGCAAGGGCAAAATGGTCATTTCACAATCAAAAGTCAGAATATTTGGTCAACATCTCATTTTGAGGTCACAATCATCATTTGATCAAGTCTTGATCATGATTCAACAAGCATAGCTCAAAAATCATCAAGGTGCAAAAAGTTACTATTTTTGGACAGTAGAAAAGTCAACTGTATCTTGACCAGGGCATAACTTTTTCATGGTTTTTCAGAAAAATTCCATCCAATGCTCATTTTGAAGGGGATGCAATTTCCTAAAATCCATCTTCACACTCCAAGATCATAAAATGCACTCACAAGAAGTTACCAATTTTTACATTATAGGTCAATTTCAAAAGTCAACAAAAGTGCACTTTAAGTCAAAGACCATAACTTGAGATTGGTAAATCCATATGACATGGGACTAAAGGCATTGGTTAGAGGACTTCAAGAGCTTTCCAAAATGTCCAAGAACATGGTCATATGATCAAAATTGAGCAAGTTGTGCATTGGATAAGTTGGGAAATTTTCATGAATTTGCAAAAGTCAACTTTGCTCAAAACACCTTATTTTTGCTAATGGGCCTCAAATCTCTTCTTGAAACTTCATCCATGGCCTATACACGACCCATCAAGCTTAATTGAATTTATTTTCTTATTTTTATTGATTAATTGGATTTTTAATTAATATTAATTCATTTAATTAATTTAAATTGTAGGAAAATGCAAGATTTGATTTTTCAATCAATTTGTGAAGCAAATATGGTCAAGATATGCTGGAAAATTTGTGCACAAGTCAAAGATACAAAAATCTCCAAATTTGGAAACATTTTTCCAATCATGAAAAATCAAAAAGATTTGATTTTCAATCAAGGATTCAAACATCAATGTAATGGATTTTTGCCCAAGTTTTTGACCTAATTCAGTTGCCTTATATACAAGCAAGCAAACCCTGGCCAAATGGACGTGAAAAAAGCTGCAGAAACACCCCATACGATTTAAAGAATTTTCAAGAAAATTGAAAACTTGTTCTTGTAACCTAGGCTAATTCAAGGCATTTTAACCATTCAAATACCTTGCAGGAGTTCCCAGGGACGTTTTACAATCAAATTCAGGCGTTGAAACTCAAGGAATCGTTGCACACAGAACCACGGTTTGCCATTCTTATTCAAAATTATATTGCTTGATTCATGTGCATTTAACATATTTTCATGATTGTTTTGCATTGCTAGGAACCATACGAAGCTAATGGTATCATTTAATTGAATTATAATGTCCTGAATCAAAAGATGCCATAGCTGAATTTTTAGGGTTCGTGAGCTTTGAATTGGGGCTTTGCAATCCAGGAAAAATTAGGACTAGTGATACATATGGTTGAACTCGTGTGGCCAAGACGAACACAAATCACCCTTCGCGAAATATTTATATGCCCTGTGGTGCTAATCGCTATTTTTCGTGCAGATGAATAGTGGGGGTTAAAAACCCCCGCTATCTAATATTATTTTTGCAGGTACAACGAAGAAGATGATGAGGTGTTGATACTCCATTGGACCATTTGAATCAGCGCACGTTTTGTTTTGTTTTCAGCATATTTGTTTATTTTCTTATATAATTATTGCTCTTTATTTTAATAACGATTGGAACGCGTTGGCTGAGTGGTTGGGGAAAGCGTGCAAAGTCCCTTGGGACCTGGGTTCGAATCCCAGGTCCCCCAAACATTATTTGTTCTTTTTCTTCAGGCGTTCTTGTGCAAAGCTTGCAAGGGGAGTCTACCATAGGCTTCAAATCTCAGCATGCCAAGTGGCTCCTGGCCAAATCTGAAGGCCAGGATTAAAAGACTATCATACTCCCTGGTCAATGCACGTGTGGACGATCCAGAAAAGTAAAAAAGGCTTGCAGCTTAGTGGGCCTGGAAATTGACAAAAACACCTCCAAAGCTGGCCCAAACCCCCTGAGTTTGCCTCTTTATTTTTCTTTCATTTATTTTTTATTTCACTTATTTAATTTTAATTCCCAATTAACTATTAACTAAATAATCATTATTTTTCCTAATAAATTCAGAAAACATAAAAAACATAATATTTTCATTTATTAAATTTAATTAGTAATTTTTGTAAATAAATACTAATGTAATTAATTTAGTTAATTAGGTTAATTTTAACTTTTTTTCACAATAAATCTAAAACTAATGTAGAATTAGGGTTTCTTGACAATTTTGACTATTTTTTATTTATTTTTAACACATAAAAACCAAAAAAATATTTCTTTCTATTTAATTAATTAATTAGTTTTAGGTTTAATTTAATTAAATGCAAAATAACAAAAAAAACTCATTCTTTCTCAAAAAAGGGCAAAACCCTAAAAACTCTCTGGTTCAATTTTCTCTCGCGCATTTTTTATTCCAATTATGTAATTGTTCCGAGGATGTAATAACTTTAATTATGACTTTTTATCGCTTTCATTTATTTTCCGCAATTTACTTTTTCAAGGGTTTGTTTTTGGCGATGTAAATACCCGACGCCTTGTAATAGTGTAGACTTATTTTCCGCAACTATTAACTGTTAGATGTATGTTAACTAGGCTATGCATGACAAGACTTCTCTTAAATTAAAATCAATCGTAGCTCACCATAACATGTACAAAGATAACTTAACATGAAACCTGACACACGTGCACATGCCACTCTTAGGGTACGCCTCACTTGGTTGCCTCGACGTGGTCATTGAGTATAGGGTGTTGTAGAGGTCGCCCTCCTGTCTAAAGATCAAAAAGTTGCCTCGAAACAGTTGCCTCGATAAAAATGATCTAGGACATTAGGGTTACCGCTAAGGCGTCCTACTATTGCTTTAGTGACCACATGTCCCTATAATCGAATTGACCCGAAAACTCCAACGACGGTGCTACCTACTTCTCAATAGTGGGATAACACTGTCTAAAGGACATTTACACAGCTTAATTTCTTTTGAGTAGGTAGAGGTTCTTGGGTACTTGCTCTTTCAAAACAAAAATACTTTTCGCACCTACACTTTACTGACAAAAGTTTTCAAACAACACTTCGTACACTCTTGAGGACAGATACAAGAGTTAAATCGAAGTTTTCAAACAAACTTTTTCAAAACCCACAAACACAAGAAAAGCAAAACATTTTGAAAACATAGTGAGCAAGTACCTAAGAGCCCGTGGATAACCACTGATAGAAAGGGTGCTAACACCTTCCCTTTCTATAATCTACCTCCCGAACTGAGAAACATCTCGAAAAGGAATTTTGTTGTGCTTTTGTCCTTTCCTTGTTGGAGAAAATAAAAGACGGTGGCGACTCTTGCTTACCGCGAAATTTCACGAACCAGCATTTCAAAACAGTCAGTTCTATTTCCACCGATCACATTCATCGTCAGTGAACGGCGGTGCTATGATATATTCTCTTTCTACCTTCAGTGAAAGTTGGTAGGTCACCTTCAGTAAACGTTGGTGATTGTTATCTTTTTGCTACCCTCAATGAACGTTGGTAGTTCATCGTCAGTGAACGGCGGTGCTATGATATATTCTCTTTCTACCTTCAGTGAAAGTTGGTAGGTCATCTTCAGTGAACGTCAGTGATTGTTATCTTTTTTCTACCCTCAGTGAACGTTGGTAGTTCATGTCAGTGAACGGCGGTGCTATGATATATTCTCTTTCTACCTTCAGTGAAAGTTGGTAGGTCACCTTCAGTGAACGTCGGTGATCATTATCATTTTGCTACCCTCAGTGAACTTTGGTAGTTCATCGCCAGTGAACGGCGGTGCTATGATATATTCTCTTTCTACCTTCAGTGAAAGTTGGTAGGTCACCTTCAGTGAATGTTGGTGATCGTTATCTTTTTGCTACACTCATTGAACATTGGTGGTTCATCGTCAATGAACGAAGGTGCTATGATATATTCTCTTTCTACCTTCAGTGAAATTTGGTAGGTCACCTTCAGTGAACGTTGGTGATTATTATCTTTTTGCTACCCTCAGTGAACGTTGGTAGTTCATCGTCAGTGAACGGTGGTGCTATGATATATTCTCTTTCTACCTTCAGTGAAAGTTGGTAGGTCACCTTCAGTGAACGTTGGTGATTGTTATATTTTTGCTACCCTCAGTGAATGTTGGTAGTTCATCGTCAGTGAACGATGGTGCTATGATATATTTACCTTCAGTGAAAGTTGGTAGGTCAACTTCAGTGAACATTGGTGATTGTTATCTTTTTTATACCTTCAGTGAAAGTTGGTAGTTCATTTTCAGTAAACGTCGATGATTTTTTCTCTCTACCCTCGGTGAACATTGGTAGTTCACCGCCAGTAATCATCGGCGTTGTTTTTCTTTCCTCTTTCTACCTTCAGTAAACATTGGTAGTTTCACCTTCAGTAAAAGTTAGTGTATCCTTTAACTTTTTACCACCCTCTATGAGTCGGGTCTTTTAATCCACCAGTGTTTTATTTGCCTGGTTGGGTTCCCCTTTTGATCTTTATTTCCTTTGTTACATCCCCAGAGGTGTTTTGCGTCCCTTTGATTTTGTTCATATGCATTCATACTCATAAGCATTGCATGGCATCTTAGGGCTAAAATAGGGTTTGTTTTATATTTAAGTATCTTCGATCGCATCGACACGAAGATTTTTAACCTTCATATCTCCGAATAGAAGAAACTTAAATAAGGGCAGTTGTTGTACCCCAATTTTTTCCCCTAAGACCCCTTCATCATACCATTTTGATTCAATCACAACATATCACATTAGGGCTCGTGGTTCTTTTCCCTATCTTTAGTTTTGCTCTTTCAGGAATCCTTAAGCACCTTGACTTGTTTTCTTTTGTGATCATGAATATCCTGTCTTGATTTTCCTTCTAATTAATAAAATGCAATTTTGGTTTGTCTTACTTGTTGATAATGTAGGTAAAGGTAATGTGGCTTAGCAAGTTGATCCATGGGTTCATGAGTTTATTTCCATGCCCTAGTCAATAAATCTTGAGAAATTCAAACCTCACCATTGAAGTTGTTTTGGAAGGGATGGCATGGCAAGGTTTATTTTGGTTCACTACATTTCCAAGTTATCAAATTGATTCAAAAGTACAAGGGGTTGATTGAAGAAGTTGTCATGATTGGACAAGGTCTTGTTCCTATTGGTCACAAGTGCATACTTATCTCAATTCTCAAGATATGGAAGTGGTTTTGGTTTCTACGAATCCTCATTATCATCCTCAACAACTTCTATTTACAAATAAAGAGTGTTGGTATAAGAAGGTTGTTCAAAATTGTCAAAGTTCCTCAAAGCATTTTCTTGATCTAGGAGCTATGGTTTTGAACTTCAAAGAAGTATATCTTGCTCATATTTGATATTTTTGAGTGATTCCAAAGACATCCTTCTCTTTAAAGGGTTATTAACAAATAACTTCAAAAGTTTCAAGGAGTTTTCATGTGGAAGAAACTTGATGATGAAGAAAGATTACAAGTCCTCCAAATGAACCCTTATTTTCTCATGTGTGACTTCAAATGATTATAACTTGGTCAATTTTTATCACCTAGATCCCACTCTTTTTCCATAATGACCTTGAGGATGTGAACTTTATTTCTTCTTTTATGTGCAAAGTGAGAAATGGATAGAAGATGCCCTAAGGATAGAAAAGATTATAGGTCATTTCATGATTTTTTGCCAACTTCAAAAATTCACAACTCTCTCAATTTTTGGATATTTTGAATGGTTCAAGTTTCAAAATGTCATTCAAGATGTCTATTTCATGCCATCTTTTTTGGTCAAGAGCAAATTCTAAGTGGAAGGCCATGTTTGGATGCAAAACATTATAGGTCACTTTTGAAGAAAAATTTGAAATATTTCTAAGTATGGAAAGTCAACCCTTTTTCTCCAACTTTGACTCAATGCAACTCTCAGCTCAAGCATCCATTTGATTCCATTCTTTTTCCATTGTAAATCTTGTAACCTCATCTTTCTAAAGCATCAAGAATCATGCCCTAAGACCCCTTAAGTTGAAAATGCCATTGTTTTGAAATTGGTAGCTTGAAACTGAAGTTTCATCACAAGTCAGATATTGAAATCTTTGTTTTGGCTTTTAATCACAAGTTTTCCATGAGTTTTTGCTTCTAATCATGTTTAGAAACTTTCCAAAGGTGTTTAGCATCATGAAACACACGATTTGGCCGAGTTTTGATGCTAAACAAGTCACACTTTGTTCATGCTGCAGACCTCCCACGATTTCCCTCCAAACTTCATCATTTCACACGCTTGAGGATCCCATTCATTCTCCTATAAATAGAGGTTCATCCCCCATTCATTTCCTCAAGATTGGATAGCCAGAATCACCCTGCCAAACTTGTTCCATAACTCAAATTTCTATAACTTCGAAATCAGTGTTCAAGCCTTTTTCAATCCAATTTTTCTATCAATTTACCTTCCTCGATGTTCCCTGAAGCTAACCATACAATTACCTTCAAGAATCGTGCCTTATATTGCTCCATAGAAGTCCATTTTCAGAGCTCTGCAACTCAACTTCAATAGGTAGATTTCTCCATCAATTCTTTAAAACTTTGATGTCATTGTGATGCTCTCATTGTCCCGGTTCTAGTTGCAACACTTAATTTTATCTGGAAACACGTTTTGACCATGAAATTTCACATCCCTTTTCAAAACTTTCCTTCCAAATTGCTTGAGCTACAGTTTATATAAATTTGTCGCGAAGGTGTGGCTGTCTTCGTCTTGAAGAGATGAAGCGAATGACATTGGTCTGAGCTTCTGATTTTACAGTTTGAGAGACATGCAATTCACGTTGGCTGGAGGTTGAAGATGACCAACGTGTCACCTTCCAACCAATGAGGCGCGCCATCTGTTTTTTTTGAAAATATGATTTAATTAATGATTCAGTACTTTATTCACTAATGACCATGATATGCACAGCGCACCAGATCCCTTGTATTTGATTACTAACGCGTTTTGACTCTCATCCAATGGTCCACATATTTTTGACTTTATTTTTATTTTCTGTTTTTTATATTTAATTGTCTTAAATTTCAAAAAAATCATAGAAAATTCATTTTAGTCCAAAAAATCTAAAAAAATTATGAAAAATATTTTTGATTTTTCTCTTTCTGATTTTTATTTTTTCACAATTTTATTTTATGTTTTGATATTTTTTTAAAAATTTTCACTTTATTTGAATTGTTTTAAATGTTTTAAAAATACTTTTATGCATTTTTAAATTCTTAAAAAATTATGGAATGATCCAATAATATTGCGATAAATATTGGTGACCTCATTTTTTATTTATTTCTGACTTTGTTATTTTTATGGTTTATTTTGCCCATTTCTTTTAATTTAAAAAATAGTTTCCGACTTTAAAAAATTACCAAAAATTTTATAAAAATATTTGAGTTCATTTCTGGTTTTTCTATGGTCTTACTTAATATTTCTCGATTAATTTGAACATAGTTTCCTCTTTTCTCTATTATTTTAATTTTTTTAAATCATTTTTAAACCTTAATTCTTTTATTTTAAAATACAATTTAATTTTTGTATATTTTCTGGCTGATCTTGGTTTGAATTTTTGATCATGAACTTTATTAACATCATTGGATCCATGTTGTTGAGTCTAACTCCACAAAAATTGATGAATGATTTTAATAATAGTTTGATTTAATTTTAATTCAAATATGGTTTGTAAATTCTTTCCCACCCTTCTTCATCTTATCTCTTTGTTATTGCACTAAGTGTTATTGGAGCATGATCTCTATATCATGTCTCAAAACAAATGGTGCATAGATTGCTATTGACCGACCTCAAAATAGGTGCGACTTCTATATAAACCCACTTACAATTGCTTAACATATCGCTAAATTTTGTCTCGATTCGAATAAATGATCATTCGTGGCCCAAACCTATTGCAAACCCAAGCATGTTAATTTGATCCCTTTGATCCAATAACTTTGAGATTCATTGTGTGGAGGCTTTGGTTCTACCAATCCTCTAATGGATTTACAACACTTTTGGTCAACGCGGATCAATTAAACATTGTTGATCATTAAGTGGTACTTGTGAGGATTCCAACTGGATGATGTACTTGACAAAAAGCAAATGCAACTTGTTGTGTGGAGGCTTTGGTTCTACCAATCCTCTAATGAGTTCCAAATGCAAGTTTCAAGATGGTCATCCAACTAACCACTAATTATTAAATTGTTTTTAATTTATGTTTTTATTTTTATGCTTTATCTACCATTTACTTTAAGCATTACATTTCATCATACTTTTCATCTTTTCTCACTTGGGCATTTATATTCTTGTCATTTTATTTTGCTCACTTGAGCCTTTCTTTTTAAGACACCTAATAATCAACATGAACCATAAAAAGCTTTAATTATACTTGGACTATTTGGTTACTATCCTTGGCATTATGGAGCATTGGACTTCTTGGACTTAGGATTAGAAACTTTGGCCTATGTTGGAGACCTTGTGACCTTAATTGATATCTTGTCTAGAATTCTTGAGGTTTACCTCAAGACATTGGGTTGTTTGTTTGTTTTGTGTGTAGGTATTTGTGATTACATTCTTTGCTTGTAATATGGAATTCACCCGTATACAACCGTTACTCTGCCCAATTTTTATGAAGACTTAGTATATTTGAAGTTTGGTTCTCAAGAGGTCTAGTATCTTTGCTTGTTAAGTATTGGCTTTTTGTTGGTTAGATGGTTCTTCTCCATAACTTTTACCTTATGCTTTAGGATAGTCCTTTCTTCTCCTCCCATTTTCTTTAATTTCAAAAATCTTCTTCCTCCTTTTGAAAACTCTTCTTGTTTTTTTAAACTTGAACTAATTTCATAATAAACTTGGACTTATGTCCATGCATTTTAAAAACTATTCCATAAATAAATTTCAATCAACTTAATAATACTTTGACATTTTTTTATTAGAAGACTAAAAGTAAATCAATCTCATTTCAAACCATTTTCCACTTTGGCTTTCCATTTTAAAACTCTTCTCAAAAGATTATACTCTTGTCAATCCTTGTAGTGATGCAAACAACTATACTTCTAAAATATATAGTGAAGTGAGACATTTTCCACTTGGGTGTTGAGTGAGGCATTGTTGATTTTAAAATCTAAGCTATATCCTCCACTTTGAGATGATGCAAATTCTCCTTTCTCATGATTGTGGGTTGTAAGTATGTTTTCCACATGGACAATGACGATGGTGTCTTATCTCATAAAGTCAATCAATACACTTGTGTTTTAAATTTTTTAAAAGAGGAACTACGTGTACCCTGATCCCCAGTTGCACGAAAGGTGGTACATAGGCATTAAAGGTTCGCAACCATGGCGGGTGCAAAAATAATAAAAATATATTTCTTTTCTCACCTCTACCTTCTATTTTTATACAAACTTTTATAGCCAAAATATAGAGATTTTTACAAAGAGGTTCCTACGGAGTACCGTAGATGTTTATGGTGCTTATACCTTCCCTTTGCATAACCAACCCCCTTACCTTGAATCTTTCCCCCTATTTTTGGGTTACTCGCTCTTTTCCCATTCCTTTGGAAACAATAAAGCACAGTGGCGATTTTTATTTTGATCTGTATAAGTCTAGTCAACCCAATGGCTTAGTCTTAAACATTTCTTCCGCTACAAGCTTGATGAGTTAACCCCAGATCGACGGATCTTAAGGGTAAATGGAAAGTACTTAAAAAAGTATAAGCCCATTCTTCAAGAAATCAAAATCTCAACGGAATAAGTATTCGTCGAACCAACAAGCTGGTAAAATTTTGTTGAGACCAGCAAATTCAAAACACGCATAAAAAGTGGAAGATACATATAAAACAAACAAAGAAAGGTTTCGTTAAAAATTTGGCTTAAAGCCATAAATAAATTACAAGTTTGTTTGTACAATGATTAAAAATGCTTAAATTTGGTTCGAAATGACCACAATTCACCATGGAGGTTTGTGGCTTGATATTCAAAACCTTTAGCCTGAGTCTTAAGTGTTTCAAGCTCTATTTCAACAAAAGAAGTCGCGTCACTTACAGCCACGGCGTCCACAACCATTTGCTCAGCTTTTGCTTGGGTTAGATTAATCACATTATTAATCTCTTCCTCTTGTTTGGAAATCAATTCAAATTTCTTGTTGAGAGAAGAAATATGGTCACGTATTTCAGCAGCTCTGTTTCGTTTGGGAACCAGTTCCTGTTTCTTCTTTTCAATCATCGCTAACAAATTATTAATTTCTTCAGTAACTTGCACCATCATATCCAAATTCTCTTTCACGAAGGCTTTCTTTGACTCAACTGCTTCCTCATTTTCCAGAATACTTTCAACATTTTAGCGTAGAGGAATGAAAAATTTCTTAAATGCCGTTATCATCAACCTGAATGATTCAGACATATTGAGATCTTTCATTTGAGTAAGAGAGTTTGAGAGTTCTGGGCCAAGAGTTGGATCAGAATGGAGCAGATGAGGCAAATCAGGATTTAAAGCATGAGTCCGAATTTTAGTCATCATATTTTTAGCTTTAACTGTTTCAGGAATCATCTTGTCATTATGTGCTTGAGGTGGGCTGGAGTTAGAAGAAAGAGTGTGAGAACTCACAAAGCGATGCAGCTTAGCAATTGCTTCTAGAGCAGAAGGATTGACTCCCATGTGTTTTAGTTTAGTGGGTGAGTCGACCATTGCTTTCCGAGAAGAAACGAGAGGCACGCCTTGCATGCTTTCAAGAGGGGGAAGAATTCAGGAAATGGTGACATTTTTATTTGCTTCTGAACCCTGTAGGGAACCTGAAAGGCTAGAATCAGAACTAGTCGAACTATAACACTTATGTTTGGCAGGACTAGTGCATGAGTCATAGTCACTAAGAGTTGCCGGATTAGTCAGGTTGATAAGTTCACTGTGATACGATGGGAGAACTAACTTGAGGTTTTGCGTTTGTGTTTGCAAATGTTGTGGTTTAGCAAGAGTCGCCACCGACTTTTCTTTTATCCAAAAGGAAAGGTGAAAAAGCACAGGAAAGACTTTTGAGATATTTTCTTGAGTTCAGGGGGTAGATTATGAAAATGGAAGGTATTAGCATCCTTTTCATCCATGGTTTTCCATGGGCTCTTAGTTACTTTCTTAGATCACTTGCTTTGGTATGTTTGAAATGGTGTTTGGTGTGATTTTGAAAGTATTTTGCAAATGAGGCCATTTGTTTAGGCAATCTTTGTAATGATTCTCGTTCGTAAGAATGTATACAAAGATGTTTGTCTTTTGAAAATGTTTTCAATGTTTGTAAGATGTTTTTAAAGTGTGTGTGTTTGTTTCAAGAATAGCAAGGATTGTTTGTTTGAAATGGAGCAAGCAACTAGAAGCTATCTACCTACTCAAATGTCTTTCCTATGCATTTTCTATTCCTTTGACATTGTTGATTTACCATTGATTTGGTAAAAAACCCTATCTTTGGATGTAAACGGGACGGGTGTGGGTCATTGTATAACCATGATAGCAATGTTGCAAAGTACCTTAGCATTTTTGAGGGACCAAGATCATTTTGTAAAGGAAACTTCTGAATAGCGTCATCGAGGGACTATGATCTTATATTTGTTTTGTTTTGCCAAGATACTTCGCATGCATAAGATGACCATTTTATTTTAGGCAACCAAGTGGAGAAACCCTAAGGATTGTTATTTGCATACGTTTTGTCTTTGATTAGGATTGTCTATTTTTTTGTTTTTATCTTGCCATACATTTACTATTTTACTAGCAAGCATACAAAAGTAATAAAACGCAAAAGATAAAATCCTACATTATTACAACCATATTGAATAGCATAAAAATATAAAGGCAAAAATAAAATAAAATCAAGAAAAAAGGGTCTTTCGATTCAGGCAGAAAACCCTTCGATTCTGCGTATTTTTGCTTCCTTCGATTTGGAGTCTGGAAACAGTGGAGTCATGCCCTTCGATTTGCCTTTCTGTCTCCTTCGACTGGGGGTTGGAGTCAGTAAGGTTTTGGCTTTTCCACAGGCTCCTTGCTGACTCATTATAAGCATATTAGGCCCTCAGATTATGATTCGAAAGGCTTGTGCATCTAGCCAATCGAAGGGTATAATAAACCTGTCTTAAGTTCTTAAAATGCAACATCCAAACATAACTACAGTCCAGGGGTTAACACAAAAACAAATGGGTCTCAAGGTCCAAAGTATAACTAATTAAGGTTGAGTTTTCAGCATATGGGCATTCAGAATCGAATGTTGAAACATGGTCTAGAAATATCTACATTTTTATTTATTGGCATGTGCATATGATGTTAAATGAAAGAGTTCCAAGTTTAGAGAGAACTTACCTCTTGAAGTGTTTAGTCGAAAGAGCTGTAGGTGACTTTTTCGATGGTGGAGGGAGCTTCGCTGGGATCTTCCTGAAGCTAGTTCTATTATTGTTTGGTTTGGGCAGTCACTTAATTGAAAGAGAGTATATGATGGTGATGCATGAATCGAAGGTTGCTACAGTCTAGAGGAAGTAAATCGAAAGGTACACTACTAAGGCTTTTTATAAAAAAAATCTTAGAGTTTTGAAGGTTTGAGAATGTTGGAGAGTTTGAGAATATGGGAGAGTTTTAGTGTTTGAGGATTTTTTTATGATTTTTCTCTCTAGCAAAAATCTGGACCCTTTCTTTGTTAATGGTTCCTCTATTTATAGAGAAAAGGTTTAGGAAGTTTAAACAAAGATGTGGCTTGGCTGAAACGTGAATATTAAGCTATGTCAGATTTTCAAAGATCCCAAGGTGAAGTACTGAAGTTGTTGGTTAAAAGGGGCTGACTTCCCTGACTTATGGTGAAGTACAAACAGGATTTAAGCAAAGCATGGGCTTGGGACAAGATTTGTACTTAGCAAGTTCACTTTCATGCAAAAAACTTTTGGATAAAGTCTTAATCACCTGGACAATAGCTTAATCCAAAATGTAAGCAATTAATTATGGAGTGAAATACAAGCATTAAGGCTTGTAAAGTAAGATCACGTAGCAGGGTCCACAGATTTGATCAGTTGTCCTTTCAAAATCCTATTTTCCACTTGTGTCGAAGAGTTCTAGAAATGTACTAAAGAAGACTGCATCGATAGATTCAGAGTTGGGTTTGAAAGATGCTGATTCAAAGGGAACCAAAACTCCAATTGAAGCTTTTGTGTGAAGGTGGATCATGTCCAATCGAAAGCTTGCATGCCGGGGGTTACATGTGGTCAAACGAAGAGTGTATGTAGGAGGACAAAATGTTCATATTCGAAAGAGGAAAATAGGGAATAAAAAGTGCAAATAGAAGGATGTTAAAAGAGAGCCTTTTGCCTTGGAAATGAAATAGATTACAAGAGGCTTTTTTCCTTGTGAATCCAAACCAAAATGTGCCAGAGGCTCATGCCCAGTCATAGGACGCAAGCCAAGCTTGTATCGAAAGAGGCCAAAAGGCTAATCGAAGGAGCTGAAATGAAGAACACTTGTATTTCTCCAAATTTTGTCAAAATAATGTTTTTATCTGTTTTCCCCCTTTTTGACAGTTTCCTCTTAATTTTGGTACTGGAAAATTCCAAAGTACTTGTGCAAGCTTGATCCTTGAGAAACCTTGTGAGAAAGGCCTTGAAGAATGAGAGGGCACATTTTGGGGTACAATAGCTGCCCCTGTTCAATCTTCTTAGACCTGAAGAGTTAGATTGGCAAGCTTTGCCATTTGTGACTCGAAGGTGAAAGATGATTGGACACTAGAGTGCCCATAAATTTGCACTCGACAATGTGTAGTTGAGGGAATGGGCTTAAATATTCCATTTGGATAAGTTATAGAGTCTTGTTGGAGATGGGCTTGTAGATGCCATCCAAGAATGTTTGTTGAATTGTAAGTTGTAAGTCAAAAGAACAAGTATCAGAATGGTGTCCGTGTTTGGCACGTATCTGAGCTGTATCTGGAGACTGAATTTGTATGAGCGACAGAATAGCATCCGTGTCTGGAGCGTATCCATACTGTATCTGAACTTGAAATCTGAATGAGTACCAGAATGGCATCTGTGGCGAGCGTATCTGTACTGTATCTGAATAGATGAAATCTGAATGAGTAACAGAATGGCAACCGTGGCGAGCGTATCTATACTGTATCTGAAGGTTGAAGTTGAATGAGTATCAGGATGGTATCCGTATCTAGAGCGTATCTGAACTGTATCTTGAAGTATGAATCTGAATGAGTATCAGAATGACATCCGTGTCTGGAGCGTATCTGTGCTGTATCTGAATCTGAATGAGTATCAGAATGGCATCCGTGTCTGGAGCGTATCCGTACCGTATCTTGAAAGTTGAATCTGAATGAGTATCAGGATGGCATCCATATCTCATGCATATCTGAACTGTATCTGAAAGCTGAAATCTGAATGAGTAACAGAATGGCATCCGTGTCTGGAGCGTATCCGTACTGTATCTTAAATATGAATGAGTATCAGAATGGCATCCGTGTTTGGAGCGTATCTGTACTGTATCTTGAATCTGAATAAGTAAAAGAATGGCATCCGCGTCTGGAGCGTATCTATGCTGTATCATGATTGCATATTGTTAATGGTAGCCGTTAATCTTATCCTGAAAAGGGTAAAATGTTAGCTGGAACACGGAATTATATTGCATGAAATATATGATGCAATGTATGTGTTTTATCAATGTTTATGATATATGGATGTAATGTATGCGCATGTAAGCTGATTTGCTGTATTGCTGAGGAAAATAAATCCTTGACTGCTGCTGAGGATATGTGGATTCTTCATATCTTGAAATTGAAGTATTGACAAAATCCTATTGTGAGAGCAATGCCGTATACTGCTTGAGTAATCTGCTTGGGGAATCCAGAGAATTTTGATGACTTCTACTGGGGATTTAACAATGGGAATCCTCGTTCTGTTGGGGGACAATGAAAACTCTGTGGGGAAAAAGCTTATTCCTATTTGGAAAAAGTTCAGGAGTTTTGGTCACCTGCCGCTCTACTGGGGAATTATCCTAGGTTAGGGAAAAATGGAAGTTAGCTGTTATCCGGTTGGTTTTCAGGCTTCACGACAACTTGCTGGGGAATTTGGAGAAACTGGATGGTTTCTAACGAGGATTAATAGTTTTGAAGTTTCAGCTTCGCTGGGGATTTTAATGACGTACTGAAGGGATTGCTCATGGAATAGCCTAGAGACATTTTCCTATTCTTTCAACCTGTCAGTAATTGTTCCTTTTCATTTTGTTTTATTTGTAAACAGTAATTATGTTCAAATGCATATGTTCATTAATGAATCATTGGACGTTTTTGCAAATAAAACACAAGTGTAAAAGAAAAGGAAAAATAGTTTTCTGTACTTTAAAGAGATATCTTTGTATTCACTTTGAATAAGTATTTTGTACAAAGGAGACAAACATCCTAGTAAGAGGATGGTGTCATGAAAATAAGAAAAATTTATACAAAGAAAGATAGCTATGTGTGATAATCCCATGGGGTTCCCATTCTGCTATAGCTTCCGTATCTTTTAATATCTTATCTATCCGTTGCTTCGTCCGAAGATGATTGAATTGATCAGAAGCTCTGAGTTTATCAGTGAAGAGATTGTTCTCAAAGTGATCTGACGAGACATAGTCATACACTTTAATTCCCTAAATTTTTCTTGGACTGCCCTTTCGGGTTTTTAATCCACCGGGAAACCCTTTTTTTCCCAAGTCTCCCTTCCGGGTTTTCAACTTGCCGGGTGTACAGATTTTTTTATATTTTATCCCTAATTTTTGCCCGAACCTTTTGGTTCGTCGGGATGCCCTTGTGTTGCCTAGGTGTGTCAACCTAGCGGGTCTCTTATGCGTAGTATCTTTTGACTATGTCTGCGTTCGCAGGGTGTGGCAAATCGTTGCCGCCCATGGTGGTTAAGATCATTGCCCCACCAGAAAAGATGTTCTTGATTAAAAATGGTCCTTCATAGGTAGGAGTCCATTTTCCCCTGGGATCACTTTGTGGTAAGATGATGCGCTTAATCACTAGATCTCCAACTTGATATAATTGGCGTCGGACTTTCTTGTTGAAAGCATTGATCATCCATTTTTTATACTTCTGACCATGGCAAACAGCAGTAAGTCTCTTTTCATCAATTAAGTTCAGTTGATCAAGCCGGGTCTGGATCCAATCGTCCTCACTCAAACCTGCATCCTTCATAATTCTCAAGAAGGGGGATTTGAACCTCGATAGGCAAGACAACCTCCATGCCATAAACCAAAGAATAGGGTGTTACCCCAGTTGATGTGCGAGCCGTGGTATGGTACCCGTGGAGAGAGAAAAAGGCAGCATTTCATGCCAGTCCTTGTAGGTGACTATCATTTTCTGTATGATCTTTTTAATGTTTTTATTTGAAGCTTCGACTGCACCATTCATCTTTGGCCGATAGGGGGATGAATTGTGATGTTGAATCTTGAACTACTCGCACAAGGCGGTGATCATAGTATTGTTAAGGTTTGTACTATTATCAGTGATGATCCTTTCCGGGATACCGTACCGGCAAATAAGATTCTGCTTGATGAAGCGGGCAATAACATTCTTAGTAACGAATGCGAAGGAAGCTGCTTCGACCCACTTTGTGAAATAGTCAATGGCCACTAGAATGAAGCAGTGTCCATTGGAGGCTGTAGGCTTGATCTCCCCAATCATATTAATTCCCCACATAGCGAAGGGCCAAGAAGCTGTTCAGACATTTTGAGGAACCGGAGGCACGTGTACCTTGTCTGCATAGATTTGACACTTATGACAGGTCCGAGAGTGTTGATAGCAGTCTGCTTCCATGGTAGACCAATAGTAGCCTGCCCGTAGAATTTTCTTCACCATTGTATGCCCACTGGAGTGAGTGCCAAAGGTACCTTCATGTAATTCAGCCATGATCTTTTCAACTTCAATCTTATCCACACATCGGAGCAGAATAGAATCATGATTACGTTTGTACAGGATGTCATTACTTAGGAAGAACTTAGCGAAGAATCTCCTTAGGAACTTTTTATCATTGATTGAAGCTCCTCCTGGATATTCTTGAGCCTCAAGATACCTTTTGACTTCATGAAACCAAGGCTGGTCCACTACTTCTTCAATATTAATCTCGTGACAGTGTGCTGGTTCGTCCATTCGTTCAATGGTGATCCGGGGAGCCTCGTTATCCCAATTAAGTTTAAACATAGATGACATTGTGGCTTGAGCATCTGCTAGCTAATTTTCTTCTCGCGGGAAATGCTCGAAGGTAATCTGCTCAAAATGTGGTAGCAATGTTAAAACATGTTCTTTGGAAGGGATAAGGTTTGGGTACTTAGTGTCCCATTCTCCTTTGATCTGACTGATGACCAAAGCTGAATCTCCAAACACATCTAAAGATTTGATTCCCAAGTCTATGGCAGCCTTGAGACCAAAGATGCATGCTTCGTATTCCGCCATGTTGTTCGTACAATTGAAGCAAAGTCTGGCAGTAAAGGGAGTATGGCACCCTTCCGGAGATATGAGTACCGCGCCGATACCATTAATAAGTGCATTGGATGCCCCATCAAAGAATAGGGTCCATCGAGATCCTTGTCCAGGTCCATCATATGGTCTGATTTCTTCACAGTTGTCTAATGTCATGATGTCTTCGTCCGGGAATTCAAACTTCATGGACTGATAATCTTCTACAGCTTGATGAGCAAGATGATCAGCTAGCACACTGCATTTTATAGCTTTTTGGGTAGTGTATTGTATGTCATATTCTGTTAGGATCATCTGCCATCTAGCTATCCTCTCAGACAGAGCAGGCTTCTGAAAGATGTACTTTATTGGGTCCATCTTAGATATCAGCAAAGTGGTATGAGTCAACATATACTGTCTTAGCCGGCGAGCAGCCCATACCAGAGCGCAACAAGTTTTCTCGAGCAGTGAATATCTGGTTTCACAGTCGGTAAACTTTTTGCTCAGGTAGTAAATAGCGTGCTCTTTTCGGCTAAACTTGTCATGCTGCCCCAATACGCACCCCATTGAGTTCTCTAAAATGGTCAGATACATGATCAGTGGTCTTCCCTCGACTGGTGGCATCAAGGCAGGAGGTTCTTGTAAATACTCTTTGATTTTGTCAAAAGCAATCTGGCATTCATCATTCCATCTGACTACTTGATCTTTCTTCAAAAGTTTGAAGATTGGTTCACAAGTAGATTTTAGGTGAGAAATGAATCTGGAAATATAGTTCAGGCATCCCAAGAATCCTCTGACTTCCTTCTCAGCACGAGGAGCAGGCATTTCTTGTATCGCTTTGACCTTGGCAGGATCAACCTCGATGCCTTTGTTGCTGACAATGAAACCTAAGAGTTTACCGGACCGGACTCCGAATGTGCACTTGTTTGGATTCAACCTTAGTTTGTACTCTTTCAATCTCACAAACAGCTTTTGCAGGTGATCAAGGTGCTCCTCTTCAGTTTGTGATCGGGCTATCATGTCATCTACGTAGACCTCTATCTCATGATGTATCATATCATGAAACAAAGCTACCATGGCACGTTGATAGGTTTCCCCGACATTCTTCAGTCCGAATGGCATCACTTTGTAGCAGAACGTGCCCCACTGTGTGACAAATGTAGTTTTCTCCATGTACTCAAGTGCCATTTTGATCTGGTTATAACCTGAGAATCCATCCATGAAGGAAAACACTTTGTGTTGGGCCGTGTTATCAACCAGGATGTCGATGTGCGGAAGTGGAAAATCATCTTTAGGACTGGCCCTGTTTAAATCTCTATAATCCACACACATCCGTACTTTACCGTCCTTTTTAGGCACGGGAACAATGTTAGCAACCCATTGAGGATAAGAAGTAACAACCAGAAATCTAGCATTGAACTATTTCATAACTTCTGCTTTGATCTTCTCTGACATGTCAAGTCTCATGCGGTAGACTTTTTGCTTCACTGGTGGACAATCTTCTCTTGTGGGTAGACGATTTACCACGATGTCTATATCGAGTCCCGACATATCTTCATATGACCAGGAAAAGATCTCAACATAGTCATGCAATAGCTGAATTAGGCACTCCTTGACACTCTTCTCTAGATTGGCACCCACTTTGATTTCCTTTTTATCCTCCTCGGTACCCAAATTTATTGTATCCAACAGCTCCTCATGAGGCTGAATAACTCTTTCCTCTTGTTGTAGTAGTCTGGCCAATTCCCCTGGCACCTCACAATCTTCCTCACCTTCGTATTCGGCTTGGTAGATCAGATCTTCAGAGTCACTGAAGGCTATAGCAGTATCGTTACCCATGCGATCCGGAATGGAGGGGTACCTGCATTTGTGAGTGTGGGTGTGTGTAAGGGTATAAACATCTTTAAACAATAGAATGTAAAAGAAAGACAATGAGCACAAAAGGTTTATATGTGAAAAAGCGTCCATGATTCATTGAATGTCATATGAAGATGAAATAAAAACCCTTACAAATGGACCATTGTGCCTCGGATAAGACACAAGGTTTTTAAAGTTCGAATTGTTTGTGAATATTACAAGTCCAACAGAAATGTAAAAGACAAATTACTGCGAGATGAAAGTTATTGGGACAAAGTCTCTGGCTTCCCAGTTGTGAAGTCCTCCACCGACAGTAGGAAATATCCAATCTTCCAAGCTGCCATCTTCTTCAACATCTTCCACTGTTTTGACCTCTTGGTTGCTGATCTTCACAGGTGGCCCTCCGGAACGGGTACGGTGCACAACCTTCTGAGAAGTTGAAGTAAACCCCAAGCCAAACTTGTCTGATTTATACAGGATGTCTGGA
This sequence comes from Vicia faba, assembly GCA_948472305.1. Lineage (NCBI taxonomy): Eukaryota > Viridiplantae > Streptophyta > Magnoliopsida > Fabales > Fabaceae > Vicia > Vicia faba. Next base: position 1,139,962,400 of record OX451738.1, read on the forward strand.
AGCTGCCCCCAGATGGTGCATCCACCCTCCTCTATTACTGCCTTTGCGTCTTTTAGAGATGACATCCGAAGTGGAGGTCTTGTGATCTTAGGAATCGAGGATACCGCCTTGGTTGCCGTTACTTCTTGAGAGACTTCTTCAAAATGTTGGAAAGGGGTTTCAATGAACTCGCCATCCAACTCCACATATCAGAAGGAATTTAGATGACTAATCATGTACTTCTCTTCTCCATGGACATTTATGATCTTTCCTTGGACCGGGTACTTCAGTATCTGGTGTAGTGTGGAAGTGACAGCACCAGCATTATGAAACCAGGGGCGTCCTAACAGACAGGAATAAGAAGGACGGATGTCCATCACATAGAAGGTTGAGTTGAAAGTCTGAGTTCCCACCTTTATCGGGATGTCCACCTCCCCATGGACCATCCTCTTCGAGCCATCAAATGCTCTCACCACTATGTTACTGGGTTTTAAAGTCAGCCCTTCACAATCCAATCTATCAAGGGCTTTCTTTGGTAAGACGTTTAAAGATGATCCCGTGTCCACCAAGACATGGGCCAGAGTCATTCCTCTACACTTCACAGAGACATGCAAAGCCTCGTTGTGTTTTCTCCCTCTGGGTGTCAAATCAGCATCGGAGAAGCCCAAGCCATTATCAGCTGTCAAACTGGTCTCACAATCCTGGAATTTGTCAGTAGACGTCTCTTGTGGCACATGGGCTGTCTTCAAAAATTTTACCAGAGCTTTTGCATGTGCCTCAGAGCACAACAACAATGCTAGCATGGAGATCTTAGAAGGGGTTTGTCCCAACTGTTCAACCACATCATAATCACTCTTCTTTATTATCCTCAGGATTTCTTCCATTTCCTTCTTAGATGTTTCGGGGATAGCTAGTGATTGAGCCTATGTCCGGACAGGCTCTTCTTGAATGCTTTTTCCTTTATTCTCAACAGTGGAAGTATTGGTAGGGATAAGGATTATATCGTCTTTGTCAGTAGGTACGCTTGTAGGTATAATCACTGGTATAGAGGTAATCTTCAGAATGGCCACGGGTCCAAAAAATGCCTTTGGAGGGGAAATCTCTGGAGAGAAGATTCTACCACTGCGGGTAATCTTGCTAGTTCCGGCAATATTGCTAATGTCAGAATTTTCTTCTTCGGAGATTTCTTCTTCGCCAGTCAGTTCATCTTGTTTGATACAATGGTAGTAGATTTCTCCACCATAATTCCATGGTACTGTTTTATCTGACTTGTACGGGACCGGCCCGAGCATTGTAATCTTAAGTGGAGTAGTCTTTGGAGCAGGTGTAATCCTAACGGGTCTTTTAGGGGCTCTGGAAGGATTGGCGGAGATGGTTATAATTAAAACTTCTTTAACAGGAACGGGTAGAATGGGAGCATTCTCAAACATAATTTCTTGGTTATCAATTAGGTGTTGGATACCTTGCTTCAACAGAGGGAAATCAAATGATGAGGATAGGCAAACAGGGCAGTTTTTGTCACAACCTGGGAATATACCAGCTTTCAACAAATTCAACTTAATGATCGGGAGCGGAGTCAACAGTTCATCCACGGTGGCAACAAATAAATCCTCCTCGACAACATTGGCATTGTGACCATGCCTAGGCATCGGAGCGGAAATAACATTTGGTTTCTCAGACGCATCGAACTCAACTTCCTTCGCATCTATTAGGTCTTGAATTTTGTTCTTCAGAGCCCAACAATTGTTAGTGTCGTGCCCTGGACTTTCAGAATGATATGCGCATCTGGCATTTGGATGATAATGAGGGGATACAGTATAAGGATTCTTTGGGGCCTCCTTTAAAGTTTCCAGATTCAATTTTAGGAGATATGGTAAAACCTGGGCCAGAGTCATGTTAATCCTGGTGAATTGCCGGACTGGTCTTTCCACCCTTGGCTGGTTATTTCTGGGCTGGTCAGGTGCGGGATTTGGGATAACAACGGCCTTCACCGTTGGTTGGCATTCAGTTCTTCCCTGATTCCTCTGTGAATAAACAGCAGACACCTTCTTTTTCCCAGTGAAGGGTTTTTTCACAGATGTAGAGGCAGACAAATCTTTTTGAATCTTCCCATTTCTTATACCAGCTTCTACCCTTTCGCCGGTTAAAATCAATTCAGTAAACCTTGCAGAGGAACTTCCAATCAGATGATTGAAGAAAGGGCCCGATAGAGTTCCCAATAACATGTCCACTAACTCCCTTTCAGATAGAGGGGGTTGCACTCTTCCGGCCAGATCTCTCCACTTTTGCGCGTAATCTTTGAAGCCCTCATTGGAAACCATAGCCATACTCTAAAGTTGAGTACGGGTAGGCGCCAAATCAGCGTTATACTGGTATTGTTTAGAGAAAGCTGCGGCTAGGTCTTCCCAATTGTGGACGTCGACCCTTTCTAATTGGTAAAACCAATCAAGTTGCGTTCCTGATAAACTGTCTTGGAAGAAATGGACCCACAAGTCTTTGTCGGCAGAGTGCGGCTGAATCTTTCTGACATATGATCGGAGGTGAATTTTAGGACAAGACACCCCATCATATTTCGCAAATAATGGCACTTTAAACTTTGGTGGGATCATAGTTCCTGACACTAACCCCAATTCCTCAAAATCTAGCCCCGGTACTCTCTGTATTTCCATAGCGGTTAAACGCTCTTCCAGGTGTCTGTACTTATCATCAGCCGGAGAGTATTGTTGTTCAGAGTAGTTCTCCTCTTCCTCCTCTTCTTCAGAGTCTGACGGAACTTCCGTTTCTTTTCCTTTTCTTTCCCCTTCATCAGATGTTGTTGGAAAATCTAAGGTCCTTCTAGCTTGTCCCTGAAACCTTCTGCCCATGATTACCACACCAGCTGACTTCTTCTTCTTTTTCTCCTTTTCTTTTTCTAGCAGAGTCTTCATCTCCTCTTGCCCCTTGGCTAAGGTCATGAGTAACTGTTGAAATTGTGTGTTTTGAGCTTGAAGGTCTTTGACCATCTGTTCGAGACCCATCTTACTGAAATAAACAGTAGAGAGATGAGGAAACTTGTTGCAAAGACCTGTTTATGTTTATGATGAATGATATGTATTCATGCAATGCTTTCAAGGATTTAAAAATTCAAATTTTTTTCAATCAAAAAAGAAACACACGTTATATTAATAAGATAGAATTTGAGTACATTAATGCCCCTTGGGCAAAATAATACAAAATTCTAAGATAAAAAGACATTGCGCATCCTCTTTGGTGCAATGTAGGTATTTAGAGTCTGCTCTTCATGAAGTAGCCGAGTGAGTTCCAAAACCTTCTTCTCACTTGCGTAGAATTGGGCTTCGAAAGTATCGTGCTCTCCCTTGAGCTGTATCCAATCCCTTTGTAGGTCTTCGAGTGATGTAGGCATGTCAGGATGTAGGATAGTGTATGGAACTTCTCCCTCCTTATCAAGCTCAATAATTACTGGGAGAATGGAAGGATAAGGCATCATAAGACTTTGAGCGCGGGTTCGTACCCACTTGAGGTAAGGCTCAAGAGGGATGGAATTCTTGTGTCCCAAATTCTTGCTATCCACCTTGTTTAGCATCCTCTAAGCTCGGATGAATCTCTGGCGAAGTCCTTGATCGTCGTTCTCGTAGTCGAAAACCAAGCCTTGAATCAGCATATCATGTGAGCCATCCCTTCGGGCATAACCAAACTGTCTTAGAGCCAAGCATGGGTTGTAGGTGATGCCTCCCCTAATGCCAAGTAGAGGGACATTATGGAATTCCCCACAACGGTCAACAATGATAACATTCTCTTTGGATTGAGAGCACCAATGAATATTCAAATGTTTGAGTGTCATTAACCTTTGTGACCACCTCAAACCTTGCTCATTATTTAAGATTGATTGGGGAAGATGAGAAATAAACCATCTTTCCAGGAGAGGAGTGCAACACATAAGAACACCTCTTTTCCTTATTGTACGAGTGTGAAAAGAGTGTAAGATATCCCCAAGCAATGTAGGCACCGGGTTGCGAGACATGAAGATTTTGACAGCGTTCACATCTATGAGTTGGTCAGGATTGGGGAACAAGACCATCCCATAGATAAGAAGAGCCAAAATCTCCTAAAATGCTTGCAAGTCTATGGAATTCCAACAACTTTGGGCTTTCTCAAACAGAAACTTTGCCAAGAAGCCTTTAACACCACTTCTAGTTTCCCAATGAGTTGTGACATCAGATGAGTGCAAGTGCAGGGCTTGAGCAATCTCTTCTGGCTTTGGATCTCTTTCCGTACCGTTGAAATGTAGTTGATTGAGAATAGGAATCCTTAAAAGTTGAGAGAATTCTTCCAAAGTAGGCACAAGCTGATAGTCAGGAAATGTGAAGCAATGATGCAAAGGGTCAAAGAACTGGAAGAGAACCTTCATCATATCCTCCTCTGTGTTGGAGGTGACCAAGTTGAGTAGACGACCATGTCTCTCGGTGAATGGAGAGTTCTCAGGGATCCTTGAATCTAGCTCCTTGAGTTGTGAAGGAATTCTTACAAGGTTGATTTGGATAGTTTTCCTGCGAAGTTAATCCATATCCTACAAAACAAGAACAAAGATGAACCTCCAAAATCCTTGAAATGGTTAGTGAATGCATATGATGTTCATGATGTCCATGATGTTATGTACAAGCATGCATATACAAACAAATCAAACAAGTTCTTAGTTTAGGCTTGCATGGGGTTTCATAGGTAAGTACCCTCTTGAAGTTTAGCTGGCTCAACCTGTCCTAACAATAGTAACCGGGTTCTAAGGAGCTCAATATCACTGGATTGTTTCCTTGGTCATTGTTTCAGCTCAAGCCTCTTTAATGGCGACCGAAATATCCCAAGAAACCAACCCTCAATGAGTGTAGTATCGAGTATCTACCAACTTCGGACTACACCAAAGTCGGTCATCTCACTACATCCTAAAAGGCCAAGTTGGTCAAGTAAAGGGATCTAGAAGTTCATTAGTGCTTCATGACATCACTCAGCGGCCCCGTATTCTCTTTGATTGACTCAAAGGCTACCGATACCCACAAATATTTCACACTAACATAGATATTGCTTAGACCATGTCGGTATACCCCGCACAGTTTCCACAATGTATTGCTATTTACCTATAATGTTTCCTAAATTCGGGTGGAGGATTTAAACCCAAACAAAGAACCATAATTGTAAAGCAAACAAGTCAAACAAGGTAAGCAAATAAATGTGATCTAAACCCTAAGGTAACCCCACTTTTATAATATTCCCAGCAGAGTCGCCAGTTCTGTGATGCGGTGGGAGAACTGACTTGAGGTTTTGCGTTTGTGTTTGCAAATGTTGCGGTTTAGCAAGAGTCGCCACCGACTTTTCTTTTATCCAAAAGGAAAGGTGAAAAAGCACAGGAAAGACCTTTGAGATGTTTTCTTGAGTTAGGGGGGTAGATTATGAAAATGGAAGGTATTAGCATCCTTTTCATCCATGGTTTTCCATGGGCTCTTAGTTACTTGCTTAGATCACTTGCTTTGGTTTGTTCGAAATGGTATTTGGTGTAATTTTGAAAGTCTTTTGTAAAAGAGGCCATTTGTTTAGGCAATCTTTGTAATGATTCTCGTTCTTAAGAATGTATACAAAGATGTTTGTCTTTTGAAAATGTTTTCAATATTTGTAAGATGTTTTTGAAATGTGTGTGTTTGTTTCGAGAATAGCAAGGATTTTTTGTTTGAAATGGAGCAAGCAACTAGAAGCTATCTACCTACTCAAATGTCTTTCATATGCATTTTCTATTCCTTTGACATTGTTGATTTACCACTGATTTGGTAAACAACCCTATCTTTGGATGTAAACGGGACGAGTGTGGGTCATCGTATAACCATGATAGCAATGTTGCAAAGTACCTTAGCATTTTTGAGGGACCAAGATCATTTTGTAAAGGCAACTTTTGAATAGCGTCATCGAGGGACTATGATCTTATATTTGTTTTGTTTTGCCAAGATACTTCGCATGCATAACATGGCCATTTTATTTTAGGAAACCAAGTGGAGAAACCCTAAGGATGCTTGTGTGCAAGTGTGTTATTTGCATACATTTTGTCTTTGATTAGGATTGTCTATTTTGTTGTTTTTAGCTTGCCATACATTTCCTATTTTACTAGCAAGCATACAAAAGTAATAAAATGCAAAAATATAAAATCCTACATTATTACAACCATATTGAATAGCATAAAAATATAAAGGCAAAAATAAAATAAAAGCAAGAAAAAAGGGTCTTTCGATTCAGGCAGAAAACCCTTCGATTCTGCGTATTTTGGCTTCCTTCGATTTGGAGTCTGGAAACAGTGGAGTCATGCCCTTCGATTTGCCTTTCTGTCTCCTTCGATCGGGGGTTGGAGTCAGTAAGGTTATGGCTTTTCCACATGCTCCTTGCTGACTCATTATAAGCATATTAGGCCCTCAGATTGTGATTCGAAAGGCTTGTGCAGCTAGCCAATCGAAGGGTATAACAAACCTATCTTAAGTTCTTAAAATGCAACATCCAAACATAACTACAGTCCAGGGGTTAGCACAAAAACAAATGGGTCTCAAGGTCCAAAGTATAACTAATTAAGGTTGAGTTTTCAGCATATGGGCAGTCAGAATCGAATGTTGAAACATGGTCTAGAAATATCTACATTTTTCTTTATTGGCATGTGCATATGATGTTAAAATGAAAGAGTTCCAAGTTTAGAGAGAACTTACCTCTTGAAGTGTTTAGTCGAAAGAGCTGTAGGTGACTTTTTCGATGGTGGAAGGAGCTTCGCTGGGATCTTCCTGAAGCTAGTTCTGTTACTGTTTGGTTTGGGAAGTCACTGAATCGAAAGAGAGTATATGATAGTGATGCGTGAATCGAAGGTTGCTACAGTCTAGAGGAAGTAAATTGAAAGGTACACTACTGAGGCTTTTTATAAAAAAATCTTAGAGTTTTGAAGGTTTGAGAATTTTGGAGAGTTTGAGAATATGGGAGTTTGAGAATATGGGAGAGTTTTAGTGTTTGAGGATTTTTTTATGATTTTTCTCTCTAGCAAAAATCTGGACCCTTTCTTTGTCAATGGTTCCTCTATTTATAGAGAAAAGGTTTGGGAAGTTTAAACAAAGATGTGGCTTGGCTGAAACGTGAGTATTAAGCTATGTCAGATTTTCAAAGATCCCAAGGTGAAGTACTGAAGTTGTTGGTTAAAAGGGGCTGACTTCCCTGACTTATGGTGAAGTAAAAACAGGATTTAAGCAAAGCATGGGCTTGGGACATGATTTGTACTTAGCAAGTTCACTTTCATGCAAAAAACTTATGGACAAAGGCTTAATCACCTGGATAATAGCTTAATCCAAAATGTAAGCAATTAATTATGGAGTGTGTAGCGATAAAAAATGTAGCGGGGTAAATCGGAGATCGAATTATTGATTAATTCGTCTCACAAAAGCAAGAGTCGCCACCGCGCTTTATTGTTTCCAAAGGAAAAGGGAAAAGAGCGAAATAAAACCCTAAATATGCAATGTAAATAAAAATACAAATACAAAGCGTTTTTGAAAAGAGATCTTATGGTTCGGGGGTTGGTTATACAATGGGAAGGTACTAGCACCCAATGCATCTATAGTACTCTATAGGAACCTTTTGAAATATCTGTTTTGTTTAAAATTGATCGCTTGATTGAAAATAAATCGTTTTTGGCCGAAAAAGGGATACGGACGGGTTTTTGAAGATACGACGACCTAATGTCGAAGTTTTGGCTTAAAAGGTATAAGTCTTGAAAATGTTGAAATTTTGAAGTAATGTGAATGTTTGAGGAAAATTAACCTAAGTTTTTAATGAATGAGAGTATTCGCTCAATCATTTTTGAGGACATGAAGTCAACAAAAAATTAGACAATTCCCTTTGGATTGACGCAAACAGAATAATCAAGTAAATGCGAGATATTTAAACAGAAAATGATACACAACAATTAAATGTGAACATGCATTTTATATGATTTTTGTTTAATATGCGAAAAGAAAAAAAGTTTTAATTGGTTTTCATTTTTTACGCATTTTTAATAATAAAAGGTAACGAGAATTAATAGAAATATTTTTTAAAGTTTTATATGTTCTATTTTTTATGTTTTTATTATATTGATATTTAATCAAAAATGAGGGGAATAAAATAAAATGTTTTTTTTTAGTCTTCATTTTCATATGTTTTTTAGAAATATTAAATATTAGTCAAATTAAATAAAACTTATAAATCAAAAATCTAATTAAAATAAGGGAGACTAAAATTTAATAAACTTAAATAATATTTGGGTAAAGTGTCAAAATTATCTATTAAAAAAAAAAATGTGTATTCCTAAGAAAAATTAACTAATCTAAATTAATTAAGTTAAGAAAATGAAATAAAATGAACTAAAGAGTAAATAAATATGGGGTGGATAACATTATCAATGGGCTTTAGTGTAAGAAAAGTATTGGATTGGGTGGGGGGAAATGGAGCGGTTGGGTCGTGGGTTAAAGGGGGTCCAAGGGATTAAATTGAGATTAGGGTTATGTTGTTTGATAAAGGGATTTAGGGTTTGGTTTAAGGCAGAACGACGCCTCTTCACGATCTTCATCTTTCTCTCGCGCAGCTTCTTTGCTTCTTCGCCTCCAACGCCGATGTTTCCATGTCCGGCCACCCACACCAAGTCTCTCTCTTCCCTCCATCGTTGACGCGGCGGCTTCAAGCGGAGACGGTAATGACCAAAACGCTTTCGTTACTGTTAATGCTGATTAGCGTATAAACCTTACAAATCCGTTGTTGATTTTACAATTTTCTTAGTTGACTCTGAGGTTCTTAGTTGATTCTGACTAGTTCTCCATTTTTACTTTCCATGTTGATTTGAATGGCATTTTTAAGGAATGAGAAAGGAAGAAGGCGTTACCTAGATGGAGAAGGAGGAGGGCTTGGGGTGATGGAGGCCGGACAGCAGGGAGGCAACGGGCACACGCGGTGGTGAACGGTATTTGACTTCCTTCCTTTTGCTTGAATGCTACTGTGTTTGCTTGTTGCCCAGTGATGTGTACACTGAGGGCTTCACCGTTTTGCCTTGAAATGTTGTTTTGGATACGCTGTGGAATTGGATGATAACTCTCTCTTCTTCTTGAATACTGTTGTCTATGGTGGGTTTACGAAAATGGTATGGCTTGGACTTGTGAAAGGTTTTGTCAGGTTTTTGTGTGTAGGCCTTTACAGTAGGGATATCGTTTTTACAGGTATGAGGATTGAGCTATGTTTTATGGTTTTCCTTTTTTGACAGCATGATAAGGCATCGGTTGTTTATGATGATGGATGGTGTTGACAGTGGGATAGTGATATTGGCTATAGGGGGCTCAATCAGTTGGTAATGTTTTGTATGGTTTGGAAAATAGTTTTCCCAGTGATCATGCAGGTTTTGACATGGTGAACCGGTTTTCGGTTAGGTTGGACAGGGGTAAAGCTTTTACTGATGTGAGGCCATTGCAGGTTTTTGTTGATTTGGTGATGGCTATTTTGAATTGTTCCTACAGTTTTTTTGAAAATGGCTTGAGGTTATGAAAAAATGGTTTTTGGTTATGTGTTTTCTGATTTGTATATTTGGTTTTCTCTTATGCTGTTTTTTTGTGTATGTCCCTTTGTTTTCTCTTTGTTGTAATATAACAGTTCTCCTCTCTTCTCTTGCGCTACAGGCCAGGAACTTTGAAACAAATCTCTTGGGATCTCCCTGAGCATTCTGCACTACTGTCCACTCAGTTTGCCTTTATTCTTCTTCTATGCTTTTATTCTTACTGGCTATATTTCTTAGTTTGTTTTGTATATCTCTTTCTGCCTAAGCTAAGCCTGCAAATCCCACACTTCTCCCTCTCTTTTTCTCTCTCAGAATGGCTTTGACAAAAGTGTGATAAGCTGTCTATTTCTGAAAATGCAGTGGCTAGAAAATGATGAAAGAAAAAGGAAATTTTTTTTGCTTGCAAGAATAGTCAAAACTGCATATTGTTTTTTAAATCAAATATTGTCTGCTTCTTGATGTAGGCCACGTTAAAAGGCATGCTTGCATATGGTTACTACATATTTGCTTATGCTGTATGCTGTATGCTTTGAAATTATATTTGGGATTAAAACTAATGTGGTTAGCTTAAGTATGCAGTTTTTTTGGAAAACAATTTATGCATATGTTTTGAAATCCTTTTCTTTTTTTTGTGAACCGGGAGTAATCCCGTGATTTGCAAAAAAATAAAATAACTGATTCCGGCCATTACATTTAATGATGAACATTAAAATTTATTTTCTGCATTTAATTATTTATTTGGATTCTAATTCTTTTCTTTTAATTGTGCAGGTAAAATTAAATGGGCGGACACGCATTGGATTGGAAGCTTTAGAATTAAGATAGACTAGTTTATTTCATTTTAATTTCGACAATTCATTATTGTAATTTATTGCAATATATACAATATTTACAAAATAGCTTGTACCAAAAAAATGAATAAAAGAAACTATTTGTCTATCATTCTTCTTCTTTATTTATTTATCGTTTATTATTTTATCCAAACGAATAATAATTGAAAACAAATCTCCAATCACCTTCATTCAAAATAATAACAGATAAAAATTATCATTGACCAACTAATACCTTCGATTATTTAATCCATCATTCTCAACTAAACTATAATAATTAAAATAGGATTTCAATTGTTTAACCTAGAACGACGAACGATTAAACAGTCGTTATTGACCAATGAATTTCCTCAAATGCTTATTTATATTATTCATAACCTTTAAATTATAGAATAACTAAGAATAAATTCTAGTTACTTAAATTTAAAAATAATGAGTAAATAAATAAAACGTCCGCACAATTAATGCGCCTCTTCTCTGATGTTCATTTTATTATCCCTACATCTTTAAACTAAATAATAATCAAAAAAATGAATTTCAATTATTCAAGTTTTAGATAATAGATAATTAATAAACATCATTTTTGCACGAATCGATTAAATGATTCAATGTTCAGCATAAATAGCTCTTGGCCCGAAAAAGTCATGAAATTTAAAATCGATGGATCAAAACAAATGTAATGTAAAGATGCGGATAGGAGATAACGTCTTAGGTCAAAATTTGGGGTACAACAGAGTGAAATACAAGCATTAAGGCTTGTAAAGTAAGATCACGTAGCAGGGTCCACAGATTTGATCAGTTGTCCTTTCAAAATCCTATTTTCCACTTGTGTCGAAGAGTTCTAGAAATGTACTAAAGAAGATTGCGTCGAAGGATTCAGAGTTGGGTTTGAAAGATGCTGATTCAAAGGGAACCAAAACTCCAATCGAAGCTTTTGTGTGAAGGTGGCTCATGTCCAATCGAAAGCTTGCATGCTGGGGGTTACATGTGGTCAAACGAAAGAGTGTATGTAGGAGGACAAAATGTTCATATTCGAAAGAGGAAAATAGGGAATAAAAAGTGCAAATAGAAGGATGTTAAAAGAGAGCCTTTTGCCTTGGAAATGAAATAGATTACAAGAGGCTTTTTTCCTTGTGAATCAGAACCAAAATGTGCCAGAGGCCCATGCCCAGTCGAAGGACGCAAGCCAAGCTTGTATCGAAAGAGGCCAAAAGGCTAATCGAAGGAGTTGAAACGAAGAACACTTGTATTTCTCTAAATTTTGTCAAAATAATATTTTTATCTGTTTTCTCCGTTTTTGACAATTTCCTCTTAATTTTGGTACTGGAAAATTCCAAAGTATTTGTGCAAGCTTGAACCTTGAGAAACCTTGTGAGAAAGGCCTTGAAGAATGAGAGGGCAAATTTTGGGGTACAATATTCACCATCAGCAATGTCAAGATTCTCATGATGGTGAGGGGAAAAAGCTTCTAACAAAGGGGTATAGTCAGGTACACATTGTTGTTGACCGGAGATATTAACCTAAAGAAAGCAAGAAAAGGTTTTAGCCAAAACAAATTCAAGAAACAAAAAACAAAAGAAACTAGAAAACAACCAGCTAGTACATGTGTCGACATATTAAGATCGACAAACTCATCCTTAGCTGAATAATCAGTAGTGTCTCTCATTGGGTTTTGAACTTCATCAACCCTAGGAGCACGAGTCAGAGTAACCAGGGTTGTGTCGACCACAATGGTGTCAACACCTAAATCTAAGGTGGCTTCAGGACTTTCGACTAAGACCACGTTACGTCTCCTTCTTGTAACAAGAGGAATTTAGACATCAGCTGGATCCTCTATTTCATCAGCAAGTTTCAAGCTAACCTTTGCTTCAGCACCCTGGGATACAAGTACCTTTGTCTTCTTCTTCTTTTTCGCCACCTCGCCTTCAATAGAGGAATCTTTTTTCCTCTTATGGATTTTGAATTTGTGGGAATGTTGAGAGGGATGAACATCAGGTGATGGCTAAGTATCAGAAAAAGATATAAGTCGAAGCAATTATGTTAGTCGATAATGGAAGTTTTGAATCGACATAATATACCTTAGCCCTCTCATAAGTATGCTCGTTGTCCTTCTTGGACCTTTTGGATTTGTCAGAGGGAGCAGCCAAATCCGCTGAGCATTTTTTACTCTGGCAAACAAGGAGAATATTAATACAAGTTTAGGGCATAAACGACATAGAAACAAGAAGTATATAAATACACCCATCGAAGAAGCCTTCTTGAGTGAAGAAGACATGGGTTCATCATTGGAGGGTGTATGGCCAGGAATGATCTATAAAAATTAAGCTAAGTCAGATATGCCAAATCAAGAATGATAGATGGCAGAAGGTTGAAGTTTAAACCTGATGCGTCAAAGGTTTTTGTTTGCCGATAGGAACGACACCCGCCTGCTCTATTGGTATAGCTGTAAGACAAGTGTAGAACAATAAGATAAGCAACCAAGTTAAAATAAGCAGGGGGTAAACTTTCCAGAAATCGTTACCGATTTGTGTAGTCGAAAGTACTCCAACATATCAGAGATCATAACGAAGATGCCCTGAATAGTTAGATAGGTAATACTTCGTCGGTACCACTCTGTTGGCATTTTTCTTATAGACATTTTGCATATCTGGTATAGAGTAATACCACCAATCAGGAATAGGTGGGCCAAAGGGCTGGATGGCAAAGGAGGAAATTTGATGTTACCAAAATCAAGAGCATAAAGATATTTGTATTTCGCATAATCAGGGATTTTTAGTGTCAAGATCCTATCGATTACCTTCTCCTTTAATTCAACAGCAGCCTCATAGATGGTCCGATGAAGATTATTAGGTCGATACACAATTCAGAAGTAATTATGGAAAGCTCGAATTTGTTTAATATGAGTAATCTTACACTTGGTCGCTTTTGCCTGCAAATTTGAGAAAGATGTAGTTAGTTCAGCTAGCTTGGCATTAGAATCACCAATGAATGTAACAAAATATGACTGCCACCAAGTTTAAAATTCTTTTGTGAAATAGAAAGACGGTTGGAAAGGAGTGAGAGTGAGTGTAGGTCTTCGTGCCCATATATTACCTATATCATCCTTGATCATTTTGAAGGGTTGGTAAGTTATAATGCCTACCAGCAATTCGTAAGAATTGAACAAAGACTTAGGAACAAGTTGACAGAGTCTAAATTATCGAGCCACCAAGTTAGGCTGATAAGCGACCAAACCCGGGTTCACACCGACAATCACAGTAGACAGGAATTGGGGAGTTAAGTAACGCCTCTAGAGGATTAAGGAATTTTTCTTGTCCTCTTCTCTTGCAGGTGAAAAATCCCTAGTAAACCACTATGGGACCTCTTGTCTATCATGAAATGGGGCCATAGAGGGTGTGAAATCGACTCTTGTCAACATAATGGTAAACAGCAGTCTGAAGACTTCATGATTTGGGGAGCCCTTGTCGATAGGAGTCAGAGGGAGAAGGCGTTGCTAAACGATATGGCTTTGAGATGGAGGGAATGCTACCTTTCTATTTCTAAAGGGATTAATCTCCTCAAAGAAGTTGGCATTCAACCATCGCTGCAAGAGCCAAAAAGGACCATGGACTAAGATGTTCTTTTTCCTTGGATTAATAGGGTCAAAATGCTTTATTTGGTTAGCAGCACAGTCAAATCTGCATAAAGAGAGGCCAAAATTAGATGGCTTAAAGCAACATTCCCACCCATATGCAATTGGGTAGCCAGATAAGAAAATTTTTTGGCCACCTACATCGACCTAGAACAAAAAACAAAGCGAGACAGCCATAAGGTTAGAAATGCCGCATGCTCTTCATCAGTTACAAGACCAAAGGTTTGAGCATGATGGTCAATGAAATTATTATATGTTGGTTTTCCAGCTTCACCCACATCGAACCTTAGTGGCACAGGTTCAACATCTCTATAGTTGAAAACTGTGCCAGATGGTTTTATCCATGTGATGGCAACAACATCGAACAGGGTAGGAGTGATCATACCATATTTAGTATGAAAGGTGTTGGTCGATCCCTCCCAGAAATGTATGGCATCTAGGAGCATGCCACTAGAATAAGGTTGACCACATCAAGAAAGTTCTAGCAGGTTATAAATACACATCCTTTTCCATTGGTCGCCTTTGGCAGTTTCTAAATGTGCCATCCGAGCACGAAATTTAGGGCAATGCAGAAGTGGAGCGGTTCTAAAGTTCCTGTAAATATATTTAAGCGATATAGGGTTTGGAGAAGAAATGATGGGTCTGGTAGTAGTAATAGTAGGAAAAAACGCCTCCTTATCATCTACATAGATTTCGGAGGGTGCATCAGCAGGAAGTGGCCCTAAAAAGGCTAAGGGTTTCTCTTCAAGAGAGAAAGGGATAAGTACCCGAGATTTCCAGATTTTAGCTTTCTCCTCAGCAAACGGAGGTTCCGACACATAAGTTTTGCTGTCGACAAGGCGCAGTTGAAGAGAGATTGCGGGAGAGGAAGTTTGATTTTTAACATTCGCCATTGTAAAAGGTTTGAAGGAGGATGAAGATGAAGAACAATGATGAAGTGTGCAGTTTCTGTGTTTTTTCTAAAAGCAAGGGTTGAAGAAGTGAAGAGAAATAGAATAATGATAAATAAGGGTATTTATAGACCCTGAGGAAGGAGAAAATAATGGGAAAAATCTTTTGTGATTTCCCAAGTTCAAATCACGTCAGTTTGTGGGACGCGTGCTGCAAGATCAACGTGAGTTAGCAGGCCATATTTCCCACTAAAAGTGCAATGATGGTAAAAAATCAATGTCACACGTCTCGAAACTGAAAAGCATGATATGCTACCATGATTACATGATGTCATGGAAAAGATAGAACAATAATATTCACTTTTAAAGAAATGGAAACGATTTGGTCGAATGGTGAAACCGACGATTCAAAGATGCCATTATCTCATATTAGTCGAAATTTGAAAATGGCATCTCTGGGGGGCATTTTGTTACCTTGGAAAATCTTAAGGTATTCAAGTACGTGTAGTAAATGAAGATATTCTCATAAGCTAAGAGTCATCCTCCAAAGTAAGGGTTTTCTGGGAAACGGGAGCCAATGTTTGAAAAGTTGGTTTCATTAAGTTAGAGTTAATGCTTAAAGGGAGTCACACTGAAACTGTCAAAACTGAACTACGTCGACTAGAAAGAAATGAAAGAACATATGTCAAGAGGTCAAAATTGGTTTAGTCGACCAAAGGGTGAAAGACAAGGATTTGGTCAAAAATGGTTTTTAGTCGACAAAAAAGTGTTTCTTGGACTTAGAGGAAGTATGGTTATTCTTTGCCAGAAATAAAGTGTCGAAGCAAGACATAAGCGGTTTACATTCAAGAGGTTTAGAGGAATCACAGATGGTTACCAGCAATCCATGATGTATTTAAGCGCCAAATAGGTGGAACTTTGAAATCATGAGAAGTTACCAGTAATCCACGATGTGTTTGAGCGCCAAATAGGTGGCAACATCTAGTGAAGCAGTTACCTCAAGATGTTAATATTAACCATAGATTTTATCTAGGTAGTTACATTGTAAACACTATAAATAAGCAGATTTAGTATAGTTTGTGGGGTGTTCACTTGTACTCTCAAATCACTTGTCAAACTCTGTCATTCTGTGTGTTAGGAAATCAAGAGTGAAGAGTGCTTGATGTACGTGAATCACCATTTTTATTTCAACCCATATCCTTTATCTTTCAATTATATCTTTTGAGTACTTTATCTGCTTTCTATTTACTATCGAGCAAGATCTATACGTTATCTTCTATTTCACATAAACAATTCGACACTATCTATTGGTCACGAGTCACCAGTCAGTTAGATTAGTAAGTCTTGCTTTCGTATGAATATCTTCTGTCAGTCACTAGTCACCAGTCAATCAATCAAATCATAGCGTGGAAAATCATTACACCTGTTCCCCCAGTCAAAAGAAAACCATCTCCCTTGACTAATATTTCAACAGAATAAGTGTGATAGTAAAGCTCTTAGCACGTGTCTTGAGATCAACTGGTCGATCTCGCAAGTTACCCTCAGTTTAGGACTCTGGGAGGACCAGCGGTTGTTTACCATTTTCCACAGTAAACAGATAGCCTTTGACAAAATCAAGGAGTACCTCCAAGAACCTCTGATTCTGATGCCACCAGTCGAAGGAAGACCTCTTATCATGTACCTAACAGTGTTAGAGAATTCAATAGGGGTGTATATTGGGCCAACATGACGAGTCTGGTCGAAAAGAGCATGCAATATACTACCTTAGCAAAAAGTCGAGATAACAGGTCTCTCTGAAAATTTCTATCCCCACGAGGTTTCATAATTTCTCCCCAGAGAAGTTGGTGCAATCATCACTCTCAATATTGAAGAATGTATTTTGGGTTTCTCTCGATGATATGGTTTCATACTCCTCATTAAAGTCGGTATGAGATCCCCAGTTGATATCTCGATGATATGGTTTTCATCTGCCCTATTGAAATCAGTATTTTAATTCTCCAGTAGAAGTACATACCTTGAAACATTTGTTCTCCCATTGAAGTCTGTGTGATATTCCCAGTGAAGCATGGAGGAGGATGT
Organism: Vicia faba; assembly: GCA_948472305.1. Taxonomy (NCBI): domain Eukaryota; kingdom Viridiplantae; phylum Streptophyta; class Magnoliopsida; order Fabales; family Fabaceae; genus Vicia; species Vicia faba. Next base: position 1,139,979,392 of record OX451738.1, read on the forward strand.
TATATCCTTATATTTGTGCTGATTTATTGTTATGATTTGACTATTTTCGGATTATGTTCCTTCCTAGTGAAGTAAAGCCGTGAAATAGGAATTTGTTTCCTCAGTTGGTGCTTGCTTTCTTATGAAGTTTTCATCCTGGATGTGATATAGCCAAGTTTTGACTGTACCCAAGTTGGTTTTGTCTGGTTATCCCCAGTGTTATATGTCTGTTTTGTCAGCATATACATAATAAAATTCATACATTCATGCATATATCATGCATAGTTGAATTTAGCAAATCATTGCTCATTTGCATTCATTAATATTTTATTGGTGTATTACTCTGTTTTGCAGAGTTGTCTTATCCTCTCTCCAATAGAGTTTCAACCTTAAGCATAAAGTGTACATTCTTCCAATTTCCCCACTGAGTTATCCCTCGTGGATAATTTTTTCTTTAGCCTCCATGTACAAATCTTTGTCTGGATAGAAAGTGGTTCCCTCTTGAGTTTATTTCTCATAAGGTGTTATTTTGTTTGACTGATTCATTTCGGTTTATTTCTGGGTTAAATCTATGGTCCCCGACAATATTATTATTTTGATTTCGGCAAGCTTTGAGCCCTAGTTTGAGAATATGCATTTATTTTGCACGTGAAGATTTTATCTCCTCAACAAAAATATATTTCCATTTCCCCAAGAAGTCCTATTACTTTCCCTAGGAAATCATTATGGCATTTCCTTCTCATAGTAGCAAGTGGCATGTCTCTTTACTTGAGAAACCTATACTTCCCCAGTAAATCTGTCAATTCCCAGAGAAGAGTCAGATTTGTTACTCTAATGAATGGTAGCCTTGTCATTATGGAAGGTAGTTCGTTGTTGAGATCTTTCTCTAATGAATGTAGCCTTGTCATTATGGAAGGTAGTTCATTGCTGAGATTTGTTACTTCAATGAATGATAGCCTTGTCATTATGAAAGGTAGTTTATTGTTGAGATTTGTTACTTTAATGAATGGTAGCCTTGATGGTAGTTCGTTGTTGAGATTTGTTACTTCAATGAATGGTAGCCTTTTCATTATGGAAGGTAGTTCGTTGTTGAGATCTTTTTCCGATGAATGGTAGTCTCGTCATTATGGGAGATATTTCGGGAAGATTTGAGCCCTAGTTTGAGAATGTGCATTTATTTTGCATATGAAGATTTTATCTGCTCAACAGGAATATATTGAAATTTCCCCAGGAAGTCCTATTACTTTCCCCAGGAAATCATTATGGCATTTCCTTCTCATAACAACAAGTGGCATGTCTCTTTACTTGAGCAACATGTACTTCCCCAGTAAATCTTCCAGTTTCCAAAGAAGAGTCAGATTTGTTACTCCAATGAATGGTAGCCTTGTCATTATGGAAGGTAGTTCGCTGTTGAGATCTTTCTCCAATGAATGGTAGCCTTGTCATTATGGAAGGTAGTTTGTTGTTGAGATTTGTTACTTCAATGAATGGTAGCCTTGTCATTATGGAAGGTAGTTTATTGTTGAGATTTGTTACTCCAATTAATGGTAGCCTTGAAGGTAACTTGCTATTGAGATTTGTTACTCCAATTAATGGTAGCCTTGTCATTATGGAAGGTAATTCATTGTTGATATTTGTTACTCCAATGAATGGTAGCCTTATCATTATGGAAGGTAGTTCGTTGTTGAGATTTGTTACTCCAATGAATGGTAGCCTTGTCATTATGGAAGGTAGTTCGTTGTTGAGATTTGTTACTCCAATGAATGGTAGCCTTGTCATTATGGAAGGTAGTTTGTTGTTGAGATCTTTTTCTGATGAATGGTAGTCTCGTTATTATGGGAGATGGTTCATCGTTGAAATTTGCATTACTCTGAAGAAGTTCATTTGTTTCCAGTTGTGAGTACTGGTGATGATCATTGTTACCACCCTAATATTGGAATCTACCAGTATTATCTTACCACTTCTTTCCCCAGTGGGTCGACATTACTTTTTTGCTATCTCCTCAGTGAGTGGATAGTTCACAGTCATCTGTCGATCACTTTCTTCCTTTACCTTCTCTCCTCAACCTTTGAGTTGATGACACTTTATCTCCTCTTTGGACTTTACCCCAATAGAGTCTAGTCTTTTGTTCACCAGTGATTTATTTTCCTAGTAGGTTTTTTCTTTTGATCCTTGTTTTTATTTCCTACATCCCCAGTGGTGTCTTGTGTCTTTTTTTAGATTTGTTCATTTGCATTTATAATCATAAGCATTGCATGTCATCTTAGGGCCAAAATTAGGCCTTATTTTATATTTAAGTATCTTCAATCGCGTTGACATAAAGATTTTAACCTTCGCATCTCCGGATAGAAGACACTTAAATAAGGGAAGCTGTTGTACCCCAATTTTTGCCCCTAAGATTCCTCGATCATCTCATACCATCACAATGCAACAAGATCACACACTAGGGTTTGGTTCTTCTCCTTATCTTTAGCTTTGCTCATGGGGAATCACCAAGCACCTTGACTTTTATTTTGTGAGCATCTATGTCTTATATTGATTAACTTTTAACTAATAAATACAATGAATGTTTGCTCTAATTATTGATATCATAGGTGAAAGCACAACCTACTTCATCAAGTGGCTATATCGGTTCATGAGCTTACTACCATGCCTTCTTCAAACAAAGTTTCATTGAGATTAAAGCCACATCAATGAAGATACCTTGAATTAATATCATTGACAAAGTCTACTATGATTCATCATGCCTCAATTTTTCAAAGAAAGTCAAAGGATGCAAAACTTGATTGAAGAGGTTTGACCTAATTGGACAAGTTCTTGATTTCTTGATCACAAGTTCATAATTCCATCAATTCTTAATATTTGGAAGTGGTTATGGTTTATATGGTTTCTTATTATCATCCTTAACAACTTCTATTTACAAGACAAAGGTATTTGTGCAAGAAAGTTTGTCAAATTTAAAAAGGGTTTCTGATACATTTTATTGCTCTATGAGCTAGCGTTTTGAATTTCTAAGGGTCATATCTTGCTCATCTTTTGGTATTTTTGAGTGATTCCAAATATATACTTCTCTTTAAAGGGTTATCAATAAATCACTTCAAAAGTTTCAAGAAATTTTTATGTGGAAGATACCTAATGATTAAGAAATATTACAAGTCCTCTAGATAAACCATCAAAATCCCTTATGTGACTTCAAAAGATCATAACTTGGCCAATTTTTATCTCCTTGATCCCATTCTTTTTCTACAATGATTTTAAGAATGTGAAATTCAACTCTTCTTTTATGTGCAAAGTTTTAAAATGGATGAAAGATGCCCTAAGAATGCAAAAGATTATAGGTCATCTCATGAATTTTCACCAACTTCAACAAGTCATAACTTTCTCATTTTTTGGATATTTTAAATGGTTAAAGTCTCAAAATTTAATTCAAGAGATCTACTTCATGCCATCTTTTTTGGTCAAGATCAAATTTCAAGTGGAAGAGCATGTTTGGATGCAAGAAATTATAGGTCATTTTTGAAGAAAAAACTTAGAATTTTTCTAAGTACAAAAGTCAACCTCTTTTTCTCAACTTTAACTCATCACAATTTTCAGATCAAGCATACATTTGATTCCATTATTTTCACACTATAAAGCTTGTGATATCATCTTTCCAATGCATTGGGAATCAAGTCTTGAGATGCCCTGAATCATGCACACCATTGATTTGAACATGGTACCTTGAAACTGAAGTTTCACCTCAAGTCAGAATTTGAAATCCTTGATTTGGCTTCTAAACACAAATCTTCTGCGCACTTTTACTTCTAATCATGTTTAAAGAACTTCCAGAAGTGATTAGCACATTAAAATGCAAGCTTTGTATGAGTGTTGATCAAAATAGAAGTCACACTTTTCTTGTTTGCAACTTCACACAATTTCCCTCCAAACTTCATCATTTCACACGCTTAAGCATTCAATCAGCTTCCCTAAAAATAGAGGGTCATACCTCATTCATTTCCTCAAGCTTAGAGAGCCAGAATCACCCTGCCAAACTTCCTCTTGAACCTAATTTTCTGCAACTTCGAATTTGCTTTTACAACTTTCCTCAATCCATTTTCTTTTTCAATTCACCTTCCTTGAACCTCACTGAAGCTAACAAAAGAAGAATTAAGCTTTAAGACTTCCTAAATCGTGCTAGCCAAGTCAAGTTTCATAGCTCTACAATTGAACTTCAATAGGTAGATTCCCTCACCAATTCTCTCAAACTTTTATATTGTTATGAAGCTATCATCATCCTGATTCTAGTCGCAACATTTATTTTCAATTAGAAATGTGTTTTGACCATGAAATTTCAAATCCCCTTTGAAACCTTTCCTTTCAAAACGACTGAGCTACAACTTATATAAATTTTTCGCGAAGGTACCATTTAAATCGTCTTAAAGAGACGAAGCGAATGGTACCGATCTCGTGTTCTAATTTTAACGTTTCAGGGACCTGCAAATCTCGTGGCTGGAGGTTGAAGATGACCAACGTGTCATCTCTCAACCAATGATAGCATGCCACACTTTTTTTCAAATTTTGATTTAATAAATGATTGTGTTTTATTCACTAAAGACCATGATATGCACAACGTGTCTGATCCATTGGATTAGCTTACTAACACATTTTGGCTCTCATCAATTGGTCCATATTTTTTTGACTTTATTTTTTATTTCTGATTTTTATATTTAATTTGTTTTAAACTTCAAAAAATCATAAAAAATTCATTTTAACTTCAAAAAATCTGAAAAAATTATGAAAAATACTTTTGATATTTCTCTTTCTGATTATTATTTTTTAACAATTTTATTTTGTGTTCTGATATTTTTTTAATAATTTTTTACTTTATTTGAATTGTTTTAAATATTTAAAAATACTTTTCTTAATTTTAAAATTTTGAAAAAAATAGGGAAGTATCCAATGACCTCTTGACAAATACTGGTGGCGTCATTTTATTTTTATTTATGATTACTATTTTTCATCATTTTTGGTTTATTTTGCCTATTTCTTTTAATTTTAAAATAGTTTCTAACTTAAAAAAATTTCCAAAAATTTTATAAAAATATTTGAGCTCATTTCTAATTTTTCTATGGTCTCATTGAATTTTCCTTGGATGTTTTGAATATAGTTGCTATTTTCTCCTCTTATTTTCATTTTTAAATCATTTTAAAAAATCATTTTCTTTATTATTAAAGACAATTTTATTTTTGTATATATTCTGGTTGATCTTGGACTTTGAGATTTTGATCATGAGCTTTATTAACATCATTGGATCCATGGTGTTGAGTTTAACTCCACAAAAAATGGATGAATGCTTTTAATAATAGCTTGATTAAATTTTTGGTTCAAATGTGGTTTGAATCTCACCCATCCCTCTTCATCTTATCCCCTTCTTATTGTACTAAATGTTATTGGAGAATAATTTACAAATCATTTCTCAAAACATATGGTACATAGATTGCTATTGACCGGCCTCAAAATAGGTGCGAATTCTATATAAGTCCACTTACGATTGCTTAACATAGCGCTAAATTTTGTCTCGATTCGAGAAATGATCATTCGTGTCCCAAACCCATGTTTGTAAGCCCAAGTATGTTAATTCGAATCCTTTAATCTAATAACCTTGAGATTCATTGTTAGGAGGCTTTGGTCTTATCAATCCTCTAATGAATTTTCATAAGCTTTGGTCAAAGTGAATCACTTAAACATCATTGATCATTTATTGTTGCCTTGATAATTTTAAATGGGTGATATACTTGACAAAAAGCAAATGAAACTTGTTGTTGAGAGGATTTGATTTTATCAATCTTCTAATCAGTTTCAAATGCAAGTTTCAAGATGGTCATTCAACTAACCTCTAATTTCTAACAATTGACTTTATATTCTGCCTTTACTTTAAGCATATTCATTTTAGCATTTACATTTCATGCTATTTTCATCCTTGCTCATTTGAGCATTTACTTTTATGTCATTTTTACTTTGCTCACTTGAGCTTTCATTTTCTTTTTGAAGATACCTAATAACCAACTTGAACAATAAAAAAACTTTAATGTTACTTGGACTACTTGGTTACTATCCTTGGCATTATGGAGATTGTGAACTTCTTGGATTTAGGATTAGAGACCTTGACCTACCTTGAGACCTTGTGACTTCAATTGTTATTTTGTCTGGAGTTCTTGGGATTTACCCCAAGACATTGGGTTATTTGTTTTCTTTGTGTGCAGGTTGTTTTGATTACATGCTTTGTCTGTGATCGGGAATTCATCTGTAGACAACCGTTACTCAGCCCAATTTTTGTGAAGACTTAATGCAATTGAAGCTTGGTTTTCTTAAAGAGGTTTATTATCTTTGCTTGTATGGTTTCAAATCCAAAAGATAGGAATTCTACATCGACTCATTGTGTCAAGTGTTGGCTTCTTATTGGTTAGACGGTTCTTTTCCCTAGCTTTTACCTTATGCTTTAGGATAGTCCCTTCATCTCCTCTCATCTTCTTTAATTTCAAAAATCTTCTCCCTCTTTTTGAAAACTCTTATTGTTTTTTAAACTTGAACCACTTTCATAATAAACTTGGACTTAGGTCCATGCATTTTCAAAAATATTTTCTTAATCAAACTTCAATCAATTTAATAATACTTTTACATTTTTGTGAGAAGACTAAAAGTCAATCAATCTCATTCAAATAATTTTTCCAATTTGGCTCTTATCTTTAAAATTTTCTCAAAATATTAGACTCTTGTCAATCCTTGTAGTGATGCGAGCTACTATACTTCTACGGTATGTAGTGAAATGAGATATTTTCCACTTGGGTGTTGAGTGAGGCTTTGTTGATTTTAAAATCCAAGCCATATCCTCCACTTTGAGATGATGCAAAATCTCCTTTATCACAATAGTGGGTAGTAAGTATGTTCTTCCACTCGGATAAGACGATGATGTCTCATCTCTTAAAATTAACCAACACACTTGTGTTTTAAAATTTTTAAAGGTGAACTACGAGTAACCTGATTCCCTATTGCACGAAAGGTGGTACGTAGGCACTAAAGGTTCGCAACCGCGGCGGGTGCAAAAATCATAAAAAATATACTTCTTTCCTCATCCCCACAATCTATTTTTGTATACAACATTTATAGCAAAAATACAAATTTTCAAAGAGGTTCATGCAGAGTACCATAGATGTTTAGGGTGCTAATACCTTTCCTTTGCATAACCAACCCCGAACTTAGATTCTACCCCCCCTCTTTTGGGTTATTCCCTCTTTTCCCATTCCTTTGGAAACAATAAAGCGCGGTGGCGATTTTTATTTTGATCTGTGCAAGTCAAGTCAATCCAATGACTTAGTCTCAACATTTCTACCGCAATAGAAAAAATGGCAACTTCACCGGGGAACTATCGACCTATTGTTATTCCATCTCTAAGTGGTTTGAGCCTATCTTTGCTTATCTGTGTATGTGCTTTTAATTATTGTATATTATATGTTGTATATATGTTTGTTTAGACTTTTCTAGTTTTCAGGGTGCTTGGTGATTTCTCATAAGTCCTATACCCGGACATGAGAAAACTTAAGATAGGATGGGCGGTATAGTCATGTTAACTTTGAGGGAGTAATCCCAAAAAAGAAGGCATGATATCCCCCACTCAGTGAAGGCCCTTTGACTGTAGTGTCGTTTACCGAGTAATCAGGAAGACGTGCTGCTTTCAACCTAGGAGCCTGCTGAAATTGAGGACCGTAGAACCTTTAACCCATCTTGGCCTTTTAGGTGTAGTGCATAAGCTATGACAGAGTAATTCGGAAATGGTTGTCACGCGATACTACGCTCAGATGAGTTTTTCTTGAGAATATATCTAATTATCGAGTCATTCAGAAAGTTGGTAATATCTGAAAGAAGGATGTATACTCTAGGAACCTCTAGAACCTTGTTTGACATGTGATAAACTTTTAGACCATACCTTATGGGTAGTACCTTCAACCTCAAAATCGTGAAGTTGAACCTATGAACCATATGGTTGTGATCTTGTGTGTGATTGTTGCATCATGCATTGATTCACCCATGAGCATCTTCTAATAAAATGTTCTATTTCAAGGGACTTAAAAGTTGAATCTTTGTGAATATCTCATGTATTTTTTGACCATGGATTCTGGAAAAAGAAAGACCGGGAAGTACAGTTTCAAAAATCCCAAGATAGATGAGTTGATGAGTCTGATTCCCGAGATTGGGAGTTCTACAAATTTTCAGAGGAAGTATGGGTCTATCATTTCTCTTATGAAGCTCAGGATGAAGGAGGGTATTATTTCGACTTTGGTCCAGTTCTATGATCTGATGTATTGTTGATTTACTTTCCCTGATTATCAGTTGATGCCTACATTGGAAGAGTATTCTTATCTACCAGGTTTACCTATTACTGATCATGTTCCTTTTACTGGTTTAGAGAGGGGGCCAAAATCTCATGAGATTGCTGCTTTGATCCATTTAGGGAAGTCTGAGGTTGAAGCTCACATGACTACCAAAGGAGGGATTAGAGGATTACCCGCTCAGTTCTTATTAGAGAAAGCTCTCTACTTTGCTAGGATGAGGAGTACGGTTTCTTTTGAGGCCATCTTTGCTCTACTTGCTTATGGATTGTTCTTATTTCCCAGTGTCGACAAATTTGTAGATATAAATGCCATCAGGATCTTTATGATTGGGAACCTAGTCCCTACATTATTGGGTGATGCTTATTATTCTATTCATCTTCAAGATTCTTACCATGGAGGGATGATCATTTACTGCACGCCTTTGTTGTATCAGTGGTTTATTTCTCACTTTCCCCAGTCTGATGCTTTATGGGATATCAAGAAGAAACCTCGTTAGGCTCCAAAGATTATGGCCCTCACTCATTCAAATATTGTTTGGTATCATCAGGCTTACTATGATGTGGAGATTATTGATAGTTGTGGTAGTTTCCCCAATGTACCTTTTCTTGGTACAAAGGGAGGAAATAACTACAATCCCATTCTCACACGATGACAACTTGGATATCCGATGAGGGATAAGCCAAATAGTATTCATCTGATTATTTTTTTCCTTAAAGAGGGAGAGTATATAAGGAAGCTAAAGAGGAGATTGCGAAAGCTTGGCGTCATATTCACAAGAAGAGTAGGAATGACTTGGGACCTAGAGGGGTTGTTTCTTTGGATTATCTTCAGTGGGTACAAGCAAGAGCCATCCAATTGAAGATGCCGTATTCCCGTGAGGCACCCATGCTAGATATGTTTCTAAAGACCACTCCTCCCCTTTTGGATGATGTGGAAGAGCTTCAGCTTGCTCTAGTAAGGATGCAGAAGGAAAAAGAGGCTTGGAAGAATAAGTTTCAGACTTTAGAGGTTTCCTATCGAGAAGACTTGAAGGAGAAAGATGACTTGATTGAGATTCTTGAGAGTTGTGCTGTAGAGACGATAAAGAGGAAAAATGATTCATTTTCCTCTAGAGCTCAGTCAGGACCTAGTTGCTCACTTTGCGACTTTGATGATTGGAAAGAGGTCGTTGACAGGTATGCAAAAGAGAACAAGCAGTTGAAGGCTCAAATTGCAAGACTCACAGGGAAGCGTCAGTGTGTGGAGTGATCTTCATCAGCTTTGCTTTCTTAGGATATTAGATTCTTATCTTATCTTGTACTTGGGATTATTGAAACTTGTACTAAAAAGTTGTAATCCGTTTTGAAGTTATTATAATGAGATTTTCAGTATTTCAAATGTGTTAGTACTTTAATATTTGCAAATTGTCTATAAATCTTTGAGTTCCTTGAAATATTAATAATAAAATGAATCATGTGCATGGCATATCACACATCATATCGTACATGCTTCTTGCATTTATGTTCATATCCAAGTGTCTTACTGAGCTTCTCTACTTCATTCAGCAAGTTATCTCATCAGTACAGTACTCAGGCTAATTTTAGAAGGAAGATGGATAATTTAGAACAAGAGAATCGCGAGTTGCACGAAGAAGTTTCTGCCTTGAAGGCTGGTATGGCCAATCTCACTGCTTTTATGGAATCATTGGTGGCTGCTCAGAATTAGCCACCACTTGCTCAGCCTCAACAGACAACGGTTACTTTCGAAGCTCTGACAGTTCATGTTTCTGTTACTCCAGTTACTGTTGTTCAGAATCGTATGAATCAGGGTTATCTGTGGGGAATGCCAAAGAACTTCATGCCAGAGGGTTACAATCTTGATACAATAGTTGCTCCACTTGATCAGGTTGTTGCTGCATCTGCACCTCATGTGGTGCATATTACTCCTGCTTCTAGAAATGAGATTCACTATACTGGACCTCCCTCGGTGAATGTTATACCATTTGCTAATGACGAAGTTTATCGCCATATTCTTCCACCAAGTGAAAGCTTAGGTTTCTATGACTGAATGGATAATTTTCAGGATCAGTTTGATAAGATGCAGAAAGAGTTGAAGGCCCTTATAGGAAAATAACTGTTTAGGCAGAATGTGAATGATCTGTATCTGGTTCCAAATGTGAAATTACCTGCAAAGTTCAAAGTACCGGAATTTGAGAAGTACAAGGGAAATACTTGTCCTCGTGCTCACCTAGTGATGTATGTGAGAAGGATGTCTACCCACACCGATGATCAACGCCTATTGATTCATTTCTTTCAAGGAAGTCTAACTGGTGTCGCACTGAAATGGTACATGAACTTGGGTAGTGCCTACATTCATAATTTCAATGACTTGGGTGAAGCGTTTATTAGACAGTGCAAATACAATATGGACATGGCGCCTGACCTTGATCAACTCTAGGCCATGGTCCAGAAAGACAAGGAGTATGTGATATAATGGGAGAACTGACTTGGGATGTTTTGCGTTTGATTGCAAATGTTGTGGTTAGCAAGAGTCGCCACCGACTTTTCTTTTATCCAAAAGGAAAGGATGAAAAGAACAGGAAAGACCTTTAAGATTATTTCTTAAGTTCGGGGGGTAGATTATGAAAAGGGAAGGTATTAGAACCCTTTTTATCCATAGTTACCTATGGGCTCTTAGTTGCTTGCTAGATCACTTGCTTTTTCTTGAAAATTTGCTTTGTGTGGTTTTTGAAAGTATTTTGAAAAGGCGCCATTGTTTAGGAAAAATTTGTAATAGTTCTCGTTCGTAAGAACGTATACAAAGTGTTGATCTTTTGAAAATGTTTCATGTTTGGAAAATGTTTTGAAAGTGTCTTGAAAGTGTTTGGTGTTTGTTTTTTCGAAAATAAGCAAGCGTGTTTGATTTGAAAATGAGCAAGCAACTAGGAACAATCTACCTACTCAAAAGTATTTTGTTTATTTATTCCTTTCCTTTGATATTGCTATCTTACCATTGATTTAGTAAGAAGCCTTATCTTTGGACGTATAGGGACGAGTGTGGGTCATCGTATAACCATGATAGCAATGTTGTGAGATATCTTAGCATTCCTCTTTGAGGGACTAAGATCATTTTGAAAGGCAACGTTGATAGCGTCATCGAGAGACTATGATATTGTATTTGATTTGTTTTTGCTAAGATATCCCACATGCATAACATGGCCATTTTTGTAAGTTAACAAACTGGAATTACCCTAAGGGTGTAAGTGTGCAAGTGTATTGGATTTATATGCATTGTTTTGTCTTGAATTATGGTTTGCTACTTGCTGGATTTAGTCTTTCCATACAAACTCTAAATACTAGCTTTTATATAAAGCGGTAAATTGCGGAAAGTAAAATTACTACGCTATTACATCATTTGGGGAGGGGGTGTACAAATTCACAAATGGGAATTTTGCAAGAAAATTAAACCTAATTAACTATTACAACCATATTGAATAATATACAAGAATTGAATAAATGATGTACAAATGCAAATGGAAAAAGAAATGATTTTTGTTTGGTTTTCATAAAAGGGTTTAGTCTTGACCTAATTAAGAAAATGATTAGTTAGAAATAAACAAAATTAAATTTAAACTAATTAAGAAAGAAATTAAGTTAAAAATAATTTTTAGGGTGTTTTATGAAAAGACTTTAAATTAATAAAAATAAAATGAGAAATTAATTAATTAAAAGAAACCTAAATTCTAAGTTAATTTTAATTAAGAAAATAAAATAATAATTAAACCTAAGTCTAGATATTAATTATTTAAGAAAAAGGAATTAATTTGTTTTAAGAAAATGTTTTTGGTCTTTTTGTTTTATAAAGAAAATAAAACATATAAATGAGCATTTTTTAAATATGTAAATAAATAAATAAAATATTTTTGGGTTTTTTATTAATAAAAATAATATCAATAATAATAATAATAATAATAAAATAATAAAATAAAACTAAAAATGAAAGTAAAATAAGAAAAGATAATAAATAAAAAATGAAAATATAAAAGAGTTGGGCCAGCATGCAAAATAAACAGGGGGTTAGAAATTAGCAAAAAAAATAAAAGCCCAAAGGGGGAAGCCCATGCGCCCGCTTGCTGAACAAAAAAGAAGAGAAAATGTGAGAAATAAGGAAAAAAGGTAGCGCCGAGTGTTAAACCCATGACCTCATACATACACGCGCGATACCTTTGCCACTGGGGTGGCTGTACATCCGTTAACGTTGACAAAACAATAAATACATAACACAAGTTATGTTCTGAATGTAACTTCATCTTCAACCTCCAACCATAGATCCTGTAACTTCACCATTTCTCAACAAAAATGAAAGATGCAAACATGAAAGTTGCTCCATTTTTTCATACGAACCCAACCATATAAATATCATAAGCTATAAATCAAAGATGAATGAGAATTTTTGAAAGTACCAAATTCTGACCTAATTATTTTCAGAGATTCAAACCTAAAATTCTCTAAGCTCAAGCAATATAAATGAAATCTATGGACATGTATATCTTCAGGGCAATGATGTATACATTTTATCTTCACAAATGCAAGCCTAACAATGCCTAAATGAGAAGATAAAAGTTCAGAAAATATACCACAAAATTGGAAATTGTGAAATGAGTTTGAGCTGCTTTCGAGGAGTTGTGATGATCAGGTTAGCTTCCTCAAGTTCCCAAGAAGCTAATGCAATGGTTAGCTTGAGCAATAGATGATTGGAATGGCTTAGATAAGTCAATGTGCAATGCTCTATTTTTGGTTATGGAGTTTGATGTAAATGGTGTTACAGTCGTGTAACAGGGATATGGATAGGTTATATTTGATATATAGGAGCTTTAGGAACTAAAAGTCCAAAGAACGCACGAGAGAAATAGAAGATACAAGTTAAAGGTCAGAACCTGCACAAAAATGTAGTTTCTGTGTAATTTCTGGCTAGGGGAGTTTGAGAGAGTTTCAGTCTTGAAAAATCGTCTCCTAAGTTGTATAATAGTGTCTTAATGCATAGCAAAAAGTTTTGAGAGCTTGGGGTGATCAGAAGTACAAGTTCACATGTTATGGCTTTTTGGCTTGTTTTTGAAGCAAGCTTGACAAGCATTGTTCCAAGGCAAGGTACAAGGCTATCTAAAGTGGTTATGCACTTTAAACATGCTTATCTGATTGTGTAGAGGATTCTTGTGCAGAAAGAACAAATGCAAAGCTCAAGACAAGTTGACTTTGTGATTAAAGCCACTTTACTAGAATGACAATGTTACTTTGTGCCATTAATGGAAATGCAACTTGGATAATGTCTCAAATTCTTGGACAAAGGCTCTATAAGTTTTGAAAAACATTAATTATGGAGTGAAAAACAATTTTAAGGCCTGCAAAGCAAAGATTGTGCAGCCTAGCATTGATTTGGTTCATGTGTTCATCAAGAAATGGCTTGTATTTCAAGTTTGAAAACCGTAACTTCTTGCCTTCGATTATCCTTGCTCAAGTATCATCTCAATGAGTTCTTGGACATTTTGGGAAGCTTGTAACATCCTATACAACCTCTATGTTGGATATTTTTTAAAATTCATCATGAAACTATGTGAAATATTTCCATGAAGTTAGGTCAAAATCCTGCCTAAACTAGGGCAAAATTTCACTAAGTTTTTCAAGTTTCATGAACATGTCTTCACAAAATCATAACTTAAAATACATGCATTTCTAGAAAAAGTTATGTTATACAATGTTTTAGATCTCATTGATATCTACAACTTTAATGTTGGAATTTTCCTTTGAATCATCTTGCATCATGGTGAAAATTTGGCTCAAAGTTGTGAAAAAATATGAATTTTCCAACACTTAGAAAAATTTCTAAGTTTAGAAATTTTGACTTTTCAAAATGAAATCTTGAATTTTTGATTTCTTGATGAAAAAGTTTCATATTTTGACATGTCTTGATGAATTGTGATCTTTGATACTTGATTTTGACCAAAAAGTCAAAGTTTAACTTTTCAGTGTACAGTTGACTTTTCATCAATTGACTAAAATTCATCTGTCAACCAATTGATCTTGAGAGATGTTTTGAGCCATGCCAATAGGTAAAAATGAAGTATTTGAAACCTTGAGGTCATAACTTAAACTAATAAATCATTTTCTAGATAAAAAATCAGAAATTGCACCTTCTTAGTCAATAACCCTAATTTTGACCATTTTGCCCTTTTGATGATCTGATCAAATTTCTTGAGGAATTATGGTCAAAACTTGATCAAATGACAAATATTAGTTCATGATGTTGATATGGATCAAAAATCATGAAGTTTGACTGTAAATTGACCATAATTGACTTTCCCTCCAATACAGCTGATTTTAGGTCAATTGATCAATTGATTGAGCAAAAATGTGATCCAAGACTTGAAACTTGACATGAGCAATCTTGAGGGTCCAAAATGATCCATGAAAGTCATTTGGGGCATTAAAAGTACATTTGTCCTTGTGCAATCTCAAACCCTAATTTTCAATCATCAATGCTTAAGGAGGTGTCTTGAGCTATCAACCCTTGTGCAATCTTGAATCAAAGGAGATCTTGTGAGAGATTACTTGAGAAATGAGAGTGAAAATTTTGGGGTACAACAACTTCCCCAGTTCAATCTTCTTAAACCCGAAGAGTTAGATTGGAGGATCCTCCATTCGTGACTTAAAGGTGAAAGATGATTGAACACTAGAGTGCCCTGAAATTTGCACTCGAAGATGGATTGGGAATTGGCTTATAGATGCCATTTGGAGGAATGTTGGTAAACACTGGAAGAAGTATCAGCATATATCTTTGGTCAATTTATACTAAGCTTGATGTTTCACCTGTGGGAAAAAAGGGTTAGTGAAATGCAAATGTATGCATGATGTTCACAAGATGAATGA
This sequence comes from Vicia faba, assembly GCA_948472305.1. NCBI lineage: Eukaryota > Viridiplantae > Streptophyta > Magnoliopsida > Fabales > Fabaceae > Vicia > Vicia faba. The sequence continues at coordinate 1,139,994,642 of OX451738.1, forward strand.
GATCATGCTAAATGCATTTTGTATGTATATGCTATAATGTGTGAATGTGAGATGTATGTTTGTTCGGGAAAATAAATCTCTGACTGCTGTTGAGGAATTTTGGGAAGCTGAGTCCCAGATCACTGTTGGGGATGAAAAGTATATATATCTTCAAACTTGTTGAAAGGATGCTTCCACTGGGGAATATCTCTTACATGTTAGCTGTTATCTGGTCAGATCCAGGATTTACAACTTGCTGAGGATGAGGAAATCCACTGCTATCTGGTCGGATTCCAGGCTTCACAGTAACTTACTGGGGAAGAAATAATCAAATGTTATCTGGTCGGATCCAGGCTTTGCAGAAAATTTCTTGGGGATAGTGAAGTTAGGCTATTGTCTGGTTGGATTCCCAGCTTCACAACAGCTTGTTGGGGATAAGGAAGTTAACTGTTATCTGGTCGGATCCAAGATTTGCAGTAACTTGCTAGAAAGGATGAAGTTGAACTGATATTTGGTCGGGTCCAGGCTTTATAGTAACTTGAAGTGGTAACTACTATCTGGTCGGGTCCTGGCTTCATAGGTTTTGGAAGAGTTATACCATTATCTGGTCGGGTCCAGGCTTTATAATGTCTTTCTGGGAATTATAGATAGTTGTTATCTGGTCAGATTCCAGGCTTCACAATAGCTTTCTTGAATAGACGAAGTTGAACTGATATCTGGTCAGATCCAGGCTTTACAGATTTTGGGGTGGATGAAGTTAGTTGCTATCTGGTCGGATCCATGCTTCACAATAAACTTGTCTGAAGAGATAAAGTTGAACTGTTATCTGGTCGAGTCCAGGATTTACAGTAACTTGCTGGGGGTAGAGGCGAACTCTACTGGGGAAAAGAAGTTAAACCCTGGTCTGGTTGAGTCCAGGTTCTTCTATATCTTTGAAGATTTAAACTATTATCTGGTCGGATATAGGTTTCATAGTATCTTGCAAAGTTAACTATTATCTGGTCGGATCCAGTCTTTATAGTTAGTTGAAAGGTTACACTATTATCTGGTCGGATCCAGGCTCTATAGTGACTTGAGAAGTTGACTACTATCTGGTCGGGTCTAGGCTTCATAGTAGTTTGAAATTTGTACTAATATCTGGTCGGGGCCAGGCTTCATAGTATCTTTTGGAGATAGTAAAGGTTTTGTTGACGGCTTTACTGGGGATTAGGGGTTGTGGCCCTTTGATTTGTAATAGTTTGAAAGGAAAACTCAAGCTAGAGAGTGTGGACTCCGTCGGGGAACACAAACTCAGCTTGGGGGTATATACTCAACTTGGGAAGGATATACTCAGCTGGGGATAAGGACTCAACTGGGGATAATAGACTCAGTTGGGGAAGATAGATTATGCCGGGGGAATTTGAACTCGGCTGGGGAGTTATGCTACTCGTTGTTTGTTGGGGAAATAAACCCTGTTGGGGAAATAAACCCTGTTAATGAATACTTGATGAACTGCCGACAATGCGAGTTCTTTGAGGAAGATATCCATAAGGCTTCTACTTGAAGGATCAACTTAGCTGGGGAGAGAGCTTCCAAGAGATTGAGACTCTGGTTAGGGATCAACCTATGCAAAGAGATTTTATGCGTAACTTTGTTGAGGACTGGTTTATTGTAGTCATCGTTGTGGGGATAATGTTAATGAAATAACTCTGCGGGGATATTCCATATACATTAAAGAGATGTTGGATGCTGCTTAGCAAGACACATGTGCCAAATAGTTTTAATTATGCTCATATGCATATGTTCGTTCAATTTTAGTCATTGGACAAATTTTCATTCAAAACAAAACAAAAAGTTTGCATTTCAAAGTATATTTATATTGATATTTTGCTCATGAATATGTATTTTTGTACAAAGAGACGAAGATCCTAGTAAGAGGAAATCGTCGAAAGGAAAACAAAGATTGAAAACAAAACAAATAGCCATGTGGAAATTATCTCATTACGTTCCAACTCTACTATTGCCCCAATGTCTTTGAATGCTCCCTGCCGTTGACAGAAGTTGATTAGATTGATCTTGGACCATTTGAACTCGGACTTTGGTGATAAAATTGACTGTGGTGATTCCACGGGACATGGTCATACGCTTTCAATCCTTAACTTTTTCCCGGACCTCCCTTTCGGGTTTTCATCCCACTAGGATACCCATTTTTGCCCAAGTCGTCCTTTCGGGTTTTCAACTTGCCGGGTGTACCATCTTTTGCATATATCCCTAATTTTTGCCCAAACCTTTTGGTTTGCCGGGATGTCCTTGTTTTGCCTAGGTGTGTCAACCTAGCGGGTCTCTTATGCATAGTATTTTTTTAACTATGTCCGCGTTTATAGGATGTAGGAAGTCTTCACCATCCATGGTAGTCAATATCATGGAACCACTAGAGAACACTCTTTTGACAACAAATGGACCTTTGTAGGTGGGAGTACATTTGCTTCTGGGGTCGCCTTGTGGCAGAATGATGCGCTTTATCAGCAAGTCACCAACTTCATATACTCGAGGCTTGATCTTTTTGTTAAAAGCCTTGATCATACTTTTTGGTACGTATGACCATGACAAACACCAGGAAATCGCTTTTCGTCGATCAAGTTCAACTGATCTAATCTCGTCTGAATCCACTCGTCTTCACCTAAGCATGCTTCATTCATAATCCTTAGTGAGGGAATATGAACTTCCATTGGCAAAACAACTTCCATGCCATAGACTAAGGAAAAGGGAGTTGCCCCAGTTGATGTTCTAGCTAAAGTGCGGTAGCCATGAAGAGCAAACGGTAACATCTCATGCCAGTCCTTATAGGTCACTACCATCTTTTGCATAATCTTCTTAATGTTTTTATTGGCCGCTTCGACTGCGCCGTTCATTTTAGGTTTATATGGAGAAGAATTGTGATGCTTGATCTTGAAATGAGTGCAAAGCTCGGTAATCATAAAATTGTCGAGGTTAGTCCCATTGTCGGTGATGATCCTTTCGGGGATACCATAGCGGCATATGAGGTTATGTTTGATGAATCTAGCTACCACATTCTTGGTGACTGAGGCAAATGAGACGGCTTCGACCCACTTGGTGAAATAATCAATATTGACCAGAATGAAGCGATGTCCATTGGAAGCGGTGGGCTTGATTTCTCCAATCATGTCAATGCCCCACATTGCAAATGGCCACATAGCGGTCATGACGTTCAAAGGGATAGGAGGAACATGGACCTTGTCATCATAGATTTGGAATTTGTGACAAGTTCTTGAATGTTGATGGCAATCAGTCTCTATTGTTGACCAATAGTATCCAGCTCTCAAGATTTTCTTAGCCATCGTATGTCCACTAGAGTGAGTGCCAAAGAGACCATCGTGCATGCCTTCCATAATCTCCTCTGCCTTTTTCTTGTCCACACATCACAGCAGAGTAGAATCATGGTTGCGCTTGTATAATATTCCGTTACTTAGGAAGAATTTGGCTGAAAATCCTTGTAAGAACTTTCTGTCATTGATGGATGCTCCGTTAGGATACTCTTGTGCTTCAATATATCTCTTCACCTCATGGTACCATGGCTTTTTTGTATCAGTGTCAAGCTCACAGCAGTTTGCAGGTTCATCGAATCTCTCAATCATAATCATAAGGGCTTCGTTGTCCCATCTGACTTTGAATATTGAAGACATGGTTGCCAAGGCGTCAGCCAACTCATTTTCTTCCCTAGGGAAGTGTTCAAATGTGATCTCTTTGAAGTGAGGAATCCAGGATAGCACAAGTTCCTTGTAAGGGATGAGATTAGGGTGCTTAGTGTCCCAATCTCCTTTTACTTGGCTAATTACCAGAGCAGAATCCCTAAACACATTCAAATGTTTGATCCTCAAATCAATAGCAACTTTTAAACCCAAAATGCACGCTTCATACTCAGCCATATTGTTCGTGCAATCGAAGCATAGTCTGGCCGTGAATGGAGTATGGAAACCTTTAGGGGAGATGATCACAACACCAATTCCGTTACCCAAGGCGTTGGGAGCCTCATCAAAGACCATAGTTCATCGAGATCCTTGTTCAGGTCCGTCATACGGTCCAGGTTTCACACAGTCAGTCGCCAGCATGATATTTTCATCCGGGAAGTCAAAATTCATGGACTAATAATCATCAATAACTTGATGGGCCAAATGATCTTCTAATACGCTTCCTTTGATGGCCTTTTGTGTTGTGTATTGAATTTCGTACTCAGTCAAAATCATTTTCCACCTCGCTATCCGTTCAGAAAGAGCAGGTTTCTCGAAGATGTACTTGATTGGGTCCATCTTAGAATTCAACAGAGTGGCATGAGTCAACATATAATGTCTTAGCCGACGGGCAGCCCATGCCAGAGTGCAAAAAGTTTTCTTGAGCAGTGAATATCTGGTTTCACAGTCGGTAAACTTTTTACTTAGGTAATAAATAGCATGCTCTTTTCGGCCAGACTCGTCATGTTGGCCCAAAACACACCCCATAGAGTTCTCTAGTACTGTCAAGTACATGATCAAGGGTCTTCCTTCAACTGGAGGCATGAGAATAGGAGGTTCTTGTATATATTCTTTTATTTTGTTGAAGGAAGCTTGGAATTCATCATTCCATCTGACTACCTGATCTTTCTTCAAGAGTTTTAAGATTGGCTCACAAGTATTAGTCAAGTGAGATATGAAGCGGGCGATGTAATTGAGACGACCCAAGAATCCTCTAACTTCTTTTTCAGAATGAGGGACTGGAATTTCTTGGATGGCCTTTACCTTGGCAGGATCGACTTCAATGCCTTTATTGCTGACAACAAAACCTAGAAGCTTTCCAGATCGTACTCCAAATGTGAACTTGTTAGGGTTTAACCTCAACTTGTACTTTTTCAACCTCTCGAATAGCTTGTACAAGTGATCGAGATGTTCCTCTTCAGTGTGTGATCTGGATTTCATATCATCCACATATACCTCTATTTCATGATGAATCATATCATGAAACAAAGCCACCATAGCCCTTTGATATGTTTCCCCTACACTCTTCAATCCGAACAGCATGAACTTATAGCAAAATGTGCCCCATTACGTAACGAAAGTGGTCTTATCTATGTCTTCGGAAGCCATCCTAATTTGATTATAGCTGGAGAAGACATCCATGAAAGAGAAGACTTTATGATGAACAATATTATCGACCAAGACATCAATATGTGGTAGAGGGAAGTCACCCTTGGGGCTTGCCCTATTCAGATCCCTATAGTCTACGCACATGCGAACTTTTCCGTTTTTCTTTGGTACTGGAACCACATTGGCAACCCATTGGGGATAGGATGTCACAGCTAGGAACCATGCATAAAATTGTTTCATCACTTTAGCTTTTATCTTCTCAGACATATCAGGCCTCATGCGACGAACCTTTTGTTTGACAGGAGGACAATCTTCCTTTGTCGGCAGACGATGAACTACGATGTCAGTATCCAACCCTGGCATATCTTCATACAACCAACAAACACTTCCACATAGTCACGCAACATTTAAACAAACCTGCTCTTGACATTGCCTTCTAAGTTAGCACCAATCTTAATCTCTTTCTTGTCCGTCTCGATACCCAGATTGATGACTTCAACTGACTCTTCGTGCGGCTAAATAGCTTTTTCCTCTTGTAATAGAAGTCTAGCTAGTTCTCCCGGTAGTTCACAATCTTCCTTGCCTTCGTCTTCGGCTTGGTTAATTGGGAATTCGAAGTCATATTCGGCAATAGTAGAGTCATTGACAATAAGATCCAAAGTGGATGAGGACCTGCAAGAGTGTGTGTGTGTGTGCATGTAAGATACATGGCTATTTGAAAAATGTATTTGAAAGAAAGACAATGAACAAAAAGGTTTGAATGAAAAAGAGTCCAATAATTTGTATTGAATGATCATATGATTAGATGAAAATAAATAAAACCCTTGACAAATGGACCAAAGTGCCGCGGGCCAGGCACACGGCTTAAAAGTCATTGTTAAATATTACTGACAAAATGTTCTTGAATTGAAAGAAAAGCAATAAACAAGTAGATTACTCCTCAATGAAGGAGACGGGCACGAAGTCCTTTGCATGCCAATTCTTCAGCTCCGTTGTAGTAGGATACACCCAACCTTCAAATGCAACTTCATCATCAGAGTCACCTACAACATTGACCTCGTGGTTTCCAATGCGGAGAGGTGGCTTTCCTGCACGATCACGCCTCATTTCCTTCTGAGCTTTGACAGTGTAACCCAAACCAAATTTTTCTGCTTTGAATGGGATATCGAGGAGTTTCCCCCAAGTATCACAGTTTCCTTCTTCAATTGCAGCATGAGCATCTTTGACTGAAACCATCTTCGACACGACCTTAATAGTTTTGGACACATCAGAGGAACATTTAGTAGCATTAACCATTAGTGGCACAACTTCAAAGGCTTGACACAGAGTCTCTATGAACTCTCCATCCATTTCCACGTATTTGAACGAGTTGAGGTGGCTTACCATGAACTCTTCCTCCCCACAGATAGTGACTATTCTTACTTTAACCAGATAGTTGAGTTTATGATGAAGAGTTGACGTTACTGCCCCAACTTTATTGATCCAAGGGCGAGCCAACAAACAAGAATAGGCAGGACAGATATCCATGATGTAGAAGGTGGAGTTGAAAATTTGTGAGCTCACCTTGATTGGAAGATTTACCTATCCATGGACAATCCTTTTTGACCCACCGAAGGCCCTCACGATGATATCACTTGGTTTCAAGACTAAAACCTCACAGTCTAGACGGTCTAATGCCCTCTTGGGTAGCACATTTAAAGAAGAACCAGTGTTGACCATAACATGTGCTAAGGTAGTCCTTTTGCACTCGACAGAAACATGTAGAGATTTATTGTGGTTCTTCCCAAGCGGTGTTAGATCGACATCTGAAAAATCCGAAACCATTATTAACCATCAAGCTCGCCATACAGTTCTCAAACTGGCCCATTATGGTATCATGGGGGACATGAGCCTTTTTCAAGAATTTTATTAATGTCCGAGCATGGGCATCAGAACAGAGTAGCAGCGACAACATAGAAATCTTAGAAGGGGTTTGCCCCAACTGTTTCACAATCTTGAAATCGCTCCTTTTTATGATTTTCAAGATCTCGTCCATCTCATGAGCGGAAGGTTCTTCATTATCAATGTCCTTTACGGGTATTTCTGTTACGACAGGCTCAACAACCTTCTCTTTCCCTCTTGTATCAGTACTTGGATTAGCGGCAGTGATACGGATGGGTGCCTTTGTGACAACTGGTGGTGAAATATTGGGTGAAAAGATTCTCCCAGTTCGGGTTACCTTACTTGAGCCAGTTATGTTATTGACATCATCGGCTTTGTCTTCTTCGATCCAAGCGTCTTGTTTTATCCCATGGTAAAACACCTCAGTACCATAATTCCATGGCACTGCCTTGTTTGACTAGTAGGGAACTAGTCCAGGATTGGTAATTATTAAGGGAGAAACCGTTGGTTCATTTGAAATCCTGATAGGACCCTTGGAGGAGATCCTAATAGGCTTGTTTGAGATGGTGATAATGGAGAGATCTTCACATTTATTAGTCAAACTTTTGGCAAGCGGAGTCTTCTCAAACAAAATTTCGTGGCTATCCATCAGGCGTTGAATGCTTTCCTTCAGCCCTTTGCATCCATTGAGTTGTTTGGTACAACAAACACAGTCTTTAACACAACCATGAAAAATCCCGGCTTTCAACAGGTTCTTTTTGATGATATTCAGCAGAGTAGTCAAGTCTTCGACAGAAGCAACAAAAATTGTATCTTCAACAGCATTAACACCCTTTCCATGATTTAGCATAGGTGCGGTGATTACATTAGGAGTTGGAGGAGGATCAAATTCAATAGTCTTGTTATCAATCAAATCCTGGTTTTTATTCTTCAAGGCCCAACATTGGTCAGTCTCGTCCTCGGGGCTACTTGAGTGGTAAGCATATTTGGCATTCAGGTTGTACTTTGGTGAAGAGGTGTCTGGGTTGGCAGGAGGATCACGCAATGTCACCAAATTAGCCTTTAGTAAATGTTGTGAGGCTTGAGATAGTGACATTCCTATCCTCATAAATTTTCTTCTCGGAGTTTCAAAACATTGATGATTTGCAGATGGTCTTGGAGAAGGAGTTGGATTGGAAATTCGGATATCATTAATAGAGGGATAATCATTCTTCTTGGTACGAGCCTTTTCCCCGTACACAACATTGATTTCCTTCTTTGCAATAAAAGGTTTCTTTACAGGATTGGAAGTGGAGGCGGATGCCATGGAAATCTTCCCACTTTTGATGCCGCTTTCAACTCTTTCACCGGTTAAGATTAATTTGGTGAATCCAGAAGAGGAACAGCCAACCAACAAGTTAAAGAATGGACCGAATAAAGTGCCCATAAACATATCAATTTTCTCTCTATCAGTCAAAGGTGGTTGAACCCTACTGGTGAGGTCTCTCCACTTTTGTGCATATTCTTTAAATCCTTCATTCTTCCCTATGGTCATATCTTGCAATTGAACTCTTGTTGGTGCCAAGTCGGTGTTATACTGGTACTGATGGTAGAAGGCGGTAGCTAAATCCTCCCAAGTATTGATACGGGAACCATCTAACTGGTAAAACCATTCTAGTTGCGTTCCAGTCAAGCTCTCTTGAAAAAAGTGAACCCAAAGTTTCTTATCAGCGGTGTGCGGCTGTATCTTGCCCACATAAGACTTCAGGTGAAGTTTTGGACAGGAAACTCCATCGTACTTTGCAAATATTGGTATTTTGAATTTGTGGGGAATAACAACCCCAAAGATCAAACCCAAATCATCAAAATCTAAACTGGGGATGACTTGGATCTCGACGGCCTTCAATCTGTCTTCTAACTGCTTGTACATGACGTCGGCGGGTGGATACTGCTCGTCAAAATAATTATCATCAGACGCTTGATCATTAACATAGTCAGCCTGGGTACTCTTAACCTCATCAATCTGATTCTCGTCTTCTTCAGATGAGTCTTCCACTACCGGTATCTGACGAACCGACTCTTTGAACCTTCTGCCCATGTTGACCATGGCTTTCTTCTTGGGTTTCTTCTTAACTTCCAGCAATGCCATCATATCTTGCCGCCCGTTTGCTAGGGCTAGTAGAGTCTCTTGGAATTGAGAGTTTTGTGGCTAGAGATCCTTCACAGTTTTCGCTAGATCCATCTTGCTGAAATAAATAGCAGAAAGATAAGGAAACCTATTATGAGAAAACCTGTCATGTTATGATGCATGGAAGATGTATATGCAAATGATTTCAAGGATTTATGAAATTTAAATTTGTATAGACAAAAGAATGAACAAACGTAAATTTCCATTAGTTAGTTCAAAAGATTACAACATGCCTCTTGGGATTACAAAATAACTTTCTAATATAAAAAGACTGAACGCATCCTCTTTGGCGCGAGATATGCGTTCACACTTTTCTCTTCTTGTAGCTGCTTTGTAAGCTCCAAGACCCTCTTCTCGCTAGTGTAGAATTGAGCTTCAAAAGTGTATCGTTCTTCCTTTAGCTGAATCCAAACTTTTTGCAAGTCTTCAAGAGAAGTAGGCATGTCAGAATGGAGGAAAGTGTTGGGGACATCTCCTTCAACCACATGTTCCATGATAACTGGTAATATGGATGGATAAGGCATCACAAGTTTCTGAGCACGAGCTCGTACCCATTTAAGGTAAGGCTCGAGGGGAATGGAATTCTTGTGTCCCAGTGTCCTACTATCCATTTTTCTTACCATCCCCCAAGCTCGTATAAACCTTTGGCGGTAGCTTTGATCGTTGCTCTCGTAGTCGAATACTACTCCTTAGATGAGCATCTCATGTGGGCCATCCCTTCGGGCATAACTAAACTGTCATAAGGCTAAGTAGGGGTTGTAAGTGATACCTCCCCTAATTCCAAGTAAAGGGACATTAGGGAATTCCCCATAACGGTCGATGATAGTAACATTCTCCAAGGATCAGGAGCACCAATGAACATATGAATGTTTGAGCGTCATCAGCCTATAGGACCACCTCAAACCTTGCTCGTTCTTCAACACAGATCGGGGAAGATGCAAAATAAACCATCTTTCCAAGAGATGATTGCAACACATGAGTATCCCTATCTTCCTTATAGTGCGAGAGTGAAAAGAATGAAGGATATCTCTTAACAAAGTAGTCACTGGATTGCGAGACATGAAGATTTTGACAGTGTTCACATCTATGAGTTGGTCAGGGTTTGGAAACAAAACCATCCCATAAATAAGAAGGGCCAAGATTTCTTCAAAAGCTTGTAAGTCCAAAGAGTTCCAAAAATCTTGAGCTTTCTCGAACAAGAACTTGGCTAAGAAACCTTTGACACCACTCCTTGTTTCCCAATTATTTGTGATATTAGATTGTTGAAAGTGTAATGCTTGGGCAATCTCTTCAAGTTTTAGATCTCTTTCCGTACCTTTGAAGGGTATTTGATTGAGAATAGGAATCCTCAAGAGTTGAGAGAATTCTTCCAAAGTTGGTACAAGCAGATAATCAGGAAAAGTGAAGCAATGGTGTAGAGGATCAAAGAATTGGAAAAGCACCTTCATCATATCTTCATCAGTGTTGGAGGTAACCAAGTTTAGGAGGCGACCATGTCTTTCGGTGAATGGATAATTATCAGGAACCCTTGATGCTAACTCTTTGAGTTGAGGAGGAATTCTTACGAGATTGACTTGGATAATATTCCCGCGGTTAGAAGCCATGTCCTCCAAAACAGAACAAAGATAAATCCCAAAAATACTTGAAATGGTTAATGAGAATGAGTATGATGTTATGATGTTTAAGATTTCATGTACAAGTAAGTATATACAAACAAAGAAAACAAGTCCTTAGGTTTAGGCTTGCATGGAGTCTCATAGGTAAGTACCCTCTTGAAGTTTAGTTGGCTCAAACCTATCCTAGAAATAGTAACTGGGTTCTAAGGAATCTCAATATCACTGATCTGTCTTCTCGGGTATTGTTTTAGCACAAGCCTCTTTCATGGCAACTGAAATATTCCTAAAAGTCAAATCTCAATGAGTGTAGTATCGAGTATCAACCAACTTCGGACTGCACCAAAGTCAGTTATCTCACTACGTCCTAATGGCCAAGTTGGTCAAGTAAAGGTTCTAAAGTCAGTTAGTGCTTCATGACACCACACATCGGCCCTTTATTCTCCTTGACTACTCAAGGGCTACCGGTACCCACAAATGTGTCACACTAACGTAGCTATTGCTTAGACCATGTCGGTATACCCCGCACAGTTTCCAAAATGTATTGCTACTTACCTATAAGGTATCCCAAATCCGGGTAGAGGATTAGAACAAGCCCAAACAAGGAACCAAAATGTAAAGCAAACAAATAAAACAATGAAAGCAAGTAAATATGATATAGCCCTAAGGTAACCCCACTTTCAAGTTTCTCCCCAGTAGAGTCGCCAGTTCTGTGATACGGTGGGAGAACTGACTTGGGATGTTTCGTGTTTAATCGCAAATGTTGCGGTTAGCAAGAGTCGCCACCGGCTTTTCTTTTATCCAAAAGGAAAGGCTGAAAAGAACACGAAAGACCTTTGAGATTATTTCTTGAGTTCGGGGGGTAGATTATGAAAAGGGAAGGTATTAGTACCCTTTTCATCCATAGTTATCTATGGGCTCTTAGTTGCTTGCTAGATCATTTGCTTTTGCTTAGAAATGTGCTTTGTGTGGTTTTTGAAAGTATTTTAAAAAGGCTCCATCGTTTAGGAAAACTTTGTAATAGTTCTCGTTCGTAAGAACGTATACAAAGTGTTGACCTTTTGAAAATGTTTCATGTTTGGAAAATGTTTTGAAAGTGTTTGATGTTTTTTTTTTGAAAATAAGCAAGAGTGTTTGATTTGAAAATGAGCAAGCAACTAGGAACAATCTACCTACTCAAAAGTCTTTTGTTTATTTCTTCCCTTCCTTTGATATTGCTATGTTACCATTGATTTGGTAAGAAGCTTTATCTTTGGACATATAGGGATGGGCGTGGGTCATCGTATAGCCATGATAGCAATGTTGTGAGATATCTTAGCATTTCTCTTTGAGGGACTAAGATCATTTTGACAGGAAATATTGATAGTGTCATCGAGGGACTATGATCTTGTATTTGATTTATTTTTTCTAAGATATCTCACATGCATAACATGGCCATTTTTGTAAGGCAACAAAGTGGAATTACCCTAAGGGTGTAAGTGTACAAGTGTATTGGATTTACATGCATTGTTTTGTCTTGAATTAGGGTTTGCTACTTGCTGGTTTTAGTCTTTCCATATAAACCCTAATTACTAACATTTATATAAAGCGGTAAATTGCGGAAAGTAAAATTACTACGCTATTACATCATTTGGGGAGGGGGTGTACAAATTCACAAATGGGGATTTTGCAAGAAAATTAAATCTAATTAACTATTACAACCATATTGAATAATATACAAGAATTGAATAAATGATGTACAAATGCAAATGGAAAAAGAAATGATTTTTGTTTGGCTTTCATAAAAGGGTTTAGTCTTGACCTAATTAAGAAAATGATTAGTTAGAAATAAAAAAATTAAATTTAAACTAATTAAGAAAGATATTAAGTTAAAATTTTTTTTAGGGTTTTTTATGAAAAGGTTTTAAATTAATAAAAATAAAATGAGAAATTAATTAATTAAAAGAAACCTAAATTCTAAGTTAATTTTAATTAAGAAAATAAAATAATAATTAAACCTAAGTCTAGATATTAATTATTTAAGAAAAATGAACTAATTTGTTTTAAGAAAATGTTTTTGGTCTTTTTGTTTTATAAAGAAAATAAAACATATAAATGAGAATTTTTTAAATATGTAAATAAATAAATAAAATATTTTCGAGAATTTTTATTAATAAAAATAATATTAATAATAATAATAATAAAAATAATAAAATAAAATTGAAAATGACAATAAAATAAGAAAATAAAATAAATAAAAAATGAAAATATAAAAGAGTTAGGCCAACATGCAAAAGTAAACAGGGGGGTATGAATTAGCAAAAAAAAACAAAAGCCCAAAGGGGGAAGCCCATGCGCCTGCTTGGTGAACAAAAAAGAAGAGAAAATGTGAGAAATAAGGAAAAAAGGTAGCGCCGGGTGTTGAACCCATGACCTCATACATACACGCGCGCTAACTTTGCCAATGGGGTGGCTGTACATCCGTTAACATTGACAAAACAATAAATACATAACACAAGTTATGATCTGAATGTAACTTCATCTTCAACCTCCAGCCATGGATCCTGTAACTTCACCATTTCTCAACAAAAATGAAAGATACAAACATGAAAGTTGCTCTATTTTTCCATATGAATCCAACCATATAAATATCATAAGCTATAAATCAAAGATGAATGAGTATTTTTGAAAGTACCAAATTCTGACGTAATTATTTTCAAAGATTCAAACCTAAAATTCTCTAAGCTCAAGAAATATAAATGAAATCTATGGACATGGATAGCTTCAGGGCAATGATGTCTACATTTTATCTTCACAAATGCAAGCCTAACAATGCCTAAATGAGAAGATAGAAGTTCAGAAAGTATACCTCAAAACTGGAAATCGTGAAATGAGTTTGAGCTGCTTTCAAGGAGTTGTTATGATCAGGTTAGCTTCCTCAAGTTCCCAGGAAGCTAATGCAATGGTTAGCTTGAGCAATGGATGGATGGAATGGCTTGGAGAAGTCAATGTGCAATGCTCTGTTTTTGGTTATGGAGTTTGATGCAAATGGTGTTACAGTTCTGTAACAGGGACATGGATAGGTTATATTTGATGTATAGGAGCTTTAGGAACTAAAAGGCCAAAGAACGCACAAGGCAAATAGAAGATACATGTTCATGGTCAGAACCTGCACAAAAATGGAGTTTGTGTGAAATTTTTGGCTAGAGGGAGTTTGAGAGAGTTTCAGGCTTGCAAAAATAGTCTCCTAAGTTGCTTAATGGTGTTTCAATGTATAGGAAAAGGTTTTGAGATCTTGGGATGATCAGAAGTACAAGTTCACATGTTATGGCTTTTTGGCTTGTTTTTGAAGCAAGATTGACAAGCATTGTTCAAAGGCAAGGTACAAGGCTATATAAAGTGGTTAGGCACTTTAAACATGCTTATATGATTGCGTAGAGGATGCTTGTGTATAAGGAACAAATGCAAAGCTCAAGACAAGTTGACTTTGTGATTAAAGCCACTTTACTAGAATGACAATGTTACTTTGTGCCATTAATGGAAATGCAACTTGGATAATGTCTCAAATTCTTGGACAAGGGCTCTATCAGTTGTGAAAAACATTAATTATGGAGTGAAAAACAAGTTTGAGGCCTTCAAAGCAAAGATTATGCAGCCTAGCATGGATTTGGTTCATGTGTTCGTCAAGAAATGGCTTGTATTTCAAGTTTGAAAACCCTAACTTCTTGCCTTCGATTCTCCTTGCTCAAGTATGATCTCAATAAGGACGTGGACATTTTGGAAAGCTTATAACATCCTCTACAACCTATATGTTGGAAATTTTTGAAAATTCATCTTGGAACTATGTGAATAATTGCCATGAAGTTAGGTCAAAATCCTGCCTAAACTAGGGCAAAATTTCACTAAGTTTTTCAAGTTTCATGAACATGCCTTCACAAAATCATAACTTGAAATACATGCGTTTCTAGAGAATTTATGTTCTAAAATTCTTTAGATCTCATTGAGATCAAAAACTTTCATGTTAGAAGTTTCCTTTGAATCATCTTGCATCATGGTGAAAATTTGGCTCAAAGTTGTGAAAAAATATGAATTTTCCAACACAGAAAAATTTCTAAGTTTAGAAATTTTGACTTTTCAAAATGAAATCTTGACTTTTTGATTTCTTGATGAAAAAGTTTCATATTTTGACATGTCTTTATGAATTGTGATCTTTGATACTTGATTTTGACTAAAAAGTAAAAGTTTGACTTTTCAGTGTACATTTGACTTTTCATTAGTTGACTGAAATTCATCTGTCAACCAATTGATCTTGAGAGATGTTTTGAGACATGCCAATAGGTCAAAATTAATGATTTGAAACCTTGATATCATAAATTAAACTAATCAATCATTTTCTAGATCAAAAATCAGAAATTGCACCTTCTCAGTCAATAACCCTAATTTTGACCATTTTGCCCTTTTGATGATCTGATCAAATTTCTTGAGGAATTATGGTCCAAACTTGATAAAATGACAAATATGAGTTCATGATGTTTATATGGATCAAAAATCATGAATTTTGACTGTAAATTGACCATAATTGACTTTTTCCTCAATACAGCTGATTTTAGGTCAACTGATCAATTAACTGAGCAAAAATGTGATCCAAGACTTGAAACTTGAAATGAGAAATCTTGAGGGTCCAAAATTATCCATGGAAGTCATTTATGGCATTAAAAGTCCATTTGTCCTTGTGCATTCTCAAACCCTAATTTTCAGTCATCAGTGATTGAGGAGGTGTCTTGAGCTGATCAACCTTGTGCAGTCTTGAATAAAAGGAGATCTTGTGAGAGATTACTTGAGAAATGAGAGGGAAAATTTTGGGATACAACAAAGTCATTTAAGGAATATGCACAAAGATGGCGTGAAGTAGCCGCCCAGGTGATTCCTCTAATGGAAGAAAAAGAAATGACAAAGATTTTTCTGAACAATTTAGGTGCATTCTATTATAAAAGAATGGTGACAAGTGCGCCAAGTGATTTTACCGAGATGTTGGGAATGGGCGTTCGCTTGGAAGAAGCTGTAAGAGAAGGTCTCTTGACAAGAAGTTAAAATTTTGGCAACTTGAAAAAGACGTCATACGGGTTTGCTAAAAAGAAAGAAGGAGAGAAAAATGCTATTATCAAGAGAGAAGGGTTAATCCTTCTAGAATAAATCATAAGCGCCGTCAATAGGTCACTTCGATAACTCCAGTTTTTAATACATCTCAAACCACTGTCGCTTATCAAAGACCATCCCCTCAAGGAAATCAAGGGTAAAATCATAGGAGAGAGGCTTTTTACTCTATCCCCATGAGTTATGCAGAATTACTCCCAGCATTAATTCAGAAAAAGTTGGTCCAGACCTGGCCACCCCTGCTATACCATCACCTTCGCCTTGGTATTATAAGGCAGACCAGACATGTGTTTTTCATCAGGGAGCACTAGAGCACAATGTGGAAAACTGTTATCCTCTGAAATCTGAGGTACAAAAAATGGTAAGATATGGCCTTTTGTCCTTTAAGGATGTCATCCCTAATGTAAAAGATAATCCTCTGACAAAGCATGAAGGAGAAAATGCTGTCAACATGGTTGTTGGTTGTCCAGGGGACTTCCGGATTTATGATATCAACTTGGTCATAGGAGACTTGGTAAAGATGCATGCAAACCTTTGCAAGTTTAGTTATTATACGCATGACCATGCTGGTTGTGGTATCTGCATTACTGATATACAAGGGTGTGATAAGATAAAGACTGATTTGTAGGAAATGATGGATAAAGGCCTCATCCATATAATCAGGCCTAGGGCAGAATATGAGGAAGAAGTGAACATGGTCTTTGGGTGTCCTGGAGAGTTCTAGATCTTTGATGTAGACCATATGAATGATGACTTGGTGCAACTGCACTCTACCTTCTGCCATATGGATGGTTAAGTAGAACACCACTATGGATATTGCCGAGTTTTCTACATGGATTCCCAAGGTTTGTTCCATTTTAAGAAGAGGTATTCCGTTGTTATTAGATAATGGAACTATCAAGGTGTAAATCCAAAGAGATGGTTACCCTGAGGTTAATGTGATTGAAGATTGCTTGGCTGAGACCGAGTCAGATGATGAATGTGCTTTTGAGGATGGATTGTTTTCCTCAGACGATGATATGTTCTCTGGTGATGATTCTGCAATAACCAAATTTTCTGAAGAAAGGTGCGAACGTAATTGTGCCTTGTTTCAATGATTCCGCCCCTGTCGAGATTGAATACTGTAGCAAGCCAGTTGTTTCTCCAGTAGTGATTTACTTGCCGGGTCCTGTTCCTTACTGTTGTACCCCAAAATTTTCCCTCTCATATTTATCAAAACATGTCAAGAAAAATCTCCAAGTTGCTCAAGGTAGTCCAAGAGTTGACCAGACAAGCTCTCTCATAAGGCAGTCTACCTCAAATTAGGGTTTCATGTTGCATCAAGATACTTGAGTCCAAGGGACCCCAAATTCTCAAAATTGTCCTAATATGTTCTCAAGACCTTCCATGTCAAGTTTCAAGCCTTGCAGAGGAAGTTTTCTCAGTCAATTGCTCAAAGGTCCCAAAAGTCGACTGTGCTAGGGCAAAAGTCAACTGTGACCTGCATACAGTCAAACTTCAAGATTTTTGGTCAACATTCTCATTTATAAGTATATTTCATCATTTGATCAAGGGTTGATCATGATTCATCAAGGATTGCTCACAATTCATCAAGATTCAAAAGTTGCTAAATTAAGGTTTTGCAGGAAAAGTCAACTCAACTTTGACCAAGCATAACTTTCTTATACTTTATGATAAATGACCCATCCAAAGCTCATTTTTAAGAGTATTAAATTCCCTACAATCCATATCCATATCCCAAAATCAAAATATGCACTCACAAGAAGTTATGAATTTGGACATTATAGGTCATTTTGAAAAGTCAACAAAAACACCTTTTTTTATCAAAGCTTCATACATGCGCATGGAATATAAAATTGAGATGAGACCAAAAGAATTTTTTAGAGAACATTTCAAGCTTTCTAAAAAGTCCAAGAACACCTCCAAAAGTTCAAAATTGAGGAAGTTATGCATTGTTGAAGTTGGACTTTTTTGCAAAATTGCCAAAAGTCAACTATCCCAAAAACATCAAATTTTGCCAAATGGACCCATTCTTTTTCACTTGTTTTGAGTTGACATTATAGCCCAAGTTCTCCAGCCTTGGCCACGTGTCCATATCATTTTATTTTTATTTTATTTGAATTAATTTGATTTAAATCAAAATAAATCAAATAAAAATCCAAAAGCATTGATAACAAAGATTTTGTGGTGATTTCAGGTTTCATTATACAACTTGCCATCATCAAACTCGTATCAAGGCATAAGGGTACAAAAAGATGGGATTTGGAACAATTTTGGAAGGTTGATAAAGGAAGATCAAATCAAATATCAAAGCATTAATAGAGGAAGATTTGGACAACAAATTCAAACCTAATGCATTGAGCAATACATAAGGGTCGTGTGCAGACCAAAATAAGAGTTAGAGATCAGTTCTAGAGGCAGAACAAAATTTGCAAAAACAAGAAAAAGTTTGAGATCGAAACAGGGCTTAGAGGCATCCTCAAGGCTTGGCAAGTGTCTCAATCGTTTCCTGGCAACCTCCATAAGCGAAACCAATCAAAACCAGGCAATTTAAGACCCTCCCAAGCGCTGTGAGTCAGTCACGAACTCACTCTGTTTTTGATTTCGTATTTTGAAATTTAGGCATAGTTAGCATGAATTGATGGAATATTCTGAATCTACAAATCATTTGCAAGCTTTTGGTATTACTCAATTGCATTTATATGACCTGTAACGAGATCCACCATTGTTAGGGTTTCGTTTTTGTTTTTGGGGTTTTTCGTTTCAGGAACAATTAGCCCTAATAATGGCTATGGTCATGATCAGAAGAAGATGGCAAGTTCAACCATGGTCTTAGAAATCATTTTCTTGGCCTGTAGGAGATTTTTGAATAAGCACGACTTGTAGTGACGGCCAACGTCCGTAGCTATAAGTGTTACAGAGTTTTAGCTACGGAGGGAAGACATGGATGATGCGCTGGCACTCCCTCATTTGTCCACTCAAACCAGCGCGCCTTTTTTTATTTTCTGTCCACTATATTCCATTTTCTTCATATTATGATTATTTTGCATTATAATAACAAAAAGAACAACGCAACCTAGTGGTTGCCACGCAGGATTTCAAGGCATGTGGGGCTGGAGGTCAGGGGTTCGATCCCTGCCTCCAACATTTGTCATTTTTCTCAATTATTTCAGGAAATCTAGTGCGTATTCAAGCCGGAGGTCCACCATGCTCATCCCTCATCCATGTGCCAGATGGCCAGATGGCCAAATCTGGTGGCCAAGCCTTGAAGGCACACCATAGGCCAGTCAACGCATACGCAGGGGATCCCAAAAGGTCAGTTGGATCTTTATCAATTGGGCCAGCGAAATTTCTATTGGCACCCTCTAAACAGGCCCATCTCATCATTTTTTTTATATTTTGTTTATTTTAGTTTATTTATTTTATCTTATTTAATTTAGTTACTAACTAAAATTAATTTTCTTTTTACCAAAAAATCACAAACATATTATTTTTACCCAATTAAAATTCAGAACTTTATTTTTATTAATAAATATTAATTAATTAATTAGGCTATTAATTCTAGATAACTTTAATTGATTTTGTAAATATTTAAAATCAATTAGAATTTAATAGGTTTTAATCATTAATTTAACCATTTTATTTTCTTTCTTAAAATAACAAAAACTCCAAAAATATGTCATTAATTATTTTTCGTTAATTAATTAATTTAGTATTTAATATTAGGATTTAAATTCTTTTCTTAAAATAAAGACAAAAAAACATTTTCTTTAATTAAAAGGGTCAAAACCCTAATTCCGCATTCGATTTAATTTCTCGCGCACTTTATTTTTCTTTATCCAATTAATGTATCTGCTTATGGTTTGTAATAATTAATTAGGATATTTATTTTTCCGCTTTTATTTTATTTTCAAAGGGTTGCTTTTGGCGATGTAAATACCCGACACCTTGTAATAATTTAGTTTAAATTTCTGCGCCTTTAATTTCTGCAAATATACAACTGCTAGATGTTTGATAATAGAGTTTGCATGACAAGAATGAATGTTTAATCTAAAATCAAATTAGATCACCCTAAACACATGCAAAGATAAAAATAACTGAAATCAATACACTCGCACATGTGCACTCTTAGGGTACACCCCGCTTGGTTGCCTTCGTAAACGGCCATTGGGTATAGGTTCTTTTAGAGGTCGCTCTCTTGTCTAAAAGATCATAGTTGCCTCGAAATGGTTGCCTCAGATATTGTTGCCTCGAATACATGATCTAAGACATTAGGGTTACCGCTAAGACGTCCTAACGTTCTTTAGTGACCGTATGTCTCTCTTTCAAATTGACCCTCAAACTCTAACGACGGTGCTACCCACTCACTAATAGCGGGATAGCATTGTCTAAAGGAAATTAACATAGAATGATTCCTTTTTCGAGTAGGTAGGTTAGTTCTTAGGTACTTGCTCATCCGAAACAAAACTTTTTTTCTCACACTTACACTCTTTTACAAACAAGTTTTTAAAAACACTTCATTACACTCTTAAGCAAGAGTTAAATCGAAGTTAAAAAACAAAACTTTTCAAAACCCACAAGCACAAAGAAAACATTTTGAAAATGATGATTGTTGTACCCCAAAATTTTCCCTCTCATTTTATCAACATTCCTCATCACAAAACTCTTGGAACTCAAGACCAAGCTAGGGTTTGCTCTGCTCAAGACATCTCCTTGCACTGATGACCTAAATTAGGGTTTGAGTTTGCACATGGATATTTTGACCTACCATGCCCAAATTGACTTTCATACTTCATGTTGGACTCATAAGTTTGCCCATACCAAGTTTCAAGCCTTGAATCAAATTTTTGCCCAGTCAATTGGACAGTTGACCTAGAAATCAGCTGTATTGGGGAAAAAGTCAACTGTGGCCAATTGACAGTCAAACCTCATAAATTTTGACCCACATCAACATTATGAACTCATATGAACCATTTGGTCAAGTTTGGACCACAATTCCATAAGAAATTGGATCAGATCACCAAAAGGGCAACTCAATGGCAAATCAAGCTCAACCATGGACTCAAGGACTCAATGACACTATCTTGACCTATTCAACAAGTTCAAAAGATCTCAAATGCATAGGATTGACAGATGAATTTTCCAGTCAACTGATCAAAATTTGACTATACACTGAAAAGTCAAACTTTGACTTTTTGGTCAAAATCAAGTGCCAAGGGTCATTTTTCATCAAGATGTGTAAAATTATGAAACTTGTTCATCAAGAAACCCAAAATTACAAATTAGGGTTTGAAATTGAAAATTTTCATAACTTAGAAATTTTCTAAGTTATGAAAATTTCTTAATTTTTCTAACTTTGTCCCACATTTTCACCAAGATGAAAATGGATTCAAACAAAACTTACCACATGAAAGTTGTAGTCCATCACAAAGTCTACAACTTTTATTCACAAAGTTTGCTCAAAATAAGCTTGTATCTCAAGTTATGATTTTTGGAACAAGGGTCCCTAAAACTTTTAACTTAGAGAAATTTTGCCCTAGTTTAGGCAGGATTTTGACCCATCTTCTTGGCCATTTTTCACATAGTTCCACTTGGATTCTCAAGTTACATTTCAAAGATGTATTATAGTACATGTTGCAAGCTTTCTAAATTGTCTAAGAACTCCTCAAACACATTTATGGTTAGGGAGGATCGAATGCTTGAAGTTGGCAAAAACTCACTTTGTAACCATGGCCAATACATGTTCATACAAGTTGCAAATCTTACCAAACTAGATTTGTACTTGATTACAGGTCTCTAAACCAATTTACACTCAAAAATTGAATGCAAATACATTGGTTAGAGGAATTGTTCTGATCAAGGGAGCATTATACATTGAATAATTCCATTTTGGGCATAAAGATCACACTTCCATTTTCATAAAGCATAACTTTTGCAAAGTTGTTTTTCTTGAGCCTTGGACTTCTTACTTTGCAGCAAACAAGTTCCACAAACTTAGGAAAAGGTACAAGAAGATGGTGCATGCTTGGAGATAGCCTGTACAGGCCTATCTCATTTCACTTCACACTTTTCTTTCAAAACAAGTCAACTTGCCAAAAGTCCATAACTCACATATCTGATATATTTAACTTAAGCCAAGGTTTCAAACAAGTTGGACACATCCTTGTAAGCCAGAAACATGAGCCTTTCACCTCTAAAACACCCTTGCACTCAAAAACCACATTTTCTTGCAAAACAGGGCAGGACCTGCAAATCACAAGCCAAATTACATTCCACTCGTGCGTTTTGCTTGCAATCAGTTCCAATACCTTCCACTCAACCCACTCAAGCTATCCCAAACCTCCATTGCCAACTGTAACTCCACTTACAGTGTTCACCATTTTTATTTGGAAGCTTTGCAGGTTGGGTTCTGTAGGAAGATTCAGGCCATTTCAAAACAAACTAAGCATTGGGAAAGATTCAGGGAACATCAAGCAAGCTCAAAGAACCTCAGGCCTCACTGAAAGTTGCTGCATTGTCCAACTCAAACTCAACTGAAACAGGTTTTTCATGAACTTCTATCTCTCTATTTAGGAACATTTAGCCTTAGGTTTGTGAATGAAAGATGTAGTACTCATTGCCCTGAAACCATACATATGCTCAGTTTTCATTTATATTAAACGTGCTAAGAGAATTTCATCCATGAACTTTCTGAAAAAACTAGGTTAGAAATTAGGGCCAGAGAAATTCTCTCTGGTCTTTGAGAGTTAGATTAAGTTTTTTATATGGTTAGATTCGTGGTTTGATGCTCTACAAGTTTCATGTTTTGAGTTTTGTCAAAAGATCAAAAATACAGGAGATACGAGTTTGTGTGACAGGCACGCGTTTTCTGTTGTCCCAAGGAAGAAGACGAAGCTGATGGGCTGGGCTTGGCTTCTTGCTTCTAACACCCTCCTTTTGCTAAATGCACCCCCTGGCCTATTTCCTTTATATTTTGTCATTTTTATATTTTAATTTCATTTCTGACTTTTATTATTTATTTCCAGCCATAAAAAATGCTTAAAAATAATTTTCATAATTTTTACATTTATTTTGATATTTATTTTAATTATTACTAGTATTAAAATATTTTCTATACTTGTATATTATTTTGTTTAAACTTGAAAATAATGCAAATAATACTATTATTTTCATTTTTATATTTTTTATTCACACCAAAAATATTTTCTTGAATATATTGTATTTTTGTAAATATTTTATTTTATTTTTATATATTTAACATATTTAATATATACATATATACATATATACTTTATTTTATAATAAAATATGGAATAAAAATACAAAAAATAGTACATTTTATTTTTTATACTAAAAAACACCTTTTTTAATATATTTTTATTTTTGTACATATTAATACATTTTTGTATATAAATAATGTAATATTATTTTCTTTAAAGAAAATTAGGGTTTACCCCTTTATCAAAATTAATTAACTTTTTATTTTACATATTTCTTTGCATTCCTTTACATTTAAAAATACTTTGCATACATAAAAACTTTTTTTTGCATAATAAATTTTTATTTAATATTTATTTATTGTGTTTATTTATTGCCCATTTAAATATTATGCATTGTAAATTCAATTGGGTTGTAATAATTTAGGATTTTAATTTCTTGCAAAATAATCCGCTATTCAAAATTGTACCCCCCTCCCTATATCAAAGTTGTAATAGCTTAGATTTATTTTCATGCACTTAAATGCTTTCAATTATGCCATGCTTAGAGAAATAGGGTTTGTATGCCAAATCAAAACCAACAATTAGTTTGACCTAATCAAAGACAAAAATGCATGAAAAAACAAACACAATGCACACTTGCACCCCTAGGGTTACAATCCACTTGTTGCCTTCAAAAATGGGCCATGGTATGCATGTTAAGTACTTTGGCAAAACAAAAATAAAATAAAAGATCATAGTCCCTCGATGACCCTATCTGAGTTGCCTAAACAAAATGATCAAGTCCCTTAAGAAAATTGCCAAAAATACTTGACACAATTGCTATCATGGTCTATACGATGACCCGCGCCTGTCCCGTTTAACATCCTAACACAAGGTTGTTCCCCAAATACAATGGTAAAGCAACACTGTTAAAAGGGTTAAAAACATAAGAAAGATCTTTGAGTAAAATAGGGTAGAAAGCTCTTAGTTACTTGATCAAAAGCTTGCAAAACATCCTTGCTATTTTCAAAACACACTTCACAATACAATTTAAAAACCCTACTTTCAAACATTGAAAAATTTTCAAAAGATAAAAACACCTTTGTATACATTCCAACAAGAATCATTACAAAGGTTTCCACAATGATGGCCTCTTTTCAAAACATCTTTCAAAACCACACACAAAGCACCATTTCAAACAATTGAAGAGCACCATTTCAAACAATTGAAAAGCAAAGCAAGTGACCTAAACAAGTAACTAAGAGCCCATGGATAACCATGGATAGAAAGGGTGCTAATACCTTCCCTTTCTATAATCTACTCCCCGAACCCAAGAAAACATCTCAAAGGTTTTTCATGTGCTTTTTGACCTTTCCTTAGGATAAAATAAAAAGTCAGTGGCGACTCTTGCTAAACCGAAACATTTGCGAACACAAAACGCAAAACCTCAAGTTAGTTCTCCCACCGTATCACAGAACTGGCGACTCTGCTGGGAAAAAATTTAAAATTAGAGTAACCTTAGGGCTTAGATCACCCTTTTGCATGCTTATCTTGATTGCTTTGACTGCTTTACATTTGGTTCTCTTGTTTGGGCTTGAAATCCTACACCCGGATTTGGGAAACATTCATAGGTAAATAGAAATACATTGTGGAAACTGTGCGGGGTATACCGACATGGTTGAAGAAATAGCTATATTAGTGCGACATATTTGTGAGTACCGGTAGCCTTTGAGTCAATCAAAGAGAATACGGGGCCGCTGAGTGATGTCATGAAGCACTAACGAACTCTTATAACCTTACTTGACCATCTTGGCCTTTTTTAGGGGTAGTGAGATGAACGGCTTTGGTACAGTCCGAAGTTGGTAGATACTTAATACTACACTTATTGAGGGTTGTTTTCTTGGAATATTTTGGTCGCTAGTTAAGTGGCTAAACCAAAACAATGAACATAGAAAACAATCCAGTGGTATTGAGCTCCTTAGAACCCGGTTACTATTTATAAGACAAGTTTGAGACAACTAACTCAAGAGGGTATTTACCTATGAAACCTCATGCAATCCTGAAACTAGGATCTTGTGTGACTTGTTTGTACATGTGCTTGTGCATACATCATAAACATCATAAACATCATAAAACATCATATACATCCACTAACCATTTCAAGGGTTCGGATCTTCATCTTTGTTCTTGTTTTGTAGGTCATGGAATCTCTTCGCAGGAAAACAATTCAAGTCAACCTTGTGAGGATCCCTCCTCAACTCAAGGAGCTTACTTCCAGGATTCCAGAGAATTCTCTCTTCAGTGAAAGACATGGTAGACTTCTCAACTTGGTCAACTCCAACATTGAAGAAGACATGGTGAAAGTTCTCTTCCAGTTCTTTGACCCCCTACACCACTGTTTCACCTTCCCTGATTACCAACTAGTACCTACTTTGGAGGAATTTTCTCAACTTCTGAGGATTCCTATTCTTCATCAACTACCCTACAATGGTACGGAAAAAGAACCAAAGCCTGAAGATGTTGCTCAAGCATTACACTTGCAACCATCTGATATCAAGGGTCATTGGGAAACCAAAAGTGGTGTCAAGGGTTTCTTGGAAAAGTTTCTGTTTGAGAAGGCACAAGACTGCTGGAACTCTCTAGATCTACAAGCTTTTGAATAGATTGTGGCACTCCTCATCTATGGTTTGGTCTTGTTCCCAAACCCTGATCAGCTTATAGATGTGAATGCTGTCAAGATTTTCATATCCCGGAATCCTGTGCCTACATTGCTTGGGGACATCCTACACTCATTTTACACACGAAAAATGAGGAAAAGAGGTGTTCTCATGTGCTGTACTCCTCTCCTAACAAGGTGGTTTATTTCTCACCTTCCACAATCAGTTTTGAAGAATGAGCAGGGTTTAAGGTGGTCACAACGGTTGATGACCCTCACACATTCTGATGTTCATTGGTGTTCTCGGTCCATAGAAAATGTCATCATCATTGATCATTGTGGGGAATTCCCTAATGTCCCACTACTTGGCATTAGGGGAGGCATTACCTACAACCCCTGTTTAGCTCTAAGACAGTTTGGATATGCTCGGAGGGATGACCCTCATGACATGCTGATTCCTGACTTGGTTTTTGACTTTGATAACGATGCACAAGGACTTCGACAAAGGTTCATCAGAGCTTGGAGGATGCCCAACGAAGTGGATAGTAAGACACTGGGGCACAAGAATTCCATCCCCCTTGAGCCTTATCTCAAGTGGGTACGAACCCGCGCCCAGAATCTTATGATGCCATATCCTCACATTCTTCCCGTGATCAAAGAGCCTGTTATGGAAGGAGAGGTTCCATACACCCTCATGTATCCTGACATGCCAACATCATTGGAAGAATTACAAAATAGTTGGATTCAGCTTAAAGAAGAACGAAATACTTTTGAAGCCAGCTTCTATGCCAGTGAGAAAAAGGTTTTGGAGCTTACCCGCCGACTTCATGAGGAGGAAACTCTCAACACTTGCATCGCACCAAAGAGGATGCGCAATGTCTTTTTACATTAAGAATTTTGTAATATTTTGCCCATGGGGCACTTATGTACTAACAAATTTCTTCTTAATATGACGTGTGTTATTTTTGGTTGCAACAAATTTGAATTTATGAATCCTTAAATGCATTACATGAATAACATATCATTCATCATATGCATAAGCTGGTCTTCACACCAGGTTTCCTTATCTTTCCGCTGTTTATTTCAGCAAGATGGATTTGGAGCAGACGGTTAAGGATCTGCAAGCACAAAATTCTCAATTCCAGCAACTCCTCATGACCTTAGCAAAGGGTCAAGAGGACCTCAAAGCACTATTGGAGAAAGATAAAGAGAAAAAGAAGAAAAGACCCGGTGTAGTCATCATGGGAAGAAGGTTTGAAAACAATGCTAGAAAAGTTCTCGAGTTCCCTTCGACGTCTGATGAAGGGGCTGGTAAAGGAAAAGGGACCACAATGCTTTCTGAATCTGAAGTTGAAGGAGAAGAAGAGGAAGAGTAAGAAGACGAAGATTACTCTGAACAACAATATCCCCCGGAGGATGTTAAATTTAAAAATCTTGAAGATAGATTGGCAGCCATGGAGTTGCAAAGGGTACCTGGTTTAGATTTCGAAGAAATAGGGTTGGTCGCTGGGATTGTTATTCCTCCCAAATTCAAAGTTCCCACATTTGCGAAGTATGACGGCCTGTCGTGTCCAAAGATGCATCTAAGATCCTACGTCTGAAAGATCCAACCCCACTCATCTGATAAGGATCTTTGGGTCCATTTTTTCCAAGATAGTTTGTAAGGCACACAATTGGACTGGTTCTATCAGCTCGAGAGATCAGAGGTTCATAACTGGGAAGACTTAGCTGCTGCTTTCTACCGGCAATACCAATACAACTCTGATTTAGCGCCTACTCGTACTCAACTACAGAGTATGGGTATGGCTTCTAATGAAGGATTTAAAGAGTATGCCCAGAAGTGGCGTGATCTGGCTGGAAGGGTGCAGCCACCATTGTTGGATAGAGAGCTGGTGGACATGTTTTTAGGGACCCTGTCTGGTCCTTTCTTCAATCATTTAATCGGGAGTTCCTCCGCAGGGTTCACCTAACTAATTTTGACCAGTGAAAGGGTCGAGGCCGGCATTAAAAGTGGTAAGATTCAGAAAGATGCCTCCACATCCACCGCTGTTAAGATGACCTTCCCAGCTAAGAAGGAAACTTCTGCTGTTTATTCTCAGAAAATCCAAGGAGGAATGAGGCGCCGACTGACTGTAGGGGCTGTGATGATTCAAAACTCTTCAAATGATCAACCTCACAGCAATCAGCCAAGACCTAATCAACAACGGGTAGAAAGGCCACAACGGCAGTTCACCCGAATCAACATGACGCCAGCTCAAGTACTCCCTCGTTTGCTAAAGCTGAATCTTACCAATTTGAAGGAAGCGCCAAAGAACCCTAATACATCTTCTCCACATTACCACTCCAATGCAAAGTGTGCTTACCACTCTGACAGTGTATGGCATTATACCAACAACTGTTGGGCTCTTAAGAATAAAATCCAAAACTTGATTGACGCCAAGGAGGTAGAATTCGATGCGCCCGAAAAGACGAATGTGATTTCTGCCCCAATGCCCAAGCACAGTCATAATGTTCATGCCGTTATGGAAGACCTTCATGTTACCAATATTGCCGACCTTTTGACTCCATTACCAGTGATTAAAGTGAATTTGATGAGAGCCGGGATATTCCCAGGTTGTGGAAAAGACTGTTACTTCTGTTTAAACATACGAGCTGACTGCCCCATGTTGAAAACAGGCATCCAACGCCTGATGGATACCCAAGAGATACTCTTCCAAAAGACTCTTGTTGATACCTTCACTCCTGTTACTCCTGCTACCTTTGTTACTTCAACCAATGACATTGCAATAATAACCATCTCCAACAATCTTCCCAAGGCTTGCAAAAGTCCTATCAAGATTACGCCTGATCCTAAGTTTGTGCCGTTAAAAATCACCATGTCGGGGCCTGTCCCGTATCAATCTAACAAGACGATACCATGGAACTACGGAGGAGAAATCTTCTATCATGGTATCAAACAGATTGAATCAGTCCAAGAGAATTCTGAAGATGAAACCCCTGATATAGGGAACATTTCGGGAACAAGCAAGATAACTCGCAGCGGACGGATTTTCTCTCCGGAGATTACTCCCCCACGAGCAGTCTTCGGACCCTCGAAAGCTTCCGTGTCTGTTAAGCCAGTTGTGCAAGGCCCGATAATTGAGGAATTGGATACTCCTGAAGTTAGACCATCTGTTGATACTACCGATAAGGGTAATGGGATACTAGAAGCGCCTGTCAGGATGAAGGCTCAGACTGTGGTGATCCCCGAGACCACCCAGAAAGACATGGAAGAAATCTTAAAGATAATCAAAAAGAGCGACTACGACATCGTGGAACAGCTAGGGCATACCCCTTCCAAAATCTCCATGTTGGCTCTTCTACTCTGCTCTGAGGCCCATGCTAATGCCTTAATCAAATTCTTAAAGACGACACACGTGCCTCAAGAAACTTCGGCTGACCAGTTTCAAGAGTGTGTGGCCAGCCTAATTGCTGATAACGGTCTTGGTTTTTCCAATGCTGATTTGACCCCCAAGGGAAGGAAGCATAACGACGCGCTGCATGTCTCAGTAGAATGCAGAGGAACCACCCTCGCCCATGTTTTAGTTGATACTGGTTCATCCTTGAATGCGCTGCCGAAGAAGGCGTTAGACCGTTTGGATTGCAAAGGGTTAGTGCTGGAGCCAAGTAATATCGTGGTTAGGGCCTTTGATAGGTCCAAAAGAATGGTTCACAGAGAGGTTGACATTCCTATCAAAGTGGGCACAGAAGTTTTCAACTCCACCTTTTATGTGATGGACATCCGTCCTTCATATTCGTGTTTGTTGGGAAGGCCGTGGATCCACTATGCTGGGGCGGTTACCTCCTCTTTACACCAAATGCTAAAGTATCCTGTTCAGGGTAAGATTATAACGGTTCACGGCGAGGAAGAGTACATGATAAGTCACCGCAACTCCTTCCGCTATGTGGAGTTGGATGGCGAATTCATAGAAACGCCTTTCCAACATTTTGAGGAAGTTTCTCCTGAAGTCGCAGTGGCGAAGACAATGGTTGATGTGCCTATTATTCCCAAGTCTGTGCCTAGGATGGAATCTCTCAAGGATGCAAAGGATGTAATCAAAGAAGAAAGGAGTACAGTGTGGGGGAAACTGCCTGATTTTCCCCATAAGACGGACAAGTTCGGACTAGGTTTTACTGCTGCTGGCTAGAAAGCTATGCGTCACTCCAAGGCTGGAGGTCCACCCGTAAAAATCACTCACCATGGAATTAATGCCTTAGAAGATGATGATGAAGAAGAAAAATTTGAAGATTGGATCTTTCCAACCGTCGAAGGAGGATTAAGCAACTGGGAAGCAAAGGACTTTATTCCCGTCACTTTCGTCAACCAGTAATTTATCTTTGAACAATTTCCTATTTTAGTCTGTAATAACTAAACAATTCGTACACTATTTTCACCTTATGCCTTGCCCGGGGCATATAGGTCCATTTGTAAGGGCTTGATTTTCTTCATTATCATATGCCATGTTTTAATGAATCATTGGACGTTTTCATCTATAAACTGTTGTGTTCATTTTCTTTCTTTTTGCATCTTGTTTTGTTTAAGGGTGGCTATCCCTTACACACACCCACACTCACAAAATGCAGGTACCCATCCACTCCGGATTCCATGGGTGAACATTCTGCTTTAGCCTTCGGTGACTCTGAAGATTTAGTCAATCATGCTGAGTACGAAGTTGACGAAGACTGTGAAGTGCCGGGAGAGTTAGCTAGACTTTTGCAACAAGAAGAAAGGGCAATTCTGCCTCATGAAGAGTTGCTAGAAACCATCAACTTGGGAACAGAGGAAGACAAGAAAGAGGTTAAGGTGGGTGCCAACCTGGAACCAGATGTCAAAGAGCGCTTAGTGCAGTTATTGAACGAATATGTTGAGATCTTTGCCTGGTCCTACAAAGACATGCCGGGATTAGACACAGATATCGTGGTTCACCGTCTCCCTACAAGAGAAGATTGTCCACCGATCAAATAAAAGGTCCGCCGAATGAGGCCCGACATGTCTGAGAAGATCAAAGCTGAGGTAATGAAGCAATTCAACGATGGCTTTTTGGCTGTTACTTCCTATCCATAATGGGTTGCTAACATTGTGCCCATGCCTAAAAAGGACGGCAAAGTCAGAATGTGTGTGGACTATCGGGATTTAAACAGGGCTAGCCCCAAAGACGATTTTTCACTACCACACATCGACATCTTGGTTGACAACACAGCTCAACACAAGGTATTTTCCTTCATGGATGGATTCTCGGGATACAACCAGATCAAAATGGCCCCTGAAGACATGGAGAAAACTACTTTTGTCAGGCAATGGGGTACCTTCTGCTACAAAGTGATGCCATTCGGACTGAAGAATGTCGGGGCAACCTATCAACACACCATGGTAGCTTTGTTTCATGATATGATACATCATGAGATTGAAGTTTACGTAGACGACATGATAGCCCGATCACAAACAGAAGAAGAACACCTTGATCATCTGCAAAAGCTGTTTGTCAGGTTAAAGGAGTTTAAGCTCAGACTGAACCCAAGTAAGTGCACTTTTGGAGTCAGGTCGGGTAAACTTGTGGGATTTATCGTCAGCAACAAAGGCATTAAGGTTGATCCAGCTAAGGTAAAAGCTATACAATAAATTCCTTCCCCCCGCACTGAAAAGGAGGTTAGAGGATTCTTGGGACGCTTAAACTATATCGCGAGGTTCATCTCTCACCTAACATCTACCTGTGAGCCAATCTTCAAACTGTTGAAGAAAGATCAGGTGGTTGAATGGAACAATGATTGTCAAGTTGCTTTTGATAAAATCAAGGAGTATTTGCTGGAACCTCCTATCTTGATGCCACCCATCGAAGGAAGGCCGTTAATCATGTATTTGGCTGTTTTGGATAACTCAATGGGGTGCGTACTGGGCCAACATGACGAGTCTGGCCGAAAAGAGCATTCCATTTATTACCTTAGCAAAAAGTTTACCGACTATGAGACTCGCTACTCACTGCTCGAGAAAACTTGTTGCACTTTGGTATGGGCTGCTCGCCGGCTAAGGCAGTATATGTTGACTCATACCACTTTGCTGATTTCCAAGATGGATCCGATCAAGTATATCTTCGAGAAGCCTGCTTTATCTAGAAGAATCGCCAGATGGTAAATGATCCTGACTGAGTATGATATCCAGTATACTACCCAAAAGGCTATAAAGGGGAGTGTACTAGCTGACCATCTAGCTCATCAAGCCGTCGAAGATTACCAATCTATGAAATTCGATTTTCCTGACGAGGACATCATGACATTGGAAAACATTGAAGGTAACGGACTGTATGACGGACCTGAACAAGGATCCCGATGGACCTTGTACTTTGATGGTGCTTCAAATGCACTTGGCAACGGTATTGGTGCGGTACTCATTTCTCCTGAAGGTTGTCATACACCCTTCACTGCCCGAATTTGCTTCAGCTGTACCAACAACATGGCTGAATATGAAGCTTGCATCTCTGGTCTCAAGGCTGCTATAGACTTGGGAATCAAATCTTTGGTCGTATTTGGGGACTCGGCTTTGGTTATCAGTCAAGTCAAAGGATAGTGGGACACTAAACATCATAATCTTATCCCATACAAAGAACATGTCTTGACATTGTTACCTTATTTCGAGCAGATTACTTTCGAGCACTTTCCGCGAGAAGAAAATCAGCTAGCAGATGCTCTGGCTACAATGTCTTCCATGTTTAAACTCAATTGGGATAATGAGGCTCCCCAAATCACCATCGAACGAATGGACGAACCTGTGCACTGTCATGAGATTAATACCGAAGAAGTAGTGGAACAACCCTGGTTTCATGAAATCAAAAGGTATCTCCAGACTCGAGAATACCCTGAAGGAGCTTTCGTCAATGACAAAAAGTTCTTAAGGAGATTTGCTACCAAGTTCTTCCTGAGCAACAACATCCTCTATAAATGCAGCCATGATTGTGTTCTACTTTGTTGTGTGGACAAGGTTGAAGCTGAGTTGATCATGACCGAGATACACAACGACACATTTTGCACCCACTTAAGCGGACATACGATGGCTAAGAAGATTCTAAGGGCAGGCTACTAATGGTCTACCATGGAAGCTGATTGTCATCAATATTCCCGTACTTGTCACAAATGCCAAGTCTATGCTGACAAGGTACATATTCCTTATGTTCCTCTAAACATTCTGACAACTCCTTGGCCATTCGCAATGTGGGGCATTGACATGATTGGAGAGATCAAGCCTACGGAATACAATGTACATCGTTTCATTTTGGTCGCTATTGATTATTTTACCAAGTGGGTCGAAGCAGCTTCCTACGCCTCTGTTACAAAGAATGTGGTTGCCCGCATCATTAAGCAGAACCTCATATGCTGGTATGGCATCCCCGACAGGATCATCACGGACAACGGTACGAATTTGAACAACACTATAATCACCGCTCTGTGCGAGAAGTTCAAGATTTATCATCACAATTCATCTCCCTATCGACCGAAGATGAACGGTGCTGTTGAAGCCGCGAACAAAAATATCAAGAAGATCATTCAAAAGATGACAGTCACCTACAAAGACTGGCATGAGATGTTACCGTTTGCTCTGCATGGATATCGTACCACGGCACGTACTTCAATAGGGGCAACCCCCTTTTCTTTGGTATATGGCATGGAAGCTGTTTTACCTATGGAAGTTCAGATTCCTTCCTTAAGGATTATGAAGGATACCGATTTGAGTGAAGATGATTGGATTCAGACCCGGCTTGATCAGCTTAACTTGATCGACGAGAAGCGACTTACTGCTGTTTATCATGGTCAGACGTATCAAAAACGGATGATCAAGGCTTTCAACAAGAAAGTCAAGCGTCAAGTATATCAAGTCGGAGATCTTGTATTCAAGCGAATCATCTTGCCACAAAGTGATCCCAGGGGCAAGTGTACTCCTACTTACGAAGGACCATTTGTGATCAAAAGCATATTTTCTGGTGGGGCAATGATTCTGACCACCATGGACGACGACGATTTGCTGCACCCTGCGAACGTAGACATAGTCAAAAGATACTACGCATAAAACGACTCGACAAGTTGAAAACCCGAAAGGGAGACTTGGGCAAAAATGGGCATCCCGGTGAATCGAAAACCCGAAAGGGCGGTTCAGGTAAAAATTAGGGATAAATAATAAAAATCTGTACACCCGGCAAGTTGAAAACCCGAAAGGGCGACTTGGGCAAAAAAGGGTTTCCCGGTGGATCGAAAACCTGAAAGGGCGGTCCAGGCAAAAGTTAGGGAATTAAAGTGTATGGCTATGTCTCGTCGGATCACTATAAGAGCAATCTCTTCACCAACGAACTCCAAGCTTCTGATCAATCCAATCATCGGCGGACGAAGCAACGAATGGACAAGATGCTCAAAGTTGTGAAGGCTATAGCAGAATGGGAACCCCATGGAATTATTACACATAGCCATCTTTCTTTTTGTATAAATTTTTTCTCAATTTTATGACAACATTCTCTTACTAGGATGTCTGTTTCCTTTGTATAAAGATACTTACGAAAGATAAATACAAAAATACTTCAAAGTGCAGAAATTTGCTTGCCTTTCTTTCTTTTTACACTTGTGTTTTATTTGAAAACGTCCAAAGTTTTGTTAAATAGGCATATGCATCTGAATATAATCACTGCTTACAAATAAAACGAAATTGAGAAAGGATAATTACTGGTAGGTTGAAGGTGTAAGAAGATATCTTTGTGCTATTCCAGAAGAAATCCCCTGCAGTACATCGTTCAAATCCTCAACAAATCTAAAACCTTGGAGTACATATCCCCAACGGATTTAAAATTCCAGATCCCCAGCAGAGCCGGTGTATTCTAAACCTTATTCCCCAGCGGAGTTAAGTTTCAAGTTCCCCATCAGAGATTAAGAGTTCAAACTCCCAATCCCCAATGGAGTCCAAAAACCCTGAAATACATATCCTTAGCTGAGCTAGAATATTCTAAACCTTCTCCCCCAACGAAGTCAATTTTCCAAACTATCAATCCCCAGTGAGAACCATTCAGTGTTCCCCAACTTCCCCAGCAGTTTGGCATACAACCCAAGCTCCTGATTTCCCCGGCCGAGTAAACACACTCCCCACAGAGTTTATCTCCCAGCAGATCGAAGATTCTTAGCCTCATTTTTTCAGCAGAAGCCTCCTTGGTTTTAACTCCCCAGTAGAGATTTTCAGAGTTTTCCTTATTTCCCAGGAAAGTCATGAAGGATTCTCATTCCCCGCAGAGGTTGTCAAAACTCTTGTTAATCCCCACCAGTCACCAAGGATTTTCAATCCTCAGCATTGGCCAGAAATTTACTTTCTCCCGCGGCAGTCAAAGATTTCTTTATCTCCAGTTATCAAGGATTTATTTTCCTTAGCAAGACAGCTACTAAGCTTATATGCACATCCATTACATTCATATATCATAAACATTGATGAAACGCAGTTCATTGCATCATACATATCATGCAACATAACTTTGTGTTTTAGCTAACATTTTACCCTTTTCAGGATAAGATTAAAAGGCTATCGTTAACAGTTATTCAGATACAGTATGGATACACCCGAGAAACGGCGGTCATTCTAAAACTCATTTAAAATTTCAAGTCCAGATACAGTATGGATACACCCCAGACACGGCGGTCATTCTATTATTCATTCAGACTTCAACAATCCGATACAGACTAGATACGCTCCAAATACGGCGGCCATTCTATCTCTCATTCAGGTTCAATTATCAACTTCAAGATCAGATACGCTCCAAACACGGTTGGCATTCTGGCCCTTACACCAGAAGTTTGATTCTCCCCTGTGCAATCGCCACAGAAGTCATTCTGTCACTTATTCAGATCCCAGTTACAGTTTCAGATACACTCCAGACACGGAAGTCATTCTTCTACTCATACAGATCTCAACTTCAG
The DNA here is from genome assembly GCA_948472305.1 of Vicia faba. Lineage (NCBI taxonomy): Eukaryota > Viridiplantae > Streptophyta > Magnoliopsida > Fabales > Fabaceae > Vicia > Vicia faba. The sequence goes on from OX451738.1 coordinate 1,140,030,362, forward strand.
TTACAGCTCAGATACGCTCCAGACACGGACGCCATTCTTTTGTTCATACAGACTCAGTCTTCAGATACAGTTCAAATGCATTCCAGACACGGATACCATTTTGATGCTCATTCTTCTGACCTACAACCTTGCAGTTCAACAAACATTCTTGGATGGAATCTCCAAGCCCATCTCCAGCAAGATTCTACCATCTCCAAATGGCATTTTTAAGCCCATTTCCTCAGCTACATTTTGACGAGTGCAAATTTACGGGCACTCTAGTGTCCAATCATCTTTTACCTTCGAGTTACGAAAGGCAAACTCGCCAATCTAACTCTTCAGGTTCAATAAGATTGAACAGGGGCAACTGTTGTACCCCAAAATTTGCCCTCTCATTTTATCAACATTCCTCATCACAAGACTCTTGGAACTCAAGACCAAGCTAGGGTTTGCTCTGCTCAAGACATCTCCTTACACTGATGACCTAAATTAGGGTTTGAGTTTTCACATGGATATTTTGACCTACCATGCACAAATTGACTTTCATACTTCATGTTGGACTCATAAGTTTGCCCATACCAAGTTTCAAGTCTTGAATCAAATTTTTGCCCAGTCAATTGGATAGTTGACCTAGAAATCAGCTGTATTGGGGAAAAAGTCAATTGTGGCCAATTGACAGTCAAACCTCATAAATTTTGACCCAAATCAACATTATGAACTCATATGAACCATTTGGTCAAGTTTGGACCACAATTCCATAAGAAATTGGATCAGATCACCAAAAGGGCAAAATGGTCATTTTTAGGGTTTTGACTGCACAAAGGCAATTTTTGACTGTTTGACCTAACCAATGTCAAATAAAGCTCAACCATGGACTCAAGGACTCAATGACACTATCTTGACCTATTCAACAAGTTCAAAAGATCTCAAATGCATAGGATTGACAGATGAATTTTCCAATCAACTGATCAAAATTTGACTGTACACTGAAAAGTCAATATTTGACTTTTTGGTCAAAATCAAGTGCCAAGGGTCATTTTTCATCAAGATGTGTCAAATTATGAAACTTGTTCATCAAGAAACCCAAAATTACAAATTAGGGTTTGAAATTGAAAAATTTCATAACTTAGAAATTTTCTAAGTTATGAAATTTTCTTAATTTTTCCTAACTTTGTCCCACATTTTCACCAAGATGAAAATGGATTCAAACAAAACTTACAACATGAAAGTTGTATTCCATCACAAAGTCTACAACTTTTATTCACAAAGTTTTCTCAAAAGAAGCTTGGATCTCAAGTTATGATTTTTGTAACAAGGGTCCCTAAAACTTTTAACTTAGAGAAATTTTGCCCTAGTTTAGGCAGGATTTTGACCCATCTTCTTGGCCATTTTTCACATAGTTCCACTTGGAGTCTCAAGTTACATTTAAAAGATGGATTATAGTACAAGTTTCAAGCTTTCTAAATTTTCCAAGAAATCCTCCCAAGCGCTGTGACTCAGTCACGAACTCACCCTGTTTTTGATTTCGTATTTTAAAATTTAGGCATAGTTAGCATGAATTGATGGCATATTCTGAATCTACAAATCATTTTCAAGATTTTGGTATTACTCAATTGCATTTATATGACCCGTAACGATATCCACCATTGTTAGGGTTTCGTTTTTGTTTTTGGGGTTTTTCGTTTCAGGAACAATTAGCCCTAATAATGGCTATGGTCATGATCAGAAGATGATGACAAGTTCAACCATGGTCTTAGAAATCATTTTCATGGCCTGTAGGAGATTTTTGAATAAGCACGACTTGTAGTGATGGCCAGCATCCGTAGCTATAAGTGTTATAGAGTTTTAGCTACGGAAGGAAGACAGGGATGATGCGCTGGCACTCCTTCATTTGTCCGTTCAAACCAGCGCGCCTTTTTTTATTTTCTGTCCACTATATTCCAGTTTCTTCATATTATGATTATTTTGCATTATAATAACAAAAAGAACAACGCAGCCTAGTGGTTGCCACACAGGATTTCAAGGCATGTGGGGCTGGAGGTCAGGGGTTCGATCCCTACCTCTAGCATTTGTCATTTTTCTTAATTATTTCAGGAAATCTAGTGCGTATTCAAGCCTGAGGTCCACCATGGTCATCCCTCATCCATGTGCCAGATGGCCAGATGGCCAAATCTGGTGGCCAAGCCTTAAAGGCACACCATAATCCAGTCAACGCATACGCATGGGATCCCAAAAGGTCAATTGGATCTTCATCAATTGGGCCAGTGAAATTGCTATTGGCACCCTCTAAACAGGCCCATCTCATCCTTTTTTTTATATTTTGTTTATTTTAGTTTATTTATTTTATCTTATTTAATTTAGTTACTAACTAAAATTAATTTTCTTTTTACCAAAAAATCACAAACATATTATTTTTACCCAATTAAAATTCAGAACTTTATTTTTATTAATAAATATTAATTAATTATTTAGGCTATTAATTCTAGATAACTTTAATTGATTTTGTAAATATTTAAAATCAATTAGAATTTAATAGGTTTTAATCATTAATTTAACCATTTTATTTTCTTTCTTAAAATAATAAAAACTCCAAAAACATGTCATTAATTATTTTTCATTAATTAATTAATTTAATAATTAATTTAGTATTTAATCTTAGGATTTAAATTCTTTTCTTAAAATAAAGACAAAAAAACATTTTCTTTAATTAAAAGGGTCAAAACCCTAATTCCGCATTCGATTTAATTTCCCACGCGCTTTATTTTTCTTTATCCAATTAATGTAAATGCTTATGGTTTGTAATAATTAATTAGGATATTTATTTTTCCGCTTTTATTTTATTTTCAAAGGGTTGCTTTTGGCAATGTAAATACCCGACACCTTGTAATAATTTAGTTTAAATTTCCGCGCCTTTAATTTCTGCAAATATATAACTGCTAAATGTTTGATAATAGGGTTTGCATGACAAGAGTGAATGTTTAATCTAAAATCAAATTAGATCACCCTAAACACGTGCAAAGATAAAAATAACTGAAATCAATACACTCGCACATGCGCACTCTTAGGGTACACCCCACTTGGTTGCCTTCGTAAACGGTCATTGAGTATAGGTTATTTTAGAGGTCGCCCTCTTGTCTAAAAGATCATAGTTGCCTCGAAATGGTTGCCTCGGATATTGTTGCCTCGAATACATGATCTAAGACATTAGGGTTACCACTAAGACGTCCTAACGTTCTTTAGTGACCGTATGTCCCTCTTTCGAATTGACCCTCAAACTCCAACGACGGTGCTACCCACTCACTAATAGCGGGATAGCATTGTCTAAAGGAAATTAACATAGAATGATTCCTTTTTCGAGTAGGTAGGTTAGTTCTTAGGTACTTGCTCATCTGAAACAAAACTTTTTTTTCACACTTACACTCTTTTACAAACAAGTTTTTAAAAACACTTCAATACACTCTTAAGCAAGAGTTAAATCGAAGTTAAAAAACAAAACTTTTCAAAACCCACAAGCACAAAGAAAACATTTTGAAAATGATGATTGTTGTACCCCAAAATTTTCCCTCTCATTTTATCAACATTCCTCATCACAAGACTCTTGGAACTCAAGACCAAGCTAGGGTTTGCTCTGCTCAAGACATCTCCTTGCACTGATGACCTAAATTAGGGTTTGAGTTTGCAAAGGGATATTTTGACCTACCATGCCCAAATTGACTTTCATACTTCATGTTGGACTCATAAGTTTGCCCATACCAAGTTTCAAGCCTTGAATCAAATTTTTGCCCAGTCAATTGGACAGTTGACCTAGAAATCAGTTGTATTGGGGAAAAAGTCAACTGTGGCCAATTGACAGTCAAACCTCATAAATTTTGACCCACATCAACATTATGAACTCATATGAACCATTTGGTCAAGTTTGGACCATAATTCCATAAGAAATTGGATCAGATCACCAAAAGGGCAACTCAATGGAAAATCAAGCTCAACCATGGACTCAAGGACTCAATGACACTATCTTGACCTATTCAACAAGTTCAAAGGATCTCAAATGCATAGGATTGACAGATGAATTTTCTAGTCAACTGATCAAAATTTGATTGTACACTGAAAAGTCAAACTTTGACTTTTTGGTCAAAATCAAGTGCCAAGGGTCATTTTTCATCAAGATGTGTCAAATTATGAAACTTGTTCATCAAGAAACCCAAAATTACAAATTAGGGTTTGAAATTGAAATTTTTCATAACTTAGAAATTTTCTAAGTTATGAAAATTTCTTAATTTTTCCTAACTTTGTCCCACATTTTCACTAAGATGCAAGTTGTAGTACATCACAAAGTCTACAACTTTGATTCACAAATTTTTCTCAAAAGAATCTTGGATCTCAATTATTATTTTTGGAACAAGGGTCCCTAAAACTTTTAACTTAGAGAAATTTTGCCCTAGTTTAGGCAGGATTTTGACCCATCTTCTTGGCCATTTTTCACATAGTTCCACTTGGAGTCTCAAGTTAAATTTCAAAGATGTATTATAGTACATGTTGCAAGCTTTAAAAATTGTCCAAGAACTCTTCAAACACATTTATGGTTCGTGAGGATCGAATGCTTGAAGTTGGCAAAAACTCACTTTGTAACCATGGCCAATACATGTTCATACAAGTTACAAATCTGACCAAACTAGATTTGTACTTGATTACAGGTCTCTAAACCAATTTACACTCAAAAATTGAATGCAAATACATTGGTTAGAGGCATTGTTCTGATCAAGGGAGCATTATACATTGAATAATTCCATTTTGGGCATAAAGATCACACTTCCATTTTCATAAAGCATAACTTTTGCAAAGTTGTTTTTCTTGAGCCTTGGACTTCTTACTTTGCAGCAATCAAGTTCCACAAACTTAGGCAAAGGTACAAGAAGCTGGTGCATGCTTGGAGATAGCCTGTACATTCCTATCTCATTTCACTTCACACTTTTCTTTCAAAACAAGTCAACTTACCAAAAGTCCATAACTCACATATCTGATATATTCAACTTAAGCCAAGGTTTCAAACAAGTTGGACACATCCTTGTAAGCCAGAAACACGAGCCTTTCACCTCTAAAACACCCTTGCACTCAAAAACCACATTTTCTTGCAAAACAGGGCAGGACCTGCAAATCACAAGCCAAATCACATTCCACTCGTGCGTTTTTCTTGCAATCAGTTCCAATACCTTCCACTCAACCCACTCAAGCTATCCTAAACCTCCATTGCCAACTGTAACTCCACTTACAGTGTTCACCATTTTTGTTTGGAAACTTTGCAGGTTGAGTTCTGTAGGAAGATTCAGGCCATTTCAAAACAAACTAAGCATTGGGAAAGATTCAGGGAACATCAAGCAAGCTCAAAAGAACCTCAGGCCTCACTGAAAGTTGCTGCATTGTCCAACTCGAACTCAACTGAAACAGGTTTTTCATGAACTTCTATCTCTCTATTTAGGAACATTTAGCCTTAGGTTTGTGAATGAAAGATGTAGTACTCATTGCCCTGAAACCATACATATGCTCAGTTTTCATTTATATTAAACGTGCTAAGAGAATTTCATCCATGAACTTTCTGAAAAAACTAGGTTAGAAATTAGGGCAAGAGAAATTCTCTTTGGTCTTTGAGAGTTAGATTAAGTTTTTTATATGGTTAGATTCGTGGTTTGATGCTCTACAAGTTTAATGTTTTGAGTTTTGTCAAAAGATCACAAATACAGGAGATATGAGTTTGTGTGACAGGCGCGCGCTTTCTGTTGTCCCAAGGAAGAAGATGAAGCTGATGGGCTGGGCTTGGCTTCTTGCTTCTAACACCCTCCTTTTGCTAAATGCACCCACTGGCCTATTTACTTTATATTTTGTTATTTTTATATTTTAATTTCATTTCTGACTTTGATTATTTATTTCCAACCATAAAAAATGCTTAAAAATATTTTTCATAATTTTTACATTTATTTTGATATTTATTTTAATTATTACTAGTATTAAAACATTTTCTATACTTGTATATTATTTTGTTTAAACTTGAAAATAATGCAAATAATACTCTTATTTTCATTTTTATATTTTTTATTCACACCAAAAATATTTTCTTGAATATATTGTATTTTTGTAAATATTTTATTTTATTTTTATATATTTAACATATTTAATATATACATATATACTTTATTTTATAATAAAATATGGAATAAAAATACAAAAAATAGTACATTTTATTTTTTATACTAAAAAACACCTTTTTTAATATATTTTTACTTTTGTACATATTAATGCATTTTTGTATATAAATAATATAATATTATTTTCTTTAAAGAAAATTAGGGTTTACCCCTTTATCAAAATTAATTAACTTTTTATTTTACATATTTCTTTGCATTCCTTTACATTTAAAAATACTTTGCATACATAAAAACTTTTTTTTGCATAATACATTTTTATTTAATATTTATTTATTGTGTTTATTTATTTCCCATTTAAATATTATGCATTGTAAATTCAATTGGGTTGTAATAATTTAGGATTTTAATTTCTTGCAAAATAATCCCCTATTCAAAATTGTACCCCCTCCCTATATCAAAGTTGTAATAGCTTAGATTTATTTTCACGCACTTAAATGCTTTCAATTATGTCATGCTTAGATAATTAGGGTTTGTATGCCAAATCAAAACCAATAATTAGTTTGACCTAATCAAAGACAAAAATGCATGAAAAAACAAACACAATGCACACTTGCACCCCTAGGGTTACAATCCACTTGTTGCCTTCAAAAATGGCCCATGGTATGCATGTTAAGTACTTTGTCAAAACAAAAACAAAACAAAAGATCATAGTCCCTCGATGACGCTATCTGAGTTGCCTAAACAAAATGATCAAGTCCCTTAAGAAAATTGCCAAAAATACTTGACACAATTGCTATCATGGTCTATACGATAACCCGCGCCTATCCCGTTTAACATCCTAACACAAGGTTGTTCACCAAATACAATGGTGAAGCAACACCGTTAAAAGGGTTAAAAACATAAGAAAGATCTTTGAGTAAAATAGGGTAGAAAGCTCTTAGTTACTTGATCAAAAACTTGCAAAACATCCTTGCTATTTTCAAAATACACTTCACAATACAATTTCAAAACCCTACTTTCAAACATTGAAAATTTTTCAAAAGACAAAAACACCTTTGTATACATTCCAACAAGAATCATTACAAAGGTTGCCACAACGATGGCCTCTTTTCAAAACATCTTTCAAAACCACACACAAATCACCATTTCAAACAATTGAAGAGCACCATTTCAAACAATTGAAAAGAAAAGCAAGTGATCTAAACAAGTAACTAAGAGCCCATGGATAACCATGGATAGAAAGGGTGCTAATACATTCCCTGTCTATAATCTACTCCCCGAACCCAAGAAAACATCTCAAAGGTCTTTCCTGTGCTTTTTGACCTTTCCTTAGGATAAAATAAAAAGTCGGTGGCGACTCTTGCTAAACTGAAACATTTGCGAACACAAAACGTAAAACCTCAAGTCGATTCTCCCACCGTATCACAATGAGAAAGTACCTAAGAGCCCATAGATAACTACGGATAGAAAGGGTGCTAATACCTTCCCTTTCTATAATCTACCCCCCGTACTCAGAAATATCTCAAAAAAGGGAATTTTTCTGTGCTTTTTTCCTTTCCTTGTTGGATAAAATAAAAGTCGGCAGCGACTCTTACTTATCGCGACATTTTGTGAACACAAACGCAAAACGCAAACCAGCATTCCAAAAACAGTCAGTTCTTCCCACTGTATCACATAACTGGCGACTCTGCTGGGGAATGATAAGTGGGGTGTACCTTAGGAATAGTTCATCATAATGTTTTCAATTGCTTGATTTGTATGCTTTATCTTTGTGGGTTTGAATTGGAGTTACTATAGATCCTAACCCGGATTTGAGGATACCTTTTAGGTAAGTAGCAATAGATTGTGAGAGAACTGTACAGCGTAGACCGATACGGTTGAAGCAGTAGCTATATTGGTGTGGCACTTTAGTTTGTACCGATATCCCTTGTGGTGGAACAAGGAGAATATGGGTCTTCTAAGGGGTCATTAAGCACCAACTGACCTTAGAACCTATAATTGACCAACTTGGCCATAGAAAAGTAGCAGCATGCTACACTCATTGAGACTAAACTCTCGCGATGATTTCGGCCGCAAGAAAAGGTTGCCAAACTGGAATTATGACCGATCGAGGGTGGTAAGTGATATTGAGATTCTATAGAACCCGGTTACTATTACTAGGACAGGTTTAACCAACTAAATTGAAAGAGTGTAATACCTAAACTCCATGCCAGCCTGAAATCTAAAGGCTACTGTGTGACTTGTTTTCCCGTACCATGTTTGCTATCTGTGAATACTCGTGTGTGTTTCTATCATAACATCATGCATCATGACATTGCATGCATTTTACATCAGACTAACCCATTTCAAAGACAGAGGGGATTCATCTTTGTTCTGTTTTGTAGGTCATGGCCTTTATGCGTAAAAACACTATTCGGATCAACTTTGTACAAATTCCTAATCAATTTAGAGATTTGGTTGCAAAAGTTCCAGATACTTCCTCCTTTATCAGAAGACATGGTCACCTCCTTGGTTTGGTCACTTCCAAGATGGATGAGCAAAGTGTCTTGTGCCAGTTCTTTGGCCCATTGCACCACTGCTTCACCTTCCCGGACTATCAGTTGGTCCCTACTTTGGAGGAGTTCTCTGATTTACTTGGTATTTCTATTCTAGAGCAGACGCCATTTATAGGTTGGGAGAAAGCTCTTAGGCCAGAGGATGTTGCTACAGCCCTACATCTAACAAAGGCTGAGGTAATGTCTAATTGGGAGACTCGGAGTGGTATAAAAGGCTTCTTGGCTAAATTCTTGGTTGATCGGGCTAATCAGTTTTGGGACAGTTTGGATTTTCAAGCATTCGAAGATATCCATGCACTTTATGGTCTGGTTTTGTTCCTTAATTCAGATTCTTTCGTCGACGTGAACGCAATGAAGATTTTCATGTCCCGTAATCCAGTACCCACTCTCTTAGGGGATATTCTACATGCTCTTTATGCCTGTACTGCTCAGAAATGGGGAACCCTTATGTGTTGTGCACCATTGCTGGCGAGGTGGTTTATTTCTCACCTCCCCAAATCTGTTTTGAAGAACAAGGAAGGTATGGGATGGGCCTACAAAATTATGTCCCTTGCTCACACGAACATCATCTGGACTACTAAAGACATGGAAGAAGTAGCTGTTATCGACGGGTGCAGAGAATTCCCCAATGTTCCTTTACTTGGAATTAGAGGAGGGATCACCTATAATCCTTGTCTGGCTTTACGACAATTTAGGCAAGCTAGAAAGGACGATCCTCATGAGTTGCTGATTCCGAGCATTGTCTTTGACTTCCAGGGGGACAGTGAGGAGCATCGCCGCAGGTTCATACGAGCTTGGAACAGGGTACACAAGTCTGATCCGCATGAGTTAGGGATGAAGACCTCTCTTCCAATGGAACCGTATCTTCGATGGGTTCGAACCCGTGCCCAAAAGCTGGGAATGCCGTACGAAGCTGTCTTACTGGTAATTGTTGAGAGTACTGATGAAGAAGGGGTTTCACCTACCATCCTCCACCCATATATGCCTACTGACATTGGGGCATTAAAGAGGTCTTGGATGCAGTTGAGAGAAGAACGAGATACTTACAGAGAAAACTATCACAAGCAGGAGCAGAAGATTCTAAAGCATACAAGACAGCTAGAGAATGAGAAGGTCCTCAACGACTATGTCAGCATCAACGGAAAACGACCATGGGAACGCTGATGTCTTTTGTTATTTCTTGTTTTGATTTACTTTTTAGTTTTTCCCTTTGTAACGCCTTAAAGGCATTTATCCAACATTGTTTCAAGTTTATCTAATAAAAGTGTGTTTTTATTTTGGTTTATGAATTTGAATCTCTCGACGTCTTTGAAATCATGTCATACGCATTTCATTCCCATACACCTCATTACAGGTACCCTTACATCTCTCTTATCTTCTTCGTTGTTTATTTCAACATCATGTCTGCTGAAACATTAACTAAGCAAGCTATTAAGGCTCTTCAAGCCCAAAATGCTCAGTTCCAGGAAATGTTCATGAACCTGGCCAAGGGGAAGAAAGATCTGAAGACACTTATCTTGAAGGATAAGAAGAAGAAGAAGAAGAAGAAGAAGAAGAAGAAGACGGTCCTCCTGAACATGGGTCACAAGTTTGGAAATAGGTTGTGAGAAGAGGTTGATTTATCCCACTCATCTAGAGAGGGAGAGAACCAAGAAGAAAGGAGGGCTCCTTGCCCTGTTGTTTTTGACAATGAGACTGACTTTGATGAAGATCAGTATCCTCCTGCAGAGGACAGTATAAGCAGCTCGAAGAACGGTTAAGTGCGATGGAGATTCAGAAGATACCTGGATTGGACTTTGGTGAGTTAGGTTTGGCATCTGGGGTGGTGATTCCCCATAAGTTTAAAGCACCAGTCTTTGCTAAGTACGACGGGGTCTCCTGCCCAAAGCTACACCTCCGCTCATATGTTAGAAAAATTCAGCCATATACTGCTGACAAGAACCTCTGGATCCACTTCTTTCAAGATAGTCTTTCAGGGACTCAACTTGAGTGGTTCTATTAGCTAGAAAGAGCTAACGTCCGTAATTGGGAGGACCTTGCTGCTGCTTTTTACAAGCAGTACCAATATAATGTCGACCTTGCTCCTACACGTACCCAACTTCAGGGTATGTCTATGGGTGCGAGCGAAGGTTTTAAAGATTACGCTCAGAAGTGGAGAGATCTTGCTGGTAGGGTCCAACCCCCTTTGGCTGACAGGGAGTTGGTGGATATGTTTCTGGGGACCTTGTCTGGTCCGTATTTTAACCATTTGATCGGAAGTTCATCGTCAGGTTTTACTGAGTTAATTATGAGTGGGGAGAGGATTGAAGCCGGTATCAAGAGCAGAAAGTTACAGAAAGGTGCTTCGTCGAGTACCGAGAAGAAGCCCTTCAAGAAGGAGTCTAGTGCAGTTTATAGCTCTAGGAACCAAAGTCTACCCAAGCGCCGCCAAGCAGTTAATGCGGTAGTTATTTCAAGACCAGCTATTGTCCCTCAACGCAACACTCAACCAAGGGCAGAGAGGCCTCAAAGACAGTTTACTCGGCTCAGCATGTCTTTATCTCAAATTCTGCCATAATTGTTGAAGACTAACTTGGTGATTCTGAGGGAAGCTCCGAAGAATCCCAACACCACCTCACCGCTGTACAATCCAAACGCCCGCTGTGCTTATCACTCTGATAGCCCGGGGCATGCTACCAATAATTGATGGGCCTTGAAGAATAAGGTACAAGATCTGATTGACGCTAAGGAGATTGAGTTTGAAGCGCCAGAGAAGCCTAATGTCATAACGGCTCCTATGCCAAAACATGACGCGGGAGTAAATGCTATTGGGGATGATGATGTGGAAGAATCTGAGTTTGACAGCTGGATTTACCCCACTACCGATGGCGGACTGAGCAATTGGACGGCAAAGGACTTCGTGTCAATTTCTTTTATCACACAGTAATAGACTCTTGTTTCGAATTTGTAACAGATAAGTTTTAAAACTTTACGGTCCGGTGCCTTACCCGAGACACCGTGGCTTTGTTTGTGAGGGCTTTATGTGTGTCATTTCCTTATATCATTAATAAAAGCATTGGATGTTTTCTTACATTTCAAATTTTGCGCTCCTTGTTTTTCTTCTTTATCTTGCAAAACAACTATTTTACACATACTCACATATACAGGTCTGAATCCACTCTAGATCCCGCTGATAACAATTCTGCTACTGCCGGTTATGACTTCGAAAGTCCGATCAACCAAGCCGAGGACGAAGGTGAGGATGATTGTGAAGTTCCTGGTGAACTTGCTAGACTATTACTTCAGGAAGAGAGGGCCATATAGCAGCATGAAGAGCCCATGGAATCAGTAAATCTGGGTACATAGGTAGAGAAGAAAGAGGTCAAGATCGGTGCAAATTTGGAATCTAGTGTTAAGCAACGGTTGATTCAAATGTTGCATGACTATGTTGAGATCTTTTCTTGGTCTTATAAAGATATGACGGGTGTGATCGGTGGGAATAGAACTGACTGTTTTTTAAGCTGGTTTCGCGAAATGTCGCGGTAAGCAAGAGTCGCCACCGTCTTTTATGTTCTCCAACATGGAAAGGACAAAAGCACAGCAAAATTCCTTATTCGAGAATGTTCTCGGTTCGGGAGGTAGATTTATAGAAAGGGAAGGTGTTAGCACCCTTTCTATCCGTGGTTATCCACAGGCTCTTAGGTACTTGCTCTTATGTTTTCAAAATTGTTTGCTTTTCAAGTGTGTGTGGGTTTTGAAAAAGTTCGTTTGGAAAACTTCTAAGTAACTCTTGTATCAGTCCTCAAGAGTGTATGAAGTGTTTTGTTTGAAAACTTTTTGAAAGTGTGGGGTGCGAAAAGTTGTTTTTGTTTGTTTTTGAAAAGAGCAAGTACTTAAGAGAAGTCTACCTACCCTAAGGAATTAGGCTGTGTAAGAGTCCTTTAGATAGTGCTATCCCACTATTGAGAAGTAGGTAGCACCATCGTTGGAGGTGTTCGGGTCAATTCGATTATCGGGACAATATGGTCACCGAAGCAATGGTAGGACATCTGAGAAGTAACCCTAATGTCCTAGATCCTTTTATCCGAGGCAACCGTTTCGAGGCAACTGGATCTTTAGACAAAGGGCGACCTCTAAGACGTCCTATACTTGATGACCACGTTTCGAGGCAACGAGTGAAGCGTACCCTAGGAGTGGCATGTGCTTGTGTGTTGTTTTTCAGTTAATGTTTATTTTGTACATGTTATTTGTGAGCTACGGATTAATTTTATTTACATACATTCTTTCATGCATTTAACAGTTAGGGGTGCGGAAAGTAAATTGCGGAAATATAAATTCTACGCTATTACAAGGCGCGGGTCTATACATCGCCAAGAAACAAAGACCCGTTTTGATAAATTGCAGAAAGTAAAGAAAGCAATAAACCTAATTACTATTACATTCTTGAAGGAGTTACATGATAATCAGAATAAAATAAATGCGCGCGAATAAAAATTAATTGGGAATGCCTTAAGGGTTTTGACCCTTTTAAGAAAAGAAATTGAATTTTTTTGTCTTTTTTGTGATTTAAATGAAATTAAAATTAATGATTAAACTAATTAATTAATTATTAAAAGAAAAAAAATGTTTTTTTTGTATTTTTATGTTTTTTTAATGAAATAAAATAAAATAATTAAAATTAAAAGTTAATTTTACCTAATTCTAAATCTATTTTAATTATTAAGAAAAAAAGTTAAAGTTGCCTAGTTAAAAAAAAACTAATTCAATTTATTAATATTTATTTACAAAATAATTACTTAAATGAAATTAATAAAGTATTTTTTGGTTTTTTATAAAAAATGTTAATTATGTTAATAGTTAATGAAAGGGAAAAATAAAAATAAGACAAATAAAATATAAAAAATGAAAATTGCAAACCCAAGGGGGTTTTGGGCCAGATTGGAGGGTGTATATGGAATTAGGAGGCCCATTTTGCACAAAGCCTGTTGACTCTGGGAATTGAGTGGAGCGCTGTTGACCAGGAGTATGGTGTGCTCCCTCTCTTGGCCTTTGGATCTGCTTCTGATGGACACTTGGCAAGCTGGGATGTGAGGTCTATGGTGCGTTGCTTCACGTTGCCTGCATAAGATCACATTTGGAAAAAATTCAATAAGCCTTTGGGGGACCTGGGGATCAAACCCAGGTCCCAACGTATACCAAGCATGTTGCCAGCCACTGCACCATTTTGTTTTAGTCATTAGTAAAACAAACAAAAATTAATATATATAATAGTCATTTCCAACGCTGCAAAATCAAAAACGCGCGCATCTCATTTGAATCAGCCAATCCCCTCCTTCCACGCCTCATCTTCTTCGTTGAAATCTGCAGAAATATAAAACACATAGCGGGGGTTTTAAACCCCCACAAAATGCAAACATTCAAAAATAGCGATTAGGCGTAGGTGCAATATAAATTGGGCGCGAGGTATGTCTTAGATTCGTCTCTACACGCCGGTTTCAACCATGTATGTTTGGAGACTTGATTTTACACTATGTGAAAAACCCCAATTCAAAAGCTTTGAAACCCTAAGGTTCTTCAATGGTAGTTTCAATTCCATGGCATTATAATCAAATTAAATTATACAGAAAGCTTCATATGGGTCCTGTGAACATAATACAATCAATAAAAATTGTTAAAAACGCATGAATGGATGATTATGATTTTGAAAAAGAGTGATGAACCGTATGACAGTATGGCACGATTCTTTGAGGTTTTTGGCTCGTTCTTGGCTGCAAATGATTCCTGGGGGTGTAAGGAATGTGTTTTGATCCAAAGAAGGGTTCGAATTATGCTGGAATGTGGTTTTCAGTTTGCAAATTTTCTTCAAGTTTTTGGAATGTAGTTTGGCCGTTTGAGAGAGTTCTAGGTTGTGCATACTGTATGAGAGGCTTTCATATATGTCTCTGAATAAGAATCAATCAATAATGTGAGCCTTTAAGCATTGCAATGAAGTTTTGAGATTTTGCCATAACCACCATTGAAGAAACTTGCCTTTTTTGTCCAAATTTCAATTTTATGCTTAAAATGGACCTTACACGAAATTGGTAGGTGGATTATGATGTATCAAAGCCATTCAAGGCACAAGATATCCCTTAATTAATTTTTTGATTTTTATTTGAATTTAAAAGATTTAAAATGAATTAAATCAAATAAAATTAAATAAAAATAGAAAAATTAATTTTTAATATTGAAATAAATCATGGGACACGTGGGTGGCATGACAAGGATGAATCAAGTGGAAAAAGTGGGCCCCTTTTGTCAAAAATTGAAGTTTCAAGGATAGTTGACTTTTGCCATTTCACAAAAATTTCCCAACTTCTCCAATGCATATCTTGCTCAATTTTGATCACATGAACATGTTCTTGGACATTTTGGAAAGGTCTTGAAGTCCTCTAACCAATGCCTTTGGTCTCATGTCATTTTGATTTACCAATCTCAAGTTATGGTCTTTGAATTAAAGTGCCTTTTTGTTAACTTTTGAAAATGACCTATAATGTTGAAATTGATAACTTTTTGTGAGAGCATTTCTTGGACTTGGAATGTGAAGATGAATTGTAGGAAATGTCCTCCCCTTCAAAATGAGCATTGGATGGGATTTTTATGATGAACCATGAAGAAGTTATGCCTTGGTCAAGTTACAGTTGACTTTTCAACTGTCCCAAAATAGAAACTTTTGACACCTTGATGATTTTTGAGCCATTCTTGTGAAATCATGGTCAAGATTTGACCAAATGATGATTGTGTCTTCAAAATAAGATGTTGACCAAAAATTTTGACTTTTGACTGCTAAATGACCATTTTGCCCCTACAGTTGATTGTGAAGCAATTAGGGTTTTTGACTGTGCAACTTGACCTTGTGAGCCTTGAAACTTGACATGTAGGTGCTTGACAATGTATATGAGCATATGGGACTTGATTGAGCCCTTGAAAACCTCAACTTCCTTGCCAGAACCAAAACCCTAATTTTGACTGGCTTAGGAGGATGCTTGACTGTGTAGCCCTTGAGTAGACTTTGAACCATTTGAGGTGATACTTGTCAAAACTTTGAAGAATATGGGAGGGAAAATTTTGGGGTACAACAGTTGCCCCTCTTCAATCTTCTTAGACCTGAGGATGTAGATTGGCTTGTGTGCCTTTCGTGATCCGAGGGTGGAAGATGATTGAACACTAGAGTGCCCAGAAATTTGCACTCACATAGCAGAGTATCGGCAGTGTGGTGGCGGGAATGGGCTTACAGATTCCATTTGGAGAGATGGTGGATAGGAGGATGGGCTTATAGATGCCATCTGGAGATGTGACAGAACCTTGTTGGGAATGGGCTTATAGATGTCATTTGGAACTGTGATGAGAGGATGGGCTTATAGATGCCATCTAGGTGTCGATCGCGTAAGAGATTCCTTAGCGAGAACTCGCGTACCTGAGAAAGAAAGATAATTACATGGCCTGTTACAGGGGTTGATCTTCAAACTCTTCATGCAGATATGCCCTGGCTGGATACGGGTGTCGAATCTACAATTAGTTGCTCACAGATGTGCCCTGGCTGGATATAGGAATCGAATCTGGAATTAGTCGTCAACAGATATGCCCTGGCTGGATACAGGAATCGAATCTTCAAACTCTTCAGATGTGCCCTGGCTGGATACAGGAATCGAATCTGGAATTAGTCGTCAACAGATATGCCATGGCTGGATACAGGAATCGAATCTTCAAACTCTTCAGACGTGCCCTGGCTGGATACAAGAATCGAATCTGGAAATAGTCGTCAACATATATGCCCTGGCTGGATACAAGAATCGAATCTTCAAACTCTTCAGACGTGCCCTGGCTGGATACAGGAATCGAATCTGGAATTAGTCGTCAACAGATATGCCCTGGCTGGATACAGGAATCGAATCTTCAAACTCTTCAGACGTGCCCTGGCTGGATACAGGAATCGAATCTGGAAATAGTCGTCAACAGATATGCCCTGGATGGATACAGGAATCGAATCTTCAAACTCTTCAGATGTGCCCTGGATGGATACAGGAATCGAATCTAGAAATAGTCGTCAACAAATATGCCTTGACTGGATACAGGAATCGAATCTTCAAACTCTTCAGACGTGCCCTGGCTGGATACAGGAATCGAATATGGAATTAGTCGTCAATAGATATGCCCTGGCTGGATACAGGAATCGAATCTTCAAACTCTTCAGACGTGCCCTGGCTGGATACAGGAATCGAATCTGGAATTGATCGCTCACAAATATGCCCTGGCTAGATACAGGTATCGAATCTGGAATTGCGACAGTTGATAGTAATTATCTTTGGATTGACCTTTTTTTCCTGAAAAGGTAAAACATCAGTTGTATGCAATGTCATGATGTATGAAGTGCATGATGTCATGATGTTCTCAAAAATAGCCGAGATTGTGTGATATGATGCGTATGTGCATGCATTGTGGTGTATGATGATGTAATGTTTATGAATGTATTTTCGTCTAGGAAAATAAATCCTTGACGAATGCCGGGAAGCTGAATCCTGGGCTGATGTTGAAGAGTGAAGTTCTTCATTTCTGCTGGGGATGTTGATTGTAAGAATAAACCGGTGGGAGAAGATGACTCCGTTGGGGAATAAACTTGTTGAAGAGATTACTCTGCGGGGAATACTCTGTGGGAAGAGATACTTCGCTGAGGTTTTTGATGAGAACTCCACTGGGGATACCGTTGATATGTTTTGTGAGGATTTGATGAACTCCGCTGGGGGATAGGAAGAACTTCGCCGATGGCGATCCTTCCGTAGTAATTAGCTGAGGATAACCCAGTTATAAGCTCTGGTGGAGAATAACCTTTGAATAGAGCTGGGGAGACGCGTTCGTGCTCTGCAGGTGATAAGCTTCCAGAATCTACTGGGGATAAGCTTCCTACTGGGGAGATTAATTCAACTTTCCTGGGGAGACTTTTGAGACTGTACTGGGGAAGTGGCTCCACTGGGATGTCTGGTATTCCGCCGGGGAACAATCTTAGATCAAGACTGCTGGGGATGCTTGCTTAGGAACATTTGTATACTCCGCTGGGGAATATTGAGATTTTCTGGGGGATATCCAACTTCCTTAAGGCTGACAGTGGGCTAACTCTGCTTGGGGAGAGTGTTGCTGATTTGCTGGAGAATAATGTGCCTTTTCATGGATGATGGGGGACCAACTCTGCTCGGAGAGAGTATTGCTGAATCTTGTCTTACTCTGCGGGGAGTGAAGATGTCTTGGTTACATTCTTCAGCCGAGCTTACCTTGGTACCTTGGTGGACGGAGCAACTAAATCGCTTAGACAACTCCTTATTGCCCCTGTTTCTAATGTCACCTGTAATTAATCCTTTGTTTCGTATGCAAGTATTTATGAGTTAGCAATTAGTGTCAAATGCATATATCAAAAATGAACATTGGACGTTCTTTGCAAAACAAAACATAAAAAGGAAAAACAATTGGCAATTAGTCTGAAAAGGTGAATTTGCATTGATTTTTGAATTTGCCTGTGAATAGGCGTTTATGTACAAGAGGCTGATGTCCTAGTAAGAGAACGCCGCCGAACAACATAGAGTTTATACAATTTTGAAAAGGAAAACAAAACAGCTATGTGAAAAATCCCACTGGGTTCAAACTCTGCTATCGCCTTTATGTCTTCAAGCGTCTCATCACTTGGCTGCTTAGTTGAAGATGAAGCTGACTGATCGATGCCGTCTGAACCTGATAGTTGATACCGGATTCTGGATGCGAGGTGATCCAATGAGACATAGTATTACGCTTTAATCCCTAACTTTTGCCTGGACCGCCCTTTCGGGTTTTCAGTCCACCGGGATACCCATTTTTGCCCAAGCCGCCTTTTCAGGTTTTCGACTTGCCGGGTGTACAGATTTTTTTCATTTCATCCCTTATTTTTTCCCGAACCCTTTTGGTTCGCCGGGAAGCCCTTATTTTTGCCTAGGTGTGTCAACCTAGCGGGTCTTTAGTTCATGCGTAGTATCTTTTTACTATGTCTGCATTGGCGGGGTGAGGAAGGTCGTCACCATCCATGGTGGTTAGAATCATAGCTCCTCCTGAGAAGATATGTTTAACCATAAATGGCCCTTCGTACGTAGGGGTCCATTTTCCCCTGGGATCACTTTGAGGAAGAATGATGCGCTTGATTACCAGGTCCCCAACTTGATACTCTTGTCGTCTAACTTTCTTGTTAAATGCCCTGATCATCCGTTTTTGGTACGCTTGACCATGACAAATAGCAGTGAGTCTCTTTTCGTCAATTAGGTTTAACTGATCAAGTCGAGTCTGGATCCAGTCATCTTCTCTCAAGCCTGCATCCTTCATTATCCGGAGAGAGGGTATCTGGACTTCAATCAGCAAGACTGCCTCCATGCCATAGACCAAGGAAAAGGGAGTTGCCCTGATTGACGTTCTTGCTGAGGTACGGTACCCATGAAGAGCAAACGGTAACATCTCGTTCCAATCTTTATAGGTCACTGTTATCTTCTGCACAATCTTTTTGATATTCTTATTAGCTGCTTCTACAGCCCCATTCATCTTCGGCCGATAAGGAGAAGAGTTGTGGTGCTGTATTTTGAATTGCTCGCAGAGCTCAGTGATCATCTTGTTGTTAAGATTGGTACCATTATCCGTAATGATCCTCTCAGGTACACCGTATCGACAGATCAGGTTGTGCCGAATGGACCGTGCCACGACGTTCTTGGTTACCGTAGCGTAGGAAGCTGCTTCAACCCACTTTGTGAAGTAATCAATCGCTACCAGGATGAAGCGATGCCCGTTAGATGCCGTAGGTCTGATCTCGCTGATCATATCAATGCCCCACATTGCAAAAGGCCAAGGTGCTGTCAAGATGTTCAGAGGGACTGGAGGAACGTGTACCTTATCAGCATAGATCTAGCACTTGTGACATGTCCGAGAATGTTGGTAACAGTCAGCTTCCATTGTGGACCAGAAATATCCTGCCCGAAGGATTTTCTTTGCCATGGTGTGTCCACTGGAGTGCGTTCCGAAGGTACCTTTATGTAGCTCTGCCATGATCTTTTCTGCTTCAGTTTTATCCACACAACGCAGTAAGGTTGAATCATGGTTTCGCTTGTATAGAATGCCGTTGCTGAGGAAGAATTTTGCAGTGAACCTTCTTAGGAACTTCTTGTCATTAATAGATGCACCTTTGGGGTATTCTTGATCTTCAAGGTACCTTTTCACTTCATGATACAAAGGTTTTTCAGTTACCTCTTCAGCCTCAAGATCGCAGCAATATGCAGGTTCATCCAGTTTCCAGATAATGATCCGGGGAGCTTCGTTGTCCCATTTGACTTTGAACATAGAAGACATCGTAGCTAGCGCGTCCGCCAACTGATTCTCCTCTCTTGGGAAGTGTTCAAAAGTTATCTCCATGAAATGGGGGATCAACGTCAACACACACTCTTTGTAAGGAATGAGATTTGGGTGTTTCGTATCCCACTCGCCTTTGATCTGATTGATCATGAGAGCGGAATCTCCGAAGACACTCAAAAACTTGATCCTTAAGTCAATTGCAGCTTGAAGACCCATGATGCATGCCTCATACTCCGCCATGTTGTTGGTGCAGTTGAAACATAGCCGAGCAGTGAGTGGAGTATGAGTGCCTTTAGGGGATATGATCACAGCGCCAATGCCATTACCCAAAGTGTTCGAGGCTCCATCAAAGTGCATAGACCATCGGGATCCTTCCTTAGGTCCTTCATCCGGTCCAGGTACTTCACAATCAGTCACTACCATGATATCCTCGTCTGGAAATTCAAAGTTCATAGATTGGTAGTCGTCCACTGCCTGGTGTGCCAAATGGTCTGCCAATACACTCCCCTTGATTGCTTTCTGAGTTGTATATTGGATGTCGTATTCTGTCAAGATCATCTGCCATCTTGCTATTCTTTCGGACAAGGCAGGCTTTTCGAATATGTACTTGATTGGATCCATTTTTGAGATCAACAAAGTAGTGTGAGTCAACATATACTGTCTTAGCCGGCGAGTAGCCCATACCAAAGCGCATCAAGTTTTCTCGAGCAGTGAGTATCGGGTCTCACAGTCGGTAAACTTTTTGCTAAGGTAATAAATGGCGTGCTCTTTTCGGCCAGACTCGTCATGCTGCCCCAGCACACACCCCATTGAGTTGTCTAGTACTGTCAAGTATAGTATCAGAGGTCTCCCTTCAACCGGTGGCATAAGAATGAGTGGTTCTTGGAGATACTCTTTGATTCTTTCGAAAGCGGCCTGACATTCATCATTCCAACGTACTACCTGATCTTTCTTCAACAGCTTGAAGATTGGTTCACAGGTAGCAGTTAGGTGCGAGATGAATCGGGCAATGTAATTCAGTCATCCTAGAAAGCCTCAGACTTCTTTCTCTGTCTTGGGAGCCGGCATCTCTTGTATGGCTTTCACCTTGGCATGGTTCACTTGAATACCTTTGTCGCTTACGACGAAGCCTAGTAGTTTTCCAGATCTCACCCCAAAGGTGCACTTGTGTGGGTTCAACCTCAGCTTGTACAACTTCAGACGGTCAAACAACTTTTGTAGATGGTCAAGGTGTTCCTCCTCAGTTTGGGACCTTGCAATCATATCGTCGACATACAATTCTATCTCATGATGGATCATGTCATGAAACAAAGCAACCATGGCATGTTGGTAGGTTGCCCCAGCATTTTTCAACCCAAAAGGCATTACCTTGTAGCAAAAGGTGCCCCACTGAGTAACAAAAGTGGTCTTCTCCATGTCTTCAGGAGCCATCTTGATTTGATTATAACCGGAGAACCCGTCCATGAAGGAGAATACCTTATGCTGAGCAGTATTGTCAACCAGAACGTCGATATGAGGCAAGGTGAAATCATCCTTGGGGCTCGCCCTGTTCAAATCCCTGTAGTCAACACACATTCGGACCTTACCATCCTTCTTTGGCACTGGAACCACGTTGGAAACCCACTGAGGGTAAGAAGTCACTGCAAGAAAACCGGCGTCAAATTGTTTCATAACCTCAGCTTTGATTTTCTCGGACATCTCTGGACGCATACGGCGGACCTTCTGTTTTACTGGCGGGCAGTCTTCCTTGGTAGGCAGGTGATGAACCACAATGTCAGTATCCAACCCAGGCATGTCTTCGTAAGACCAGGCGAAGACTTCCACGTAGTCATGCAGCATCTGAATCAACCATTGTTTCACACTAGGCTCCAGGTTGGCACCAATCTTGACTTCCTTTCTGTCTGTCTCAGTACCCAGATTTACCGTTTCCACTGGCTCTTCATGTGGCTGAACAGTCTTGCAAGTTCACCAGGCACTTCACAATCATCTTCACCTTCGTCTTCGGCTAAGTTGATCGGATTTTTGAAGTCATAACTGGCAGTAGCAGAGTCGTTACCAGTGAGATCCAGAGTGGATTGGAACCTGTATGAGTGAGTGTGTGTAAATATAGCTTCTTTTGCAATATGTAAAGAAAGAAAGGGAGCGCAAGATTTGAAATGTGAAAAACGTCCAATGCTTTTATTCATGATATATGAAAGTGACACACAAAAGCCCTCACAAATGAAGCCACGGTGCCCCGGGTAAGACACCGGGCCATAAAGTTTCGAATCATTGTTTGTTATAAAAACAAAAGAGTTCATTACTGAGTGAGAAAAGTAATAGGTATAAAATCTTTTGCAGTCCAGTTGCTTGGTCCACCGTTGGTCGTTGGGTAGATCCAGCTGTCAAATTCAGATTCGTCCTCTTCGTCCTCAATAGCATTCACTCCCGGGTTGGTGATGAGCACGGGAGGTCTTCCAATCCTTGCCTTACGCACAGCCTTCTGAGCTTCTGCAGTGAAACCCAAGCCAAATTTGTCAGTCTTTGGAGTGAAATCAGGAAGTCTGCCCCAGTTTGCACACTCACCCTTCTCAATCACAGCCCGGGCATCCTTCAAGGAAGCCATCTTCAAAGGAGAGTCTTCTGCAGTCACCGTCTCTGCTGCTGCCAATGTCTGAGGCACCTCTTCAAAGTGTTGAAAGGGGGTCTCAATGAACTCCCCATCCATTTCTACGTATCGGAACGAGTTGAGGTGGCTGGCCATGTATTCCTCTTCCCCTTGCACTGTTACAATCTTCCCCCTGACCGGGTACTTGAGCTTCTGATGTAATGTGGAGGTCACAGCTCCAGCCTTGTGGATCCAAGGACGACCCAGAAAACAAGAATAGGATGGACGAATATCCATCACATAGAATTTTGAATCAAAGACTTGCGAACCAACCCTGATTGGGATGTCAACCTCGCCATGTACCATCCTTTTGGACCCGTCAAAGGCCCGGACAACAATGTTACTTGGTTTGAGCTCTAAACCCTCACAGTCCAGCCTGTCTAGAGCTTTCTGGGTTAGTACATTTAATGAAGAACCAGTGTCAACCAGCACATGGGCAAGAGTAGTGCCCCTGCATTCAATGGAGACATGCAGGGCATCATTATGGTTCTTCCCCTTGGCCGTCAGATCAGCATCAGAGAAACCCAGACCATTATCAGCAGTTAAGTTGGCCACACAGTCGGTGAATTGATCAGCAGACGTTTCTTGGGGCACGTGAGCCGTCTTAAGGAAAGCAATCAGGGCCTTGGCATGGGCCTCTGAACACAGCAATAGTGATAGCATAGAGATTTTAGAGGGGGTGTGCCCCAGCTGTTCAACGACGTTGAAATTACTCTTCTTGATAATTTTGAGGATCTCTTCCATCTCTTGCTTGGAAGCCTCAACAGTGGTCTTCGGTGCCTCCGTCCGGGCAGGCACATCAGTAGCCATCCCCTTGCCCCGAGCGTCAGATGACTCGGCAGCAGGGGTAGAAACTTGATCAGGAGGGGAAACAGGCACACTGGCAGGTGTGATGACAAGAGGTCTCTGAATTGCTGGAGATGCAATGTCTGGTGAGAACAGTCTTCCACTACGAGTGACTTTAGCAGGCCCGGTGATGTTGGTGCCACCGGTACTAGTACCGAACTCTTGTTTCACTCCCATAACATAAACATCTGCCCCATAGTGCCATGGGACAGCTTTGTCAGACTTATAGGGGATGGGCCCCGAAACAGTAATGGTTATGGGTGCAATCTTGTGAACATGCATGATTTTGACGGGCTTCCTTGGGGGAGCCTTGGAAGGGTTGTTGAAAATGGTGACAATTGAAACTTCTTCAACAGGGGCAGCAGGAACGGCAATCTTCTCGAACAATATCTCCTTATTATCCATCAGGCTTTGGATACCTGACTTCAATGAAGGACAACCAGCAGGTGAAACAGAACACAGAAGGCAACCTTTACTACATCCCGGAAATAAACTGGCTAGTAATAGGTTCCTTTTAACAGTCAGCAGCGGGGGTAACAATATCATCAACGGAGGCTATATACTGGTCTTCCTCAACAGCATTCACTCCATGCTGGGGCATGGGAGCAGTCACAACATTGGGCCTTTCGGGCGCCCCAAACTGTATTTCCTTAGCATCAATAAGGTCTTGAACCTTATTTCTTAGAGCCCAACAATCATCAGTAGAATGCCCTGGGCTATCAGAGTGATAAGCGCAATGGGCGTTGGGGTTGTACTTCGGAGATGCTGTGTTTACCACCTTCGGAGCTTCCTTGACAGTTACCAGGCTGGTTGACAGCAGTTGCGGTAATATCTGAGAGAGAGTCATGCTGAGCCGAGTATACTACCTTTTGGGCCTCTCATCTCTTGGCTGGTTGTACTGCTGAGGAGCAGCAGCAGGCTTTGAAATTACTACCGCGTTAACAGCTTGGCGGCATTCTGGTTTGTTCTGTCTCCTGGGACCATACACAGCACTAGCTTCCTTCTTGAAGGGCTTATTTTCAGTATTTGAGGAGGCACCCTTCTGTATCTTCCCCGATTTGATACCAACTTCGATCCTCTCACCAGTCAGGATCAGGTCTGTAAACCCAGCAGAGGAATTACCAATGAGATGGTTGAAGAATGGACCAGATAGGGTCCCCAAGAACATGTCCACTAGTTCACGATCCGTCAACGGTGGCTGCACCCTGCCAGCCAGGTCTCTCCATTTCTGTGCGTACTCCTTAAAACCTTCAACCATTCCCAATGACATACCCTGGAGTTGGGTACGCGTGGGAGCGAGGTCAGAATTATACTGATACTGCTTATAAAAAGCAGTGGCCAAGTCCTCCCAGTTACGAATGTTGGTTCCATCCAGCTGATAGAACCATTCGAGATGAGTCCCTGAAAGACTCTCGTGGAAGAAATGGATCCATAAGTTCTTGTCTGCAGTGTAAGGCTGGATCTTCCTTACATAGGAGCGGAGGTGCAGTTTAGGACAAGAAGCCCCGTCGTACTTCATAAAGGCAGGCACCTTGAACTTGTGTGGGATCACCACCCCAGAAGATAACCCTAAGTCTCGAAAATCCAACCCAGGCACCCGTTGGATCTCCATAGCATTTAACTTGTCCTCTAGCTGTTTGTACCGGTCCTCAACAGGAGGGTACTGTTCATCGTTGAAATCCGTCTCGGTGTCAGAGACCACAGGACTAGGAACCTCTCTCCCTTGGTGACTGCCTTCCCCCACAGATGGAGTAGTCCTCTCAGCTTCATTTTGCAGTGTATTCCCGAGTCTGCATCCAGTGTTGAACAACACAGTCCTCTTCTTCTTCTTCTTCTTCTTCTTCTTCTTCTTCTTTTTCAGGAGCAAGCCTTCAGCTCCTGTTGTCCTTGGGCTAAGTTCATGACCATCTCCTGAAACTGGGCGTTCTGGGCCTGGAGGGCCTTGATAGCTTGCTCGGTAGTTGGTTCAGGATTCATGATGACTGAGTGCTGAAATAAACAGCGAAGAAGATTAAGCAACCTGTAGAAAAGGGTACCTGTGATGCATATGATGAATGAAATGCGTGTGAATTATGTTTTCAAAGACAATCGGGAATCAACTTTGTAGACAAAAGGAACACACTTTATTAGATTTAAACTTTAGAATTTAAATTGTTCAACAAACTGCCCTTAGGCGTTACAGGAATGAAAATACTGAAAAGGAAATAAAACTGTAAAGGAAACATCCAAAGCCCATCAGTGCTCCCATGGCCTCCTCTTCTCAGTACGGATGTAGTCATTCATGATCCGCTCGTTCTCCAATTGCTTGGTCAGCTTCTGGATCTTCTGTTCCTGTTCGTTGCACTTTTCCTGGTAATAATCCCGCTCTTCTTGTAGTTGCGCCCAAGACCTCTTTAGGGTATCAACATCAGTGGGTATCTGGGGAGGGAATATGGTTGGAGGAACCCCGTCTCCATTAGGAATTTCAAGAATGATAGGCCTGACAGCTTCATATGGCATACCTAACTTCTGAGCACGGATGCGGACCCATCTGTAATAGGGTTCCATTGGTAGAGAAGTCTTCAGTCCCAACTCATGTGGGTCAGCTTTGTGAATTTCGTCCCAAGCTTTGATGAATCTACGGTGCAGTTCGTCACTATCTACCTGAAACTCAAAACTGATGTGAGGTACCAACATCTCATGAGGCCCTGCTCTTCTGGCTCTTCCAAACTGACGGAGAGCTAAACATGGATTATAAGAGATTCCGCCCTGAGTACCAATCAATGGAACATTAGGATACTCTCCGCAACGATCAATAACAGCCACCTCATCTAAACCTCTGAGAGTCCAAATGATGTCATTATCAGTGAGAGACATTAACCTATGAGACCAGCCTCTTCCTTCTTGGTTCTTCAGCACGAACTTGGGGAGGTGCGAAATAAACCACCTCACTAACAAAGGAGTACAACACCACAGAGTTCCTCGTCTTCGGGCAGTACGAGCATAGAGTTGTTGCAGGATATCACCCAAGAGAGTGGGTACAGGGTTCCGAGACGTGAAGATCCTTATGGCATTGATATTGACAAAGTTATCAGGATTTGGAAACAATACTAGACCATAGATTAAGAGAGCTAGAATGTCCTCGTACGCCCTGAAGTCTAAGTCATTCCAGAAACTGTTAGCTTTACCAATCAGAAACTTAGCCAAGAAGCCCTTAACTCCGCTTCTAGTCACCCAGTTGTCCATTACCTCCTTGTTGGTCAAGGGAAGGGCTGCAGCAATCTCCTCAGGCCTAAGAGTCTTTTCCCAGCCAATGAAGGGAGTCTGATCCAAGATAGGGATACCAAGCAAATCAGAAAATTCTTCCAGGGTAGGGACCAGCTGGAAGTCTTGAAAGGTGAAGCAGTTGTACAAGGGATCATAAAATTGGGTCAAGACACTCATCAGTTGTTGGTCCCACTTTGAAGTGACTAAACCGAGAAGAGAACCATGCCTCTGGATGAAGGAAGCAGTGTTTAGAATTCTGTCAACCAACTCTTTAAGCAAATCAGGTGGGTGAACAAAGTTGAGCCGGATAGTGTTCCTTCGCACAGGCATCATGATGTCCTACAAAACAGAGCAAAGGTGAAACCCTTTTGTCTTTGAAATAGGTCAGTCCTTATGCAGGATGCATGCAATGGTATGATGGTATGATGTTATGATAAAGCACACCACAAATATTCACAAAGGCAAACATGATAAGGCACACAAGTCACACAAGACAGCCCTTAGGGTTTAGGTCAGCATGAAGTTCAGGCACTACCCTCTTTCAGTTTCGTTGGTTAAGACCTGTCCTATCAAAAGTAACCGGGTTCTAGAGGATCCCAATATCACTGACTACCCTCAATCGGTCATAACTCCAGCGTCGCAATCTTTTCTTGCGGCCAGAACCATCGCGAGAGTTTAGCCTCAATGGGTGTAGCATACTGCTACTGTTCTGTGGCCAAGTTGGGTCACATTAAGGTTCTAAGGTCGGTTGGTGCTTAATGACTCCTCAGAAGACCCATATTCTCCTCGTTGCAACACAAGGGATATCGGTACAGACCAAGGTGCCACACCAACGTAGCCACTGCTTCACCCGTGTCGGTCTACGCCGGACAGGTCCCTCATAGCTTATGCTACCTAAAAGGGTATCCCCAGATCCGGTTTAGGATCTATGAAACTCCGATGCAAAGCCCACAAATATAAAGCAATAAAAGCAAAGCAATTGAAAACATAAGTATGATCTAATCCTAAGGTACACCTCACTTTTGTACATCCCCAGCAGAGTTGCCAGTTTTGTGATCGCTGGGAATAGAACTGACTGTTTTTTAAGCTGGTTTCACGAAATGTCGCGGTAAGCAAGAGTCGCCACCGTCTTTTATGTTCTCCAACATGGAAAGGACAAAAGCACAGCAAAATTCCTTATTCGAGAATGTTCTCGGTTCGGGAGGTAGATTTATAGAAAGGGAAGGTGTTAGCACCCTTTCTATCCGTGGTTATCCACGGGCTCTTAGGTACTTGCTCTTATGTTTTCAAAATTGTTTGCTTTTCAAGTGTGTGTGGGTTTTGAAAAAGTTCGTTTGGAAAACTTCTAAGTAACTCTTGTATCAGTCCTCAAGAGTGTATGAAGTGTTTTGTTTGAAAACTTTTTGAAAGTGTGGGGTGCAAAAAGTTGTTTTTGTTTGTTTTTGAAAAGAGCAAGTACTTAAGAGAAGTCTACCTACCCTAAGGAATTAGGCTGTGTAAGAGTCCTTTAGATAGTGCTATCCCATTATTGAGAAGTAGGTAGCACCATCATTGGAGGTGTTCGGGTCAATTCGATTATCGGGACAATGTGGTCACCGAAGCAATGGTAGGACATCTTAGAAGTAACCCTAATGTCCTAGATCCTTTTATCCGAGGCAACCGTTTCGAGGCAACTGGATCTTTAGACAAAGGGCGACCTCTAAGACGTCATATACTTGATGACCACGTTTCGAGGCAACGAGTGAAGCGTACCCTAGGAGTGGCATGTGCTTGTGTGTTGTTTTTCAGTTAATGTTTATTCTGTACATGTTATTTGTGAGCTACGGATTAATTTTATTTACATACACTCTTTCATGCATTTAACAGTTAGGGGTGCGGAAAGTAAATTACGGAAATATAAATTCTACGCTATTACAAGGCGCGGGTCTATACATCGCCAAGAAACAAAGACCCGTTTTGATAAAGTGCAGAAAGTAAAGAAAGCAATAAACCTAATTACTATTACATTCTTGAAGCAGTTACATAATAATCAGAATAAAATAAATACGCGCGAATAAAAATTAATCGGGAATGCCTTAAGGGTTTTGACCCTTTTAAGAAAAGAAATTGAATTTTTTTGTTTTTTTTGTGATTTAAATGAAATTAAAATTAATGATTAAACTAATTAATTAATTATTAAAAGAAAAAAATGTTTTTTTTTGTATTATTATGTTTTTTTAATGAAATAAAATAAAAGAATTAAAATTAAAAGTTAATTTTACCTAATTCTAAATCTATTTTAATTATTAAGAAAAAAAGTTAAAGTTGCCTAGTTAAAAAAAAACTAATTCAATTTATTAATATTTATTTACAAAATAATTACTTAAATGAAATTAATAAAGTATTTTTTGGTTTTTTATAAAAAATGTTAATTATGTTAATAGTTAATGAAAGGGAAAAATAAAAATAAGACAAATAAAATATAAAAAATGAAAATTGCAAACCCAAGGGGGTTTTGGGCCAGATTGGAGGGTGTATATGGAATTAGGAGGCCCATTTTGCACAAAGCCTGTTGACTCTGGGAATTGAGTGGAGCGCTGTTGACCAGGAGTATGGTGTGCTCCCTCTCTTGGCCTTTGGATCTGCTTCTGATGGACACTTGGCAAGCTGGGATGTGAGGTCTATGGTGCGTTGCTTCACGTTGCCTGCATAAGATCACATTTGGAAAAAATTCAATAAGCCTTTGGGGGACTTGGGGATCGAACCCAGGTCCCAACGTATACCAAGCGTGTTGCCAGCCACTGCACCATTTTGTTTTAGTCATTAGTAAAACAAACAAAAATTAATATATATAATAGTCATTTCTAACACTACAAAATCAAAAACGCGCGCATCTCATTTGAATCAGCCAATCCCCTCCTTCCACGCCTCATCTTCTTCGTTGAAATCTGCAGAAATATAAAACACATAGCGGGGGTTTTAAACCCCCACAAAATGCAAACATTCAAAAATAGCGATTAGGCGTATGTGCAATATAAATTGGGCGCGAGGTATGTCTTAGATTCGTCTCATCACGCCGGTTTCAACCATGTATGTTTGGAGACTTGATTTTACACTATGTGAAAACCCCAATTCAAAAGCTTTGAAACCCTAAGGTTCTTCAATGGTAGTTTCGATTCCAGAGCATTATAATCAAATTAAATTATACAAAAAGCTCCATATGGGTCCTGTGAACATAATACAATCAATAAAAAATGTTAAAAACGCATGAATGGATGATTATGATTTTGAAAAAGAGTGATGAACCGTATGACAGTATGGCGCGATTCTTTGAGGTTTTTGGCTCGTTCTTGGCTGCAAATGATTCTTGGGGGTGTAAGGAATGTGTTTTGATCCAAAGAAGGGTTCGAATTATGCTGGAATGTGGTATTCAGTTTGCAAATTTTCTTCAAGTTTTTGGAATGTAGTTTGGCCGTTTGAGAGAGTTCTAGGTCGTGCATACTGTATGAGAGGCTTGCATATATGTCTCTGAATAAGAATCAATCAATAATGTGAGCCTTTAAGCCTTGCAATGAAGTTTTGAGATTTTGCCATAACCACCATTGAAGAAACTTGCCTTTTTTGTCCAAATTTGAATTTTATGCTTAAAATGGACCTTACACGAAATTGGTAGGTGGATTATGATGTATCAAAGCCATTCAAGCCACAAGATATCCCTTAATTAATTTTTTGATTTTTATTTGAATTTTAAAGATTTAAAATGAATTAAATCAAATAAAATTAAATAAAAATAGAAAAATTAATTTTTAATCTTGAAATAAATCATGGGACACGTGGGTGGCATGACAAGGATGAATCAAGTGGAAAAAGTGGGGCCCTTTTGTCAAAAATTGAAGTTTCAAGGATAGTTGACTTTTGCCATTTCACAAAAATTTCCCAACTTCTCCAATGCATATCTTGCTCAATTTTGATCATATGAACATGTTCTTGGACATTTTGGAAAAGTCTTGAAGTCCTCTAACCAATGCCTTTGGTCCCATGTCATTTTCATTTACCAATCTCAAGTTATGGTCTTTGACTTAAAGTGCCTTTTTGTTGACTTTTGAAAATGACCTATAATGTTGAAATTGATAACTTTTTTTGAGAGCATTTCTTGGACTTGGGATGTGAAGATGAATTGTAGGAAATGTCCTCCCCTTCAAAATGAGCATTGGATGGGATTTTTCTGATGAACCATGAAGAAGTTATGCCTTGGTCAAGTTACAGTTGACTTTTCAACTGTTCCAAAATAGAAACTTTTGACACCTTGATGATTTTTGAGCCATTCTTGTGAAATCATGGTCAAGATTTGACCAAATGATGATTGTGGCTTCAAAATAAGATGTTGACCAAAAATTTTGACTTTTGACTGCCAAATGACCGTTTTGCCCCTATAGTTGATTGTGAAGCAATTAGGGTTTTTGACTGTGCAACTTGACCTTGTGAGCCTTGAAACTTGACATGTAGGTGCTTGACAATGTATATGAGCATATGGAACTTGATTGAGCCCTTGAAAACCTCAACTTCCTTTCCAGAACCAAAACCCTAATTTTGACTGGCTTAGGAGGATGCTTGACTGTGTAGCCCTTGAGTAGACTTTGAACCATTTGAGGTGATGCTTATCAAAACTTTGAATAATATGGGAGGGCAAATTTTGGGGTACAACAACGGGGTTGGATACTGATATCGTGGTTCACCGCTTGCCTACCAAGGAAGACTGTCCTCCAGTGAAACAGAAAGTCTGCCGAATGCGCCCAGAGATGTTCGAGAAAATCAAGGCTGAAGTTATGAAACAATTTGATGCCAGTTTTCTAGCAGTTACTTCTTACCCACAGTGGGTGGCCAACGTGGTTCCAATGCCGAAGAAGGATGGTAAGGTTCGAATGTGTGTTGACTATAGGGATCTGAACAGGGCGAGCCCCAAGGATTATTTCCCTCTGCCTCATATCGACGTTCTGGTTGACAACACCGTGCAGCATAAGGTCTTCTCCTTTATGGACGTTTTCTCCGGTTATAATCAGATTAAGATGGCTCCCGAGGATATGGAGAAGACAACCTTCGTTACTCAATGGGGTACCTTTTTCTATAAGGTCATGCCTTTTGGATTGAAGAATGCTGGAGCAACGTATCAGCGCGCCATGGTCGCTTTGTTCCACGACATGATCCATCATGAGATCGAGGTATATGTTGACGATATGATTGCAAGGTCCCAGACTGAGGAAGAACACCTTGACCATCTTCAGAAGCTATTTGACAGGTTGATGTTGTACAGGCTGAGGCTAAACCCGAACAAGTGCACCTTCGGGGTGAGACCTGGTAAGCTGTTGGGTTTCGTCGTAAGTGATAAAGGTATTCAAGTGGATCCTGCAAAGGTGAAGGATATACAGGATGTTAGAACAATGTTTGAATCTACTACCCTACGTTTAAGTTTTGATGATAACAAAATGAAAAGATATATTATTTATATGATTCATGTATGAACCATTTGCTGCCTAAATTATTACATTCTGATTTGTAGATACTCTGATAGGTATAAGCAAGATCACACCCAATCAGCATCAGAATATTGATTCTTGACATCAGCATCAGAAGTTGCTATATCAGAATACCAGAATCAGAAGATCAACTCACGTGTATGCTGAAGCTTGATGAACAGAACTGCGCTCAACACTCTGATAAAGAAAATAACAGTTCATCAGCAGTTAAGCAGAGTCAGAATGAGCCAAGCCAGAACATGCATTAAGTAAGCAACGGTACTGTGCATTGAAAGCAAATTATTACCAACGGCCTCATTCCAGACAAGATCTGCTCGATAAGGAAAGTTTGTTATTAGCATTGAATCAAGAATATTGCTCCAACGTTCAAGAATCTCAGTGCTATATAAACAAGACTATGAAGATTGAATTGGCTAATGCTCTCCAACTCTTTACACGCCTAAAAGCTGATCATAATCTTCCTTCTCTCAGTTTGCTAAACACTACACATCTTCTTACTCAATCTTTGTTTTAGCAATCTAGTTTCTAAGCTTAAAGTTGTGTATACATCACAGTTGTGATACAGTTTTGTAGAAAACATTCACACACTTAGATTTATCTTCTTTGTAAGAAAGTGTTTCCTTGACAAACCGGGTTGTGGTTTGCATCACGAAGGCTTTAGCAGTTGTTAAAGTAGTTTGTAATATTCAGTTGAATATAGTGGATTAAGACCTCGTTGGAGAGAGGCGAAATCACCTTGACGGGTGGACTGGAGTAGTTTGAGATCAAACGAACCAGGATAAAAATATCTTGTTCATTGCATTGATAAAAATACCCTGTGAATGCAAGCGGTCAGAAGATTGATAGAAAAACAATGTCTGACCAACAAAAGCGTGACTTCAAGAATCACCACAAGGCCATAACCATCCTCCTCAGCGCCATCTCCTATACTGAATATGAAAAGATCTCCAACAGAGACACATCAAAGAACATTTTTGACTCACTCAGAATGACGCATGAGGGCAACGTTCAGGTCAAAGAAACTAAAGCTCTGGCGCTCATTCAGAAGTATGAGGCGTTCAAAATGGAAGAATATGAATCCATTGAAACAATGTTCTCAAGATTCCAGATTCTGGTAGCTGGTCTCAAGGTTCTGGACAAAGGATACTCTACTGCTGACCATGTCAAGAAAATCATCAGAAGTTTACCCAAGAAGTGGAGACCAATGGTTACAGCTCTGAAGCTAGCTAAAGATCTCAACAAAATCACTCTGGAGGAACTTATCAGCTCCCTCAGAAGTCATGAGATAGAGCTAGAAGCTGACGAGCCTCAGAAGCAAGGTAAGCCTTTAGCGTTAAAATCTAACAAAAAATCTGAATCTAAAGTTTTGCAGGTAGTTGAAGAAACATCTGATGGATCCTCATCAGAAGAAGACGAACTCTCCCTCCTCTCCAGAAGAGTAAATCAACTGTGGAAGCAAAGACAAAGGAAGTTCTGGAATCCTAGAAGATCCGATCAGAACGAGTCTTCTTCCAGATACAGAAGGACAGATTCTTCCTCTGGATACAAAAGATCTGAAGGCTCCTCTATTAGCAAAAAGCCAAGCACCAAGGACATCATCTGCTATGAGTGTAATGATCAAGGACACTACAAGAGTGACTGCCCAAAGCTTCAGAGGGAAAATCCCAAAAAGAAGTTTGGAAGAGAGAAGAAGAAAAGTCTCATGGCTACATGGGATGACTCTGACTCGTCTGAAGCTGACTCAGAATCAGATGATGAGAGAGCCAACATAGCTCTTATGGCTAATATTTCAGAAGACAGTGAAGCTTCTGAATCAGACTCTAAATCAGACACTGAAGAGGTATTTCCTAACTTTGCTGTTAATTTTACCAAGGTTGAACTTGCTGAAAGCCTTAATGAGATTCTGGAAAGGTATCAACAAATTAGAGTTAAATTTAGAGACCTGAAAAGGAATCTTGAATCTAACTCTAATAAGACTGAGAGTCTCAAATTGGAGAATTCTGAGCTGAGAAATAAGATTTCAAAATTAGAAAACACTTTACAAAACTCTCAGAAGGAACCAATTTCTGAAACTCCCAGCAACGCTGATGAGATCATCAAGGAGTATGATCACAGTTTCCAAAAGTTCCTTGCTAAAAGCATAGATAGAAGCAAAATGGCTTCAATGATCTATGGAGTTAGCAGAAACGGCAGGAAAGGAATAGGACACCAAGGTAAGGTTCCTACACCAAAGAATGTCATGGACTTAACTATTAAATTCACTCCTCTGGATTCACATTTTGTGTATGGTCACACACATGATATTAAATACACTAGCAGTAAGCACTCTGTGAAACCAAAATTCAACCAGAGTTTTGGTAAATCTAACAAATCAGGACCCAAGAAAATCTGGGTACCTAAGGATAAAATAATACATGTTACAGATATCTTTAGCAGCAAGTCAGAAACACCAGTCATGGTACCTGGACTCTGGCTGCTCGCGACACATGACGGGAAGAAGGCATATGTTCCAAAGCCTGGAACTTAAGCCTGGAGGCCACGTTGGCTTTGGAGGAAATCAGAGGGGAAAGATAATTGGCTCTGGAACTGTAGGTAATGGAAATATTCCCTCTATCAATAATGTTCTGCTAGTAGATGGATTAATGCATAATCTGTTATCCATAAGTCAATTAAGTGATAACGATTATGATATAATCTTTAATCAAAAATCATGTAAAGCTGTTAGTCAGAAAGATGGGACTATCCTATTTAATGGTAAGAGGAAAAACAACATTTACAAAATCAAACTTTCTGAACTAAAGAGTCAGAATGTAAAGTGCCTTCTGTCTGTTAACAACGAGCAGTGGATCTGGCACAGAAGATTGGGGCATGTTAGTATGAGAAGAATATCTCAGATTAACAAACTCAATCTGGTCAGAGGACTTCCTAATTTGAAGTTCAATTCAGATGCTCTGTGTGAGGCATGTCAGAAAGGCAAGTTTGCAAAACCTTCTTTTAAATCTAAAAATGTTGTTTCTACCTCTAAGCCATTAGAACTTCTGCACATTGACTTATTTGGACCAGTTAAAACTGCTTCAGTCAGTGGCAAGAAGTATAGGTTAGTAATTGTAGATGACTATAGCAGATGGACATGGGTAAAGTTCTTAAGACACAAGGACGAGTCACACTCTGTGTTTGTTTCCTTCTGTAACCAAGTTCAGAATGAAAAGGATCTTAGAATCGTTAAAGTCAGAAGTGATCATGGTGGAGAATTTGAAAACAAAGATTTTGAGTCATTCTTTAATGACAGAGGCATTCTGCATGATTTCTCTTGTCCTAGAACTCCCCAACAAAATGGAGTTGTAGAACGAAAGAACAGAACATTGCAAGAAATGGCCAGAACCATGATCAATGAGACAAACGTTGCTAAGACCTTCTGGGCAGAGGCAATAAACACAGCGTGCTACATTCAGAATAGAGTCTCAATAAGACCTATTCTGGAAAAGACTCCATATGAATTGTGGAAGAACAGAAAGCCCAACATTTCATATTTTCATCCATTTGGATGTACTTGCTTTATGTTAAATACAAAGAATTATTTGAACAAGTTTGACTCTAAAGCACAGAAGTGTATTATGTTAGGATACTCTGAACGCTCAAGAGGGTACAGAGTATACAATACAGAAACACAGATTGTGGAAGAATCAATCAGTGTTTGTTTTGATGATAAGCTTGACTCTGAAAAGTCAAAGCAGAATGAAGTTTTTGCAGGTATGGAAATTGAATTTACAGGTTCTGAAGACAAGTCATCAGAAGCTCTCAACACAGACACTCCTTCAACGTCTGAAAGGAGCACTGCTAGCAATCCTACAACAGCTGCTGATCAACCTCAGAAGAGATTACCCAGAAGCAGCTTGGATCACCCAGAAGAGACTATCTTAGGAAGAAAGGAAGATCCAATCAGAACAAGAGCAAGCTTCAGAAACTCTGAAGAAACACTCATGGGACTTGTGTCTCTGATTGAACCTTCTTCTATTGATGAAGCACTTCTGGATAATGACTGGATTCTGGCAATGCAAGAAGAGCTGAATCAATTCACCAGAAATGACGTATGGGATCTCGTTCCCAGACCAAAAGGATTCAACGTCATTGGAACAAGATGGGTGTTCAGAAACAAGCTAAATGAACAAGGTGAAGTCATCAGAAACAAGGCACGATTGGTTGCACAAGGTTATAGTCAGCAAGAGGGGATAGACTATACAGAAAACTTTGCTCCAGTCGCCAGGCTAGAATCTATCAGACTTTTAATTTCACTTGCTGTTAATAGAGGCATCACTCTGCATCAGATGGATATCAAAAGTGCATTCTTAAATGGTTATATAGAAGAAGAGGTTTATGTGCACCAACCCCCTGGTTTTGAAAATATAAAACATCCAGAACATGTTTTCAAACTAAAGAAGTCACTATATGGTCTGAAACAAGCTCCCAGAGCTTGGTATGAAAGGCTAAGTAACTTTCTGTTAGAAAATGAATTCACCAGAGGGAAGGTGGACACTACCTTATTCTGTAAATCAGTTAAGAATGACATCTTAGTCTGTCAAATTTACATTGATGATATTATTTTTGGTTCTACTAATCCTTCTCTTGGGAGAAAATTTGCTAAGTGTATGCAGGCAGAATTTGAGATGAGCCTCATGGGGGAACTGAAATTCTTTTTAGGAATTCAGATCAATCAAACTCCAGAGGGAACTTACATTCATCAGAGCAAATACATCAGAGATCTTCTGAAGAAATTTGACCTCTCAGAATGTAAGCCATCAAAGATTCCAATGCATCCCACGTGCATTCTGGAAAGAGAAGAGGTAAGCAAAAATGTAGAACAGAAAGTCTACAGAGGTATGATTGGTTCTCTCCTCTATCTGACTGCTTCAAGACCTGATATATTATTCAGTGTTTGTATTTGTGCTAGATTCCAATCAGATCCTAGAGAATCTCACTTAACAGCTGTTAAGCGAATTTTCAAGTATCTGAAAGGTACTACTAATCTGGGTTTGTTTTATAGAAAATCTAGTGATTACAGTTTAGTAGGCTACTGTGATGCTGACTTTGCTGGAGACAGAGTGGAGCGTAAAAGTACTTCTGGAAGCTGCCAGTTTCTGGGAGAAAATCTGATCTCTTGGTCCAGCAAAAGGAAATCAACAATTGCACTATCAACAGCAGAAGTTGAGTACATAGCAGCAGCAGGCTGTAGCACACAAATGCTTTGGATGAAAAGTCAGCTTGAAGACTTCCAGATTTTTGAGAGTAACATTCCTATACTCTGTGATAATACTTCTGCTATTTGCTTAAGTAAGAATCCCATTTTACATTCTAGAGCTAAGCATATAGAAATAAAACATCACTTCATTAGGGACTATATTCAGAAAGGAATTTTGAATTTAAAATTTATAGATACAGACCATCAATGGGCTGATATTTTCACTAAACCCCTTTCTGAAGATAGATTCAATTTCATTCTGAAACATCTCAGCATGAAAATCTGCCCAGAGTGAAAATGTTTTAATTCCATATATTTATCTTCAGAATGTATTTGTTTTCCGTGAACTTCTGATCAATCTCTTTTCAGAAAGATAGAACATGCAGATTGTATCAGATGCAAGTCTAAAGATCTGAGAGTCTAAGCTCAAAGACAGAGGTGCTGATCACTACATCAAACAAGTGTCATCCAATCATCAGCAAATCTATGAAGCAGAACGCGTGCACGCTTCTGAGAAGGCAAAACGCTGATTGGGTGCATTGAGACACATGTCTGGTAACCGTTTTAAGTATCTTTCTCAAATCCCCCAAAATCAGCAAGCATTTAATAAAAGTAATCATGCTTTTAAAAAGTAATCGTGATTTTATTTCTCTCTCTTAAAAACGTTTACAATTTCAAAATATTCTGAACTCTATTTAAACACGTTAACCCCTCATTCTAATCTTTTACAGTTTCTCACTATTTCTCAAGCATTCTCTGCATTTTTCTGTTCATCTCTTGCAAACTCTTTTTCTCAGTTTCTTCTCAAAATCTTTTAGTGTGAACATGGCAACCTCCAGCAGTGCTTCTGCAGGTCCTCAGAAGAAAGCATCATCTGAACAGTATCAAGTGCCATTCAGAACACTCCTCACTCCTGTGAAGAATCTTGAAGTGTTATCTGAATTGATGATTGATTTTGGAAGCTTGAAGGAAAACGGCTTTGATTTAACTGAAGAAGTTAGGGCACAGAAATGGGAAAGGTATTTTGACAGGTTGGTTGGACCAACATTCCCTATGTTGGTGAAGGAGTTCTGGATTCATGCGACGGCTTCAACGCATCAAGTCACCTCCTACATTATGGGGAAGAAGATTGTGACCACTGAGGATCACATAGCAAAGTTAATAGGTTACAGTGGCGGTGGCGTTCGCTGTATTGATATGGCTGAGAGATGTGCTGACGTGGGCGTCATAGCAGAAAAGATTTTTACTCTTGGGTTGCCCAGCAGCAAGATCAAAGATCTGAAGGATCATCACAGAGTTTGGGCAAAGATAATTCTGTGGTGCTTCAACCATAGGAAGCCAACTAGTTCCCCTGATTACATAAATGTGGATCAGCAGTTTCTGATCTACTTTATCAATCAGAAGGTAAAAATCAACTTGGCTCATCTTCTGTTCAACCACATCAGAACAAGCGTGAAGGAAACCAGGGAAGAAGAAAGAACAAAGAGGGATTGGATTCCCTTTGGAAGGTTGATATCAGATATTCTGACAGAGAATAGGCTGATAGAGCATCTGATAGAAGCTCAAGAGTTAAGCACCATTAAACCAACAGTTGGGAAGCCTCTGAACGCGAAGAACTTGAAGAAAATGAAGTTGATAGAGAATATCAAAAAGGAACCCAGCGCTACTCCTATTGCTGATATCACCAGTAGAAGAGTTCCACTGAGTGACTTTCCTTTATTCTCTCAGATAGAATCCAAGCCAGTGGTAGTTCTCAGATATATGGACGCGTGCAAAGCTGATGGCACAGATCCAAATCTGAAGATCAAAGATCTGCATCAACCTCAACCAGAAGTGACTCTGAAGAAGACGAAGAAGAGGAAGGCACCATCAGAAGGATCATCCCAGCAGACACCCAAGAAAAGAGGTAATTTATCTGCTGCTTCTGTTTTAAATTCTTCTACTATTCCAGCATCTATTCCACCTCCAACCTCTCATAGAATCTCAATCCCCATCCCAACAATAGATGAAACTGAACCAGAAGATGACCCTTCTGAGGCATTACAACTCAGAAGACCCAGAACCAAACATCCCAAACCAACAATATCAACAACATCAACAATTGACAAAGTGCTGTCTGACATTGATCAACACACTTCTGATCACTCCTCCAATCCAAACTCTGAACCACAAATTGTCCCTCCTCCACAACCAGAACCACAACAATCTGCTGAGGAACCAGAACAACAACAACCTCTCTCATCCATTCCAGAAGAACCTCTCATCCCTGAACAACCAGAAATTCCAACAATTCCTCCTCAACCAGCAATTCCATCTCCCTCTCCTCAACCAGAAATTCATCCACCATCACCTCAACCTGAGTGTCATCACTCTGAAACTCCTTCTCCTCCACCTTCTGAACCTCATTCACCTCAACCATCACCTCTGGCAATCCAGCTGCCATGTGGAACAACAGTCACAATGGCCCAGTTGCCATCCTCTTCAGAATCTACACCACCAAATACTCTCAAAACACCAAACAGTCCAATCATTATTTCTGATTCTCCCACTCCATCTCCAAAACAAACAGCTGCCAAGCAAACCACCGAAAACCCCAACAGGACCTTCATAGACTTAACCAGCCTTGACCGTCTTGCTGATCTGAAAAATAAAATAGCCATCCCAAAACCAAAACAACCAGATGTTGGCTCTGGTATTATGAATTTTGAAACAGGTGTGCAGCAGTGGATTGCTTCTTTGAAGCAAGTCTGTCCTGGAATAATTGACCCAGCTGCTTCTGACCAGCTCTGGTCACAATTCAGAATATGGGTACGTGCTGAAGCCCTCAAGTTGCAGGATATCAACTATGAGCAGGCACAACAGAACTTCAGCAAGCTGCTGAAGGAAGTTGAAAGTCAGCTGCCACAGGAAGACGTGCTCCCTCTGGATAGTGAACCTTGGTCTGAGAAACAGCTAGCGTCAAAGGTGCAACCAGAAGAAGACAAGACCATTCAAGCTGAAGCAAGTCAAGCAGAAGATGTTGCAGAAAGCTCTCAGAAGCTTCCTGCTTCTGATGTTTCTCAAGCTGCCTTGGACAGGCAGACTCTGGAAGAGCTGAAGCTGAATGACATGCGTCTACAGCAGAGGATGGATGAAAACGACCAGAAAATGAAAGAAAGAATGGATGTGCAGGATAGCAAGATTGACACTGTTGTCAGCATGGTGCACAAGCAGAATGAGACTGCTGATCAGATCAAAGCCATGCTGGAGAACCTGTTCACACGCTTTCCTCCCCAACCTTAGTTTTTCATTCATGTCATTTTCATGTTTTCTCTGATTATCTGTTGTACTGTTTTAATATGTTTTGTCTGATTTTGAACCTTTTAATATGACAAGTTTTTCTGATCTTAATTGTTTTTAGCACATCACTTACACTTTTTGATTGCTGACAAAAAGGGGGAGAACAAGAATGATATTTTAAATAATAACGGATTACTAAGACAGAAATTCTCGAACATTCTAACTCTGTTATACTTGAAAATGTTTTCTGTTTTGCTTAAGTCTACAGGTACAAGAAAGCACCATGATACCCTGAAGACTAAAGCTCTGATACTCTAATCCGCTCTGATACTCTGATCCAAAGCAAAGCTCTGACAAAGAAAAGCTCTGATACGCTGATCTGAAGCTCTGCTCTGATATGCTGATCTAAAGCTTCTGATAGTCAAAGACTCTGATACTCTGATGTTCAAAGAAAGGCAAAAAGATCTGATCCAGAAGAACTCTTGGAATCAAAAAGGGAAGCAATAAACTCATGGGGAGTATCTCTCAACTCTTATCCCTTATCTTTGATAAACCTCTTACTCTGATACATATCTCTGATACCTTTTCACGTTATCTTCAATTAAAAATATCCAGTTTTTGTCATCATCAAAAAGGGGGAGATTGTTAGAACAATGTTTGAATCTACTACCCTACGTTTAAGTTTTGACGATAACAAAATGAAAAGATATATTATTTATATGATTCATGTATGAACCATTTGCTGCCTAAATTATTACGTTCTGATTTGCAGATAATCTGATAGGTATAAGCAAGATCACACCCAATCAGCATCAGAATATTGATTCTTGACATCAGCATCAGAAGTTGCTATATCAGAATACCAGAATCAGAAGATCAACTCACGTGTATGCTGAAGCTTG
Source organism: Vicia faba (assembly GCA_948472305.1). NCBI lineage: Eukaryota > Viridiplantae > Streptophyta > Magnoliopsida > Fabales > Fabaceae > Vicia > Vicia faba. The sequence goes on from OX451738.1 coordinate 1,140,072,075, forward strand.
ATGAACAGAACTGCGCTCAACACTCTGATAAAGAAAACAGCAGTTCATCAGCAGTTAAGCAGAGTCAGAATGAGCCAAGCCAGAACATGCATTAAGTAAGCAACGGTAATGTGCATTGAAAGCAAATTATTACCAACGGCCTCATTCCAGACAAGATCTGCTCGATAAGGAAAGTTTGTTATTAGCATTGAATCAAGAATATTGCTCCAACGTTCAAGAATCTCAGTGCTATATAAACAAGACTATGAAGATTGAATTGGCTAATGCTCTCCAACTCTTTACACGCCTAAAAGCTGATCATAATCTTCCTTCTCTCAGTTTGCTAAACACTACACATCTTCTTACTCAATCTTTGTTTTAGCAATCTAGTTTCTAAGCTTAAAGTTGTGTATACATCACAGTTGTGATACAGTTTTGTAGAAAACATTCACACACTTAGATTTATCTTCTTTGTAAGAAAGTGTTTCCTTGACAAATCGGGTTGTGGTTTGCATCAAGAAGGCTTTAGCAGTTGTTAAAGTAGTTTGTAATATTCAGTTGAATATAGTGGATTAAGACCTCGTTGGAGAGAGGCGAAATCACCTTGACGGGTGGACTGGAGTAGTTTGAGATCAAACGAACCAGGATAAAAATATCTTGTTCATTGCATTGATTTTCAGTTTTACAATTCAACCCCCCCCCCCCCCCCCCCCCTTCTTGTGTTTTTCACTACTTCACAGGAGATGCCAGCTCCCCGAACAGAAAAAGAGGTCAGAGGCTTGCTGGGACGTCTAAACTATATTTCCCGATTCATCTCACACCTGACTGCTACTTGTGAGCCGATCTTCAAGTTACTGAAGAAAGATCAAGTGGTAAGATGGAACGATGAATGTCAGACCGCTTTAGAAAGGATTAAAGAATATCTTCAAGAGCCACCTATTCTGATGCCTCCAGTTGAAGGGAGACCTTTGATCTTATACTTGACAATACTCGATAATTCAACGGGGTGTGTGCTGGGGCAGCATGACGAGTCTGGCCGAAAAGAGCATGTTATTTACTACCTTAGCAAAAAGTTTACTGACTGCGAGACCCGATACTCGTTGCTTGAGAAAACTTGCTGCGCTTTGGCATGGGATGCTCGCCAGCTGAGACAGTATATGCTGACTCACACTACTCTATTGATATCAAAGATGGATCTAATCAAGTATATCTTCGAAAATCCTACCTTATCCGGAAGAATAGCGAGATGGCAGATGATCTTGACTGAGTATGACATCTAATATACGACCCAAAAGGAAATCAAGGGAAGTGTGTTGGCAGATCATTTGGCACATCAGGCAGTGGAAGATTACCAGTCTATGAACTTTGAGTTTCTGGATGAGAATATCATGATAATGACTGACTGTGAGACACCTGGACCGGATGAAGGACCTGAGGAGGGATCCCGATGGTCTATGTACTTTGATGGAGCTTCAAACGCTTTGGGTAATGGCATTGGTGCCGTGATCATATCTCCTGAAGGCTCTCATACTCCGTTCACCGCCCGACTATGTTTCAACTGCACCAATAGTATGGCGGAGTATGAGGCATGCATCATGGGTCTTCGAGCAGCTATTGACCTAAGGATTAAGTTCTTAAGTGTATTCGGAGATCCCGCTCTTATGATCAGTCAGATTAAAGGCGAGTGGGATACAAAACACCCAAATCTTATTCCTTACAAAGAGTATGTGTTAACATTGCTTCCACACTTCGAGGAGACAACCTTTGAACACTTCCCTAGAGAGGAGAATCAGTTGGCGGAGGCGCTAGCTACGATGTCTTCTATGTTCAAGGTCAGACGGGACAATGAGCTACCCAAATTACTATTGAAAGGTTGGACGAACCCACACATTGCTGCGACATTGAGACTGAAGAGGTAGCTGATAAACCCTGGTTTCATGAGGTGGAGAGGTATCTTGAAGCTCAGGAGTACCTCGAGGGTGCATCTGTTAATGATAAGAAGTTTCTGAGGAGGTTCGTGGAGAAATTCTTCATCAGCAATGGTATCCTTTACAAGCGTAACCATGATTCAACCTTACTGCATTGTGTGGATAAGAACGAAGCAGAAAGGATTATGGTAGAGTTGCATGAAGGTACTTTCAGAACTCATTCCAGTGGACACACCATGGCAAAGAAAATCCTACGGGCAGGATATTATTGGTCTACAATGGAAGATGACTGTTATCAGCATTCTCGGACCTGTTATAAGTGCCAAGTCTATGCTGATAAAGTGCACATACCTCTAGTACCTCTGAATGTCTTAACAGCTCCTTGGACTTTTGCAATGTGGGGCATTGACATGATCGGCGAGATCAGACCTACGACATCCAATGGGCATCGTTTCATCTTGGTAGCTATTGATTACTTTACGAAGTGGGTTGAAGTAGCTTCCTTTGCTACAGTAACTAAGAACATCGTGGCACGGTTTATTCGGCATAATCTGATCTGTCGATATGGTGTACCTGAGAGGATCATTACGGACAATGGTACAAATCTCCATAATAAGATGATCACCGAGCTCTGCAAGCAGTTCAAGATACAACATCACAACTCTTCTCCTTACTGGCCGAAGATGAATGGGGTTGTAGAAGCGGCTAATAAGAACATTAAGAAGATCGTGCAGAAGATGACAATGACATACAAAGATTGGCACGAGATGTTACCATTTTCTCTTCATGGGTACCGTACCTCAGCGCAGACGTCAATAGGGGCAACACCTTATTCCTTGGTTTATGGCATGGAGGCCGTCTTGCCCATTGAGGTTCAGACCTCTCTTCGGATTATGAAGGATGCAGGTTTGAGCGAACATGATTGGATTCAGACTTGGCTTGATCAGCTGAACTTAATCGACAAAAAGAGACTTACCGCTATTTGTCATGGTCAAACGTATCAAAAACGGATGATCAAGGCATTTAACAAGAAAGTCATACGACAAGAGTATCAATTTGGGGATCTAGTGATCAAGCGCATCATTCTGGCTCAAGGTGATCCCAGGGGAAAATGGACCCCTACTTACGAAGGGCCATTTGTGGTTAAGAATATTTTCTCAGGAGGAGCTATGATTCTAACCACCATGGATGGTGACGACCTTCCTCACCCCGTCAATGCAGACATAGTGAAAAGATACTATGCATAATCAAAGACCCGCTAGGTTGACTGGCCTAGGTAAAAATAAGGGCTTCCTGGCGAACCAAAAGGGTTCGGGCAAAAATAAGGGATGAAAATGAAAAAATCTGTACACCCGACAAGTCGAAAACCTGAAAAGGCGGCTTGGGCAAAAAAGGGTATCCCGATGGACTGAAAACCCGAAAGGGAGGTCCAGGAAAAAGTTAGGGATTAAAGCGTAACACTATGTCTCATTGGATCACCTTGCAAAAAGACTTCGGTATCGACTATCAAGCTCGGACGACACTAATCAGTCGGATCCACCTTCAACCAAGTAGCAAAGTGGTGAGATGCTCGAGGACATAAAGGCAATAGAAGAGTTGGAACCCAGTGGGATTGTTCACATAGCTGTTTTTCTTTACTTTTTCACAAATTGTATAAACTCTATTGTTCGGCGCCATTCTCTTACTAGGACGTCAGCCCCTTGTACAAAAACGCCTATTTACATGCCAAACTTCAAAATCAATACAATTCATTTTTACAAATAAATCTTTCTTTTTCTGTTTTGTTTTGTATGACATTTCCATATATCATCAATCAAAACATTGGACGTTTGTTGCATTTCAAATCTTGTGCTCTTTTTCTTTCTGTGTCATATATTGCAAAACAGCTATATTTACACACACTCACTTATACAGGTTTCAATCCACTCTAGATCTCACTGGTAACAGCTTCGCTACCACCGGTTATGACTTCGAGAATCCGATCAACTTGGCCGAAGACGAAGGCGAAGATGACTGCGAAGTGCCTGGCAAACTCGTAAGACTGTTACTCCAGGAAGAGAGGGCTATTCAACCACATGAAGAGCCAGTGGAAACAATTAACCTGGGTACTGAGACAGATAGGAAAGAGGTCAAGATTGGGGCTAATCTAGAGCTCAGCGTGAAGCAACGATTGATCCAGATGCTACATGATTACATGGAAATATTTGCTTGGTCCTATGAAGACATGCCTGGTTTGGATGCCGACATTGTAGTTCACCACCTGCCAACCAAGGAAGACTGCCCTCCAATAAAGCAAAAGGTCCGCCGTATGCGTTCAGAGATGTCCGAAAAGATCAAGGCTGAGGTTATGAAGCAATTCGATGCCGGATTTCTAGCAGTGACCTCTTACCCTCAGTGGGTCGCCAATGTGGTGCCAGTGCCGAAAAAAGATGGTAAAGTCAGAATGTGCGTTGACTACAGGGATTTGAACAGGGCAAGCCCCAGAGATGATTTTCCTCTGCCTCACATCGACGTTCTTGTTGACAATACTGCTCAACACAAGGTGTTCTCCTTCATGGATGGCTTTTCAGGGTACAATCAGATCAAGATGGCTCCGGAAGATATGGAAAAGACTACCTTTGTGACTCAGTGGGGCACCTTCTGCTACAAGGTCATGCCGTTCGGGTTGAAAAATGCTGGGGCAACTTACCAACGTGCCATGGTTGCTTTATTTCATAATATGATCCATCATGAGATTGAAGTATATGTTGATGACATGATTGCAAGGTACCAAACTGAGGAGGAGCACCTTGACCATCTGAGGAAGTTGTTTGACCGATTGAAGTTATACAAGCTGAGGTTGAATCCCAACAAGTGCACCTTCGGGGTAAGGTATAGGAAGTTGCTAGGTTTCATTGTAAGCGATAAAGGTATCCAGGTGGACCCGGCCAAGGTAAAAGCCATACAAGAGATGCCAACTCCAAAGACAGAGAAAGAAGTCAGAGGCTTCATGGGACGACTGAATTACATTGCCCGATTCATCTCACATCTGACTGCTACTTGTGAGCCAATCTTCAAATTACTGAAGAAAGATCAAGTAGTACGCTGGAACGATGAATGTCAGGCTGCCTTTGAAAAGATAAAGGAATATCTCCAAGAGCCACCCATTCTTATGCCACCAGTGGAAGGAAGACCTCTGATACTATACTTAACAGTACTTGACAATTCAATGGGGTGTGTGTTGGGGCAGCATGACGAGTCGGGCCGAAAAGAGCACGCTATTTATTACCTGAGCAAAAAGTTTACCAAATGTGAGTCTCGTTACTCACTGCTTGAGAAAACTTGCTGTGCTCTGGTATGGGCTGCTCGCCGGCTGAGACAGTATATGTTGACTCACACTACTCTGTTGATTTCAAAGATGGATCCCATCAAGTACATATTTGAAAAGCCTGCTCTGTCTGGAAGAATAGCGAGATGGCAAATGATCTTGACAGAATATGATATCCAATATACAACTCAGAAAGCAATTAAAGGAAGTGTACTGGCAGATCATTTGGCACACCAACCTGTGGACGAGTACCAATCATTGAACTTTGATTTTCCGGACGAAGATATCATGGTGGTAACTGACTGTGAAGTACCTGGACCGGATGAAGGACCTGAGGAAGGATCCCGATGGTCTATGCATTTTGACGGAGCCTCCAATGCTTTGGGTAACGGCGTCGGCGCTGTAATCATATCTCCCAAAGGAACTCATACTCCACTCACCGCCCGATTGTGTTTCAACTGCACCAACAACATGGCAGAATATGAGGCATGTATCATGGGTCTGCAAGCTGCAATCGACTTAAGGATCAAATTTCTGAGTGTTTTCGGAGATTCCGCTCTCGTGATCAATCAGATCAAAGGCGAGTGGGATACGAAACACCCAAATCTTATTCCTTACAAGGAATATGTGTTGACCTTGCTTCCCCACTTTGAAGAGATAACTTTTGAGCACTACCCAAGAGATGAGAATCAGCTAGCGGACGCACTACCTACGATGTCTTCCATGTTCAAAGTTAAATGGGACAATGAGGCTCCTCGGATCATTATCTGGAAGTTGGATGAACCGGCATACTGCTGCGATCTTGAGGCCGAAAAGGTGACTGAAAAACCCTGGTATCATGAGGTGAAGAGGTATTTGGAAGCTCAGGAATACCCGGAAGGTGCATCTGTCAATGACAAGAAGTTCATGAGGAGGTTTGCTGCGAAATTCTTCCTCAGCAACGGCATTCTCTACAAAAGGAATCATGATTCAACTCTACTGCGTTGTGTGGATAAGGCTGAAGCAGAGAAGATCATGATAGAACTGCATGAAGGTACATTCGGAACACATTCCAGTGGATACACCATGGCAAAGAAAATCCTTCGGGCAGGATATTTCTGGTCCACAATGGAAGCCGATTGTTACCAACACTCTCGAACTTGTCACAAATGCCAGATCTATGCTGACAAGGTGCACATCCCTCCGGTTCCTCTGAACATCCTGACGGCACCTTGGCCTTTTGCAATGTGGGGCATTGATATGATCAGTGAGATCCGACCGACAGCGTCCAACGGGCATCGCTTCATCTTGGTAGCGATCGATTACTTCACGAAGTGGGTTAAGGCAGCTTCCTACGCCACTGTAACCAAGAGCATCGTGGCACGTTTCATCCGGCATAATCTGATCTGTCGGTATGGCGTCCCGGAAAGAATCATTACGGACAATGGTACCAATCTCAATAACAAAATGATCACTGAGCTCTGCGAACAATTCAAGATACAGCACCACAACTCTTCTCCTTACCGGCCGAAGATGAATGGGGCTGTAGAGGCAGCTAATAAGAATATCAAGAAAATTGTGCAGAAGATGACAGTGACCTATAAAGATTGGCACGAGATGTTACCGTTCGCTCTTCATGGGTACCGTACCTCAGCAAGGACGTCAACTGGAGCAACTCCTTTCTCCTTGGTCTATGGCATGGAGGCAGTCTTTCCAATTGAAGTCCATATACCCTCTCTCTGGATAATGAAGGATGAAGACTTGAGTGAAGATGACTGGATCCAGACTCGACTTGATCAATTAAACCTAACTGACGAAAAGAGGCTCACCGCTATCTGTCATGGTCAGACGTACCAAAAACGGATGATCAGGGCATTTAACAAGAAAGTCAGACCACAAGAGTATCAAGTTAGGGACCTGGTAATCAAACGCATCATCCTTCCTCAAAGTAATCCCCGGGGCAAATGGACCCCTACATATGAAGGGCCATTTGTGGTTAAACATGTGTTCTCAGGAGGAGCCATGATTCTAACCACCATGGATGGTAACGACCTTCCTCACCCCGCCAATGCAGACATAGTAAAAAGATACTACGCATGATAAAAGACCCGCTAGGTTGACATACCTAGGCAAAAATAAGGGCTTCCCGGCGAACCAAAAGGGTTCGGGCAAAAATAAGGGATGAAATGAAAAAATCTGTACACCCGGCAAGTCGAAAACCTGAAAAGGCGGCTTGGGCAAAAAATGGGTATCCCGTTGGACTGAAAACCCGAAAGGGCGGTCCAGGCAAAAGTTAGGGATAAAGCGTAAGACTATGTCTCATTGGATCACCTTGCATCCAGAATTCGGCATCAACCATCTGGCTCAGACTTCGGCATCGACCAATCAGCTTCATCTTCAACTAGGCAGCAAAATGATGAGATGCTTGAAGACATAAAGGCGATAGCAGAGTTGAAACCCGGTGGGATTGTTCACATAGCTATTTTGTTTCCTTTTCAAAATTGTAAATTCTATGTTATTCGGCGACATTCTCTTACTTGGATGTCAGCCTCTTGTACAAAAACGCCTATTCGCAGGCAAAATTCAAAATCAATACAGATTCACTTGTCCATACAAATTGCCATCGTTTTTTCCTTTTTTCTGTTTTTGTCTTGCGAAAAACGTCCAATGTTCATTTTTGATATATGCATTTGACATTAAATTGCTGATTCATAAATATTTGCATATGAAACAAAAGACTAATTACAGGTGACATCAGATACAGGGGCAATGTGAAGTTGTCTGATGCAGTCTGGTTGCTTTGTCTGCCAAGGTACCAAGGTAGATTCGACTGAAGAATGTGACCAAATCATCTCAACTCCCCGCAGAGTAAGACAAGATTCGGCAATACTTTCCCCAAGCAGAGTTGGTTCCTTATCAATCCTGAAAATAGAAACTTTCCCCAGGGGAGTATAGGCATTCATTAGCAAGCATCCCCGACAGTCTTGACCTAAGATGGTTCCCCGGCAGAATATCAGTACCCCAGTGCAATTCCAAAAGTTTCCCCAGGAAAGTGGAATTCTTTTCCCCAGCAAGTCTTAAAGCTTATCCCCAGTAGATTCTGGAAGCTTGTTCCCTGCAGAATACGGACGTCTCTCCCGAGCTTTATTCAAAGTTATTCCTCACAAGGGCTTATAACTGGGTTATCCTCAGCTAATTGCCACGGAAGATCACCCTCGGCAAAGTTCTTTCAATCCCCAGCGGAGTTTATCTTTGGTATTCCCCAGCGGAGTTTATCTTTGGTATCCCCGGCAGAGTTTATCATCATTATCCCCAGCGGAATCCATCATTGAAGTCCTCAGCAGGCCTCTCATCAAAACTTCAGCAAAGTATCTCTTCCACAGAGCAACTCCCCGGCCGGTCGTCAAGGACTTATTTTCCTAAGACGAAAATACATTCATAAACATTTCACATTTTCATACATCTTGCTTACATACATAATAAAATGCATACAACACTATCTCATGTTGAACATCATGACATCATACATCATGACATCATACATCATGACATTGCATACAACTAATGTTTTTGCCTTTTCAGAAGAAAAAAAAAGACAATCCCAAAGACAACTACCTTCAACTATCACAATTCCAGATTCGATTCCTGTATCTAGCCAGGGCACATCTGTGAGTGATCAGTATCCAGACTCGATTCCTGTATCTAGCCAGGGCACGTCTGAAAATTTCCAGATTCGATTCCTGTATCCAGCCAGGGCACATCTGTGAGCAACCATTTCCAGACTCGATTCCTGTATCTAGCCAGGGCACGTCTGAAGAGTTCAAAGATTCGACTCCTGTATCTAGCCAGGGCATATCTGTTGACGATTATTTCCAGATTCGATTCCTGTATCCAGCCAGGGCACATCTGTGAGCAACTGATTGTAGATTCGATACCTGTATCTAGCCAGGGCATATCTGCATGAGTAGATTGAAGATCAAACACCTGTAACAAGCCAGGAAAACATCTGTCTTTCTCAAATACACAAGTTCTCGCTAAGGAATCTCTTATGCGATCAACACTTCCAAATGGCATCTATAAGCCCATTCCCGACAAGGTTCTGTCGCATCTCCAGATGGCATCTATAAGCCCATCTCCCTATCCACCATCTCTCCAAATGGCATCCGTAAGCCTATTCCCGACATCACATTGCTGATACTTCAACATGCGAGTGCAAATTTCCGGGCACTCTAGTGTCCAATCTCCTTTTACCCTCGAGTCACGAAAGACAAACTTGCCAATCTAACTCTTCAGGTTCAAGAAGATTGAACAGGGGCAACTGTTGTACCCCAAAATTTGCCCTCCCATTTCCTCAACATTTTCTCATCACAAGATCCTTGAAGATCAAGATCCAGTTAGGGTTTCCTGTGCTTAAGACTTCTCCTTGCACTGTTGACCCAAATTAGGGTTTGTGATTGCACAAAGATATTTGGACCTAAAATGCCTAAGATTACTTTCATGCTTCATGTTGGACTCCCAAGTTTATCTATACCAAGTTTCAAGTCTTGATTCCAAATTTTGCCCAGTCAATTGGACAGTTGACCTAGAAATCCACCATATTGGGGAAAAAGTCAACTGTGGCCAATTGACAGTCAAACCTCATGAAAATTGACTCACATCAACATTATGAACTCTCATGGACCATTTGATCAAGTTTGGATCACAATTCCACAAGAAATTTGATCAGATCATCAAAAGGGCAAAATGGTCATTTTTAGGGTTTTTGACTGCACAAAGGCAATTTTTGACTGTTTGACCTAGCCAATGGCAAACCAAGCTCACATATGGACTCAAGGACCCCATGGAATTGTCTTGACATGCTCAACAAGTTCAAAAGATCCCAAGTACACAAGATTGACAGTTGAATTTCCCAGTCAATTGATCAATTTTGACTGTATACTGAAAAGTCAAACTTTGACTTTTTGGTCAAAATCAAGAGTCAAGATTCATTTTTCATCAAAACATGCCAAATCATGAAACTTGTTCACCAAGAAATCAAAAATTGCAAATTAGGGTTTGAAATAAGAATTTTTCATAACTTCGAATTTTTCTAAGTTATGGAAAACCCTAATTTTTTCCCAACTTTGCCCCACTTTCTCACCAAGATTCATTTGGATTCAAGCAAAAGTCAAAACATGAAAGTTGTAGCTTGGTGCATAATCTACAACTTTGATTCACAAAGTTTTCCCAAAAGAGGCTTGTATCTCAAGTTACAATTTTTGGAATAAGGGTACTAAACCATTCTTAATTTAGTGAAAATTTGACCTATTTTGGCAAGGTTTTCTACCTAACTTCAAGACCATTTTCCATATACTTCCACTTGGAATTTAAATTTGCATTTCAAAGATGGATTGTAGTACACATTCCAAGCTTTCCAAAATGTCCAAGAAATCATCAAACAACCTCATAACTTAAGAGAATCGAATTTTGCAATATGGCAAAAACTCACTTTTGAATAGGCCAATTTCCATGGTCATAACTTGTGCAAATTTCTCAAACCAGCATGCCACTTGATTACAGGTCCTTAAACCATCCAACACTCAATAATTTAATGCATGTTCATTGTGCTAAGGCCTTGTTTCATGAGTTTAAGCATTACATGTTGGATTAGGCCATAAATGGAAAAAGTGAAATGGCCATTTTTGCAAAAGCAAGTTTTATGTCATAATGCAAATCCAAGAAGTACAGATCAAATCTAATTGGCACAAGATTATGAACAAAACACACTGATCAAGGAGAGGTTTTGCAGCATGTTTAGGGGGCCTCTACCTGCCTAGAAACTCAAGTGGCCTTTGCTTGCTTAAGTGTTAAGAAACTTGGCATAACACAACATAACTTTGATCTCAGCAAAAAAGAGCCTAGGCAAATATTTTGTACACCTTCTAATCATCAAGCATAAGCTAGAACACGAGAAAACAAGGTCCCAAACACTCCCATTCCCAGAATCACTCTCAAACTGCAAAAACAGGGCAGGGTCTGCAGTTTGAGTGCCATCTCTCATTCCTTTCATGCTTTCTTGCTCAAAGCTCATCAAACACCTTCCCTACCATCAATCCAAACTATCCAAAACATAAAACACGACCTGTAACTCCTCTAACCAGTTCCACCATTTTCACTTTCTTGTTTTGCAGTTGAAGGTCCATAGCTCGATTCAAGGTGTTTCAAAGCAAAGAAAGCATTGAAATAGCATCACCACACTTCAGGCAAGCTATACAGATCATCATCTTGCCCTGAAAGCTCCCCCATTTCCAGATAGAACTTCAGCTGAACAGGTATCTTTTTGAACTTCTAACTCTTAGTGTAGGCATCATTAGCTCTAGGTTTGTGAATAAGAAATGTTCTACTCATGCCCCTGAATCTGTACATGCTTTTACTTTTCATTTATTTTGCCTGAGCTGTGAGAATTTAGGGTTTGAATATGGAAGAAAAGTTAGGTCAGGATTTGGGAATGTTAAAATTCTCTCTCATTTCTGATAGTTAGGATGAGTTCTTTATATATTTAGAATCGTGATTCAATGCTTAACATTTCTTATGTTGTGAGTTTGTGCAAAAGATCAAAGAATCCAGATGTTTGAACTTGGAAAACAGGCGCGCGTTTTTGACATCTTTTTGTCTGAAGGTTGAAGAAGAAGCTTCATGGGCTGGGCCTGCTTTGTCTTTTCTTTTCACACCCTATTTTCATTTTCATACCCCCTGAGCCCATTATGTTTATTTTCATGATTTCTTGACTTTTCTTTTTTTTTTTTATTTTGGTTTATTTATTTTTCCTCATAATATTAAAAACATGAAAAATTATTTTTACACCATTTTTACATTTTTAAGCATTTATTTGTTTATATAAACCATTTGTACATAAATAATATATATATTTAGAGAAAAAACTAGAAATAATGCAAATATAGTTTATTTCTGATTTTTTATTTCATTTTCTCTTTTGAAAATATTTTGTATCAAAAATACTTTTTTTTATATAAACATTAAATATTATTATTTTGTATATATAATATTTATTTAGTAGATAATAAAGGTATTTATATATATTAGTATATTTAGGTAAATAATACAAAAAAATACATATATTTTTATTTTATTAATATCTAACATGGAAAATACTTTTTATGAATATACTTCATTTTTTATTTTTTATTTTATTTTGTATATAATTATTAATTATTGTACATATTAAATAAATATTACCTTTTACTTAATAAAAATTAGGGTTTTACCCTTAAAACACAAAAACTCCAAAAATATTACCTTTTTTCATTTTATTTATTGGACATAAAAAAAAACATTCTTTTTCCATACATATGAAAACCCTTTTTGCATTTTTGCATCTTTATTTTATTTTCCATTTAATTTATGCAATTAATTATCTTGTAAATATTCCAAAATTGATGTAATAGCTAGGTTTAATTTCCTTGTCTAAATATCCCCCATTTGAACATTTGTACCCCCCTTCCCATATTGTGTTGTAATAGTTTAGAACTTTACTTTTCGCACTTTAACGCTTTCTAAATATACCATGCTAGAATTAGGGTTTGTATGCAAATAAAACGAACATAAAAAGTTTGACCTAATTTCAAGATAATCAAGCATGAAAATGGACAACACATACCACACTTGCACCCCTAGGGTATTCCACTCGTTGCCTTCCATAAATGGGCCATATTGCATGCTAGGTTTCTTTGGGTAAAAACAAATAACCAAATGATCATAGTCCCTCGATGACGCTTTCGAAAAGTTGCCTAAAATGATCAAGTCCCTTTCAAAGAAAAATTGCCCAAAGACACTTAACACTATTGCAATTATGGTCTAAACGATGACCCACGCCCGTCCCTTTCACATCCTAACATGAGATTGTCCACCAAATACAATGGTGGAACAAACTTGTCAAAAGGGTTAAAACATAGCAATAATCTTTGAGAAATTTAGGAGTAGATAACCTCTTAGTTACTTGAATCAAACTTGCAAAAACAAAACACTTGCCTATTTTTAAAACCACACCTCACAACACTTTCAAAGCAAACTTTCAAAAACAAATGAAAACCTTTTCAAAAGACATACACCTTTGTATACATCCCAACATGGATCATTACAAAGGTTGCCACCACGTTGGCTTCTTTTCAAAACATTTTCAAAACCACACACACAAAGCACCATTTCAAACAATTGAAAATTAAGGCAAGTTGATCTAAGCAAGTAACTAAGAGCCCATGGATAACCATGGATAGAAAGGGTGCTAATACCTTCCCTTTCTATAACCTACTCCCCGAACCCAAGAAAACATCTCAAAGGTTTTTGCTATGCTTTTTAAACCTTTCCTTAGGATAAAATAAAAAGTCGGTGGCGACTCTTGCTCGACCGAAACATTTGCGAAAACAAACACAAAACCATAGTCAGTTCTCCCACCGTATCACAGAACTGGCGACTCTGCTGGGGACAATTTTAAAAGTGGAGTAACCTTAGGGCTTAGATCACCCTCTTGCATGATTAATTGTTTGTCTTGATTGCTTTACATCTTGGCTCTATTGTTTGGGTTTGCAATCCTACACCCGGATTTTGGGAAACATTCATAGATAGCAATACGTTGTGGAAACTGTGCGGGGTATACCGACACGGTTAAAGCAATAGCTATATTAGTGCGACATATTTGTGAGTACCGGTAACCCTTGAGTTCAATCAAGGAGAGTACGGGGCCGCTGAGTGATGTCACTAAGCACTAATGACCTAGAACCTTACTTGACCATCTTGGCCTTTTATTAGGGGTAGTGAGATGACCGGCTTTGGTGCAGTCCGAAGTTGGTAGATACTCGATACTACACTCATTGAGGGTTGTTTTCTTGGAATATTTTGGTCGCTAGTTAAGTGGCTAAACCGAAACAATGAACAATGAAAACAATCCAATGATATTGAGCTCCTTAGAACCCGATTACTATTTATAGGACATGTTTTTAAGCCAACTACACTCAAGAGGGTACTTACCTATGAAACCCCATGCAAGCCTGAAACTAGGGTTTGGTGTGATTTGCTTGTACATATGTTTTGTGCATACATCATAAACATCATAAAACATCATATGCATTCACTAACCATTTCAAGGGTTTGGATCTTCATCTTTGTTCCTGTTTTATAGGTCATGGAAATTCCTCGCAGAAATACTATCCAAGTCAACCTTGTGAGAATCTCTCCTCAACTCAAGGAGCTCACCTCAAGAATTCCGGAAAACTCATCCTTCAGTGAAAGACATGGTAGACTGCTCAACCTAGTCAACACCAACATTGAAGAAGACATGATGAAAGTGCTATTCCAGTTCTTTGACCCTCTTCACCACTATTTCACTTTCCCTGATTACCAGTTGGTGCCCACTTTGGAGGAGTTTTCTCAACTCCTAAGAATCCCTATCCTTAATCAACTACCCTTCAACGGTACAGAAAAGGAACCAAAGCCGGAAGATGTTGCTCGAGCATTACATCTACAACCATCCGACATCAAGGGGCATTGGGAAACCAGAAGCGGCATCAAAGGATTCTTAGCAAAATTCTTGGTTGAGAAGGCACAAGAATGTTGGAACTCATTGGACTTACAAGCCTTTGAAGAGATTGTGGCACTCCTTATCTATGGGTTGGTCTTGTTCCCAAATCCTGACCAATTGGTAGATGTCAACGTCGTCAAAATCTTCTTGTCCAGAAATCCGATACCAACATTGCTTGGGGACATTCTTCACTCATTTTACACACGAACAATGAGAAAGAGGGGTGTTCTCATGTGCTGTACTCCTCTCCTTGCAAGGTGGTTTATTTCGCACCTTCCACAATCTGTCTTGAAGAATGACCAAGGCTCAAGGTGGTCCCAACGGTTGATGACTCTTACTCACTCTGATGTACATTGGTGTTCTCGGTCCAGAGAAAATGTCATCATCGTCGATCGTTGTGGAGAGTTTCCTAATGTTCCTTTACTTGGAATCAGAGGAGGTATCACCTACAACCCTTGCCTAGCTTTGAGGCAATTTGGATATGCACGGAGGGATGGCCCTCATGACATGTTGATTCCTGACCTAGTTTTTGACTTCGACAACGATGCGCAAGGACTTCGCCAAAGATTCATCAGAGCTTGGGGAAGACCCAACAAGGTTGATAGCAAGACTCTAGGACACAAGAACTCCATCCCTCTTGAGCCTTATCTCAAGTGGGTACGAGCCCGAGCCCAAAGTCTGATGATGCCTTATCCTCATGTTCTCCCTGTGATTAAAGAGCCTGTTAAGGAAGGAGAGGATCCCTACACCATCCTACATCCTGACATGCCTACATCGTGGGAGGAAATGCAGAAAAGTTGGATTCAGCTCAAGGAGGAACTGAACACTTTTGAAGCCAGCTTCTACGCTAGTGAGAAGAAGGTTCTAGAGCTTACCCGCCGACTCCATGAGCAAGAGGCCCTCAACACCTACATCGCACCAAAGAGGATGCGCAATGTCTTTTTGCCTTGAGAAGTTATTTTGTAATATTTGGCCCATGGGGCATTTATGTACTAACAAATTTCTTCTTATTAAAATGACGTGCGTTCTTCTTTGTCTACAACAATTTTGAATGTTCTAAATCCTTGAATGCATTGCATACATAAGCATACCATTCATCATGTTCATAAGCAAGTCTCACTCCAGGTTTCCTTATCTGTCTGTTGTTCATTTTGGTAGGATGGATCTCGAGCAAACAGTCAAGGACCTGCAAGCTCAAAATGCACAGTTCCAGCAACTTCTGATGACCTTGGCTAAGGGTCAGGAGGATATCAAGACCCAATTAGGGAACAAAGACCCGGTGAAAAAGAAGAAAAAGAGACTCGGGGTGGCTACTTTGGGGAGAAGATTTGACGGAGAAGCTCGGAGAGTGCTTGAATTTCCTCCTATTTCTGATGAAGGAACCAGCAAAGGAGGTGGGGCTGCGGTACCTTCCGAATCCGATGTGGAAGAAGAGGAGGTCGAAGAGGATGAAGACTATTCTGATCAGCAATATCCTCCAGCTGATGATAAATACAAAGGGCTAGAAGACAGGTTGGCCGCCATGGAGCTACAAAGAGTACCGGGTTTGGATTTTGAAGACTTAGGTTTGGTTGCCGGGATTGTGATTCCCCCAAAGTTCAAAGTGCCAGTGTTTGTAAGGTATGATGGGTTGTCCTGTCCAAAAATGCATCTCAGGTCCTACGTGAGAAAGATCCAACCCTATACGGCAGATAAAAACCTTTGGATTCATTTCTTTCAAGACAGCCTTTCTGGGGCTCAATTGGAGTGGTTTTATCAGTTAGAAGGAACCAGCGTCCGAAATTGGGAAGACTTGGCCACCGCTTTTTACAAACAATACCAATACAATTCTGACCTTGCCCCTACTCGTACCCAACTTTAGGGTATGTCATTGGGAACAGGCGAAGGATTCAAAGAATATGCACAAAAATGGAGGGATTTGGCTGGCAGGGTGCAGCCTCCTTTAACCGACCGTGAGCTTGTTGATATGTTTCTAGGGACCCTATCTGGGCCATTTTTCAATCATCTGATTGGTAACTCTTCCGCGGGGTTTACCGATTTGATCTTAACGGGCGAAAGAATAGAAGCTGGCATCAAGTCAGGAAAGATTCAGAAGGGTGTTGCTGCAAGTACTGAGAAGAGGCCTTTTAAGAAAGAAGCAAGTGCCGTCTATGGCCCTAGAAAACAAGTCAAGCCAGAAAGTCGCCAAGCCGTCAATGCTTTGGTCATTTCAAAACCTGTTGCTGCTCCTCAGCAGTACAATCAACAAAGAGGTGAAAGGCCCAAGAGACAGTATACTCGGTTGAGTATGACCTTGTCACAAATTTTACCACAACTGTTATCAACCAACTTGGTAACCATCAAAGAAGCGCCAAAGGTCGTGAATACTGCATCTCCTAAGTATAACCCAAATGCCCGTTGTGCTTATCATTCCGATAGCCCCGGGCATACTACTGATGATTGCTGGGCCCTGAGAAATAAAGTGCAAGACCTTATCAATGCGAAGGAAATTCAGTTTGAAGCGCCTGAGAGGCCAAATGTTGTAACTGCTCCTATGCCCCAGCATAGAGCAAATGCCATTGAGGAAGATTTATATGCTGTTTCGGTAAATGATGTTGCTACCCCTCTTTTGACTGTTAAGAGGAACTTACTACTAGCCGGTTTGTTTCCGGGTTGTAGCAAGGGTTGCCTCCTGTGTGCTGTTATCCCTACCGGTTGTCCGCTGCTGAAATCAGGCATCCAAAGCCTGATGGATAGCAAAGAAATTTTGTTCAAGAAAACTGCTGTTCCATTTGTTTCCACTGAAGAAGTATCTGTTGTCACAATTTATAATCCTGCCAAAGCTCCCCCGAGGAAGCCAGTCCAAATTCTGTCTGTTGCACCCATCACTATTACTGTTCCGGGGCCTCTCCCATATGAGTCTGATAAAGCGGTCCCATGGCATTATGGGGACGACGTGTATGTGCTTGGAGTGAAGCAGGAGTTCAACACCAATACCAGTATCAGTAACATCACTGGTCCCTCCAAGATTACCCGCAGTGGCAGGCTCTTCTCGCCTGACATTGCACCGCCAGTTATCCGAAAACCTCTTACCATCACACCCGCAAGTGTGCATGTTCCAATTCAAGTTCCTGTGTCTACTACTGCCGCCGAGTCCTCTGATACTCGGGGCAAAGAAGTTGCTACCGATTTGCCTGCCAGGACGGAGGCACCAAAAAAGACTGCTGTTGAAGCCTCCCAACAAGAGATGGAGGAAATCCTTAAAATCATTAAAAAGAGTGACTTCAATGTCGTTGAACAATTGGGGCATACTCCCTCCAAGATCTCCATGCTATCTTTGCTGCTATGCTCCGAGGCCCATGCAAAAGCCCTAATCTCATTTCTGAAGACGGCCCATGTGCCGCAAGAGACCTCTGCAGATCAATTCACTGACTGTGTGGCTAATTTGACAGCTGACAATGGTTTGGGGTTCTCAGATGCTGATCTTACCGCCAAAGGGAAAAATCACAATGATGCCCTGCACGTCTCTATAGAGTGAAGGGGCACTACTCTCGCACACGTGTTGGTGGATACCGGTTCTTCCCTGAATGTTTTGCCCAAGAAGGCATTGGATCGCTTGGATTGTGAGGGTCTGGAATTGAAGCCTAGTAACATCATTGTTAGAGCCTTCGACGGTTCTAAGAGGATGGTGCACGGTGAAGTAGACATTCCTATTCGTGTGGGTTCCCAGGTTTTCGACTCGACGTTCTATGTAATGGATATTCGTCCATCTTACTCCTGCTTGTTGGGTCGACCCTGGATTCACAAGGCTGGGGCAGTAACATCCACTCTACACCAAAAGCTCAAATACCCTGTCAAAGGGAATATTGTTACTGTGCAGGGTGAGGAGGAATACATGGTAAGTCACTTGAATTCATTCCGGTATATCGAGATGGAAGGGGAGTTTATTGAAACCCCCTTTCAACATTTTGAGGAGGTACCTCCAATTTTGGCATCGGCTGAAGCAGTGGTTGAAGAAGACTTTCCGTCGAAGATGGCATCCTTGAAGGATGCCCGTGCTGTAATCAAGAAAGGCAATTGTGCAAACTGGGGTCAGCTTCCTGACTTCACTCAAAAGAACGACAAGTTTGGGCTGGGCTTTACTGCAGAGGCTCAGAGGGCTGTGCGCAAGGAAAAGATCAGAAAGGCTCCAATATTTATCACCAGTCCAAGGGTGAATTCTATCGAGGAGGATGTATAGGAAGTAGAGTTTGACAGTTGGATCTATCCAACCACCAGCAACGGACCAAGCAACTGGACGACAAAAGATTTTACACCTATCACATTTGTCACGCAGTAATTAACTCTTTTGATTTTCAATTTGTAACAAACAATATGTTAAAACTTTGTTGGCTCGGTGTCCTACCCGGGGCATCGTAGCTCCATTTGTGAGGGCTTTTTGTATGACATTTCCATATATCATCAATCAAAACATTGGACGTTTGTTGCATTTCAAATCTTGTGCTCTTTTTCTTTCTGTGTCATATATTGCAAAACAGCTATATTTACACACACTCACTTATACAAGTTTCAATCCACTCTGGATCTCACTGGTAACAGCTCCGCTACCACCAGTTATGACTTCGAGAATCCGATCAACTTGGCCGAAGACGAAGGCGAAGATGACTGCGAAGTGCCTGGCGAACTCGCAAGACTGTTACTCCAGGAAGAGAGGGCTATTCAACCACATGAAGAGCCGGTGGAAACAGTTAACCTGGGTACTGAGACATATAGGAAAGAGGTCAAGATTGGGGCTAATCTAGAGCTCAGCGTGAAGCAACGATTGATCCAGATGCTACATGATTACATGGAAATATTTGCTTGGTCCTATGAAGACATGCCTAGTTTGGATGCCGACATTGTAGTTCACCACCTTCCAACCAAGGAAGACTGCCCTCCAGTAAAGCAAAAGGTCCGCCGTATGCGTCCAGAGATGTCCGAAAAGATCAAGGCCGAGGTTATGAAGCAATTCGATGCCGGATTTCTAGCAGTGACCTCTTACCCTCAGTGGGTCGCCAATGTGGTGCCAGTGCCGAAAAAAGATGGTAAAGTCAGAATGTGCGTCGACTACAGGGATTTGAACAGGGCAAGCCCCAAAGATGATTTTCCTCTGCCTCACATCGACGTTCTTGTTGACAATACTGCTCAACACAAGGTGTTCTCCTTCATGGATGGTTTTTCAGGGTACAATCATATCAAGATGGCTCCGGAAGATATGGAAAAGACTACCTTTGTGACTCAGTGGGGCACCTTCTACTACAAGGTCATGTCGTTCGGGTTGAAAAATGTTGGGGCAACTTACCAACGTGCCATGGTTGCTTTATTTCATGATATGATCCATCATGAGATTGAAGTATATGTTGATGACATGATTGCAAGGTCCCAAACTGAG
Organism: Vicia faba; assembly: GCA_948472305.1. Classification (NCBI taxonomy): domain Eukaryota; kingdom Viridiplantae; phylum Streptophyta; class Magnoliopsida; order Fabales; family Fabaceae; genus Vicia; species Vicia faba. Next base: position 1,140,092,252 of record OX451738.1, read on the forward strand.
GAGGAGCACCTTGACCATCTGAGGAAGTTGTTTGACCGATTGAAGTTATACAAGCTGAGGTTGAATCCCAACAAGTGCACCTTCGGGGTAAGGTCTGGGAAGTTGCTAGGTTTCATTGTAAGCGATAAAGGTATCCAGGTGGACCCGGCCAAGGTAAAAGCCATACAAGAGATGCCAACTCCAAAGACAGAGAAAGAAGTCAGAGGCTTCCTGGGACGACTGAATTACATTGCCCGATTCATCTCACATCTGACTGCTACTTGTGAGCCAATCTTCAAATTACTGAAGAAAGATCAAGTAGTACGCTGGAACGATGAATGTCAGGCTGCCTTTGAAAAGATAAAGGAATATCTCCAAGAGCCACCCATTCTTGTGCCACCAGTGGAAGGAAGACCTCTGATACTATACTTAACAGTACTTGACAATTCAATGGGGTGTGTGCTGGGGCAGCATGACGAGTCGGGCCGAAAAAAGCACGCTATTTATTACCTGAGCAAAAAGTTTACCAACTGTGAGTCTCGTTAGTCACTGCTTGAGAAAACTTGCTGCGCTATGGTATGGGCTGCTCGCCGGCTGAGACAATATATGTTGACTCACACTACTCTGTTGATTTCAAAGATGGATCCCATCAAGTACATATTTGAAAAGCCTGCTCTGTCTGGAAGAATAGCGAGATGGCAAATGATCTTGACAGAATATGATATCCAGTATACAACTCAGAAAGCAATTAAAGGGAGTGTACTGGCAGATCATTTGGCACACCAACCTGTGGACGAGTACCAATCATTGAACTTTGATTTTCCGGACGAAGATATCATGGTGGTAACTGACTGTGAAGTACCTGGACCGGATGAAGGACCTGAGGAAGGATCCCGATGGTCTATGCATTTTGACGGAGCCTCCAATGCTTTGGGTAACGGCGTCAGCGTTGTAATCATATCTCCCAAAGGAACTCATACTCCACTCACCGCCCGATTGTGTTTCAACTGCACCAACAACATGGCAGAATATGAGGCATGTATCATGGGTCTGCAAGCTGCAATCGACTTAAGGATCAAATTTCTGAGTGTCTTCGGAGATTCCGCTCTCGTGATCAATCAGATCAAAGGCGAGTGGGATACGAAACACCCAAATCTTATTCCTTACAAGGAATATGTGTTGACCTTGCTTCCCCACTTTGAAGAGATAACTTTTGAGCACTTCCCAAGAGAGGAGAATCAGCTAGCGGACGCACTACCTACGGTGTCTTCCATGTTCAAAGTTAAATGGGACAATGAGGCTCCCCGGATCATTATCTGGAAGTTGGACGAACCGGCATACTGCTGCGATCTTGAGGCCGAAAAGGTGACTGAAAAACCCTGGTATCATGAGGTGAAGAGGTATTTGGAAGCTCAGGAATACCCGGAAGGTGCATCTGTCAATGACAAGAAGTTCATGAGGAGGTTTGCTGCAAAATTCTTCCTCAGCAACGACATTCTCTACAAAAGGAATCATGATTCAACTCTACTGCGTTGTGTGGATAAGGCTGAAGCAGTGAAGATCATGATAGAACTGCATGAAGGTACATTCGGAACACATTCCAGTGGACACACCATGGCACAGAAAATCCTTCGGGCAGGATATTTCTGGTCCACAATGGAAGCCGATTGTTACCAACACTCTCGAACTTGTCACAAATGCCAGATCTATGCTGACAAGGTGCACATCCCTCCGGTTCCTCTGAACATCCTGACGGCACCTTGGCCTTTTGCAATGTGGGGCATTGATATGATCGGTGAGATCCGACCGACGGCGTCCAACGGGCATCGCTTCATCTTGGTAGCGATCGATTACTTCACGAATTGGGTTGAGGCAGCTTCCTACGCCACGGTAACCAAGAGCGTCGTGGCACGTTTCGTCCGGCATAATCTGATCTGTCGGTATGGCGTCCCGGAAAGAATCATTACGGACAATGGTACCAATCTCAATAACAAAATGATCACTGAGCTCTGCGAACAATTCAAGATACAGCACCACAACTCTTCTCCTTACCGGCCGAAGATGAATGGGGCTGTAGAGGCAGCTAATAAGAATATCAAGAAAATTGTGCAGAAGATGACAGTGACCTATAAAGATTGGCACGAGATGTTACCGTTCGCTCTTCATGGGTACCGTACCTCAGCAAGGACGTCAACCGGAGCAACTCCTTTCTCCTTGGTCTATGGCATGGAGGCAGTCTTGCCAATTGAAGTCCAGATACCCTCTCTCCGGATAATGAAGGATGCAGACTTGAGTGAAGATGACTGGATCCAGACTCGACTTGATCAATTAAACCTAACTGACGAAAAGAGGCTCACCGCTATCTGTCATGGTCAGACGTACCAAAAACGGATGATCAGGGCATTTAACAAGAAAGTCAGACCACAAGAGTATCAAGTTGGGGACCTGGTAATCAAACGCATCATCCTTCCTCAAAGTGATCCCCGGGGCAAATGGACCCCTACATACGAAGGGCCATTTGTGGTTAAACATGTGTTCTCAGGAGGAGCCATGATTCTAACCACCATGGATGGTGACGACCTTCCTCACCCGCCAATGCAGACATAGTAAAAAGATACTACGCATGATAAAAGACCCGCTAGGTTGACATACCTAGGCAAAAATAAGGGCTTCCCGGCGAACCAAAAGGGTTCGGGCAAAAATAAGGGATGAAATGAAAAAATCTGTACACCCGGCAAGTCGAAAACCTGAAAAGGCGGCTTGGGCAAAAAATGGGTATCCCGTTGGACTGAAAACCCGAAAGGGCGGTCCAGGCAAAAGTTAGGGATAAAGCGTAACACTATGTCTCATTGGATCATCTTGCATCCAGAATTCGGCATCAACCATCTGGCTCAGACTTCGGCATCGACCAATCAGCTTCATCTTCAACTAGGCAGCAAAATGATGAGATGCTTGAAGACATAAAGGCGATAGCAGAGTTGAAACCCGGTGGGATTGTTCACATAGCTGTTTTGTTTCCTTTTCAAAATTGTAAATTCTATGTTATTCGGGGGCATTCTCTTACTAGGATGTCAGCCTCTTGTACAAAAACGCCTATTCGCAGGCAAAATTCAAAATCAATACAAATTCACTTGTCCATACAAATTGCCATCGTTTTTTCCTTTTTTCTGTTTTTGTCTTGCGAAAAACGTCCAATGTTCATTTTTGATATATGCATTTGAGATTAAATTGCTGATTCATAAATATTTGCATATGAAACAAAAGACTAATTACAGGTGACATCAGAAACAGGGGCAATGTGAATTTGTCTGATGCAGTCTGGTTGCTTTGTCCGCCAAGGTACCAAGGTAGATTCGACTGAAGAATGTGACCAAATCATCTCAACTCCCCGCAGAGTAAGACAAGATTCGGTAATACTTTCCCCAAGCAGAGTTGGTTCCTTATCAATCCTGAAAATAGCAACTTTCCCCAGGGGAGTATAGGCATTCATTAGCAAGCGTCCCCGGCAGTCTTGACCTAAGATGGTTCCCCGGCAGAATATCAGTACCCCAGTGCAATTCCAAAAGTTTCCCCAGGAAAGTGGAATTCTTTTCCCCAGCAAGTCTTAAAGCTTATCCCCAGTAGATTCTGGAAGCTTGTTCCCTGCAGAATACAGACGTCTCTCCCGAGTTTTATTCAAAGTTATTCCTCACAAGGGCAATTGAAATTCTGGCTGCAGATACTCAATGTCACGTTCAATGTTATGACACCGTATCTGACTTACTATATGACAGTAAATACAAAAGCAATAAAGAACACAGTCAATTGTTTACCCAGTTCAGTGTGCAACAACACCTACTCTGGGGGCTACCAAGCCAGGGAGGAAATCCACTATAAGAGATGTTAATTCAGGAATAAACCAACCAGTTTATCTCCTTCACTTAAGACCTACCCAATGCAATTCCAATCTAAGTACAACTTAAACCTGAGATCCTACTCACTCCCCCTCAATCACAGCAGTGATACATAAACCAATTTGACTTAAGAATTGATGAAGACACTCTTCAAAAACAAACACTTGATTAAGCTTCACAGCTTTTTAATCAAGCAACACAATCACTCGTGCTTCACAGCTTTGAGTGATGCACACAGCTAACTTGACTCTGCTTCACAGCTTTAGTCAAGGAACATTCAAACACTCTTGCTTCAAAGCTTTGAGTGCTACACAACCCTTACAATTAGAAACCTATTCCAAGTCACTTATCACAATGATAATTGCTTGGAGTACAATAATCAAATCTATACAGATTACAAATGATCTTCTGATCAATAAAAAGGGATGCCTTGCAAAACAGCAGCTCTGCTGAATATATAGCAGCTGCAACTTCAGTTAGGGTTTCCACAAAAACCTAGGGTTAATTCCGTTTGACCTAAAGACCAGGTCGCAGGATTCTGTTCAGGAAAGACTGAGTTATTTTCCTGAAAAAACTCAGACTTATCCAACCTGCAAACCTGTTAGTTCAGAACAGGATGTCATAACATCTGTTATGACATCTGAGAAAACCTGTCTACTGATTTAGCAAAATGTGATCATTTTGCAAAATGCTCAGATACACACTTATAAACATCAGTACTTGAATTACAATATTTTTCTGCAAAGGTACCTAATGAGTCAGTACAAACTAAACTAGAATGTTATGACATCAGTCATGACATTCACACATACACTTGGGTTTTACCAAAAATGCAAGCCAATACCTAAACAACTACAGCTTATAACTGGGTTATCCTCAGCTAATTGCCACGGAAGATCGCCCTCGGCAAAGTTCTTTCAATCCCCAGCGGAGTTTATCTTTGGTATTCCCCAGCGGAGTTTATCTTTGGTATCCCCGGCAGAGTTTATCATCATTATCCCCAGCGGAATCCATCATTGAAGTCCTCAGCAGGCCTCTCATCAAAACTTCAGCAAAGTATCTCTTCCACAGAGCAACTCCCCGGCCGGTCGTCAAGGACTTATTTTCCTAAGACGGAAATACATTCATAAACATTTCACATTTTCATACATCTTGCTTACATACATAATAAAGTTCATAAAACACTATCTCATGTTGAACATCATGACATCATACATCATGACATCATACATCATGACATTGCGTACAACTAATGTTTTTGCCTTTTCAGAAAAAAAAAAGACAATCTCAAAGACAACTACCTTCAACTATCACAATTCCAGATTCGATTCCTGTATCTAGCCAGGGCACATCTATGAGTGATCAGTATCCAGACTCGATTCCTGTATCTAGCCAGGGCACGTCTGAAAATTTCCAGATTCGATTCCTGTATCCATCCAGGGCACATCTGTGAGCAACCATTTCCAGACTCGATTCCTGTATCTAGCCAGGGCATGTCTGAAGAGTTCAAAGATTCGACTCCTGTATCTAGCCAGGGCATATCTCTTGACGATTATTTCCGGATTCGATTCCTGTATCCAGCCAGGGAACATCTGTGAGCAACTGATTGTAGATTCGATACCTGTATCTAGCCAGGGCATATCTGCATGAGGAGATTGAAGATCAAACACCTGTAACAAGCCAGGAAAACATCTGTCTTTCTCAAATACACAAGTTCTCGCTAAGGAATCTCTTATGCGATCAACACTTCCAAATGGAATCTATAAGCCCATTCCCGACAAGGTTCTGTCGCATCTCCAGATGGAATCTATAAGCCCTTCTCCCTATCCACCATCTCTCTAAATGGCATCCGTAAGCCCATTCCCGACATCACATTGCTGATACTTCAACATGCGAGTGCAAATTTCCGGGCACTCTAGTGTCCAATCTCCTTTTACCCTCGAGTCACGAAAGACAAACTTGCCAATCTAACTCTTCAGGTTCAAGAAGATTGAACAGGGGCAACTGTTGTACCCCAAAATTTGCCCTCCCATTTCCTCAACATTTTCTCATCACAAGATCCTTGAAGATCAAGATCCAGTTAGGGTTTCCTCTGCTCAAGACTTCTCCTTGCACTGTTGACCCAAATTGGGGTTTGTGATTGCACAAAGATATTTGGACCTAAAATGCCTAAGATGACTTTCATGCTTCATGTTGGACTCCCAAGTTTATCTATACCAAGTTTCAAGTCTTGATTCCAAATTTTGCCCAGTCAATTGGACAGTTGACCTAGAAATCCACTGTATTGGGGAAAAAGTCAACTGTGGCCAATTGACAGTCAAACCTCATGAAAATTGACCCACATCAACATTATGAACTCTCATGGACCATTTGATCAAGTTTGGATCACAATTCCACAAGAAATTTGATCAGATCATCAAAAGGGCAAAATGGTCATTTTTAGGGTTTTTGACTGCACAAAGGCAATTTTTGACTGTTTGACCTAGCCAATGGCAAACCAATCTCACATATGGACTCAAGGACCCCATGGAATTGTCTTGACATGCTCAACAAGTTCAAAAGATCCCAAGTACACAAGATTGACAGTTGAATTTCCCAGTCAATTGATCAATTTTGACTGTATACTGAAAAGTCAAACTTTGACTTTTTGGTCAAAATCAAGAGTCAAGATTCATTTTTCATCAAAACATGCCAAATCATGAAACTTGTTCACCAAGAAATCAAAAATTGAAAATTAGGGTTTGAAATAAGAATTTTTCATAACTTCGAATTTTTCTAAGTTATGGAAAACCCTAATTTTTTCCCAACTTTGCCCCACTTTCTCACCAAGATTCATTTGGATTCAAGCAAAAGTTAAAACATGAAAGTTGTAGCTTGGTGCATAATCTACAACTTTGATTCACAAAGTTTTCCCAAAAGAGGCTTGTATCTCAAGTTACAATTTTTAGAATAAGGGTACTAAACCATTCTTAATTTAGTGAAAATTTGACCTATTTTGGCAAGGTTTTCTACCTAATTTTGACTGTATACTGAAAAGTCAAACTTTGACTTTTTGGTCAAAATCAAGAGTCAAGATTCATTTTTCATCAAAACATGCCAAATCATGAAACTTGTTCACCAAGAAATCAAAAATTGCAAATTAGGGTTTGAAATAAGAATTTTTCATAACTTAGAATTTTTCTAAGTTATGGAAAACCCTAATTTTTTCCCAACTTTGCCCCACTTTCTCACCAAGATTCATTTGGATTCAAGAAAAAGTCAAAACATGAAAGTTGTAGCTTGGTGCATAATCTACAACTTTGATTCACAAAGTTTTCCCAAAAGAGGCTTGTATCTCAAGTTACAATTTTTGGAATAAGGGTACTAAACCATTCTTAATTTAGTGAAAATTTGACCTATTTTGGCAAGGTTTTCTACCTAATTTTGACTGTATACTGAAAAGTCAAACTTTGACTTTTTGGTCAAAATCAAGAGTCAAGATTCATTTTTCATCAAAACATGCCAAATCATGAAACTTGTTCACCAAGAAATCAAAAATTGCAAATTAGGGTTTGAAATAAGAATTTTTCATAACTTAGAATTTTTCTAAGTTATGGAAAACCCTAATTTTTTCCCAACTTTGCCCCACTTTCTCACCAAGATTCATTTGGATTCAAGCAAAAGTCAAAACATGAAAGTTGTAGCTTGGTGCATAATCTACAACTTTGATTCACAAAGTTTTCCCAAAAGAGGCTTGTATCTCAAGTTACAATTTTTGGAATAAGGGTACTAAACCATTCTTAATTTAGTGAAAATTTGACCTATTTTGGCAAGGTTTTCTACCTAACTTCAAGACCATTTTCCATATACTTCCACTTGGAATTTCAATTTGCATTTCAAAGATGGATTGTAGTACACATTCCAAGCTTTCCAAAATGTCCAAGAACTCATCAAACAACCTCATAACTTGAGAGAATCGAATTTTGCAATATGGCAAAAACTCACTTTTGAATAGGCCAATTTCCATGTTCATAACTTGTGCAAATTTCTCAAACCAGCATGCCACTTGATTACAGGTCCTTAAACCATCCAACACTCAATAATTTAATGCATGTTTATTGTGCTAAGGCCTTGTTTCATGAGTTTAAGCATTACATGTTGGATTAGACCATAAATGGAAAAAGTGAAATGGCCATTTTTGCAAAAGCAAGCTTTATGTCATAATGCAAATCAAAGAAGTACATATCAAATCTAATTGGCACAAGATTATGAACAAAACACACTGATCAAGGAGAGGTTTTGCAGCATGTTTAGGGGGCCTCTACCTGCCTAGAAACTCAAGTGGCCCTTGCTTGCTTAAGTGTTAAGAAACTTGACATAACACAACATAACTTTGATCTCAGCAAAAAAGAGCATAGGCAAATATTTTGTACACCTTCTAATCATCAAGCATAAGCTAGAACACGAGAAAACAAGGTCCCAAACACTCCCATTCCCAGAATCACTCTCAAACTGCAAAAACAGGGCAGGGTCTGCAGTTTGAGTGCCATCTCTCATTCCTTTCATGCTTTCTTGCTCAAAGCTCATCAAACACCTTCCCTACCATCAATCCAAACTATCCAAAACATAAAACACGACCTGTAACTCCTCTAACCAGTTCCACCATTTTCACTTTCTTGTTTTGCAGTTGAAGGTCCATAGCTCGATTCAAGGTGTTTCAAAGCAAAGTAAGCATTGAAATAGCATCACCACACTTCAGGCAAGCTATACAGATCATCATCTTGCCCTGAAAGCTCCCCCATTGCCAGATAGAACTTCAGCTGAACATGTATATTTTTGAACTTCTAACTCTTAGTGTAGGCATCATTAGCTCTAGGTTTGTGAATAAGAAATGTTCTACTCATGCCCCTGAATCTGTACATGCTTTTACTTTTCATTTATTTTGCCTGAGCTGTGAGAATTTAGGTTTGAATATGGAAGAAAAGTTAGGTCAGGATTTGGGAATGTTAAAATTCTCTCTCATTTCTGAGAGTTAGGATGAGTTCTTTATATATTTAGAATCATGATTCAATGCTTAACATTTCTTATGTTGTGAGTTTGTGCAAAAGATCAAAGAATCCAGATGTTTGAACTTAGACAACAGGCGCGCGTTTTTGACATCTTTTTGTCTGAAGGTTGAAGAAGAAGCTTCATGGGCTGGGCCTGCTTTGTCTTTTCTTTTCACACCCTATTTTCATTTTCATACCCCCTGAGCCCATTATGTTTATTTTCATGATTTCTTGACTTTTCTTTTTTTTATTTTGGTTTATTTATTTTTCCTCATAATATTAAAAACATGAAAAATTATTTTTACACCATTTTTACATTTTTAAGCATTTATTTGTTTATATAAACCATTTGTACATAAATAATATATATATTTAGAGAAAAAACTAGAAATAATGCAAATATAGTTTATTTCTGATTTTTTATTTCATTTTCTCTTTTGAAAATATTTTGTATCAAAAATACTTTTTTTTATATAAACATTAAATATTATTATTTTGTATATATAATATTTATTTAGTAGATAATAAAGGTATTTATATATATTAGTATATTTAGGTAAATAATACAAAAAAATACATATATTTTTATTTTATTAATATCTAACATGGAAAATACTTTTTATGAATATACTTCATTTTTTATTTTTTATTTTATTTTGTATATAATTATTAATTATTGTACATATTAAATAAATATTACCTTTTACTTAATAAAAATTAGGGTTTTACCCTTAAAACATAAAAACTCCAAAAATATTACCTTTTTTCATTTTATTTATTGGACATAAAAAAAAACATTCTTTTTCCATACATATGAAAACCCTTTTTGCATTTTTGCATCTTTATTTTATTTTCCCTTTAATTTATGCAATTAATTATCTTGTAAATATTCCAAAATTGATGTAATAGCTAGGTTTAATTTCCTTGTCTAAATATCCTCCATTTGAACATTTGTACCCCCATTCCCATATTGTGTTGTAATAGTTTAGAACTTTACTTTTCGCACTTTAACGCTTTCTAAATGTACCATGCTAGAATTAGGGTTTGTATGCAAATAAAACGAACAAAAAAAGTTTGACCTAATTTCAAGATAATCAAGCATGAAAATGGATAACACATACCACACTTGCACCCCTAGGGTATTCCACTCGTTGCCTTCCATAAATGGGCCATATTGCATGCTAGGTTTCTTTGGGTAAAAACAAACAATCAAATGATCATAGTCCCTCGATGGCGCTTTCGAAAAGTTGCCTAAAATGATCAAGTCCCTTTCAAAGAAAAATTGCCCAAAGACACTTAACATTATTGCAATTATGGTCTAAACGATGACCCACGCCCGTCCCTTTCACATCCTAACATGAGATTGTCCACCAAATACAATGGTGGAACAAACTTGTCAAAAGGGTTAAAACATAGCAATAATCTTTGAGAAATTTAGGAGTAGATAACCTCTTAGTTACTTGAATCAAACTTGCAAAAACAAAACACTTGCCTATTTTTAAAACCACACCTCACAATACTTTCAAAACAAACTTTCAAAAACAAATGAAAACCTTTTCAAAAGACATACACCTTTGTATACATCCCAACATGGATCATTACAAAGGTTGCCACCACATTGGCTTCTTTTCAAAACATTTTCAAAACCACACACACAAAGCACCATTTCAAACAATTGAAAATTAAAGCAAGTTGATCTAAGCAAGTAACTAAGAGCCCATGGATAACCATGGATAGAAAGGGTGCTAATACCTTCCCTTTCTATAACCTACTCCCCGAACCCAAGAAAACATCTCAAAGGTTTTTGCTGTGCTTTTTAAACCTTTCCTTAGGATAAAATAAAAAGTCAGTGGCGACTCTTGCTCGACCGAAACATTTGCGAAAACAAACGCAAAACCATAGTCAGTTCTCCCACCATATCACAACGTCCAATGTTCATTTTTGATATATGCATTCGACATTAATTGTTGCTCATAAATATTTACATGCGAAACAAAAAGATGATTACTTGTGATATCAGAAACATGGGCAAACGAAAAATGTCCAAACTGTACATTTGCTCGGTCCACCAGGTATAGGGATAGACCTAGCTGGAGGAAACGATTGAAAGTACATTCATTCCCCGCAGAGTAAGAGAAAGACAGTGGTGTTAGCTCTCCCCAACTGAGACTCACAACTATAACTGAATCGGTAACATTCTCCCCAAGCAGAATTTATCTACCATCAGCACTAAGAAGTCTTGTCATCCCCAGTAGAGTATGAAAAAAAAATATATCCCCAGCGGAGTATATGAAATATATATATATATATCCCCAGTGGAGTTTGAAAATTTTTATCCCCTAGTGGAGTTTGAAGAATTATCCCCAGTAGACTCCGGAAGATTATCCCCAATAGAATCTAAAAGGGCTATCCCTAGTAAAGTCGCAACTAGAAAATCATCCCCAACGGAGTTCATTCCTTTCACAAAACAGGAATTCAATCCCCAATATATTTCATTATCACCAGCAACGGTAATTCATCCCCAGCTGAATTCATCAATGGAATCCTCAGCAGAGCATCTCTTCCCCACAGAGTCATTCTCTCGTCAGTTTATTCCCCAGCGGAGTTATCCTCTCCCGCAGGTTTATTCTTACAATAATCTTCATTCGCTATCCCCAACGGAGACGAAAAATTTAACTCTTTTCTCCAGCAGCAATCCAGGATTTATTTTCCCCCAACTAAAAACATCACATTTCATACATCATGACATGCATACGCATCATACTACACAATCTCATTTATTTTGAGAACATCATTGCTTGATACATATCATGCATTACATACAGCTAACCTTTACCTTTCAGGAAAGATTTTCACAAAATTCAAGCCATGAAGCTTTTACATCAGTTGAATTACGGACGATGTTCCTAAATCTCAGCGAAGTTGTTGAATTACGGACGAGTTCCTAAATCTCAACAAAGTTGTTCTCAAGTTGAATTACGGACGAGCTCCTAAATCTCAGCGAAGTTGTTGAATTATGGACGATGTTCCTAAATCTCGACAGATATTTCCCCAAGTTAAATTACGGACGGGCTCCTAAATCTCAACAAAGTTGCGGCAGTCGATTTACGGACGAGTTCCTAAATATCGGCAGATATTACCTCAGTTGAATTACGGATGAGTTCCTAAATCTCGACAGATATTTCATAAGTTGAATTACAGACGATGCTCCTAAATCTCAACAAAGCAGTCGAATTACAGACGAGCTACTAAATCTCGACAGATATTTCCTCAGTTGAATTACAGAAGATGTTCCTAAATCTCAGCAGAGATGTTTCTCCAAGTCGAATTACGGACAGGCTCCTAAATCTCAGCAAAGTTGTTGAATTACGGACGAGTTCCTAAATCTCGACAGATATGTTCCTAAGTTGAATTACGGATGATGCTCCTAAATCTCAGCAAAGCAGTCGAATTACGGGCGGGCTCCTAAATCTCAATAAAGTTGCGGCAGTCGAATTACGGACGAGTTCCTAAATCTCGGAAGATATTACCTCAGTCGAATTATGGATGAGTTCCTAAATCTCGACAAATATTTCATAAGTTGAATTACGGACGATGCCCCTAAATCTCAGCAAAGCAGTCGAATTACGGACGAGCTCCTAAATCTCGACAGATATTTCCTCAGTTGAATTACGGACGATGTTCCTAAACCTCAGCAGAGATGTTTCTCCAAGTTGAATTACGGACGAGCTCCTAAATCTCAGCAGATATTACCTCAGTTGAATTACAGAAGGGCTCCTAAATCTCAACAAAGTTACCTCAGTTGAATTACGGACAAGCTCCTAAATCTCGTTGAAGCAGTCGAATTACGGATGAGTTCGTAAATCTCGACAGATATTACCCCAGTTGAATTACGAACGAGTTCCTAAATCTCAACAGATGGTTGCTTAGTTGAATTACGGACAAACTCCTAAATCTCGAAAGAATCAGTTGAATTACGGACAAGCTCCTAAATCTCGGTAAAACCAGTTGAATTACGGACAAGCTCCTAAATCTCAACAAATTTACCTTAGTCGAATTAAGGATGAGCTCCTAAATCTCGACAGATATTTCCTCAGTTGAATTAAGGACGAGTTCCTAAATCTCAGCAGAGATGTTTCCTCAGTTGAATTACGAACGAGTTCCTAAATCTCAACAGATGGTTTTTTAGTTGAATTACGGACAAGCTCCTAAATCTCGACAAAATCAGTTGAATTACAGACGAGCTCCTAAATCTCGACAAAATCAGTTGAATTACGGACGAGCTCCTAAATCTCGACAAAATCGGTTGAATTACGGACGAGCTCCTAAATCTCGACAAAGTCAGTTGAATTATGGACAAGCTCTTAAGTCTTGACAAAGTCAGTTGAATTACGGACGAGCTCCTAAATCTCAAGCAAAAGTTGGTCCCTCAGTTGAGTACGGACGATTGAAGTTCCTAAATATCAACAGAGACGACTCATCAGCAGAATGACGGACGACGAAGCTCCTAAATTTCTATCTCTCTCCTCGAAAGATCAGACTTCCCCAACGGAATCCTCCTCAACGACAGGTATACAAGCTCTCTCTAAGGAATCTCTTATGCGATCGACACTCTTCCAAATGTCATCTATAAGCCCATTCTCGGCATCATCAATTACCACTTCATGCGAGTGCAAATTTCTGGGCACTCTAGTGTTTAATCCACTTCCACCTTCGGATTATGAAAGGCACGAAAGCCAATCTGCATCCTTAGGTTTAAGAAGATTGAACAGGGGAAGCTGTTGTACCCAAAAATTTTCCCTCTCATATTTCTCAAAACATGTCAAGAAAAATCTCCAAGTTGCTCAAGGTAGTCCAAGAGTTGACCAGACAAGCTCTCTCCTAAGGCAGTCTACCTCAAATTAGGGTTTCATGTTGCATCAAGATACTTGAGTCCAAGGGACCACAAATTCTCAACATTGTCCTAATATGTTCTCAATACCTTCCATGTCAAGTTTCAAGCCTTACAGAGGAAGTTTGCTCAGTCAATTGCTCAAAGGTCCCAAAAGTCGACTGTGCTAGGGCAAAAGTCAACTGTGACCTGCATACAGTCAAACTTCAAGATTTTTGGTCAGCATTCTCATTTTGAAGTATATTTCATCATTTGATCAAGGTTTGATCATGATTCATCAAGGATTTCTCACAATTCATCAAGATTCAAAAGTTGCTAAATTAGGGTTTTGCAGGAAAAGTCAATTCAACTTTGACCAAGCATAACTTTCTCATACTTTATGAGAAATGACCCATCCAAATCTAATTTTTAATAGGATTCAATTCCCTACAATCCATATTCATATCCCAAAATCAAAATATGCACTCACAAGAAGTTATGAATTTGGACATTATAGGTCATTTTGAAAAGTCAACAAAAACACCTCTTTTATCAAAGCTTCATACATGAGAATGGAATATAAAATTGAGATGATACCAAAAGGGTTGTTTATAGGACATCTCAAGCTTTCTAAAAAGTCCAATAACACCTCCAAAAGTTCAAAATTGAGGAAGTTATGCATTGTTGAAGTTGGACTTTTTTGCAAAATTGCCAAAAGTCAACTATCCCCAAAACTTCAAATTTTTCCAAATGGGCCCATTATTTTTCACTTGTTTTGAGTTGGCATTGTAGCCCACGTGCTCCAGCCTTGTCCATGTGTCCATATCATATTTTTATTAATTATTTTGATTTTATTTGAATTAATTTGATTTAAATCAAAATAAATCAAATAAAAATCCAAAAGCATTGATAACAAAGATTTTGTGGTGATTTCAGGTTTCATTATACAGCTTGCCATCATCAAACTCATATCAAGGCATAAGGGTACAAAAATATGGGATTTGGACCAATTTTGGAAGGTTGATAAAGGAAGATCAAATCAAATATCAAAGCATTAATAGAGGAAGATTTGGGCAGAAAATTTAAACCTAATGCATTGAGCAATACATAAGGGTCGTGTGCAGACCAAAATAAGAGTTAGAGATCAGTTCTAGAGGCAGAAAAAATTTTGAAAAAACAAGAAAAAGTTTGAGATCGAAACAGGGCTTAGAGGCATCCTCAAGGCTTGGCAAGTGTCTCAATCGTTTCTTGGCAACCTCCATAAGCAAAACAATCAAAACTAGGCAATTTCATACCCTCCCAAGCGCTGTAAGTCAGTCACGAACTCACCCTGTTTTTGATTTTGTATTTTGAAATTTAGGCATAGTTAGCATGAATTGATGGCATATTCTGAATCTACAAATCATTTGCAAGCTTTTGGTATTACTCAATTGCATTTATATGACCTGTAACAAGATCCACCATTGTTAGGGTTTCGTTTTTGTTTTTGGGGTTTTTCGTTTCAGGAACAATTAGCCCTAATAATGGCTATGGTCATGATCAGAAGAAGATGACAAGTTCAAACCAACGCGCCTTTTTTATTTTCTGTCCACTATATTCCATTTTCTTCATATTATGATTGTTTTGCATTATAATAACAAAAAGAACAACGCAGCCTAGTGGTTGCCACGCAGGATTTCAAGGCATGTGGGGCTGGAGGTCAGGGGTTCGATCCCTGCCTCCAGCATTTGTCATTTTTCTCAATTATTTCAGGAAATCTAGTGCGTATTCAAGCCTGAGGTCCACCATGCTCATCCCTCATCCATGTGCCAGATGGCCAGATGGCCAAATCTGGTGGCCAAGCCTTGAAGGCACACCATAGGCCAGTCAACGTATACGCAGGGGATCCCAAAAAGTTAATTGGATCTTCATCAATTGGGCCAGCGAAATTGCTATTGGCACCCTCTAAACAGGCCCATCTCATCCTTTTTTTTTTATATTTTGTTTATTTTAGTTTATTTATTTTATCTTATTTAATTTAGTTACTAACTAAAATTAATTTTCTTTTTACCAAAAAATTACAAAAATATTATTTTTACCCAATTAAAATTCAGAACTTTATTTTTATTAATAAATACTAATTAATTAATT
This sequence comes from Vicia faba, assembly GCA_948472305.1. Lineage (NCBI taxonomy): Eukaryota > Viridiplantae > Streptophyta > Magnoliopsida > Fabales > Fabaceae > Vicia > Vicia faba. Next base: position 1,140,108,151 of record OX451738.1, read on the forward strand.
AGTCTATTAATTCTAGATAACTTTAATTGATTTTGTAAATATTTAAAATCAATTAGAATTTAATAGGTTTTAATCATTAACTTAACCATTTTATTTTCTTTCTTAAAATAACAAAAACTCCAAAAATATGTGATTAATTATTTTTCATTAATTAATTTATTTAATAATTAATTTAGTATTTAATCTTAGGATTTAAATTATTTTCTTAAAATAAAAACAAAAAAACATTTTCGTTAATTAAAAGGGTCAAAACCCTAATTCCGCATTCGATTTAATTTCTCGCGCGCTTTATTTTTCTTTATCCAATTAATGTATCTGCTTATGGTTTGTAATGATTAATTAGGATATTTATTTTTCCGCTTTTATTTTATTTTCAAAGGGTTGCTTTTGGCGATGTAAATACCCGACGCCTTGTAATAATTTAGTTTAAATTTCCGCGCCTTTAATTTCTGCAAATATACAACTGCTAGATGTTTGATAATAGGGTTTGCATGACAAGAATGCATGTTTAATCTAAAATCAAATTAGATCACCCTAAACATGTGCAAAGATAAAAATAACTGAAATCAATACACTCGCACATGCCACTCTTAGGGTACACCCCGCTTGGTTGCCTTCGTAAACGGTCATTGAGTATAGGTTATTTTAGAGGTCGCCCTCTTGTCTAAAAGATCATAGTTTCCTCGAAATGGTTGCCTCTGATATTTTTGCCTCGAATACATGATCTAAGACATTAGGGTTACCGCTAAGACGTCCTAACGTTGCTTTAGTGACTGTATGCCCCTCTTTTGAATTGACCCTCAAACTCCAACGACGGTGCTACCCACTCACTAATAGCGGGATAACATTGTCTAAAGGAAATTAACATAGAACGATTCCTTTTTCGAGTAGGTAGATTAGTTCTTAGGTACTTGCTCATCCGAAACAAAATTTTTTTTACACACTTACACTCTTTTACAAACAAGTTTTCAAAAACACTTCATTACACTCTTAAGCAAGAGTTAAATCGAAGTTAAAAAAAAACTTTTCAAAACCCACAAGCACAAAGAATTTTTTTTTTGAAAATGATGAGCAAGTTGTTGGTGTAAGCCCTAGAGGCCAATACTTTTGGTACTTGTATCGAATTATTTATTAATAATAAAAGGCATTTCTTTATTATGTTTGCTTTCCAAAATAATAAAGTCCCTAGAATGGTTTATTTGTTTAATGAAATGTTAAGTGTGACTTAATCATGAGATCCCATTAAACATAAGACATTATTCTTAAAGTATTCGTAGTCAAGATTTAATGTGAAGTGGGATAACATTAAAGCATTAAGATTATTATGAAGATAGATTGATGATCACATCTCATGGATCATAGATAAGGAGTTATCAAGTCTTGAAATAGGTATGAATATTAGGAGTAATATTTATACTGGATTGACCCGCTATGAGAATACTACATAGAATGTTATGAAAAAGTGTCATAAGTTATTCTCATGATGATAATGGTGTATACCACCCTTCGACCTGAAACTACTATGGACCCTAGATGTAGAGTCAAGTACTTTATTGCTGATCAAACGTCATCCGTAACTGGATGACTATAAAGACGGTTGATGGGTACTTCACAAAGCATGCTAAGGGACATGAGTGACCTAGATGGAATTTGCTCATCCTGCATAACAGGATAAATGTCTAAGGGCCCAATATTGAACTGGACAAGGGTGACACAGTGTATGCCTTGTGTTCAATATAGACATGAGGGAAAAAGGGTAATTGTACAACACAAATATTATCACGGAAAAGGTTTGGTCAGATCACATGACATTTTCGTGACTTGGGTAATAGTGATGTGTTGCTAGATACCGCTCACTGTTTATTATATTAAATGTGTGATTTAATATAATTGCCAACATCGCAAAAACCTACAGGGTCACACACATAAGGACAGGTTGATGAGAGATAGAATAAATAAGGAACACCATAAGGTACGGTGCACTTAAGTGTAATACAGAAAGTGGTAAGGTACCACGTGGATAAGTGATATATGGTACATCATAAGGTATGATGTCCATAAGCTTAATTGGGCTTTTAGCTTATAGCCTTAATTGGGCTTTTAGCTTGTAGCCCACACGAGTGATTATATAAATAGATCCCTTGTGATGAAGCAATTTCACTTGATGCAATTTCGTTTTTGATTCTCTCTCTCACTCAAAGTTTCCGTTCGTGATCAGCTAGCACTGTGACCGGAAGCGATCTGTTCGTATGGACTGAGTAGAGGCATTGTTCTTCATCAACGCTCGTGACGACAACATCAAAGGCCTGAATCGCCACAAGAGGTAAATATTTCTATCACTGACCATGCTCATTCGTAAGGATCGCTAAAGGAAAATTTTAAATTCCACTGCGCTTTTTTATCGCAATTTTCCTTCACAAGTACCTAGGAGCCCGTAGATAACTATGGATAGAAAGGGTGCTAATACCTTCTCTTTCTATAAACTACCCCCCGTACTCAGAAATATCTCAAAAAAGGGAATTTTTCTGTGCTTTTTTCCTTTCCTTGTTGGATAAAATAAAAGTCGGTGGCGACTCTTGCTTACCGCGACATTTTGCGAACACAAACGCAAAATGCAAACCAGCATTCCAAAAACAGTCAGTTCTTCCCACCGTATCACACTTACAAATAAGACAAAGTCGTACCGTACAAGTACAATGCTACAATTTTAGAGGATGGTGTGGAAATTCCCATCCAGCCTTTGTCTAATGTTGAGAATATTATTGAAGCCAGTAGAGTGACCCATAATGGTTGTATGTTCGTGCATGTTATTCGAGGAAATGATAATGCTAGTAAGAAGGATGTTGAAAGTGTTAAAAATAAGAAACCAGTAGGGGAGTCCAGTATTACTACTCTAGAGAAAGAGGTGGATGATATATTTAAGATTATCAAGATGAGCGACTACATAATTGTAGATCAGTTGTTGCAGACACCTTCAAAGATATCAATTATGGCCTTGTTGATGAATTCTTCCGCCCATAGAGAATCTTTAATGAGGGTGTTGGATTAGGCCTTCGCGGAAAGTGATATGCCGTAAAACCAATTCAGCAATGTGGTAGGTAATATTACATCTTGTAATAACTTAAGATTTTGTGATGACGAATTGGCCGGCGAAGGAAGGAATCACAATATGGCTCTCCATATATCCATGAATTCTAAGAACGATTCATTGTCAAATGTGCTAATTGATAATGGGTCCGCCTTAAATGTCATACCGAGGAGAACGCTTATGAAGCTGAAGTGCCAAGGAACTCCCATGCGCCCAAGTGGCATAATTGTGAAAGCTTTTGATGGATCGAGGAAGTCTGTCATCGGGGAAGTATATTTTCCTATTCACATAGGCCCATACCTATTTCAGATTACTTTCCAGGTTATGGATATTTTTCCCGCTTACATTTGTTTACTGGGACAACCATGGATACATGAGGAAGGGGTTGTCACTTCAACTTTGCACCAAAATCTGAAGTTTGTTCGTGAAGGAAAGGTGGTCATGATAAATGGAGAACATGATTTGTTAATATCTCATTTATCCTCTTTCAGTATTGTGGAAGTGAATGCAGTTGTTGTTGGAACTCAGTTCCAAGCTTTATTCATTTATAATCTGAGGGAAAATGAGAATTATATAGCTCCGTTTAAGGATGCTTAGCAGGTAGTGCATAATGGCCCTAGTAAAGTATGGGGGCATATCGTGGATCGACCTATGAATAAGAATAAAGGTGGTTTGAGATTCTCTGTGAAGAATGGTAAAGGTGAGAACATGAAGCCGAAGTCTGCTTTGGGAAATTATCAAGACATATTTCACAATGGAGGTTACCTTCATCCAACTGTTCCTAGGTGTAACACGGTGGGAGAACTGACTTGGTGTTTTACGTTTGAGCGCAATTGTGCGGATAGCAAGAGTCGCCACCAACTTTTCTTTTATCCAATAAGGAAAGGTTGAAAAGAACAGGAAAAACCTTTCGAGATGTTTCTTGAGTTCGGGGGGTAGGTACTGAAAAGGGAAGGTATTAGCACCCTTTTCATCTGTAGTTATCTACGGGCTCTTAGTTGCTTCCTAGATCACTTGCTTTTGTTTGAAAATGTGCTTGTGATGTGGTTTTTGAAAGTATTTTGTAAAAGAATGTCTTTGTAATGGTTCTCGTCTCTATAAGAACGCGTAACAAGTGTTTTGTCTTTTTGAAAAAATGTTTCAAGGTGAAGTTGTGGGTGTAAAAATGTTTTTGTTGTGAGCAAGTGAGCAACTAGGAGTAACCTACCTACTTAAAAGGTCTTAAATGTTCTTTTCCTCCTCCTTTAGATATTGCTATCTTACCATTGATTTTTTAAGAAGCCCCATTGTTTGATGTGAAAGGACGGGCACAAGACGTTTGTATAGTCATAGAAGGCAACTTATGGGACGTTTTAGCAATGTCGTTAGGGGACTAGATCGTTTACCGAAGGCAACATTGAGGGTCATCGAGGGACTACGATCTTTTATTGAGGGTCTTTGCTAAAAAACGCCCATATTCGAGGGACATGACTATTTTCTGAAAGGCAACAAAGCGGGATTACCCTAAGGGTGCTAGTGTGCAAGTGTTTTATTTACATGCATTTAGTCTTGATTAGGGTTATCTATTTGTTGATTTCATGTCTTGTCATACACACCCTAATTACTAGCATTTATATTTGAAAAGCGGTAAATTACGGAAATGTAAAGTCCTATGCTATTACATCATTTAGGGATGGGGGTACATAATTACAAATGGGGATTTGCAAGAATTTAAAACCTAATTAACTATTACAACCATATTGAATTGTACGCTATAAGAAAAGGAAAAGACTTATTTTGAAAAATGGTTTTTGGTCTTAATAAATTTAAAAAAAAATAATTATTTTATAAAAGAAATTTTTTTTATGTCTTTTTTATATTAATAAAAATAGTAATAATAATAAAATAAAAGAGAAAAAGGAAAAATAAAGAGAAATAGGATCAGCATGTTGCTGAAAGCAAAACAAAAGGCATCAGAAGTTCTGATGTCAGGCGCGCTGTGGTTCAGAATGAAACGTCCGAGGTGATCAGAAGTTCTGGGTTGATACCAATGGAATCCTGAAATAAACATTAGAGGGAAAAAATGGAAGTTCTGGGTTATGTTTAGACAGTAGACAAAAATTCAGAAGTTCTGTGTTGTGTTAAAACAATGAGTGAAAAGTCAGAAGTTCTGTGCTGTGTTAAAACAGTGAGTGAAAAGTCAAAAGTTTTGTGCTGTGTTAAAATAGCGAGTGAAAAGTCAGAAGTTTTGTGTTACATTTCACCTCGTTCCTTACATTAGTCAGAACCTCTACAATTTATTCAGTTCTAAACGACAACAAATCAGAAAGATAGAAGCACAACAGTTCATAGAATGAGATTTAAACCTTTTTGGCATACTGTTCCGTTGCTTTTTAATCACAGTTTTTGCATGCTAATTTGGTGAAAATATGCGGTTTGATAAAGTGCAGGCGTGGACTGGATCAACAATTGATTGCAGGACTGTGATGTAGCAGGGCAGCAGGCTGCCTAAATGAGGTTTTAGGATTTGGTGATGTTCTGATCGCAGAAGATCAGAAACGTAACCTCCATATGCTGAAGAGTCATGCTCTGACCGAAGAACATTGCTTCCATATGTTCTAATTGAAGCATCATGTTCTGAACCGTGTTTGCAAATTCTGACTGCACTCGCGTGAAGGTTGGCCCAGAAGTTCTGAAGTATCATCTTCTCCTAACACTTAGAAAATTTTCCAAATGTTTAGAAATTTGATTTTTTCAAAGTAATTTCTGACTTCTGATTTTGATGAACTAATTTCATGTCTTGATGAAATATAATTTTTGAAACTTGATTTTTGATCCAAAAGTCAAAGTTTGACTTTTCAGTGTACTTTTGACCATTTTGCCCTTGTGAATGACTTTCTTGGAAAAATTGTAATTCAAGACTTGAAACTTGATAGAAGAAAACCTGAGGGTCCAGGATGATATTTTGAGAAATGAGAGGGCAAATTTTGGGGTACAACAACTGTCCCTGTTCAATCTTCTTAAACCTGAAGAGTTAGATTGGCGAATCTACCATTCGTGACTTGAGGGTAGAAGACGATTAAACACTAGAGTACCCAGAAATTTGCAGTTGATGATATTGTGTTTGAGGTGTAGTAATGGGCTTAAAGATTCCATTTGGAGGAATGATGGAGAGTTGACAGAGATGGGCTTACAAATGCCATCTAGAGGTGACCGTTGATAGAAATTAGACTAAGTCTAAACTTGACTTCAATCGGGGAAAGAATCAGAATAAACCTTCGGTTGATTTAAAACTGAACCTAGCAGAAGTCTTGAATATTATTTAACTGGGAAGAATCAGGATAAATCTTTGGAGCGACTTATCTCAACCAAAGAAAGTGCCTTATTTGGAAAGAATCAGGATAAATCGTTGAGAGGTTTAAACTGAACCAAAAGAGGTCTTGGGAATTTTTTAATTGGAGAGAATCAAAATAAATCTTAGAGTGATTTATTTGAACCACAGAAAGTGTCTTCTGGGGAAGAATCAGGATAAACCGTTGAGAGGTTTAAACTGAACCAACAGGGGTCTGGAAAAGAATCAGAATAAACCTTGTAGTGATTTATCTGAACCAGAGAAGATGTCTGTAGGAAAGAATCAGGATAACCGTTGAGAGATTTAAACTGAAACAGCAGGGGTCTGAAAAAGAATCAGAATAAATCTTAGAGTGATTTATCCGAACTAGAAAATATGTCAGCGAGAAAGAATCAGGATAAACCGTTGAGAGATTTAAACTAAACTGACATGGGTCTGGAAAAGAATCAGAATAAATCTTGGAGCGATTTATATGAACCAGAGAAGATGTCTGCGGGAAAGAATCAGGATAAACCAATGAGAGATTTAAACTGAACCGGCATGGGTCTGGAAAAGAATCAGAATAAATCTTGGAGTGATTTATCTGAACCATAAAAGATGTCTGCGGGAAAGAATTAGGATAAATTGTTGAGATATTTAAACTGAACCGGAAGGGGTCTGGAAAGGAATCAGAATAAATCTTGGAGTGATTTATCTGAACCAGAGAAGATGTATGCGGGAAAGAATCAGGATAAACTGTTGAGAGATTTAAAATGAACCGGCAGGGGTCTGGAAAAGAATCAGAATAAATCTTGGAGCGACTTATCTGAACCAGAGAAGATGTCTACGGGAAAGAATTAGGATAAATTGTTGAGAGATTTAAACTGAACCGACAGGGGTCTGGAAAAGAATCAGAATAAATCTTGGAGAGGCTTATCTGAACCAGAGGAGATGTCTACAGGAAATAATCAGGATAAACCATTGAGAGATTTAAACTGAACCAGTAGAGGTCTGAAAGGAGTATTTGCCATGTAGATAGTCACCCCGGCTTGTTTCGGGAATTGATTTACATTTTATTTGTTCATGGATATTTATCTTGTCTTGTTGGAGTTTTAACGATAATCTTCTGTTGATTTTCTTTCCTGAAAAAGTAAAGAGTTAGTTGTATGTAATTCCATGATGCATGAAATGTATAGTGCAATGAGATTGCGATATATATGCATTTGTGCCATCGATGTTTATAATGTATGGATATGATGTATGTGCATGTAAGCTGTTCTGCTGCAGTGTTGTTGGATTAGGGAAAATAAATCCCTGACTGCTGCTAGGGATGAGGAGTTTAAGTCTACATGTTTTGTTTTGAAGTTGAAATGTTGAAGGATGGGTTTCCATAATTAGAGAAATAAACTCTGTTGGGGAAGAGAAATTTCGTGCATTGCCTGTGGGCTTTATGAAATCATGCTGGGGAATCCTGAGAAGCTGAGCGACTTTTGTTGGAGGGTCCTTGAGGTGGTAACTAGATATTTTGCTCTGTCGGAGATATGAAGGAAAAAGGCACCATTAGGCTTCCTGCTGGGGATATTACAATGATCCTGTAGCAAGATGTTCTGGCTTCTGCTCTGCTGAAGAAAGTACATGTGAGGGATTTTGTGGAGTGTCTGATAGATGTTGTCCTATTTCTTAAAGCCATTAGTAATTGTCTTTTTGTTTATTTTTCCCCTTTTTTATGCATTATTTTATAAACAATTATTATACTCAAATGCATATTTTCAAGAATAAACACTGGACATTTTTTGAAACAAAACAGAAACAGTAAAGGAGAAACAGATAGTTTTGCACTTTCAAAAGATTATCTTTGTATTAACTTGAATAAGTATTTTTGTACAAAGAGATGAACATCCTAGTAAGAAAATGTCATCGTAAAAATGAAAATTGATACAAAGAAAGTATAGCTATGTGAAATAATCCCATGGGGTTCCCATTCTTCTATAGCCTTCATGTCTCTGAGCGTCTCATCCACTTGATGCTTTGTTCGAAGCTGATTGGATTGATTAGAACCATTTGAGGTTGACGATTAATGCCAGAGGGTGGATGTAAGGTGATCCAACGGGACATAGTCATATGCTTCAAATCCCTAATTTTTTCCTGGACTGCCCTTTCGGGTTTTCAGTCCACCGGGATACCCTTTTTTTCCCAAGCCGCCCTTTCAGGTTTTCAGCTTGTCGGGTGTATAATTTTTTTTGTATTTATCCCTAATTTTTTCCCGAACCCTTTTGGTTCGTTGGGATGCCCTAATTTTTTCCTAGTCCAGTCGACCTAGCGGGTCTTTGTTTATGCATAGTATCTTTTAACTATGTCTGTGTTTACAGGGTGCAGAAGTTTGTCACCGTCCATAGTGGTTAAGATCATTGCCCCACCAGAAAATAGGTTTTTGATCATAAATGGTCCTTCATATGTAGGAGTCCATTTTCCCCTGGGATCACCTTGTGGAAGTATGATATGTTTGATTACCAGGTCACCAACCCGATATACCTGACATCTGACTTTCTTGTTAAAAGCTTTAATCATACGTTTTTGGTACATCTAGCCATGACAGACAGCCGTAAGCCTCTTCTCATCAATTAAGTTTAGTTGGTCAAGTCAAGTTTAAATCCATTCATCTTCATTCAACCCCGCATCCTTTATGATTCTCAAAGAAGGTATTTGGACTTCAATTGGTAGGACAACTTCCATACTGTATACCAAAGAGAAAGGAGTTGCCCATGTTGATGTACGCGCCGTGGTACGGTAAACATGGAGAGAAAATGGTAACATCTCATGCCAGTCCTTGTAGGTCACTATCATTTTTTGTATGATCTTCTTGATGTTTTTATTAGCGGCTTCTACAACGCCATTCATCTTCGGCCGGTAAGGAGAAGAGTTATGGTGTTGTATCTTGAATTGCACGCATAGTGCGGTAATCATAGTATTGTTGAGATTGGTACATTATCTCTGATGATTCTCTTCGGGATACCGTACCAGCAGATAAGGTTCTGTTTGATGAATCGGGCCACAACATTCTTGGTAACAGAAGCGAATGAAGCTGCCTCGACCCACTTAGTGAAGTAATCAATGGCAACTAAGATGAAATGGTGTCCATTAGAAGCTGTAGGTTTGATTTCTCCAATCATGTCAATGCCTCACATCGTGAATGGACAAGGAGAAGTTAGGATGTTTAGAGGAACTGGAGGCACATGTACTTTGTCAGCATAGATCTGACACTTGTGGCAGGTTCGTGAATGTTGATGACAATCTGCTTCTATGGTGGACCAATAGTATTCTGCCTGTAGGATCTTTTTAGCCATCGTGTGCCCACTAGAATGGGTGCCAAAAGTGCCTCCATGTAAATCAGCCATGATCTTGTCTGCCTCACTCTTGTCTATGCACCAAAGCAAAGTAGAGTTGTGGTTATGCTTGTAGAGAATCCCATTGCTGAGGAAGAATTTAGCAGATAAACTTCTCAGGAATTTCTTGTCATTGACTGAAGCTCCCTCCGGATATTCTTAAGCCTCGAGATATCTCTTAATTTCATGGAACCAAGGCTTGTCCACTACTTCATCAGTATCGATATCGTGACAGTAAGCTGGTTCGTCCATCCTCTCAATGGTGATATGAGGAGCCTCATTATCCCACTTGATTTCGAACATGGATGACATAGTTGCTAGAGCGTCTGCTAGTTGATTTTCCTCTCGTGGAAAATGCTCAAAGGTAATTTCTTCAAAATATGGGATTAATGTCAACACATGTTCTTTGTAGGGGATGAGATTAGGGTGCTTTGTGTCCCATTCTCCTTTGATTTGACTGATGACTAAGGCTGAATCTCCAAATACACTTAAAGACTTAATTCCCAAATCTATGGCAGCCTTGAGACCCATAATACACGCTTCATATTTCGCAATATTATTGGTACAGTTGAAACACAGTCTAGCAGTGAATGGAGTATGGCATCCTTCAGGGGATATGATCACAACGCCTATGCCGTTGCCGAGTGCGTTTGAAGCTCCGTCAAAAACCAAGGTCCACCGGGATCCTTGTTCAGGTCCGTCATATGGCCCGAGTTCTTCACAATTGTTTACCAACATGATGTCTTCATCTGGGAACTCGAATTTCATGGAATGATAGTCATCCACAACCTAATGAGCAAGGTGATCGGCTAGCACACTTCCCTTTATTGATTTTTGGGTAGTGTATTGAATGTCGTATTCAGTCAGGACAATCTACCATCTTGCTATTCTTCCAGAGAGGGCGGGCTTCTCGAATATGTACTTAATCAGATCTATCTTGGATATCAATAAGGTAGTATGGGTCAACATATACTGTCTTAGTCGGCGAGCAGCCCATGCCAGAGCGCAACAAGTTTTCTCAAGCAGTGAATATCTGGTTTCACAGTCGGTAATTTTTTTGCTCAGGTAGTAAATTGCATGCTCTTTTCGTCCAGACTCGTCATGCTGCTCCAACACACACCCCATTGAATTTTCTAAGACAATTAGATACATGATCAAAGGTTTTCCCTCGACTGGAGACATCAAAATGGAAGGCTCTTGAAGGTACTCTTTGATCCTGTCGAAGGCAGCTTGGCAGTCGTCGTTCCATTCCACCACTTGATCTTTCTTCAATAATTTGAAGATTGGTTTACAAGTAGCGGTTAGGTGAGAAATGAATCTGGAGATGTAGTTTAGCCGTCCTAAGAATCCTCTGACGTCCTTCTCGGTGCGAGGAGCAAGCATTTCTTGTATTGATTTTACCTTTGCAGGGTCCACTTCGATACCTTTTCCACTGACAATGAAGCCTAAGAGTTTACTAGACCTCACTCCAAAAGTGCATTTATTCGGGTCTAGCCTTAGTTTGTATTTCTTCAGTCTTTCAAACAGTTTCTGCAGGTGGTCCAAGTGTTCCTCTTCAGTTTGAGATCTGGCTATCATGTCATCCACATAGACCTCTATTTCGTGATGGATCATGTCGTGAAACAGAGCTACCATGGCACGCTGATAGGTTGCCCCAGCGTTCTTCAACCCGAATGTCATAACTTTGTAACAGAATATACCCTACTGTATGACGAAAGCCATTTTTCCATGTCCTCATGTGCCATTTTGATCTGGTTGTATCCGGAGAAACCATCCATGAAAGAAAATACTTTATGCTGTGTCGTGTTATTAACCAAAATATCGATGTGGGGAAGTGGGAAGTCATCCTTGGGGCTCGCCCTATTCAGGTCTCTATAGTCCATACACATACGTACCTTACCGTCCTTTTTAGGCACTGTAACAACATTGGCTACCCATTATGGATTGAAGGTGACAGCTAAGAATATGGCGTTGAACTGCTTCATGACTTTAGTCTTGATTTTCTCTGACATTTCTGGCCTCATGCGACGGACTTTCTATTTTACCGGAGGGAAGTCTTCTTTTATCGACAGACAATGGACCACAATATCAGTGTTGAGTCCTGAATGTCTTTGTATGACCATACAAAAACCTCAACATAGTCATGTAGTAACTGAGGTAAGCATTTCTTGATACTAGGCTCCAGGTTGGCACCTACCTTTACTTCTTTCTTGTCCTCTTCAGTACCTAAGTTAACTGTTTCTACTGGCTCTTCGTGGGGATGTATAGTCCTTTCTTCCTGTTGCAATAACCTGGCTAGTTCCCCTGGTACCTCACAATCTTTCTCACCTTCGTCTTCGACTTGGTAGATCGGATTTTCAAAGTCACAATAGGCCATGGCAGAATCGTTACCCATGGGATCCTGAGTGGATGTGGATCTGCATTTTGAAATGTGAGTGTGTGTAAGAGCATATCTATCTTTGAAACAATAAAAAGGTAGAAACAAGAAGAGCAAAGAGCATAAAAATTTGCATGCAAAAACGTCCATGATTTATTGATGACATATGAAGATGAAGCAACAACCCTCATAAATGGACCGTTATGCATTGGGTAAGACACAAGGTTTTAAAGTCTAATCTGTTTAATTATTACAAATCTGACAAAAATTGAAAGACAATTACTCTTGAAGAAAAGTAACAGGGACAAATTCTTTGGCTTCCCAGTTGTTGAGTCCTCCGCTGACGGTTGGAAAGATCCGCTCGTCCATATCACAACTACCATCACTGTCTTCCACTGTGTTGACTCCCTGATTGCTGATGCGTAAAGGTGGCCCCCCTGCGCGAGTTCGTCGAACACCCCTTTGTGCTTCCAAGGTGAAACCCAAGCCAAATTTGTTGGACTTGTAAGGAATATCTGGAAGTTGACCCCAGATAGTGCATCCACCTTCTTCAATCATTGCTCTAGCATCTTTCAGAGAGGCCATTTTCAATGGCGGTCTAGTAACTTTTGGAGTCTTGGCTGCTGCAGCTGTTTGTGGGACCTCCTCGAAATGCTGACACAGAGTTTCGATGAACTCACCATCCATTTCCACGTACCTGAAAGAGTTTAGGTGACTGAACATATATTCGTCCTCTCCATGGACTGATGATTTTTCCTTTGATTGTATACTTCAGCATCTGGTGTAAGGTAGAGGTGACGACACCAGCGCCATGAATCCAAGACCGGCCCAAAAGACAGGAATAGGAAAGGCGGATATCCATCACATAGAAAGTTGAATCAAAGGTTTGAGTTCAGACTTTTATGGGGATGTCAACTTCTCCATGCACTGTCCTCTTAGAACCATCAAAGGCCCTCACCATAATTTTTTTAGGCTTTAAAGTAAGTCCTTCGCAGTCTAATCGGTCAAGAGAATTTTTGGGCAAGACATTCAGTGATGAGCCCGTACCCACCAGAACATGGGCTAGCGTAGTGCCTCTGCACTCAATGGAGACGTGCAAGGCGTCGTTGTGTTTCCTTCCTTTGGGAGTCAAGTCGGCGTCAGAAAATCCCAAACCGTTACCAGCAGTTAGACTGGCCAAACAATTCTCAAATTGGTCAATGGAAGTTTCTTGGGTTACGTGGGCGGTCTTTAGAAAATTTACCAATGCTTTGGCATGAGCCTCAGAACACAAAAGCAAATCCAACATTTATATTTTCGAGGGGGTTTTCCCCAACTGTTCCACGATGTTGTAGTCACTTTTCTTGATTATTTTCAGTATTTCTTCTATCTCCTTTCTGGAAGCTTCAGGAATATCCTCTGGATGTGCCTTTGTCTGGATAGGCTCAGACAACACGTCCTTGCCCCTTGTCATGGTCATAGTGATATCCGTAGGATTGTCAAAAGGAGTATTACTGGGAATGCTGGTAGGAGCGGTGGCGGGAATAATTACAAGGGTAGCAATTGTCTTTGGAGAGATCTCAGGTGATAAGATCCTTCCACTTCTTGTTATCTTAGTGGTTCCAACGATATTGACGACGTCGGGATCAATGTCTTTCTTAATTTTGTCTTGGACAACCAACGAATCTTGCTTGATGCCGTAGTAATAGACGTCAGCCCCATAGTTCCAGGGAACAGCTTTATCCGAAGAATATGGTATATGCCTTGGCATGGTGATGATCAAGGGATCAGATTTTGGAACAGATGTAATCCTGACGGGTCTTTTGGTGGAGACCCTGGGAGGATTGTCGGAAATGGTGATTATTGAGACATCTTCACAAGAGTTTCTGATAATAGGAACCTTTTCAAATGGGATTTCTTTGTTAGCCATTAAATGTTGGACACCCATCTTCAGTAACAAACCTCCATTGGGTAGAGACACATAATTGACAACTTTCATCATAACCCGAAAAAAGACCGTCTCGCAATAGATTCTGTTTAATGGTCGAAAGAGGAGTAGTTAAATCATCTATGGAGGAAACAAAACCCTTATCATCAACAACATTGAAACCTTGACCGTGTTTTGGCATTGGCGCCGTTATCATATTAGGCGCTTCTGGGGGATCAAACTCATTCTCTTTCGCTCCAATAAGATCTTGTATCTTATTCTTCAAGGCCCAACAATCGTTTGTATCGTGCCCCGGGCTTTCAGAATGATAGGCACATCGAGCATTTGGGTTGTAGCGAGGAGAAGATGTATTGGGATTATTGGGAGCTTCCTTTAGGGTCACCATGTTGGACTTCAAATGATGTGACAGAACTTGAGACAAGGTCATGTTGATTCGGGTGAATCGTCTCATGGGCGCCTCCGGCCTGCGTTGATAATTTCTCTGCTGATTTGGTGTAGGATTAGAAATCATAACAGCCCCTACCGTCGGGAGACGTTCAGTTTTGTTTTGATTCCTATGGTCATATGTGTTGTACCCCAAATTTGCCCTATCACTTATCAAGAATTTTCTCACAAGATATCATTGGGCTCAAGACTGCACTAGGGTTGATCAGCTCAAGACACCTCCTTAAGCACTGATGACTGAAAATTAGGGTTTGAGATTGCACAAGGATAATTGAACTTTTAATACCCCATATGACTTTCATGGATCATTATGGACCCTCAATATTGCTCATGTCAAGATTCAAGTCTTGGATCACATTTTTGCTCAGTCAATTGATCAGTTAACCTAGAAATCAACTGTATTGGGGAAAAAGTCAATTGTGGTCAATTTACAGTCGAACTTCATAAATTTTTATCCACATTAACATTTTAAACTCACATGTATCATTTGATCAAGTTTGGACCAAAATTCCTCAAGAGTCCAATTGCATCATTTTAACCTAATGACATGGTTCAAAACATTGCAAGTCCATTGGATTGACAGATGAATTTTGCAGTCAACTGATCAAAAGTCAATTGTATACTGAAAAGTAAAACTTTGACTTTTTGGTCAAATTCAAGTGCCAAAGATCACAATTCATAAAAACATGTCAAAATATGATACTTATTCATCAAGAAATCAAAAAGTCAAGATTTCATTTTGAAAAGTCAAATTTTCTAAACTTTGAAATTTTTCTAAGTGTTGGAAATTTCATGTTTTATTCATAACTTTGAGCCAAATTTTCACCATGATGCAAGATGATTCAAGAGAAGCTTCCAACATGAAAGTTGTAGATCTCCAATAAATATACAACTTTTCTTCACACAACTTCTTCCAAAAATGCTTGGATCTCAAGTTATAATTTTATGAACATAGGGTCATGAAACTAAACACTTAGTGAAATTTTGTCCTAATTTGGTCAGGATTTTGACCCAACTTCATGGCACTTTTTCATATAGTTCCAAGGGGAATATTCAAAAGAAATACAAAAATGGGTTGTAGAGCACATTGCAAGCTTTCCAAAATTTCCAATAACTCCTTGAGATCATTCTTGAGTAGGGAGAATCGAAGAGATGAAGTTAGGGTTTTGTCACTTGAATTACAAGCCATTTTTGATGAACACATGAACCAAATCCATGCTAGGCTGCCTAATCTTTGATTTACAGGACTCAAACTTATTTGTCAATCCATAATTAAATGTTTACACAACTATTAGGGCTTTGATCCAAACAATTAAGCTATTATACAAGTTGCATTTCCATTAATGGTACAAAGTTGACATTGCCATTCTTGTAAAGCAAGATTTTTGCATAAAGATCACATTGAGCCTCTAACTTGTTCCCACTGATCACACTCCATCCACAAAGTCAGAAGCAAGATTTTTTAAAGTATAACCACTCTATCTTAGGAAGCACACAAGAATTTGAACCTTGAATTTCAAAAAAATCACATGTTATGCATAAACTTGTGATTTTGAATTCTGATCAACAAGAGGTCTCCAAACTTGATGCTTATAAATAGAGTCACTATTTGTGAGCTAGAACACGAGCTTGGGCACCCTGAAATACACCAAAACTCTCTCAAATCAGAAATTGCACAAAAACTCCATTGTTGCACAGTTTCTGACCTTGAACTTCAAACTCCCATTTCCCTCGTGTGTTTCTTGGCCTTTTAGTTTCTAAAGCTTCCTTACATCAAATACAACTCATCCATATCCTTATTCTAGAACTGTAACACCATTTACCATAACTTCCATAACCAAAAAACAGAATCTGCAACTTGACTTCTCCAGACCATTTCAGTCATCCATTGTTCAAGCTAATCATTGCATTAGCTTCCTAGGACCTCAAGGAAGCTAACCTGATCATTGCAGCACCTTGAAACAAGTTCAAACTCAAAACACGATTTCCAGTTTTTAGGTAAGTTTTCTCAACTTGGAACTCTTCATACATGCATCATCAATAGTTTATTTGTGAATAAAACATGTAGATATCATTGCCCTGAAGCTAACCATGTCCATAGTTTCCATTAATTTTGCTTGAGCTTAGAGAATTTTGAAACTGAAATTTCTGAAATTTTTAGGGTTCAGATTAAGGGAATTAAAATTCTTGCTTATCTTTGATCTATAGTTTTAATACTTTACATTTCTGGAATTGTGAGAAACTTTTCTACAAGTTTCATGTTTACAGTTTTCATTTTTGATGAGAAATAAGTAAGTTACAGTTGGTCTGGCTGGAGGTTGAAGATGAAGTCTTCAGAACATGTTTTACATTACATATTTATTGTTTCATTTGTATTAACAGATGTATAGCCACCCCAGTAGTAGAAGCGCGCACTTGTAACCTATGGGACCTGGGTTCGAGCCCCAGTGGTACCCTTTTCATTTTTTTCTTCATATTTTTACAATTCAAACTTTTTTGTTTGGCAGGCGCTGGGCCCTTTGGGCCTGGCTTATTTTTTGTGTTTGCTAGCTGACCTCCACATTGACTCTTGGCACCCCTTGGCCCAAATTATTTTATTTATTCATTTATTTCATTTTTTCTTTTCTTAAATATATTTTTTCTCAATAAAAAAAATCATAAAATACAAAAAAATGATATATTTATATTTTGACTTATTTTATTTTATATTTCGACAAAAAATATTTTTATTAATTATGCTTTATTTTTTTACTTATAAATAAAATTAAGTTATTAGTTATTTTCTTTCACATTAATTTAAAATACATTATTTTAATATAAAAAAGAAAAAGACAAATAATATTTTTATATGCTATAAATACTTTCAAGATAAAAAATACTAAAAAATACTTTTCTTAAACTTTTTTTTTTCTTTTGATTAATTCATAGAATTAGGGTTTTTATTTAAAATATTTTTTCTTAATAAATTAAAACTTAATTAACTATTTTCTTTATTTAATTAGGTTAAGGCAAAATCTTTTTTTGTATGAAAACCAAACAAAATTGATTTTCTTTATATTTTGCATCCTTGTACATTCATTTTTATACATTGTATTTATTTTATCCCTTGTATATTTTGTACCAATTCAATATGGTTGTAATAGACTAATTAGGTTTAAATTTTTGCAATCCCCATTTACAAATTGTATACCCCCTCCCCACAAATGTTGTAATAGCGTAGTAACTTTAAATTTCGCAATTTATCGCTTTTATATAACATGCTAGTAATTAGGGTTTGTATGGAAAGACTAAAATCAATACTTAGCAAAATCCTAATTCAAGACAAAAACAAGCATGAAAATGATACACTTGCACACAAGAACCCTTAGGGTTATCCCACTTGGTTGCCTTATACAAAATGACCATATTAGGCATGTAAGGTATCTTAGCAAAAACAAGCAAATACAAGATCATAGTCCCTCGATGACGCTATCTAAGTTGCCTTACAAATGATCTTAGTCCCTCAAAAAGAATGCTAAGATACCTTGCAACATTGCTAATCATGGTTATACAATGACCCACGCCCGTCCCGTTCACATCCAAAGATAGGGTTGCTTACCAAATCGATGGTAAGACAACAATGTCAAAGGAAAAGAAAAATGAACAAGAAACACATTTGAGTAGGTAGATTGCTCCTAATTACTTGCTCCATTTCAAAACAAAACATCCTTGCTATTTTCAAAAGTAATCACCTACACTTTCAAACATCTTACAAACTTGAAAACATTTTCAAAAGACCCACATCTTTATATAAATTCTTACAAACAAGAATCATTACAAGGAATGCCTAAACAATGGTTTTTTTTACAAAATACTTTCAAAAACCACACAAAGCATAATTTCAAATAAAAGAAAGTGATCTAGCAAGTAACTAAGAGCCCATGGAAAAATATGGATGAAAAGGTATTTCCTATGCTTTTTCATAATCTACCCCCCGAACTCAAGAAATAATCTCAAGGGTATTTCGTGTGCTTTTTCATATTTCCTTTTGGATAAAAGAAAAGTCAGTGGCGACTCTTGCTAACCGTAACATTTGCGATAAAACGCAAAACCCTCAAGTCAGTTCTCCCACCGTATCACAAAACTGGCTACTCTGCTGGGGAGAATTCTAAAAGTGGGGTTACCTTAGGGCTAGATCATATTTAATTGCTTTCATTGTTTGACTTGTATGCTTTACATATTGGTTCTTTGTTTGGGTTTAAATCCTCTATCCGGATTTGGGATACCTTATAGGTAAGTAGCAATACATTATGGAAACTATGCGGGGTATACCGACATGGTCTAAGTAATATCTACGTTAGTGCGACATATTTGTGGGTACCGGTAGTCTTTGAGTTAATCAAAGAGAATACGGGGCCGCTTAGTGATGTCATAAAGCACTAATGAACTTCTAGAACATTTACTTGTCCAACTTGGCCTTTAGGATGTAGTGAGATGACCGGCTTTGGTGCAGTCCGAAGTTTGTAGATACTCGATACTACACTCATTGAGGTTTGGTTTTTTGAAATATTTCGGTCGCCATTAAAGAGGCTTGTGCTGAAACAATGACCAAGGAAACAAACCAGTGATATTGAGCTCCTTAGAACCCGGTTACTATTACTAGGACAGGTTAAGCCAACTAAACTTCAAGAGGGTAGTTACCTATAAAACTCCATGCAAGCCTAAACCTAGGGACTTATTTGTTTTGTTTGTATATACATACTTATACATAACATCATAAACATCATAACATCATACACATTCACTAACCATTTCAAGGATTTCGAGATTCATCTTTGTTCTTGTTTTGTAGGACATGGATTCTATTCGCAGGAAAACTATTCAAATCAAACTTGTAAGGATCCCTCCACAACTTAAGGAGCTAGCTTCAAGGATTCCTGAAAACTCTCCATTCACTGAGAGACATGGTCGCCTACTCAACTTGGTCACCTCCAACACGAATGAGGATATGATGAAGGTGCTCTTTCAGTTCTTTGATCCTTTACACCATTGCTTCACATTTTCCGACTATCAACTTGTGCCTACTTTAGAAGAATTCTCCCAACTCTTGAGGATTCCCATTCTCGATAAACTACCTTTTAACGGTACGGAAAGAGAACCAAATCCAGAAGAGATTGCTCAAGATCTGCACTTGCACTCATCTGATGTCATTACTCATTGGGAAACAAGGAGTGGTATCAAGGGCTTCCTAGAAAAGTTCTTGTTTGAGAAAGCCCAAAACTGTTGGAATTCTTTGGACCTACAAGACTTTGAGGAAATTGTGGCTCTCTTCATCTATGGGATGGTTTTGTTTCCAAATCTTGACCAACTCATAGATGTGAACACCGTAAAAATCTTCATATCCCACAACCCGGTGCCTACATTTCTAGGGGATATCCTGCACTCTTTTTACACTCGCACAATGAGGAAAAGAGGTGTCCTTATGTGTTGCAATCCTCTCTTAGAAAGATGGTTTATTTCACATCTTCCCCAATTTGTATTAAAGAATGAGCAAGGTTCAAGGTGGTCACAAAGGTTGATGACGCTCAAATATTCAGACATTCATTGGTGCTCCCGATCCATAGAGAATGATACTATTGTCGACCGTTATGGAGAATTTCCTAATGTCCCTTTACTTGGCATTAGGGGAGGTATCACCTACAACCCCTGCTTAGCCTTAAGACAGTTTGGTTACGCCCGAAGGAATGGCCCGTACGAGATGCTGATTCAAGGTTTGGTATTTGACTACGATAACGACGATCAAGGTCTTCGCCAGAGATTTATCCGAGCTTGGAGGATGTTGAACAAGGTAGATAGCAAGACTTTGGGGTATAAAAATTCCATCCCTCTTGAGCCTTACCTCAAATGGGTACAAACTCATCCTCAGAGTCTTATGATGCCTTACCCCTCTATTCTCCCGGTAATCATTGAACCTGTCATGGAAGGAGATGTTCCATATATTATCCTACATCCTGGCATGCCCACCTCTCTTGAAGACCTACAAAGGGATTGGATACAACTCAAGGGGGAGCGGGATACTCTCGAAGCCTAATTCTACGCAAGCGAGAAGAAGGTTTTGGAACTCACTAGACAACTTCATGAGGAGCAGACCCTGAATGCCTACATTGCACCAAAGAGGATGCGTACTACCTTTTTATCTTAGAGTTTTTGTATTATTTTTCCCAAGAAGGCATTGATGTACTCAAGCTTTAATCTATTAATATGACGTGTGTTTCCTTTTTGTCTAAAACAAATTTGAATCTTAAAATCCTTGAAATCATTTCATATGCATTTACCATTCATCATAACACAAGCAGGTTTTTTTGCAACAAATCTCCTCATCTCTCTATTGTTTATTTTAGTGAGATGGATCTCGAGCAAACAGTGAAGGACCTCCAAGCTCAGAATGCACAGTTTCAACAGTTGTTCTTGACCCTAGCCAAAGGACAAGAAGAGTTGAAGACTTTGCTGGCTGAGGAGAAGAAAAAGAAGACAAAGAAGATAACTGGAGTTCTAAACATGGGAAGAAGATTCCAAGGGCAGACAAGAAGGGCCTTAGACTTTGCAACGACATCCAGTGAGAAAGACAACCAAGATGGGAAGGGGAAAGAAACAGTTGTCCAGTCAGAATCAGAAGAGGAAGAGGAAGAAGAAGTCTATTCCGAAGAACAATACCCTCTAGCTGATGACAAGTATAAACATCCCGAAGAATGGTTGAGTGCAATGGAAATCCAAAAAGTGCCTGGTTTGGACTTTGAGGAGTTGGGCTTTTGTCGAGGATTGTCATTCCTCCAAAATTCAAAGCACATGTATTCGCCAAATATGATAGAGTCTCATGCCCCAAAATGCATCTCCGGTCCTATGTAACGAAAATCCATCCCCATACCGCTGACAAAGATTTATGGGTACACTTCTTCCAAGACAGTTTGACTGGAACTCAACTTGATTGGTTTTATCAGTTAGAAAGAGCCAATGTTCATAACTGGGAAGATCTTGCTACAGCCTTTTACAAACAATACCAATACAACGCTGATCTTGCGCCTACCCGTACTCAACTCCAGAGTATGGCCATGGTTTCAAGTGAAGGCTTCAAGGACTATGCACAAAAATGGAGAGACTTGGCTGGAAGAGTTCAACCTCCCCTATCTGAAAGAGAATTAGTAGACATATTTTTGGGCACCTTGTCTGGTCCCTTATTCAATCATCTAATTGGGAGTTCATTGACAGGTTTTACCGAACTGATAATGACCGGAGGAATGGTAGAAGCCGGGATAAAAAGTGGAAAGATTCAAAAATATGCATCCTCTGTTGTTGTAAGGAAGCCATTCATCAGAAAGAAATAAGTGGTTGCTGTATATCCTCAGAGAAATCAAGATAGGGCCGAATTCTGTCCAATGGTGGATTGTTATGATCCCTAAACCAGCGCCTGATCAACAAAGAAACAACCAACCAAGGATGGAAAGACTAGTCAGACAATTCACCAGAATTAACATGACCCTATCTCAAGTATTGCCACATCTGCTAAGACCTTGAAAGAATCTCCAAAGAATCCTAACACAACATCTCCTCACTATCATCCTATTGCCTGTTGTTCATACCACTCTGAGAGTCCAGACCATGACACTAACAACTGTTGGGCTCTGAAGAACAAAGTACAAGACCTCATTGAAGCCAAAGAGATTGAATTCGATGCGCCCGAAAAGCCAAATGTCATTTCTGCCCCCATGCCCAAACACGGCCATACTACCAATGCCATTGAAGAAGATATGTTTGTTACTTCAGTTGATGAACTTGTGACCCCACTCATGATTATCAAAAAGAATTTGTTGATTGCCGGTGTATTCCCAGGATGCAATAAAGGTTGTCATTCCTGTTTGTCCTCACCAACCAGCTATCCTTTGTTGAAAGCAGGTGTTCAGTGCCTAATAGATAACAAGGAAATTTTGTTTGAAAATACTTCTGTTCCACCTACTCCTTTTAATGATGTTTCTGTCATTACCATTTCCACCAATTCTTCCAGGGTCTCCATAAAAGACCCGTTAGAATTACATCAGTTCCAAAAGCATCTTTGATAATTACAATGCCTGGACCGGTCCCGTATTCGTCAGACAAAACCATACCATGGAATTATGAAGGAGATGTCTACTACCACGGTATCAAGAAAGATTGGCCAGCTGCCGAAGATTCATGTTCTGAGAAAGTTAACTCTGATATCAGTAATATTGCAGGCACCAACAAGATTAATCAAAGCGGAAGGATATTCTCTCTAGAAATTGCACCCCCAAAAGCAGTTTCTGGACCCGTAATCATTCCTGTTGTTGTTTCTCCTCTGAAGGCTATTCCCAGTCCTACAATCATATCCACTAATACTCCAACTGACAAATATGTTACAATCCCTACTATCACTCCTACTGACATTCCTGCTGCCGAGTTAACCGAGACTCGAGGTAAAAGTATTCTGATTGAGCCTGTCCGGACAAAGGCACAATCATTGGCTATCCCTGAGACCTCCCGGAAAGAGATGGAGGAAATTCTAAAGATCATAAAAAGAAGCGACTATGATGTAGTTGAACAACTGGGGCAAACTCCATCTAAAATTTCCATGTTGGCTTTACTACTATGTTCTGAGGCGCACGTAAAGGCCTTGGTAAAATTCCTGAAAACTGCCCATGTACCCCAAGAAACATTTGCTGATTAGTTCCAAGACTGCGTAGCCAGCTTGACCGCAGATAACGGTCTAGGTTTTTCGGATGTTGATTTAACACCGAGAGGAAGGAAGCATAATGAGGCATTGCATGTCTAAGTTGCATGTAGGGGAACAACCTTGGCTCATGTTTTGGTGGACACCAACTCGTCTCTGAATGTATTTCCTAAAAAATCTCTTGATAGGATTAACTGTGAGGGATTGACATTGAAGCCAAGCAACATAGTAGTGAGGGCTTTTGACGGCTCAAAAAGGATGGTGCATGGGGAAGTGGACATCCCCATAAAAGTTGGAACCTAAAAATTTGATTCAACTTTTTATGTAATAGATATCCGCCCTTCATATTCCTGCTTGCTAGGCCGACCATGGATTCAAAATGCTGACGCTATTACTTTTATGTTGCACCAAATGCTGAAGTACCCGATTCAAGGGAAGATTATCATCGTTCATGGAGAAGAAGAGTATATGATCAGCCATCTCAATTATTTCAGATATGTGGAATTAGATGGTGAATTTATTGAAACTCCATTCCAACACTTTAAAGAAGTACCACAAGATGTGGTAGTGACCAAGGTTGTTCCCAAGATCACAAGGCCTCCACTTAGGATGTCATCTTTGAAGGATGCAAAGGTAGTGATAGAAGAAGGTGGATGCACTATTTGGGGACAACTCCCAGATATCCCATACAAATCTGACAAGTTTGGCCTAGGTTTCACTTCAAGTGCTCAGAAGGCTGTACGCCGCGCTCGTGCTAGAGGACCACCCCTGAAGATCAGCAACTGTGAAGTCAACGCGGTAGAGGATGATGAAGATGGCTGCAACCTGGAGGATTGGATCTTCCCAAATGTCAATAGAGGGCTCAACAACAGGGAGGCTAGAGATTTCATCCTGATCACTTTTATCCCACAGTAATTTGTCTTTAAATTTTGTTGGATCTGTAATATTAAAACAATTCAAACTCTTAAAACCTTATGTCTTAACCTAGGCACAATGGTTCATTTGTAAGGGTTATTATCTCATTTCATATGACATCAATGAATCATGGACGTTTTGCATACAAACTTTTTGCTCATTGTTTTTCTTTTTACATTTTCATTTCTTTCAAAGATAGCTTTACCCTTACACACACTCACACTCACAATGCAGATCTACATCCATTCGAGATCCCATGGGTAATGGTTCTACTATGGCTTTGTGACTTTGAAAATATAATCTACCAAGCCGAAGATGAAGGTGAGGAAGATTGTGAAGTGTCAGGGGAACTTTCCAGATTACTACAACAAGAAGAGAGAACCATTCAACCCCACGAGGAACCAGTGGACACAATCAACCTGGGTACTGAAGAAGACAAAAGAGAGGTCAAGGTGGGTTCCAATCTGGAACCGAGTGTCAAAGAGCGTCTGATTCAGTTACTACACGAGTATGTCCAGGTCTTTGCCTGGTCGTATGAAGACATGCCAGGACTTGATGCAGATATTATGGTACATCGTCTACCTACAAAAGAGGATTACCCACCAGTAAAACAAAAGGTCCGTCGCATGCGACCAGATATGTTGGAGAAGATTAAAGCAGAAATCATGAAGTGATTCAACGCTGGATTTTTAGTTGTCACCTCCTATCTGCAATGGGTTGCCAATGTTGTTCTCGTGCCCAAAAAGGACGGCAAGGTATGAATGTGCATGGGCTACAGAGATTTAAATAGGGCAAGCCCTAAGGATGATTTCCCACTTCCCCACATTGACATCCTAGTTGACAATACAACACAACACAAAGTGTTTTCCTTCACGGACGGTTTCTCAGGCTACAACCAAATCAAAATGGCGCCTAAGGACATGGAGAAGATAACCTTTGTCACACAGTAGGGCACATTCTGCTACAAGGTTATGCCATTCGGACTAAAGAATGCTGGGGAAACCTATCAGCGTGCCATGGTCGCTCTATTTCATGACATGATACATCACGAAATAGAAGTCTATGTGGACGACATGATAGCTAGGTCTCAAACAGAAGAAGAGCATCTTGATCATTTACAAAAACTATTTGAGAGGATAAATAAGTACAAACTGAGGTTAAACCCCAATAAGTGCATGTTTGGAGTAAGGTCTGGTAAACTCCTAGGTTTTGTCGTCAGCAATAAAGGTATTGAAGTAGATCCTGCCAAAGTGAAAGCGATACAAGAGATGCCTACTCCTCGTACTGAGAAGGAAGTCAGAGGATTCTTGTGACGATTGAACTACATTTCCAGATTCATTTCTCACTTGACAGCTACTTGTGAACCAATCTTCAAACTATTGAAGAAAGATCAATTTGTCAAATGGAATGATGAATGCCAAACTGCTTTCGACAAAATCAAAGAGTACCTACAAGAGCCTCCTATTTTGATGCCACCAGTCGAGGGAATACCATTGATTATGTATCTGACTGTTTTAGAGAATTCAATGGGGTGTGTGATGGGGCAGCATGACAAGTCTGGCCAAAAAGAGCACGCTATTTATCACCTGAGCAAAAAGTTTACCGACTGTGAAACAAGATATTCACTGCTCGAGAAAACTTGCTACGCTCTGGCATGGGCTACTTGCCAGCTAAGACAGTATATGTTGTGCCATACTACCTTGTTGATATCTAAAATGGATCCAATAAAATACATCTTTGAGAAACCTGCTCTCTCTGGGAGAATAGAGAGATGGAAGATGATCCTGACAGAATATGACATACAGTATACTACCCAGAAAGCAATAAAGGGCAGTGTACTAGTTGATCACCTTGCTCACCAAGCTGTGGAATACTACCAGTTCATGAGGTTCGAATTCCCAAATGAGGACATCATGATGGTAAACAATTGTGAAGAATTTAGACCATACGACGAACCTGAACAAGGATCCCGATGGACCCTGGTTTTTGATGGGGCATCTAACGCACTCGACAATGGTATTTGGTGTTATACTCATATCTCCTGAAGGATGTCATACTCCTTTTATGGCAAGACTCTGCTTCAATTGTACAAATAACATGGAGGAATAGAAAGCATGCATTTTTGGTCTCAAAGCTGCCACAGACTTGGGGATCAAATCTTTGAATGTATTCGGAGATTCAGCTTTGGTTATCAGCCAGATAAAAGGGGAATGGGACACCAAACACCCTAACCTTATCCCTTACAAAGAACATGTTTTGACGTTGCTACCACATATTGAGGAGATTACGTTCGAGCACTTCCCGCGAGAAGAAAAACAGCTAGCTGACGCACTAGCCACAATGTCATCTATGTTTAAACTTAAATGGGATAATGAGGCTCCCCAGATCACCATTGAACGAAGGGATGAACCAACACACTATCACGAGATTAATACTGAAGAGTAGTGGACCAGCCTTGGTTTCACGAAGTCAAGAGGTATCTCGAGGCTCAAGAATATCCAGAAGAAGTTTCAGTAAACGATAAGAAGTTCTTAAGGAGGTTCTCTGCTAAATTCTTCCTTAGTAATGGCATTCTTTACAAACGCAACCATGACTCTGTGTTACTTCGGTGCATAGACAAGGTTGAAGCTGAAAGAATCATGGCTGAGTTACATGAAGGCACTTTTGGCACCCATTCCAGTGGGCATACGATGGCAAAGAAAATCCTACGGGAAAGCTATTACTGGTCTACCATGGAAGCAAATTGCTATCAACACTCTCGAACCTTCCACAAGTGTCAGATTTATGCTGACAAGGTGCACGTACCTCTGGTTCCTCTGAACGTATTGACGGCTCCTTGGCCCTTTGCTATGTGCGGGATTGATATGATTGGGGAAATCAAGCCAACAACCTCCAATGGACACCGCTTCATCCTAGTGGCCATTGACTATTTTACAAAGTGGGTGGAGGCAGCTTCCTTCACTTACGTTACCAAGAATGTTGTCGCCCAGTTCATCAAGCAGAATCTCATATGTCATTATGGTATCTTGGAGAGGATCATTACAGACAATGGTATAAACTTGAATAATATTATGATCACCGCCATGTGCGAACAATTCAAGATCCAGCATCATAACTCTTCCACTTACCGGCCGAAGATGAATGGTGTTGTCAAAGCCGCAAATAAGAACATTAAAAAGATCATACAGAAAATGACAGTCACATACAAAGACTGGCATGAGATACTACCATTCGCTCTCCACAGATATCGTACCACAACTCACACATTAACCGGGGCAACACCCTACTCTCTGGTATACGACATGGAGGTTGTCTTTCCTATTAAGGTTCAAATCCCCTCTCTAAGAATTATGAAGGATGCAGGGCTGAATGAAGAAGATTGGATCTAGACTCGGCTTGATCAACTAAACTTGATTGATGAGAAAAGGCTTACTGCTGTTTTCCATGGTCAAATGTATCAAAAATGGATGATCAATGCTTTCAACAAAAAGGTCAGACGCCAAGTGTATCAAGTTGGAGATCTGGTGATCAAACGTATCATATTGCCGCAAGGTGATCCCAGGGGCAAATGGACTCCTACATACAAAGGACCATTTGTAATCAAAAACATTTTCTCTTGTGGAGCAATGATCTTGACCACCATGGATGGCAACGACCTGCCGTACCATGCGAACACAGACATAGTCAAAAGATACTACGCATAAAAGACTCACTAGGTTGACGCAACTAGGTAAAACAAGGGCATCTCGGCGAACCAAAAAAGGTTCAGGCAAAAATTAGTGATAAAAACAAAAAAATATGTACACCCGGAAAGTTTAAAACCCGAAAGGGTGGCTTGGGCAAAAAAGGGTATCTCGGTGGACTGAAAACCCGAAATGGCGGTCCAGGAAAAAGTTAGGGAATTAAAGCGTATGACTATGTCCTGTTGAATCACCGTACGGATAACCTTTGGCTTCCACTGACAAACTCAAAGGTTATGATCAATTCAATCATCTTCGGACAAGGAAACAAATATACAAGATGCTCAGAGATACGAAGGCTATAGCAGAATGGGAACCCCATGAGATTATTGCACATAGCTATCTTTTCTTTGTATCAAAATTTTCATTTTTTACGACGACATTCTCTTACTAGAATTTTTTTCTCGTTGTACAAAAATACTCACTCAAAGTCAATACAAAGATATCCCTTTTGAAAGTGCAAAAAACTATCTGTTTTTCTTTACGCTTGTGTTTTGTTTACAAAAAAACGTCCAATGACTCATTGTTGAACATATGCATTTGAACATAATCACTGTTTACAAATAAACAAAGTAAAAGACAATCATTAATGGCTTTAAGAGATATGTAAATCTCTCTAAGTTATTTCCATAAAGTCCCCCGCAGTGAGCAGCTTAATTCCCAGCGGAGCAGAGCTTCCAGTTATCAATCCCCAATAGAAGTCGTTCAATTTTTCAAGATTTCCCGACAGGATTTTACAAGAAGTACATGGCATTTCCTTTACAATAGAGTTTATTTCTCTAAAAGGAAATTCATCTCTTTCACAACATGAAGACTTATGCTCCATATCCTCAGCAGTGGACAGGGATTTATTTTCCCCAGTCCAATAGCAGTACAGCAGAATTAGCTCACATGCGCATACATCACATCCATATATCATAAACGTTGATAACACGAATGCATTACACTATGCATCTCATACAACATGACTTTGAATTTTAGCTAACATTTTACCATTTTCTGGATAAGGTTAATAGCTACCATTAACAATGTTCAAAGTTTCTAGATACAGTACAGATATGCTCCAGACATGGAATCCATTCAAATACTCATTCAGAGCCTCTTCCAGATATAGTTCAGATACACTCCATACACGGAAGCTATTCTAATACTCATTCAGAGCCTCTTCCAGATACAGTTTAGATATGCTCCAAACATCGATGCCATTCTGATACTCATTCAGTTTTGAACTTCCGGATACAGTACAGATACGCTTCAAACACGGAAGCCATTCTAATACTCATTCAGATTCAAGTCTCAGATACAGATCAGATACGCTCCAGACACGGGTGCCATCTTGACACTCATTCAAAATTCAACTTTCAGATACAGCACAGATACGCTCCAGACACGGACGCCATTCTGATACTCATTCTTTCAGCTTACAAATTACAATTCAACAATAACTCTTGGGTGGCATCTACAAGCCCATCTCCAACAAATTTCTATAACCTCTCCAAATAGCATCTTTAAGCCCATTCCCTCTACCATCACATCACCGAGTGCAAATTTATGGGCACTCTAGTGTCCAATCATCTTCCACCTTTGAGTCACGACTGGCAAACCATGCCAATCTAACTCGTCAGGCTTAAGAAGATTAAACAGGGGCAACTATTGTACCCCAAAATTTTCCCTATCACTTATCAAGAATTTGCTTACAAGATCTCCTTGGGCTCAAGACTGCACTAGGGTTGATCAGCTCAAGACACCTCCTCAAGCACTTATGACTGAAAATTAGGGTTTGAGATTGCACAAGGATAATTGAACTTTTAATGCCACATATGACTTTCATGGATCATTATGGACCCTCAAGATTTCTCATGTCAAGTTTCAAGTCTTGGATCACATTTTTGCTCAGTCAATTGAACAGTTAACCTAGAAATCAACTGTATTGGGGAAAATGTCAATTATGGTTAATTTACAGTCAAACTTCATAATTTTTGATCCACATAAACATTTCAAACTCACATGTATCATTTTATCAAGTTTGTACCACAGTTCCTCAAGAAATTTGATGAAATCTTCAAAAGGGCAAAATGGTCAAAATTAGGGTTTTGACTGGGAAAGGGCAATTTCTGATTTTTGACCTGGAAAATGGTTAAGGCATGATCTCAAGAGTCCAATTGCATCATTTTGACCTAATGACATGGTTCAAAACATTGTAAGTCCATTGGATTGACATATGAATTTTGCAGTCAACTGATCAAAAGTCAACTGTATACTGAAAAGTCAAACTTTGACTTTTTGGTCAAATTAAAGTGCCAAAGATCACAATTCATAAAAACATGTCAAAATATGAGACTTATTCATCAAGAAATCAAAAATTCAAGATTTCATTTTGAAAAGTCAAAATTTCTAAACTTAAATTTTTTTCTAAGTGTTGGAAATTTCATATTTTTTTCATAACTTTGAGCCAAATTTTCACAATGATGCAAGAGAAGCTTCCAACATGAAAGTTGTAGATATCCATTAAATCTACAACTTTTCTTCACACAACTTCTTCCAAAAATGCTTGGATCTCAAGTTATAATTTTATGAACATAGGGTCATGAAACTAAACACTTAGTGAAATTTTGCCCTAATTTGGTCAGGATTTTGACCCAACTTCTTGGCACTTTTTCATATAGTTCCAAGGGGAATCTTCAAAATAAATTCAAAGATAGGTTGTAGAGCACATTGCAATATTTCCAAAATTTCCAATAACTCCTTGATATCATTCTTGAGCAGGGAGAATCGAAGAGATGAAGTTAGGGTTTTGTCACTTAAATTACAAGCCATTTTTGATGAACACATGAACCAAATCAATGCTAGACGGCATAATCTTTGATTTACAGGACTCAAACTTCTTTGTCACTCCATAATTAAATGTTTACACAACTATTAGGGCTTTGATCCAAACAATTAAGCTATTATACAAGTTGCATTTCCATTAATGACACAAAGTTGACATTGCCATTCTTGTAAAGCAAGATTTTTGCATAAAGTTCACATTGAGCCTCTAACTTGTTCCCTCTGATCACACTCCATCCACAAAGTCAGAAGCAAGCTTTTTTAAAGTATAACCACTCTATCTTAGCCAGTACACAAGACTTTGAAACTTGAATTTCTCGAAAATCACATGTTATGCATAAACTTGTGATTTTGAATTCTGATAAACAAGAGGTCTCCAAACTTGTTGCTTATAAATAGAGTCACTATTTGTGATCTAGAACACGAGCTTGAGCACCCTGAAATACACCAAAAATCTCTCAAATTAGAAATTGCACAAAAACTTCATTGTTGCACAGTTTCTGACCTTGAACATCAAACTCCCATTTCCCTCGTGCGTTTCTTGGCCTTTTAGTTTCTAAAGCTTTCTTACATCAAATACAACTCATCCATATCCTTATTCCAAAACTGTAACACCATTTACCATAACATCCATAACCAAAAAATAGAGTCTACAACTTGACTTCTCCAGACCATTTCATCCATCCATTATTCAAGCTAATCATCGCATTAGCTTCCTAGGACCTCAAGAAAGCTAACCTGATCATTACAGCACCTTGAAACAAGCTCAAACTCAAAATATGATTTCCAGTTTTGAGGTAAGTTTTCTCAACTTGGAACTCTTCATATAGGCATCATCAATAGTTTATTTGTGAATAAAACATGTAGATATCATTTCCCTGAAGCTAACCATGTCCATAGTTTCCATTAATTTTACTTGAGCTTAGAGAATTTTGAAACTGAAACTTCTGAAATTTATAGGGTTCAGATTAGGGCCATTAAAATTCTTGCTTATCTTTGATCTATAGTTTTAATACTTTACATTTCTGGAATCGTGAGAAAATTTGCTACAAGTTTCATGTTTACAGTTTTCATTTTTGATGAGAAATAAGCAAGTTACAGTTGGTCTGGCTGGAGGTTGAAGATGAAGTCTTCAAAACACGTTTTGCCTTACATATTTATTGTTTAATTTGTATTAACGGATGTATAGTCACCCTAGTGGTAGAAGCGCGTGCCTGTAACCTATGGGACCTGGGTTCGAGCCCCAGTGGTACCCTTTTCATTTTTTTTCATATTTTTACAATTCTGACTTTTTTGTTTGGCAGGCGCTGGGCCCTTTGGGCCTGGCTTATTTTTTGTGTTTCCTAGCTGACCTCCACATTGACTCTTGGCACCCCCTGGCCCAAATTATTTTATTTATTCATTTATTTCATTTTTTCTTTTCTTAAATATATTTTTTCTCAATACAAAAAAAAATCATAAAATACAAAAAAATGATATATTTATATTTTGACTTATTTTATTTTATTTTTCCATAAAAAATATTTTTGTTAATTATACTTTATTTTTTTACTTATAAATAAAATTAGGTTATTAGTTATTTTCTTTCACATTAATTTAAAATACATTATTTTAATATAAAAAAGAAAAAGACTAAAAATATTTTTATATGCTATAAATACTTTCAAGATAAAAAATACCAAAAAATACTTTTCTTAAACTTTTTTTCTTTTGATTAATTCATAGAATTAGGGTTTTCATTTAAAATCTTTTCTTAATAAATTCAAACTTAATTAACTATTTTCTTTATTTAATTAGGTTAAGGAAAAATCTTTTTTTGCATGAAAACCAAACAAAATTCATTTTCTTTATATTTTGCATCCTTGTACATTCATTTTTATACTTTGTATTTATTTTATTCCTTGTATATTTTGTACCAATTCAATATGGTTGTAATAAACTAATTAGGTCTAAATTTTTGCAATCCCCATTTACAAATTGTATACCCCCTCCCCACAAATGTTGTAATAGCGTAGTAACTTTAAATTTCACAATTTATCGTTTTTATATAACATGCTAGTAATTAGGGTTTGTATGGAAAGACTAAAATCAATACTTAGCAAAACCCTAATTCAAGATAAAAACAAGCATGAAAATGATACACTTTCACACAAGCACCCTTAGGGTTATCCTACTTGGTTGCCTTATACAAAATCACCATATTACACATGTAAGGTATCTTAGCAAAAACGAGCAAATACAAGATCATAGTCCCTCGATGACGCTATCTAAGTTGCCTTAAAAATGATCTTAGTCCCTAAAAAAGAATGCTAAGACACCTTGCAACATTTCTAATCATGGTTATACGATGACCCACGCCCGTCCCGTTTACATCTAAAGATAGGGTTTCTTACCAAATCGATGGTAAGACAACAATGTCAAAGGAAAAGAAAAATGAACAAGAAAGACATTTGAGTAGGTAGATTGTTCCTAATTACTTGCTCCATTTTAAAACAAAACATACTTGCTATTTTCAAAAATAATCACCTTGTTGTACCCTAAAATTTTCCCTCTCATTTCTCAAAAGATCATCCTGTACTCTCAGGTTTGCTTATATCAAGTTCCAAGTTTTGAATTACAACTTTTCAAGAAAATCATCCACAAGGGAAAAATGGTCAAAGTCACATTGAAAAGTCAAACTTGGACTTTTAGATCAAAAATCAAGTTTCAACAATTATATTTCATCAAGACATGAAATTGGTTCATCAAAAAATCAGAAGTCAGAAGTTACTTTGAAAAAAAATCAAATTTCTAAACATTTAGAAATTTTTCTAAGTGTTAAGAGAATTTGATACTTCAGAACTTTTGAGCCAACCTCCATGCAAGTGCAGTCAGAAGTTGCAAACATGGTTCAAAACATAGTTCTTCAATCAGAACATGAATCTTCAGCATATGGAGGTTACGTTTTTGATCTTCTGCAATCAGAACATCACCAAACCCCAAAACCTCATTTAAGCAACCTGCTGCCCTGCTATATCACAGTCCTGCAATTAGCTGCTGATCCAGTCCACACCTGCACTTTCTCAAACCTCATATTTGCATTAAATTAGTATACCAAAAAGGTTTGAATCCCATTTGTTCCCCCCCCCCTCAAAACCACAGCAAACCCATCTATAAATAATTTGCTCCATTACACGTTCAAGGGGCTGGTCTTTTGAGAGAGAAAATTGTTAAAAGAGAGAAAAGAAAACTGTGAAACCTTCGTAAAAATCCATAATTTCCAAACAGAAAACCAAACCTTTGTTCTTCCCTTTGAATTAAAGAACTTGGCATTTTCTTTTCCGTTGATCTTGCTGACTCCAGAACATCTGAAGGTAGCAGTTCAAGTTCCAAACACACGCTCCAAATTCAAGGTAAGTCTTTATGACTTTGCATCTTTTCATTCAGAACATCATTAAATATGTAAATATCATAGTGTTGATATTGTCCATATCATTGCATAAGAAAAATCTGTGGATCAAAACTTCTTGATTAAGGCTAGGCTCAGAACTAGGATTAGAACTTCTATAAACTATTGTGCTTTTATCCTCCTGATTTGTTGTTAAGGATTGAATAAATTGCTGATGTGCTGATTAATATGATGAAAGAGTTGAAATGTAACACATAACTTCTGTTTTTCACTCACCATTTTAACCGACAAAATGTCTAGGGCTTTCTTATTGTTAAGCACACTGAACTTCTGATGCTTCCACTCGCTGTTTTAACACACATAACTTCTGGACTTTCTTACTGTTTTAACACACATAATTTCTGAATCTCACTCACTGTTTTAGCACAACACAAAACTTCTGACTTTTGGTTCACTGTCTGAATACAACCCAGAACCTCTGTTTCCTTTCCCTCTGACGTTTCTTGCAGGACCTTAGAGTGTATCAATCTAGAAATTGTGATTCCACTGTCATTCTTTTCTGAGTCACCATGTGCCTGGCTTCAGAACTTCTGATCCTTGTCGTTTTGCTTGCAGCAGCAGGCTGTTTCTATCTTTCATTTATTTTCTTTTTTATCATTTTCAATATTAATCCTTTTTTATTAATATAAAAAAAGACATAAAAATATTTTCTTTTATTAATTAATTTATTTCTTTTTCTTAATTCATTAAGACAAAAAAACCATTTTCTAAAAAAGTACTTTTCTCTCTTGCATTGTACATTTCAATATGGTTGTAATAGTTAAATAGGATTTAAATTCCTGCAACCCCCCATTTGTAAATATGTACCCCCATCCCTAAAATATTGTAAAAGCGTAGGACTTTTATATTTCCGCAATTTAACGCTTTTCCAAATATAAAATGCTAGTAATTAGGATGTGTATGGCAAGATATGAAATCAACAAATAGATCACCCTAATCAAGACTAAATGCATGCAATAAAACACACTTGCACACTAGTACCCTTGGGATAATCCCACCTTTTTGCCTATCGGAAAAATAGTCATGTCCCTCGAACATGGACGTTTTAGAAAAAGACCCTCGATAAAAGATCGTAGTCCCTTGATGTTTCCTTCGATAAACGATCTAGTCCCTCACACGACATTGCTAAAATGTTCCATGGGTTGCCTTCTATGACTATACAAAAACGTCCCGCGCCCGTCCCTTCACATCCAACGATGGGGCTCCTTACCAAATCAATGGTAAGATAGCAACATCTAAAGGAAGAGGAAAAGAACATCTAAGACCTTTTGAGTAGGTAGATTCGCTCCTAGTTACTCACTTGCTCACAACAAAAACATTTTTATACACCAACACATCTCTTTGAACTATTTTCAAAACCAACACTTTGTACGCATTCTTATAGAGACGAGAATCATTACAAAGTCACATTTTCAAAATACTTTCAAAACCCATATCACGAAGCACATTTTAAAACAAAATCAAGTGATCTAGCAAGCAACTAAGAGCCCGTAGATAACTACAAATTAAAAGGGTGCTAACACCTTCCCTTTTCATAATCTACCCCCCGGACTCAAGAAAACATCTCTAAAGGTCTTTCCTGTGCTTTTTCACCTTTCCTTATTGGATAAAAGAAAAGTCGGTGGTGACTCTTGCTATCCGCAACGTTTGCGATCAAACGCAAAACAAAAAGTCAGTTCTCCCACCGTATCACAGAACTAGAGACTCTGCTGGGGAAATTATTCTTAAAAAATGGGGTTACCTTAGGGTTAGATCACATCTACTTACTTTCATTGTTTGACTTCTATGCTTTACATTTCAGGTCCCTGTTTGGGTTACTATTAAAAATCCTACACCTGGATTTGGGGACACCTTTTAGGTAAGTAGCAATAAACTGTGAGGGAACTGTGCGGGGTATACTGGCACGGTTGAAGCAGTAGCTACATTGATGTGGCACTTTGGTTGGTACCGATAACCCTTGAGTTAATCAAGGAGAGTACGGGGCTACCACGTGGTGTCATAAAACATCAACTGACCTTAGAACCTTTAAATTGCACAATTTGGCCAGTAGGACGTAGCGAGATGGCCGACTTTAGTGTATTCCAAAGGTCGACAGATACTCGATGCTACACTCATTGAGATTTGACTCTTGAGTTTTGTTTGGTTGCGAGTCAATCACCTATTGAATGAAGCTTGGGGGAAAGATCGGTGATATTGAGATCCCTTAGAACCCGGTTACTATTTATAGGACATGATGAACCAATCCAACTTCAAGAGGGTATGACCTTAAAACTCATGCATGCCTTAAACTTAAGGACTTGGTGTGACTTGTTTGTTACTTGCTATACATGTGTTTTTTTAGCATAATCATGACATCATAAGCATGGCATGTCATACTAACCATTTCAAAGATTCTTTAGGGCTCATATTTGCTTTGTTTTGTAGGACATGGCACCCGCCCGCAGGAACACTATCCAAATTAACCTTGTGAAAGTGCCTCTCCAACTAAAGGATTTGGCATTAAGGATCCCTTGAAAGCTCTCCCTTCACTGAAAAACATGGTCGGTTGCTTAACTTGGTCACTTTAAAACCTGATGGAGAATTGTTAAAAGTGCTATTTCAGTTCTTTGATCCTTTGCACCACTGCTTCACCTTCCCGGATTACCAGCTAGTTCCTACCATGGAGGAATTTTCTCGATTGTTAGGGGTACCTATTCTTGATCAGTCACATTTCAACGGTACGGAAGAATGACCAAAGCCCGAAGAGATCGCCCGAGCTCTGTCCTTACAATGATCTGATATCTTGACATTGGGAAACTAGAGGAAATATCCAAGGAATCCCGATTAAATTTCTATTCGAGAAGGCTTACCATTTTTGGGATACTTTAGATTTACAAGCTTTCGAAGAGGTGCTGGCACTTCTCGTTTATGGGACGGTACTTTTCCCTAATGCGGATCAACTCATAGATGTAAGCACTAGTAAGGTTTTTCTGTCTCATAATCCAGTGCCTACATTACACGGGGATATTCTGCACTCTTTTCATGCTCGCACTCTAAAGAGAAGGGGGACCCTCCTGTGTTGCACTTCTCTATTGGCTAGGTGGTCTATTTTGCACCTTACCAGGTCTGTTTTGAAAAACGAGCAGGGTTTGAAATGGTCTTGTAGGATGATATCCCTTAAGCATTCAGACATTGATTGGTGTTCACGGTTCTCAAAAGATATTACCATCATCGATCGCTGTGGTGAATTCCCTAATGTCCATCTCTTAGGCATTAGGGGAGGAATCACTTACAACCCTTGTTTGGCACCGCGTCAGTTTGGTTATGCAAGAAGAGACGGTCCTCACGACACGCTTACCCAAGGAATCGCCTTCAACTATGAGAATGATACTCAGGTTTACCGCAAAAGGTTCATAAAAGCTTGGGGCATGGTACATAAAATTGATAGCAAGACACTGGGGCAAAAAAACTCCATCCCTCTTGAGCC
The DNA here is from genome assembly GCA_948472305.1 of Vicia faba. Taxonomy (NCBI): domain Eukaryota; kingdom Viridiplantae; phylum Streptophyta; class Magnoliopsida; order Fabales; family Fabaceae; genus Vicia; species Vicia faba. Next base: position 1,140,145,797 of record OX451738.1, read on the forward strand.
CTATCTCCGATGGGTACGAGCCCGCACTCAAAGTCTTATGATGCCTTACCCTGCTATCCTACCAATCATTATGGAACCAGTTGCTGAAGGAGATACTGCTTCCCTTGTTCATCATCCTGATATGCCAACTGATCATGAGGAGTTACATAAGTATTGGTTTAAACTTAAAGAGGAGCGTGACATGTTTGAAGCTCAGTTCTATGCCAGCAAGAAGAAGGTCCTGGAGCTCACTAGGCTACTTCATGAAGAAAGAAACATAAACGCCTACATTGAACCAAAGAGGATGCGCTCCTGGGAGACCTAGTTTCTTTTTGCTTTGAGTTTTGTTTTGTTTAAACTGTAAGCCTAAAAGGCATTCTTTGTAACAATTCAAACTCATTGAATACAGTTAACGTGTGTTTCTTTTTTGGTTAAGAAAATTGGAGCTTTTAAGAATCTTTGAAATCATTGCATACACATATCATCCATGTCATTGCATAAGCAGGTACCATTACAGGTTTCTCATCTCCTTCGTTGTTTATTTCAGCAAAAATGTCTTCTGAACAAAGCATCAAAGATCTTCAGACACAAAATGCCCAATTTCAACAGATGTTCACAACTCTGGCAAAAGGGCAGGAGGATCTGAAGGCCCTCATCCTGAAAGAGAGGAAGAAGAATAAGAAGAAGAAGAAGAAGAAACCCGCTGGTATCCTTAATATGGGTAGAAGATTCGGGGTCCGCTAAAGCAATCAGCTGATTTGACCGCCTCGTCCAAAGAAGGGGAGAATCAAGAGAGGTAGACAAGGGAAGCGGACCCCAGTCCTGAAGTTTCTGACAATGATACCGACTACAATGATGAGCAATATCCTCCCATTGAGGATAGATACAAGTAGTTAGAGAATCGGCTGAGCGCCATGGAAGTCCAGAGAATACCTGGGTTGGACTTCGAAGAACTGGGATTGGTGTCGGGAGTGGTCATCCTGTAGAAATTTAAGGCTCAAGTTTTCGCAAAGTATGATGAGGTGTCTTGCCCAAAGCTTCATCTCTGTTCCTATGTAAGGAAGATCCAGTCCCACACCGCTGATAGAAATTTATGGGTTCACTTATTTCAAGATAGCCTGTCAGGGACTCAGCTCGAATGGTTCTATCAATTGGAGGGAACTAATGTCTGAAACTGGGAGGATTTGGCTGCTACTTTTTACAAGCAGTACCAATACAATGCCGACCTGGCCCCTACTCGTACTCAACTCCAGAGTATGTCCATGGGTGCAGGTGAAGGTTTTAAGGACTACACGCAAAAGTGGAGAGACTTGGCTGGGAGAGTTCAACCCCCTTTATCTGACAGGGAGTTGGTTGACATGTTTCTTGGGACGTTGTCTGGTCCATTCTTCAACCATTTGATTGGCAGCTCATCGGCTGGTTTTACCGAGCTGATATTAATTGGAGAAAGGGTAGAAGCTGGGATATGGAGCAGTAAAATACAAAGAGATGCCTCCTTGGGTTCAGTAAAGAAGTCCTTCGCTGGTAAGAAGGAAGCCAGTGCTATCTATAGCCCAAGAGGTCAGAGCAGAGCTGAACATCGTCCAACGGTAAGTGCTATAATGATACCTAGGCATGCGGCTGCTCCACAGCATAATAATCAGCAAAGGGTAGAAAGACAACATTGGAAGTTCACCCAGATTAACATGACATTGACATAGGTTCTACCCTATCTGCTGAGATCCAATTTGGAAACCTTGAAGGAGGCTCCCAAGAATCCTAATACCACGTCTCCTCGGTACAATCCAAACGCTCGATGTGCCTACCATTCTGAGAGTTCTAGTCACGATACAAATGACTGCTGGGCTCTAAGAAATTAAGTACAAGATCTGATTGAAGCCAAGAAGATTGAGTTCGATGCTCTGGAGAAGCCCAATGTCATAACTGCTCCCATGCCTAGGCACAACCGTGGAGTTAACACCGTTGATACCGATCTATTTGTGACCTCAATTGATGAAGTTTCTACTCCCCTTATGACTGTTAATTAGAATTTGTTGCTGGCCAATTTATTTCCGAGTTGTGGTGAAGGTTACCACAGCTGTTCATCTCTTCCTTCTGGTTGTTATCTGCTAAAGACAGGTGTCCAGCGCCTGATGGATAACAGAGAAATTTTGTTCAAGAAAACTTTGACTCCTGTTGTTCCGTTCGAAGATGTTTCTATTATAACCATTTCCGCCAATCCTTCCAAGGCCTCCTCGAGAAGACCTATTAGGATTACACCCGCTCCGAGAGTTGCTCCATTAATAATCACCTATCCTGGTCTTGTCCCGTACACCTCGGACAAAGCTGTCCCTAGGCATTATGGCGCCGATATCTACTATCATGGCGTTAAACAAGACCTGAAGAACGAAGAGGCTGATCCCGATGCCAGTAACATTATCGAGACAAGCAGGATTACTATAAGTGGAAGGGTTTTCTCTCCTAAGATCTCCGAAAAGACTGTCACTAAGCCTGTTGTTATTTCATCTGCTATTCCTATCTGTACTTCCGTCGCTACTCCTATTCTTACTCCAATTATTACTATTGTCGTAGAGTCATCTGGGACTTGAGGCAAAGAAGCTATAGGTAAGCCTTCCCGGACAGAGGCACCTAGAAAGATTATCGAATAAACCTCTAAGCAAGAGATAGAGGAAATCTTAAAAATAATCAAAAAGAGCGACTACAATATGGTCGAGCAGCTGGGGCAAACCCCTTCGAAGATATCGATGTTGTCTTTGTTGTTATGTTCCGAGGCCCGTGCAAAGGCTTTGATTGCATTCCTCAAGAACGCGTATGTGCCGCAAGAAACTTCAGCCGATCAATTCAAAGACTGTGTAGCCAGTTTGACTACCGACAATGGGCTGGGTTTTTCGGATGATGACTTAACTCTGGAAGGGAGAAAACACAATGATGCTCTGCATGTCTCGATCGAATATAGGGGCACTACCATGTCTCATATGCTGGTGGATATTGGGTCTTCCCTGAATGTGCTGCCCAAGAAGGCTCTTGATCGATTGGATTGTGAAGGTTTAACCCTAAAGCCCAGTAACATTGTGGTAAGGGCTTTTGACAGGTCGAAGAGAATGGTGCATGGGGAGGTGGACATCTCTGTCAAGATAGGCTCTCAAACTTTTAAGTCCGCCTTCTATGTGATGGACATCAGACCATCATACTCTTGTTTGTTGGGTCGTCCTTGGATCCATGAAGCTGAGGCTGTTACTTCTATACTACACCAAATGTTGAAGTATCCGATGAAGGGGAAGATAGTCATTGTGCATGGAGAAGAGGAGTACATGGTGAGCCACGTGAACTCCTTCAGGTATGTGGAGATGGACGGGGAATTCATAGAGACCCCTTGTCAAAACTTTAAAGAGGTTCCCTAGGTTTTAGCATCGACCAAGACTACCACCAGAACCAAACTTCCTTTGAAGATGGCTTCTCTCAAGGACGCCAGAACAGTGGTTGGGGAAGGTGGGTGTACCAATTGGGTACGGCTCCATGATTTTACTCACAAAACTGACAAATTTGGTTTGGGCTTTACTTCAGGGGCTCAAAGGGCTGTTCGACGCGCTCGGGCTGGAGGACCTCCCCTACGCATCAACAATCGTGGGGTCAATGCTATTGAAGACAGTGAGGAAGATCCTGACATTGACAGCTGGATCTACCCAACTACCAACGGTGGATCGAATAACTGGACGGATAGAGATTTTATTCCAGTTTCTTTTATTCCGCAGTAATTGTCTTACTTATGTTCTGAACTTTTAATGACCAATTTTTTAAAAATTTTGGCCTTGTGTCTTACCCGAGGCACAATGTTTATATCTGTGAGGGTTATTATATGTCATTTCATATATCATCAATGAAGCATTGGACGTTCTTTGCATACAAATTTTGCGCTCTCTGTTTTTTTTTTCTTTTCTGTTTTTACTTTATCAATTCAGCTATGCTCTTACACACACGCACGTATCAAACTGCAGATCCATATCCACTCTGGATCCCATTGATAACAATCCTGCTAATACCAGCTATGACTTCGAGAATCTGATCAACCGAGCCGAGGACAAAGGTGAGAATGATTGTGAGGTGCCTGGGGAACTGGCTAGACTATTACAACAAGAAGAGAGGGCTATACAGCCTCATGAAGATCCAGTTGAGACAATAAACTTGGGCACAGAGACGGACAAAAAAGAAGTCCTGATCGGTGCAAATCTGGGAAGTTAAGATCAAACAACGGTTGATACAGATGTTGCGCGACTACGTTGAGATTTTCGCCTGGTCATATGAAGACATGCCTGGTTTAGACACTGACATCGTGGTACACCGTCTCCCAACTAAAGAGGATTGTCCTCCGATTAAACAGAAGGTCTGCCATATGCACCCTGAAATGTCAGAGAAGATAAAGGCAGAGGTCATGAAGCAATTTGACGCGGGTTTCTTAGTTGTCACCTCCCATTCACATTGGGTTGCTAACGTTTTTCCGGTACCTAAGAAGGATGGCAAGGTACAGATGTGTGTGGATTATAGATATATGAATAGGGCAAGCCCCAAGGATGACTTCCCGCTTCCCCGCAATGATGTTCAGGTTGACAACACCATGCAACACAAAATCTTCTCCTTCATGGATGGTTTCTCTGGCTACAACCAGATCAAGATGGCTCCTGAAGACATGGAGAAGACGACCTTTGTCATACAGTGGGGCATCTTATGTTACAAGGTGATGCCTTTTAGGTTGAAGAATGATGGGGCAACCTATCAATGAGCCATGGTCGCTTTGTTCCACGATATGATTTACCACGAGATCGAGGTTTATGTTGATGACATGATAGCCAGGTCTCAAACCAAAGAGGAACATCTTGATCATCTACAAAAGTTGTTCGACAGGTTGAATACATACAAGCTAAGGTTGAATCCGAACAAGTGCACCTTCGGGGTAAGGTCTGGTAAGCTTCTGGGTTTCATCGTCAGTTACAAAGGTATTCAGGTAGACCCCGTAAAGGTAAAGGACATACAAGAGATTCCAACTCCCCGTACTGGAAGGAAGTTAAAGGTTTCTTGGGACGCTTGAATTATATCGCCAGGTTCATTTCACATTTGACTGCTACTTGTGAGCCTATCTTCAAGCTTTTGAAGAATGATCAAGCGGTAAAGTGGAATGAAGAATGCCAGACTGATTTCGAAAGGATCAAAGAATATCTTCAAGAACCGCTAATTTTGATGCCTTCGGTTGAAGGAAGACCTTTGATATTATACTTAATAGTGCTAGAAAATTCAATGGGGTGTGTGCTGGGGCAGCATGACGAGTCTGGTAGAAAAGAGCACGCAATATACTACCTTAGCAAAAAGTTTACCGACTGTGAGACAAGATACTCATTGCTCGAGAAAACTTGTTGCACTTTGGCATGGGCTGCTCGCCGGCTGAGACAGTATATGTTGACCCACACTACTTTGTTGATATATAAGATGGATCCAATCAAATACATCTTCGAGAAGCCCGCACTCTCCGGAAGAATAGCGAGATGGCAGATGATCTTAACTGAATACGATATACAATATACAACCCATAAAGCAATCAAGGGGAGTGTATTGGCTGATAATTTGGCTCATCAGGCCGTAGATGACTACCAGTTCATGAATTTTAAGTTCCCGGATGAGAACATTATGCTGGTGACTGACTACGAAGGACATGGACCAGATGAAGGACCTGAGAAAGGATCCTGATGGACTATGGTTTTTTATGGAGCTTCGAACGCACTCGGTAATGGCATTGGCGCTGTAATCATATCCCCTGAGGGATGTCACACTCCTTTCACTTCCCAACTATGTTTTAACTGCACTAACAACATGGAGGAGTATGAAGCCTGCATCATGGGTCTCAAAGCCACTATTGACCTCAAGATCAAGTTCCTAAAAGTCTTCAGGGATTCAGCCTTGGTGATAAATCAGATCAAAGGCGATTGGGATACGAAGCATCCGAATCTCATCCCATTCAAAGAGAACGTATTGACATTGCTCCCACACTTTGAGGAGGTAACTTTTGAACATTTCCCATGAGAGGAGAATCAGTTAGCGGACGCGCTAGCTACCATGTCTTCTATGTTCAAAGTTAGGTGGGACAACGAAGCTCCCCGAATCACCATTGAAAGGTTGGATGAACCAACGCACTGCTGTGAGATTGATACTAAAGAGGTGGCAGAAAAACCCTGGTTTCATGAAGTAAAGAAGTATCTCGAGACTCAAGAGTATCCCGAAGGGGAATCTGTCAATGATAAGAAGTTTTTGAGAAGGTTCGCCGCGAAATTCTTCCTCAGTAATGGAATCCTCTACAAGTGCAACCATGAATCTACCTTACTACGGTGTGTAGACAAGAGCGAAGCAGAGAGAATCATGACATATCTATATGAAGGTACCTTCGGAACCCATTCCAGTGGACATACCATGGCTAAGAAGATCCTACGGGCATGATACTATTGGTCCACTATGGAAACAGATTGTTATCAGCACTCCCGAATTTGTCATAAGTGCCAAATTTATGCTGATAAGTGCATGTGCCTCCGGCTCCTTTGAATGTCTTGATAGCTCCATGGCCCTTTGCAATGTGGGGCATTGACATGATCGGGGAAATCAGGCCCACCACCTCCAATGGGCATCACTTCATCCTGGTGGCCATCGATTACTTCACAAAATGGGTTGAGGCGACCTCTTTTGCTACTGTTACCAAGAGTGTTATGGCACGGTTTATCAAGCATAACCTGATCTGTCGATATGGTATGCCAGAGAGAATTATCACTGATAATGGTATGAATCTCAATAACACGATGATCACTGAACTCTATAAGCAGTTCAAGATACAACATCATAACTCTTCTCCCTACCGACCGAAGATGAATGGCGCTGTTGAAGCAGCTAACAAGAACATCAATAAAATTGTACAGAAGATGACGGTGACATACAAAGACTGGTATGTGATGTTACCATTTGCTCTGCATGGGTACCGTACCTCAGCACAGACGTCGACAGGGGCAACACCCTAATCTCTAGTATATGGCATGGAGGCAGTCCTACCCATTGAGGTCCAGATCCCTTCTCTGAGAATCATGAAGGATGCAGGTCTGAATGAAGATGATTGGATCCAGACTCAACTTGATCAACTGAATCTGATTGATGAGAAGAGACTTACTGCTGTCTGTCATGGTCAAACGTATCAAAAACGGATGATCAAGGCTTTCAACAAGAAGGTCAGACGCCAAGAGTATCAAGTCGGGGATCTAGTGGTCAAGCGCATCATACTGCCGCGAGGTGACCCCAGGGGCAAATGGACTCTCACATACGAAGGGCCATTTGTGATTAAAAACATTTTCTCGGGTGGAGCCATGATTCTGACCACCATGGACGGTGATGACCTTCCTCGCCCTATCAATGCGGACATAGTGAAAAGATACTACGCATGATAAAAGACCCGCTAGGTCGACTGGCCTAGGAAAAAATAAGGGCTTCCCGGCGAACCAAAAGGGTTCAGGCAAAAATAAGGGATGAAAATGAAAAATATGTACACCCGGTAAGTCGAAAACCTGAAAATGCGACTTAGGCAAAAAAGGGTGTCCCGATGGACTGAAAACCCGAAAGGGCGGTCCAGGAAAAAGCTAGGGATGAAAAGTGTATCACTATGTCCCATTGGATCACCCTACAATCTGACCTCAGTATCAATTGTCAAGCTCAAACAGCATCGATCAACCTAATCAGCTTCGGACAAGCAGCAAAGTGATGAGACGCTCGAAGACATAGCGGCGATAGCAGAATTGGAACCCAATGGGATTGTTGTACATAGGTGTTTTCTTTTTACACAATATTGTATAACTTATATTTTTACGGCGGTGTTCTCTTACTAGAACGTCAGCCTCCTTGTACGAAAACGCCTATTACAGGCCAACTTAAAAAAATCAATACAAAATCATTTTCATAAGAAACTTTGAGTTTTTCTTTTTTCTTTTGTTTTGCAAGAACGTCCATTGATTTATTTTTGACATATGCATTTAAATATGATCGCTGCTCATAAATATTTACATAAAGAAACAAAAGACAATTACTCGTAATTCCATAAATAGGGGCAAAAAAAATGTCAAACCCGATAGTTACTCTATCCAGCAGGTACCAGGGCAGAAACCTCTTTGGAGCACAATCATGAATACATGCGACCTTGTAACATTTGTATTCCCCATGGAGTAAAGGTAATCAAAGCATTGATATCAGTTCTCTCGAAACGGGAAGTAATCTCCCTAGCCAGGGTCGTCAAGAAACCTGACATCTATATCCCCCGGCCGAATTCCATGATCGCGAGCGGATCATCATAAATTATTATCTCCCCAAGCAGAGTTTGTTTCTCTAGATACAAAAGCTCAATCCCTAATAGATCTTAACAAGAGTCATTCCCCCGCAGAGCTATTCTCGAACAAAGTCTCTCCCTGGCAGAATATTCACAAACAACAAAGAGAAAATCTTTGTCACAGTCATTTCCGTTCACCATCTACAACAGAAGTAGAAGAACCACAATTCTCTACAACAGTCAGAAATGCTATATTCTCCAGCAGCAGTCAGGGATTTATTTTCCTAGACTCAGATATGTCATAAATAACATCTCATGTTCATACATCATGACATGCGCACACATATCACATACAACATAATCTTATTTATTTTGAGAACATCATCTCACAACACATTTCATGCATCGCATATGATTAACCCTGTTGTCTTTTCAGGAAAGACAATTATCACCAACAATTCCAGCAATTATACATATCATATATGCAGACAGCTAATGAAAAAAATCAGTTCCCAAAACTAAGCGGGTCAACTAATCTACATGATCAAGCGAAGTAACCCTATTACCCAAGTTCCTTCTCATAGCCCTATTATCCAGGCTTTCATCTCGAAGTAACCCTACTACCCAGGTTCCTTCTCATAGCCCTACTATCCAGGCTTTCATTTCGAAGTAAACCTACTACCCAGGTTCCTTCTCATAGCCCTACTATCCAGACTTTCATCTCGAAGTAACCCTACTACCCAGGTTCCTTCTCATAGCCTTACTATCCAGGCTTTCATTTCGAAGTAATCCTACTACCCAGGTTCCTTCTCATAGCCTTAATATCCAGGCTTTCATCTCGAAGTAACCCTACTACCCAGGTTCCTTCTCATAGCCCTACTATCTAGGCTTTCATTTTGAAGTAACTCTACTACCCAGGTTCCTTCTCATAGCCTTACTATCCAGGCTTTCATCTCGAAGTAACCATACTACCCAGGTTCCTTCTCATAGCCTTACTATCCAGGCTTTCATTTCGAAGTAACCCTACTGCCCATTTTCCTTCTCATAGCCCTACTATCCAGGCTTTCATCTCGAAGTAACCCTACTACCCAGGTTCCTTCTCATAACCTTACTATCCAGGCTTTCATTTCGAAGTAACCATACTACCCAGGTTCCTTCTCATAGCCTTACTATCTAGGCTTTCATCTCGAAGTAACCCTACTACCCAGGTTCCTTCTCATAGCCTTACTATCCAGGCTTTCATCTTGAAGTAACCCTACTACCCAGGTTCCTTATCATAGCCTTACTATCCAGGATTTCATTTCGAAGTAACCCTACTACCCATGTTCCTTCCCATAAGCCCTACTATCCAGGCTTTCATTTCGAAGTAACCCTACTACCCAGGTTCCTTCCCATAAGCCCTACTATCCAGGCTTTCATCTCGAAGTAACCCTACTATCCAGGTTCCTTCACATAGCCCTACTATCCAGGATTTCATCTCGAAGTAACCCTACTATCCAGGTTCCTTCTCCCTTTTCTCCAGACAACAGTTTGCAACACTTTAAGGCCCAGACTCGACCAGATACGGTCGGTTTCATATTTCCCTAGTAAGTCACTGAATAGCCTGGACCCTGACCAGGTATACATTCTACTTTCACTCCCTTAATCAAGAGTTAATTCCCAAGTAGAGTAATGGACAACTGAAGCTCCTAGATTTTACTTCCTAGGGCATAAATCAACATTCCTCGGCAAAGTCCTCTTCAACAGCAGGTAAATGAATTCTCGCCAAGGAATCTCTTATGCAACCGATCTTTTCGGGATGGCATCTTTAAGCCCATCTCCGAAGATTCTGCGTCGCCTTCCAAATGGCATCTATAATCCCATTCCCGATATCACCAATCAGCATTACTTCATGCGAGTGCAAATTTCTGGGCACTCTAGTGTTCAACCATCTTCCATCTTCAGATCACGAAAGGCAGACCAGCCAATCTACATCCTCAGGCTTAAGAGGATTGAACAGGGGCAACTGTTGTACCTCCAAAATTTTCTCTCTCATTTCTCAAAAGATCATCCTGGAATCTCAGGTTTGCTTCTATCAAGTTCCAAGTCTTGAATTACAACTTTTCAAGAAAATCATTCACAAGGGCAAAATGGTCAAAAGCACATTGAAAATTCAAACTTGGACTTTTAGATCAAAAATCAAGTTTCAACAAATATATTTCATCAAGACATGAAATTGGTTCATCAAAAAATCAGAAGTAAGAAGTTACTTTGAAAAAATCAAATTTCTAAACATTTAGAAAATTTTCTAAGTCGTTAAGAGAATATGATACTTCAGAAACCACACAAAGCATAATTTCAAATAAAAGCAAGTGATCTAGCAAGTAACTAAGAGCCCATGGAAAACCATGGATGAAAAGGGTGCTAATACCTTCCCTTTTCATAATCTACCCCCCGAACTCAAGAAATAATCTCAAAGATCCTTTCTGTGCTTTTTCACCTTTACTTTTGGATAAAAGAAAAGTCGGTGGCGACTCTTGCTAACTGCAACATTTGCGATAAAATGAAAAACCCTCAAGTCAGTTCTCCCACTTTATCACAATATACAACACTGACTTTATTCTTTCCGGTAAAGGGTTTCTTCATCGTGCTCGAGGATACATCTCTTTGAATTTTTCCGCTTTTTATACCCGCTTCTACTCGTTCACCGGTAATGATTAATTCGGTAAATCCATCCGAAGATCTTCCGATCAGGTGGTTTAAGAAAGGACCAGATAACGTGCCTAAGAACATATCCACCAATTCTCTGTTAGATAGAGGGGGTTGGACTCTTCCTGCGAGATCCCGCCATTTTTGAGCATACGTTTTGAAACCTTCACCAGCACCCATAGACATGCCTTGCAACTTTGTCTGAGTTGGAGCTAAGTCAGCATTATACTGGTATTTCTTGTAAAAAGCGGCCGCCAAATCTTCCCAATTGCGTATATTAGTCCCTTCCAACTGATAGAACCAATCCAACTGCGTCCCTGACAAGCTTTCTTGGAAGAAATGCACCCATAGGTTCCTATCGACAGTATGGGGTTGAATTTTCTTGACATATGACCTTAAATGCAACTTTGGACAAGAAACACCATCATATTTGGTGAAAGTGGGGACCTTGAATTTCAGCGGGATCACAACCCCCGAGACAAGTCCTAACTCTTCAAAATCTAACTGGGTACCCTCTGGATCTCCATAGCATTTAGGCGATCTTCCAACTGTTTGTATTTATCGTCAGCTGGAGGATACTGTTCTTCAGAATAATCAACCTCTTCTTCTTCTTTAGACTCTGGATGGTCATTCACTTCCTTGTTTTTCCCTTCTTGATTATCCCCTTCACCCGATGATGTTGTGAAGTCTAGAGTCCGTCTGGCTGGTCCTTTGAACCTTCTTCCCAGATTCAAAACACCCGCTGGTTTCTTTGATTTCTTCTTCTTTTCTTTGATCAACAGAGTTTTCAACTCCTCTTGTCCTTTTTCCAGAGTCAAGAACATTTGTTGAAACTAAGCTTTCTGTGCCTGAAGATCTTTTACTGTCTGTTCAAAATCCATCTCACTGAAATAAATAGTAGAAAGATAAGGAGACTTGTTGTAAGAAACATGTTTGTGTTATGATGAATGAAGATGCATATGCAAATGATTTCAAGAAAATTAGAGATTTAAATTTGCTTTAGACAAAAAGAGGAATACACGTTGCATTAATAAATCCAAGTTTGAGTACATCATGCCTCTTTGGGCTTACAATGAAAGAAATAAAATACAAAAACTCCTAAGACAAAAATGTTGAACGCATCCTCTTTGGCGCGATGTAGGCGTTCATACTCTGCTCTTCGTGAAGCTGCTTGGTGAGTTATAGAACTTTCTTCTCGCTGGTGTGGAATCGGGCTTCGAAAGTATCTCATTCTTCCTTTAGCTGAATTCAATCCCTTTGCAAGTCTTCGAGAGATGTAGACATATTGGGATGAAGGACAGTGTACGAGACATCTCCTTCAACAACAGGCTCTATGATGACAGGGAGGATAAAGGGGTAAGGCATTGTGAAACTCTGAGCACGAGCTCGTACCCACCTAAGGTAAGGTTCAAGGGGAATGGAATTTTTGTGCCCGAATGTCCTACTGTCCACCTTTCTCAGCATCCTCCAAGCTTGTATAAACCTTTGACGGTAGCCTTGATCGTCACTTTCATAGTCGAACACCACACCTTGGATGAGCGCGTCATGAGGATCATCTCTTCATGCATAACCAAACTGTCCCAGAGCTAAACAAGGGTTATAAGTGATGCCTCCCCTAATGCAAAGCAGAGGGACATTAGGGAATTCCCCACAACGGTAGATGATAGTAATTTCCTCCAAGGATCGAGAACACCAGTGGATATCCGAATGTTTGAGTGACATCAACCTATTGGACCACCTCAAACCTTGCTCATTCTTCACAATGGATCGGGGAAGATGCAAAACAAACCATCTAGACAATAGAGGAGTACAACATGAGGGTTCCTCTTGTCTTCATGGTGCGAGAGTGGAGAGAATGCAAGATATCTCCCAATAAAGTAGGCACTGAGTTATGAGATAAAAAGATTTTGACAGCATTCACATCTATAAGTTGGTCAGGATTTAGAAATAGTACCAACCCATAGATGAGAAGAGCCAAAATTTCTTCGAACACTCTTAAATCCAAATTGTTCCAACAGTCTTGAGCTTTTTCCAATAAGAACTTGGCTAAGAACCCTTTGACACCACTTCTTGTTTCCCAATTATTCGTGACGTCATATTGTTGCAAGTGTAAAGCTCGGGCAACCTCTTTAGGGCTTGGGTCTCTTTCGGTACCGTTGAAAGGTAGTTGATCGAGGATAGGAACTCCCGAGAGCTGAGAGAACTCTTCCATAGTTGGTACAAGCTGGTAATCAGGGAAGGTAAAACAATGGTGCAAAGAGTCAAAGAACTGGAAAATCACCTTCATCATATCTTCATCAAAGCTTGAGGTAACTAAGTTAAGAAGTCGTCCATGTCTTTTGGTGAACGGAGAATTCTCAGGAACCCTTGATGCTAACTCTTTGAGTTGAAAAGGTACTCGTACAAGGTTGGCTTAGATTATGTTCCTACCAGTGGGAGTCATATCCTATAAAACAGAACAAAGATGAATCTCAAAATCCTTGAAATGGTTAGTCTAAAATGCTATGGTATGATGTCATGATGTTATGTACAAGCATATGCACAAGTTAAATCAAACAAATCCTTAGGTTTAGGCTTGCATTAGTTTATAGGTAAGTACCCTCTTGAAGTTTGGTTGGCTCAACCTGTCCTAATAATAGTAACCAGGTTCTAAGGGATCTCAATATCACCGATCTTTCTTCATTGGGAATTGTTTTAGCACAAGCCTCTTTAATGGCGACCGAAATATCCCGAAAGTCCGATCTCAATGAGTGTAGTATCGAGTATCAACCAACTTTGGACTGCACCAAAGCCGGCTACCTCACTACTTCCTAATGGCCAAGTTGGTCAAGTAAGGTTCTAAAGTCAGTTAGTGCTTCATGACACCACACAGTGGCCCCGTATTCTCCTTGACTACTCAAGGGCTATCGGTACCAACAAATGTGTCACACTAACGTAGCTATTACTTAGACCATGTCGGTATACCCCGCACAGTTTCCACAACTCATTGCTACTTACCTAAAAAGGTGTCCCAGATCTGGGTAGAGGATCAAAACAAGCCCAAACGAAGAACCATAATGTAAAGAAAGCAAGTCAAACAATAAAAAAAATTAAAGGTGATATATCCCTAAGGAAACCCCACTTTTAATAAAGATCCCCATCAGAGTCGCCAGTTCTGTAACACGGTGGGAGAACTGACTTGGTGTTTTGCGTTTGATCGCAATTATGCGGATAACAAGAGTCACCACTGACTTTTCTTTTATCCAATAAGGAAAGATTGAAAAGAACAGGAAAGACCTTTCGAGATGTTTCTTGAGTTCGGGGGGTAGGTTATGAAAAGGGAAGGTATTATCACCCTTTTCATCTGTAGTTATCTACGGGCTCTTAGTTGCTTGCTAGATCACTTGCTTTTGTTTGAAAATGTGCTTGTGATGTGGGTTTTGAAAGTATTTTGTAAAAGAATATCTTTGTAATGGTTCCCATCTCTATAAGAACGCGTACAAAGTGTTTTGTCTTTTTGAAAAAATGTTTCAAGGTGAAGTTGTGGGTGTAAAAATGTTTTTGTTGTGAGCAAGAGAGCAACTAGGAGTAACCTACCTACTCAAAAGGTCTTAAATGTTCTTTTCCTCCTCCTTTAGATGTTGCTATCTTACCATTTATTTGGTAAGAAGCCCCTTCGTTGGATGTGAAGGGACGGGCAAGGGATGTTTGTATAGTCATAGAAGGAAACTTATGGGACGTTTTAGCAATGTCGTTAGGGGACTAGGTCGTTTACTGAAGGCAACATTGAGGGTCATCGAGGGACTACGATCTTTTATCGAGGGTCTTTGCTAAAAAACACCCGTATTCGAGGGACATGACTATTTTCCGAAAGGCAACAAAGCGGGATTACCCTAAGGGTGCTAGTGTGCAAGTGTGTTTTATTTACATGCATTTAGTCTTGATTAGGGTTATCTATTTTTTGATTTCATGTCTTGCCATACACACCCTAATTACTAGCATTTATATTTGAAAAGCGGTAAATTGCGGAAATGTAAAGTCCTACGCTATTACATCATTTAGGGATGGGGGTACATAATTACAAATGGGGATTTGCAAGAATTTAAAACCTAATTAACTATTACAACCATATTGAATTGTACACTATAAGAAAAGGAAAAGACTTGTTTTGAAAAATGGTTTTTGGTCTTAATAAATTAAAAAGAAAATAATTATTTAATAAAAGAAAATATTTTATTTGATGTATTTTTTATATTAATAAAAATAGTACTAATAAAAAAATAAAAGAGAAAAAGGGAAAATAAAGAGAAATAGGATCAACATATTGTTGAAAAGCAAAACAAAAGGGATCAGAAGTTCTGATGCCAGGCGCGCTGTGGTTCAGAATGAAACGCTAGAGGTGATCAGAAGTTTTGGGTTGATACCAATGGAATCCTGAAAGAAACATTAGAGGGAAAAAACAGAAATTCTAGGTTGTGTTTAGACAGTGGGAAAAAACTCAAAAGTTCTGTGTTGTGTTAAAATAGTGAGTGAAAAGTCAGAAGTTATGTGCTGTGTTAAAAAAGTGAGTGAAAAGTTAGAAGTTTTGTGTTGTGTTAAAATAGTGAGTGAAAAGTCAGAAGTTATGTGTTATATTTCACCTCGTTCCTTACATTAGTCAGAACATCTGCAATTTATTCAGTTCTTAACAACATCAAATCAGAAAGGTAGAAGCACAACAGTTCATAGAAGTTCTAATCCTAATTATGAGCCTAGCTTTAATCAAGAAGTTTTGATCCACAGTTTTTTCTACTCATGCAATGATATGGAAAACAACAATACTATGATATTTACATATTTAATGATGTTCTAAATGAAAAGATTCAAAGTCATAAAGACTTACCTTGAATCTGGAATGTGTGTTTGGAACTTGAGCTGGTGCCTTCAGATGTTCTGGAACGGAACATGAAATGCTATATTCTTTGATTCAAAGGGAAGAACAAAGATTTTGGTTTTGTTTAGGAATTCAAGGATCATGAATGTTTTACTGTTTTCTCTTCTCTCTTTGATAGTTCTCTCCTTCCAAAAACCAACCCCTTGAAAGTGTGATGGAGCAACTTATTTATAGGTGAGTTTGCCGTGGTTTTGGGGGGAAAACAAATGAGATTTAAACCTTTTTGGCATACTGTTCCATTGCTTTTTAATCACAATTTTTGTATGCTAATTTGGTGCAAATATGGGGTTTGAGAAAGTGCAGGCATGGACTGGATCAGCAGCTGATTACAGGACTGTGATGTAGCAGGGCAGCAGGCTGCTTAAACGAGGTTTTGGGATTTGGTGATGTTCTGATCGCAGAAGATCAGAAATGTAACCTCCATATGCTGAAGAGTCATGTTCTGACCGAAGAACATTGCTTCCATATGTTTTGATTGAAGCATCATGTTCTGAACTGTGTTTGCAAATTCTGACTGCACTCACGTGAAAGCTGGCCTAGAAGTTCTTAAGTGTCATCTTCTCCTAACACTTAGAAAATTTTCCAAATGTTTAGAAATTTGATTTTTTTCAAAGTAATTTTTGACTTCTGATTTTGATGAACTAATTTTATGTCTTGATGAAATATAATTGTTGAAACTTGATTTTTGATCCAAAAGTCAAAGTTTGACTTTTCAGTGTGCTTTTGACCATTTTGCCCTTGTGAATGACACTTTCTTAGAAAATTGTAATTCAAGACTTGAAACTTGATAGAAGCAAACCTGAGGATCCAGGATGATCTTTTGAGAAATGAGAGGGAAAATTTTGGGGTACAACACTAGGATCAATGCTATTATGGAAGATGAAGCATAGCAAGAGATGTCGAACTACGTGACGTATGGAGTTAGAGTCAAAAATTGGATCACTATTGATGTTCCCTCTTGCATTCATGTCTCAAAGTAATTTTTTTTTTGTGTTAATCTTTTCAAAAATATTTCACTCTGCCCAAGGTGAAAGTATTGATATTGTATGTGCATATCTGTTGCTTTGATCTTTAAAATCAATAATAAAAGTTGTCTTTGATTCCCAAATTGTGTCTTTATTTTCTACTTTTTCTTGGAAAATGGTAATCAGAAAAAACCTTTCAAAATAAATAATAATTGTAAATAAATATGCATAATCATTTGATATATGTGTCAGTTTCTAAAAGCAATCACAAATTATATGTGCAGATTAATTAAAAAACTTGTTGAATATAATGACCATGCACCCTCTCCCAAATTTGAATATCCTGTGTATGGGGCCAAAGAAGAAGAATATGATGAAAGTACAGAAGAGGTTTCGCGGTTGCTCGAGCACGAGGAAAGTGCCATTCAGCTGGATAAAGAGCCGTTGGAGATAATTAATTTTGGTTCAGAGGAAGATCCAAGAGAAGTCAAGATTGGAGCATTGTTGCATCCCAATGTGAAGAGCTGTTTAATTGAACTGTTGAAAGAGTATGTGGACATCTTTGCTTGGTCATACCAAGACATATCTAGTTTAGATACTGATATTATGGAACATCATTTTCCGCTAAAGCCAGAGTGCCCGCCAGTCAAGCAGAAATTGAGAAGAACTCACCCAGATATGGCAGTAAAAATTAAAGAAGAAGTTTTAAAGAAAATTAATGCCGGTTTTCTTGTGACATCAGTGTACCCTCAGTGGATTGCCAATATTGGCCCAATACCGAAGAAAGACAGAAAAGTTCGCATGTGCGTTGATTATAGAGATTTAAATAAATCTAGTTAAAAGATGATTTTCGATAACCACATATTGATATATTGGTCGATGGTACAATAAATTCAAAGTATTCTCGTTCATGGACAGATTTTCCAGACATAATCAAATTAGAATGGCTCCTAAAGATATGGAAAAAACAACGTTTATCACACCCTGGGGAACATTCTGTTATAGAGTGATGCCCTTCGGGTTGAAGAACACTGGTGCAACATATTAGAGGGTTATGACAACCCTATTCCATGATCCGATGCACAAGGAAATTGAGGTGTATGTTGATGATATGATTGCTAAATCCCAAACTAAAGAAGGGCATATAAAAGATTTGTTAAAATTGTTTCAACGTTTGAGGAAGTATCGTCTCCGCTTGAACCCAAATAAATGCACCTTCGGTGTCTGATCAGGGAAATTGTTAGGTTTCATTGTCATCCAAAAAGGAATTGAAGTTGATCCTGATAAAGTCAAAGAATTTCTAGAAATGCCTGCACCAAGGACTGAAAAGAAAGTTAGAGGCTTCCTTAGATGTCTGAATTACATTTCCAGATTCATTTCCCATAAGACTGCAACGTGTGAAACGGTCTTTAAGTTGTTAAAGAAAGATCAAGGTTATGTATGGACACATGATTTCCAAAGGGCATTTGAAAGTATTAAAGATTATCTGCTTGAACCTTCTATCTTACTCCCTCATGTTGAAGGAAGACCATTAATTATGTATTTGACAGTGTCAGATGATTCTATGGGCTATATTTTGGGACAACAAGATGTAACAAGAAAGAAGGAATATGCCATTTATCATCTCAGCAAGAAGTTTATTAACTGTGAGTCACTGTATTATATGCTGGAAAAGAGATGTTGTGCTCTGGCCTGGGCGGCAAAGCGGTTGCGGAAATATATGTTGAATCATACTACTTGGTTGTGTTAGAACAATGTTTGAATCTACTACCCTATATTTAAGTTTTGATGATAACAAAGTGAAAAGATATAGTATTTATAAGGTTCATGAATGAACTATATGCTGCCTAAAATTATTATGTTCTGACTTGCAGATACTCTGATTGGTATAAGCAAGATCACGTCTTTTCAGCATCAGAATTTGTTTTCATACACCAGCATCAGAAGTTGCTACATCAGAATGTCAAGATCAGACAATCAACTCACGTACATGCTGAAGCTTGATGAACAGAACTGCGCGTAAACACTGTGATACAGAAACACAATAGTCCATCAGCAGCGAAGCAGAATCAGAATGAGCCAAGCCAGAACGTGCATTGAAGAAGCAACGGTACTGTGCATTGAAAGCTAATTAATCCCAACGGCCTCATTCTAGACAAGATCTGCTCAAAAAGGAAAGCTTGTTATTAGCATTGAATCAAGAATATTGCATTCAACGTTCATCTTCTCAAGTGCTATATAAACAAGGCTTTTAAGATTATAATGGCTAATGCTCTCCAAATCTCTACACGCACAAAGCTGAACAATAATCTTCATCTACCAGTTTTGCTAAACCACAAACTCTGATACTTCATTATTGTTTAGCAATCTAGTTTCTAAGCTTCATTTTGTGTATACATCACAGTTGTGATAAAGTTTTGTAGAAAACATTCACACACATTGTTTTATACCTTTGTAAGAAAGTGTTGCCTTGACAAACCGGATTGTGGTTTGAATCAAGAAGGCTTTAGCAGTTGTTAAAGCAGTCTGTAATATTCAGTTGAATATAGTGAATTAAGACCTCGTTGGAGAGAGGCGAAATCACCTTGACGGGTGGACTGGAGTAGTTTGAGATCAAACGAAACAGGATAAAAATATCTTGTCAATTGCTTTAGATTTCAGTTTTACAATTCAACCCCCCCCCCCCCTTCTTGTGTTTTTCACCCCTTCAATTGGCATCAGAGCGCCTGGTTCTGAGCTAAAACTCTTAAACGTGTCAGTACAAGATCCAGCGTCAGAAAAACACAATGGCAGGAAACAATTCTCACTTCAGCAATGACAATAACGAGGACAGAGACAGATTCAGCGGCAAACCTCCAGTCTTTGATGGAGAAAACTTTGATTACTGGAAAGACAGGATTGAAAGCTTCTTTCTAGCACATGATGCTGATCTGTGGGATATGGTGACTGATGGATACACGCACCCTGTGAATGCAACTGGTCAGAAGATTGATAGAAAATCAATGACCGATCAACAAAAGCGTGACTTCAAGAATCACCATAAGGCCAGAACCATCCTCCTCAGTGCCATCTCCTATACTGAGTATGAAAAGATCTCCAACAGAGACACAGCAAAGAACATCTTTGATTCTCTCAGAATGACGCATGAGGGCAACGTTCAAGTCAAAGAAACAAAAGCTCTGGCGCTCATTCAGAAGTATGAGGCGTTCAAAATGGAAGAATCTGAATCCATTGAAACTATGTTCTCTAGATTCCAGATTCTGGTAGCTGGTCTCAAAGTTCTGGACAAAGGATACTCTACTGCTGACCATGTCAAGAAGATAATCAGAAGTTTACCCAAGCAGTGGAGGCCTATGGTTACTGCTCTGAAGCTAGCCAAAGATCTCAACAAAATCACTCTGGAGGAACTTATAAGCTCCCTCAGAAGTCATGAGATAGAGCTAGAAGCTGATGAGCCTCAGAAGCAAGGTAAGCCTTTAGCATTAAAATCTAACAAAAAATTTGAGTCTAAAGTTTTGCAGGCAGTTGAAGAAACATCTGATGGATCCTCATCAGAAGAAGACGAACTTTCCCTTCTCTCCAGAAGAGTAAATCAACTGTGGAAGCAAAGACAAAGGAAGTTCAGGAATCCCAGAAGATCTGATCAGAACGAGTCTTCTTCCAGATTCAGAAGGACAGATTCTTCCTCTGGATACAGAAGATCTGAAGGCTCCTCCAGTAGCAAGAAGCCAAACACCAAAGACATCATCTGCTACGAGTGCAATGAGCAAGGACACTACAAGAGTGACTGCCCAAAGCTTCAGAGGGAAAAGCCCAAAAAGAAGTTTGGAAGAGAGAAGAAGAAAAGTCTCATGGCCACATGGGATGACTCTGACTCGTCTGAAGCTGACTCAGAATCAGATGATGAAAGGGCAAACATAGCGCTCATGGCTAACATCTCAGAAGATAGTGAAGCTTCTGAATCAGACTCAGAATCAGACACAGAAGAGGTATTTCCTAACTTCGCTGTTAATTTTACAAAGGCTGAACTTGCTGAAAGCCTTAATGAAATTCTGGAACGTTATCAGCAGATTAGGGCTAAATTCAGAGACCTGAAAAGGAATCTTGAATCTGATTCTAATAAGTCTGAGAGTCTCAAATTGGAAAACTCTGAGCTGAGAGATAAAATTTCAAAATTAGAAAACACTTTACAAAACTCTCAGAAGGAACCAATTTCTGAAACTCCCAGCAACGCTGATGAGATCATCAAGGAGTATGATCACAGTTTCCAGAAGTTCCTTGCTAAAAGCATAGATAGAAGCAGAATGGCTTCAATGATCTATGGAGTTAGCAGAAACGGCAGGAAAGGAATAGGATACCTAGGTAAGGTTCCTACACCGAAGAATGTCATGGATTTAACCATTAAACACACTCCTCTAAATTCACACTTTGTGTATGGTCACACACATGACATCAAATATACTAGCAGTAAGCACTCTGTGAAACCAAAATTCAACCAGAGTTTTGGCAAAACTAACAAATCAGGACCCAAGAAGATCTGGGTACCTAAGGATAAAATAATACATGTTGCAGATATCTTTAGCAGCAAGTCAGAAACACCAGTCATGGTACCTGGACTCTGGCTGCTCACGACACATGACGGGAAGAAGGCATATGTTCCAAAGCCTGGAACTTAAGCCTGGAGGCCACGTTGGCTTTGGAGGCAATCAGAGGGGAAAGATTATTGGCTCTGGAACTGTAGGTAATGGAAATCTTCCCTCTATTAATAATGTTCTGCTAGTAGATGGATTGATGCATAATCTGTTATCCATAAGTCAATTAAGTGATAACGGTTATGATATAATCTTTAATCAAAAATCATGTAAAGCTGTTAGTCAGAAAGATGGGACTATCCTGTTTAATGGTAAGAGGAAAAACAACATTTACAAAATCAAACTTTCTGAACTAAAGAGTCAGAATGTAAAATGTCTTCTGTCTGTTAACAACGAGCAGTGGATCTGGCACAGAAGATTGGGGCATGTTAGTATGAGAAGAATATCTCAGATTAACAAACTCAATCTGGTCAGAGGACTCCCTAAGTTGAAGTTCAATTCAGATGCTCTGTGTGAAGCATGTCAGAAAGGCAAATTTGCAAAACCTTCTTTTAAATCCAAAAATGTTGTTTCCACCTCTAAGCCATTAGAACTTCTGCACATTGACTTATTTGGACCAGTTAAAACTGCTTCAGTCAGTGGTAAGAAGTATGGGTTAGTAATCGTAGATGACTATAGCAGATGGACATGGGTAAAGTTCTTAAGACACAAGGACGAGTCACACTCTGTGTTTGTTACCTTCTGTAACCAAGTTCAGAATGAAAAAGATCTTAGAATCGTTAAAGTCAGAAATGATCATGGTGGAGAATTTGAAAATAAAGATTTTGAGTCATTCTTCAATGACAAAGGCATTCTGCATGATTTCTCTTGTCCTAGAACTCCCCAACAAAATGGAGTTGTAGAACGAAAGAACAGAACATTACAAGAAATGGCCAGAACCATGATCAATGAGACAAACGTTGCTAAGAATTTCTGGGCAGAGGCAATAAACACAGCGTGCTACATTCAGAATAGAATCTCAATAAGACCTATTCTGGAAAAGACTCCATATGAATTGTGGAAGAACAGAAAGCCCAACATTTCGTATTTTCATCCATTTGGATGCACTTGCTTTATATTAAATACAAAGAATTATTTGAACAAGTTTGATTCTAAGGCACAGAAGTGTATTATGTTAGGATACTCTGAACGCTCAAGAGGGTACAGAGTATACAATACAGAAACACAGATTGTGGAAGAATCAATCAGTGTTCGTTTTGATGATAAGCTTGACTCTGAAAAGTCAAAGCAGAATGAAAACTTTGCAGGTATAGAAATTGAATTTGCAGGTTCTGAAGACAAGTCATCAGAAGCTCTCAACACAGACATTCCTTCAACGTCTGAAAGGAGCACTGCTAGAAATCCTCCAACAGCTGCTGATCAACCTCAGAAGAGATTACCCAGAAGCAGCTTGGATCACCCAGAAGAGACTATCCTAGGAAGAAAGGAAGATCCAATCAGAACAAGAGCAAGCTTCAGAAACTCTGAAGAAACTCTTATGGGACTTGTGTCTCTGATTGAACCTTCTTCTATTGATGAAGCACTTCTGGATAATGACTGGATTCTGGCAATGCAAGAAGAGCTGAATCAATTCACCAGAAACGACGTATGGGATCTCGTTCCCAGACCAAAAGGATTCAACGTCATTGGAACAAGATGGGTGTTCAGAAACAAGCTAAATGAACAAGGTGAAGTCATCAGAAACAAGGCACGACTGGTTGCACAAGGTTATAGTCAGCAAGAGGGGATAGACTATACAGAAACCTTTGCCCCAGTCTCCAGGTTAGAATCTATCAGACTTTTAATCTCATTTGCTGTTAATAGAGGCATCACTCTGTATCAGATGGATGTCAAAAGTGCATTCTTAAATGGTTATATAGAAGAAGAAGTTTATGTTCACCAACCCCCAGGTTTTGAAAATACAAAACATCCAGAACATGTTTTCAAACTAAAGAAGTCACTGTATGGTCTGAAACAAGCTCCCAGAGCTTGGTATGAAAGGCTAAGTAACTTTCTGCTTGAAAATGAATTCACCAGAGGGAAAGTGGACACTACTCTATTCTGTAAAACAGTTAAGAGTGACATTTTAGTCTGTCAAATTTATGTTGATGATATCATTTTTGGTTCTACTAATCCTTCTCTTGGAAGAAAATTTGCTAAGTGTATGCAGGCAGAATTTGAGATGAGCCTCATGGGGGAACTGAAATTCTTTCTAGGAATTCAGATCAATCAAACTCCAGAAGGAACTTACATTCATCAGAGCAAATACATCAGAGATCTTCTGAAGAAATTTGACCTCTCAGAATGTAAGCCATCAAAGATTCCAATGCATCCCACGTGCATTCTGGAAAGAGAAGAGGTAAGCAAAAGTGTAGAACAGAAAGTCTACAGAGGTATGATTGGTTCTCTCCTCTATCTGACTGCTTCAAGACCTGATATCTTATTCAGCGTATGTATTTGTGCTAGATTCCAATCAGATCCTAGAGAATCTCACTTAACAGCTGTTAAGCGAATTTTCAAGTATCTGAAAGGTACTACTAATCTGGGTTTGTTTTATAGAAAATCTAGTGATTACAGCTTAGTAGGCTACTGTGATGCTGATTTTGCTGGAGACAGAGTGGAACGTAAAAGTACTTCTGGAAGCTGCCAGTTTCTGGGAGAAAATCTGATCTCTTGGTCCAGCAAAAGGCAATCAACAATTGCTCTGTCAACAGCAGAAGCTGAGTACATAGCAGCAGCAGGATGTAGCACACAAATGCTCTGGATGAAAAGTCAGCTTGAAGACTTCCAGATTTTTGAGAGTAACATTCCTATACTTTGTGATAATACTTCTGCTATTTGCTTAAGTAAGAATCCTATTTTACATTCTAGAGCTAAGCATATAGAAATACAACATCACTTCATTAGGGACTATATTCAGAAAGGTATTTTAAACTTAAAATTTATAGATACAGACCATCAATGGGCTGATATCTTTACTAAACCCCTTTCAGAAGATAGGTTCAATTTCATTCTGAAACATCTCAGCATGAAAGTATGCCCAGAGTGAAAATGTTTTAATTCCATATATTTACCTTCAGAATGTAATTACTTTACTGTGAACTTCTGATCAATCTCCTTTCAGAAAGATAGAACATGCAGATTGTATCAGATGCAAGTCTAAAGATCTGAGAGTCTAATCTCAAAGACAGACGTGTTGATCACTACATCAAACAAGTGTCATCCAATCATCAGCAAATCTCTGAAGCAGAACGCGTGCACGCTTCTGAGAAGGCAAAGCGCTGATTGGGTGCATTGAGACACATGTCTGGTAACCGTTTTTAAGTATCTTTCTCAAATCCCCCAAAATCAGCAAGCATTTAATGAAAAGTAATCACGCTTGTTAAATGGCAATCATTATTTTTTTCTCTCTCTTAAAAACGTTTATTTTTTCAAAATAATCTTGAAAAACTCTATTTAAGCACATTAATCCTTCATTCTTATTCTTTACGCTTTCTCATTAACACTCAAGCTTTTTTTCTGCATATTTCTGAGTTCATCTCCTACAAACCTTTTTCTCTCAAATAATTCTCAAAGCTTTTTTTGTGTGAACAATGGCATCCTCCAGCATTTCTGCAGGCAGGCTCTGGAAGAACTAAGGCTGAATGACTTGCGTCTACAGCAGCGAATGGACGACAACGATCAGAAGATGAAAGCACGAATGGATGTGCAGGACAGCAAGATTGACACTGTTGTCAACATGGTTCAGAAGCAGAATGAAACTTCTGAAAAGATTCAAGCGATGCTGGAGAGCCTGTTCTCACGCATGCCTCCTCAACCTTAAATCTTTTTCATGCATAACTTTTTCATGTTTTCTTCATTTTCTGATGTACTGTTTTGACTATGCTTTGTAATATTTTCTTCCTCTGATTCTGAACTATTTTAATATAATTTGTTTTTTTTCTGATCTAAATTGTTTTAGCACATCACCAACACTTTTTGATTGCTGACAAAAAGGGGGAGAACAAGAATGATATTTAAATCAATAACGGGCTAACTAGACAGAAATTCTCAAACATTCTAACTCTATTACTTGAAATGTTTTTTTTCTGTTTTGTTTAAAGTCTACAGGCACAAGGAAGCTCCTGGACACTCTGAAGACTAGAAGCTCTAATCAAAATGTAGAAGCTCTGATCAATGTTGCTCTGATCAATATGAAGTTCTGATCGACCTAATACTCTGATCCAAAGCAAAGCTCTGACAGGAAAAGCTCTGAAGCTCTGCTCTCTGATAAGTCAAAGACTCTTATAATCTGATGATTCAAAGAAAGAAAAAGATCTGATCCTGAAGAACACGTATATCAAAGGGAAGTAACAAACTCAGGGGGAGTATCTCTTAACTCTGACTTTTCCGTACTTCTTATTCTGATACATATCCAGATACCTTTTCACGTTATTTTTCATTTAAAATATCTAGTTTTTGTCATCATCAAAAAGGGGGAGATTGTTAGAACAATGTTTGAATCTACTACCCTATATTTAAGTTTTGATGATAACAAAGTGAAAAGATATAGTATTTATAAGGTTCATGAATGAACTATATGCTGCCTAAAATTATTATGTTCTGACTTGCAGATACTCTGATTGGTATAAGCAAGATCACGTCTTTTCAGCATCAGAATTTGTTTTCATACACCAGCATCAGAAGTTGCTACATCAGAATGTCAAGATCAGACAATCAACTCACGTACATGCTGAAGCTTGATGAACAGAACTGCGCGTAAACACTCTGATACAGAAACACAATAGTTCATCAGCAGCGAAGCAGAATCAGAATGAGCCAAGCCAGAACGTGCATTGAAGAAGCAACGGTACTGTGCATTGAAAGCTAATTAATCCCAACGGCCTCATTCTAGACAAGATCTGCTCAAAAAGGAAAGCTTGTTATTAGCATTGAATCAAGAATATTGCATTCAACGTTCATCTTCTCAAGTGCTATATAAACAAGGCTTTGAAGATTATAATGGCTAATGCTCTCCAAATCTCTACACGCACAAAGCTGAACAATAATCTTCATCTACCAGTTTTGCTAAACCACAAACTCTGATACTTCATTATTGTTTAGCAATCTAGTTTCTAAGCTTCATTTTGTGTATACATCACAGTTGTGATAAAGTTTTGTAGAAAACATTCACACACATTGTTTTATACCTTTGTAAGAAAGTGTTGCCTTGACAAACCGGATTGTGGTTTGAATCAAGAAGGCTTTAGCAGTTGTTAAAGCAGTCTGTAATATTCAGTTGAATATAGTGAATTAAGACCTCGTTGGAGAGAGGCGAAATCACCTTGACGGGTGGACTGGAGTAGTTTGAGATCAAACGAACCAGGATAAAAATATCTTGTCAATTGCTTTAGATTTCAGTTTTACAATTCAACCCCCCCCCCCCCCTCCCCCCCCCCTCCCCCCCCCCCCCCCCCCTTCTTGTGTTTTTCACCCCTTCAGGTTGATTTCCAAAATGGATCTAATTAAGTACATTTTTGAAAAGCCTACTCTTACTAGAATAATTGCTCGCTGACATATGTTGTTGTCTGAATATGATATTGAATACCATACTCAAAAGGCTATAAAAAGCAGTGTGTTGGTGGATTATCTGGCTCACCAACCGGTTGATGATTATCAGTCTGTTAAATATGATTTCCATGATGAGGATGTTATGCTTCTGAAAGTGAAAGATTGTGATGAATCTTTGCTTGAGGAAGGCCCTGATCCTGAATCACGACGGGGTATGGTATTTGATGGAGCTGTGAACGCTTATGGAAAAGGAATTGATGTTGTGATTATCACTCCTCATGGATCACATATTCCTTTTACTGCAAGGCTGACATTTGATTGTACTAATAATATGGCAGAGTATGAGGCTTGTATCATGGGTCTCGAGGAGGCCATTGATCTCAAAATCAAAGTTCTAGATGTGTATGGCGATTCAACTTTGGTAGTAAATCAGATTAAAGGAGAATGGGATACTCGTCACCCTGGCTTGATCCCTTACAAAGACTATGCTAGAAGATTATTACCCTTCTTTAACAAAGTTGAATTCTATCATATTCCTAGAGATGAAAATCAGACGGCAGATGCTTTGGCAACTCTGGCTTCTATGTATCAAGTGAATACTTGGAATGATGTGCCTCGTATAACAATGGGACGTTTAGATAGACCGTCTCATGTGTTTGCAGCATAGGGAGTAGCAGATGAAAAACCTTGGTATTATGATATCAAGCATTTTCTCCAGACTCACGAATACCTGACTGGTGCATTAAATAAAGATAAAAAGACATTGAGAAGGTTGGCAGATAGATTTTTCCTTAATGAAGATGTGCTATACAAAATAAATTATGACATGGTCTTGCTCATATGCGTGGATAGACACAAAACAAACATGTTGATGCATGAAATCCGTGAAGGTTCCTTTGGTACTCATGCCAATGGACATTCGATGGCAAAGAAGATGCTTAGGGCAGGTTATTATTGGCTGATAATGGAATTTGACTGTTACAAATTTTTAAAGAAGTGCCATAAATGCCAAATTTATGCTGACAAAATTCATGTGCCTCCAACGCTTCTCAATGTTATTTCTTCCCCGTGTCCTTTCTCTATGTGGGGTATTGACATGATTGGAATGATTGAACCAAAGGCGTCAAATGGACATCGTTTCATTTTAGTGGAAATTGACTACTTCACCAAATGGGTAGAAGCCGCTTCATATGCTAAGGTTACCAAGCAGGTGGTAGTGCACTTTATCAAGAATAATCACATATGTTGGTATGGTGTGCCAAGCTAGATTATGACCGACAATGGTTCAAATCTGAGTAATAAGATGATGACAGAACTTTATGAAGAATTCAAGATTGTCCACCATAATTCATCTCCCTACAGGCCAAAGATGAATGGGGTTGTTGAAGCTGCTAATAAAAACATCAAGAAGATCATACAAAAATGGTTGTTACCTATAAAGATTGGCATGAGATGCTCCCTTTTTATTTGCATGGGTGTCGAACATTTGTACCCACTTCAACAGGGGCAACCTTGTTCTCCCTAGTGTATGGCATGGAAGCAGTGCTCCCCTTTGAGGTTGAGATCCCCTATTTACTTTTGATAATGGAAACCAAGTTGTCAGAGGCTGAATGGGTCCAGAACAGGTTTGACCAGTTAAATTTGATTGAAGAGAAGAGAATGATGGCTTTGTGTCATGGTCAGTTATACCAGAAGAGAACGAAGAAAGTTTTTGATAAAACGGTCAGGCCTCATGAATTTAGAGAAGGCGACCTCGTACTCAGGAAGATCATGTCTTTTAACTTTAATTCTAGGGGCAAGTGGACTTCCAACTTTAAAGGCCCATATGTTTTCAAGAAAGCCTTCTCTGATGGTGCATTGATTCTTGAAACAATGGATGGCGAGGAGTTCCCACGTCCTTTGAATGCTGATGCAGTCAAGAAATACTTCACCTAGATAAATAAAATAATAGCTCACTAAGACGAAAACTCGAAAGGACGACTTAGGAAAAAATGAGCATCCCGGTAGGTTGAAAACCCAAAAGGGCGGTCTAGGCAAAAATTAAAGACATAAACAGAATAAATTTTCCCGCTAGGTTAAAAACCTGAAAGGGAAACCTAGGCAAAAGTTAGGGATTTCTTGGCAAGTAACGGCATCATCCAAAACTTGATCATTGAAGCAACAATCTTCTTGGACTCTCATCATACTTCAACAGAAGTCACAACTCAGGAATTTAAAGTTTTTAGGGAGAATAGTGATCATTGTATTTCAATGTATCTTTTCCAATATATTACCATTTTCCAAACTTTGTAATCATCTATGGAGTCTCGCCATTTGCGGACTACCATTCCATTAATAAAGTTTGAGCTTTTATCCAATTCTTTGCAATCCTTATTTTATTCAACTTACAAAGTTTTCATTTATTATTGATAGTAATTTTCAAAGCAAACAGGTTAAATAACAAAAAAATTGTTTTTTTGAAAAGAATTTGCAAATTACTTTTTACTTTAGATTTTGTGACTCAAGGAGAACAAAAATAGTGACCCCAAGGATGGACAAACTCTGAAATTTTGGAAAAATATGCTACCCAGGAAGGCTCTCCCAGATCACTTTTGCTAGTATGAGTATGATTTTCTTGTGTTCCTCAGATAATTGAAGATGATGCCAATTGATGTATGACACGGTGTTGGGTTTGTGATCCCGTTTTCCCCAGTCAAGTCTTGGTCCATTTTTCGGGTCTAAATGGTATGAAGTCTCTACCCCAGATTCCCCAGTAAGGTCTTTGCTGACATGACGAAAGTCTCTTCCCATTTATGCGCTGAGATGGGATCATTTTCAAATCATCGCCCTTTGCAGTGCTAGCATTCTATTATTGTTTTTTGTTTCCCAGGCAACCAGACAAGGATAATATATTTTCTAAGAAGTGTTGAAACAATTGTCAACTTTTTGGTTTTTTTCTCCCGCCAAGTGTTGGGTTTGATTTAAAATCCCCATAAGTTTAATTTCTTGTTGTAATGTTTGACTTCTTGAATCCCCAAGTAAAGTCGAGATAACGGGTCTCCCTGAAAATTTCTATCCCCACGAGGTTTCATAATTTCTCCCCAGAAAAGTTAGTGCAATCATCACTCTCAATATTGAAAAATGTATTTTGGGTTTCTCTCGATGATGTGGTGTTGTACTCCCCATTGAAGTCGATATGAGATCCCTAGTTGATATCTCAATGATATGGTTTTCAACTGCCCTGTTGAAATCCGTATTGCAATTCCCCAGTAGAAGTACAGACCTTGAAACATTTGTTTTCCCATTGAAGTCTGTGTGATATTCCTCGATGAAGCCTGAAGGAGGATGTTATATCCCTATATATATGCTGATTTATTATTATGATTTGACTATTTTCAAATTATGTTCCTTCCCAGTTGAGTAAAGCCATGAAATAGGAATTTGTTTCCTCAGTTGGTGCTTGCTTTCTTATGAAGTTTTCATCCTGGATGTGATTTAGCCAAGTTTTGATTGTACCCAAGTTTGTTTTGTCTGGTTATTCCCAGTGTTATATGTCTGTTTTATTAGCATATACATAATAACATTCATATATTCATACATACATCATGCATAGTTTAATTTAGCAAATCATTGCTCATTTGCATTCATTAATATTTTGTTGGTGTATTACCCTGTTTTACAGAGTTGTGTTATCCTCACTCCAATAGAGTGTCAACCTTAAGCAGAAAGTGTATATTCTTCTAATTTTCCAACTGAGTTATCCCTCGTGGAATATTTTTGCTTTAGCCTCCTTGTACAGCTCTTTGTCTAGATAGAAAGTGGTTCCCTCTTCAGTTTATTTCTCATAAGGTGTTATTTTGTTTGACTGATTGATTCCAGTTTATTTCTGGATTAAATCTATGGTCCACGACAATATTATTATTTTAATTTCGGGAAGATTTGTGCCCTAGTTTGAGAATGTGCATTTATTTTGCATGTGAAGATTTTATCTCCTCAATAGGAATATATTGGAGTTTCCCCAGGAAATCATTATGGCATTTCCTTCTCATAACAACAAGTGGCATGTCTCTTTACTTGAGCAACCTGTACTTCCCCAATAAATCTGTTAGTTCCCAGAGAAGAGTCATATTTGTTACTCCAATGAATGGTAACTGTGATACGGTGGGAGAACTGACTTAAAGGTTTTGCGTTTGATTGAAAATGTTGCCGCTAGCAAGAGTCGCCACCGGCTTTTCTTTTATCCAAAAGGAAAGGTGAAAAATCACAGGAAAGACCTTTGAGATTATTTCTTGAGTTCGGGAGGTAGATTATGAAAAGGGAAGGTATTAGCACCCTTTTCATCCATGGTTTTCCATGGGCTCTTAGTTACTTGCTAGATCACTTGCTTTTGTTTGAAATTGTACTTTGTGTGGTTTTTGAAAGTAATTTGTAAAGAGGCCATT
Source organism: Vicia faba (assembly GCA_948472305.1). Taxonomy (NCBI): domain Eukaryota; kingdom Viridiplantae; phylum Streptophyta; class Magnoliopsida; order Fabales; family Fabaceae; genus Vicia; species Vicia faba. The sequence goes on from OX451738.1 coordinate 1,140,177,281, forward strand.
GTTTAGGAAATATTTGTAATGATTCTTGTTTGTAAGAATGTATACAAAGATGTTGGTCTTTTGAAAATGTTTTCAATTTTGTAAGATGCTTAAAAGTGTATGTGTTTGTTTTTGAAAATAGCAAGGATGTCTGTTTTAAAATGGAGCAAGTAATTAGGAGAAATCTACCTACTCAAATGTCTTTCTTGTTCATTTTCTCTTCCTTTGACATTGTTGTCTTACCATTGATTTGGTAAGCAACCCTATCTTTGGATGTAAATGGGACGGGCGTGGGTCACCGTATAACCATGATTGGCATGAAGGAAATTGCGATCAAAAGCGCAGCGGAATTTAAAATTTTCCTTTAGCGATCCTTACGAATGAGCATGGTCAGTGATAGAAACATTTACCTCTTGTGGCGATTCAGACCTTTGATGTTGTGATCACGAGCGTTGATGAAGAACAACGCCTCTACTCAGTCCACACGAACAGATCGCTTATGGTCACAGTGCTAGCTGATCACGAACGAAAACTTTGAGTGAGAGAAAGAATCAAAAACGAAATTGCATCAAGTGAAATTGCTTCATCACAAGGGATCTATTTATAGAATCACTCGTGTGGGCTACAAGCTAAAAGCCCAATTAAGGCTATAAGCTAAAAGCCCAATTAAGCTTATGGACATCATACCTTAGGACGTACCATATATCACTTATCCACGTGGTACCTTACAACTTTCCGTATTACACTTAAGTGCACTGTACCTTACGGTGTTCCTTATTTATTCTATCTCTCATCAACCTGTCCTTATGTGTGTGACCCTGTAGGTTTTCGCGACGTTGGCAATTATATTAAATCATACATTTAAATATAATAAACAGTGAGCGGTATCTAGCAACACATCACCGTTACCCAAGTCACGAAAATGTCATGTGATCTGACCAAACCTTTTCCGTGATAATATTTGTGTTGTACAATTACCCTTTTTCCCTCATGTCTATATTGAACACAAGGCATACACTGTGTCACCCTTGTCCAGTTCAATATTGGGCCCTTAGACATTTATCCTGTTATGCAGGATGAGCAAATTCCATCTAGGTCACTCATGTCCCTTAGCATGCTTTGTGGAGTACCCATCAACCGTCTTTACAGTCATCCAGTTACGGATGACGTTTGGTCAGTAATAAAGTACTTGACTCTACATCTAGGGTCCATAGTGGTTTCAGGTCGAAGGGTGTATACACCATTATCATCATGAGAATAACTTATGACACTTTGCATAACATTCTATGTAGTATTCTCATAGCGGGTCAATCCAGTATAAATATTACTCCTAATATTCATACCTATGTCAAGACTTGATAACTCCTTATCTATGATCCATGAGATGTGATCATCAATCTATCTTCATAATAATCTTAATGCTTTAATGCTATCCCACTTCACATTAAAGCTTGACTACGGATACTTTAAGAATAGTGTCTTATGTTTAATGGGATCTCATGATTAAGTCACACTTAACATTTCATTAAACAAATAAACCATTCTAGGGACTTTATTATTTTGGAAAGCAAACATAATAAAGAAATGCCTTTTATTATTAATAAATAATTCGATACAAGTACCAAAAGTATTGGCCTCTAGGGATTACACCAACATGGCAATGTTGCAAGGTATCTTAACATTCTTTTTTAGGGACTAAGATCATTTATAGGGAAACTTAGATAGCGTCATTGAGGGTCTATGATCTTGTATTTGCTTGTTTTTGCTAAGATACCTTACATGCATAATATGGCCATTTTGTATAAGGCAACCAAGTGGAATAACCCTAGGAATGCTTGTGTGCAAGTGTATCATTTTCATGTTCGTTTTTGTCTTGAATTAGGGTTTTCTAAGTATCGGTTTTAGTCTTTTCGTACAAACCCTAATTACTAGCATTGCATATAAAAGCGATAAATTGCGAAATTTAAAGTTACTACGCTATTATAACATTTGTGGGGAGGGGGGTATACAATTTGTAAATGGAGATTGCAAGAATTTAAACCTAATTAGTCTATTATAACCATATTGAATTGGTATAAATATACAAGGAAATAAATAAATTCAAAGTAATAAAATGAATGAATTGTACAAAAATGCAAAAAATGTAAAGAGAATGTATCTTTGTTTGATTTTCATGAAAAAGGGATTTTGTCTTGACCTAATTAAATAAAGAAAATAATTAATTGAATTTTAATTTTATTAAGAAAAGATTTTAAGTGAAACCCTAATTCTATAAATTAATAAAAAGAAAATAAGTTTAAGAAAAGTATTTTTAGTATTTTTATCTTTAAAAATATTTATAGTATTATAAAATATTTTTAGTCTCTTTTATATCAAAAATAATGTATTTAAATTAATATGAAAGACAATAACTAATAACCTAATTTTATTTGTTTACAAGATAATAAGTAAAAAATAAATAAAGTATAATTAATAAAAATATTTTTTGTGAGAAAAATAAGATAAACTAATTCAAAATATAAATATATCATTTTTTGTATTTTATGATTTTTTTCAATATTTTAGAAAATATATTTAAGAAAATAAAATAAAATAATTAAAAATAAATAAACTTGGGCCAGGGGTGCCATTAGCCAGCAGGGAGGTCAGTGACCAAAAAGGGATTGAGGTTGATACTGATAAAGTTAAGGCAATTCAATAAATGCCATCGCCAAGAACTGAAAAGCAAATTAGAGGCTTCCTTAGGCGTTTGAATTACATTTCCAGATTTATCTCCCATATAACTACAACGTGTGAACCGACCTTTAAGTTGTTAAAGAAAGATCAAGTTTGTGTGTAGATAGATGATTGCCAAAGGGCATTTGAAAGTATTAAAGAGTATCTGCTTGAACCTCCTATCTTGCTCCCGCCTGTTGAAGGAAGACCATCGATCATATATCTGACAATATTAGATAATTCTATGGGCTGTATTTTGGGACAACAAGATGAAACAGGGAGAAAAGAATATGCCATTTATGATCTCAACAAGAAGTTTATTGATTGTGAGTCGCGGTATTCTATACTGGAAAAAATGTGTTGTGCTTTGGCTTGGGCAGAAAAAAGGTTGCGGTAATATATGTTGAATCATACTACTTGGTTGATTTCTAAAATGGATCCGATTAAGTATATTTTTGAAAAGCCTGCTCTTACTGGAAGAATTTCCTGTTGGCAGATGTTGTTGTCTGAATATGATATTGAATACCGTACTCAGAAGTCTATAAAAAGCAGTGTGTTGGAAGATTATCTTGCTCACAAACTAGTTGATGATTATCAGTATGTTAAATATGATTTCCCTGATGAGGATGTGATGTTTTTGAAGATAAAAGATTGTGATGGACCTTTTCCTGGGGAAGGTCCTGATCCTGAATCTCAGCGGGGTATGGTTTTTGATGGAGCTATGAATGCTTATGGGAAAGGAATTGGTGTTGTGACTATCACTCCCCATGGATCACATATCCCATTTACTGTAAGGTTGGCATTTGATTGCACCAATAACATGGTAGAGTATGAATCTTGTATCATGGGTCTCGAGGAGGTTATTGATCTCATAATCAAAATTCTAGATGTGTATGGCGATTCAACTTTGGTAATAAATCAGATTAAAAGAGAATAGGATACTTGTCATCCTAGCTTGATTCCCTACAAAGACTATGCTAGAAGATTATTACCTTTCTTTAATAAAGTTAAATTCCATTAAATTCCCAGAGATGAAAATCAGATGACGGATGCTTTAGTGACTTTGGCTTCTATGTATCAAGTAAATACTTGGAATGATGTGCCTCATATAATAGTGCGACGCTTGGATAGACCAGCTCATGTGTTTGCAACAGAGGAAACGTCAGACGAAAAACCTTGGTATTATGACATCAAGCATTTTCTCCAGACTCAGAAATACCCGGCCGGTGTGTCGAATAAAGATAGAAAGACATTGAGAAGGTTGGAGTACCCATCAACCGTCTTTACAGTCATCCAGTTACGGATGACGTTTGGTCAGCAATAAAGTACTTGACTCTACATCTAGGGTCCATAGTGGTTTCAGGTCGAAGGGTGGTATACACCATTATCATCATGAGAATAACTTATGACACTTTGCATAACATTCTATGTAGTATTCTCATAGCAAGTCAATCCAGTATAAATATTACTCCTAATATTCATACCTATGTCAAGACTTGATAACTCCTTATCTATGATCCATGAGATGTGATCATGAATCTATCTTCATAATAATCTTAATGCTTTAATGCTTTCCCATTTCACATTAAAGCTTGACTACGGATACTTTAAGAATAGTGTCTTATGTTTAATGGGATCTCATGATTAAGTCACACTTAACATTTCATTAAACAAATAAACCATTCTAGGGACTTTATTATTTTGGAAAGCAAACATAATAAAGAAATGCCTTTTATTATTAATAAATAATTCGATGCAAGTACCAAAAGTATTGGCCTCTAGGGATTACACCAACATGGCAATGTTGCAAGGTATCTTAACATTCTTTTTTAGGGACTAAGATCATTTATAGGGAAACTTAGATAGCGTCATCGAGAGTCTATGATCTTGTATTTGCTTGTTTTTGCTAAGATACCTTACATGCATAATATGGCCATTTTGTATAAGGCAACCAAGTGGAATAACCCTAGGAATGCTTGTGTGCAAGTGTATCATTTTCATGTTCGTTTTTGTCTTGAATTAGGGTTTTCTAAGTATCGGTTTTAGTCTTTTCGTACAAACCCTAATTACTAGCATTGTATATAAAAGCGATAAATTGCGAAATTTAAAGTTACTACGCTATTACAACATTTGTGGGGAGGGGGGTATACAATTTGTAAATGGAGATTGCAAGAATTTAAACCTAATTAGTCTATTATAACCATATTGAATTGGTATAAATATACAAGGAAATAAATAAATTCAAAGTAATAAAATGAATGAATTGTACAAAAATGCAAAAAATGTAAAGAGAATGTATCTTTGTTTGATTTTCATGAAAAAGGGATTTTGTCTTGACCTAATTAAATAAAGAAAATAATTAATTGAATTTTAATTTTATTAAGAAAATATTTTAAGTGAAACCCTAATTCTATAAATTAATCAAAAGAAAATAAGTTTAAGAAAAGTATTTTTAGTATTTTTATCTTTAAAAATATTTATAGTATTATAAAATATTTTTAGTCTCTTTTATATCAAAAATAATTTATTTAAATTAATATGAAAGACAATAACTAATAACCTAATTTTATTTGTTTACAAGATAATAAGTAAAAAATAAATAAAGTATAATTAATAAAAATATTTTTTGTGAGAAAAATAAGATAAACTAATTCAAAATATAAATATATCATTTTTTGTATTTTATGATTTTTTTTCAGTATTTTAGAAAATATATTTAAGAAAATAAAATAAAATAATTAAAAATAAATAAACTTGGGCCAGGGGTGCCATTAGCCAGCAGGGAGGTCAGTGACCAAAAAGGGATTGAAGTTGATACTGATAAAGTTAAGGCAATTCAATAAATGCCATCGCCAAGAACTGAAAAGCAAATTAGAGGCTTCCTTAGGCGTTTGAATTACATTTCCAGATTTATCTCCCATATAACTACAACGTGTGAACCGACCTTTAAGTTGTTAAAGAAAGATCAAGTTTGTGTGTAGATAGATGATTGCCAAAGGGCATTTGAAAGTATTAAAGAGTATCTGCTTGAACCTCCTATCTTGCTCCCGCCTGTTGAAGGAAGACCATCGATTATATATCTGACAATATTAGATAATTCTATGGGCTGTATTTTGGGACAACAAGATGAAACAGGGAGAAAAGAATATGCCATTTATGATCTCAACAAGAAGTTTATTGATTGTGAGTCGCGGTATTCTATACTGGAAAAAATGTGTTGTGCTTTGGCTTGGGCAGAAAAAAGGTTGCGGTAATATATGTTGAATCATACTACTTGGTTGATTTCTAAAATGGATCCGATTAAGTATATTTTTGAAAAGCCTGCTCTTACTGGAAGAATTTCCTGTTGGCAGATGTTGTTGTCTGAATATGATATTGAATACCGTACTGAGAAGTCTATAAAAAGCAGTGTGTTGGAAGATTATCTTGCTCACAAACTAGTTGATGATTATCAGTATGTTAAATATGATTTCCCTGATGAGGATGTGATGTTTTTGAAGATAAAAGATTGTGATGGACCTTTTCCTGGGGAAGGTCCTGATCCTGAATCTCAGCGGGGTATGGTTTTTGATGGAGCTATGAATGCTTATGGGAAAGGAATTGGTGTTGTGACTATCACTCCCCATGGATCACATATCCCATTTACTGTAAGGTTGGCATTTGATTGCACCAATAACATGGTAGAGTATGAATCTTGTATCATGGGTCTCGAGGAGGTTATTGATCTCATAATCAAAATTCTAGATGTGTATGGCGATTCAACTTTGGTAATAAATCAGATTAAAAGAGAATAGGATACTTGTCATCCTAGCTTGATTCCCTACAAAGACTATGCTAGAAGATTATTACCTTTCTTTAATAAAGTTAAATTCCATTAAATTCCCAGAGATGAAAATCAGATGACGGATGCTTTAGTGACTTTGGCTTCTATGTATCAAGTAAATACTTGGAATGATGTGCCTCATATAATAGTGCGACGCTTGGATAGACCAGCTCATGTGTTTGCAACAGAGGAAACGTCAGACGAAAAACCTTGGTATTATGACATCAAGCATTTTCTCCAGACTCAGAAATACCCGGCCGGTGTGTCGAATAAAGATAGAAAGACATTGAGAAGGTTGGAGTACCCATCAACCGTCTTTACAGTCATCTAGTTACGGATGACGTTTGGTCAGCAATAAAGTACTTGACTCTATATCTAGGGTCCATAGTGGTTTCAGGTCGAAGGGTGGTATACACCATTATCATCATGAGAATAACTTATGACACTTTGCATAACATTCTATGTAGTATTCTCATAGCGGGTCAATCCAGTATAAATATTACTCCTAATATTCATACCTATGTCAAGACTTGATAACTCCTTATCTATGATCCATGAGATGTGATCATCAATCTATCTTCATAATAATCTTAATGCTTTAATGCTATCCCACTTCACATTAAAGCTTGACTACGGATACTTTAAGAATAGTGTCTTATGTTTAATGGGATCTCATGATTAAGTCACACTTAACATTTCATTAAACAAATAAACCATTCTAGGGACTTTATTATTTTGGAAAGCAAACATAATAAAGAAATGCCTTTTATTATTAATAAATAATTCGATACAAGTACCAAAAGTATTGGCCTCTAGGGCTTACACCAACAATCTCCCACTAGCACTAGAGCCAATCAGGCATACCCCTAATACCCATAGATCTAGTATGCCCATCATGCTTCAGCTGCGCAAGAGGCTTTGTTAATGGGTCAGCAACATTGTCAAGTGTAGGTACTCTGCATATTTTCACATCTCCCCGATCGATTATCTCTCGAATGAGATGATAACGCCTAAGTATGTGTTTGGATCGTTGGTGAGATCTAGGCTCCTTAGCTTGTGTGATAGCACCATTGTTATCACAATAGAGATCAATGGGATCCACAATGCTATGGACTATGAGAAGTTCACTAATGAACTTCTTGATCCAAACAGCTTCCATTGCTGCAGTTGAGGCAGCAATATACTCAGCCTCGGTTGTAGAATCAGCAACTGTATCTTGCTTTGAACTTTTCCAGCTCACAGCGCCACCATTTAAACAAAACACATAACCAGATTGCGATCTAAAGTCATCCTTATTTGTCTGGAAGCTAGCATCGGTGTATCCAATTACAGCAAGCTCTTCCTGACCTCCATATATCAAGAATGAATCCTTAGTCCTTCTCAAGTACTTAAGGATATTCTTGACAGCTACCCAATGAGCATCACCGGGATTAGACTGGTACCTACTCGTTGCACTTAAAGAATACGAGACATCTGGTCGAGTACATAGCATGGCATACATGATAGATCTTGCAGATGCATATGGAATCTTATCCATGCGATCCCTTTCTTCCTTACTTGAAGGGGATTGTGTTTTTGACAGACACATGCCATGTTGCATAGGTATGAATCCTTTCTTGGAATCATGCATATTAAAGCGTCTCAACACTTTTTCTATGTATGTACTCTGACTTAGGCCAAGCAGTTTTTGTGACCTATCTCTATAGATCCTGATTCCTAATATATAGGCTGCTTCACCTAGGTCCTTCATTGAAAAGCATTTCCCTAACCAAGTCTTCACTTGTTGCAAGGTAGGGACATCGTTTCCAATGAGTAATATGTCATCTACATATAATACCAGGAATACGATCATGTTCCCACTAACCTTCTTGTAGACACAAGGCTCATCTTCATTCTTGATGAATCCATATTGTTTTACTGTTTCATCAAAACGAAGATTCCAGCTTCTGGAAGCTTGCTTCAATCCATAAATTGATCGTTGTAACTTACATATCTTTTGGGCTTCCTCTGGTATGTCAAATCCTTCAGGTTGTGTCATGTACACATCCTCAAGAAGATTCCCATTAAGGAAAGCAATTTTGACATCCATCTGCCATATTTCATAATCATGATATGCAGCGATAGCAAGTAAAATCCGAACAGATTTAAGCATTGCAACAGGTGAAAAGGTTTCATCATAGTCCACCCCATGAATTTGTTTATAGCCTTTTGCAACCAGTCTTGCCTTATAGGTATGTACCTTACCATCCATGTCAGTCTTCTTTTTGAAGACCCACTTGCATCCTATAGGGTTAACTCCTATAGGAGGCTCTACCAAGGTCCAAACCTGGATTGTGTACATGGAATCCATTTTAGATTTCATAGCTTCTAGCCACTTCTTGGACTCAGGACCAGTTATGGCCTCTTGGTAGGTCACAGGCTCATCTTGATCCATGAGTAATACATCACCCTGATCACTTATGAGATATCCATATCTCTCAGGTTGTTGACGTATCCTGCTTGACCTACGCTGGTCTTGTTCTACTTGAGCAGGTTGCTCTTCCACAACTACTTGTGTTTCCTGCTCTAATTCCTCCATAGGTGTATCAATGCTTTGTGGTTCTTGAATTTATTCAAGCTCTATTTTCCTCCCACTGATTCTTTTGGAAATAAAATCCTTTTCCAGAAAAACTCCAGTTCGAGCGACAAACACTTTTCCCTCAGAAGGATTGTAGAAGTAATACCCTCTTGTTTCTTTAGGATACCCCACAAATAAGCATTTGTCAGATTTGGGCTCAAGCTTAGTTGAAATTTGTCGTTTCACATAAACTTCACAACCACAAATCTTCATGTAAGACATATGTGGTTTCTTACCACTCCATATCTCATATGGTGTCTTCTCAACCTTTTTGGATGGAACCCGGTTAAGTGTGTAAGCTGCAGTCAATAGTGCATGTCCCCAAAAGGAGTTCGGAAGATCGGTGTGACTCATCATGGATCGGACCATGTCTAACAAGGTTCGATTTCTTCTCTCAGATACACCATTCCATTGTGGTGTTCCGGGAGGAGTAAGTTGGGATAAAATCCCACATTCCTTTAGATGGTCATCAAACTCTAGGCTTAAATATTCACCGCCTCGATCTGATCGAAGAACTTTAATATTCTTACCTAGTTGGTTTTGTACTTCATTCTTGAATTCCTTGAATTTTTCAAAGGTTTCAGATTTGTGTTTCATTAAATACACATAACTATATCTACTAAAATCATCAGTAAATGTGATGAAGTATTGAAAACCTCCTCTGGCTGGTATGTTCAGTGGTCCACATACATCATTATGTATGAGGGCCAAAAGATCATTAGCCCTTTCACCTTTTCCTGTGAATGGGGACTTTGTCATCTTTCCAATTAAACAAGATCTGCATGTCTCATATGATTCATAATCAAAAGAGTCCAAGAGTCCATCTTTATGGAGTTTGGAAATGCGTTTCTCATTTATGTGGCCTAAGCGACAGTGCCAAAGGTAGCTTGGATTTAACTCATTAGGTTTAATCCGTTTAGTATTAATGTTATAAATTGGCATTTCAAGATCAAGGACATATAGTCCATTGTTCATTTGCGCAGAAGCATAGAATATATCATTCAAATAAATAGAGCAACAATTGTTCTTTATTATAAATGAAAAACCAAACTTGTCCAAACAAGAAACAGAAATAATATTCCTACTAATTGCAGGTACATAATAACAGTTCTCTAACTGAATTATTAAACCACTAGGTAAAGTCAAAACATAAGTTCCTACGGCTAAAGCAGCAACCTTTGCTCCATTTCCAACTCGTAGGTCAACTTCACCTTTTGCCAAATCTCTACTCCTTTTTTGGCCCCTGCACATTAGTACAAATGTGAGAACCGCATCCAGTATCTAATACCCATGATGCAGAAGTAGATAAATTAATTTCAATAACAAAAATACCTGAATTTGAAGTCCCTACTCCATTGTTCTTATCTTCCAAGTACTTTGGGCAGTTTCTCTTCCAATGTCCGGTCTTACCGTAATGGAAGCAAGTGCCCTCCTTTGCTATGCCTCCGCTAGGCTTCAAAGCAGGAACAATAGGTTTAGGCTTGGAAAATTCCTTGCCTTTCCCTTTACCAACCTGCTTGGTAGGCCTCTTATTCAGCTTCTTTCCATTACTGACCATCAGACTGGACTTCCCTTTTGTCTTCATATTCTGCTCAGCAGTTTTCAACATGCTTAGCAATTCTGGAAGACTCTTATCCATGTCATTCATGTTGAAATTCATGACAAACTGATTAAAGCTATTTGGCAACGATTGCAAGATAAAATTAGTTGCAAGTTCCTTTCCAAGCGGAAACCCTAGCCTTTCAAGGTTCTCCACATACCCAATCATTTTGAGTACATGGGGACCTACAGGGTTTCCCTCAGATAACTTGCTGTTAAAAAGGGCCTTTGAAACCTGAAACCTCTCATTTCTTGCGTGCTCTTGATAGAGCATTTTCAGATGTCCGATCATATCGAACGCTGACATGTTCTCGTGTTGCTTTTCCAACTCCGAGTTCATAGTAGCTAGCATGAGACAAGCGGCTTCGTTAGCATTATAAAGATGCTTCTTATAAGCATCTCTTTCTGCCTTAGGTGTCGAACTAGGCGGTTCCTCTTCAGGAACAGGTGTCTCCAAGACATACAACTTCTTATCGTGCTTGAGGACAATCCTCAGATTTCGGTGCCAATCCAGGAAATTTGTCCCAGACAATTTTTCCTTATCTAGGACTGATCGCAAAATATGGTTGTTTGTTGTCATGGTAATCTACAAAAAAAATGAAAATATAAGTATCATTAAAACAACACATTTAATTAGGCCTTTAATCAAATATGCTCCCACTATTTTACTTAAACCAAATGACCCTCATCATTTGATTCGGAAAATCCCGTTGGAAGACTTTCTAATGGGTGGAGATCCACATTTCACTTTGTTCTAAGTCAGTGTTAGGCTGATTACACAAAACTAGGTTATTTAGGTAGGAACTCCTTCCAATTGTATCTCATACAACTCTCGAATATTTTCAGTTGGGTGAATAACTCCTTATTCTAATTCATCATATAAATCATTCCCAACTCTTGCTTCTAAACATGTATAATCTTAATATAATGTGTTTAGTTAAGTTTGACCCATTGTTTTAGCAGTTGGATATTACAATTATCCCATCGCACCTTACTAATATAGAACATGCACCTCGCGTAGGCGAAACCTACATTTTTTGATACTAGTCTTGATGAGTGCTAAAACTTGGAAAGCATGAACTTAATATTTAACTTGAGGGATTTTGTTATTAGTTTAATCTCACCGGCTTAACATGCAATTTGTATCTCTCATGCATCAACATACAAACACATGCATCAATATACATAAAAGGATACAGTTATGGCCCCTAGCGCAATTGTTCTCCCAAGCCAATGAGAGAACCTAAGCTAACCTAATAACGATCTAAACTTCTCCAAGCAAGATCTCCAAGGTTATCCTCCTTTGATATTGTATTCTTCTCTTTCTTCATAACATTACATTACATAAAAGAAACTCGTTTTACATACGAGGGAGTGAGATGAGAAAATAAGTTACATCAAGAATTTTAGAGAGAGGCACGACACGCAGGCCGTATTTTACAATCCCAAAACAAAATAAAGGAAAAAACTAAGGCCATAACTGATCACCACAAGACAATAATAATAAACACACTTTTATTATTAGTTTAAATTTTGTTAATTAAATAAAGGAACAATTCATTTGAAATCGGCGTCATTTTCGCACAACTCTTGTGCATTCACAACCCTAATCGCATAACTCTGTAACAACACAACCCTTGTTCCGTCATGAACCCTAATGCAACAGTTTCATGCTGTCAAACACATCTCGATTGATAATTCAGTATGATTAATCACATGCCATTGCTTCACCATACTAATGTCGGATTCCGAAGCATATGAACAGTGATCGGTCAAAGGAATAACAATCATCAAGTGTTTGAATGAACGAAACAAAAACAGTATATCCCATATACCATCGTTGCATCAGATTTATTTATATCATATATAAAAGTGATTGATCTTATTTGTGTAACCTATGGACGATCGATGTATCGCTGCTTCACCATACTAATGTCGGATTCCGAAGCATAGTCAACATCAATCATCCAAATCGTACACAATAGATGCCAAATTTAATTACTCGTTTATTATTCAATTCATTCTGGTTTTAATCGAATCAAAACAGAAAATATAGAACATAAACAACTATCAGATCCATGGTTTCGTAAGTGGCTCTGATACCACTGAAGGAAATTGCGATCAAAAGTGCAGCGGAATTTAAAATTTTCCTTTAGCGACCTTACGAATGAGCATGGTCAGTGATAGAAACATTTACCTCTTGTGGCGATTCAGACCTTTGATGTTGTGATCACGAGCGTTGATGAATAACAATGCCTCTACTCAGTCCACACGAACAGATTGCTTCCGGTCACAGTGCTAGCTGATCACGAACGGAAACTTTGAGTGAGAGAGAGAATCAAAAACGAAATTGCATCAAGTGAAATTGCTTCATCACAAGGGATCTATTTATAGAATCACTCGTGTGGGCTACAAGCTAAAAGCCCAATTAAGGCTATAATCTAAAAGCCCAATTAAGCTTATGGACATCATACCTTATGACGTACCATATATCACTTATGCACGTGGTACCTTACCACTTTCCTTATTACACTTAAGTGCACTGTACCTTACGGTGTTCCTTATTTATTCTATCTCTCATCAACCTGTCCTTATGTGTGTGACCCTGTAGGTTTTCGCGACGTTGGCAATTATATTAAATCACACATTTAAATATAATAAACAGTGAGTGGTATCTAGCAACACATCACTGTTACCCAAGTCACGAAAATGTCATGTGATCTGACCAAACCTTTTCCGTGATAATATTTGTGTTCTACAATTACCCTTTTGCCCTCATGTCTATATTGAACACAAGGCATACACTGTGTCACCCTTGTCCAGTTCAATATTGGGCCCTTAGACATTTATCTTGTTATGCAGGATGAGCAAATTCCATCTAGGTCACTCATGTCCCTTAGCATGCTTTGTGGAGTACCCATCAACCGTCTTTACAGTCATCCAGTTACGGATGACGTCTGGTCAGCAATAAAGTACTTGACTCTACATCTAGGGTCCATAGTGGTTTCAGGTCGAAGGGTGGTATACACCATTATCATCATGAGAATAACTTATGACACTTTGCATAACATTCTATGTAGTATTCTCATAGCAAGTCAATCCAGTATAAATATTACTCCTAATATTCATACCTATGTCAAGACTTGATCACTCCTTATCTATGATCCATGAGATGTGATCATGAATCTATCTTCATAATAATCTTAATGCTTTAATGCTTTCCCATTTCACATTAAAGCTTGACTACGGATACTTTAAGAATAGTGTCTTATGTTTAATGGGATCTCATGATTAAGTCACACTTAACATTTCATTAAACAAATAAACCATTCTAGGGACTTTATTATTTTGGAAAGCAAACATAATAAAGAAATGCCTTTTATTATTAATAAATAATTCGATGCAAGTACCAAAAGTATTGGCCTCTAGGGATTACACCAACATGGCAATGTTGCAAGGTATCTTAACATTCTTTTTTAGGGACTAAGATCATTTATAGGGAAACTTAGATAGCGTCATCGAGAGTCTATGATCTTGTATTTGCTTGTTTTTGCTAAGATACCTTACATGCATAATATGGCCATTTTGTATAAGGCAACCAAGTGGAATAACCCTAGGAATGCTTGTGTGCAAGTGTATCATTTTCATGTTCGTTTTTGTCTTGAATTAGGGTTTTCTAAGTATCGGTTTTAGTCTTTTCGTACAAACCCTAATTACTAGCATTGTATATAAAAGCGATAAATTGCGAAATTTAAAGTTACTACGCTATTACAACATTTGTGGGGAGGGGGGTATACAATTTGTAAATGGAGATTGCAAGAATTTAAACCTAATTAGTCTATTATAACCATATTGAATTGGTATAAATATACAAGGAAATAAATAAATTCAAAGTAATAAAATGAATGAATTGTACAAAAATGCAAAAAATGTAAAGAGAATGTATCTTTGTTTGATTTTCATGAAAAAGGGATTTTGTCTTGACCTAATTAAATAAAGAAAATAATTAATTGAATTTTAATTTTATTAAGAAAATATTTTAAGTGAAACCCTAATTCTATAAATTAATCAAAAGAAAATAAGTTTAAGAAAAGTATTTTTAGTATTTTTATCTTTAAAAATATTTATAGTATTATAAAATATTTTTAGTCTCTTTTATATCAAAAATAATTTATTTAAATTAATATGAAAGACAATAACTAATAACCTAATTTTATTTGTTTACAAGATAATAAGTAAAAAATAAATAAAGTATAATTAATAAAAATATTTTTTGTGAGAAAAATAAGATAAACTAATTCAAAATATAAATATATCATTTTTTGTATTTTATGATTTTTTTCAGTATTTTAGAAAATATATTTAAGAAAATAAAATAAAATAATTAAAAATAAATAAACTTGGGCCAGGGGTGCCATTAGCCAGCAGGGAGGTCAGTGACCAAAAAGGGATTGAAGTTGATACTGATAAAGTTAAGGCAATTCAATAAATGCCATCGCCAAGAACTGAAAAGCAAATTAGAGGCTTCCTTAGGCGTTTGAATTACATTTCCAGATTTATCTCCCATATAACTACAACGTGTGAACCGACCTTTAAGTTGTTAAAGAAAGATCAAGTTTGTGTGTAGATAGATGATTGCCAAAGGGCATTTGAAAGTATTAAAGAGTATCTGCTTGAACCTCCTATCTTGCTCCCGCCTGTTGAAGGAAGACCATCGATTATATATCTGACAATATTAGATAATTCTATGGGCTGTATTTTGGGACAACAAGATGAAACAGGGAGAAAAGAATATGCCATTTATGATCTCAACAAGAAGTTTATTGATTGTGAGTCGCGGTATTCTATACTGGAAAAAATGTGTTGTGCTTTGGCTTGGGCAGAAAAAAGGTTGCGGTAATATATGTTGAATCATACTACTTGGTTGATTTCTAAAATGGATCCGATTAAGTATATTTTTTAAAAGCCTGCTCTTACTGGAAGAATTTCCTGTTGGCAGATGTTGTTGTCTGAATATGATATTGAATACCGTACTCAGAAGTCTATAAAAAGCAGTGTGTTGGAAGATTATCTTGCTCACAAACTGGTTGATGATTATCAGTATGTTAAATATGATTTCCCTGATGAGGATGTGATGTTTTTGAAGATAAAAGATTGTGATGGACCTTTTCCTGGGGAAGGTCCTGATCCTGAATCTCAGCGGGGTATGGTTTTTGATGGAGCTATGAATGCTTATGGGAAAGGAATTGGTGTTGTGATTATCACTCCCCATGGATCACATATCCCATTTACTGTAAGGTTGGCATTTGATTGCACCAATAACATGGTAGAGTATGAATCTTGTATCATGGGTCTCGAGGAGTTTATTGATCTCATAATCAAAATTCTAGATGTGTATGGCGATTCAACTTTGGTAATAAATCAGATTAAAAGAGAATAGGATACTTGTCACCCTAGCTTGATTCCTACAAAGACTATGCTAGAAGATTATTACCTTTCTTTAATAAAGTTAAATTCCATTAAATTCCCAGAGATGAAAATCAGATGACGGATGCTTTAGTGACTTTGGCTTCTATGTATCAAGTAAATACTTGGAATGATGTGCCTCATATAATAGTGCGACGCTTGGATAGACCAGCTCATGTGTTTGCAACAGAGGAAACGTCAGACGAAAAACCTTGGTATTATGACATCAAGCATTTTCTCCAGACTCAGAAATACCCGGCCGGTGTGTCGAATAAAGATAGAAAGACATTGAGAAGGTTGGAGTACCCATCAACCGTCTTTATAGTCATCCAGTTACGGATGAAGTTTGGTCAGCAATAAAGTACTTGACTCTACATCTAGGGTCCATAGTGGTTTCAGGTCGAAGGGTGGTATACACCATTATCATCATGAGAATAACTTATGACACTTTGCATAACATTCTATGTAGTATTCTCATAGCGGGTCAATCCAGTATAAATATTACTCCTAATATTCATACATATGTCAAGACTTGATAACTCCTTATCTATGATCCATGAGATGTGATCATCAATCTATCTTCATAATAATCTTAATGCTTTAATGCTATCCCACTTCACATTAAAGCTTGACTACAGATACTTTAATAATAGTGTATTATGTTTAATGGGATCTCATGATTAAGTCACACTTAACATTTCCTTAAACAAATAAACCATTCTAGGGACTTTATTATTTTGGAAAGCAAACATAATAAAGAAATGCCTTTTATTATTAATAAATAATTCGATACAAGTACCAAAAGTATTGGCCTCTAGGGCTTACACCAACAATCTCCCACTAGCACTAGAGCCAATCAGGCATACCCCTAATACCCATAGATCTAGTATGCCCATCATGCTTCAGCTGCGCAAGAGGCTTTGTTAATGGGTCAGCAACATTGTCAAGTGTAGGTACTCTGCATATTTTCACATCTCCCCGATCGATTATCTCTCGAATGAGATGATAACGCCTAAGTATGTGTTTGGATCGTTGGTGAGATCTAGGCTCCTTAGCTTGTGCGATAGCACCATTGTTATCACAATAGAGATCAATGGGATCCACAATGCTATGGACTATGACAAGTTCACTAATGAACTTCTTGATCCAAACAACTTCCTTTGCTGCAGTTGAGGCAGCAATATACTCAGCCTCGGTTGTAGAATCAGCAACTGTATCTTGCTTTGAACTTTTCCAGCTCACAGCGCCACCATTTAAACAAAACACATAACCAGATTGCGATCTAAAGTCATCCTTATTTGTCTGGAAGCTAGCATCGGTGTATCCAATTACAGCAAGCTCTTCCTGACCTCCATATATCAAGAATGAATCCTTAGTCCTTCTCAAGTACTTAAGGATATTCTTGACAGCTACCCAATGAGCATCACCGGGATTAGACTGGTACCTACTCATTGCACTTAAAGAATACGAGTCATCTGGTCGAGTACATAGCATGGCATACATGATAGATCTTGCAGATGCATATGGAATCTTATCCATGCGATCCCTTTCTTCCTTACTTGAAGGGGATTGTGTTTTTGACAGACACATGCCATGTTGCATAGGTATGAATCCTTTCTTGGAATCATGCATATTAAAGCGTCTCAACACTTTTTCTATGTATGTACTCTGACTTAGGCCAAGCAGTTTTTGTGACCTATCTCTATAGATCCCGATTCCTAATATATAGGCTGCTTCACCTAGGTCCTTCATTTAAAAGCATTTCCCTAACCAAGTCTTCACTTGTTGCAAGGTAGGGACATCGTTTCCAATGAGTAATATGTCATCTACATATAATACCAGGAATACGATCATGTTCCCACTAACCTTCTTGTAGACACAAGGCTCATCTTCATTCTTGATGAATCCATATTGTTTTACTGTTTCATCAAAACGAAGATTCCAGCTTCTGGAAGCTTGCTTCAATCCATAAATTGATCGTTGTAACTTACATATCTTTTGGGCTTCCTCTGGTATGTCAAATCCTTCAGGTTGTGTCATGTACACATCCTCAAGAAGATTCCCATTAAGGAAAGCAATTTTGACATCCATCTGCCATATTTCATAATCATGATATGCAGCGATAGCAAGTAAAATCCGAACAGATTTAAGCATTGCAACAGGTGAAAAGGTTTCATCATAGTCCACCCCATGAATTTGTTTATATCCTTTTGCAACCAGTCTTGCCTTATAGGTATGTACCTTACCATCCATGTCAGTCTTCTTTTTGAAGACCCACTTGCATCCTATAGGGTTAACTCCTATAGGAGGCTCTACCAAGGTCCAAACCTGGATTGTGTACATGGAATCCATTTTAGATTTCATGGCTTCTAGCCACTTCTCGGACTCAGGACCAGTTATGGCCTCTTGGTAGGTCACAGGCTCATCTTGATCCATGAGTAATACATCACCCTGATCACTTATGAGATATCCATATCTCTCAGGTTGTTGACGTATCCTGCTTGACCTACGCTGGTCTTGTTCTACTTGAGCAGGTTGCTCTTCCACAACTACTTGTGTTTCCTGCTATAATTCCTCCATAGGTGTATCAATGCTTTGTGGTTCTTGAATTTCTTCAAGCTCTATTTTCCTCCCACTGATTCTTTTGGAAATAAAATCCTTTTCCAGAAAAACTCCAGTTCGAGCGACAAACACTTTTCCCTCAGAAGGATTGTAGAAGTAATACCCTCTTATTTCTTTAGGATACCCCACAAATAAGCATTTGTCAGATTTGGGCTCAAGCTTAGTTGAAATTTGTCGTTTCACATAAACTTCACAACCCCAAATCTTCATGTAAGACATATGTGGTTTCTTACCACTCCATATCTCATATGGTGTCTTCTCAACCTTTTTGGATGGAACCCGGTTAAGTGTGTAAGCTGCAGTCAATAGTGCATGTCCCCAAAAGGAGTTCGGAAGATCGGCGTGACTCATCATGGATCGGACCATGTCTAACAAGGTTCGATTTCTTCTCTCAGATACACCATTCCATTGTGGTGTTCCGGGAGGAGTAAGTTGGGATAAAATCCCACATTCCTTTAGATGGTCATCAAACTCTAGGCTTAAATATTCACCGCCTCGATCTGATCGAAGAACTTTAATATTCTTACCTAGTTGGTTTTGTACTTCATTCTTGAATTCCTTGAATTTTTCAAAGGTTTCAGATTTGTGTTTCATTAAATACACATAACTATATCTACTAAAATCATCAGTAAATGTGATGAAGTATTGAAAACCTCCTCTGGCTGGTATGTTCAGTGGTCCACATACATCAGTATGTATGAGGGCCAAAAGATCATTAGCCCTTTCACCTTTTCCTGTGAATGGGGACTTTGTCATCTTTCCAATTAAACAAGATCTGCATGTCTCATATGATTCATAATCAAAAGAGTCCAAGAGTCCATCTTTATGGAGTTTGGAAATGCGTTTCTCATTTATGTGGCCTAAGCGACAGTGCCAAAGGTAGCTTGGATTTAACTCATTAGGTTTAATCCGTTTAGTATTAATGTTATAAATTGGCATTTCAAGATCAAGGACATATAGTCCATTGTTCATTTGCGCAGAAGCATAGAATATATCATTCAAATAAATAGAGCAACAATTGTTCTTTATTATAAATGAAAAACCAAACTTGTCCAAACAAGAAACAGAAATAATATTCCTACTAATTGCAGGTACATAATAACAGTTCTCTAACTGAATTATTAAACCACTAGGTAAAGTCAAAACATAAGTTCCTACGGCTAAAGCAGCAACCTTTGCTCCATTTCCAACTCGTAGGTCAACTTCACCTTTTGCCAAATCTCTACTCCTTTTTTGGCCCCTGCACATTAGTACAAATGTGAGAACCGCATCCAGTATCTAATACCCATGATGCAGAAGTAGATAAATTAATTTCAATAACAAAAATACCTGAATTTGAAGTCCCTACTCCATTGTTCTTATCTTCCAAGTACTTTGGGCAGTTTCTCTTCCAATGTCCGGTCTTACCGTAATGGAAGCAAGTGCCCTCCTTTGCTATGCCTCCACTAGTCTTCAAAGCAGGAACAGTAGGTTTAGGCTTGGAAAATTCCTTGCCTTTCACTTTACCAACCTGCTTGGTAGGCCTCTTATTCAGCTTCTTTCCATTACTGACCATCAGACTGGACTTCCCTTTTGTCTTCATATTCTGCTCAGCAATTTTCAACATGCTTAGCAATTCTGGAAGACTCTTATACATGTCATTCATGTTGAAATTCATGACAAACTGATTAAAGCTATCTGGAAACGATTGCAAGATAAAATTAGTTGCAAGTTCCTTTCCAAGCGGAAACCCTAACCTTTCAAGGTTCTCCACATACCCAATCATTTTGAGTACATGGGGACCTACAGGGTTTCCCTCAGATAACTTGCTGTTAAAAAGGGCCTTTGAAACCTGAAACCTCTCATTTCTTGCCTGCTCTTGATAGAGCATTTTCAGATGTCCGATCATATCGAACGCTGACATGTTCTCGTGTTGCTTTTCCAACTCCGAGTTCATAGTAGCTAGCATAAGACAAGCGGCTTCGTTAGCATTATAAAGATGCTTCTTATAAGCATCTCTTTCTGCCTTAGGTGTCGAACTAGGCGGTTCTTCTTCAGGAACAGGTGTCTCCAAGACATACAACTTCTTATCGTGCTTGAGGACAATCCTCAGATTTCGGTGCCAATCCAGGAAATTTGTCCCAGACAATTTTTCCTTATCTAGGACTGATCGCAAAATATGGTTGTTTGTTGTCATGGTAATCTACAAAAAAAAATGAAAATATAAGTATCATTAAAACAACACATTTAATTAGGCCTTTAATCAAATATGCTCCCACTATTTTACTTAAACCAAATGACCCTCATCATTTGATTCGGAAAATCCCGTTGGAAGACTTTCTAATGGGTCGAGATCCACATTTCACTTTGTTCTAAGTCAGTGTTAGGCTGATTACACAAAACTAGGTTATTTAGGTAGGAACTCTTTCCAATTGTATCTCATACAACTCTCGAATATTTTCAGTTGGGTGAATAACTCCTTATTCTAATTCATCATATAAATCATTCCCAACTCTTGCTTCTAAACATGTATAATCTTAATATAATGTGTTTAGTTAAGTTTGACCCATTGTTTTAGCAGTTGGATATTACAATTATCCCATCGCACCTTACTAATATAGAACATGCACCTCGCGTAGGCGAAACCTACATTGTTCGATACTAGTCTTGATGAGTGCTAAAACTTGGAAAGCATGAACTTAATATTTAACTTGAGGGATTTTGTTATTAGTTTGATCTCACCGGCTTAACATGCAATTTGTATCTCTCATGCATCAACATACAAACACATGCATCAATATACATAAAAGGATACAGTTATGGCCCCTAGCGCAATTGTTCTCCCAAGCCAATGAGAGAACCTAAGCTAACCTAATAAAGATCTAAACTTCTCCAAGCAAGATCTCCAAGGTTATCCTCCTTTGATATTGTATTCTTCTCTTTCTTCATAACATTACATTACATAAAAGAAACTCGTTTTACATACGAGGGAGTGAGATGAGAAAATAAGTTACATCAAGAATTTTAGAGAGAGGCACGACACGCAGGCCATATTTTACAATCCCAAAACAAAATAAAGGAAAAAACTAAGGCCATAACTGATCACCACAAGACAATAATAATAAACACACTTTTATTATTAGTTTAAATTTTGTTAATTAAATAAAGGAACAATTCATTTGAAATCGGCGTCATTTTCGCACAACTCTTGTGCATTCACAACCCTAATCGCATAACTCTGTAACAACACAACCCTTGTTCCGTCATGAACCCTAATGCAACAGTTTCATGCTGTCAAACACATCTCGATTGATAATTCAGTATGATTAATCACATGCCATTGCTTCACCATACTAATGTCAGATTCCGAAGCATATGAACAGTGATCGGTCAAAGGAATAACAATCATCAAGTGTTTGAATGAACGAAACAAAAACAGTATATCCCATATACCATCGTTGCATCAGATTTATTTATATCATATATAAAAGTGATTGATCTTATTTGTGTAACCTATGGACGATCGATGTATCGCTGCTTCACCATACTAATGTCGGATTCCGAAGCATAGTCAACATCAATCATCCAAATCGTACACAATAGATGCCAAATTTAATTACTCGTTTATTATTCAATTCATTCTGGTTTTAATCGAATCAAAACAGAAAATATAGAACATAAACAACTATCAGATCCATGGTTTCGTAAGTGGCTCTGATACCACTGAAGGAAATTGCGATCAAAAGTGCAGCGGAATTTAAAATTTTCCTTTAGCGACCTTACGAATGAGCATGGTCAGTGATAGAAACATTTACCTCTTGTGGCGATTCAGACCTTTGATGTTGTGATCACGAGCGTTGATGAATAACAATGCCTCTACTCAGTCCACACGAACAGATTGCTTCCGGTCACAGTGCTAGCTGATCACGAACGGAAACTTTGAGTGAGAGAGAGAATCAAAAACGAAATTGCATCAAGTGAAATTGCTTCATCACAAGGGATCTATTTATAGAATCACTCGTGTGGGCTACAAGCTAAAAGCCCAATTAAGGCTATAATCTAAAAGCCCAATTAAGCTTATGGACATCATACCTTATGACGTACCATATATCACTTATGCACGTGGTACCTTACCACTTTCCTTATTACACTTAAGTGCACTGTACCTTACGGTGTTCCTTATTTATTCTATCTCTCATCAACCTGTCCTTATGTGTGTGACCCTGTAGGTTTTCGCGACGTTGGCAATTATATTAAATCACACATTTAAATATAATAAACAGTGAGTGGTATCTAGCAACACATCACTGTTACCCAAGTCACGAAAATGTCATGTGATCTGACCAAACCTTTTCCGTGATAATATTTGTGTTCTACAATTACCCTTTTGCCCTCATGTCTATATTGAACACAAGGCATACACTGTGTCACCCTTGTCCAGTTCAATATTGGGCCCTTAGACATTTATCTTGTTATGCAGGATGAGCAAATTCCATCTAGGTCACTCATGTCCCTTAGCATGCTTTGTGGAGTACCCATCAACCGTCTTTACAGTCATCCAGTTACGGATGACGTTTGGTCAGCAATAAATTACTTGACTCTACATCTAGGGTCCATAGTGGTTTCAGGTCGAAGGGTGGTATACACCATTATCATCATGAGAATAACTTATGACACTTTGCATAACATTCTATGTAGTATTCTCATAGCAAGTCAATCCAGTATAAATATTACTCCTAATATTCATACCTATGTCAAGACTTGATAACTCCTTATCTATGATCCATGAGATGTGATCATCAATCTATCTTCATAATAATCTTAATGCTTTAATGCTATCCCATTTCACATTAAAGCTTGACTACGGATACTTTAAGAATAGTGTCTTATGTTTAATAGGATCTCATGATTAAGTCACACTTAACATTTCATTAAACAAATAAACCATTCTAGGGACTTTATTATTTTGGAAAGCAAACATAATAAAGAAATGCCTTTTATTATTAATAAATAATTCGATACAAGTACCAAAAGTATTGGCCTCTAGGGATTACACCAACATGGCAATGTTGCAAGGTATCTTAACATTCTTTTTTAGGGACTAAGATCATTTATAGGGAAACTTAGATAGCGTCATCGAGGGTCTATGATCTTGTATTTGCTTGTTTTTGCTAAGATACCTTACATGCATAATATGGCCATTTTGTATAAGGCAACCAAGTGGAATAACCCTAGGAATGCTTGTGTGCAAGTGTATCATTTTCATGTTCGTTTTTGTCTTGAATTAGGGTTTTCTAAGTATCGGTTTTAGTCTTTTCGTACAAACCCTAATTACTAGCATTGTATATAAAAGCGATAAATTGCGAAATTTAAAGTTACTACGCTATTACAACATTTGTGGGGAGGGGGGTATACAATTTGTAAATGGAGATTGCAAGAATTTAAACCTAATTAGTCTATTATAACCATATTGAATTGGTATAAATATACAAGGAAATAAATAAATTCAAAGTAATAAAATGAATGAATTGTACAAAAATGCAAAAAATGTAAAGAGAATGTATCTTCGTTTGATTTTCATGAAAAAGGGATTTTGTCTTGACCTAATTAAATAAAGAAAATAATTAATTGAATTTTAATTTTATTAAGAAAAGATTTTAAGTGAAACCCTAATTCTATAAATTAATCAAAAGAAAATAAGTTTAAGAAAAGTATTTTTAGTATTTTTATCTTTAAAAATATTTATAGTATTATAAAATATTTTTAGTCTCTTTTATATCAAAAATAATGTATTTAAATTAATATGAAAGACAATAACTAATAACCTAATTTTATTTGTTTACAAGATAATAAGTAAATAATAAATAAAGTATAATTAATAAAAATATTTTTTGTGAGAAAAATAAGATAAACTAATTCAAAATATAAATATATCATTTTTTGTATTTTATGATTTTTTTCAGTATTTTAGAAAATATATTTAAGAAAATAAAATAAAATAATTAAAAATAAATAAACTTGGGCCAGGGGTGCCATTAGCCAGCAGGGAGGTCAGTGACCAAAAAGGGATTGAAGTTGATACTGATAAAGTTAAGGCAATTCAATAAATGCCATCGCCAAGAACTGAAAAGCAAATTAGAGGCTTCCTTAGGCGTTTGAATTACATTTCCAGATTTATCTCCCATATAACTACAACGTGTGAACCGACCTTTAAGTTGTTAAAGAAAGATCAAGTTTGTGTGTAGAGAGATGATTGCCAAAAGGCATTTGAAAGTATTAAAGATTATCTGCTTGAACCTCCTATCTTGCTCCCGCCTGTTGAAGGAAGACCATCGATTATATATCTGACAATATTAGATAATTCTATGGGCTGTATTTTGGGACAACAAGATGAAACAGGGAGAAAAGAATATGCCATTTATGATCTCAACAAGAAGTTTATTGATTGTGAGTCGCGGTATTCTATACTGGAAAAAATGTGTTGTGCTTTGGCTTGGGCAGAAAAAAGGTTGCGGTAATATATGTTGAATCATACTACTTGGTTGATTTCTAAAATGGATCCGATTAAGTATATTTTTGAAAAGCCTGCTCTTACTGAAAGAATTTCCTGTTGGCAGATGTTGTTGTCTGAATTTGATATTGAATACCGTACTCAAAAATCTATAAAAAGCAGTGTGTTGGAAGATTATCTTGCTCACAAACTGGTTGATGATTATCAGTATGTTAAATATGATTTCCCTGATGAGGATGTGATGTTTTTGAAGATAAAAGATTGTGATGGACCTTTTCCTGGGGAAGGTCCTGATCCTGAATCTCAGCGGGGTATGGTTTTTGATGGAGCTATGAATGCTTATGGGAAAGGAATTGGTGTTGTGATTATCACTCCCCATGGATCACATATCCCATTTACTGTAAGGTTGGCATTTGATTGCACCAATAACATGGTAGAGTATGAATCTTGTATCATGGGTCTCGAGGAGGTTATTGATCTCATAATCAAAATTCTAGATGTGTATGGCGATTCAACTTTGGTAATAAATCAGATTAAAAGAGAATAGGATACTTGTCACCCTAGCTTGATTCCCTACAAAGACTATGCTAGAAGATTATTACCTTTCTTTAATAAAGTTAAATTCCATTAAATTCCCAGAGATGAAAATCAGATGACGGATGCTTTAGTGACTTTGGCTTCTATGTATCAAGTAAATACTTGGAATGATGTGCCTCATATAATAGTTCGACGCTTGGATAGACCAGCTCATGTGTTTGCAACAGAGGAAACGTCAGACGAAAAACCTTGGTATTATGATATCAAGCATTTTCTCCAGACTCAGAAATACCCGGCCGGTGTGTCGAATAAAGATAGAAAGACATTGAGAAGGTTGGAAGGAAGCTTTTTCCTCAATGAAGATGTGTTATACAAAAGAAATTATGACATGGTCTTGCTTAAATGAGTGGATAGACACGAAGCATACATATTGATGCATGAAACCCATGAAGGTTCCTTTGGCAATCATGCTAATTGGCATTCGATGGCAAAGAAGATGCTTAGGGCAAGTTACTATTGGCTGACAATGGAATCTGACTGTTACAAATTTGCAAAAAAGTTCCATAAGTGCCAGATTTAAGATGACAAAATTTATGTGCCTCCGACGCTTCTCAATATTATTTCTTCCCTGTGGCCTTTCTTCATGTGGGGTGTTGACATGATTGGAATGATTGAACCTAAGGCGTCAAATGGACATCATTTTATCTTGGTGCCAATTGACTACTTCACCAAATGGGTGGAAGCAGCTTCATATGCTAATGTTACTAAGTAGGTGGTAGTACGCTTTATCAAGAACACTCTTATATGTCGGTATGGTGTGCCAAGCAGGATTATCATCGACAATGACTCGAATCTGAATAGCAAGATGATGACATAACTTTGTGAAGAATTCAAGATTGTCCATCACAGTTCATCTCCTTACAGGCCAAAGATGAATGGGGATGTTGAAGCTGCCAATAAAAACATTAAGAAGATCATCCAAAAAATGGTTGTTACCTATAAAGATTGGCATGAGATGCTCCCTTTTGATTTGCACGGGTATCGTACATCCGTTCGCACTTTGATAGGGAAAATTAGTTCTCTCTTGTGTATGGTATGGAAGCAGTACTCCTCGTTGATGTTGAGATTCCCTCTTTACGTATGATAATGGAAACTAAGTTGTCAGAGGCTTAATGGATCCAGAACAGGTTTGACCAATGGAATTTGATTGAAGAAAAGACAATGACCGCCTTGTGTCATGGCCAATTATACCAGAAGAGAATGAAGAAAGCTTTTGATAAGAAGGTCAAACCTCGGGAATTCAGAGAAGGCGACCTCGTGCTCAGAAAGATCATGTCTTTTAACGCTGATTCTAGGGGCTAGTGGACTCCCAATTTTGAAGGCCCATATGTTATCAAGAAAGCCTTCTCTGGCGGCGCATTGATTCCTGAAACTATGGATGGTGAGGAGTTCCCAGGTCCTATGAATGCCGAGGAAGTCAAGAAATACTTCACCTAAATAAAATAAAAGAACAGCTCGCTAAGTCAAAAACCAAAAGGGCGGCTTAGGCAAAAAAGAGCGTCTCAGTAGGATGGAAACCCGAAAGGGTGGTCTAGACAAAAATAAGAGACACAAACAGAATAAATTATCCCTCTAGGTTAAAAACCCGCAAGGGCAACCTAGGAAAAAGTTAGGGATTTCTTGGCAAGTAACTGCGCCAGACAAAACTTGATCATTGAAGCAACAATATTCTTGGGTCCTCACCACACCTCAACGGAATTCGCTGCTCAGGAATTCAAAGTTGTTAGGGAGAACAGTGTTTATTGTATTTCAATGTATCTTTTCCAATGTATTACCATTTTCCAAACTTTGTAATCATCTATGGAGTCTCTCCATTCGCAGACTACCATTCTATTAATAAGGTTTGAGATTTTATCCAATTCTTTGCAATTCTCATTTTATTCTGCTTACAAAGACTCCATTTATTATTTATAGTAATTTTCCAAACAAATATATTTAATAATAAAATTATTTTTGAAAAGAATTTACAAATTACTTTTTACTTTAGATTTTGTGATTCAAGGAAAACAAAAATAGTGATTCCAAGGATGGACAAACTCTGAAATTTTGGAAGTAAATATTCCCCAAGAAAGTTCTTTCAGGTTGCTTTTGCGGATATGTGCATGGTATCTTGTTGTTTCTCAAATAGTTGGAGATGATATCAATTGATGTATGATGTGGTGTTGGATTTGTAATCCCATTTTCCCCAATCAAGTCTTGATTCAGTTTTTCTCTCCAGGTTGATTATTTTGATTTCGGGTTTGCATGGTCTGAAGCATCTATCCCAGATTCCCAGTAAGGTCTTCGCTCCTATGATGGAAGTTCCTTCTCCCTTTGTGTGTTGAGGTGGAATCATTTGAAAAACATCACCTTTTGCAGTTTCAGAAATATTGTTGTTGTTTGCTTCTCAAGTAATTGGACAAGGGCAATATCTTTTATAAGAAGTGTTGAAACAATTGTCAACTTTTTGGGTTTTCTCCCGCCAAGTGATGGGTTTGATTTAAAGTCCCCATAATCTTGACTTTTTGCTGAATTGTTTGATTTCTTAAAATCCCCAACTAAAGTTGAGATAACGTCTCTCTCTGAAAGTTGTTATCCACATGTTGTTTCATAATTTCTCCCCAAGAAAGTTGATGTAATCATCGTTGTTGGTATTGAAAAATGTATTTTGGTTTCGACAGTGTGGTATTGTCCTCCCCATTGAAATCATCACAAGATCCCCATTTGAAGTCTCGACGATGTGGTTTCCATCTTCCTTAGTGAAGTCAATATTGTAATCTCCAGTAGAAGTCTAGACATTGACACATTGTTTTCCCCATTGAAGTATGTGTGATATTCCCCGGTGAAGCCTGAAGGAGGATGTTATATCCCTGTATCTGTACTGATTTCTTGTCTTGATTATTTTCAAATTATGTTTCTTCCCAGAGGAGTTAAGCCGTGAAATAGTAATTTGTTTCCTCAAATAGTACTTACTTTCTTGTGAAATTTTCATCCTGGATGTGAATTAGCCGAGTGTTGACTTTACCCAAGCTGGTTTTGTCTGGTTATTCCCAGTGATGTGTGTCTATGTTGTCAGCATTATACATGATAACATTCATACATTCATATATACATCATGCATAACTGAATTTAAAATTCTTTTCTCCTCTCCATTCATTATTGTTTTTGTTGGCATATTACCCTATTTATAGAGTTATGTTACCCTCTCTCCAATAGAGTGTCAATATTAAGTAGAAAGTGTATATTCTTTCAATTTCCCCACTGAGTTATCCCTCGTGGAAGAATTTTTCTTCAGCCTTCCTATTCAGCTCACTATCTGGTTAGATCCATGGTCCCCTTTTGATTTTATTTCTTATCAGGGGCTATCTTGGTTGACTGTTTCACTCCGGTTTATTTCTGGTTCGAATATGTAATACCCGACAACATTATTATTCTGATTTTTGCAGGTTTTAAGCCCGAATTTGAGAATGTTCATTTATTTTGGCACGATAAGACTTTAGCTCCTCAGCAGGAATATATTGGCATTTCCCCAAAGAAGTCATATTTATTTTCCCAACAGGGTTTCTTATAACAACAAGTGACAAGTCTCTTTATTTAAGCAACCTATATTTCCCCAGTAAGTCTGTTAGTCCCCATAAAAGATTCATGATTTATTACTCTAATGAATGGTAGTCTCGTCATTATGGGAGATAGTTCGTTGTTGAGATTTGTTTACTCCAATGATGGTAGTCTCATCATTATGGGAGATAGTTCGTTGTTAGATTTGTTACTCCAATGAATGGTAGTCTCGTCATTATGGGAGATAATTTGTTGTTGAGATTTATTACTCCAATGAATGGTAGTCTCTTCATTATGGGAGATAGTTCATTGTTTGAGATGTTTACTCCTATGGATGGTAGTCTCATCATTATGGGAGATAGTTCATTGTTGAGATTTGTTTACTCCGATGGATGGCAGTCTCATCATTATGGGAGATAGATCATTGTTGAGATTTGTTTACTCCAATAGATGGTAGTCTCGTCATTATGGGACACAATTCATTGTTAAGACTCACTTTTCCCTAAAGAAATTAGTATGTTTCCAGTTATAAGTACTGATGTCGGCCACTTGTGACTTACCCCAATATTGGTATTTTCTTGTATTATCCCACTATTTATTTCCCCATGTGAGTCGACGTTACTTTTTTCTATCTTCTCGGTGAGAGGATAGTTTGCAGTTAACTGTCGATCACTGTTATCCTTTTTTTCTCTCTTCAATATTTGAGTTGATGTTACATTGACTCCTCCTTGGGCTTTACCCCAATAGAGTCGAGTTTTGTATTCACCAGTGATTTATTTTCCTGGTCTAATTTTATTTTGATCTTTTATTTTCTGGTTCCCCAGTGGTGTCCTGTATTACCTTTGGATTCGTTTGTTTGAATGCACAATCATAAGCATTGCATGGCATCTTAGGGCCAAAAATAGGGCTTATTTTATATTTAAGTATCTTCAATCGCGTCAACACGAAGATTTTAACCTTCATATCTCCGGATAGAAGACACTTAAATAAGGAAAGTTGTTGTACCCTAATTTTGCCCCTAAGATTCCTCTATCATGTCATATCAAATCAATCACAACAAGATCCCACTAGGGTTTGGTTCTTCTCCCCATCTTTAGGTTTGTTCATGAGGAATCACCAAGCACCTTGATTTGTATATTATGATCATATTTGTTTTGTATTGATTAACTTTTAACTAACAAATGCAATGAATTTCTGCTCTAATTGATGATACTATAGGTGAGGGTACAACACATTTCATCAGGTTGATTTATAGGTTCATGACATTATTTCCATGCCTTCTTCAACAAAGCTTAATTAAGATTCAAGCTTCATCATTGAAGACTCATTAAAGTAATATCATTACAAGGTTTACTATGATTCCTCATGCCTCAATTTGTCAAAGAAAGTCAAAAGATACAAGGGTTGATTGAAGAAGTTTGACCTAATTGAACAAGTTCTTGATTCCTTGATCACAAGTACATAGATCTCTCAATTATTAATATTTGGAAGTGGTTTTTGTTGCTATGGGTTCTTACTATCACCCACAACAACTTTTATTCACATGGCAAGAGTAATTGAGTAAGAAAGTTTGTCAAAATTGAAAGGGGTTTCCAAGTTATTTTGGTGCTCTAGGAGCTAGGGTTTTGAACTTCTAAGGTCTATATCTTGCTCATCTTTTGAGATTTTTTAGTGATTACAAAGACATGCTTCTCTTTAAATGGTTATCAACTAATCACTTCAAGGGTTTCAAGGAAATTTTGTGTGGAAGATGCCTAATGATTGAGAAAGATTATAAGTCTTCTAGATAGGCCATCAAATTCCCTTATGTGACTTCAAAAGATCATAACTTGGTCAATTTTTATCTCCTTAAGCCCATTATTTTTCCACAATGATCTTAAGGATGTTAACTTTTACTCTTATTTTATGTGAAAAGCTTGAAAATGAGTGGAAGATGCCCTAAGAACTCAAAAGATTATAGGTCACCTCATGAATTTTCACCAATTTTACAAGGCCATAACTTTTTCGATACTTGGTATTTTTGAGTGATTCAAGTTTCACAATGCTCTTTAGGAAGTGTACTTCAAGCTAACATCAATGATCAAATCTCAATTTTGGAGGAAGGCCTTATTTGAACTCAAAATATTATAGGTCACTTTTGAAGAAAAACTTAAAAAAATTTCTAAGTACAAAAAGTCAGTATCTTTTTCTCAACTTTGACACATCATAACTTTTAGCTCAAACGTCCATCTGATCTCATTCTCGGTACATTGCAAAGATTGTGACCTTATCTTTCAAATTCTTCAAGAATCATGCCCTAAGACCCATTGAGCTATGAATACCATTGATTCAAAGTTGGTACCTTAAAACTGAAGTTTCACTTCAAGTCAGTTTTCAAAATTCATAATTTGGCTTCTAATCACCAAATTTCCACGCGTTTTCCACTTAAACATGATTAGAAAATATGTTTGGATCATTTAGAATGATAAAACACATTGTTTGCTTGAGTTTTGATGCAAATGTGATCACACTTTCTTCATGATCACAAGTGTGCACGAACTCAAGGGAAATTGCATCATTCACCCCTCCTCTTGATTCCATTCGCTTCTCCTATAAATACAGGCTCTATTCCACTCATTTTCGCAAGCTTGAACAACCAAAATCACTTTGTCAAACTCCCTCCATAACTCACTTTTCTAAGATTTCGAATTCCTCTTTTCTCCACTTTTCAATCCAATTTCTTCATTGATCCTTCATCCTTGAACTTCACTAAAGCTAACAAAAGAGAATCAAGCCCTGAGGTTCCCTGAATCGTGCTATCCAAGTCCATTTACAGAGCAAATTCATCTGACTTCGTTCAGGTAGTTTAAGGCACCAAATCTTCTAACTCAAATTACTGGAATGGTTTATGATGTTCACTGATGTTTGCTATTAACTCAATTTTGGTGAATCAATGCGTTTGATACTTCTTCTTTCGATTTCAAAATTTTCAAAACATCTCTGATTTTTTCCAAATCGAGTAAACTATGTTTTATATAAATTTGGCGGGAGGATATGGTTGTGATCGTCTTGAAGAAACGCATCTGATGATACCAGTATGAGCGTCTAAATTTATTGATTTAAGAATCATGGTTTCGCCCTAGTTACAAGGTAGCTAGAGGTTGAAGATGACCTACGTGGCCTCTTCAACCAATGAGAGCAAGACATTTGAAATGTTGTGATTGGTGTGACTTTCGTGACTTCAGTGCGCACTTGTTGACCGTGGATCACCATACATCATCATTTTTGAGCCATCAGATGCGCCAGCGTGTTTTAATGAACTAGATCCAACGCCTCACAATATTTCTAGTTTATTTATTTTTACAAAATTTGTTTTAAATTTATTTTAATTTCAAATATTCATAACTATCTTATTTTTTATCCAAAAATTATGAAAAAAATATACAAAAATACTTTAAATTATTTCTGGCTTTGTGAATATATTTTCATATTTTTATTTTAATGTTTGATATTTTTCATAATTTTTATTTTGTTTGCCTTATTTTAATTTTTTTAAAAATACTTTTTGATATTTTTTTAATTCTAAATTTTTATATAAAAATTATCTTCCTTATTTTTTACTTAAATTTTTTCTAGAATTTTATTTTGACTTCTATTATTTTTTATCTTTTTTTCACTTATTTGAGTGGTTTTAATTAGTTTAAAAATGCTTTTCTGTTTTAAAAAATTACCAAAAATTTTATAAAAATATTTAAGACCACTTCTGATTTTTTCCATGGTCTTTTTAAAATTTTCTTTGATACTTTGAATATAGTTT
This sequence comes from Vicia faba, assembly GCA_948472305.1. Lineage (NCBI taxonomy): Eukaryota > Viridiplantae > Streptophyta > Magnoliopsida > Fabales > Fabaceae > Vicia > Vicia faba. The sequence continues at coordinate 1,140,210,522 of OX451738.1, forward strand.
GCTATTTTACCTTTTATTTTCATTTTAAAAACAATTTAAAAAATCATTTTTCCTTTTTTATTTTATTCATTAAATGCAATTTATTTTTTTAATATATTCTGGATATGTGATTGTTGATCATGAACTTCATTAAAATTATTGGATCTTGAGTGTTGAGTTTAACTCCACCAAAATGGATGGATGATTTTAATGATAGTTTGATTAAAAAAATTTATTCAAATATTTCCCTTCCCTCTTCATGTCACCCCCTTCTCTTTTGTGCTACATGTTGTTAGAGGATGATCTACATATCATCTCCCCAAACATATGACACATAGATTATTATTTACCGGCCTCAAAATAGGTGTAATTTCTATATAAGTCTATTTACGATTGCTTAACATAGTGCTAAATTTTTTCCTGATTCGAGAAATGATCATTCATGGCCCAAACCTATGTTTGCAAGCCCAAGTATGTTTAATTTGAAACCTTTGATCTAATAACCTTTAAATTCATTATTAGGAGGCTTTGGTCTTATCAATCCTCTAATGAATCTTAATAAATTTTGGACTAAGCGAATCATTTAAACACCGTTGATCATTTGTTGTTGCCTTGAGAATTTGAAATGAATGATATACTTGACAAAAAGAAAATGAAACTTGTTGTTGAGAGGCTTTGATTTTATAAATCTTCTAATGAGTTTTCAAATGCAAGTTTCAAGATGGTCATTCAACTAACCTCTAATTTCTAACTCATTAACAATTGACTTTTATTTTTATGCTTTTACTTTATGCCTTTACTTTTACGTACCATTTATTTTAGCATTTACATTTCATACTATTTTCATCTTTGCTCACTTGAGAATTTATCTTTGTGTCTTTTTATTTTAATCACTTGAACTTTTCATTTTCTTTTTGAAGATACCTAATAATCAACTTGAACAATAAAAAGCTTTAATGTTACTTGGACTATTTGGTTACTATCATTGGCATTTTGGATTTAATGACTTCTTGAACTTAGGAATAGATACCTTGACCTACCTTAAGACCTTGTGACTTCTATTGCTATTTTATCTAGAGTTCTTGGGGTTTACCCCGATACGTTGGGTTGTTTGTTTTCTTTATGTGCATGTTATTCTGAGTATATACTTTGTCTGTGATCGAGAATTCATCGGTATGCAACCATTACTCTGCCCAATTTTTAGAATACATAATGCATTTGAAGTTTGGTATTCTTAAGAGGTTTAATATATTTGCTTGCTTGGTTTCAATCCAAAGGATGAGAATTCTACATTGACTCATTATGTCAAGTGTTGGCTTCTTGCTGGTTAGATGGTTCTTTTCCCTAGCTTTTACCTTATGCTTTAGGATAGTCCCTTCATCTCCTTCCATCTTCTTTAATTTCAAAAATCTTCTCCCTCATTTTCAAAACTATTCTTGTTTTCTAAAATTGAATCGCTTTCACAATAAACTTGGACTTAGGTCCATGCATTTTCAAAAACATTTTCTCAATCAAACTTTAAACAACTTAATAATACTTTGACATTTTTTTGTGAGAAAACTAAAAGTCAATCAATCTCATTCAAACCATTTTTGCCAATTTGGATTTTTACTTTAAAACTTTTCTCAAAAGATTAGACTCTTGTCAATCCTTGTAGTGATGTGAGCTATTATAATTTTATGATATGTAGTGAAGTGAGATATTTTCTACTTGGGTGTTGAGTGAGAATTTGTTGATTTTAAAATCAAAGCTATATCCTCCACTTTGAGATGACGCAAATTCTCCTTTCTCATAATCGTGGGTAGTAAGTATGTTCTTCCACTCGGATACGACGATGATGTCTAGTCTCTTAAAATTAACCAACACACATGTGGTTTAAAATTTTTAAAAGGTGAACTACGATTACCCTGATCCCCTATTGCACGGAAGGTGGTACGTAGGCACTAAAAGTTCGCAACCGCGGCGGGTGCAAAATTGTAAAAAATATTTATTTTCTCATCCCCAAAATCTTTTTTTTTTGTATACAACACTTATAGCCAAAATACACAAATTTACTAAGAGGTTCCTATGGAGAACCGTAGATTTTTAGGATTCTAATACCTTCCCTTTGCATAACCAACCCTCGAACTTAGATTCTCTCCCCCTTTTATGGGTTATTCGCTCATTTCTCATTCCTTTGGAAACAATAAAGCATAGTGGCGATTTTTATTTGATCTGTGCGAGTAAAGTCAATCCAATGACTTAGTCTCAACATTTCTACCGCTACACTGGTAGTTACCTATTTTTGCGAAGCCGCATATATAGGCCCAAAATAGGGACCAATGTCCAAGCATCAGGGGCTATATATAAAACCTCACTCATGTGAGGGCCAGTGATCGAATATCCACTATTCATCACTAAAACCCTAACACGTTATTTGTATCTCTTTTGCTCCCACACTTACTTTATTATCGGAGTGCCTTATAGGTATAACCCCCCTTTTTCCTCCTCGACTTTCCAGCCCGTCTGAAGATCATCATTTAGCCACCTTGTAGGTTCTGATCAACCATTAAGATCAGTGGCGCCGTCTGTGGGAACTATCTTCCCCATTTTATGTTCCCCAGAATCTGAAGACCAAAGATCCTCCTCATTCATCAATCATGGCTGACCATGATGATCACCACCTATTTGGAAAGATTGTGCTCTCCCCAACATGCAAGACCGATGGAAGCCAAGAACATCTTCAACTCGAGGATAACTTCGGCGCCCGTGATGGACATACTATGTCCCTGGATTCCATCGACGCTGATTTTGACAGTAATCTATTCTTGGATGAATAATTTCCCAAGAACCCTATCAAAGACCAACCGAAGATTCTACAATCGGTCCCTGTTCTGCAGAATTCCGACCCAACCATGGAAACACTGATCGCTTCCCTTAATCGAACCAACTCCTTCATCCTCCAGTAGAGAAAAAGGATGGGGGATCTAGAGCGGAAACAGTCAAGGTCTCCCCCTCGGAGACACCAACGACATAACTGCTTAGCATATCACCTCCATGAGAGAGGCATCCTCCAAGAAAGGAAAGACTCGTTGTTTCTTTCCGCAAGAAGCGTGATCGAGCATCTCCCAAGAAGGATAAAGACTCTCTGTTTTCCAAGAAGATGAAGAGCACCAGCAAAGACAACCGCAACAGGCCACTATCCCCCAGACCAAGGCAACGAGGGTGGGGCCCCTCCCCTCGAAGAGGTGACGACGCCCGACAAAGAAGAAAAAATCACTCTCCATCATCATCACCAGAAGAGATTGCAGATGACAAGCCCCACGACCAATTATCGAGAGAAATTATGAAGGCATGAATCCTGGTCGGGCTCGAGAAGCTGCCCCTATCGGGATCCTTCAACGACATGAGTGACCCGGACGACCACATAAAAGGCATTGACGCCTTGCTGGATTACCGAGGAGTGAAGGGTGCAATCAAATGCAGGTTTTTCCCGACCACTCTGAGGAAAGGTGCCATGGCCTTGTACAAAAGCCTAACCCCGAATCTATTACTTCTTGGAAACAACTGGGAAAGATACTTTCGAGGCACTTCACCTCCTCCCGTCGGCATCCAAAATCAGAGGCTTCACTCAAAGCGATTATCCAGGGCAGAGACGAACATCTGCGTGCATATATCGAGCACTTCAACAAAGAATATGTGCATGTCCCAATGACCGATGTAATGAAGAAGTACCTTCTTCAACGAGGGATCCATCCTCACAGTGACTTCGCGAAGGCTGTGGGCATCAAAACTCCAGACACGCTCGACTCCCTCCTCCTCAAGGCTCAAGCATATATTCAGTACGAGGGGAAAGAAGCCGCCAACAATGCCAGAGATTCAAGCCACCGAGAGAGTGCCAAACCCTCGAGAAGCGACGAGCCGTCAACATCCGATCGGGCAGGAGAGAGAAAGCGGGAAGATAGATCCCGAGACTCCAAAGATTACAAGGGGCCTGCTGGTCAGTTCCACAACTACACCCTTCTTATCGCTACAAGAGAATTATCCTGTCTAAATGCGCCAACTCTAAACTTAAACAGGCTGGGGTATGCTTTCCTTTCTAGATACCCTCCAAGCCTGAAACCGACAAGAGAAAATACTGTAGGTTCCACAAAAACCATGGTCACAACACCGACAATTGCATCCATCTCAAGGATGCGATCAAGATGCTAATCTGAGACTAACACCTCAAGCAGTGCAAGAAGAAATAGGGTGCCCACAAGGAGGCTCTAGAAACCAAGATCGTCGAAGAGGGGAAGGAGTCCCCTACATAAGCACTATACCAGTCGCCATGAGTATCTCGCGACCAAAAGATTTCTACTTCTCAGACATGGAAAATGTCCCATTGTACTTCTCCTGTTACAGTCCTTGGGAGTCATTCCCTGCTATGATGGTCATCTTCAGCGGGGGATTCAATAAGTATAGAGTGGGATCCATAAAAATAAGGTTCGAGCAACTTATCAAAGGCAACTCTGATATAGATGCCACATTGGATAAGGTCAGAGGATGCTCTCATCCCATTGCTTTCTACATGGAGGAACTGCCGGGAGGAGCCCTCAACTCGACCATCCCTCTGCTCGTGCAGGCTCGCATGGAAAACTTTGATGTTCGGCCCATATTGGTCGGTCAAGGGAGCTTTGTGGACATCATGTACACCCAGTTGTTCTCTGCCTTACAGTTGAACAAAATCTAGATGATCCCATACATGGGCTCTGACCTCCAGGGCTTCAACGAGGCCAGTACCAAACCTTGGGGGTATGTCGAGCTAATCGTCACCTTCGGAAGAGAGGTAACTTCCAGATCCATCAAAACCCAGTTTCTGGTAGTCGATTTCTCGTCTCTCTATCAATTTATCTTTGGGAGACCCACTCTGGACAAACTGATCGTGATTCTCTCCACCATATACCTCAAAATGAAATACTACACTGCAGAGGGTTTGGTCACCACCCTCCACGGGGACGTCTAGGTGGCAAGATGTTTTGAAGCTTCGGCCAAGGGCCTGAGTTCCATCAATGCTCAACCCCGAATGACCACTAGGGCCACACTACCCTCCAGCTCTGAGGAGGCCAAGCCACTGCCAAGGGTCGACGCCATCGATATTGTCTGCTGCTTCTCCAAGGAGAATCACACAGAGTAGAGGAAGAAAGGGATAGAGCCCATTGTCGAAGGAGAAGGTTCATCCCTAGATGAAAATAGCGAGGAACTCTCAGATCCCGTACGACCTATTCTAAACAGAGACTTTGAGATCATCCCCCTTAGGAACGATCCCACTAGAGGAGTAAAGATCAGAGTCGACCTCCCCGACTTGGCAAAGAGGCAACTTAAAGCTTGCTTGAGGGAGAATGCTGATCTGTTCGCCTGGAGCACAAATGAGATGTCCGGATTGGACCCAGAGATTGCATGCCATCACCTGACCATAGACCATGCCCTCGAGGCGGTCGCCCAGCGCAAAAGAAAGCAGTCCCCTGAAAAAATGGAGGTTGTCGAACTAGCTATAAAAGACCTCCTAGAGGCACACTTTATTTTTGAAGCCCAATACACAAGTTGGCTCTCGAATGTAGTTCTTGTAAAGAAATCTAATGGAAAATGGCGCATATGCATTTATTACACCAACCTCAATCGGGCTTGCCTGAAAGATGCTTATCCCCTCCCTAATATTGACAAACTGGTCGACAACTCGACCGATTTTGAATTATTATCTTGTATGGACGCGTATTCTAGATTCAACCAGATTCCAATGGCGAAAGCGGACAAAAAATATACGGCTTTCATGATCGAGTCGGGTAACTATTACTACTACGTAATGCCTTTCGGCCTGAAAAACGCGGGTGCTACAACACATGATGAACAAAGTCTTCTGCAACGAAATAGGCGACATGCTCGAAGTGTACATGGATGACATGATCGTCAAATCGACAGAAGAAATCTACCATACCCTCCACTTGAAGAAAGTGTTCGAGCAGGCCAGAATATGCCAGATGCGATTTAACCTAGAAAAATGCACCTTTGGCGTACGGGCATGCAAATTCCTCAAATTCTACCTCATAGAATGAGGGATTAAGGCAAACCCCGACAAATTCGGAGTGTTTTCTGAGTCTCCAACACCCACTTTGAAAAATTCCATTCAAATCCTGAACGACGTGATCACTTCTCTCTCCTGATTCATGGAAAAATCCGCCCAGCACGTGCTCCCCCTCTTCAAACTCCTCCACAAGGAAGCTTCCTTCGAATGGACGACCGAATGCGAGCAAGATCTCACCCACTTGAAGCAAGCACTATCACAACCGCCCGTCCTTTATCGACCAGAGAAAGATGAAATCCTATATTTCTATCTTGCCATCACCTCTGAGGCAATAAGCGCATCGCTAATTAGAGAAACCACAGAAGGGCAGAGGCCTATCTACTTTATGAGCAAGGCCCTGCAGGGCCCCGAAGTAAGATATCAGCAAATACAAAAAGTGGCCCTAGTCCTCATCAACGCATCGAGAAGGCTCAGACACTACTTCTTGGCACATACCATAGTCGTTCGGACAGAGCAACCAATAAAGCAATTGCTCGGTAGACCTAATATGGCAGGCAAGATGCTAAAATGGTCGTTAGAACTCTCCAAATTCGGCATCTAGTATGAAGGTAGGAAAACCCTCAAACATCAGGCACTGGTCGACTTTGTGGCTGAAATGACTTCCCTGACACCCTTGGACGTGACGCGTTGGTGGACAATCTTTATCGATGGTGCCTCCAGTTCAATGGGAAGCAGGACAAGCATCACTCTGGAGAACAAGGAGGGCACCCTAATCGAGGTCTCCTTTGTATTATCCTTCCAACCTTGAACAACCATGTCGAGTACGAGGCATTCCTAGCAGGTTTACGCCTAGCCGAAGACCTAAGAGCCGAGGAAGTGAAAATCTTCACTGACTCTCAGCTCGTTGCGTCCCAGGTCCGGGGAGAATATTAGGTGAAAAACTACCACTTTGCTGAATATTGGACCCTGGTCCAAGAGAGAAAAAAGAAATTCAAATCTGTGGACATACAACATGTTCCCCGCGAACATAACACCCAGGCAGATATCTTGTCCAAACTAGCGAGCACAGAGAGAAAAGGGGGGAACAAGTCGGTGATACAGGAAATCCTTCCTCGGCCGAGCACCTAAAGATCCCCCTCGAATTTTGGAGTATTCACCATAGGGGACAACGACTGCTGGATGACCCCCGTGCACGACTACCTCACAAAAGAGGAGCTACCCACCAACTCGAAAGAATCGGCTGTGGCCAGACGAAGATCCTGCTCATACGTCTTGGTCGAACGCAGATTATACAGGAGAAGGGTTTCCTTTCCCCTCCTCAAATGCGTTGACCAGAGCGAAGTGGATCGCATCCTACTAGAAATCCATGAAGGGATAAACAACCAACATTTGAGCAGAAGATCCCTCGCCAGGAAAGCTCTACGAGTAGGGTATTACTGGCCCACCATGCAACATGATGTAAAAGAGCATGTGAAAAAATGTGACAAATGCCAGCAGCACGGGGACATGCACTTAGCTCCCCCAAACGAGCTCAGGTCCCTCTCTTCACCCTGGCCCTTCGCCTAGTTAGAGTTAGACCTCCTCGGTCCGTTCATGGTAGGGACCAATCAAAACAAACATTTGATAGTAGTTGTCGACTACTTCACCAAATGGATAGAGGCAGAAGCATTGGCCAAAGTTACCGCCAAAAACGTTCTTCGCTTCTATAAAAGAAACATCCTTGCTCGGTTCGCATCCCACAAGAAATAGTCACCGACAACATGACCTAGTTTATATATCAGACCTTTCAGGAATTCGTCGCCAAGTTGGACACCACCCAACACTTCACCTTTGTTAAACATCCCCAGACGAACGGCCAGGTCGACTCCACAAATAGGGTAATACTAAGACGCCTCAAACGAAGGTTAGACGAAACCAAGAAAAGATGGGTCGAGGAGCTACAAAGCATACTCTAGGGATACCGAACAACAACACACTCGTCAACCAGGGAGACTCCTTTCCGACTAACTTACGGGACTTAGGTATTTATTCTTGTAGATATCTAAGAACCCTCCAGGCGAACCGAAGCTCCCCCAGACGAGGATATGAATGACGTTGCCCTACAGGAAGAACTAGACTTGGTCGAAGAGATCCAAACAGAAGAGACCCTACGAGAGGCCTCTCTCAAACAAAAAATATCCATGTGCTACAATACCAAAGTCATACGGCGAGAGTTCGAGGTCGGTAGCCTTGTCTTAAAGAGAAATCGCAAAGAATCACTCGAAGGCAAGCTTGTAGCGAACTGGGAAGGATATCATCACGTCTACACAAAAATAAGGAGCAGGGAATACTACTTAGAAAATCTACAAGGGGAACAACTTGCTCGACTGTGAAACACTGAAAAGCTAACACAATATTACAATTAAAATACTGAGCAGTCAGCGAGCTTCATCAACAAGACAAACTCATCCAGGCCCGACCACGCTTACATGCCTAGGTACAAGCATAACATCCAAAATATTTTGAAGGGCCAAGACTCTTCTCTTTTAACGAGAGCATCCTCGACTTGACATGGATAACTTGAATGAGATCCACTGTCCTTGTACCACAATGGTAGAACACCCGGCTTGCAACGAGAAGTTCACATCGTCGAGCTCAGGTCCTCAAAATGAAACCTGAGTTCTGGCCCATGCTCGGTATTCACCCTGGTCGTTTGTCCAGTTTCCCCACATTGGCAAACATACAAATCAAACAAGCAAATCCCCACTATAAACTATTAACAAAATAAAAAATATCTCAAGCATACGAGCATAACAATAAACATGCAAAACCAAGTCAAATATTTGGATCAAACGACCACCATGGCCGGAAAATTAAAGAAATGACCGCCAGAGCCGCTATTGTACATATATTACAACAAGGGAGGCCTTTAGCCCCCCATCCAAAAGAATAATTTTGTGGCCACAAAAACCTCATTCGTTCAGAACTTACATAAATGGGCAAAAGCACGGAAAACAAGATTACAAAATTACAGCATGCAGGCCGGAGCAGAATGAGAAAACTATCAAACATCACTCTTCATTCCCTTCTTCGCCAACGGGCGATAGCTGAGAGGGTCCCCCTGCGGGCTGGGCAGCAAACTCCACGAGGTAGTTGGGGACCAGGATCCTTTCAGTAGCCAAATAATAATTAACCCCATCCCAGAGGTATTAAGCTGGACCCCAGAATTCAAGACACGAAGCTACTTCAGCGCATTTTAGAAGCTACCCTTAGAGGCAGCCTGAGCATCATCCATCGCTAGTTAAAAACGAGCGACCGACTCAGCTCGGGCCTTCAGGACATTTGTATCATCTGGATGATATTCACCGGGTGTAGCCTCAATAATCAGAATCACCACCCTCTCATCCAGATCCTTCTTTTAGAGCAACCAGACCTTGCGCTCCTCGGATAGCTTCCCCAGATCCTCCTTGGCCAACTTCCGGGCTTTCTCCTTGTTCCTCTGCCCCTTCTCAACCACGGTCAATTTGGCCTGTAGCTTCTTCAGCTCGAATTCTTGAGAAGCGCTCCCCTCGGTGTAGGCTACTGACATCTCTAGTATCCTCATCAGGCCACCAGCATCCTGTGCCAACACTTCCCTTTTTTCTGGGCGATCCAGCCCCTTGAGGTGAAGAGATTCAGCTCAGGGAAGTTGTAGAGCGACACCCTCACAAAAATCCCTTTCCAACCAGCAAGGGGAATATCATACTTCCTTTTTCCATTTTCCTCAGTCAAATTAATGCTCCCCTCAACGCATGGTCTCTTCTCCTTTGAGGATACAAGAGCAGGAGAGAGGACGACAACAACTTGGCCCGAGGACAACTCGCCCAACCCTGACGTGGCAGCAGTCCCTGAACCGGCCTGGGCATATTTCAACGCCTTTTTCGCCTTTGTGACAAAGTTCCTGGATATGCGTTTCTAAGCAGGATTCATGCTATCTGCAGAACAAACAACAAAATTAGAGTTAGAAAATGAGGACTTAAACATGTCGTCCATATATAATTATTCAAAACATAAAGCTAAATACCCAAGTATCTAACGGGGTCCTCCCTCTCGAGGAGCTCCTTGACAGCTATCACATCGGGCTTGTACATGATCTCCCCGTTCTTATCCATGATCGAATTTCCTCCCCGGCCTGTGTGATGGACGCGAGGAATCTGCCAAAAAAAGTGTTGAAAATGACAAAGCTCGTCTGGTACTTGTCACCAAGCTACCCCTCCTTCCACACGTAGGAACCCAACTTGTTATCAAAATGCTTCCTCGTCCACTAAAAGGGGAACTTGTAGATAACCTTACTCACATGTTCCCCCATCTCGTTCAAGACGGGGCCCCCATACTCATCATATTCTAGAGTAGCCCGAAAAATGTTCAGCATCGCCCTGCTTGAAAGAGCCTGCACGAGAATATACTTATCCTTGAAGTTCCAGGAAGATTCCAGTTAAGCTTTAAACAAATCCCCATTTCCCTACTTCAAAGCAACCCATCTCCACTTGTCGTCAACCTTTCTCCTCTGGAGATGGAAACAGTAGAAGAACAAAGGAATGGTGGCCCCTATTTTCAGATAATCATAGACAATCTCGAATGCTTTCATAAAGGCAACCCCGTTCAGATGCAGTTGAGAAGGAGCTATTCGAAGGTTCCTGAAAACGGCCACCTGGAAATCCGAGAAGGGAAGTCGAAGGCCCATCTCCTGGAACACATTGTCATACATGGGGATCCACCACTTATCATATTTCGAGAAGATTCGACTATCTTTCCTAGGGATCCAAAGCGACCACTTTCCAAAGCCACCACTTATCATACGCATACACTTCAGTAAAAACCTCATCATGTTGCTCGAAGAAGTAGGAGACCCAATCCCAAGGATCCTCTATGACCCAGGCCCGCAGGTCCTCGTCATCCTTAGGAAGAAACATGCCACCCTGATCAGTGGGGTCATCTCCACATCCTATATCCCTACGTGTTGATTAGACTGGTTTGCCTCATCCTCGAATATCTCCAAAATGCTCGACGTGCTACAAGTCTCGTCCGTAGAGCTCTGGGAAGATCCGGTCCGTCCATCCAAAAGATCATCTCCGATGTTATTGGCCATAGTACCTGAAAAGTAGAGGATAGATGTGAGTTCGATATCAATGCTAAAACCACCCTTCCACCACTAATCAAGTATAATGATGTTGATAAATGAGGACCATGTTCCCGACCAGAACCCTTACTAAGGCATCTGAATGAAGAAACGCTTTTCCCAACAAGGAAAACTCGAGTCAACAAAAACAACCTAAATCCTAAAGGATCATTTATGCAACGTTGCGAAAATCTGGGGAGGATCCACGGCGGCTCCGGCGATTCTAAACTACAGAACCACCATCTTCCACCAACACTCCCCAAAATTTCTTAACTGATAAGATCCCAAGCCTAACTGCATGCATCTCTAAGAATTAAATCATGAAAATTTAGGCTACAACGGCTAAATAACAATGAAAATATGGAATCTTACCAATTAAAGAAGGAATGAAGCTGAAAGGAGCAGCGACGAACAATTAATCTTCAAGAAACAACGGTGGTCGATGGGCGAGCAATAACGAGCAATGTGAGAGAAGAACAAAAATACAGAATTCCCTATTCCTCTCGTATTTATAGCTAAACTCACCTACGCATGAGAGACAAACGCCTAGGTAACTGTAGGATCGTCATCATTTCACCCTAGGCCCTAGGCCATCATTGCACTGTTGTGTCAGCATGCCACCCGAAACATGCTACCTCTTCAATTTTGGAAGCTCATATGACCAACTAACCATCTCCCCACGAGAAAGACGCGATAGGCGGCACTTACGTTCCCCGTAAGGAGCACCCCGTTCCATGAGCAGGAATTAAAGTTATCACTCCTGTGTCCAAAAGCAATGACTTGGAGGGCTACTGTTCTGGAATGGCCCGACAGCTAGAGTGGGCCCAGTCTGACCTCCTCCTTTAGCACGGTCTGTGCGACCATGGCCCGGGCTCCCCCGCCCTCCCTCGAGAACCATCGATCATTTTCCCTCCTAGACCAGAACTGGCCTACGAAAATTGACGAGCGTCTCTCGGTCTGCCTGACCTCAAGTTGGACAGACAACCAGGAACCGACCAGACCGCTTCCCGTAACCTACCTCCTCCTCGGAACTAATGGCTAGTGGCAGGAACACCTGCCCGGCTTGACCAAGTCTTGGCAGTTACCTATTTTCGTGGACCCTCATATCTATGCCCAAAAATATGGACCAATGTCCATGCGCCAAGGGCTCTATAAAAACCCTCACTCATGTGAGGGCCAGGGATCGAATATCCACTATTCACCACTAAAAACCTAACACTTTGTTTGTATCTCTTTTTCTCCCTTACTTACTTGATTGTCGGAGTGCCTTACAGGTACAACCCCCTTTTTCCTCCTCGACTTTCCAACCGGTTCGAAGATCATCATCCGGCCACCTTGCAGGTTCTGATCAACCGGTAAGATCAGTTAACATGCACAAGCATAAGTACTTTAATACTTTATTCGTTGTCATCCCTAGGCTAAATTATGATCAAAAGATGAAAAATATTTGTAAAGATATAACATGGTCATGTATATAACTCTAGAAGGTTTCAAATATGCTTAACAAGATTATAAACATAAATCATAAAACATACATAAAAGAAATTCATGGGGTTCAAGCTAATTAAAGTCGTTACCTAAATCCCAGATTTGAAATGTAATGTTGTTATACTGCACAGTTTCAACATTAAACCTGATCGCTGGATCAAATAATCAAATAAACCAGTCAGATAGTTGTAAAATGAGAAGCGGATTTGCAAGAATACCATCAAATCATGTATGTCTTGATAAACTTACAAGAAGCATGTATGCACGCATATATGGGGCTACACAACATTCATTTATTCTGTTTTGTCTACATTATATTTCTTGGAATACATAGTGGGACAACATATGTAATTTTATATGGAAAAGTATTCTACAATAACAAATAGTTTAAAATTGTATGAAGCATATAAGTGTAAGAAAGATGTATAGTGAATTCCAAAACAACGCTTTCATCGTTGACCTCACAAGCATATTGTTAAACACCATTTCAATTTGCACCCAACTCTGTAACAATTATTTTAACCAAATAAATAAATTTACCTGTATTCATTTGTTCTAACAGAAAATTGGGTTTAAGGGTTTGCTTGAGAAAATTAGGTTTCAGCACCAAAAGCCTTACCTTGCTTGAGAAAATTGGGTTTCAACATCAAAATCATTGGCTTACCCGTTCGAATCTCGATTCTATACTTCCGGAAGTAACAACGTCAAAAAAGTAAGATACGAAGAGGAGGAAGGAAGAGGAAGAGGGAGAAGGAGGAAAAAGAGGAGCAGTTCGTGAGAGAGGGAGAGAGAGAAAAGGAAGTTAAAATATTAATGGGTGTTGAAACCATTTTGAATGTGGAATATGAAGATTGAAACAGTTTTCAATTGCATATCATCATAGGGACGTTTGGAAAAGAAGGTTGGAAGCGAAAAACCACAAAATCAGGAACGAAATTAAAATATCAGGAAAATTTGGAAAATCAATAAGGAGAAGTATATCCAAAGATGCATCATTCGTGATATCTAAAAATCAGGAACAAAATTAAAATATCAGGAAAATCAGGAACGTATCATTCGTAAATTAAGTAATAAATTGGTTCAAAGATGCATCTCTGAAATTTTACAGGGTCAATTCAGAGAAGTATATCCAAAAACCCCCCTGAATTCATTTACTATGCATTTTCATTGAAATTGGTGTCGTTGTCGAGGATTCTCTATCGATTTTAACCAATATTAGAGTTATATGAATTGTATTATCGCGTTCTGGCCCTTTATGCAACCTATCGTGAAAAACTTGGTTTTCTGGAAAATTGACTCTAAATCAAAATTTTGCCATGCCCTTCATCAGAAAAAAATTAGGGATCAACAACCCTAAAAACCTCAAATTCCTTGTTTTTCTATTTTATTTGATTAATTTTCTGTTTCCATATTTTCAAAAATATTTGGGAAAATTTGTAGACACTTAATTTGATTATAATTGATTTTTAGTTGTATTTTCAAATTTTTATAATTTTATTTTAATCTTTTTCTATTTTTTTAATTATTTTTCTCAATAGGAAATTATTAGTATTTACATATTTGTTACATTATTGATGAATGGCTACTAGGTCTGCCTATCCGGATACACCAAATACTAAATTAAGACGGAAAAAAACACAACATGACACTTTGAGATATGCATATCCGAAACATTATTTTCGTTAAAAAAAAGGTATTTTTGAATATGCATCTCTGAAATTAAGTTTAATAGGGTTAATGATGATCCAAAGGCTCAATGATGATCACTTAAACACAACATGAGAGAATCTTGAATGTAATTTGAAGAACCTTCATGATTTCTTGAGAATTGAATGAGAAGAGCATGTAAATAAACACATAAACCTTACTTGAATCATCTTTGAAAACATGCATCCAATTTGAACTTCTCTTGATCAAACAATGTTGAATGAAGCTTGAGGAGAAAAGGACCCAAGATTACAGGTCATGCCTTAAATAATAAGCTTTGATGGACCGCTTGTTGACCAAACCTTGAGTTTGAGAACCAAAACCCTAATTTAGCAACTTCACTTGATTCTTTGATTGGGAAACCCTACCTTGCACAAAAAGAAAACAAAGCAAGACTTTTTTTTGTACTTTAAATAAGGGCTAGTAAAGCATAAAAGCAAAAAGGAAAAAGGAACATAAGGGTGATTGGTGATATCTATAAAAAGACAAACCCCAAAGGTTAGGAGAATATCATGCTGGTGATCTTGATGAAATACAAATGATGATAGGTTGAATCTTATGGATAAAAATTAGGGTATGACACACTGCTTTGAAGAGCACACATTTCATCTATCATTGCTTGCGTCCACTTAGAGTGAGATAATGCTTCACTTGGATTGTTAGGAATAGAAACAAAAGACAAAGAAGACAGACAAGTATACTGCAAAATGGAAATATGACGATAACATAAATCAATATAATGTGGAGAAGGATTTCGTATTTGACGCATACCTTTTTGAAGGGCAATCAGAAGATCGGACTAAGGTTGCAGGATCAGATCTGATGATGGCGAAGGCGTTAGAGGAGAATTGTAATGATCTCAGGGACAAGTGTTGCACCCCAAAATTTTCCCTCATATTTACTTGCATGGCTTATGTTCATCATACATACTCATGCATTATCATGATAGGATCAAGGTATCTAGGTTTCTCAAATTCCTTTGTAAGCTATTGAAAGTTGATTGTATTGACATTTAGGACAAGAAAGGTCTCATACGCTTAATATTTGAGTCTCTCAAGCTACAAGAGTTTATCATACCCAAATACATCTCAATTTTCTCTTTAACTCATCAAAAGTTTGAAATTGCAAGTATGGATTCTTGAATCACCTTTTCTCCTATTCATTTCTCAAATTAGGGTTTTGACCAGTAGAAAATTTTTTTGGCTTGTAAGAGTTAAATTTGTAAAGTATCATTTTCTCATCATGGTATGAAGAATCGTTGTTCAAAGAATTTCTCAATTTGTCCAGAGGAATGAGGGTTTTGAAGATTGATCACCATCTCCTAACACAAAAGATCAAAATTAGGGTTTTGAATTTAATCAGGAAATCTCTGACTTTTTGGTCAAGACTTGATTCCATGCCTTTGTGCATGTTAATAAGCACCTATGATTGAAAGATTGAGTCCCAATTTTGATTGGAAGAGGTTCAATTGACCAAAAGGGGCAAAACAGTCATTTTTTACTAAAGTCAACCAAAGTCAACTGTTGACCAAGAGGACTTTTGGTCAATCATCAATTCAATGTCCCTATTTTCACATTTCATGAGCAATGGTGGTATAAAATCAATAGAAAGGGTTGATTTGAAGATAACTTGTGTAAGAAGCTACTTGAGAATTTGAATTTTTCCAAGTGTTTATAGTACTGAATTTTGAACCATCACAACTCCTTCAATTTTTATTAAAAATGTGCAAAGCCTACATTCTTGGAAAGCTTATGAGAAATTCTAAAACTTTGTCAATATGTGTCCATATCCAAAAAGTGAATGGATTTTGAGTTATTCAACTTAGAAGTTCAAGGCACAAAGTTGGGACATGACTAGGCATCCTTGCACGCTCAGGCCAGCATTTTCACAAGCACACGGTGTGCCATTTTCATGGAGATATATCTCTCGATTCAGGATTCATTTTGAAAAATGGTTAAAAGGGATTTATAATAGGATATTTAAGCTTCATGTTGATCTTCGAATCACCTCATTTGAGCAAATAATGAGGAAGATATGACCATAAGATATGGAGGGCATGAAACTGAGTTTTTGCCCAGCACATAGACATGTCACGCGTGCACGCCTAGGTCTACAAGTCCCATTTTTCATCAACTTTATACAAACTTTTCTTATTAATCCAAGCACCGTTTTCAAAAATTCAAAGTTCTATAATGATCTACATTGAAAGAGCTTTCTAAAGGCCTCTTAAGCAAAGAAATCGCATGAGCAAATTAAGAGAAATCAAAGAAGAAAGTGAGTTGATTGATATACTTGGCATGCAATAAGTTTAAGTATTTTTTCACATGTTATACTATGTAGCTTGCATCCATTTTCGTACCATGCATCATCACCTTTGCCTCTTTTCCAAAATAAAACAAACAAGTCCACCTCATGCCGTGCATGCATCCCTCGTTTTTTTTTCAAAATTGGCAATTTTTTCTCTTTCAAATATACTCTCCCATGTGATGCTCATTCCAGGTCACCTATCATACTTATCTCATTCATTCCACTCCATATGAGCTCATCAAAATGACTGCAAGTCCATACCAAAACAACACAAAATGCCAGTTGTGCACAATTATCACACTTTTCTGATTTTTTTTCCAAACTACCCTCAAACTGTCTTCCAACTAACAAATACCATTATGCCCTTAGCAAAGCTTCTTCAACACTCTTCCATGTCTCTATATAAGTACACTTCACTCTCATTTGCAGAGAGGAGGATTCTTCACGAAAACAAGAACTCATCTCATTGCTGAATTTTCTCTCTTCGAAGTTGATTTTTTATCTGCTCTAGAACTCTCATATTCATCAATTTATCTACAGTGAAGCTTAGCAAACAAGATCAGAAGGGTTTCATATGAATTCAGAGGCAATAGTTGAGTTTATTTTTCAACTCACAAGGTACAATTTCATATATGAAGTTCTTCATCTATAACATGTTTTAGTTGATTTAAAGCTTGATCATATGTTCATAGTTGGCCAGACATTAGGCTTGATGTATAATTTTGCTTAAAATTGAAGATCGGATCGTGATAGAAGTTTCTGTAAATTTTGGAAAAAAATGTGATTTCTGTGATATTCGTGCTTTGATTTCTACTCGATCTCTTGATGATTTTGATTTCATAAGTTGTATAATGTAGACTGCTAAGAGATCTTTGATTTGTGCTTTGAATCATGAATTTTGGTTAAGAATTGAAGGACAAATCTAATTTTGAAAGTCAGGTGTTGGATATGTGCGTTTGATGAGTTTGGAATGCTCATAACCAATGATTTTCATGTGCATTTTTCTCTATCAATCGTGAATCATTTTTGAAAATTCTTGGTGTTGTGTCGAAGATATTTATGAGATCTTTAATTTGATCAAAATTTTGTTCAGTTTCATCAAGAAATGAAAGAGAAATTGCGATTTAAAGTAAGTATGACAAACTGAACAAAACACATTAGGGTGTGGTTAAAGGACAGGAACGATGATGTGTCCGCTTCCAATTGAACATGATTTGAATTTCTTTTACAGCGCGTTTGGTTTTTAATAGGTGTAATAGACCTCAACATATTTGAATTTTCATGCATTTTTCTATTTGTTTTCTTTAATTTTGTTTTAGTATTTTTCTTACTCAAAGATTATCAAAAAAATATTATTGACTTTATTTTTAGTCTATTTTCATATTATAAATTTTTATTTTTATTTTTATTTTATGAAAGATTAAAAAAATTCAATTAATTCAATTAGGGTTTTAATCATCTTTTAGGTTCTAGAATTTTATTTTCTAATTTTTACTAACCTAAAAAATCCACAAAAATTATTATGAGTTTATTGGTAAATCCCCTTCATAAAAATAATTTTTGTTTGATTTTATAAAATTTTGTGGCAAGTTGATTAAAACAATAAATTAGTTATATCATTTTCTTTACATTTTTGTTATATTGTGCAAATAATTTTTGTTTGATAGTTTCCTCTAGTGATAAAATTCTATAAAAATTTAATTGCTGACTCTTAGGTATTAACCTAATTTTCCATGATTTTTAATTAAATTTACATTTCAGTTTTCCTATCTTTCCTAATTTTAGAAACTAATATTAGTTTTTGGTATTTCTTCTTGCTTAAGCCTAAAGTAACATTTGAAAACCTAACTTCCTTTACTTATAAAAATCAAAGGAAATATGTTTTGATCTTACATTTTTCACAAATATTTTGCTAAAACTCTCTAGTTTGACCCTTTTGTCAACTAGCCTTTCTAATTCCCAATCATTTCCACCTCTTCAAGTTAATCCAAGAAATTTAAATCATGTTTCTGACTTTTATAAGTCTTTAGGAAGTTAGTATTTAATTGAATTAATTTTACAATATTTTTCCCTATTTTTAACCTAATTTTGATTTAGGAGTATGTACAGGGCCTTACCTTGAACAAAGTGCTTGTGTTTGAAAATTTGTGTGCATAGTTTAGGGTTAATTTTTGGCATAGTATATACTACTGACTTGGTTCTATTGAATTCCATTTCTCCTATTTTTCTCATACTCCTAATATCTTTCTCTCCCATTAAACCTTGAATACTTCTTATCCACCTCTTTCGGTGTGTTTAAGATTTCCATCTATTTCTTTTGTTTTGTCATAAAAATGTTGAGTGTTCTTGATGCTTGGTCATTCAATGAGTGATGTTCTATCATCCCTTTTGCCTTCTTTATTATACTCCCCATAGGATCTTCAATTAACTCTTTTCTAAGTTTGAATTGAATAAACCTTAGGCTTGTATCCATGTATGCAAATATTAGGTAGATATTTCCCTCTTTTATCCTCAACTATAGGATCAATAATGCATGACAACATTAGGGTAATTTTTCTAGTCTCCCCTTAGACTTTTATTTCTTCTTTTGCATCCCATTAAAACAAAAAATCTTCTTTTTCTCTCAAACTTCAAAACACTTAAAAATTACTGATGAGAATCATATCTTTGTTGAGTATGGGAGATGATAAGTGGGTTTCTTCTCGATGTTATTGTTCTTCCATTCCAGGCTTTGGTGTGGTTCAAGTCTCAAAGACTCCTTTCATAGATAAGTTGAGAAGTGTCTAAAATATCTCTCTTGAGATCAACTAGCTATTATCGGCAACAAAAACACCAACCAACGCAAACTCTTTTTTTTTTGCCTACTGACTTTTCTTTCCAAACTTTTCAAAAGAACATGTTAATTCACTTCTGCACTGACGTGTATGTCTCCAAAGGTCGAGTTACAGTAGAAGGTGAAATTAATATTGTTCATAAAAACATTGCAACAAATCAGAAACTTTTGAGCCGAACTACGGTGCTCTGATTCCTTAAAAGGGATACGTAGGCATCTGGTCACAGGGCTCAGTCGAGCGAACTTTGTAATCTTTCCTTCTTTTCCCCGTGTTTTCTTTTTTGCATGCATTCCCTCTTTGCATCTTTTTTAGCTTTTAAGCTTTAGACATATATTTTTACACACGCTTAGATTAGAACAGATATGAGTGAATCATATGGAGTACCACAGACGTGTGGGGTGCTAATACCTTCCCCTCGTGTAACTGACTTCCTTACCCGATCTATATGGTCGCAAGACCGTGATTTCACCCCTTTAGGTTTTCTCGATATTTACCTTTCCCTTTCAGCAGGATAAAATACGTTCGATGGCGACTTTGTTGAGTTTTATCTTCGATGATTTTTCCAGTTGTTTCAACAGGTACTGCCTCAGGGATAGGTACGCCAGACGTGGGTTGAAAACACTGATATGTTTGAAGTGGGCGAGAAGTGGGAGGAGTCAACCATAGGGGTTTCTAATAGGCCATGTTCCCTATAATGATTGGGGATAATAGGAAATGAGAATTTCAGAAGAGGTGTGTGAGTACTTTCCTAAAGGGGTTCCAGAGTTTCTTGGCTGGACTCGAAATATGGAACAAACTCGAAGAAGGTAACATAGGCCGACACGAGGTATCATTATAGAGAATGTGAGCAGCAACGATAACCCTTTTTGGAATCGATGATAACCAAGAAAGACACACTTTAGTGATCGATATGACACTTTATCAATACCATGGGAGAGATTTTCTATAAAACACACAGACCCAAAGACTCGAGGAGGAATTGGGTGAAGAGGAGAGTTTGGAAACATGATTGAACGAGGGAATTTATTATTAAGAACAGATGAGGGCATGCAATTTATGAGGTAACATGCCATGAGCACAACATTCCCCCAAAGCTAGAGAGGAACATTACCATGGAGAAGTAGGGTCAGGGTGGTTTCTACGATATGTCAATTTTTGCATTTGGCTACTCTGTTTTGTTGGTGTGTATGAGGGCAAGATCTTTGGTGCAGAATACCATTGGTTGATATACAAGTTTGAAATTGTTGGGATAAATATTCACGTGCATTATCATTTCTTAAGGTACGAATAGGCAAACCAAATTGGGTTCTTATTTCTCGATAAAATTGTTCAAAAATAGAAAACAATTCATCTCTGTTCTTCATTAAAAATAGCCACGTGCAACGTGAAAAACCATCAATAAATGTTACAAAATACCTAGATTCAAAAATAGACACGATATGCAAGGGACCCTACTGTACCCTAATATTTTACCAACGATTCCACCATCATTTGCATCATATCAAAAGATCATCTCATTCATAATTGAATCCACTAACCTTTTAAGTTTGCAGAGATATGCTTGTTTGTTGTTTGTGCAAGGTAATTCGGAATATCCAACAAAATTGGTTGATCAAGTACATGTGCTCCTCATAGATTCAAGTCCATCATTCATGTTGATCAGATACTCATCATCTTCACCATAACTTCACCATATTAGGGTTTTATTGAATTCACCATAGAAATTAGAATTTTGAGGCCTCAGTTGAAAAATCAGAAATTAGGGTTTTTGGTTGAAGGAAGTGGACCATTAACTTTTGGCTCAATGCATGACCTAAAGGCTTGAGGAATGATTCAAATAAATAAAATTCTTCATCTTGACCTAATTATAAGACTCAAGACATTTTCAAAGATACAAGTGATTGATTGTGAAAGATTTGAAATCAATAGAGGAAAAGTCAACTTTCACACAAAAGTCAAACTTGGACTTTTGGGTCAACATTTAACTTCAAAAGTCAAGAATCACTAAAGCATTAAAATTTTTCAAACTTGTTCGTCAAGAAACAAGCAAATCAAGAAAGTCAACAAAAATTCAAAGATGAATTTTTCAACACTTAGAAAATTTCAAGTGTTTTTACACTTAAAATAGCCCTAACTTGATAAGCAAGTTTCACTAAGATGCAAGTTGATTCAAGGAAAACTTTAAACACGAAAGTTGTAGAGAAATAAATGTTAAAAAAATTTGTCAATGAGGGTTGATCTTCAAAGAATGCTCAAGTTAGGAGATATGAGCATGTGAAGTTCTGCCAACACTTAGAAACTTTTTTCAAGCAGTTTCAGTCAGCTTTATATCTCAACTTCATGGCCATTTTTCACTAAGATCCAGGATGATTCAAGGAAAGTGCTCAACATGAAAGTTATATGTAATGTTTCAAGATTTCCAAAAAGTCCAGGAGCATGAATTTATCATATTTGAGCAAGGAGTTTCAAGTTTTTGAAGTTGAGTGATCAAATACGAATTACAAGTCATTTTTTAGATAACTTTATGAACAAATATTCAAGCCATGATATATAATCTCACTTTTCAGGCCATAGTACCTCTAAAATCATAAGAGTACACAAGGTTGCAAGCCTTTACCAAAGATATACAAGCCTTTGTCCAAATAACTTTCCATTTAAGAAAGAAAGTTACCATTGCCATTCTTGAAAAGCAAGCTTTTTGTATAAAGCTTGTCTTGAGCATATGCCTCTATTTGTTTATGATCACACTCCACCATAAATCAAGGAAAGAAACCTTTCCATGTCAGCACTCCTTGTACTATACATTGGAACTATGGAAACTTCATGTAACTTGATATTTGAACTTCAACCAAACCATAACTCTTCGACTTTCAAAATTGATTTTCTCATTCCTTCCAACCTTTCCCTACAAATAGATGTCATCCTTGCACTTATAAACCACCAATTCACAGCTCCAAAACACCCCTCAATCTCTCTCAAATCATAATTGGCTCAAAAACTCCATACAAGCTCCAAAATATCCATTTATTCAAATCTCACCACCCTTGCAAGTTTTGTGCAAACTAACCATCCTAATACCTCATATATATCATATTAAAGTTGTTTAAACCAAAGAACAACTTTTGTAATCACACCATCATCATACACCATTTTCACTTTTCACCATTGCAACTTGACTTGGCCATGGAGTTTTAGCAACTTTCAGCACAAAGTAAGAATTGGGATAGGTTCCTGGAAGTCCAAGAAAGCTTAATCAATCATCATATTACACTTGGAGCTGCTAGAAGAAGCTTTGGACTTTTCTCCAAAGAGGTAAAAAAATCAAAATGTGATATCCTTATCCATACATCATTTTCTTTCGATTTCAAAAGATAAAATGTAGATATGATTTCCCTGAAGCTAACCATGTCCTTAGTTTTAATTTATGTTATCTGTGTGTCGAGAATTTTTCTTATGAACTATTAGGGTTCATTTTTGGTACCAGCAGAAATTCACATTATTCTCTGAGTGTTAGTTAAAATAAATTACATTTTTGAAATCCTTGCGAAATTCTAAGCAAGTTTAATCTTTACATTTTTTAATTTGGTTGAGAAATGAGAGAGTTATGACTTTTTTGACATTTTGGTTATAATTACCGTAACAACGTGTCTGCGTAGGGAAGAAGAAGAAGAGAAAAATAATTTTTTTGAAAAGAGTTTATTTTATTTTAATATAACATGTTTTATAACGGGATACAATAGCCACCCCAGTGGCAAGACATATGCGTGCTAAGGCTTTGGGCACTAAGGGCGTTGGTTCAAACCAAAGGGACCCCTCTTTTTCATTTTCTCATTTTTGTTTTATTTTGTGATTTTCTGAAGTAGATTTCAAATATATTTTTATGGAACTATTCTCCATCACCATTCAATGCCTAGCCGAGTGGTTAGTGTTTTAAACTGTCACTTTAAGGTCTTGAGTTCAAGCCTTTTAGCTTCAAAACATTTTTTTAATACTTGTTTCTTTTATTTTATTTTTATCAAACTTCAACATTTTTTAACCAATCAAAACAATTGATTTTGAGTTAATTTTTTGCACACTCCTTATTTATCTATCCTATTTTATGAATATGTGAAAAAATACCAAAAATATTATTTATTTAACCTTTTTTCATTTTATTTAAAACAAGTCCTTTTTAGTTGTTTTTAAATACTTTACTTTGGTTTTTCTTGAACAAAATCCATGTTAAATAATTATCCGATGTCTCTAATAAATATTGTTTGATAACATGATCCTTGTGTATATTTATACCATAAAAATTTGGTTTTTGATTAGGTTTAGAACTTAACTTTTCTTGATAAATCATAAACATGTTCAAAACCCTAATTCATAATCCATGACTCTTACTTTAATAAACATGTTAACCTCCCCTTTTGTGTTTAATACTTGTGATATGTATGTTCGTGACCATGTTAGTAATTTAATATCTTGTAATACTTGTGCCCTCAAAAATCCAAGGAAAATGATAGTATTGTTTACTTTATAGTCATAAGCATGTGCATTACCCTTTGTATAATTTTTTTTTTGTAAATTATCACCTTATGTAATCTCATATACTCTAAAGGAACTTTAACCCTAAAAATAATTTTCGAACTTTCACCACTTTCATATAAAAACCTTGACTTTGTGTCATTGCATTTTGAAACTTTCCTTTTAATAAAAACATCAATATACTTAAACTTATCAAAACTCTTTCAAAAGACTAAAAGTGACTTAACCTCATCCAAATATTTTTCCATTTGACTTTTCGATTTAAAAATTTTCTCAAAGAGATTAGATATAAATCCTCTTTATAGTTGAGATACGATTCTCCTATCCCCATAATAATTGTTAA
Source organism: Vicia faba (assembly GCA_948472305.1). Classification (NCBI taxonomy): domain Eukaryota; kingdom Viridiplantae; phylum Streptophyta; class Magnoliopsida; order Fabales; family Fabaceae; genus Vicia; species Vicia faba. The sequence goes on from OX451738.1 coordinate 1,140,234,884, forward strand.
AGTAAATGTGATTCTTTCCACATGGAGACGTTAGTTGGAAAATTCTGGATCTTTATATCCAAGTTAGTAGCCCTTTCTTCATGATGATACAAGATCCATCTTCTCATACTGGTGGTGATATTAGTTAAGGTTTCTCTATAAAAGAGGATGAAATATCTCTTCTCCTAAAATCAACCACAACAAACCCTTTTGTTATATTTACCATGAACTACAAGGGTTTGATCCTTAATTGGTATGTGGGTATAAGACTATGTATTTCCAAATAAAAATATCCTAAAATATATTTCTTTTTCCATCACCACATTCATTTAACAAACAAACAATTTTAAACCAAAAACAAATATTATAAGTGGTTCCTATAGAGTACTATAGATACATAGGGTGCTAATATCTTCCATTTGTATAACCAACCCCCGTACCTTGGATCTCTTCCTTATGCTTTGCTTTTAATCTTTACTCCTTGCATTACATGTTAAACAATAGGGTTTTGGTATTTTCCCTTTTCCTTGGAAACAATAAAGTTCGGTGGTGACTTCTTAAGTCTTTGTGAGTTAAGTTTATTCAATAACTTGGTCTCCTCAATTTTTCACCGCGACAGACCCCACACATCAGAGTGAACTAAATAAAAAGGGTACATAACCCTTTTATTGACTTGATCGAGAAAGTGACTACGCGTATGTTTCCCTAACTGAAAAGACTCACAATGTAAAGTGGATAATTTAGATAAACTGGGCACCAACTTTTGTAGCTTGGGAAGACCTGGATGACCTAACTGCGTATGTATAATGCATGGAGAATCTATGGTAGATCATGTGGTAGATGACATAGAGAAGTAATAGAGGCCTTGATACTCACATCTGATTCTAATCATCTGCCCTGAACTCCGATCATGCATAGTAACATTAATGTAAGTAAAAGTGATAGAACAATTAAGAGAACGAGTTAAACTACTGATTGGTAGTAAATTAAATGGGCAATTAGGTACATATTGGATATAAGTAACAAAGACATGGTAGAATTTGAATAGTATCAATCCCTTGGGATCAGGTTTGAGAACCATTTGCGGCAGTTATACTTGATAATAAACCAAAGGTAGAGAGGGAAGAGAAAAGACCTTTATTACCGATAACATGATCAGATGCACCAGATTCGAGAACCCAAGGTCCAAGAGGAGATGATTGAGAGAAGCAAACAGATGATTTACCAGTGTGTGTAATCGAAACCATGGAACCAGAAGTCTAGTTAGTCTGACCCCACTTGAGGAAATCCTTGTAGTTTGGCGTAGGGTTCTGAAGAGAAGGTGAAGTTTGCATAGTGTTTGGGTTATCAATTTGAGTTGCATTTACCTGGAGTGGAGGTTTGTGATGTGTGATAAATTATTTTGAATTTGAGAGTGAATAATTAGCACTCATCGGCTTATTTCGTTTACTTTTTGTCAATAAACCTCAACTTTTGTGTACATTTTGTATAATTTACGTTATAGTGTAGCTATTGTGTTATCATGTAAATATCATTGATTTTATCTCATTTTTATAGATATTCAAGCATTGATATTTAGGCATTGTTAGATAGACCATTGAATAAGCTTTCCAACACTTTCAACTGTGCGCAAATCGGAGTTACGGTTCTCAAGTTATGGCTGAAATTGTGCTAATTTTTCAACTTACTGTCAACTATCGCCCGGAGCTCGCTGGGGAAACCAGAAGCATGGAAAAAAATAGTTTTGAGCGCCAGGCGATGCTTTTTGGTTGTCGGACGATACGGGCCCAAAAAAATGCATATTTAGGTGAAAAAACACATTTTTAGAGGATGCTTGGGTATTTTTAGTCCCAAATCACAAAACCTCCATTTTTGGTCTAGAGACTCTAGAAAGAAACATTGGGGATTGCATCTTGATGATCTGGAGTCGTATTTCTCATCAATCGGCGCTGACAATCCGTGAGATGTTTGGTTTTTCTCCATTTCTTCTATATATATTTTTTTATTTGTTAGGTTATGTTTGTATATTTACTTTGAACATATGTATATTTATTGATCATGGTGTTATATAAAGCTTGCTTTACAAATCAATCTTGAGATCTTCTTTGATCTTTTTGCTTTATGTTTGTATTTTGGTTGTTATAGACATATACCTCACAAATCTTGATTATGGACGGATATCTATTAGTTTCTAGATTCTAGATATAGATTTGGAGCTAATATTCACTTTGGATGCTAAATCTTAATGCCCCCGTGTTATTGTAGCGTGTAAGACATTGTCGATAGAGTAATACGGTTGGTCTCACGACTTGGCGTTAGACATAACCTTCTTTGTGGGTACATCTCGTGGTGTTCGTGATGATTTTGACGAGTAGAGTATGTTGAGTTCAACTGATCAATAGGTTTAAGTTTGTGACAAGTAATGTAAATTCATGCCTGATAGGTTTGTCCTTTCCATTGAATGTATTTATTTTCTGTTGATAACTTTTGCCCTTACCTTAGACTTTAAACCCATTCAAACCTAAACTCATAAACGCGAGAAATTATCGAACGAAAATTCAGTAGCACTAATCCCTATGGAGACGATACGATATAACCTTTATCACCTGGTAAAATAATACTTTACTTTTTGCTTGGCGCTTTACCGCTTCAACAAAATAGTGTCGTTGCCGAGGATTGGTGTTTATTGTTTCGCATTACGATAGTCTCTTTGTTTTGAGTTTTGTAATTAACGTATATGTTGCATAGAAATTATAAATGAACTTGTTTATGTTTAATTGTACATTTAGTTGTATATGTTTCTCAAACTTTTATATTTTACATGTTTACATACTTGTGAATATAGTGGAGATACTTGTGAATTTTACAAATCTTTTCATGTTTGCCAAAAGTGTGGTTAGATGTGTAGTTCCTGTTAGAGCTATAAGAGATGAGATCAAAGGCGGGAGTGAAGCATTTAGCTCATTCTAAGCAATGTGCGAGTTGTAAAAATCAGGCTTCGACCTTACAATGTAAAACAAGCATGTCTTATTGTTTTTCATTTTCGATAGTTTAGGTAGTGTGTTAATTGTTGTTTAAACAAGTTGAAATTGGACTTATTTTAAATACTTAAATATTCACTTTTCAACTTGTTTATTTCACTTTCATCTGTTTGTTTTTGTTGTTGTTTGAACTCGAATTTTAGTTCGGTAGCTTGAAGTGCATTTGGTGATTTTTCAAGTTTGTGTGTTTCAACTTGCGGATATATGGTAATGATAATGTTTTGATGTTGGTACTCTTCAGGTACTCGTTTATCGTTTTCTATAGCATAACATGTTTAGGCAACTTTTCATTTGTATAATTACCATGACATTCATTCTTTTTGCATTACTTGCTTTTGATTGAATCACTTTAGTTCCCTTTTTACCCAAAATATGGGGAAGCTTTCTGTTGTTCATATATGTTGGAGGCCACAATTCTTGTTTTAACTGGATTTTATTATGCTTAATCTTTTGTTCGTGTTGATTGTATAACTGCATGAAAAGGATCAAGGGATTTTGTTTCATTTTGAGCAAAACTACCTAGCCAAATAGTCAATTTACCTTGTGAGTGTGTGATCATTTGTAACCCCATTTAGTTTTTTGTTAATGTCCATGTTGTTTTTGAAGCTAATGCTTATCTATGAGTGTTTGGTTTTCCTTTTTGAATGGATGTTGATTCTTTGTTTTCTTGAACCCTCAACTATGATTTATAGTTTGAATTTTTACCATGCCTTATAAAGTAGGGAGTATTCATATTATGATATGGTTGAATTCAAGTTGGTGAGAGGAATTTTTATGAGCTTATGTTGTGATTTCTATGAGGTTATGAAAATAAAAAGAAAATAAAAAAGTGAAAAAGAAAGATTAGAAAAAGAAATAAAAAATTGAAAAAGCTTTGAAAAACAAAAACAAAAAGAGTATGAAATAATATTGTGTTAATAAGTGATGGGTCCTGGTGTGAAACTTGGGATTAAGAATAAGTATGATTGAAATTTTATTGCTTGAATCTTTGTGAATAGATCACTCCCTTAGGTTTAGGAAAGTTTTTGTTTCGATTTGCTTTAAGACTTATCCCTTGTTTGTTATCCAAGCCACATTACAACCCTTAAAGCCCTTGTGATTCTTGCTTTTGTGTTTTGAATATGAGTTTTTGGATGAATGCATAATTTAATCTATAGTTTGCAAGATTGTTGTATGAGTGTCAAAATTCCTCACCTTTGTGTGTTCTTCATATACTGATAAATTTTTACTCGGTGTGATTCATGATTGAGCTTGTTTTGTTTTAGAATGTTTAGTATGATTTTTGTACTTAGGATTTGTTTCATTTACTTGTTGTCATTGTATGATAGTGGTAAGTTTACTTTGCTTGTATGTTTTTTATTTGAACCATACATTGGTTTTCCGTTTTCAAAACTTGTTGATTCATGATTTTTGGTAATTATTTTTGTTTCTTTGAGTTATTTAACTTTGTTTGAGGACAAACAATGTTTTAAGTTAGAGAGAGTTTGATGAGTGCTAAATTATTGTGAATTTGAGTGTGAATAATTAGCACTCATTGGTTTATTTCGTTTTCTTTTTGTTAATAAACCTCAACTTTTGCGTACATTTTGTATAGTTTATGTTATAGTATATATATTGTGTTATCATATAAATAGTGATTTTAATTGATTTTATCTCATTTTTGTAGGTATTCAAGCATTGATATTTATGCATTGTTAGATAGATCATTGAATAACCTTTCTAACACTTTTGACTGTGTGCAAATCAGAGTTACAGTTCTCAAGTTATGGCTGAAACTGTGTTGGTTTTTCAACTTAGTGTCGGTTGTCGCCCTGAGCTCGTCGGGCGACCAGAAGCGTGGAAAAATGCAGTTTTGAGCGACAGACGATGCTTTTTGGTCGTCGGGTGATATGGGTATGACAAAAATGCATATTTAGGTGAAAAACACATTTTTTAGAGGACGGTTGGGTATTTTTGGTCCCAATTCATCAAACCTCCATTTTTGGTCTAGAGAAGCTAGAAAACAACATTGGAGCTTGCATCTTGATGATCTGGAGTCATATTTCTCATCAATCGGAGATGACAACCCGTGAGATATTTGGTTTTTCTTCATTTCTTCTCTATGTATTTCTCTATTTGTTGGATTATGTTTGTATATTTACTTTGAACATATGTATATTTGTTGATCATGGTGTTGTATAAAGCTTGCTTTACAAATCAATCTTGATGTCTTCTTTGATCTTTTTGCTTTATGTTTGGATTTGGGTTGTTATAGACATATACCTCAAAAAATTTGATTAGGGATGGATATCTATTATTTTCTAGATTCTAGATATAGATTTAGAGCTAATATTCATTTTGGATGGTAAAGCTCAATGCCCTCGTGTTGTTGTAGCGGGCAAGACATTGTCGATAGAGTAATACGGTTGGTATCGCGACTTGGCATTAGACATAAACTTTGTTGTGGGTACATCTCGTGGTGTCCATGATGATTTTGAGGAATAGAGTAGTTTGAGTGCAACTGATCAATATGTTTAAGTTTGTGACGAGTAGTATAAATTCATGCCTGATAGGTTTCTCCTTTCCATTGAATGTATTTATTTTATGTTGATAACTTTTGCCCTTACCTTAGACTTTAAACCCATTCAACCCCAAACTCATAAACGCGAGAAATTATCGAAAGGAAATTCAGTAGCACTAATCCTTGTGAAGACGATACGATATAACCTATATCACCCGGTAAAATAATACTTTACTTTTTGCTTGCCGCTTTACCGCTGCAGCAGTTTGCCATGCAACTTCTAGCAACGATCGGTAATATGCCCAAGCCAGTTACAATGGTCATACTTAGGGCGAGGTTTGGATTTGGATGATCCTTCTCGAAGGAGATTCTAATTATTTCCAAGAGATGCAAAGGCAACAATGTAACCTGATGTTAGAGCAACAATATGTGGAGGGAAAACCGGACCAAACACATGAGATATGGCCAAGCGCAATAGTTGTTCACTAACTACATCACAGTTCGGAATAGTAGTACCTGATAAAATCTGGTTACGAACATACTCGAGTTTTGGTGGTAGTCCTTTAAGTTCCATGACCATGGAAATTTACTCTATTGTTTGACATTAGCTGTTGCATCTTTTGTGTAAGGCACACAGGTTGTGTAACTTGCTTTCAAGGCGTCAAGCTTACTCAGATATGCTTGCATATCCATATGTTTCAACTTAAGTGTGTCGAGTTTGAGGATGACACTGTATAGAAAATTAACGTCGATGGAGATGACTTTCTTGGTCTTTTGTCAAACCTCATAGCAAGTGGAGAAGGCTTGGTACTGCGCTTGGAGGTTAGGTTCTATGTGAAGAAGTGAAAAACACAAGAAGGGGGGTTGAATTGTAAAACTTGAAATCAAATGCAGACAACACTTTATTTTTATCCTGGTTCGTTTGATCTCAAACTACTCCAGTCCACCCATCAAGGTGATTTCGCCTCTCTCTAACGAGGTCTTAATCCACTATATTCAACTGAATATTACAACTGCTTTAACAACTGCTAAAGCCTTCTTGAGTCTAAACCACAGACCGGTTTCTCAAGGAAATTCTTTCTTATAGATAAATGAATACTATGTGTGTTGAATGTTTTCTACAAAAACTTTATATCACAACTGTGATAATACACAAATTAAGCTTATGTGAAACTAGGATGCTATAACTATGGAGTAAGCAATTTGAGAGATATAGCAAGCTGTATGAGTGAGGATGAAGATGATTTGCTTTAGGCGTGTAAAGAGTTGTAGAGCATTAGCCAATTCATTTCTCACTGTCTTTTTTATATAGCCTTGGAAAAGATACGTTGTAGTCAATTATTCCATTTCAATGCCCATTACGTTCTTTCCATATTGAGAAGATCTTTGTCTTGGAATAAGGACGTTGGTGATAAAGTGTCTTGAATGCACAGTACCGTTGTCAATTCAGCGTGTTATTGGCTTTGGCTTATTCTGACGCTTCTAGGTGCTGATGATATTGTTTTGGTCTTGATCAGAATTTAGAGTATGTTAAGCGCAAATTTGTTCATCAAGCTTCAGCGTAAGCACATGCTTTGATCTTCTGATGCTGGCATATGATATTTCATCTTCTGATGTTGATGTTGACATTCTTATGCTGATATCCATCAGAGTTTCTGTAAATGCACAATATAATTTTTTAGGTAGCATATATGTCTCATATGAATTATACAATTTATTTAATCTTGCATTTTGTTATCATCAAAACTTTAACTTAGGGTAGTAGATTCAAACTTTGTTCTAACAATCTCCCCCTTTTTGATGATGACAAAAACCGGATTTTTCAATTGAACCTTAAAGAAAAAATATCAGAGATAACCAAATAATAAATTGTATCAGAGATAAACAGAAAGGTATCAATGATAAGAAGATAGGGAATAAAAAGGTATCATAGTTATGATCAGAAAAACTCCCCCTGAGTTTATTACTTCCCTTTAATTCCATGAGTCCTTTAGCATCAGATCTTTCCTTTACCAGAGTGGAGCTTCAGTGTATTAAAGTTCATCAGATTCTTGTACCTGTAAGCTTATGCAGAAACATTCAAGTATATCAGAGTGTTAGAATGTTTGAGACTTTTGTCTCAGTAATCCGTTATTGAAAAATATCATTCTTTCTCCCCCTTTTTGTCAGCAATCAAAAAGTTCAAGTAATTGAAGTTAAAAACGATCAGTGCAGAAAAACGATTGTATTCAGTTCAGAGCTTAGAAAATATTACAGATAACATGTAAAGAAAATAATGAAAACATCAAGAAACAAAATCTAAGGAGGGGTGGAAGGCGTGTGAACAGAGCTTCTAGCATGTTCTTAATCTGATCAGTGGTTTCCTTCTGCTGATGCACCATGCTGGCTACTGAGTCAATCTTATTATCCTTAACATCCATCCTTTCCTTCATTCGTTGATCATTCTCATCCATTCTCTCCTGCAGTCGAAGATCATTTTGCTTCAGCTCTTCAAGAGTCTGCACGTCCAATGCAGCTTGAGAGGTGTCAGAAGCAGGATGCTTCTGAGAGCTTTCTGCATTAACTTCTTCTTGACTTAAATCTTCAGTTGGAATCGTCTGTTCTTCTGCTGGTTGAACTGTTAAAGCTGGACGCTTTTCAGACCAAGGCTCACTGTCCAGATGAAGAACTTCATCCTTCAGCAGCTGACTCAAAACTGGACCTTCAATTTCTTTCAGCATATTGTTGAAGTTCTGTTGAGCCTGTCCATAGCTTTGGTCCTGCAGCTTAAAGGTTTCAGCGCATACCCATCTTTTGAAGAGTGTCCAGAGGTGGTCTGAAACAGCGGGATCAATCACTTCCAGACTAGCCTGTTTTAGAGAAGAAATCCACTTTTGCATATCTGTTTCAAAATTCAAGATGCTAGAACCAACATCTGGTTGTTTGGGTTTGGGAATGGCAGTTTTATTGATAATGGCAGCAAAGCGTTCAAGGACTGTTAGATCAATGAAGGTCTTGTAGTGGTCATCTGGATTTTGCTTGGGTGAGGGAGTGGGAGAATCAGAAATGACTATTGGACTGGATGGGGTATTAGGTGGAGTAATTTCTGGTGAGGATGGTAGTTGAGGTATGTTCACAGTTGTACCACACGGCAGTTGAATGGCCAAGGGTTGTGGTTCAGGAGACTCAGAGGTTTGTGCCCCAGAGTTTTGTGTCTCAGGTTGAGGTTCAGGGGATTAAGCCTCAGAGTGTTAAGACTCAGGTTGTGGAGATGATTCGTGTTGAGGTGAAGGTGGATTAAGTTCTGGTTGTGGAGATGGAGGTTGTGGAATTTCTGGTTCTGGTGAGTGTGGATCTGTGATACGGTGGGAGAACTGACTATGTTTTTTGCGTTCATATTCGCACTTGTGCGGTTAGCAAGAGTCGCCACCGACTTTTTATTTTATCCTAAAGGAAAGGTTAAAAAAGCACAGCAAAAACCTTTTTTTGAGATATTTCGTGGGTTCGGGGGGTAGATTATGAAAAGGGAAGGTATTAGCACCCTTTTCATCCATGGTTATCCATGGGCTCTTAGGTACTTGCTTAGATCAATCTTGCCTTGGCTTTCAATTGTGTGAAATGGTGCTTTGTGGATTGTTTTGAAAATGTTTTGAAAAGATGCCTTGCGCTAGGCTAACCTTGTAACAATTCTTTACTCGAATGTTTTACAAAAGGTGTTTTTATCTTTTAAAAAGATGTTTCAAGGGTTTGAAAAGTTTGATTTTTGAAAAGTGTTTGTGAAGTGGGTTTTGAAATTGGGCAAGTGTTTTCTTTGCAAATTGACAAGTACTTAAGAGTTTATCTACCCTAAAGCTTTCTCAAAGATTTTCGTCGTGTTTTAACCCCTTTGACAATTTTGTTCTACCATTGAAATTGGTAGGCAATCTTGTATTTAGGAAGTTTATTCGGGACAGGCGCGGGCATCGCATAGACCATGAATGCAATGGTGCCAAGTGTCTTTGGCAATTTGCTTGAAGGGACTTGATCATTTTGATAGGCGACTTTCGAAAGCGTCATCGAGGGACTTATGATCATTTGAATTCGTTTTGCCAAAGACATTCGACGTGCAAGCATGGCCCATTTGGAAGGCAACATGTGGGATTACCTTAGAGGGTGCAAGTGTGATTGTGTATCGATTACATGCATTTGTCTTGTATTAGGTTATCTAACGTTTGATTTTATGTACATACAAACCCTAGGTCTAATCATGGTATAATTGGAAAACTGTAAATTGCGGAATGTAAATCTACGCTATTGCAAAGTGGTATCAGGGGGTGGGGATATAAATGTACAAGGGGATGAGACTTATAGCACCCAATAATTTACAACCAAATCGAATGTCGCAATCAAATGAATATCAAATATAAATGTAAGATAAACATGTGTAGGGCAATATATTGTGTAAGTGCAAATGTATATGTATTGTGTAAATGTAAATATGTACAAGTACGAAATGTGAAATTGAGTCGTATTAGGGTTTTGACTTAGATAAATGTATTTTAACGAATCTTTGATTTTTTGTATGTTAATTATGTACAAAAATGTATATTAACTAAAGAATTTCAATTTTAATTATGTATATAAAAAAGAAAAGATAACATATACAAATATATTTCAAAAATGTTTTTAAGTTAATTGTGTATAAAAAGTATTTAAATTAAGAAAAAGTATTTTCAATTTAATTATGAAAAAGTTTATTATTTTTATGTATAAATATACTTAAAAAGAATGTTTTAACTTAGATGATAAAAATGCAATTTAATTAAGTTAGTATTTTTACAAAAAATAAAAAAAACATTGTTTAGAGAATAAAGTTAGTAAAAGGAAATAACTATTGCTTATGAAAATAAATAACAAAAGAAGGTTAGTGTTAAGAAGTAAAAAACAAGGAAAAGGAAGGGTTAGTATTTGTTAGAAGAAGTTAGTGGGCTTAGAGGAATCATGAACGGGTTAGGCCCGTGTCAAACAAGGGCGAGATTAGGGTTAGGCATTGTTTGTGGAACGAGGGTTAGGGCTAATCAGCAGCGGCGCGTTCGTGGTATTCGTCTTCTCCGATTAGCAATTTTTGAGCATTTGATTGTCTCCGGCCACCAGCGCTATTCAACACTCTTCTTTCCTCCCTAACGCGAACTCAGCGCCTTTGAAACATGGTTCGTTTTAATGTCTTATGCTTTTATCTCTTTTCTGGATTTGCGTATGTTATTTTAAGTTCTTGTTTTTTTTTTTTGTCTTTTATGAGGTGAAAGGAAAGAGATAGAGGGCGAAGATTCCACTACCTGATATTTGGAGATGGAGGGAAGGTGGAGAAGTAGCGCTCAGGAGGCCGGAGCGGCGGTGATGGAGCTTGCTTCGCGTTTGACGCTTTCCTGGTACTTTCGTTCTTCGCTTATGATTAAGGCTTTGATGATGATGCGTTCTGAGAAGTTCTTTTCTTTTGATTCACCTCTTTATCTTCTTCTTCTTACTGTGATGCCTTTGCGTTGTTGCCTTGGCCTATGATGAAGCTTGCTTCTGAGGCTCCCTGAGTTGCTGTATGCCTGTTGCTTTGAATTGTTGAATGCTAGCTTTTGAATAATTTTGAACAGCTATTGCCTTGGGTGTTTAGAACGTTGCTACCTTGATATTGCCTTCTGAGATAACTAAAGCTTTTGCCCAATGATGTGATACTGAGGGCCTGGAACCTTTGTGCGCTTTGATTATACTTGAGATTGGGTTGCCTTTGAATTGTATGCTTGATGGTTTATTGACAGGTTCAGTGTGTTTATGTTATGGGTTTGAGCTTCTTGATGTGGGTAGGTGGTTATGTCATTTGTGGTTGATGAAATTTTTATGAAGCTTGATAACATAGTTTTTGGTTATGTTAAGGCACTAGCAGGTTATTGCTTCAGTTTGTGATGGGCTCAGGGTTGTGACATTTTTCAGTTATGTGTTTTAAGGTTAAGGCAGGGTATTGGTTTTGATAACAGTAGGCTGGTTATTGGCTTGAGTTTGTGGCATTGGTTAGATGATATCTTGTTATGACAGGGTATTGGTGTTTCATGACAGTAGGCTGGTTCTTGGCTTGAGTTTGTATGTGTTTGATGGCTTTTGTTTGATCAGTTTGCAAGCATGGTGAAGTTTTTAATTTTGTTTATCAGGTTTTGTGTGTTTTTAAAGGTTGAGGCAGAATATTGGTTTTGATGACAGTAGGCTGGTTCTTGGCTTGAGTTTTTTTATGTTTAATGCAGGGTATTCTCCAGGTTTATACTGATGCAGGTTTTATGGTTTAGGGGTTAGACAGATATTTGAGGTGTTGGTGAGGAGAATGCAGGTTTATGAGTTTTTGGTATTGGTTTTTGCTTGAGCTTTGTGCAACTACTGAGTTGTATATATCTTTTCTATCTTTTCTCTTGGCGCCCAATATTTTTCAAAGTTTTGGTCTTCTCTTTGACCCAAGCCTGCTGGACATTTTCACAAGGTTTCATGGCATTTTTCCCATTTTGGTAATTGGCTATGCTGTGTCATTTTTGAACAATGCTGAATTATCCTCTTTGTTGTATATCTTTTCTGCCTCTACTGTCTATGCCTGCTGCCTATGTTACTGAACTGAGTTGGCTCTTTTCTGATTTTGTATATCTTCATTTCCTGCTGTCCATTCTGACTGCTGAACCTGAACCATGCCTAAACCCTGCTTGCTTTATCTCTCTTTTCTCTCTCTTTACAGTACAGCTTAAGATTTTTATATGATTTTTATTTGTACTGTTCTGAAGGGGTTCTATGGGAAATGATGAGTTAAGATTGTTTTGCTTGCATAATACATCTTGCATCTCCTTTTGACAGTTTGTAGGCTTTGATAGCAACTTGTACCATTTTGACTTCTTTGATATCTTTTGGCATTCTGACAGTAGCCTTTTGCTTTTGGATAGAAAATTTGGATTGGATTTTTCAGTTTGGATTTGAACTATATGGTTTGAATTGGACATTGAGATTCTATGCAGCTTGCAAACTTTTTAGAAACTATGCATTTGCACTTGCATTCATGAAATAAAATAATCTTCCCTCTCTGTGAACCGGGAGAAATCCCGTGATTTGCAGAGAGGGTCAACTGATCCCAGTCAGTGGCCCCTAATGATGAGCAATTTTTAACTGTCTCTTTTTTTTCAATTTTAAAGCTTTCTGACTTTTCTTATTTCTTTTTGCAGATGAAAAAAAAGGAATACCGGAGCGGAGTGAAGAACGAAGAATATTTAGAAAATAGGATAGTTTTTCATTCTATGTAATATTTTAATTAAATGTAAATTATTGTTTGTAACAACAATTTGTAAATAATTCAAATATTAATAAAAATCAAATTATCCAATTGGTTCTAACTTTCTTTATTGCTTATTTATTTATTTAAAATTCTTAGAATTAAAACAATTGAAAAATAAATTCAATCATTTAATTTCAGAATAATAAATAACTAAAATAAGACAACATTGATCCAATAAACCTGTATTATCCAAAATCCAAAGCAAAGCAGCAATTAACCCAAATAAACTGATCAAACACATGAACACTGTGAATCCCATACTGCATCTTGTATCTGACTGGCCCAATCAAAATGTACTGAATTCAAACCACTGTCTCTTTTACTGATTAAACCAAGATAACGCGAATTTTAATCCGAATCTTGAAATAAATCGCAAAGTGCTGTGGAATTCAAATTCTTCTGAGAATATGCCCATAAAAACTTAATTCCCGATTAAATGCCAAATCACGCTCGCTTGACCAAAATTGAACCAACAATCAATCAAACCCTAGGCCCACTGTATGAAACAAATCAGAGCTCTGAAAATCAGTAAAAACCCTAATTTTGCTTGACTGTCAAGAAAAGTCCGTTTGTCCGATTCTTGAGCCAGTTTGAGAAGTCAGGAAATGTTTGAAGCTGAGATTTCTTGGGGAAAAATGCGAGGGCAAATTTTGGGGTACAACAGTTGCCCCTGTTCAATCTTCTTTGACTTGAATAGTTAGATTGGCAAGTTTGCCTTTCGCGACTTGAAGGTAAAAGGAGATTGGACACTAATGTGCCCAGAAAATTTGCACTTATCAAAGTACTGGATGCGGGAATGGGCTTAGATATGCCATTTGGAGATGGGCTTAACGATTCCATCTAGGGGAGTGACAGAAACTTGTCGGGGATGGGCTTAAAGATGCCATCTGGAAGGGAACATTAGGAAAGCGTCTGAGCTTTAGACCATTTCTGAACTGGGGGTCTGAACAGGCAATAGGTTGACATCCGTGGTTGGGGGAACCTACAAGCCGTTTTCAGGAAGTCGTATCTAAATAAGTTGATAGATTAACATCCGTTACTTGGGAAGAATCCATGAACTGTTTTCAAAAATCTTGAGGTTGAATCTGAACAAGTGATAGGTTAACATCCGTTTACTTGGAGAACCCGTGAACTGTTTTCAGAAGTCTTGAAGTTGAATTAGCAATAGAGCAGCATCCGTTGTTGGGAAGTGTCCGTAAACTAAATTCGAAGGTGCATCTAAACAAGCTGATAGATTAACATCCGTTACTTGGGAAGAATCCATGAACTGTTTTCAGAAGTCTTGAGAAGAATCTGAACAAGTGATAGGTTAACATCCGTTTACTTGGAGAACCCGTGAACTGTTTTCAGAAGTCTTGAGGTCGAATTAGCAAAAGAGCAGCATCCGTTGTTGGGAAGCGTCCGTAAACTAAATTCGAAGGTTGCATCTGAACAAGCTGATAGATTAACATCCGTTACTTGGGAAGAATCCATGAACTGTTTTCAGAAGTCTTGAGGTTGAATCTGAACAAGTGATAGGTTAACATCCGTTTACTTGGAGAACCCGTGAACTGTTTTCAGAAGTCTTGAGAAGAATCTGAACAAGTGATAGGTTAACATCCGTTTACTTGGAGAACCCGTGAACTGTTTTCAGAAGTCTTGAGGTCGAATTAGCAAAAGAGCAGCATCCGTTGTTGGGAAGCGTCCGTAAACTAAATTCGAAGGTTGCATCTGAACAAGCTGATAGATTAACATCCGTTACTTGGGAAGAATCCATGAACTGTTTTCAGAAGTCTTGAAATTGAATTATTTTACTCTGTCGACTGATCTTGCCTGAAAAAGGCAAAAACTTAGTTGGATGCAATGCTATGATGCATGATACAATATATATCATGGTTTTATGAATGTAAATGGATGTGCATGTAAGCTGGAGAGCTGTCTTGCGTAGGATAGATGAATCCGGGACATCGGGAGATAGAGGTATCTTGACTGCGGCTGGGGAAAATAAATCCCGGGTCATTGCTGGGGAGCTTGGAGCTCGTATTGCATACCAATCTTCTGGGGGATTGCTGAAGTCTTCTACTGGGGAGTGTTAAACTAGTAGATTTAATGTTGGGGAGGCCAGATTGAGAATCTTCAACTGGGAGAGATGTATCTCTGAAGACTGACTCTACTGGGGAATGCTAGATTTTCTTCTAAAAAACCTGTGGGGAGAAGATTTAAAAGTCTGATTTCGCTGGGGATTGACCCTTTGAAGTTTTTGATCTGCT
Source organism: Vicia faba (assembly GCA_948472305.1). Taxonomy (NCBI): domain Eukaryota; kingdom Viridiplantae; phylum Streptophyta; class Magnoliopsida; order Fabales; family Fabaceae; genus Vicia; species Vicia faba. The sequence goes on from OX451738.1 coordinate 1,140,249,962, forward strand.
GGGGATACCGAATCTTGAACTTTGAGGAAAAATGATCTCCGGAAGATTCTTGGGCTGGCGACTTCACTGGGGATAGTACTGATAGGTTATTGTTGGGGGAATTCTGAGGAACTCCGCTGGGGATGGGAAGAATTCTGGCGAGTGTGACCTCTCCTGATGGTTAGTCGAGGATAAACCAGTTATACGCCTTTGTGAGAATAGCTTTGAATAAAACTTGGAAGGGACGTCCGTACTCTGCGGGGATTATCTTTCGGAATCTTTCGGGGATAAGCTCCGAGGGTCTGCTGGAGATAGACCTCAAGGTTTGTTAGGGACGTGGATTACAGATCTCGAGGGATTTCCTTTGGAAGGGTGTCGAAATACTCGTCTGTACTTTCATCCTATCAGTAATCCTTTTCTTAGGTTCAATCAGGAAGTGATCATGTTTCAAATGCATATGCCTATTTAACAAAACATTGGACGTTTCTCAAAATAAAACAAATAGTGCAAGAAAAAAAGGAAAAGGGAAATGGCACAAATTTTGGGAAGAGTATTTGCATTGATTTTCTTTGAGTATATTTATACAAGGGAAACAATCATCCTAGTAAGAGGATCTTGTCGTAAATATTTGAAAAAATTTAAAACAAAGATGGCTATGTGAAATAATTCCATGGGATCCCACTCTGCTGTAGCTTTCACAACTCCGAACATCTGTCCATTCAATGCTTCGTTTGACGATGGCTGGATTGATCAGAAACCTGGGACCGGTTGATGAAGAGACTTTCTTTGAAGTGATCTGACGAGACATAGTCATACGCTTAAATTCCCTAACTTTTGCCTGAATCGCCCTTTCGGGTTTTCGATCCACCGGGAAACCCCTTTTTGCCCAAGCCGCCCTTTCGGGTTTTCGACTTGCCGGGTGTACAGATTTTTTTGTTTTTATCCCTAATTTTTGCCTGAACCGCCCTTTCGGGTTTTCGGTTCACCGGGATGCCCATTTTTGCCCAAGCCGCCCTTTCGGGTTTTCGACTTGTCGGGTTATTTTATGCGTAGTATCTTTTGACTATGTCTGCGTTCGCAGGGTGCGGCAAATCGTCGCCGTCCATGGTGGTCAGAATCATCGCACCACCAGAAAATACGCTCTTGATTACAAACGGCCCTTCGTATGTAGGAGTCCATTTGCCCCTGGGATCACTTTGCGGTAAGATAATCCGCTTGACTACTAGATCTCCGACTTGATACACTTGACGTCTGACTTTCTTATTGAAGGCCTTGATCATCCGTTTTTGATACGCTTGACCATGGCATATAGCAGCGAGTCGCTTTTCGTCGATCAGATTGAGTTGATCAAGTCGGGTCTGCATCCACTCATCTTCATTCAAACCTGCGTCTTTCATAATTCTTAGAGACGGGATCTGAACTTCCATAGGCAAAACGGCTTCCATGCCATAAACCAAAGAAAACGGGGTTGCCCCGGTTGAGGTACGTATCGTCGTACGGTATCCATGCAGCGCAAACGGTAACATCTCATGCCAGTCTTTGTAAGTGACTGTCATTTTCTGAATAATCTTCTTGATATTTTTGTTCGCAGCTTCAACAGCACCGTTCATCTTCGGTCTATAGGGAGATGAATTGTGATGATAAATCTTGAACTGTTCGCATAATGCAGTGATCATTGTATTATTCAGATTGGTACCGTTGTCTGTGATGATTCTGTCTGGAACACCATACCGACATATGAGATTTGGCTTGATAAAGCGGGCAACCACATTTTTGGTGACGGAGGCGAAGGAAGCCGCTTCGACCCATTTAGTGAAGTAGTCAATGGCAACCAGGATGAAGCGATGTCCGTTGGAAGCCGTGGGTTTGATCTCTCCAATCATATCAATGCCCCACATTGCAAAGGGCCATGGAGCAGTCAGAACGTTGAGAGGAACCGGAGGGACATGAACTTTGTCGGCATAGACTTGACATTTATGACAAGTACGGGAATGTTGATGGCAATCAGCCTCCATGGTAGACCAATAATAGCCTGCCCTTAGGATCTTCTTAGCCATTGTATGCCCGCTTAGGTGAGTGCCAAATGTGCCGCTGTGTATATCAGTCATGATTAACTCTGCTTCAGCCTTATCAACACATCGGAGTAATACACAATCATGACTTAGTTTGTAGAGGATGCCGTTGCTCAGGAAGAACTTAGCGGCGAATTTCCTTAAGAACTTCTTGTCATTCACGGAAGCTCCTTCAGGATAATCTTGGGTCTCGAGATACCTTTTGACCTCATGGAACCAAGGTTGTTCCACTACTTCTTCGGTGTTAATCTCGTGACAATGCTCTGGTTCATCCATTCGCTCGATGGTGATTTGGGGAGCCTCGTTATCCCAGTTGAGTTTAAACATGGAGGACATTGTGGCTAGAGCATCTGCTAGCTGATTCTCTTCTCGCGGAAAGTGCTCGAAGGTAATTTGCTCGAAATGAGGCAACAATGTCAGAACATGTTCTTTGTATGGAATAAGATTAGGATGCTTGGTATCCCAGTCTCCTTTGATTTGGCTAATGACCAAAGCCGAGTCCCCGAATACAATCAGAGATTTGATCCCCAAGTCTATGGCAGCCTTGAGACCAAAGATGCAGGCTTCATACTCCGCCATATTGTTTGTGCAGCTGAAACAAAGTCGGGCCGTGAAAGGAGTGTGGCATCCTTCCGGAGAAATAAGTACCGCGCCAATGCCGTTTCCAAGTGCATTTGAGGCACCATCAAAGTACAGGGTCCATCGGGATCCCTTTTCGGGTCCGTCATACGGTCCGTCACCTTTAATGTTGTCCAAACTCATGATGTCCTCGTCTGGGAAATCAAATTTCATGGGTTGATAGTCTTCGATAGCCTGATGAGCCAGATGGTCCGCTAGCACACTCCCTTTTATAGCCTTTTGGGTGGTGTATTGAATGTCATACTCGGTCAAGATCATTTGCCATCTGGCTATCCTTCCTGATAAAGCGGGCTTTTCGAAGATATACTTGATAGGGTCCATTTTGGATATCAACAAGGTAGTATGAGTCAACATATACTGTCTTAGTCGGCGAGCAGCCCATACCAAAGCGCAGCAAGTTTTCTCGAGCAGTGAGTAGCGAGTCTCACAGTCGGTAAACTTTTTGCTAAGGTAATAAATAGCATGCTCTTTTCGACCAGACTCGTCATGCTGGCCCAGAACACACCCTATTGAATTGTCCAAAACGGTTAAATACATGATCAATGGTCTTCCTTCGACGGGTGGCATCAGAATAGGAGGTTCTAGCAAATATTCCTTGATTCTATCGAAAGCAGCTTGGCAGTCGTCGTTCCATTCAATCATCTGATCTTTCTTCAAGAGTTTGAAAATTGGCTCACAGGTAGAAGTCAGATGTGAAATGAATCTGGCAATATAGTTTATGCGCCCCAAGAAACCTCTAACTTCCTTTTCAGTACGAGGGGTAGGCATCTCTTGTATTGCTTTTACTTTTGCCGGGTCAACTTCAATGCCTTTGTTGCTTACGATGAATCCCAGGAGTTTACCGGATCTAACTCCAAAAGTGCATTTACTTGGATTTAGCCTGAGTTTGTATACTTTTAATCTGGCAAACAGCTTTTCCAGATGTTCAAGGTGCTCCTCCTCTGTTTGTGACCGGGCTATCATATCGTCTACGTAAACTTCAATCTCATGATGTATCATGTCATGAAATAGAGCTACCATGGCGCGTTGATAAGTTGCTCCTGCGTTCTTCAGCCCGAACGGCATCACTTTGTAACAGAAAGTGCCCCATTGCGTGACAAAAATTGTTTTCTCCATGTCCTCGGGGGCCATTTTGATTTGATTGTAGCCTGAGAATCCATCCATGAAAGAAAACACCTTATGCTGAGCTGTATTGTCAATTAGGATGTCAATATGAGGTAGCGGAAAATCATCCTTAGGGCTGGCCCTATTCAAATCCCTGTAGTCCACACACATTCTGACTTTGCCGTCCTTCTTAGGTACTGGCACAATATTAGCGACCCATTGAGGATAGGACGTGACAGCCAGAAAGCCAGCATTGAACTGCTTCATCACTTCTGCTTTGATTTTTTCGGACATGTCAGGCCTCATTCGGCGAACTTTTTGTTTGATCGGTGGACAGTCTTCTCTTGTGGGGAGACGGTGAACCACGATATCGGTGTCTAGGCCCGGCATGTCTTCATAGGACCAAGCGAAGATTTCAACATACTCATTCAATAACTGTACCAAGCGTTTCTTGACTTCTGGTTCCAGATTGGCACCCATTTGTACCTCCTTCCGATTTTCCTCGGTCCCCAAGTTGATAGTTTCCAACGGCTCTTTATGCGGTAAGATGGCCCTCTCCTCTTGTTGCAGGAGCCTGGCTAGTTCCCCTGGTACTTCACAACCCTCGTCGTCCTCATACTCGGCTAGATTGACCAGGTCTTCAGAGTTATTGAAAGATACAGCAGAATAGTCACCCATGGAATCCGGAGTGGATGGGTACCTGCATTGGTGAGTGTGGGTGTGTGTAAGGGATAGCCATCCTTAAACAAAAATGCAGAAGGAAAGAAAATGAACACAAGCAGTTTATCAAATGAAAAACGTCCAATGAATCATTAAACATGGCATATGAATATGAAAAATAGTCGAAACCCTTACAAGTGGACCTACATGCCCCGGGTAAGGCAGGAGGCGGAAAGATAGTGTACTGATTGTTTGAAAGTAAAAATATTACAGACCAAAATAGAAAATGTTTGATAGATAAATTATTGAGGAATAAAAGTGACAGGGACAAAGTCTTTAGCCTCCCAATTGTTCAGCCCTCCTTTGACCGTCGGGTGAATCCACTCTTCAAAGTTGCTTTCCTTGTCTTCATCTCCCAGGGTGTTGACTTGGTAAGGAGAAATCTTGACTGGCGCTCTCTCAATCTTTGACCGGCGCATGGCCTTCTGACCGGCGGTGGTGAAACCTAAACCAAGCTTATCAACCTTATGCGGAAAATCGAGTAACTGCCCCCACGCTGAGTCCTTTCCTTCTCTAACTGCAGCCCTTGCATCCTCCAGAGATGCCATCCTGGCCATCTGCCTTGGTGTCTCAGCTGCCAACTTCGCCACTGCTATCTGAGGGAGCACTTCTTCGAAATGTTGAAATGGTGTCTCGATGAACTCCCCTTCGACTTCCACGTACCGGAAAGAATTTAAATGGCTAATCATGTACTCTTCCTCGCCATGGACAGTAATGATTTTACCCTTTACAGGATATTTCAGCATTTGGTGCAAGGAGGAGGTGACTGCCCCAGCATGGTGTATCCAAGGTCTACCCAGCAGGCAGGAGTATGATGGACGGATGTCCATTACATAGAAAGTGGATTTGAACACCTCGGTACCTATCTTGACAGGAATTTCAACTTCTCCATGGACCATTCTTTTCGACCCATCGAAGGCTCTGGCGACGATATCACTCGGCTTCAATTCCAATCCTTCACAATCTAGCCGGTCCAAGGCCTTCTTAGGCAAAACATTCAGCGATGAACCGGTATCAACCAAAACATGCGCAAGGGTGGTTCCGCGACACTCGATTGAAATATGCAACGCATCATTGTGATTTCGGCCTTTAGGGGTCAGGTCGGCATCAGAAAAGCCTAATCCATTGTCTGCGGTCAGGCTAGCCACGCAATGTTGAAATTGATCTGCGGAGGTTTCTTGAGGCACATGAGCTGCCTTTAGAAACTTAATCAAGGCTTGAGCGTGCGCTTCTGAGCAAAGCAACAGTGCCAACATGGAGATCTTGGAGGGGGTTTGCCCCAACTGTTCCACCACATCATAATCACTTTTCTTGATTATCCTCAAAATTTCGTCCATCTCTTTCTTGGAAGCTTCCGGAATCACCAAGGGCTGAGCCCTCGTCCTGACGGGCTCATCTTGTATTCCTTTTCCTTTGTCGGCGATGGTAGGAGAGACAGCACTAGGAACGAAAATTTCTTTGATCAAAGGAGTTCTGGCAGAGAGTCTTGCTGGTGCAGGGATGATTTCTTTTACTGATGAGGGTCCAAAGACTGCTTTTGGAGGAGCAATCTCTGGAGAAAATATCCTCCCACTTCTGGTGATTTTGCTGGTGCCCGCAATGTTACTAATGCTGGCTTCATCATCATCTGAATCTTTTTCAATTATTTCAACTTGCTTGATACCATGGTAGTAGATGTCACCACCATAGTTCCAAGGTATCGACTTCTCGGAGACATAGGGAACCGGCCCCGGCCTCGTTATCTTCAACGGTATGGACTTTGCAGCTGGCGTAATCTTAACTGGCTTTTTGACGGCCTCGGAAAGATTGGCGTGAATGGTTATGATTGAGATACTTTCAACGTGAACTGGAACAACAGGAACTTTCTCGAACAAAATTTGTCGGCTATCTATGAGGCCTTGGATGCCTTCCTTTAGTAGCGGACAACCCAACGGCAGAGAGTGACAACAGTAACAGTCTCTATTACATCCCGGGAAGATCCCGGCCCTTAACAAATTTAGCTTAACGGTTAACAGTGGAGTAGTTAGATCACTAACGTCAGTAACATACCGATCCTCCTCAATGGCGTTGACGTTCCGACCGTGCTTCGGCATAGGTGCAGAGATCACATTGGGTTTTTCTGGAGCGTCAAACTCTACCTCCTTGGCGTCTATCAAGTCCTGGATCTTATGCTTGAGGGCCCAGCAATCGTTGGTGTCATGCCCAACACTGTCTGAATGATAGGCGCACTTAGCATTGGCATGGTAGTGTGGAGAGGATGTATTGACATTCTTTGGCGCTTCTTTGATAGAGGCCAGATTCAATTTCAACAGATGGGGAAGTACCTGTGCTGGGGTCATATTGATACGAGTGAACTGCCGTTGTGGCCTTTCCACTCGTTGCTGGTTCGGTCTAGATTGATTGTAGCGAGGCTGTTCGCTTGGAGCATTTTGAATCATTACGGCCCCCACAGTCGGCCGACGCTCCGTCTTCCCTGCTCTCCTTTGAGAATATACCATAGCTGTCTCCTTCTTAAACGGCTTCTTCTCCATACTTGCGGCGACACCCTTCTGAATTTTTCCCGACTTGATGCCAGCCTCGATTCTCTCACCCGTTAAGATCAAATCAGTAAATCCCGCGGAAGAGTTACCGATTAAATGATTGAAAAATGGCCCAGATAGGGTCCCAAGAAACATGTCAACGAGCTCAAGATCGGTTAAAGGAGGCTGCACCCTGCCAGCCAAATCCCTCCACTTTTGTGCGTATTCCTTGAATCCCTCACTTGTTCCTAGCGACATACCCTGAAGTTGGGTACGGGTAGGAGCGAGATCGGAATTATACTGGTATTGTTTATAGAAAGCGGTGGCCAAATCTTCCCAATTCCTGACACTGGTTCCTTCTAACTGATAAAACCATTCCAACTGGGCTCCCGACAGACTGTCTTGAAAGAAATGAATCCAGAGATTTTTATCAGCTGTATAGGGCTGAATCTTTCTCACATAGGACCAGAGGTGCATTTTGGGGCAGGACAGCCCGTCATACCTTACAAACGCCGGCACCTTGAACTTTGGAGGAATCACAATTCCGGCGACCAAGCCCATGTCTTCAAAATCCAGACCCGGCACCCTCTGCAATTCCATTGCAGCCAATCTGTCCTCTAAGCCCTTGTACTTGTCATCAGCGGGAGGATACTGCTGGTCCGAATAATCCTCGTCCTCTTCCACCTCTTCCTCTTCTGCATCAGACTCGGAAGGCACTGCAACCCGATCTCTTTTACTAGTCCCTTCATCAGAAGTAGGAGGAAATTCGAGCACCCTCCGAGCTTCTCTGTCAAATCTCCTCCCCAAAGTAGCCACTCCGATCCTCTTTTTCTTCTTCACTGGGTCTTTGCTCTCCAGATGAGCCTTGATGTCCTCTTGACTCTTGACCAAGGTCATCAAGAGTTGCTGGAATTGTGCATTCTGGGCTTGTAGGTCTTTGACCGTTTGCTCGAGATCCATCCTACTGAAATAAACAGCAGATAGATAAGGAAACCTGGAGCGAGACCTGCTTATGCTCATGATGAATGGTATGCTGGTGTATGCAATGCATTCAAGGATTTAGGACATTCAAAATTGTTTCAGACAAAGAAGAACGCACGTCATATTAATAAGAAGAAATTTGTTAGTACATAAATGCCCCATGGGCCAAATATTACAACATAAACTCCTCAAGGCAGAAAGACATTGCGCATCCTCTTCGGTGCGATGTAGGTGTTGAGGGCCTCTTGCTCGTGGAGTCGACGGGTAAGCTCTAGAACCTTCTTTTCACTGGCGTAGTAGCTAGCTTCAAAAGTGTTTCGTTCCTCCTTGAGCTGAATCCAACTCCTCTGCATTTCCTCCCACGATGTAGGCATGTCTGGATGTAGGATGGTGTAGGGGACCTCTCCTTCATTGACGGGTTCCTTGATCACTGGGAGTACGTGGGGATAAGGCATCATCAGACTTTGAGCACGGGCTCGTACCCACTTGAGGTAGGGCTCAAGAGGGATGGAGTTCTTGTGTCCCAGGGTCTTGCTATCAATCTTGTTGAGTTTTCCCCAAGCTCTGATGAACCTTTGGCGAAGTCCTTGCACATCGTCGTCGAAGTCAAAAACTAGGCTAGGAATCAGCATGTCATGAGGGCCATCCCTCCGTGCGTACCCAAATTGCCTCAAAGCTAGGCAAGGGTTGTAGGTGATACCTCCCCTAATTCCAAGTAAGGGGACATTAGGAAATTCTCCGCAACGATCGACGATGATGATATTTTCTCTAGACCGAGAACACCAATGTATATCAGCATGAGTGAGAGTCATCAATCGCTGGGACCACCTTATACCTTGATCATTCTTTAAGACAGATTGTGGAAGGTGCGAAATAAACCACCTTGCGAGGATAGGAGTGCAGCACATGAGAACACCCCTCCTTCTCATTGTTCGTGTGTAAAATGAGTGAAGGATGTCTCCAAGCAATGTTGGTATTGGATTTCTGGACAAGAAGATTTTGACGGCGTTGACATCTACCAACTGGTCGGGATTTGGGAATAGGACCAACCCATAGATAAGGAGTGCCACAATTTCTTCAAATGCTTGCAGGTCCAATGAGTTCCAACATTCTTGCGCCTTCTCAAACAAGAACTTTGCCAAGAATCCTTTGACACCGCTTCTGGTTTCCCAATGCCCCTTGATTTCAGACGGTTGTAGACGTAATGCTCGAGCAACATCTTCAGGCTTTGGTTCCTTCTCCGTACCATTGAAGGGTAGTTGATTAAGGATAGGGATTCTTAGGAGTTGAGAAAACTCCTCCAAAGTGGGCACCAACTGATAATCCGGGAAAGTGAAGCAATGGTGAAGGGGGTCAAAGAATTGAAATAGCACTTTCATCATGTCTTCTTCGATGTTGGTGTTGACTAGGTTGAGCAGTCTACCATGTCTTTCACTGAAGGATGAATTTTCCGGAATTCTTGAAGTGATCTCCTTGAGTTGAGGAGAGATTCTCACAAGGTTGACTTGAATGGTGTTTCGGCGAGGTATTTCCATGACCTACAAAATAAGAACAATGATGAAGGTCCAAACCCTTGAAATGGTTAGTAAATGCATATGATGCTTCATGATGTTTATGATGTATGCACAGAACATGTGTACAAGCAAATCACACCAAACCCTAGTTTCAGGCTTGCATGGGGTTTCATAGGTGAGTACCCTCTTGAGTGTAGTTGGCTTAAAAACCTGTCCTATAAATAGTAACCGGGTTCTAAGGAGCTCAATATCACTGGATCGTTTTCATTGTTCATTGTTTTGGTTTAGCCACTTAACTGGCGACCAAAATATTCCAAGAAAACAACCCTCAATGAGTGTAGTATCGAGTATCTACCAACTTCGGACTGCACCAAAGCCGGTCATCTCACTACTCCTAATAAAAGGCCAAGATGGTCAAGTAAGGTTCTAGGTCATTAGTGCTTAGTGACATCGCTCAGCGGCCCCGTACTCTCCTTGATTGAACTCAAGGGTTACCGGTACCCACAAATATGTCGCACTAATATAGCTATTGCTTAGACCGTGTCGGTATACCCCGCACAGTTTCCACAACGTATTGCTATCTATGAATGTTTCCCAAAATCCGGGCGGAGGATTATAAACCCAAACAATAGAACCAAGGTATAAAGCAAGCAAACCAATCAATTAGTCATGCAAGAAAGTGATCTAAGCCCTAAGGTAACCCCACTTAAAGGTAGTCCCCAGCAGAGTCGCCAGTTCTGTGATACGGTGGGAGAACTGACTATGTTTTTTGCGTTCATATTCGCACTTGTGCGGTTAGCAAGAGTCGCCACCGACTTTTTATTTTATCCTAAAGGAAAGGTTAAAAAAGCACAGCAAAAACCTTTTTTTGAGATATTTCGTGGGTTCGGGGGGTAGATTATGAAAAGGGAAGGTATTAGCACCCTTTTCATCCATGGTTATCCATGGGCTCTTAGGTACTTGCTTAGATCAATCTTGCCTTGGCTTTCAATTGTGTGAAATGGTGCTTTGTGGATTGTTTTGAAAATGTTTTGAAAAGATGCCTTGCGCTAGGCTAACCTTGTAACAATTCTTTACTCGAATGTTTTACAAAGGGTGTTTTTATCTTTTAAAAAGATGTTTCAAGGGTTTGAAAAGTTTGATTTTTGAAAAGTGTTTGTGAAGTGGGTTTTGAAATTGGGCAAGTGTTTTCTTTGCAAATTGACAAGTACTTAAGAGTTTATCTACCCTAAAGCTTTCTCAAATATTTTCGTCGTGTTTTAACCCCTTTGACAATTTTGTTCTACCATTGAAATTGGTAGGCAATCTTGTATTTAGGAAGTTTATTCGGGACAGGCGCGGGCATCGCATAGACCATGAATGCAATGGTGCCAAGTGTCTTTGGCAATTTGCTTGAAGGGACTTGATCATTTTGATAGGCGACTTTCGAAAGCGTCATCGAGGGACTTATGATCATTTGAATTCGTTTTGCCAAAGACATTCGACGTGCAAGCATGGCCCATTTGGAAGGCAACATGTGGGATTACCTTAGAGGGTGCAAGTGTGATTGTGTATCGATTACATGCATTTGTCTTGTATTAGGTTATCTAACGTTTGATTTTATGTACATACAAACCCTAGGTCTAATCATGGTATAATTGGAAAACTGTAAATTGCGGAATGTAAATCTACGCTATTGCAAAGTGGTATCAGGGGGTGGGGATATAAATGTACAAGGGGATGAGACTTATAGCACCCAATAATTTACAACCAAATCGAATGTCGCAATCAAATGAATATCAAATATAAATGTAAGATAAACATGTGTAGGGCAATATATTGTGTAAGTGCAAATGTATATGTATTGTGTAAATGTAAATATGTACAAGTACGAAATGTGAAATTGAGTCGTATTAGGGTTTTGACTTAGATAAATGTATTTTAACGAATCTTTGATTTTTTGTATGTTAATTATGTACAAAAATGTATATTAACTAAAGAATTTCAATTTTAATTATGTATATAAAAAAGAAAAGATAACATATACAAATATATTTCAAAAATGTTTTTAAGTTAATTGTGTATAAAAAGTATTTAAATTAAGAAAAAGTATTTTCAATTTAATTATGAAAAAGTTTATTATTTTTATGTATAAATATACTTAAAAAGAATGTTTTAACTTAGATGATAAAAATGCAATTTAATTAAGTTAGTATTTTTACAAAAAATAAAAAAAACATTGTTTAGAGAATAAAGTTAGTAAAAGGAAATAACTATTGCTTATGAAAATAAATAACAAAAGAAGGTTAGTGTTAAGAAGTAAAAAACAAGGAAAAGGAAGGGTTAGTATTTGTTAGAAGAAGTTAGTGGGCTTAGAGGAATCATGAACGGGTTAGGCCCGTGTCAAACAAGGGCGAGATTAGGGTTAGGCATTGTTTGTGGAACGAGGGTTAGGGCTAATCAGCAGCGGCGCGTTCGTGGTATTCGTCTTCTCCGATTAGCAATTTCTGAGCATTTGATTGTCTCCGGCCACCAGCGCTATTCAACACTCTTCTTTCCTCCCTAACGCGAACTCAGCGCCTTTGAAACATGGTTCGTTTTAATGTCTTATGCTTTTATCTCTTTTCTGGATTTGCGTATGTTATTTTAAGTTCTTGTTTTTTTTTTTGTCTTTTATGAGGTGAAAGGAAAGAGATAGAGGGCGAAGATTCCACTACCTGATATTTGGAGATGGAGGGAAGGTGGAGAAGTAGCGCTCAGGAGGCCGGAGCGGCGGTGATGGAGCTTGCTTCGCGTTTGACGCTTTCCTGGTACTTTCGTTCTTCGCTTATGATTAAGGCTTTGATGATGATGCGTTCTGAGAAGTTCTTTTCTTTTGATTCACCTCTTTATCTTCTTCTTCTTACTGTGATGCCTTTGCGTTGTTGCCTTGGCCTATGATGAAGCTTGCTTCTGAGGCTCCCTGAGTTGCTGTATGCCTGTTGCTTTGAATTGTTGAATGCTAGCTTTTGAATAATTTTGAACAGCTATTGCCTTGGGTGTTTAGAACGTTGCTACCTTGATATTGCCTTCTGAGATAACTAAAGCTTTTGCCCAATGATGTGATACTGAGGGCCTGGAACCTTTGTGCGCTTTGATTATACTTGAGATTGGGTTGCCTTTGAATTGTATGCTTGATGGTTTATTGACAGGTTCAGTGTGTTTATGTTATGGGTTTGAGCTTCTTGATGTGGGTAGGTGGTTATGTCATTTGTGGTTGATGAAATTTTTATGAAGCTTGATAACATAGTTTTTGGTTATGTTAAGGCACTAGCAGGTTATTGCTTCAGTTTGTGATGGGCTCAGGGTTGTGACATTTTTCAGTTATGTGTTTTAAGGTTAAGGCAGGGTATTGGTTTTGATGACAGTAGGCTGGTTATTGGCTTGAGTTTGTGGCATTGGTTAGATGATATCTTGTTATGACAGGGTATTGGTGTTTCATGACAGTAGGCTGGTTCTTGGCTTGAGTTTGTATGTGTTTGATGGCTTTTGTTTGATCAGTTTGCAAGCATGGTGAAGTTTTTAATTTTGTTTATCAGGTTTTGTGTGTTTTTAAAGGTTGAGGCAGAATATTGGTTTTGATGACAGTAGGCTGGTTCTTGGCTTGAGTTTTTTTATGTTTAATGCAGGGTATTCTCCAGGTTTATACTGATGCAGGTTTTATGGTTTAGGGGTTAGACAGATATTTGAGGTGTTGGTGAGGAGAATGCAGGTTTATGAGTTTTTGGTATTGGTTTTTGCTTGAGCTTTGTGCAACTACTGAGTTGTATATATCTTTTCTATCTTTTCTCTTGGCGCCCAATATTTTTCAAAGTTTTGGTCTTCTCTTTGACCCAAGCCTGCTGGACATTTTCACAAGGTTTCATGGCATTTTTCCCATTTTGGTAATTGGCTATGCTGTGTCATTTTTGAACAATGCTGAATTATCCTCTTTGTTGTATATCTTTTCTGCCTCTACTGTCTATGCCTGCTGCCTATGTTACTGAACTGAGTTGGCTCTTTTCTGATTTTGTATATCTTCATTTCCTGCTGTCCATTCTGACTGCTGAACCTGAACCATGCCTAAACCCTGCTTGCTTTATCTCTCTTTTCTCTCTCTTTACAGTACAGCTTAAGATTTTTATATGATTTTTATTTGTACTGTTCTGAAGGGGTTCTATGGGAAATGATGAGTTAAGATTGTTTTGCTTGCATAATACATCTTGCATCTCCTTTTGACAGTTTGTAGGCTTTGATAGCAACTTGTACCATTTTGACTTCTTTGATATCTTTTGGCATTCTGACAGTAGCCTTTTGCTTTTGGATAGAAAATTTGGATTGGATTTTTCAGTTTGGATTTGAACTATATGGTTTGAATTGGACATTGAGATTCTATGCAGCTTGCAAACTTTTTAGAAACTATGCATTTGCACTTGCATTCATGAAATAAAATAATCTTCCCTCTCTGTGAACCGGGAGAAATCCCGTGATTTGCAGAGAGGGTCAACTGATCCCAGTCAGTGGCCCCTAATGATGAGCAATTTTTAACTGTCTCTTTTTTTTCAATTTTAAAGCTTTCTGACTTTTCTTATTTCTTTTTGCAGATGAAAAAAAAGGAATACCGGAGCGGAGTGAAGAACGAAGAATATTTAGAAAATAGGATAGTTTTTCATTCTATGTAATATTTTAATTAAATGTAAATTATTGTTTGTAACAACAATTTGTAAATAATTCAAATATTAATAAAAATCAAATTATCCAATTGGTTCTAACTTTCTTTATTGCTTATTTATTTATTTAAAATTCTTAGAATTAAAACAATTGAAAAATAAATTCAATCATTTAATTTCAGAATAATAAATAACTAAAATAAGACAACATTGATCCAATAAACCTGTATTATCCAAAATCCAAAGCAAAGCAGCAATTAACCCAGATAAACTGATCAAACACATGAACACTGTGAATCCCATACTGCATCTTGTATCTGACTGGCCCAATCAAAATGTACTGAATTCAAACCACTGTCTCTTTTACTGATTAAACCAAGATAACGCGAATTTTAATCCGAATCTTGAAATAAATCGCAAAGTGCTGTGGAATTCAAATTCTTCTGAGAATATGCCCATAAAAACTTAATTCCCGATTAAATGCCAAATCACGCTCGCTTGACCAAAATTGAACCAACAATCAATCAAACCCTAGGCCCACTGTATGAAACAAATCAGAGCTCTGAAAATCAGTAAAAACCCTAATTTTGCTTGACTGTCAAGAAAAGTCCGTTTGTCCGATTCTTGAGCCAGTTTGAGAAGTCAGGAAATGTTTGAAGCTGAGATTTCTTGGGGAAAAATGCGAGGGCAAATTTTGGGGTACAACAGGATCTTTTGGTATTGGTGAGAGTGTAGTTTCTGGTTGTGGTGAATGGGGAGTTTCTGGTTGAGGATTTGGATTTTCTGTATGGGGAGCGGAAGAGTGTTGATCTATTTCAGAAAGAACTTCTTCAAGTTCTGGTTCTGTTGAGGTTGTAGGTTTTGGATTATGAGGTTTGGCACGTTTTGAGGGTTAATGACTCAGAAGGGTCAAACTCAGGTTCAGTATCATCAATAGTTGGAATGGGAATTGGGATTTCAAATGAAGCTGGGGTTGGAATAAATGTTGGAACAGCAGATGAATTTAAAACATTAACAGAAGACAGATTACCTCTCTTCTTTGGGGTCTGCTGAGACGATCCTTCTGATACGGCCTTTCTCTTCTTAGTCTTCTTCAGAGTAACTTCTGGTGTTTGCTGGTGCAAATCTTTAATGTTCAGAGCAGGATCTGTGCCATCAGCTTTACAAGAATCCAAGTATCTGAGAACAATGACTGGTTTAGAGTCAATCTCAGAGAATAAAGGAAAGTTGTCCAGAGGGACTCTTCTGCTGGTGATTTCAGCATGTGGAGTGACGCTGGGCTCCTTCCTTATGTTCTCTATCAGCTTCATCTTCTTCAGATTCTTGGCATTCAGCTGCTTGCCAATAGAAGGTTCTAGAGAGCTTATTTCCTGTGCCTCTGTCATGTGTTCAATCAGTCTATTCTCCGTTAGAATATCTGATATCAATCTGCCGAAGGGTATCCAATCCCTTTTAGTCCTTTCTTCTTCTCTCGTTTCCTTGACGCTGGTCCTCAGATGGTTGAACAGAAGATGAGCTAGATTTATCTTTACCTTCTGATTAATAAAATAGATCAGAAACTGCTGATCTATGTTTATGTAATCAGGAGAGCTTGTAGGCTTCCTGTGATTGAAACAGCCCAGAATAATCTTTGCCCAAATTCTGTGCTGATCTTTCAAATCTCTTATTTTGCTGGAGGGAACCCCATGAGTGAAAATCTCTCTTGCTATAACAGCAGCATCTGAGCACCTTTCTGCCATGTCTATACAGCGAATGCCACGGCCATTGTATCCAATCAGCCTTGCAATGTGATCTTCAGTAATCACAATCTTCTTTCCCATGATATACGAAGTAACATGATGAGTTGAGGAAGACGCGTGTATCCAGAATTCTTTAACCAAAATGGGGAACGTTGGACCCACCAACCTATCAAAGTACCTTTCCCAACCTTGTGCCTTAATTTCTTCAAACAGATCAAAGCCATTTTCCTTCAAACTGTTGAAATCTACTATCAATTCTGACAGAACTTCCAAGTTCTTGACCAGAGTGAGGAGCGTTCTGAAAGGAATCTGATACTGTTCAGAAGAAGCATCTTGCTGGGAACCTGCAGATGGAGTGCTAGAGGATGCCATGTTCACACAAGGGTTTTTGAGAAAAAGCTTGAAAAGAGGTTTCTTTGAAGAAAAAAAATGAACACACAGTAAGAACACATAAATGTTTTGAAGATTGTAAGTGACGGTAAAAAGTGAATAGATGATGTTAAGGCGTTTAAATAGGTTTCAAAAAATGTTTTGAAAACATAAGCGTTTTAAGAGAGAATTTAAATCATGATTACTCACATTTAATGTTGGCTGATTTTAGGGGATTTAGAAAGATATTTGGAACGGTTACCCATGACATGTGTCTCAATGCATCCAATCAGCGCTTTGCCTTCTCAGAAGCGTGAATGCGTGTTCTGCCTCAGGAATTAGCTGATGACTGGATGACACTTGTTTGATTTAGTGAACAGCACATCTATCCTTGAGATGAAACGCTCAGATCTTTATGGATAGAATCTGATACAATCTGCATGTCTAAATTTCTGAAAGAAGATTGATCAGAAGTTCACAGTAAAATAAAACAAATTCTGAAGGTTAATATATAAAATTAAAACATTTTCACTCTGGGCAGAGCTTCATGCTAAGATGTTTCAGAATGAAGTTGAACCTATCTTCAGAAAGTGGTTTTGTGAAAATATCAGCCCATTGATGGTTTGTATCAATAAATTTTAAGTTTAAAATGCCTTTCTGAATATAGTCCCTAATGAAATGATGTTTTATTTCTATATGCTTAGCCCTAGAATGAAAAATTGGATTTTTACTTAAGCAAATGGCAGAAGTGTTGTCACAGAGTATAGGAATGTTACTCTCAAATATCTGGAAGTCTTCAAGCTGACTTTTCACCCAGAGCATTTGTGTGCTGCATCCTGCTGCTGCTATGTATTCAGCTTCTGCTGTTGATAGCACAATTGTGGATTGCCTTTTGCTGGACCAAGAGATCAGATTTTCTCCCAAAAACTGGCAGCTTCCAGAAGTACTTTTACGCTCTACTCTGTCTCCAGCAAAGTCAGCATCACAGTAACCTACTAAGCTGTAATCACTAGATTTTATATAAAATAAACCCAGATTAGTAGTACCTTTCAAATACTTGAAAATTCGCTTAACAACTGTTAAGTGAGATTCTCTAGGATCTGATTGGAATCTTGCACAGATGCATACACTGAATAAAATATCAGGCCTTGAAGCCGTCAGATAAAGAAGAGAACCAATCATACCTCTGTAGACCTTCTGTTCTACCTTTTTTCTTACCTCTTCTCTTTCCAGAATGCACGTGGGATGCATTGGAATCTTTGATGGATTACATTCCGAGAGATCAAATTTCTTCAGAAGTTCTCTGACATATTTGCTCTGATGAATGTAAGTTCCCTCTGGAGTTTGATTGATCTGAATTCCCAGAAAGAATTTCAGTTCCCCCATGAGGCTCATCTCAAATTCTTCCTGCATACACTTAGCAAATTTTCTTCCAAGAGAAGGATTAGTAGATCCAAATATAATATCGTCAACATAAATCTGACACACTAAGATGTCATTCTTAACTGTCTTACAGAATAAGGTTGTGTCCACTTTCCCTCTGGTGAATTCCTTTTCTAACAGAAAGTTACTTAGTCTTTCATACCAAGCTCTAGGAGCATGTTTCAGACCATACAGTGACTTCTTTAGTTTGAAAACATACTCTGGATTTTTTGTACTTTCAAAACCAGGGGTTGGTGCACATAAACCTCTTCTTCTATATAGCCATTTAAGAATGCACTCTTGACATCCATCTGATATAGAGTGATGCCTTTATTAACAGCAAAAGAAATTAAAAGTATGATAGATTCTAACCTGGCGACTGGAGCAAAGGTTTCTGTATAGTCTATCCCCTCTTGCTGACTATAACCTTGTGCTACCAGTCGTGCTTTGTTTCTGATGACTTCACCTTGTTCGTTCAGTTTGTTTCTGAACACCCATTTTGTTCCAATGACGTTGAATCCTTTTGGTCTGGGAACTAGATCCCACACGTCATTGCTGGTGAATTGATTCAGCTCTTCTTGCATTGCTAGAATCTAGTCGTTGTCCAGAAGTGCTTCATCAATTGAAGAAGGTTCAATCAGAGAAACAATTCCCATAAGGGATGCTTCATAGTTTCTGAAGCTGTCTCTTGTTCTGATTGGATCTTCCTTTCTTCCTAAGATTGTTTCTTCTGGGTGATCCAAGCTGCTTCTGGGAAGTCTTTTTTGAGGTTGATCAACAAATGTTGCTGGATTGCTCGCAGTGCCTCTTTCTGATGTTGAAGGAGTGTCTTTGTTGAGAGCTTTTGATGACTTGTCTTCAGAACCTGTGAATTCAACTTCCATACCTGCAAAGACTTCATTCTGCTTTGACTTTTCAGAGTCAAGCTTATCATCAAAACGAACACTGATTGATTCTTCCACAATCTGTGTTTCTGTATTGTATACTTTGTACCCTCTTGAGCGTTCAGAGTATCCTAACATAATACACTTTTGTGCTTTAGAGTCAAACTTGTTCAAATATTTTTTTGTATTTAACATAAAACAAGTACATCCAAATGGATGAAAATATGAAATGTTGGGCTTTCTGTTCTTCCACAATTCATATGGAGTCTTTTCCAGAATAGGTCTTATGGAGATTCTATTCTGAATGTAGCACGCTGTGTTTATTGCCTCTGCCCAGAAGATCTTAGCAACGTTTTGTCT
Source organism: Vicia faba (assembly GCA_948472305.1). Lineage (NCBI taxonomy): Eukaryota > Viridiplantae > Streptophyta > Magnoliopsida > Fabales > Fabaceae > Vicia > Vicia faba. Next base: position 1,140,268,931 of record OX451738.1, read on the forward strand.
CATTGATCATGGTTCTGGCCATTTCTTGCAATGTTCTGTTCTTTCGTTCTACAACTCCATTTTGCTGGGGAGTTCTAGGACAAGAGAAATCATGCAAAATGCCTCTGTCATTAAAGAATGACTCAAAATCTTTGTTTTCAAATTCTCCACCATGATCACTTCTGACTTTAACGATTCTAAGATACTTTTCATTCTGAACTTGGTTGCAGAAGGTGACAAACACAGAGTGTGACTCGTTCTTGTGTCTTAAGAACTTTACCCATGTCCATCTGCTATAGTCATCTACGATTACTAACCCGTACTTCTTGCCACTGACTGAAGCAGTTTTAACTGGTCCAAATAAGTCAATGTGCAGAAGTTCTAATGGCTTAGAGGTAGAAACAACGTTTTTAGATTTGAAAGCAGGTTTTGCAAACTTGCCTTTCTGACATGCTTCACACAGAGCATCTGGATTGAACTTCAGATTAGGAAGTCCTCTGACCAGATTGAGTTTGTTAATCTGAGATATTCTTCTCATACTAACATGCCCCAATCTTCTGTGCCAGATCCATTGCTCGTTGTTAACGGACAGAAGACACTTTACATTCTGACTTTTCAGTTCAGAAAGTTTGATTTTATAAATGTTGTTTTTCCTCTTTCCATTAAATAGGATAGTCCCATCTTTCTGACTAACAGCTTTACATGATTTTTGATTAAAGATTATATCATAACCGTTATCACTTAATTGACTTATGGATAACAGATTATGCAGTAATCCATCTACTAATAGAAAATTATTTATAGAGGGGAGATTTCCATTACCTACTGTTCCAGAGCCAATGATCTTTCCCCTCTGATTGCCTCCAAAGCCTACGTGGCCTCCAAGCTTAAGTTCCAGGCTTTGGAACATATGCCTTCTTCCCGTCATGTGTCGTGAGCAGCCAGAGTCCAGGTACCATGACTGGTGTTTCTGATTTGCTGCTAAAGATATCTGCAACATGTATTATTTTATCCTTAGGTACCCATATTTTCTTGGGTCCTGATTTGTTAGATTTACCAAAACTCTGGTTGAATTTTGGTTTCACAGAATAATTACTACTAGTATATTTAATGTCATGTGTGTGACCATACACAAAGTGTGAATTCAGAGGAGTGCATTTAATAATTAGATCCATGGCATTCTTTGGTGTAGGTACCTTACCTTGGTATCCTATTCCCTTTCTGCCGTTTCTGCTAACTCCATAGATCATTGAAGCCATTTTACTTCTATCTATGCTTTTAGCAAGGAACTTCTGAAAGCTGTGATCATACTCCTTGATGATCTTATCAGTGCTGCTGGGAGTTTCAGAAATTGTTTCCTTCTGAGAGTTTTGTAAAAGATTTTCTAATTTTGAAATTTTATTTTTCAACTCAGAATTTTCCAATTTGAGACTCTCAGTTTTATCAGAGTCAGAATCAAGATTCCTTTTCAGGTTTCTGAATTTAACTCTGATCTGCTGATATCTTTCCAGAATTTCGTTAAGGCTTTCAGCAAGTTCAGCCTTGGTAAAATTAATTGCAAAGTCAGGGAATACCTCTTCGGTGTCTGATTCAGAGTCTGATTCAGAAGCTTCACTGTCTTCTGATATGTTAGCCATGAGAGCTATGTTTGCTCTCTCATCATCTGATTCTGAGTCAGCTTCAGACGAGTCAGAGTCATCCCATGTAGCCATGAGACTCTCCTTCTTTTCCCTTCCAAACTTCTTTTTGGGCTTTTCCCTCTGAAGCTTTGGACAGTCACTCTTGTAGTGTCCTTGCTCGTTGCATTCATAGCAGATGATGTCCTTGGTGTTTGGCTTTCTTCTTCCTGAAGAGCCTTCAGATCTTCTGTATCCAGAGGAGGAGTCTGACCTTCTGTATCTGGAGGAGGACTCATTCTGATCGGATCTTCTGGTATTCCTGAACTTTCTTTGCCTCTGCTTCCATAGTTGGTTCACTCTTCTGGAGAGGAGGGAAAGTTCGTCTTCTTCTGATGAGGACCCATCAGAGGTTTCTTCAACAGCCTGCAAAACTTTGGAGTCAGATTTTCTGTTAGATTTTAAAGCTAAAGGCTTACCTTGCTTCTGAGGTTCATCAACTTCTAGCTCTATCTCGTGACTTCTGAGGGAGCTGATAAGTTCCTCCAGAGAGATTTTGTTGAGATCTTTAGCTAGCTTCAGTGCTGTAACCATTGGCCTCCATTGTTTTGGCAAGCTTCTGATGATCTTCTTGACATGATCAGCAGTAGAATACCCTTTGTCCAGAACTTTGAGACCAGCCACCAGAATTTGAAATCTTGAGAACATCGTTTCAATTGATTCACTTTCTTCCATTTTGAATGCCTCATACTTCTGAATGAGCGCAAGAGCTTTGGTTTCTTTGACCTGAATGTTGCCTTCATGCGTCATTCTGAGAGAGTCAAACATACTCTTCGCAGTGTCTCTGTTAGATATCTTTTCATATTCAGCGTAAGAGATAGCGCTGAGAAGAATAGTTCTGGCCTTGTGGTGATTTTTGAAGTCACGCTTTTGTTGATCAGACATTGCCTTCCTGTCAATCTTCTGACCACTTGCATTCACTGGGTGCGTGTATCCATCTGTCACCATGTCCCATAGATCAGCATCATGTGCCAGAAAGAAGCTTTCAATTCTGTCTTTCCAGTAATCAAAATTCTCTCCATCAAAGACTGGAGGTTTGGCGCTGAATTTGTCTCTATCTTCATTGTTGTTATTACTGGTGTGTTGATATGTTCCTGCCATTGTGTTTTTCTGACGCTGGATCTTGTACTGACACGGTTAAGTGTTTTAGCTCAGAACCAGGCGCTCTGATACCAATTGAAGAAGTGAGAAACACAAGAAGGGGGGTTGAATTGTAAAACTTGAAATCAAATGCAGACAACACGTTATTTTTATCCTGGTTCATTTGATCTCAAACTACTCCAGTCCACCCGTCAAGGTGATTTCGCCTCTCTCCAACGAGGTCTTAATCCACTATATTCAACTGAATATTACAACTGCTTTAACAACTGCTAAAGCCTTCTTGAGTCTAAACCACAGACCGGTTTCTCAAGGAAATTCTTTCTTACAGATAAATGAATACTATGTGTGTTGAATGTTTTCTACAAAAACTTTATATCACAACTGTGATAATACACAAATTAAGCTTATGTGAAACTAGGATGCTATAACTATGGAGTAAGCAATTTGAGAGATATAGCAAGCTGTATGAGTGAGGATGAAGATGATTTGCTTTAGGCGTGTAAAGAGTTGTAAAGCATTAGCCAATTCATTTCTCATTGTCTTGTTTATATAGCCTTGGAAAAGATACGTTGTAGTCAATTATTCCATTTCAATGCCCATTACGTTCTTTCCATAGTGAGAAGATCTTTGTCTTGGAATAAGGCCGTTGGTGATAAAGTGTCTTGAATGCACAGTACCGTTGTCAATTCAGCGTGTTATTGGCTTTGGCTTATTCTGACGCTTCTAGGTGCTGATGATATTGTTTTGGTCTTGATCAGAATTTAGAGTATGTTAAGTGCAAATCTGTTCATCAAGTTTCAGCGTAAGCACATGCTTTTATCTTTTGATGCTGGCATATGATATTTCATCTTCTGATGCTGATGTTGACATTCTTATGCTGATATCCATCAGAGTTTCTGTAAATGCACAATATAATTTTTTAGGTAGTATATATGTCTCATATGAATTATACAATTTATTTAATCTTGCATTTTGTTATCATCAAAACTTTAACTTAGGGTAGTAGATTCAAACTTTGTTCTAACACTATGGAAAACCATAACACAATGCACATAAATGCATCAATTTTCTTCCATTTAGCGAGTTTGGTGGTTGTAACATCAGTCAATTTTGTGGTTAGGTGATATTCATATCCTTGTCGTGAAACGACATATCGACAACACGAGCTCATATGTTATAGTTGGCTGATCCAGTGAGTTTTTAACATAGGATAAGCAAAACATTATTAACCGAGACAGAGTCGGCGTTTCCCATGGCTTAAGGAATCAACAATTAGGGTTGTTTGAACTGGAACACTAATTTCTGAGAGTCGAAATGAAAAACAGAGACTGGATCTGGGACCAGAGGAAGGAGTCGAGTGGGCGACTGAAAAAACGATGAATTGGGCGGCAGACGTGCGGTCACATGCTAATTTGACGACGATGCGTGAATCCACGCACGGGAACAATTCAGCATGTGGGGGCGCGTGCGACTTCGTCTGGCGACGGTCGGGTCAGAGGGCGACGAGTCAAATGGTAGGGTAAGTTTTCCGAAATATCGCTGAAAGGTGGCCGAAACAGTTACAACAACAGTGTCGGCAAGATGGTTACCGAAGAATTTTGAGAAGTGAGAGGCAAACCAGAGTGATGACACGGTTTATAAAAAAAATTCTCATAAAAAGACACTGAGTCAACCGGGTAAAGCACAACGAAGAATTGCCTCTTAGTAGACTCTAAATATCTTATTGAATTAGAAGAGACTAAGAGACATTTAAGTAAAAACCTATATTAAAATAGCACAGTAAAAAATGCATTATATATGAGAAAATACAAATTCTAGTATTAATTACATAGATATCTCATTCTATTCTCTATTATATATTAAGAAGAATATTCTCTTTATATATATATATATATATATATATATATATATATATATATATATATATATATATATATATATATATATATATATATATATATATATATATATATATATATATATATAGTTATTTATAAAAAGAATATTTCTACCTTATTATTTTGTTTTTTTAGGTGACATGTATGTGATATTTGGTGTAAATTTATTTTACTAAAAAGGTAAAAAATTTACTAGCAATACGTAATTTGTGCATAAAGAATGAAGACTACTTGAAGTGAGTTAAATTTAGACCTCTTAAGTCTTATCCATAGGCCATAAGTAATTGTGTTAATTAAATATAGTAAGAAAAAAAATCAAAATATTAAATAATATATTTATTTTCCTCTAGCTATTAATTGAATTACCGTAATAGTTTGGATGACGAAGTATTAAAGTTTCTTTCTCAAATCTCAATGTTGCCAGTTCAACACCTTATCGTGTCATATTGTCACTTAAAAATCAGATTCAATTCCCTATTTTTTTGAGGTAAAATATGGGAAGAATATTGATAATTTATTTCTATTTTTCTCAATCTTGTATTTCACTTTCTTAACCGTGTATTCTCTCACACATCACCTCCTTCTTTACAGTTTACACTCCACAAGTTTTGTTCATATGAGTATCTTTTATGAGTTGTTGGTGTTGTAATGATATTATCATAAATTTAAATATTAGTATAAAAAATGTATAGTTCTATTTAAATATTATAATATAATACATGTTCTAACATTTAAATTTTCGTGGTCTTTATTTAAAAAGTCATTATAATCTGAAAGAATGGACAATTGAATTATATGGAAAAATATATGATATGTTATATCCGAAATGTTATTGTTTGGAATAATGGACTAATGATATTTTTGAATTTGATTGAGTTTCATGATGTACATGATAAAGTAGTATCATTTGAATTATGTGGTTGTTTGTTTGTTTAAGTGATGGTTGTCTAAATGGTGTTTGTCTAAGTGCTGAGGTTGTATGTTAAAATATTGACTATAATAATATTATAAGATATATTTTCGAGAATATATGTTGTGTTGCAAAGACATAAGTTTAATTATAAAGATATATTTATTTAGGGTGTATGATTGATCTTTTTTCCCGGATGATAAAACTCTATATTTTATTGTATGGATCGATATATATGCATTTGTAAAAAAAAAATGATTTTAATGGTTTATCTTATACTTTTTAGAAAAATTGATAATTTTCTATTTAAAATATTTTTGGCAAAAGAATAGTGTATTTATATCTCTGATTTTAAGTACTTTATTTAGTTTTAATTTGTATGGATGTGATTTATGGAAGTTGACTCTTTATAAATAATATTTTAGATATAATAAATTTGAAGATAGAGAGTGAGATTGATGTGATGTTTGTTCGTGGTTGCGGGAATATAAACACTATTACGTAAAAGTGATACAATAACGATTGAAAAAGGAAAGTCATAACGCCTGATTAACTGTTGTGAGGTAATGAATGATTATATGTATGATACTTTTCACCATGGTCACGCGACCATGGTTATATGTCACGAAGCGCGCTAACTATCACAACGGTTACTTCAAACAGCCGTTGTGATATGCTTTAAAGAAAAATATTTAACAACGACTGTTCTAAATAACCGTTGTGATATATACACTGAATTTATTATAAATTATATGGAATGCTTATTTCGTCAATGCTCACTAAACATATAACCTTTCAGTCTGATCTAGAATATTATAATATAACAAATTAAGTTATATTAGAAAAATAAGTTACACGTTCAATGCTAAACAAGAATTCTTCAATTCCTTATCCGTATTTTACTCTTTAATTGTTCGAACTTATTTTAATGCCCCCTTCCTTCGCCTCTAGTTTATTTTGCAATATATTATTTACTTTGTAAACTAAATTAGAGGTGATGGAAGAGGATGTTGAAAAATTAGAAGCGTTAAACCAAATTTTCACTATTAAAAAGCAAAATTAGGGATGTCAACGAGACTGAGAATATTCAGAGGATGCTTCCCTGCTCCCAGCTCCGCCCCCAAATTTATTCACATCCCCGTCCTCAATCCCCACCACGGAGAAATATTTTCCCCAATTTCCACAGATCTTCACGGAGATCCACATAGATCGAATCTTAAGAAAATTTTTATACTTTTCGATCAAAACTATGACACTAGTATTTCGTTATTTTTTCTTTTTAAAAAAAAAACACATATATTTTGTATTTTTTTTAAAATTAAAACACATCTTGATTCAATAACAAAAAAAAAGTAAAAACACTTGTTGTTTTTAATATTTTTTCTGTTAAAATAAATAAATATTAACACAACTTGTTGCTACCATACTTCTGCTAATTTATTACCACAGTACCGCTCGTCCACCGTAAGTGGTTGATTATGTGTGAGTGTGACAAATTCATAACTACTAATTTATTAATTGAATGAAAAATATATTACTAAAGGAAGTAAAGTGAATTTGAAGAGCAATTACCATAAACACAATGAACAAAGAAGAGTGATTGTTGTGATGATGATGAGACATAGGAGATTGTGTGTATATTCTATGTATTGGGTGCATTTTTCTAGGGTTGAGTACTTGGATAAATAATACATTACACAATAAAAAATAAAAATAAAATGATTCACTAATGACTCTTCATTTTCTAATACATTAATATTTTTTATGTAAAATTATATAATTGTAAGTTATATAATATATAAAAGATAAAAGTTAAATAATATGGTCGGAGTCGGGAAATCCACAGGACGGATGGTACTTTCTCAATCCTCGTCCCAAAGTGTCATCAGGGGAGCTTTTACTTCCATGCTCCGAACAGATAATCTCCACAGGGATCCCCTTAACTGATGCAAATTGACATCCCTAAGCAAAATGCGGATAAAGGGCTAAAGAATTCTTGTCTAGAATTGAACATGTAACTTGTTTTCAAATATAACTTTATCTATCATATTATAATTTTCTAATACAATCCAAAAAGTAATATATTCGGTAAGGTGTTGGAAAAACAATCAAACGATATAACACTACACAAAAAAACATATTTCACCTTGGAAGTGAAATGTATTTAACCTCGGCTAAAGAAGTGAGGTAACAAAAAGCATCATGAAAAGTATCAACTTAACACCTCAGCTTTTAAAACACCAAGGGAAAAAGGCTTATGCACATGGGTTCGAACCCCAACCACTACACTTTTAATATTTTCAAAACTAGTGCATCAAATCTCTCAGTTTATCAATAACATCGAGGAGTAAGATTGATAATTTTTAATCTAATTACAAACTACAGAATATTAATAAATTAATTATTTACCCATAATATTACATTGTTTATACATAATATTTTTGTGTGTGTGTGTATATATATATATATATATATATATATATATATATATATATATATATATATATATATATATATATATATATATATATATATATATATATATATATATATATATATATATATATATATATATATATATATATATATATATATATATATATATATATATATATATATATATATATATATATATATATATATATATATATATATATATATACAAAATATTAATTGTTTATCCTCATCATTGTTGGTGAAGATCAGATGTTGGATCCTCGTTTCATTGAAAAGTCAGACAATAGAAAATGTTGGGTGCAATATATTTCAGATCTCTTTCGCATTTATTTGTTTCTGATGTAAAACAAAAAAAGAGTTAGTTAAATGAATGAATATATGATTATTGAAGAACACCTTAAAAATGATTATTAAATAACACAAACCTTAAACCCAATTTATTTTCTACTCTTGCAATCCATTTAGAGAACTTTGCCAAGTTTTTTATACTTCAAAGATTTTATGTTATTGTTAGCTAGAAATTTCGACGACATGTGAGTATTAAGGTAAAATGAAGAATGTCGAAGGAGAGTTAGTTCTAAAAGAAATATAAAAATATTTTATGAAGATTTCGACTGAAAGGCTTATAGATAGTCTAATCTTGCTAAGTATTGGCGAAAGTCCTATTTTTGTGAATGAGGGGGACTTAGAATATTTGATGTTTCAAAGAGGAATGCTTCGAAAGTCATGTTGGTTGATTTGGCGCCTCGAAAGGAAGAAGATTTTGAATTCAAAAGGTTTGATCTTATCCAAAAAGGACACGTGAAAGTCTGAGGATTCGAAGGGCGTGTGTTGTACCCCAAAATTTTCTCTCTCATTTTACTCAATACATGCCCATTAAGATCCTCAATTTGCTCAAAGTTGCCTAAGAGTTGATCAGACAAACTCTCTCCTAAGGCAGTATACCTAAAATTAGGGTTTCTATTTTCAACAAGATGGGTGAACCACAAAGGCCTCATATTCTCTCCATGGTCTTAATATGTTCTCAAGACCCTACATGTCAAGTTTCATGCCTTGCACAAGAAGTTTGCTCAGTCAACTACTCAAATGCTTGAGAACCGACTATATTAGGTCAAAAGTCAACTGTGACCCATATATAGTCAAAATTCAAGATTTTTGGTTAAAATCAACATTTTGAAGTGACTTTCATCATTTGATCAAGGATTGACCATGATTCCCCAAGGAATGCTCCAAATTCATCAAAACCCAAAAGTTGCTAAATTAGGGATTCTTAGTAAAAGTCAACCCAACTTTGACCAAGCATAACTTCTTCATACTTTATCAGAAATTTTCCATCAAAGGCTCATTTTGAAGAGGATGCAATTCCCTACAACTCATCTTCATCCCACAAGTTCAAAATATCCACTCGTCAAAAGATATGAATTTTTACATTATAGGTCCATTTGAAAAGCCAACAAAAACACCTTTTGGATCAAAGCTTCATACATGAACATGGAAGATCCAATTGAGATGAAACCAAAAGGGTTGTTTATGGAACATCCTAATATTTCTAGAAAGTCCAAGAACACCATCCTAGGGTCAAAATTGAGATAGTTGTGCATTGTCAAAGTTGGCAATTATTGGAAAATTGTCAAAAGTCAACATTGATCAAATTTGCATTTTTTTCCAAAGGGGCCCATGTTTTCTTGTTTGAAACATGTTTCTAATAGGACCCACGACCCCTGAGATTTTCCACCCATTATTTTATTACTTTTATCATTTATTTTGATTTTTTATTCATTTAAACCAAAATAAATCAAATTAAATGGTAAAATAATGAAAACAAATCAAATCTTGGGATTTTTATGCACATTTGGAGTCCATGTACAACTAGCATGATGATCAATTCGTGCAAGACTCATTAGGGTTGGAAAAGATTGGATTGAAGCTTGTTTTAGAAAGATATCATACATGAATCAAATCAAATCAAATCACATTTTCATACTTCTCAAAGATATGATACAATTTTATTGACCTAATTCAGTCTACTATATGTATACAAAAATTGCAGATCAAAAGAGGAGGTTTTGCAGTCGCAGGGAGCAAGAACAAAAACTCAAAAATTGGATAAAAAGTGTGCACTTGATTTCTGCCCTAGAGGACGATTCCAAGCGATTGAAAGACTCTAATCACTTCCTGGCCATCTTGTGAAGCTAACAACATCATTTACAGCTTTCAAAACATCAAGAATCATCGCCTAGACACATCACGGTTTGCATCCCAAACTCAAATTTGATTTCTATGTTTTACGCATGATAAATCCATTATATTCATATATTCTTGTTCATAATCGTGTTTGTAAGCTTTCTATATCCTTTAATTATACTAACAGTGCAGGAATCCATACTTACCATTGTTAGGGTTTAAGGTCATGATTTGGGGATTTCTGGTACAGGAAAAATTGGGCCATAAATGAGGTACCATGATACTCGTGAGACCAAGACGAGTTGATTGATACCATCACAATAGATTTATCATGTTTGTACTGAATATTTGAATGACACCGGTTTTTAGCAACGAACAACGTCTGTAGGTATAGGTTATTTATCTAAAACGACGGGCTGGAGGTAGAAGAAGATGATTTGTCATCACCCCATTGGTTCGTTTGAATTCAGTGCGCGCGTTTTTTGTTCCAGGGATATTGAATGTGTTTTATATATTATATATTCTTATTACTGTAATAACAACTAACAACAACAGCTCAGCTGGTAGCGTAGCATTGGTACAAGGCGTAAGGACTTGGGTTCGATCCCAGGTCCCAGCGCTATATTTATTTTCTTTTCTTACAACAGATCCAGTGCTCCACTCCCTCACACGCCTTCCATGCAACCTCAACGCCCATCCACTAGATGCACCTCTAGCCAGATCTAACGCTTCCTGCCTGAAGGTCCTTGGTGCACCTCAAGTCAACGCTTGCACAGAATCCCACGTGATTGACTGGGCTCAACTTAATGGGCTTGGAAATTCAGATTCTTACCCCCCAGAATTGCTAACAACACGGGCCCATATTCTCTTTTCTCTATTTATTTATTTTATTTTAATTGTTTTTGTTTAATTATTTTTTCTCTAAATTAATTATTTTTTCTCTAAATTAATTACTTTTTTTGAAATCATAAAATCAACAAATCACAAAAACACAAAAAAAAACATTTTTTTAATAATAATAAATTTTTTAATTTAATTAGTGAGTTAGGTAAATTTAATTTTTGTTTCATTTAAAATCAAATAGAATCTAGGTTTTAATTTTATAATTTATTTTCCTTTTCTCAAGATAAATAACCCAAAAAAAAACATACAAAATCTTTTTGTACAAAATATTTTATTTTTCTTGAAATTGTTTAATTAGAAAATTAGGTTGATTTAATTTCTTTAATAATTTAAAAACAATTAGAATTTAGGTTTAATTGAGTTGTAATTTAAATGTTTTCTCAAATAAAAATCCACAAAAGCACTTTTTCTCTCAATTAGAGTTTTAGGTTATCTTTTCAACCGTCCTCGTAATTAATTTGCCGCGCGCTTGTTAATTATTTTGCCATTATTTTGTAACTGCTAAGGGTATGTAATAGCTTTAAACTAGGGTTTTTATTTACCGCTTTTCCCCCATTTTTGGTTATGTAATTAATCCCCATCCCCGAAGCCTTGTAATAGCTAGGTTTATTTTCTCGCATTTTTAATTCCCGCAAATATTTAACTGTCTAGATGTATGCTAATAGGATTGTATGAAAAGAATGCTTGAAATTTAAAACGGTAGATCACCTAATATACAAAGATTAAATAATTGAAACAAATCATATTCACATATTTCACTCCTAGGGTTTGCCTCATTCTGGTTGCCTTCGGTAAACAGTCATTAAGCATAGGAAATTTTAGTGGTCGCCCTCCAGTCTAAAAGATCAAAATGTTGCCTCCGAAATGTTGCCTCGAAAATGTTTGCTTAGAAAGATCTTAAGACTCTAGGGTTACTACTAAAGTTTTCTAACTATTGCTGTAGTGATTGTACTCGTCCTTTTCGAATGTCCCTTACAACTCCAACGACGGTGCTACCTACTCCTTAATAGTAGGATAGCGCTGTCTAAAGGAAACGAGAACAAACAATCTTTTTTCGAGTAGGTAGAATCTTAAGTACTTGCTCAATGAAAACTTTTCACACAAACACCTTTCGAAAACCAATTTTCAAAACAAACTTCGTCATATCCTTGAGGACTGATACAAGGGTTATCACGAAGTAAAACATTTTCAAGGCAAACACATACAAGAAATTTGAAAAATGAGCAAGTACCTAAGAGCCCATAGATAACTACAGATAGAAAGGGTACGAACACCTTACCTTTCTATAATCTACCCCCCGTACTCAGAATATCTCGAAAAAAGGTTTTTTCTGTTCTTTTTCCTTTTCCATGATTGGATGAAATAAAAATCGGTGGCGACTCTTGCTTACCGTGACATTTTGCGAACAAAAAATGCAAAATGCAAACCAGTAAAAACAGTCGGTTCTACCACCGTATCACAGAACTAGCGACTTAGCTGGGGAACATAGATAAAGTGGGGTTTACCTTAGGATCTAGGTCATTAAATTGCTTCTCTTGATTGTCTTGGTTGCTTTACTTTTGAGGGTTTGTTTGGGGTTACTATAGATCCTACACCCAGATCTGGGGGCACTCATTAGGTAAATAGCAATAGATCGTGGAGACTGTACGGCGTAGACCGATATGGTTTAAGCGATGACTATATTAGTGTGGCACTTTGGTTGGTACCGGTATCCTTCGTGGGGAAACGAGGAGAATACGGGGCCGCCACATGATGTCGTGAAGCACTAACAGACCTTAGAACCTTAGTTAAACAAACTTGGCCATTAGAAAGTAGTGAGATAGCTGGCCTCGGTGTAGAGCTGAGAACTGGTTGATACTCGATACTACACTCATTGAGATCAGACTTTCGGGATATTTTGGCCGCAAGAAAAGATTGATTGAGCTGAAACAATGCCCGATAAAGGATGGTCAGTGATGTTGAGAATCTCTAGAACCCGGTTACTTTTTAGGACAGGTTTGAATCAACTAAACTCCAAGAGGGTACTACCTTTAACCTCATGCAAGCCTTAAACCTAAGGACTTGGTGTAACTTGACTGTGTTTGCTATACCTGTGTTTGTTATACCTGTGTTTACTATACATGTGGTTTATCATGACATCATGCATCATAACATGGCATCCATGCTTATTGCACTAACAATTTCAAAGACCAAGGGAATTTATCTTTGTTCTGTTTTGCAGATCATGGCTTCTGTTCGTAGAAACACTATCTGAATCAGCTTTGTGAAGATACCTTTCCAACTCAAAGAGCTATCATCAAGGGTTTCTGAAACTTCTACGTTCACTAAGAGACATGGTCAACTTCTCAACCTGGTTACTTCAAATTTTGATGAAAAGATGATGAGTTTACTCTTTCAGTTCTTTGATCCCAAGCACCACTGCTTCACCTTTCCAGACTATCAGTTGGAGCCTACCTTAGAAGAATTCTCTCAGCTATTGGATATACCCATTCTTGAACAGGTACCCTTCACAGGTATAGAAGAAGTTCCTAAGCCAGAAGTCATTGCCTCAGCTTTACATCTGAAACGGGCCGACGTGGTATCCAATTGGGAAACGAGAAGCGGAGTCAAGGGTTTTCTAGCTAAGTTTCTAATAGACAAAGCCCAGCTGTTTTGGGATGATATGGATTTTCAGGCTTTTTAGGAGGTCTTGGATCTTCTTATCTATGGTTTAGTTTTCTTCCCTAATCCGGACTCGTTCGTAGATGTGAATACTATCAAGATCTTTCTCTCTCGCAACCTGGTGCCTACTTTGCTCGGAGATATTTTGCACACTCTCCATACTCGTACCATGAGGAGAAGAGGGATTCTTATGTGTTGCACGCCATTACTGTCGAGGTGGTTTATTTCTCACCTCCCTAAGTCCATACTGAAGAATGAAGAAGGTCCGATTTGGTCACAAAGGATAATGTCACTCGCTCATACGGATATTCTTTGGTGTTCTCGATCTATGGAAAACATTGCTATCATTGACCGCTGCGGGAAGTACCCTAATGTCCCACTGCTTGGTATCAGAGGGGGTATAACCTATAATCCTTGTTTAGCTCAGCGACAATTTGGTCATGCTTGAAGGGATGGTCCCCGTGATTTTATTATCGAGGGCATTGTATTCAACTATGAGAATGATGTTAAGGAATATCTCCGGAGGTTCATACGAGCTTGGGACATGGTAAACAGATCTGGCGTCAAGACTTTGGGGACAAAAACTTCCATTCCTATGGAGCCTTACCTCCAATGGGTACGAGCTCGTGCCCAGAAGCTTATGATGCCATATGTGGCCGTTTTACCAGTGCTTGTTGAACCCACTACTGAAGAAGGCATTCCTTACACGGTTCTCTATCCTTACATGTCCACTGATCTTGGGGAATTACAGAGGTCTTGGATTCAATTGATGAAAGAGCGGGATACTTACAGGGATCAGTTCCATGCTCAGGAGAGGAAGGTTTTAGAGCTCACAAAGCAACTCCATGAGGAAAAAGGACTGAATGATTATCTCGGCACAAAGAGGAAGCACCCATGGTACTTTTGATTTTCTTTTCTAGTTTTAGATTTATTTTTAACTATAACGCCTAAAAGGCATTTGAACTTCAAATTCAGCTAATAAAGTTTTGTTTATTTTGGTTTGCAAATTTAAATTTCCCGAAGTCTTTGAAATCATTGCATGCGCATCCCATTATCATACACATCATTACAGGTTTCTCATCTTCTTCGCTGTTTATTTCAGTAGAAATGTCTTCCGAGCAAACCATCAAGGACCTTCAGGCACAGAACGCCCAGTTCCAACAAATGTTCATCAGTCTGGCAAAAGGGCAGGAGGATCTGAAATCCCTTATCCTGAAAGAGAAGAAGAAAAAGAAGAAGGTTGCCGGTATTTTGAATATGAGCAGAAGGTTTGGAGTGCGGTTGAAGCGACAAGTCGATTTGACCTCTTCATCTAAGGAAGGGGAGAATCAAGAAGAAGAGAAAGACCCCAGTCCTACAGTGTCTGATAATGATACTGATTACAATGATGAGAAATATCCTTTTGCTGAGGATAGATACAAACAGGTGGAAGATCGTCTGAGTGTCATGGAAGTTCAGAGGATACCTGGATTGGATTTTAAAGAATTGGGTTTGGTGTCGGGAGTGGTCATCCTGCAGAAGTTCAAAGCTCCATTTTTTGCCAAGTATGATGGGGTGTCCTACCCAAAGCTCCATCTCCGCTCTTACGTCAGGGAGATCCATCCCCACACCGCTGATAGAAATTTGTGGGTGCATTTCTTTCAAGATAGTCTGTCAGGGACTTAGCTTGAATGGTTCTACCAGCTGGAGGGAGCCAATGTCCGAAATTGGGAAGATCTGGCTGCTGCTTTCTACAAGTAGTATCAGTATAATGCCGACCTTGCTCCCACTCGTACTCAACTCCAGAGTATGTCGATGGGTGCAAGTGAAGGTTTTAAATATTATGCACAAAAATGGAGAGACTTGGCTGGGAGAGTCTAACCCCCGTTGTCTGATAGGGAGTTGGTTGATATGTTTCTAGGGGCACTATCTGGTCCATTTTTCAATCATTTGATCGGCAGCTCATCAGCTGGTTTCACTGAGCTAATCCTAATTGGGGAAAGAGTATAAGCTGGGATTTGAAGCGGAAAAATACAGAAGGATGCCTCGTCAAGTTCAGTAAAGAAGCCTTTTGCTGGTAAGAAGGAAGCCAGTGTCGTCTATAGCCCGAGGG
Source organism: Vicia faba (assembly GCA_948472305.1). NCBI lineage: Eukaryota > Viridiplantae > Streptophyta > Magnoliopsida > Fabales > Fabaceae > Vicia > Vicia faba. The sequence continues at coordinate 1,140,284,792 of OX451738.1, forward strand.
GTCAGAACAGGGATGAACAACGTCAGACAATAAGTGTAGTGATGATACCTAGACCTGCAGTTGTTCCATAATGAAACAATCAACAAAGGGTGGAAAGACCACAACGGCAGTTTACCCGCATCAACATGACATTGGCTGAAGTTATACCTCATCTGCTGAGATCCAACTTGGCAACCTTGAGAGAGGCTCCCAAGAATCCAAATACTACATCTCCCCGATATAATCCAAATGCCCAGTGTGCCTATCATTCTGAGAGTCCTGGCCACGATACAAATGACTGTTGGGCTCTGAGAAACAAAATACAAGACTTGATTGAAGCTAAGGAAATAGATTTTGATGCTCCGAAGAAGCCAAATGTCATAACTGCTCCCATGCCTAAACACGGCCGTGGAGTTAATGTTATTGATACTGATTTGTTTGTTACCTCTATCGATGAAGTATCTACTCCTCTCATGACTGTCAAGAAGAGTTTGTTGTTGGCCGGTTTATTTTCGGGTTGTGGTGAAGGTTGCCACATGTGTTCGTTTCTACCTTCTGGTTGTCGTTTGCTGAAGTTAGGTGTTCAACGCCTGATAGATAGCAAAGAAATTATGTTTGAGAAAACTTTGGTTCCTGTTGTTCCATCTATAGACGTTGCTGTTATAACCATTTCCTCCAATCCTTCCAAGGTTTCCTCGAGAAGACCTGTTAGGATTACATCTGCTCCAAAAATTGCTCCACTGATAATCACTGTTCCTGGTCCCGTCCCGTATGTCTCGGACAAAGCTGTCCCCTGGAATTATGGTACCGATGTATACTATCATGGCATCAAACAAGATTTGAAAGATGAAGAAGTTGATCCTGATATTGGTAACATTATCAGAACCAGCAAAATCACCCGGAGTAGAAGGGTTTTCTCTCTCCAGATTTCCCCTAAGACTGTCAAAAAGCCTATTGTCATTCCATCTGTTGTTCCTGCTAGTACATCAACTACTGTTCCTGTTCTTACTCCAGTTATTACCCCTATCGGCGAATCGTTTGATACCCGCGGCAAAGAAATTATAGGTGAGCCTTCCCGGACGGAGGCGCCTAAAAAATTTGTTGTGGAAGCATCTAAGCAAGAAATGGAGGAAATACTGAAAATCATTAAGAAGAGCGACTACAATGTGGTCGAGCAGTTGGGGCAGACCCCGTCAAAGATATCCATGTTGTCTCTGCTGTTTTGTTCTGAAGCCCATGCGAAGGCTTTGATTGCACTTCTTAAGATTGGGCATGTGCCGCAGGAAACTTCAGCTGATCAGTTCAAAGATTGTGTGGCCAGCCTGACTGCTGATAATGGGCTAGGTTTTTCAGATGCGGGTTTGACTCCGAAAGGAAGGAAGCATAATGATGCTCTGCATGTCTCGATTGAATGCAAGGGCACCACTATGGCTCATGTGCTGGTAGATACTGGGTCTTCACTGAATGTATACAACAATTGCAGATCAAAAGAGGAGGTTTTGCAGTCGTAGGGAGCAAGAACAAAAACTCAAAAATTGGATAAAAAGTGTGCACTTGATTCCTGCCCTAGAGGATTATTCCAGACGATTGAAGGACTCTAATCACTTCCTGACGATCTCCTAAAGCCAACAGCATCATTTACAGCTTTCAAAACGTCAAGAATCATCGCCTAGACACATCACGATTTGTATCCCAAACTCAAATTCGATTTCTATGTTTTACACATGATAAACCCATTCTATTCATATATTCTTGTTCATAATCGTGTTTGCAAGCTTTCTATATCCTTTAATTATACTAACAGTGCAGGAATCCATACTTACCATTGTTAGGGTTTAAGGTCATGATTTGGGGATTTCTGGTACAGGAAAAATTGGGCCATGAATGAGGTACCATGATACTCGTGAGACCAAGACGAGTTGATTGGTACCATCACAATAGATTTATCATGCTCGTACTAAATATTTGAATTACACGGGTTTTTAGCAACGGACAACATCTATAGGTATAGGTTATTTGTCTAAAACGACGGACTGGAGGTAGAAGAAGATGATTTGTCATCACCCCATTGGTTCGTTAGAATTCAGTGTGCGCGTTTTTTGTTCCAGGGATATTGAATGTGTTTTATATATTATATATTCTTATTACTGTAATAACAACTAACAACAACAGCTCAGCTGGTAGCGTAGCATTGGTACAAGGCGTAAGGACCTGGGTTCGATCCCAGGTCCCAACGCTTTATTTATTTTCTTTTCTTGCAACAGATCCAGTGCTGCACCCCCTCACACGCCTTCCATGCAACCTCAACGCCCATCCACTAGATGCACCTCTAGCCGGATCTAACGCTTCCTGTTCTTTTTCCTTTTCCATGATTGGATGAAATAAAAGTCGGTGGCGACTCTTGCTTACCGCGACATTTTGCAAACAAAAAATGCAAAACGCAAACCAGTAAAAACAGTCGGTTCTGCCACCGTATCACAGCGTGCAAACATCGAAACATGGTATTCTTTTAAGAGGAGACTGTTATGGTCGAACTAGTATAAATTATAATCTTAGTGTTAGGATTTTAGTGTGTTCAAATTTTGTACAAATACTCAATTTCACTCAAACTACCAACATTTACTGAGAAACGAGTTTTCGAGAAGGTACATATGAATCACCAAATTTTATTCTATTGTCAATTTATCTTTATAAAATTTATTTTAATTCCTTTTACGTTCAAGTCGAAATCTCTTTAATTTCCTATTGTTACTTCGCATAGTTTCAGACTTACTTACCAATTGACCATTACATTCGAAAAGATGAACATTCGAAAACCCTAAATCACCAAAACCTAAACACATCGTCCTAGGATCAATCTAGTCGATTCTGTGAGTAACCAAAATATATTTGTTTTGGAAGACTAGCGCTTGTTTACCAAATTCTAGGGTAAACAAATTGGCACATCTGGTGGAACCAATGTCTCGTTTTTGTGTCACAAATTTTGTTTTGTGTTGTCTTTTCATTCGTTTCAGCCTGTTCGTTTAACATAGTTACATGAGATTAAGGAGTGGAAAATTATCCAAAACTAACAAACCAATACTAAAAAGGAAATACACTAGGAAGATGGTTAATCCACCCAATAACAATGAAGAACAACCCCCCTCTTTCGAAAGGGGGAAGTACGGTTGCAATATCTGTAATCGAATCGATACTTGTTCAAGAGAGTATGACGAGAATACCGACAAGTACTCATAATGGTCCAATTTTGTCCCCAGTACAAACACATGGTCCACCAATGACCCTATGACAACCAGGGATGAATAATTTCATACATTTTGTGTCTAGATTCACAATGCTAATGGATGGCCGTGAACAGATTTATGGCATACCAACATCAATTATGGTAAGTTTAAACAATAATAATTCAAAACTTCCTGGTCGAAGGGTGTCTAATTTTTCACCACTGTGAGGATCAGGATCAGGTGTCAATAATATGGGTTGAATAGTCTCACCCACAGGATTCACTGCCCAATTACCTACCATAAAAATGAATTATGCGACAGTATTTAGACAACAAATGGATGATAGTAACCATGAAATGGTTGGTGTTTTAGCCCAATAAATGGGAGCGATTTTTAACCCTTTGATTCCAAATGCTACCCAGAAAAATCAACAGAATGCCCAAAAGAATCAACAATTGGCAACGCAGATAATGCAAATTGCAAATTTCTTTGGTGCCCCTCGAGCCCCAGTTCAACATCTCCGTCAAGAATGGATAACAGAAAATTGGGGAGTGGTTTTTAAAGAAAATCAAATAGTTAACCAAGCGCAACCAGGTGCGTAGAATGTTGGCAAAGTTAATCAGGGGCAAACAATTGAAAAACCCAGGGTCGAACAAGCGATACCAAGGGAGGATCAGGCCCCAAGGATAGTGATGATTAATTGAAACCAGGATACAAAAGAAGCCCTTCACCGTGTTAGACAGGATGAATTATTAGTAGAAAATAATTTGGAGGCCATGGTCGAAAGAGTAATGGCTCGAAATGGGGTAAATGTAGGCCTGCGAAGGCCAAACTATATGTCTCCTTTGTCTGAGTCTGTTTTACAAACTGAGTTACCCAGGGGTTGAAAAGTCCCAAAGTTCACTAAATGCTATGGTGACACCATCGAATCTACTATTAAACATATAGCCAGGAATCTTACTAAGACTGGGGACATAGCGAATAACGAAAGTTTAAGGATAAAATACTTCCCTAGTTTGCTACCAAAAAATGCTTTCACATGGTTCACCACCCTCCCAACGAATTCCATCCAGGATTGGACTCGCTTAGAGAGGTTATTGCATGAGAAATTCTATATGGGACAATTAAAGATTAGTTATAAAGAATTGGACAATATGAAGAGAAAGTTTACTGAGCTAATTGATGATTACTTAAGCAGGTTTCGTTTGTTGAAGGCAAGGTGTTTTACACAAGTTCCTGAACATGAGAGTCGAAATGGCCGGAGGCGATTTGGATTACTCCATTCGAAAGAAATTAGACACCCAATATTTGAGGGATATGGCCTAATTAGCGGGTTGAGTTCAACAAGTTGAACGTCTGGGAGCTGAAAAGGCTAAGGCGAATAAAAATATTAGAAAATAAAGGGTTGCATATGTCGAAGCCGAGGAAGATGAACAAGAGATCTATAGTGACCTTATAGGCTTTGAAGAAGGCGAAGTGGAATTGGCTAAATTAAAGCAAGGCCCACCCTATTCTTGTAAAGTCTTAGCCTATTCGAATGGGAAGAATCTTGTCGAACCAGAAAAGAATGATAAATTCCTTAAGAAAACATACACTTTGATACGATGAAATATGATGAAATTTTTGATTTATTGGTAAAGGGTGGCCAGATGATAGTGCCACCTGGCGCCAAAATTTCCCCCTTAGAACAACAAAAGAAAAGAGGTTTTCGCAAATATCATAATTTTTTTGGACATAAAACCTCACAATGTTTTCTTTTCAGAGATCTAGTTCAAAATGCAATCAGAGACGTAAGGTTGAGGTTCGGCAAAAAAAGCAAGACCCAGATGAAAGTCGACGCTAATCCTTTGCAAATAGATAATACCAACTATGTTGAACCAACAGACATCAACATGGTGGAGGTTACTAAAGACCCCATCAACTAGGACCCCGAGGAAAAAATCACTGAGGTTTTTTATGAAGGTGTTGAGTTTAAGGAGGTTACTGAAGGCCTCATCAACAAAGATGCCAAGGGTATGACTACTGAAGGTTTTATTGTAGGTGTCAAAATAATAAAGGCTAATAAAGGCCCAATTAACCAAAGTGCTAAGGGTGATACTGCTGATGGTTTTACTCCATATGCTGAAATGACAAAGGCTACATAAGGCCTCGGAATCAAATTCCAAGAAGTCAGGATCCCTGATGGTCCCAACCTCGAAGTGAACGTGGTGGAGATGAGCTAGCATGTTGAGATGGATGATATCGAAAGGCGCATCCAAAGATAAGAAGACTAAATGAAAGTGGCGTATCCAAAAACAAGAAAAATATGTTAGAATTTCTTGTTCACTGCCAGAAGAAGCATTCTGAGGCTCTGATGTGTCCTAGATGCAGTTCAATATATGATAGAAAAGTTATGGAGAACTATGAAAGGGTTCAAATTTCTTGAAGAAGGGGCAATTGGAGAGATTCCAAGAGCGGGTTTGTGTTTGACAAACGAGGAGTCCCTCAAAGGCCAGATAATCCTTATCCTCAAGTGAATCGAAGGGAAACTTTCAAGCCACCTGCCAATGCTCCAACTAACAGATGGGTAAAGCAAATTAAGAATAGGGGGAAAGGAAAAGAGAAGTGGAGAAGTCTCAAATTTGGAAGAGACTCATCTATAGCCTACATGAGAGAATTTCAAGTGTCGAAACAAAAGGCCTATAAGTCTGAGAACTACAAAGGGAAAACCCAAGGTCGAGATCTCACTAGAGGAGGCATCAGAGAATCAAGAAGGCATATGGGAAATAGTTAAGAAAGACGTGGGAGAATCTATCACCAACCAACTTCCTTCTCAAAACAAAACCGAGGAGAAAAATCCAGTAGAGAGGAAGCTTTTTTCCCCAAGAAATGAGAAAAACAAAAAAAGAAGGAAAGAAAGGCCAATAGAAGATGAAGACATGTTAATTGACAATTTCGACTCAGAGGAAGAATCATATATGGGTTTAAATTATAGTGTGGTTTATGTACTACCTCATGAGTACAACCAAATGTCTAAGACTGAAGAAACTGAAGAGGCTGATGAAGTCGAAATGGCCAAGCACAAGCCAGTATGCTATTACATGATGAACAATAGTGCAGTCAAAGAGAAGAATGCATTCTTCGAATGTCCATATAAAGGCATGAAGAATCATATGAAACCCTTATTCATAAGGGGTAAAGTGGAGAATGTAGGGATCAATAAAATCCTAGTGGACGGAGGGGCAGTAGTCAACCTAATGCCACAATTCAGGCTCAAAAGGATTGGAATGTTCGATACAGACCTAAAGCCTCACAATATGGTCTTTTCGAACTACGAAGGCAAAATGGGCAACACTCTGGGAGTAATCTAAGTGGATCTTGTTGTGGGATCTATCACCAGACCCACCATGTTTATGGTAATTTCCTCAAGGGAAAACTATAACTTATTTCTTGGCCGTGAGTGGATTCATGGCATAAGGGCAGTTCCATCCTTACTTCACCAAACAATTGCAATTTGAAGAGAAGATGGAATTATTGAAAACATAGAAGATGATCAAAGCTGCTATATGGCTGAGATTAATCATGTCGATAGAAGAAATTTCGACAAGAATATTTCCAATATAGGATCATGCAATCCTGCAGGTGATGCCCACTCACCAACAAAGAATGCCCTTTATTTCCTTACCTTGCATCCAACCCGTGGATTTCAATGGGATAGAGAAATCATTGGGGAAGAGAATGACATGGAGGGAGTACCAGGACTCCGGCCAACTAGTTGTGGGGAAAAGACGGTGATTATGTCTAAGTCTAGTTTTTTTTGAAAAGATTTCGGATTACTTAGCCAAAAACAAATTAAAAATGACCTTGGAGGCTGAATTGAAGTACATGGATGTCAAAGCCAATAATGAAGGAATTCATGCAAAGGGACATGGGGTCAATTTCAAGCCAAAACCCCTTGACAAAGTAAAACCATTTGAATAAAAAGACCAGAGGTTGGACGCAATATACGACGAAGAGCCTTTGGGATTTAAGAAAGATCCGACAATACCAAGTGTGAAAATGATGGTGCAAGATCCTCTCAAAGAAATTAATTTGAGTGATGGGTATAGAAAAAGACCCACTTACATAAGTGCAAAACTTAACCCAGAAGTGAAAGTCAAGGTGATCTAACTCCTGAAGGAATACAAGGATTGGTTTGCTTGGGATTATAATAAAATGCTTGGGTTGAGCAGAGATCTCGTCAAATTGAAGCTGCCTATAAAGGATGGAAAGAAGCCCATCAAGAAGACTCCAAGGAGATTCACGCCAGATATTCTCTCAAAAATAAAGAATAATCGAAAGACTCCTCAGATGTAATTTCATCTGGACTACAAGGTATGTCAATTGGATTGCAAATATAGTACATGTTATTAAAAAGAATGGATCCTTAAGGGTTTGCATTAATTTTTAAGATTTGAATTATGCAACACCGACGGATGAATACCCAATGTTTGTGGCAAAAATGTTGATTGATTCATTTGCAGGCTTCGAGTATCTTAGCATGCTTGATGGAAACTCTGAGTATAATCAAATATTCATTGCTGAAGAAGACGTGCCCAAAATGGATTTTCGATACCCGGGGGCATTAAGAACCTATGAATGGGTGGTTATGCCTTTTGTATTAAAAATGCTGGAGCAACGTACCAAAGAGCAATGAACTCTATATTTCATGATTTCATTGAGACTTTCATGCAGGTTTACATTAATGACTTAGTGGTGAAATATGTGTCAGATGAAAGTCATTTGGATCACCTTCGACAATTATTCAAAAGAATGAGGAAACATTGTTTGAAGATGAATCCCCTTAAGTGTGCCTTTTTTGTGCAGGCATGTGACTTTTTGGGCTTTGTGGTCCATAAGAAGGGAATAAAGATTAATCAGAATAAGACGAAGTCCATCATGGAAGTGAAAGCGCCATCAATGAGAAAGAGTTGCAATCTCTACTTAGGAAGATAAATTTCTTAAGAAGATTCATTTCAAACTTAAGTAGATGCACTCATGCATTCTCTCCCCTTTTGCGTTTGAAACAAGAAGTCTTCGAACAGAGGCAGGAACATCAAGAGGAATTTGACAAGATCAAACAATACCTTGTTCGACCTACAATATTGTTACCCCCATGTAGGAACAAAAATATGAGATTGTACATATTTTCATCTAATGTAACCATAATAAGTATGTTCACTCAAGAGGATACGAATGTCATCAAAAGAGCCATCTACTACCTTAGTCGAGTACTTAATGATGCAAAAACTAGGTATAGTATTGTAGAAAAATTGTGTCTATATCTGTACTTTTCTGGTACAAAATTGAAATACTATATAAAACCAGTAGATGTGTATGTTTCTTCTCACTTCGATGTTATTAAGCACATGCTTTCAAAGCCAAGCCTGCATAGTCGAATTGGAAAATGGGCACTTGCCCTGACTGAATGTTCCTTGACTTTCATGCCTTTAAGGGCTATGAAAGGACAAGTAGTCTCTGATTTCATTGTTGACCATGTAGTGGTCGAAGTTCCTCAGAATTATGTGGAACTAAAACCTTGGAAGTTATACTTCGGTGGTTCTACTCATAAAGATGGAACTGGAGTTGGAGTTTTGATTATTTCTCCTGACAAAATTCCAACAAAATTCAAGTATAAAATTAAAGGTCCCCCTTGTTCGAATAATGAAGCTGAATATGAGGCTTTAATAGAAGGCCTTGAAGCCTTGTAGGAATTTGGGAAACTAGGGTCGAAATAAGAGGTGATTGTGAACTGGTCATCAATTAAATATCCAAGGAGTACAAGTGCATAAAAGAAAATTTGATAATGTGCTTCGTTATAACAAATATGCAGCTTTGAAAATTCGAGTATGTGAACATCAGGCACATACCTAGACTAAAGAACCAAGAAGCCAACGACCTGGCCCGAATTGCCTCAGGATACAAAGTATCAAAGGAAAAGTTGGAGGATTTGATTGAAGTACGACAAAAGGTATTGGATACCAAATTGTCTCCATCAGATTTAGAAAACTCAAGTTTAGGATATGTAAACGAAGAAAGTTTTGAAGTATTGCCCATCAATAGTTTGGTAGATGCATATTAGAGGAATCCAATAATAGATTACTTAAAAAATCCTATAGCAAATGCAGAAAGGAAATTCAAGTATCGTGCACTAAGCTACGTGTTAATGGGCAACAAACTATTCAAGAAAACACCAGAAGGAATCCTACTTAATTGTTTAGGAGAAAGCGAAGCTTACTTGGCGTTATCGAATGTACATGGTGGGGAATATGGAGCACATCAAGTAGGTCACAAGATGAAGTGGCTTTTGTTTCGATATGGTATGTATTGGCCCACCATATTGAAAGATTGTATAGAATTCGCCAAGGGATGCTAAAAGTGTCAAATTCATGCAGGCATTCAACATGCTCCTACAAGGGAACTGTATTCTATAATCAAGCCATGACCCTTCAGAGGTTGGACACTGGACTTGGTTGTAGAAATTCGTCCAGCCTCACCCAAAGGTCAGAGGTACGTTCTAGTGGGAATCGTTTATTTTACAAAATGGATTGAAAAAATACCTTTGGCGAATGCTGATCAAGAAACTATTATTGAATTCATCCAAAGACATATAATTTATAGGTTTGGAATCCCAATTACCATTACAATTGATCAGGGAGTAGTCTTCACTGGTCGAAAGATGCAGAAATTTTCTAAAGAAGTGGGATTAAAATTATTGACTTCTACACCTTATTATGCCTAAGCAAATGGGCAAGTCGAAGCTGCAAACAAAGTAATTATTGGCTTAATAAAAAGGCATGTGGGAAGGAAGCGAAAGAATTGGCACAAGACCTTGGATCAAGATTTGTGGGCTTGTTGAACGTCTCCCAAAGAAGCAACCAATACTACGCCATTTCAATTGACCTTTAGGCATGGTGCAGTTCTACCAAAAGAAATACATTTGCAATCAGTAAGGATCCATAGGCAGAATGAAATCCCCTCTAACTATTATTGGGAAATGATAATGAATGAACTGGTTGACTTGGATGAACAAAGATTGCATGCTTTAGAAATTCTAAGGAGACAAAAGGAAAGAATAACTAAGGATTACAATAAAAGAATCAGGGGAAAAGTATTTTCAAATGAGGATTTGGTTTGGAAGGAAATACTATGAATGGATCGAAAGAACAAACTATTTGGAAAATGGTCCCCACCTTGGTAATGACCCTTTTGAATCACACAAACATTGTCAAATAATGCTTATAGAATAGAAGAATTGGCAGAAGATACAAGAATCCTGAAGATAAATGGAAAGTAATTAAATAAGTATAAACTATGCTTCAGAAATTAAAGATTGTAACAGAATAATAAAAACAAAAATAGAAAGCCAACATGGTGTTATCACAAAATTCCAAATGGACTTTTTTCGAAGTTACATATCAAAGTACATGAAAAGAAAAGTAACAATATTATAAATTCCAAGAGTTTAAAATGGAAGCTTGGTTTTCATTGTGTAATATTTGGCTTTCACCAACTTCAACCTATATTCAATTTAATATTTGTCAGGTAGAAGAGTAGCAACTTCCTTCTTCAGTTTTCAGCCTTGTCAACATGTTGGGTGCTCTATGCAATCTCCTTGTCAATTCCAGTGCTATCCATCTTCTTGATTTCTTGTTGGCGAGCCTCCGCTTGAGAAATCTTATCTTGTAATTACTGGATTTGTTCCTTCCTAAATGATATGGAACAAGTACAGACGTCGAAGTCCTCTTGCATTGTCTTGAAAGACTTCTCCATCTGCTCAGCTTTGTTAGAAGTTTTGAGAGATTTCTCCCATTCAGCCGCTTGAGTAGCCTGCTTACTTTGAAGTTTCAACATGGTATCTCGCTCCCGATTGAAGTCTGCACTAATCTGGCCAATCAAAGTGCTTATGTCTATCAATATTTCAACAACTTCAAGTGGACACGTGACTATGTCGATTTGTTTAATCAATTTCTTCAGCCCATAACATACAATTGCATCATTCTTAAGAGCATCGGACAAATAAGTTTCAAATATTTTTCTTTAACTTTTTAAAGAAGTTGTTTAAAGGTTTTGACATTTAAGCCTCCACTTGAGGTAGTCTAAGGGCTGAAGCAACCTTTATCTGAGGGAGGTCCTCTTTTAGTCATCGTCAGCTTCACATATTCAAGAGGTTTGCTTTTATTCAAAGCTTTAATTTCCTCTTGAGAAGGAAGATTTGTTAGAACAAGATTTGGATTCTACAATTAATCTCTGGATTTTGATGATAATAATACATATATTCTATATGTAAACAATTTTGTTTCTAATAGTTTCTTGAGTGTGAAAATTATAAGTTCTAAGTGATTAAGGACTATTGTCTGAAGAATCATCATAAATACACCAAGCACGCATCAGAAATACTATTGCATCCGCTTCTAAAGTAACATCAGTAGTTATGAAGAATGTTGAATGTTCGCCAGAAAAGGATCTCAACGTGTACTTCTCAATAAGCTGCTGCTTCAAAAGTTACAAGTATTCTAGAAGAAAGAATTTATGTTAGAGCTGCTGCTCCAAGATCAGAAAAGAAGATTGCACCAGAAACAAGCTTTTACATCAACGATCAGAAGTCAAGATTTGTTCGTCAGTGGAGTTGTTGCTTCTCACTCTGAAGACAAAGTCAAGGTTTTGAAAACATCAAAGGAAAGCTTCTACTTCTGAATCAGAAGTCAAGATTTGTTCATAAAAAAAGCTTTTGCTTCTAATTCCGAAGACAAAGCCAAGATTCTGAAGAATCTGATACTTTGTGGAATATACACACATTACTTTACATAAGAAGTAATATTCCATCAAAAGACAAATCAATAAAAGTTAGATCTTCTAAACTCATCATTTCTTTACATCATATAATCCATCAGAAGACAAGATCAAAAGATGATATCTTCTCAAGCCAATCTACTTCATCAGAAGTAATATTCATCAGAAGAGAGTATCATCAGAAACATGCGCTATAAGAGTTAGTACAAAGGTACAATTACACATTTAACTCAAATGGATGTACTGTGTACTATTTGTCTCCCACGATCATTTCTTACCATTGGCATTTGGCAAGATGAAAGTGATATGTGTACTAATACAATGGTCTACCTCCTCAACACCTATATAAAGGTTCAAGCAATTCATTTACAATTCGGAAAAAAATAGCAAGACTTGAAAACAAGAACACTAACTCTGCCAAAATCAATATGTGAAGAAATCATCAAGAAAGAAGATTAAAACACAAAGAGTTATTGCTCATTATTTATCTTGATATTAGTTCTTCGTTATTCATCAAAGAGAGAAGACGAAGACACAAGAGTTATTACTTATTAATTGTGTTATTATTTGTTCTTCATTTGTAGTGTTCTAACACAAGAGTTATTGCTCATATTTGTGTTAAACATTTGTGTAATCTACTTGTAAGAAGTAATCTGTAAACACATTATTCAATTGTAAGTTGATTATTCCTTGAGTGACCGGGTAGGTCCTCGAGAAGATTTACAGAAATCTCCTTCAAGGGACCGTGTAGGTCAGAAGCTTTAAGGAGTCAGTGATCATTATATCTCTCAGGGGACCGGGTAGGTCAGAATTCTTAAGGGATCACTAACATTATCAGACATTATCGAACATGTGCTCATCCTCAACAAGAAGCTCTTCATCATATTTTTCCATTTTTGGGGAAGAATTATTTGGACTGTCACCATCTTGTCCTTCGTTGGCAGGAACTCCCATGTCTGCAAAATGGGTTTCGTTAAGATCACTCTCAGAATCATTTTTTCTGCTGTGAATGGGGAGAAGCTTCTTCATCAGGCTGGACATTGTTTAACTTATTCACACGAGTAAAAGATCATTCGTTAGAATCTTTGGCAGACAATGGATGTATGGAAGGAGTATTATTGCTGGGAGGAACTTAATATTGAATAGGAGATTCAGTAGGAGTGGGTCGAATGTCTTGTAAGAATACAAATGTTGGTTAAGTCGAATAAGTAAAAATGGTTGTTAAGGAAATAATGTGGAATAGTCCATACCTTTGATCCTTCAACTCCAGGACTCGAATTGTTACTCTCAATTTGTTCTAGGACTAAATTCTTATATGGTTGGGAAGTGATTGTATTTTTGGTTGTTGGGGAAATATTTTGACTGTAACAATATTTTATGGTTGAGAAGTTGCATCAGATAGCTTTATTTTCTTCTTATTTGTCTTTTTTGGCTTTGAAGTAGTGGGAGACACATCTTCATCATCTTCGATAGACTTTGGGATCTCTATAGTCTGCTCCCGTTTCTTGGGAGTAGGGGGAGGCTTTCGACTGACCTGTAAAAAAGAAAAGAGATTAGTAGAATAATACGATAAAGAAGGAAACAAAAATTCCAGGTCATACCTTGGATGTTGTCTTTGGCTTCTCAGTTTCTGGAATGGAACTCTTCGATGAAGTAGTGTCTTGTTTAGTCACCACCGTTGATCCTGTCAACAAAGTAGGTTTTTCTTTCTTCGGTTATTTCTTTTTGATGACTAAAAGAACATCACGAGATGGTACATGTTAGTATCAATTACCAAAGTAAAGTGTTAAAAATTATTGAAGTGATAAAGAGATCCTTTGTTTCCGTGCCTTCACATTCTGAGGAAAACATGGTGATATGTTTTAGATCATAATGAAGGAAGCCTTTGAAAATATCCAATGTATGCTTAGTCGAAACCACTCGTTAAGCAGGTTTTTTAGACTGTTGTTTTAAAAAGTTATGATAATTCCCACAAATGAACCAGTCTAGATAAGGACGGTAAAACGCCTGGCCAAAATTAATACTGGGTAATTTTAGTGGTTCAAGCTTGAAAGCTAGGTCATACCTGTCCTCAGGTTTGACACATGAGGGGATTTTCAAATGAGGAAGCATATTTGTGAATTTATCTTTTAAAGTTTTCGCTGCATCATGAATGGTTCGACTAATATTATTTGGGTTATAAACAGTTTCAAAGTACTTTTGGAACACCTGGATCTCCTTGATATGAGTCTTCGTACCTTTCTTGGACTGGTCTTGCACAGAGGCAAAAACTTTGGTCTAGTGCTGAGAGAAGAGGGTTGCGTCGAACAAGTTTGAATAATAGTGTTTCCTCCACCAAGCATCAAAGGCTTTAGTGTAGTAGAAAGCTGGACGAAAAGGAATTCATGTGAATTCAGTAAATTTGGAATAGCGGGTCATGCATTCGTCTCAATCAGAAGTGGAGAAAGGCATTCCACGAATGCAAAGAGTGTTTTTACTTTCAAAGAGTGGTTCAAGAATAAGTTGAAAAAGTACAAATTATCGAGAGACAAAGTTGGGTTGGTAAGAAAGTAAGAATGTGGCTTTTGATGGGCATAAGTCTTGTTATAATCAGTCTGGGGAGTAAGAAGGCTTTCCAGATAGCCAGAGTCTCTACTTCTTGAGTTGGCGAAGTAGCATAAAGAGATCTTGTGAACCATTTGAGGCCATAAGTTCTTTGGGCAAAAGGAGCCATCAAAGAAGTGAACTTATGACGTTTGGAAAACATCATAACATAGTTCGTGGAGCACTCATTTAGGCTTTTTCCATCACCATCTAAAGTTAATCGAACCAGTCTAGTCCCTTTGATAGTTTTATTCTAGATTTCAGGATCTGTTTCATCTACTGTCCTAGAAGTAGACAGTGAGGGTTTAAATGTGGCATTAAGCCACAAATGGATAAGCAAATACGGGCCAGCTAGCAATAACTTTGTAAATGTTTCATACTTCTTCAAATTTGCAGTAGCCTCCCCAAGGCACTCATATAGTCCAACCAAGATCAGTTTGTTGAGGAAGATGTTTCGTCTAGAATAAAGTTGATTTGCCATAGTTAAGGACCTCTTAGCTACTTATAGAGATTTGCAGCAGAATATGCATCGAGACAACCATAAAAAAAAGGAAAGTTAGGTGCTCCACATCTGACACTTCGTCTCCTTCGACATGGTAGCGGTTAATATAGTTGGTGAAGTTGGCGTGCCCAACTTTGAAGCCAATGGTGTTCTCGGTTTGCTCATAGGGATCAAAAGTATCCCCAGTGGGTCGAAGGCCGATGATGGCAATAACATCGAATAGTGTGGGGGTGACCATTCCAAATAGAAGGTGAAATGTGTGGTAAGTTCCATCCCAGAAGTATAGGAAGGCCATCAACATATGTTGGCAATAACTTGGCCAAACTTTTGACAGTTGAATCAAGTTGAAAATACTCATGTCTTTCCAGACTTGGGATTTATTTTCTTTTTTACCTTAGCTAACCGCATAAGATATTTCTTGCTATCTTTTGCTGGACATGACCTAAAGGGCCTTAGGTCATCAACCATGTAGCCTAAGTGAAAGGTTTTTTCTACATCTATGGATCCTGAACATGTTTCTTCTTGAGCATTTTGTACAGTTCCTACCTTAGGGTTTTTATCGGTGTTCTCATCCATGTTTTGAGAAGAGTCAATCTTGATGGTTATGGGTTTTGTTACACGATAAGTTGGAAAAACTCCTTAAGTTTCTCCAAATCACCGGCATTGACCATATGACCCATATATCCTAAAGTTTCATTAGCAAGTGTAAAACGAATAATTACTTGGGATTTATAAATTGCACGTTGTTTTGTAAGAAAAATGGGTGTTTTCACAAAATCTTGATTCCCAGATAAAATCGGCTTTGCTACATGAGCGATAAGAATGAAAGCATCATCCTTTGTAGTCTTCACATCCTTGGCAGATTTGGAGTTCTTCTTAGGGGGTGCCATTGATGAAGAGTTTTTGAGGATGAACGATTTTTGCAGAAGAAATATTGAAGGAAAATTGAAAAATTTATGGAGAATGTGAGTAGGAAAAGTGTTGTTTGAAGAAGAAAAGGTTATTAATAGTGAGAAAATAACAAACGATTCACTTCCTTTTTGTTCATAAAGAAGATAGTGGGGCACACATTGTTGTTTGATAAGCTGACAAGTTGGTTGCTTTTTTGAAAAAGGCCACAGTTTAGTCCTACTTAATGTAGCTATGATGAGAAACTAAACTGCGCACGTCTCGATAAGACATTTTGAAATATGGTCATCATGACCATGACGTCACATCAGTAAAGACATGATGAGGTAGCTTATGCATCTAAATTGAAGATTTGCAAAAATTGTCCATTTCTTCAAGTATTTAGAAATAAACTTTTTTGGGGGGTAATGTGTTAGTTGAAAATTTCAACGACATGGAAATACTAAGGTAAAATGAAGAATGTCGAAGGAGAGTAAGTTCTAAAAGAAATATACAAATATTACATGAAGATTTCGACTCACGGGTTCATGGATAGTCTAATCTTGCTAAGTATTAGCGAAAGTCCTATTTTTGTGAATGATTGTTGACTGACACCGACATGTCTGTCAGATAATAAATGCAAGTATACAAATGATCACGTAGTTTCAAAAGATTGTCAAACCCACAAATACTAATAATCAAACTAATGTTATCTATCATTGCGGTGCACAACTAAGGCTAAAGGTTAAAATGGATACGAACATAAATGTAAATGATAATTGCTAAAGGTTTGGAATTAATGAGAAAACGAGCTTGTAGTATGGATTTTGTGCTCCTAAGGGACTTGTAGAATGCAAGTAATAATTACTACTTTTATGAGTTATGTAGAAAATATTGAATAAAGGTTCCATCTCACACTGTCACGCAATTGACAAAAACCACGCCTCCTAACCACAGGATTTTGCTCTCGCTCGCCCGTTCTAATTAGAAAGCATATTTTGAATTCCAATGAGATCCTAAATGATACCTAAAGCGCTCTAGCTATTTTTAGGATCGATGCCTAGTTTCCACTATCCGGTTCATTCCTCACTCTCTCGTGCTATCGAATTAAACCTTTATTTTTTCTTCACTCTCGTGTCAGAACAATAAATCATACAATTAGAAACTGAAACCAAAATAACATAGAATTGTAACTTTGCACCTATAATTTTCTACTGATTCTTGTCGGTAACAACAGTCCTCATATGTTGGACTCAAGTAAATTTAGCAATACATAATTATAATTAAAATTAACATGTTCAAAGCAATTGTGCATTAAGTAACATATCATGCAATATAATATTGACAATAGAAAGCATAAATAAATAAACTATAATAAAACTGAATTTAAAGAAACAAAACTTGAATAGATACAAAAAAGCGGGCAGGCTTATTTTTGATCCAAGAGTACGGTGCAAATAAAGAGAAAACTAGTGTGACAATCCCTCGAAGTGAGTTATTGTCACTTTTATAGGTAAATTTATGCCTGACTATAATGCTAATTTGGTAGAGCTTCCGCACGACTTAGATGCCTTAGAAACTTCCCTTGAGGTCCTATATATAAAGTAAGTCATGTTGGTAACTTCCTATGGTCGTGCATGCAGTTGGAGGGAAAAGGAGTTGGGAAAAACTATTGTAAACTCCTCTTCTGTGAAAACTGCCTTCTGTGAGATAATGGCGAATTCCAATGGGCAATGGAGAATTCCATTACCTTGTTCATTAATTGACGTGGCAGGGATGGGAAATGGCAAAATCCATAAGCATACGATGAACGCCATATCAGGAAAACAGGTAGATTCTTATCTTTTTGCTGATCTTTCACTCTATTTCCGGTTTGCTCGCGAATATGCACTAGAACTTGCTGACAACTGCAAAAAAAATAAAAGTGAATAAAAAGGTGATAAAATAAAGTGAATTACAGATAAATAACATGCACAATAATCCTAAAAACACAATATGATATCTCGTTATCAAACTCCCCCTGACTTAGATTGTTGCTTGTCCTCAAGCAATCACCCAACTCAAAAGAAAAATAATAAAGCTCAGTGTCTAAAACATAGGCACGACATGAATATAAAAGGTATGAGGTTACTAGGCTAGTGCTAAATATATAGGTACTAGATATCGATACCAAGGATACCGTAATGACACATATTCGTATTCCGTGGACAAAAACTCCCCACTATGCAAGACCAATCCAAATCATGCCATTATAACTCGATCTACACTCTTTGTTCTTTTTCACCTCTTTTTCATTCTAGTGAAATCACATTAAGCCCGTTATCCGTATACACTCATAGTAAGGAAACCAATTAGAGACTATGATCCTTTTTACTCGGGGTTCTGGTAACAAAGCGGTACAACCCCTTTTTCCCAATTGCAGTTGTGGGGGATCGGACCGTAATCTGCCTTACTATGTCCAACACCAATGACCAATGGACCAACTAATAATGGGGTTATTATTATTCTTTTGTAGGTTCACCAACCGTTGGGCTAAATGACCGAGTGAGGGTCGCCTAACTTAGAAGGCGTATTCCCATTTTTTCAATTTAATTAGACATTCATTAGTTTAAATTCAGGATCATTCACTTATATTCATCGGCCTCCCTACATAGAGCATGCTTAAGATGGTGCTGACTGTTAGTATAAACTACTTAAGATGCTACTTAAAAAACTTAGACTTCTAGGTCTCGAAATAATGGTTATTCAAATCAGACTCACATACTTAGGGGATTTAGGGTGTTAGGACGGTATCGATATTATCAACACTTTCCCAAGTCTACCTAACATAGCCTAAGAATGAGAAACAAACTATACTCTCGGAGTATCATGACATTGAATCAGAACACAATTTTATTTTTATTTAGGGGTCGAATCTAAGGGAGTTTTATAACAAAAAGAATGAGTAACATACAATAGGACTCAATAGCGCATATGACTCAAAAACACAAAAGCAGAATATAGAAACACACGAAAAGTAAAATAGGAAAACAAAACAAAAACAATAGAAACAAAGTAGTAAAGCTCCTCCCCCACACTTGAACCAAACGTTGTCCCCAATTTTTCGGTGTAATGTGAAAGAAGGAGTAGATAAAACCCAGTAAGAGGCTCAATGATGTCGGCCTCATCCTCTGTGGCGCCCATCATCACCTCCACCGTACATGGGATTTGGTACATGATGCATAAGCTCTCTCACATCTATCACTATCATGCGCAATCCTTCCATCTACTCAAGGAGGTCACCCATGTTATTTTCATTTCTATTAGTATAGTCAAGTTGATGATATCGAATCTCATCGATGGTAACCCTCATCTCCTCATGCTGCCTCTATATACTTCTAAGCAGCACACCACGCTCTGCGTCAATATCGTTCTGATGTATCATTTTAATCAGGATGTCGTCAAGAGCTGTTCTTATAGAGGTGTAGTCATACTCTACATGGGACTGCTGTCCGACTGAGGCACCTACAAAAGAGTCAATAAAAGCCTGTGTGATGTATGCATGTGTGCTAGTCTCGGGAGCATCTTGCTCCATAGGGACAATCCTAGTATTAGAAGCAGGGTCATGGGCATTAACATCGTAAAGCCAGTTAGCTCTTACTCGCACATTAGTGTGCTCAACAGAAGGCAAAGTGACGATATCATTAGGTTTTATAGTATAAGCATCAACACAATTTAGAAATCCTAAAAGGTCAGCCATTTCATGGTGGGCGAAACGGTATTTGGTACCAAATAGTCTGAATGTAGCCAGGCCTCTGCCACATCCAAAACCTCAGTTAGGATCATAGTAAAGGGAACACAGGAACTGGATGGTGAGCCTATGGTACATGTTATATCTCTTCTTCACAGCAAAGTTATCCCAACTGATCTGGTTAAGTAGGTACATCACAGTGTCATGTAATCTTAAAGTGGTCAAAGTGATTCCATCAAGATAAATAGGTAATTCCATCTCCCTATGAGCTAAAACTTCGAAAAACTTCTCCGAGATTCGTTCCTAAAAACAATCTCCATGTCATCAACGTGCTCTATTCTCCTAAGTTAATGATAAGTTATTCTAGGCTACGCTAGCCTGAAATTAGACACGGATTATGCTATTGGTTAATTAGTATGGCTTAAGGTGTTAGAAAAAAATAAAAGTAATAGTAATATTAAAATAAAATTAGATAAAATAAAGAAATGAAAAATAAAAGATGGAATATAATAATAATGATAATAACAAAATATACTTATTATCGTGGGTTGCCTCCTAAGAATCACCTCGTTTAATGTCGGGGATCGACATAAATTTATAATAAGGCTATTATGTCGAAAGAGCGGATAACTCTTCTAACTTGTAACTCATGCAGAAATCCTTGTTTTCTATGTTATGGTAGTGCTTAAGTCGCTGC
This sequence comes from Vicia faba, assembly GCA_948472305.1. NCBI lineage: Eukaryota > Viridiplantae > Streptophyta > Magnoliopsida > Fabales > Fabaceae > Vicia > Vicia faba. The sequence goes on from OX451738.1 coordinate 1,140,305,206, forward strand.
CCGTTTACAATAAATATCTCATTGGATTTTCCTTTTATTTCCACCGCTTCGCTTTGGAAAACTCTTACGACCTCAAAAGGACCAGACCGTCTAGAACAAAGTTTTCCTGGAAATAATTTAATTCGAGAATTAAAGAATAGAACTATGTCACCCTCATTAAATTCTCGCCTCGTTATTCTTTTATTATGCCATTTCTTGGTTCTTTCCTTGTAGATTTGGATATTTTCATAGGAATATATACTGAGTTATTCTAGTTCATGGATATTGTTGTACCCCAAAATTTTCTCTCTCATTTTACTCAACACATGCCAATTAAGGTCCCTAACTTGCCCTAGGATGACTAAGAATTGCCCAGACAAATTCTCCTCCTAAAGCAATAAACCTCAAACTAGGGTTTCAATTTTCATCAAGATGGTTGAGCTCCAATGGTCTCAAATGTTTTCCATGGACCTAATATGTCCTCAAGATCATCCATTCCAAATTTTATGCCTTGCACAAACAAGTTTGCTCAGTCAACTGCTCAAATGCCTGGAAATCAACTATATTAGGTCAAAAGTTAACTGTGGCCTATATACAGTCAAACTTTAAGAGTTTTGGTCAACATCAACATTTTGAAGTGATATCCATCATTTGATCAAGGGTTGATCATGATTCCTCAAGAAATGCCCCTAACCCATCAAAAGTCAAAAATGGTAAATTAGGGTTTTTATTGGAAAAGTCAACCAAACTTTGACCAGGCATAACTTTCTCATACTTTATCAGAAAATTTTCCACCATAGCTCATTTTAAATAGGATCCAATTTCCTACAACTTCTCTTCACCCCTCAAGTTAAAGAAATGCCCCAGTTAAAAGATACGAGCTCAGACATTATAGGTCCTTTCAAAAAGTCAACAAAAAACACCTTTTGGGTCAAAGCTCCTTACATGAACATGGAAGATCAAATTTAAATGAAACCAAAAGGGTTGTTTATAGGAAATCCTAAGATCTCTAAAAAGTCCAAGAACACCCTCTTAGGGTTAAAAATGAGAGAGATATGCATTGCTAAAGTTGACCAATTTTTTGGAAAAGTGCATGAAGCCAATATTAACCAAACTTGAATTTTTTCCAAATGGGCCCATCTTTTCATATTTGGAAACTTGTTCCTAACATGGCCCACGACCTCTAGGCCTACCTATGCATTATTATATTATTTATGCTATTTATTTTGATATTTTATTCATTAAAAGGAAAAATTAAATAAATAATAGAAATAATGAAAGATATGATTTGGAATCTCTTCTCATCAAATAATGGGCAAGATGTGTTGGCATGTCAAGGTAAAAGCGCACAAGGCAAGAGGAGGGAAAGATTTTCTTGTTTTAGAAATTTTGGATCAAATCTTCATGACATTAAAAACATTATTATTTTGATCTCATGGATGTTTTTGTTGACCTAATATGGTCTCATATATATGCATAACAATTCCAGACCTAAAGAATATGCACAACTGCCTCTAAAATAACCCTAAAAAATTTCAAAAAAATTCAAAGAGAAGGTGCAACTTGTATTGTGCGATCCAACCATTCTTCATCAGGTCCAAGAACTCCATCACACTCCTGAAGGTCCCAGGAGTCCATCCCTGCCAATCTCCAAGCTTGTAACACTCCCAAACGCCCAGACCACGCATCACCGGATTGGTATTTTTCTTGAATTCAAAAATATTGCATACTCTGATATAAATCGTTTCTATGTTTATATCCATGTTTGCACTGATGATTATGAATGTTTAGAGCCATCACATGGTTAGTTTGACGCATGGATGAAGCTTTGCCATTGTTAGGGCAAAGCTTCAGACGAGCTTCGTATCTCTCTGTACAGAGACTTTCAGACCCAACGGACACCACCATTAGATTCGTAGCCTATGATTTAGGGGGGGGGGGGGGGTAGGTCAAATTTCTTGTCTGGAATCATGCAATTTCGAAGGTTGGAGATTTTAGGTCGCGGGAGACGATGGTGGTCAACCACCGTGAGGGGTGGTTTGACCCTCCCTGCGCTGGCGTGGCTGAATAATTTTCGTGCGATTATTTTTTTTAATTATGTAACTGTGCCCAGTTTGTAATAGCCTAATTAGGATTTTTACTTTCCGCATTTTACATTTCAGTCAGATATAACTTGTAACTGCCCCGAAGCCTTGTAATAGCTGTAGGTTTCACTTTCCACATTATATTGTATGCCTGTATATAAACTACAAGTAAATTAGGCTTGTATGGTAAGAACTAACCAATCAATCTTAAATCACTAACATCAAGATAAAGATACCTGAAAAAAGCACACTATTGCACACTTGCACCCCTAGGATATCTCCCACTTTGGTTGCCTTCGGAAATGGTCATGTCCCTTGAACGTAGGGATATTCTTAGAAAAGACCCTCAGTTTAAAGTCATCATAAAGATCATAGTCCCTCAATGTGCCTCGAGTTGCTTACGATAAATGATCTTGTCCCTCGATATTTCCTACAGATATATGATGACAGTCCCTTCGAACTGCTAAGGCATCTCTACCTGTTGCCTTCAATGACCATAAATGTCCCTTTCGATAGTCCCTTAACATACAACGATAGGGCTACCTACTCACTAATAGTAGGATAGCACTATCTAAAGGAAAGGAGGAAAGGAACGCCTTTTTCGAGTAGGTAGATAGTTGTTAAGTACTTGCTCAAATCTAATTCCTTTTTACACCACACTTTCAAAATTCTTTTCAAAAAAAGCTTTATCACGCTCTTGAGGATTGATACAAGAGTTATCATAAAGCAAAGAAAACCTTTTCAAAACACACAAACACGAAAACAGTTTTCAAATATGAGCAAGTACCTAAGAGCCCGTGGAAAACCATGGATGGAAAGGGTGCTAACACCTTCCCTTTCCATAATCTACCCCCTTACTCAGAAAATCTCGAAAAAGGTCTTTTCTTTATTTTCACCTTTTCCTTTGTTGGATAAAAGAAAAGTCGGTGGCGACTTTTGCTTACTGCAACATTTGCGAATACAAAACACAAAACCAATATTAAATAGTTGGTTATGCTACCGTATCATATATATCTAATATTATTTTCTCTCCTGCAGTTGTGTAGTTCATGTTCAAGGTCTTGATAGCCTAATAAGCTTTATGCTCTAGTTCTATATGCAAGTGACAAGATTTACTATAAACTAATTTAAATGGAGTGGTTCCTATGGGAGTTTTGTAAGCTATCCTATAAGCCCATAAAGCCTCATGAATTTTTGCAAACCAATCGTTCCAAGAATTCATAACGGTTTTCTCTAAAATCTGCTTAATTTCTCTATTAGAAACCTCAACTTGTCCACTTGTTTAAGGGTGATAAGGTGTTTCTACTCGGTGTCGGACTCCATATTTGTGAAATATTCTTCCAAAGATATTTGAAATGAAGTGGGATCCACCATCACTAATGAAAATCCTTGGTACAACTAATCTGGGAAAAATTGCATTCTTGAAAAGTTTGATGACTACTCGTGCATCATTAGTAGGAGAGGTTACTGCCTCGATCCATTTGGATACGTAATCTAGTGCAACGAGTATGTATTTGTTACCAAAATAAGATGGGAAAAGTTCCATGAAATTTATACCCCAAACATTAAAGACTTCCACTTCCAAAATACCTATATGTGGCATCTCATCGCGCATAGAGACATTGCCAGTACATTGGCACCAGCCGCAATTCATAAATGTGGTATGGGCGTCTTTCCAAAGGTTAGGCCAAAATAGGCTAGATAGTAATATCTTCGCATAAGTCTTCAAAGTGATTTCATGTTGTTGTCCCAAAAAATTTCCTTCTCAATTTCTCAAGAATACTCTCACAAGATCTCCATTGATTCAAGACTGCACAAGGATAGATCAACTCAAGACACCTCCTCAAGCACTGATGACTCAAAATTATGGTTTGAGTTTTCACAAGGATAAATAGACTTTTAATTCCCAAAATGACTTTCATGGATCATTTTGGACCTCTAAGAATTCTCATGTCAAATTTCAAGTCTTGCAATTCAAGTTTACTCAGTCAATTGATCAGATGACCTAAAATCAACTGTATTGGGTAAAAAGTAAAATATGGCCAACTTACAGTCAAACTTCATTATTTTTGATCCATACCAATATTTTGAACTCATATGAACCGTTTGGTCAAGTTTGAATCATAATTCTTCAATAAATTTGATCGGATCACCAAAAGGGAAAAATGGTCAAAATTAGGGTTTTGACTGAGAACGCTCAATTTTTGACTTTTGACCAAATACATGACTTATTTGTTTGAGAAATGACATCAAGGATACAAATGAATCATCTTGACCTAATGGAATGTTTCAAAACACTTCTCAAGATCAATTGATTGATAGTTGAAATTCAGTCAACTGATGAAAAGTCAATTGATACACTGAAAAGTCAAACTTTGACTTTTTGATCAAAATCAAGTTTCAAAAATCATATTTCATCAAGACAAGTAAAAATATGAAGAGTTTTCATCAAGAAATCAAAAAGTCAAAATCATCTTTGAAAAGTCAAAATTCTAAGACTTAGAAATTTTTTCAAGTGTTAGAAAGTTAACATTTTTTCACGACTTTGTGCCAAATTTTCACCATGATGCAAGATCATTCAAGGAAAACTTCAAACATGAAAGTTGTATATCTCAATGAGATATAAAACTTTGTAGGACAGAACAAGTTCTAGAAATTCTTGGATCTCAAGTTATTAATTTATGAAGACATGCTCATGAAACTAAAAACACTTAGTGAAATTTTGAGCAATTTAGTCAGGATTTTGACCTAACTTCTTGGCCAAGTTTCACATAGTTCCAATTGGAGTTTTCAAAAATGATTAAAATAGGGGCTGTAGAGCATGTTACAATATTTCTAAAAATTCTAAGAACTCCTTGAGATCATTCTTGATCAAGGAGAATCGAAGAGATGAAGTTAGGGTTTCAAACTTGTTTTACAAGGCAGACTTTTGTGATGAACATGAACCAAATCCATGCTAGGCTGTATAATATTTGATTTTCAGGCCTCAAACTTGTTTGCCACTCCATAATTAAATTTTTACACAACTGATAGAGCCATTGTCCTAGCATTTGAGCCCTTATCCAATTGACATTTCCATTAATGGCACAAAGTAACATTAATATTATAGTAAAGTTGCTTTAATCACAAAGTCAACTTGTATTGAGCCTCTAACTTGCTCCCGCTGCACACACTCAACATATAAAGTCAGATAAACATGTTTAAAGTTGTTAACCACTCTAGATAGCCTTGTACCATACCTTGAACCATGTTTGTCAAGGTTGCTTCAAAAACATGGAAAAAATCCATAACATGTGATCTTTGTTTACTGACCATCTCAAATCCTCAAAACTCTTGCCTATAAATTGAGATATCATTTTCAACCTACGACACGATTTTACAAGCCCTCAAACTCCCCAAACTCCACAAAACCAGAAATTGCAATACAAGCACAAAAACTTGTCATTTCTAATTTTTGAACCCAATCTCCAAATCCCTTCGTGCGTTTCTTGGCCAAACCATCCACAAAGCTTCTAACACACATATAGAAGCTATCCCAACCCCTGTTTTCAAACTGTAACACCATTTGCACTATCCTCCATTTTCAAAAATAGGGTATTGCACATTGACTTCTCCAGCTTGATTCAAGAACTTTCAGCACAAAGTAAGCTTTGAAATAGCTTCCTGGCGGTTCAAGGAAGCTAACCCAATCATCAAAACACTTTGAAGGCTGCTCAAACTCAAAACACGGAGTTCAGTTTGGAGGTAAGTTTTCTGATTTTCAAACTCTTCATGTAGGTATTGTTAGGCTTCCATTTTCAAAGATAAAATGTAGATATCATTGCCCTGAAGCTAACCATGTATATAATTTTCATTTATATTGCCTAAGCTTAGAGAATTTTAAGTTTGAACCTCGGAAAAAATTAGGTAAGGATTTGGTACCATTTAAAATTCATGCTTGTTTTTTATTTATAGTTTTAATGCTTTACATTTCTGAAATCGTGATGAAATTTGCAACAAGTTTCATGTTTACATTTTTCATTTTGGTTGAGAAATGAATAAGATGCAGATGGTCTGGCTGGGCATGAGGTTGAAGATGAAGTACACGCCATGGAAGTGTTTTCTATTATATATTTATGGTTTTATTTAAGTTAACGGATGTATAGCCACCCTAGTGGCAAGGCAGCGCGCGTATTATGCAGAGGGCGTGGGTTCAAGCCCCGACGCTGCCATTTTGCAATTTTCACATTTTTTTCTCATATTTGTTTATTTCAGCCAGCGCCTGGGCCTCCTTTGATGGACCTTTTATTTTTGCTGATCTTCCACCCCTTGCTCACTTTTGTCACATGGCCCATTCTATTTTTTCATTTTTATACCATTATTTCCTTTTAATTATTTTACTTAATACCAAATATCATAAAAAAACATTGAAAAAAATAGATTTAGGTTTTTATTTAATTAAATTAATTTTTTACATAAAACCAAATTTATTTTAATCACCTTTTATTTTATCTTTGATAATTAATTTGTAAATCAGTTAGAATTTAGGATTTGGATCATTATTTTCACACATTAAAAATATTTTCATAAAAACAAATTAATTTATTTTTTCCTCAAAATAAATTAACTTAGAAACTTGGTTTTCTTTTAATTAATTAATTTTTATACTAGTTTAATTTAATTAAAACTTTTCACAAACAAAACCCTAAACAACTTATTTTCTTTAATGAATTAATCTCTTTATTTAACTTAATTTTAATTTTCTTATTTTAGTTAATTATTTTCTTTTAAGTTAATTAGGTCAAAGCTATTTTTCTTAACAAAAATCCAAATAAAATCTATTCCTTATCCATTTATATCTTTGTGCATTCATTCATTCTTGTACATTTAATTCTTGTAAATATTCAATATGGTTGTAGTAGATAATTAGCATTTAAATTCTTACAATCCCCATTTGTAAATATGTATACCCCACCCCCAAATGATGTAATAGCGTAGATATTTACTTTTTGCAATTTATCGCTTTCATATAAATGCTAGTAAATTAGGGTTTGTATGGAAAGATAAAATCAACACTAGAAAACCCTAATCCAAGATAAACTCCAGCATGAAAAACAATACACTTGCACACTTTGCACCTCTAGGGTTTACTCCATTTTGTTGCTTTAAAAATGGTCATGTTACACATGTGAGATATCTTAGCCAAAACAAATCAAAAATTTAAGATCATAGTCCCTCGATTACGCTACGAATGTTGCCTTACAAATGATCTTAGTCCCTTGAGAGAAATGCTAAGATATCTCATAACATTTATATCCATGATTATACGATGACCCATGCCCATCCCTTCACATCCAAAGATAAGGCTACTTACCAATCAATGGTGAGATAACAATATCAAAGGAAGAGAGAAATGAACAAAAGACTTTTGAGTAGGTAGAACGTTCTTAGTTGCTTGCTCACAATCCATCATCAAAACAAACATCTTTCAAAATAGACCAAAAAATTTTAAAACATGAAATATTTTCAAAAGTCCAACACTTTGTATACATTCTTATAGAGACGAGAATCATTACAAAGTTTTCCTAAATGAAGGAGCTTTTCAAAAATACTTTCAAAACCCACCATAAACACATTTCAAACATAGCATTTTCAAAGTGAGCTAGCAACTAAGAGCCCATAGATAACTACGGATAAAAAGGGTGCTAACACCTTCCCTTTTCATAACCCACCCCCCGAACTCAAGAAAATATCTCAAAGGTCTTTCCTGTTCTTTTCACCCTTTCCTTATTGGATAAAAGAAAAGTCGGTGGCGACTCTTGCTATCCGTGATAATTGCGATAAAATGCAAAACAACCAAGTCAGTTCTCCCACCGTATTACAGAACTGGCGACTCTGCTGAGGAAGACCTAAAAGTGGGGTTACCTTAGAGTTAGATCATATTTACTTTCTTTCGTTGTTTGATTTGTTTGCTTTATATTTTAGGGGTCCTTGTTTGGGTTTGTATTGATCCTCTACCCGGATCTGGGAACACCATTAGCTAAATAGCAAAGATTATGGAGAATGTACGGCGTAGACCGATATGGTTGAGACAATAGCTATGTTAGTGTGACATATTTGTGGGTACCAGTATCCCTTATGGAAAATTAAGGAGAATACGGGGAAACTGAGTGATGTCATGAAGCACTAATGAACCTTAGAACCTTTAATTGAACAACTTATCCATTAGGAAGTAGTGAGATAGCCGATTTCGATGGAAAGCTGAAAATTGGTTGATACTCGATACTACGCTCATTGAGATTGGACTTTTGGGATATTTTGGCTGCAAGAATAGATTGATTGTGCTAAAACAATGCCTAATGAAGAAAGATCAGTGATATTGAGATTCCCTAGAACCCGGTTATATTCTAGGACAGGTTAAACCAATTAAACTTCAAGAGGGTACTTACCTATGAAACCTATGCAAGCCTAAACCTAAGGTTTTTGTGTGCTTTGTTTGTGATTATTATTCATGTCATAATAAGCATCATAACATCATAAAGCATTCTCAATAACCATTTCAAGGATTTAGGAATTTATCTTTGTTCTGTTTTGTAGGTCATGACTTCTACTCGTAGGAATACCATCTGAGTTAACTTCGTGAAAGTGCATCCTCAACTTAAAGAGTTAGCATCAAGAGTTCCTAGAGATTCTCCCTTCACCAATAAATATGGTCGACTTCTCAACTTGGCTACCTTAAACTTCCAAGAAGAAATGATGTGTGTTCTCTTCCAATTATTTGATCTTATGCATCATCGCTTCACCTTTCCTAACTACCAATTGGTGCCTACGTTAGAGGAATTCTCTCAATTGTTAGAAGTGCCTGTGCTTGATCAAATACCATTCACCAGTTTAGAAGAGACTCCAAAACCTGAAGTTATTGCCAAGGCTTTGCATTTGAATAGATCTGACATTATGGAAAATTGGGAGACAAAAAGTGGAGTTAAGGGTTTCTTAGCCAAGTTTTTGTTGGAGAAGGATCGTTTGTTCTGGGAAGATTTGGATTTTCAAGATTTTTAGGATGTCTTGGCCATTCTAATCTATGGTTTGGTTCTATTTCCCAATCCGGACCAACTCATAGATGTGAATGCCATCAAGGTTTTTCTCTCTCGTAATCCCATACCTACTTTGCTTGGAGACATTCTACATTGTTTCCACACCCACACCATGAAGAAAAGGGGTACTCTTTTGTGTTGCATTCCATTACTCTCTAGATGGTTTATTTCACACCTACCTTGATTAACATTGAAGAATGAGCAAGGTTTGACATGGTCTCAAAGATTAATGTCACTCACACATTCTGATATTTATTGCTGTGCTCGATCTATGGAGGACCTTACTATTGATCGTTGTGGGGAATTCCATAATGTACCTCTACTTGGAATTATGGGAGGTATCACCTACAATCCTCGTTTGGCTTTGCGGCAGTTTGGGTATACTAGGAGGGATGGCCCTCATGATGCACTTATCCAAGGAATTGCATTTGACTATGAAAGTGATGTCCAAGGTTATCATCAGAGATTCATACGAGCTTAGGGCATGGTTAACAAAGTTGATAGCAAGACGTTGGGGCATAAGAACTCCATTCCCTTGGAGCCTTATCTCAAGTGGGTGCGAACTCGCACCCAAAACCTCATGATGCCTTATGAAGCCATCCTACTTATCATCATGGAGCCTGTTGCCGAAGGAGATGTTCCGTATATTGTCCTTTATCCTAACATGCCTACTTCTCTTGAAGATCTGCAAAAAGCTTGGATTCAGCTAAAGGAAGAGAGAGACACCTTCGAAACCCAGTTCTACGCAAGTGAAAAGAAGGTTTTGGAGCTTACGAGATAGCTTCATAAAGAGCAAAGTTTGAACGCCTATATTGCGCCGAAGAGGATGCGCTCGACCTTTTTGTCTTAGGAGTTTATTTTGTATTTATTTCCTCCATTATAAGCCCAAGAAGCATGTTTTTAATCAATTTGAACTTATTAATGCAATTAATGTTTGTTCCTTTTTTCTAAACAAATTTAAATCTTCTAATTCCTTGAAATCATTTGCATATGCATTTTCATGCATCATAACATAAACAGGTTTTCCACAACAGGTTTCCTTATCTTTATTCTGTTTATTTCAGTAAGATGGATATCTAACAAACGGTGAAGGACTTGCAAGCGCATAATTCCAAGTTCCAAGAGACCTTGTTGACCCTGGCTAAGGGGCAACAAGAGCTGATGACTATGCTAGTAGCCAAGAAGAAAACCAAAAAGAAGGCCTTCATAAACATGGGTAAGAGATTCAAAGGTCTGGTTCGTCAGGTACAGAGAGTCGAAGAGTCGTCTGAGGAGGACAAAAATCAAGACAAAGTGGCAAGGAGCATCCGTGCTGAGGGTGCCAATAATCAAGCTTCCGAAGACGAAGATTACTTTGATGAGCAATATCCTCCAGCTGAGGATAAATACATGTAGTTGGAGGATAGACTAAAGGCTGTTGAAATTCAAGTTGTGCCTGGTTTGGATTTTGGTGAGTTGGGCTTAGTACCTGGGGTCGTCATTCCCCATAACTTCAAAATACCGGTCTTCGCCAAGTATGACGGGGTTTCCTGCCTGAAAATTCATCTAAGGTCTTACGTGCGCAAGATGCAACCTCAACTACCAACAAAAAGCTCTGGATCCATTTCTTCCAAGAGAGTCTGGCTGGGGCTCAACTAGAATGGTTCTATCAATTGGAAGGTTCCCGCATTCACACATGGGAAGATGTAGCCACTACTTTTTATCATCAATATCAATTCAATGCCGATCTGGCACCAACAAGAGTTCAACTTCAATGAATGACAATGGGTACTAATGAAGGGTTTAAAGAGTATGCACAAAAATGGAGGGATCTTGCTGGTAGGTTCCAACCACCACTAACTGACAGAGAACTAGTTGACATGTTCATGGGTACATTAACTGGCCCATTTTTTAACCTATTGATTGGCAGTTCTTCACCTGGTTTCACCGAGTTGATCCTAATTGGTGAAAGGGTCAAAAGTGGCATTAAGAGCGGAAAAATTCCCATGACATCTGCTTCCTCATCCAACGCTGTAAAGAAGCCTTTCATTGGAAAGAAGGAAACGAATGATGTGTATGGGGCATGGGCCCATACCAAGAAGGATCATTGACCCTCTGTTAATTCTGTGTTAATCTCCAACCCTCCATCTGCTCAAAGGAAATCATCCAACAATCAACGATATGAAGTTCCTCAAAGACACTTCACGAGGATAAGCATGTCATTATCCCAAGCCTTACAACATCTGTTGAAGGCCAACTCAGTGACATTGCGCGATCCACCATCCAATCCAAATATTTCTTCACCTAAGTATAATCCAAATGCCAAGTGTGCGTATTATTTCAACAGTCCCGGGAATGAAACTGATCAATGTTGGGCTCTGAAAAATAAAATTCAAGATCTGATAGATAATAAAACAATTAAATTTGATCGACCTGCTACTCCAAATATGATAATCGAACCAATGTCGAATCATGGAAAAGGTGTTAACGCAATTGATGATACTACTTTCGTCTCTTCCATTAAAGATTTAATAACACCATTAACTACTGTGAAGGATAATTTGCTGAGAGCCGGGGTGTTCCCTGGCTGTTCTAAAGATTGTGTTTTCTGTGATCAACAAGTAAATGGGTGCAAGCGGCTGAAAGAAGGTGTGCAACACCTGATAAATAGCTGCGAGATTCTGTTTGAGAAGATTCCTACCATAAAAAGTTTAACCAACAAAGCTGAAGACCTTTCTATAATAACAATCTCCAACAAGCCTCTTAGGATCCTCTCAAAGGATCCTATAAGGATTTCAAATGAACCAACCATTGCTCCTTTAATAATCACTGCCCCTCGGCCGATACCCTACTCCTCTGATAAAGCGGTTCCATGGAACTATGGTGCCGAGGTTTATTATCATGGGATAAAACAAGATTCCTGGATCAACTAAGGCGAAGCTGATGTCACTAATATTGCAGGTTCTAGTAAAGTGACAAGAACAGGGAGAATCTTTTCCCCCGATATTTCACTGCCCTCTACTATAATAACTCTCGTCCGCATAACCAATGACAAGTCTAGTGTCAACACTAGAGACAAAGAGAAAGAAGGTGAGCCTGCTGGTATAGGGGAACTTGCCAAAGATACTGACGCTGAAGAACCCTCCACTCGACAGATGGAGGAAATCCTGAAAATCATAAAGAAGAGTGACTTTAAAATAGTCGAGAAGTTGGGGCAAACCCCCTCCAAAATCTCTATGCTGTCATTGTTACTCTGTTCGGACGCTCATGCCCAGGCTCTAATCAAGTTCTTGAAGAAAGCCCATGTGCCCCAAGAAACCACAACTGACCAGTTCGAGAACTGTGTAACAAGTTTAACGGCTGACAATGGATTAGAGTTCTCCGACGCTAATTTGACTTCTATGGGAAAAAACCACAACAAAGCCTTGCATGTCTCTATTGAATGCAAGGGAACCACCCTGGCTCATGTCTTAGTTGATACTGGATCATCTCTAAATGTGTTACCCAAAGGTGCTTTAGACCGGCTAGATTGTGAAGGACTGGTATTGAAGCCAAGCAATATTGTTGTAAGGGCTTTCGATGGGTCTAAAAGGATGGTTCATGGAGAGGAGGATCTACCAATTAAAGTTGGCTCATATATTTTCAACTCTACCTTTTATAATGGACATACGTCCCGCCTACTCTTGTTTGCTTGGATGCCCTTAGATCCATGGGGCAGGGGCAGTGACATCCACTCTTCATCAGAAATTGAAATACCTAGTCAAGGGGAAGATCGTTACTGTTTACGGTAAAGAATTTATGGTGAGCCATCTCAATTCCTTCAAGTATGTGGAAATGGATGGAAAATTCATAGAGACTCCGTGCTAGGCCTTCGAAATTGTTCCTCATATGGTTGTCGCCACCAAAATCTCCTCCAACATGTCAAAAGCTGATGAAGTTATACCAAGAATGGTTTCACTTAAGGATGCTCGTGCCATGGTCAAAGATGGAAACTGTACTATTTGGGGACAACTTCCCGACATTCCATTTAAAGAAGACAAATCTGGATTGGGTTTCACCATCAAAGCTCAGAAATAAGTCAGACGCGCTCGCATGGGAAAGCCAGCTCTCCGCATCAGGAATCATGAAGTGAACATTGTGGAAGATTCTGATGATGAAAATACTTTTGAAGATTGGATCTAGCCTACTATCGAAGGAAAGCTCAACAACTAGCATGCAAAGGATTTCACTCCCATATCCTTCATTGAGGAGTAATTACTGCTTACTGTTTTCTGTCAATTCAAGAACTTTTGTCTGTAATCTTAAATTCCAAACAATGACTTTCAAGCCATGTGCCTTTCTCGGGGCACTATGGTCCATTTGTTAAGGGTTTTGTTCATGTTCATTTATCATATGATCATTTAATATAAACCATTGGACCCTTTGCATTAAATTTTTTATGTTCATTGTCTTTCTTTTCCTTTATTACATTTTTTCAATAACCATGTATCTTACATGCACACACACACACACACAGACACACACACACACACACACACACACACACACACTTGCAGATCTTCATCCACTCCGAATCTCATTGTCAACGACTTTACTATTTCCAGTTATGACTTCGAACATCCAGTTAACCAAGCCGAAGATGAAGGCGAGGAAGATTGTGAAATACCAGGAGAATTAGCCAGACTTCTAATGCAAGAAGAGAAATATATTCAACCTCATGAAGAGCCAGTCTAGGTTATCAACTTAGGTGCTGAGACAAATAAGAAAGAAGTCAAGATCGGCACCAACCTAGAAGATGGTATCAAGAGCAGATTGGTTCAGATGTTACATGACTACGTAGAAGTGTTTGCTTGGTCATAGGAAGATATGCCAGGATTGGATACCAACATTGTGGTTCATCGTCTGGCAACGAATGAAGATTGTCCTCCTGTTAAGAAAAAAGTACGTCGTATGCGTCCAGACATGTCTGAAAAGATAAAGGTTGAGTTAATGAAGCAATTTGGTGCAGATTTTATGGCGGTCACATCTTATCCTCAATGGGTCGCAAACATGGTCCCCGTGCGAAAGAAAGATGAAAAGGTTCATATGTGTGTAGATTATAGGGATCTGAATAGGGCGAGCCCTAAAGATGATTTCCCTCTACCTCATATTGACGTCTTGGTTGACAACACCGCTCAACATAAATTATTCTCCTTCATGGATGGATTTTCTGGCTACAACCAAATCAAGATGGCTCCCAAAGACATGGAGAAGACCACTTTTGTTACGCAATGGGGCACCTTTTGCTATAAAGTCATACCGGTCGGATTAAAGAATGCAGGGGCAACATATCAAAGAGCTATGGTAGCTTTATTTCATGATATGATTCATCATAAAATAGAAGTCTATGTGGATGATATGATTGCAAGGTCACAAACCAAAGAAGAGCATCTCGACCACCTACAAAAGCTATTTGAAAGGTTGAAGAAGTACAAGTTGAGGTTGAACCCTAATAAGTGCACATTTTGAGTAAGGTCTGGAAAGCTTCTAGGTTTTGTCGTCATTGGTAAAGGCATCAAAGTTGATCCTGCAAAGGTAAAATCCATTCAAGAAATGTTGGTTCCCCACTCTGAGAAGGAAGTCAGAGGATTCTTGGGTCGTCTTAATTACATTTCCCATTTCATATCTCACTTAACTTCCTTTGACAAGATCAAAGAATATTTGCAAGAACCTCATATCCTTATGCCTCCAGTGGAAGGAAGATCATTGATCATGTACTTGACCATGCTAGAGAATTCTATGGGGTGTGTATTGGGCCAACATGAAGAGTCTGGCCGAAAAGAGCATGCAATATACTACCTGAGCAAAAATTTTACCGACTGTGAAACCAGATATTCACTGCTCGAGAAAACTTGCTGGGCTCTGGCATGGGCTGCTCGCCGGCTAAGACAGTATATGTTGACTCATGCCACTCTATTGATTTCTAAGGTGGACCATATCAAGTATATCTTCGAGAAGCCCTCTCTCTCCGAACGGATAGCTAGATGGCAAATTATTCTGAATGAATACGATATTTAATATACAACATAAAAGGCCATCAAAGGAAGTGTATTGGCAGATCATTTGGCCCATCAAGCTGTTGATGATTATCAATTTATGAACTTTAACTTCCCAGATGAGAATATCATGTTAGTGAATGATTATGCAAAACCTGGACCGTATGACGGACCTGAACAAGGATCCCGATGGACTATGGTTTTTGATGGAGCTTCCAACGCTCTGGGTAATGGAATTGGTGCGGTGATAATTTCTCCTGAAGGTTGTCACACTCCTTTCACTTCTAGACTGTGCTTCGATTGTACGAATAACATGGCTGAGTACAAGGCGTGCATCTAAGGTTTAAAGGCTGCTATTGATTTAAGGATCAAGCATTTAGAGGTATTCGGAGATTCTGCTCTAGTGATCAGTCAAGTTAAAGGAGAATGTGACACTAAGAATCCTAACCTTATTTCTTACAAGGAGCTGGTGTTAACCCCAATACCATACTTCGAGGATATCACCTTTGAACATTTTCCTAGAGAAGAAAATTAGTTGGCTGATGCCTTGGAAACAATGTCTTCCATGTTCAAGGTCAAATGGGACAACAAAGCTCATATGATAACAAACGAAAGATTTGACAAACCTGCACACTGCTATGAACTTGATACTGACGAAGAGAAACCATGGTACCATGATGTGAGGAGATATCTTTAGGCACAAGAATATCCTGAAGGAGCTTCCGTCAATGATAAGAAATTCCTATGAAGATTTTCAGCCAAATTCTTTCTAAGCTACGAAATCCAATACAAGCGCAACCATGATTCTACTCTACTCTGATGTGTGGACAAGAAGGAGGCAGAAAAAATTATGGAAGATATGTATGATGGCTTCTTTGGGACCCAGTCTAGTGGACACACTATGGCCAACAAAATCCTGAGGGCTGGTTACTATTGGTCCACAATGGAAACTGATTGTCATCATCACTCAAGGACTTGCCTCAAGTGTCAAATCTATGCTGACAAGGTCCATGTACCTCATATTCCTCTAAATGTCACGACTTCTCTGTGGGTGTTTTCAATGTGGGGCATTGATATGATTGGAGAGATCAAACCTAATGCCTCAAATGGACACCGCTTCATCCTTGTTGCCATTGATTACTTTACCAAGTGGGTCAAAGCTGCCTCATATGCCCCAGTCACCAAGAACGTTGTATCCAGGTTTATTAAGCATAACCTCATCTGCTGTTACGGTATACCCGAAAGGATCATCACTGACAATGGAACCAACCTCAACAATGTTATGATTACGAAACTTTGTACTCATTTCAAAATCAAGTATCACAATTCTTCTTCGTACAGACCCAAGATGAATGGCGCAGTGGAAGCTGCCAATAAAAATATCAAGAAGATTGTGCAAAAGATGGTGGTAACCTACAAAGACTGGCATGAGATGTTAATGTTTTCTCTTCATGGCTACCGTTCTCCCTGGTATAAGGCATGGAAGCTGTCCTCCCTGTCGAAGTTCAGATCTCTTCTCTAAGGATTATGAAGGAAGCATATTTAGACGAAGACGAATGGATTCATACTAGGTTAGATCAATTGAACTTGGTTGACGAGAAGCGGCTGACTGTTTTTTGCCATGGTCAAATGTACCAAAAATGTATGATCAAGGCTTTCAACAAAAAGATCAAAGCCGCGAGTATATCAGACTGGCGACTTGGTGATAAAGCACATCATTCTTACACAAGGAGACCCCAGGGGCAAATGGACTCCCACTTATGAAGGACCATTTTTTGTAAAGAAAGTTTTCTCTGGTGGTGCCATGCCGCTGACTACTATGGATGGCGAAGATTTTCTGCATCCTGTGAACGCGGACATAGTTAAAAAATAGTACGCATAAAATGACCCGTTAGGTTGACACACCTAGGAAAAAATAAGGGCATCCCGACGAACCGAAGAGGTTCGGGAAAAAATTAGGGATATATGCAAAAGCTGGTACACCCGACGAGTCGATAACCCGAAAGGGAAATTTGGGCAAAATGGGTATCCTGGTGGGCTGAAAACCCGAAAGGGCGGTCCAGGAAAAAGTTAAGGATTAAAGCGTATGAACATGTCCCGTAGAGTCTCTACAACCAACCTTATTACCAAAGTCCAAGTTCAAATGGTCCGAGATCAATCCAATCAACTTCTATTCAATGGCAAGGGATAATGTTCAAAGACATAGGGGTAATAGTGGGGTTGGAACACAATGATATCACTTTCACATGGCTATTATTTTTTGTCTTCACTTTGTATTCTTTCCATTATTTCGACAATTTCATCTTACTAAGATCTCAGTCTCTTTGTACAAAAATGCCTATTCATAGGCAAAATATCAATACAAATATACTTTGAAGTGTAAACTTTCCGTTTTTTCTGTTTTGAGTGCAAAAATGTCCAATGACTAAAATTGAATGAACATATGCATATGAACATTATTAAACTTTTAACAAACATATGCTTAAAAACAATGACAAGCATCTCTTTAAATGCATTTGAGATATCCCCACAAAGTTATCTCGTTAACATCATCCCCACAAAGTCGGATTCATGCAACCCCCAGCCAGAGTTTCAATCTCCAGAAGATCCTCTCCCCAACTGAGATGGTCTGAAAAGGGGAGCCTTATGGAATTCTTCCTAAAAAATATCCTCCCCAACAGTTCATCAAATATCCTATTAAACATGGTTTATTTCCCCGATAAACTACAGACTCCATAACTTGATTTTGCCTCTCAGACTATTACAAATCAAGGGACCGCGACCCCTAATCCCTAGTGAAGTCGCCAACAGAGTCACTGCTATCTCTGAAAGTTGTTGTAAAGCCTAGAAACCGGCCAAATAACAGTCAACTTCATCCTTTCAAGCATGTTACTACGAAGCCTGGACCCGACCAGATACTAGTTCAACTTCATGCTACTCTCAACTTACTGTGAAGACTGGACCCGACCAGATAATAGTAAATCTCAATTCCAAGTTACTAAAGCCTGGACCTGACCAGATATTAGTTTAAATTGCTTAAGCCTGGATCCGTCCATCCAACAGTTCAAGCCTGGACCCGACCAGATACCAATTAACCATTTAAAATTCTAAAGCCTGGACCCGACCAGATAACAACTCCAACTTCTAAAACCTAGACCCGACCAGATAACAGTAAATCTCCAATTTAGTTGCTAAAGCTTAGACTTTACCAGATATTAGTTTAACTCCTTCAACTGTATAGGCTGGACCCGATCAGTTAGCAGTTCGAGTTATTGAAACTTGGACCCGACCAGATAACAATTGATCTCAAGTTCAAATTGTTGAAGTCTGGACCGGGATAACAGTAAACCTCAATTTCAAGTGGCTAGAGCCTGGACCCGACTAGATAGTAACTTAACTTCTCCATCTACTGCAAATCCTGGACCCGACCATTTAACAGTTCAAGTTGCTGAAACCTGGACCCGACCGGATAATAGTTTAATTCTTACAAATCACTAATAAACTCCTCTTCCCTAGTAGAGTTTTCCACTATCCCAGCGAGTTGCTGCAAAGCCTGCAATCCGACCAGATAATAGTTAAGTTCTTTATCCCCATAAATTCATTGTGAAGCCTGGAATCCGACCAGATAACAACCAACTTTCAAGAGATACTTCCCCACTAGAGCAACAAACGACTAGAAATCATATGCTCTTTCTCCCAAGAAGAAGTCAATATTTCCCAGTGGAGTTCTTATCAATAAAGCAAGAATCCCCAGCATAAGCATTGTTAACAAATTGTGAAGATACACACACTCTTCATCTCTAACAGTAGTCCGAGATTTAACTTCTCAAAGCTCCCCAGTATATGTCAAGGATACACTTCGACAATATGTCGCATTCATACATCGTATAACATACATAAAATATACATACAACATAATCTCATTTATTTTAAGAACATCATTACACCATGCATACATTCGCGTACAGTTAACCCCTTTTTTCCTTGCAAAAAAAAATCATTAATCCAAAGACCTCTTTTGGATCAGAATTAATTCTTCCAGTTAAATACATGCAAGACACCTAGTTTTCAGCACGAATCAACCAAAGATTTATGCTGATGTTTCTCCCAGTTTCTACCATCATCTCTCCAAATGGCATCTATAAGCCTATTCCTGAGTCAATACACCATCGAGTGCAAATTTCTGGGCACTTTAGTGTTCAATCATGTTTCACCTTCAAGCCACGAAAGCCGGATCCGCCAATCTAACTCTTTAGGTTCAAGAAGATTAAACAAGAACAGTTGTTGTACCCCAAAATTTGCCCTCTCAATTTCTCAATAATTCTTTCACAAGATCTCCATTGATTCAAGATTGCACAAGGATAGATCAACTCAAGACACCTCCTTAAGCACTGATGACTCAAAATTAGGGTTTGAGTTTGCACAAGGATAAATAGACTTTTAATGCCCCATATTACTTTAATGGATCATTTTGTACCTCCAAGAATGCTCATGTCAAATTTCAAGCCTTGCAGTTCAAGTTTCCTCAGTCAATTGATCAGATGACTTAAAATCAACTATATCGGGTAAAAAGTTAACTGTGGCCAACTTACAGTCAAACTTCATGATTTTAGATCCATACCAATATTTTGAACCCATATGAACCATTTGGTCAAGTTTGGATCATAATTCCTCAAGAAATTTGATCAGATCACCAAAAGAGCAAAATGGTCAAAATTAGGATTTTGACTAAGAAGGCTCAATTTTTGACTTTTGACCAAATACATGACTTATTTGTTTGAGACATCATATAAAGGATTCAAATGCATCACCTTGACCTAATGGCATGGTTAAAAACACTTCTCAAGATCAATTGATTGACAGTTGAAATTCAGTCAACTAATGAAAAGTCAACTAATACACTAAAAAGTCAAACTTTGACTTTTTGATCAAAATCAAGTTTCAGAAATCATATTTCATCAATACATGTCAAAATATGAAGATTGTTCATCAAGAAATCAAAAATTCAAAATCATCTTTGAAAAGTCAAAATTCTAAGACTTGGAAATTTTTCTAAGTGTTAGAGAGTTAACATTTTTTCATGACTTTGTGCCAAATTTTCACCATGATAGAAGATGATTCAAGGAAAACTTCCAACATGAAAGTTGTAGATCTCAATGAGATCTAAAACTTTATAGGATAGAACAAGTTCTAAAAATGCTTGGATATCAAGTTATTAATTTATGAAGACATGCTCATGAAACTAAAAACACTTAGTGAAATGATTAAAAGAGGGGTTGTAGAGCATGTTACACGCTTTCTAAAAAGTCTAAGAACTCCTTGAGATCATTCTTGAGCAAGGATAATCAAAGAGATAAAGTTAGGGTTTCAAACTTGTTTTACAAGGCAGATTTTTGTGATGAACATGAACCAAATCCATGCTAGGCTGTATAATCTTTGATTTTCAGGCCTCAAACTTGTTTGCCACTCCATAATTAAATTTTTACACAATTGATAGAGCCATTGTCCAAGCATTTGAGCCCTTATCCAATTGACATTTCCATTAATGGCACAAAGTAACATTGATATTCTAGTAAAGTTGCTTTAATCACAAAGTAAACTTGTATTGAGCCTCTAACTTACTCCCTTTGCACACACTCAACATATAAAGTCATATAAACATGTTTAAAGTTGGTAACCACTCTAGATAGCCTTGTACCATACCTTGGAACCAAGTTTGTCAAGGTTGCTTCAAAAACAAGGCAAAAATCCATAACATATGATCTTTTTTTTCTGACCATCTCAAATCCTCAAACCTCTTGCCTATAAATTGAGACATCATTTGTAATATACAACACGATTTTACAAGCACTCAAACTCCCCCAAACTCCCCAAAACTAGAAATTGTAACACAAGCACACCATTTCTGATTTTTGAACCCAATCTCCAAATTCCCTCGTGCGTTTCTTGGCCAAACCATCCCCAAAGCTTCTAACACACATATAGAAGTTATCCCAACCCCTGTTTTAAAACTGTAACACCATTTGCACCATCCTCCATTTTCAAAAATAGGGTATTGCACATTGACTTCTCCAGCTTGATTCAAGAACTTTCAGCACAAAGTAAGCTTTGAAATAGCTTCCTGGAGGTTCAAGGAAGCTAACCCCATCATCAAAACACTTTGAAGGCTACTCAAACTCAAAACACGACGTTCAGTTTTGAGGTAAGTTTTCTGAATTTAAAACTCTTCATGTAGGTATTGTTAGACTTCCATTTTCAAAGATAAAATGTAGATATCATTGCCCTGAAGCTAACCATGTCCATGATTTTCATTTATATTGCCTGATCTTAGAGAATTTTAAGTTTGAACCTCTGGAAAATTAGGTCAGAATTTGGTACAATTCAAAATTCATGCTTGTTTTTGATTTATAGTTTTAATGCTTTACATTTCTGGATCGTAATGAAATTTGCCACAAGTTTCATTTTTACATTTTTCATTTTGGTTGAGAAATGAATAAGATGCAGATGGTCTGGCTGGGCGTGAGGTTGAAGATGAAGTACAGACCATGGAAGTATTTTGTATTATATATTTATGGTTTTGTTTAAGTTAACGAATGTATAGCCACCCCAGTGGCAACGCAACATGCGTATTATGCAGATGGCGTGGGTTCAAGCCCCAGCGCGGCCATTTTGCAATTTTCACATGTTTTTTCTCATTTTTGTTTGTTTTAGCCAGCGCCTGGGCCTCCTTTGATGTGCCTTTTATTTTTGCTGACCTTTCACTCCCCTGCTCACTTTTGTCACATGTCCCATTCTATTTTTTATTTTTATACCATTATTTCCTTTTAATTATTTTACTTAATACCAAAAATCATTGAAAAAATATATTTACGTTTTTATTTAATTAAATTAATTTTTGTCATAAAAATATATTTATTTTAATCACATTTTATTTTATCTTTTATAATTAATTTGTAAATTAATTAGAATTTAGGATTTGGATTATTATTTTCACACATTAAAAATATTTTCTTAAAAAACAAATTAATTTATTTTTTCCTCAAAATAAATTAACTTAAAACTTTGGTTTTCTTTTAATTAATTAATTTTTATACTAGTTTAATTTTATTAAAACTTTTCACAAACAAAACCCTAAATAACTTATTTTATTTAATGAATTAATCTCTTTATTTAACTTTATTTTAATTTTCTTATTTTAGTTAATTATTTTCTTTTAAGTTAATTAGGTTAAAAATATTTTTCTTAACAAAAATCCAAATAAAGTCTATTCCTTATCCATTTATATCTTTATGCATTCATTCATTCTTGTACATTTAATTCTTGTAAATATTCAATATGGTTGTAATAGATAATTAGCATTTAAATTCTTACAATCCCCATTTGTAAATATGTATACCCCACCCCCAAATGATGTAATAGCGTAGATATTTACTTTTTGCAATTTATCGCTTTCATATGAATGCTAGTAAATTAGGGTTTGTATGGAAAGTGTTGTACCCCAAAATTTGCCCTCTCATTTATCAAGATTTTCCTCACAAGACTTCTTGGATTCCAGACAAGATTAGGGTTTAGTCAGCTCAAGACACCTCATCTTGCACTGATGACCTAAAATTAGGGTTTTCCCTTTCAAAAATAATAATATTATTTTTCTTATTTTTAGGACTTAAATAATTTTATTTTTT
Source organism: Vicia faba (assembly GCA_948472305.1). NCBI lineage: Eukaryota > Viridiplantae > Streptophyta > Magnoliopsida > Fabales > Fabaceae > Vicia > Vicia faba. Next base: position 1,140,328,038 of record OX451738.1, read on the forward strand.
TCATACATAAAATTAATACAAGGCATTTTTGCATAAATACATTTTATTTGCATATTTAAATAATTGTGTATTTATTTATTGTACAATAATTCAATTGGGTTGTAATAGTGTTTTAGGGTTTTATTTTGTGCAAATATCCCCATTCAAAAACTTGTATCCCCCCTCCCGTAATAATTGTTGTAATAGCTTAGATTTATTTTACGCAATTTATCGTATTATATACATGTTTAGTAAAATTAGGGTTTGTATGATAAGACAAAAAACAAACAAATAGCAAAGACCTAATCAAGACAAAAGCATGTAAAATGACAACACATTGCACACAAACACCCCTAGGGTTTCACCCACTTGGTTTCCTAACAAAATGGCCATGGTATGCATGCAAAGTATCTTGGCAAAACAAAACAAAACAAAAGATCATAGTCCCTCGATGACGCTATCAAAAGGTTGCCTAAACAAAATGATCTTGGTCCCTCAAAATGCTAAAGATACTTGGCAATATTGCTATCATGGTCATACGATGACCCACACCCGTCCCGTTTAACATCCAAAGATAGGGTTGTTTACCAAAGCAATGGTAAATCAACAATGTCAAAGGAATAAAAATTCATAGGAAAGACATTTGAGTAGGGTAGATAACTCCTAGTTACTTTCTCTCTTTCAAACAATCCTTGCTATTTTCAAACAAACACACACACATTTTCAAAACATGTCCAAACAATTTTCAAAACATTTCAAAACATTTGCAAAACGTGATAGTTAACAGATATGCCCTGGCTGGATACAGGAATCGAATCTTCAAACTCTTCAGACGTGCCCTGGCTAGATACAGGAATCGAGTCTGGAAATAGTCGTCAACAGATATGCCCTGGCTAGATACAGGAATCGAATCCTCAAACTCTTCAGACGTGCCCTGGCTAGATACAGGAATCGAGTCTGGAAATAGTCGTCAACAGATATGCCCTGGCTGGATACAGGAATTGAATCCTCAAAATCTTCAGACGTGCCCTGGCTAGATACAGGAATCGAGTCTGGAAATAGTCGTCGACAGATATGCCCTGGCTGGATACAGGAATCGAATCTTCAAACTCTTTAGACGTGCCCTGGCTAGATACAGGAATCGAGTCTGGAAATGTAATAGTTAACAGATATGCCCTGGCTGGATACAGGAATCGAATCTTCAAACTCTTCAGACGTGCCCTGGCTAGGTACAGGAATCGAGTCTGGAAATGTGGTCAACAGATATGTCCTGGCTGGATACAGGAATCGAATCTGGAATTGTGATAGTTGATTTGTTGAACACTTTTGACATTCGAATGCCCCAAGTGGTGATGAAGGAGTCTTGAATCAGATTACTCTGCATATTGAGAGATTTCTTGAAATCTTGACTGGACTGCCCCAGGTTAACTGGACTTTGAAAGATCTGTTGGACCTTGACTGGACTGCCCCAGGTTAACTGGACTTTGCTATGCCCCTTGTTGATAGGAGATTTGTAAAGGAAGTGTCGTCCTTTTGAAGTGATTTTGCTCACTGAGAGAGTTTTCGTTCCTCCGAACATTCGCTGTATAAATTTCTTCGCTGTCAAGCAAAAAGCCAAATGCAGACAGTGATATTCAAGCAATGCAAAGTTTATGTTTGTCTCGAAGTTTTGAAAAATGTGTTTTTAGCAGAAAACTTTTTATAAGACAGATCAACACAAGATTTAGAGTAAAGCCTTACAGGAGTCAGGATACCTTTTGTAACAGTATGCTTTCGAACTAACCCATGCTTCAATTAGGACTTTTGAAGGGTTGTAACGTGGCTTGGTTCACGGTTTAAGAAACGAAGGATATAGGCTCAAAGTATATTTGTACCCACCCGCTCTTCGTGATGTTCTCCAACCTAAGCTCAGTTAATTGTGCGTCATACTCTGTTTTGAGTTTGGAACGACTTTTGGGCGATGGTTCACCAGTTGAATTTGGGGAGACAGTCATCATCTCCTTTTTTCTTTTTTCAACATTTTTCATGTTGTTGAGGATTTTGTAATGACCTCACTATTTTGATTTTGATTTGTTATCCCTAACTTTTGCCTGAATGTTCCCATTTTCGAGATTACAGTCAGCGGGATGCCCCAGCTTTCTTAAGCCTCCTTTATTGGTTTTGGCTCAGTGGGCTTTTTATCTTTTGAGAGATTGACTGTCTATGTGATAGGGAACCACCCTTGTCTTTTGATTCCAAAGGAATGATTTTCTTGTCATTCGTCGTTCGTTGTGTTACGAACTTGAGTTTGCGACTTTAATGCGCATTTTCTTTGGATTAACTGAGAGACTACCCTGCCCCAGGTTTATATCAAAGGTTTCGATTGTTTAGAACAGAAAACTCCTACTTCTTTGGCTCGAAGGGGTTGACTAGGGATTAACTTCCTTATAACTCCAGTGTTTGGGAATTGAAAGAAATGCCTGTACATCATCAACAAGGTCTGTTCAAAAGCATATTGTATAAGATCATGGTATTGTTTCGTCATCCTCCCTCTAAAGGCTTACATCTTTTTATCAAGAGTCAAATATCATGAAGAAAAGCATAAGAGTAGTGAAACGAATGGATGAATTCAAGACAAACATATGCAATGCATTAATGAAAACAGAGTTTAACATCAACAAATAATTGTTTGACAGCAAAAGAAATTACAACTTTGAAAATTCAAAAAGAAGCAAAAGTCTTTCAGCTTGAGCTTCGTCACTTCAGGTGGAGAACCCTTTAACGGAAGATTTTCATCTCGCCGTCTGGCATGAATTCCAGCACTCCAATGTCGATCAGATCTTGAATCTTGTTCTTCAAGGCCCAACAGTTGTTGGTGTCGTGTCCCGGGCTGTAGGAGTGATAAACACAAAATGCGTCGGGACGATAGTTAGGAGAGTAGGTATTGAGCTTCTGAGGAGGATCCTTTAGGGTGAGCAAGTTGACCTCCAACAGGCGCTTCAGTATGAAGAATGATGGTATCTCAGTCTTCGTGAACTGTCTTCCTGGCGTTTCTTGCTTACGCCGATTACCCTGTTGACGCTGGCGAGGTTGTTGATGGGCTTGTGACCCCGAAGCAAGCGAAGGAGCTTTCCCTTTGTCTTCTTGAGTAGATGGTGGCTGAGCGGTGACTTGCTCTTCAACCTCAGATGTTTGCCCCAGTTGGTTGTTTGGAAGCAGTTGGCGGACCAGAACTCTGAGTTCCTCTTGTCTTTGAGATAGGTCTTGGATGAGAGCCATCTGGCCCACTAACTGCCCCATAACTTGGATCTTAAATGTTGCCAGATCAAACTGCAGTGCTTCCAACTGGTCACTCCTGGCATTGTCGGAATTCTCCAAGCCCTTTGTGAGGAGAGCTTTCATCTCTTCTTGCCCCAGAGACAAGTTCAGGAACATCTCCTGCAGTTGAGCAGTCTGGTCTTGGATGTCTTTAACAGACCTTTCTAGAGCCATCTCTTGCTGAAATAAACAGCAGGAGAGTAAGGAAACCTGAAAAAGGAAAGACTGTCAAAATGCAATGCATGATATGTGGATGCATGTTTTCAAGGATCTCTTGGGGTAAACACAAGAAAATGTTAGAGGTTGAACTTCGATCTTTGATTGGAGATCTTTGCACCGGTGGATGCCTTTCCACTAGAATCAAGCCCACCATGTCGAGTGGGTCATAGCCACCGATTCAAGTTGTTGCACTTGAACTTTGACTGGAGAACTTTGTATTGGTGGATGTCTTTCCACGAGAATCAAGCTCACCATGTCGAGTGGGTCATAGCCACTGATTCAAGTTGTTGTACTTGAACTTTGATGGCATTTGTTTAGAGGAGAAACCTCTTGCCCCTTGGTAGACGTCTGGTTCAACGTATGCCTGTATCAAAAGAACCCTCGAGATCCTTGAAATGGTTGTTGAAAATGCTATGGTATGATGTCATGATGTTATGTACATGTATGCAAAAAGCAAGTAAGTGTATATACAGGCACTCATATTCACACAAAGCAAACAAGTCCCTAGGTTCAGGCTTGCATGGGGTTCAGGTATTACCCTCTTTCAGTTTCGTTGGTTAAAACCTGTCCCATCAAAAGTAACCGGGTTCTAGAGGATCTCAAATCATTGGCTACCCTCAATCGGTCATAACTCCAACATCGCTATCTTTTCTTGCGGCCGGAACCATCGCGAGAGTTTAGCCTCAATGAGTGTAGCATACTGCTACTGTTCTAATGGCCAAGTTTGGTCAATTTAGGGTTCTAAGGTCGGTTGGTGCTTAACGACTCCTTGGAAGACCCATATTCTCCCCGTTTCAACACGAGGGATATCGGTACAGACCAAGGCGCCACACCAACGTAGCCACTGCTTCACCCATATCGGTATACGCCGGACAAGTCTCTCACAGATTATGCTACCTAAAAAGGGTATTCCCCAGATCCGGGTTAGGATCTATGAAACTCCGATACAAAGCCCACAAATGTAAAAGCAAACAAAGCAATCAATTGAAAATAAAGGTGATCTAAACCCTAAGGTAACCCCACTTTTAAGTATATTCCCCAGCAGAGTCGCCAGTTCTGTGATACGGTGGGAGAACTGACTATGGTTTTGCGTTTGTATTCGCACTTGTTCGGTTTGAGCAAGAGTCGCCACCGACTTTTTATTTTATCCTAAGGGAAAGGTTGAGAAAGCACAGCAAAAACCTTTTGAGATATTTCGTGGGTTCGGGGGGTAGATTATGAAAAGGGAAGGTATTAGCACCCTTTTCATCCATGGTTATCCATGGGCTCTTAGTTACTTGGTTTTTTAGATCACTTGCCTTGATTTTCGATTGCTTTAAAAATGGTGGGGTGTGTGTGTGTGTTTTTTGAAAAATGTTTTTGAAGAGATGCCTTGTTTTAGGCAACCAATGTATTCGACTCGTGTTTGAGTGTTTTACAAAAGTGTGGATCTTTTCGAAAAGATGTTTCAAATGTTTTTGAGGGTTTGTTTTGAAAGTGTGTATGAAATGTGGTTTTTGAAAAGAAGGCAAGTGTTTTTGCAAGTTGATCTCAAGTAACTAAGAGTTTTGTCTACCCTATTGTACTCAAAGGTTTTCTCTAAGTTTTCAACCCTTTTTAACAATTTTGTTCCACCATTGAATTTGGTGGACAATCTTGCGCTTAGGATATTTGTTCGGGACGGGCGCGGGTCATCGTATGGACCATGAATGCAATGGTGCCAAGTGTCTTTGGCAATTTGCTTTGAAGGGACTATGATCATTCCATTTAGGCAACTTTCGAAAGCGTCATCGAGGGACTTGTGATCATTTTGAATTCGTTTTGCCAAAGAAACTCGACGTGCAAGCATGGCCCATTTTGGAAGGCAACATGTGGGATTACCCTAGAGGGTGCAAGTGTGATTGTGTATTGATTTCATGTATTTGTCTTGCATTAGGTTATCTAGCGTTTGATTTTATGTACATGCAAACCCTAGGTCTAACCATGGTATAATTTGAAAGCGGTAAATTGCAAAAATGTAAAGTCTACGCTATTACAAAATAAGTATCCGGGAGTGGGGGTACCAATTTACGAATGGGGATGAGACTTAGGAATATAGTGTCTAATAGATTACAACCAAATCGAATTTGCGATCAAATGTAAATGTAACGAATATACAAATATAATGTATCAAGTATAAGTATATTATGTTAGTGTATGTGTATATGCGTATGTAATTATTTGTATATGTAATTATTTACAGGTGCGACAATGTGAATTAATGCGTATTATTTATGGTATCGTTTTAACTTAAATGAAAAGAATTAAATATCTATTTACTTAATCCTTTGCATTTCCTTGTATATTGTTAATATGTACAAAAAGAATGTTTTGATTAAAAGAAAAATGTTTTCAATTTTAATTATATTGTGTAAAAAAAGTATCTTTATTTGTATGTAAAAATTTCTAAGAAAGGGAAATGTATTTATTTTAAAAAAGAATTTATGTACAAAAAATATTTTAATTAAATGTTTTAAAGTTTATGTATATTGAAAAATATATTTTAAAAGTGTTAAAGTATTAATGCACCAATTATGTATTAATGTTAAGAAAAATTATATTCTATGTATAAAAGAAAATAAAAGAAGATGTAAGTTTAATTATGCTATATATATAAAAATTGTTAGTGCAAAAAAGCTATGTTTTGTTAATTTATTAATCAAAATAATATGTTTTAAAAAAAAACTAAATGAAAGGTTTTGAATGGGCTTTAGGCGTTTCAGAGGTGGGTAAGGAGGGGGTGCGAATTGGAATATGCTTGGGCTTAGGCGTGGTTGAAACGGGCAAGGCCCAGCAAGCTTGTCAAACGTTTAGGGTTAACTGGCTTGTGTTCAGTTGGGAACATGTTAGGGTTTTGAGACAGAGGCGCCGTTGCTAGCTTCGTTCGTCTTCTCCGTTTGTTTCCTTCATCTCTCCAACCAAAGGCCACTGATTCCTTCCAACCTTCGACTACCGGGCGCCACTTCCGTCCTCATCCCTTCATAGTTGTTCAATTAAGACGGCAAGAAAGGTAACAAGCTTTTGAACACTCTAAGGTTCTCCTTAATTAATGTCTTTGCATATCATGGTTCCTTGATTATTGAATCTCAATTTGTGTTTTATTATTGTTTCTGTGAGCGAAAAAAGGAAGAGAAGGGGTTTATACCTTAGGCTTTTGGGAGATGGAGATGAGGCGGACCGGAGGCGCTGAGGATGGCCGGTGGGTGGAGGTTCGATGATGATGGACTTGAAACCCTGGTTTGCATATTCTTTGTCTTTTGCCCTTTTTATTTGGTGATGATGATGAACTGAGCCTTTTTGATATTCACTTCCTCTTTGTTGTCTTGATGCCTTCGAGTTGCCTTTGAATATGTTTTCCTCTCTTCTTCTGGTTCTTTGGCTAACTTTCTGAATTGATTGCCTTTGAATATGTTTTCCTCTCTTCTTCTGGTTCTTTGTCTTACTTTCTGAATTGATTGCCTTTGAATGCTTGTTGCCTTCTTTTACTCGTCTCTGAGTTGCCTTTGGAATGTTTGTTGCGTTATCCCTTTTGCCCAATGATGGTGCTCTTTGAGGGCTTGAGGATTACAGGTTGCCTGGGTAAGTTTATTGGTTATGGCCTTTGACAGGTTTTAGGCTTGGTTTTAGTTGACAGGGTTCAAGGTTTGAGACAGGCACTATGCTTGGTTTGTTCAGGCCTTTTGGTTATGTTGAGTTTGATGATAGGCAGGACAGGGTTTTGAATGGTTTATGGCCTTTACAGATTTATGCTTAGGCGGGTCTGATGCTTCAGGTTTGATGCCTCAGGTTTGATGATTTTGGCTTGATGACTTTCAGGCAGGTTTAAGGCTTTGGGTGATTTTATTTGTTTGATTGCAGGTCTTGGGCATATGTTAGTTATGTTTTTTGTGTGGAAAGGGATAAGGCTTCTGCAGGTCTTTATGTTACTGGCTTCTTGTGGACAAGTTATCAGGCTCGTTTGTTCTGGCTTAATGCTTATTGATAAGGCTTAGTTTGTTCTGGTAGAGGTTTTGTGGTTATTAGCAGGTTGTGAGGCTTTGAGGCTCAGGCTTCATGTTAGGCCTTTGACAGGTTATGGCCTTGACAGGTTCAGCAGGCTTGGCCTTTTGTTCATCAGGTTTTGCCTTTTGTTCAGCAGGTTTTGCCTTTCTTTGTGGTGTATCGGTTTGCCTCTGTCCTCCTTTACTGTATTGTGTTCAGTTCTTTATATTTTCTTCCTTCCTGCCTAAAGCCTAAACCTGCTTTCTTTTTCTCTTTTTCTTCTCTCTCAGTACAGTTTGCATTAAATAATATTATGCTTTGTACTTTTCTTTTCTGAAAGGGCCACTTCTTTGGGAAATGATGAAAATGAGTGTGTTTTGCTTGCATAACAATTTTTCTCTGCATTCTTGTCCCTTCTTCCAGATTTTGTGCTTTTGACATCTTTCCAAATCTTTTGAATAGCTTTGTGACAGTAACTTGTACTTTGACAATTTTTGGATGGTTTGAAAGTGGTGATCCAGTTTGGACTTTCTGTTTGTATTGAACTATGCAGTTTGACAGTTTTTTGAATTGTGCAATTTTGACTTTTGTGCATTCATTTTTAGCAAATAAAAACTCGTCCCTCTTTGTGAACCGGGAGAAATCCCGTGATTTCCAGAGAGGGTTAACTGATCCCAATCAGTGGCCCTTAATGATGAACTGTAATTTTATTTATTTATCTGCTATTTGACTTTTCCTCCTTTCTTTTTGCAGATGAATATTTGGATGGAGAGGGGTATTAAATGAAGAATGAAGAATTGGAGACTTAGAAAAAATAGGATAGTTTCATTTTCTTATTTAAATTTAAATTAATGTAAAATCATTGTTGTAAATAAATTGTAAACAATAATTGTACGAATAATTTAAAAGTAAATAAAAGTTTTTATTATCCAATTAATTCTATTTCCTCCTTTTTCAATTATTTACTTATTATTTATAGTTCTTTAAATTAAAATAACTGAAAATTAAATTCCAGATATTTAATCTTTAGAATAATAAATAATCAACTAAACATTGATTCAACGTTGATCAAAATAATGAACTTGGCGCTTCCATCATCCAAAGCAAAGCACAGTCAAATGCAATAACTGACCAGACGCATTCCCTTCTTACTGATTTCTTACCAAACACTGTAAACCCAAACTGAATGTATCCTTTGACTGGTTCAAACAAACAAATGTGAATTCAAACCAAATGCCTTCTTTTACTGATTAAGTCAAACAACGCGAATTCAAACCCAAATCTCGGAATAACTTGCAAAGCATCGTAGAATTTAAATCCTTCTGAGAACGTGCCCACAAAAACCCTAATTCCTGATTAAATGCCAAAAAGCGTTCGCCTGATCAAAGTTGAGCCAAAGTCAACCAAAACCCTAAGCCAATTGTGTGAAACATTCCAGAGCCCTGAAAAATCAATAAAACCCTAATTGCGTCTGACTGACGAGAAAAGTCCGTTTGACCGATTCTTGAGCCAGTTTGAAAGATTAGGAAAAGCCTGAAGCTGTTATTTCTTGAGGAAAAATGCGAGGGCAAATTTTGGGGTACAACAGTTGCCCCTGTTCAATCTTCTTGGACCTGAAGAGTTAGATTGGCAAGTTTGCCTTTCGCGACTTGAAGGTAAAAGAAGATTGGACACTAAAGTACCCAGAAAATTTGCACTCGGCGATGTGATGGTGGAGGTGAATGGGCTTAAAGATGCCATTTGGTGATGGGCTTAAAGATGCCATCTGACGCGATAGAATCTTGTCGGGGGATGGGCTTAGAGATTCCATCTGGGAATGGGCTTAAAGATGCCATTTGGCGACTGCTGATAGGAGGATGGGCTTAAAGAAGCCATTTGAAAATGTTGAACTGTATGTCAATGGTGAGTATCAGAAAGGCACCCATGTTTTGGAATATCTCTGAATTGGGGGTCCGAGCAAGCAATAGATTGACATCCACGTTTTGGAGAATCCGTAAACTATTTTCAGGAGTTGAGATTGAATAAGCAATAGAGCAGCATCCGTTGTTGGGAAGTGTCTGTACACTGTTTTCAAAAGTTGAGAAGAGTTTGAACAAGTGATAGGTTAACATCCGTTACTGGAGAACCCGTGAACTGTTTTCAGAAGTCCTGAAGTTGAATAAGCAATAGAGCAGCATCCGTTGTTGGGAAGCGTCCGTAAACTGTTTTCAAAAATTGCATCTGAACAAGTTTGTAGATTAACATCCGTTGTTGGGAAGAATCCGTAAACTGTTTTCAGAAGTCTTGAGGTTGAGGAGGAACCGGTGTAGGGTTTCCTGATGATGAGCTTGTGCAAAGCTGCATCTGGATGGATCTGGAATAAGTATCAGAATGTCGCCGTGTCCGGGTCACATCTGAACTATTTCTGGATGAATCTCGGAAGATGATCTTTGTCTGTCGACTGATCTTTCCTGAAAAGGTAAAGGGTTAGTTGCATGCAATGTTATGATGCATGATGCAATGTATGTGACATCAATGTTTATAAAATGAACATGATGAATGCGCATGTAAGCTGATGAGCTATCTTGCGAAGGATAGATGAATCCGAGATGGCTGAAGATAAAAGAATCTTGACTGCTGCCGGGGAGAATAATTCTTTGGCTGCTGCTGGGGAGAATAATTCTTTGGCTGCTGCTGTGGAGGGCAAGAATCTTCAATTGTTAAAAATGAGAAGTCTTGGGACTACTGTTGGGAAAATTAGAAGCTTGGGTTGTATGCCAAACTACCGGGGTCTTCCTGTCTTTGAGGAGATCTGTGTAGGATTTCCTGATGATGCGTCCGTGTAAAACTGCATCGGGTTTTTGAACACTTTTGACATTCGAATGCCCCAAGTGGTGATGTAGATAATTTCCTGGCTTGTTACAGGTGTTGGTCTACAATCGGTCGTTCACAGATGTTTTCCTGGCTTGTTACAGGTGTTGATCTGGAACTCTTCAGACGTGGCCTGGCTGGATATAGGAATCGAGTATGGAAACGTGATAGTTAACAGATATGCCCTGGCTGGATACAGGAATCGAATCTTCAAACTCTTCAGACGTGCCCTGGCTAGATACAGGAATCGAGTCTGGAAATAGTCGTCAACAGATATGCCCTGGCTGGATACAGGAATCGAATCCTCAAACTCTTCAGACGTGCCCTGGCTAGATACAGGAATCGAGTCTGGAAATAGTCGTCAACAGATATGCCCTGGCTGGATACAGGAATTGAATCCTCAAACTCTTCAGACGTGCCCTGGCTAGATACAGGAATCGAGTCTGGAAATAGTCGTCAACAGATATGCCCTGGCTAGATACATGAATCGAATCTTCAAACTCTTCAGACGTGCCCTGGCTAGATACAGGAATCGAGTCTGGAAATGTGATATTTAACAGATATGCCCTGGCTGGATACAGGAATCGAATCTTCAAACTCTTCAGACGTGCCCTGGCTAGGTACAGGAATCGAGTCTGGAAATGTGGTCAACAGATATGCCCTGGCTGGATACAGGAATCGAATATGGAATTGTGATAGTTGATTTGTTGAACACTTTTGACATTCGAATGCCCCAAGTGGTGATGAAGGAGTCTTGAATCAGATTATTCTGCATATGAGAGATTTCTTGAAATCTTGACTGGACTGCCCCAGCTTAACTGGACTTTGAAAGATCTGTTGGACCTTGACTGGACTGCCCCAGGTTAACTGGACTTTGCTATGGCCCTTGTTGATAGGAGATTTGTAAAGGAAGTGTCGTCCTTTTGAAGTGATTTTGCTCACTGAGAGAGTTTTCGTTCCTCCGAACATTCGCTGTATGAATTTCTTCGCTGTCAAGCAAAAAGCCAAATGCAGACAGTGATATTCAAGCAATGCAAAGTTTATGTTTGTCTCGAAGTTTTGAAAAATGCGTTTTTAGCAGAAAACTTTTTATAAGACAGATCAACACAAGATTTAGAGTAAAGCCTTACAGGAGTCAGGATACCTTTTGTAACAGTATGCTTTCGAACTAACCCATGCTTCAATTAGGACTTTTGAAGGGTTGTAACGTGGCTTGGTTCACGGTTTAAGAAACGAAGGATATAGGCTCAAAGTATATTTGTACCCACCCGCTCTTCGTGATGTTCTCCAACCTAAGCTCAGTTAATTCTGCGTCATACTCTGTTTTGAGTTTGGAACGACTTTTGGGCGATGGTTCACCAGTTGAATTTGGGGAGACAGTCATCATCTCCTTTTTTCTTTTTTCAACATTTTTCATGTTGTTGAGGATTTTGTAATGACCTCACTATTTTGATTTTGATTTGTTATCCCTAACTTTTTCCTGAATGTTCCCATTTTCGAGATTACAGTCAGCGGGATGCCCCAGCTTTCTTAAGCCTCCTTTATAGGTTTTGGCTCAGTGGGCTTTTTCTCTTTTGAGAGATTGACTGTCTATGTGATAGGGAACCACCCTTGTCTTTTGATTCCAAAGGAATGCTTTTCTTGTCATTCGTCGTTCGTTGTGTTACGAACTTGAGTTTGCGACTTTAATGCGCATTTTCTTTGGATTAACTGAGAGACTACCCTGCCCCAGGTTTATATCAAAGGTTTCGATTGTTTAGAACAGAAAACTCCTACTTCTTTGGCTCGAAGGGGTTGACTAGGGATTAACTTCCTTATAACTCCAGTGTTTGGGAATTGAAAGAAATGCCTGTACATCATCAACAAGGTCTGTTCAAAAGCATATTGTATAAGATCATGGTATTGTTTCGTCATCCTCCCTCTAAAGGCTTACATCTTTTTATCAAGAGTCAAATATCATGAAGAAAAGCATAAGAGTAGTGAAACGAATGGATGAATTCAAGACAAACATATGCAATGCATTAATGAAAACAGAGTTTAACATCAACAAATAATTGTTTGACAGCAAAAGAAATTACAACTTTGAAAATTCAAAAAGAAGCAAAAGTCTTTCAGCTTGAGCTTCGTCACTTCAGGTGGAGAACCCTTTAACGGAAGATTTTCATCTCGCCGTCTGGCATGAATTCCAGCACTCCAATGTCGATCAGATCTTGAATCTTGTTCTTCAAGGCCCAACAGTTGTTGGTGTCGTGTCCCGGGCTGTAGGAGTGATAAACACAAAATGCGTCGGGACGATAGTTAGGAGAGTAGGTATTGAGCTTCTGAGGAGGATCCTTTAGGGTGAGCAAGTTGACCTCCAACAGGCGCTTCAGTATGAAGAATGATGGTATCTCAGTCTTCGTGAACTGTCTTCCTGGCGTTTCTTGCTTACGCCGATTACCCTGTTGACGCTGGCGAGGTTGTTGATGGGCTTGTGACCCCGAAGCAAGCGAAGGAGCTTTCCCTTTGTCTTCTTGAGTAGATGGTGGCTGAGCGGTGACATGCTCTTCAACCTCAGATGTTTGCCCCAGTTGGTTGTTTGGAAGCAGTTGGTGGACCAGAACTCTGAGTTCCTCTTGTCTTTGAGATAGGTCTTGGATGAGAGCCATCTGGCCCACTAACTGCCCCATCACTTAGATCTTAAATGTTGCCAGATCAAACTGCAGTGCTTCCAACTGGTCACTCCTGGCATTGTCGGAATTCTCCAAGCCCTTTGTGAGGAGAGCTTTCATCTCTTCTTGCCCCAGAGACAAGTTCAGGAACATCTCCTGCAGTTGAGCAGTCTGGTCTTGGATGTCTTTGATAGACCTTTCTAGAGCCATCTCTTGCTGAAATAAACAGCAGGAGAGTAAGGAAACCTGAAAAAGGAAAGACTGTCAAAATACAATGCATGATATGTGGATGCATGTTTTCAAGGATCTCTTGGGGTAAACACAAGAAAATGTTAGAGGTTGAACTTCGATCTTTGATTGGAGATCTTTGCACCGGTGGATGCCTTTCCACTAGAATCAAGCCCACCATGTCGAGTGGGTCATAGCCACCGATTCAAGTTGTTGCACTTGAACTTTGACTGGAGAACTTTGTATCGGTGGATGTCTTTCCACGAGAATCAAGCTCACCATGTCGAGTGGGTCATAGCCACCGATTCAAGTTGTTGTACTTGAACTTTGATGGCATTTGTTTAGAGGAGAAACCTCTTGCCCCTTGGTAGACGTCTGGTTCAACGTATGCCTGTATCAAAAGAACCCTCGAGATCCTTGAAATGGTTGTTGAAAATGCTATGGTATGATGTCATGATGTTATGTACATGTATGCAAAAAGCAAGTAAGTGTATATACAGGCACTCATATTCACACAAAGCAAACAAGTCCCTAGGTTCAGGCTTGCATGGGGTTCAGGTATTACCCTCTTTCAGTTTCGTTGGTTAAAACCTGTCCTATCAAAAGTAACCGGGTTCTAGAGGATCTCAAATCATTGGCTACCCTCAATCGGTCATAACTCCAACATCGCTATCTTTTCTTGCGGCCGGAACCATCGCGAGAGTTTAGCCTCAATGAGTGTAGCATACTGCTACTGTTCTAATGGCCAAGTTTGGTCAATTTAGGGTTCTAAGGTCGGTTGGTGCTTAACGACTCCTTGGAAGACCCATATTCTCCCCGTTTCAACACGAGGGATATCGGTACAGACCAAGGCGCCACACCAATGTAGCCACTGCTTCACCCATGTCGGTATACGCCGGACAGGTCTCTCACAGATTATGCTACCTAAAAAGGGTATTCCCCAAATCCGAGTTAGGATCTATGAAACTCTGATACAAAGCCCACAAATGTAAAAGCAAACAAAGCAATCAATTGAAAATAAAGGTGATCTAAACCCTAAGGTAACCCCACTTTTAAGTATATTCCCCAGCAGAGTCGCCAGTTCTGTGATACGGTGGGAGAACTGACTATGGTTTTGCGTTTGTATTCGCACTTGTTCGGTTTGAGCAAGAGTCGCCACCGACTTTTTATTTTATCCTAAGGGAAAGGTTGAAAAAGCACAGCAAAAACCTTTTGAGATATTTCGTGGGTTCGGGGGGTAGATTATGAAAAGGGAAGGTATTAGCACCCTTTTCATCCATGGTTATCCATGGGCTCTTAGTTACTTAGTTTTTTAGATCACTTGCCTTGATTTTCGATTGCTTTAAAAATGGCGGGGTGTGTGTGTGTGTTTTTTGAAAAAAATTTTTGAAGAGATGCCTTGTTTTAGGCAACCAATGTATTCGACTCGTGTTTGAGTGTTTTACAAAAGTGTGGATCTTTTCGAAAAGATGTTTCAAATGTTTTTGAGGGTTTGTTTTGAAAGTGTGTATGAAATGTGGTTTTTGAAAAGAAGGCAAGTGTTTTTGCAAGTTGATCTCAAGTAACTAAGAGTTTTGTCTACCCTATTGTACTCAAAGGTTTTCTCTATGTTTTCAACCCTTTTTAACAATTTTGTTCCACCATTGAATTTGGTGGACAATCTTGCGCTTAGGATGTTTGTTCGGGACGGGCGCGGGTCATCGTATGGACCATGAATGCAATGGTGCCAAGTGTCTTTGGCAATTTGCTTTGAAGGGACTATGATCATTCCATTTAGGCAACTTTCGAAAGCGTCATCGAGGGACTTGTGATCATTTTGAATTCGTTTTGCCAAAGAAACTCGACGTGCAAGCATGGCCCATTTTGGAAGGCAACATGTGGGATTACCCTAGAGGGTGCAACTGTGATTGTGTATTGATTTCATGTATTTGTCTTGCATTAGGTTATCTAGCGTTTGATTTTATGTACATGCAAACCCTAGGTCTAACCATGGTATAATTTGAAAGCGGTAAATTGCGAAAATGTAAAGTCTATGCTATTACAAAATAAGTATCCGGGAGTGGGGGTACCAATTTACGAATGGGGATGAGACTTAGGAATATAGTGTCCAATAGATTACAACCAAATCGAATTTGCGATCAAATGTAAATGTAACGAATATACAAATATAATGTATCAAGTATAAGTATATTATGTTAGTGTATGTGTATATGCGTATGTAATTATTTGTATATGTAATTATTTACAGGTACGACAATGTGAATTAATGCGTATTATTTAAGGTATCGTTTTAACTTAAATGAAAAGAATTAAATATCTATTTACTTAATCCTTTGTATTTCCTTGTATATTGTTAATATGTACAAAAAGAATGTTTTGATTAAAAGAAAAATGTTTTCAATTTTAATTATATTGTGTAAAAAAATGTATCTTTATTTGTATGTAAAAATTTCTAAGAAAGGGAAATGTATTTATTTTAAAAAAGAATTTATGTACAAAAAATATTTTAATTAAATGTTTTAAAGTTTATGTATATTGAAAAATATATTTTAAAAGTGTTAAAGTATTAATGCACCAATTATGTATTAATCTTAAGAAAAATTATATTCTATGTATAAAAGAAAATAAAAGAAGATGTAAGTTTAATTATGCTATATATATAAAAATTGTTAGTGCAAAAAAGCTATGTTTTGTTAATTTATTAATCAAAATAATATGTTTTAAAAAAAAACTAAATGAAAGGTTTTGAATGGGCTTTAGGCGTTTCAGAGGTGGGTAAGGAGGGGGTGCGAATTGGAATATGCTTGGGCTTAGGCGTGGTTGAAACGGGCAAGGCCCAGCAAGCTTGTCAAACGTTTAGGGTTAACTGGCTTGTGTTCAGTTGGGAACATGTTAGGGTTTTGAGATAGAGGCGCCGTTGCTAGCTTCGTTCGTCTTCTCCGTTCGTTTCCTTCATCTCTCCAACCCAAGGCCACTGATTCCTTCCAACCTTCGACTACCGGGCGCCACTTCCGTCCTCATCTCTTCATAGTTGTTCAATTAAGACGGCAAGAAAGGTAACAAGCTTTTGAACACTCTAAGGTTCTCCTTAATTAATGTCTTTGCATATCATGGTTCCTTGATTATTGAATCTCAATTTGTGTTTTATTATTGTTTCTGTGAGCGAAAAAAGGAAGAGAAGGGGTTTATACCTTAGGCTTTTAGGAGATGGAGATGAGGCGGACCGGAGGCGCTGAGGATGGCAGGTGGGTGGAGGTTCGATGATGATGGACTTGAAACCATCGTTTGCGTATTCTTTGTCTTTTGCCCTTTTTATTTGGTGATGATGATGAACTGAGCCTTTTTGATACTCACTTCCTCTTTGTTGTCTTGATGCCTTCGAGTTGCCTTTGAATATGTTTTCCTCTCTTCTTCTGGTTCTTTGGCTTACTTTCTGAATTGATTGCCTTTGAATATGTTTTCCTCTCTTCTTCTGGTTCTTTGGCTTACTTTCTGAATTGATTGCCTTTGAATGCTTGTTGCCTTCTTTTACTCGTCTCTGAGTTGCCTTTGGAATGTTTGTTGTGTTATCCCTTTTGCCCAATGATGGTGCTCTTTGAGGGCTTGAGGATTACAGGTTGCCTGGGTAAGTTTATTGGTTATGGCCTTTGACAGGTTTTAGGCTTGGTTTTAGTTGACAGGGTTCAAGGTTTGAGACAGGCACTATGCTTGGTTTGTTCAGGCCTTTTGGTTATGTTGAGTTTGATGATAAGCAGGACAGGGTTTTGAATGGTTTATGGCCTTTACAGATTTATGCTTAGGCGGGTCTGATGCTTCAGGTTTGATGCCTCAGGTTTGATGATTCTGGCTTGATGACTTTCAGGCAGGTTTAAGGCTTTGGGTGATTTTATTTGTTTGATTGCAGGTCTTGGGCATATGTTAGTTATGTTTTTTGTATGGAAAGGGATAAGGCTTCTGCAGGTCTTTATGTTACTGGCTTCTTGTGGACAAGTTATCAGGCTCGTTTGTTCTGGCTTAATGCTTATTGATAAGGCTTAGTTTGTTCTGGTAGAGGTTTTGTGGTTATTAGAAGGTTGTGAGGCTTTGAGGCTCAGGCTTCATGTTAGGCCTTTGACAGGTTATGGCCTTGACAGGTTCAGCAGGCTTGGCCTTTTGTTCATCAGGTTTTGCCTTTTGTTCAGCAGGTTTTGCCTTTCTTTGTGGTGTATCGGTTTGCCTCTGTCCTCCTTTACTGTATTGTGTTCAGTTCTTTATATTTTCTTCCTTCCTGCCTAAAGCCTAAACCTGCTTTCTTTTTCTCTTTTTCTTCTCTCTCAGTACAGTTTGCATTAAATAATATTATGCTTTGTACTTTTCTTTTCTGAAAGGGCCACTTCTTTGGGAAATGATGAAAATGAGTGTGTTTTGCTTGCATAACAATTTTTCTCTGCATTCTTGTCCCTTCTTCCAGATTTTGTGCTTTTGACATCTTTCCAAATCTTTTGAATAGCTTTGTGACAGTAACTTGTACTTTGACAATTTTTGGATGGTTTGAAAGTGGTGATCCAGTTTGGACTTTCTGTTTGTATTGAACTATGCAGTTTGACAGTTTTTTGAATTGTGCAATTTTGACTTTTGTGCATTCATTTTTAGCAAATAAAAACTCGTCCCTCTTTGTGAACCGGGAGAAATCCCGTGATTTCCAGAGAGGGTTAACTGATCCCAATCAGTGGCCCTTAATGATGAACTGTAATTTTATTTATTTATCTGCTATTTGACTTTTCCTCCTTTCTTTTTGCAGATGAATATTTGGATGGAGAGGGGTATTAAATGAAGAATGAAGAATTGGAGACTTAGAAAAAATAGGATAGTTTCATTTTCTTATTTAAATTTAAATTAATGTAAAATCATTGTTGTAAATAAAATGTAAACAATAATTGTACGAATAATTTAAAAGTAAATAAAAGTTTTTATTATCCAATTAATTCTATTTCCTCCTTTTTCAATTATTTACTTATTATTTATAGTTCTTTAAATTAAAATAACTGAAAATTAAATTCCAGATATTTAATCTTTAGAATAATAAATAATCAACTAAACATTGATTCAACGTTGATCAAAATAATGAACTTGGCGCTTCCATCATCCAAAGCAAAGCACAGTCAAATGAAATAACTGACCAGACGCATTCCCTTCTTACTGATTTCTTACCAAACACTGTAAACCCAAACTGAATGTATCCTTTGACTGGTTCAAACAAACAAATGTGAATTCAAACAAAATGCCTTCTTTTACTGATTAAGTCAAACAACGCGAATTCAAACCCAAATCTCGGAATAACTTGCAAAGCATCGTAGAATTTAAATCCTTCTGAGAACGTGCCCACAAAAACCCTAATTCCTGATTAAATGCCAAAAAGCGTTCGCCTGATCAAAGTTGAGCCAAAGTCAACCAAAACCCTAAGCCAACTGTGTGAAACATTCCAGAGCCCTGAAAAATCAATAAAACCCTAATTGCGTCTGACTGACGAGAAAAGTCCGTTTGACCGATTCTTGAGCCAGTTTGAAAGATTAGGAAAAGCCTGAAGCTGTTATTTCTTGAGGAAAAATGCGAGGGCAAATTTTGGGGTACAACAGGATGGTCTTGTTCCCTAACCCTGATCAACTCATAGATGTGAGTGCTGTCAAAATCTTCATGACTCGCAACCCGGTGCCTACATTGCTTGGGGATATCCTCCACTCTTTTCATACTCGAACAATGAGGAAAAGAGGTGTTCTCATGTGTTGCACTCCTCTCCTGGCAAGATGGTTTATTTCTCATCTTCCCCAATCAGTTTTGAAGAATGAGCAAGGTTTGAGGTGGTCACAATGATTAATGACACTTAACCATTCATATATTCATTGGTGTTCTCGATCCAGAGATAATGTCATCATTGTTGACCGTTGTGGGGAATTCCCTAATGTCCCTCTACTTGGCATTAGGGGAGGCATCACCTACAACCCTTGTTTGGCTCTAAGATAGTTTGGTTATGCCCGAAGGGATGGCCCACATGATATGCTGATTCAAGGATTGGTTTTCGACTACGACAACGACGACCAAGGACTCCGTCAGAGATTCATCCGAGCTTGGAGAATGCCCAACAAGGTGGATAGCAAAACTCTGGGACACAAGAATTCCATCTCTCTTGAGCCTTACCTCAAGTGGGTATGAACCCGCGCCCAAAGTCTTATGATGCCTTACCCCTCCATTCTCCCAGTGATTATAGATCCTGTTATGGAAGGAGAGGTTCCATACACCATCCTACATCCTGACATGCCAACATCACTCGAAGATCTGCAAAGGAGTTGAATACAGCTCAAGGGAGAGCGCGACACTTTCGAAGCCCAATTTTACGCAAGCGAGAAGAAGGTTTTGGAGCTCACTCGGCTACTTCATGAAGAGCAGACTCTCAACACCTACATTGCACCAAAGAGGATGCACAACGTCTTTTTACCTTAGAATTTTTTATTATTTTGCCCAAGGGGCATTGATGTACTAACAATTCTATCTTATTAATATGACGTGTGTTTCTTTTTTGTTTAAAACAAATTTGAATTTCTGAATCCTTGAAAGCATTACATGAATACATATCATTCATCATATGCATAAACAGGTCTTCACACCAAGTTTCCTCATCTCTCTGCTATTTATTTCAGCAAGATGGATATTGAACAAACAATCAAAGATTTGCAAGCTCAGAATTCACAATTTCAACAGCTACTCTTGACCTTGGCCAAGGGGCAGGAGGAGCTCAAGACCCTGCTAGAGAAAGAGAAATAGAAAGAGAAAAAGAAGAAGAAGCCAACTGGTGTGATTCTCATGGGCAAAAGATTTTAGGGACAAGCCAGGAGAACCCTAGAATTCCCAACAACATCTGAAGAATGGGGAAGAAAAGGAAAAGAAACGGCAGTACCATCGGATTTTGAAGAAGAAGAAGAAGAGGAAGAAGAGGACTACTCTGAACAACAATACCCTTCGGTCGATGACAAATACAAAAACTTGGAAGAACGTCTAGCTGCTATAGAGATACAAAGAGTACCGGGGACTGGATTTTGAGGAGTTAGGGCTAGTGTCAGGAATTGTAATCCCTCCAAAGTTTAAAGTGCCACTGTTTGCCAAGTATGATGGGGTGTCTTGTCCCAAAATGCACCTCAGATCCTATGTCAGGAAAATTCAACCACATTCTTATGACAAAGACCTGTGGGTCCACTTTTTCCAGGACAGTTTATCAGGAACGCAGCTTGATTGGTTCTACCAGTTGGAGAGGGAAGATGTTCACAATTGGGAAGACTTGGCAGCAGCCTTCTATAAACAGTATCAATATAACACCGACTTGGCGACAACCCGTACTCAGCTACAGAGTATGGCTATGGCTTCCAATGAGGGCTTCAAAGACTATGCCCAGAAGTGGAGGGATTTAGTCGGAAGGGTGCAACCACCTTTATCTGAAAGGGAGTTAGTGGACATGTTCTTGGGAACTCTTTCAGGCCCTTTCTTCAATCTCTGGTTGGGAGCTCCTCTGCATGGTTTATCGAATTGATTCTAACTGGCGAAAGAGTGGAGGCTGGTATTAGAAGTGGGAAAATTCAGAAGGACGCGTCTACCTCTACTGCTGTAAAAAAGCTCTTCATTGGATAGAAGGAAGTGTTTGTTGTCTATGCACAGAGAAATCAGGAAAGAATCGAGCGCCGACCAATTGTGGGGGTCGTTATGATTCAAAAGTCTGCATCAGACCAGCCAAGAAATGATCAGCAGAGAACTAATCAACAAAGGGTAGAAAGGACAGTTCGGAAGTTTACCAAGATTAACATGACTCCAGCCCAAGTGCTACCACATCTCTTGAAGTTAAATCTGGTCACTTTAAAAGAGGCCCCAAAAAATCCTAATACCGCTTCTCCACACTACCATCCCAACGCCAGATGCGCGTACCATTCAGAAAGTCCAGGGCACGACACCAACAACTGTTGGGCTCTGAAGAATAAGATTCAAGATCTTATTGACGCCAACGCCAGATGCGCGTACCATTCAGAAAGTCCAGGGCACGACACCAACAACTGTTGGGCTCTGAAGAATAAGATTCAAGATCTGATTGACGCAAAGGAAGTTGAATTTTAAGCTCTTGAAAAACCAAATGTTATCTCCACTCCAATGCCTAGGCATGGACACAATGCCAATGTTGTGGAAGAAGATCTGTTTGTTTCTACTATGGATGAACTGTTAACTCCGCTCCCGACCATCAAGTTGAATTTCTTGAAGGCTGATATTTTCCTAGGTTGTGACAAAGACTGCCATGCTTGCCTGTCCTCCCCATTTGACTTCCCTCTGTTGAAGAAAGGTATTCAACAATTGATTGATAACCAGGAAATTTTGTTTGAGAAAGCTCCTATTTCACCCATTCCAGTTCCATAAGTTTCAATAATAACCATATACGCCAATCCTTCCAGGGTTCCTAAAAAAACCGGATTACATCTTCTCCAGTGACTACTCCGTTGAAGATAACAATTCCCGAGCCAGCCCCATACAAATCAGATAAAATGGTACCATGGAACTATGGTGGAGAAATCTACTACCATGGTGTCAAACAGATTGAACAGACTGCAGAAGAAGAAAGCTCCGCAGAGGATAATCCCGACATTGGTAACATTGCCGGAACAAGCAAGGTTACCCATAGTGGAAGAATCTTTTCTCCAGAGATTGCTTCTCCAACAGCAGTCTTTGGACCCGCAGTCGTTTCGAAGATAACCTTTGTACCAACAACTGTACCTGCAAGTGTACCGACCAACAAAGAAGACAATACAATTGCTATCCCTGTTTCCGCTGTTGAGAATAAAGGAATGAATGTTCAAGAGGAGCTTGTCCAGACGAAGGCTCAGTCACTAGCTATTCCTGAAACATCCAAGAAGGAGAAGGAAGAAATCCTGAGGATCATTAAGAAGAGTGATTATGATGTGGTTGAACAACTAGGGCAGACCCCTTCCAAAATCTCTATGTTAGCATTGCTGCTTTGCTCTGAGGCACATGCTAAAGCTTTGGTCAAATTTCTGAAGACAGCGCACATACTGTAAGAGACGTCTGCGGATCAATTCCAAGAGTGTATAGCCAGTCTGACAGCTGACAATGGCCTGGGTTTCTCCGATGCTGACTTGACACCCCGAGGGAGAAAACACAACGACGTGCTACATGTCTCAGTGGAGTGCAGAGGAACAACCCTAGCTCATGTCTTAGTTGATACTGGGTCATATTTAAATGTCTTGACGAAGAAAGCCCTTGATAGATTGGACTGCGAGGGGCTGACTTTAAAACCCAACAATATAGTGGTCAGAGCTTTTGATGGTTCTAAGAGGATGGTCCATGGGGAGGTGGACATCCCAATCAAGGTGGGAACACAGGTCTTCAACTCAACATTATACGTGATGGACATCCGTCCTTCCTACTCTTGCCTGTTGGGACGTCCCTAGATTCACAATGCCAGTACCGTCACCTCCACCTTGCACCAGATGCTCAAGTACCCCGTCCAAGGGAAGATTATAACTGTCCATGGGGAAGAGGAATATATGATTAGTCATCTGAATTCCTTCCGTTATGTGGAGTTAGATGGCGAATTCATAGAGACCCCTTTCCAACATTTTGAAGAAGTCTCTAAAGAAATAGCGGAGACCAAGGCGGTATCCTCAACTCCTGTGATCACAAGACCACCACCTCGAATGTCATCTCTCAAGGATGCTAGGGCAGTAGTGGAAGAAGGCGGATCCACCATATGGGGGAAGCTTCCAGACTTTCCTTTCAAATCAGACAAGTTCGGCTTGGGGTTTACTTCGACTAGTCATAAGGCCGTGCGCCGCACCCGTGCCGGAGGGCCACCTGTGAAGATCAGCCACCGAGGGGTTAATTCACTAGAGGACAGTGAAGAAGAGGGCAACCTGGAAGATTGGATATTTCCTACTGTCAGCAGAGGACTGTGCAACTGGGAAGAAAAAGACTTTGTTCCGATTAATTTCATAACTCAGTAATTTATCTTTTCCATTTCTGTTGGACTGTAATAATTCACAAAACAATTCGTACTTTTTCAACCTTGTGTCTTACCCGAGGCACATAGGTCCATTTGTAAGGGTTCTTATTTCATTTTCATATGTCATTTAATGAATCATGGACGCTTTTCATATTTAAACGTTTTATGCTCATGGTCTTTCTTTTACATTTTGTTGTTTTAAGATGGCTATCCCTTACACACACCCACACTCACAAATGCAGGTACCCTTCCATTCCGGATCCCATGGGTAACGATATTGCTATAGCCTTCAGTGACTCTGAAGATCTGATCTACCAAGCCGAATACGAAGGTGAGGAAGATTGTGAGGTGCCAGGGGAATTGGCCAGATTACTACAACAAGAGGAAAGAGCAATTCAGCCTCATGAGGAGCAGTTAGATACGATCAACTTGGGTACTGAGGAAGATAAAAAGGAAATCAAGATAGGTGTCAATCTAGAACCGAGTGTCAAGGAGCGCCTAATTCAGCTATTACATGATTATGTTGAGATCTTTTCCTGGTCATACGAAGACATGCCGGGACTCGATACAGACATTGTGGTACACCATCTACCCACTAGAGAAGACTGCCCACCAGTGAAACAAAAGGTCCGCCGCATGAGACCTGACATGTCAGAGAAGATCAAAGTAGAAGTTATGAAACAGTTCAATGCTGGGTTTCTTGCTGTTACTTCTTATCCACAATGGGTTGCTAACATTTTTCCTGTACCTAAAAAAGTCGACAAAGTCAGAATGTGCGTGGATTATAGAGATTTAAACAGGGCCAGCCCTAAAGACGATTTTCCACTTCCGCACATCGACATACTGGTTGACAACACAGCTCAGCATAAAGTATTTTCTTTCATGGACGGGTTCTCAGGCTATAACCAGATCAAAATGGCACCTGAGGACATGGAGAAAACTACATTTGTCACACAATGGGGTATGTTCTGCTACAAAGTGATGCCATTTGGACTGAAGAATGTCGGGGAAACCTATCAACGTGCCATGGTAGCTTTGTTTCATGACATGATACATCATGAGATAGAGGTCTACGTAGATGACATGATAGCCCGATCACAAACTGAAGAAGAACACCTTGATCACTTGTAAAAGTTGTTTGTCAGGTTAAAGGAGTACAAGCTCATATTGAACCCTAACAAGTGCACATTCAGAGTATGGTCCAGTAAACTCTTAGGTTTCATTGTCAGCAACAAAGGTATCGAGGTTGATCCTGACAAAGTCAAAGCTATACAAGAAATGCCTACTCCTCGCACTAAGAAGGAGGTCAGAGGTTTCTTGGGACGCCTAAACTACATTGCTAGGTTCATTTCTCACCTAACATCTACTTGTGAACCAATCTTCAAGCTGTTGAAGAAAGATCAGGTAGTTCGATGGAATGATGACTGTCAGATTGCTTTCGATAAAATCAAGGAGTATTTGCTAGAACCTCCTATCTTGATGCCACCCGTCGAGGGAAGACCGCTAATCATGTATCTGACCGTCCTAGAGAATTCAACGGGGTGCGTACTGGGGCAGCATGACGAGTCTGGACGAAAAGAGCATGCCATTTATTACCTTAGCAAAAAGTTTACCGAATGAAACCAGATATTCACTGCTCGAGAAAACTTGTTGCGCTTTGGTATGGCCTGCTCGCCGGCTAAGGCAGTATATGTTGACTCATACCACTTTGCTGATATCTAAGATGGATCCGATCAAGTACATCTTTGAGAAGCCTGATTTGCCTAGAAGGATAGCTAGATGGCAGATGATCTTAACAGAATACGACATACAGTACACGACCCAAAAAGCCATAAAGGGGAGTGTGCTAGCTGACCATCTGGCTCATCAAGCTGTTGAAGATTACCAATCCATGAAGTTCGACTTCCCTGACAAAGACATCATGACATTGGACAACGTTGAAGGTTTCAGACCATATGATGGACCTGAACAAGGATCCCGATGGACCCTGTACTTTGATGGGGCCTCCAATGCACTTGGCAATAGCATCGGCGCGATACTCATTTCTCCAGAAGGTTGCCATACTCCTTTCATCGCCAGACTTTGCTTCAACTGTACGAACAACATGGCAGAGTACGAAGCATGCATCTTTGGACTCAAGGCCGCCATAGACTTGGGAATCAAATCCTTAGATGTGTTTGGGGACTCAGCTTTAGTCATCAGTCAGATCAAAGGAGAGTGGGACACCAAGCATCCAAACCTCATCCCTTACAAAGAACATGTTTTGACGTTGTTACCACATTTCGAGCAGATCACCTTCGAGCATTTCCCGTGAGAAGAAAATCAGCTAGCAGATGCTCTAGCTACAATGTCATCCATGTTTAAACTTAATTGGGATAATGAGGCTCCCCAAATCACCATTGAACGGATGGACGAACCAGCACACTGTCACGAGATTAATACCGAAGAAGTAGTGGACCAGCCGTGGTTTCATGAAGTCAAAAGGTATCTCGAGGCTCAGGAATATCCTGAAGGAGCTTCAGTCAATGACAAAAAGTTCTTAAGGAGATTCTCAGCTAAGTTCTTCTTGAGTAATGGCATCTTGTACAAGCATAATCATGATTCTATTTTGCTCCATTGTGTGGACAAGATTGAAGCTGAAAAGATCATGGCTGAATTGCATGAAGGCACCTTTGGCACTCACTCTAGCGGGCATACGATGGCTAAGAAGATTCTATGGGCAGGCTATTAGTGGTCTACCATGGAAGCTGACTGCTATAAACACTCCCGGACCTGTCATAAGTTTCAAATCTATGCAGACAAGGTGCACGTGCCTCCGGTTCCTCTAAATGTCTTAACAGCTCCTTGGCCCTTCGCTATGTGGGGAATCGACATGATTGGAGAGATCAAGCCTACAGCATCCAATGGACACCGCTACATTCTGGTGGCCATTGATTACTTCACCAAGTGGGTCAAAGCAGCTTCCTTCGCATCCGTTACTAAGAATGTGGTTGCCCGCTTCATCAAGCAGAACCTTATTTGTCGGTACGGTATCCCCGAAAGGATCATCACTGACAATGGTACAAACCTTAACAATACTATGATCACCGCTTTGTGCGAGCAGTTCAAGATTCAACATCACAATTCATCTCCCTATTAGCCAAAGATGAATGGTGCAGTCGAAGCTGCGAACAAAAATATCAAGAAGATCATACAAAAGATGACAGTCACCTACAAGGACTGGCATGAGATGTTACCGTTTGCTCTCCACGGATACTGTACCACAGCTCGCACATCAACTGGGGAAACACCCTATTCTTTGGTATATGGCATGGAAGTTATTTTACCTATCGAGGTTCAGATTCCCTCCTTGAGAATCATGAAAGATGTTGGTTTGAGTGAAGACGATTGGATCAAGACCCAGCTTGATCAACTAAACTTAATTGACAAGAAGAGGCTTACTGCTGTTTGCCATGGTCAGACATATCAAAAGCGGATGATCAAGGCTTTCAACAAGAAAGTCAGATGCCAGGTATATCAAGTTGGAGATCTAGTGATCAAGCGTATTATCTTGCCACAAAGTGATCCCAGGGGAAAATGGACTCCTACCTATGAAGGACTGTTGTACCCCAAAATTTTCCCTCCCATTTCTCATTAATTTCTCATCGCAAAGCCCTTGAAGATCAAGATCCAGTTAGGTTTTCATCTGCTCAAGACCTCTCCTTGCACTGTTGACCCAAATTAGGGTTTGTGTTTGCACCAAGATGTTTTGACCTAAAATTCCTAAGATGACCTTCTTGCTTCATATTGGACTCCCAAGTTTATCCATATCAAGTTTCAAGTCTTGATTCCAAGTTTTGCCCAGTCAATTGGACAGTTGACCTAGAAATCAGCTGTATTGGGGAAAAAGTCAACTGTGGCCAATGGACAGTCAAATCTCATGAAAATTGACCCACATCAACATTGTGAACTCATATGAACCATTTGATCAAGTTTGGATCACAATTCCACAGGAAATTTAATCAGATCACCAAAAGGGCAAAATGGTCCTTTTTAGGGTTTTGACTGCACAAAGGCAATTTTTGACTGTTTGACCTAGACAATGGCAAACCAAGCTCACATGTGGACTCAAGAACCACATGGAATTGTCTTTACATACTCAACAAGTTCAAAAGGTCCCAAGTACACAAGATTGACAGTTGAACTTTCCAGTCAATTGATCAATTTTGACTGTGTACTGAAAAGTCAAACTTTGACTTTTTGGTCAAAATCAAGAGTCAAGATTCATTTTCCATCAAAACATGCCAAATTATGAAACTTGTTCACCAAGAAATCAAAAAATGCAAATTAGGGTTAGAAATGAGAATTTTTCATAACTTAGAATTTTTCTAAGTTATGAAAAAACCTAATTTTTCCCCAACTTTGCTCCACTTTCTCACCAAGATCCATTTGGATTCAAACAAAGGTCAAAACATGAAAGTTGTAGCTTGTTGCATAATCTACAACTTTTTTTCACAAAGTTTTCCCAAATGAGGCTTGTATCTCAAGTTACAATTTTTTGAATAAGGGTACTAAACCATTCTTAACTTAGTGAAATTTTAACCTATTTTGGCAAGGTTTTCTACCTAACTTCAAGGCCATTTTCCATACACTTCCACTTGGAATTTCACTTTTCATTTCAAAGATGGATTGTAGTACACATTCCAAGCTTTCCAAAATGTCCAAGAACTCCTCCAACAACCTCATGGTTAGGGAGAATCGAATTTTGCAATATGACAAAAACTCACTTTGGATTAGGCCAAGTTACATGTTCATAGCACTATGCACTTCAATCTCAGCTTGCACAACTTGATTACAGGCCTTTTATCTCAATTACACTCATAAATTTAATGCATATTCTTTGTGCCAAGACCATGTTCTTTGTGTTCTAGCATTGCATAGTGGATTAATCCCAAAATAGATAAAGTACTTTATCCATTTTTGCAAAAGCAAGCTTTATGTCAAATTGAAAATCCAAGCAAGCACAGTTAGGATCTCATTGGCACAAGTTTAGGAGCTAATTACACTGATCAAGACAAGGGTTTGCAGCATGTTATGGGGGCCTGCATCAGTCTAGAATACCAACTTGCCTTTTGTTGCTTAAGTTAGAAGAAACATACCATAACATAGGACAACTCTCATATCAGCTCAAAAACCCTTAAGCAAACTTGTCAAGCATATTCCAAAGATCCATTCTGAGCTAACACATGACTCCAATACCTCCATTGCCCTCTAGAACTCAGAACCACTCTCAAACTGCAAAAACAGGGCAAGGCCTGCAGTTTGAACACCATCTCTCATTCCTTGCATGTTTTCTTGACCAAAGCTCATCAAACACATTCCCTAGCATCAATGCAAGCTAATCAAAACCTAAAACACGACCTGTAATTCCTCTAACCAGTTCCACCATTTTCACTTTTCTGATTTGCAGGTGAAGAGCTCTAGCACGATTCAAAAGGTTTCAAGACAAAGTAAAGCTTGGAATAGCATCCCTGGACATCAAGGAAGCTATACCAATCATCACTTTGCACTGAAAGTTTCTCCATTGCCAGATAGAACTTCAACTGAACAGGTAAGTTCATGGATTCGTATCTCTCTTATTAGGCATTGTTAGCTTTAGGTTTGTGAAGATAATATGTCACATTCATAGCCCTGAACATACCCATGTAGTTAGATTTCATTTATGTTATGTGTGCTGCAAGAATTTTGAGTCTGAACATGGCAGAAAACTTAGGTCAGGATTTGGGAATGTCAAAATTCTCTCTCATTTCTGAGAGTTAGGATGAGTTTTTTATATATTTCGAATCGTGATTCAATGCTTAACATTTCTTATGTTGGAAGTTTGTGCAAAAAGTCAAAGAATCCAGGTGTTTGAATGTGAAATACAGGCGCGCGTTTTGACATGTTTCTTGTCTGAAGGTTGAAGAAGAAGGTTCATGGGCTGGGCCTTCTGTGCAATTTCTTTTCACACCACATTATTTCTTCTGCACCCCCTGAGCCCATTTGCTTTATTTCATTGATTTTTTGACTTTTCTTTTTTCATTCTAACTCATTTATTTTTGTTAATAATATTAAAAACCTAAAAAATATTTTTTGCACCATTTTTATATTTTTAGGCATTTATTTGATTACATTGATATTTATATGTAAATAAATACATATTACATTATTTAGAATAAATAGGAAAAATAATATAAACACTTTGTATTTTTCCATTTTTTATTTTATTTTTATCTTCTTAATATACTTTATATGAAATATACTTTTTTTATAAAAATTAAATGTTTTTTTTATTTTTGTGCATATTTAATACATATTTGTAAATAATAGAAATAAATACATATACATTAGTACACTTAAAATAAAAATACCAAAAATATACATATTTTTATATTTAACATTAAAAAATGTATTTTTATAAATATACTTCATTTTTATTTTATTTTTGTATATAAATAATAAATATTATATATATTGGATAAATACTACATTTTATTTAATAAACTAGGGTTTTGCCCTAAATGTGAAAATACCCCAAAAATAATACCTTTTTTTTTATTTGAATACATAAATAATACCTTTTCTTTTCATATACATAAAAACCTTTTTGCATTTTTGCATCTTTATTATTTTCCATTTAATTTATGCAATCAATTATTTGTAAATATTCCAAAAAATGATGTAATAGCTAGGTTTAATTTCTTGTCTAAATATCCCCCATTTGAAACATTTGTACCCCCTTCCCATATTGTGTTGTAATAGTGTAGGAATTTAATTTTCGCACTTTAACGCTTTCTAAATATACCATGCTAGAGTTAGGGCTTGTGTGCAAATAAAAAGAACAAAATAGCTTGACCTAATCTCAAGATAATCAAAGCATGAAAATGGACAATACATCTCACACTTGCACCCCTAGGGTATTCCACTTGTTGCCTTCAAATAATTGGGCCATATTGCATGTTAGGTTTCTTTGGGTAAAACAAAACAATCAAATGATCATAGTCCCTCGATGACGCTTTCGAAAAGTTGCCTAAAATGATCAAGTCCCTTTCAAAGAGAAATTGCCCAAAGACATTTAACACTATTGCAATTATGGTCCAAACGATGACCCGCGCCAGTCCCTTTCACCTCCTAATACAAGATTGTCCACCAAATGCAATGGTGGAACAAAATTGTCAAAAGGGTTAAAAGATAACAAAAATCTTTGAGAACTTTAGGGTAGATAGCTCTTAAGTACTTGCCCATTTACAAAAGAAAACACTTGCCTCTTTTGAAACCACACTTCACAAACACTTTCAAAACAAACTTTCAAAAAACCTTGGAACATCTTTTCAAAAAGACAAAACACCTTTTGTAAAACATTCGAGTAAAGAATTGTTACAAGGGTAGCCTATACAAGGCATCTTTTTAAAAACCTTTTCAAAAACCACACACAAAGCACCATTTCAAACAATTGAAAACCAAGGCAAGTTGATCTAAGCAAGTACTTAAGAGCCCATGGATAACCATGGATAGAAAGGGTGCTAATACCTTCCCTTTCTATAATCTACTCCCCGAACCCAAGAAAAATCTCAAAGGTTTTTGCTGTGCTTTTTAAACCTTTCCTTAAGATAAAATAAAAAGTCAGTGGCGACTCTTGCTCAACCGAAACATTTGCGAATTCAAAACGCAAAACCATAGTCAGTTCTCCCACCGTATCACAGAACTGGCGACTCTGCTGGGGAAATATTTTAAAAGTGGAGTAACCTTAGGGCTTAGATCACCCTCTTGCATGAATAATTGTTTGATTTGTTTGCTTTATATTTTGGCTCTATTGTTTGGGTTTGCAATCCTACACCCGGATTTTTGGGAAACATTCATATATAGCAATACATTGTGGAAACTGTGCGGGGTATACCGACACGGTCGAAGCAATAGCTATATTAGTGCGACATATTTGTGAGTACCGGTAACCCTTGAGTTCAATCAAGGAGAGTACGGGGCCGCTGAGTGATGTCACTAAGCACTAATGACCTAGAACCTTACTTGACCATCTTGGCCTATTATTAGGGGTAGTGAGATGACCGGCTTTGGTGCAGTCCGAAGTTGGTAGATACTCGATACTACACTCATTGAGGGTTGTTTTCTTGGAATATTTTGGTCGCTAGTTAAGTGGCTAAACCAAAACAATGAACATTGAAAACAATCCAATGATATTGAGCTCCTTAGAACCCGGTTACTATGTATAGGACAGGTTTTTAAGCCAACTACACTCAAGAGGGTACTTACCTATGAAACCCCATGCAAGCCTGAAACTAGGGTTTGGTGTGAATTGCTTGTACATATGTTTTGTGCATACATCATAAACATCATGAAGCATCATATGCATTCACTAACCATTTCAAGGGTTTGGATCTTCATCTTTGTTCCTGTTTTGTAGGTCATGGAAATTCCTCGCAGAAATACTATCCAAGTCAACCTTGTGAGAATCTCTCCTCAACTCAAGGAGCTCACCTCAAGAATTCCAGAAAATTCATCCTTCAGTGAAAGACATGGTAGACTGCTCAGCTTAGTCAACACCAACATTGAAGAAGACATGATGAAAGTGCTATTCCAGTTCTTTGACCCTGTTCACCACTGTTTCACCTTCCCTGATTACCAGTTGGTGCCCACTTTGGAGGAATTTTCTTAACTCCTGAGAATTCCTATCCTTAATCAACTACCCTTCAACGGTACGGAAAAGGAACCAAAGCCGGAAGATGTTGCTCGAGCATTACATCTACAACCCTCCGACATCAAGGGGCATTGGGAAACCAGAAGCGGCGTCAAAGGATTCTTAGCAAAATTCTTGTTTGAGAAGGCACAAGAATGTTGGAACTCATTGGACCTACAAGCCTTTGAAGAGATTGTGGCACTCCTTATCTATGGGTTGGTTTTGTTCCCAAATTTTGACCAATTGATAGATGTCAACGCCGTCAAAATCTTCTTATCCAGAAATCCAATACCAACATTGCTTGGGGACATCCTTCACTCATTTTACACACGAACAATGAGAAAGAGGGGTGTTCTCATGTGCTGTACTCCTCTCCTTGCAAGGTGGTTTATTTCGCACCTTCCACAATCTGTCTTGAAGAATGACCAAGGCTCAAGGTGGTCCCAGCGGTTGATGACTCTTACTCACTCTGATGTACATTGGTGTTCTCGGTCCAGAGAAAATGTCATCATCGTCGATCGTTGTGGAGAGTTTCCTAATGTTCCTTTACTTGGAATCAGAGGAGGTATCACCTACAACCCTTGCCTAGCTTTGAGGCAATTTGGATATGCACGGAGGGATGGCCCTCATGACATGTTGATTCCTGACCTGGTTTTTGACTTCGACAACGATGCGCAAGGACTTCGCCAAAGATTCATCAGGGCTTGGGGAAGACCCAACAAGGTTGACACCAAGGCACTGGGACACAAGAACTCCATCCCTCTTGAGCCTTATCTCAAGTGGGTACGAGCCCGAGCCCAGAGTCTCATGATGCCTTATCCTCATGTTCTCCCCGTGATTAAAGAGCCTGTTAAGGAAGGAGAGGTTCCCTACACCATCCTACATCCCGACATGCCTACATCGTGGGAAGAGATGCAGAAAAGTTGGATTCAGCTCAAGGAAGAAAGGGATACTTTTGAAGCCAGCTTCTACGCCCGTGAGAAGAAGGTTCTAGAGCTCACCCGCCGACTCCATGAGCAAGAGGCCCTCAACACCTACATCGCACCAAAGAGGATGCGCAATGTCTTTTTACCTTGAGAAGTTATTTTGTAATATTTGGCCCATGGGGCATTTATGTACTAACAAATTTCTTCTTATTAATATGACGTGCGTTCTTCTTTGTCTGAAACAATTTTGAATGTCCTAAATCCTTGAATGCATTGCACACATAAGCATATCATCCATCATGTGCATAAGCAGGTCTCTTCAACAGGTTTCCTTATCTGTTTGCTGTTTATTTCAGTAGGATGGATCTCGAGCAAACAGTCAAAGACCTGCAAGCTCAGAATGCACAGTTCCAGCAACTCCTGATGACCTTGGCTAAGGGTCAGGAGGATATCAAGACTCAATTGGGGAACAAAGACCCAGTGAAGAAGAAGAAAAAGAGAGTCGGAGTGGCTACTTTGGGTAGAAGATTTGACGGAGAAGCTCGGAGGGTGCTTGAATTTCCTCCTACTTCTGATGAAGGGACCAGCAAAAGAGGTGGAGCTGCGGTACCTTCCGAGTTCGATGCGGAAGAAGAAGAGGTCGAAGAGGATGAAGACTACTCTGATCAACAATACCCTCCGGCTGATGATAAATACAAAGGGCTAGAAGACAGGTTGGCCGCCATGGAGCTACAAAGAGTACCGGGTTTGGATTTTGAAGACTTGGGTTTGGTTGCCGGGATTGTGATTCCCCCAAAATTCAAAGTACCAGTGTTTGTGAGGTATGATGGGCTGTCCTGTCCCAAAATGCATCTCAGGTCCTACGTGAGAAAGATTCAACCCTATACGGCAGATAAAAACCTTTGGGTTCATTTCTTTCAAGACAGCCTTTCTGGAGCTCAGTTGGAGTGGTTTTATCAGCTAGAAGGAACCAGTGTCCGAAATTGGGAAGATTTGGCCACCGCTTTTTACAAACAATACCAGTATAATTCTGACCTTGCTCCTACTCGTATCCAACTTCAGGGTATGTCATTAGGAACAGGTGAGGGATTCAAAGAATATGCACAAAAATGGAGGGATTTGGCTGGCAGGGTGCAGCCTCCTTTAACCGACCGCAAACTCGTTGATATGTTTCTAGGGACCCTATCTGGGCCATTTTTCAATCATCTAATTGGTAACTCTTCCGCGGGGTTTACCGATTTGATCTTAACGGGCGAAAGAATAGAGGCTGGCATCAAGTCAGGAAAGATTCAGAAGGGTGGTTCCGCAAGTGTTGAGAAGAAACCTTTTAAGAAGGAAACGGCTGTGGTTTATTCTCAGAGAAGAGCAGGGAAGACGGAGCGTCGGCCAACTGTGGGGGCCGTAATGATTCAAAATACTCCAAGTGAGCAGCCTCGCTACAACCAGTCCAGACCAAATCAGCAACGGGTGGAATGGCCACAACGGCAGTTCACCCGTATTAATATGACTCCAGCGCAAGTGCTTCCTCATCTGTTAAAGTTGAACCTCGCCACCATCAAGGAGGCACCAAAGAATGTGAATACGTCCTCTCCTCATTATCATGCTAATGCTAAATGCGCCTACCATTCAGACAGTGTTGGACACGACACCAATGATTGTTGGGCACTCAAGCATAAGATCCAAGACCTGATAGAGGCGAAGGAGGTGGAGTTTGACGCTCCGGAGAAGCCTAATGTGATATCTGCACCCATGCCGAAGCACGGCCGAAATGTCAATGCCATTGAAGAAGATTTGTATGTTGCTGATGTCAATGATCTGACTACTCCTCTGTTAACCATTAAGTTGAATTTGTTAAGGGCCGGGATCTTCCCGGGATGTAAAGAAGACTGTTATTGTTGTTACTCTCTGCCGTTTGATTGTCCACTACTGAAGAAAGGCATCCAAGGCCTTATGGATAGTCGACAAATTTTGTTCGAAAAAGTTTCCGTTGTTCCAGTTCATACTGAAGATGTCTCAATCATAACCATTCACGACAATCTTTCCAAGGCCGTCAAAAAGCCTGTTAAGATTACGCCAGCTACGAAATCTGTTCCTTTGAAGATAACAATGCCAGGGCCTGTCCCCTATGTTTCTGAGAAGTCCATACCATGGAACTATGGCGGTGACGTCTACTACCATGGTATCAAACAAATCGAAATAACTGAAGAAAGTTCGGATGATGAAGAAGCCTGTATCGGTAACATTGCAGGCACGAGCAAAATCACCAAGAGCGGGAGAATATTTTCTCCAGAGATTGCCCCTCCAAGAGCAGTCTTTGGACCCTCATCTGCCGACAAGGTCATCCCTGCACCAATAAAACTCTCTGCTAGAACTCCTTTGATTGAAGATGTTGTTGTTCCTAATACTGTCTCCCCTACCGCTGCTGATAAAGGTAAGGGAATCCAGGATAAGCTCGTCAGGACGAGGGCTCAACCCTTGGTCATCCCTGAAACCTCCAAGAAGGAAATGGATGAGATCTTGAAGATAATCAAGAGGAGTGACTACGATGTGGTAGAACAGCTGGGGCAAACCCCTTCCAAGATCTCCATGCTGGCACTACTACTTTGCTCGGAAGCGCACGCTAAAGCCCTGATAAAATTCCTGAAGGCAGCCCACGTGCCCCAGGAAACCTCTGCGGATCAATTTCAGAATTGCGTGGCTAGCCTTACTGCGGACAATGGATTAGGGTTCTCTGATGCCGACCTAACTCCTAAAGGCAGAAACCACAATGATGCTTTGCACATTTCAGTTGAGTTCCGGGGAACCACCCTCGCGCATGTCTTGGTCGACACCGGTTCGTCGCTGAATGTATTGCCTAAGAAGGCCTTGGACCGACTAGATTGTGAAGGGTTGGAATTGAAGCCGAGTGATATTGTTGTCAGGGCTTTCGATGGTTCGAAGAGAATGGTCCATGGAGAAGTTGAAATTCCCGTCAAGATAGGAACCGAGGTGTTTAAGTCTACTTTCTATGTGATGGACATTCGTCCATCATACTCTTTCTTGCTGGGTAGGCCTTGGATACACCATGCTGGGGCAGTCACCTCCTTCTTACATCAGATGTTGAAGTATCCTGTCAAGGGAAAGATCATTAGTGTCCATGGCAAAGAGGAGTACATGATTAGCCACTTGAATTCTTTCCGGTACGTGGAGGTAGAAGGAGAGTTCATTGAGACGCCTTTTCAGCATTTCGAAGAAGTCCTTCCTGAAATAGCAATAGCAAAG
The DNA here is from genome assembly GCA_948472305.1 of Vicia faba. NCBI lineage: Eukaryota > Viridiplantae > Streptophyta > Magnoliopsida > Fabales > Fabaceae > Vicia > Vicia faba. The sequence continues at coordinate 1,140,364,185 of OX451738.1, forward strand.
TTGGCAGCTGAGACACCGAAGCAGATGGCCAGGATGGCATCTCTGGAGGACGCAAGGGCCGCAATCAAGGAAGGGAAGAATTCAGCATGAGGGCAGTTACCTGACATTCCATATAAGACAGACAAATTTGGGTTAGGGTTCACAGCCGCAGGCCAGAAAGCTATGCGCCGTTTGAAGATTGAAAGGGCGCCAGTCAAAATTTCTCCCTACGGAATCAACACCTTGGAGGATGAAGACAAAGAGAGCAACATTGAAGAGTGGATTTATCCAACCGTCAAAGGAGGATTGAGCAACTGGGAGGCAAAAGACTTTGTCCCCATCACTTTTATTCATCAGTAATTTATCTGTTAAACATTTCCCATTTGGTCTGTAATATTTATCTTCAAACAATCCGCACACTATCTTTTCACCTCATGCCTTGCCCGGGGCATGTAGGTCAATGTGTAAGGGTTTTGATTATTTTTCATATCCATATGCCATGTTTAATGATTCATTGGACGTTTTTCATTTGATAAACTGCTTGTGTTCATTTTCTTTCCTTTTGCATTTTTTGTTTAAGGATGGCTATCCCTTACACGCACCCACACTCACAAATGCAGGTACCCATCCATTCCGGATTCCATGGGTGACGATTCTGCTATATCTTTCAATAACTCTGAAGATCTGGTCAATCTAGCCGAGTATGAAGATGACGAAGGTTGTGAAGTACCAGGGGAACTAGCCAGACTTCTGCAGCAATAGGAAAGGGCCATCTTACCTCATGAAGAGTCATTGGAAACTGTCAACTTAGGGACCGAGGAAGACCGGAAGGAGGTACAAGTGGGTGCCAATCTAGAGCCAAAGGTCAAGGAGCGCCTGATACAGTTGTTGAATAAGTATGTTGAAATCTTCGCTTAGTCTTATGAAGACATGTCGGGTTTAGACACAGACATCGTGGTTCACCGTCTCCCCACAAGAGAGGATTGTCCACCGATCAAGCAAAAAGTCCGCCAAATGAGGCCTGACATGTCTGAAAAGATCAAGGCAGAAGTAATGAAACAATTCGACGCTGGCTTTATGGCTGTTACGTCCTATCCTCAATGGGTCGCTAACATCGTGCCAGTACCTAAGAAAGATGGCAAAGTCAGGATGTGTGTGGACTACCGGGATTTGAATAGGGCCTGCCCCAAAGATGATTTTCCGCTGCCGCACATTGACATTTTGATCGACAACACAGCTCAGCACAAAGTGTTTTCCTTCATGGATGGATTCTCGGGCTACAATCAAATCAAAATGGCCCCCGAGGATATGGAGAAAACAACTTTTGTCACACAATGGGGCACTTTCTGTTACAAGGTGATGTCGTTCGGGCTGAAGAACGCAGGGGCAACTTATCAACGCGCCATGGTAGCTTTATTTCATGATATGATACATCATGAGATCGAAGTTTACGTAGACGATATGATAGCTCGGTCACAAACAGAGGAGGAGCACCTTGAACATCTAGAAAAGCTGTTTGCCAGATTGAAAGAATACAAACTCAGGCTGAATCCAAGTAAATGCACTTTTGGAGTTAGGTCTGGTAAGCTCCTGGGATTCATTGTGAGCAACAAGGGCATTGAAGTCGATCCAGCAAAAGTGAAAGCAATACAAGAAATGCCAGCTCCCCGTACTGAAAAGGAGGTTAGAGGGTTCTTGGGGCGCTTGAACTATATTGCCAGATTCATCTCTCATCTGACTTCTACCTGTGAGCCAATTTTCAAACTCTTGAAGAAAGATCAGGTAGTCGAATGGAACGACGATTGTCAAGCTGCTTTTGATAGAATCAAGGAGTATTTGCTAGAACCTCCTATTCTGATGCCACCCGTCGAGGGAAGACCACTGATCATGTATTTGACCGTCTTGGATAACTCAATGGGGTGTGCTTTGGGCCAGCATGACGAGTCTGGTCGAAAAGAGCATGCTATTTATTACCTTAGCAAAAAGTTTACCGACTGTGAGACTCGCTACTCACTGCTCGAGAAAACTTGCTGCACTTTGGTATGGGCTTCTCGCCGACTAAGGCAGTATATGTTGACTCATACTACCTTGTTGATTTCCAAAATGGACCCTATCAAGTATATCTTCGAGAAGCCCGCTTTATCTGGAAGGATAGCTAGATGGCAAATGATCCTAACTGAGTATGACATCCAGTACACCACTCAAAAAGCTATAAAAGGGAGTGTACTAGCTGACCATCTGGCTCATCAAGCTATCGAGGATTATCAACCCATGAGATTTGACTTCCCAGACGAGGACATCATGAATTTGGACAACATTGAAGGTAACGGACCGTATGACGGACCCGAAAAGGGATCCCGATGGACCCTGTACTTTGATGGTGCTTCAAATGCACTTGGAAACGGCATTGGCGCAGTACTCATTTCTCCAGAAGACTGTCACACACCTTTCACGGCCCGACTTTGCTTCAGCTGCACAAATAACATGGCTGAGTATGAAGCTTGCATCTTTGGTCTCAAGGCTGCTATAGACTTGGGGATCAAATCTTTGATCGTATTTGGGGACTCGGCTTTGGTTATCAGTCAAATCAAAGGAGAGTGGGATACCAAGCATCCTAATCTTATCCCTTACAGAGAACATGTCCTGACATTATTGCCTCATTTCGAGCAAATTACCTTCGAGCATTTCCCGCGAGAAGAGAATCAGCTAGCAGATGCTCTAGCTACAATGTCCTCCATGTTTAAACTCAACTGGGACAACGAGGCTCCCCAAATCACCATCGAGCGAATGGATGAACCCGCGCATTGTCATGAGATTAATACCGAGGAAGTAGTGGAACAACCTTGGTTCCATGAAATCAAAAGGTATCTCGAGACCAGAGGTTATCCCGAAGGAGCTTCCGTAAATGACAAGAAGTTCTTAAGGAAATTTGCTGCCAAATTCTTCCTGAGCAACGACATCCTTTACAAACGAAGCCATGATTGTGTACTACTCTGGTGCATAGACAAAGTTGAAGCAGAGTTGATCATGACCGATATACACAGCGGCACATTTGGCACTCACTTGAGCGGGCATACAATGGCTAAGAAGATCCTAAGGGCAGGCTATTACTGGTCTACCATGGAAGCTGAATGCCATCAACATTCCCGTACTTGTCACAAGTGTCAAGTCTATGCTGACAAAGTTCACATCCCTCCGGTTCCTCTCAATGTCCTGACTGCTCCGTGGCCCTTTGCAATGTGGGGCATTGATATGATTGGAGAGATCAAGCCCACGGCTTCCAACGGACATCGCTTCATCCTGGTTGCCATTGACTATTTCACCAAATGGGCCGAAGCAGCTTCCTTCGCCTCTGTTACTAAGAATGTGGTTGCCCGCTTCATTAAGCAAAATCTCATATGTCAGTATGGTGTTCCAGACAGGATCATCACGGACAACGGTACAAATCTGAATAACACGATGATCACTGCATTATGTGAACAGTTTAAGATTTATCATCACAATTCATCTCCCTATCGGCCGAAGATGAACGGTGATGTTGAAGCTGCGAACAAAAACATTAAGAAGATCATTCAGAAAATGACAGTCACTTACAAAGACTGGCATGAGATGTTACCGTTTGCTCTGCATGGATACCGTACGACAGTACGTACTTCAACCGGGGCAACACCATTTTCTTTGGTATACAGCATGGAAGTTGTCTTACCTATGGAGGTTCAGATTCCTTCCTTAAGGATTATGAAGGATGCAGGGTTGAATGAAGATGATTGGATGCAGACCCGACTTGATCAGCTCAATCTGATAGACGAAAAGCGACTCACAGCTATATGCCATGGTCAGACGTATCAAAAACGGATGATCAAGGCCTTCAACAAGAAAGTCAGACGTCAAGTGTATCAAGTCGGATATCTCGTAATCAAGCGGATTATCTTACCGCAAAGTGATCCCAGGGGCAAATGGACTCCTACGTATGAAGGACCATTTGTGATCAAGAGCATATTTTCTGGTGGTGCGATGATTCTGACCACCATGGACGGCGACGATTTGCCGCACCCTGCGAACGCAGACATAGTCAAAAGATACTACGCATAAAAATAACCCGACAAGTCAAAAACCTGAAAGGGCGGCTTGGGAAAAAATGGGCATCCCGGTGAACCGAAAACCCGAAAGGGCGGTTCAGGCAAAAATTAGGGATAAAAACAAAAAATCTGTACACCCGGCAAGTTGAAAACCCGAAAGGGAGGCTTGGGCAAGAAGGGGTTTCCCGGTGGATCGAAAACCCGAAAGGGCGATTCAGGAAAAAGTTAGGGAATTAAAGCGTATGACTATGTCTCGTCGGATCACTTCAAAGACAATCTCTTCATCAACCAATCCCAGGCTTCTGATCAATCCAGTCATCGGCAAACGAAGCATTGAATGGACAGATATTCAGAGTTGTGAAAGCTATAGCAGAATGGAATCCCATGGAATTATTTCACATAGCCATCTTTATTTTGTATAAATCTTTCAAATATTTACGACAAAATCCTCTTACTAGGGTATTTGTCTCCTTTGTACAAATATACTCATAAAAATTCAATACAAATACTTTTCTCGGAAATTTGTGTCATTTCCTTTTTCTTTTTCTCTTGCACTATTTGTTTTATTTTGAGAAACGTCCAATGTTTTGTTAAATAGGCATATGCATTTGAACATAATCATTTCCTTATGAATCAAGAAAGAGGATTACTGATAGGTCGAAAGTACAGTTGGATACCTTGATACCCCTCTAAGGAAATCCCCAGTAGATTCTGGAAGCTTATCCCCTACAGAACACAGACGCCTCCCCCGAGTTTTTATTCAAAGTTATTCCTCACAAGGGCTTATAACTGGGTTATCCTCAGCTTACTGCCACGGAAGATCGCACTCGTCAGATTTATTCCTATCCCCAGTGGAGTTCATCAAAATTCCCCAGCAATAACTTATCAATAAAATCCCCGAAGAGTTTATCTTTGCTACCCTCAGCCAGAGAATCCTCCAGAACCTAATTCCCCTCAGGATTTAAGTTTCAGTATCCCCAGCGAAGCCAGACTAACGAACCTTATCCCCACAGAGTTTTAGGAGAGCCAATCTTGAGTTCCCCAGTGAAGTCTCCAGAAATACTTCCCTCCAAGCTGAAGTTTCTCAGTCTTACCTCTCCAGCATGAGTCTATTAACTTGGAACTCTCCAGTAGAAGTCATCAGGAATTCCCCAGAAGATTGGTATACAGCCCAAACTCCTTATTCCCCAGCAACAACCAGGAATTATTCTCCCCGGAAGCAACCAAGATATTTTTATCTTCAGCCATCTCGGATTCATCTATCCTTTGCAAGACAGCTCTCCAGCTTACATGCGCATCCACTTGCATTCATATCATATAACATACATCGTATCATGCATCATGACATTGCATAAAACTAACTCTTTACCTTTCAGGTAAGATCAGTCGAAGGACTAAAATCATTATCTTCCGAGATTCTTTCCAGTAATAGTTCAGATGTGACCCAGACATGGCAACATTCTAATGCTTATTCCAGATTTATCTAGATGCAGTTTTACACGAGCTCATCATCAGGGAACCCTGCACCGGTTCTCCTTCCAACTTCAAGATTTCTGAAAACAGTTCACGGGTTCTCCAAGTAACAGTTGTTAACCTATCGCTTGTTCAGATTCTTCTCAAAACTTCTGAAAACAATTATGGATTCTTCCAAACAACGGATGTTAATCTATCACTTGTTCAGATACAGATTTCTGAAAACAGTTCACGGGTTCTCCAAGTAACAGTTGTTAACCTATCACTTGTTCAGATTCTTCTCAAGACTTCTGAAAACAGTTTATGGATTCTTCCCAACAACGGATGTTAATCTACCAACTTGTTCAGATGCAACCTTTGAAAACAGTTTACGGACGCTTCCCAACAACGGATGCTGCTCTATTGCTTATTCAACTTCAAGATTTCTGAAAACAGTTCACAGGTTCTCCAAGTAACGGATGTTAACCTATCACTTGTTCAGTTTCTTCTCAAGACTTCTGAAAACAGTTCACGGATTCTTCCCAACAACGGAGGTTAATCTATCAACTTGTTCAGATGCATTTTTTTTGAAAAACAGCTTACGGGTTCCTCCCAACAACGGATGTCGATCTATTGCTTATTCAGATCCCCAGTTCAGAGATGGCCCCAAGCATGGACATCTCCCTGATACTCATTCCAGATGGCATCTTTAAGCCCATCCCCGACAAGCTCCTGGCATCCTTCCAGATGGCATCATTAAGCCCATCTCCAAATGGCATCTCTAAGCCCATTCCCGCATCCATTGTTTTGACGAGTGCAAATTTAAGGGCACTCTAGTGTCCAATCTCCTTTTACCCTCGAGTCACGAAAGGCAAACTTGCCAATCTAACTCTTCGGGTTCAAGAAGATTGAACAGGGGCAACTGTTGTACCCCAAAATTTTCCCTCCCATTTCTCATTAATTTCTCATCGCAAAGCCCTTGAAGATCAAGATCCAGTTAGGTTTTCATCTGCTCAAGACCTCTCCTTGCACTGTTGACCCAAATTAGGGTTTGTGTTTGCACCAAGATGTTTTGACCTAAAATGCCTAAGATGACCTTCTTGCTTCATATTGGACTCCCAAGTTTATCCATATCAAGTTTCAAGTCTTGATTCCAAGTTTTGCCCAGTCAATTGGACAGTTGACCTAGAAATCAGCTGTATTGGGGAAAAAGTCAACTGTAATCAATGGACAGTCAAATCTCATGAAAATTGACCCACATCAACATTGTGAACTCATATGAACCATTTGATCAAGTTTGGATCACAATTCCACAGGAAATTTAATCAGATCACCAAAAGGGCAAAATGGTCCTTTTTAGGGTTTTGACTGCACAAAGGCAATTTTTGACTGTTTGACCTAGCCAATGGCAAACCAAGCTCACACGTGGACTCAAGAACCCCATGGAATTGTCTTGACATGCTCAACAAGTTCAAAAGGTCCCAAGTACACAAGATTGACAGTTGAATTTTCCAGTCAATTGATCAATTTTGACTGTGTACTGAAAAGTCAAACTTTGACTTTTTGGTCAAAATCAAGAGTCAAGATTAATTTTCCATCAAAACATGCCAAATTATGAAACTTGTTCACCAAGAAATCAAAAAATGCAAATTAGGGTTAGAAATGAGAATTTTTCATAACTTAGAATTTTTCTAAGTTGTGAAAAAACCTAATTTTTCCCAACTTTGCCCCACTTTCTCACCAAGATCCATTTGGATTCAAACAAAGGTCAAAACATGAAAGTTGTAGCTTGTTGCATAATCTACAACTTTGATTCACAAAGTTTTCCCAAATGAGGCTTGTATCTCAAGTTACAATTTTTTGAATAAGGGTACTAAACCATTCTTAACTTAGTGAAATTTTAACCTATTTTGGCAAGGTTTTCTACCTAACTTCAAGGCCATTTTCCATACACTTCCACTTGGAATTTCACTTTGCATTTCAAATATGGATTGTAGTACACATTCCAAGCTTTCCAAAATGTCTAAGAACTCCTCCAACAACCTATTGGTTAGGAAGAATCGAATTTTGCAATATGGCAAAAACTCACTTTTGATTAGGCCAAGTTACATGTTCATAGCACTATGCACTTCAATCTCAGCTTGCACAACTTGATTACAGGCCTTTTATCTCAATTACACTCATAAATTTAATGCATATTCTTTGTGCCAAGACCATGTTCTTTGTGTTCTAGCATTGCATAGTGGATTGATCCCAAAATAGATAAAGTACTTTATCCATTTTTGCAAAAGCAAGCTTTATGTCAAATTGAAAATCCAAGCAAGCACAGTTAGGATCTCATTGGCACAAGTTTAGGAGCTAATTACACTGATCAAGACAAGGGTTTGCAGCATATTATGGGGGCCTGCATCAGTCTAGAATACCAACTTGCCTTTTGTTGCTTAAGTAAGAAGAAACATACCATAACATAGGACAACTCTCATATCAGCTCAAAAACCCTTAAGCAAACTTGTCAAGCATATTCCAAAGATCCATTCTGAGCTAACACGCGACTCCAATACCTCCATTGCCCTCTAGAACTCAGAACCACTCTCAAACTGCAAAAACAGGGCAAGGCCTGCAGTTTGAACACCATCTCTCATTCCGTGCATGTTTTCTTGACCAAAGCTCATCAAACACATTCCCTAGCATCAATGCAAGCTAATCAAAACCTAAAACACGACCTGTAATTCCTTTAACCAGTTCCACCGTTTTCACTTTTCTGATTTGCAGGTGAAGAGCTCTAGCACGATTCAAAAGGTTTCAAGACAAAGTAAAGCTTGGAATAGCATCCCTGGACATCAAGGAAGCTATACCAATCATCACTTTGCACTGAAAGTTTCTCCATTGCCAGATAGAACTTCAACTGAACAGGTACGTTCATGGATTCGTATCTCTCTTATTAGGTATTGTTAGCTTTAGGTTTGTGAAGATAATATGTCACATTCATAGCCCTGAACATGCCCATGTAGTTAGATTTCATTTATGTTATGTGTGCTACAAGAATTTTGAGTCTGAACATGGCAAAAAACTTAGGTCAGGATTTGGGAATGTCAAAATTCTCTCTCATTTCTGAGAGTTAGGATGAGTTTTTTATATATTTGGAATCGTGATTCAATGCTTAACATTTCTTATGTTGGAAGTTTGTGCAAAAAGTCAAAGAATCCAGATGTTTGAATGTGAAATACAGGCGCGCGTTTTGACATGTTTCTTGTCTGAAGGTTGAAGAAGAAGGTTCATGGGCTGGGCCTTCTGTGCAATTTCTTTTCACACCACATTATTTCTTCTGCACCCCCTGAGCCCATTTGCTTTATTTCATTGATTTTTTGACTTTTCTTTTTTCATTTTAACTTATTTATTTTTGTTAATAATATTAAAAACCTAAAAAATATTTTTTGCACCATTTTTATATTTTTAGGCATTTATTTGATTACATTGATATTTATATGTAAATAAATACATATTACATTATTTAGAATAAATAGGAAAAATAATATAAACACTTTGTATTTTTCCATTTTTTATTTTATTTTTATCTTCTTAATATACTTTATATGAAATATACTTTTTTTATAAAAATTAAATGTTTTTTTTATTTTTGTGCATATTTAATACATATTTGTAAATAATAGAAATAAATACATATACATTAGTACACTTAAAATAAAAATACCAAAAATATACATATTTTTATATTTAACATTAAAAAATGTATTTTTATAAATATACTTCATTTTTATTTTATTTTTGTATATAAATAATAAATATTATATATATTGGATAAATACTACATTTTATTTAATAAACTAGGGTTTTGCCCTAAATGTGAAAATACCCCAAAAATAATACCTTTTTTTTATTTGAATACATAAATAATACCTTTTCTTTTCATATACATAAAAACCTTTTTGCATTTTTGCATCTTTATTATTTTCCATTTAATTTATGCAATCAATTATTTGTAAATATTCCAAAAAATGATGTAATAGCTAGGTTTAATTTCTTCTCTAAATATCCCCCATTTGAAACATTTGTACCCCCCTTCCCATATTGTGTTGTAATAGTGTAGGAATTTAATTTTCGCACTTTAACGCTTTCTAAATATACCATGCTAGAGTTAGGGCTTGTATGCAAATAAAAAGAACAAAATAGCTTGACCTAATCTCAAGATAATCAAAGCATGAAAATGGACAACACATCTCACACTTGCACCCCTAGGGTATTCCACTTGTTGCCTTCAAATAATTGGGCCATATTGCATGTTAGGTTTCTTTGGGTAAAACAAAACAATCAAATGATCATAGTCCCTCGATGACGCTTTCGAAAAGTTGCCTAAAATGATCAAGTCCCTTTCAAAGAGAAATTGCCCAAAGACATTTAACACTATTGCAATTATGGTCTAAACGATGACCCGCGCCAGTCCCTTTCACCTCCTAATACAAGATTGTCCACCAAATGCAATGGTGGAACAAAATTGTCAAAAGGGTTAAAACATAACAAAAATCTTTGAGAACTTTAGGGTAGATAGCTCTTAAGTACTTGCCCATTTACAAAAGAAAACACTTGCCTCTTTTCAAACCACACTTCACAAACACTTTCAAAACAAACTTTCAAAAAACCTTGGAACATCTTTTCAAAAAGACAAATCACCTTTTGTAAAACATTCGAGTAAAGAATTGTTACAAGGGTAGCCTATACAAGGCATCTTTTTTAAAACCTTTTCAAAAACCACACACAAAGCACCATTTCAAACAATTGAAAACCAAGGCAAGTTGATCTAAGCAAGTACTTAAGAGCCCATGGATAACCATGGATAGAAAGGGTGATAATACCTTCCCTTTCTATAATCTACTCCCCGAACCCAAGAAAAATCTCAAAGGTTTTTTGCTGTGCTTTTTAAACCTTTCCTTAGGATAAAATAAAAAGTCGGTGGCGACTCTTGCTCAACCGGAACATTTGCAAATTCAAAACGCAAAACCATAGTCAGTTCTCCCACCGTATCACAAGGACCATTTATGATCAAGAACATCTTTTCTGGTGGGGCAATGATCTTAACAACCATGGACGGCGACGACCTGCCACACCCTGCGAACGCAGACATTGTCAAAAGATACTACGTATAAGAGACCCGCTAGGTTGACACCCCTAGGCAAAACAAGGGCATCCCGGTGAATCGAAAACCCGAAAGGGAGATTCAGGAAAAAATTAGGGATAAAATTAAAAAAATTTGTACACCCGGCAAGTTGAAAACCCGAAAGGGCGACTTGGGCAAAAAAGGGTTTCCCGGTGGACTTAAAACCCGAAAGGGCGGTCCAGGAAAAAGTTAGGGAATTAAAGCGTATGACTATGTCTCGTCGGATCACTTTAAGGACAATCTCTTCACTGACAAACTCTGAGCTTCTGATCAATCCAATCATCTTCGGATGAAGCAACGGACAGACAAGATACTCGTAGATACGAAGGCTATAGCGGAATGGGAACTCCATGGGATTTTTTTACACACATAGCTATCTTTCTTTGTATAAATTTTTCTCACTTTTATGACACCATCCTCTTACTAGGATGTGTGTTTCCTTTGTACAAAACACTTATTCAAAGTAAATACAAAGATATCTCTTTCAAAGTACAGAAAATTGTTTTCCTTTTTCTTTTACACTTGTGTTTTTATTTGCAAAAACGTCCAATGATTCATTGATGAACATATGCATTTGAACATAATTACTACTTACAAATAAATAAGATGGGAGAGAATAATTATCGACAGACTGAAAGGATAGGAAAATGTCTTTAGGCTATTCCATGAGCAATCCCTACAGTACATCATCTGGATCCCCAGTGAAGCTAAAATTTCAAACCCTTAATCCCCATCAGAGTTAAAACTTCAAACTTCTAATCCCCAGCGGAGCCAAAATTTCTAACTATCAATCCCCAGCAAAAACCATCCAAATTCCCCAGAAACTTATCTTGAAGCCTGGAAATCAACCGGATAACAGTTAACCTTTGTCTCTCCCCAGCCTAGGATAACTCCCCATTAGAATGGCAGACAACCCAGACTCCTGAACTTACTCTCCAGCAGTAAGCCTTCTTCCCCATAGAGTTTTTATTTTTCAACAGAATGAAGATTCTCATTCTTAATTCCCCAGTGAAGTTGCCAGAGTTTTCATTACTCCTCAACAGAATGAAGATTCTCATTCCTAATTCCCCGCAGAATTCATTAGAGTTTCCCCTATTCCCCAGCAGAATAAGGATTCCCATTGTGTAACCCCCAGTAGAAGTCATCAAAGCTCTCTGGATTCCCCAAGAAAATTTCTCAAGCAGTATGGCATTGCTCGCAACAGAATTTTTGTCATTACTCCAACTTCAAGACATAAAGGATCCTCACATCCCCACAGAAGTTGTCAAGGAGTTCTTATCCTCAGCAGTCAAGGATTTATTTTCCTCGGTAGCAGTCAAGGGTTTTTATTATCTCCAGCTGTCAAGGATTTATTTTCCTCAGCAATACAGCAAATCAACCTACATGCGCATACATTACATCCATATATCATAAACATTGATAAGACACATATATTGCATCATACACTTCATGCAACATAACTTTGTGTTTCAGCTAACGTTTTACCCTTTTCAGGATAAGATTAGCAAGCTACCGTTAACGGTACACAATCATGATACAGTACAAATACACTCCAGACACATAAGTCATTTTGTTGCTCATTCAGATTAAGATTTCAGATACAATCCAGATACGCTGCGGATACGGATGCCATCCTGATACTTATTCAGATTTCAACTATCAGATACAGTTCAGATACACTCCAGACACGGAAGTCATTCTATCATTTATTCAGATTCCAGTTCAGATACGCTCCAGACACGGATGCCATTCTGGCCCTTATCCAGTTTTCCCGATTCAGATACAGTACAAATACACTCCAGACACGGAAGTCATTATGTTACTCATTCAGACTCAGATCTCAGATACAGTTTAGATACACTCCAGACGCGCATGCTATTCTATTACTCATTCAGATTCAAACTTCAGATACAATCCAGATATTCTCCAGACACGGTTGCCATTCTGTCACTTATTCTGATTCTCCCCAGCTCAGAGACGCTCCAAACACGGCTGTTATTCCTTTGCTCATACTGATTTAGTCTCCAGATACAATTCAGATACGTTCTAAACACGGACACCATTCTGAATACTCGTTCTTCTGACTTACAACTTACAATTCAGCAAACATTCTTGGATGGCATCTACAAGCCCATCTCCTACAAGATTTTGTCACATCTCCAAATGGAATCTTTAAGCCCATTCCCTCAACTACACTTTGATGAGTGCAAATTTACGAGCACTCTAATGTCCAATCATCTTTTACCTTCGAGTCACGAAAGGCAAACTCGCCAATCTAACTCTTCAGGTTCAAGAAGATTGAACAGGGGCAGCTGTTGCACCCCAAAATTTGCCCTCTCATTTATCAAGATTTTCCTCACAAGACTTCTTGGATTCCAGACAGGATTAGGGTTTAGTCAGCTCAAGACACCTCATCTTGCACTGATGACCTAAAATTAGGGTTTTCCCTTTCAAAAATAACAATATTATTTTTCTTATTTTTAGGACTTAAATAATTTTATTTTTTCATACATAAAATTAATACAAGGCATTTTTTCATAAATACATTTTATTTGCATATTTAAATAATTGTGTATTTATTTATTATACAATAATTCAATTGGGTTGTAATAGTATTTTAGGGTTTTATTTTGTGCAAATATCCCCATTCAAAAACTTATATCCCCCCTCCCGTAATAATTGTTGTAATAGCTTAGATTTATTTTACGCAACTTATCGCATTATATACATGTTTAGTAAAATTAGGGTTTGTATGATAAGACAAAAAAAACAAATAGCAAAGACCTAATACAAGACAAAAGCATGTAAAATGACAACACATTGCACACAAGCACCCCTAGGGTTTCATCCACTTGGTTGCCTAACAAAATGGCCATGGTATGCATGCAAAGTATCTTGGCAAAACAAAACAAAAGATCATAGTCCCTCGATGACGCTATCAAAAGGTTGCCTAAACAAAATGATCTTGGTCCCTCAAAATGCTAAAGATACTTGGCAATATTGCTATCATGGTCATACGATGACCCACGCCCGTCCCATTTAACATCCAAAGATATGGTTGTTTACCAAAGCAATGGTAAATCAACAATGTCAAAGGAATAAAAATGCATAGGAAAGACATTTGAGTAGGGTAGATAGCTCCTAGTTACTTGCTCTCTTTCAAACAATCCTTGCTATTTTCAAATAAACACACACACATTTTCAAAACATTTCCAAACAACTTTCAAAACATTGAAACATTTTTCAAAAGACAAACATCTTTGTATACATTCTTACGAACGAGAATCATTACAAAGATTTCCTAAACGATGGCCTCTTTTCAAAATACTTTCAAAACCACACAAAGCACCATTTCAAACAATTGCAAAAGCAAAGCAAGTGATCTAAACAAGTAACTAAGAGCCCATGGAAAACCATGGATGAAAAGGGTGCTAGCACCTTCCCTTTTCATAATCTACCCCCCGAACTCAAGAAAACATCTCAAAGGTCTTTCCTGTGCTTTTTTACCTTTCCTTTTGGATAAAAGAAAAGTCGGTGGTGACTCTTGCTAACCGCAACATTTGCGAACACAAACGTAAAACCTCAAGTCAGTTCTCCCACCGCATCACAGAAAGATAAAATCAACACTAGAAAATCCTAATCCAAGATAAACTCCAGCATGAAAAACAATACACTTGCACACTTTGCACCTCTAGGGTTTACTCCATTTTGTTGCTTTAAAAATGGTCATGTTACACATGTGAGACATCTTAGCCAAAACAAATCAAAAATATAAGATCATAGTCCCTCGATGACGCTACGAATGTTGCCTTACAAATGATCTTAGTCCCTTAAGAGAAATGCTAAGATATCTCATAACATTTCTATCCATGATTATACGATGACCCATGCCCATCCCTTCACATCCAAAGATAAGGCTACTTACCAATCAATGGTGAGATAACAATATAAAAGGAAGAGAGAAATGAACAAAAGACTTTTGAGTAGGTAGAACGTTCTTAGTTGCTTGCTCACAATCCATCTTCAAAACAAACATCTTTCAAAATACACCAAAAAAATTTAAAACATGAAATATTTTCAAAAGTCCAACACTTTGTATGCATTCTTATAGAGACGAGAATCATTACAAAGTTTGCCTAAATGAAGGCGCTTTTCAAAAATACTTTCAAAACCCACCATAAACACATTTCAAACAAAGAATTTTCAAAGTGAGCTAGCAACTAAGAGCCCATAGATAACTACGGATAAAAAGGGTGCTAACACCTTCCCTTTTCATAACCTACCCCCCGAACTCAAGAAAATATCTCAAAGGTCTTTCCTGTTCTTTTCACCCTTTCCTTATTGGATAAAAGAAAAGTCGGTGGCGACTCTTGCTATCTGCAATAATTGCGATAAAATGCAAAACAACCAAGTCATTTCTCCCACCGTATTACACATATTCTCCATAGGGTGCAGAGTTTCAATGACATATGATATCATTTACTTCCGATTCAGGGACACATCGATGAAAAATACCATCGACGCCTCTTTTGAAAAGCAAGGGCTCATCCCAGTAGTAATGGTTAAGATCATGGAAGAATTTCTTCTTCTGCTGGTAGGTTAAGTCTGGTGGAAACACCCTGTATGTTAGGTAGTTGACAAAGTCAGCATTCCATGACAGAGTGGTTTTGGTGCAAACCGATTCCACAACTTCATTAGTTTTTGCGTCATGATAAATTAAAGAGCATTCGCTTGTTTCACTTTAACTTTCCAAATGGGCTACAAATTGATCATAAGGAAAATCATCATTGATGGGCACTTGTTCGGGTTCTAGGTACTCAATCCTAGAGAGATGATCTACTACGACATTCTCAGCGCCTTTCTTATCTTTTATTTCCAAATCAAACTCTTGCAAAAGCAGAATCCATCTTAAAAGCCTCGGTTTAGAATCCTTCTTACTCAATAGGTACCTAATGCAGTGTGATCGATATAGACAATTATTTTGGCTCACACTAAGTAGGAAAGTAATTTATTTAAAGAGAACACAAAAACTAGGAGTTCTTTTCTATGGTGGCGTAGTTCATTTGTGCACTATCTAAGGTCCTACTTGCGTAGTAAATAGCAAGAAGCTTTTTATCCTCTCTCTATCCTAAGACAACACCTACGCCATAATCACTAGCACCGCACATTATTTCGAATGGTTTACTCTAATCAGGTGGTTGCATAATAGGTGCGGTAATAAGAGCACTTTTTAGATGTTCGAATGATTTCAAGTAATCCTCATCAAATATGAATTCAGTATCTCTCATTAGTAAGACCTTTAATGGTTTGGTTATTTTAGAGAAATGCTTATTGGATCGCCGGTAAAAATCGACATGTCCTAGAAAACTATGAACTTCTCTAACAATTTTCAAAGGTTGAAGATTTTCTATGATTTCTACTTTTGCTTTATCTACTTTAATTTTTCTATCAGATACAATATGTCAAAGTACAATTCCTTCTCGGACTATGAAATGACATTTTTCTCAATTCAGCACTAGATTAACTTTAACGCATCGTTCAAGCATCATTTCTAGGTTCTATAGACATCCTTCAAAATTTTCCCCACAAACAGAGAAGTCATCCATACATACTTCTAATATATTGTCTATAAAATCAGAAAAGATAGCCATCATATATCTGAAATGTTGCGGGAGCATTACATAGTCCAACTAACAATCATCGATAGGAAAATGTACCATAAGGGAAGGTAAAGGTAGTCTTTTCTTGGTCATCAGGATGAATAGGAATTTGAAAGAATCCTGAATATCTGTCTAAATAACAGAAGTGAGAATGTTTAGCTAATCATTCACGCATTTGACCAATGAAAGGTATAGGTAAATGATCCTTATGACTGGCTTTATTTAGTTTTCTATAGTCTATGCACATCCTCCAGCCAGTGTGAATTTGTTTCTCTATGAATTTTCCTTTTTCATTACTAACAAATGTAACACCTCCCTTCTTTGGTACAACATGTACTGAGCCGACCCAGCTACTGTCGGATATCAGGTATATAATTCCTTCTTCTAGTAGCTTTTGTACCTCCTTTTTACCTGCATCGCTTATGATGGGATTTATTCTCCTTTGATGTTATCTAGAGGTTTTACAATCCTCCTCTAGCATAATAAGATGCATACATATAATGAGACTTATTCCTTTTAGATCTGAGATGTTATAGCCTAGAGTTGTAGGATACTTTCTTAAGACATGTAGTAACTTTTCAGTTTCTATATGTCCTAAGTCATTGTTGACTATTATTAGTCGTTTAAGCCCGGTGTTTAGGAATTTGCACCTTAGGTTTTTGGGTAGTGTTTTAAGTTCTATAGAAGGTTTCTTTGGGCTTGGCATTGGATCATGTGTCAGTGTTAGACATTCCCTCAGACTATCATCTACATATGGCTCACACCAATTATCGTCTTTGAATATAAGAGGCATTGGAATCTTTAGTACTTCAGTGTATTTAGATGGTTCCATCTCCATTTCTTTTACACATTCGTCAATGACGTCTATGAAGCAAAATGAATCTTCTATAGTTGAAGCCTTTACAAATTGATCTAAAATAAATTCGACTTTTTCTTCACCAACTTCAAAAGTTAGCTTTCCTTTCTTGACATCTACGATGGCTCCGACAGTGGCTAAAAAGGGTCTTCCTAAAATAATAGGTATGTTAGAATCATCTTTTATGTCCATTATCAAAAAATTAGTGAGGATGTAAAATTGACCTATACAAACTGGAATGTTCTCTAGCATACCTACAGGATATTTAGCAGAATGGTCAGCTAGTTGTAGAGACATTTTGGTTGGTCTCAGTTCTCCTAAATTGAGTTTCTTGCATGTGGATAAGGGCATTAAACTAACACTGGCTCCTAAGTCATATACAACATTGTTTATGATATATTTTCCAATTACGCAAGGCATGAAAAAAATATCTGGATCTTTCAGCTTAGGAGGCATGTTATTTTGAATTATAGCGTTACACTCAACAGTGAGCATAACTGTTTCATTATCCTCGAGTTTTTTTGTTGGATAGGATCTTTTTAAGAAATTTGGTATATGAAGGCATTTGCGTAATAACTTTTGTGAATGGTATATTGATATTTAGTTGTTTCAGAATTTCTACGAATTTCTTAAATTGTCCTTCATTTTTAGTCTTAGTCAGTCTTCGAGGATAAGGTACAAGTGGCATATATGGTGGCAGATACACATAAGGTGGCTCTTTCTCTAAGGCCTCTTTGCTTTTGTCTTCCTTTCCATTTTCTCTTGGTACATTTACCTTTTATGTTCCTTTACTAGAATTTTTATTCATGGATGAATTTTGGAGTCTTGGGTCAACAGGTTCATCGAGTTCTGTTCCGCTTCGTAATTGAATAGCATTAGCATGACTTCTTGGGTTTGGTTGTGGTTTACTAGGAAATGTTTTAGCTGGGCTTGCTATTGTTGCATGTTGTTGGGCTACTTAAGAAATTTGAGTTTCCAACATTTTGTTACGTGTAGCCATAGCATCAAGCTTAATTGACAATTGCTTCATCAATTCACTCGTATGAGCATTTTGATTTGCGAATTGTTTGTTTTGTTGGGCCTGAGCATTCATAAAGTTTTCCATCATGATCTCCAAATTTGACTTTCTGGGTACTTGTGGAGCAGGTGGTGCTCCTTTCTGATAACTAGAAGGAATATTAGGCGCTGGGTTTGGTGGATATAAAGCATTATTGTTCTTATATGAAAAATTCAGATGATTTCTCTAGCCAGGATTATAAGTGTTTGAATATGGGTTTCCTTGGGCGTAATTGACTTGGTCGGTAGAAATACCAGCTAATAACTGACATTCCGCATTATTATGCCCATGGGTCCCACATAATTCCCAATTTGGTGTTACTGCAACTACAGTAGTTGCAGGTGGTGTTATAGCTATGCTTTCAATCTTTTGAGTAATTGCATCCACTTTAGCATTGGTGCGGTCTATGCCATTGACTTCGTACGTTCCACCTTTAGGAGTTGGTTTTTCTACAACAGCATGTTCACCCCCCATTAGAATTGATTTTGAGCCATGTTCTCGATGAGTTTATAGGCTTCGTCACACGGTTTGTCCAATAGACCACCGCCAATTGTAGCATTCAAATTCATCTTAGTGTTGTACAACAAACCATTGTAAAAGGTATGGATAATCAATCATTGCTTTAGTCCATGGTGCAAACAAAGCCTCATCATGTCCTTGTATAATTCCAACACGCTGAGAAGAGATTCGTTATATTTTTTCTTAAATTCGTTGATTTGAACTCTTAACATAGATGTCTTACTTGATGGAAAATATCGGGCTAAAAAGACTTTCTTTAATTCGTCCCATGTGGTAACAAAATTGGATGGTCGAGACTGGAGCCAAGCTCTAGCTCTATCTCTTAATGAAAATGGGAAAAGACGTAGTCTTATCGCTTCTTGAGTGACACCATTCACTTTAATTTTGTTTGCGTATTACACAAATATTGACAAATGTGAATTTGGATCGTCCGTAGGACTTATTGAAAATTGGTTTTGTTAAACGGCTGATAATAGCGAAGGTTTCAACTCAAAATAGTTTCGGTTGAGGGAAGGGGCAACAATGCTATTGTGTGGTTCCTCTTGCGATGAAAGAACATAACACTTCAGAGGAAGGTTTTGTGATCCTTGAGCCATAATCGGTTCTGGTTCTGGAACTGGAATAATAAGGTTTGGAAGATTGTATTTAACATAAAACTCGTTAATTTGGCGTCTTAAGTTAGCAAAACGCTCGATTTCGTAAATTGGCTGCTCTAACTCTTCGCCTTGTGAGCGAGTCCTTGGCATAAAATTGGCGAGTTAAAAGAATAATAGTTGCCTTAGTCTATACTGCACAACAATTGAATCATAATATTGACTAAATTAGTCCATGTTGTACCCCAAAATTTGCCCTCTCATTTTTCCTCAAGAAATCACAGCTTCAGGCGTTTCCTGATTTTTTCAAACTGGCTCAAGAATCGGTCAAACAGACTTTTCTCGTCAGTCAGACAAAAATTAGGGTGTTCATTGATTTTCATGGCTCTAGAACAGTTCTTACAGTTGCTTAGGGTTTTGGTTGATTCTGGATCAACTTTGATCAGGCAAACGCTTCTTTGGCATTTGATCAGGAATTAGGGTTTGTACGCAGTTTTCTCAGAAAGATTTAATTCTACAGTGCTTTTCAAGTTATTCCGAGAAATAGACTGAGGCATTTAGATTGAATTCGCATTGCATGACTAAATCAGTGAAAATATTGCATTTGGATTGAATTTGCAGTGTTTGGTAAAAATCAGCAGAAGGAAGAATATGTCTGGGCAGTTGTTGTGATTGACTGTGCAGTAATTTGGATGTTGGAAGCGCCAAGTTTATTAATTGATCAATGCTGAAACAATGTTTATTTAATTATTTATTATTCTGAGATTAAATGGTTGGAATTTATTTTCAATTATTTTAATTTGAAGAATTATAAATAATAAAGTAAACAATTGAAGAGAAGAAAAGAATTAATTGGATAAAAGGAATTTTTATTTCATCTTAAATATTTGTTACAATTGTTATTTAAATACAAGTATTCGTTTACAAAGTATTTACAATAATAATATTACATTTATTTAAATTTAAATAAAACTATCCTAATATTTTTCTAAATCTTCAATTTTTCATCCTCCATCTGTTGCTTTTCCTCTCCATTTAATTTTTATCTGCGAAAGAAAGAAGAAAAGTCAATTGAAGCAGGTAAATAATTAAAGAGACAGACAGATAAAAGAGAATTCATCATTAAAAGCAAATGGCCGGAATCAGTTTTACCCTCTTTGCAAATCACGGGATTTCTCCCGGTTCACAAAGAAGGATGGAATGCTTGCAATTAAAAATGAATGCACAAAGTTAAAAATTGCGCATTTCAAATTGGTCAACCAACTGCATAGTTCAAAGCAAGACAGCATGTGCAAATACAAAGTCACAATTTCAAAACTAAGTCCAAAGTCAACAAGCTGCCAAAAGATATCTCAAGATATCAAAATGCCAAAACTGTCACAAAGAAGCAAGCAATATGGAAAAGAGATAAAATATGCAGGACTAAGCTACTTATGCAAGCAATCTATTTCCATTTCATCATTTTCAGTCATTTGCTTTTTCAGAAAAAGACAAATGTAAACCATATTGAATGTTTAAAATTTGTCAGGAGAGAGAAGAAGAGAGGAGAAGTTTAGGCTTACTGGTTTTAGGCTGTAGGCATAAAGAAATATAAAAATAAAGACTTCAATAAAACAGTGAAGCAGAAGGCAGAAATATGAAGGAATTAGAATGCAAACAAAACTGTCAACAAAGAGTAACAAATTTATCTTTCCATAATAAAACCCTTCAAACCAGATTCCAACCCTGAACCCCTTTTTTTGAAGCATACAACAACAGCAGGCCCTGCATTCAACAGGCTGGAGAGATACAAAAACATCACAAAAGCTCAAGCCTAGAGGACCTGCAGAAAAAAGGAGTTCACAACATCATTTTGTCCAAGCCTAAAAGCCTAGCGGCCTTAACCATAAAAAGGCCCCAACCTGTTTCAAGCAAAAGACAATTAACCTGCTGAAGCCAAAAACAAAAAGTCCAAAGCATACCAAGCCCAAAGCTTGTTAAAAGTATTCAGACCAAGGTTGCAAACTGAGGCATCAAACACATAAGATCAGTAAACCATGTCAAACCGTCCAGCCTAAGCATTCAAGGCAACAAAAAGCCCTAAAAAAAACATCATCACTGGGCTAACAATAAGATATCAAAACATTCAAGCATATCATCAACAAATATCTCAGGGTACGCAAGCAACAAACGCATCAAGGCAACCAAACACAGGGCAGTCATCAAGGAAATCAGAAGAGGAAGAAAGGAAGCACACTCAAAGTCGATAGCAACAGAAGGCAACGAGAAGAAGGAGATAAAGAAGCAAACACAAGCGTTTCGAGGCATCAAGACAATCAGAAGAAGAAAAGTGAAATCAAAAAGGTTCTCAGTTCGTTATCATCATCAAACCAACAAAGGGCCAAAGAATACACAAACCAGGTTCTCCAACGAAGCACGCGAGCTCGACATCACGCATCCCCTCACCGTCTTGGCCGCCACAGCACCTCTCAACCCTTTCCTCCTCCGTCTCCAAGAGGTAGTACCATTTCCCTCCTTTCCTTTCCATACCTCAGCAGAAACACGATAATAAGCATAACATTAGAATACGAAATCATAACATGCAAAACGAAAACCCTAAACCAGAATGAAATACGAAATCTACCCGTTAACTGTTGCTTGGATGCTCCATGGAGGGAAGAGGAAGGATGGTGACACCGGTGGCCATTGGGTGAAGAAGGAAACTCAGGCGAAGGCGAAGGCGAAGGCAAACAAGATGACGAACGAAGTAGCGAGCGGCGCCGCTTCTGTGTTACAAACCCTAAGACAACCCAAATGAAACAATAATCATGAACCCTAAAAAACAATGCTATGAAATCAGTGGGCCTCGCCCCATTCACTCAGCCTAAGCCCGTGTTATTTTTCCTGAACGCACCCCTCCCTTTTTGTCTCTCTTTTACAATTCAGTTTGGGCCAGCATAACAAAGGCCCATTCAATTCTTAAACCAATTTTTTTTACTTATTTTCTTTTCACAATTTAAACTATCATTTTCTTTTTAGATATATAAATTAACATAACATTTTGTACATTAAATTTTTTCGTTAATAATACTTTTTAGAACATAATTATAATTTTGAACACAATATATTTTTCTCAAATTTAAAACATTTCTTTCAATTAAAATTCTTGTATAAATATATATTAATACTATATAAGAAATTAAACTTAAAATATTCTTTATTTGTACATTAATACCAAAAATGCATAAAAGAATAGAATTAAAAAAACATTTTCCTTTCTCTTCATTAAAATACTTTTTGTACATAGTAAACAAAGAATATAAAAAATACAAATTTAAATCAAACAATACTTAATAATACATTAAATTCACATTTCGCAACTTGTAAACAATTCTCATACACGTACATTTACACTATACATTTCATATTTGATACATTATACATTTGATATTCTTACACTTTACTATACATTGATTACATTTGATCGCAATTCGATTTGGTTGTAATTATTTAAGTCTCATCCCCATTTGTGAATTTGTACCCCCACTCCCGGATACCATTTGTAATAGCGTAGACTTTAAAATTCCCGCAATTTACCGCTTTCGAATTATACCATGGTTAGACCTAGGGTTTGTATGTACATAAAATCAAACGCTAGATAACCTAATACAAAGACAAATGCATGAAATCAATACACAATCACACTTGCACCCCCTAGGGTAATCCCACATGTTGCCTTCCAAAATGGGCCATGCTTGCACGCCGAGTTTCTTTGGCAAAACAATTCAAAATGATCATAAGTCCCTCGATGACGCTTTCGAAAGTCGCCTATCAATATGATCAAGTCCCTTCAAGCAAAATTGCCAAAGACACTTGGCACCATTGCATTCATGGTCCATACGATGACCCGCGCCCGTCCCGTTAAACTTCCTAAACGCAAGATTGTCCACCAAATTCAATGGTGGAACAAAATTGTTAAAAAGGGGTTGAAAACATAGAGAAAACCTTTGAGTACAATAGGGGTAGACAAAACTCTTAGTTACTTGAGATCAACTTGCAAAAAACACTTGCCTCCTTTTCAAAAACCACACCTCACAAACACTTTCAAAACAAACTCTCAAAAACATTTGAAACATCTTTTCGAAAAGATACACACTTTTGTAAAACACTCAAACACGAGTCAATTACATTGGTTGCCTAAACAAAGGCGTCTATTTCAAAAACATTTTCAAAACACACACATACACCACAATTTCAAGCAATCAAAAAGAAAATCAAGGCAAGTGATCTAAAACCAAGTAACTAAGAGCCCATGGATAACCATGAATGAAAAGGGTGCTAATACCTTCCCTTTTCATAATCTATCCCCCGAACCCACGAAATATCTCAAAAGGTTTTTCCTGTGCTTTTTAACCTTTCCTTTAGGATAAAATAAAAAGTCGGTGGCGACTCTTGCTAAACCGAACAAGTGCGAATAGAAACGCAAAACTCAAGTCAGTTCTCCCACCGTATCACAGAACTGGCGACTCTGCTGGGAATAATGAAAAGTGGGGTTACCTTAGGGTTTAGATCACCTTTGTTTTCAATTGGTTGCTTTGTTTGATTTTACCTTTGTGGGATTTTGCATCGGATTTTCATAGATCCTAACCCGGATCTGGGGGAAACCTTTTTAGGTAGCATAATCTGTGAGGGACCTGTCTGGTGTAGACCGACAGGGTGAAGCAGTGGCTACGTTGGTGTGGCGCCTTAGTCTGTACCAATATCCCTTGTGTTGCAACGAGGAGAATATGGGTCTTCTAAGGAGTCATCAAACACCAACCGACCTTAGAACCCTAAATTGACCAAACTTCGCCATAGAACAGTAGCAGTATGCTACACTCATTGAGGCTAAACTCTCGCGATGGTTCCGGCCGCAAGAAAAGATAGCGATGTTGGAGTTATGACCGATTGAGGGTAGTCAATGATATTGAGATCCTTTAGAACCCGGTTACTCTTGATAGGACAGGTCTCAGCCAACGAAACTGAAAGAGGGTAGTACCTGAACCTCATGCAAGCCTAAACCTAAGGACTTGTTTGCTTTGTATGAATATGATTACCTGTATATACGCTCATTTGCTCTCGCATACATGTACATAACATCATAACATCGTACCATAGCATTTTCAATAACCATTTCAAGGATCTCGAGGGTTCTTTTGATGCAGGGTTACGTTAAACCAGACGTCTACCAAGGGGCAAGAGGGTTTCTCCTCTAAGCAAATTCCAGTCAGAGATCAAGTGAAACAACTTGAATCAGGGGCTATGACCCACTTGACATGGTGAGCTTGATTCTAGTGGAAAGACATCCACCGATACAAAGTTCTCCAATCAAAGATCAAGTGCAACAACTTGAATCAGGGGCTATGACCCATTTGACATGGTGAGCTTGATTCTAGTGGAAAGACATCCACCGGTGCAAAGTTCTCCAATCCAAAATCAAAGTTCAACCTCTAACATTCTCTTGTGTTTACCCCAAGAGATCCTTGAAAGCATGCATCCACATATCATGCATTGCATTTTGACAGTTTTTCCTTTTTCAGGTTTCCTTACTCTCATACTGTTTATTTCAGTAAGAGATGGCTCTAGAAAGGTCTGTCGAAGACATCTAAGACCAGACTGCTCAGCTGCAGGAAATGTTCTTAAGCCTGTCCCTGGGACAAGAAGAGATGAAAGCTCTCCTCACAAAGGGCTTGGTCCAGGAGACTTCAAACAGTGCCAGGAGTGATCAGCTGGCGGAACTGCAGTTTGATTTGGCAACACTGGGGATTCAAGTGATGGGGCAGTTAGTGGGCCAGATGGCTCTCATCCAAGATCAGTCTCAAAGACAAGAGGAACTCAGAGTTCTCGTACGCCAACTTCTTCAAAACAACCAACTGGGGCAAACCTCTGAGATTGAAGAGCAAGTCACCGTTCAACCCCCATCCACTCAAGAAGACAAGGGGAAGGCTCCTCTGCTTGCTTCAGGGTCACAATCCCAGCAACAACCTCGCCAGCGTCAATGGGGTAGTCGGCGTAATCAAAATAAGTCGGGAAGACAGTTCACGGAGACTGACATACCGTCATCTTTGATTCTAGAGCGCCTGTTAGAGGTTAATATGACTGCTTTAAGGGATCCTCCTCGGAAGCTCAATACCTCCGCTCCTAACTATCATCCCGATGCATTTTGTGTTTACCACTCCTACAGCCCGGGGCACGACACCGACGACTGTTGAGCCTTGAAGAATAAGATTCAAGATCTAATTGACATTGGGGTGCTGAGGTTCATGCCAGACGGCGAGATGAAAATCTTCCGTTAAAAGGAGTTCTCCACCTGAAGTGACAAAGCTCAAGCTGGGAGATTTTTGCTTCATTTTGAATTTTCAAAGTTGTAATTTCTTTTGTCATTCAAACAATTAACTGTTGATGTTAAACTCTGTTTCATTAATGCATTGCATATGCTTGTCTTGAATTCATCCATTCGTTTTCACTACTCTTGTGCTTTCTTTATGATATTTAACTCTTGATAAAAAGCTGCCAGCCTTTAGAGGGAGGATGAAGAAACAATACCATAATCTCATACAGTATGCTTTTGAACAGACCTTGCTGATGATGTACAGGCATTTCTTTCAATTCCCAAACACTGGAGTTATAAGGAAGATAATCCCTAGTCAACCCCTTCGAGCCAAAGAAGTAGGAGTTTTCTGTTCTAAACAATCAAAACCTTTGATATAAACCTGGGGCAGGGTAGTCTCTCAGTTAATCCAAAGAAAATGCGCATTGAAGTCGCAAACTCTCAGTTCGTAAACACAACGAACAACGTCAACAAAAGAAAGCATTCCTTTGGAATCAAAAGACAAGGGTGGTTCCCTATCACATAGGAAGTCAATCTCTCAAAAGAGAAAAGCCCGCCAAGCCAAAACCTGTAAAGGAGGCTTAAGAAAGCTGGGGCATCCCGCTGACTGTAATCTCAAAAAACGGGAACAGTCAGGCAAAAGTTAGGGATAACAAATCAAAATCAAAATAGTGAGGTCATTACAAATCCTCAACAACATGAAAAATGTTGCAAAGAAAAAAGGAGATGATGACTGTCTCCCAAAGTCAATTGGTGAGCCATCACCCAAATGTCGTTCCAAACTCAAATAGAGTGCGACGCACAATTAACTGGGCTTAGGGTTGAAGAACATCACGAAGAGCGGGTGGGTACAAATATACTTTGAGCCTTTATCCTTTGTTTCTTAAACCGTGAACCAAGCCACGTTACAACCCTTCAAAAGTCCTAATTGAAGCATGGGTTAGTTCGAAAGCATACTGTTACAAAAGGTATCCTGACTCCTGTAAGGCTTTGCTCTAAATCTTGCGTTGACTTGTCTTATAAAAAGTTTTCTGCTAAAAAACGCATTTTTCAAAAACTTCAAAGACAGACATAAACTTTGCATTGCTTGAATATCACTGTTTGCATTTGGCTTTTTTGATTGACAGCGAAGAAATTCATACAGCGAATGTTCGGAGGAACGAAAACTCTCTCATTAAGTAAAATCACTTCAAAAGGACGACACTTCCAATACAAGTCTCTCATCAACAAGGGGCATGACATGTCACCATCCAATTAACCCGGGGTAGTCCAGTCAAGGTCCAACAGATCTTCCAAAATCCAATTAACCTGGGGTAGTCCAGTCAAGGTCCAACAGATCTTTCAAAGTTCAGTTAACCTGGGGCAGTCCAGTCAAGATTTCAAGAAATCTCTCAATTCGCAGAGTAATCTGATTCAAGACTCCTTCATCCCCACTTGGGGCATTCGAATGTCAAAAGTGTTCAACAATTTCCTTATCACCTCAGAAGATTGATATAGTTCAAGATGTGACCCAAGATTTGGCGACATTCTATAACTCATTCAGACTTGCATCCAGATATAGTTCAAGATGTGACCCAAGATTTGGCGACATTCTATAACTCACTCAGACTTGCATCCAGATATAGTTCAAGATGTGACCCAAGATTTGGCGACATTCTATAACTCATTCAGACTTGCATCCAGATGTAGTTCAGATGTGACCCAGAGATGGCGACATTCAGTAACTTATTCCAGATCAGCACCACTTGGGGCATTCGAATGTCAAAAGTGTTCAACAATTCCTTCATCACCTGTTGGAAGATGCAGTTTTACACGGACTCATCATCAGGAAACCCTACAACGGTTCCTTCTCAAAAGATTCTTGTAATCCCCAATCAGAGAACCTTCCAGAAGCTAACTCCCCTCAGAGTCAAGTTTCATTATCCCCAGCGGAGCTAAAACTTCCAACTACCAATCCCCAAGCAGGGTGAAGACTCTCATTTTCAGGTCCTCACAGGATATTCGAATATTCCCCATTGAAGATCTCCTCAAGACAAGAACCCCCAGTAGATTTGCATACAACCCAAGCTTCTGATTCCCCAAAAGTGGCCCCAGGATTTGTCACTTTCAACAATCAAAAGATTCTTGCCTTCCCCAATAACAGTCATGATTCTCCTATCTCCAGCGGAGTTCATCAATTTCCCCAACATAATTTATCAGCAGAATCCCCAGCGGAGCTCTCATCAAAGCCTCAGCGAACTATCTCTTCCCACGGAGTACTTCCCCTCAGAGTGATCTCCCTGACAAGTGTATTCCCCAACGGAGTCATCTCTTCCTACCGGTTTATTCTTGCAACCATCATCCCCAGCGGAAACGAAGAACTCTTCTCTTCAATGTCAGCCCAAGATTTGATTCCCCGGCCGGTCATCAAGGATTTATTTTCCTAGATGAAAATACATTCATTGACGTTTCATGTTTCATACATCCTATTTACATACATGACAAAGTGCATACAACACTAACTCATTTTGAGCATCATGACATCATACATCTCATACATCATGACATTGCATACCATTGATATTTTGCCTTTTCAGGAAAAAGATCAATCCAAAAGATGATTACTATCAAATATCACGAATCCAGATTCGATTCCTGTATCTAGCCAGGGCACATCTGTGAGTGATTGATTGTAGATTCGATGCCTGTATCTAGCCAGGGCATATCTGCATAAAGAGTATGAAGGTCAACCCCTATAACAAGCCAGGAAATTATCTTTCATCCTCAGGTCAGAGGTTTACCCCTGTATCCAGCCAGGAAAGCCATCTCCATCAACCTTTTACAATTCCAGATTCGATACCTGTATCCAGCCAGGGCACATCTGAAGCCATATTCCAGATTCGATTCCTGTATCCAGCCAGGGCACATCTGAAGACATATTCCAGATTCGATTCCTGTATCCAGCCAGGGCACATCTGAAGATATATTCCAGATTCGATTCCTGTATCCATCCAGGGCACATCTGAAGACATATTCCAGATTCAATTCCTGTATCCAGCCAGGGCACATCTAAAGACATATTCCAGATTCGATTCCTGTATCCAGTCAGGGCACATCTGAAGACAACCATTCCAGATTCGATACCTGTATCCAGCCAGGGCACATCTGTCGACAACATTTTCCAGATTCGATTCCTGTATCCAGCCAGGGCATATCTGTATGAAGGGACTAAAGATCAACACCTGTAACAAGCCAGGAAACATCTTCCTCTCTCAAAGTACGCAAGTTCTCGCTAAGGAATCTCTTACGCGATCAACACTTCCAAATGGCATCTATAAGCCCATTCCCGACAAGGTTCTGTCACACTTCTAGATGGCATCTATAAGCCCATCCTCCTATCCATCCTATCTCCAAATGGCATCTATAAGCCCATTCCCGCCATCACATTGCTAATACTCCAGCATGCGAGTGCAAATTTCTGGGCACTCTAGTGTCCAATCTCCTTTTACCCTCGAGTCGCGAAAGACAAACTTGCCTTTCTAACTCTTCAGGTCCAAGAAGATTGAACAGGGGCAACTGTTGTACCCCAAAATTTGCCCTCGCATTTTTCCTCAAGAAATCACAGCTTCAGGCGTTTCCTGATTTTTTCAAACTGGCTCAAGAATCGGTCAAACAGACTTTTCTCGTCAGTCAGACAAAAATTAGGGTGTTCATTGATTTTCATGGCTCTAGAACAGTTCTTACAGTTGCTTAGGGTTTTGGTTGATTCTGGCTCAACTTTGATCAGGCAAACGCTTCTTTGGCATTTGATCAGGAATTA
Source organism: Vicia faba (assembly GCA_948472305.1). Taxonomy (NCBI): domain Eukaryota; kingdom Viridiplantae; phylum Streptophyta; class Magnoliopsida; order Fabales; family Fabaceae; genus Vicia; species Vicia faba. The sequence continues at coordinate 1,140,393,701 of OX451738.1, forward strand.
GGGTTTGTACGCAGTTTTCTCAGAAAGATTTAATTCTACAGTGCTTTTCAAGTTATTCCGAGAAATGGACTGAGGCATTTAGATTGAATTCGCATTGCATGACTAAATCAGTGAAAAGATTGCATTTGGATTGAATTTGCAGTGTTTGGTAAAAATCAGCAGAAGGAAGAATATGTCTGGGCAGTTGTTGTGATTGACTGTGCAGTAATTTGGATGTTGGAAGCGCCAAGTTTATTAATTGATCAATGCTGAAACAATGTTTATTTAATTATTTATTATTCTGATATTAAACGGTTGGAATTTATTTTCAATTATTTTAATTTTAAGAATTATAAATAATAAAGTAAACAATTGAAGAGAAGAAAAGAATTAATTGGATAAAAGGAATTTTTATTTCATCTTAAATATTTGTTACAATTGTTATTTAAATACAAGTATTCGTTTACAAAGTATTTACAATAATAATACTACATTTATTTAAATTTAAATAAAACTATCCTAATATTTTTCTAAATCTTCAATTTTTCATCCTCCATCTGTTGCTTTTCCTCTCCATTTAATTTTTATCTGCGAAAGAAAGAAGAAAAGTCAATTGAAGCAGGTAAATAATTAAAGAGACAGACAGATAAAAGAGAATTCATCATTAAAAGCAAATGGCCGGAATCAGTTTTACCCTCTTTGCAAATCACGGGATTTCTCCCGGTTCACAAAGAAGGATGGAATGCTTGCAATTAAAAATGAATGCACAAAGTTAAAAATTGCGCATTTCAAATTGGTCAACCAACTATATAGTTCAAAGCAAGACAGCATGTGCAAATACAAAGTCACAATTTCAAAACTAAGTCCAAAGTCAACAAGCTGCCAAAAGATATCTCAAGATATCAAAATGCCAAAACTGTCACAAAGAAGCAAGCAATATGGAAAAGAGATAAAATATGCAGGACTAAGCTACTTATGCAAGCAATCTATTTCCATTTCATCATTTTCAGCCATTTGCTTTTTCAGAAAAAGACAAATGTAAACCATATTGAATGTTTAAAATTTGTCAGGAGAGAAAAGAAGAGAGGAGAAGTTTAGGCTTACTGGTTTTTGGCTGTAGGCATAAAGAAATATAAAAATAAAGACTGCAATAAAATAGTGAAGCAGAAGGCAGAAATATGAAGGAATTAGAATGCAAACAAAACTGTCAACAAAGAGTAACAAATTTATCTTTCCATAATAAAACCCTTCAAACCAGATTCCAACCCTGAACCCCTTTTTTTGAAGCATACAACAACAGCAGGCCCTGCGTTCAACAGGCTGGAGAGATACAAAAACATCACAAAAGCTCAAGCCTAGAGGACCTGCAGAAAAAAGGAGTTCACAACATCATTTTGTCCAAGCCTAAAAGCCTAGCGGCCTTAACCATAAAAAGGCCCCAACCTGTTTCAAGCAAAAGACAATTAACCTGCTGAAGCCAAAAACAAAAAGTCCAAAGCATACCTAGCCCAAAGCTTGTTAAAAGTATTCAGACCAAGGTTGCAAACTGAGGCATCAAACACATAAGATCAGTAAACCATGTCAAACCGTCCAGCCTAAGCATTCAAGGCAACAAAAAGCCCTCAGAAAAAACATCATCACTGGGCTAACAATAAGATATCAAAACATTCAAGCATATCATCAACAAATATCTCAGGGTACGCAAGCAACCAACGCGTCAAGGCAACCAAACACAGGGCAGTCATCAAGGAAATCAGAAGAGGAAGAAAGGAAGCACACTCAAAGTCAATAGCAACAGAAGGCAACGAGAAGAAGGAGATAAAGAAGCAAACACAAGAGTTTCGAGGCATCAAGACAATCAGAAGAAGAAAAGTGAAATCAAAAAGGTTCTCAGTTCGTTATCATCATCAAACCAACAAAGGGCCAAAGAATACACAAACCAGGTTCTCCAACGAAGCACGCGAGCTCGACATCACACATCCCCTCACCGTCTTGGCCGCCACAACACCTCTCAACCCTTTCCTCCTCCGTCTCCAAGAGGTAGTACCATTTCCCTCCTTTCCTTTCCATACCTCAGCAGAAACTCGATAATAAGCATAACATTAGAATACAAAATCATAACATGCAAAACGAAAACTCTAAACCAGAATGAAATACGAAATCTACCCGTTAACTATTGCTTGGATTCTCCATGGAGGGAAGAGGAAGGATGGTGACACCGGTGGCCATTGGGTGAAGAAGGAAACTCAGGCGAAGGCGAAGGCGAAGGAAAACGAGATGACGAACGAAGTAGCGAGCGGCTCCGCTTCTGTGTTACAAACCCTAAGACAACCCAAATGAAACAATAATCATGAACCCTAAAAAACAATGCTATGAAATCAGTGGGCCTCGCCCCATTCACTCACCCTAAGCCCATGTTATTTTTCCTGAACGCACCCCCTCCCTTTTTGTCTCTCTTTTACAATTCAGTTTGGGCCAGCATAACAAAGGCCCATTCAATTCTTAAACCAATTTTTTTTACTTATTTTCTTTTCACAATTTAAACTATCATTTTCTTTTTAGATATATAAATTAACATAACATTTTGTACATTAAATTTTTTCGTTAATAATACTTTTTAGAACATAATTATAATTTTGAACACAATATATTTTTCTCAAATTTAAAACATTTCTTTCAATTAAAATTCTTGTATAAATATATATTAATACTATATAAGAAATAAAACTTAAAATATTCTTTATTTGTACATTAATACCAAAAATGCATAAAAGAATAGAATTAAAAAAACATTTTCCTTTCTCTTCATTAAAATACTTTTTGTACATATTAAACAAAAAATATAAAAAATACAAATTTAAATCAAACAATACTTAATAATACATTAAATTCACATTTCGCAACTTGTAAACAATTCTCATACACGTACATTTACACTATACATTTCATATTTGATACATTATACATTTGATATTCTTACACTTTACTATACATTGATTACATTTGAACGCAATTCGATTTGGTTGTAATTATTTAAGTCTCATCCCCATTTGTGAATTTGTACCCCCACTCCCGGATACCATTTGTAATAGCATAGACTTTAAAATTCCCGCAATTTACCGCTTTCGAATTATACCATGGTTAGACCTAGGGTTTGTATGTACATAAAATCGAACGCTAGATAACCTAATACAAAGACAAATGCATGAAATCAATCCACAATCACACTTGCACCCCCTAGGGTAATCCCACATGTTGCCTTCCAAAATGGGCCATGCTTGCACGCCGAGTTTCTTTGGCAAAACAATTCAAAATGATCATAAGTCCCTCGATGACGCTTTCAAAAGTCGCCTATCAATATGATCAAGTCCCTTCAAGCAAAATTGCCAAAGACACTTGGCACCATTGCATTCATGGTCCATACGATGACCCGCGCCCGTCCCGTTAAACTTCCTAAACGCAAGATTGTCCACCAAATTCAATGGTGGAACAAAATTGTTAAAAAGGGGTTGAAAACATAGAGAAAACCTTTGAGTACAATAGGGGTAGACAAAACTCTTAGTTACTTGAGATCAACTTGCAAAAAACACTTGCCTCCTTTTCAAAAACCACACCTCACAAACACTTTCAAAACAAACTCTCAAAAACATTTGAAACATCTTTTCGAAAAGATACACACTTTTGTAAAACACTCAAACACGAGTCAATTACATTGGTTGCCGAAACAAAGGCGTCTATTTCAAAAACATTTTCAAAATACACACATACACCACAATTTCAAGCAATCAAAAAGAAAATCAAGGCAAGTGATCTAAAACCAAGTAACTAAGAGCCCATGGATAACCATGGATGAAAAGGGTGCTAATACCTTCCCTTTTCATAATCTACCCCCCGAACCCACGAAATATCTCAAAAGGTTTTTCCTGTGCTTTTTAACCTTTCCTTTAGGATAAAATAAAAAGTCGGTGGCGACTCTTACTAAACCGAACAAGTGCGAATACAAACGCAAAACTCAAGTCAATTCTCCCACCGTATCACAGTCCCCGACAACAGCGGTAAAAACTTGACTAACACCAACGTGTCTGTCGGATAATAACTGCAAGTATACAGTTGACCGTGTAGTTTTAAAAGATTGTGAAACCCATAGAGACTAATAATCAAACTAATTTGATCTATCGTTGCAGTGCACAACTAGGACTAAAGGTTAAAATGGATACGAACGAAAATGTAAATGATAATTGCTAGAGGTTTGGGATTAATGGAAAAATGAACCCATAGTATGGATTCTCTACTCCTAAGGGACTTGTAGAATCCGGGTACTAATTACTACTTTTATGAGTTATGTAGAAAATATTGACTTAAAGGTTCCATCTCACACTCTCGCGCTATTGACAAAAACCACGCCTCCTAACCACAATATTTTGCTCTCGCTCTCCCGTTCTAATTAGAAAGCAAATTTTGAAAACCAATGAAATCCTAAATGATACATAATGCACTTTTATTGTTTTTAGGATCGATGCCTAGTTTCCACTATCCGTCCATTCCTCACGCTCTCGAGCTATCAGATTAAAAATTTATTTGTTCTTCACTCTCGTGTCAGAACAATAAATTATACAATTAGAAACTGAAACCAGAACAACATATAATCATTACTTCGCACCTATAATTTTCTACTGAGTCTCGTCGGTAACAACAATTCTCATATGCCAGACTCAAATGAATTTAGCAAGACATAATTAAAATTAAAATTAACATGTTCAGAGCAATTGTGTGTAAAGTTAACATATAATGCAATATAATATTAATAATAGAAAGCATAAATAAATAAGCAATAATAAACCTGAATTTAAAGAAACGAAACTTGAATTGATACGAAAATACCGCCAGGCTTGTTTTTGATCCAAGAGTACAGTGCAAATAAAGAGAAAAAGTGTATCAATCCCTCGATATGAGTTATTGTCACTTTTACAGGTAAATTTATGTCTAAGACTATAACGCTAATTCAACAGCGCTTCCGCACGACTTGGATGCCACAAAAACTGCCCTGAGGTCCTATATATAGAGTAAATAATGTTGGTAACTTCCTCTGGTCGTTCATGCAGTTGTAGGGATAAAGAGTTGGGAACAACTGCTGCAAATTGCTCTTATGCAAAAACTACCTTTTGTGAGATAATGATGAACGTCACTCCCTTTTTCATTGATTGACATGGCAGGGATGGGCAATGACGAACGTCGTAAACATACGGAGAACACCATATCAGGAAAACAGGCGGATTCTTATCTTTTTGCTGCTCTTTCACTCCATTTTCGGTTTGCTCGCGAATCTGCACTGGAACTTGCTGACAACTTCCAAACAAATAAAAATAAATAAAAAGGTGATAAAATAAAGTGAAATACAGACAAATAACATGCACAATAAGTCTAAAAACACTATACAATTTCTCGTTATCATGTGGGACTTAGGATATTTAAAGTTTCGAAGGGAATGTTTTGACAGTCATGTTGGTTGATTTGGCGCCTCGAAAGGAAGAAGATTTTGAATTCAAAAGGTTTGATCTTATCCAAAAAGATCACGTGGAAGTATGAGGATTCGAAGTGCATGCAAACATAGAAACGTGGCATTCTTTTAAGAGGGCACCGTTATGGTCGAACTAGTATAAATTAGAATCTTAGTGTTAGAACTTTAGTGTGTTCAAATTCTGTACAAATATTCAATTTCACTCAAAGTACCAATATTTACCGAGAAACAAGTTTTTGAGAATGTACTTATGAATCACCAAGTTTTATTCAATTGCCAATTTATCTTTACAAAAGTTCTTTTAATTCCTTTTACATTCAAGTCAAAATCTCTTTACTTTCCTATTGTTACTTCACATAGTTTCACAATTACTTACCAATTGACCATTACATTAAAAAAGATGAACATTCGAAAACCATAAATCACTAAAAACTAAACACATCGTCATAGGATCAATCTAGTCGATACTGTGAGTATCCAAAATATTTTTGTTTTGGAAAACTAGCGCTTGTTTACCAAATTCTAGGGTAAACAATTATATGTTTCATTAACAATGATTGATATTCAGAATGCTTTTATAATAGATGTTTGTTAGATTTCACGCGGATCACTAATGAAAGTGTCTTGAGCGTTGATACTCACGAAATGGACGACTCATATTTGTTTAAAGACGGTGATCAATATCCTCAATTATCACGTCAAAATTATTCTCTCGATTTCTTACAAAACCGAGATAAAAAATATATAAACTTTTTTTTAATATTACATTGTTTACACATAATATTAAATTATATTATTACAACAAATGGAGTATTATCATAATAGGAGAACAACACATCTTTGCTATAATCCAAATTATATTTGATATATTTTATGCTGATTATTTTAAAATTATAAGGATATCATGCAATCATGTTGGTTATGTTTGTCAAACCATAACCATACGTTTTAAAACCATTGTTTTTTTGTATTGACTATTTTTTTATGACACGTAAGCTTTGATATATATACTCCAAATGGAGGTCTTGCCGGTTGTGCGCTATGTAATCAATTGACAATTACAACTTCAACCAAATGTTAAATATTAGTAATTCAACTATACAATATTTTCAACTTGTACTTATAAAAATGGTACATGATATAAGCAAGAAGTTGACTTTTGCTCTTGTATTATAGGTACATCTCTTTATCAAAAGGATTTACATAATAATCAGATAATAACAAGGTGACAAAAATACCAAAACCAGACACTGATCCATGAAACTTGTCACATTGTTTTTAGCGTTGACTAACTAAATGCTTGAATGCATTGTTCCATTTTTATGGTAGGTTTGGTTCCATAAGATATTCCTTCTTTCCTCCTTTCTTTTACCACTATCTGGTTTAGGGGTTGGTAAGAGGAAAGAATCTTTATATATATATATATATATATATATATATATATATATATATATATATATATATATATATATATATATATATATATATATATATATATATATATATATATATATATAAAATTGTCTGAGGAGAAAAAAATTAACATGGAAATAAAGAGTAAGTAAAGAAATGAAATTAATTAAGGTAACAAATTTCAAATGATTAACAAGTAATCTTGTTCTAATTATTCTTATGTATAGAAAGAATGAATTAAATCTCCTAGTACTTCATGACAATTTCTTATGTCCATAATACAACAAACTTTACAAAAATTAAATATGCAAAAACTACTAATAATTAAGAAATCTGCATCCTAATATATAACACACAACATGAACAAGCATATGCACCTAATATTCAGGTAGGTCTTGGATGAATCCCAATCCAGAAGGAGATATCAAACTTCCCAAAATCCCATATGGAGAATCAGAAAATTTATAAACAGGTCGAGATGAATTGTTTGGGCTGAAGAAATCATATGAAGTTGGAGTGAATAATGGCATGTCAGCGAATTTCATGATATTAGCAGGACTTTGTTCATCATCAATATTGCTATTGACACCTCCCTTATCAACTGAGCTAGTTGTTGAAGTAGTTTCATCACCATCAAGCTGTTTGAATTTCATGCTATTATTGTTTGATCCATCAGATAAAGATGATTCAAAATTCTCAGAGACTTCTTGCTGATGTGCCAGTACTTGATTGGTAGTTGACATGCCTGTGAGTCTTTGAACAAGAGCCATGAAATCTTGTGCTTTTGCATGAATAATCTTTGGTGATTGAGTGTATATGATGATGGGAACCCTTTGTTGTTTGTATGATGAGTTAGGCTTGCGAATCATCAAAGGTGTAGGACGAGGACCATTGATGTTTATCTTTTGTTGATCATACTTAAAACCATGCAATTTGGAAGTAGGTTTCATATTGAAGTTCAAATATTATAAAAGAAGAAAGATAAAAGAGAGACTTTTGGTGAATAGGGAAGAGATGGTTGGTAATATATATAGGCTGAGATTGACACATAACTTTTTGGCCAACAATGCTGACCGTTGACACTTGAGCTACAACTATCTATTATAAAATTGAAATATATGTAGTTGATGAGTTGTGTTTTTTGATTTGACCGCTTGAGATTTTGAAACTTAACTAATTTTACTTCATTAGTTTTGTTGAAATAGAACTTACTTAGAAGATGCGTACTATAACGTACAGGGAAAGATGTTGATTTGTAACAAATTGAGAAAATAAACGCTACTATTAAAGAACATTTATTTAAGAACATTTACGGAATTTTTTTTATTAATAACCAAGTATTAAAATAATATTTCGCAAATAATCGGGTTTCGGAAAAAATTACGCAAATAATCATGTTTGAGATGGCTCCACAAAGGAGGAGCCATCTCAATTGGCGCCTACTCCTCTTTTTTTAAGGGAGGCGCCATCTCACTTGGCGCCTAAGTGCTTAGGGCAAGCCCTAAGCCAAGTGAGATGGCGCCTATGTACAAAATTAGGACAAAAAATTTTTTTTTTATTTTCTTTCCTGCGCGTTGCCTATTAGACAGAGATCAACAAAATGGATTTTTTATTTAAAAAAAAATAATTACATTCAACTGTTTTACATTTAAAGAACAGTAAAAAAATGGATACAAAAAATACTGGGAAAAAAAAAGATACATCAGTGATCCCCAGGAACCCGGTAATGACCCCTAGTTCCGCATCCCCGTCCTCGCCTTTCTCTTGCTGGGTGCCGTCTCGTTTCCTGCTGCGGCAAGGTCGATGGCCCAGCGAAGTCAATGCGATCCGAATCCATAAAATCAGTAAGATCTCCATATCTCGAAGATCCGCTCTGGTACAGTCGATTACCCATACCCTCGAAGTTTGGTCGTGTTGGCGGTGGGTGGGGTTCCATGGTTGGTCGGTAGCATTGGTCGTCTGAGTATGGGGGATAGAAAGGAAATGGATCTTGGGGTGTTTGGTATTGTGGATGTTGGGTTGTTTGGTGATATGGTGGTTGATGGTAGGTTTGGTCGGCTTGGTCATAATCTTCTGACATTCCCATATCAGGGCTAAGGCTGGATGTTGAGGGCGCCATATTGGGATATGTGGAAGACTGAAATTGTGTATGGGGTATGTGGGTGTGCTGGTATTGGGGTTGGTATTGTGGTTGGGTTTGAGGCATATCCGGGTATTGGTAGTTTGGCGGTGATTGTGGTTGGTAGTACGGCATTTGATTGTAGTTGTGTTGTGGTGGGGAATGTGGTTGTGTGTTTGTTGGTCTGGTTCTTCTTGGGGGTTGGTTTGAGGTTGATGGATTTTGGGTTTGTTGATGGGGAATCGAGGGTTGTGCCCATTGTGTGCGTGGGTCAACCAAGTACCTCGGATGAGACACGTGCATATCTGGGTTACTAACCGACCTGTACCACGACATATATTGATCAGTGTGTCGCATGTTACCTTGAGTAAGGAAAACCGGGGATTGCAAGATGTAGCGGTGACGCCTTTGCCACATTTTACACCATTCTGGAGCAAAGTCTTTCCAGTTGGTAAGACCCCACTGGGCGTCGACCCTTTTTAGATGCCAGGGGGACAAATCTGTTGGATCACTTGGTATCTCTTGGATCATTCCGAACTGCATCTTCACACGGTCGCTGTGGTGCATCTCCACAATGTTGAACCGAATGAGTGCAGTCTTTGCAGTCCAAGTTGCTGCATCCTCTGGATTTGGAGAATGGCCCAAACCCAAATATGGTCTCCAGACGAACTGCGATAAAATTTAAATCAGGTAAGCGCAAAAGTAATGTATAAATAATTAAAATGAACAAAAGTTAAAAGCTACGACGTACGTCATCTGGGCCTAAGTGATCCAACAGATTCCGGTAGAGTGCGACATTGAATCTGGGATTCTTGCCGTAATCCATACCCCTCACGCAGTACCTAAAGGAAATGAGAAACATGTTATTTTTAGCATATATTTTGGAAAGAGCAGAATAGTTATAAATGCTATAACTTAATGACTTACTTTGTTGCGTACGGGAAACCAAAAGTGTTGTTGTTGATGGGGTTTAAGGACTCCATCCTCCACCAACCCCAGGCTTGTAGTAAAAATGCGCACCCATAAAATGTACATTTTTCCTTGACTGCGTTTTTGCACAAGGAACTGTACAGGTGGGCTAATACTGCAGAACCCTAACTATATTTTCTAGTTTTATCAAAATTTGTTAGTAAATGTAAGTACATGAAATTTACACTATTTCCCGTACTTTCGGGAAATAAAAATGTACCAAAAAGTATCATAATATACGTTCTGGCTTTTACTACTCGGTCATTCTCTGAGGAATTTTCATTTAATTCCATACTTGCATAATGTCGTTTCAGGTCAGTGAGTAGTATTCCCTGCCCTCTTGCTCCACCACCTTCTACCATGTCCCTACCCAACAGTTCTTCATACTGTGAGTTGGGTTGTTGAACCGACCCGTTCACCGCCTTACCGTCGATAGGGAGGCCCAGTAGCATGTACACATCTTCGAGAGTGATGGTACATTCACCTATTGGTAGGTGAAATGTATGGGTCTCCGGTCTCCACCTCTCCAACATTGCAAGAATGAATTTTGAGTCAATGGTGCAGTTGGAGATCTTTATCACGTGTCCAAAACCTGCATATTCCAGATAAGGGACGATAAATGGGTCGGGAGCCAGGTATTTGTGCGAACGGATTCTGAATCTTTGTGTATCCTGAGATCATAATTAAACAAGAGTAAGATTAATTAAGATGAACAACACGTTATTTGAAGTATGAAAAATGTATAACCAAAGAAGAGACTTACAAATGCAGCAATGTTTTCCCTTGTGCCTCTGTGAGTATCTCCCATTGTTAGAAGAGCCATTGTTCAGAATGCTTGAGAGAATGAAAGACTTAGGAAGAAATAGAGAGTATGATAGACTTAAGAAATATTTCGTAGCAGAGAGTGAGAGTTGTTTGGGTGTGAGAGATGTTTCATAAGGTATGTATTTATAGGCAAATAAGTTTGAAGTAGTGGTTGCATGCCTGTGATGTGTCACATTTGCATGCTTAGGGTGTTACACATATGCATGCATGCATTTACAAAAAATGTAAGGTGTCACTCTTGCAGGCTAGGTGGCAGCCCATGCATGTATCACGATTGGACAGTAAGGGAGGCGCCATCTCACTTGGCGAAAGAGTACAAAAATGAATGGTGTCGCCACCCCATTTGGCGAATAAGAGGTGTCACTTTTTACAGCATTGGCTCAGGCTACGTGACAGGCTTTGGGATTCCTTTCTTTGTTGCATGCAAGGCCATTGGAGTTGATGGGTGGAGTCTTACACAAAACATTTATGTGTGCAGAATAGGGCCAGGCTAGGTGGCAGGCTAGGTGGCTGCATAAGCCCATGCATGTATCACGATTGGACAGTAAGGGAGGCGCCATCTCACTTGGCGAAAGAGTACAAAAATGAATGGTGTCGCCACCCCATTTGGCGAATAAGAGGTGTCACTTTTTACAGCATTGGCTCAGGCTACGTGACAGGCTTTGGGATTCCTTTCTTTGTTGCATGCAAGGCCATTGGAGTTGATGGGTGGAGTCTTACACAAAACATGTATGTGTGTAGAATAGGGCCAGGCTAGGTGGCAGGCTAGGTGGCTGCATAAGCCTATGCATGTATCACGATTGGACAGTAAGGGAGGCGCCATCTCACTTGGCGAAAGAGTACAAAAATGAATGGTGTCGCCACCCCATTTGGCGAATAAGAGGTGTCACTTTTTACAGCATTGGCTCAGGCTACGTGACAGGCTTTGGGATTCCTTTCTTTGTTGCATGCAAGGCCATTGGAGTTGATGGGTGGCAGGCTAGGTGGCTGCATAAGCCCATACATGTAATATTATTGGCAGCCTTGGGGGGTTGCATCACTTACTTAATTGAAATTTTTTGCCTTACGTTGAACATAACATTCATTCACATAAACTGTAAAATTTTCCAACCTTCGAATCAGTCATCTAACCTTCAAACATTCCAGCATTCATACCTTCATACAATCAATAAACCTAAAACATTCCAACCTTCATACCTTAAAACAATTCTACACAATGGCCTCTTCACCATAATTTGTTGTCAAAGCACATTTCAACGGTGAGACATACATGTGTCCCACAGTTGGGTTTTTGTTTAGAAACACCGACAATGTTCGATTTCTCTTAAACAGGAAAGCAAATTTCTCGTACTTTAAGAAAAGATTGGAGGCCAAACTTGAACGAGGCCCGGTATCCCAGATATTTTATCAGAGTCCAGTCTTTTTTGGAAACAACCAAGTTATTTTTTATAAGGTTGAAATTCAAGATGACGAGGATTTCCAGAACATGATTTCCAGCCATGTCTATTCTGGAAACGACTCTATTAAGTTGTACGTTTTGTTTCAAGAGCCTCCGGTGACACAGGAGGTAGAGCCTCCGGTGACACAGGAGGTTGATCCTTTGGAGAATGAGCAAGATGAGGTGGATGCAGTTGATGATGAAGAAGAAGATAACGCGTTAGAGTTTGATGAAATGGTGAACGACGATTCTGACGATGATGGCATCCCAAGTATTCCTACCGACAAAATCTACACACCACCTACGCACATGACAAACTTCAACATGGGCGGAGATGAACCTTCTACGGACTTGTTTTTCCAACCGTATATGCAGTCGGATGAAAATTTAAAAGAGAAGGACAAGTTTCGTAATAGAGAGGAATGCATAAGGGCCATCAAAAAATTTCACATGCTCAACTCGGTTGATTATAAGGTGGATCGTGTAAACCCGGAAAGGTACAAGATCAAGTGTGTCCACCCTGACTGTATGTGCAAGCTGACCGCTTCATACAGACTAAGGGGTGACTGCTGGGTCATAGGTTCCATGACTACCCATACTTGTGTAAGTTCCACTCAATCACAAGACCACCGAAAACTCAACCATGATCTAATCTGTCAAGAAATCCTACCCCTGGTCAGCAACGACCCTTCTTTGAAGGTGAAAACAATCATCTCCCACATCACCACGGTTTTTAACTACACTCCGTCTTACCGTAAGGCGTGGTTAGCAAAGACTAAGGCGATTGAAAGGGTGTACGGAAACTGGGAGGAGTCATACCGAGAACTTCCCCGCTACCTAAATGCACTCAAGACATATTCTCCAGGTAGTGTTTATGTTCTGGAAACATTGCCAGCGTACGCCTAAGATGGTAGTCTACTACATGGCAACGGAATATTCAGTCGCGTCTTTTGGGCATTTCAACCATGCATCACAGGGTTTGCATCATGCAAACCAATTCTACAAATAGACGGGACTTGGTTGTATGGGAAGTACAAAGGCACGCTTTTGATGGCAGTTGCATAAGATGGCAACAATAACATTTTCCCCGTTGCGTTTGCCCTTGTCGAGGGGGAGACCGGTGGTGCTTGGAGCTTTTTCCTGAAAAATCTTCGTACACACGTGGCTCCTCAACCAGATCTCTGTTTGATCTCGGACAAACATGCCTCCATTGAAAGTGCCTATAATAATCCGGCAAATGGTTGGCATGACCCTCCTTCTACGCATGTCTATTGCGTCAGGCATATCGTCCAGAATTTCTCGAGGGAGGTCAAGGACAAAACATTGAGGAAAGCGGTGATGAATGCGGGATACGCACTGACACAGCCCACATTCAAATATTACCGCAACGAGATCCGTTTGTCTAACCCAGAAGCCGGTACGTGGATCGACAATATACCGGTCGAAAAGTGGACTAGGTCATACGACAATGGCCAAAGATGGGGGCATATGACAACAAATCTTATTGAATCAATGAATGGGGTATTCAAGGGCATACGAAACCTCCCCATCACTGCCTTGGTGAAATCCACGTATTTTAGGATGGCTGCGTTATTTGCCAAAAGAGGTGAAATGTGGTATGCGGTCTTGCAATCAGGACAACTATGGAGTGAAAGCTGTATGAAATACATTAAGGCTGAAAGTGCTAAAGCCAACACTCACATGGTTACACGGTTTGACCGCCATAGCCACAACTTCATTGTGAAAGAGACAATTGACCACAATGAAGGCCTGGCAAGACAAGAATACAGGGTCATTTTACCTTCTCAATGGTGCGATTGTGGTAGGTTTCAAGCTTTTCGTATGCCTTGCTCTCATGTCATTGCCGCTTGTGCTCATACCCATCAAGACGCGCTTCAACTTCTCTTAAACGTTTATAAATCTGAAACGTTGCTCACTGTTTACAACAACAACTTTCCTTTGGTGGCAAAACCGGACTATTGGCCTGAATACAACGGTGATATAGTTTGGCACAATGACCAAATGCGAAGGACCAAGAAGGGTCGTCCCAAAAGCAGGCGCATAACAACAGAAATGGACGATCTTGACAGGTTGGAAAGAAAGTGTGGTTTATGCCGTCAGGTCGGACACAATCGCAAAAACTGTCCGAATCGGGCGTCTGGCTCGACCACATAAATTTTGTAATACAATAAATCTTTTCAATATTTGTGTTGTAAACATTATGGGTTTTCCGTTAATAAAACTGTTCACACAATTTAAGAAATTCAATATAGGAAATTACATTAGGGTTTTCGCGTACAACAATGATTAACGATATTCAATCTAGGAAATTACAACTGTTAACACAATTTCATCTGACCCATGCATCATCAGCATTACATCACTGTCTGTTTTGACTTCCTCCAACCACACATTAGGTCTTCCTGTCGCATGCGAGGTTGTTGTTTGTTTTCGCTGGATCCTTCGAATTTTTTCCCCCTCGGCGATGTCTCCATCTAGCCACCGCATCAACTCCCGCTTCAGACGCTCCATGGAGTGAATGTGCCAGAATTTCATTTTCATCGCAGGTTTCGTGGCGGAGAATATAACGTAACCATCTCTGCTAAAAATCATAGGCGACGTCATTACGTAAATAAGGGAGTACAAAATAAAAATACAGTGCGAGAAAGTGTGAGAAATTTCAAAGAAACGGACGAATTATTTATAAAACAGCAAAAAACCCTAGTTTTGCCCTAGGCGCCAAGTGAGATGGCGCCTCCTCTCATTTTTAAGGAGCATGCGCCATCTCACTTGGCTAAAAGACAAGGGAGGCGCCAAGTGAGATGGCGCCTAGGGCAAAACCCTAGGTGCATGCGCCAATTGAGATGGCTCCTCCTTTGTAGAGCCATCTGAAACATAGTTATTTGCGTAATTTTTTCCGAAACCCGGTTATTTGCGAAATATAATTTTAATACATGGTTATTAATTAAAAAAATTCAACATTTACGTACATTTTTATAATTTTTAGGTTTAAAATGTTCAATGTCCGTCGGCCTGTTCTACCCTTATTTTTTTTGCAAAGTGGATTAAGATTTTAGTCTTATATTCTAAAATTTGTGACTCTTTTTTATTCATAAATTTACATTTCTTTTGTTTAGATCTACAAGTACAAGTTTGAAGAAAAATCCTAAAACATATTCATCACCATCCCTGTGAATCTTTGTGAAGATCAAATATTGAAATTTGTTGAATATTCATATATTGTAATATGTTTTCAATGACTTCTCATTCATTTGTTTTTGATATATAAAATTAACAAATGATAGATAAGAAAAATAATTTATCATGTATAAAGACAAGAAATTATGTAAAGAATCAAAACCTTGGACCAATACTATTTTTACTCTTGCAATCCATCACAAAGATTGTTTCCACGCTTCTTTAAGTTTCATTTTTTTCAATCCTAATGTTTTCATTATCAATAGTTGTGATTCAGATATATAGTATGGCGTTAGCGTTTAATCATTAATGTTTCTTGTGGATTAATATGTTGGAAGTGTCTTAAGCATTGATAATTAATAAACGGATGACAAATATTTGTTTTGGACGACAAAGATATATGGAGACAAAATTGACTTACTTTTCCTTTTAGTTTTGACATAAAACCGAGGTAAAATTATTTCTTTTTTTAAATAAAAAATATAATAAAATAGGTATTTTTCTCCTTGATTTTTAAACCACGGGCATAATAGATTATTTCTATTACAAAAAAATGGTGAATAAAAAAAATTAAAAGTAACATGTATTGTTTCCTTTTTCAATTTTTTACCACTCATCAATTTCTTTGTATAATTAAACAAAGAACTATATTAAAAAAAATTCAAAATTTTGTTAAACACCAACGTTGCAGTATGATTAGGAATAAATTTTTCAATATTGTCAACCGAAGAAAATAATATATCATAAAATGTTTTCTTTCACTGACAATATTGGGATGTTATTCCAAAATATATCAATATTTTCTTTTACAATTAAACATTGACAAGAGGTGGAAGCAGCGACAACAACAAGAACAACAACAAAACTACTACAAAAAGTACATTTAACCTCGACCGTGAAGGGAATTTAACCTAGATCTCACATGCGAGGTAACGAAGGACGTCTTAAAAACTCGCCACTCTATCCCTCAGTTTTTGAAAAACCAAGTGGTAAAATGACTTGCACATGGGTTCGATCCTCAAGAAATACATTTTTATTATTTTCAAAATTGGATGACGCGTCCCATATTTTTTCTCGATTATCAAAAAAACCGAGGTAATAGAGAAGTATTATTACCTTGATTTATAATATTAATCGAGGGGAAATCATTGTCATTTAATTTTTTTTATTATTGTTTTTTTATCTTTTGGTTTGAACATGTATTACAAAATCATATTTTGGTCACCAGGCGCGCGCGTATACAGGTTGTTCGTGTTTGGAACCAGGCGCGCGCGTTTTGTGAAGACGAAAGTTGAAGATGAAGTGTGATGGGATGAGCTTGGTCCTGGCTCACTATTAACACCCCCCTTTTGCTGAATGCACCCCCTGGCCCAATTTCTTTACATTTTATATTTTTGTATTTATTTTCATTTTCTGATTTTTATTTTATATTTTTCAAACATAAAAATACCCAAAAATATTTTCATAAGTTTTCACATTTTATTTTTATTATTTTATTATTTTTTGTTAGACATGAAAATGATTATTTAATAATATATTTTTATTTATTGAAAACTTGAAAATAATACATAATAACATTATACTTTTTATTTTTATTCTTTTCTTTACACTCAAAAATATTATTCTAAATATATTTTTATCTTGTATATATTTTATTTTATTTTTTTGTACATAATTAATATATATATATATATATATATATATATATATATATATATATATATATATATATATATATATATATATATATATATATATATATATATATATATATATATATATATATATATATATATATATATATATATATATATATATATATATATATATATATATATATATATATATATATATATATATATATATATATATATATATATATATATATATACTTTTATTTTATAAATACTTGAGAATAAAAACATGAAAAATATACTTTTATTTATTATTATTATTTATACTTAAATAATACTTTTTATAAATATATTTTATTTTTGTATACACATCATTTTATTTTATTGTATAAAAATAGTATACTTAATATATTTACCTTCTTAAAAGAAAATTAGGGTTTTACCCTTAATAAAATAATAATAATCTTTTTTTATTTTCTTTCTTTAAACATTTTACATACATAAAAGTAAACATAAACATTTTGCATATTCATAATATCTTGTATATTTATTTAATTTGTTTATTTAAACATTGTTCGTTTATTATTTATGCCATTGATTCAATTTGGATGTAATAGTAAAATTAGGGTTTTAATTTCTTGTCAAATAATCCCCATTCAAAAATTGTATCCCCCTCCCTATAATCATGTGGTAATAGTGGTAGATTTATTTTACGCATTTACGCTTTCAATCATGCCATGATTAGAGATTAGGGTTTGTATGTAAAATTCCAAAATCAACAAGTAGCTTAACCTAATGCAAAGACAAAAAAGCATGAAAATGATAACACAATGCACACTTGCACCCCTAGGGTTACATCCACTTGTTACCTTTAAAATGGGCCATGTTATGCATGTTGAGTACTTTGGCAAAACAAAAACAAAAAAACAAAAGATCATAGTCCCTCGATGATGCTATCTTGGTTGCCTATACAAAAATGATCTAGTCCCTCGAAAAATTGCTAAAGATACTTAACACAATTGCTATCATGGTCTATACGATGACCCGCGCCTGCCCCGTTTAACATCCTAATACAAGGTTGTTTACCAAATGCAATGGTAAAACAACACTGTCAAAAGAGTTAAAAACATATAGGAAAGATCTTTGAGTAAAATAGGGTAGACAACTCTTAGTTACTTGATCAAAAACTTGCAAAACATCCTTGCTATTTTCAAACACACCTCACAACACAATTTCAAAACATTTCCCAAATCAAACTTTCAAACATTGAAATCTTTTCAAAAGACAATACACCTTTGTATATATTCAAACAAGAATCATTACAAAGGTTGCCACAACGATGGCCTCTTTTCAAAACATTTTTCAAAACCACACACAAAGCACCATTTCAAACAATTGGAAAGCAAAAGCAAGTGATCTAAACAAGTAACTAAGAGCCCATGGATATCCATGGATGAAAAGGGTGCTTGCACCTTCCCTTTTCATAATCTACTCCCCGAACCCAAGAAAACATCTCAAAGGTATTTCCTGTGCTTTTTGACCTTTCCTTAGGATAAAATAAAAAGTCGGTGGCGACTCTTGCTAAACCAAAACATTTGCGAACACAAAACACGAAACTTCAAGTCAGTTCTCCCATCGTATTGCACTGAGTATGGTTGAAAAAGGAGAGGTTATTATCAACTAGTAAGGATTGACCAGATGTTGAAGGATTATAATATCAAACATGATATTATGACATTATTTGGTGAATATTTAAATGATATCAAATATTTTATTCAACATGGCTGGAACAAGAACCTTGATAGTCATAAGCAACTTATCAATAATCTTACTGAAGGAAAGTTTATTACTCTAGAGCATATGAACAAAAAGGAACAACTTAGTGTTGTAAGTAGTGGGATTGGAACTTGTACTATTGAGGAGTTATAATAATTATAGTTATGAAGGACTGCAACTGATACTTCATATTTTCTCTATGTTATGATACTTAGGAAGCCTAAGCAAGTTTCTATTGGATGGGACAAAGGCTCTCTGCATAGGGCTGGTGAAAGGACCAAGGAGTTGAGGAGGCTCTTTGATAGGGGAAAGAGATGGATGACCATTTGAGGTTGTTGAAGGATGTTTGGTTCCATAATCTAATATGTGTTTCCAATGAATGGTTCTTTTATGCTTCCATCTGTGTTTATTGCTTATGTGAAATATTTGTGCTTCCATCTGTGTGTTATTGCTTATGTGAAATATGTCGGCTTCAAATTTTGTTTACATTTAATCCAGTTTTTGTCATGTTTTGGATAAAAAGAGGGAGTAAAGTGTTAGTGTTTTCTGTGTGTCCTGATGTTATTAAACATATCTTAACATATTAATTAGCATACTGGTAGGACTCTGCTACTGCTAAGGAAAGAGTAGTTATTATGGTTGCTTGTTGGATGCAACTATTTAGGGGGAGCATGATAGTCTGCCATGTTGATTATGCTGGAGAAAATTGCTGCTGCTACTGATGGTGGAGTATGTGTACATGGTGTCTTATCTAATGTTCTGACATCTTGCTTGAAGTAAGGAAATCCTGATGTGAGGCTAGTTTTATCTCTGTTGTTGCCTCTGATATGTGAACTTGGGTAGTTCATATTTGGTGATTTGGGTTCTTCCTTTGAGGGGGGGGGGGGGGGGGGGGTCTTCATCATATGTGACAGGGGGTATTAGACCTGTATGATCTGTCTAGCTCTTATGGTGTGGATGAGTTGTGCTGTGTGATGTTAGACCACATGTCTAGACATCTGATCTTCTAAATTTTAAAGATAGGGATTTATACCTGCATGAAGTCTCCGATACATTTTTATGAATGTAGTTAGTACAAAGTTTACAGGTTTGCATGTAGCTTGTGTTGTGGCGTTATTCCTCTCTCCATGTTTATCATGCTTTGGTTGTTTAAGCCAAAATTTGTCAAAGGGGGATATTGTTAGTTCCATGGTTTTATGATTGGATAAACTTTGGTAAAATATGGTTCTATACTGATGTTGAGAAAGATATTATAACATCTTCATCAATTGTCATGATAATTTAGCTGTTATGTGTTTCAGCAAAATGTCGAAGACAAATGTTGTAACATCTTGGTCTGTGTAACACAAGCGCTATTGGTTATTTCTTGACATATTTGATTTGATTTTATGAGATCCTTTTGGATATTCCTCATCATTATGCATAGGTCAAGGAGATTATTTAGGAATAATTTACAGATTTAATTAGATTTCTTAAAAATGATCTTGGAGACTTTTTAGGAAGATTTAAAAAGATGTGTTCCTATTTTTATGAGAACATCTTGCAGTTATTTTGGAACGTGAATATTGGATCTTTTGAATAGTACATGCCCATATTGTAAGAGTCTATAAATAAGGACTTTCTAGACCTAAAATAGCAAGTATTCACAACAATAAACAGTGGGTGCAACATAAAAGTTTAAGGTTTTGGGAGTCTTTTAGGTTTTTAGTGTTTGTGTTCTTTGTGTATCACTCATGTATCTTTGATGCATTGAGTTGACTGATTATTTCTTGTTTATTAAGTTATTATTCTCACCCATGAGCTTTTAAGCAAAGGGTTGAGTATTGTTCTTAGTTGAAGCTCTTAAGTAAAACTAAGTATTGTTTATTGGAAGAGTAATCTTCGTTTGGGTTTAAGTCTAGTCACAAGGTTTGTAGCTGTAGGTATATCACTGCGATGATTGGAAGTGAGATGGGGTTCTTATATCTAAGAGGTTCCTAGGTAAAAGTTGCACAAGGTAGTGATTAGGAGAGAAGTTGTAAATTGGGACTGTTTAGACTTCAAACTAACATTATCATAGTGAATTTCCTTCCAGACTTGGTAGCCCCTAGAGTAGGTGACGTTGCACCAAACTGAGTTAACAATTGATTATTTTATTTAAGTTTCTGTAATTTATCTTTCTGCACAATCAACAGAAGGTTTTATGCCAACTGATGTCATAACATATGTCCTGACATCAGGTTTATGTGTTAAGACATCAGTCTTAACCTTTGTATTGTAAGTGCTAGAATTTCAAAAGTTTTATCAGATAGGAAATTTTGTATGTTGCTGACATCTACTAAATAATCACCATGGTTGTAACTATAATTTTCACTATTGTTCTTCCAACTATGGATGTCATTATCCATATCAATTAAAATAGATGGGTCACCAGTAAAATAGATGGGTCATCCATTGGTGGAAAATAGCCAATGATAATAATGATCCATATAAAAGAGATGTAAAGCCCAATATTATCATACTTACATGCATCATTAGCCAATGGGATTGTAGAGAGAGTATAAATATTACAGATTGATGCATATTGGTCAAAAGACTCGAAGTCGCAAAGCCTTGGGTAAAAATAAAACTTGGTGCAATTATTGTACTTCAAAGGTTTTTCTCCTTTTTTAAAAAAGGAACCATGTGAAAAATCGAAAAACCTCATGAAAGAAAGATTATGGACTCCTATAAATCACTAAATGGTAAATGTCCCGGAAAAAACCAACAAGTAATTAACAATCCCATTACACAGAATAAGTTATTGTCATGTCTTTTTTTGGACAAATCATATAATCCTACGATTGAATTGCCTAATAAGGTTATCAAATGAATTGAAATAACAATTAATATCATGGAAAAACATAGAGATTATATTAGCTATAAATTCGTTGGCAATATGTCTACGCTGGTTCAAATCTAGCTCGGCCCAAAAATATTTACAGATCCACCATGAAATGATATAACCCATTTGGTGTGCTCTAAAAATCACCAATGGGTTCCCAAACATAAGATTGTAATCTTGAGTCCTATGTCTTTTTTTCCATAGTCTTGAGTCCTACAGCTAAGAGATCCCGAACTATTTATTAGAAATTAAATAGAAATAAAACATAGAGATTTTGGAAGTAAATATGCTTGCCTTTATAGCTACTACACTCTTCATTTTAGTTCCTATTGTCTTTTTACTTATAATTTATAAAAACGGTAAGTCAAAGTGACTAAATTTTACTGAAACATGACTTCTTATTTCTTATCAATGCAATGATTGAATAAAAAATGATAAAAGAATTTCTATTTCGAGTCTTTTTTAAAGAAAATGATTAGACTACAACCAACAAAATTCTATTAAATCCTAGTATAGTAGAAAGAAATCAAATATATTTATTTCTACTATATTATTTATTACAGTAGAAATATAATGTTTTACTTAAAAAAAGAGGTTTAATATGGAGGAACCAATCTATAACTTTTTTCCATATGGATATATGGATACTTATCTATAGATATGAAATGTCAATTCCATGGCATCCACATTTTTCATGATTTCATCTAAATTTATTCTATTTGTATTGATTCCAATCAATCTGAAATAATAAAAAAGCAACATAATTTTTATTCTTGTTATTTTCATTTTTAGATTTCAGATTCTTTTCAGAATCCCAGTAACTAATAAATAAACAAAAAGAAATAATCTTTTGAGTATTCCAAAATTTAAATTGATTAAATTGAATATAAATATTAAAAAGAATTCGGTTTGGAATAATAATTTGTTTCAAAAATGTATGTATTCCCGGGTCATCAAAATGACAACAATTAAAATATTTGTTTGATTCAAAGAGTTTTTTTTTCAATATTATCTTATACTTAAAATATATTAAACCACCGCAATACAATATAATTTATAAATCCATATATAATTTTCATTAATTAGTATTAATAAAATAACTAAAATAGTTCAAAACTGAAAAAACCCAGCTAAAAAACAATTGAGAGAGTTTGATCCCTTAACTCAATGAGTATTACCTTTAGAGTCCACTTCTTTCTCATACTACAAGGGAAAGGAAAAATCTAAACACTACAATTAAAGAAGCTCAAGCAAGACTTACTAATCCATGCAAATTATGTCTCATATCTATATCAATATGAAGATATTCTTTTATTAATTCTTTTTTATTGTTTACTAACTTTTCTTGTATTCTTTTTTATTCTATTTTTCACTAAAAATTTGATAATATCTTATAATAATAGTGGAATCGCTAGTGCATAGTCAAATATAATTCCTCTATATTTGTAAATATATTGACAATATGTCTATGCTGGTTCAAATCTAACTCGGCCCAAAAATATTTACGGACCCACCATGAAATGATATAACCCATTTGGTGTTCTCTAAAAATCACCAATGGGTTCGCATACATAAGGTTATAATCTTGAGTCCTATGTCGTTTTTCCATATTACTTACACATTTTTTCTACAAATTAAAATTTTTGGAAAACACCTATTGGGATCTGTAAGTATAAAGCCTAAGGAAAGGGTTCGAGTCAAAAAATAAAAAAAATAGTATTTTTTTTCCTTGATTGATTGATTTTTTTAATCAAGTTGGCAATAACAAACAGATTGCCAGTCATCCGTGTCGATAAAGCGCAAACCCCTAAAAATATGAATGTATAGAAGTCCACCTCTTTTACAGGTTTTATTGAATCTCAAATAGAAAAACAAAGAGGTTGAATAAAATTGTAAGAATATGTATATATACTATACGAAATTTCCCCTGAGATTATAGTTCAATTGGTCAGAGCACCGCCCTGTCAAGGCGAAAGCTGCGGATTAGAGTCCCGCCAGTTCTGATAAATACAAATCCAAAAAATATCAATTAGTTTTGTGTATTAAAGGGAATACAAATAACAAAAAAAAATATCATTTCAAACATGTATCCCCTTTTTCTTTCTTTTTTAGTTTAAGGGAAAGGTCCAGACAAAGAAAGAAAAAGGACTTTTTGATTGCATCAACAAGTCATTTTCTTATTTGGTTTAGTATGGATAAAACATCTTTCGATGTTATACTATTAAATTCTTGATCATGAATTATGATTTGATAGCTTAGATATTGTTATTCGTGACATTAATCTGATTTAATATGATCGAGATCCAATTTATACCAATGAATTAAGATTTTTCATTTCTATGGGATTAAATCCCGAAGTACTTATCTATTATCAATCTATTATCAATCTATTAAAAGTAAAGTACCTGGAAATTCCAAGTCTAACCTTTTGATTAGATGTTATAACTTTTCTTATTCCAAGGGTATAATAGATAATCAACACTATGCTGTTACCATATTCATTTGGCATTTAATTTTGCTGACATGTCAATCTATCATAATTTTACACTATTTTTTATTTATTTGATTTATTAATTTATTTTATTTATATTTAAATTTTATTTATATTTGAATTCCAATTCCAATGTTTCATTCACGGTTAATTTATTTATATTTGAATTCCAATGTTTTTTTTGACAGAATTTGAATTCTAATGTTTGACTCACGGTTAATGAGGAAGGAATTGGAATGGCCAAATTAAATCTATTATAATTAAATGGAATATTATTCATTGCATGATTTAAAAATACCCACTATTTATCATTACACTACAAGATTAAAGGTATATTATTGGAATTAGAATGGATTATTTTGATATTCCAAGATATCACAACTTCCCATGCATTCTAAACCCTATATATAGCCATTCTAAACCATTACTCTTTCACTCCAAAATCTTCTTCATTCTCCATTATTTTCAAAAGGTTCATTTTGTAACAGGTCTAAATAGTAACATCAATGGCGCGACCGATTGAAGTTGTGAAAGACATCAACGACTCAAACATTTAATTTTGCTGACATGTCAATCTATCATAATTTTACACTATTTTTTATTTATTTGATTTATTAACTTATTTTATTTATATTTGAATTTTATTTATATTTGAATTCCAATTCCAATGTTTCATTACGGTTAATTTATTTATATTTGAATTCCAATTCCAATGTTTCATTCACGGTTTATTTATTTATATCTATTCCTCTCGTTTGTTGTTTATGTTTTTTTAGATACACTATCTATTTTTTGTAAATTTAGAATACAATGAATCAGTTGTACAAAGTGTGTTGTAAATACAAATTAAAGAGAATGTATATATGATGAAGGTTCAAAAGGTATGTCCCTGGGAATATGGAAAAGTACATTTGAGTTTAAAATTTGAATTATTGCAATTATAAATTATGTATTATGATTAATTGATAAAATAATTATGATTTATGATTATAAGTATCTTAAAATCATATAAATTATGATTAATGATTTATTGCAAAATGATAAAATAATTTTCAAAAAAATAAATATTCTAAAATGAGTAATGATTAACTTGAAATTAAATATATAAAGTGAATCATTAAAATCGATAAAATTTTCTATCATTTTAAAACAAATTTATTAAAAAATATTAGCAAAATTGTGATTTGTTTAAAATTTTAAGTAAGTATTATTATAGTTTAAATAATATTTGTTACTAAAATATATTAAAAATCATGTATTTATATGAAATATTATTAAAAAGCATATATTTTTAAGAAATGTTAATAAAAATCGTCTCATTTTTATTAATATTTCTTAAAATACTTAATTTTGAATATTTCTTAAGAAAATACTTTTGAAAGAAACTATTATACGTATGATAACTTTACAAAGAGTTAATTGATCAATTAATTCAATTAGATCATTTTCAAAAGATTAATCGATTCATTGAAATTCAATTAAATTGAATTAATGAAAATAAAATGTATAATATTGATATAATTTTAAATAGCATTCAAAAAGTATTTTAAGAAAAAACTATATAATTTTGAATGCTATTGATATATTTTAAAATAATTTAGATTTTTATAAAAAGTTTAATAAAACAAAATAAAATCAATTGAAATTCTATAATTTTTTAAAACTTATTAAATAACTAAAATTTATGAGAATCTTTTCAATGGTAATCATGATAAAAAATATTAAATGGTAGTCATGAAAATTTAATGATAAATGGTAATCATAAAAAATTAATGATAAAAAGTAAAAATTTAATGATACAATTATTTCTATAAACGAAATAAGTTACAATTATTTTTATACAAGAGAATAACTTACAAATATTTTTATAAATGGACACACGAGTTCAATGTGTTTATAAACGCAAAGAAAGTTAGAATAACTTTATAAACGCGAATAAGTTACAAATATTTTTATAAAGGATAAAAATTGAAGTATTAAAACAATTATTTTTAACATGAATAAATTAAATTTTACTTTATAAATTATCACACGGGTTCAAGTCCCTTATAAACGGGAAAAATTCTATATGTTGATATAAATATTTTTATATACGGAAATAAGTTACAATAATTTTTTTTAACTAGAATAAGTTACAAATATTTTTATAAACGAAAAAAATTCAATTTATTATTCAATTATTATTATAAATCAGAATAAATTACAAATATTTTTTTATAAATAGACACACGAATTCAATGCGTTTTCTATATTTGTAACTATATAAATGTTAATTAACTGAATAAATATATACAAATTTGATAAATGAGAGTGAGAGACGTATAATGTGAATTCAGACGGTAACCGTATGATAGCACGAGTTTCTTACTATTTAATGTTGTTAATTTTATATTAATTTCTAATGCACCGGTTTTCTAAACGTCGTTTTTAAAGACTTTTCATTGCTATTTTCAGAATATACTATTTCAAATTATTCTATTTTTTTCTTATATATAATTAATGTTTTTTACTAATTCTAAATTATGACACTTAAATTACATTTTTGCTAACTCTATAGTTTTCTTCTATTAATTGTTTCTTATTCAATTCTTATATTATATAATTTAACAATAAAGACTTAATACTCTCTTAGTCAAATATATTAATCTAAGATTTCTTTTTTATTTCTCATTTTATTTCTCAATTTAATAGCCGTAGATTGTTCATCTTAATGAAGGACTTTACAGGCATAGATCCACAGATAAATGTGAACGTATCTATAAATATCAACCGTAAACTGTTCATTTTAATGTTCATCTTTTAAATCTTTCTTTTGCTACTGTTTTATATTAATTCAGTATAGAATTCATTTTTGACTAAATTGTAGAATCTTTTTAATAAAATCAAATTAACATTAAAGATTTAATACTCTTTTGGTCAAATATATTAATATAAGAGTTCTTTTTATTTCTTAATTTAAAAGTTGATGCATATTATTAGTCTATATTTGTAACTATGTGAATGTTAATCAACTAAAAAATATATTCAAACTTGACAAATGAGATTTGACAACGTATAATGTGAATCTAGACGGGACCCGTGCGATAGCACGGAAATCTTAGAGCATAAATATCATTGTTTTTTTTAAGAAGTATATAATTTTTCTTATTTGTTCATACAGACGTGATTTGTTAATAGGACCGACGCTTGCTACAAATATGGAGTTAAATACCAACATGGTTTACATGAGACATATACTCAACTGAAAACATGGTAACATACTTAATAATTTAATAATCTATAAATATAATGTGAATCCAGACGAGACCCGTGCGATAGCACGGGTTTGTTACTAGTTAGAACTTAAAGAGAAATACAACATAGATATTATGGAAGTAAATATTCTCGCATTTATAGCTACTGCACTCTTTATTTTAGTTCCTACTGCCTTTTTAATGTAAAAATGCTAAGTCAAAATGACTAAATTTTACTGAAATATGACTTCTTATTTATTATCAATACAATGATTGAATAAAAAAATGAAAAAAGAATGTTTATTTTGGGTATTTTTTTATTTAAAAAAATGATCAGACTACAATCAGTAGAATTCTATTAAATCCTAATATAGAAGAAAGAAATCAAATCTATTTCTTTATACTATATTATCCATTACAATAGAAATAGAATGTTTTACTTAAAAAACGAGGTTTAATATGGAGGAGCCAATCTAAAATTTTGTTTTCATATGGATAGATGGATATCTATCTATAGACATGGAATGTCAATTCCATGGCATCCCCATTTTTCTTGATTTCATCTAAATTTATTCTATTTGTATTGGTTCTAATCAATATGAAATAATTAAAAAGCAACGCACGTTTTATTCTTGTTATTTTCATTTTTAGACTTCAGATTCTTTTCAGAATCCCGGTAACTAATAAATAAATAAATAAAAATAAATAATCTTTTGAGTATTCCAAAATTCAAATTGATTAAATAGAATAGGAATGTTAAAAAAAATTGGTTTGGAATAGTATTCCGTTTCCAATTATCTGTATTCCCGGGACATCAAAATGGCAACAATTAAATATTTGTTTGATTCGAAGAGTTTTTTTTCAATATTATCTTATACATGGAATATATTAAACCTCTGTGGAATACAATAGAATTTTTAAATCCAGATAGAATTTTCATTAATTAGTATTAATAAAATAACTAAAATAGTTCAAAATTGGAAGAACCCAGCTAGAAAACGATTGAGATAATTTGATCCCTTAACTCAATAAGTATTACCTTTAGAGTCCACTTCTTCATCATGCTACAAGGGAAAGGGAAAATGTAAAAACTACCATTAAAGCAACCCAAATAAGACTTACTATATTCATGTAAATTGTGTCTCCTATCTATATCAATATGAAGAAATTCATTTATTAATTCCTTTTTTCTTATTTACTAATTTTTCTTGTATTATTTTTGTTTTTATTTTTCACTATAAATTTGATAATATCTTATAATAATAGTGGAATTGCCAGTACAAAGTAAAAGAAAAAGATTCCATTCCATCATAACTCCATTGATGAAAACTCCAAATAGAACATCTAGCAAATTCTTATCAGATTCAGAGTAGAATTGATAAATTTTAAGCATAAATAAAAAATATCCTTAGAAGTAGTAAGGTAATGAATCATACTAATAGGTCGAAATACAAAGACCTGTTTTTTATTTTGCTTCCCCCGTTTCATTTATTTAAGTAAAAATAAACAATCAAGATAGATTCATTTGCATACTCTTATTTACTTCTCTTACTATGGATTACCCAAAAGAAAGAGTTTTATTTTTCTTAGAATGGAAATCAAATGAATATTTTTTTTGAGTTGGATGAAATGAAAATGAAATTCATAGTAAAAAATAAATATCAAATGAGAACTATTTAAATTAAATTAAATTAAATAAGAAATCAAATTAGATATTTAATTTCATTAATCTAACAAATATGGAGAAAAAACATGCAGAAGCGTTCATATATTTTACATAAGTTTGTATAGACGGTTTTTCTTCAATCCCTTCGCTAGCTAAAAATGGAATTATATTCCCTGTCATACCTATCCTTATCTAATCTAATTCAAGACCCAATCAGTAGGCGTACACTACCATAGTAGTAGAGTGAAAAGACTTTCATTTCAAGATTCATCTATTCCTTTTTATTTCCATACTCTAATTAATTTTTTCTTGAATCCGAGACGCAAAGATTTAAAGCATTTTAGAGAAAAAATCTAGAGATGCATCGAATTTTGAATCAAATAAGTCTTAAGAACTTTGTCCCTACACTTTCTTCCACGTGGAAAAAACACTAAGTTTATGTATCTACAAAATGGAAGAAACTCTTTTTGATTCTCTTGTTGATCAGGCGACACCCGAATTTGAACATGTGAAAAAGGATTTGCAGTCTCCCGCCTAACCACTCGGCCATGCCACCAAAATGATACAAAAAATAGATCAAAATTTTCTTCTCTAAAAAAAACAACGTATACCTTTTAAGTAAAAAAAAGTAAAAAATTTCTGACAAATAGCAACTGTTAACTACAAATTCTGGAAGAATTCAGGAATCTGAATTTCTTAATAAGAAAAAAATTGAAATTGATACATAACAAATCAATATATATATATATATATATATATATATATATATATATATATATATATATATATATATATATATATATATATATATATATATATATATATATATATATATATATATATATATATATATATATATATATATATATATATATATATATATATATATATATATATATATATATATAATCCTTATCTATTTTCATTATAACAGGAACTGTTAATATATGTCAACCCCATAATATCCCTTTTCATTGTTACACATTATATGATTGGGTATTTTCTATGTAATTATAGATTACAGAGAATTTTCAATAAATTCTCGTACTTTTATTTTTTTGTTGCCCATTTTTCATGAAAAAGATTAATGAATGAATAGAAAAAATAAACACAACATATTTTGTCCTGAACAAATAGGACTGCAATAACGTAATAGACATATATACATATATATAGCTATAGCTGAAGTTAGATCTATGCATGTTTCATAAATCCAAATTATAGTTCCTCTCGAGACAAAATATTTACTTCCATAATCTCTATGTTTTATGTTGTGCTCTACATATAGTTCCTCTAATTATATTTTCTAAACGAACGAGAGCTAATCCAAATCGATCTTGTAAGAGATCTGCTACAGAATGAATACGTTTATTTTTAAAATGATTCATATCGTCAAGTGTACCCATTCCAATCAAATGATCTGCAGCTGTAAATATATCTCGCGGTAACAAAAATTTATTGTTTTCAGGTATAACAATTTGAAGCCTTCCGTTCATATTTCGCCGCCCAATTCTTCATAATTTACATATTTGTTAAAAAAAATTGTAATTTTGTACATAAAGATTTAGGAAATCTGGGATCTCCGCTTACACAAGCAAATTGTCGATAAAACTCCAAAATGGAATTTTCTCTTGATCCGATTTCCCCCCTCCTTTTCATTGAGGAAAGACAAGAAAATTTAGGGTAACAAACGTTCTCAAGAATTTAACTTAAATTCGAACCCATAGCTGATGATATAACTAGAATAAATATTTTCTTTTTCCTACTTACACGAGCCCATATAATTGCTTTTCTATCAATTTCTTACTTTAATTTTCCTCCTCAATCTGATATTATTATGCCAGTATAAACTGAAATTCCGTTATGGTCCATTAATTCTGACTAATAATAGATATCAGGGCTTTGCAATATTTGATTGATTACAATTCTGTATATTCCATTTACTATAAAAGTTCTCAGGGAATTCATTAGAGGAATGTTTCCAATAAAAATAATTTGTTCTTGGATATTCCGACCGTTTTTCCAAATTAATGTCGCAGATATATATAATTCAAAGGAATATGTAAGTGATTCATATACAACATCTTTTTCTTTTATTGAGGGTTCTACCAATTGATATGTTTTCGTAAATAAATGAAATTTAATTTCTTGATCTGTATCTTCAGTTTTTGGAAACTTAAAAAGTTCTTATGTTAAGCCTCAATCAATGAATCTACAAAATCCTTCAAATTGTATTTGATTCAATCCGGATAGTGTAGACATTCCTTCATTCCCAACCCCAAGCATTTTTTATTACCCTTTTTTATTTTATAGAAAATATCCCATGATTTGTTGTCATTTTTCATTGAATCACATGAATAGATTTAGCAATAATGGAATTTATGTTCTTTTTACTTTACTGAGTCACATGAAATTTTACCTCACTACGTCTATGAAATACCCATTATGAAAAGAGGAATTTTGCTACTCAGATTAGAATTAGCAACAAAACAAATAAATAGACTTTAACTTGTAATATCAATGGAAATAAATTTATAAATTTCACCTAGACTTCGGGTAGGGGTATTTTTAACAATCTAAAAAAAAGGAATTCTATTTATACTATTAGTAGAGTATGATATTACATATTCCAATTTGATTGATACCCAAAAATCAATTCAAGATTTGCTTGGCTCCATGGGATAAATATTTAAAAAATAAAATAATCAGAAAAATATACAAGTTTTTTAAGCCCTTTATCATTTCAAGTGTTCAAAAAAGAATGAAAATTAACAAAGAAGAGATATATTTTGACCCTTTTTTATAATGAGAGGATTGCAGTGCATAAAAAGACTTAGATTTATGAAACATGTATAGATCTATCTTCAGCTATAGCTATATATATATATATGTTTATTACGTTATTGCAATTCTATTTGATCGAGACAGAAAATGTTATGTCCATTTTTTTTCCTATTCATTCATCAATCTATTTCATGAAAAATTGACAAAAAAAATGAAAGTACGAGAATTTATT
This sequence comes from Vicia faba, assembly GCA_948472305.1. Taxonomy (NCBI): domain Eukaryota; kingdom Viridiplantae; phylum Streptophyta; class Magnoliopsida; order Fabales; family Fabaceae; genus Vicia; species Vicia faba. The sequence continues at coordinate 1,140,425,839 of OX451738.1, forward strand.
GAAAATTTTCTGTAATCTATAATTACATAGAAATATCCAATTATATAATGTGTAACAATGAAAAGGGATATTATGGGGGTTGACATATATTAACAGTTCATGTTATAATGGAAGTAGATAAGGATTATATAAAAAATATATAATAATAATAATAATATTGATTTGTTATGTATCAATTTTGATTTTTTTTTCTCATTAAGAAATTCAAATTTCTAAATTCTTTCGGAATTTGTAGTTAACAATTGCTATTTGTCCCAAATTTTACTTTGTTTTTTTACTGAAAAGGTATACATTGACTTTTTAGAGAGGAGAATATTCTGATCTATTTTTTTGTATCATTTTGGCGGCATAGCCGAGTGGTAAGGCGGGACTGTAAATCCATTTTCTCCAGTTTAAATTCGGGTGTCACCTGATCGACAAGAGAATCAAAAAGGGTTTCTTTCATTTTGTTGATTCAGAAACTTAGTTTTTTTTTTCATGTGGAAGCAAGTGTAGGGACAAAGTTCTTGAGACTTGTTTGATTCAAAATTCTACACATCGCTAGATGGCTTCTCTAAAATGCTTGAAATCTTTGCGTCTCGGATTCAAGGAAAAATTAATTAGAGTATTGAAATGAAAGTCTTTTCACTCTACTACTTCTATAGTGTTCGTCTACTTATTGAATCTTGAATTAGATTGGATAAGGATAGGTAGGTCAGGGAATGTAATTCCATTTGTAGTTGGTGAATGGATTAAAGAAAAATCGTCTATACAAACTTATGTAAAATATATGAACGCAATCTGCATTTTTTCCATATTTGGTAGGTTAATGAAATTAAATATCTAATTCAATTGTTTTTATTTAATTTAATTTAAATAGTTCTCATTTGATATTCATATTATCATTTTTACTATGAATTTCATTTTCATTTCACCCAATTCAAAAAAAAAATCCAATTAATTTTCATTCTAAGAAAAATAAAACCATTTCTTTTGGGTAATCTATAATAAAAAAATTTAATAAGATGTTTTCCAATTATTTTAGAGTTAGGTTTAGGGTACAACTTAGTAAACGAATCCTTTTATAGTTAAATCTGGGTATCATATCCCTCGGTTATTAGAGTAACTGAAATAATAGGTTATTTAATATTTAAATAAAAAATAAAATAAAAAGAAAGACGCCACTTTTAATAAAATAAAAACATAATTGCAACTGCTGGGGTTCGAAACATGTACCATAAATTAGCTTACCCCTCAGTTATCAACAACAATCGGCATAATATATGGGTTTTTTTTAAAGAAAAAATTGGTGCATCTAGGAATTATACCTCAATTTTTTGTTGGGTGAGCTGAAAGCGTTTTCATAAGATATATTATTTGTAGTAGTGAAAGTAATGAGAAAGTCGACAGAGGATGCCAAAGTCGTGGAGCGACAGTCTTACGGGGCAATAAAACTAGAGGCCAATTGGTCTTAGTCGATAGGGGCGAGTACGAAGTCAATAAAGATAGAGTCTGACTATCTATGGTGACAATCCGATAAACTCCAGCCATTCACAACGACGGAAGGTGGCGCCAGAGTCCAAACTGGTGGTAGTGGTTAACCGGGGGACAACAACAGGCCAGGATCAAGTAGTGGTAAAAAATAGCGCACGGGTCAGGTCTGACTGTCAGCGAGTCTAGGTAGTTAGTTGGTATCGGGCTTGATCATTTTGATTCGCTGATCCATTTATTAATGGATTGTGTTTCAGATCCGTGATTTTCACTAGTTAGAAATACGTATCTATATCCTTTTTCTTTGAATAAAATTTAGAAAGTAGTCTGAAAGAAAAGGGAAGACGTGACAAACCTAGTAGGGAAACTTAGAAAGGTAAAAGTAAATATTTCTTGAAGTTCTTAAAATTTGAGAAACCTTTGGAGATATTTAAAGGTATTGAGAAAAAAATTTGAACACCTTAGATTTGATTTGTTCATATATAAAGAGTTAAAGAGATTGAAAAACACTTAAAATAAAAAATTAGATTTGTTCTTGAAAACTTAAGACACTCTTTTATTTTAAATATGTTTAATATTCTCTTGTAACAAATATTGAAAGTATAATACATCAAAGGTGGATCTCTCTATTATAGTTGATCGATTTAATCGAAATGAATAAACAAACTATTTGTGTTTTAATATTTTACCATTCTCTTATTTGGTGTGGATTTGTTTACATTGATTCTAGATTATTTCTATTGTTTTTTTGTCACACACACCTTTAATACAACGAAAATATTGTTAGGTTTCAATAATGATAATTTGGTGTGGCTGAACATTTTATTTCACAACATAATATTTAACGGGTGTCCAAACCACATAGTGCATATTTGGTGGTAAACATTTACTTTTGTAAATTGATTTTATTTAAAGTGAGTTGAATATAAATCATTTATATATAGATACACTTAAGTATTAGTTAATTGAATAATAAATCTTAACATAAAAGTCAAGTTTTTTTTAGGAAAGAAATATTAAAATATAATTTATTATAATTTTTTTAAATATCTTAATTTACTTTTGAAAAAATATTAAAAATTTATGTTTTTTATTTCGTTGCAAAGATTTTAAGGGTTCAAATCTAAATATAACATTTCAATTTTAGTAAAAAATGTGTGTTGAGAAATACTGTAACATTTTGTTGTGCGCATTGCATGTGTTGGAAAATCTTCTCATAAAAGAAACACACAAATGTTTAGCCGCCCAGCCCGCAATTTTATTTTAATCTTAAACAAGAAAGCTTCCATTCTTTTTCTAACTTTAAAATTACGTACGTATGATGTTTTTTAATCACACAATTATTTATGATGTTCTTAGAAAAACAAAGGTTATGATGTATGATGTTGATTACACGTCTGAAAGTTGTATTAAATATACTACTTGTTTTCCTATTAGTACTTTTTTTATTGTATAATTTGAATCTAAGATCTATGCTGTTTTCTTATTCTGCCACTTTAGCTATAAAATATTAACATTTGAAAAGTAGTTAATTAAAAGCTTGTTGCTTATTTTATTGAAAATACAGCAGACTCAATCTCTTCCTCCAAATCAAAGAAGAAAAAAGATACAGCTGACATAAATACAATGTATATGAATATTTTGACAAATGGATTAAATTATCACACTTTTTAAATAAAAAAAATTATGTCAATTTCAGTGTGTTGGAAATTGCAAAAATATTATAAACCCTAGCATAAAGGAATTTACATAATTTGCATTTGTTTACAAGTCATTCATTTCCCCATGTTAGTATGGTTTGACACACCTTTGTGTACGTCTTCCAATGTTTTAAAAATAGATTGAATCGTATTTTAATTTGGTTCGATTTGAATTAATAAATCGAGTCTATAAAACTTGGATAAAATTGTTTCAACTAGAAAAAAATCGAAATAACGGCAAAATTAGGATAGTTTCGTTGAATCAGATGGTTAAGAAAATCAAAGTTAATTTTTATGTTTTATTTTTCTTGTTTTCTTTGTTTAAATTTAAAAAATTGATTATAACAAACAGAAATTATATAATTGGAAGGTAGAAAATAAAATTAGAAGACATAAGACAATATAATTGTAAATAGAAGATGAAGAAATAATGTAGTATTTATGGATATGGAATAAGTGATATTGATATTGAAAAAGATGAGAAAAATAATATTGATGAAGAATCTAATATTGGAGAAACAACGCTTATGTGATAGTGTTGAATGACATCGTGTGAGTTAAGGAATTAAATCAAATTGATAACTATTCAGCCTTAATTAATCTTCTAATATGTTATTGGATCTTATATTGCATTCTTTTTCTATTGTAAGTTTGTTTATTATATTTATTTAACAATTTTTTTTTATTTATAAATTATGATATAAAATAATTTTATTAGGATATTTAATAATATATTTATTTAATTTTTTAATTAAAATTTAATATATAGTTCAACTACATTTAATTAGACGATTAAACCGATTGAACCTTGATCCACATATTTTATCAATTTATTCTCTAATTCGATTTTTAAAACATCAACGCCTATCATGCCCTATCATATGCTTCTTTAATTTCTTCATTTGATAGTTCATTTCATAAAATCAATTGATCTAAGTTGTCCTTTCTTAAATTTAATTTTTTTTTCCTCTTTTGAGTTTCTCTCGGTTGTTTATTGAGTTTTTTAAGCATCTCTATGTCGCTTTTAGATAATTTTTTATTAGAATTTTAAGTCACAAATATAACAATTAAGATGCTAGAGTTATTCTTTAATTATTTAAGACTTAAAGAGATCTAATTAATATTAAGTAAATTTTTGGATATCATATAATAATTTAATTTGATGAAAGACCAAATTAGAATATTGAAAACTAAGAAATAATCTCAAGGTTATTTATATGGGTAATGTTAGATTTACTTTATATTTAGATATTAATTTATATTTAGGAATATCTTTTAGGGGATATTATTATATCTTCTATATCTTTGTTAGAAGATATAATTTTGTGTATAAATAATCTAGTGGTGTAGGTTATTATAATTAATTGTAAATCCTTATTTTGAAGCTGTCAGTAAATATATTTCATTTGTCTTTTATCTTTTTATTGTGCTCCAACAATTGGTATCTAGAGCTCCTGGTTAGAAACTCTGGAATTTGGGAAACATTATTTCATTGATAGAGATTCTGTGGATTTGGGAAATATTGTTTTTCATTGAGTTTCTGCGTAAATTGCACAAGGTAGAAGATGAACGGAAACGAAGGCGATATCCATTCCAAGCTTCCAGTATTTGATGGCAAAAACCAGAATCGTTAAAAGATCCAGATGCGTTTGTTATTTGGTTCTCAAGATGTGTTAGATCTTGTCACCGATGGCTATAATCTGTTAGAAGCAGACGCAACTAAGGCACAGAAGGTAGCACAGAAGGCTCTGAGGAAGAAAGATCAGAAGGTGTTGTTCTACATCCATCAATATGTGGATGCGAATGTGTTTGAGAAGATTGATGATTCTGAAACAACAAAGGCTGCATGAGACACACTGGTCAGATGTTACGGTGGTGACGCATCAGTGAAGAAAGTGAAGCTTCAGTCTCTCAGAAAGAAATATGAGAATCTCAACATGAAGGACAACAAGAAGGTTTCTGAGCACGTCTCTAGAGTGATTCTGATCACTAATGAGATGAAAGCTTGTGGAGAAACCCTTTCTGAACAAATAATCATTGAGAAGATCTTGAGATCTTTAACTTCTCAGTTTGATTACATTGTGGTAGCAATTGAATATTCCAAAGATCTGAGGACCATGATAGTTGAAGAGCTGCAAAGTAGTCTAGAAGCGCATGACTGCAAGAACTTGTGAGAGGGAAGTAGAGCAGCAGGCTCTGAAAGTAACTTCTGGTAAGAAGCATCAAAAGCAGACTTGGTCAGAAGCCAAGAAGAAAACTAATGATGGTAAAGGTCAGAAGCTTCAAACTCTGATAGGCAGAAGAATATCCAGAAGAGAAAGGAGAAGTTTGACAAGAAGAATGTTCAGCGTTACTATTGCAAGAACTTTGGTCACTATGCAAGAGATTGTTGGTCAAACAAAGAAAGGAAGTCAGAAGAAGCAAATATAGAAATAGGAGAGTCTGATGATGAACCTGTGCTATTGTTGGCTTTTGAACCTGATGATCTGAATTCATCAGAATGATGGTATATGGACACAGGGTGTTCAAACCATCTCACTGGAAACAAGAAATGGTTGGTTGATTTTGACTTTGGGAAGAGTATAAAGATCAGATGTGCTAATGATAAATACCTCAATGCAGAAGGTATGGGAAATGTCAGAAAAATTCTAAACAATGGGAAAGCAGCAGTGATCCTGAATGTATGGTATGTACCTGGCATGAAAAGAAATCTTATGAGTGTGGGATAAATGATTGAGAAAAGTTTTTCAGTTACCATGAAGGACAATCTTCTGAAAGTGTATGACTGTAATCAGAAGCTGATTATGGAGTCAGAACAGGGAAGGAACTGAATATTCAAGGTGAATGTTAGAACTGCAGACTCTGAATGTCTTAGTGCAACAAGTGTTGTCAAGGAAAGTGAGTTGTGGCACAGAAGATTTGGTCATCTGAATTTCAGAAGTTTAGGGCATCTAGAATCAAAGAATCTGGTACATGGAATTCCTACAATCAAGAAGCCTGAAAAGTCATGCAACGTGTGCATGGAAGGTGTGATCGGTGGAAATAGAACTGACTGTTTTTAGCTGGTTTTGCGAAATGTCGCGGTAAGCAAGAGTCGCCACTGTCTTTTATGTTCTCCAACATGGAAAGGACAAAAGCACAGCAAAATTCCTTCTTTGAGATGTCTCTCGGTTCGGGAGGTAGATTTATAGAAAGGGAAGGTGTTAGCACCCTTTCTATCTGTGGTTATCCACGGGCTCTTAGGTACTTGCTCTTATGTTTTCAAAAGATGTTTGCTTTTCAAATGTGTGTGTGGGTTTTGAAAAAGTTTCGTTTGAAAAATTTCTAAGTAACTCTTGTATCTGTCCTCAAGAGTGTATGAAAAATTTGTTTGAAAACTTTCGAAAGTGTCAGTGTGAAAAGTATTTTTATTTGTTTTTTGAAAAGAGCAAGTACCCATGAGATCTACCTACTCTAAGGAATTAAGCTGTGTAAGAGTCCTTTAAACAGTGCTATCCCATCATTGAGAGGTAGGTAGCACCGTCGTTGGAGGTATTCGGGTCAATTCGATTGTAAGGGACATGTGTGGTCACCGAAGCAATAGTAGGACACCTTAGAAATAACCCTAATGTCCTAGATCATTTTTTATCCGAGGCAACCGTTTCGAGGCAACTGGATCTTTAGACAGGAGGGCGACCTCTAAGACACCCTATACTTGATGACCACGTTCGAGGCAACCAGTGAGGCGTACCCTAGGAGTGGCATGTGCTTGTGTGTTGTTTTTCAGTTAATGTTTATCTTTGATCATGCATTTGTGAGCTACGGATTAATTTTATTTGGCATACAGTCTTGCAGGCATAATTAACAGTTAAGAGTGCGGAAAATAAAGTGCGGAAATATGAATCTACGCTATTACAAGGCGCGAGTCTATACATCGCCAAAAACAAAAACTCGTTTTGGAAAATAAGTACGGAAAATTAAAGAAAGCGGTAAAACCTAATTAATTATTACATCCTTGGAAGCAGATACATAAATAATAAAAAATAATGATAATGCGCGAAAGAAATTAAATTGGAACGTCCTTAGGGTTTTGACCCTTTTGAGAAAATATGAGTTTTTGTCCCTTTTTTGCAATTAATTCAAATTAACCTAATTTACTAATTAATTATTTAATTAAGAAGAAAAATGTTTTTTTTTTGTGTATTTTATGTAAAATAAAAATAACAAGAAAAGGAATTAAAATTAAAAGTTAGTGAAATCTAATTCTAAGTTTATTTTATTTATTGTAAAAAGTTAAAGTTAACCTAATTTAACTAATTTAATTAATTTACATTTTATTTACAAAAAATAATAATTAATAAATTAGAATAATGATAATAAGAAAATATGATTGAAAATTGTCAAACCCCAATTCTACATAATTTTCATTTATTGAGAAAAAGGTTAAAATTAAACCTAAATTAAACTAAGTTGATTAATTAGAATTTATTTACAAAATAAATTAATAAATAAAAATAGTAATAATTAATAAAAATATTCAAATTTTTTATTCTCTGAATTTATTAAAAAATATTAATTTGTTAGTTAATAATAATAATTAAAAGAATTAAAAAGGAAAAAGAAAATAAAATAAAAAACATAGCAAACCAGGGAGGGTGTGATGACCCATGTATGGAGGTTTATTTTGCAGATTTTAGGCCCAAGAAGCTTAAGCCTGTTGACTTTTTGGATTGGCTATGCACGCTTTGACTGGAGAACATGGTGGTCAACCATCCCTGGCCTTTGGATTGAGCTTCATGGCCACTTGGCAGGCTGATTTGTGAGGTTGCATGGTAGAATGCTCTTGGAAAGCTGCATGAAATAACATTAGAAAAAATAGAAACAAGGTTTGGGGGACCTGGGAATCGAACCCAGGTCCCAGTAATTACCAAGCACGTCATCAACCACCAAGCCACTGCATTGTCTTTGTTAATATAATAGGCAACAAATATATTATATAAAACAACAGCATATGCTAACAATTATGAAAAAGCGCGCGTTTCATTTAAATGGACCAATCATGCACACGCACGTCTTCATCTTCATCCTTTTGCCTGTAAAACAAAAACAAGATAGCGGGGGTTTTAAACCCTCACAAAATGCAACCACAGAAAATAGCGATTAGGCGTACAATACATATAAAAAGGGCGCGGTGGTTGGGTTGAATTCGTCTGGCCTTGACGAATTCAACCATATGCGTTATGAGGTCCAATTTTGCTTATGTTGTAAAGCCCTAATTGAGAGCTTCGAAAACCCTAGAATTCAACAATGGTGGTTCACGTTTCAGGGCACCATAATACAATTAATCTGTACCATTAGCTTCAGAATGATGTTAGCAATGCAAAGCAATAATCATAACATGTTAATGATGCATAAAACTTGAATTTCGATTATGGAAAAGAGTGGGCAAACCGTACAACTGTTCTTGGGGTTCTTTGAGTGTTAACACTTGATTTCGATTGCAAAAGGTTCCTTACACCTCCAGCAATGTATTGGAATCACTCTAAGGCTTTGAATTAATCTGAAATATGAAAAACAGTTTTTGGTTTTCTTTCAATTTTTTCAATATGGGAATGGTTCTTGCAGCAGCTTTTGCACGTCCAAGGCTTTAGGGTTTGCTTCAGTATTTGTATTGGAAGGGAATTAAGGTACAAACTAGGTCAAAGATCCATGGAATTATGTTTTCAATCTTTGATTTCCAATCAAATCTTTTTGCATATTTTTGATTGATAAAGCTTGCCAAACATGGAGTTTTTTGCCTCTTTGATGGATGCACGAAATTGCCAGCTTGCCCTGATCTTATTTGCATCACAAAAGATTTGAAAACCATATCTTTTGAATTTTCCTACAATTAAATTAATTAAATGAATTATTAATCAATTAAAAATCCAAATAATTAATAAAAATAAGAGAATAATTCAAATTAATCCCAATGGGTCGTGCATAAGCCTTGGATAAAGATTCAAGAAGGAATTTGGGGCCCATTAGCAAAAACAAAGTGTTTTAGGCAAAGTTGACTTTTGCAAATCCCCAAAAATTTCCCAACTTCTCCAATGCATATCTTGCTCAATTTCGATCATATGAACATGTTCTTGGACATTTTGGAAAGGTCTTGAAGTCCTCTAACCAATGCCTTTGGTCCCATGTCATTTTGATTTACCAATCTCAAGTTATGGTCTTTGACTTAAAGTGCCTTTTTGTTGACTTTTGAAATTGACCTATAATGTAGAAATTGATAACTTTTTGTGAGAGCATTTCTTGGACTTGGAATGTGAAGATGAGTTATAGGAAATGTACTCCCCTTCAAAATGAGCATTGGATGGGATTTTTCTGATGAACCATGAAAAAGTTATGCCTTGGTCAAGTTACAGTTGACTTTTCTGCTGTCCAAAAATAGTAACTTTGCATCTTTGATGATTTTTGAGCCATTCTTGTGGAATCATGATCAAGACTTGATCAAATGATGATTGTGTGCTCAAAATAAGATGTTGACCAAATTTTTTGACTTTTGACTGTAAAATGACCATTTTGCCCCTGCAGTTGATTGTGGAGCAAATGGGACTTTTGACTGTGCAACTTGATGCTGTGAGTCTTGCAACTTGGCATGTAGATGCTTGGCAATGTATATGGGCCTATGGGACTTGATTGAGCCCTTGAAAACCTCAACTTCCTTGCAAGAACCAAAACCCTAATTTCAGCTGGCTTAGGAGGATGTTTAGACTGTGCAATCCCTTGAGTAGTCTTGAACCAATTGAAGATGATTCTTGACAAACTTTGAAGAATATGGGAGGGAAAATTTTGGGGTACAACAGTTGCCCCTGTTCAATCTTCTTAGACCTGAGGATGTAGATTGGCTTGCGTGCCTTTCGTGATCCGAAGGTGGAAGATGATTGAACACTAAAGTGCCCAGAAATTTGCACTCACATAGTGGAGTATCAGCAATGTGATGTCGGGAATGGGCTTATAGATGCCATTTGGAGATATGATAGGAGGATGGGCTTATAGATGCCATCTGGAGATGTGACAGAACCTTGTCGGGAATGGGCTTATAGATGCCATCGGGGTGCTGATCGCGCAAGAGATTCCTTAGCGAGAACTTGCGTACCTGAGAAAGAAAGATAATTTCCTGGCCTGTTACAGGGGTTGATCTTCAAACTCTTCATGCAGATATGCCCTGGCTAGATACAGGTATCGAATCTACAATCAATTGCTCACAGATATGCCCTGGCTAGATACAGGTATCGAATCTTGAACTTTAAAAGGTTGCTTACAGACGTGCCCTGACTGGATACAAGTATCGAATCTCTAAACTCTTCATGCAGACATGCCCTGGCTGGATACAGGTATCGAATCTACAATCAGTTACTCACAGATATGCCCTGGCTAGATACAGGAATCGAATCTGGAATTGGTCGTCTACAGATATGCCCTGGCTGGATACAGGAATCGAATCTCTAAACTCTTCATGCAGACATGCCCTGGCTGGATACAGGTATCGAATCTACAATCAGTTACTCACAGATATGCCCTAGCTAGATACAGGAATCGAATCTGGAATTCTTCGTCTACAGATGTGCCCTGGTTGGATACAGGAATCGAATCTCTAAACTCTTCATGCAGACATGCCCTGGCTGGATACAGGTATCGAATCCACAATTAATCGCTCACAGATATGCCCTGGCTAGATACAGGAATCGAATCTGGAATTGCGAAAATTAATGGTAATCATCTTTTGGGTTGACCTTTTTCCTGAAAAGGCGAAACGTCAGTTGTATGCAATGTCATGATGCATGCAATGCATGATGTCATGATGTTCAAAAATAGTGTCGTATGCACTTTATCATGTATGTAAGCAGGCAAGATGTATGCAATGTGAAATGTTTATGAATGTATTTTTGTCTAGGAAAATAAATCCTTGACGAATGTCGGGAGCTTGTTGAATCCTGGGCTGATGTTTGAAGAGTAAAGTTCTTCGTTTCCGCTGGGGATGATGGTTGCAAGAATAAACTGGTAGGAGAAGATGACTCTGTTGGGGAATAAACCTGATGGAGAGATTACTCTGCGGGGAATTACTCTGTGGGAAGAGATGCTTCGCTGAGATTTTAACGATAATTCCGCTGGGGATTCCGTTGATAAGCTCTGTTGGGGAATTTGATGAACTCCGCTGAGGATAGGAAGAACTTTGCCGGGGACGATCTTTCCGTTGCAATTTGCTGAGGATAACCCAGTTAGACTCTGGTGGGGAATAACCTCTGAATATGGCTGGAGATATGTATTTGTATTCTGCAGGGGACAAGCTTCCAGAATCTACTGGGGAGATGGTTTAACTCTCATGGGGAAACTTTTTTGGACTGTACTGGGGAATGGCTCCACTGGGGTGTCTGGTATTCCGCCGGGGAACAATCTTAGATCAAGACTGCCGGGGATGCTTGCTTAGGAACATCTGTATACTCCACTGGGGAATGTTGAGATCTTCAGGGGATACCCAACTTCCTTAAGGCTGACAGTAGACTAACTCTGCTTGGGGAAAGCGTTGCTGACTTGCTGGAGATACTGTGCCTTGTTAGGGTTGATGGGAGACCAACTCTGCTTGAGGAGAGCATTGCTGAAACCTGTCTTACTCTGCGGGGAGTGAAGGTATCTTGGTCGTATTCTTCAGCCGAACTTACCTTAGTACCTTGGTGGACAGAGCAACTAGATCGCTTAGACAACTCTTTATTGCCCCTGTTTCTAGTGTCACCTGTAATTAGTCCTTTGTTTCGCATGCAAATATTTATGATTAATTAGTGTCAAATGCATATATCAAAAACGAACATTGGACGTTCTTCGCAAGACAAAACCGAAAAAGGAAAAACAATTGGCAATTTGTATGGAAAAGTGAATTTGTATTGATTTTTGAATTTGCCTGTAAATAGGCGTTTTTGTACAAGAGGCTGGCGTCCTAGTAAGAGAACGCCGCCGAACAAAATAGAGTTTTATACAATTTGTACAAAGAAAAACAAAACAGCTATGTGAAAGAGGTAATCCCACTGGGTTCCAACTCTGCTATCGCCTTTATGTATTCAAGCGTCTCATCACTTTGCTGCTTAGTTGACGATGAAGCTGACTGATTGGTGCCGTCTGAGCCTGATAGTTGATGCCGAGATCTGGATGCAAGGCGATCCAATGAGACATAGTATTACGCTTATCCCTAACTTTTTCCTGGACCGCCCTTTCGGGTTTTCGGTCCACCGGGATACCCATTTTTGCCCAAGCAGCCTTTTCAGGTTTTCGACTTGCCAGGTGTACAGATTTTTCCATTTCATCCCTTATTTTTGCCCGAACCCTTTTGGTTCGCCGGGAAGCCCTTATTTTTTCCTAGGCCAGTCAACCTAGCGGGTCTTTGATTATGCGTAGTATCTTTTTACTATGTCTGCATTGGCGGGGTGAGGAAGGTCGTCACCATCCATGGTAGTTAGAATCATAGCTCCTCCTGAGAAGATATGTTTAACCTCAAATGGCCCTTCGTACGTAGGGGTCCATTTTCCCCTGGGATCACTCTGAGGAAGAATGATGCGCTTGATTACCAGGTCTCCGACTTGATACTCTTGTGGTCTGACTTTCTTGTTAAATGCCCTGATCATCCGTTTTTGGTACGTTTGACCATGACAAATAGCAGTGAGTCTCTTTTCGTCAATTAGGTTTAATTGATCAAGTCGAGTCTGGATCCAGTCATCTTCGCTCAAACCCACATCCTTCATTATCCGGAGAGAGGGTATCTGAACTTCGATAGGCAAGACTGCCTCCATGCCATAGACCAAGGAATAAGGTGTTGCCCCTGTTGATGTCCGTGCTGAGGTGCGGTACCCATGAAGAGCAAATGGTAACATCTCGTGCCAATCTTTGTAGGTCACTGTCATCTTCTGCACAATCTTCTTGATGTTCTTATTAGCTGCTTCGACAGCCCCATTCATCTTCGGCCGGTATGGAGAAGAGTTGTGGTGCTGTATCTTAAATTGCTCGCAGAGCTCAGTGATCATCTTGTTGTTAAGGTTGGTACCATTATCCGTAATGATCCTCTCAGGTACACCGTATCGACAAATCAGGTTATGCCGAATGAACCGTGCCACGACGTTCTTGGTTACGGTAGCATAGGAAGCTGTTTCAACCCACTTCGTAAAATAATCAATCGCTACTAGGATGAAGCGATGCCCGTTGGATGCCGTAGGTCTGATCTCGCCGATCATATCAATGCCCCACATCGCAAAAGGCCAAGGTGCTGTCAAGACGTTCAGAGGAACTGGAGGAATGTTCACCTTATCAGCATAGATCTAGCATTTGTGACATGTCCGAGAATGTTGGTAACAGTCGGCTTCCATTATGGACCAGAAATATCCTGCCCGGAGGATTTTCTTTGCCATGGTATGTCCACTGGAATGTGTTCCGAAGGTACCTTCATGTAGCTCTGTCATGATCCTTTCTGCTTCAGTCTTATCCACACAACGCAGTAAGGTCGAATCATGGTTTCGCTTGTAGAGAATGCCATTTCTGAGGAAGAACTTTGCCGCGAACCTTCTCAGAAACTTTTTGTCATTAACAGATGCACCCTCGGGGTGTTCTTGAGCTTCCAAGTACCTCTTCACTTCATGATACCAAGGTCTTTCAGTTACCTCTTCAGCCTCAAGATCGCAGCAATATGCAGGTTCGTCCAATTTCCATATAATGATCCGGGGAGCCTCGTTGTCCCATTTGACTTTGAACATGGAAGACATCGTAGCTAACGCGTCCGCAAACTGATTCTCCTCTCTTGGGAAGTGTTCAAAAGTTATCTCCGTGAAATGGGGGATCAATGTCAACACACACTCTTTGTAAGGAATAAGATTTGGGTGTTTCGTATCCCACTCGCCTTTGATCTGATTGATCACGAGAGCGAAATCTCTGAAGACACTCAGAAACTTGATCCTTAAGTCAATAGCCCTTTGAAGACCCATGATGCATGCCTCATACTCCGCCATGTTGTTGGTGCAGTTGAAACATAGCCGAACAGTAAGTGGGGTATGAGTGCCTTTAGGGGATATGATCACAACGCCAATACCGTTACCCAAAGCGTTCGAGGATCCATCAAAGTGCATAGACCATCGGGATCCTTCCTCAGGTCCTTCATCCGGTCCAGGTACTTCACAATCAGTCACTACCATGACATTCTCGTCTGGAAATTCAAAGTTCATTGACTGGTAATCATCCACTGCCTGGTGTGCCAAATGGTCTGCCAATACACTTCCCTTGATTGCTTTTTGGGTCGTGTACTGGATGTCGTATTCTGTCAATATCATCTGCCATCTTGCTATTCTTCCGGACAAGGCGGGCTTTTTGAATATGTACTTGATGGGATCCATTTTTGAAATCAAGAGAGTAGTGTGAGTCAACATATACTGTATCAGCCGGCGAGCAGCCCATACCAAAGCGCAACAAGTTTTCTCGAGCAGTGAGTATCGGGTCTCATAGTCGGTAAACTTTTTGCTAAGGTAATAAATGGCGTTCTCTTTTTGGCCAGACTCGTCATGCTGCCCCAGCACACACCCCATTGAGTTGTCAAGTATTGTCAAGTATAATATGAGAGGTCTCCCTTCAACCGGTGGCATGAGAATGGGTGGTTCTTGGAGATACTCTTTGATTCTGTCGAAAGCGGCCTGACATTCATCATTCCAACGTACTACTTGATCTTTCTTCAGTATCTTGAAGATTGGTTCACAGGTAGCAGTTAGATGCGAGATGAATCGGGCAATGTAGTTCAGACGTCCTAGAAAGCCTCTGACTTCTTTCTCTGTCTTGGGAACTGGCATCTCTTGTATGGCTTTCACCTTGGCAGGGTCCACTTGAATACCTTTGTCGCTTACGACGAAGCCTAGCAATTTTCCAGATCTCACCTCAAAGGTGCACTTATTCGGGTTCAATCTCAGCTTGTACAACTTCAGACGGTCAAATAGCTTCTGTAGATGGTCAAGGTGTTCCTCCTCAGTTTGGGACCTTGCAATCATGTCATCGGCATACACTTCGATCTCATGGTGGATCATGTCATGAAATAAAGCAACCATGGCACGTTGGTAGGTTGCCCTAGCGTTTTTCAACCCAAGAGGCATGACCTTGTAGCAAAAGGTGCCCTACTGAGTAACAAAAGTGGTCTTCTCCATGTCTTCGGGAGCCATCTTGATCTAATTATAACCGGAGAAACCGTCCATGAAGGAGAATACTTTATGCTGAGCAGTGTGTTCAACCAGAACGTCAATATGAGGCAGAGGGAAGACATCCTTAGGGCTCGCCCTGTTCAAATCCCTGTAATCAACACACATTCTGACCTTACCATCTTTCTTTGGCACTGGAACCACGTTGGCAACCCATTGAGGGTAAGAAGTCACTGCTAGAAACCCGGTATCAAATTGTTTCATAACCTCAGCCTTGATTTTCTCGGACATCTCTGGACGCATACGTCGGACCTTCTGTTTAACCGGAGGGCAATCTTCCTTGGTAGGCAAATGATGAACCACAATGTCGGTATCCAGCCCAGGCATGTCTTCGTAAGACCAGGCAAAGATTTCCACATAGTCATGCAGCATCTGAATAAACCGTAGTTTCACACTAAGCTCCAGATTGGCACCAATCTTGACTCCCTTTCTGTCTGTCTCAGTACCCAGATTTACCGTTTCCACTGGCTCTTCATGTGGCCGAATGGCCCTCTCTTCCTGGAGTAGCAGTCTTGCAAGCTCACCAGGCACTTCACAATCATCTTCACCTTCGTCTTCGACTAAGTTGATCGAATTTTCGAAGTCATAACTAGCAGTAGCAGAGTCGTTACCAGTGAGATCCAGAGTGGATTGGAACCTGTATGAGTGAGTGTGTGTAAATATAGCTGTTTTGCAATATATATAAAGAAAGAAAGGGAGCACAAGATTTGAAATGCGAAAAACGTCCAATGCTTTTATTCATGATATATGAAAATGACAAATAATAAGCCCTCACAAATGAAGCCACGGTGCCCCGGGTAAGACACCGAGCCATAAAGTTTCAAATTATTGTTCGTTACAAATTTAAAATAAAGGAGTTCATTACTGAGTGAAAAAAGTAGTAGGTATGAAATCTTTGGCAGTCCAGTTGTTCAGTCCCCCGTTGGTCGTTGGGTAGATCCAGCTGTCAAATTCAAATTCCTCCGCATCGTCTTCAATAGCATTCACTCCCGGGTTGGTGATGAGCACAGGAGGTCTTCCAATTCTTGCTTTCCGAACAGCCCTCTGAGCCTCTGCAGTGAAACCCAGCCCAAACTTGTCAGTCTTCGGAGTAAAATCAGGAAGTCGGCCCCAGTTTGCGCACTCACCCTTCTCAATCACAGCCCGTGCATCCTTTAAGGAAGCCATCTTCAAAGGAGAGTCTTCTTCAGTCACAGTCTCTGCTGACGCCAATGTCTGAGGCACCTCTTCAAAATGTTGAAAGGGGGTCTCAATGAATTCCCCGTCCATCTCTTTGTACCGGAACGAGTTAAGGTGGCTGACCATGTATTCTTCCTCCCCCTGCACTATAACAATCTTCCCTCTGACCGGGTACTTAAGCTTCTGATGTAATGTGGAGGTCACAGCTCCAGCCTTGTGGATCCAAGGACGACCCAGCAAACAAGAATAGGATGGTCGGATGTCCATCACATAGAAAGTAGAATCAAAAACTTGAGAACCAACCCTAATTGGAATGTCAACTTCACCATGTACCATCCTCTTCGACCCGTCAAAGGCCCAGACAACAATGTTACTTGGCTTGAGCTCTAAACCCTCACAATCCAGCCTGTCTAAAGCTTTCTTGGGTAATACGTTTAATGAAGAACCAGTGTCTACCAACACATGGGAAAGAGTAGTGCCCCTGCATTCAATGGAGACATGTAGGGCGTCATTATGGTTCTTTCCCTTGGCAGTCAGATCGGCGTCAGAGAAACCCAACCCATTATCAGCAGTCAAGTTGGCCACACAATCAGTAAATTGATCAGCAGACGTTTCTTGTGGCACGTGGGCCATCTTCAGGAAGGAGATCAGAGCCTTGGCATGAGCCTCTGAACACAACAATAGTGATAGCATAGAAATCTTTGATGGGGTGTGCCCCAGCTGCTCAACTACATTGAAATCACTCTTTTTGATAATTTTAAGGATCTCTTCCATCTCTTTCTTGGAAGCTTCAACATTGACGGTCTTCGGTGCCTCCGTCTGGGAAGGCACATCAGTAGCAGTCCCTTTGCCCCGAGCGTCAGATGACTCGGCAGCAGGGGTAGAAACTTGATCAAGAGGGGAAACAGGCACACTGGCAGGTGTGATGACAAGAGGTCTCTGAATAGTTGGTGGCGCAATATCTAGTGAGAACAGCCTACCACTACGAGTAACCTTGGCAGGCCCGGTGATGTTACTGACGCCGGTACTAGTATCAAACTCTTGTTTTACTCCGAGCACATAAACATCTGCCCCATAGTGCCACGGGACAGCTTTGTCAGATGTATAAGGGATGGGCCCTGGAACAGTAATGATGATGGGAGAAATCTTCTGAGTAGACAGGATTTTGACGGGCTTCTTTGAGGGAGCCTTAGGGTGTTTGTTGAAAATAGTAACAATAGAAACTTCTTCAGTAGGGGTAACAGGAACGATAACCTTCTCGAACAAGATCTCTTTGTTATCCATCAGGTTTTGGACGCCTGACTTCAACAAAGGACAACCAGCAGGTGAAATAGAATATAGAAGGCAACCTTTACTACATCCCGGAAATAAACCGGCTAGCAACAGGTTCCTTTTTACAGTCGACAACGGAGTAACAATCTCATCCACAGAGGCTACATACGGGTCTTCTTCCACAGCATTCACTCCATGCTGGGGCATGGGAGAAGTCACAACATTAGGCCTCTCGGGCGCCTCGAACTGTATTTCCTTAGCATCAATAAGGTCCTGAACCTTATTCCTTAGAGCCCAACAATCATTAGTAGAATGCCCCAGGCTATCAGAGTGATAAGCGCAATGGGCGTTGGGGTTGTACTTTGGAGAGGTTGTGTTCACAACCTTTGGAGCTTCTTTGACAGTTACCAGATTGGTTGACAGCAGTTGCGGCAGGATCTGAGACAAAGTCATACTAAGCCGAGTGTACTCCCTTCTGGGTCTCTCACCCCTTGGTTGGTTATATTGCCGAGGAGCGGCATCAGGCTTTGAAATTACCACCGCGTTGACAGCTTGGCGGCGTTCCAGTTTATTTTGTTTCCTCGCCCCATAAACAACACTAGATTCCTTCTTGAAGGGTTTCTTTTCAGAACTTGAGGATGCACCTTTCTGTATCTTCCCCGACTTGATACCAGCTTCTATCCTTTCTTCGGTTAAGATCAGGTCTGTGAACCCAGCAGAAGAATTACCAATCAGGTGGTTAAAGAATGGACCAGACAGGGTCCCCAAGAACATGTCCACGAGTTCACGGTCAGACAACGGTGGCTGCACCCTGCCAGCCAGGTCTCTCTACTTTTGCGCGTACTCCTTAAAACCTTCTCTCGATCCTAGCGACATACCCTGGAGTTGGGTACGTGTAGGAGCAAGGTCGGCATTATACTGATACTGCTTATAAAATGCAGTAGCCAAGTCCTCCCAATTTTGAATACTGGCTCCATCCAGCTGATAGAACCATTCGAGTTGAGCCCCTGAAAGGCTATCCTGGAAGAAATGGATCCATAGATTCTTGTCTGCAGTGTAAGGTTGGATCTTCCTCACATAAGATCTGAGATGCAGCTTAGGGCAGGAAGCCCCGTCGTACTTCGCAAAAGAAGGTGCCTTGAACTTGTGTGGGATCACCACCCCAGAAGATAAACCTAGATCCCCAAAATCCAACCCAGGCACCTGTTGAATTTCCATCGCACTCAGACGGTCCTCTAGTTGTTTGTATCTGTCTTCAGCGGGAGGGTACTGCTCATCATTGAAATCTGTCTCGTTGTCGGAGACCACAGGACTAGGAACCCTTCCCCCTTGGGGGCTGTCTTTCCCTACAGAGGAAGTAGCTTGATTAGCCTCATTTTGCAGTGTATTCCCAAACCTTCGTCCAGTGTTGAACAACACAGTCCTCTTCTTCTTCTTCTTCAAAAGCAGAGTCTTCAATTCCTGTTGACCCTGGGCTAAGCTCATGACCAACTCTTGAAACTGGGCATTCTGGGCCTGGAGGGCCTTGATAGCTTGTTCATTGGATGATTCAGGATTCATGATGACTGCTGAAATAAACAGCGAAGAAGATTAAGCAACCTGTAGAAAAAGGGTACCTGTTATGCACATGATGCATGAGATGCTATTTATGCAATGCATTCAAGGGTTCGAAAGTTCAAATTCGTTGTAGACAAAAAAAAACACGCGTTATATTAAGAAATAATCTGTTCAGTACATCGGGGCCTCATGGGCAAAACATTACAAAATAACTTAATCCCAAAAGACACTGCGCATCCTCTTCAGAGCAATGTAGGTATTGAGAGTCTTTTCCTCGTGCAGTAGGCGGGTGAGCTCCAAGACCTTCTTCTCACTAGCATGTAGACTGGTTTCAAGAGAATTCCGCTCTTTCTTGAGTTGGATCCAGCTTTTTTGCATTTCTTCTCAGGACGTTGGCATGTTAGGATGTTGAATGGTGTAGGGCACCTCTCCTTCCAAAACTGGCTCTTTGATCACGGGGAGAACATGAGGATATGGCATCACCAACTTCTGGGAGCGGGCTCGTACCCACTTGAGATAAGGTTCAAGGGGGATGAAGTTCTTGTGCCCCAGTGTCTTACTATCTACCCTGTTGGGCATCCTCCAAGCTCTAATAAATCTCTGGAGAAGTCCTTGCATATCATTGTCGAAGTCAAAAACTATGTCAGGAATCAACATGTCACGAGGGCCATCCCTCCGAGCATATACAAACTGTCTCAAAGCCAGACACGGGTTATAAGTAATGCCTCCTCTGATTCCAAGTAAAGGAACATTGGGGAACTCTCCGCAACGATCAATGATAGTGACATTTTCTCTGGACCGAGAACACCAATGTATGTTAGCATGTGTAAGAGTCATTAATCGTTGTGACCATCTCAAACCCCGCTCGTTCTTCAAAACTGATTGTGGAAGGTGCGAAATAAACCACCTTGCCAGGAGAGGAGTGCAGCACATGAGAACACCTCTTTTTCTCATGGTTCGAGTGTAACATGAGTGGAGGATGTCCCCAAGCAACGTAGGTATAGGATTCCTGGACATGAAGATCTTGACAGCATTGATATCTATAAGCTGATCAGGATTCGGGAACAACACCAACCCATAGACAAGGAGTGCCACAACTTCTTCAAAGGCTTGTAGGTCAAGGGAGTTCCAACATTCTTGTGCCTTCTCAAATAGGAACTTTGCCAAGAATCCTTTGATACCACTTCTAACTTCCCAATGTCCCTTGATGTCAGATGGTTGTAGGCGTAATGCTTTAGCAACCTCTTCAAGTTTTGGTTCCCTTTCCGTACCGTTGTAGGGTAGTTGACTAAGGATAGGAATCTTCAGAAGTTTAGAAAACTCTTCCAAAGTAGGCACCAGTTGATAATCCGGGAAAGTAAAACAGTGGTGCAAAGGGTCAAAGAACTGGAAGAGAACCTTTATCATATCTTCTTCAATGTTGGTGTTGACCAAGCTGATGAGTCTACCATGCCTTTCACTGAAGGAAGAGTTCTCGGGAATCCTGGATGTAAGCTCCTTAAGCTGAGGAGGGATCCTTACAAGGTTGATCTGAATTGTCTTTCTGCGGATAGTTTCCATGTCCTACAAAACAAGAACAAAGATGAAGATTCGAACCCTTGAAGTGGTTAGTGGATGCATATGATGCTGTATGATGTTATGATGTTATGATAAAAACACACCACAAGTATTCACAAAAGGCAAACATGATAAGGCACACAAGTCACACAAGACAACCCTTAGAGTTTAGCCAGCATGGGGTCTAGGTACTACCCTTTTGAAGTTGGTGGGCTCAAAACCTGTCCTATCAAAAGTAACCGGGTTCTAAGGAGCTCAATATCATTGGGTTGTTTTCTATGTTCATTGTTTTGATTTAGCCACTGAACTGGCGATCAAAATATTCCAATAAAACAACCCTCAATGAGTGTAGTATCGAGTATCTACCAACTTCGGACTGCACCAAAGTCGGTCATCTCACTACCCTAAAGAGGCCAGGATGGTCAAGTACGGTTCCTAAGGTCAGTTGATGCTTCACGACACCACGCGGCGGCCCCGTACTCTCCTTGACTTGACTCAAGGGTTACCGGTACTCACCAAAGTGCTACATCAATGTAGCAACTGCTTCAACCATGTCGGTATACCCCGCACAGTTCCCTCACAGTTTGTTGCTACTTTCTAAAAGGTATCCCCCCAGATCCGGGTTAGGATCTATGAAACTCCAAAATAGGCCCACAATATTTAAAGCAAACAAAGCAAGCAATTGAAAACAAGAGTGGTCTAATCCTAAGGTACACCTCACTTATAAGATTCCCCAGCAGAGTCGCCAGTTCTGTGATCGGTGGAAATAGAACTGACTGTTTTTAGCTGGTTTCGCGAAATGTCGCGGTAAGCAAGAGTCGCCACCGTCTTTTATGTTCTCCAACATGGAAAGGACAAAAGCACAACAAAATTCCTTCTTTGAGATGTCTCTCGGTTTGGGAGGTAGATTTATAGAAAGGGAAGGTGTTAGCACCCTTTCTATCCGTGGTTATCCACGGGCTCTTAGGTACTTGCTCTTATGTTTTCAAAAGATGTTTGCTTTTCAAATGTGTGTGTGGGTTTTGAAAAAGTTTCGTTTGAAAAATTTCTAAGTAACTCTTGTATCTGTCCTCAAGAGTGTATGAAAAATTTGTTTGAAAACTTTTGAAAGTGTCAGTGTGAAAAGTATTTTTATTTGTTTTTTGAAAAGAGCAAGTACCCATGAGATCTACCTACTCTAAGGAATTAAGCTGTGTAAGAGTCCTTTAAACAGTGCTATCCCATCATTGAGAGGTAGGTAGCACCGTCGTTGGAGGTATTCGGGTCAATTCGATTGTAAGGGACATGTGTGGTCACCGAAGCAATAGTAGGACACCTTAGAAATAACCCTAATGTCCTAGATCCTTTTTTATCCGAGGCAACCGTTTCGAGGCAACTGGATCTTTAGACAGGAGGGCGACCTCTAAGACACCCTATACTTGACGACCACGTTCGAGGCAACCAGTGAGGCGTACCCTAGGAGTGGCATGTGCTTGTGTGTTGTTTTTCAGTTAATGTTTATCTTTGATCATGCATTTGTGAGCTACGGATTAATTTTATTTGGCATACAGTCTTGCAGGCATAATTAACAGTTAAGAGTGCGGAAAATAAAGTGCGGAAATATGAATCTACGCTATTACAAGGCGCAGGTCTATACATCGCAAAAAACAAAAACCCGTTTTGGAAAATAAGTACGGAAAATTAAAGAAAGCGGTAAAACCTAATTAATTATTACATCCTTGGAAGCAGATACATAAATAATCAAAAATAATGATAATGCGTGAAAGAAATTAAATTGGAACGTCCTTAGGGTTTTGACCCTTTTGAGAAAATATGAGTTTTTGTCCCTTTTTTGCAATTAATTCAAATTAACCTAATTTACTAATTAATTATTTAATTAAGAAGAAATTTTTATTTTGTGTTTTTTATGTAAAATAAAAATAACAAGAAATGGAATTAAAATTAAAAGTTAGTGAAACCTAATTCTAAGTTTATTTTATTTATTGTAAAAAGTTAAAGTTAACCTAATTTAACTAATTTAATTAATTTACATTTTATTTACAAAAAATAATAATTAATACATTAGAATAATGATAATAAGAAAATATGATTGAAAATTGTCAAACCCTAATTCTACATAATTTTCATTTATTGAGAAAAAGGTTAAAATTAAACCTAAATTAAACTAAGTTGATTAATTAGAATTTATTTACAAAATAAATTAATAAATAAAAATAGTAATAATTAATAAAAATATTCACATTTTTTATTCTCTGAATTTATTAAAAATATTAATTTGTTAGTTAATAATAATAATTAAAAGAATTAAAAAGGAAAAAGAAAATAAAATAAAAAACATAGCAAACCAGGGGGGGTGTGATGACCCATGTATGGAGGTTTATTTTGCAGATTTTAGGCCCAAGAAGCTTAAGCCTGTTGACTTTCTGGATTGGCTATGCACGCTTTGACTGGAGAACATGGTGGTCAACCATCCCTGGCCTTTGGATTGAGCTTCATGGCCACTTGGCAGGCTGATTTGTGAGGTTGCATGGTAGAATGCTCTTGGAAAGCTGCATGAGATAACATTAGAAAAAATAGAAACAAGGTTTGGGGGACCTGGGAATCGAACCCAGGTCCCAGTAATTACCAAGCACGTCATCAACCACCAGGCCACTGCATTGTCTTTGTTAATATAATAGGCAATAAATATATTATATAAAACAACATCATATGCTAACAATTATGAAAAAGCGCACGTTTCATTTAAATGGACCAATCATGCACACACACGTCTTCATCTTCATCCTTTTGCCTGTAAAACAAAAACAAGATAGCGGGGGTTTTAAACCCCCACAAAATGCAACCACAGAAAATAGCGATTAGGCGTACAATACATATAAAAAGGGCGCGATGGTTGGGTTGAATTCGTCTGGCCTTGACGAATTCAACCATATGCGTTATGAGGTCCAATTTTGCTTATGTTGTAAAGCCCTAATTGAGAGCTTCGAAAACCCAAGAATTCAACAATGGTGGTTCACGTTTCATGGCACCATAATACAATTAATCTGTACCATTAGCTTCAGAATGATGTTAGCAATGCAAAGCAATAATCATAACATGTTAATGATGCATAAAACTTGAATTTCGATTATGGAAAAGAGTGGGCAAACCGTACGAATGTTCTTGGGGTTCTTTGAGTGTTAACACTTGATTTCGATTGCAAAAGGTTCCTTACACCTCCAGCAATGTATTGGAATCACTCTAAGGCTTTGAATTGATCTGAAATATGAAAAACAGTTTTTGGTTTTCTTTCAATTTTTTCAATATGGGAATGGTTCTTGCAGCAGGTTTTACACGTCCAAGGCTTTAGGGTTTGCTTCAGTATTTGTATTGGAAGGGAATTAAGGTACAAACTAGGTCAAAGATCCATGGAATTATGTTTTCAATCTTTGATTTCCAATCAAATCTTTTTGCATATTTTTGATTGATAAAGCTTGCCAAACATGGAGTTTTTTGCCTCTTTGATGGATGCACGAAATTGCCAGCTTGCCCTGATCTTATTTGCATCACAAAAGATTTGAAAACCATATCTTTTGAATTTTCCTACAATTAAATTAATTAAATGAATTATTAATCAATTAAAAATCCAAATAATTAATAAAAATAAGAGAATAATTCAAATTAATCCTAATGGGTCGTGCATAAGCCTTGGGTAAAGATTCAAGAAGGAATTTGGGGCCCATTAGCAAAAACAAAGTGTTTTAGGCAAAGTTGACTTTTGCAAATCCCCAAAAATTTCCCAACTTCTACAATGCATATCTTGCTCAATTTTGATCTTATGAACATTTTCTTGGACATTTTGGAAAGGTCTTGAAGTCCTCTAACCAATGCCTTTGGTCCCATGTCATTTTGATTTACCAATCTCAAGTTATGGTCTTTGACTTAAAGTGCCTTTTTGTTGACTTTTGAAATTGACCTATAATGTAGAAATTGATAACTTTTGTGAGAGAATTTCTTGGACTTGGAATTTGAAGATGAGTTGTAGGAAATGTCCTACCCTTCAAAATGAGCATTGGATGGGATTTTTCTGATGAACCATGAAAAAGTTATGCCTTGGTCAAGTTACAGTTGACTTTTCAACTGTCCAAAAATAGTAACTTTGCATCTTTGATGATTTTTGAGCCATTCTTGTGGAATCATGATCAAGACTTGATCAAATGATGATTGTGTGCTCAAAATAAGATGTTGACCAAAAAATTTGACTTTTGACTGTAAAATGACCATTTTGCCCCTGCAGTTGATTGTGGAGCAAATGGGACTTTTGACTGTGCAACTTGATGCTGTGAGTCTTGCAACTTGGCATGTAGATGCTTGGCAATGTATATGGGCCTATGGGACTTAATTTAGCCCTTGAAAACCTCAAATTCCTTGCAAGAACCAAAACCCTAATTTCAGCTGGCTTAGGAGGATGTTTAAACTGTGCAATCCCTTGAGTAGTCTTGAACCAATTGAAGATGATTCTTGACAAACTTTGAAGAATATGGGAGGGCAAATTTTGGGGTACAACAGAAGGGAAGCAACCAAGATTACCATTTGCATCAAAAGTAGCTCCAAGAGCAAAGCAAGCCTTGGGAGTAGTACATTCTGATGTGTGCGGTCCGTTTCTAGTAGATTCGACTGGAGGGAATAAATATTTTGTGCCATTTGTTGATGAATTCACCAGAATGACATGGGTATCTCTCATAAAGTTCAAACACGAGGTGTTTTCTGAATTCAAGAAGTTCAGATTGAAGGTTGAGAATCAGAGTGGCTAGACTCTGAAGATTATTAGAACTGATGGTGGTGGTGAGTATAACTCCATAGAATTCAGAAGTTTATGTGAGGAGAATGGAAGTGAGCATGAGGTTACTGCTCCCTATACTCCTCAACACAATAGTCTTGCTGAAAGAAGAAACCGTACTTTGCTTGATATGTTGAAAAGCATGCTGAAAGAGAAGAAGCTTCCTCATACTCTGTGGGGAGAAGCTGTTGCAACTACATGTTATATGCTCAACAGATGTCCAACGAAGAAATTGAAGGAAATAGTTCTTATTAATAAGTGGACTGGAGATAAGCAAAGTGTTAGTCACCTGAAGGTGTTTGGTTTTGTATTTTACAAACATGTCTGTTGTACCCCAAAATTTTCCCTCTCACTTATCAAGAATTTTCACAAGATCTCCTTTGGATCAAGACTACATCTGGGTTGATCAGCTCAAGACACCTCCTCATGCACTAATGACCAAAATTAGGGTTTGAGTTTGCACAAGGTTTTTTGGACTATCAATGCTTTATATTACTTTTAAGGATCATTATGGACCCCCAAGATTACTCATGACAAGTTTCAAGTCGTGGATCACACTTTTGATCAGTCAATTGGACAATTGACCTAAAAACCAACTGTATTGGGTAAAAAGTCAACCATGGCCAATTTACAGTCAAACTTTATAATTTTTTATCCACATCAACATTTTAAACTCATATGTGTCATTTGATCAAGTTTGGACCATAACTCCTCAAGAAATTTGATCAAATCATCAAAAGGGCAAAATGGTCAAAATTAGGGTTTTGACTGGGAAAGGGCAATTTCATGTTTTTGACCTAGCAAATGATCAATTGGGTTAAGGCATGATATCAAGAGTCTAATTATATCACTTTGACCTAATAACATGGTTCAAAACACTACAAGTCCAATGGATTGACAAATGAATTTTCCAGTCAACTGATTAAAAGTCAACTGTATACTGAAAAGTCAAACTTTGACTTTTTGGTCAATATCAAATGCCAAAGATCATAATTCATCAAAACATGTCAAAACATGAAACTTGTTCACCAAGAAATCAAGAATTCATGATTTTATTTTGAAAAGATGAAATTTCTTAACTTAGAAATTTTTCTAAGTATAGAAAATTTCTTATTTTTTCACAACTTTGAGCTAAATTTTCACCATGATGCAAAGTGATTCAAGAGAAACTTCCAACATGAAAGTTGTAGATCCCCATGAAATATACAACTTTTATTCACACAACTTCTCCTAAAAATACTTGGATCTCAAGTTATAATTTTTTGAATACATGCTCATAAACTAAAAATGACTTAGTGAAATTTTGCCCTAGTTAGGCAGATTTTTGACCTAACTTCATGGAAATTTTTCACATAGTTCCAAATGGAATATTCAAAAGCAATTCAAATATGAGTTGTAGAGAACATTGCAAGCTTTCCAAAATGTCCAAGAACTCCTTGAGATCATTCTTTAGTAGGGAGAATCGAAGAGATGAAGTTGGTGTTTTGTCACTTAGATTACAAGTCATTTTGTGAAGAACATTGCATCCAATCCTCAAGCATGATGTACAAATCCCACTTTTAAGGCTTCTAACTTGACTTTAACTCCATAATTAAATGTTTTCACAGTTGTTGGAAGCTTTAATCCAAGCATTCAATGCATTATACAAATATAATTCCATTTTGGGAAGAAAGGCAACATTGCCATTTTAGAAAAGCAAGCTTTTTGCAAAGTCAGCTTGCATTGAGCCTTGCATTTGTTCTTTCTGCACAAACATACTCTACACAATCAAAACAAGTGTGTTTAAAGGTCTCAGCCCCCCTACAAGCTTTGTACTTCACCTTGAAACCATGTTTGCTAGCTTTGCTTCAAAAACAAGTAACCAAGCAAAACATGTGAGTTTTGAAATCTGAGTTGTTACAAGTCTTAAAATATCTTGCTTATAAGTAGACACACTATTTGCAAGTTGACACACGAACGCTATTGCTCTGAAACTACCTCAAACATCAAAAAACCAAAAATCTGCTTAAGAACACCATTAACACACATTTTTGAACAAAAACTCACGATTTTCATTTTCACTCGTGCGTTTTGAAAACTAATCACTCAGACACCTTCTATACATCATACCAAAGCAATCCATACCCTTGTTTCCTCATTGTAACTCCTCCATCACTATCCACCATTTTCAATTATCAAGCTTGCAGTTTGACTTGAGTAGAGAGATTCAGGGACTTTCAAGGCAAAGTAATAGTTGGGAAACACTCAAGGAGGTCCAGAAAAGCTAAACAGATCCTCAGGCCTTCTCAAAAGTTGCTCAAACTCCATTCATGACTCCAGCTGCAAGAGGTAAAAACTCAAACTTCTATCTCTTCATACAAGCATCATTTGATCCTGATTTGTTAAAACAAAATGTAGATATCCTAACTCTAAAGCTAACCATGTTCATAGTTTCCATTTATATTGACTGTGTATAGAGAATTTTAGATTTGAAATTTCTAAGAAAATTAGGTTTCAATTTAGGGCCAGCAAAATTAGTTTTTATCTTTGACATTTAGTTTACATAAGTTATATGTTTGAATTCGTGGGAAGAAACACCATAACTTTCATGTTTGGAGTTTCCATTTTTGTGGAAAAATGAGGAAGATACAGGTGGTCCGGCCATGGCTCAAGGTTGAAGATGAAGTTGCCTTCAGGAAGCAGTTTCTAATATATATTTATGCTTTGATTATATGACTGGATGAAACAGCCACCCCAGTGACAAGCGCGCGCGTACTAAGGCATATGTTACCTAAAGGGCGAGGGTTCGAACCAATGTGAACCCCCCTTTTGCATTTTTTCCATTTTTCTGATTTCCTAACACATTTTTGCAGGCGTTGGGCCCTTTGGGCCTGACATTGTTTTTTTTTGCTAGCTCACCCCCACTGTTTACTTGTGACACCTCCTTGGCCCATTTCATTTTTATTTATTTATTTATTTATTTTTTCTTTTAAATATATTTTCTAAAATACCAAAAAAAATCATAAAAAGTATAAAAAATATAGATTTATATTTTGACATAATTTAATTATTTTTCCACATAAAAATTATTTTATTTATCATACTTTCTTTACTTTTATTAATTTCCTTGTCAAGATTTAATTAAAACTAAAATATTATTTATTTTATATGAAAATATATTTTTGATACCAAAAAGACTAAAGAATATTTTATACCACAATCTTTTTTTAAGACAAAAATATAAAAATACAAAAAAAAATACTTTTTTATTTAAACTTATTATCTTTTAATCAACTAAAATAGATTTAGGGTTTTATCCAAAAATCTCTTCTTAATTAAAATCTTTTCTTAAATAATTTCCTTTATTAACTTAAGTTAATTTAATTTAATTACTTTTTTTTCTAATTAGGTTTAGGTTAAAACCTCTTTCATACAAAAATCCAAACATAAAAAAATCATTTCTTTCAATTTGCATTTTGTATTTTATATATTCCAATTCTTGTACAAATTCAATTTGGTTGTAATAGATTAATTAGGTTTATATTATTGCAATCCCCATTCATAAATTGTATACCCCCTCCCACAAATATTGTAATAGCGTAGTAACTTTAAATTTCACAATTTATCACTTTTTTTACATAATATGCTAGTAATTAGGGTTTGTATGGAAAGATAAAGTCAATCAAATAGAAAACCCTAATCCAAGACAAAAACAAGCATGAAAATAACACACTTACATACAAGCACCCCTAAGGTTATCCCACTTGGTTGCCTTACAAAATGGCCATATTATGCATGTTGTGATGCGGTGGGAGAACTGACTTGAGGGTTTTGCGTTTTATCGCAAATGTTGCGGTTAGCAAGAGTCGCCACCGACTTTTCTTTTATCCAAAAGGAAAGATGAAAAAGCACATGAAAGACCTTTGAGTTTGTTTCTTGAGTTCGGGGGGTAGATTATGAAAAGGGAAGATATTAGCACCCTTTTCATCCATGGTTTTCCATGGGCTCTTAGTTACTTTCTAGATCACTTGATTTTGTTTGAAATTGTGCTTTGTGTTGTTTTTGAAAGTATTTTGAAAAGAAGCCATTTGTTTAGGCAAACTTTGTAATGATTCTCGTTCATAAGAATGTATACAAAGTGTTGATCTTTTGAAAATGTTTTCAAGTTTTGTAAGATATTTTGAAGGTGTAGGTGTTTGTTTTGAAATTGAGCAATTAACTAAGAACAATCTATCTACTCAAAAGTATTTTATGTTTATTTCCTCTTTCCTTTGACATGGTTATCTTACCATTGATTTGGTAAGTAACCCTATCTTTGGATGTAAGCGGGACGGGCGTGGGTCGTCGTATAACCATGATTAGCAATTTTGTGAGGCATCTTAGCATTTTTTTGAGGGACTAAGATCATTTTGTAAATCAACTTTGAATAGCGTCATCGAGGGACTATGATCTTGTATTTTGATTGTTTTTGCTAAGACACCCCACATGCATAACATGAACATTTTTTAGGAAACATGTGGAGTTAACCTTAAGGGTGCTAGTGTGCAAGTGTGTTTGATTGCATGAATTTTAGTCTTGATTAGGGTGATCTATTTGTTGATTTCATTGTCTTGCCATACACACCCTAATTACTAACATTTACATTCAAAAACGATAAATTGCAGAAATGTAAAGTCCCGCGCAATTACAATATTTTTAGGGATAGGGGTACATATTCATGAATGGGGGTTGCGAGAATTTAAATCCTAATTAACTATTACAACCATATTTAAATGGATAAGAATGTACAAGAAAATGTGGAATGGACTTGTTTTTTGTAAGAAAAGAAATAAGTTTTGTTTAAGAAAATATTTTTGATCTTTTTTGTTTTAAGAAATAAAATAAAGCATGTAAAATGTAAAATGTCTTTGGTGTTTTTGATTAATGAAATAAGAAGTGATAGCAAAAATAGTGAGGAAAAAAGAAATTAGAATCAGCGTATTGCTGACTAAATGAGGTCAGAAGTTCTGACTCTGGCGTGCTGCAAAACAGAGGTCATATTAGTAAAAATAGGTAAGGTCAGAAATTCTGAGTACGCTGGGAACAAAGAAGATTTCAGAAGTTCTGATACCACTGGAAGAACTTGGTCTCCCTCTCCATGCTATTCAGAACATCTGCAACTTGGTCATTTCTCAGCAAAGCTGAAGATGCACATATGACAGTTATGGCAAGTTTCATAGTGTTTCAGAAACAAAAGATATCAGAACCATAAATTAGAGGCAAGCATGAAATTGCTAATTCTAATTTCCTTAAGAAGTTCTGAACTAATTTATTCCCTACTTAGGCATACAAAATACGTGAAAACCTCAGAATACATATAGCGTCAAAAACATGATGTCTACATTGTATTTTTTGACATGCAAATCTAATAATGCCTAGGTAATATGTTGAGAGTCAGCAAGAGCTTACCTTGCATCTGGAAAAGATTATGTGAACTGGAGTGTGGTCCTGAACTGTGGTGATGTTCTGAGTAGCTTCTTCACGTACTCTGCAGGTTGGAAGTTTTCAAACTTCTGGAACAACCAGGGGGTGATGTTCTGACTTCTTTGAGGTTGAGGTGGATGAAGAGTGTATTGCAGTATGAATAAAGAAGTTAGGATAACTTCTAATATGTAAATTAGAAACTGTATGGATGGTTTTAGTCAAGAAACACTTGAGAACAAATGGAGTTTGAATGCAAGGAATCAAAAGTTAACAAGTTTTATATGTTGTGTTTGCAGTTTTTGGACTCTTGGAATTTTAGCAGGGGTTCAGAGCTTTTCTTTCTCAATTTTTCGACCTTTTTACAGTTGCCAATAAGGTCTAATTTATAGGCAAAGGTTTAGTAGTTTGGAGAGGTCAAGGGGCACCACCATCATAAGCTGGGCGCTGACTTGCTCTTGAAGCAATTTCAAATAGGTAGGGTGGTCAACCGTTTTAGCAGCGCCTAAGCTGGATTTTTAAAGCAGGAATTAAGGAAAAGTAAACTCAAAAGCAAAAGCAACGCATAGGCCCAGCACACTTCTTGTACAAAAGTTTTCTTTTCCAAGACAGTAAAGGTATTTCTATGCCACACGTGGGGAAATCCTTTGGATAAAGACCCAAAAGTAGTTGTGAGCATTAAATGATGATGAGATTGATTAACCTAGAAATCCTGTAACGTGATATTCTACATTATTGCTTAGTTCTGGATCAGAAGTTCAGCTTCAACGTGACTTAGAATAGACATCCAACTTTTGATCCTTGAATCCCTTTGCTTCAGCATGTTCTGAAGGAGCTCTCAGACTTTCCAGAACACTTGCAGCACGCTTTATAACCTTCTTTGAATTACCCTTGCAAACTCTGACTGAATCCTTGTGAAAACTGGCCCAGAAGTTCTGACCAAAATCTGTTTTGATAGCGCCCAGAATTTGCTGAGTGTTTTAGTTTTGTGGATGTGTCTTTGAGGAGTTATAACTTGAAATCCCAGCATTTCTAGGAAGTTTTGTTCTGCAATGTTTTATATTTCATTGAAACCTATAACTATTGTATCAGAAGTTCTACCAGAATCAGCTTGTATCATGGTGAAAATCTGATCAGAAGTTCTGAGCCTGTCATATTCCTTAAACACTTAGAAAAATTCTAAGTATTTAGAATTTTTACTTTTTGAATTTCTTGATGAAACAAACTTCATATTTCAACGTGTCTCGATGAAATATGATTCTTGAAGCTTGATTTTGATCCAAAAGTCAAAGTTTGACTTTTTTAGTGTGCAAATGACCATTTTCCCTTGTGACTGACTTTATTGGAAAATTTATAATTCAAGGCTTGAAATTGGATGGAAGCAAACCTGAGGGTCCAGGTTGATCCTTTGAGAAATGAGAGGGCAAATTTTGGGGTATAACAGTTGCCTATGTTCAATCTTCTTAAGCCTGAGGATATAGATTGGCTGGTCTACCTTTCGTGATCTGAAGGTGGAAGATGATTGAACACTAGAGTGCCTAGAAATTTTCACTTGCTTGAAGTAATGCTGATTGGTGATGTCTGGAATGGGCTTACAGATGCCATTTGGAAGGCGACGGGGAATCGTCGGAGATGGGCTTAAAGATGCCATCCCGAAAAGATCGGTTGCATAAGAGATTTCTTGGCGAGAATTCCTGTACCTGCTGTTGAGGAGGACTTTGCTGAGGAATGTTGATTTATGCCCTGGGAAGTAAGATCTAGGAGCTTCGGTTTTCCATTACTCTACTGGAGAATTAACTCTTGATTGAGGGAGTGAAAGTAGAATGTATACCTAGTTAGGGTCTAGGTTGTACAACGACTTACTGGGGAAATATGAAACTGACTGTATCTGGTCAGGTCTGGGCCTTTCAGCGTTGTAAACTGTTGTCTGGAGATAAGGGAGAAGGAATCGGGATAGTAGGGTTACTTCGAGATGAAAGCCTGGATAGTAGGGTTACTTCGAGATGAAAGCCTAGATAGTAGGGCTTATGTGAAGGAACCTGGATAGTTAGATTGGCGGATCTGCCATTCGTGACTTGAAGGTGGAAGATGATTGAACACTAAAGTGCCCATAAATTTTCACTCGGTGATGTGATGGTTGATTGTATAGGGAATGGGCTTAAAGATGCCATTCGGAGAAATGATGGATAGTTGTTAGAGATGGGCTTAAAAGATGCCATCCAAAAGTAATTATTGGTTTTGGAATTTGTAAGTTGTAAGAATGAATATCAGAATGGCGTCCGTGTCTAGAGTATATCTGAATTGTATCAAAAGATGTCTTTGAATGAGTATCAGGATGGCATCCGTGTCTGGAGCGTATCTGTACTATATCAAAAGTTGTCTTTGAATGAGTATCAGGATGACATCCGTGTCTGGAGCGTATCTGTATTGTATCAAAAGTTGTCTTTGAATGAGTATCAGGATGGCATCCGTATCTGGAGCGTATCTGAACTGTATCAAAAGTTATCTTCGAATGAGTATCAGGATGGCATTCGTGTCTGGAGCGTATCTGAACTATATCTGAACTGTATCTGAAAGCTGAATCTGAATGAGTATCAGGATGGCATCCGTGTATGGAGCGTATCTGAACTGTATCAAAAGTTGGTTTCGAATGAGTATCAGGATGGCATCTGTATCTGGTGCGTATCTGAACTGTATCAAAAGCTGAGTTTGAATCAGTATCAGAATGGCGTCCGTATCTGGTGCGTATCTGAAACTGTATCAAAAGTTGAATTTGAATGAGTATAAGGATGGCATCCGTATCTGGTGCATATCTGAACTCTATCAAAAGCTGAGTCTGAATGAGTATTAGAATGGCGTATGTATCTGGTGCGTATCTGAACTGTATCAAAAGCTGTCTTTGAATGAGTATCAGAATGGAATCCGTAACTGGAGCGTATCTGAACTGTATCTAAGATCTGATTTTGAATGATCATCAGAATGGCATCCGTGTCTGGGGCATATCTGAAATGCATCAAAAGTTGAATCTGAATGAGTATCAGAATGGAATCCGTATCTGGTGCATATCTGAACTGTACCTGAGGTTGTCTTTGAATGAGCATCAGGATGGCATCCGTGTCTGGAGCGTATCTGAAACTGTATCAAAAGTTGAATTTGAATGAGTATCAGGATGGCATCCATATTTGGTGCGTATCTGAACTGTATCAAAAGCTGAGTCTGAATGAGTATCAAAATGGCGTCCGTATCTGGTGCGTATCTGAACTGTATCAAAAGTTGAATTTGAATGAGTATCAGGATGGCATCCGTGTCTGGAGCGTATCTGAAACTGTATCAAAAGTTGAATTTGAATGAGTATCATGATGGCATCCGTATCTGGTGCGTATCTGAACTGTATTAAAAGTTGAGTCTGAATGAGTATCAGAATGGCGTCTGTATCTGGTGCGTATCTGAACTGTATCAAAAGTTGAATTTGAATGAGTATCAGGATGGCATCCGTGTCTGGAGCATATCTGAATAGTATCAAAAGTTGAATTTGAATGAGTATCAGGATGTCATCCGTGTCTGGAGCATATCTGAACTGTATCAAAAGTTGTCTTTGAATGAGTATCAGGATGGCATCCGTGTCTGGAGCGTATCTGAATTGTATCAAAGGAACTCTGAACATTGTTAATGGTAACTGTTTAATCTTATCCTGAAAAGGGTAAAATGTTAGCTAAAATGTAGAGTCATTTTGTATGAAATGCATAGTATAATGCATTCGTGTTATCAATGTTTATGATATATGGATGCAATGTATGCGTATGTGAGCTAGTTTGCTGCGCTGCTGTTGGATTGGGAAAAATAAATCCCTTACTGCGGATGAGGATACGCAAGTCTTCATGTCTTGAAGTCGAAGTATTGATGAGTTTCCGTTTGTAAGGGAAATGCAGTATATTTCTTGTAAAATCCTATTGGGGAATCTTGAGAAATTTGACGACTTCTACTGGGGAGTGATAACTGGGAGTTTTATTCCGCTGGGGATTAAACGACATACTATGAGGATTTCTTAGGGAATATCCTAGAGGCATTTCCTTATCCATTCAACCCATCAGTAATTCCCTTTTTTATTTTGTTTATTTGTAAACAACAATTATGCTCAAATGCATATGTTCAGCAATGAATCATTGGACGTTTTTGTAGACAAAACACAAGCGTAAAGAAAAACAGATAGTTTTTGCACTTTCAAAGAGATATCTTTGTATTGATTTTGAGTAAGTATTTTTGTACAAGGAGACAAAAATTCTAGTAAGAGAATGCCGTCGTAGAAAAAATGAAAATTTTGATACAAAGAAAAGATAGCTATGTGTAAAAAAATCCCATGGGGTTTCCATTCTGCTATAGCCTTCGTATCTCTGAGCATCTTATCCACTTGTTTCCTTGTCCGAAGTTGATTGAATTGATCAGAACCTATGAGTTTGCCAGTTTATGCGTAAGGTGATCCAACGGGACATAGTCATACGCTTTAATTCCCTAACTTTTGCCTGGACCGCCCTTTCAGGTTTTCTGTCCACTGGGAAACCCTTTTTTGCCCAAGTCGCCCTTTCAGGTTTTCAACTTGTCGGGTGTACTGATTTTTTTTGTTTTATCCCTAACTTTTGCCCGAACCTTTTTGATTCGTCGGGATGCCCTTGTTTTTCCTAGGTGTGTTAACCTAGCAGGTCTCTTATGCGTAGTATCTTTTGACTATGTCCGTGTTTGCAGGTTGTGGCAGGTCGTCACCATCCATGGTGGCCAAGATCATTGCCCCACCAGAGAAAATCTTTTTTATTACAAATGGTCCTTCATAGGTAGGAGTCCATTTTCCCCTGGGATCACCTTGTGGCAGTATGATGCGTTGGATCACCAGATCTCCAACTTGATACACTTGGCGTCTGACCTTTTTGCTGAAAGCCTTGATCATCCGTTTTTGATACATTTGACCATGGAAAATAGCAGTGAGTCTTTTCTCATCAATCAATTTCAGTTGATCAAGTCGAGTCTGGATCCAATCGTCTTTGTTCAGCCCTACATCCTTCATAATTCTAAGAGAGGGGATTTGGACCTCGATAGGCAAGACAACTTCCATGCCGTAAACCAGAGAATAGGGTGTTTCCCTGGTTGAAGTGCGGACCGTGGTACGATACCCGTGGAGAGCGAATGGTAGCATCTCATGCCAGTCTTTGTATGTGACTGTCATTTTCTGTATGATCTTTTTAATGTTTTTATTTGCAGCTTCGACAGCATCATTCATCTTTGGCCGATAAGGAGAAGAATTGTGATGTTGAATCTTGAATTTCTCACACAAGGCGGTGATCATAGTGTTGTTGAGATTTGTTCCATTGTCAGTGATGATCATTTATGGGATACCGTACCGGCAAATGAGATATTGCTTAATGAAGCGGGCGACAACATTCTTGGTAACGGAAGCGAAGGAAGCTACCTCCACCCACTTTGTAAAATAGTCAATGGCCACTAGGATGAAGCGGTGTCCATTGGAGGCTCTCGGCTTGATTTCCCCAATCATATCAATCCCCCACATAGCAAAGGGCCAAGGAGCCGCCAAGATATTTAGAGGAACCAGAGGTACGTTCACCTTGTTAGCATAAATCTGGCATTTATGGCAGGTGCGAGAGTGTTGATAGCAATATGCTTCCATGGTAGACCAGTAATAGCCTACCCGTAGGATTTTCTTTACCATCGTATGCCTGCTGGAATGGGTACCAAAAGTGCCTTCATGCAATTCAACCATGATCCTTTCAGCTTCAACCTCATCTATGCACCGAAGTAACACAGTCATGATTGCATTTATACAGGATGCCATTACTAAGGAAGAATTAAGCAGAGAATATCCTTAAAAACTTCTTATCATTGATTAAAACTACTTCTGGATATTCTTGAGCCTCGAGATACCTTTTGACTTCGTGAAACCAAGGTTGGTCCACTACTTCTTCAGTATTAATCTCGTGATAGTGTGCCGGTTCATCCATTCGTTCGATGGTGATCTGGGGAGCCTCGTTATCCCAATTAAGTTTAAACATAGATGACATTGTGGCTAGAGCGTCTGCTAGCTGATTTTCTTCTCGTGGGAAATGCTCGAAGGTAATCTTCTCAAAATGTGGTAGCAATGTCAAAACATGTTATTTGTAAGGAATAAGGTTAGGGTGTTTGGTATCCCATTCCCCTTTGATCTGGATGATAACTAAAGCCGAGTCTCCAAATACATCTAAGGATTTGATTCCCAAGTCTATGGTAGCTCTGAGACCAAAGATGCACGCTTCGTATTCCGCCATGTTGTTTGTACAGTTGAAGCAAAGTCTGGCAGTAAAGGGAGTATGACACCCTCCTGGAGATATGAGTACAACACTGATACCGTTGTCGAGTGCATTGGAGGCTCCATCAAAGAACAGGTTCCATCGGGATCCTTGTTCAGGTCCGTCATATGGCCTGAATCCTTCACAGTTATCTAATGTCATGATGTCTTCATCCGAAAATTCGAACTTCATGGACTGGTAGTCTTCTACAGCTTGGTGAACGAGGTGATTAGCTAATACACTCCCCTTTATAGCTTTCTGGGTAGTATATTGTATGTCATATTCTGTCAGGATCATCTGCCATCTTGCTATTCTCCCAGAAAGAGCAGGCTTCTCGAAAATGTATTTTATCGGATCCATCTTAGATATCAACAAGGTAGTATGAGTCAGCATATACTGTCTTAGCCAACGAGCAGCCCATGCCAGAGCGCAACAAGTTTTCTCGAGCAGTGAATATCTAGTTTCACAGTCGATAAACTTTTTGCTCAGGTAATAAATAGCGTGCTCTTTTCGGCCAGACTCGTCATGCTGCCCCAATACACATCCCATTGAGTTTTCTAAAACAGTCAGATACATAATCAACGGTCTTCCCTCGACTGGTGGCATCAACACAGGAGGCTCTTGTAAGTATTCTTTGATATTGTCAAAAGCAATTTGGAACTCATCATTCCACTTACCTACTTGATCTTTCTTCAATAGTTTGAAGATTGGATCACAAGTATCCGTTAGGTGAGAAATGAATCTGGCAATATAGTTCAAACGTCTCAAGAATCCTCTGACTTCCTTTTCAGTGCGAGGAACAAGAATCTCTTGTATTGCTTTAACTTTGGCAGGATCGACCTCGATACCCTTGTTGCTGACGATAAAGCCTAGGAGTTTACCAGATCGTACCCCAAATGTGCATTTGTTAGGATTCAACCTCAGCTTGTACTTCTTCAGTCTATCAAACAATTTCTGTAAGTGATCAAGATGTTCTTCTTATGTTTGAGATCTGGCTATCATATGTCCATGTAGACCTCTATTTCTTGATGTATCATGTCGTGAAATAGAGCTACCATGGTACACTGATAGGTTGCCCCAACATTCTTCAGTCTGAATGGCATCACCTTGTAGCAGAAAGTGCCCCACTACGTGACAAATGTTGTTTTCTCCATGTCCTCAGGTGCCATTTTGATTTGGTTGTAACCTGAGAATCCGTCCATGAAGGAAAACACTTTGTGTTGTGCCGTATTGTCAACTAGGATATCAATGTGGGGAAGTGGAAAATCATCCTTAGGGCTCGCCTAATTCAAATATTTGTAGTCCACACACATTCGTACTTTGCCGTCTTTTTTAGGTACGGGAACAATGTTGGCAACCCATTAAGGGTAGGAGGTGACGGCCAAGAATCCAGCGTTGAATTGCTTCATGACCTCTGCTTTAATCTTTTCTGACATATCAGGCCTCATGCGGCGAACCATTTGCTTTACTGGAGGACAATCCTCTCTTGTAGGCAGACGATGTACCACTATATCTGTATCAAGTTCCGACATGTCTTCATATGACCAGACAAACCCTTCAACGTAATCGTGTAACAACTGAATCAGACGTTTCTTGATACTGGGTTCCAGATTGGCACCTACCTTGACCTCTTTTCTGTCCTATTCGGTACCTAGATTGATCGTATCCACGGGTTCCTCGTGAGGCTGAATGGTTCTCTCTTCTTGCTGTAGCAGTCTGGCAAGTTCCCCTGGTACTTTACAATCTTCCTCACCTTCGTCTTCGGCTTGGTAGATTAGATTCTCAGAGTCACAAATGGCCATAGCAGTATCGTTACCCATGGGATCCCGAATGGATGTATACCTGCATTGTGAGTGTGGGTGTGTGTAAGGGTATAGCTATCTTTGAAAGGAAGTAAAATGTAAAAGAAAAAAATAATGAGCACAAAAGTTTGTATGCGAAAACGTCCATGATTCATTAATGTTATATGAAAAAATGAGATAATAACCCTTACAAATGGACCATTGTGCCTCAGGTAAGACACAAGGTTTTAAGAGTGCGAATTGTTTTGAATATTACAGATCTAAAAAAATGTAAAGACAAATTACTGAGAGATGAAATTGATTGGGACGAAGTCTCTAGCCTCCCAATTGCTGAGCCCTCCATTGACAGTCGGGAAGATCCATTCTTCCAGGTTGCAACCATCTTCACCATCTTCCACTGTGTTGACTTCACGGTTGCTGATCTTCAAGGGTGGCCCTCCATCACGGGCACGACGTACAACCTTTTGAGCACTTGAAGTGAAACCTAGGTGTTGTACCCAAAAAATTTCCCTCTCATTTATCAAGATTATTCTCACAAGATCTCTTTGACTCAAGACTGGATTAGGGTTTGACCAGCTCAAGACCTCTCATCATGCACTGATCACCCAAAATTAGGGTTTGAGCTTGCCCAAGGATTTTTGGACTATCAATGCTTCATATGACTTTCAAACATCATTATGGACCCCCTAAGTTTACTCATGACAAATTTCAATCCTTGAACCACATTTTTGATCAGTCAATTGGACAGTTGACCTAAAAATTAGCTGTATTGGGGAAAAAGTCAACCATGGCCAATTTACAGTCAAACTTCATAATTTTTTATCCACATCAACATTTTAGATTCATATATATCATTTGATCAAGTTTGGACCACAATTCCTCAAGAAATTTGATCAAATCATCAAAAGGGCAAAATGGTCAAAATTTTAGGGTTTTAACTGAGAAAGGGTAATTTCTGATTTTTGACCTAGAAAATGACCAATTGATTTGAAGCATGATTTCAAGGGTTCAATTGCATCATCATGACCTAATGACATGGTTCAAAACATTTCATTTTTATTGGATTGATAGATGAAATTTGCAGTCAACTGATCAAAAGTCAATTGTATACTGAAAAGTCAAACTTTGACTATTTGGTCAAAATCAAATACCAAAGATCACAATTCATAAAAACTTGTCAAAATGAGAAACTTGTTCATCAATAAATCAAATATTGAAGATTTCATTTTGAAATTTGAATTTTTCTTAACTTAGAAATTTTTCGAAGTATAGAAAATTTCTTATTTTTTCTCAACTTTAAGCCAAATTTCCACTATGTTACAAGATGATTCAAAGAAAGTTCCCAACATGAAAGTTGTAGACCTCCATGAAATATACAACTTTGCTTCACACATTTCCCCATAAAAATGCTTGGATCTCAAGATATAATTTTGTGAATACATGCTCATGAACTAAAATAACTTAGTGAAATTTTGCCCTAATTTAGGCAGGTTTTTTACCTAACTTCATGGCAATGTTTCACCTAGTTCCAAGAGGAATCTTGAAATGAATTTCAAAGGCAATTTATAAAGCACATTGCAAGATTTCCAAAATGTCAAAGAACTCCTTGAGATTATTTTTGAGTAGGGAGAATCAAAGAGATGAAGTTGACAATTTCTTACTTTGAATTCAAGCCATTTCATGAAGAACAAAACTCCAATCTGAACTTATGCTGCCTAATCCTTTCTTTACAGGCCTCAAACTTGTTTCTCACTTAATAATTTAATTCTTTCACAGATGATAAAGCCTTACTCCAAGCCCAAGGGTCTTTGTCCAAGCTTTAATTCCATAAATGGCACAAAGTTGCCATTGCCATTTTGAAAAAGCTTAACTTTTACAACTTTTCAATTCTTGAGCATTGGACCTGTCTTATCTGCACACACAAGTCCTACAAACCTAAAGAAATTTTTATAGAGCTTGTACCAACTCCAAGAAGGCCAGTACAAGCATGTAGAGACTTGTCTCTTCACTTTGCTTCAAAAGCAAGAAAGAGTGCAAAAAGGCTACAACTGAGAAATCTGTTGAGGAGTGGATTTGAAACTTTCTCCATACTAATACATAAAGATATTACAGCTTGGAACATGATTGCTAAAGTCCAGAAACACTCCAAAACTCCCTGTCACCAAAAACCTGTCAAAAACTTGCAGTTTGAGCATAAGCATAGCAATCCACAAATTCACTCGTGTGTTTCAAGTTTTAATCATCCAAACACTTTACCTACCTCATATCTAAGTGTTCCAGGCCATCATCCCTCCACTATAACATCTCCTTCTCCATCTGCCATTTTTGTTTTTCAAGCTTGCAGGTTGACTTGGATAGAGAGTTTCAGACACTCTCAAGGCAAGGTAAAGATTGGAACATACTCAGGGAGGTTCAAGCAAGCTAAAGGAATCTTCAGGCCTTCATAAATCTCACTCAAACTCCATACACGATCTCAGCTGAAAGAGGTAAGAACTCCAACTTTTATCTCTTTATACAGGCATCCATTGGCCACGATTTGTGAAAGAAAAATGTAGATATTATTGTGCTGAAGCTAACCATGTGCATATAATTCGTTTATATTCATTGTGTATAGAGAATTTTAGAGTTCAAATTTCTGCAAAAATTAGGTTTAAAATTAGGGCCTTTAAAATTTGTTTTGATCTTTGATTATTAGTTTCCATAAGTTACATGTCTGAAATCGTGGGAAAGAGTACTATCATTTTCATGTTGGAAGTTTCAATTTTCATGGAAAAATGAGAAAGATATGCTTGGTCTGGCTAGCTAGAGGAAGAAGACGGAGTATAGGGAAAAGGAAGCTTTTTGTGTTATGTTTTCTTGTTTCACATAAACTAACGGATGTACAACCACCCTAGTGGCAAGGCAGCGCGCTGAGAATGCCAAGGTCATGGGTTCGAGCCTTGTTGCCTGTCATTTTGCATTTTTCACATATTTTTCATCTTTTTTTGGCTGTTTGCAGGATGGGCTTCAATATTTGGGCATAGCATTTTTTTTCTAACATAATAACACCTGATTACTCAGGATACCCCCTGGCCCATACATTTTATTTATTTGTTTCATTTTTTTTTGTTTTATTAAATATTTTCTTTAATACATAAAATCATGAAAAATATAAAAAATGATAAATATTACATTTTGTTTATTTTATCTTATTTTCACATGAAAAAAATATTTTTATTAAACTATATATTAATTATTTTTCTTAAATAAACTTGTAAATATAAAAAAAATAGCATTAGGTTAATTATTTTATTCCTTTTCATTCATACTTGTAAATATTTATTTTGACATATAAAAAGACTAAATATTTTCATAAAATATTATTTATTATTTTCAATACAAAAAATACACAAAAAATAATACTTGAAGAACTTTATTTTCCTTTTAAATTAGAAATTAGGGTTAACCATTTTTCTCAAGATTTAATTTCCTTTTCTTAAGTCATTAGGTCTAGGTCAAAATTATTTTGCATATGAAAAAATAAAACAATTTCTTTTCCTTGCATATACATAATATTGCATATTTAAATGTTGTATATTTGTTTATTCAACTATTCGTACAAATTCGATTTATTGTAATAGCCTAATTAGATTTACATTATTGAAAATCCCCATTCACAATTTGTATTTCCCCCTCCCATAAAATGTTGTAATAGCGTAGCAATCTTTAAATTACACAATTTATTGCTTTTACATAACATGCTACTAATTAGGGTTTGTATGGCAAGATAAAAGCAAATCAAATAGAAAACCCTAATCTAAGACAAAATCAAGCATGAAAATAACACACTTACACACAAGCACCCTTAGGGTTTCTCCACTTGGTTGCCTTATATAAAAATGGCCATATTACGCATGCGAAGTATCTTGGCAAAAATAAACAAATATAAGATCATAGTCCCTCGATGAAGCTATTCTAAGTTGCCTTAAAAAATGATCTTGGTCCCTCAAAGATGCTAAGATACTTTGTGACATTTCTAATCATGGTTATACGATGACCTACGCCCATCCCATTTACATCCAAAGATAGGGTTGCTTACTAAATCAATGGTAAGACAACAATGTCAAAGGAATAGAAAATGAACAAGAAAGACATTTGAGTAGGTAGATTGCTTCTAGTTACTTGCTTCATTTTTAAACAACTATCCTTGCTATTTTCAAAACAAACACATACATTTTCAAACATTGAAAACATTTTCAAAAAGACAAACATCTTTGTATACATTCTTACGA
The DNA here is from genome assembly GCA_948472305.1 of Vicia faba. Taxonomy (NCBI): domain Eukaryota; kingdom Viridiplantae; phylum Streptophyta; class Magnoliopsida; order Fabales; family Fabaceae; genus Vicia; species Vicia faba. The sequence goes on from OX451738.1 coordinate 1,140,469,473, forward strand.
ACGAGAATCATTACAAAGATTGCCTAAACAATGGCCTCTTTTGCAAAATACTTTCAAAACCACACGAAACACAATTTCAAAACAAAAAGCAAGTGATCTAGCAAGTAACTAAGAGCCCATGGAAAACCATGGATGAAAAGGGTGCTAATACCTTCCCTTTTCATAATCTACCCCCCGAACTAAATAAAAAATCTCAAAGGTCTTTCGTGTGCTTTTTCACCTTTCCTTTTGGATAAAAGAAAAGTCGATGGCGACTCTTGCTAACCGCAACATTTGCAATAAAACGCAAACCCTCAAGTCAGTTCTCCCACCGCATTACACTAGGCCAAACTTGTCAGACTTATATGGGATATTTGGGAGTTGCCCCCAGATAGTGCATCCACCTTCCTCTACCACTGCTTTGGCATCCTTCAGAGATGACATCCGGAGTGGAGGCCTTGTAATCTTGGGAGCAGTCTTGGCCACTGCCATATCTTGGGGGACCTCTTCAAAGTGTTGAAATGGAGTTTCAATGAATTCACCATCCAATTCCATATATCTGAAGGAATTGAGATGGCTGATCATGTATTCTTCCTCTCCATGGACGGTGATAATCTTCCCTTGAACCAGATACTTCAGCATCTGGTGCAATGTAGAGGTAACATCGCCATCATTGTGGATCCATGGTCGGCCTAGCAGGCAGGAGTATGAAGGGCGGATGTCCATCACATAAAAGGTTGAATTGAAGGTTTGGGTTCCAACCTTTATGGGAATGTCAACCTCCCCATGTACCATCCTCTTCGAACCGTCAAAATCCCTTACCACTATGTTGCTTGGCTTCAAAGTCAACCCCTCACAGTCAAGTATATCAAGATATTTTTTAGGTAATACATTCAAAGATGAGCCAGTGTCCACCAAAACATGTTCTAGAGTGGTGCCCCTACATTCCACTGAGACATGCAACGCCTTATTATGCTTTCTTCCCCTCGGCGTCATATTAGCATCTGAAAAACCTAAACCATTATCCGCAGTTAGGCTGGCCACACAGTCTTGAAATTGATTAGCAAATGTCTCTTGAGGTACATGGGCTGTTTTTAGGAACTTCTCCAAGGCTTTTGCATGCGCTTCGGAACACAGTAGTAATGCCAGCATGGAGATCTTAGAGGGAGTTTTCCCCAATTGTTCAACTACATCGTAGTCACTTCTCTTTATAATTTTTAAGATCTCCTCTATTTCTTTCTTGGAGGTCTCAGGGATAGCCAATGACTGAGCCTTCGTCCGGACAGGCTTAACCATAACACCTTTTCCTCGATCCTCGGTTAACTTGGAAGCAAGAGTGTCAGTAAGAATGATTACAGGGGTTGTGTGATACGGTGGGATAACTGACTTGGGGTTTGCGTTTGTATTCGCACTTGTTCGGTTTAGCAAGAGTCGCCACCGACTTTTTATTTTATCCTAAAGGAAAGGTTAAAAAAGCATAGGAAAAACCTTTTGAGATGTTTCGTGGGTTCGGGGGGTAGATTATGAAAAGGGAAGGTATTAGCACCCTTTTCATCCATGGTTATCCATGGGCTCTTAGTTACTTGTTTATGCAGGATGATGCTTTATCACCAGCTTGAGGCAACCCTTTGTTGTTGACACAGCTTGTGGTATTTTTGTTTTACACAGTTTTGAGGCAGGCCATTTTTATCATAGTTTGTGTTATATTTGTTGTTATGTAATATTCTGCCTCTACTTTGTACTGTGTTGATATGTTGTTTTATATCTTTTTGTCAAGCCTAAGCCTGTAAGCCTTTTTCTCTTCTCCCTTCTCTCTCTTTCTCACAGATTAAAGCATAAAATATTGCTTAGATTTGTCTTTTTCTGAAAAAGTAACTTGGCTTGGGAAATGATGTATCTGAACATTGCTTGCATACTAGTTTTCCTCTGCATACTTCTTATCTCCTTTTTCCAGATTTTCTGCTTCTTTGTACTTCTTGACAACTTTTGGATAGCCTTTGGACAGTTTGATATCTTTCTATATCTCTTGGACAACTTTGGACAGTTTGAAATTGTAACTTTCAGTTTGCCTTTTTGATTTGGTTAGGCCTAGTTCAGTTTGCCTTTTATCCTTGGTTTGGAATTTTGGATTTATGCAGTATGTTTGACAAACTTTGAATTTGTGCAATTTGTAAATTTGTGCATTTCATACTTCATTTGCAAGCATTATTTCTATCCCTCTTTGTGAACCAAGAGCAATCTCGTGATTTGCAGAGAGGGGAACAACTGATTCCGGCCAGTTACTTTTAATGATGAACTCTTAAATTAACTGTGTCTTCTATTTTATTTTATCTGCTTTTGACTTCTTTTCTTTTCTTTTTGCAGGTAAAGATAATTGAGCAAAGGAGCATTGGATAGAAGACGAAGACTTAGGAAATTTTAGGATAGTTTCAATTTATTCTTCAATTATTTGTAACATTATCATTGGAAACAAAATGTAAATAAATTTACAGTTGTTTAAATAATAATTTGTAACAAACAATTAAATATGAATAAAAATCCCTTTTTGTCAGTTAATTCCTTCTTTCAATTCCCTGTTTATTTAATCATTTGAATTTCTTAAATTGAAACAACTGGAAGTAAATCCAATTATTTTGACTTAGAAAAAGAAATAATTAATAAACGTTCGGCGTTCCGAATAATCCAAAACATTGCACAGTTAATCAAACAAAATGTCCACATTCCTTTTCTTTACTGATTCAATCATACACTGCAAACTCCCAATCAGAAACCTCAGTTCAAATCCCAGAGTAAACTGAAAAGAACTGTAGAAACCTGAGCCAAAATCAAACAAACCCTAATAATTTGTTTGAACTGTATCAAAAGTCCATGAAAACCCTAATTTGGCTAGACTGACAAGAAAAATTCTTTTTGACTGATTCTTGACAAATCTTGGAGAATATGGGAGGGCAAATTTTGGGGTACAACAGGTTGTAACGACTTTGTTAATTGGAGTACTTGCAGAGATGATTACGGGTGTAGGAGAAACCTTTGGAGCAGCCACATGGATAATTACGGGTCCAGAAACTATTTTTGGGGGAGCAATTTCTGGAGAAAAGATCCTACCACTTCGGGTAATTTTGCTAGTTCCGGAAATATTACTGATGTCATAGTCTTCTTTCTCGGAATATATCTCTTCGGCGACCGACCAGTCTTGCTTGATGCCATGGTAGTAAATGTCCCCTCCGTAATTCCATGACACGGTTTTGTCTGATTCATATGGGACTGGCCCAGACATTATGATTATTAAAGGATTTGCTTTCGGAACTGATGTAATTCTAATGGGTCTTTTGGTGGAGACCCTTGAAGAATTGGCGTAAATGGTAATGATGGAAACATCTTCAAAAGGAACAGGTGTAACAGGAGTCTTTTCAAACAAAATCTCTTTGTTATCTATCAGGCACTGAACGCCTACTTTCAATAAATGACAGCTAGTTTGTGAGGATAAACAGAAACGACAATCTTTACCACAGCCCGGGAAAATACCGGCATTCAACAAATTCATTTTAACAATCAGAAGTAGGGTCATGAGTTCATCAATGGAGGTAACAAACAAATCTTCTACAGTGGCATTAGTATTATGGCCATGTCTGGGCATTGGAGCAGAAATGATATTTGGCTTCTCGGGCGCATCAAACTCAACTTCTTTTGCTTCAATGAGGTCTTGAATTTTGTTCTTCAAGGCCCAACAGTTATTAGTATCGTGACCAGGACTTTCAGAGTGATATGCGTAAGGGGAATTTGGATGATAATGAGGGGATGTTGTATTGGGGTTTTCGGAGCTTCTTTTAAGGTCACCAAGTTGGATTTTAGTAAATGAGATAGTACTTGAGACGGAGTCATGTTGATTCTGGTAAACTGTCTGACTGGCCTTTCCATCCTTAGTTGATTACTTCTTTGTTAATCAGATGTAGGCTTTGGGATCATAACAGCCCCCACTATTGGTCACTGTTCGGACCTATCTTGGTTTCTTTACGGATATACGGCAGCCACCTCTTTCTTTCTGATAAAGGGCTTCCTTACAGCTGTAGAAGAAGATGTGTCTTTCTGGATCTTTCCATTCTTAATACCGGCTTCTATCCTCTCTCCGGTCAATATTAGTTCAGTAAAGCCTGCAGATGAACTTCCGATTAAATGATTGAAGAAGGGACCAGATAAGGTGCCTAAGAACATGTCTACCAATTCTCTCTCAGACAGAGGGGGTTGAACTCTTCCAGCCAGATCTCTCCATTTCTGCACATAGTCTTTGAAACCTTCATTGGACACCGTGGCCATACTCTAGAGTTGAGTACGGGTAGGTGCCAAATCAGCATTGTACTGGTATTGCTTGTAGAAAGATGCGGAAAGATCTTCCCAATTGTAAACATTAGCCCTTTCTAGTTGGTAGAACCAGTCAAGTTGAGTCCCAGACAAACTGACTTGGAAGAAATGTACCCACAAGTCTTTATCAGCAGTGTGGGGTTGAATTTTCCTCACGTATGATCGGAGATGCATTTTAGGGCATGAAACTCCGTCATATTTTGCGAATACAGGTGCTTTGAATTTTGGAGGAATCACGATCCCCGACACCAAACTCAATTCCTCAAAGTCCAAGCCTGGTACCTTTTGGATTTCCATCGCGCTCAACCACTCTTCAAGATGTTTATACTTGTCATCAACTGGAGGGTATTTGCTTCTCAGAATAGTCCTCTTCTTCTTCCTCCTCTTCTGATTCTAACAGGACAACTGTTTCCTTGCCTTTCCCCTCTCCTTCACTGGATGTTGTTGCAAAGTCCAAAGTCCTTCTTGTCTGCCCATGAAATCTTCTTCCCATGTTTAAGACTCCGGTTACCTTCTTTGTTTTCTTGTTCCTCTCTTCAGCTAGCAGAGTCTTCAACTCTTCTTGCCCCTTGGCTAGGGTTAGGAGAAACTGTTGAAACTGCATATTCTAAGCTTGGAGGTCTTTCACTGTTTGCTCGAGATCCATCTTACTAAAATAAATAGTGGAGAGATGAGGAGACTTGTTGCAAAAGACCTGTTTATGTTATGATGAATGATATATGCGTATGCAATGTTTTCAAGGATTTCAAAGATTCAAATTTGCTTTAGACAAAAAGGAAACACACGTTATATTAATAAGATAAAGTTTGAGTACATCAATGCCCCTTGGGAAAAATAATACAAAAGCTCTAAGATAGAAAAGTAGTGCGCATCCTCTTTGGTGCAATGTAAGCATTCAGAGTCTTCTCCTCATGAAGTAGCCTAGTAAGCTCCAAAACCTTCTTCTCGCTTGCGTAGAATTACGCTTCGGAAGTATCTCGCTCCCCTTTGAGTTGTATCTAATCCCTTTGTAGGTCTTCAAGAGATGTGGGCATGTCAGGATGTAGGATAGTGTATGGAACATCTCCCTCTATGACAGGCTCAATGATTACCAAGAGAACGAAGGGGTAAGGCATCATAAGACTCTAAGCACGAGTTCATACCCATTTGAGGTAAGGCTCAAGAGGGATGGAATTATTGTGTCCCAAAGTCTTGCTATCAACCTTGTTCAACATCCTCCAAGCTCGAATAGATATTTGGTGAAGACCTTGATTGTCGTTGTCTTAGTCAAATACCAAACCTTGAATCAGCATCTCATGCGGGCCATCCCTTTGGGCATAACCAAAATGCCTTAAGGCTAAGCATGGGTTGTAGGTGATACCTCCCCTAATGCCAAGTAAAGGAACATTAGGGAATTCTCCACAACGGCCAATAATGATAACATTCTCTTTAGAACGGGAGCACCAATGAATGTCTGAATGTTTAAGCATCATCAACCTTTGTGACCACCTTGAACCTTGCTCATTCTTTAAGACTGATTGGGGAAGATGAGAAATAAACCATCTAGCCAAGAGAGTAGTGCAACATATAAGGACACCCCTTTTCCTCATTGTACGAGTGTGAAAAGAGTGTAGGATATCCCCTAGCAATGTAGGCACTAGGTTGTGTGATATGAAGATTTTGACGGCGTTCACATCTATGAGTTGGTCAGGATTTGGAAAAAAACCATCGCATAGATGAGGAGATCCACAATTTCCTCAAAGGCTTGCAAGTCTAAGGAATTCCAACAGCTTTGGGACTTCTCAAATAGGAACTTTTCTAGAAAACCTTTGATACCACTCCTTGTTTCCCAATGGGTTGTAACATCAGATGAGTGCAAGTGTAGAGCTTGAGCAATCTCTTCTGGATTTGGATCTCTTTCCGTACTGTTGAAAGGTAGTTGATTGAGAATGGGAATCCTCAAGATTTGGGAGAATTCTTCCAAAGTAGGCACAAGTTGATAGTCGGAGAAGGTGAAGCAATGGTGTAAAGGATCAAAGAACTGAAAAAGAACTTTCATCATGTCCTCATCTGTGTTGGAGGTGACCAAGTTGAGTAGACGACCATGTCTCTCTATGAATGGAGAATTTTCAGGAATCCTTGAAGCTAGCTCCTTAAGTTGAGGAGGGATCCTTACAAGGTTGACTTGAATAGTTTTCCTGCAAAGAGAATCCATGTCCTACAAAATAGAACAAAGATAAATCCCAAGATCCTTGAAATGGTTAGTGAATATGAGTATGATGTCATGATGTTTATGATGTTATGTACAAGTAAATATATACAAACAAAGCAAACAAATCCTTAGGTTTAGGCTTGTATGGAGTCTCATAGGTAAGTACCCTCTTGAAGTTTAGTTGGCTTAAACCTGTTCTAGAAATAGTAACCGGGTTCTAAGGAGCTCAATATCACTGGTTCGTTTTCTCGGGCATTATTTCAGCGCAAGCCTCTTTAATGGCGACCGAAATATCCCAAAAAACCAAACCTCAATGAGTGTAGTATCGAGTATCTACCAACTTCGGACTGCACCAAAGCCGGTCATCTCACTACGTCCTAATGGCCAAGTTCGTCAAGTAAAGGTTCTAAAAGTCAGTTAGTGCTTCATGACATCACTCAGCGGCCCCGTATTCTCCTTGACTACTCAAGGGCTACCGGTACCCACAAATATGTCGCACTAATATAGCTATTTCTTAGACCGTGTCGGTATACCCCGCACAGTTTCCACAATGTATTGCTACTTACCTATAAGGTATCCCAAATCCGGGTGGAGGATTCAAACCCAAACAAAGAATCCAAAATGTAAAGCACACAAGTCAGACAAAGAAAGCAAGCAAATGTGATCTAATCCTAAGGTAACCCCACTTTTAAAATATTCTCCCCAGCAGAGTCGCCAGTTATGTGATGCGGTGGGAGAACTGACTTGAGGGTTTTGCGTTTTATCGCAAATGTTGCGGTTAGCAAGAGTCGCCACCGACTTTTCTTTTATCCAAAAGGAAAGGTGAAAAAGCACAGGAAAGACCTTTGAGATTGTTTCTTGAGTTCGAGGGGTAGATTATGAAAAGGGAAGGTATTAGCACCCTTTTCATCCATGGTTTTCCATGGGCTCTTAGTTACTTGCTAGATCACTTGCTTTTGTTTGAAATTGTGCTTTGTGTGGTTTTTGAAAGTATTTTGAAAAGAGGCCATTTGTTAAGCCAAACTTTGTAATGATTCTCGTTCGTAAGAATGTATACAGAGTGTTGATCTTTTGAAAATGTTTTCAAGTTTTTTAAGATATTTTGAAGGTGTAGGTGTTTGTTTTGAAATTGAGCAAGTAACTAAGAACAATCTATCTACTCAAAAGTCTTTTATGTTTATTTCCTCTTCTTTTGACATGGTTATCTTACCATTGATTTGGTAAGTAACCCTATCTTTGGATGTAAGCGGGACGGGCGTGGGTCGTCGTATAGCCATGATTAGCAATTTTGTGAGGTATCTTAGCATTTTTTTAGGGACTAAGATCATTTTGTAAAGAAACTTTGAATAGCGTCATCGAGGGACTATTATCTTGTATTTCGATTGTTTTTGCTAAGACACCTCACATGCATAACATGACCATTTTTTAGGCAACAAGTGGAGTTAACCTTAAGGGTGATAGTGTGCAAGTGTGTTTGATTGCATGAATTTTAGTCTTTATTAGGGTGATCTATTTGTTGATTTCATTGTCTTGCCATACACACCCTAATTACTAACATTTACATTCAAAAGCGATAAATTGCAGAAATGTAAAGTCCTGCGCTATTACAATATTTTTAGGGATGGGGGTACATATTTATGAATGGGGGTTGCGAGAATTTAAATCCTAATAAACTATTACAGCCATATTGAAATGGATAAGAATGTACAAGAAAATGTGGAATGGACTTGTTTTGTTTAAGAAAAGAAATAAGTTTTGTTTAAGAAAATATTTTTGATCTTTTTGATTTAAGAAATTAAATAAAGCCTGTAAAATGTAAAATGTCTTTAGTGTTTTTGATTAATGAAATAAGAAGTGATAGCAAAAATAGTGAGAAAAAAAGAAAGTAGAATCAGCGTATTGCTGACTAAAGGAGGTCAGAAGTTCTGACTCTGGCGTGCTGCAAAACAGAGGTCATATTAGTAAAAATAGGTAAGGTGGGAAATTCTGAGTCTGCTGGGAACAAAGAATATTTCAGAAGTTCTGATACCACTGGCAGAACTTGGTCTCCCTCTCCATGCTAGTCAGAACATCTGCAACTTGGTCATTTCTCAGCAAAGCAGAAGATGCGCATATGACAGTTATGGCAGGTTTCATAGTGTTTCAGAAACAAAAGATATCAGAACCATAAATTAGAGGCAAGCATGAAATTGCTAATTCTAATTTCCTTAAGAAGTTCTGAACTAATTTATTCCCTACTTAGGCATACAAAATACGTGAAAACCTCAGAATACATATAGCGTCAAAAACATGATGTCTACATTGTATTTTTTTGACATGCAAATCTAATAATGCCTAGGTAATATGTTGAGAGTCAACAAGAGCTTACCTTGCATCTGGAAAAGATTATGTGAACTGGAGTGTGGTCCTGAACTCTGGTGATGTTCTGAGTAGCTTCTTCACGTACTCTGCAGATTGGAATTTTTCAAACTTATGGAACAGCCAGAGGGTGATGTTTTGACTTCTTTGAAGTGGAGGTGGATGGAGAGTGTATTGCAGTATGAATACAAAAGTTAGGATAGCTTCTAATATGTAAATCAGAAACTGTGTGGATGGTTTTAGTCAAGAAACACTTGAGAACAAATGGAGTTTGAATGCAAGGAATCAAAAGTTAACAGGTTTTGTATGTTGTGTTTGCAGTTTTTGGACTCTTGGAATTTTAGCAGCGGTTCAGGGCTTTTCTTTCTCAATTTTTCGACCTTTTTACAGTTGCCAATAAGGTCTAATTTATAGGAAAAGGTTTAGTAGTTTGGAGAGGTCAAGGGGCACCACCATCATAAGCTGGGCGCTGACTTGCTCTTGAAGCAATTTCAAATAGGTAGGGTGGTCAGCCGTTTTAGCAGCACCTAAGCTGGATTTTTTAAGCAGGAATTAAGGAAAAGTAAACTCAAAAGCAAAAGCAACTCATGGGCCCAGCACACTTCTTGTACAAGAGTTTGCTTTTCCAAGACAGTAAAGGTATTTCTATGCCATGCGTGGGGAAATCCTTTGGATAAAGACCCAAAAGTAGTTGTGAGCATTAAATGATGATGAGATTGATCAACCCAGAAATCCTGCAACGTGATATTCTGCATCATTGCTTAGTTCTGGATCAGAAGTTCAGCTTCAGCGTGACTTAGAATAGACATCCAACTTCTGATCCTTTAATCCATTTGCTTCAGCATGTTCTGAAGGAGCTCTCAGACTTTCCAGAATGCTTGCAGCACGCTTTGTAACCTTCTTTGAATTACCCTTGCAAACTCTGACTGAATCCTTGTGAAAACTGGCCCAGAAGTTCTGACCAAAATCTGTTTTGACAGCACCCATAATTTGTTGAGTGTTTTAGTTTTGTGGACGTGTCTTTGAGGAGTTATAACTTGAAATCCCAGCATTTCTAGGAGAAGTTTTGTTCTGCAATGTTTTAGATCTCATTGAAACCTATAACTATTGTATCAGAAGTTCTTCCAGAATCAGCTTGTATGATGGTGAAAATCTGATCAGAAGTTCTGAGCCTGTCATATTCCTTAAACACTTAGAAAAATTCTAAGTATTTAGAATTTTGACCTTTTTGAATTTCTCAATGAAACAAACTTCATATTTGAACGTGTCTTGACGAAATATGATTCTTGAAGCTTGATTTTGATCCAAAATTCAAAGTTTGACTTTTTTAGTGTGCAAATGACCATTTTGCCTTTGTGAATGACTTTCTTGGAAAATTTGTAATTCAAGGCTTGAAATTGGATGGAAGCAAACCTGAGGGTCCAGGTTGATCCTTTGAGAAATGAGAGGGAAAATTTTGGGGTACAACACATGTAAGGTATCTTAGCAAAAACATGCAAATACAAGATCATAGTCCCTCGATGATGCTATCTAAAGTTGCCTTACAAATGATCTTAGTTCCTCAAAAAGAATGCTAAGATACCTTGCAATATTGCTAATCATGGTTATACGATGACCCACGCCCATCCCGTTTACATCCAAAGATAGGGTTTCTTACCAAATCAATGGTAAGACAACAATGTCAAAGGAAAAGAAAATGAACAAGAAAGACATTTGAGTAGGTAGATTGCTCCCAAATTACTTGCTCCATTTCAAAACAAACATCCTTGCTATTTTCAAAACAATCACATACACTTTCAAACATCTTACAAAAAATTGAAAACATTTTCAAAAGATCAAACATCTTTGTATACATTCTTACGAACGAGAATCATTACAAAGATTGCCTAAACAATGGCCTCTTTACAAAATACTTTCAAAAACCACACAAAGCAGAATTTCAAAACAAAAAGAAAGTGATCTAGCAAGTAACTAAGAGCCCATGGAAAACCATGGATAAAAAGGGTGCTAATACCTTTCCTTTTCATAATCTACCCCCCGAACTCAAGAAACAATCTCAAAGGTCTTTCCTGTGCTTTTTCACCTTTCCTTTTGGATAAAAGAAAAGTCGGTGGCAACTCTTGCTAACCGCAACATTTGCGATCAAACGCAAAACATTCAAGTTAGTTCTCCCACCGCATCACAGAAATGGAGACTCTGCTGGGGATAATTCTAAAAGTGGGGTTACTTTAGGGATTAGATAACATTTATTTGCTTATATTGTTTGACTTGTATGCTTTCCATTATAGTTCTTTGTTTGGGTTTGAATCCTCTACCCGAATTTGGGATACATTATAGGTAAGTAGCAATATATTGTGGAAACTGTGCGGGGTATATCGACATGGTCTAAGCAATAGCTACGTTAGTGCCACATATTTGTGGGTGCCGGTAGCCTTTGAGTTAATCAAAGAGAATACGGGGCCGCTGGGTGATGTCATGAAGCACTAATGAACTTTTAGAACCTTTACTTGACCAACTTGGCCTTTAGGGTGTAGTGAGATGACCGGATTTGGTGCAGTCCGAAGTTGGTAGATACTCGATACTACACTCATTGAGGTTTGGTTTCTTGGGATATTTTGGTCGCTATTAAAGAGGCTTGTGCTGAAACAATGACCAAAGAAACAAACCAATGATATTGAGATCCTTAGAACTCGATTACCATTACTACGACAGGTTTGAGCCAACTAAACTTAAAAAGGGTACTTACCTATAAAACTCCATGCAAGCCTAAACCTAAGGATTTGTTTGCTTTGTTTGTATATGCATATTTGTACATAACATCATGAATATCATGAACATCTTGAACATCGTATACATCCACTAACCATTTCAAGGATTTTGGGATTCATCTTTGTTCTTGTTTTGTAGGATATGGATTCACTTCGTAGGAAAACTATTCAAGTCAACCTTGTGAGAATCCCTCCACAACTTAAGGAGTTAGTTTCAAGGACTCCTGAAAACTCTCCATTCACCGAGAGACATGGTCGCCTACTTAACTTGGTCACCTCCAACACAGATGAGGACATGATGAAAGTGCTTTTTCAGTTCTTTGATCCTTTACACCATTGCTTCACCTTTCCCGACTATTAACTTGTGCCTACTTTACAAGAATTATCCCAACTCTTGAGGATTCCCATTCTCAATCAACTACCTTTCAACGGTACGGAAAGATATCCAAAGCCAGAAGAGATTTCTCAAGCTCTACACTTGCACTCATCTGATATCACAACTCACTGGGAAACAAGGAGTGATGTCAAAGGTTTCTTAGCAAAGTTCCTGTTTGAGAAAGCCCAAAGCTGTTGGAATTCCTTGGACTTGCAAGCCTTTGAGGAAATTATGGCTCTCCTCATCTATGTGATGGTTTTGTTTCCAAATCCTGACCAACTGATAGATATCAACATCGTCAAAATCTTCATATCCCGCAACCCGGTGCCTACATTGCTAGGATATATCCTACACTCTTTTCACACTCGCACAATGAGGAAAAGAGGTGTTCTTATGTGTTGCACTCCTCTCTTGGAAAGATGGTTTATTTCTCATCTTCCCCAATTTGTATTAAAAAATGAGCAAGGTTCAAGGTGGTCACAAAGGTTGATGACGCTCAAACATTCAGACATTCATTGGTGCTCCCGATCCAAAGAGAATGTTATCATTGTCGACTGTTGTGGAGAATTTCCTAATGTCCATTTACTTGGCATTAGGGAATCACCTACAACCCTTGCTTAGCCTTAAGATAGTTTGGTTACGCCTGAAGGGATGGCCCGCACGAGATGCTGATTCAAGGTTTGGTATTTGACTATGACAACGACGATCAAGGTCTTCGCCAGAGATTTATCCGAGCTTGGAGGATGTTAAACAAGGTGGATAGCAAGACTTTAGGGCACAAGAATTCCATCCCTCTTGAGCCTTACCTCAAATGGATATGAACTCGTGCTCAAAGTCTTATGATGCCTTACCCCTCCATTCTCCCGATAATCATTGAGCCTCTCATGGAGGGAGATGTTCCATACACTATCCTACATCCTGACATGCCCACATCTCTTGAAGACCTACAAATGGATTGGATACAACTCAAAGGAGAGTGAGATATGTTCTAAGCATAATTCTACGCAAGCGAGAAGAAGGTTTTGGAACTCACTAGGCTACTTCATGAGGAGAAGACTTTGAATGCCTACATTGCACCAAAGAGGATGTGCACTACCTTTCTATCTTAGAGTTTTTGTATTATTTTTCCCAAGGGGCATTGATGTACTCAAGCTTTATGTTAATTAATATAACGTGTGTTTCCTTTTTGTCTAAAACAAATTTGAATCTTTGAAACCCTTGAAAACATTACATAGGCATATATCATTCATCATAATATAAGCAGGTTTTTATTTGCAACAAGTCTCCTCATCTCTCTACTGTTTATTTCAGTAAGATGGATCTCAAGCAAATAGTGAAAGACCTCCAAGCTCAGAATACATAGTTTCAACAATTGCTCTTGACCCTAGCCAAGGGGCAAGAAGAATTGAAGACTTTGCTGGCTGAAGAGAGCAAAAAGAAGACAAAGAAGGTAACCGGAGTCTTAAACATGGGAAGAAGATTTAATGGGCAGACAAGAAGGACTTTGGACTTTGAAACAACCTCCAGTGAAAGAGACAGCCAAGATGGTAAAGTAAAGGAAACAGTTGTCCCGACAGAATCGGAGGAGGAAGAGGAAGAAGAAGACTACTCTGAAGAACAATACCCTTCAACTGATGACAAGTATAAACATCTCGAAGAGCGTTTGAGCGCGATGGAAATCCAAAAGGTGCCTAGCTTGGACTTTGAGGAATTGGGTTTGGTGTCGGGGATTTTGATTCCTCCGAAATTTAAAGCACCTATGTTCGCCAAATATGACGGAGTTTCATGCCCTAAAATGCATCTCTGGTCATATGTGAGGGAAATTCAACCCCATATCACTGATAAAGACTTATGGGTGCACTTCTTCCAAGACAGTCTGTCTAGAACTCAACTTGACTGGTTTTAACAACTAGAAATAGCCAATGTTCACAATTGGGAAGATCTTGCTGCATCTTTCTACAAACAATATCAATACAATGCTGATCTTGCGCCTACCCGTACTCAACTCTAGAGTATGGCCATGGTGTCCAATGAAGGTTTCAAAGACTAGCACAAAAATGGAGAGATTTGGCTGGAAGAGTTCAACCCCCTCTATCTGAGAGAGAATTGGTGGACATGTTCTTGGGTACCTTGTCTGGTCCCTTCTTCAATCATTTAATCGGAAGTTCATCTGCAGGTTTTACTGAACTAATATTTATCAGAGAGAGGATAGAAGCCGGTATAAATAATGGAAAGATTCAGAAAGACAAATCTTCTTTTATAGCTGTAAGGAAGCCCTTTATCGGAAAGAAAGAGGTGGTTGCCGTATACCCGCAGAGAAACCAAGATAGGGCCGAATGCTGACCAATGGTGGGGGCTGTTATGATTCCAAATCATGCGTCCAATCAGCAAAGAAATAATCAACCAAGGATGGAAAGGCCATTCAGGCAGTTCACCAGAATCAACATGACCCCGTCTCAAGTATTACCGCATCTACTAAGATCTAACTTGGTGACCTTGAAAGAAGCTCCGAAAAACCCCAATACAACATCTCCTCATTATCATCCCAATGCTCGTTGCGCATATCACTCTGAAAGTCCTGGTCATGATACTAATAACTGTTGGGCTCTAAAGAACAAAATACAAGACCTCATTGAAGCAAAAGAAATTGAGGTCGATGCGCCTGAAAAGCCAAATGTCATTTCTGCCCCTATGCCCAGACATGGCCACAATACCAATGCCATTGAAGAAGGATTGTTTGTTACTTCAATTCATGAACTCATGACCCCACTTCTGACTATTAAATCGAATTTGTTGAAGGCCGGTGTGTTCCCGGGTTGTGATGAAGTTTTCCATTTCTGTTTATCTGCACCAACCAGTTGTCCTTTGTTGAAAGCATGCGTTCAGTGCCTAATAGATAACAAAGAAATTTTATTCGAGAAAACTTCGGTTCCACCTGTTCCTTTTGAAGATGTTTCTATCATTACCATTTCCGCCAATTCTTCCAGGGTCTTGACCAAAAGACCCGTTAGAATTACATCAGTTCTGAAAGCAGCTCCTTTAATAATCACAATGCCTGGACCAGTCCCATACTCATCAGACAAAACCATACCATGGAATTATGGAGGGGATGTCTATTACCATGGTATCAAGCAGGATTGGCCATCCGCCGAAGATTCAAGCTCCGAGAAAGTCAATTCCGACATCAGTAACATTGCAGGAACTAGAAAAATTACTCAAAGTGGTAGGATCTTTTCTGCAGAAATTGCTCCCCTAAAAGCAATTTCTAGACCCGTAATCATCCCTGTGACTGCTCCAAAGGTTACTCCCACACCCATTATCATCTTTACAAATACTCCAATTTACAAAGTTGTTACAACCCCTGTAATCATTCCGACTGACACTCCTGCTACCTAATTAAGCGAGACTCGAGGGAAAGGTGTTATGATTGAGCCTGTCCGGACGAAGGCTCAGTCATTGACTATCCCTGAGACCTCCAAGAAAGAAATAGAGGAGATCCTAAAAATTATAAAGAGAAACGACTACGATGTAGTTGAACAGCTGAGGCAAACTCCCTCTAAAATCTCCATGCTAGAATTACTACTATGTCCCGAGGCACATGCAAAAGCCTTGGTAAATTTATTAAAAACCGCCCATGTACCTCAAGAGACATCTGCCAATCAGTTTCAAGACTGTGTAGCTAGCCTAACTGCGGACAATGGTTTAGGTTTTTCAGATGTTGATCTGACGCTGAGGGGAAGGAAGCATAATGAGGCATTTCATGTCTCAATGGGATGTATGGGCACAACTTTGGCTCATGTTTTGGTGGACACTGGATCATCTCTGAATGTACTACCCAAAAAAGCTCTTGATAGACTTGACTGTGAGGGGTTGAATTTGGATCCAAGCAACATAATAGTAAGGGCTTTTGACGGCTCAAAAAGGATGGTGCACGGGGAAGTGGATATCCCCATAAAGGTTGGAACCCAAACCTTCAATTCAACTTTTTATGTGATGGACATCCGCCCTTCATACTCCTACTTGCTAGGCTGACCATGGATCCACAATGCTGGCGCTGTTACTTCCACGTTACACCAAATGTTGAAGTATCTAGTTCAAGGGAAGATTATCACCGTTCATGGAGAGGAAGAATACATGATCAGCCATCTCAATTCTTTCAGAAATATGGAATTGGATGGTGAATTCATTGAAACTCCATTTCAACGCTTTGAAGAGGTCCCTCAAGATGTGGCAGTGACCAAGGTTGTTCCCAAGATTACAAGGCCTCCACTCCGGATGTCGTCACTGAAGGATGCCAAAGAAGTGGTAGAAGAAGGTGGATGCATTATCTGGGGGCAACTCCCAGATATCCCATATAAGTATGACAAGTTTGGCCTAGGTTTCACTTTAAATGCTCAAAAGGCTATACTCCGTGCCCGTGTTGGAGGGCCACCCTTGAAGATCATCAACCGTGAAGTCAACGCAGTAGAAGATGGTGAAGATGGTTGCAACTTGGATGATTGGATCTTCCCGACTGTCAATGGAGGGCTCAGCAATTGGGAGGCTAGAGACTTTGTCCCGATCACTTTTATCCCACAGTAATTCGTCTTTACATTTTGTTGGATCTGTAATATTGAAACAATTCGCACTCTTAAAACCTTGTGTCTTACCCGAGGCAAAACGGTCCATTTGTAAGGGTTATTATCTCATTTTCATATGACATCAATAAATCATGGACGTTTTCGCATACAAACTTTTGTGCTCATTGTTTTTCTTTCACATTTTATGTTCTTTCAAAGATAGCTATACCCTTACACACACCCACACTCACAATGCAGGTATACATCCATTCGGGATCCCATGGGTAACGATACTGCTATGGCCTTCTATGACTCTGAGAATTTGATCTACCAAGCCGAAGGCGAAGGTGAGGAAGATTGTGAAGTACCAGGGGAGCTCGCCATACTACTACAACAAGAAGAGAGAACCATTCAGCCTCACGAGGAACCCGTGGATACAATCAACCTAGGTACCGAAGAAGATAAAAAAGAGGTCAAGGTGGGTGCCAATCTGGAACCCAGTATCAAGAAGCATATGATTCAGTTGTTACACGATTATGTCGAAGTGTTTGCCTGGTCGTATGAAGACATGCCAGGACTTGATGAAGATATTGTGGTACATCGTCTGCCTACAAGAGAGGATTGTCTGCCAGTAAAGCAAAAGGTTCGTCGAATGAGGCCAGATATGTCAGAAAAGATTAAAGCAGAAGTCATGAAGCAATTCAACGTCGGATTCTTGGTTGTCACCTCTTATCCCCAATGGGTTGCCAATGTTGTTCCAGTGTCCAAAAAGGATGGCAAGGTGAGAATGTGTGTGGACTACAGAGATTTGAATAGGGCAAGCCCTAAGGATGATTTTCCACTCCCCCACATTGATATCCCAGTTGACAATATGGCCCAATACAAAGTGTTTTCCTTCATGGATGTATTCTCAGGTTACAACCAAATCAAAATGGCGCCTGAGGACATGGAGAAAACCACATTTATCACGCAGTGGGGCACTTTCTGCTATAAGGTGATGCCATTCGGACTGAAGAATGATGGGGCAACATACCAACGTGCCATGGTAGATCTATTTCACGAGATGATACATCACGAAATAGAGGTCTACATGGACGATATGATAGCCAGATCTCAAACAGAGGAAGAGCATCTTGATCACTTACAAAAACTGTTTGAGAGACTGAAGAAGTACAAGCTAAGGTTGAATCCAAACAAATGAACATTTGGGGTATGGTCTGGTAAACTCCTAGGCTTTATCGTCAGCAACAAAGGTATTGAAGTAGATCCTGCCAAGGTAAAAGCAATATAAGAGATGCCTGCTACTTGTACTCAGAAGGAAGTCAGAGGTTTCTTGGGACGTTTGAACTATATTTCCAGATTTATTTCTCATCTGACAGCTACTTGTGAGCCAATCTTCAAACTATTGAAGAAAGGTCAAGTAGTCAAGTGGAATGACGAGTGCAAAGTTGCTTTTGACAAAATCAAAGAATACTTACAAGAGCCTCCTGTGTTAATGCCACCAGTGGAGGGAAGACCATTGATAATGTATCTGACTGTTTTAGAAAACTTAATGGGGTGTGTATTGGGGCAGCATGACGAGTCTGGCCGAAAAGAGAATGTTATTTATTACCTGAGCAAAAAGTTTACTGACTGTGAAACAAGATATTCATTGCTCGAGAAAACTTGCTGCGCTCTGGCATGGGCTGATCGCCGGGTAAGATAATATATGTTGACCCATACTACCTTGTTGATATCTAAAATGGATCCGATAAAATACATCTTTGAGAAGCCTGCTCTTTCTGGGAGAATAGAAAGGTGGCAGATGATCCTAACAGAGTACGACATACAGTATACTACCCAGAAAGCTATAAAGGGTAGTGTATTAGCTGATTACGTTGCTCACCAAGCTGTAGAAGACTACCAGTCCATGAAATTCGAATTTTCGGATGAAGACATCATGACATTAGACAACTGTGAAGAATTCATGCCATATGACGGACCTGAACAAGGATCCCGATGGACCCTGTTCTTTGATGGGGCATCTAACGCACTCGACAATGGTATTGGTGTTGTACTCATATCTCCGGAAGGGTGTCATACTCCCTTTACTGCCAGACTTTTCTTCAATTGTACAAACAACATGGCGGAATACGAAGTGTGCATCTTCGGTCTGCCATAGACTTGGGGATCAAATCTTTGGATGTATTCAGAGACTCAGCTTTGGTTATCAGCCAGATCAAAAGGGAATGGGACACCAAACACCCAAACCTTATCCCTTACAAAGAACATGTTTTGACATTGCTACCACATTTTGAGAAGATTACCTTCGAGCATTTCCCGCGAGAAGAAAATCAGCTAGCAGACGCTCTACCCACAATATCATCTATGTTTAAACTTAATTGGGATAACGAGGCTCCCTAGATCACCATCGAATGAATAGAGGAACCAACGCACTGTCACGATACTAATACTGAAGAAGTAGTGGACCAGCCTTGGTTCCGCGAAGTCAAGAAGTATCTCGAGGCTCAAGAATACCCAGAAGGAGCTTCAATAAATGATAAGGAGTTATTAAGGAGATTCTCTGCTAAATTTTTCCTTATTAATGGCATCCTGTACAAACACAATCATGACTCTGTGTTACTTCGGTGCATAGATAAGGTTGAAGCTAAAAGGATCATGGCTGAATTGCATGAAGGCACTTTTGGCACCCATTCCAGTGGGCATACGATGGCAAAGAAAATCCTACGTGCAGGCTATTACTGGTCTACCATGGAAGCAGATTACTATCAACACTCTCGAACCTGCCATAAGTGTCAGATTTATGCTGACAAGGTGCACGTACCTCCGGTTCCTCTGAATGTCTTGACGGCTCCTTGGCCCTTTGCTATGTGGGGGATTGATATGATTGGTGAAATCAAGCCGACAACCTCCAATGGACACCGATTCATCCTAGTGGCCATTGACTATTTTACAAAATGGGTGGAGGCAGCTTCCTTCGCTTCCGTTACCAAAAATGTTGTTGCCCGCTTCATCAAACAAAATCTCATTTGCCGGTACGGTACCCCGGAAAGGATCATCACTGACAATGGTACAAATCTCAACAACACTATGATCACCGCCTTGTGCGAACAATTCAAGATTCAGCATCACAATTCTTCTCCTTACCGGCCGAAGATGAATGGTGTTGTCGAAGCTGTAAATAAGAACATTAAAAAGATCATACAGAAAATGACAATCACATACAAAGACTGGCATCAGATGCTACCATTTTCTCTCCACGGGTATCGTACCACGACTCGCACATCAATCGGGGCAACACCCTTTTCTCTGGTTTACGGCATGGAAGCTGTCTTGCCTATCGAGGTCCAGTTCCCAACTCTGAGGATTATGAAGGATGCAGGGTTGAACGAAGACGATTGGATTTAGACTCGACTTGATCAACTAAGCTTGATTGATGAGAAGAGACTTACTTCTGTTTTCTGTGGTCATCTGTATCAAAAACGGATGATCAAGGCTTTCAACAAAAAGGTCAGACGCCAAGTGTATGAAGTTGGAGATTTGGTTATCAAACGCATCATACTTCCACAAGGTGATCCTAGGGGAAAGTGGACTCCTACCTATGAAGGACCATTTGTAATCAAAAGCATTTTCTCTGGTGGAGCAATGATCTTGACCACCATGGATGGTGACGACCTACCGCATCCTGCAAACGCGGACATAGTCAAAAGATACTACGCATAAGAGACCCGCTAGGTTGACATACCTAGGCAAAACAAGGGCATCCCGACGAACCAAAAAAGTTCTGGAAAAAATTAGGGATAAAACAAAAAAAATCTGTACACCCGGCAAGTTGAAAACCCGAAAGGGCGGCTTGGACAAAAAAGGGTTTCCCGGTGGACTAAAAACCCGAAAGGGCGGTCCAGGCAAAAGTTAGGGAATGTAAAGCGTATGACTGTGTCCCGTTGGATCACCTCACGGACAACCTTTGGTTTCAACTAACAAATTCAACGATTCTGATTTATTCAATCAGCTTCGGATAAGGCAACAAATAGACAAGATGCTCAGAGATACAAAGACCATAGCAAAATGGAAACCCCGTGGAATTTTTACACATAGCTATCTTTTCTTTGTATCAAAATTTTCATTTTTGTTTTACCACGGCATTCTCTTACTAGAATGTTTGTCTCCTTGTACAAAAATCTTACTCAAAGTCAATACAAAGATATCTCTTTGAAAGTGCAAAACTATCTGTTTTTTCTTTATGCTTGTATTTTGTTTGCAAAAAACGTCTAATGATTCATTGATGAACATATGCATTTGAATATAATTACTGTTTACAAATAAACAAAATGAAAAAAGGAAATTACTGATGGGTTGAATGGATAGGGAAATACCTCTAGGCTATTACCTAAGAAATCCTCACAGTGCATCGTTTAATCCCCAGCGGAACAAAACTCCCAGCTATCACTCCCCAGTAGAAGTCGTCAAATTTCTCAGGATTCCCCAATGGAATTTTACAAGTAGTATACGACATTTCCCTTACAACATAGTTTGTTTCTCTAAGCAGAAATTAATCAATACTTCAACTTCACAACATGAAGACTTACACTCCATATCCTCAGCAGAGGACAGGGATTTATTTTCCCCAGTCCAACAGCAGCGCAACAAACTAGCTCACATACGCATACATTGCATCCATATATCATAAACATTTATAACACGAATGCATTTATACTATGCATTTCATATAACATAAACATTATGTTTTAGCGAACATTTTACCCTTTCGGGATAAGGTTAACAATTACCATTAACAAATATTCAAAATCGTTTGATACAGTTCATATACGCTCCAGACACGGATGCCATTCTGATACTCATTCAGATTCAACTTTTCAGATACAGTTTAGATACGCCCCACACGCGGATGCGATTCTGATACTCATTCAGATTTAACTTTTCAGATACAGTTCAGATACGCTCCAGACATGAACGCCATTCTAATACTCATTCAAAATTCAGTCTTTAGATTCAGTTCAGATACGCTCCAAACACAGATGCCATTCTGATACTCATTCTTTCAGCTTATAAATTACAATGCAAACAATCACTTTTGGATGGCATCTACAAGCCCATGTCTAACAACTTTTTATCACCTCTCCAAATGGCATCTTTAAGCCCATTCCCTCGACTCTCACATCACCAGGTGCAAATTTCTGGGCACTCTAGTGTCCAATCATCTTCCACCCTCGAGTCACGATTGGCAAAACTTGGCAATCTAACTCTCCAGGCATAAGAATATTGAACAGGGGAAGCTGTTGTACCCCAAAATTTTCCCTCTCACTTATCAAGAATTTTCACAAGATCTCCTTTGGATCAAGACTGCATCTGGGTTGATCAACTCAAGACATCTCCTCATGCACTAATGACCAAAATTAGGGTTTGAGTTTGCACAAGGGTTTTTGGATTATCAATGCTTCATATGACTTTCAAGGATCATTATGGACCCCCAAGATTACTCATGACAAGTTTCAAGCCTTGGATCACACTTTTGATCAGTCAATTGGACAGTTAACCTAAAAATCAGCTGTATTGGGGAAAAAGTCAATCATGGCCAATTTACAGTAAAACTTCATAATTTTTGAACCACATCAACATTTTAAACTCATATGTGTCATTTGATCAAGTTTGGACCACAACTCCTCAAGAAATTTGATCAAATCATCAAAAGGGCAAAATGGTCAAAATTAGGGTTTTGATTGGGAAAGGGAAATTTCTGGTTTTTGGCCTAGCAAATGATCAATTGGGTTAAGGCATGATCTCAAGAGTCCAATTAATCACTTTGACCTAATAACATGGTTCAAAACACTACAACTCCATTGGATTGACAAATGAATTTTGTCAGTCAACTTATCAAAAGTCAACTGTATACTGAAAAGTCAAACTTTGACTTTTTGGTCAAAATCAAATGCCAAAGATCATAATTCATCAAAACATGTCAAAACATGAAACTTGTTCACCAAGAATTCAAGAATTCAAGATTTTATTTTGAAAAGATAAAATTTCTTAACTTAGAAATTTTTCTAAGTATAGAAAATTTCTTATTTTTTCACAACTTTGAGCTAAATTTTCACCATGATGCAAAGTGATTCAAGAGAAACTTCCAACATGAAAGTTGTATATCTCCATGAAATATACAACTTTTATTCACACAACTTCTCCTAAAAATTCTTGGATTTCAAGTTATAATTTTTTGAATACATGCTCATAAACTAAAAATGACTTAGTGAAATTTTGCCCTAGTTAGGCAGATTTTTGACCTAACTTCATGGAAATTTTTCACATAGTTCCAAAGGGAATACTCAAAAGCAATTCAAATATGAGTTTTAGATAACATTGCAAGCTTTCCAAAATGTCCAAGAACTCCTTGAGATCATTCTTGACTAGGTAGAATCGAAGAGATGAAGTTGGTGTTTTGTCACTTGGATTATAAGTCATTTTGTGAAGAACATTGGATCCAATCCTCAAGCATGCTGTACAAATCCCACTTTTCAGGCTTCTAACTTGACTTTAACTCCATAATTAAATGTTTTCACAGTTGTTGGAAGCTTTAATCCAAGCATTCAATGCATTGTACAAATATAATTCCATTTTGGGAAGAAAGGCAATATTGCCATTTTAGAAAAGCAAGCTTTTTACAAAGTCAGCTTGCGTTGAGCCTTGCATTTGTTCTTTCTGCATAAACATACTCTACACAATCAGAACAAGTGTGTTTAAAGGTCTCAGCCCCCCTACAAGCTTTGTACTTCACCTTGAAACCATGCTTGCTAGCTTTGCTTCAAAAACAAGTAACCAAGCAAAACATGTGAGTTTTGAAATCTGAGTTGTTACAAGTCTTAAAATATCTTGCTTATAAGTAGACACATTATTTGCAAGTTGACACACGAATGCTATTGCCCTGAAACTACCTCAAACATTAAAAAACCAAAAATCTGCTCAAGAACACCATTAACACACATTTCTGAACAAAAACTCATAATTTTCATTTTCACTCGTGCGTTTTGAAAACTAATCACTCAGACACCTTCTATACATCATACCAAAGCAATCCATACCCTTGTTTCCTCATTATAACTCCTCCATCACTATCCACCATTTTCAATTATCAAGCTTGCAGTTTGACTTGAGTAGAGAGATTCAGGGACTTTCAAGGCAAAGTAATAGTTGGGATACACTCAAGGAGGTCCAGAAAAGCTAAACAGATCCTCACGCCTTCTCAAAAGTTGCTCAAACTCCATTCACGACTCCAGCTGCAAGAGGTAAAAACTTAAACTTCTATCTCTTCATACAAGCATCATTTGATCCTGATTTGTGAAAACAAAATGTAGATATCCTAACTCTAAAGCTAACCATGTTCATAGTTTCCATTTATATTGACTGTGTATAGAGAATTTTAGATTTGAAATTTCTAAGAAAATTAGGTTTCAATTTAGGGCCAGCAAAATTAGTTTTTATCTTTGACATTTAGTTTACATAAGTTATATGTTTGAATTCGTGGGATGAAACACCATAACTTTCATGTTTGGAGTTTCCATTTTTGAGGAAAAATGAGGAAGACACAGGTGGTTCGGCCATGGCTCAAGGTTGAAGATGAAGTTGCCTTCAGGAAGTAGTTTCTAATATATATTTATGCTTTGATTATATGACCGGATGAAACAGCCACCCCAGTGGAAAGTGCGCGCGTACTAAGGCATATGTTACCTAAAGGGCGAGGGTTCGATATGAGAGGGAAATTTTTGGGGTACAACAGCTGCCCCTGTTTAATCTTCTTAAACCTGAGGATGTAGATTGGCTTTCATGCCTTTCGTGATCCGAAGGTGGAAGATGATTGAACACTAGAGTGCCCAGAAATTTGAACTCGTGTGAAGTGGTATCAGCCTTGTGATGTCGGGAATGGGCTTACAGATGCCATTTGGAGATTACTGACGGGAGGATGGGCTTAAAGATGCCATCTGCGGGAATGTCGACCGCATAAGAGATTCCTTAGTGAGAACTTGCATACCTGTTGTTGTGGAAGATTCCGCTTGGGAAGCCTGATCTTTGTTGAGATTTAAGAACTTGCTTGTACTTCAGCTGAGAGAACATCTCTGCTGAGTTTTAATAACTTGTTCGTAATTCAACTGAGGGGAATTGCCGAGATTTAGAACCTTATCTGTAATTCAACCGAGACTAATTCAGTTGAGATTTAAGAACCGGTCAGTACTTCGACTGAGGAGAATTGCCGAGATTTAGAACCTTATCTGTAATTCAACCGAGACTAATTCAGTTGAGATTTAAGAACCGGTCAGTACTTCGACTAAGGGAAACATCTTCATCAAGATCTAGGATTGTCTGTACTTCAATGGAGAATAATTTTGTTGAGATTTAAGAACTCGTCCACACTTTCACGGAGGAACTTTGTCGAGATTTAGAACCTTATCTGTAATTTAACTGAGACTAATTCAGTTGAGATTTAAGAACCGGTCAGTACTTTGACTGAGGGAATCATCTTCGTCAAGATCTAGGACTGCCTGTACTTCAACGGAGGATAATTCTGTTGAGATTTAAGAACTCGTCCACACTATGATGGAGGAAAATTGTCGAGATTTAGAACCTTCTCTGTAATTCAACCGAGACTAATTCAGTTGAGATTTAAGAATCGGTCAGTACTTCGACTGAGGAAAATTGCCGAGATTTAGAACCTTATCTGTAATTCAATCGAGACTAATTCAGTCGAGATTTAAGAACCGGTCAGTACTTCGACTGAGGGAAACATCTTCATCAAGATCTAGGACTGTCTGTACTTCAACGGAGAATAATTATGTTGATATTTAAGAACTCGTCCACACTTCGACAGAGAAAAAATGTCGAGATTTAGAACCTTATCTGTAATTCAACAGAGACTAATTCAATTGAGATTTAAGAACCGATCAGTACTTCGACTGAGGGAAACATCTTCATTAAGATCTAGGACTGTCTGTACTTCAATAGAGAATAATTTTGTTGAGATTTAAGAACTCGTCCACACTTTGACGGAGAAAAGTTATCGAGATTTAGAACCTTATCTGTAATTCAACCGAGACTAATTCAGTTTAGATTTAAGAACCGGTCAGTACTTCGACTGAGGGAAACATCTTCATCAAGATCTAGGATTGTTTGTACTTCAACGGAGAATAATTCTGTTGAGATTTAAGAACTCGTCCACACTACGACGGAGGAAAACTGTCGAGATTTAGAACCTTATCTGTAATTCAACCGAGACTAATTCAGTTGAGATTTAAGAACCGGTCAGTACTTCGACTGGGGGAAACATCTTCATCGATATCTAGGAACTGTCTGTACTTCAACGGAGAATAATTCTGTTGAGATTTAAGAACTCGTCCACACTACGACGGAGGAAAATTGTCGAGATTTAGAACCTTATCTCTAATTCAACCGAGACTAATTCAGTTGAGATTTAAGAACCGGTCAGTACTTCGACTGGGATGAGAACTTAACTGCATCTTTCCTGAAAGGTAAAGGTCAGTCGTATGCAATGCATGATATATATCAAGCAATGATGTTCTCAAAATAAATGAGATTGTGTTTGTATGATGCGTATATGCGTGTGTCATGATGTATGGAAATGTGATGCTTTTAGCTGGGAAAATAAATCCCGGATAGCTGCTGGAGAATAGAGTTGGATTCTTCATTTCCGCTGGAGGTGGCGAACGAAGATGATTGCGAGAATAACCTGCAGAAGAGGATAACTCCATTGAGGAATAAACTGATGAGGAGATTACTCTGTAGGGAAGAGATATTCTGCTGAGGATTCCACCGATAAATTTCGCTGGGGATGAATTACTGTTGCCGGTGATACTGAATCCTGTTGGGGATTGACTTCATGTTTGTGAAAGGAGAGAACTCCGCTGGGGAATGATCTTTCAATTGCGACTTCACTGGGGATAACCCTTTTGGACTCTAATGGGGATAATCCTTTGAACTTGCTAGGGATAATCTTCCAAAGTCTACCGGGGATGATTCTCCAAACTCCACTGGGGAAGCTTTTTCAGACTGCGCTGGGAAAAGTTTTAACTCCAATGGGGATATTTTGTACTCTGCCGGGGAATATCCTTACACTCTGTTGGGGAATATTAAGACTGCCGGGGATATTAAGCCTTCTCGGTGTTGATAGTAGATAAACTCTGCTTGGGGAGAATATCACCTATTCATTCACAGTTTCCAGTCTCAGCTGGGGAGAGTTAGCATTACTGTCTTACTCTGCGGGGAGTGAATGCATTCCAACCATATTCTTCAGCTGAATTTACCTTGTACCTGGCGGACAGAGCAACTGTACAGTTTGGACAATTCTTATTTGCCCCTGTTTCTGATATTACAAGTAATCGTCTTTTGTTTCGCATGTAAATATTTATGAGCAGCAATTAATGTCAAGTGCATATATCAAAAATGAACATTGGACGTTCTTTGCAAAACAAAACAGAAAAAGGAAAAACAGTTTGAAATTTCTTTGAAGATGAATTGTATTGATTTTGAAGTTTGGCCTGTAAATAGGCGTTTTTGTACAAGAGGCTGACGTCCTAGTAAGAGAACGCCGCTGAATAATAGAATTTACACAATTTGTGAAAAACTAAACAAAACAGCTATGTGAATAATCCCACTGGATTCCAACTCTACTATTGCCCTTATGTCCTCGAGCATCTCATCACTTTGCTACTGGTTGAAGGTAGATCAGATTGATTAGTGTCGTCCGAGCTTGATAGTCGATATCAAAGTCTGGTTCAAGGTGATCCAATGAGACATAATGTTACGCTTTAATCCCTAATTTTTGCATGGACCGCCCTTTCAGGTTTTCAGTCCACCGGGATACCCTTTTTTTCCCAAGGCTCCTTTTCAGGTTTTCGACTTGCCGTGTGTACACATTTTTTTATTTTCATCTCTTATTTTTACCTGACCCTTTTGGTTCGCCGGGAAGCCCTTATTTTTGCCTAGGTCAGTCGACCTAGCGGATCTTTGGTTATGCGCAATATTTTTTCACTATGTCTGCATTGACGGGGTGAGGAAGGTCGTCACCATCCATGGTGGTTAGAATCATAGCTCCTCCTGAGAAAATGTTCTTAACCACAAATGGCCCTTCGTAAGTAGGGGTCCATTTTCCCCTGGGATCACCTTGAGGTAGAATGATGCGCTTGATCACTAGATCCCCAACTTGATACTCTTGTCGTCTGACTTTCTTGTTAAATGCCTTGATCATTCGCTTTTGATACGTTTGACCATGACAAATAGCAGTAAGTCTCTTTTCGTCAATTAAATTCAGCTGATCAAGCTGGGTCTGAATCCAATCATCTTCGCTCAAACCTGCATCCTTCATAATTCGAAGAGAGGGTATCTGAACTTCAATAGGCAAGACGACTTCCATGCCGTAAACCAAGGAATATGGTGTTGCCCCTATTGACGTCCGTGCTGAGGTGCGGTACCCATGAAGAGCAAATGGTAACATCTCGTGTCAATCTTTGTATGTCACCGTCATCTTCTGCACAATCTTCTTAATGCTCTTGTTAGCCGCTTCTACAGCCCCATTCATATTCAACCGGTAAGGAGAAGAGTTGTGATGCTGTATCTTGAACTGCTTGTAGAGCTCGGTGATCATCTTGTTATTGAGATTTGTACCATTGTCCGTAATGATCCTCTCTGGTACACCATATCGACAGATCAAGTTGTGCCGAATGAACCGTGCCACAACGTTCTTGGTCAATGTAGCAAAGGAAGCTGCTTCAACCCATTTCGTAAAGTAGTCGATAGCTACCAGGATAAAATGATGCCCGTTGGATGCCGTAGGTCTGATCTCGCCGATCATGTCGATCCCCCACATTGCAAAAGGCCATGGAGTTGTCAAGATGTTTAGAGGTACTGGAGGTATGTGCACCTTATTAGTATAGACTTGGCACTTGTGACAGGTCCGAGAATGCTGATAACAGTCGACTTCCATCATGGACCAATAATATCCTGCCCGAAGGATTTTCTTTGCCATGGTGTGTCCACTGGAATGAGTTCTGAAAGTACCTTCATGTAACTCTGCCATGATCCTTTCTGCCTCGTCCTTATCCACACAATGCAGTAAGGTTGAATCATGGTTACGCTTGTAAAAGATGTCATTGATGATGAAGAACTTCGTCGCGAACCTCCTCAGAAACTTCTTGTCATTAATAGATGCACCCTTAGGGTATTCTTGAGCCTCAAGATACCTATTCACCTCATGAAACCAGGACTTTTCTGTTACCTCTTCAGTCTCAACGTCACAGTAATGTGCAGGTTCGTCCAATCTCTCAATGGTAACCCGGGGAGCTTCGTTGTCCCAATTGACTTTGAACATAGAAGACATCGTAGCCAGCGCGTCCGCCAACTGATTCTCCTCTCTAAGGAAGTGTTCAAAAGTTATCTCCTCGAAGTGTGGAAGCAACGTCAACACATACTCCTTGTAAGGAATAAGATTAGGATGTTTCGTATCCCACTCGCCTTTGATCTGACCGATCACGAGAGAAGAATCTCCAAAAACACTCAAGAACTTAATCCTCAAGTCAATAGCTGCTCGAAGACCCATAATGCACGCTTCATACTCCACCATGTTGTTGGTGCAGTTGAAACATAGTTGGGCGGTGAACGGAGTATGAGATCCTTTAGGAGATATGATCACGGCGCCAATGCCATTACCCAAAGCATTTGAAGCTCAATCAAAGTACATAGACCATCGGGATCCTTCCTCAGGTCCTTCATCCGGTCCAGGTGTTTCATAGTCAGTCACTATCATGATGCTCTCATTCGGGAATTCGAAGTTCATAGACTGGTAATCATCCACTGCATGATGTGCCAAATGATCTGCCAACAAACTTCCCTTAATTGCCTTTTGGGTCGTATATTGGATATCATACTCAGTCAAGATCATCTGCCATGTTGCTATTCTTTCGGATAAGGCAGGCTTCTCGAAGATATACTTGATTGGATCCATCTTTGATATCAATAGAATAGTGTGAGTCAACATATACTGTCTCAGCCGGCGAGCAGGCCATGCCAAAGCGCAACAAGTTTTCTCAAGCAGCGAGTATCGGGTCTCACAGTCGGTAAACTTTTTGCTAAGGTAATAAATAGCATGCTCTTTTCGGCCAGACTCGTCATGCTGACCCAACACGCACCCCATTGAGTTGTCGAGTACTGTCAAGTATAAGATCAGAGGTCTCCCTTTAACTGGTGGCATCAGAATAGGTGGCTCTTGGAGATACTCTTTGATTCTTTCGAAGGCGGCCTGACATTCATCGTTCCATCTTACCACTTGATCTTTCTTCAGTAATTTGAAGATTGGCTCACAAGTAGCAGTCAGGTGCGAGATGAATCGGGCAATGTAGTTCAGACGTCCCAGAAAGCCTCTGACTTCTTTTTCTGTTCGGGGAGCTGGAATTTCCTGTATAGCCTTCACCTTTGCAGGATCCACTTGAATACCTTTATCGCTTACGACGAAACCCAGCAGCTTACCAGATCTCACCCCGAAGGTGCACTTGTTCGGGTTTAACCTCAGCTTGTACAACTTCAACCTGTCAAATAATTTCTGAAGGTGGTCAACATGTTATTCCTCAGTCTGGGACCTTGAAATCATGTCGTCGACGTATAACTCAATCTCATGATGGATCATGTCATGGAACAAAGCGACCATGGCACGCTGATACGTTGCCCCAACATTTTTCAATCCAAATGGCATGACTTTGTAGAAAAAGGTGCCCCATTGAGTAACAAAGGTTATCTTCTCCATATCTTCGGGAGCCATTTTAATCTGATTATAACCGGAGAAACCATCCATAAAGGAGAATACCTTATGCTGCGCGGTGTTCTCAACTAGAACATCGATATGAGGTAAATGGAAATCATCCTTGGGGCTTGCCCTGTTCAGATCCCTATAGTCAACACACATTCGAACTTTACCATCCTTCTTCGGCACAGGAACCACGTTGGCCACCCACTATGGGTAAGAAGTAACTGCTAGAAAACCGACATCAAACTGTTTCATCACTTCAGCCTTGATTTTCTCAGACATCTCTGGGCGCATTCGGCGGACTTTCTGTTTCACAGGAGGACAATCTTCCTTAGTAGGCAAACAGTGAACCACAATATCGGTATCCAACCCAGGCATATCTTCATAAGACCAGGCGAAGATTTCAACATAGTCATACAACATTTGAATCAACCGTTGCTTAACACTAGCTTCCAGATTTGCACCGATCTTGACCTCTTTCTTGTCTACCTCTGTACCAAGATTCACTATTTCCACTGGCTCTTCATGCGGTTGTATGGCCCTCTCTTCCTGAAGTAACAGTCTAGCAAGTTCACCAGGAACTTCGCAATCATCTTCACCTTCGTCTTCAACTAAGTTGATAGTACTTTCGAAGTCATAACCGGCAATAGCATGGTCGTTATCAGTAGGATCCAGAGTGGATGTAGGCCTGTATATGTGAGTGTGTGTAAAATAGCTGTTTTTCAATATATAAAAAGAAAAACAAGGAGCGCAAAATTTGAAATGCAAAAAATGTCCAATGCTTTTATTAATGATATATGTAGATGACACACATAAATCCCTCACAAATGAAGCCACGGTGCCCCGGGTAAGACATCGGGCCGTAAAGTTTAAAAAATTGTCTGTTACAAATACAAAACAAAAGTCTCATTACTGGGTAATAAAAGAAACAAGCATAGAATCATTTGTTGTCCAATTGCTCAGGCCACCGTTGGTAGTTGGGTAAATCCAGCTATCAATATCAAACTCTTCATCATCACCATCCCCAATAGCATTTACTCCTGCATCATGTTTGGGCATAGGTGCCGTTATGACATTAGGCTTCCCTGGCGCTTCGAACTGAATTTCCTTAGCATCAATCAAGTCCTGTACCTTGTTCTTCAAGACCCAACAGTTATCTGTATCATGCCCCGGGCTATCAGAGTGAAAAGCACAACGGGCATTCGGATCGTACATGGGTGATGCAGTGTTGGGGGTCTTCGGGGCCTCCTTCAGAATCACCAAGTTGGTTTTCAATAACTGTGGCAAAATTTGGGATAACATCATGTTGAGCTGAGTGAATTGTCTTCGCGGCCTCTCGGCCCTTGGCTGATTGTTGCACTGAGGAGCGCCAACAGGTCTTGATATAACCACCGCATTAACAGCTTGGCGGTTGTTGTACCCCAAAATTTTCCCTCCCTTTTCATCAACATTTTCTCCCCACAAGACTCTTGGAGCTCAAGGTCAAGTTAGGGTTTGCTCTGCTCAAGACCCCCCTTGCATTGTTGACCCAAATTAGGGTTTGAGTTTGCACAGAGGTGTTTTGACCTAAAATGCCCAAAGTGGATTTCATGCTTCATGTTGGACTTACAAGTTTATCCATACCAAGTTTCAAGCCTTGATTCCAATCTTTGCCCAGTCAATTGGACAGTTGACCTAGAAATCAGCTGTATTGGGGAAAAAGTCAACTATGGCCAATTGACAGTCAAACCTCATGAAATTTGACCCACATCAACATAATGAACTCATATGAACCATTTGGTCAAGTTTGGATCACAATTCCACAAGAAATTTGATCAGATCACCAAAAGGGCAAAATGGTCATTTTTAGGGTTTTGACTGCACAAAGGCAATTTTTGACTGTTTGACCTAACCAATGGCAAACCAAGCTCACATATGGACTCAAGAACTCAATGGCATTGTCTTGATCCATTCAACAAGTTCAAAAGGTCTCAAGTGCACAGGATTGACAGATGAATTTTCCAGTCAACTGATCAAAATTTGACTGTATACTGAAAAGTCAAACTTTGACTTTTTGGTCAAAATCAAGAAGATTCATTTTTCATCAAGACATATCAAATTATGAAACTTGTTCATCAAGAAATCCAAATTTGCAAATTAGGGTTTAAAATGAGAAAATTTCATAACTTAGAATTTTTCTAAGTTATGAAACTTCCTTATTTTTTCCTAAATTTGTCCCATTGTTTCACCAAGATGCAAATGGATTCAAACAAAACTCAAAACATGAAAGTTGTAGTCCATTTCAAAATCTATAACTTTTATTCACAAAGTTTTCTCAAAAGAAGCTTTTATCTCAAGTTATGATTTTTGGAATAAGGGTGCAAAACATTTTTAACTTAGAGAAATTTTGACCTATTCTAGGCAGGATTTTTGTCCAACTTCTTGGCCATTTTTCACATGGTTCCACTTGGAGTTTCAATTTTCATTACAAAGATGGATTGTAGTACACATTCCAAGCTTTCCAAATTGTCCAAGAACTTCTCAAAGACCCTTTTGGTTAGGGAGAATCGAATTTGCAAAGTTGGGAAAAATTCACTTTTGTTCTTGGCCAAGGCTTGTTCATAACATTGGCATTTTTCAAATCAGCTTGTACAAGCTAGCTTGTAGGCCTCAAAACCAGTCTCACACACCATAATTAAATGCCTAACCATTGTGTTCAAGCTTTGTTTTGTGCATTTAGTCATTACACAAAGAACTAATCCATAATTAGAAAAAGCAACTTTGCCATTTTTGTAAAGTAGTGCTTTATGTCAAATTCAAAATCCAAGAGGCATGGGCCAGATCTTTAAGGCTAGCATTTTTACACAAATCCCTCTTATCAAGAACAAGAGATGCAGCATACATTGAGGGTGGTACATGCCTGTATTAGAACTTACACTATCCTTGCTTACATTAGAAGAAAGCTTGCAAAAACTCTCCAACTCTCATTCCTGTAAAAAACAGCCAAAGCAAACTTTGCAAACATCTTTCACACACCCTAACTGACCTAAAACACGATTCCTTCATCCTCAATACCTCCCCCTACACAAAAACACCCTCTTGCTGCAGAAACAGAGCAAGTTCTGCAACTTGACTTCCACTATCCATTCCACTCGTGCATTTTGGCTAAAACCAGTTCAAACACATTCTATATTATTCACACAAACTATCCCAAGCATTAAATCCAAGCTGTAACATCCTTAACATCGTTTGCCATTTTTGCTTTCAAGCTGTGCAGGTGGACTTCCATAGCACGATACAGGCAGTTTCAGAGCAAGCCAAGCATATGAGAAGCATCCTTGGACTTCAGGCAAGTTGTACCAAAGCTCAAACTCCATTGAAGATACCTCCATTACTGTACACGACTCAAGCTGAAACAGGTAAAAACATGAACTTCTATCTCTCAATATAGGAAGAGTTAGGCTTAGGTTTGTGAATGAAACATGTTCTCCTCATAGCCCTGAAGCCATCCATATACATACTTTTCATTTATATTGAGTATGCTGTGAGAATTTTGGCCATGAACATTGGAGAAAATTTAGGTCAGAAATTGGGGATGAAGAAATTCTCCCTCGTTTCTTAGAGTTAGGTCAAGTTTTTTATATGTATGAATTCGTCTCTTGATGCTCTATATCATTTGTGTTGTGAGTTTTTGCTAAAAGTCAAGGAATCAGAATTTGTGTTGGACAAGAAGAAGCGCGCGTTTTGTTTCAAACAGGTTGCTGGAGGTTGAAGACAAAGTTGACTTGGGCTGGGCCTGAGTCAACTTGCTGTTCACACCCCTTTTTTCCATTTACACCCCCTTGGCCCATTGTGTGATATATTGATCATTTTTTATTTTTTCCTTTTGATTCTGACTTATTATTTTTGGCTCAAATATAAAAAAATATCAAAAATATTTTTCCACCCTTTTTTGCATTTATTTGGCATTTATTTGTTTTATTTAGCTTATAAATGTAAATAAATATAATACCTTTTTATTTAAAACATTAGAAAATAATACAAAAATATATTTATTTTCAGTCATCATTTTTTATTTATATTTTGAAAACATTTTCTAAAAATACACATTTTTGTAAATAATTAATATTTTATTTTTGTATATATTTAGTATATTTAATATATAATACAAATATTTGTATATTTTATTAGAATACTTAGGATAAAAAATATGAAAATAATACATTTTTATTTTATTAATATTTGACACTAAAAAATACTTTTTTTTACAACATACTTCTTTTTTTATTTTTGTATAAATAAATATATAAATATTGTATATAATTAATAAATAAATACTATTTATTTGAAAACTAGGGTTTTGCCCTAAACCACAAAATATTCAAAAATTTGACCTTTTTATTTTTGTTTATATTTCATATTGAAAAACATTTTCACATACATAAAAAAATTCTTTTTGTGCATAATACATTTTGCATGTTTATTGTATTTGTTTAAATATTGTACAATTTGATATTTGTATATTCAATATGGATGTAATAGTTTTAGATTTAATTTCTTGCTAAATATCCCCCTATTCAAACATTTGTACCCCCATCCCCATAATCATGTTGTAATAATTTAGGACTTTAAATTGTCGCATTTAAAAGCTTTCAAATTATGCCATGATAGACTTAGGGTTTGTATGCAAATCAAATAACAAATAGCTTGACTAATACAAAGACAAAAAAGCATGAAAATGGACAACACAATGCACACTTGCACCCTTAGGGTTACTCCACTTGTTGCCTTCAAAAATGGTCCATGTTGCATGTTGAGTGTCTTTGGCAAAACAAAAACAAATCAAATGATCATAGTCCCTCGATGACGCTTTCTCAAGTTGCCTAAAAAATGATCAAGTCCCTTAGAGAAAAATTGCCAAAGACACTTGGCATTATTGCATTCATGGTCTAAACAATGACTCACACCCGTCCCGTTAACATCCTAACACAAGATTGTCCATCAAATACAATGGTGGAACAATACTGTTAAAAGGGTTAAAACATAAGGAAAGATATTTGAGAAATTTAGGGTAGATAGCTCTTGGTTACTTGGCCAACTAGCAAAACAAATCCTTGCCATTTTCCAAAACACACTCCACAACACAAACTTTCAAAACAAATTTCAAAACATTGAAAACTTTTCAAAATACAAATACACCTTTGTATACATTCAAACATGGATCATTATAAAGGTTGCCACAACAAATGGCCTCTTTTCAAAACCTCTTTCAAAATCACACACAAAGCACCATTTCAAACAATTGAAAGCACCATTTCAAACAATTGAAAAGAAAAGGCAAGTGATCTAAGCAAGTAACTAAGAGCCCATGGATAACCATGGATAGAAAGGGTGCTAATACCTTCCCTTTCTATAATTTACTCCCCGAACCCAAGAAAACATCTCAAAGGTTTTTCCTGTGCTTTTTAACCTTTCCTTAGGATAAAATAAAAAGTCGGTGGTGACTCTTTCTAAACCGAAACATTTGCGAAAACAAACGCAAAACCTAAGTCAGTTCTCCCACCGTATCACAGAACTGGCGACTCTGCTGGGGAAAAAAATTAAAAGTGGAGTAACCTTAGGGCTTAGATCACCCTTTTTGCATGACTAATTGTTTGCTTTGATTGCTTTATATTTTGGTTCTCTTGTTTGGGCTTGAAATCCTACACCCGGATTTGGGGAAACATTCATAGATAGCAATACATTGTGGAAACTGTGTGGGGTATACCGACACGGTTGAAGCAATAGCTATATTAGTGCGACATATTTGTGAGTACCGATAACCCTTGAGTTCAATCAAGGAGAGTACGGGGCCGCTGAGTGATGTCACTAATAACTAATGACCTAGAACCTTACTTGACCATCTTGGCCTTTTATTAGGGGTAGTGAGATGACCGGCTTTGGTGCAGTCCGAAGTTGGTAGATACTCGATACTACACTCATTGAGGGTTGTTTTCTTGGAATACTTTGGTCGCTAGTTAAGTGGCTAAACCAAAACAATGAACATGGAAAACAATCCAATGATATTGAGCTCTTTAGAACCCGGTTATTATTTATAAGACAGGTTTTTAAGCCAACTACACTCAAGAGGGTACTTACCTATGAAACCTCATGCAAGCCTGAAACTAGGGTTTTGTGTGACTTGCTTGTACATATGTTTGTGCATACATCATGAACATCATAAAGCATCATATGCATCCACTAACCATTTCAAGGGTTTGGATCTTCATCTTTGTTCTTGTTTTGTAGGTCATGGAAATTCTTCGCAGGAAAAATATCCAAGTCAACCTTGTGAGAATCCCTCCTCAACTCAAGGAGCTCACATCTAGAATTCCAGAAAGCTCTCTCTTCAGTGAAAGACATGGTAGACTGCTCAGCCTAGTCAACACCAACATTGAAGAAGACATGGTGAAAGTGTTGTTCCAATTCTTTGACCCCCTTCACCACTGTTTCACATTCCCCGACTACCAATTGGTGCCTACTTTGGAGGAATTTTCTCAACTCCTGAGAATTCCTATTCTTAATCAACTACCTTTCAACGGTACGGAAAAAGAACCAAAGCCTGAAGATGTTGCTCAAGCACTACACTTGCAACCATCTGACATCAAGGGGCATTGGGAAACTAGAAGTGGTGTCAAAGGCTTCTTGGCAAAATTCTTGTTTGAGAAGGCACAAGAGTGTTGGAATTTTTTGGATCTACAAGCCTTTGAAGAGATTGTGGCACTCCTCATTTATGGGTTGGTCTTGTTCCCAAATCCTGACCAACTTATAGATGTCAATGCTGTCAAGATTTTCCTATCCAGGAATCCTATACCTACATTGCTTGGGGACATCCTCCACTCACTTTACACACGAACAATGAGGAAGAGAGGTGTTCTCATGTATTGTACTCCTCTCCTTGCAAGGTGGTTTATTTCTCATCTTCCACAATCTGTTTTGAAGAATGATCAAGGCTTAAGGTGGTCACAACGATTGATGACCCTCACACATTATGATGTACATTGGTGTTCTCGGTCCAGAGAAAATGTCATCATCGTCGATCATTGTGGTGAGTTCCCTAATGTTCCATTACTTGGAATTAGAGGGGGCATTACCTACAACCCTTGTCTAGCTTTGAGACAATTTGGATATGCACGGAGGGATGGCCCTCATGACATGCTGATTCCTGACCTAGTTTTTGACTTCGACAACGATGCGCAAGGACTTCGTTAAAGATTCATCAGAGCTTGGAGGATGCCTAACAAGGTAGATAGCAAGACACTGGGGCACAAGAACTCCACCCCTCTTGAGCCTTACCTCAAGTGGGTACGAACCCGAGCCCAGAGTCTTATGATGCCTTACCCTCATGTTCTCCCTTTGATTAAAGAGCCTGTTAAGGAAGGAGAGGTTCCTTACACCATCCTACATCCTGACATGCCTACATCATGGGAGGAGATGCATAAGAGTTGGATCCAACTCAAGGAGGAACAGAATACTTTTGAAGCCAGCTTCTACGCCAGTGAGAAGAAGGTTTTGGAGCTTACCCGCCTACTTCACGAGGAGGAGACCCTTAACACTTACATCGCACCAAAGAGGATGCGCAACGTCTTTTTACCTTGAGAAGTTTTTGTAATATTTGGCCCATGGGGCATTTATGTACTGACAAAATTTCTTCTTATTAATATGACGTGTGTTCTTTTTGTTTGCAACAATTTTGAATTTCTAAATCCTTGAATTCATTGCATGAATAAACATATCATTCATCATATGCACAAGTAGGTCTTCACACCAGGTTTCCTTATCTTTCTGCTGTTTATTTCAGTAAGATGGATCTTGAACAGACAGTCAAAGATCTGCAGTCACAAAACTCACAGTTTTAACAACTCCTAATGACCTTAGCAAAGGGTCAGGAGGATCTTAAAGCACTGCTAGGGAATAAAGAACAAGAAAAAGGAAAAAAGAAGAAGAAAAGAGTAGGGGTAGCTACACTGGGAAGAAGATTTGAGAATGAAGCTAGGAGAGTTCTTGAATTTCCATCCACATCTGATGAGGGAACCGGTAAAGGAAAAGGGGTTGCATTACCTTCTGAGTCCGAGGCTGAAGAGGAAGAGGTTGAGGAAGATGAAGATTATTCAGAGCAGCAATACCCGCCAGCGAACGACAAATACAAAAACCTGGAGGATAGACTGGTAACTATGGATCTGCAAAGGGTTCCTGGGTTAGATTTTGAAGAATTGGGATTGATTGTTGGGATTGTCATCCCTCCAAAGTTTAAGGTGTCAATTTTTGCAAAATATGACGGGCTGTCTTTCCCGAAGATGCACCTAAGGTCATATGTCAGAAGAATTCAACCTCATACATCCGACAAAAATCTTTGGGTACACTTTTTTTAGGACAGCTTGCCCGATACACAACTAGACTGGTTTTACCAGCTTGAGAGATCAGAAGTGCATAACTGGGAAGACTTGGCAGCTGCCTTTTATCGCCAGTATCAATATAACGCTGACTTGGCGCCAACCCGTACTCAGCTACAGAGTATGGGGATGGCCTCAAATGAGGGATTCAAAGAATACGCCCAGAAATGGCGCGACTTGGCCAGAAGAGTACAACCACCTCTTTCAGATAGGGAACTAGTTGATATGTTCTTGGGGACCCTATCTGGCCCGTTCTTCAACCATTTGATCGGGAGCTCTTCCGCAGGGTTTACTGAATTGATTCTGACTGGCGAACGGGTGGAAGCTGGTATTAAGAGTGGGAAGATTCAAAGGGATGCCTCTGCATCCACAACTGTTAAGAAACCATTCCCGGCCAAGAAGGAAACAGCTGTTATATACTCTCAGAAGAGATCAGGAAGAACTGAGCACCGACCGACTGTAGGGGCTGTGATGATTCAAAATTCGTCAAATGATCAGCCTCGTAACAAACAGTCCAGACCAAATCAGCAACGGGTAGAACAGCCACAACGGAAGTTCACCCGCATCAACATGACGCCTGCACAAGTTCTTCCCCATTTGTTGAAGTTGAATCTCACCAATATTAGAGAAGCACCAAAGGTTGTGAATATCGCTTCCCCACACTATCATCCCAATGCTAAATGTGCCTATCATTCTGACAGCGCCGAGCATGACACCAATGATTGCTGGGCGCTTAAGAGTAAAATTCAAGATTTAATAGATGCAAAAGAGGTTGAGTTCGACGCCCCGGAGAAGCCGAATGTGATATCCGCTCCGATGCCAAAGCATGGTCGCAATGTCCATGCTATTGAAGAAGATCTGTATGTTGCTGCTGTTGATGATCTGGTAACTCCACTACTAACAATCAAGTTGAATCTGTTGAAAGCTGGGATTTTCCCAGTGTGATCGGTGGAAATAGAACTGACTGTTTTTTAAGCTGGTTCGCGAAATGTCGCGGTAAGCAAGAGTTGCCACCGTCTTTTATGTTCTCCAACATGGAAAGGACAAAAGCACAGCAAAATTCCTTCTTTGCGAATGTTTCTCGGTTCAGGAGGTAGATTTATAGAAAGGGAAGGTATTAGCACCCTTTCTATCCGTGGTTATCCACGGGCTCTTAGGTACTTGCTCTTATGTTTTCAAAATTTTGTTTGCTTTTCAAGTGTGTGTGGGTTTTGAAAAAAGTTTCGTTTGAAAAGTTTCTAAGTAACTCTTGTATCTGTCCTCAAGAGTGTATGAAAAATTCGTTTGAAAACCTTTTGAAAGTGTGGGGTGCAAAAAGTTGTTTTTGTTTATTTTGAAAAGAGCAAGTACTTAAGAGAAATCTACCTACTCTAAGGAATTAAGTTGTGTAAGAGTCCTTTAGATAGTGCTATCCCACCATTGAGAGGTAGGTAGCATCGTCGTTGGAGGTGTTCGGGTCAATTCGATTATCGGGACAGTGTGGTCACTGAAGCAATGGTAGGACACCTTAGTGGTAACCCTAATGTCCTAGATCCTTTTATCCGAAGCAACCGTTTCGAGGCAACTGGATCTTTAGACAAAAGGGCGACCTCTAAGACACCCTATACTTGATGACCACGTTCGAGGCAACCAATGAGGCGTACCCTAAGAAGTGGCATGTGCTTTGTGTGTTGTTTTTCAGTTAAGGTTATCTTGTATGTTATTTGTGAGCTACGGATTGGTTTTATTTTTCATACATTCTTTCATGCATTTTTTAACAGTTAGGAGTGCGGAAAATAAATTGCAGAAATGTAAATATAGCTATTACAAGGCGCGGGTCTATACATCGCCAAAAAAACAAAGACCCGTTGTTGTACCCCAAAATTTGCCCTCCCATATTCTTCAAAGATTTGCCAAGTCAAAGCTTCAAAATTCCTCAAGGGTTGCACAGTGCAAAGGTCTCCTATACAGTCAAAATTAGGGTTTTTATTCTGATCAAGAAAATGAAGTTTCAAAGGGGCCAAGCAAGTCCCACATGCCTACAAATATGGTCAAGCATCCTCATATCAAGTTTCAAGACTTTCAGCACAAAATTGCACAGTCAAAAACCCTAATTGCACTACAGTCAACTGTAGGGGCAAAATGGTCATTTGACAGTCAAAAGTTCAAATTTTTGGTCAACATATCATTTTGAAGTCACAAACATCATTTGATCAATGCTTGATCATGATTCTCAAAGCTTGGCTCAAAAATCATCAAGATGCAAAAGTTTCCTTATTTGGACAGTTGAAAAAGTCAACTGTAAATTGACCAGGGCATAACTTTCACATGGATTATCAGAAAAATTCCATCCAAAGCTCATTTTGAAGAGAAAGACATTTCCTACAACTCATCTTCATACTTCAAGTCCAAGAAATGCTCTCACAAAAAGTTATCAATTTCAACATTATAGGTCATTTTCAAAAGTCAACAAAAAGGGACTTTAGGTCAAACGCCATAACTTGAGATTGGTAAATCAAAATGACATGGGACCAAAGGCATTGGTTAGAGGACTCAAAGACCTTTCCAAAATGTCCAAGAACATGAGAAAAGCTTAAAAATTGAGCAAGTTATGCCTTGTGGAAGTTGGGAAATTTTTGGATATTTTGAAAAGTCAACATTGATTCAGATGACCTAAAATTGCTAATGGGCCCATTTTTCTTCCACAATTCATCATCCCAAGCATGTGCACGACCACTTGGCCCAAAGGGAAGTTTTATTCATTTTTTATTTATTTATTTGAATTTTTATTAATAATAATTCATTTAAATCAATTAAATATATGAAAAATACTTAACCTAACTTATCAAATCTTTTTGTACATGTAATAGGCTCAATGATTCGTGCATGATCAGATTTGGAAGGAATTGGATTGATTGGATCATGATTGGTACAAAATTGCATGAAAAAGATTGAAAAAAATATGATTGAAAATCAAATCTCATAAACCATCAATTCAAAGATTTGGATCAAATTTCTTAACCTAATTCATTCCTACATAAGCATAGAACGAAAACCTAGTGCCTGGAACCATTGAGCTGCGCAGGAACCTGAAGATCATACTCACACTTTTTCTTAAAAAATCTCAATTCTGAAAACACCTTTGCAAGGCGATTCAGGATAAAATAGTGATTCCTTTAGCTTCTTTGAGGATTATAGGACATATTCCAATCATTCCCCAAGCCCCATACTCAAGAAAACGCAAGATCACCATTGAAGTTGGTAAAGAAAATTTCTGAATCGGTTTCTATCATACATGCATTGTTAACATATTTTGTTGTTATTTTTGTGTTTAGAATAATGTTTGCAAGCTAATCATGTACTTTGATTGAAGTTTTACGCACTGTATGCAAAGATGCCATTATTGTTTTCTAGGGTTTACAGGACTTGGAATTAGGGGTTTTTGAATGAGGAAAAATTAGAACCCCTGAGTACCACCATTGACACGAGCGCGTTTGGACGAAGAAGACGGCACCCTCGCGCTCAATTTATGAGCATCCATGGCTTAATCGTTATTTTCTGATATGTTGTCTTAGGCAACGCGTGAAAACCGTTGCCAATGTTTTACATGTTTCAGGAAAAAGAAAACCACGCGAAGAAGATGATGACGTGTGGAGTGGTGATAGGAAGATTCAAACTTTCGCGCGCGGAGGCCCCACTAACATTGTTTTATTTTATATTTTTTCTTTTGTATAATATAATCAGAATGAACAAAGTGGCGTAGTGGCATACGTGTAGGCTGGTGATGTTAATGACCTGGGTTCGATCCCAGGTCTTCACCCTTTCCATATGTTTTTTTTCAATTAACGTTCACATGTAGCGCCCGTGCTGAAGACTATCATGCATCCTCAAAAATCAACGTCCACGTGTCCCAGAGCATCAGATCAAAGGCCAAGAATTGAGGCACATGATAAGTCCTAGTCAATGCATCACACGCTAGTGCCAAAGTCAACAAGGCCAGGCTTGTTTGGGCTCAAATGCTTGGGCTATACCTCCACATTGGGGACTGATACCCCCCTAGGTTTGCCATTTTAAATATTTTCTTTTTTTATTATTTCTATTTTTATTTTAATTATTGTGTTTAATTAATTATTATTTTCACAAAAAAACATAAAAAACCATAAAAAAGTCAAAAAGAAGGAAAAATATAATAAATATTTTATTTTAGTATTTTCATAAATAAATTTGCATGTAATTAAATTTAGTTTTAAATTAAGTTTTAGTTTTAATTCTTTTAATCAAAATCTAAAAAACATAGAATTAGGGTTTAATTAATTTTTTATTCTTTTTTTCTTTTATTCCATAATAATTAAATAATTAAATATTTATTTTTATAATTGAAATTGCATATAAAAATTAGGGTTAAATTAGGTTAAAATTCAATGTTTTCTTAATAAATTAAAAGCAAATAGAATTAGGGTTAGCATTTAATTTCAATTAATTCTTTTTTCATTTAAATCATAAATACTAAAAATATACCAAAAACATCTCCTTTTCCTTTTAATTAATTAATTCCATGTAATTTTAATTTTGCAAAAAGGGTCCAACGCCCTCGTTTCGATTTAATTTTAATTCGCATATTTATTTTATTTCTTTATAATATTTATGTATCTCTCCCAAGGCCATGTAACCTTTTAATCTTCTCGCACTTTTCTTTACTTTCTTTATTTTTCTGTCAAAATCGGGTCCTGGTTTAATTTTGGCGATGTGGACCCGCGCCTTTTGTAATAGCTTAGAATTTTTACTTTCCCGCAATATTTTTAACTGTTAAACAAATGGCATGAAAGAATGTATGGACAAAAATAAAAACAAACGCTAGATCACCTTGACATGACAAAAGACAAAAATAAATGAAAACGACACACAAATCGCACACACCACCCCTAGGGTACGCCTCACTGTTGCCTTGCCTCGAAAGGTGATCGTCGAGTAGAGGATGTCTTAGTAAGTCCTCATGATCCGGGAACCTGGCATGAGGGTAGCTTCTAAGGTGTCTTCTCATTGCTCTGGTGATCACCATGTCCCGAACCTCGAATTGACCCGAACACCTCCAACGGTGGTGCTACCTACCTCTCAATGGTGGGATGGCACTACTTTAAAGGACATCTACACAGACGAATTCCTTAGGGTAGGTAGATGACTCTTGATACTTGCTCTAAATTTCAAAACAAATCAAAAAATACTTTTCACACCGACACCTTTTCAAAAAGCTTTCGAAAGAAAATTTTTCAAACACTCTTGAGGACCGATACAAGAGTCGAACTGAAATTTTCAAAGA
The DNA here is from genome assembly GCA_948472305.1 of Vicia faba. NCBI lineage: Eukaryota > Viridiplantae > Streptophyta > Magnoliopsida > Fabales > Fabaceae > Vicia > Vicia faba. The sequence continues at coordinate 1,140,513,589 of OX451738.1, forward strand.
AACTTTTTCAAACTCACTCACAATTGAAAAGCAAACCATTTTTGAAAACACAAATGAGCAAGTATCTAAGAGCCCATGGATAACCATGGATAGAAAGGGTGCTAACACCTTCCCTTTCTATAACCTACCTCCCGAACCGAGAGCAATCTCTATAAGGAATTTTTCTGTGCTTTTGTCCTTTCCATTTGGAGAAAATAAAAGACGGTGGCGACTCTTGCTTCCGCGACATTTCGCGAACCAGCGTTAAACAGTCAGTTCCAGATCCACCGATCACAGAACTGGCGACTCTGCTGGGGATTTAAACTTAAACTGAGGTGTACCTTAGGACTAAGATCACTGTGTTTTCAATTGTTTTCCTTGTGTGCTTTAAATTGTGGGTTGCTTGGGAGTTCTATGGATCCTAACCCGGATCTGGGGGATACCTTCTTAGAAAGTAGCAACAAGGCTGTGAGGGAACTGTGCGGGGTATACCGACATGGTTGAAACAGTCTGCTACGTTGATGTGGCACTTTGGTGTGTACCGGTAACCCTTGAGTTCAGTCAAGGAGAGTATGGGGCCTCCGCGTGGTGTCATGAAGCATCAACAGACCTTAGGAACCTTAATTGAACTATCTTGGCCTCTTTAGGGTAGTGAGATAACTGACTTTGGTGCAGTCCGAGGTTGGTTGATACTCGATACTACACTCAATTGAGGGTTGCTTTCCTGGAATATTTCGGTCGCCAGTTCAGTGGCTAAATCGAAACGATGAACAATGAAAGCAATTCCGTGATATTGGGACCCTTAGAACCCGGTTACTTCTAATAGGACAGGTTGAACCCACCAACTTCAAGAGGGTACTACCCAGACCCCAGGCTGGCATAAACTCTAAGGGCTTCTCTTGTGTGACTTGTGTGCCTTCGTACTTGGCTATTTGCATGCTTGTTGTCTGACCCTTGAGTTTCTTGCAGGTTTTGTTTATAGTCCTTAATTGGGACTCATAACAGGGTTTACTGAATTTCCTGCAGGTTTTGTTCATAGTCCTTAACTAGGACTTATAACAAGGCTCACTAAGTTTCTTGCAGGTTTTTGTTTTAAGTCCTTAGCTAGGACTCATAACAAGGTTTACCAAGTTTCTTGCAGGGTTTGTTTTAGTCCTTAATAGGGACTCATGATAGGTTTTACCGAGTTTCTTGCAGGTTTTGGTTTGCAGTCCTTAATTGGGACTCATAACAGGGTTACTTACATTACCCCATGCATAGCATGTCATCATACCATTGCATACATCCTAACCCATTTCAAGGATCTCAAGGGCTTATGATGCAGGTCAGGGTGAATCAACTATCCCAGCAAGGGGCAAAGAGGATTTATTTTCCTCTAGCCAAGGTTGTCAGGGGCTATGACCCACTTGATATGGTGAGCCTTTGACCCTTTGAAGAAGGACTCTCAACAACATGCAGTTCCTTCAATCAAACTACCGGACCCGAGTTCTAACAAATTTTCTTGTTTACCCCGCGGGATCCTTGAAAACATTGCATGCATGTCATACACATCATTACATAACAGGTATCTTTGTTGCAGGTCACTTACCTTTCTCGCTGTTTATTTCAGCAATGGCCTTCCAACCAGATAACCAGGACTGTCTTGCTCAAGAGACTCGGTTCGGGGAAATTCTCCTGAATCTATCCAAGGGGCAGGAGGAGCTAAGGACACTTCTCATAAAGACCTTTGTTAGAAACAGTGCTGAGGGTGAAAGGCTGAAACACCTACAAGCTGAGGTGGATGCATTGAAAGCCCAGATGCTGGGGCAGGTGACTGCTATTCAAGGGTTAGCTCAAAGACAAGACGAGCTCTGGTTTCTCGTCAACCAACTGCTTCAGGGTAACCAGCTGGGGCAAAAGTCTAAGGGTAAAAAGCCAGTCATCGTTCGACCACCTTTGAGACAAAGAGGCAAGGAGAGAGCTCCCCAAACGGCTCCAGTGTCACAAATTCAACATCGCAACCAACAAAAGAGCGAGAGAAGGCAGTTCACTCGGCTCAGCATGACCTTATCCCAGATATTGCCACAGTTGCTGGAGACCAAGCTGGTAACTCTAAAAGAGGCTCCGAAGTTTCAAAATACAACGTCACCAAAGTATAACCCCAACGCTCGCTGCGCTTATCATTCTGATAGCCCGGGGCATGCTACAGAGGATTGTTGGACTTTGAAGAATAAGATTCAGGACCTGATTGATGAAGGAGCACTGGAATTCACACAAGATGGTCAGGCTGAATTTTTCTACCATCCCTCCAAGGCTCACCTTTTGAAGTGACAAGCTCTGAGACTAGGAAACTTTTGTTCATTCGAATGTTCAAGTTGTGTTGTGCTTTGATTGTTCAAACATTTATTCATGTTAAATATTGTTATTCCATTAATGCATCGCATATGTCTGTTTTGAAGCAATATATTCGTATTCACTATACGCAAATTATTTTCATATTTTTTCTGATGTCAACTCTCGATTAATAATTCTAAGCCTCTTGAGGGAGGATGACGAAAACGATACCCTAATCTACAGTATGCTTTTGAACAGACCCCGCTGATGAGGTACATGCATTGTTTCAATCCCTAAACACTGGAGTTATAAGGATGATAATCCCTCGTCAACCCCTCTGAGCCAAAGGAGTAGGAGTTTTTCTTTTCGAAATTTAAAACCCGTAATCATAACCTGGGGCAGGGTAGTCTTCTCAGTTGATCCAAGTGCATAACGAAGGGCACCAAAAAGATCCTTACAAAACAAAGAAAGACAGTGATGGTTCCGAATGATCAATAAAGAAAGGCAGTCATTATCTTTCAAAATAAAAAAAAGCCCATTAAGTCAAAACCTATGAAGGAGACTTATAAAACTGGGGCATCCCGCTGACTGTAATTCCAAAAAGGAAACAGCTCAGGCAAAAACAGGGATAACAAAATCAAAAAGAAAGAGGTCCTATAAACCCTCAGCAAAGGAAATGACTGCCTAGTCAAAATAAACTGTCAATATCCGAACCATCACTGGAGCATCAAAGCAAAGACTCGAACAAGGTCTAACGCACGATCAGCTGAGTTTAGGTTTGAAGAACATCATGAAGAGCGGGTGGGTACAAATAATTTGAGCCTTTATCCTTTGTTTCTTAAACCGTGAACCAGGCCACGTTATAACCCTTAAAAGTCCTAGCTGAAGCATGGGTTAGTTCGAAAGCATACTGTTACGAAAGGTATCCTGACTCCTTAAGGCTCGCGTTAAAATACGGAGTTGACATCACGTTTTACAAACATTCACTTGTTTTATGAAAAAGAATGCATTTTCAAAATCTTCAAGACAGACATAGGCTTTGCATTCTTAACATAACTTTGTTTGCATATGACTTTTTGTTTGAACAGCAGGGAAATTCGCACGATGAATACCTGGTGAACAAAAGCATTTCCAATCAAGGGGCATGGCATGACTATTGTCCATCATCTGGGGCAGTTAAGTCAAGATTCGGAGAATCTCTCAAAGGCAAAATGGCCTGGGGCAAATCTCCGCCTGAGTCATTTAGGGCATTCCAACAACGAATCTTGCCTGATCAAATACCTTCTGGTGGCATGACAAAACACATTTGACAGGGGCAACTCCCTACATTCTGAGAACGTGGACATAGTCGAAAAAAATACTACGCACAATCAAAGACCCGCTAGGTTGACACACCTAGGCAAAAATCAGGGCTTCCCGGCGAACCAAAAGGGTTCGGGCAAAAATAAGGGATGAAAATGAAAAAATCTGTACACCCGGCAAATCGAAAACCTGAAAAGGCGGCTTGGGCAAAAATGGGTATCCCGGTGGACTGAAAACCCGAAAGGGCGGTCCAGGCAAAAGTTAGGGATCAAAGCGTACGACTATGTCCTATCATCTCGTCACTTGCCTACTAGAAGAAGGTTTGTCTATCAACAACTATCAGCACCTCGCAGGTCTTCCTCTCCCACCTCAGAAACAAGGGCAATAAAGAGTCGTCTAAGAGCAATCTAATTGTTCTATCCTCCAAGGTATCAAAACAGGTTCGGCTGAAGAACATAACCAGCACCTCAATCCCCTAGAGAGTAAGTCAGCAGTCAGTACACTCTTCTTCAAACAAAGTTATCAAATCTTAAGGAAGTTGAGTATCCTCCAGCAGATCTCAACATCTCCCCAGCAGCATATATACATATATTCATAACAAGCATCCCCGGCAGTCTTGGTCTAAAGATTGTTCCCCGGCAGCATACCAATATTCAAAGGAATCACTTCTCCCTCAATTCAAAACTTCCCCAGAAGAGTCCAATCCAGTTCCCCAGGAAGGTTGGAATTCATATCCCCAAGCAGTAAGCTTATCCCCAGTAGATTCTGGAAGCTTAACCTCTCAGAGCACGAACGCGTTGCCCGGCTTTATTTAAAGAGTTATTTCCTTAACAGGATATAACTGGGTTATCCTCAGCCAAAAGCCATGGAAAGAGCGTCCCCGACGAAGTTCTCTTACCCCCAGCGAAGTCTATCAATACTTCCGATACAGCAAAGATATCCTCAGCAAGTTATTATCAACAACTCAGCAAAGCATCTCCCTCCCCACAGAGTATCGCTCCCCAACAAGACCGCTAGAGTACTTTTCTCCCTGCAGAATCTTCCATTCGCCAAGTCTATTCCTCAACGGAGTCATCTTCTCCTGCCGGTATTCTTGCAGCTATCATCCCCAGCGGAAGTAAAAGCTTATTCTTCAACATCAGCCCAGGAGTGACTTCCCGGCACCCGTCAAGGATTTACATTCCTAGACGAAAGCATCCATACATCATTATCGCATGCATAGACGCATCATATCATACGAATCTCATTTATGTTGAGAACATCATTGCTTGATCCATATCATGCATGGCATATGACTGACCTCTACCTTTCAGGAAAGATGCAGTTAAATTCTCAATCATATTTCAAGACCTAGACCGGTTCAGTTAATCGACTCCAAAGATTTCTTATCCAGTCCAAGGCCTTCTCTAGTCCAGCTAAATCGACTCCCAACAGATTTTTCTGATGAAGACTCAGTAGAAGTTATTAGGTTTTTTTCAAACGTTCGCTTTTGAGATTATAATTTCCTATTGGTTCTCTCCCCGACGGTGCGTGAGATGATAATTCCATTTTAGGTTTTTTTCAAACGTTCGCTTTTGAGATTATAATTTCCTATTGGTTCTCTCCCCAACGGTGCGTGAGATGATAATTCCATTTTAGGTTTTTCTTTGAGATTATAATTGCCTATTGGTTCTCTCCCCGACGGTGCGTGAGATGATAATTCCATTTTAGGTTTTTCTTTGAGATTATAATTTCCTATTGGTTCTCTCCCCGACGGTGCGTGAGATGATAATTCCATTTTAGGTTTTTCTTTGAGATTATAATTTCCTATTGGTTCTCTCCCCGACGGTGCGTGAGATGATAATTCCATTTTAGGTTTTTCTTTGAGATTATAATTTCCTATTGGTTCTCTCCCCGACGGTGCGTGAGATGATAATTCCATTTTAGGTTTTTTCTTTGAGATTATAATTTCCTATTGGTTCTCTCCCCGACGGTGCGTGAGATGATAATTCCATTTTAGGTTTTTCTTTGAGATTATAATTTCCTATTGGTTCTCTCCCCGACGGTGCGTGAGATGATAATTCCATTTTAGGTTTTTCTTTGAGATTATAATTTCCTATTGGTTCTCTCCCCGACGGTGCGTGAGATGATAATTCCATTTTAGGTTTTTCTTTGAGATTATAATTTCCTATTGGTTCTCTCCCCGACGGTGCGTGAGATGATAATTCCATTTTAGGTTTTTCTTTGAGATTATAATTTCCTATTGGTTCTCTCCCCGACGGTGCGTGAGATGATAATTCCATTTTAGGTTTTTCTTTGAGATTATAATTTCCTATTGGTTCTCTCCCCGACGGTGCATGAGATGATAATTCCATTTTAGGTTTTTCTTTGAGACTATAATTTCCTATTGGTTCTCTCCCCGACGGTGCGTGAGATGATAATTCCATTTTAGGTTTTTCTTTGAGATTATAATTTCCTATTGGTTCTCTCCCCGACGGTGCGTGAGATGATAATTCCATTTTAGGTTATAATTTCCTATGGTTCTCTCCCCGACGGTGCGTGAGATGATAATTCCATTTTAGGTTATAATTTCCTATTGGTTCTCTCCCCGACGGTGCGTGAGATGATAATTCCATTTTAGGTTTTTCTTTGAGATTATAATTTCCTATTGGTTCTCTCCCCGACGGTGTGTGAGATGATAATTCCATTTTAGGTTTTTCTTTGAGATTATAATTTCCTATTGGTTCTCTCCCCGACGGTGCGTGAGATGATAATTCCATTTTAGGTTTTTCTTTGAGATTATAATTTCCTATTGGTTCTCTCCCCGACGGTGCGTGAGATGATAATTCCATTTTAGGTTTTTCTTTGAGATTATAATTTCCTATTGGTTCTCTCCCCGACGGTGCATGAGATGATAATTCCATTTTAGGTTTTTCTTTGAGATTATAATTTCCTATTGGTTCTCTCCCCGACGGTGCGTGAGATGATAATTCCATTTTAGGTTTTTCTTTGAGATTATAATTTCCTATTGGTTCTCTCCCCGACGGTGCGTGAGATGATAATTCCATTTTAGGTTTTTCTTTGAGATTATAATTTCCTATTGGTTCTCTCCCCGACGGTGCGTGAGATGATAATTCCATTTTAGGTTTTTCTTTGAGATTATAATTTCCTATGGTTCTCTCCCCGACGGTGCGTGAGATGATAATTCCATTTTAGGTTATAATTTCCTATGGTTCTCTCCCCGAAGGTGCGTGAGATGATAATTCCATTTTAGGTTATAATTTCCTTTGGTTCTCTCCCCGACGGTGCGTGAGATGATTATTCCAACTCAGGTTTTTCTCAAACGTCCGCTTTTGAGATTATAATTGCCTATGGTTCTCTTCCCGATCCTGCGAAGATGGTAATTCCCACCAAGATTTTCTCAACGAGCGTTGTTGAAGTTAAAGTCACCCAAGGTTCTCTCACCGTTCATGCTGAGGTAGTAACCATCCCTGGTTCATTCATCATCTTTTGAAGCTCCAGACCCAACTCCTGTAACCAGTTAGGACACATCTATACCAAGCGTCTGAAAAACAGCTCCTGCAACGTGTCAGGTACTCATTTTTTCTTTTGCAGGTATGCAGGTTCTTGCTAAGGAATCTCTTACGCGATCAACATCCAGATGGCATCTATAAGCCCATCATCCCCCTTCAATCTCCAAATGGCATCTATAAGCCCATTCCATCATCACACTGCTACTATGTGAGCGCAAATTTCTGGGCACTCTAGTGTTCAATCATCTTCTACCCTCGGATTACGAAAGGCACGCCAGCCAATCTGCATCCTCAGGTCTAAGAAGATTGAACAGGGGCAACTGTTGTACCCCAAAATTTGCCCTCCCATATTCTTCAAAGATTTGCCAAGTCAAAGCTTCAAAATTCCTCAAGGGTTGCACAGTGCAAAGGTCTCCTATACAGTCAAAATTAGGGTTTTTATTCTGATCAAGAAAATGAAGTTTCAAAGGGGCCAAGCAAGTCCCACATGCCTACAAATATGGTCAAGCATCCTCATATCAAGTTTCAAGACTTTCAGCACAAAATTGCACAGTCAAAAACCCTAATTGCACTACAGTCAACTGTAGGGGCAAAATGGTCATTTGACAGTCAAAAGTTCAAATTTTTGGTCAACATATCATTTTGAAGTCACAAACATCATTTGATCAATGCTTGATCATGATTCTCAAAGCTTGGCTCAAAAATCATCAAGATGCAAAAGTTTCCTTATTTGGACAGTTGAAAAAGTCAACTGTAAATTGACCAGGGCATAACTTTCACATGGATTATCAGAAAAATTCCATCCAAAGCTCATTTTGAAGAGAAAGACATTTCCTACAACTCATATTCATACTTCAAGTCCAAGAAATGCTCTCACAAAAAGTTATCAATTTCAACATTATAGGTCATTTTCAAAAGTCAACAAAAAGGGACTTTAAGTCAAAGGCCATAACTTGAGATTGGTAAATCAAAATGACATGGGACCAAAGGCATTGGTTAGAGGACTCAAAGACCTTTCCAAAATGTCCAAGAACATGAGAAAAGCTTAAAAATTGAGCAAGTTATGCCTTGTGGAAGTTGGGAAATTTTTGGATATTTTGAAAAGTCAACATTGATTCAGATGACCTAAAATTGCTAATGGGCCCATTTTTCTTCCACAATTCATCATCCCAAGCATGTGCAAGACCACTTGGCCCAAAGGGAAGTTTTATTCATTTTTTATTTATTTATTTGAATTTTTATTAATAATAATTCATTTAAATCAATTAAATATATGAAAAATACTTAACCTAACTTATCAAATCTTTTTGTACATGTAATAGGCTCAATGATTCGTGCATGATCAGATTTGGAAGGAATTGGATTGATTGGATCATGATTGGTACAAAATTGCATGAAAAAGATTGAAAAAAATATGATTGAAAATCAAATCTCATAAACCATCAATTCAAAGATTTGGATCAAATTTCTTAACCTAATTCATTCCTACATAAGCATAGAACGAAAACCTAGTGCCTGGAACCATTGAGCTGCGCAGGAACCTGAAGATCATACTCACACTTTTTCTTAAAAAATCTCAATTCTGAAAACACCTTTGCAAGGCGATTCAGGATAAAATAGTGATTCCTTTAGCTTCTTTGAGGATTATAGGACATATTCCAATCATTCCCCAAGCCCCATACTCAAGAAAACGCAAGATCACCATTGAAGTTGGTAAAGAAAATTTCTGAATCGGTTTCTATCATACATGCATTGTTAACATATTTTGTTGTTATTTTTGTGTTTAGAATAATGTTTGCAAGCTAATCATGTACTTTGATTGAAGTTTTACGCACTGTATGCAAAGATGCCATTATTGTTTTCTAGGGTTTACAGGACTTGGAATTAGGGGTTTTTGAATGAGGAAAAATTAGAACCCCTGAGTACCACCATTGACACGAGCGCGTTTGGACGAAGAAGACGGCACCCTCGCGCTCAATTTATGAGCATCCATGGCTTAATCGTTATTTTCTGATATGTTGTCTTAGGCAACGCGTGAAAACCGTTGCCAATGTTTTACATGTTTCAGGAAAAAGAAAACCACGCGAAGAAGATGATGACGTGTGGAGTGGTGATAGGAAGATTCAAACTTTCGCGCGCGGAGGCCCCACTAACATTGTTTTATTTTATATTTTTTCTTTTGTATAATATAATCAGAATGAACAAAGTGGCGTAGTGGCATACGTGTAGGCTGGTGATGTTAATGACCTGGGTTCGATCCCAGGTCTTCACCCTTTCCATATGTTTTTTTTCAATTAACGTTCACATGTAGCGCCCATGCTGAAGACTATCATGCATCCTCAAAAATCAACGTCCACGTGTCCCAGAGCATCAGATCAAAGGCCAAGAATTGAGGCACATGATAAGTCCTAGTCAATGCATCACACGCTAGTGCCAAAGTCAACAAGGCCAGGCTTGTTTGGGCTCAAATGCTTGGGCTATACCTCCACATTGGGGACTGATACCCCCCTAGGTTTGCCATTTTAAATATTTTCTTTTTTTATTATTTCTATTTTTATTTTAATTATTGTGTTTAATTAATTTATTATTTTCACAAAAAAACATAAAAAACCATAAAAAAGTCAGAAAGAAGGAAAAATATAATAAATATTTTATTTTAGTATTTTCATAAATAAATTTGCATGTAATTAAATTTAGTTTTAAATTAAGTTTTAGTTTTAATTCTTTTAATCAAAATCTAAAAAACATAGAATTAGGGTTTAATTAATTTTTTATTCTTTTTTTCTTTTATTCCATAATAATTAAATAATTAAATATTTATTTTTATAATTGAAATTGCATATAAAAATTAGGGTTAAATTAGGTTAAAATTCAATGTTTTCTTAATAAATTAAAAGCAAATAGAATTAGGGTTAGCATTTAATTTCAATTAATTCTTTTTTCATTTAAATCATAAATACTAAAAATATACCAAAAACATCTCCTTTTCCTTTTAATTAATTAATTCCATGTAATTTTAATTTTGCAAAAAGGGTCCAACGCCCTCGTTTCGATTTAATTTTAATTCGCATATTTATTTTATTTCTTTATAATATTTATGTATCTCTCCCAAGGCCATGTAACCTTTTAATCTTCTCGCACTTTTCTTTACTTTCTTTATTTTTCTGTCAAAATTGGGTCCTGGTTTAATTTTGGCGATGTGGACCCGCGCCTTTTGTAATAGCTTAGAATTTTTACTTTCCCGCAATATTTTTAACTGTTAAACAAATGGCATGAAAGAATGTATGGACAAAAATAAAAACAAACGCTAGATCACCTTGACATGACAAAAGACAAAAATAAATGAAAACGACACACAAATCGCACACACCACCCCTAGGGTACGCCTCACTGTTGCCTTGCCTCGAAAGGTGATTGTCGAGTAGAGGATGTCTTAGTAAGTCCTCATGATCCGGGAACCTGGCATGAGGGTAGCTTCTAAGGTGTCTTCCCATTGCTCTGGTGATCACCATGTCCCGAACCTCGAATTGACCCGAACACCTCCAACGGTGGTGCTACCTACCTCTCAATGGTGGGAAGGCACTACTTTAAAGGACATCTACACAGACGAATTCCTTAGGGTAGGTAGACGACTCTTGATACTTGCTCTAAATTTCAAAACAAATCAAAAAATACTTTTCACACCGACACCTTTTCAAAAAGCTTTCGAAAGCAAATTTTTCAAACACTCTTGAGGACCGATACAAGAGTCGAACTGAAATTTTCAAAGAAACTTTTTCAAACTCACTCACAATTGAAAAGCAAACCATTTTTGAAAACACAAATGAGCAAGTATCTAAGAGCCCATGGATAACCATGGATAGAAAGGGTGCTAACACCTTCCCTTTCTATAACCTACCTCCCGAACCGAGAGCAATCTCTATAAGGAATTTTTCTGTGCTTTTGTCCTTTCCATTTGGAGAAAATAAAAGACGGTGGCGACTCTTGCTTCCGCGATATTTCGCGAACCAGCGTTAAACAGTCAGTTCCAGATCCACCGATCACACCCGTTTTGGTAAATAAGTGCGAGAATTTTAAATAAAGCGGTAAAATTCCTAATTAACTATTACATAGCTGGAGACAGTTACATAAATATTCAAAATAAAATAAATGCGTGCGAAAAAATTAAATCGGGAACGTCCTAAGGGTTTTGACCCTTTTAAGAAAAGAATTGAATTTTTTTGTCCTTTTTTGTGATTAAATGGAATTAAAACTAATTATTAACTAATTAATTTAATTAAAAGAAAAAAAATTTTTTTTTGTGTTTTTATGTTTTTAATGAAAATAAAATAAAGGAATTAAAATTAAAAGCTAATAAAAACCTAATTCTAAATTTATTTTAATTATTAAGAAAAAAGGTTAAAGTTGCCTAATTAAAATTAATTCAATTTATTAGTATTTATTTACAAAAATAAAATGAAATTAATGATAATAATAATATTAGTTCTTTTTTTGATTTTTATGAGAAAAAAAAGTTAGTTATGTTAATAGTTAATAAAAGGGAAAAAATAAAATAAGACAAACAAAATATAAAAATGACAAAATAAAAATTGCAAACCCAAGGGGGGTTTTGGGCCAAATTGGGGTGTTTTGATTGGAATCTGAAGCCCATCAAGAAGCCAACTTTGTTTGACTTTGGAGATTGCCTGCGCCTGTGTTGACTTGAGAACATGATGCTCCTTCCCTTGTGGCCATTGGATTTGCACTTGGAGACACTTGGCGCGTTGGATATGTGAGGCGCATGATAAGCCTTCTTTGAAGCCTGCACACAAGTATGTAAGAACAAATAATATGGGATTTTAAGGGGACCTGGGAATACTTACAGTGCTTGATAATGGACCTTAGGACGTGGTAAGGGTTGCTTTAGCTTCAGGGTATGGCAAAGAAGAGAGTCACGTTCTCCTTTTGGCCTGGAAACACTTGCAAAACTCCTTTTGATCTCACACTTTTTTTTGACAAATTTTGAACTTTGCTCTGGCCGTTTGTGCACTTTTTTTTTAGGTTCTGAATGAGGCTTGCAAGGCTTGTATATATAGTAATGAGTGAGAATAAGTCACATTAAGGAGCTTTTAACCATTGCCATTAAGCTTTGGATTTTCTCATAACCACCATTAAAGAAACATGCCATTTTTGTTCAAAATTTGAATTTGATGCTCATAATAGGCTTGGCACGAATTTGGTAGGTGATTCATGACATATAAAAGTCATTCAAAACTCAAAGATACCATTTAATTCATTTTTTGATTTTTATTTGAATTATTATGGATTAAAGTGAATTAAATCCATAAAAATTAAATAAAAATGAAAAAATAAATGTTTGGTCTTGTAATGGGTCATGGGACACGTGGGTGGCATGACAAGGCTGAACCAAGTGGAAAAAAGTGGGCCCTTTTGTCAAAAATTGAAGTTTCAAGGATAGTTGACTTTTGCCATTTCACAAAAATTTCCCAACTTCTCCAATGCATATCTTGCTCAATTTTGATCATATGAACATGTTCTTGGACATTTTGGAAAGGTATGGAAGTCCTCTAACCAATTCCTTTGGTCCCATGTCATTTGAATTTACCAATCTCAAGTTATGGTCTTTGATTTAATGTGCCTTTTTGTTGACTTTTGAAAATAACCTATAATGTTAAAATTGATAACTTTTTGTGAGAGCATTTCTTGGACTTGGAATGTGAAGATGAGTTGTAGGAAATGTCCTACCCTTCAAAATGAGCATTGGATGGGATTTTTCTGATGAACCATGAAAAAGTTATGCCTTGGTCAAGTTACAGTTGACTTTTCAGCTGTCCAAAAATAGAAACTTTTGCATCTTGATGATTTTTGAGCCATTCTTGTGAAATCATGGTCAAGACTTGACCAAATGATGATTGTGGCTTCAAAATAAGATGTTGACCAAAAAATTTGACTTTTGACTGCCAAATGTCCATTTTGCCCCTATAGTTGACTATGGAGCAATTAGGGTTTTTGACTGTGCAACTTGACCTTGTGAGCCTTGAAACTTGACATATAGGTGCTTGACAATGTGTATGAGTATATGGGACTTGATTGAGCCCTTGAAAACCTCAACTTCCTTGCAAGAACCAAAACCCTAATTTGACTGGCTTAGGAGGATGCTTGACTGTGTAACCCTTGAGTAGACTTGAGCAATTTGGGGTGATGCTTGTCAAAACTTTGAAGAATATGGGAGGGCAAATTTTGGGGTACAACAGTTGCCCCTGTTCAATCTTCTTAGACCTGAGGATGTAGATTGGCGTGTGTGCCTTTCGTGATCCGAGGGTGGAAGATGATTGAACACTAGAGTGCCCATAAATTTGCACTCACATAGTTGAGTATCAGCAGTGTGATGGCGGGAATGGGATTACAGATGCCATTTGGAAAGATGATGGATAGGAGGATGGGCTTATAGATGCCATCTGAAGGTGTGACAGAACCTTGCCGGGAATGGGCTTATAGATGCCATTTGGAACTGTATTGGGAGGATGGGCTTATAGATGCCATCTAGGTGTCGATCGCGTAAGAGATTCCTTAGCGAGAACTTGCGTACCTGAGAAAGAAAGATAATTACCTGGCCTATTACAGGGGTTGATCTTCAAACTCTTCATGCAGACATGCCCTGGCTGGATACAGGTATCGAATCTGGAACTTCAAAAGGTTGATGGGTTGTCTCTACTGACAGGTTATCTTAGAAAAATCTTTAGGATTTAACTAAACCAGAGGAGGTTTTGTCTTTCTTGATGAGTTGTCTCTTTGGACAGGTTGTCTTCATGGACGGTTTGTCTTCAACGACGAGTTGTCTTCAATGACGAGTTGTCTTCAATGACCAGTTGTCTTCAATGACGGGTAGTCTTCAATGAAGAGATGTCTTCAATGACGGGTGTCTATACTGACGGGTTGTCTTCAATGACGGGTGTCTATAACGACGGGTTGTCTTCAATGACGGGTGTCTATACTGACGGGTTGTCTTCAATGACGGGTTGTCTTCAATGACGGGTTGTCTTCAATGACGAGTTGTCTTTAATGATGAGTTGTCTTCAATGACGGGTTGTCTTCAATGACGAGATGTCTTCAATGACGAGTGTCTATACTGACGGGTTGTCTTCAATGACGGGTGTCTATAACGACGGGTTGTCTTCAATGACGGGTGTCTATACTGACGGGTTGTCTTCAACGACGGGTTGTCTTCAATGACGGGTGTCTATACTGACGGGTTGTCTTCAATGACGGGTTGTCTTCAATGACGGGTTGTCTTCAATGACGAGTTGTCTTCAATGACGAGTTGTCTTCAATGACGGGTTGTCTTCAATGACGAGTTGTCTTCAATGACGAGATGTCTTCAATGACGGGTGTCTATACTGACGGGTTGTCTTCAATGACGGGTGTCTATAACGACGGGTTGTCTTCAATGACGAGTTGTCTTCAATGACGAGATGTCTTCAATGACGGGTGTCTATACTGACGGGTTGTCTTCAATGACGGGTGTCTATAACGACGAGTTGTCTTCAATGACGGGTGTCTATACTGACGGGTGTCTATATTGACGGGTGTCTACAACGATGGGTGTCTACAACGACGGGTGTCTACAACGACTTTAGGAATTAATTTTAACTGGACTTGTCTTCTTTGACTGGATGAGCATCAGAAAAACCTTTGGGATTTAGCTGGACTTGTCTTTTTTGACTGAATCTGTCTTCTTTGACTGGATTGGTCTCTTTCGACTGTATCTGTCTTCTTTGACATAGCTGATCATTTAACTGTATCCTTCCTGAAAGGTAAGGTCAATCACATGCAATGCATGACATAGATCAAGCGATGATGTTCTCAACATAAAATGAGATTGTGTGATATGATGCGTATGTGCATGCATTGTGTATGTAAGTAGGATGTATGAAATGTGATATGTTTATGAATGTATTTTCGTCTAGGAAAATAAATCCTTGACGAATGCCGGGAAGTTGAATCCTGGGCTGATGTTTGAAGAACAGAGTTCTTTGTTTCCGCTGGGGATGATGATTGTAAGAATAAACCGGTAGGAGAAGATGACTCCGTTGGGGAATGAACTTGTTGGAGAGATTACTCTGAAGGGAATACTCTGTGGGAAGAGATACTTCGCTGAGGTTTGATGATAACTCCGCTGGGGATACCGTTGATGAGCTTTGTTAGGGATTTGATGAACTCCACTGGGGGATAGGAAGAACTTCGCCGAGGACGATCTTTCCGTGGCAATTAGCTGAGGATAACCCAGTTATAAGCTCTGGTGAGGAATAACCTTTGAATAATGTCGGGGGGACGCGTTCGTGCTCTACAGGGGATAAGCTTCCAGAATCTACTGGGGATAAGCTTCCAGAGTCTACCGGGGAGATTGATTCAACTCCCCTGGGGAAACTTTTGAACTGTACTGGGGAGTGGCTCCACAAGGGTGTCTGTATTCCGCCGGGGAATAATCTTAGATCAAGACTGCCGGGGATGCTTGCTTAGGAACATCTGTATACTCCGATGGGGAATATTGAGATTTTCTGGGGGTACCCAACTTCCTTTGGGCTGACAGTAGCCTAACTCTGCTTGGGGAGAGCGTTGCTGACTTGCTAGGGATATTATGCCTCTTTGGGGTTGATGAGAGACCAACTCTGCTTGGGGAGAGCATTGCTGAAACCTGTTTTACTCCCGGGGAGTGGAGGCCTCTTGGTTATGTTCTTCAGCCGAACCTACCTTGGTACCTTGGTTGACAGAGCAACTAGATCGCTTGGACAACTCATTATTGCCCCTGTTTCTGACGTGAGAGAAGAAGATACCTTGTGAGGTGTTAGACAACTGCCGATTCGACAAATCTTCTTCTGGTAGGCAAGTGACGAGATGACGGGACATAGTCGTACGCTTTTGAACCCTAACTTTTGCCTGGACCGCCCTTCGGGTTTTCAGTCCATCGGGATACCCATTTTTGCCCAAGCCGCCTTTTCAGGTTTTCGACTTGCCGGGTGTACAGATTTTTTTCATTTTCATCCCTTATTTTGCCCGAACCCTTTTGGTTCGCCGGGAAGCCCTTATTTTTGCCTAGGTGCGTCAACCTAGCGGGTCTTTGATTATGCGCAGTATTTTTCGACTATGTCCGTTCTCTTAGGATGTAGGGAGGTGCCCCTGTCAGTAGTGTTGCGTTGCCCTACTACCAGAAGATCTTCGTTTGATCGTCCAATGCTCCAAGTGATCCAGATGGAGATTTGCCCCAAGTTGGTTGGCCTTTTGAGAGATTCTCCGAATCTTGACTTAACTGCCCCAGATGATAGACCATGATCATGTCTGCCCCTTGGTTGGAAGTACTTTTGTTCACTTAGATATTCGTCGTGCGAACTTCTATGTTGTTCAAGCAAATAGTCATATGCAAACAATGTTATATTAAAAATGCAAAGCTTATGTCTGTCTTGAAGTTTTTGAAAATGCATTTTTTTTAGTAAAAACAAGTGAATTTTGTAAAACTGTGATGTCAACTCGTTATTTTACCGCAAGCCCTAAGGAGTCAGGATACCTTTTGTAACAGTATGCTCTCGAATTAACCCATGCTTCAGCTAGGACTTTGAGGGTTATAACGTGGCTTGGTTCACGGTTTAAGAAACAAAGGATAAAGGCTCAAATTTATCTATACCCACCCGCTCTTCGTGATGTTCTTCAAACCTAAACTCAGCTGATCGTGCATTAGACCTTGTTTGAGTCTTCGTCCTGATATACCGGTGATGGTTCGGACGTCGACAATTTATTTGGAATAGGCAGTCATTCCTTTTTTGGTTGAGGGTTTGTAGGACCTCTTTCTTTTTTGATTTCGTTATCCCTGTTTTTTTCCTGAACTATTTCTTTTGTGATTACAGTCAGCGGGATGCCCCAGTTTTGTAAGTCTCCTTCATAGGTTTTGACTTATTGGGCGTTTATTTTGAGGGATAATGACTGCCCGTCTTTATGATTATTCAGGACCATCACTGTCTTTTGTTTTGTAAGGACCTCCTTGGTGTCATTCGTTGTGCACCTGGATCAAACTGAGAGAACTACCCTGCCCCGGGTTATGATTAAGGGTTTTAATTTTCGAAAATAAAAACTCCTACTTCTTTGGCTCAAAGGGGTTAACGAGGGATTATCATCCTTATAACTCCAGTGTTTAGGAATTGAAGCAATGCCTGTACCTCATCAGCGGGGTCTGTTCAAAAGCATATTGTAGATTGTGGTATCGTTTTCGTCATCCTCCCTCAAGAGGCTTAGAATTATTAATTCAGAGTTGACATCAAAAAATGAAAGCAGTTTGAATATAGCGAATGAGAATATATTGATTCAAAACAGACATATGCGATGCATTGATAAAGTAAAAGAGTTTGACATGAACAAATGTTTGAACAATCAGAGAAAAATACAACTTGAACATTCGAATGAACAAAATCTTCTTAGTTTGCACCAGTCATTTCAGATGGAAGATTCTCAGCAGAAGATTTTCATTTTCCCTCCCGGCATGAACTTCAGCACCCTTCCGTTGATCAAGTCTTGAATCTTGTTCCTCAGGCTCCAACAGTCGTCAGTGTCATGTCCAGGACTGTCAGAATGGTAGGCACCCCTTTCATCAGGATTGTATTTTAGGGAGGTTATGTTGAGAGTCTTAGGAGGATCCTTTAAAGAAATCAGCTTGACCTCCAACAAGCGTCTCAGTATCAGTGATTATGGTATACCAGTATCCGAGAAATGTCTTCCAGACGTATTTCGCTTATGCCGATTACCCCGTTGACGCTAGTGAGGTTGATGCTGGGCTTGTGACACTGAAGCAAACTGAGGAGCTTTTCCCCGGTCTTCTTGCCCCACAGGTGGTTGAATGATGGCTTGCTCTTCAACCTTAGATGTTTTCCCCAGTTGGTTATCCCAAAGCAGTTGGTTGACGAGAACCCTGAGCTCTCCTTGTTTTTGAGATAAGTCTTGGACAAGAGCCATTTGCCCCAGCATCTGGGTTCTCATTGTATCCACCTCAGCTTGTAGACGTTTCAGCCATTCGTCCCTATCGTCTTCAGGACTGTTCCTGACCAAAGTCCCCATGAGGAGTGTTCTCAGCTCTTCCTTCCCCTTGGATAGGTTTAGGAGGATTGCCTTCAACCGAGTCTCTTGAGCATAAAGATCCTGATTGTCTTGTTGGGAAGCCATTGCTGAAATAAACAGCGAAGAAGGTAAGTGACATGTTAAAAGGGTACCTGCCATGCAATGATATGTATGTATGCATGCAATGCTTTCAAGGATCTCGCGAGGTAAACAAGAAAATTGTTAGAATTTGAATCCGGTCGCTTGATTGAAGGAGCTTCATGTTATTGAGAGTCCTTCTTCAAGAGTCAAGGCTCACCATATCGAGCAGGTCATAGCCCCTGAATCAGGTCATTAACCTTGGCTAGAGGAAAATAAATCCCCTTTGCCCCTTGCTAGACAGTTGGTTCATCATGACCAGCATCACCGACCCTTGAGATCCTTGAAATGGATTAGTCCGAATGCAGGATGCATGCAATGGTATGATTTTATGCTATGCATGGAGTGATGTAAGTAGGCCCTGTAATGAGTCCCAATTAAGGACTGCAAACAAACCCTGCAAGAAACCCATGTGTCAGATAGCAAGCATGCAAGTAGTCAAGTTTGAAGGCACACAAGTCACACAGAGAACCCTTAGAGTTTAGGCCAGCATGAAGTTTGGGGTACTACCCTCTTGAAGTTGGTGGACTCAAAAACCTGTCCTATCAAAAGTAACCGGGTTCTAAGGAGCTCAATATCATTGGGTTGTTTTCTATGTTCATTGTTTTGATTTAGCCACTGAACTGGCGATCAAAATATTCCAAGAAAACAACCCTCAATGAGTGTAGTATCGAGTATCAACCAACTTCGGACTGCACCAAAGTCGGTCATCTCACTACCCCTAAAGAGGCCAGGATGGTCAAGTAAGGTTCCTAAGGTCAGTTGATGTTTCACGACACCACGCGACGGCCCCGTACTCTCCTTGACTTGACTCAAGGGTTACCGGTACTCACCAAAGTGCCACATCAACGTAGCAAACTGCTTCAACCGTGTCGGTATACCCCGCACAGTTCCCTCACAGTTTGTTGCTACTTTCTAAAAGGTATCCCCTAGATCCGGGTTAGGATCTATGAAACTCCAAAATAGGCCCACAATTTTAAAACAAACAAAGCAAGCAATTTGAAAACATAAGAGTGGTCTAATCCTAAGGTACACCTCACTTTTATTCATCCCCAGCAGAGTCGCCAGTTCTGTGATCGGTGGAAATAGAACTGACTGTTTTTTTAAGCTGGTTCGCGAAATGTCGCGGTAAGCAAGAGTCGCCACCGTATTTTATGTTCTCCAACATGGAAAGGACAAAAGCACAGCAAAATTCCTTCTTTGAGAATGTTTCTCGGTTCAGGAGGTAGATTTATAGAAAGGGAAGGTATTAGCACCCTTTCTATCCGTGGTTATCCACGGGCTCTTAGGTACTTGCTCTAATGTTTTTAAAATTTTGTTTGCTTTTCAAGTGTGTGTGGGTTTTGAAAAACGTTTCGTTTGAAAAGTTTCTAAGTAACTCTTGTATCTGTCCTCAAGAGTGTATGAAAAATTCGTTTGAAAACCTTTTGAAAGTGTGGGGTGCGAAAAGTTGTTTTTGTTTATTTTGAAAAGAGCAAGTACTTAAGAGAAATCTACCTACTCTAAGGAATTAAGCTGTGTAAGAGTCCTTTAGATAGTACTATCCCACCATTGAGAGGTAGCTAGCACCATCGTTGGAGGTGTTCGGGTCAATTCGATTATCGGGACAGTGTGGTCACCGAAGCAATGGTAGGACACCTTAATGGTAACCCTAATGTCCTAGATCCTTTTATCCGAGGCAACCGTTTCGAGGAAACTGGATCTTTAGACAAAAGGGTGACCTCTAAGACACCCTATACTTGATGACCACGTTCGAGGCAACCGGTGAGGCGTACCCTAAGAAGTGGCATTTGCTTTGTGTGTTGTTTTTCAGTTAAGGTTATCTTGTATGTTATTTGTGAGCTACAGATTGGTTTTATTTTTCATACATTCTTTCATGCATTTTTTAACAGTTAGGAGTGCGGAAAATAAATTGCAGAAATGTAAATCTAGCTATTACAAGGCGCGGGTCTATACATCGCCAAAAAAACAAAGACCCGTTTTGGTAAATAAGTGCGAGAATTTTAAATAAAGCGGTAAAATTCCTAATTAACTATTACATAGCTGGAGAAAGTTACATAAATATTCAAAATAAAATAAATGCGCGCGAAAGAATTAAATCGGGAACGTCCTAAGGGTTTTGACCCTTTTAAGAAAAGAATTGAAATTTTTGTCCTTTTTTGTGATTAAATGGAATTAAAACTAATTATTAACTAATTAATTTAATTAAAAGAAAAAAATATTTTTTTTGTGTTTTTATGTTTTTAATGAAAATAAAATAAAGGAATTAAAATTAAAAGCTAATAAAAACCTAATTCTAAATTTATTTTAATTATTAAGAAAAAAGGTTAAAGTTGTCTAATTAAAATTAATTCAATTTATTAGTATTTATTTACAAAAATAAAATGAAATTAATGATAATAATAATATTAGTTCTTTTTTTGATTTTTATGAGAAAAAAAAGTTAGTTATGTTAATAGTTAATAAAAGGGAAAAAATAAAATAAGACAAACAAAATATAAAAATGACAAAATAAAAATTGCAAACCCAAGGGGGGTTTTGGGCCAGATTTGGGTGTTTTGATTGGAATCTGAAGCCCATCAAGAAGCCAGCTTTGTTTGACTTTGGAGATTGCGTGCGCCTGTGTTGACTTGAGAACATGATGCTCCTTCCCTTGTGGCCATTGGATTTGCACTTGGAGACACTTGGCGCGTTGGATATGTGAGGCGCATGATAAGCCTTCTTTGAAGCCTGCACACAAGTATGTAAGAACAAATAATATGGGATTTTGAGGGGACCTGGGAATACTTACAGTGCTTGATAATGGACCTTAGGACGTGGTAAGGGTTGCTTTAGCTTCAGGGTATGGCAAAGAAGAGAGTCACGTTCTCCTTTTGGCCTGGAAACACTTGCAAAACTCCTTTTGATCTCACACTTTTTTTTGACAAATTTTGAACTTTGCTCTGGCCGTTTGTGCACTTTTTTTTAGGTTCTGAATGAGGCTTGCAAGGCTTGTATATATAGTAATGAGTGAGAATAAGTCACATTAAGGAGCTTTTAACCATTGCCATTAAGCTTTGGATTTTCTCATAACCACCATTAAAGAAACATGTCATTTTTGTTCAAAATTTGAATTTCATGCTCATAATAGGCTTGGCACGAATTCGGTAGGTGATTAATGACATATAAAAGTCATTCAAAACTCAAAGATACCATTTAATTCATTTTTTGATTTTTATTTGAATTATTATGGATTAAAGTGAATTAAATCCATAAAAATTAAATAAAAATGAAAAAAATAAATGTTTGGTCTTGTAATGGGTCATGGGACACGTGGGTGGCATGACAAGGCTGAACCAAGTGGAAAAAAGTGGGCCCTTTTGTCAAAATTGAAGTTTCAAGGATAGTTGACTTTTGCCATTTCACAAAAATTTCCCAACTTCTCCAATGCATATCTTGCTCAATTTTGATCATATGAACATGTTCTTGGACATTTTGGAAAGGTCTTGAAGTCCTCTAACCAATTCCTTTGGTCCCATGTCATTTGAATTTACCAATATCAAGTTATGGTCTTTGATTTAAAGTGCCTTTTTGTTGACTTTTGAAAATGACCTATAATGTTGAAATTGATAACTCTTTCTGAGAGCATTTCTTGGACTTGGAATGTGAATATGAGTTGTAGGAAATGTCCTCCCCTTCAAAATGAGCATTGGATGGGATTTTTATGATGAACCATGAAAAAGTTATGCCTTGGTCAAGTTACAGTTGACTTTTCAACTGTCCAAAAATAGAAACTTTTGCATCTTGATGATTTTTGAGCCATTCTTGTGAAATCATGGTCAAGACTTGACCAAATGATGATTGTGGCTTCAAAATAAGATGCTGACCAAAAAATTTGACTTTTGACTGCCAAATGACCATTTTGCCCCTGCAGTTGACTGTGGAGCAATTAGGGTTTTTGACTGTGCAACTTGACCTTGTGAGCCTTGAAACTTGACATGTAGGTGCTTGACAATGTGTATGAGCATATGGGACTTGATTGAGCCCTTGAAAACCTCAACTTCCTTGCAAGAACCAAAACCCTAATTTGACTGGCTTAGGAGGATGCTTGACTGTGTAACCCTTGAGTAGACTTGAGCAATTTGGGGTGATGCTTGTCAAAACTTTGAAGAATATGGGAGGGCAAATTTTGGGGTACAACACCCAGGATGTAAAGAAGACTGCTACTGTTGTTCCTCCCTACCAATCGACTGTCCATTGCTGAAGATAGGCATCCAAGGCCTAATGGACAGCCAACAAATTCTTTTCGAAAAGATTCCTGTTACTCCAACCCCTATCGAAGATGTTTCAATAATCACCATTTCCACCAATATTTCCAAGGTCCCTAAAACGCCTGTTAAGATTACATCCGCTACGAAGATTGTTCCTCTGAAAATAACCATGCCTGGGCCTGTCCCCTACAAATCTGACAAATCGATATCGTGGAATTATGGTGGAGAAATCTACTACCACGGTGTTAAACAAGTTGAGATAACTGAAGAGAGCTCTGACGAAGAAAATGCCGACATTGGAAACATTGCCGGTACGAGCAAGATTACCCTAAGTGGGAGGATTTTCTCTCCAGAGATTGCCCCTCCAAAGGCAATCTTTGGACCCTTAGCTGCTGCCAAAGTTACTCCTGCACCGATAAAACTTTCTGCAAGAACTCCGTTGATTGAAGAAGCTGTTACTCTTGTGGTTGTCCCTCCTACTTCTGCTGATAAGGGGAAAGGGATCCAAGATGAGCTCGTCAGGACGAGGGCTCAGCCATTGGCCATCCCCGAAACCTCTAAGAAAGAAATGGAGGAGATTCTGAAAATAATAAAGAAAAGTGATTATGACGTTGTAGAGCAACTGGGGCAAACCCCCTCGAAGATCTCCATGTTAACTTTGCTGCTTTGTTCGGAGGCTCATGCCAAGGCCTTGATAAGGTTTTTGAAGACAGCCCATGTACCCCAGGAAACCTCAGTCGATCAATTCCAGGATTGTGTAGCCAACCTTACTGCCGATAACATCCTGGGTTTCTCTGATGCTGACCTGACTCCGAAAGGAAGAAAGCACAATGACGCACTGCATGTGTCAGTTGAATGCCGAGGAACTACTCTCGCCCATGTCTTGGTCGATACTGGTTCTTCTTTAAATGTGCTGCCTAAGAAAGCTCTGGATCGATTGGATTGTGAAGGCTTGGAGCTGAAACCAAGTAATATCATTGTCAGGGCCTTTGACGGGTCTAAAAGAATGGTGCATGGGGAGGTCGACATTCCCATCAAGGTGGGCACTGAAGTATTCCATTCAACTTTCTATGTGATGGACATCCGTCTATCGTACTCTTGCTTGCTAGGGAGACCATGGATACATAATGCTGGCGCGGTCACTTCCTCCCTACATCAGATGCTGAAATACCCTGTCAAGGGAAAAATCATAACTGTACACGGTGAAGAGGAGTACATGATCAGTCATCTGAACTCCTTTAGGTATGTGGAAGTGGAGGGTGAATTCATTGAAACACCGTTCCAACACTTCGAGGAAATTGCTCTCGAGATTGCAGTAGCGAAGACAGTAGCTGAGGAACCCAAGCAGGTGGCCAGGATGGCATCTCTGAAAGACGCAAAGGCTGCAATGAAGGAGGGGAAGAGCTCAACATGGGGATAGTTGCCTGACATTCCTCATAAAACAGACAAGTTTGGGTTGGGATTTACCGTTGCGGGGCAAAAAGCTATGCGTCGCTCAAAAATTGAAAGAACACCCATCAAGATTTCTCCTCATGGAATCAATGCTTTGGAAGAAGAAGACGAAGAGGCCAACATTGAAGATTGGATCTTCCCAACCATTGAAGGAGGACTGCATAACTGGGAGGCGAAAGACTTCGTCCCCATTACTTTCATTAATCAGTAACTTATCTTTCGAACATTTCCTGTTGGTCTGTAATAATTACTTTTAAACAATCTGCACACTATTTTTCACCTCATGCCTTGCCTGGGGCATGTAGGTCCATTTGTAAGGGTTTTGATTCTCTTCATATTCATATGCCATGTTTAATGATTCATTGGACGTTTTTCATTTATAAATTGCTGTGTTCATTTTCTTTCCTTTTGCATTTTTGTTTGTTTAAGGATGGCTATCCCTTACACACACCCACACTCACAAATGCAGGTACCCATCCACTCTGGATTCTATGGGTGACTATTCTGCTGTATCCTTCAATAACTCTGAAGATTTGGTCAACCAGGCTGAATACGAAGATGACGAAGATTGTGAAGTACCAGGGGAGCTAGCCAGACTTCTACAATAAGAAGAAAGGGCCATCTTGCCTCATGAAGAGTTATTGGAAACAGTCAACTTAGGAACAGAGGAAGACAGGAAAGAAATACAAGTGGGTGCCAATCTGGAACCAAGTGTCAAGGAGCGCTTAATACAGCTGTTGAATGAATACGTTGAAATCTTCGCCTGGTCTTATAAAGACATGCCAGGTTTAGACACAGATATCGTGGTTCACCGTCTCCCTACAAGAGAGGATTGTCCACCGATCAAGCAAAAAGTCCGCCGAATGAGGCCCGACATGTCTGAGAAGATTAAAGTTGAAGTAATGAAGCAATTCAACACTGGCTTTCTGGCTGTTACATCCTATCCACAATGGGTTGCTAACATTGTGTCGGTTCCCAAAAAAGACGGAAAGGTCAGAATGTGTGTGGACTACCGGGATTTGAACAGGGCTAGTTCTAAAGATGATTTTCCGCTACCGCATATCGACATCTTGATTGACAATACGGCTCAGCACAAGGTTTTTTCCTTCATGGATGGATTCTCGGGCTACAACCAGATCAAAATGGCCCCCGAGGACATGGAGAAAACAACCTTTGTTACATAATGGGGTACCTTCTGCTACAAGGTGATGTCGTTCGGACTGAAGAACGCAGGGGCAACTTATCAGCGCGCCATGGTGGCTTTGTTTCATGATATGATACATCATTAGATCGAAGTTTACGTAGACGACATGATAGCTCGATCACAAACAGATGAGGAACACCTTGAACATCTGAAGAAGCTGTTTGCCAGGTTGAAGGAGTACAAACTCAGGCTGAATCCAAGTAAGTGCACCTTTGGAGTTAGGTCTGGTAAACTTCTAGTATTTATTGTCAGCAACAAAGGCATCGAGGTAGATCCAGCAAAAGTGAAGGCTATACAAGAAATGCCTGCCCCCCGTACTGAAAAGGAGGTAAGAGGGTTCTTGGGGCGCTTGAACTATATTGCCAGATTCATCTCTCATCTGACGTCTACCTGTGAGCTAATTTTCAAACTATTGAAGAAAGATCAGGTAGTCGAGTGGAACGACGATTTCCAAGCTGCTTTTGATAAAATCAAGGAGTATTTGCTAGAACCTCCTATTCTGATGCCACCCGTCGAAGGAAGGCCGCTGATCATGTATCTGACTGTTTTGGACAACTCAATGGGGTGCGTACTGGGCCAGCATGACGAGTCTGGTCGAAAAGAGCATGCCATTTATTACCTTAGCAAAAAGTTTACCGACTGTGAGACTCGCTACTCACTGCTCGAGAAAACTTGATGCGCTTTGGTATGGGCTGCTCGCCGACTAAGGCAGTATATGTTGACTCATACCACTCTGTTGATTTCCAAAATGGATCTTATCAAGTATATCTTCGAGAAACCTGCTTTATCTGGAAGAATCGCTAGATGGCAAATGATCCTGATTGAGTATGACATCCAGTATACTACCCAAAAAGCTATAAAGGGGAGTGTACTGGCTGACCATCTAGCTCATCAAGCTATCGAAGATTATCAATCCATGAGATTCGACTTCCCGGACGAGGACATCATGACTTTGGACAACATCGAAGGTAACAGACCGTATGACGGACCTGAAAATGGATCCCGATGGACCCTGTACTTTGATGGTGCTTCAAATGCACTTGGAAACGGTATCGGTGCGGTACTCATTTCCCCAGAAGGTTGCCATACACCTTTCACGGCTCGACTTTGTTTCAGCTGTACCAACAACATGGCTGAATATGAAGCTTGCATCTTTAGTCTCAAGGCTGCTATAGACCTGGGAATCAAATCTTTGATCGTATTTGGGGACTCGGATTTGGTTATCAGTCAAATCAAAGGAGAGTGGGACACCAAACATCCTAATCTTATCCCATACAAAGAACATGTCTTGACAATGTTGCCTTATTTCGAGCAAATCACCTTCGAGCATTTCCCGCGAGAAGAGAATCAGCTAGCAGATGCTTTGGCTACAATGTCTTCCATGTTTAAACTCAACTGGGATAACGAGGCTCCCCAAATCACCATCGAGCGAATGGAGGAACCTGCACATTGTCATGAGATTAATACCGAAGAAGCAGTGGAACAACCTTGGTTTCACGAAATCAAAAGGTATCTCCAGACCAGAGAATATCCTGAAGGAGCTTCCGTAAATGACAAGAAGTTCCTAAGGAAATTTGCTGCCAAGTTCTTCTTGAGCAACGGCATCCTCTATAAACGCAGCCATGATTGTGTTTTACTCCGATGTGTAGACAAAGCTGAAGCAGAGTTGATCATGACTGAGATGCACAGTGGCACATTTGGCACTCACTTGAGCGGGCATATGATGGCTAAGAAGATTCTAAGGGCAGGCTATTACTGGTCTACCATGGAAGCTGATTGCCATCAACATTCCCGTACTTGCCACAAATGTCAAGTCTATGCTGAAAAGATTCATATTCCTTCTGTTCCTCTCAACATTCTGACAGCTCCTTGGCCATTCGCAATGTGGGGCATTGACATGATTGGAGAGATCAAGCCCACAACGTCCAATGGACATCGCTTCATTCTGGTCGCCATTGACTATTTTACCAAATGGGTCGAAGCAGCTTCCTTCGCCTCTGTTACAAAGAATGTGGTTGCCCGCTTCATCAAGCAGAACCTCATATGCTGGTATGGTGTCCCCGACAGGATCATCACAGACAACGGAACCAATCTGAACAATACTATGATCACTGCTTTATGCGAACAATTCAAGATTTATCATCACAATTCATCTCCCTATCGGCCGAAGATGAACGGTGTTATTGAAGCTGCGAATAAAAACATCAAGAAGATCATTCAGAAAATGACAGTGACCTATAAGGACTGGTATGAGATGTTACCGTTTGCTCTGCATGGATACCGTACGACGACACGTACTTCGACAGGGGCAACTCCATTTTCTTTGGTATATGGAATGGAAGTTGTCCTACCCATGGAGGTTCAGATTCCTTCTTTAAGGATTATGAAGGACTCTGGTTTGAGTGAAGACGATTGGATTCAGACCCGACTTGATCAACTCAATTTGATCGACGAGAAGCGACTCACTGCTGTTTTCCATGGTCAGACGTACCAAAAACGTATGATCAAGGCTTTCAACAAGAAAGTCAGACGTCAAGTATATCAAGTCGGAGATCTTGTAATCAAGTGGATTATCTTGCCGCAAAGTGATCCCAGGGGTAAATGGACTCCTACTTACGAAGGACCATTTGTGATCAAGAGCATATTTTCTGGTGGTGCAATGATTCTGACCACCATGGACGGCGACGATTTGCCACACCCTGCGAACACAGACATAGTCAAAAGATACTATGCATAACATCACCCGACAAGTCAAAAACCCGAAAGGGCGACTTGGGAAAAAATGGGCATCCCGGTGAACCGAAAATCCGAAAGGGCGGTTCAGGCAAAAATTAGGGATAAAACAAAAAAATATGTACACCCGGCAAGTCGAAAACCCGAAAGGGTGGCTTGGGCAAAAAGGGGTTTCCCGGTGGATTGAAAACCCGAAAGGGCAATCCCGACAAAAGTTAGGGAATTAAAGCGTATGACTATGTCTCGTCGGATCACTTTAAGGAACAATCTCTTCATCAACAAGCTCCGAGCTTCTGATCAATCCAATCATCGGCGGACGAAGCATTGAATGGACAAGATATTCAGAGTTGTGAAGGCCATAGCAGAATGGGAATCCCATGGAATTGTCACACATAGCCATCTTTCTTTTGTATAAAATTTTCAATTTTTTACGACAACATCTTCTTACTAGGATGTCTGTCTCTTTTGTACAAAGATACTCACAGAAAATTAATACAAATACTTTTCCAAATACAGAAATCTGCTTTGTCTTCTTTTTGATTTTTACACTTATGTTTTATTTGAGAAACGTCCAATGTTTTGTTAAATAGGCATATGCATTTGAACATAATCATTTTCTTACAAATCAAGAAAGATGATTACTGATAGGTTGAAGGTACATATAGATATCTTGATGCCCTTTCAGAAGAAATCCCCAGCGGTTCTAAACTCCAAATTCCTCAACAAGGTTCAAATAGAGCTTAATTCCCCAAACAGAGTTAAACTTCAGGATCTTCAGCGGAACAAAAGCTTTCTCAAAGTTGATTTCCCCAGCCAGAGAGCCTTCCAGAACTTAAATTCCCCTCAGAGTTAAGTTTTAGTATCCCCAGTGGAGCCCTAAAACCTGAAAATCCTATCCCCAGCGGAGCTAAAGCTTCCAACTATCAATCCCCAGCGGAACCAGATTAGTGAACATTCTCCCACATAGATGCTTCCCATCAGATTGAAAATTCTCAATCTATTACTCCTCCAGCATGAGTCTCCCAGGTTCTGGACTCCCCAGTAGAGATCATCAGAATTCTCCTTTCCCACAAGTCACCAAGGACTTTCAATCCCCAGCAGTAGTCCTAGGATCCCTCAACAACTGAAGATCTTGCTCCCCAAGCAATCAGCAGTCAACAAGGATTTCTCACCCTCAGTAACCAAAGGATTTTTCTATCCCCATCTTCGGTTATGGGTTTATTTCCCTAACATTTGTCAAGGATTTATTCTCCAAAGCAAATTACATTTCAATTTTATCGGTTGTTCAAAAGTTCCTTCATCACCTGTTGGAAGTTACAGTCGCCAAAGATCAAATTCTCACAAAATTCAAGTTATGAAGCCCAGATTTGACTGGATAGTATCTTGATCTCTACAGCATATTGTGAAGCCCGGAGTACGACCGGATAACAATGACAGACAACCGCCAAGCCTGGATTACGACCAGATAGTGGTATCCCCTCAGAGCAAGCTATGAAGCCCGAATTCGACCGGATAATAGTTTAATCCCCAACAAGTTTCTGTGAAGCCTGGATTACGACCAGACAGCAGTCAAGAATACTACGAAGCCTGGAGTCGACCAGATAGTGGTATATCTTCAACACAAGCCGTGAAGCCCGGATTTGACCGGATAACAGCTCAGCAAGCTATTGTGAAGTCTGGATTACGACCAAATGACAATACAAGTTTCTGTGAAGCCTGGATTACGACCAGACAGCAGTCAAGAATACTATGAAACCTGGAGTCGACCAGATAGTGGTATATCTTCAACACAAGCCGTGAAGCCCGGATTTGACCGGATAACAGCTTAGCAAGCTATTGTGAAGCCTGGACTACGACCAAATGACAATACAAGTTTCTGTGAAAGCCTGGAGATCGACCAGATAACAGTTAAGCGTTATCAGAATGAAGATTCTCATCCTTGAAGCCTCAGAAGATTAGTATACTCCCAATTTCTGACCCTTAACAGGATGAAGACTCTCGTTCTGGAATCCCCAGTAGATTGGCATACAACCCAAGCTCCTGATTCCCCAACAGCAGTCCCAGGACCTCTCATTTTCAACGATCAAAGGATTCTCAATCCCCTGCAGCAGTCCAGGATTTACTTTCCCCCGACAGCAGTCAAATATTTTGTTATCCAGGATCCGCCTTCCTCAGCAAGACAGCTCATCAGCTTACATGCTCATCCATTACATTCATGTCATAAACATTGATATACACATATTGCATCATACATTTCATGCAACATAACTTTGTGTTTCAGCTAATATTTTACCCTTTTCAGGATAAGATTAATAAGCTCAGACTTCTGAAAACAGTTTACGGATTCTCCAAACACGGATGTTAATCTATCGCTTGTTCAGACTCAACTTTTGAAAACAGTTCACGGACGCTTCCCAACATGGATGCTGATCTATTGCTTATTCAACTTCAAGACCTCTAAAAACAGTTTACGGGTTCTCCAGACACGGATGTTAGCCTATCGCTTGTTCAAATCCAAGATCTCTGAAAACAGTTTATGGATTCTCCAAACACGGATGTCAATCCATTGCTTATTCAAGATCCCCAGTCCAGAGATGTTCCAAAACATGGATACCTTTCTGATACTCACTCACTCATCAACGACATACAGTTCAACAAGCATTCCAGATGGCATCTTTAAGCCCATCCCCGACAAGATTCTGTCACCCCTCCAGATGGCATCTTTAAGCCCATCTCCAAATGGCATCTCTAAGCCCATTCCCGCATCCATTGTTTTGACGAGTGCAAATTTACGGGCACTCTAGTGTCCAATCTCCTTTTACCTTCGAGACGCGAAAGGCAAACTTGCCAATCTAACTCTTCAGGTGCAAGAATATTGAACAGGGGCAACTGTTGTACCCTAAAATTTGCCCTCCCTTTTCATCAACATTTTCTCACCACAAGACTCTTGGAGCTCAAGGTCAAGTTAGGGTTTGCTCTGCTAAAGACCCCCCTTGCATTGTTGACCCAAATTAGGGTTTGAATTTGCACAGACGTGTTTTGACCTAAAATGCCCAAAGTGGCTTTCATGCTTCATGTTGGACTTACAAGTTTATCCATACCAAGTTTCAAGCCTTGATTCCAATCTTTGCCCAATCAATTAGACAATTGACCTAGAAATCAGCTATATTGGGGGAAAAGTCAACTGTGGCCAATTGACAGTCAAACCTCATGAAATTTGACCCACATCAACATAATGAACTCATATGAACCATTTGGTCAAGTTTGGATCACAATTCCACAAGAAATTTGATCAGATCACCAAAAGGGCAAAATGGTAATTTTTAGGGTTTTGACTGCACAAAGGCAATTTTTGACTGTTTGACTTAACCAATGGCAAACCAAGCTCACATATGGACTCAAGAACTCAATGGCATTGTCTTTATCCACTCAACAAGTTCAAAAGGTCTCAAGTGCACAGGATTGACAAATGAATTTTCCAGTCAACTGATCAAAATTTGACTGTATACTGAAAAGTCAAACTTTGACTTTTTGGTCAAAATCAAGTGCCAAGATTCATTTTTCATCAAGACATGTCAAATTATGAAACTTGTTCATCAAGAAATCTAAATTTTCAAATTAGGGTTTAAAATGAGAAAATTTCATAACTTAGAATTTTCTAAGTTATGAAACTTCCTTATTTTTTCCTAACTTTGTCCCATTTTTTCACCAAGATACAAATTGTTTCAAACAAAACTCAAAACATGAAAGTTGTAGTCCATTGCAAAATCTACAACTTTGATTCACAAAGTTTTCTCAAAAGAAGCTTGTATCTCAAGTTATGATTTTTGGAATAAGGGTGCAAAATATTTTTAACTTAGAGAAATTTTGACCTATTATAGGCAGGATTTTTGTCCAACTTCTTGGCCATTTTTCACATGGTTACACTTGGAGTTTCAATTTTCATTACAAAGATGGATTGTATTACACATTCCAAGCTTTCCAAATTGTCCAAGAACTTCTCAAACACCCTTGTGGTTAGGGAGAATCGAATTTGCAAAGTTGGGCAAAATTCACTTTTGTTCTTGGCCAAGGCTTGTTCATAACATTGGCATTTTTCAAATCAGCTTGTACAAGCTAGTTTGCAGGCCTCAAAACCAGTCTCACACACCATAATTAAATGCCTAACCTTTGTGTTCAAACTTTGTTTTGTGCATTTAGTCATTACACAAAGAACTAATCGATAATTAGAAAAAGCAACTTTGCCATTTTTGTAAAGTAGTGCTTTATGTCAAATTCAAAATCCAAGAGGCATGGGCCAGATCTTTGAGGCTAGTATTTGTAAATAAATCCCTCTGATCAAGAACAAGAGATGCAGCATACATTGAGGGTGGCACATGCCTGTATTGGAACTTACACTATCCTTGCTTACATTTGAAGAAAGCTTGCAAAAACTCTCCAACTCTCATTCCTGTAAAAAACAGCCAAAGCAAACTTTGCAAACATCTTTCACACACCCTAACTGACCTAAAACACGATTCCTTCATCCTCAATACCTCCCCATACACAAAAACACCCTCTTGCTGCAAAAATAGAGCAAGTTCTGCAACTTGACTTCCACTATCCATTCCACTCGTGCATTTTGGCTAAAACCAGTTCAAACACATTCTACATTATTCACACAAACTATCCCAAGCATTAAATCCAAGCTGTAACATCCTTAACATCGTTTGCCATTTTTGCTTTCAAGCTGTGCAGGTGGACTTCCATAGCACGATACAGGCAGTTTCAGAGCAAGCCAAGCATAGGAGAAGCATCCTTGGACTTCAGGCAAGCTGTACCAAAGCTCAAACTCCATTGAAGATACCTCCATTGTTGTACATGACTCAAGCTGAAACAGGTAAAAACATGAACTTCTATCTCTCAATATAGGAAGAGTTAGGCTTAGGTTTGTGAATGAAACATGTTCTCCTCATAGCCCTGAAGCCATCCATATACTTACTTTTCATTTATATTGAGTATGCTGTGAGAATTTTGGCCATGAACATTGGAGAAAATTTAGGTCAGAAATTGGGGATGAAGAAATTCTCCCTCGTTTCTTAGAGTTAGGTCAATTTTTTTATATGTATGAATTCGTCTCTTGATGCTCTACATCATTTGTGTTGTGAGTTTTTGCTAAAAGTCAAGGAATCAGGATTTGTGTTGGACAAGAAGAAGCGCGTGTTTTGTTTCAAACAGGTTGCTGGAGGTTGAAGACAAAGTTGACTTGGGCTGGGCCTGAGTCAACTTGCTGTTCACACCCCTTTTTTCCATTTACACCCCCTTGGCCCATTGTGTGATATATTGATCATTTTTTATTTTTTCCTTTTGATTCTGACTTATTATTTTTGGCTCAAATATAAAAAAATATCAAAAATATTTTTCCACCCTTTTTTGCATTTATTTGTTTTATTTAGCATATAAATGTAAATAAATATAATACCTTTTTATTTAAAACACTAGAAAATAATACAAAAATATATTTATTTTCAGTCATCATTTTTTATTTATATTTTGAAAACATTTTCTAAAAATACACATTTTTGTAAATAATTAATATTTTATTTTTGTATATATTTAGTATATTTAATATATAATACAAATATTTGTATATTTTATTAGAATACTTAGGATAAAAAATATGAAAATAATACATTTTTATTTTATTAATATTTGACACTAAAAAGTACTTTTTTTTACAACATACTTCTTTTTTTATTTTTGTATAAATAAATATATAAATATTGTATATAATTAATAAATAAATACTATTTATTTGAAAACTAGGGTTTTGCCCTAAACCACAAAATATTCAAAAATTTGACCTTTTTATTTTTGTTTATATTTCATATTGAAAAACATTTTCACATACATAAAAAAATTCTTTTTGTGCATAATACATTTTGCATGTTTATTGTATTTGTTTAAATATTGTACAATTTGATATTTGTATATTCAATATGGATGTAATAGTTTTAGATTTAATTTCTTGCTAAATATCCCCCCATTCAAACATTTGTACCCCCATCCCCATAATCATGTTGTAATAATTTAGGACTTTAAATTTCTGCATTTAAAAGCTTTCAAATTATGTCATGATAGACTTAGGGTTTGTATGCAAATCAAATAACAAATAGCTTGACTAATACAAAGACAAAAAAGCATGAAAATGGACAACACAATGCACACTTGCACCCTTAGGGTTACTCCACTTGTTGCCTTAAAAAACGGGCCATGTTGCATGTTGAGTGTCTTTGGCAAAACAAAAACAAATCAAATGATCATAGTCCCTCGATGACGCTTTCTCAAGTTTCCTAAAAAATGATCAAGTCCCTTAGAGAAAAATTGTCAAAGACACTTGACACTATTGCATTCATGGTCTACACGATTACCCGCACCCGTCCCGTTAAAATCCTAACACAAGATTGTCCATCAAATACAATGATGGAACAATATTGTTAAAAGGATTAAAACATAAGGAAAGATATTTGAGAAATTTAGGGTAGATAGCTCTTGGTTACTTGGCCAACTTGTAAAACAAATCCTTGCCATTTTTCAAAATACACTCTACAACACAAACTTTCAAAACAACTTTCAAAACATTGAAAACTTTTCAAAAGACAAATAAACCTTTGTATACATTCAAACATGCATCATTACAAAGGTTACCGCAACAAATGGCCTCTTTTCAAAACCTCTTTCAAAATCACACACAAAGCACCATTTCAAACAATTGAAAGCACCATTTCAAACAATTAAAAAGCAAAGGCAAGTGATCTAAGCAAGTAACTAAGAGCCCATGGATAACCATGGATAGAAAGGGTGCTAATACCTTCCCTTTCTATAATCTACTCCCCGAACCCAAGAAAACATCTCAAAGGTTTTTCCTGTGCTTTTTAATCTTTCTTTAGGATAAAATAAAAAGTCGGTGGCGACTCTTGCTAAACCGAAACATTTGCGAAAACAAACACAAAACCTAAGTCAGTTCTCCCACCGTATCACAGCGGTGTTCAGGTCTATTAAGGCTTTTTGTGCTGTAAACAACACTCGACTCCTTCTTAAAGGGCTTCTTCTCGGTGCTTGACGAGGCACCCTTCTGTATTTTACCAGATTTGATACCAGCCTCAATTCTTTCCCCGGTTATGATCAACTCTGTAAACCCGGATGATGAACTTCCAATCAAATGGTTGAAATACGGACCAGACAAGGTCCCCAGAAACATATCCACTAGTTCCCTATCAGCCAAGGGAGTTTAAACTCTTCCAGCAATGTCCCTCCACTTTTGAGCATAATCTTTGAAACCTTCACCCGCACCCATAGGTATACCCTGGAGTTGGGTACGCGTGGGAGCGAGGTCAGCATTGTATTGGTACTGCTTGTAGAAAGCAACAGCCAAATCCTCCCAATTACGGATACTAGCTCCTTCCAGATGGTAAAACCATTCAAGCTGAGTCCCTGAGAGACTGTCTTGAAAGAAGTGGATCCAGAGATTCTTGTCAGCAGTGTATGGCTGAATCTTTCTAACATATGACCGGAGATGCAGCTTCGGACAAGAAACTCTGTCGTATTTAGCAAAAGCTGGTGCTTTGAATTTATGGTGAATCACCACCCCAGACGACAAACCTAGATCACCAAAGTCCAACCCAGGGACCTTCTGAATCTCCATGGCACTTAACCGGTCTTCAAGCTATTTATACCTATCCTCAGCTGGAGGATACTGGTCTTCATCAAAGTCAGTCTCATGATCAGATACCACAGGGCTAGGCACCTTTCTTTCTTCTTGGTTTTCTCCCCCTCCAGATGAGTGGGATAGATTGAATTCATCTCCAGCCTGTTTCCAAACATGTGCCCCATGTTCAGGAGGATCGTCTTCTTCTTCTTCTTCTTCTTCTTCTTCTTCTTCTTATCTTTCAAAATAAGGGTCTTCAGATCTTGCTGACCCTTGGCTAAACTCATGAATAATTCTTGGAACTGGGCGTTTTGAGCCTGTAGAGCTTTGATAGCTTGATCAGTTGATGTTTTGGAAGACATGATGCTGAAATAAACAGCGAAGAAGATGAGAAAAACCTGTAAGGGTACATGTTATGAGGTGCATGGAATGAAATGCATATGATATGGTTTCAAAGACTTTGGAGATTCAAATTCGTAAACCAAAATGAAACACAGTTTTATTAGATAAACTTTGAATTCAATTGTTCAACAAATTCCTTTAAGGCGTTACAAAAGGGAAATACTGAAAAGTAAATCAAAACTAGAAATAAATCACAAGACATCAGTGCTCCCATGGTCGTTTCTTGTCAGTGCGGACATAGTCATTGACGATCCGCTCGTTCTCCAGTTGCCTTGTCAACTTCTGAATCTTCTGCTCTTGCTCGTGATACTTTTACCTATAAGTATCCCGCTCTTCCCTCAACTGCATCCAGGACCTCTTTAATGCCCCAATGTCAGTAGGCATGTACAGATGGAGGATGGTAGGAGGAACCCCTTCTTCATCTGCAACTTAAACTATCATAGGCAAGACAGCTTCGTACGGCATCCCCAGATTTTGGGCATGTATGCGAACCCATCGGAGATATGGTTCCATTGGTAGAGAAGTCTTTGCCCCCAGCTCGTGTGGATCAGACCTGTGTACTCTATCCCAGGCTCTTATGAATCTGCGGTGTTGCTCGTCACTATCCCCTTAGAAATCAAAGACAATACTTGGCATCAGCAACTCATGAGGTCCTTCCCTTCTAGCTCGCCCAAACTGACGTAAGGCCAAACATGGGTTATAGGTGATCCCTCCATGGGTTCCTATCAGTGGAACATTGGGGTATTCCCCATAGCGATCAATAATAGCCACATCTTCCATACCCTTGATAGTCCAAATGATGTCATTATGAGAGAGAGACATAACCCTGTAGGCCCAACCCATGCCTTCCTTGTTCTTCAAAACTGACTTAGGGAGGTGAGAAATAAACCACCTCGCCAGCAATGGCGCATAACACATAAGGGTTCCTCATTTCCGAGCAGTACGGGCATAAAGAGAGTGTAAAGTGTCACCCAAGAGAGTGGGTATCGGATTACGGGAAATGAAGATCTTCACCGCATTGACGCTGACAAAAGCATCTGAGTTTGGAAACAGAACCAGACCATAAATAAGAAGAGCCAGGATGTCCTCGAACGCCTGAAAGTCTAAACTGTCCCAGAACTGATTAGCCCGATCAACCAAGAATTTAGCCAAGAAGCCTTTTGTCCCACTTCTAGTCTCCCAATTTGACATTACCTCAGCCTTTGTCAGATGGAGGGCTGAAGCAATCTCTTTCGGCCTAAGGATCTTCTCCCAACCTGTGAACGGAGTCTGCTCCAGAATAGAGATACCAAGCAGATCAGAGAACTCTTCCAAGGTAGGGACCAACTGGTAGTCCGGAAAAGTAAAGCAATGGTACAGTGGATCAAAGAACTGGACTAAGACACTCATCATTTGTTCATCCATCTTGGAGGTGACTAAGCCAAGAAGGTGCCCATGTCTTCTGATAAAGGAGGTATTATCTGAAACCTTTGCAACCAATTCCTTAAGCTTAGTAGGAATCTAGACAAAGCTAATCCGAATAGTGTTTCTACGCATGGGTCTCATAACCTACAAAACAGAACAAAGATGAATCCCCTCTGTCTCTGAAATAGGTTAGTCCAATGCAAGATGCATGCAATGTCATGATGTCATGATAGCAAACACACCACAAGTATCCAAAAATATAAAACATGGTAAGGGCACACAAGTCACATAGATAGCCCTTAGATTTCAGGCTGGCAAGGAGTTTAGGTATTACCCTCTTTCAGTTTAGTTGGTTTAAACCTATCCTAAAAATAGTAATCGGGTTCTAGAGGATCTCAATATCACTGACTACCCTCGATCGGTCATAATTCCAGTTTGGCAACCTTTTCTTGCGGCCGGAATCATCGCGAGAGTTTAGTCTCAATGAGTGTAGCATACTGCTACTGTTCTATGGCCAAGTTGGTCAATTTAAAGGTTCTAAGGTCAGTTGGTGCTTAATGACCCCTTAGCAGACCCATATTCTCCTCGTTGCGCCACAAGGGATATCGGTACATACTAAAATGCCACACCAACGTAGCTACTGCTTCAACCGTATCAGTCTACGCTGTACAGTTCCCTCACAGTTTATTGCTACTTACCTAAAGGGTATCCCCCAGATCCGGGTTAGGATCTATAGAAACTCCGATTCAACCCACAAAGATAAAGCATACAAGTCAAGCAATTGAAAACATTATGAACTATTCCTAAGGTACACCCCACTTATAAATCCCCAGCAGAGTCGCCAGTTCTGTGATACGGTGGGAAGAACTGACGTTTTTTGGTGTGCTGGTTTGCGTTTTGCGTTTGTGCTTGCAAAATGTTGCGGTAAGCAAGAGTCGCCACCGACTTTTATTTTATCCAACAAGGAAAGGAAAAAAGCACAGAAAAATTCCTTTTTAGAGATATTTCTGAGTACGGGGGTAGATTATAGAAAGGGAAGGTATTAGCACCCTTTTTATCCGTAGTTATCTACGGGCTCTTAGCTACTTGCTCAATTGTTTTCAAAATTGTTTTCTTTGTGCTTGTGGGTTTAAAAAAGTTTTTTGTTTGAAACTTCGATTTAACTCTTGCTTCTGTCCTCAAGAGTGTAATGAAGTGTTTTTGAAAACTTTGTTTGAAAAGGAGTGTAAGTGTGAAAAAGGTTTTGTTTTTTGAATGAGCAAGTATCTAAGATTTAATCTACCTACTCGAAAAAGAAATCGTTCTATGCTAATTTCCTTTAGACAGTGCTATCCCACTATTAATGAGTAGGTAGCACCGTCGTTGGAGTTTGAGGGTCAATTCGAATGAGGGACATACGGTCACCAAAGCAATGTTAGGACGCCTTAGCGGTAACCCTAATATCTTAGATCATTTGTTTGAGGCAACAATATCTGAGGCAACCG
This sequence comes from Vicia faba, assembly GCA_948472305.1. Taxonomy (NCBI): domain Eukaryota; kingdom Viridiplantae; phylum Streptophyta; class Magnoliopsida; order Fabales; family Fabaceae; genus Vicia; species Vicia faba. The sequence goes on from OX451738.1 coordinate 1,140,552,549, forward strand.
TTTTGAGGCGACTATGATCTTTTAGACAAGAGGGCGACATCTAAAACGACCTATACTCAATGACCATTTACTAAGGCAACCAAGTGGGGTGTACCCTAGGAGTGCGCATGTGCGAGTGTGTTGATTTCAGTTATTTTTATCTTTGCACATGTTAAGGGTGATCTAAGTTAATTTTAGGTTAAAACATTCAGTCTTGTCATGCCATCCTATTATCAAACATCTAACAGTTATAATTTGCAGAAATAAAATGCGGAATTTAAATTACAAGGCGTCGGGTATTTACATCGCCAAAGACAAACCCTTTAAAAATAAATAAAGCGATAAAAAATAAATAAAAGTCCTACTTACTATTACAATCCAGAGGCAAGTACATTAAAATGATAAAAATAAATAAATCGCGCGCGGGAAATTAAATCGAGTGCAAATTAGGGTTTTGACCCTTTAAAGAAGACATCTTTTGTTGTTTTTATTTTAAGAAAGAAATTAATCTAAATTAATTATTAAATTAATAAATTAATTAATTAATAAAAAAAAATTATTTTTTGGAGTTTTTTTTATTATTTTAAGAAAGAAAATTAAAATAATTAAGTTAGTAATAAAAACCTAATTAAATCTAATTTAATTTTAATTATTTACAAAAATAGGTTAAAGTTACTCTAATTAAAATCTAGATTAATTAATTAGTGTTTATTAATAAAAAAAAAATTGATTGAATAAAAAATATTTTGTGATTTTATTTTCTAAAAAGAAATTGGTGATTGGTTAATGAATTAAGTAATAGTAATAATAAAACAAATACTAAAATAAAATAAATAAATAGAAGAGAAGAGGGGTTTGGGCCTGTTTTGGGGGCATGAATAGCAATGAGAAAGCCCATTAGTGATGGCCCTTTGCTGACTTTTTGAGATCCAGTAGGCGTGCATGGACTTGGACTATGGTGGACATTCACCCTTGGACCACTAGATCTGGCCTTTGGCTATCTGGCTATTGGATGTATGAAAGTGCACGGTGAGCTGCAGGCCAACACGCGCATTGGAACACCTGAAGAGAAAAAACATTGAGAGATTGGGGGACCTGGGACTCGAACCCAGGTCCTAAAGGAGTTTGAACGTGCACGCTTACCACTAGGCCATGATGATTTGTTTGTTAGTAATATACAAAGAATATATAATAAAACAAAACAAGTTAATGGCCAGAAAAAATATAAAAAAACGTGCGCCATTTGAACGGACCAATGGGCAGGGGACACTTCATCGTCCCTGTCCTGAAACCTGTAAAAGACTTACCTGCGGATTTGAATCCGCAGCTAAAAATGCAGACCCATCCTAAAATCCATCTCAGGCTACATAAATCCATTCCAAGGACATGATTGGATTCGTCTTGGCTTCTTGATCAACACCATGCCCTTCTTGAGTCCCAATTTTGACTGAAACAGAAAAACCCAAAAAACAAACGAAGAACCCTAGCTATGGTGGTTCTTCGTTCAGGCCAGATAAAAGCAATTGAATCATGCCAATCGCTTGCAAATGTCATGTTGATTCAAAATATGGTGTTGATTCATGAAAAGGATGCATAAATTCAGAGTTGCGAAATCAAGAACAGGGCTAGGTAGCGTGGGAGTTACAGCGGGTTATGGGGTCTGAAGAAGCTTGCTTTTGATCCAGGTAGATTGAATGAACACCCAGGAAGAGATTGGGACAAGTCTCAGCCCTTGAAAACACCTCTAAGCACGATTTCGATTTCAAGCTTTTTGTCACTTTTTTCCAACTTTGTTTTGCCTCTTTCTGCCATTACCAACCCTTGTTTCGATTGCCTTTGCTTGCTTATGTACTATGGAGTGTATTAGGGTAAGAATTATGGATTGAATCTTCTCATATCAATGCATACATATTTGATTTGATCTCTTCTTTAAAGCTTGCCAATTTTGCCAAATCTCAATCTTTTTGCACATGAATTGGTGTGATTCGAATTTGATGATGATAATGATGATAATCAAAACCTGAAACAGCCAAAAAATCTTATGTAATCAAAGTTTTAGATTTTATATGATTTAATTTGATTTAAAATGAATAAATTCAATAAAAAACAAATAAAATAATAAAAATGAAATATGAGCTCATGGGTGAAGCTAGGACACGTGGGAAATGATGCAAGCTCAAATCAAGTGGAAAAGAATGGGTCCATTTGACAAAATTTGAAGTTTTGGGGATAGTTGAGTTTTGACAATTTTGCAAAAATGTCCAACTTCAACAATGCAAAACTTCTTCAATTTTGAACTTTTGGAGGTGTTCTTTGACTTTTTAGAAATATTGAGATGTACTCTAACCAACCCTTTTGGTCTCATCTCATTTTGATATTCCATGCTCAAGTTATAAGCTTTGGCAAAAAAGGTGTTTTTGTTGACCTTCAAAAATGACCTATAATGTCCAAATTTATAACTTCTTGTGAGTGCATTTTTTGAACTTCGGGTATGAATATGGATTGTAGGAAATTGCATCCTATTCAAAATAAGATTTGGATGGGTCATTTATCATAAAGTATGAGAAAGTTATGCTTGGTCAAAGTTGAGTTGACTTTTCCTACAAAACCCTAATTTAGCAACTTTTGAGTCTTGATGAATTTTGAGCAATCCTTGATGAATCATGATCAACCCTTGATCAAATGATGAAATATCCTTTAAAATGAGAATGTTGACAAAAAAATCTTGAAGTTTGACTGTATGTAGGTCACAGTTGACTTTTGCCCTAGCACAGTCGATTTTTGGACCCTTGAGCAATTGACTGAGCAAACTTCCTCTGCAAGGCTTGAAATTTGAAATGGATGATATTGAGAGCATATTAGGACATTTGGGAGCACTTGAGGTCATTTGGATTCAAATTTCTTGGTGCAACACAAAACTCTAATTTGGGGTAGACTGCCTTAGGAGATAGCTTGTCTGACCAACTCTTGAGCAAACTTGAGCCACTTGGAGATTTTTCTTGCAATGTCTTGAGGAATATGAGAGGGAAAATTTTGGGGTACAACAAAATATTTTTGAGATGATAGATCTTAGGAAAATGAGTTTCTTTATAGGGATGGAATTTATGTACTCTGAGAAAGGAATCATTTTGCATCAGATGAAGTATGAACTAGAGCTTCCGAAGAGATTTGAGATAGAGAAGTGCAAAGTTGCTATCACACCTGCTGATACGAATCATAAGTTGGACTCTGATTCTGATGGAGAGGATGTGGATGCTACAACCTTCAAACAAATGGTTGGTTCTCTAAGGTATTTGTGTAATACCAGACCTAATATTTGCTATGCAATTGGAATGGTTAGCAGATTTATGAGTAAACCAAAGTGGTCTCATTACCATATTGATATCAAGATTCTGAGGTATGTAAAGGGAACTCTGAAGTATGGAGTGTTATTTCCGTCTGGTAGAAAGATTGAATCAGAACTTCTGAGTTATTCAGACTCTGATTGGTGCGGAGATTGAGTGGACATAAGAAGTACTTCTGAGTATTTATTCAAATTTATGGGAGGCCCTATTTCTTGGTGTTCCAAGAAGCAACATGTTGTTGCGCTGTCAACCTGTGAAGCTGAATATATTGCAGGCGCTCTGACTGCATGTCAAGCTGTGTGGACTCTGAACTTGTTACAAGATCTGAAGATTGAAGTAGCCAAACCTCTGAAAGTGATGATTGATAACAAGTCTGCAATTAATCTTGCCAAGAACCCAGTGCTGCATGGGAGAAGCAAACATATTGAGACCAAATATCATTTTCTGAGGAATCAAGTTCAGAGCGGAATATTAGAAGTTGTGCACTGTAGCACCCAGAAGCGGCTGACAGATGTTTTGATAAAGGCTATCAAGACTGATCAATTTCTTCGTTTGAGGGATGAAATTGGTGTTGTCAGTTTTGGATAAATATAAATTAAGGGATGGTGTTAGATTTAATTTATATTTAGATATTTATTTATATTTAGGAATATCTTTTAGAGGATATTATTATATCTTCTATATATTTGTTAGAAGATATAATTTTGTGTATAAATAGTCTAATGAAGTAGGTTATTGTAATTCATTGTAAATCCTTATTTTGAAGCTGTCAGTGAATATATTTCATTTTCCTTTTATCTCTTCATTGTGCTCCAATAGGTAATGCTCTTCATTTGTAGAGTAGATAGAAAAATATGGTTCATTAGAATTCTCTCTTTATCCTCATCAAAAGAGATTCAATTTTTTTTTTATGAAACTCTACAAATCAGAAGATCACATACCCGCAACCTTCAACGACTATGATGCGAACTTAGATACGTTTCCATTTTCATTATCTAATTTAATTATGATATGGGTTGAAGGGACATGAGTCGATAACAAATTTGACTTATAGAAATAGTCATCCATATCTGATTCAATTTGAATTTTGAATTTTGAATTTTTTTTTAATATTTGAGTTCCAAAATTAGAATTCTTTTTTATCTTCTAATTTATGTAAGGCTTATTTTTATGCTGTGAATTATAATTCTTGTTAGAAAGCACTTAAAACCAGGGTCTGTTTGTTGGAATTGATTTTAGAAAAATTGATTAATTATGCTTTTGTAATGAAATTTGAGGTGTGTGGCACTACCGGAGATATTTTTCTTTTCTCCAAATTAAGATCTCAATGCATTAGACATATATGTATAATAAATTTCATGTATATATTTATCTTATGACAAGGAGATCTCAGGATATATGTCTTTATAGCTATTTGTATATATGCAACGATTGCATTCATAGCTTTTTTTTTTTTTAAATTTGGCTACGGTTTATAATTTTACACAAAATTTAACATTTTGAGTGATTCAATTAGAATAAATTGTCATTAAAGTGACACTTTTTTGGGAACTTGTTTATAAGAAATGTTAAATTTTTTTTTTTTTTTGTGTTTTTATATATTTAGTTGGATTTCATACACACATGTAATGATAAATATGTGATAATTATAAGATTGCACACGTGAATGATAAATCAATCCAAAAATGGACTTATTATTTGACATGTTTTTATTATCAATGTTTGATCATTACAATAATAATACCACTGACAATCAATATTATTGTCCAAAGACTTAATATTGATGGTGCACTAGGTATATTGAAATAAGTTATGCGTAATTTAGACATATTAAAGATTCATTTTATTTTTGTTGTTATGAGTAATATTTATAGGGTTTATTTCGTCCTCTTTTCAACTACAATTGCTTTGATATATGCAAATACTAATAAGATTCAATTATTTAATGGGACAAATTTTAAGGAAAGGAATGAGAACATGGAAATTATTCTTTACTGCATGAATTTTGACCTTACATTAAGGATTGAGCAACCAGTTTCTCCTTCAGAATCTAGTACCTCTGAATAGAGGAAAGATTATGAGAAGTGAGATCGCTCCAATTACATGAGTCATGGTTTGATCTGTTCAGAGGTCAATTTAACTTCAGTACTTGGAAACACTTTGTGGTTTGACTCAGGAGCAACTACTAACATAAGTGTTCAATAAGGGGTTGCCTGAACTATCAGAAGCCAAATGATTTTGAAAGATACATCTATGTCGGGGATGACAAGTCGGTGGAGGTGGAAGTTGTAGGGTGTTTTAGATTATTACTGTGTACTGGATTTTATTTGGATCTAAAGTACACTTTTGTGGTACCATCATTCAGACGGAATTTAATTTTGATTTCTTATTTGGACAAATCAGGTAACTTATGTTCATTCGGAAACAATGAATTCAAGTTGTCTTTCAATCTAGATATTGTTGGAATTGATTCACTTATGGGCCATTATAATCTATATTTGCTGGACACAGTAGTTACCTATGATGAATCCATAAATACAGAATTATGTGGTACTAAGCATAAAATTGATAATAACAATTCAAGAGCATTATAGCATAAGCATTTAGGTCACATCTCTAAAATATAGTTGACCGACTAGTGTCAAATGGAATTTTGGATTCTGTTGACGTCACAAAATTTGATGTTTGTGTTGAATGTGTTAAAGGTAAACAAACCAAAACAAGGAAATTTGGTGTATATGGAGCTATAAATGTCTTAGAAATGATACATACAAATATTTTTGGACCATTTCCTACACCTTCTTAGAATGGTAAATAATGTTTTGTATCATTCATAGACAATTATTCTAGATATGCATACATATTTCTTATACATGAAAAGTATCAATCATTGGATGTGTTCAAATCTTTTATGGCTAAAGTTGAGAATCAACTCAAAAAAAGAATTGAGAGTGTCAAATCTGACCTAGGCGGTGAATATTACGGAAGATATGACAATTAAGGTGAACAAAGTATGGGGCCTTTTGTAAGGTTGCCTAGCATGAATGTAGCTGAAAGACAAAATTAGACTCTTAAGGATTGGTCTGGGTCACCTACCATGAATGTAATTGAAAGACAAAATCAGTCTCTTAAGGATTCGTAAGGAGTATAATTTGTCATTCTACCTTGTCAGAGTCACTCTTGGAGAGATACTAAAGATTCCAGCTTATATTCTGAATAGAGTACCAACCAAGATAGCTGCCAAAGCACTTTATGAGCTTTGGACTTGGTGAAATCCTATTTTAAGCCATTTTCAGGTATGGATATGTCCAGTTGACGAAAGGCATTATAGGCCAAATGAAACGAAATTGGACTCTCAAACAGTAAGCAATTAATTTATTGGTTATTCCGAAAGATCTAGGGGCTATATATTTTATGATCCCAAATTATACTCAAATTTTGAGACAAGAACAACCACATTCCTTAAGGATATTGAGTTCAGGAGAAGAATAAGGTTAGAAACTTTGTCTTAGAGGAAGAATCAGGAATAATTCCATAACCGATTCATACAATTGCTTTTGATCAAGCAAGTATGGAACCTCCACAAGATATTGTTGAATTTCCTCCTGCTTAAGACGATTTTGTAATTCATGAAGAGAAAACTTAAGATCCTCAGGAATAAGTATTACAAGAACCAATACCTTTACAGAAATCCACTAGAGAAAGGAAAAACTTTATTCTGGATAACTACATAGTCTTTCTCAAAGATCATGAGGAAAATAATGGTATGATGGAAGCTGGTCCATTCAACTTCCGCCTAGCCAAGCTGGATTCCAATTCGGTAAAGTGGATTGAAGCAATGAAAGAGGAGTATAAGCCCATACTATACAATAATGTTTGGGATTGTCCCATTACCAGAAGGTGTGTAACCCATTGATTTCAAATGGATTTTGAAGACCAAGTGGAATTCTAACGAAAATGTGGAGAGGTATTAGGCTCATTTTATGGCTAATGATATTCCCAAAAGGAAGAGATTAAGCTTAAACATACTTTCTCTCTGGTTTCATCAAAATACTCTTGTAGGACAATCATGCTCTCGTTGCACGTTATGATTTGGAACTCCATCAAATGGATGTCAAAACGGCTTTTCTCAATTACAACATTGATGAAGAAATTTATATGGTTCTATAAGAAAACTTTGTGTCAAGAGACTCAAAGAATATGGTTTTCAAATTGACAAAATCTATTTATGGACTAAAGTAAATGACTCTCCAAGTACCACAAGTATCGTGAATTAATTATCTCATTAGGTTTTAAGGTGAATGTAGTTGAGGATTGCGTGTACACAAATTCAGTGAGAGTAAGTATATATATTCTTAATTATGTATGTTGATGACATATTTCTTGCCACTAATGATATATGCATGATGCACGACACCAAGAAATTTCTATCAAGAAAATTTGAGATGAAATATCTTGGTAAAACCTCCTTTGTGTTAGGAATTCAGATACACCAAGATCGATCTTGAGGTATTCTAGGATTGTAACAAAAAAGATATGTCAATAAGGTACTTAAATGATTTGGCATGCAGGATTGTAAACCAGAGGATACCTGATAATGCAAAATTATATCGTATATTCGACTTGACTCGCATGCATTTTAGTTTCATTTTCGTTCGTTTTTATCTTGTTATGCCGATATTTCTATTTCATTTTAGGTATTTATATTCCACAAGGCTTACATGAGAAAAGAGGAAGAAACTGCATAAATGACAGAAAATATGCGACTCTCTAGCAAAAAATAGAAGAAACTACATCAGAGGACTGTGATAGTCGTCACAGCCTCATGCCGGTCACCACCGTATGTGTTTATGTGTGCCTCTCGGCACACATGTGTTTTGGCTGCCACAATATATGTGTATGTGTTCCCCTCGGCACACATGTGTTTCAGTTGCCACAATTTTTACTTGTGTGTCCCACGGCACACAAGTCACGCCCCTCGCCACAGCCTGTTTATTACATGTTCTCTCCACGTCTGCAGCGAAGCTCCCATGATTTTCTCAACTTCTCCGACCATGATCTCCATTATCTCCATTGTCTCCAACTTCCCACTATCTCCACCTTATTCAACTTCCCATTATCTCCACTACTTCTCACATGAATCTTAAAGTAACTTCCATTAGTTCTCACTATAAAAAGAATCGAGAAGTCATTTTTGAGATATCCAAGTTTGTGCGCGGAAATGCTGTTAGTAGTTTTAGGCAGAAAATCACTTTGTAAAAGTGGTAGTTTCTCACATTGAGGAACTAACACACCATTGGTATTAGGCCTACAATTTGTGCAATTCTTGGATCAAATCTTGCCGCTTTTATAGAAGTTATTTCAGTTTCATCTTTATTTCAAGTCTCGCAATTTATTCCCAACTTTTACAGGTTTCCTTTTATTGCTTTACTATTATTATTATTATTATTATTATTATTATTATTATTATTATATTATTATTATTATTATTATTATTATTATTATTATTATTATTGTCGTTCATCATTGTTAATTTAATTACCATATCGTTCTTAATTGTAATTGTTATGTTTAATTCACTTTAATTTAACAATATGTCTAGCTAAATAGTTTTGAGTCCGGTATGTGAAGACCATCGTTCTCGACGGGACTCGGCAATAAGTTGGCTTAATATCTGTTTGAAAATTCAGTTTCGTTTTTTTGTTTCTAAACTTATTTTAAATAGCTTTGTCACGAGAGTGAGAGGTTATTTAACATGATTTTGCCACGAGAGTGGAAAATTAACTAAGGTTTGAGCCAGCACTGCGAGAGCGTGGGTTCGTACATGATAGTAGAAACTAGGAATTAATCCTAAACACAACGAGAGTGCTTTAGGATTAATTAGAACTTATTCAATTTTCAAAACACATTCCTTAATTAAAATGGGCGAGCGAGAGCAAAATATCATGGTTAAGGAATGCAACTTTATTCAAAATCACGAGACTGTGAGGTTCAATCTTTAAATTGATATTTTCTACTAAACACATTTTTAACATCAGTATAAGCCAACGAGTTAGAGTCCCAGAGGGACGCAGAATACACATTCCGGTCTTTATTTTCATATATATATATATATATATATATATATATATATATATATATATATATATATATATATATATATATATATATATATATATATATATATATATATATATATATATATATATATATATATATATATATATATATATATATATATATATATATATATATATATATATATATATATATATATATATATATATATATATATATATATATATATATATATATATATATATATATATATATATATATATATATATCCTTAATCTTATTTTACTTCAGTTTTAGTTCTTAGTTTCCCCTAAATAAATTATTCATTAGCCTTAGCTTTACAAAACAATGATAGATTACAGTAGGTTAATATTGGTCTTTGTGGGTTCGACAATCTTTTATTTTACTTCGATATTTCAGTGCACTTACGGACGCATTAAGTTTCTGGTGCCGTTGCCGGGGACCAACAGTCAATATTGTTATTTTCGTTGTTGCATTGTATAAACTAAGGCACTATAAACTTAATTACTATGTATCACCCAAATTTTTCCTATAACTCCCAATATCAATATTTCGAGGAATCACAAGAATCCCATAAATCGGACCTTGAAATACAGATGTAAGATTTCAATGCTTCATTAACCCACTCTTACCCAAATTACATCTCCAACTACCAATCCCAATATTTTGAGGAGTCGCAAGAATCCCAAAATTCCACTCTTGACACATTAATGGAGGATATGACAGCGACACTAAATCGCTTTAGGATAGAAACTATAATGATGGAGCGCTTTGTGGAAATACAAAATGTGACGCTAACTCACTTTGAGGAACCGCAAGAATCCCATAATTTCAACCTCGCAGCACCAATGGAGGATTTTGATGCGACACTAACTCACTCTATGCTAGAATTTATGGTAGACCATTTTGTAGAGACACAAACTGTCCAAAATGAAGAGATAAGAACAATGCGGTTGAGTCCCTCACAACATGGCCTTGGAGACCTAAATCTCCATACTTGCACAAAATCCTCTAGGACCCTTCCCTGAGGAGCGCGTGGATGTTGAAAAAACCAGTAGGGTGAAAAATAAATCGAAAATCCTAAGGAGAATGATAATGAGATTGAAGAGAATAATAATGAGGTGGAGAAGAGTTCTGAGGAGAAAAGAGTAGAGATTGAGAAAAATACACTGACATCATCTGAAAGGGAGGTTGTCGAAGAGGTAGAGAAGGAAACATCTATTGTTGTTCTTCTTCCCTATAACCCACCTATTTCTTTTATGCAAATATTTGTGGAAGCTAATGTAGATGCCTAATCCAAAAGGTATGTGGACAATATCCACACCAATTCACCTTTATCTGAGGTCATGCATAAAAAGAGAAAATTCGAGGACCATGAAACTAGGGAAATCATTAGCATTAAGAAGGGAAGGTTAATATTTGAGATGGCAGATGAAATAACTAATCCCAAACTTGAAAAGATGATACTCAAGATTGATCCAGAACAACCACCACAAGTTCAAAAGAATGAACCACCCCACAGAAAAAAAAAAGAAAAAAAAAGGTGAGGGATATGTGAGATGGCTTGATAAGTGGCCATGAAACCAATGACAATTAAATATTCGATTGAGGAGTTATTCTCAAGAGAATCACCATGAGTGCTAACACTCTTGAGTAGTAAAGCTACCAACGTTAACCAAAGCGCCGTGTGGGAGGCAACCCACGAGTTTTAATTTAATGTTTTTTCTTTTGTTTGAGTTTGTAGAAAATAAAGATATCAATCGCTTGGCACCTATCAGTTGCATGTAGGCAACTATCGTGGTGAGCATTGAACATGTTCTTATTCCTTTTCCACCTTTTATTAAAACACTGAGGATAATGTTTGGTTTAAGTGTGGGGGAGGAACTTTACCGCTTTTCATTTATCACTTTTTAGTTTGATTTATTAGTTTTCTAGTTTATTGCATGTTTTTAGGATTTTATTTGTTTTCAGTATTTGGTCAATTCATTGCATGTGATGTCAAGTCTGTATGCCTGTTTTTCAATTGTTATTGAATTTCCCCGAAATTTTACCTCCCAACAAAAAATTTCAATTTTATTTTCTAATGCATGGCACACACTCCGAAAGTATATAGGTTGTCAAAGTTAGGCTATGTTAGAGAGACTTGGAAAAGTCTCAATAACATCGATATCGTTATGACACCTTAAACCCCCTCGTTATGTGATAATTAATTTAGATACCCATTATGCTGAAACCTTAGGCTCGAGTTTTCAAAGTAGCTCTTAAGTAGTTTATATTAGCAGTTAACACCATCTTAAACACAAACTACATAGGGAGTCGATAAATATAAGTGAATGGTCACGTTTTTAATAAATAAATGATTTAATTGAACAATAACCTTCTAAATTAGGTGACCCTCACCCGATCATTTATCCCAATGATTGTTAAGCCTGCAAGGATTTAATAATAAACACACATTGTTGGTTGGTCCATAGGTCTCTGGTACTGGACTTAGTAGGGTGGGCTACAGTATAATCCCGTGCAACCGCAGTTGTAAAAAATGGGGTTGCACCACTTACAAACCAGAACCCCGGGCTAAATAAAAGAAAAAAGATCATAGTCTCTAACCGATTTCCCCTACTATGTGCGTGTACTAATAACATGCTTAATGACATTGTGCTGGAAATTAAAAAAAGTAAAAGAAAGTGAGAGATATATGTTGTGTCATTACGGTATCCTTCGTATTGAATACTTAGTACCTATCAAACTAACATTAACCTAGTAGCCACAAATGATTAGGAGTCGTGTCGTGCTCATGTTTTGAATCACTCTTAATTTTTTTATTTTACTGTGGTAGTTGATTTCTTGAGGACAAGCAATGTTTTAAGTGTGGGGGAATTTGATAACGCGAAATTATATGGTATATTTGACTTGACTCGCATGCATTTCAGTTTCATTTTTGTTCGTTTTTATCTCGTTATGCCGGTATTTCTATTTCTATTTCAGGTATTTACATTCCATAAGGCTTGCATGAGAAAAAAGGAAGAAACTTCATAAATGATAGAAAATGTGTGACTCTAGCAGAAAACATAAGAAAGTACATCAAAGGACTATGACAGTCGTCACAGCCTCCTGACGGTCGCCACAGTATATGTGTATGTGTGCCTCTCGACACACATGTGTTCTGGTCACCACAGTGTTGCGACTGGTTTTTTTTATCAAGAGTCGCCACTATTAGTTTTTATCCTATGGAAGGGAACCTAACAGAAAACCCTAATTCACGGAAGGAGATTCTAGGTTACAGACTCAATTAGACGAAAGGAAGGTGTTAGGAACCTTTCATCCACCTTGTTCACAAGGATATTAGCCCTAGGTTTAGGTTTGGGGGAAACAATGTTTTAAGTTTTAATTAGCAAGACTCGCCATGATTTTAGATCGCGTGCCTACGTATCCTCTTACGAGGAATCAGAGTCCCAATTCGTAGTTCGTATGGGTTGGTGTCTTTTAGAGGGTCTGTAAACATATTTTGAATCACTTCGCACTCGGTCGGGAGTAGTGATTGCGGAGATTTTGATTGAGTACGCAGTAAGCCAAAATTGGTTTGAAACCCTATTTGCAAAAAGACTGTTGATTAGCTTAATTTGTTCGCGAAAATAGTTGGAGGTTTGTTTGTGTTTTTTTAATTTGTATGAATTGCAAAAATCTTGGTTAATGCATGATAAATATTTTAATGCAATATACGTGAAAATAATATATGCAATTTTTATACGAAAACGATTTATTTTATCATATAATAATATTTACGTACGATAAACAATTATTAATATATGGTTAGAAAATTAATAATTATTATTATTATTAATTAATAATTAAAAAACATAATATAAATATAATATATAAAATATAATATATAAAAAACTATAAAAGAAATAGATAAAAAATTATTGTTTTAGTAAAACCTGGGGGGGTGCAATTCCAGTTGTGAAGTAAAACCAGGGGGTGCTGAAAGTGATCTGGGTTAGGCCCAGAATGTCCAGGAAAAGGGGGGTGTGAATCATTTGGCCAGTCAGTAATTGAGGCGAAGGAAGGTGGGAATAACAGTTGGGCCAGGCCTAACACGTTTGAAGGGCGTCCAATCAATTATGTGCGTGCAAGTGTATGGGTCTATGGTGCAGACTTGGCCTTAAGACCGTCTGATCAACATCAAGTGGATGACGTGCGAGGGAATAAGATAGTTAACATACACGCATGCGTAAGGAATCCAAATAGAAGTTAAACGTTGTCCTGTTCGTTTTTGTTCATGTTATCCGTTCATCTTACAGTTGAAACAAGAAAAAACATTTCTTCTTCTTCTCCCACGCGAAACCCTAACCCAGATCCTCTCTTCTCAAACCCCTATCTTCCCACTACGGAGGCGCCGAAAGAACAAGCCCCCTCTCCTGTAAACTTATCACCTTTACACGACAACCCAGAAGCTGGGTGATTTTGCCCTTACTGTGTTTTCGTTTTAGAATTGCTTCTCCGATCTTCACTAATCTATGTTCGCCGCGTTTGATTGGAAGGTTGCAGCAAAGGTTGAAGTCGGTGATGGGCGGTGATGGCGATTAGTTATGGCGAAGCAAGGCAACGGTGATTAGGGTTGCAGAAATTGAACCCTAATCACCCTTCTCTTCTTCTTGGCCAACGGCGACTTCAACTCTTCGTGATTTGGTGTAAGCTCCCTGTTTTTTCGTAAGGATCTATCTTCGCCTCGTTCTTGCTGTCTTTTGTTTCCGTTGTCCCACCGCTTCTGTCAACAACAAAAAAAAGCCCCTTATTATTCTGATTCTGTCGATTTATATAGTTAGGATTTCAAGGTTTCTCCGAATTGTTAGCGTAGATTAGGAAGATTAGATAAATTAGAGATTGAAATCTATTGTTGATTGGTTTCGCATTAAATGTAATGAGATCTTTTTTCAGATTTGTTATTCTGTTGGATTGTAATTGATATGTGATTAGATTTTGTTTTCCAGATGAGACTTAATTTGAATGTGTGACCTTCAGATAAAAAATTTGGGCTTGGACTTTGAATCTTGTTTTGATTAATTCCCTGGATTTTCTGTTAAAAGAATTGATTATATGATAAAGATTCCATTCTGTTTAAGATTTCCACAGTAACTGTTAGTGCCATAGACGTGTGTTGATTCAACTTTGATTGGAACAATGTCTGTTTTTCTTCACTTGGGCTTTGCATTTTTTTAATTTGAGTTTGGGCCTGCACGTTGTTATTTTCTTCCTAGCCCAACCATCAACCTTTTTATTACAGCCAACAATAAATTGGTCTTTTTCTCCCTGTATTATTTTCAAACAGATTTTTTTACTACACAAAACCCTTAATAAAATCAAGTTAATTAATCTCTTTTAATAGAAATTATCAGCAAGTAGTACTAAATAAAACATCTTATTTTATTTATTACAACAGTAACACACAGTTTTAATAACATCTAATGGGCCTTAAACATAACGGGCTTAAAATTTGTACCAAATCTAAAGCAAGACAAATAATTTTTAACAAAACAGTTTACCCCCTTTTTAGTAACAACTGAAGTAAATTTCTTTTAACCAGTTGCAAAGAAGGATTTCCTTAAAAAGGTGATGATAACAGCAAACACTTCGTACTAATTTTCTACAATAAATCCTCAATAGAAATGACAGATGGATCGATTTCAGAAACCTTAATGGGCCTGTTATTTGTAACTATACCCCCTCTTTTTACTAAAATCAGCTTAACCTACACGATTTAAAATTGAGCGGGCTTAACTTAACTTCAACCTCCCTACTTAATAATTTAGAAATTTACAGTTACTCCATTAATTTCCATTTTACGAATCACATGGGCCAATGGCCAACATGCCTCGCAAATGGATTCACGGACACATGAGTCTTTCTGATTTAGAAAGTCCCGTTTTCCTGAATTAAAAATACACCCCTTAGCCTGATAAAGACGTACCGTCAGATACCGTTGTACCGTCTTAAGTATTTTCTCTATTTCAATCTCAAAAATATAATCGCCGTGATAGGAAAAATTTGGGGTACGACAGTTGCCCTTATTCAATTATCTTTTAATCGAATAGCGTGAGAAAACTCGAGTCTCGCGCATTTTGATTAGAAGTTTATTGAATACTTGAAGTATCGTAAAATTTTTCCGACAAACATAAGGTTATGCTGATGTAGCATACCCTTATAAGTCCCAAGGAAGTAGGCAAAGCCGATGATATATCGCTTACCCAGGTTCGATAATGAGGCAGATAGCGCAATTCTGTATGTCTTGGCTTATTCACCCATTTGGAGGGTGAGTATAATGATTGATGATTCATGGCTACTTGAAGACTGAGGCCATGGATTACGTTTGCGAATAGCTGGATGACGTCTGAGGCGATGTTTTGAGCATGGATAAATTGCGGCTCAGAGGCTATGTATTTAAGTCCGAAGAAAGCATTAAGGCTTAGAGGTAATGTGTTGGTTTGGATAATACATTGCGGCTTAGAGGCAATGTGTTTGGAGTTTTAAGAAAGCATTGCAGCTTAGAGGAAATGTGCTTGGTTTGGATAATACATTGCAGCTTCGAGGTAATGTGTTTGGAGTTTGAAGAAAGCATTGCGGCTTAGAGGCAATATGCTTGAGTTGGAAGGACGTATTGCGGTTTAGAGGCAATGTGTTTGAGTTTGAAGAGCGCATTGCGTCTTAGAGGCAATGTTCTGAGTTTGCGACTACATTGCGGCTTAAAGGCAATGTGTTTTTGTTTTATTTTGAGCATTGCAGCATGAAGTCTGAGGCGATGATCGGTGTTCACGGAATAACGAAACATATTGTTGCATGAAGTCTGATGCAATGGGTAAAAGTTTTGTTTTTTCATTGTGGCATGAAGTCTGAGACGTTGATAGGTGTTTATGGAATGAAAGAGGGTATTGTTGCATGAAGTCTGATGCAATGGGTTATAGTTTTGCACACCGTTGTGTGAAGTCTGAGACAGTAAGCTATATTTGGTTTTCGGACATCGCTGAATAAAGTCTGAGGCGATGGTTTATATTACAGAGTAAAGAGATATTCATTGCTGCATGAAGTTTGAGGCAATGAGTTTGGTTCGCGAATCGCTGCGTGAAGTCTGATGCGATAGGCTATGTGTTTTGTTTCGAACATCATTGCATGAAGTTTGAGACGATGGTTATGTTTTCAAATCACTGCGTGAAGTCTGATGTGATAAGCTAAATTTGATTTCGAACATCACTGCATGAAGTCTGAGACGATGGTCTGGAGTTTGGAACACATTGCTGCATGAAGTATGAGGCAATGGGTTAGGTTCGCAAATCACTGCGTGAAGTCTGATGTGATAAGCTAAATTTGTTGTTTCGAACATCGCTGCATGAAGTTTGAGACGATGGTCTGAGTTTGGGTAATGCATTGCGGCTTAGAGGCAATGTGTTGGCTTGGATAATACATTGCGGCTTAGAGGCAATGTGTTGAGTTTGCGTCATACATTGCAGCTTAGAGGCAATATGCTGATTTGGATAATATATTGTGGCTTAGAGGCAATATGTTGATCTGGAAAGATATATTGCGGCTTAGAGGCAATGTGTTGAGTTTTATAAATACATTGTGGCTTAGAGGCAATGTTTTTGAGTCGGACGATATATTGCGGCTTAGAGGCAATATACTGATCTGGAAGGATACATTGCGGCTTAGAGGCAATGTGTTTGAGTTGGATGATATATTGTGGCTTAGAAGCAATATACTGAGTTTTGACAATGCGTTGCGGCTTAGAGACAATGCAATGGGTTTTGAGAATGCGTTGCGGCTTAGAGGCAACATACTCTGTTTTGAGGATGCATTGCGGCTTAGAGGCAACATATTCTGTTTTGAGGATGCATTGCGGCTTAGAGGCAACGTCTTAAGTTTGTGAATAGATTGCAGCTTAGAGGCAATGCATTGACTTTTGATAAGACACTGCGGCTTAGAGGCAATGTGTTGAGTTTGAGGATACATTGCGGCTTAGAGGCAATGCACCGAGTTTTGAAAATTCATTGCGGCTTAGAGGCAATCTATTTGAGTTGGACGATATATTGCAGCTTAGGGGAAATATACTGAGTTTCGCGAATACATTGAGGCTTAGGGGCAACGTGTTGGCTTGGACAATACATTGTGGCCTAGAGGCAATGTAATGGGTCTTTGAGAATATGTTGCGGCTTAGAGGCAACGTACGGAGTTTGGAGGATATATTGCGGCTTAGAGGCAATGTAATGAGTTTCTGCGAATATGTTGCGGCTTAGAGGTAACGTACTGAGTTTTGCAAATACATTGCGGCTTAGAGGTAATTTAATGGGTTTGTAAGGACCTCATCACTGTGGGAAGACTTGTGATGGGCTGAACGTGTCACGACATGAAGACTGAAGTGACGGGTTGAATCGTAGGAGAAGCATTATGTTGGTTGACCCTTAGATAGTTGAATCGAGGGTGAAGTTATTTGTCTGTTTGCTAGGTGATACATGTGTATACATGCGTATTAAATTTTGTATGTATGCGACATGTATGATGTTCGACATTGATATGGAACCCTGAATATGTATGTAAAAGTGTATAGTGTATGTATGATGTGCAAATTGTATGTATGAAATATGCGTAAGATGTGTGTATGCCTTGAAATGTTATGAAGACTATTCTTGGCATTCTCTCCTTTGAACCATTGGCTTAGAGTTACCGATTCTTGGCGTTGTATGTTGTGTCGTCGTTGTATTGTTGAACTTGAACACGGTGGGCATTGTTAGAAAAAGTTGAACATTGATTTTGTATTGCGGGCGTAAATGTAGGAATAGACGTAGATGATGGCCTATGCGTAAATTTGTATGCAGGCGTGGGCGTAGACGTAGACGTAGGTAATGGCTTATGCGTAGATTTGTATACCGGTGTAGACATATGCATGTGGTCTCTATAAGTACCGGCGTAAGCGTAGACGTATGTAGATTCGTACGTTGTAGGCGCATGCGTAAGCATAGATGTATGCAGATTTGTACGTTGTAGGCGTAAGCGTAGATGTACGTAGATTCGTATGTCGTAGGCACAGGCGTAAGCATAGAAGTATGTCGATTAGTTTGTCGTAGGTGCAGGCGTGAGCGTACGTAGACTCACATGTCGTAGGCACGAAAGTAAGTGTAGGCATGTGTAGAATTGGCAGGAGTACACCTGTGCATGGACGCATGTGCGGACGTAGACTTTGTGTTGCAAGCGTAGGCATAAGTGCTGACATGGACGTAGACTTTGCGTAGGGACGCATGGATGTAGGCATAGACTTGGTATTGTTGAGTGCAAGCATAGGCGCAGGTGCGGACATAGTCTTTTTTTGTATCGCGAGCATAGACATAGGCGTAGACATGGACACATGTATGGAATTTGTATTGTAGACGTAGGAATAGACATGTGCGTGGACGCATGTGAGGACGTAGACTTTGTGTTGCAAGTGCGGGCATAGGTGCCGACATGGACGTAGACTTTGCGTAGGGACGTGTAGATATATGTATAGACTTTGTATTGTTAAGTGTAAGCATAGGCGCAGACATGTGTATGGGCGTAGACTTTTTGCGTCGTGAGTGTGGATATGCATAGATACAGGCGTAGACATGTGTATAGATTTTCAAGACAAAGGAGTAGCCATGTGCGTGGACGTAGACGTGGATTTTCTTTTGATATCTTTCTAACCAAAATAGTTTTTTGATGTTTTGTCAAATGCTTTTATTTTGTTAATTCCCCGAAATGATTTCAAGACAATATTCACAAGTAATGATCGCAGTATTTTGTAAACAAGTCTGAGAAAAAGAAAACGTGATTTGAAAGATACAAAGAAAGCAAATGTTTTATTGATATGCCTCTGAATAGGCAAGAGTATAAGATGCAATTCCTAGGAAGACGTAATTACAGAAAGTTTTAAACTGTAAATGGCAATAAAAAATGATAATTGCTACTGCTGCGCCCCAATATCCTTTTAATGATCTCATCTCCTTCGCTTCTGAGTTGAATGATTCAGATCTATCTCTCCTTTCATGGTTCGTAGTCATGGTTCATAGATCACAGTCTTTTTGTTCTTTATTTCCTTTTGAATGATCCCTAATTTTTGCCTGGATTGCCCTTTCGGGTTTTCAATCCACCAGGATAATTTTTTGTTGTATGCCCCTCATTTTTGCCTGGATCGCCCTTTAGGGTTTTTGATCCATCGGGGTACTCCTTTTTACCTAAGTCGCCTGTTTAAGGTTTGAGCTTAGCGAGCTTTTTATACATAGTGTTTTTGGCTACGTCTGAATTTGTCGGGTCACGGTAGTTCTTCCCCATCCATTGTTATGGAGATAAGACCATCACCGGAGAATGTTGTTTTGACTACGTATGGACCTTTGTAATTAGGTCTGTTTGCCACGCTGGTCGAGGCGAGGTAGCAGAATCTTCTTGAGTACTAGATCATGTCGTGGTCCATCTTGTATAGTACACCGTTACTCTGAAAGAGTCCTGAGGCTAATTTCCCTAGAGTTTGTTTATCGATGTTGGAGGTATTTTCTAGATGTCGTGAAACCAAGGCTTGTTATATAGCAAGGCAAAGTGCGGGCTCTTCGAAGCGTCTATTTGTGATGCGCGATTCGTGGTTTGACCAAGTTACTTTGAACATAGACGATATAGTTGCCAAGGCGTCTGTCATTTGATTCCCTTTTCGTAGGACGTGATTGAAAATGATCTTCGCGAATTTCGTAGTCAGTTTTAAAACGTGATCTTGATAGGGAATCAATTTTGGATGTTTAGTATCCCGTTCACCATTGAATTGGTATATGGCTTATGAGCATTCTTTGGGAGAGTCAATAATGCCCCTATGTCGTGCCCCAGTGTGTTGAAAGCTTCGTCGAACGTGGATACCCAACGTGCCCCTGGCTCGGGTTCTTCGTCAAATCTTGGTATTTCGTAGTTGCTTATTTTTACGGCACTGTCTGTATTCGACTTTGGCCTGTTTCTTTAGGAACAAGCAGACATGTGTAATAATTTGATCAGCTTCTTTGTGGCTCTGCTCTAACATTGCCCCTTAGCTTGGTTTCTTTCGAATCTTCCCCTGTGCTTAGATTAATGGTCTTAATATCCTCTTGATATGGTTGTATATTGTTAGCCTTTCGTTTTATTTCCCTCTCCATTTTCTCAGAGAGTTTAAGATCTTTATCATCTTCCTCTTTAGCTTGGTTGATAGGAGCATCAAAATTATATCGGGTTTCAACAGTAACATTATCGGTGGCTTTGAGCATGAACTTGCACACTTATCATGTTTTGGTGCAGATTTAGTATATGAGTTTTGAGAATGCATATGCAAAGAAAGTATTGCCATTTTTAAATTTAAGATATAAATGCAAGAGAAAGAAAGGGATCTTAATTAAAAACAAAATATAACTTTTATTAATCGTAAATATTTTCTGAAACAAAACGGGGGAACCCTTAAAAGCAACCCCTATGTCTCGGGCTTGACATAGGTTCTTTCAAAAACAAGAAAAATTACTTAGGAAAGAAAAAGATCTCGGGAATCTCCACGACAGTCCATATTTTGAGTTCTTCTCCTGGGGCACATTCTCGGATGAAGTCAGTTGCCCCTTTAGTGTTGGCTTTGTTGGATATCTTCGCCACATGTTCACCACGCTTTATTCCCTTGTTGACAAAGGTTTCTTGGATTGGAGGGACCCATGCTTTATCCTTTAGAGTAGCTTTATATTCTTCTTCAGGGTATTGTCCGAACTGGACTATCCCCTGGTCCCCTAGCCTTTGTAGAGCTCTTTCAAAAGCTTCATTGTGTCCTAGCGGGAGTCCGCATCATTGGTTGGAATCTGTAAGGTATGAGATGCCCCTGCTTTTGGCGGCGGTGGGACAAACCCTTCAACTTCAGCTTCTTGTTAGGCCATGACGAACTTCTGGAGTCCTACCTCTGACTCTTTCCTTAGTTGGTGACCGCTTGATGCACCAATAGTCTGGGTTACTTCCTCGAAAGCTACCCTGTGAATTTGATCTTGCATGTCAATAATGTTCTTCAAAGCCAGAATAACTTGACTCAAATCTCCTTTCATTTAACTTACGTCTCCCTTTACTTGGTCGAGATCCTCTTTGAACGCAACCTGAATTTCCTCAATTTTCTCCATGGTTTTCTGTTGATAGGCCCTGGTTCGATATGGTGGCCAAGGAAGTGGTGATCTCCTTCTACCAATGGTTCAACTGGAGAGATTTTTTTAAAAAAAAATGAGTTTTATATGATATGCAGGTGTTTGTGAATGCATGCGTGTGAACAAATGTGTATGAACATGAAATGGTTTCTTGTGTTAAATGTTTTATTCACTTGGGTACATGTTATCTTTTTCTCATTTTTATTAGATGGCTATCTTTAAAATAGATACGCAAGCGAGATATGGAAACAAAATTCCTATAATGAAGGTAACATAATTCAGATATTGAAAAATATTACAATCTTAAATCAATACTTTATTTATGTGAAATCAAGCAAAAGGAAATAAGTCTTCTAGGTGCGCCTACGGATATCTGATCTGGAAGTCATCCACCTTGACCTGAAAAAGCTTGAGAAAATCTTCAGCACGTTATTCCCTTTTTGTGGCCTTGATTTCAGACATGTCTAGCGTGTTGATACGGGCAAGTTGTTTCCTTCGGTATCCATTTTTAAAGACAGTCACCGAGATCTTGATTTTATTTTATTGTACCCCGTGAATAAGACAAAGAGACGGGTGACGAATATATGATGAATGTATGACGAATACATGAAATATATGAATGTGTGGGTGTAAGGTTGAGTGACAGGACTTTTTGTAATAAGTACCCTCATAAGGTAGGTTCCTTAGTCTTGACCTACAGTTGATCTACCCTCCCAAAAGGTGGCTTCCTTAATGGTATCATAAATAACACCAGAGGGGAAAGGCACAAGGGCCTCCCTTAGGTGGAGCCTCTTTACGGACCGAAACTTCCGTCTCAAAGTCACGAAGGATCTCGTCATGAGATTTTGGGTTAAGGTCATTACAAAGAGTCATGGGTGACCTTCCAAAGTCCTACCCGTTAAGAGGATATCTCTCGATAAGTATTCCTTTTTCGAAAGTTCACCGACTCTAGGAGAAGTCGTCACATAAACTCGCAGGGGTGATGTACCCCCTAAGCTAATAGACAAACCTTCTTTCTAAGGGTTATCAAAAATATTTTTTGAGATAGAAAAATCCCACCACACAGTAAATATATGATAATAAGAGAAATTGACAGTAAATAGATAAATGCGATAAAGTAGATAAATGTAATAAATAAATAAAGAAAATAAAAATAGAAACCCAAAAATACCTAAACTTGGGGTTAAGGAGAGTCCCCAGTTGTTGCGACTGGTTTTTTTTTATCAAGAGTTGCCACTATTAGTTTTTATCCTAGGGAAGGGAACCTAACAGAAAACCCTAATTCACGGATATAGATTCTAGGTTACGGACTCAATTAGACGAAAGGAAGGTGTTAGGAACCTTTCATCCACCTTGTTCACAAGGATATTAGCCCTAGGTTTAGGTTTGGGGGAAACAGTGTTTTAAGTTTTAATTAGCAAGTCTCACCATAATTTTAGATCGCGTGCCTACGTATCCTCTTACGAGGAATCAGAGTCCCAATTCGTAGTTCGTATGGGTTGGTGTCTTTTAGAGGGTCTGTAAACATATTTTGAATCACTTCGCACTCGGTCGGGAGTAGTGATTGCGGAGATTTTGACTGAGTACGCAGTAAGCCAAAATCGGTTTGAAACCCTATTTGCAAAAAGACTGTTGATTAGCTTATTTTGTTCGCGGAAATAGTTGGAGGTTTGTTTGTGTTTTTTTAATTTGTATGAATTGCAAAAATCTTGGTTAATGCATGATAAATATTTTAATGCAATATACGTGAAAATAATATATGCAATTTTTATACGAAAACGATTTACTTTATCATATAATAATATTTACGTACGATAAACAATTATTAATATATGGTTACAAAATTAATAATAATAATTATAATTATTAATTAATAATTAATAAACATAATATAAATATAATATATAAAATATAATATATAAAAAACTATAAAAGAAATAGATAAAAAATGATTGTTTTAGTAAAACCTGGGGGGTGCAATCCTAGCTGTGAAGTAAAACCAGGGGGTGCTGAAAGTGATCTGGGTTAGGCCCAGAATGTACAGGCAAAGGGGGGTGTGAATCGTTTGGCTAGTCAGTAATTGAGGCGAAGGAAGGTGGGAATAACAGTTGGGCCAGGCCCAACACGTTTGAAGGGCATCCAATCAATTATGTGCGTGCAAGTGTATGGGTCTATGGTGCAGACTTGGCCTTAAGGCCGTCTGATCAACATCAAGTGGATGACGTGCGAGTGTTGTACCCTAAAATTTTCTCTCTCATTTTACTCAGCACATGCCCATTGAGATCCTCAATTTGCTCAAGGTTGCCCAAGAGTTGATCAGACAAACTCTCTCCTAAGGCAATGTGTCTCAAATTAGGGTTTCCATTTTCATCAGGATGTGTGTCCTCCAAAGGCCTCAAATTCTTTCCATGGTCCTAATATTCTCTCAAGATCATCCATGTCAAAACCCATGCCTTGCACAAGAAGTTTCCCCAGTCAACTGCTCAGATACTTGAGAATCGAATGTATTAGGTCAAAAGTCAATTGTGGCCCACATACAGTCAAACTTCAATATTTTTGGTCAACATCAACATTTTGAAGTTAATTTCATCATTTGATCAAGGTTTTATAATGATACCTCAAGGAATGCTCCTAATTCATCAAAACTCAAAAGGTGCTAAATTAGGGTTTCTCAAGAAAAGTCAACCAAACTTTGACCAGGCATAACTTTCTCATACTTTATCAAAAAATTTCCATATAATGATCATTTTTAAGAGGATGCAATTACCTACAATTCATCTTCATCCCACAAGTTCAAAATATGCACTCATCAAAAGATATGAATTTCCATATTATAGGTCCTTTTGAAAAGTCAACAAAAACACTTTTTGGGTCAAAGCTTCTTACATGAACATGGAAGACCCAATTAGACGATACCAAAAGGGTTGTTTAGGGGACATGCTAAGCTTTCTAAAAAGTCCAAGAACACCTCTCTAGGTTTAAAATTGGAAGAGATATGCCTTGTCAAAGTTGACCATTTTTGCAAAATTGCCAAAAGTCAAATATGCTCAAAAATGTATTTTTTGCCAAATGAGCCTAACTTTTTATGCTTGCACCTCACTCATAACATGGTCCACGACCCAAATATCCACCCACATGTTATTGGCTTCATTATTTATTTTATTTTGATTTTTTATTATTAAAAATTCAAATTAAATCAAATAAATGACAAATAATAGCAAAGATTTGTTTTGATATGATTTTTGGACAGAATCACAAGCTAATTATGTTGTCCAAATCAGATCAAAACGAATCAAGGTAATTAGAGGCAAAAATGGCATGATTTGGATGGTTATGGAAAGATATCATATGGCAAGAAAATCACATTCAATCTCCATAATTCCAAAGGATTCAAGTGGTTTTCATAACCTTAATTCGTTCAAGGATATATATTGAGCATGAACAAGCACGAAAACAGGGGCTAGCAGTCGTGGAAAGCACAAAGAAAAACTCAAATTTTTTGGCAAAATTTGGTGAATCGGATTTCATCAGAGACCAATTCAAAGCACTCCAACACTCCTAATCGCATCCCGGAGCATCTCTGAAGCTAACTGGATCAATTGCAAGCCTTGTCACACCCGGAAACACACTGTATGAACATCACGATTTTCCCTATTTTTCCAAATCCAATTGCTATGATTCCTGCATCATGAACATGTTTTAATGGCATATATGTGTTTGTTATCATATTTGCAATGTGTTGGTTTGGTTTAATTAATGTTTTGATGCACATACTGATGAATGCCATGGCTAGGGTTTGAAGTCACGTTTTGGGGCTTCTTGATACATGTGAAATTGGCCTAAAAAAAGGGTACCATCGTACTCGTGAGGTCAAAACAAATTGATTGATGTAGCCATAATTGATTTATCATGCCTGTGTTGGATTTTTGAGATTTACAGGTTTTTAGCCATAGACGTTGTCCGTAGGTATAAGTTACATACCTAAGACGACGGGAAGAAGGAAGAAGACGGTGATTTGTCACCACCCTATTGGACCATCCAAACCAGCGTGCGCGTTTTCTGTTTTACCCACTAATCCACTTTGCTTTTATATAATATTGTTTGTTTTCATTGTAATAACAACTAATATATGTAGTCCAGATGGCTAGGGCGCGTTGGTGGTAAGTGTGAGGACCTGGGTTTGATCCCAGGTCCCAGCATTTTCTTTGTTTTAATTCTCCAATGCAGGATCAAGTGCATCATCCACTCAAGCGTTCACCGTGCACTACCATCATCCATCCAATGGAGGCATCTCTGTCCAGATCCAATGCCTACCATTGAAGGACCAAGGTGCACCATCAGAAGAACACCACATGGGATTCAGCACAGGGATTGGGCTGACCAACCTTGGGCCCATCAATTTCAACAATACACCCCCCTTTCATCCAGCGAGCAGGCCCAAACTTTTCTTCTTCTTTTTTTTTATTTTGTTTTAATACTTTTAATTATTTTCTCTTTTATAAAAATAACCCATAAATAATTTTTTTATTATTTATTAAATCAAAAACACAAAAAAAATCTTTTTCATAAAAAAATATTTTGTTTCCTTGAATTAATTAATTTAGTTAAATTAGGGAAATTAAATCTTATTTTTCATGATTAAAAATAATTAGAAATTAGGGTTTAATTTTGCATATAATTAATTTTTTCTTCAAAACTAATTTAAATATTTTTTCAATTAGGGTTTTTAGGTTCTTTTAATCATCCTCGCATTTAACTCGCCGCGTGCATTTTAATTACCTTTTATTATTAATATAACTGTTGATGGTTTGTAATAGTTTTAAATTAGGGTTTTATTTATTGCTCTTATTCCCCCAGTTTTGGTTATGTAATCCTCATCCCCTGTAATAGTTAGGATTTCTATTTCCGCACTTTAAATTCCTACAATTTTTAACTGTCTAGATGCATGGATAATAGGATTGTGTGGAAATAATACTTGAAAATTAATACGGTAGATAACCCTAATTGTGCAAATACTAAATTAACTGAAACATAAACACATGCACATGTTCACTCCTAGGGTTTGCCTCACTTCGGATGCCTTCGGTAAACAGTCCCTAAGCATAGGGAATTTTAGTGGTTGCCCTCCAGTCTAAAATATCAAAAATGGCCCACTCGAATGTTGCTTTGGAAAGATCTTTAGGACTTTAGGGTAATTACTAAGGTTTCCTAGTCATTGCTTTAGTGTTTGTATTTGTCCCTTTCGAACGTCCCTTAAAAACTCCAACGACGATGCTACCTATTTCTCAATAATGGGATAGCATTGTCTAAAAGGAAAACGAACAGACCTTTTTCGAGTAGGTAGATTAGTTCCTAGGTACTTGCTCAAATAAACAAACTTTTTCACACCAAACACTTTTCAAACAAAGTTTTCAAAAACAACTTCGTAACACTCTTGAGGATAGAAACAAGGGTTAAAACGAAGTAAAACCAAACTTTTCAAAACAAGCACACACAAGCAATTTCAAAATGAGAAAGTACCTAAGAGCCCATGGAAAACCATGGATAGAAAGGGTGCTAATACCTTCCCTTTCTATAATCTACTCCCCATACTCAGAAATATTCTCGAAAAAGGTTTTTTCTGTTCTTTTTCCTTTTCCTGATTGGATAAAATAAAAGTCGGTGGCGACTCTTGCTTACCGCGACATTTGCCAACAAAAAACGCAAACTAGTATTAACAGTCGGTTCTGCCATCGTATCACAGAACTGGCGACTCTGCTGGGGAATTAAATAAGTGGGGTATACCTTAGGATATAGGTCACTTTTAAAATTGCTTTATTGTTTGCTTTGCCTGCTTTATATTCAAGGGTTTTATTTGGGTATTATTAAAGATCCTACACCCGGATCTGGGGACACTTTTTAGGTAAACAGAAATAGATTGTGGAGACTGTACGGCATAGACCGATATGGTTTAAGCGATGGATGTGTTGGTAAGACACTTTGGTTGGTACCGATATCCTTCATGGGGAAACGAGTAGAATACGGGGCCTCCGTGTGGTGTCGTGAAGCACTAACAGAACTTAGAACCTTAGTTGAACAAATTTGGCCATTAGAAAGTAGTGAGATAGCCGGCCTCGGTATAAAGTTGAGGATTGGTTGATACTCGATGCTACACTCATTGAGATCAGACTTTCGGGATATTTCGGCCGCAAGAAAAGATTATTATTATTATTATTGTCGTTGTTGTTCATCATTGTTAATTTAACATGTTATTCTTAATTGCAATTGTTATGTTTAATTCACTTTCATTTAAAAATATGTCTAGCTAAATAGTTTTGAGTCTGGTATGTGAGAATTGTCGTTCCTGACGGGACTAGGTAATAAGTTGGCTTAATATTTGTTTGAAAATTCAGTTTCGGACTTTGTTTCTAAACTTATTTTAAATAGCTTTGTCACGAGAGTGAAAGGTTACTTAACACGATTTTTCCACGAGAGTGGGAAATTAACTAAGGTTCAAGCCGGCACTGTGAGAGCGTGGGTGTCATACCTGATAGTCGAAACTAGGAATTAATCTTAAACACAACGAGAGCACTTTAGGATTAATTAGAACTTGTTCAGTTTTCAAAATGCATTCCTTAATTAAAATGGGCGAGTGAGAGCAAAATCTCATGGTTAAGGAATGCGGATTTATTCAAAATCATGAGAGTGTGAGGTTCAGTCTTTAAATTGATATTTTCTACTAAATACATTTTTAACATCAGTATAAGCCAACAAATTACAGAGTCTCAGAAACACAGAATACACATTCCAGTCTCTCTTTTCATATATATATATATATATATATATATATATATATATATATATATATATATATATATATATATATATTTCCTTAATCTTATTTTATTTCAGTTTTAGTTCTTAGTTTCCCCTAAATCAACTATTCAATATCCTTAGATTTATGAAGCAATGATAGATTATAGTAGGTTGATATTGGTCTCTGTGGGTTCGACAATCTTTTATATTACTTCGATATTTCCGTGCACTTGCGGACGCATCAATACCCCAGTTTCTAATGAAGACAAATTTAGTCTCAATCAGTGCTCAAAAGGAAATTTATAATTCAATAAATACAAAAGATTCCTTATGCATCAGTTGTAGGGAGTTTGATGTATGCCCAAGTTTGTACACATCCAGATATTGTGTTCATAATTGGGATGTTAGGAAGATATTTGAGTAATCCAGGAATGGATCATTGTAAAATAACCAAAAGAGTCAGGAGGTATTTAAAGAGAACAAAAGAATATATGCTCACATATAAGAGGTTATACCAGTTAGAGATCACTAGATATTATGACTCTAATTTTGTTAGATGCCAAGATAGAAAAAGATCCACTTTGAGCTATATCTATATGTTGGTTACTGGTGCAATTTCATGATGCAGTTCCAAGCAAGCTCTATTGCATCTTCCACTATGGCATCATAATTTATAGCATGATTTGAGTAATTGAAACCTGGGATTTGGTTGAGAAACTTTCTCACTAGGCTGCGAATTATGGAAGAAATTGAAAGACCACTTAAGATATACTATGACAATAAATCATCTGTCCTATATGCCAACAATAATAGGAGCTCGACCAAGTCAAAATATATTGACATCAAGTTCCTAGTTTTTAAGGAAAGGGCACAAAATGGACAGATTTCCTTAGAACATTTAGAGGAGAACTCCATGATCTAAGACTATCTTACAAAATGTATTCCACCCAAGGTTTTTCATAGGCACACTGCTCACGTGGCTATTTATGGTTTGAGGAATCTTTGATTTAGTGGGAGTTAGCCATTTATTAATTTTATGTTCTATGTTTGGTTTTATGTATGCATACTCTGGTTTTGGATACTTTTTCCAATAATATTTTTTAATATTCAGCTACTTTCACTTTGTACAATAAGGTTATTATATGATCTCACTAAAGTAAATATGACCTGTTGAAAATTGATATGAACATGCCAAATTCATTTGATTTTCATGCTACATATTTCATGATGAATCTATGTCATTTAGTTACGTCAACATTAGTGATCATTGATGAGTTTATTCATGATTGATATAACTAAAATCACTTTGGTTATGTATAGTGGTATCACTAATGGGAGAGATCATTTGGATATGCTTGAAGTATATATAATGGCAAATTTTTAGCTCATAAAGTCTACCATGTATGCAAAGTTACATATGTGACCAGTGGAAGATTGTAAGAATTGTGGGTCACAAGTGTAACGATTAAGGTGTTAGGGACATTGTTTAACAAGTCAAAACTTAAAGGGGTCTAATTAATATTAAGCAAGTCTGTGGCTAAAATAATCAATGTCATGAAAGGTAAGTTTATTGTAGATACCATGAGCCAATATCTAATTTGATAAGAGTTCAAATCTGAATATTGAAAACTAAGAAATAATCCTAGGGTTATTTGTATGGGTTTTGGTCCTCATTTATAGAGTAGGCAGAAAAACACAGTTTATTAGGATTTTATCTTCATCCCCGTCAGAAGAGATTCAAGGAACCCTAGTAAACTCTACAAATTGGAAGATCACATACTTGTAACCTTCAATGATTCCAATGGCAAACTCAAGTACGCTTCCACTTTTATTCTAAGATTGAATTCTAGTATGTGCGTAAGAGATGTGAGCAATGGCATATTTGAATCGTAAGGATTAGTTTAGAGTGCTATTCTTGATTTTTATATGGGTAGAAATCAGTAAGCTATCAAACAGATCTATCTAATTTCTCTTTATAAAAATGTTGCTTTCGAAAAATTTCTCTTTAGAGAAAAATATTTTGTGTAATCCTTCGTATCAAGATTAATAGGTCACAAAACATATTTTCTTTAGATCTGTCTCACTATATTGAAAAGACCTTAAAAAATATAATTACTTAGAACATAAACTTTATTGCGCACCATATAATTCAAATGTTAAATGTTTCAAGAACGTCGATGAGAAAGTGTAAGATAATTTTGAATATCCGAACATCATTGGAAACCTCTCGTATGCAATTTGTTATACTAAAACCAATATTGCCAATGTCCTAGAATGTTGTTCTGATTTACTGTTAGACATGAGATATATAATTGGTACGCTATTAAGAGTCATATAATACCTAAAAAGGACAATGAACCTCGATTTACATTATCAAAAGTTTCTCATGTACTTTGAAGGATAAAATGATTCTCATTGGAACATGTACTCCCTAAAAAAGTACATTGAGGGTAGCCATGTATTTGTAAGACTGTTTGTGGTGTTTAAGGGATTTGGACAACACATAAGGCTTGCTCACGCAGAATGGTAATAAGCTCTATATGCGTGCTTCTTGAAAAAATGGATATCTATTCTCAACTCTAAGATTGATCTATTTATAGGGTCCTCTTGGGCCTGAGCTAAAGAATGTTACCTCAATTCTAATACCAAAAATATGGGCAGGAATAAGGGTAAAAAAATCGAGTCTGGCCCTACAGGCATGCCTGTTTTGCCTGCACTTTTTACGGGGTGTGTCAACGTTTTAGGCTCACACCCTCTATTATGTTCGCCCCATCCTGCCACATTTTTTATGGGCTTTCCCTCAGGCCCACCTTACCCTCATTTTTAGTTGGGAAGACCAAGGTTTTAGGCCTATGCCCTCCCTCCCCTCCGTTATTTTGCAAACTTTTGCATAAGGGTCTAAACGGAGCGGACAAGTCGTTTTGCACCCCTAGGCATGAAGAAGTCGTTCTTCCTCGAATTATGGAGAGGTGGTTATGCTCCCTTTATTGAATCTGAGTTAATTATTATTGGAAAACATCATTCCCACGTTAAAGGAATAAGTGGATCACGAGTGTTGGTTCGGATGGCCCAAATCCCAGTGGGAGACTTGTTAGCCTTGTTTGGATAACCTTACGTCCCATTTGGGGTGATCTTTAGCCATTTTCTAGGAAACCAACGGTGCTTCTCGTGTACTCGCCTGGTACCCGTGTAATTTTCCTTTCATATTATTTGTAGACTACCACTTATTAGGTCCTAATAAAAGTATACCAGTACATAGTCCCTCAAGCACGACGAATTAAAGGAGAGGAAATGATTAATTAGAGCACTCATAACCTTAACATTCCTTTGCACGAATCTAGCCCATGTGGAATTTCTTGGGGAGGGCTTACGACGAGTCCATCAAGCATTAGCTAGGGGTGAGAATTTAAGTTAAGTCCTTCATATGAGACATTGAGTTGAGTCTATCAAGTGAGACTATAAGTTGAGTCCCTCGGGCGACAATTTAAGTTGAGTTCCTTAGACGAGACTTTGAGTTAAGCCTCTCGAGAGAGAGTTTGAGTTGAGTAACTTAGGGGAGACTTTAAGTTGATTTTCTCTGGAGGGAGTTTGAGTAGAGTATATGTTTACCTCTGGTTTCGGTAAACAATGTTGGTCTCTTAAGAAAAGTTTACCGACGAAATCGACCAGGGAATTTCAGTACAGTGCTTCAGTTTTTGAATGTTTTTACAACGTGTGTTCAAAAGGATTCATTCGACTGGTGCCAAACGAGTTGATAAGCAATAAAGAAAGACTCTTAAAATAAAACTAAAAGTGTTTTAAGCTGTAAACATAAATTACATAACATCAAAATAGTTGAAAATAAGTTGATTCAAACATATATTTCCCTAGTTTGACTTATTTCGCTCGTTCATTTGGGTACTATGAGTGACTAGCGTATAGTGTAATTGCAAGCTTCTCAAGTCATATTTAAAGCATTAGTTTTGATGAAGACAACATGGATATCAACATTCAAAGGATGTGCAAAAAGCTTATCAACATCATATACAAGTCTTGAAGATTAGAAGAAGAATTATTAAAGAATCAACAAATGTCAAAAGGTATAAATAATTCTTAAACTTGAATATAGATGTTCACAAATTTGCATTCATAATCATATACATATCCCACAATTTTAACATTAAGAAAAACCTGGTTTGAAATCATTTTCAAAAAGAATTTTTGAAAATAAACTTTCAGGAACCGGTTCCTCCCTAACAGGGAACCGGGTTCCAAACTTGTTCAAAAAACACCTCCCTGGAATTTGTACCAGGAACCAAGTTGTACCAATAGGGGGACCGGTTCCTGCGTGTTATTTTTTGAATTCTGGTTATAACGTTCACTAAGAACCGGGTTCTGCCTATGTCAGAACCGGTTCCCAGCGAACCAGTGCAGCTTTTCTTTTGGTTTTTGAACATTTTTCAAATGGTATTCTTTCATGAATGCATTGCATATTTTCATATGAAATGGCATGAATGAAGAGGTTCTTGTGACATTATAAAATGTGCAGATTTTCAGATTTTAAAATAACTTTCAACATACAACAAAAAACCTTCTTCACATTAACAATTTTCTCATTCATTCAAATTTGCATACAAACTTTCATGTGTTCATAAATTTTGTGAAACTTGCCATATACATTTTCATTAAGAGATCATTACAAGTTTCATACATACATTGTGAACATTTATAATCATTGCTTGAGAATTGTTTTTATCTTGAAGAAGAAGATCAATTGAAGATTGATAGTGCTCTCCATCTATTTCAAATAAATCATTGTATTACAAAAGGAAATTATTCCCTTACTATCCAGGATTGTTGGAAGTAAGTGTTGTAATTTGAATAGGATTGTTCTTCATTCACATTAGTGTTTGTTTGATCTTAAAGGTGTTAAGAACCTTTGGTCACCCTATAGGTTAGATAGTAAGCATAGGCTGTACAATCATTCTAACTATAGTGAAATCTCTTTCGTGTTGGAAAGGGGACTGGAGTACTCTCGGATTATGAGGGGAACCAGGATATATCACCGTGTTCTTTACTTTTCCGCTTTATCGCTTTCATCACCATAATCAAGAAAAGATAAGTTATAATCAAAACCTTCAAACACTTAACCAAAAAATTACTACAAGTATTCTCATAAAACCGAATAAATTTTTATATACCTAATTCACCCCCCCCCCCCCCCCCTCTTAGGCACTCTTAGACTTACAATTGGTATCAGAGC
The DNA here is from genome assembly GCA_948472305.1 of Vicia faba. Lineage (NCBI taxonomy): Eukaryota > Viridiplantae > Streptophyta > Magnoliopsida > Fabales > Fabaceae > Vicia > Vicia faba. The sequence goes on from OX451738.1 coordinate 1,140,586,190, forward strand.
AAGTTATAGGTAACTTGTTCCTAAAGATCCAGAATGGCTTCTGCAAATCCAAATCCGGTTTTCAAAGATGGTGGTAGTAACAACAAGCCTCCATTGTTTTGTGGTGAATAGTTTGACTTTTGGAAAATTCGCATGAAGGCTCATCTTGAAGCGCAAGGAGAAGAAATATGGAATGCTGTTGAGAATGGTCCATTTACTCCGGTGTGTGTTGTCAATAGTGTTGGGTCATCAAAGCCTAAAGCATCATGGGATGACGATGACAAGAAAAAAGTTCTCTTTGACAAAAAGGCAATCAATATTCTCCAAAGTGCTCTTAGTATGGATGAATTTTTCTGAGTATCGGCATGTACAACGGCAAAGGAAATTTGGGATACTCTTGTAGAAACTCATGAAGGAACCGCCGAAGTCAAAAGGTCTAGATTGAACACTTTGAGTCAAGAATATGAATTATTCAGAATGCTGCCCGAAGAATCCATCCTTGACTTGCAAAAGAGATTCGTTCACTTGACAAACCATTTGAAGGCACTTGGTAAGGCTTTAACTAACGATGAATTAAATCTTAAAGTGCTTAGGTCTTTAACGAGAGAATGGCAACCAAAAGTGACGGCAATATCTGAAAAGAAAAGCCTAGCAACTATGACTTCCGCAACACTTTTCGGAAAGCTTCAAGAATATGAGACGGAACTTGGAAGGCTTGAAAAACATGAGAATCATAAGAAATCCAAAGGCATTGCTTTGAAAGTTGATTCAAAAGAAATTCAAGATAAAGATGCATCGGAGGAAGATGAAAATCTCTTGCTTCTTGTAAAAAGGTTAGGAAAATATTTTGGTCATAAAAATAATCTTCATAATGTTAACTTTGTCAAAAGAAAGAAATTCTATAAGCATAAAGATAAAGAAGCCTCCACATCAACACAAGATGTCACATGCTATGAATGTGGAAAGCAAGGTCACATAAAGCCAGATTGTCCAAAACTCTCCAAGAAAAATGGATTCAAAGGCAAAAAGTAGTTCAAGAACAAAAGGGCTTATGTTGCATGAGAAGATAATGAGATAAGTTCTTCATCCGATTCGGAAAGCGACGAATGTGCAAATCTAGCATTGATGGCATCACATCACTCTGACGATGAAGAAGAGGTTAGTAATGAATTTAATGTTTTTGATGATGATGTTCAAGGTGCTATTGATGAACTCTTGAAAGAATGCAAAAGTTTATACAAAAAGGTGTCAAATCAAGAAAAAGAACTTCTAATTTGTCTAGAAAAAATTGACACCATGACTAAAGATTTTGATCTTCAAAAACAGAATTTTATTAAAGAAAAGGAAAACTTTGCATGCTCCAAGTGTGAATCAAATGTCTTTCAAATTGTTCAATTGAAAAGAGTCATTGAACAATATGAAAAAGGAAAAATAGGATTGGAAGGATTACTAAGCCAACAACGTTATCCAAATGATAAAAGAGGTCTTGGTTATGTGAATACTAAGAAACCAAGTAACAATCCCACTGTTTTTGTAAAGGCTAGTAATAGTTCCAATCCCAAGAAAGTAGAAAAGAAGCAAGTTGTTCATAATCATCAAAAGAAAAAGGCTAATGTATCGAAAAAGAAAACATTTCCTAAGAAGAAATCTTATCCTTCTAGATATAGAAGTAACTTTGAACCTACTTGTTTTTATTGTGGTATTAAAGGCCATACACCTAATGCTTGCTATGTTAGAAACTTTAGTATGGCAAGTGGGCATTATGTGTGGGTGAAAAAGGGAACTAACTATGAAGGACCCAAGGCAACTTGGGTACCTAACAAAGAATAATTTGTTTTTGTAGGTATGCTTGAAATCCACATCAAATGTTTGGTATCTTGATAGTGGATGTTCAAAGCATATGACAGGAGATGTACACCAATTTTCATATCTAGTACATAAAGCCAAAGGGTATGTCACCTATGGAGACAACACCAAAGGAAAGATACTTGGCGTTGGAATAGTTGGCACACCTCCATCCATTCAAATTAAGGATGTTCTCTATGTTGAAGTATTAAAGCACAACCTTCTTAGCATAAGTCAACTTTGCGATAGAGGGTTCAAGATCAAATTCAACAAAGAAGAATGCCTTATTATGGATGAGGCAACCAATGAGGTAAAACTCAAAGGTATAAGAACTAACAATATTTTTATGATTACTTTAGATGATTTGTCTATGAAGGTACAATGTCTTATGGTAAACAACAATGACACTTGGTTATGGCACAAAAGGATCGCTCACATTCACATGGAGCACTTGAACAAATTGGTTAAGCATGACTTAGTTATTGGTCTACCAAAGATGAAGTTCATCAAAGACAAATTATGTAGCGCATGCCAAAAGGGAAAACAGACCGAATCAACTTTCAAATCTAAGAATGGGGTGTCTACTACAAGACCACTACAATTGTTACACATGGATCTCTTTGGTCCATCAAGAACAAAAAGCTTCGGAGGTAATGTATACGCTTTGGTTATTATTGATGATTTTTCTAGATATTCTTGGACTTTGTTTCTTGTGCAGAAAAGTGATGCTTTTAAAGCTTTTAGGAAGTATGTTAAGCAAATATAAAATGAAAAATCACTAAAAATTGTATCCATAAGAAGTGATCATGGTGGAGAATTCCAAAATGCACAATTTGAAGAATTTTGTGAAGAACATGGTATCTCTCATAATTTTTCAGCACCTAGAACTCCACAACAAAATGGAGTAGTTGAAAGAAAGAATAGGTTTCTAGTGGAACTTGCAAGAACAATGCTTATTGATGCAAATCTTCCTAAATATTTTTGGGCGGATGCGGTTAGTACGGCATGTTATGTTGGAAATCGAGTTATCATTAGACCTATAATAAAGAAGACTCCATATGAACTCTTCAAAGGAAGAAAGCCAAATATTGCCCACTTCCACATTTTTGGATGCAAGTGTTTTGTTCTTAACAATGACAAAGACAATATCGAGGAAGTAGTTGTGTGTGATGATGATGATCCTATAGATTTACCCCCGAAAGATCTTTCAAATGATCAAGTTGTGAAATCACCGGAAAATCAAGAAAACATTGTACAACAAGATTCAAACATCAATGATCTACCAAAAGAATGGAGAACTCATAGAGACCATCCTATTGACAAAATTATTGGTGACATTAGCCAAGGAGTATCAACAAGATTAAATCTAAAAGATGCTTGCTTAAACATGGCGTTTGTTTCTCAAATTGAACCTACCAAAGTTGATGAAGCCTTAGGAGATGATCAATGGATTATTGCTATGAAAGAAGAATTAAATCAATTCGAGAGAAATCAAGTTTGGGAACTTGTTCCTAGACCAAGTGGTAAACACATCATAGGTACCCGATGGGTGTTTAAGAACAAACTTGATGAGAATGGTCTAATTGTTCGAAACAAAGCAAGGTTGGTTGCCCAAGGCTACAATCAAGAGGAAGGAATCGACTTTGAAGAAACATTTGCTCCGGTTGCAAGGTTAGAAGTTATACGTCTTTTACTTGCTTATGCTTGTTCATTAAATTTTCAGCTTTTTCAAATGGACGTCAAAAGCGCATTCTTGAATGGATACATCAATGAAGAAGTCTATGTCAAACAACCTTAGGGATTTGAAGACTTCAAACATCCTATACATGTATTTAAGTTGAGAAAGGCTCTTTATGGCTTAAAGCAAGCACCAAGAGCATGGTATGATAGATTTAGAAATTTTTTGTGTGAAAAAGGTTTCAAAAAGGGTAAGGTTGATAAAACTTTGTTCATTAAGAAAATCCAAAGTAACACTTTATTGGTTCAAGTCTATGTTGATGATATCATTTTTGGATCGACTAACAAAGAAATGTGTGAGGAATTCTCATTGATGATGCAAGGAGAATTCGAGATGTCTATGATGGGAAAGATGAACTACTTTCTTGGACTACAAATCAAGCAACTAAAAGATGGAATCTTCATCAACCAATCTAAGTATTGCAAAGAATTATTGAAAAAGTTTGATATGGACAATTGTAAAGCAATGAATACTCCAATGGGCTCCGGTACATATGTTGATCAAGATGAATCCGGTACTCCAATTGATATTACAAAATACCGAGGTATGATTGGTTCCTTATTGTATTTGACGGCAAGCCGTCCTGACATCATGTTTAGTGTTTGTCTTTGTGCTTGCTTTCAAGCAAATCAAAAGGAATCACACCTCATGGCAGTTAAAAGGATCATGAAGTATCTTAAAGGAACAACCAATGTCGGCTTATGGTATCCAAAAGGTAGTATTTGCACTTTAATTGGTTATTCTGACGCGGATTATACAGGTTGTAAAACTGATCGTAAAAGCACAAGTGGTACTTGTCACATTATTGGAAATGCATTAGTATCATGGGCTTGTAAAAAGCAAGCATGTGTTGCTCTTAGCACGGCCGAAGCAGAATACATAGCAGCGGGTAGTTGTTGTGCACAAATTCTTTGGCTCAAGCAACAACTCCGTGATTACGGACTTGATCTTGGATGCATTCCTCTTCGATGCGACAATACAAGTGTTATCAATATTACAAAGAATCCGGTCATGCATTCAAGAACCAAACATATAGATATTCGACATCATTTTCTCCGTGATCATGTACTTAAAGGAGATGTCGAAGTCACTTTTGTGGATACTCATAACCAACTCGCAGATATCTTCACAAAACCGCTTGCTCGAGAACCATTCTTCAAAATCCGAAGAGAACTTGGTATTTTGGATGAAGGTGATCTCTAAATGTTTCTCATAAGGTGCACGTCTTAATTTTTCTTCAAAAGATTTTATGTTTCAGTACACTCTGCTTCTACTCCTTCTTTTATATATTTTTATTTGATAAAATATGTGTGTATATATTGTTTGTATTTTTTTTTATGAATTTATTTCACTCTTTTTCCCCATCCTTTTTTATGTTAACAAAGGGGGAGAAGAATATGCATATGTGTTGTTTTGTTTCAAAGAAATTGCAGGCCAAAATAATTATCAAACTCACTCCAAAATTCAAAGAATCATGGACTTAGGGGGAGCATACAATTTAGGGGGAGCCTTGCATTTGCTTAACATGTTTGCTACACAAAACAACATAAACATTTCAAGAATTGTTTTCAAGACTTGGTTGTCATCATCAAAAAGGGGGAGAATGTAATTGCAAGCTTCTCAAGTCATATTTAAAGCATTAGTTTTGATGAAGACAACATGGATATCAACATTCAAAGGATGTGCAAAAAGCTTATCAACATCATATACAAGTCTTGAAGATTAGAAGAAGAATTATTAAAGAATCAACAAATGTAAAAAGGTATAAATAATTCTTAAACTTGAATATAGATGTTCACAAATTTGCATTCATAATCATATACATATCCCACAATTTTAACATTAAGAAAAACCTTGTTTGAAATCGTTTTCAAAAAGAATTTTTGAAATAAACCTTCAGGAACCGGTTCCTCCCTAACAGGGAACCGGGTTCCAAACTTGTTCAAAAAACACCTCCCTGGAATTTGTACCAGGAACCGGGTTGTACCAATAGGGGAACCGGTTCCTGCGTGTTATTTTTTGAATTCTGGTTATAACATTCACTAAGAATCGGGTTCTGCCTGTGTCGGAACCGGTTCCCAGCGAACCAGTGCAGCCTTTCTTTTGTTTTTTGAACATTTTTCAAATGGTATTCTTTCATGAATGCATTGCATCTTTTCATATGAAATGGCATGAATGAAGAGGTTCTTGTGACATTATAAAATGTGCAGATTTTCAGATTTTAAAATAACTTTCAACATACAACAAAAAACCTTCTTCATATTAACAATTTTCTCATTCATTCAAATTTGCATACAAACTTTCATGTGTTCATAAATTTTGTGAAACTTGCCATATACATTTTCATTAAGAGATCATTACAAGTTTCATACATACATTGTGAATATTTATAATCATTGCTTGAGAATTGTTTTTATCTTGAAGAAGAAGATCAATTGAAGATTGATAGTGCTCTCCATCTATTTCAAATAAATCATTGTATTACAAAAGGAAATTATTCCCTTACTATCCAGGATTGTTGGAAGTAAGTGTTGTGATTTGAAGAGGATTGTTCTTCATTCACATTAGTGTTTGTTTGATCTTAAAGGTGTTAAGAACCTTTGGTCACCCTATAGGTTAGATAGTAAGCATAGGCTGTACAATCATTCTAACTATAGTGAAATCTCTTTCGTGTTGGAAAGGGGACTGGAGTACTCTCGGATTGTGAGGGGAACCAGGATATATCACTGTATTCTTTACTTTTCCGCTTTATCGCTTTCATCACCACAATCAAGAAAAGATAAGATATAATCAAAACCTTCAAACACTTAACCAAAAAATTACTACAAGTATTCTCATAAAACCGAATAAATTTTTATATACCTAATTCACCCCCCCCCCTCTTAGGCACTCTTAGACTTACATATAGGAATGTGAAAATTTGAACCCCTAACACTATGCACTAAGTGCTTTATTTATAATACACCAAAAAATAACTACTTTCTAGCGAGCTTCGCTTCTTTATACGCCACATGTATCTTGTAACTCCTCTCCATGATCCCATGTTCTTCATTTATACTCTCGAGCCCATGGTCTCCATGTTTCCCTCCAAAACGCTTCGCTCGCTTGAAGGCTCTTTTGGGCCTTTTGACGTTTCTAGGCCCAATGACTTATGAGGCCTTTCCTGGTCGACTGCTTTTGTTTTCAATCCTAAACATTTACTTGTAGAATCTCTCTAGGTCGACTGCATCATTAGTTGCATCACATAAATTACCTTTTCCAAAGAACCTTTTTTATCCTTTTCTTTTGGTTAGATTTTGCTCCTTGTCGAAAATCCCAGCCAACAAATTGCCCCCTAAAATGTCCTTTTCGACTGAGAAAGGTAGAAATGGACATTTTAGTTCTTATTACTTAGTACGAACTGACGTCATCATAATCATGACTTTCCTGTCAAACGTCACGTATACGAACAAACAGCCACTACCCTACTTTTTAGCCTCAACTACCTAGGATAAATGTGGCCCCTAACTCAACAACTTCTTCAATCAATTGCCACCTTCTTAATATGTGTTTGTCGTGTAGCCATATATTTCCCACTTTCTTCCCAAATGTTTGGTTTACTTGATGGTATAAATACCCTTCTCATCCCTTCAATTTCCTTTTTATGCATTATCTGCATTCTCAAACTCTCCGCTTCAATCTTAAAGACAACTTCTTGCTTATGTTTTTTTTCCAGAAAAAACATTCAATCATCCCCGTGGCCACTTCAAGCCAACTTACGAACACATTAAAACACCTAATGAAATTGAACTGATCTCCCAAATGGATGATTTTTTGTTGATATCTAAAATACTTTCATTTTGGAACCAATGTCGTCACGAAACCTTCTAACTTTTCGTTCTCAAGTGTTGGTCCCTTTCATCTATAAGAAAACCACTTATGCTCTTTTGGGACCTATCCCTGATGAAGTTATAGTACCTAAACAACTGGAAGGTTGTTTCCCCACTCATAAGGCCATAAAACCTCCCATTAATAGAGATTTCCCCATAGATCTTTCGCACATTTACCGAACTTCTAAGGTTTTTCGTTTTGCTTCTGCTGTCAACCAAGATTATATTGCATGGTTGAACAAAGTTGAGAAAGTTAAAGGTGATGTTTGGAAAGCTTAAGGAATTTTTTATTTGATTCAGCTTTCTAGGGTTAGCCCTAGTTATTGTTATTACCTGCTGATTTCTGCACTTTATTTCTCGGAAGGCTCCACAAACACCTCCCATATTGCAACTTGTATGCTTACCCCTACCTTATTCGACATTGCGGCCATTACTAGCATTCCTCCCACAGGTGAAGCTTTTCTTCCTACAGAAGACGACAAAAATGTCATCTGTTTTGAAAAGTACATTAATGGCTTCACCAAATACATGGAGAATTTTAAATCTAAAGATGTTGACACCATGTCTGACGAAGAGCACATTGCTTTCTTGGCTTTGTGGTTTCTATGTATGTATTTTGCAGTTGATATTTGAAGATAGTTAAACAGTTTATTACATTAGCCCACCACCTCCATCTGGGTCGAGACATATTCTTGAGCAAACTCATTTTAGGGTCGCTCTATGAATCACTTAGTGTGTGAGTCAACCATATGTCCCCACTCTCTCCTACTACCAACTATCTTCTTGCTGGACCTTTTTGGCTGCTTCAATTATGGTTAAATGCCACTTTTGCGAGCCAACTCAAACTGCAACTTTTTGAAGCACAAGAAACTGCATTTGCCCAGCGTGCAAACGAAAGCCTTCGTCTTGCTGCAATGACACCCCCCAACAATGACATGACTCGAGAGGATTCGCTCAAAAAATTCTTGAAATTTTTCTTTAGGTGCGCCTCATTTCGGTCGGGCATGGCCCCCTTTTCCTCCAAACAACATGGTCCTGAGTGGTTCACTCGACCATTTCCTCATGTCGATCCTATGCAACTCCCTGAATCCAAAGCCATTTGGAAAGATTTCTTAACCCCTAAGCTTATTGCATCCAGAGTGAGAGCTAATAATGGCGTAACACTTCTGTGTTATCAGCCTAATTTGGTGGCTAGATAATTTGGTTTGTGCCAACATCTGCCCCGTAGTTTTTACAAACCCTTCGATGATTTGTGTCCATGGTCCACTAGCTATAGTGAGGACGAATATGCTCAATGTCTCCAACATTTTGTTGCCGATATCCCCACCATGAATATTGTCTCCTTTGACCCCCCCCCCCCCCCCCCTTCTACACCACTAAGGAGTTCTATGATTGGTGGACTGTGCAATTCGTGCAAAGCAATGGTACTCTCAAGTCTTTCAAGGCTCGACTGAACCATGCTTTTGAATCTATGCAGCAAAAGTTTAGGAAAGGTATGGCTTACTATTTTGACTGTCAGTCGCCTTCTTGTTCACTTGCTCGCCTCTTTATGTTTTGACTTTTAATGCTTTGTCTTATGTTATTGCCTCATTTAACGGCCGAACCCAAGAAACATTCCAGGGAATCTGTTATTGGTGCGATCATTTCTCCTTCCACTAATGAAGTTATTGAAACTTCTTCTCAGGTAATTTTCTGACCTTATGGCTTATTTACTGATTGCATTCCTCATCTAACACAATTATCATGTTAACTTACTCGTAGGCCCCTAAAGCTAACGATGTTGTCCCTCTTGAGCCATCTCCAAAAAAACGAAAAATGTTCTACTGGTCAAGAGAAACGAGCTGTCGACACGCCTTCGCTAGTTGTTCCCAAAAAAATCCAAAAATTCTAGGTCGACTCGCTCCAAGGCTGCCTCAAAGAAGACCACTTCAATTGATATTTGTTGTGTTCTAAAATTTTCCCTCCCATCTTCTTCAAGACATTCTCCTAGGGTTCTCAAATGCTCAAGGTTACTCAAGAATTGATCAGACAAATTCTCCTCCTAAGCAATGGACTTATAACTAGGTGTTGTACCCCAAAATTTTCCCTCCCATATTTCTCAATACATTTCAAGTGAGGTCTTCAAATTGCTCAAGGAAGTCCAAGAGTTGACCAGACAAACTCTCTCCTAAGACAGTCTACCTCAAATTAGGGTTTCATTTTGCACCAAGATGCTTGAGTCCAACGGATCCCAAATGCTCACCATTGTCCTAATATGTTCTAAAGATCCTCCATGTCAAGTTTCAAGCCTTGCAGAGGAAGTTTGTTCAGTAAATTGCTCAAAGGCCTGAAAATCGACTATGTTAGGGCAAAAGTCAATTGTGGCCCACATACAGTCAAACTTCAAGATTTTTGGTCAACATTCTCATTTTGAAGTATTATTCATAATTTTATGAAGGGTTGATCATGATTCCTCAAGGATTGCTCACAATTCATCAAAACCCAAAAGTTGCTAAATTAGGGTTTTATAGGAAAAGTCAACTCAGCTTTGACCAAGCATAACTTTCTCATACTTTATCAAAAATGACCCATCCAAAGCTCATTTTGAAGAGGATTTAATTCCCTACAATTAATCTTCAGCTCCCAAGTTCAAAATATGCACTCAAGAGAAGATATGAATTTGGACATTATAGTTCATTTTGAAAAGTCAACAAAAACACCTTTTAGGTCAAAGCTTCATACATGAACATGGAAGACTCAGTTGAGATGAGGCCAAAAAGGTTGCTTAGAGGACATCTTTAGCTTTCTAAGAAGTCAAAGAACACCTCTCTAGGGTCAAAATTGAGGGAGTTATGCATTGGCAAAGTTGACCCTTTTTGCAAAATTGCCAAAAGTCAAATGTGTCCAAATTGCATTTTTTGCTAAATGGACCCAACTTTTTATGCTCGCACTGAGTTTGTAATGTGACCCACGACCCATGAGATCTTCCACTTGTCATTCTTCTATTTTTTTCTATTTATTTTGATTTTATTTCAATTAAATCAAATAAAATCAAAATAAAATCATGAAAATATCAAAAACTAATTAAAGCTTGAGATTTTGTGCATGATTAGGTCCATTACACAGCTGGAAACAAGATCAAATCGTGCAAGGCTCATATGGATACAAAAAGATTGCATTTTGCTTGATTTGGAAAGATTTACACAAGGATCAAATCATGAATCAATATTCATAATTGGAAGAGATTTGATACAAAATTGTAACCCTAATGCATTCTACTATACATAAGGAACAAGTGCAGACCAAAAACAAGAGGTTGGAGGCATGCAAGAGAGAGAACGAATTTCAAAACAATCAAGAAAAAGTTGCAAATTGATCTCCATGTTACAGATCACCTCAAGGAATTCTAACCATCCCAATCGTTTGCTGGACATTCCTAGACCGTGTTGCAACCGTTAGCAAGTTTCCCCACGCACATAATCACATTGTAAGGTTCACATGGTTCATCTCTTTTCTTGAATTCGAATATCTTAATTCTGGCATCCTTAACATGATTTATTAGCATATTCTTAATCCTTGAGATGTTTGCAAGCTAATGGTTATGATTAATTGCATTTTTATTGACTGTACATAAAGTTGCCATGGTTAGGGTTCTTGCTTCGTTTTTAGGGTTTTTCTGTACAGGAACAATTGGCCATTAATAATGGTACCATGATGCTCGTGAGGTTGCAACGAGTTGATTGGTACCATTGGTTTTCATTTATCATGCTTGTATGAGATTTTGGAGATGCACAGGGTTATACCTACATTCAGTGTCCGTAGGTAAAAGTTATGAAATTTACAGCGACGGTGGGAGGAAGAAGAAGGATACGTGGCGCTTCATGGTTTTCCAGTTTGAAATTCGCGCGTTCCAACGGTTAGCTTTTTGTTTTTATCATATAATGTTTATTGGTTATTGTTTATACAACTAACATGGCCAGCTCAAATGGCAAGCGTGCAGTGGGAAAATGCCTAAGGGCCTGGGTTCGATCCCCAGGTCCCAAATTTATTTCATGTTTTTCTTGGACAGACAATCTAGTGCATCTCACACTCCAGGATCCATCATGCACTCTCCAGATCTGATCATCCAAACCACCAAGGCTTCAGATCCAAGGCTATCTCTTGAAGATCCACAATACGCCCCAGTCAAGCATGTGCAGGGGATTGAACGAAGTCAACAAAGGCCTGAGCTTGTTGGGCTTGAATTTGCAAATATCACCCCCTTCTTGCTAGGAAACCAGGCCCATCTTCTTTCTTTTTTTATTTATTTTAATTCTTTTAATTTACTTAATTGTTTCTTAACAAAATTAATTTCTTTTTTCACAAAAAATCATAAAATCAAGTTTCACAAAATTTAGAATTAGGTTTTTTTATTTTATCAAATTTAATTTAATATTAGTTTAAATTTAATTTAGGGTAATTCTAACTTTTTATATAATTAAAATCAATTAGAAAAAATTAGGGTTAACTCTTGATTTAATTTTTATTTCTTTTCTCAAAAAAATAAAATACAAAAATAGGTTAATTTAATTATTTTTCTTAAATTTAAATTAATTAGTAATTAGGTTTTTTTTAATTATTCAATAGAACTTTATTTTCTCAAATAACACAAAAACGACAAAAAAATGATTTTTCTTTTAAATTACAATTAGGTTTAGATGGGGTCAAAATCCTAAATCTCTCGTTTTCGATTCATCGCACGCGTTAATTATTTTTTTGCAATATTAATGTAACTGCCCACGGTATGTAATAATTTAATCTAGGTTTTCTTTATTTATCGTTTTTATGGGTTTTTTTGGCTATGTAATTAATCCCTACCCCGAAGCCTTGTAATAGCGTAGGTTTTACTTTCCCGCATTTTAATTCTCGCAAATATTAACTGTTTAGATGAATGTTAATAGGATTGTATGATAAGATTGCATGATAATTTAAAATGGCTAGAAAACCCTAATGTGCAAAGATAATAACTGAAATCAAATCACTCGCACATGCGCATTCCTAGGGTATACTCTCACTTCGGTCGCCTTCGGTAAACGATCATTAAGTATATGGCGTTTTAATGGTTGCCCTCCTGTCTAACAAAGATCAAATGTCCCGTTCGGAAATGTTGCCTCGGAAACGTCACCTCAGAAATGTTGCCTTGAATATGATCTTAAGACTCTATGGTTATTACTAAGACGTCCTAACATTGCTTTAGTGATCGTACATCCCTTACGAATTGACCCTTACAACTCCAACGACGGTGCTACCTATTTCTCAAATAATAGGATATCGCTGTCTAAAGAAAACGAGAATAGAAATAATCCTTTTTCGAGTAAGTAGATGCTAGTAGGTACTTGCTCAAGTCAAGCTTTTTCACACCAAACACTTTTTCCAAACAAAGTTTTCAAAATAACTTCGTAACACTCTTGAGGACAGAAACAAGGGTTAAAACAAAGTAAAACAAAACTTTTCAAAACAAACACACACAAGCAAATTTTTTTTAAAAGATGAGCAAGTACCTAAGAGCCCATGGAAAACCATGGATAGAAAGGGTGCTAACACCTTCCCTTTCTATAATCTACCCCCCGTACTCAAAATCTCGAAAAAGGAATTTTTCTGTGCTTTTTTCCTTTCCAGTTGGGTAAAATAAAAGTCGGTGGCGACTCTTGCTTACCGCGACATTTTGCGAACAAAAAACACAAAAACACAAACCAGCATTTTTCAAAACAGTTGGTTCTTCCACCGTATCACACTAGGGTTTCATTTTTCTCGAGGAAGTTTTGGGTTTCTAAGGCCTCAAGTGGTTTCCATGGTCTCTTATCGGTCTCCAAGAATTCTCATACCAAGTTTCATGCCTTGCATCACAAGTTTGCTCAGTCAATTGCTCAGATGATTGAAAATTAACTATATTGAACAAAAAGTCAACTGTGATCAACATACAATCAAACTTCAAGATTTTTGGTCAACATCAACATTTTGAAGTCACATTCATCATTTTATCAAGGGTTTATCATGATTCTTAAAGAAAACTCTCAAATCATCAAAAGTCAAAAGTTGCCAAATTATGGTTTTCCTTAAGAGAACTCAACTGAACTTTGTCCAGGCATAACTTTCACATACTTCATCATATTTTCCTCAACCAAATCTCGTTTTGAAGGAAATTCAATTCTATATAACTTTGTCTCTCTAAGCTCAAATCCAAAAATGCTTCATTTGAGAGATATGAACCAATACATTATAGGTCATTTCAAAAGTCAACAAAAAGACACTTTTTGTCAAGGCAACTTACATCAAGACAAATCTTCAAATTCAAAAATGGTCAACATAAAGACTGTATAGGAAATTTTGAGGTTTCCAAAAAGTCCAAGATCACCTTCAAATGATAAAAATTGGGAGAGTTATGTCTAGTGCAAGTTAGGAAATTTTTAGCAAATGCATGAAGTTCAAATTGAGAAAATTTGATTTTTTGGGCTATTGTTTCAGAGTCCAAACGTGTTCTACACTCCATATGCACCTCAGACTTGTTCATACACCTCCCTTTGGTTTATTATATTTTATTTTTGATTTTTATTGTTTTAAAAGTCAAAATAAGATAGAATAAGACAAGGTTTATTACACAAGTCCAAGCCCGTATATGTTGACCTAATTCTCCATTATATATTCTCAGCAAATTCAGACAAAGGCCACCAAAAAAAATCTTTTTCAAAAAGCCTCCTTAAAATCACAAAATTATCAAACTAGGGCAACCTTTAAAGCCTAGTTTGCAGCCATCTTCCAAGCACTCTTGCATTCCCAATCGATTCCTGAAAAGGTACAGAGTAAGAACGGACCCAACACAGTGATACAAACCCTCCAGAACTTGCACGCATGCATGGTCGTTTCATGTTTTTTTTGCAAAATTCATATTTTTTCATCGTGTTTCATTACATACTGACTGTTCTAATATGTTCATGATATATTAATGTGCAAGAAAAGATCATTGCAGGCATCCCATACTGCCAGAATCGTGCATCACCATAATTGCACTGATTCCATGTATTTTGGCTATAACTCCCAAACCATTATGTTTCAGTAAAAAATAATCATCCCATTGGATCCGCAAGCCCTGATTTAAGGGGGTAGGGTCCCCCTGGATCTCTAATGTGCGTCATTTTACAGGAACAAGAAATTGATTCACTGGAGAAGACGACTGGAGCTAGGGCTCCAGTGTCTCACCGGTCCAGGCGTTTTTGTTTAATATTTGTTTCAATTGTTTCATTTAAGTTAGCAGATGTATTACCACCCCAGCGATTGAAACACACACACACTAATGCATTACCCTATCAAGGTGTGGGTCTGATCCCTTCCTTTTTCTATTTTTCCATAATTTTCCATATTTTGCAGGGTTGTATACAAAGTGCATTAGCTTCTATACTTTGACACAGGCGCACATCTGGCCTGGTGGTGAAGGCGCTGGTGGAAAGGGTAAAGGGCGTGGGCTCAACACTCAGCCCTGGTAACTATTTTTCTGAAACCTTTATTTTCTTATTATTCCTTCATTACGAACCCTAAATTCACCAAACCAAAATCTTTTTTAACAAATTTATTTGTTCCTTAAAAAACCTTTTCATAAACCCTAATCAAAATGAGGGTTTAGTTTATTTAATTAATAATTTTTTTAATTAAAATTAATTAGGATTTTTTAGGTTTTTATTTTATTAATCAATTTAGGGTTTTAGGGTTAATCATCCTTAAAACCTTTTTATCGAAAAATCATCAGAAAACCCTTTCGCTTTCCTTTTTCCTATTTTACGTTTTGTGTGGTTTATTATTTTCGCAACTTTTTCCAATTATTGTAACTGGTCACGGTTTGTAATAGTAATTAAGTTTACTTTTTCACGTTTTCATTATTTATGTATCTCTCCCAAAGTCGGGTAATAGTCTAGCGTTTTATTTTATGCTTTACTTTCCTTACTTTATCACTTTCCAATTTTTATTGCTACTGTAGTAATTAGGTCATGTATGGCAAGACTAACAATCAAACGTAGCAAACCTTAATACAAGATAAAATAATTGAATTGAATCACTATTAACACTCACACCTTTAGGGTAACCTCCCTTTGTTTCCTTTCGGAATAAAAACAGTCATGTCCCTCGAACGTGGGGAAGCTTTAGCAAAGTCCCTCTGATACAAAAGATCATAGCCCCTCGATGACCCTTTCGATGTTGCCATCGGTAAATGATATAGTCCCTTAACGATAATTGCTAAAGCGTCTTTGCGAGTTTCCTTCGATGACTGTATGATGACCCTCACTTGTCCCTTCATATCCAACGATAGGGCTTCCTACTAACTAATGGTAGGTTAGCATTATCTAAAGGAGGAGGAAAATTACAAGAAAGACTTTGAATGGTAGAATATTCGTAATCTCTTGCTCACAAACATTTCAAAACAAAAACATCTTTTCACAACACTCTTCAAAAATATTTTAAAACAAACACTTTGTACGCATCCTTAAGAACATAAACGAGAATCATTATAGAGTCTTGCCTCACAATTGTCAAATTTTCAAAATATTTTTTCAAATCACACACACGTAAAGCAAATTTCAAAAGTGAGCTAAGTGATTAAGAGCCCGTATATAACTACGGATGAAAAGGGTGCTAACACCTTCCCTTTTCATTCCCTATCCCCCGAACTCAAGCAAATCTCAAAGGTCTTTCCTATTCTTTTCAGCTATTCCTTATAGGATAAAACAAAAGTCAGTGGCGACTCTTGCTATCTTCAACATTTGTGAATAAACTCAAAAACAAGTTAGTTCTCCCACCCTATTACACTGTGCCTCCTACATTGGTGGCAAGAGAAAACTTCTTGCAGCCTGCACCAAATCGACCATAAATTACTAACTCTAGTCCTGAGGGAGACTATCAGGTACTTTCTTTTCCCAAAGACTTCTATCTTAGGAATTTCATCCTTTTATAACTTTTCTCTCGTTCACCATTATTATTTCAGTGACCAACAACTAAACCAACAAAGTGCCTCACTAAAATTGTCTTGAAGTCTTCTAATCCCAAAAAACCTTCAAATGTGATCTTGTCTGATAGTGAACCTTCTGGGAGTGACCTCAATTCTCATGTCAATCAGAATTCTTCTGAATATTCTCCTATTAGTGAAGGGGTGGAATATGAAGCAATTAGTGAAAGTCTAGGGGAGGATGTATGAGGTGTCGGCTTGAAGGGTTCTAAACACGCTAATGTTTCTAATGTCACCACAACTAATAACTAAAATCCTCCCAAGCAAGATAAGTAACTCCTCAAGCAACTGTCACTTTAGGCACCGGTTCGAATCCTCCCAACGTGATTCCTACAGCTACCACCATATCTCCCCAACAAATTGTTGTTATTAGGCAAAATAGCCCCTTTAAGTACTTGAAGTTCTTGGTGAATGTTAAGAACCGTTCGACTAATGATGGCTCCAGTACTTATATTGCATCAGGAAGCAACTCTTCCCTTAGGACTCAAGAAGAAAGTATTGGTCGCCTCAAAGTTATGCTTTTCCATGTTGACCTGATTAGTCACTTGGAGGTGTACCCTTCTGATGGTGCCAAAATCAAGGATTTGTTGAAGAAGGTTGATGTTCAAATTGCTTCTCCTTAGGTGGTCAAGTTTGTGGCTGAAGCGTCTACCTTCCTTGACCAGCTTTTGGTCTACCTAGTAAAAAAAGAACTCCAGCAGAAAAGTTTTCCTAAGGATAAAGAGTGTACTGTTGAATTGGACTTCGTGAACTCTTTTATGGTCGCTAGTGAAGAATTGAAGAAAACACTTCATAAAGAGAAATCAGACTTCAAAAATAGGGCCACCAACATTTCCTAAAGGCAACAACGTATTTTGATACTGAAGAAGCAAATTGAAGGACTGGAGCACCAAATTAGTTAGACAGGAATCTTGCAAGATGTTGGGTTTAGCACGGCAAAAAAGGCGTTGAACTATGAAGCTCTTGTTGGGGTCGTTCATCTGGAGCGTGTCAACGCGTTGGACGATGAACTGGCTGCACTTGACATATCTATTTCATTAACCAATGCTCATTTGGCACTTTCTCAAGAGCACTATATGAACCTTAAAAATACTGTGCCATTTTAATTTCCATGCCTTTTGAACTTTCCCTTTTAATAGTCTTTTATAATGTTTGATTTGTACTCTAGGCCTCCTTATGGCCTTTTCATTATGCAATTAATTTCAACTCTTATTTATTACTATTTCTTGCAACATAGGTCTATACCTTTTTAAGTGTTTGCCATTTACTCATAGTATTCGACCTTTTGGTGTAGGCTCTTCAATTTCATAGGTGTAACACCCCACTTACCCACTGATCACGATATTGAGAGTCTGTCGGGTGTAGTGACTGCAAGTGCACAGTCTAATCGTGTAGTTTTAAAAGATATCGAACCCACAAGGACTAATGGTCAAAATACTATTATCTAGGATCACTGTGTAAAGCTAAGGCTAATTATAAAATTAGGGTGTTGGAATTTAAACGGGAATTAACTAAAATCTAATAATTGATAACGGGACACCAGTATGTAATTTGTCAACTTCAGGAATTCAATAAGTCATTGGCATAGTTTTAAGTGTTAAAACATTGTTTAAGTGGAAACTATTAATTTAAAAATCTGTGTCTCACACTTTCGTTCTATCGATTCAGGCCATATTATTAAACTCAAATGAGCACTCTCGCTGTGTCATTTAAAATTTAAAATTATTTTTTGAAAACAAATAGAGCTCAATTAATTTTAAAGGGCTCTCATTGTTTTTAAAATTAATGTTCAATCACCACTATCTGGTTAAAACCTCAAACTCTCGCTCTGTTGATTTTATCCTTAGTCTGTCTTTTACTCTCGTAAAAAACAATTTAATATCCAAATTGGAAATCAAAACCAGAAAAGTGTTTTTGTAAAATATTTATGCCAATTAATTACCGAACCCCTTCGGTTTAGGACTTCACATACTGGTATCGGGAAAATTAGCCAAACATAATTTTATTGCGTAACAATATAAAATAAAAGCATACATTCAATAACATAGGCATGGTAAAAATAAATAAACTATATTTAAAATTGGAACCTGAATAAAATACTGAAGAATAATAGTGCAGTATGCTATCCTCCACAAACCGGCAGGATTACTTCGGAACAAAATATCTTGATGAAATAAAAATAAACCTAAATGAATTTATAGAAGCTAGAAAGAAACCAAAGTTGCAATATTCCTCCGATGTGAAGAAATATTGCCTTAATGGTAATGATTTTCTTTGCTTACGAAAATTCTAAACGAAACTGGAAAAATATCAAAAACTGTAAAACTGGAAAATAATAAAAAATAATAATGTTGTAGTATGTAGAAAAATCAGAAATTGGAGCAGGTCTATGTGTTTACATCCTTGGTTTGGGTAACTATCTGGTTTTTATAGATTCCATATGTTGAGCAAAAGTAGGAACACTCCCTTGATCTTCGTTCTTCATTCGTGGAGAGTTTTCAGCAAATCGTGCGTTTCATGGAGACATTTTCGTAATTGATATATGACTTATAACGAGTGTCATGCATTGTGGCGTGGGGCACGTATTTCCATTCCGTGCCAGTCCGGACAAGAAGTGTGCTGAGGGGCACACTTTTGGACTTTGTGATGAGTGGCATGGCTTCTGATACAAAATGTTTGCATTTTTGCTGCTAAAGTGCTGTTTCTTCTTCATTTCTCCAATATTCTTCTTCCTTTTCTCAAGTATGCTTTACAGAAACTAAATACCTGAAATATGTTTCAAATACTACAAATAGAGACATAATGCGACATAATAAATGAAGAATCAAAAGCTTTATCTATGTAAATCAGGCAGAATATGCTATAACTTTTCTCATTATCACCCATAATAGAAATTACGTTAACATATATCAGAGTACATAAGCAGGATGTCGCATACTTCAAATATTCATAAAGTTTAAAGTCACTTTATTACTTCTTTTATTCAAATATAAAAAATTCAGCAACGAAATGATAAAATTAGTTCAATTCCATGTCATTACAGCTTCAACAACACATGAAACTCCACAAATGTATGGTCCAACATAAGTAAAATGGAAGATACATAAAAAGTGAAATAAGAAAAACATAACAAAGATTCCCAATTTCCGTGTTATGTATTACAACGACTCCTAGGACTCGATCAGGTAACACTCACTCGAAGCACTACTCGGGTACCTGATTATCTGTACTCCCAGGGGAGCACAGGCACAACAACACAAAAGGTGTGAGAATTTCATTCAATAAATATACGGTGAATATCACATGCTAAGGAGTAGTAATCACACAATTCACATATCACACAACACTTCACAACATAACACATCATTCACGTAATACAACATCAACTCAAAACAATGCAGTGCAATGAGACCGACATCAACTCAATGCATGTGGTACCATCAGGGCATAAGCCCTCGTAACATATGCCAATTGGGGAAATAACAGGGCATAAGCCCTCATCACAAAGCCATTACAGGCCAACAACAGGGTATGAGCCCTCATCATTATGCAACATGCAACATCATATGCAGCAACATAACTATACAACCATAAGGCATAAGCCTTCAACATTCATCAATAGAAACCATCATCATTGTCATCATACAACATAAATTACACATAAAATCCCATGTTTTAAAATTAATTTATTATTATTACTATCCTTCTTATGTCCACCTAAGCCTTACTAGTCATTATGGATCGATAAAATACACTCCACACACGAAAACAAGGAGAAATCGCGAAAACGGTAATTTTTACACCTTCGCCTGCCCATACGTGTATGTTGCCTGTGTTATGCATATTTCCTTGATGCCTGCCCTACCTTACCTGTAATGTTGTCTGCATTACGAGTAATGCCTTATGTCCTTCCCTTCCTTATGCCTAATGATGCCTACATTATGTGTATTTCCTTCTGCCATATTTTACCTTATGTGTAATGCTCATGCCTTACGTGTAATGATGCCTGCGTTATATGTAACGCTGACTGACTTACGCATAACGGCAGTCTGCGACCAAAAAAACTTTGTTTTCACATCAGAACGATTTCCACTTATTTTGAGCACTTTCATTTTCCAAATTTGGGTCCAAAACAGCATTCTTTCACATATTAACTTAGGGATTTCATTCTACTTCATTATTCTACAATTCTACACCAATTTCTATATCAATTCCTCCAATTTTCGTCACATCCATATATCTACAATTTTTCAGATTTGGGATTTTTATGAACAACACAACAATAGCAGAATCACAACAGTAACACATTAATAACATCATTAGGGTTCCCGAATTTCACACAACAATCATATAAAACAACATAATTCAGACCAAGAAGACATTCATCAAATCATTCATGAAAAAACTAAAGAGGGAAAGGAACCCTCACTACCCTCTCATGTTAAAATCACCAATTTAGAGAACCCATTCACCCCCCTTACCTTAATTTGCAGCTTTGATGCTTCAACAATAGAGAATTTTCCTTTGCCCTAGTTCTCTCTTATCTTCTCTTCTCTTCTCTGTTTCTACGTGACAATAGTCTTTCTCCCAATTGGTATAACCCTATTCTATTATATTTTATTATTACTAACACTTAACTAATAATAAAAAAATAATAATAGTATTAATATTAATAATAATATTAATAACAATATTAATAATCCTAATAATTATTATAACATTAATAAAATAGTATTATCCCTCAAAACTAAGTTTCACCATAAAATTCCCAAGCAATTCAATTTCAACAAACAATGACTAAGTATTTAAATGGGGAATTACAACTCTCCCCCACTTAGAATATTTTTGTCCTCGAAAATTACCTTATATGAACAATTCTGGATAACACTATCGCATCTTTCTCTCTAACTCCCACGTCATATTTTCCCAGCTGCTCCTCCCCATCTCTTGTACTCACATAAACTTATTAATGATAATCTTTGTTTCTGTTTCCTTTTGGTTAACAAGTTTAAATCTCATAAGGTCCTTGAAAACATTGCATATACATATCATACATACCACTACACGACAGGTGTTTCAAGATAGGTTTCTTATCTTTTTGTTATTTATTTCAGCAGAAAGAATGGCTCTTGAACAAACAGTTAAGGATCTCAAGGCTCAGAACACCCAGTTCCAGCAATTGTTCCTAAACCTAGCCAAGGGGAAGGAAGAGCTGAAGGCCCTCATCACTAAAGAGAGGGGAGAGAAAAACAAGAAACTAGTTGGCATCCTAAACACTGGTAGGAGACTCAAAGGTCCGGTCAAATGAGCTTTGGAGTTTGAAGAAGATGATGATGAGGAAGATGATAAAAATATTATGGCTGACAACCAGGGTTCTGATGAAAAAGAAGTGTACTATTCAGATGAACAGTATCCTCTGGCTGACGACAAATACAAGTAGCTGGAAGATCGTCTCAATGCTATGGAGATCCAAAGAGTTCCTGGGTTGGATTTTGAAGAGCTGGGTCTTATCCCAGGGGTTGTTATCCCCCACAAGTTCAAGGCCCTCATCTTTGTCAAACAAGACAACGTGTCCTGTCCTAAGCTTCATCTGCGGTCTTATGTCTGAAAAATCCAACCATATACTGCTGGTAGAAAATTATGGGTGCATTTCTTTCAAGAAAGTTTGTCGGGGAAACAATTAGAATGGTTCTATCGGCTAGAAGGAACCAGCATTCACACTTGGGAAGACTTGGCTACTGCATTTTACAAGCAGTATCAATATAATTTGACCTTGCACTGGCTCGAGTGCAATTACAAAACATGTCTATGGGCTCAAACAAGGGTTTCAAAGAATATGCCCAGAAGTGGAGAGAATTAGTTGGAAGGGTGCAACCTCCATTGTCTGATCGGGAGGTAACTGATATGTTCATGGGAACTCTGACATGTCCATTCTTTAATCTTCTAATTGGGAGTTCTTCATCTGGTTTCACCGAGCTAATCCCGAATGGGGAATGAGTTGAAAGCGGCATCAAGAGTGGGAAGATACCAGTGGTTGCGTTTTCTAGTGTTGTAAAGAAGGCGTTCAATAATAAGAAGGAAACCAGTATTTTTTATGGCAAAAAGGTTCGTAGTAAGAATGATCACCATCAGTCTATGGGAGCGGTGTTGACTTCTAATCCTGCACTTGTTCAATAACAACAACAACATGGGAATCAGCGTAGGTAAGACGCTCCAAGGAGGCACTTCACCAAGATTAATATGCCATTGTCTTAGGCATTTCAACATTTGTTAAAAGAATAATTGATAACACTACGAGATCCTCCTCAGAATCCTAACACCTCCTCTCCTAAGTATAATCTGAATACAAAGTGTGCCTATCATTCTAACAGTCATGGGCACGACACCAACAATTGTTGGTCCCTGAAGAACAAAATCTAGGATATGATTGACACAAAAGAGATTGAATTTGATCCTCCCGAGACCCCTAATGTGATTACTGCACCTATGCCTAGTCATAGTAAAGGTGTTAATATCATCGATGATGTTTCTTATGTCTCCACTATAAGTGACTCGACCACTCCCTTGATAATCATTAAGAAGAATCTGTTGCAAGTCGGTTTATTTTTGGGTTGCCTTGAAAGTTGTTACCATTGTATGTCCCAATATGATGGTTGTATGTGGCTGAAGAAGGGTATTCAGCGTCTGATTGATAGCCGAGAAATTCCGTTTTAGAAGACTTCATCCGTGAATAGTTTGCATGAAAGTATGTCTCAAGAGTTGAGACTTGAAGATGTTTCTATAATTACAATTTCTAATACTCCTGTAAGGATCACCTCTAAAGGTCCTATAAAGATTCCTGCCGATCCTAGGGTGGCTCCTCTGATCATTACTGCACAGGGGCCAGTCCCGTATTCCTCTAACAAGGTTGTTCCCTAAAATTATGGAGTTGAATTATGGTGTTAAGTAAGAACCATGGATTTCCAAAGATGAAGATACGGAAATTACTAACCTCAATGTCAAAAATATTTTCGAGACTAGTAAAGTTACCAGAATGGGAAGGGTCTTCTCTCCAGATATCTCTCCTCTAAATACTATTACAAGACTTGTTCGTATTCCTGCTACTGAGTTGACTGCTGACACTCGGGGCAATGAAAAGATGACTGAGCCTGCCCAGAAGGAGGCACCATCAAAAGATGTTACTGTTGAAGATTCCTCCAAATAGGAGATGGAGGAAATATTGGAAATCATCTACAAAAGTGGCTACAATATAGTTGAACAGTTGGGGCAGACACCCTCCAAGATATCCATGTTATCCTTGTTATCATGCTTCGAAGCCCATGCTCAGGATTTGATAAATTTTTTGAAGACTGCCCATGTACCACAAGAGATCTCTGCTGATCTGTTTGAGAATTATGTTGCAAGCCTAACAAGTGATAATGGATTAGTCTTTTCTGATGCTGACTTAACTCCAGCAGGAAAGAATCACAACAAGGCCCTGCACATCTCTATTGAGTGTAGGGGCACTACCTTGGTGCATGTGTTGGTGGATACAGGTTCCTCATTAAATGTATTACCAAAATGTGCTCTAGATAGACTGGACTGTGAAGGGTTTATGATGAAACCCAATGATATTGTGGTAAGAGCCTTTGATGGGTCAAGGAGAATGATACATGGAGAGGTTAATCTTCCGATCAAGGTGGGATATCAGGTCTTCAACTCCACCTTCTATGTAATGGATATTCTTTCGTCATATTCCTGCTTGCTTGGACGCCCCTGGATTTATGGGGCAGGCATTGTTACCTCTACCTTGCACCAAAAATTAAATTATCCTGTGAAAGGGAAGATTGTTACGGTTTGTGGAGAAGAAGAGTATATGGTGAGCCATTTTAATTCGTTCAAATATGTTGAGATGGATGGTGAATTCATTGAAACTCTCTGCCAGGCCTTTGAAGCAATTCCTTAGACAATTGTTGTTGCTAAAGCAACTCCTAGGGTTACCAAGGATCCCCCAAGAATAACTTCTCTTAAAGATGCTAGGGTCGTGGTAGAAGAAGGTGGTTGCACTATTTGGGGTCAGCTTCCTAATATTCCTTACAAGTCCAACAAATTTGGTTTGGGTTTCACCTCAGAGGCTCAGAAAGCAGTTTGTCGTGCTTGTGCTGGGAGACCACCTTTCCGCATCAACAGTAATGAAGTCAATGCTATAGAAGACACTGATAGTGACTGTGATTTGGACAACTGGATATTCCCTACTACTGGTGGTGGACTCAACAATTAGAAGGATAAAGACTTTATAGAAATCTCCTTTAGTCAAGAGTAATTTCTATTTCTTGTTTTATCTCTTTCAAGTTTTTGGGATATGTAATTTTAAACAATAACTTTAAGCCTTGTGACTTACCCGGGGCACAACGGTCCATTTGTTAGGGTTGTTATCTTTTATCCACATATGCTCATCTAATAAAACATTGGATGTTTTTGCATTCAAATTTTGCGCTCTCTGTCTTTTCATTACTTTACTGCTTTCAAATATATCTATGTGTTTCTTACACACACCCACACACTACATTGCATATCCACATCCACTCTGGATCTTGTCGATATTGATTCTGCTACTGCCACTCATGACTTTGAAAATCCGATCGTCCAAGTCGAGGATGAAGGTGAGGAAGATTGTGAAATACCTGGAGAACTTTCCAGACTCTTAATACAAGAAGAAAAGGCTATCCAATCACATGAAGTCAAGATAGGCGCCAACTTAGAAAGCAGCGTCAAGAATAAGTTAATTCAGATGTTGCATGACTATGTTGAGATCTTTGCTTGGTCATACAAAGACATGTCAGGGCTCGATAATGATATTGTGGTCCATCGTCTGCCAATGAAAGAGGGTTGTTCTCCGATTAAATAGAAGGTTCGTCGCATGCGTCCCGAGATGTCAGAGAAGATCAAAGTCGAGGTTATGAATAAATTCAACGCGGGCTTCTTATCAGTGGCATCATATATCCTCAATGGGTTTCTAATATTGTTCTGGTACCAAAGAAAGACGGAAAAGTGCGTAGGTGTGTAGACTACAGGGATCTGAACAGGGCGAGCCCCAAAGATAACTTCCCACTTTCGTATATTGATGTTTTGGTGGACAACACTACTCAACACAAGGTATTCTCTTTCATGGACGGTTTCTCAGAGTATAATCAGATCAAGATGGCACCCAAAGATATGGAGAAAACTAACTTCGTCACACAGTGGGCACTTTCTGATACAAGGTTATGCCTTTTGGGTTGAAGAACGCCGGTGCAACTTATCAACGTGCCATGGTAGCCTTATTCCATGACATGATTCATCACGAGATAGAGGTCTACATCGATAATATGATAGCAAGATCAAAGATTGGATAATAGCATCTTGATCATCTACATAGACTGTTTGAAAGATTGAGGAAGTATAATCTAAGGTTAATCCCGAACAAGGGTACCTTTGGGGTGAGATCTGGTAAACTCCTGGGTTTTGTCGTCAGCGCTAAAGGTATTGAAGTTGACCCCACCAAGGTGAAAGCCATTCAAGAAATGTCGGCTCCTCGTACCGAGAAGGAAGTCAAAGGTTTCTTAGGACGAATGAATTACATTTCTTGGTTCATTTCTCATTTGACTACTACTTGTGAGACAATCTTCAAGTTGCTGAAGAAAGATCAAGTAGTAAAATGGAACGATGAATGCCAAATATACTTTGATAAAATTAAGGAGTACCTACAAGAACCTTCAATTCTGATGCCACTAGTTGAAGGAAGACCTATAATCATGTATCTAACATTGCTAGAGAACTCAATGGGGTGTGTACTGGGCAGCATGACGAGTCTGGTCGAAAAGAGCATGCAATATACTACCTTAGAAAAAATTTTACCGACTGTGAAACAATATATTCACTGCTCGAGAAAACTTGTTGTGCTTTGGCATGGGCTGCTCGCCGACTAAGAGAATATATGTTGATTCATAATACTCTATTAATTTCTAAAATGGATCCCATCAAGTACATATTCGAGAAGCCAGCTCTCTCCAGAAGAATAGCCAAATGGAAAATGGTCTTGATAGAATACGACATTCACTACACCCGTCAAAAGGAAACCAAGGGAAATGTACTGGAAGATCATTTGGCACATCAAGCCGTAGACGACTATCAGTCTATGAATTTTGAATTCTCGAACGAGAACATTATGCTAGTCACAGATTATGAAGAACCTGGACAGTATGAAGGACCTGAGCCAGGATCTCGATGGACTATGGTTTTTGATGGAGCTTCCAATGCACTTGGCAACGAAATTGGTGTGGTAATTATCTCTCCTCAGGGTTGTCACACGCCCTTCACCGCCAGATTATGCTTTGATTGTACCAACAGCATGGCCGAATACGAAGCATGCATCATGAGTATTAAAGCTGCTATTGACATGAGGATCAAGTTCCTGAGTGTATATGGGGACTTAGCCCTGGTGATCAGTCAGATCAAGGGAGAATGGGATACGAAGCACCCGAATCTCATTCCTTATAAAGAGCATGTGTTAACCTTGATCTCGTACTTCTAGGAAATCACTTTTGAGCATATCCAATGAGAAGAGAATCGGTTGGCGGACGCATTGGCTACAATGTCATCTATGTTCAAGTCTAGATGGGATAACGGCACCCAGAATCACCATTGAAATATTGGATGAACTGTCACACTTCTATGAAGTCTACACTGACGGAGTAGAAGAAAAACCTTGGATTTATGAAGTGAAGAGGTATCTTGAGGCTCAAGAGTACCCTGAAGGGCCATCGATCAAAGACAAGAAATTCCTATGGAGGTTGTGATACGATGGGAGAACTGACTTGAGGGTTTTGTGTTTGATTGCAAATGTTGCGGTTAGCAAGAGTCGCCACCGAATTTTCTTTTATCCAAAAGGAAAGGTGAAAAAGCACGGGAAAGACCTTTGAGATTGTTTCTTGAGTTCGGGGGGTAGATTATGAAAAGTGAAGGTATTAGCACCCTTTTCATCCATGGTTTTCCATGGGCTCTTAGTTACTTTCTAGATCACTTGCTTTTGTTTGAAATTGTGCTTTGTATGGTTTTTGAAAGTATTTTGTAAAGAGGCCATTGTTTAGGCAATCTTTGTAATGATTCTCGTTCGTAAGAATGTATACAAAGATGTTTGATCTTTTGAAAATGTTTTCAAGTTTGTAAGATGTTTTGAAAATATAGGTGTTTGTTTTGAAAATAGCAAGGATGTTTTATTTGAAATTGAGAAAGTAATTAGGAGCATTCTACCTACTCAAAAAGTCTTTCTTGTTTATTTTCTTTTCCTTTGACATTGTTATCTTACCATTGATTTGGTAAGTAACCCTGTCCTTGGATGTAAACGGGATGGGCGTGGATCGTCGTATAACCATGATTAGCAATGTTAAAAGGTATCTTAGCATTCTTTTTTGGGGACTAAGATCATTTTAAAGGCAACTTAGATAGCGTCATCGAGGGACTATGATCTTATATTTTGATTGTTTTACTAAGATACCTCACATGCGTAATATGGCCATTTTTCATAAGGCAACAAGTGGAGTTAACCCTAGGGGTGCATGTGTGAAAGTGTATTGTTTTCATGCTTGGTTTTGTCTTGGATTAGGGTTTTCTAAGTATTGGTTTTAGTCTTTCCATACAAACCCTAATTACTAGCATGTTATATATAAAGCAATAAATTGCGGAATTTAAAGTTACTACACTATTACAACATTTGTGGGAGAGGGGTATACAAATTCACGAATGGGGATTGCAAGAATTTAAACCTAATTAGTCTATTACAACCATATTGAATTGGTATAAATGTACAAGAATTTAAATGAATATAATGTACAAAATGAATAAATGTACAAAAATGTGAAATGTAAAGTAAATGGATATTTGTTTGGATTTTTTAGGAAAAAAAGGGAAATTGTTTTAACCTAATTAATTAAGGGGAAAAATAATTAATTAACATAATAAAAAGTAAACCCTAAATTTACTAAGAAAATATTTTTAAACAAAACCCTAAAAGAAATTAAGTTTTATAAGAAAAGTATTTTTTTGGTATTTTTGTCTTGAAAATAATTATAGTGTTATAAATTTTTTTTGGCCTTTTTAATATTAAAATAATATATTTTAATTGGTGTAAAAGAAAATAACTAATAACCTAGTTTTTAATTTAATTTACAAGATAATAAGTAAAAATAAATAAAGTATGATTAATAAAATAATTTTTGTGTGACAAAAATAAATAAACTAAGTTAAAATATAAATCTACTATTTTTTTATTTTTTATGATTTTTTAGTATTAGGAAAAATATTTAAGAAAATAAATGAAATAAAAATAAGAAAATAAAATAAATTGGGCCAGCAGTACAAATATGAAACAAGGGGTTAGCTAGCAAAAACAAAAAAATAAAACAAGCCCAAAGAGGCCCAGCGCCCTGCAGAAAAAGTCAGAAAATGCAAAATATGTAAAAAAAACACAAAAGGGTACCACTGGGGATCGAACCCAGGTCCCAAAGGTTACAGGCGCGTGCTTCTACCACTGGGGTGGCTATACATCCGTTAACATAAGCAAAACAATAAATATATGATACAAAACGCGCCCTGATTACTTCATCTTTAACCTCCAGATAGACCAACTGTAACTTGTTCATTTCTCATCAAAAATGAAAACTGTAAACATGAAACTTGTAGCAAATTTCCTCACGGTTTCAAAAATGTAAAGCATTAAAACTATAGATCAAAGATAAGAATGAATTTTATTGGCCCTAATCTAAACCCGAAAAGTCTCAGAAACTTCAACCTTAAAATTCTCTAAGCTCAAGCAAAATCAATGGAAACTATGGACATGGTTAGCTTTAGGGAAATGATATCTACATGTTTTATTCACAAATAAATCATTGATGATGCCTGTATGAGAAGTTCCAAAGTTAGAAAACTTATCTTTCAAGAGGGTATCAGGTTTGAAGTTTGAGCAGCTTTCAAGGAATTCCAATGTTTGGGTTAGCTTCCTCAAGTTCCCAGGAAGCTAATGGAATTCTTAGCTTGAGTTGAAAGGGCCTGAGGAGTTCTGGAGAAGTCCAAGTGCAAAGCTCTGTTTTTGAAAATGGAGGTTATGGTAAATGGTGTTACAGTTATGTAGCAGGGTGTGGGATCAGTTCTAAATGATGTTTAGAAGCTTTAGAAACCAAAAGGCTTGAAAACGCACGAGGGAGTTATGAGTTTCATGTTTTTGGTCAGTTTATGTGAAAATGGAGGTATGGAATATGATTCTGAGTTCTAGTTGTTTTCAGGGCATGAGCATTCGTGTATTTGATGCAAATAGTTTGTGTATCTATAAGCAAAAGGATTAGAGTGTATTGGCAAGTCAGAAGTACAAGTTCTTAGCTTTTGGCTAGGTTACTTGATTTTGAAGAAAAGAGGGAAACCAAGTTTCATTGTGAGGTACAAGCATGGGATTAGTGATTGTAAGTGTCTAAACCATTTCTCATGAGTTATAAGACTTGTGTGATCAGAAGAGAACAAGTGCAAGGCTCAAGAACAAGTTTTGTGTAAAAAGCACTTTATCAAAATGGCAATGTAACCTTTCTTCCAAAAATGGATATAAAGCATGTCCATACATTGAATGCTTGAAGTGAGACCTCTAACAGTTGTGTAAACCATTAATTATGGAGTTCCTAACAAGTTTGAGGCCTGCCAATTTTAGTTTATGTAGCATAGTTTGAATTTTGAATTTGGTTCATCACAAAATGACTTGTAATTCAAGTGATAAAACCCTAACTTCATCTCTTCGATTCTCCCTACTCAAGAATGATCTCAAGGAGTTCTTGGACATTTTGGAAAGCTTGCAATGTTATATACAACCCATATTTAAATTTATTTTGAAGATTCCCCTTGGAACTATATCAAAAAGTGCCATGAAGTTTGATCAAAATCCTGACCAAATTAGGGCAAAATATCACTAAGTGTTTTGTTTCATGACCATATGTTCATAAAATTATAGCTTGAGATCCAAGCACTTTTGGAAGGAGTTGTGTAAAGAAAAGTTTTATATTTCATGGAGATCTAAAACTTTCATGTTGGAAGTTTCTCTTGAGTCAACTTGCATCATGGTGAAAAAAATTTTCAAAGTTGTGAAAAACATGAAACTTCCAACACTTAGAAAAATTTCTAAGTTTAGAAATTTTGACTTTTCAAAATGAAACCTTGACTTATTGATTTTTATTGATGAATAAGTTTCATATTCTGACATGTTTTGATGAATTATGATCTTTGGCATTTGATTTTGACCAAAAAGTCAAAGTTTGACTTTTTAGTATACAGTTGACTTTTGATCAGTTGACTGAAAATTCATCTGTCAATCCTTTGAACTTGAGCAATGTTTTGAGCCATTCCATTCGGGAAAAATGATGCAATTGGACTCTTGAGATCGTTCCTTAAACCAAATGATCATTTGCTAGGTCAAAAATAAAAAATTGCCCTTTCCTAGTCAAAACCCTAATTTTGACCATTTTGCCCTTTTGGAGATTTGATCAAATTTCTTGAGGAGTTATGGTCCAAAGTTGATCAAATGATACATATGAGTTTAAAATGTTGATTTGGATCAAAAATTATGAAGTTTGACTATAAATTGGTCGTGGTTGACATTTTCTCCAATACAACTGATTTTTAGGTCAACTGCTCAATTGATTGAGCAAAAGTGTGATCCAAGGTTTGAGACTTGACATGAGTGATATTGGGGGTCCATAATGATCCATGAAAGTCATATGGGGCATTGGAAGTTCAAAAATCCTTGTGCAAACTCAAACCCTAATTTTGGTCATCAGTGCTTAAGGAGGTGTCTTAAGCTGATCAACCATAATGCAGTCTTGAGCCAAAGGAGATCTTGTGAGCAAATTATTTGAAAAATGAGAGGGAAAATTTTTGGGTACAACAGCTGTCCCTGTTCAATCTTCTTAAGCTTGAAGAGTTAGATTGGCGAGTTTTTCCATTCGTGACTCGAAGGTGGAAGATGATTGGACACTAGAGTGCCCAGAAATTTGTACTCGGTGATAAGATGGTAGAGGGAATGGGCTAAAGATGCCATTTGGAGGGATGCTAGAAAGTTGTTGGATATGGGCTTGTAGATGCCATCCAAAAGTGATTGCTGAATCTGAAAGAGAATCTGAATGAGTATCAGAATGACATCCGTGTCTGAAGCGTATCTGAACTGTATTTGAAAGTTGAATCTGAATGAGTATCAGAATGGCATCCGTGTCTGGAGCATATTTGAACTGTATCTGAGAGCTGAATCTGAATGAGTATCAGAATGGAATCCGTGTCTGGAGCGTATCTGAACTGTATCTGAAAGCTGAATCCTGAATGAGTATTAGAATGGAGTCCGTGTCTGGAGCGTATCTGAACTATATCTGAGAGCTGAATCTGAATGAGTATCAGAATGGTGTCCGTGTCTGGAGCGTATCTGAACTGTATCTGGAGAGTGTATTCTGAATGAGTATCAGAATGGCGTCTGTATCTGGAGCGTATCTGAACTGTATCTGAGAAACTTCTGAACATTATTAATTGTAGTTATTGATTAATCTAATCCTGTAAAAAGGGTAAAATGTTAGTTAATATGCAATGTCATGTTGTATGAAATGCATAGTGTAATGTATTCGTGTTATCAATGTTTATGATATATGGATGTGATGTACGCGTATGTGAGCTAATTTCTGCATGGTTGTTGGATTGGGGAAAATAAATCCCTGACTGCTGCTGAGGACATGGAGTGTAAGTCTTCATGTTGTGAAGTCAAAGTGTTGATGAATTTCCGCTTAGAGAAATAAACTCTGTTGTAAGGGAAATGTTGTGTACTGCTTGTAAAAGTCGGTTGGGGAATCCTGAGAAATTGTACGACTTCTACTGGGAATTGATAGCTAGAAGCTTCGTTGCGCTGGGGATTAATCCGTACACTGTGGGGGATTTATGAAAATATCTTAGAGAGATTTCCCTATCTCTTAAAGCCATCAATGATTGTCTTTCTATTTTGTTTATTTGTAAACAGTAATTATGTTCAAATAGATATGTTCAAAAATAAATCATTGGACGTTTTTGTAAACAAAACACAAGAGTAAAGAAAAACAGGTAGTTTTGCACGTTCAAAGGGATATCTTTGTATTGACTTTGAGTAAATATTTTTGTACAATGATATAAACATTCTAGTAAGAGAATGTTGTCATAAAAAATGAAAATTTTGATACAAAGAAAAGATAGCTATGTGCAATAATCCCATGGGGTTCCCATTCTACTATAGCCTTCGTGTCTCTGAGCATCTTATCTGTTTGTTGCCTTGTCTGAAGTTGATTGGATTGATCAGAACTTCTGAGTTTTGTTAGGTTGTCCGTAAGGTGATCCAACAAGACATAGTCATACGCTTTAGTTCCCTAACTTTTGCCTGGACCGCCCTTTCGGGTTTTCAGTCCACCGGAATACCCTTTTTTTCTCAAGTCGCCTTTTCGGGTTTTCAACTTGCCGGGTGTACAGATTTTTTTGTTTTATCCCTAATTTTTGCCTGAACCTCTTTTGGTTCGCCGGGATGCCCTTGTTTTTCCTAGGTATGTCAACCTAGCGGGTCTCTTATGCGTAGTATCTTTTGACTATGTCTGCATTCGCATGGTGCGGCAGGTCGTCGCCATCCATGGTGGTCAAGATCATTGCTCCACTAGAGAATATGTTTTTGATTACAAATGGTCCTTCGTATGTAGGAGTCCACTTGCCCCTGGGATCACCTTGCGGCAGTATGATACATTTGATCACCATATCCCCGACTTGATACACTTGGCGTCTGACCTTTTTGCTGAAAGCCTTGATCATCCGTTTTTGATACATTTGACCATGACAGACAACAGTAAGCCTTTTCTCATCAATTAAGTTCAGTTGATCAAGTCGAGTTCGGATCCAATCTTCTTCATTCAGCCCTGCATCCTTCATGATTCTCAGAGAGGGGATCTGGACCTTAATAGGCAAGACAGCTTCCATGCCATACACCAAAGAGTAGGGTGTTGCCCCGGTTGATGTGCGTGTTGTGGTACGATACCCGTGAAGAGCGAATGGTAGCATCTTATGCCAGTCTTTGTACGTGACTGTCATTTTCTGTATGATCTTTTTGATATTTTTATTTGTGGCTTTGACAACACCATTCATATTTGGCCGGTAAGGGGAAAAATTGTGATGCTGGATCTTGAATTGCTCGCACAGGGCAGTGATCATATTATTGTTTAGATTCGTACCATTGTCTGTGATGATCCTCTCCAAGATACCATGCCGACAAATGAGATTCTGTTTAATGAACCGGGCTACAACATTTTTGGTAACGGAAGCGAAAGAGGCTGCCTCAACCCACTTTGTAAAATAGTCAATGGCCACTAGGATGAAGTGGTGTCCATTGGAGGCTGTTGGTTTGATTTCCCCAATCATATTAATGCCCACATAGCAAAGGGCCAAGGAGCCGTCAAGACATTCAGAGGAACCGGAGGTACGTGCACCTTGTTAGCATAAATCTGACACTTGTGGCAGGTTCTAGAGTGTTGATAGCAATCTGCTTCCATGGTAGACCAGTAATAGCCTGCCCATAGGATTTTCTTTGCCATCATATGCCCACTAGAATGGGTGCCAAAAGTTCCTTCATGTAACTCAGCCATGATCTTTTTCGCTTCAACCTTATCTATGCACCGAAGTAACATAGAGTCATAATTGTGTTTGTAGAGAATGCCATTACTAAGGAAGAACTTAGCAGAGAATCTCCTTAAGAACTTCTTATCATTGACTGAAGCTCCTTCGGGATATTCTTGATCCTCGAGATACCTCTTGACTTCGTGAAACCAAGGCTGGTCCACTATTTCTTCAGTATTAATCTCGTGACAATGAGCTGGTTCCTCCATTCGTTCAATGGTGATCTGGGGAGCCTCGTTATCCTATTTAAGTTTAAACATGGATGACATTGTAGCTAGTGCGTCTGCTAGCTGATTTTCTTCTTGCGGGAAATGCTCGAAGGTAATCTTCTCAAAATGTGGGAGCAATGTCGACACATGTTCTTTGTAAGTGATAAGGTTAGGGTGTTTGGTGTCCTATTCCCCTTTGATTTGACTGATGACCAAAGTTGAATCTCCGAATACATTTAAGGATTTGATCCCCAAGTCTATGGCAGCTTTGAGACCAAAAATGTACGCTTCGTATTCTGCCATGTTGTTTGTACAATTGAAGCAGAGTCTTTCCGTAAAAGGGGTATGACATCCTTCAGGAGATATGAGTACAACACCAATACCATTGCCTAGTGCGTTGGATGCCTCATCAAAAACCAGGGTCCATCGGGATCCTTTTTCAGGTCCGTCATACGGCCTGAATTCTTCACATTCGTTTACCATCATAATGTCTTCATCTGGGAATTCGAACTTCATGGATTGGTAGTCTTCCACAGCTTGGTGAGCAAGGTGATCAGCTAGTACACTACCCTTTATTGCTTTATGGGTAGTATATTGTATGTCATATTCTGTCAGGATCATCTGCCATCTTGCTATTCTCCTGGAGAGGGCAGGTTTCTTGAAGATGTACTTTATTGGATCCATTTTAGATATCAACAAGCTAGTATGGGTCAGCATATACTTTCTTAGCCAGCGAGCAGCCCATGCCAGAGCGCAACAAGTTTTCTCGAGCAGTGAATATCTTGTTCCACAGTCGGTAAACTTTTTGCTCAGGTAGTAAATAGCGTGCTCTTTTCGGTCAGACTCGTCATGCTGCCCCAGCACACACCCCATTGAATTTTCCGAAACAGTCAGATACATAATCAACGGTCTTCCCTCAACTGGTGGCATCAAACATGAGGCTCTTGCAGGTACTCTTTGATCTTGTCGAAAGCAGTTTGGCATTCGTCATTCCATCTGACTACTTAATCTTTCTTCAGTAATTTGAAGATTGGTTCACAAGTAGCTGTCAGGTGAGAAATGAATCTGGCAATGTAGTTCAAACGTCCCAAGAATCCTCTGACTTCCTTCTCAGTACGAGGAGCAGGAATCTCTTGTATCGCTTTCACCTTGGCAGGATCCACTTCAATACCTTTATTGCTGACAACAAAGCCTAGGAGTTTACTAGACCTTACAATAAACGTGCATTTATTTGGGTTCAACCTCATCTTGTAATTCTTTAACCTCTCAAACAGTTTCTGTAAATGATCAAGATGCTCTTCTTTTGTTTGATATCTAGCTATCATGTCATCCACATAGACCTCTATTTCGTGATGTATCATGTCGTGAAATAGAGCTACCATGGCGCGCTGATAGGTTGCCCCAGCATTTTTCAGTCCGAATGGCATAACCTTGTAGTAGAATGTACCCCACTATGTGACAAAGGTTGTCTTATCCATGTCCTCAGGCGCCATTTTGATTTGGTTGTAGCCTGAGAAACCGTCCATGAAGGAAAACACTTTGTGTTGTGTCGTATTGTCAACTAGAATATCAATGTGGGGAAGTGGGAAATCATCCTTAGGGTTTACCCTATTCAAATCTCTATAGTCCATGCACATTCATACTTTGCCGTCCTTTTTGGGCACGGGAACAACATTGGCAACCCATTGCAGATAAGGGGTGACGGCCAAGAATCCAGCGTTGAATTGCTTCATGACTTCAACTTTAATTTTCTCCAACATATCTGGTTGCATTCGACGGACCTTTTGTTTTGCTGGTGGGCAGTCCTCTTTTATAGGTAGGCGATGTACCACGATATTCGCATCAAGTCCTGGCATGTCCTCATACGACCAGGAAAATATCTCAACATACTCATGTAGAAACTGAATCAGACGCTCTTTGATACTGGGTTCCAGATTGGCACCCACCTTGACCTCTCTTTTATCTTCTTCGGTACCTAAATTAATTGTATCCACTGGTTCCTCATGGGGCTGAATGGTTCTCTCTTCTTGTTGTAGTAACCTGGCGAGTTCCCCTGGTACTTCACAATCTTCCACACCTTCATCTTCGGCTTGGTAGATTAGATTTTCAGAGTCACAAAAAGCCATAGCAGAACTGTTACCCATGGGATCCCGAATGGATGTAGACCTGCATTGTGAGTGTGAGTGTGTGTAAGAGTATATCTATCTTTGAAAGAAATGAAAATGTAAAAAGAAAAACAATGAGCACAAAGTTTGTATGCAAAAACGTCCACGATTCATTGATGTCATATGGAAATGAGATAATAACCCTTACAAATGGAACATTGTGCCTCGGGTAACACACAAGGTTTTAAGAGTCTGAATTGTTTTAATATTACAGATCCGACAAAATGTAAAGACAAATTATTATGGGATAAAAGTGATCGGGACGAAATATCTAGCCTCCCAGTTGTTGAGCCCTCCACTAACAGTTGGGAAAATCCAATCCTCTAGGTTGTAGCTTTCTCCATCATCCTCTACTGCATTGACTTCGTGGTTGTTGATCTTCAAGGGTGGTCCTCCGGCACGAGCGCGGCGTACAGCTTTCTGGGCACCTGAAGTGAAACCCTTACCAAACTTATCAGATTTGTATGGGATATCCGGGAGTTGTCCCCAAATGGTGCACCCACCTTCTTCTATCACTGCCTTGGAATCCTTTAAAGATGACATCTTGAGTGGAGGCCTTGTGATCTTGGGAACTTGAGACACAGCCTTGGTTACTGCCATAGTCTGCGGGACTTCTTCAAAGTGCTGGAATGGAGTTTCAATAAATTCACCATCTAATTCCACATATCTGAAGGAATTTAAATGGCTGACCATGTACTCTTCTTCTTCGTGAACGGTGATGATCTTCCCTTGAATTGGATATTTCAACATTTGGTGCAATGTAGAAGTAACAGCGCCAGCATTATGGATCCACGGTCGACCTAGCAAGCAGGAATATGAAGGGCAGATATCCATTACATAAAAAGTTGAATCAAATGTTTGGTTCCAACCTTTATGGGGATGTCCACTTCCCCATGAACCATCTTTTTTGAGCTGTCAAAGGCCCTCACTACTATGTTGCTTGGTTTCAATGTCAATCCCTCACAGTCAAGCCTATCAAGAGCCTTTTTAGGCAACACATTCAGAGATGAACCGGTGTCCGCCAAAACATGAGCCAAGGTCGTGCCCCTGCATTCCACTGAGACATGTAATGCCTCATTATGCTTCCTCCCTCTTGGCGTTAAATCAGCATCTGAAAAACCTAAACCATTATCTGCAGTCAAGCTGGCTACGCAGTCTTGGAACTGATCGGCAGATGTTTCTTGGGGTACATGGGCAGTTTTGAGGAATTTTACCAAGGCCTGTGCATGCGCTTCAGAACATAGTAATAAAGCCAGCCAGCATGGAGATTTTAGATGCAGTTTGCCCCAGTTGCTCAACTACATTCTAGTCGCTTCTTTTTATGATCTTTAGAATTTCCTCCATTTCTTTCTGGGAGGTCTCAGGGATAGCCAATAATTGTGCCTTCATCCGGACAGGCTCAATCAGAATACCTTTACATCGAGTCTCGGTTGACTCGGAAGCAGGAATGTCAGTAGGAGTGATAACATGGGTTGTAAAAGCTTTGTCAGTTGGAGTATTAGCAGAGATGATTGTAGGATTGGGAATAACCTTTGGAGGAGCAACAACAACAGGAATGATTACGGGTCCAAGAACTGCTTTTAGGGGAGCAATTTCTGGAGAGAAAACCCTTCCGCTTCGGGTAATCTTACTAGTCCCTGTGATATTACTGACATCGGAGTCAACTTTCTCAGAACTTGAATCTTCGGTAGCTAGCCAATCTTGCTTGATACCGTGGTAGTAGACATCCCCTCCATAATTCCATGGTACGGTTTTGTCTGACGAATACGGGATTGGTCCAGGCATTGTAATTATCAAAGGAGCTACTTTAAGAACTGATGTAATTCTAACGGGTCTTTTGGTGGAGACCCTGGAAGAATTGTCAGAAATGGTCATGATGGAAACATCATTATAAGAAACAGTTGCAATTGAAGATTTCTCAAATAAAATTTCCTTGTTATCTATTAGGCACTAAACGCCTGCTTTTAACAAAGGACAGCTGGTTGGTGAGGACAAACAGAAATGACAGCTTTCATCACATCCTGGGAAAACACCGGCATTCAATAAGTTCTTTTTGATATTCAGGAGTGGGGTCATAAGTTTATCAACTGAAGTAACAAACATATCTTCCTCAATGGCATTGGCATTATGGAATTATGGCCGTGTTTAGGCATAGGGGCAGTAATGACATTAGGAATTTCTGGCGCATCGAATTCAATCTCTTTGGCTTCAAGGAGGTCTTGTACTTTGTTCTTCAGAGCCCAACAGTTGTTAGTGTCATGGCCGAGACTCTCAGAGTGGTATGCACAGCGGGCATTAGGATGATAGTGAGGAGAGGTTGTGTTAGGGTTCTTTGG
This sequence comes from Vicia faba, assembly GCA_948472305.1. NCBI lineage: Eukaryota > Viridiplantae > Streptophyta > Magnoliopsida > Fabales > Fabaceae > Vicia > Vicia faba. The sequence goes on from OX451738.1 coordinate 1,140,625,056, forward strand.
AGCTTCTTTCAAAGTCACTAGGGCGGATCTTAACAAATGTGGCAATACTTGAGATAAAGTCATGTTAATTCTGGTGAATTGTCTGATTGGTATTTCCATTCTTGGCTGGTTGCTTCTTTGTTGAGCAGGCGCTGGTTTAGGAATCATGACAGCCCCCACCATAGGACGGCGTTCAGCTCTATCTTGATTTCTCTGAGGATATACATCAACCACTTCTTTCTTTCCAATGAATGGTTTCCTTACAGCAGCAGAGGATGCATCTTTTTGAATTTTCCCATTCTTTATCCCGACCTCTACTCTTTCTCCGGTCAATATCAATTCAGTAAATCCTGTCAATGAACTCCCAATTAAGTGATTAAAGAAGGGACCTGACAAGGTGTCCAAAAACATGTCTACCAATTATCTTTCAGATAGAGGAGGCTGGAATCTTCCTGCCAAGTCCCTCCATTTTTGCGCATAGTCCTTGAAGCCTTCACTTGAAATCATGGCCATACTCTGGAGTTGAGTACGGGTAGGCGCAAGATCAGCGTTGTATTGGTATTGTTTGTAAAAGGCAGCATCCATATCTTCCCAGTTATGAACATTAACTCTTTCTAACTGATAAAACCAATCAAGTTGAGTTCCAGACAGACTGTCTTGGAAGAAGTGTACCCATAAATCCTTGTCAATGGTATGGGGCTGGATTTTCCTCACATAGGACCGGAGATGCATTTTGGGTCATGAAACTCCATCATATTTGGCGAACACAAGTGCTTTGAATTTTGGAGGGATGCCAATCCCGGATACTAGACCCAACTCCTCAAAGTCCAATCCAGCCACTTTTTGGATTTACATTGCACTTAACCGTTCTTCTAGATGCTTATACTTATCGTCGGCTGGAGGATATTGTTCTCCAGAATAGTCTTCTTCTTCCTCTTCTGACTCTGACTCTGACTGGACAAATGTTTCTTTGCCCTTCCCATATTGATTGTCTTTCTCACCGGATGTCGTTGCAAAGTCCAAGGTCCTTCTTGTCTGCCCTTGGAATCTTCTTCCCATGTTTAGAACTTCGGTTATATTTTTTGTCTTCTTTTTCTTCTCCTCAACCAGCAAGGTCTTTAACTCTTCTTGTCCTTTGGCTAGAGTTAAGAACAATTGTTGAAACTGTGTATTCTGAGCTTGGAGGTCCTTCACCGTTTGCTCGAGATCCATCTTACTGAAATAAACAGTAGAGAGATGAGGAGACTTGTTACAAGAAACCTGCTTATGTTATGATGAATGGTAAATGTGTATACAATGATTTCAAGGATCTTAAAGATTCAAATTTGTTATAGACAAAAACGAAACACACGTTATATTAATAAATTAAAGCTTGAGTACATCAATGCCTTTTTGGGAAAATAATACAAAAAACTCTAAGATAAAAAGGTAGTACGCATCCTCTTTGGTGCGATGTAGGCATTCAGAGTATGCTCCTCATGAAGTTGCTTAGTGAGTTCCAAAACCTTCTTCTCGCTAGCGTAGAATTGGGCTTCGAAAGTATCTCGCTACCCCTTGAGTTGTATCCAATCTCTTTGTAAGTCTTCATGATAGGTGGTCATGTCAGGATGTAGGATAGTGTATAGAACATCTCCTTCCATGACAGGCTCAATGATTACAGGGAGAATGGAGGGATAAGGCATCATAAGATTCTGAGCACGAGTTCGTACCCATTTGAGGTAAGGCTTAAGAGGGGTGGAATTCTTGTGCCCCAACGTATTGCTATCTACCTTGTTCAACATCCTTCAAGCTCGGATAAATCTCTGGCGAAGACCTTGATCGTCGTTCTCGTAGTCAAATACCAAACCTTGAATCAGCATTTCATGTGGGCCATCCCTTCGGGCGTAACCAAACTGTCTTAAGGCCAAGCAGGGGTTGTAAGTGATACCTCCCCTAATTCCAAGTATAAGGACATTAGGGAATTCTCCACAACGGTCGACAATAGTAACATTCTCTAGGGATCGGGAACACCAATGAATTTCTGAATGCTTGAGCGTCATCAACCTTTGTAACCGCCTTGAACCTTTCTCATTCTTCAATACAGATTGGGGAAGATGCGAAATAAACCATCTTGCTAAGAGAGTATTGCAACACATAAGGACACCTATTTTCCTCATAGTGCGAGTGTGAAAAGAATGTAGAATATCCCCTAGCAAAGTAGGCACCAGGTTTTGGGACATGAAGATCTTGACGGCGTTCACATATATGAGTTGGTTAGGATTTGGGAACAAAACCATCCCATAGATGAGGAGAGCCACAATTTCCTCAAAGGCTTGCAAATCCAAGGAGTTCCAACAGTTTCGGGCTTTCTCAAACAAGAAGTTTGCTAGGAAGACTTTGACACCACTCCTTGTTTCCCAATTAGTTGTGACATCAGATGATTGCAAGTTTAGAGCTTGAGTAATATCTTCTGGCTTTGGGTCTCTTTCTGTACCGTTGAAAGGTAGTTGATTGAGAAGGGAATCCTCAAGATTTGGGAGAATTCTTCAAAAGTTGGTACAAGTTGATAATCAGGAAATGTGAAGCAATGGTGTAAAGGATCAAAGAACTGGAAGAGCACCTTCATCAATTCTTCATCAGTGTTGGAGGTGACCAAGTTAAGTAGGCGACCATGTCTCTCAGTAAAAGGAGAATTTTCAGGAATCCTTGAAGATAGCTCCTTAAGTTGTGGAAGGATCTTTACAAGATTGACTTGAATAGTTTTCCTACGAGGAGATTCCATGTCCTACAAAACAAAACAAAGATAAATCCCAAGATCCTTGAAATGGTTAGTGAATGAGTATGATGTTATGATGTTCATGATGTTATGTACAAGTATGTATACACAAACAAATCAAACAAGTCCTTAGGTTTAGGCTTGCATGGGGTTTCATAGGTAAGTACCCTCTTGAAGTTTAATTGGCTCAAACATGTCCTAGTAATAGTAACCGGGTTCTAAGGAGCTCAATATCACCGGTTTGTTTTTTTGGTCATTGTTTCAGCGCAAGCCTCTTTAATGGCGACCGAAATATCCCAAAAAACCAAACCTCAATGAGTGTAGTATCAAGTATCTACCAACTTCGGACTGCACCAAAGTCATTCATCTCACTACGTCCTAAAGGCCAAGTTGGTCAAGTAAAGGTTCTAAAAGTTCATTAGTGCTTCATGACATTACTCAGCGGCCCCGTATTCTCCTTGATTAACTCAAGGGCTACCGGTACCCACAAATATGTCGCACTAACTTAGCTATTTCTTAGACCATGTCGGTATACCCCGCACAGTTTCCACAATGTATTGCTACTTACCTAAAGGTATCCCAAATCCGGGTAGAGGATTCAAACCCAAACAAAGAACCATAATCTAAAGCATACAAGTCAAACAATGAAAGCAAGTAGATATGATTCAACCCTGAGGTAACCCCACTTTTAGAATTTTCTCCAGCAGAGTCACCAGTTCTGTGATACGGTGGGAGAACTGACTTGAGGGTTTTGTGTTTGATTGCAAATGTTGCGGTTAGCAAGAGTCGCCACTGACTTTTCTTTTATCCAAAAGGAAAGGTGAAAAAGCACAGGAAAGACCTTTGAGATTGTTTCTTGAGTTCGGGGGGTAGATTATAAAAAGGGAAGGTATTAGCACCCTTTTCATCCATGGTTTTCCATGGGCTCTTATTTACTTGCTAGATCACTTACTTTTGTTTGAAATTATGCTTTGTGTGGTTTTTGAAAGTATTTTGTAAAGAGGCCATTATTTAGGAAGTCTTTGTAATGATTCTCGTTCGTAAGAATGAATACAAAGATATTTGATCTTTTGAAAATGTTTTCAAGTTTGTAAGATGTTTTGAAAATATAGGTGTTTGTTTTGAAAATAGCAAGGATGTTTTGTTTGAAATTGATTAAGTAATTAGGAGCATTCTACCTACTCAAAAAGTCTTTCTTGTTTATTTTATTTTCCTTTGACATTGTTATCTTACCATTGATTCGGTAAGTAACCCTATCCTTGGATGTAAACGGGACGGGCGTGGGTTGTCGTATAACCATGATTAGCAATTGTGATACGGTGGGAGAACTGACTTGAGTTTTGCGTTTGTATTTGCACTTGTTCGGTTTAGCAAGAGTCGCCACCGACTTTTTATTTTATCCTAAAGGAAAGGTTAAAAAGCACAGGAAAAACCTTTTTGAGATATTTCGTGGGTTCGGGGGGTAGATTATGAAAAGGGAAGGTATTAGCACCCTTTTCATCCATGGTTATCCATGGGCTCTTAGTTACTTGGTTTTAGATCACTTGCCTTTGATTTTCAATTGCTTTAAATGGTGGTGTGTGTGTGTGTGTTTTGAAAATGTTTTGAAAAAGATGCCTTGTCTTAGGCAATCATTGTAATGACTCGTGTTTGAGTGTTTTACAAAGGTGTGTATCTTTTCGAAAAGATGTTTCAAATGTTTTTGGAAGTTTGTTTTTTAAAGTGTTTGTGGAGTGTGGTTTTGAAAAGTAGGCAAAGTTTTTTTGCAAGTTTGATCAAGTAACTAAGAGTTGTCTATCCCCTAAATTTACTCAAAGGTTTTTGTTCTCATGTTTTAACCCTTTTAACAATTTTGTTCCACCATTGTATTTGGGTGGACAATCTTGCATTAGGATGTTTAACGGGACAGGCGCGGGTCATCGTATGGACCATGAATGCAATGGTGCCAAGTGTCTTTGGCAGTTTGCTTGAAGGGACTTGATCATTTTGATTAGGCAACTTTCGAAAGCGTCATCGAGGGACTATGATCATTTGATTTGTTTTGCCAAAGAAACTCGACGTGCAAGCATGGCCCATTTTGGAAGGCAACAAGTGGGATTACTCTAGGGGTGTAAGTGTGATTGTGTATTGATTTCATGTATTTGTCTTGTATTAGGTTATCTAGCGTTTGATTTTATGTACATACAAACCCTAGGTCTAAACACGGTATATTTGAAAGCGATAAATTGCGGGAATTTAAAGTCTACACTATTACAAATTGGTATCCGGGAGTGGGGGTACAAATATTTACAAATGGGGATGAGACTTGTTAGGAGAGTAGTGTCCAAATGTTTACAACCAAATCGAATTGCGATCTCAAATGTAAAATATAATGTATAGCAATGTATAAGAATAAAGCAAATGTGTATGTATCAATGTATAAAGATAATCAAATGTGTATTGTAAATGTGTAAGTGCACGTAATTTATTTACAGGTATGGAATATTAACTTAACGAGAAAATTAAGTATTGTTTATTTGTCAAGTATTATTATCTTTTTGTTAATATGTACAAAACAAAATATTTTAAGAAAAGAAAAGAATGTTTTAAGTTTAATTATATTTTTAGGTATTTTATAAAATCTAAATTAAACAAAAATGTTCAAATTTAAGAAAATTAATATTTATGTTTTAAAATGTAATAAAAATAAAAAGAAACAAATAGTAAAATTTGTATGAAAAGATTTATTAAAGAGAGTTTTTTAATCTATTAATTCAATCTAATATTTATGTGTTCTTTTTAATATAACAAAATAAAAGACAATTTTTAGTATAAAATGAAGTATTGTTTTATTTGACAAAATAAAGAAAATGTATTAGTTTAAGTTATAAAAAGAAAAATGAAATGGTAAGTAAAAAAAAATGTTAAAAGAAGGAAATGAATGGGCTTAAAGGGGGTTTAAGGCCCAAGCAAAGCAAATAGAACAAGTAAAAGGGAGGTGAGGCGCCAGGAGGGGGGTGCACCAACGTTAATGGCCTTAGGCGTTCCAAATAGGCAAGGCCCACGCGTTTGACACAAGTTTTGTTAGGGTTACTGGAGTTTTTTTTCATTTGGGAACGGATTAGGGTTTGAACGTTACAGAGGCGCCGTTCGTTCTCTTCGCCTCCTCTTCATCTTTTGAGCCAAAGCCTCTGAACACTCTCCACCCCTACTGCCAGGTGCACCAACGTCCATTCCTCTTCATCCATGGTCACTCAGTGATCTTTGTACACAGGTAACGGTTACGTCCTTTCCATCTTCAGGGTTTTACGTTCGCGCATGCTTTCAACGTTTACTTGTTTTGACTTTTACATTGTTATTAATTTCTGTTTCCGTGAGGTATTGAAGAAAAAGGGGAAAGAAACTATACCTTTGGAAACGGAGACGGAGGAGGGATGGATCGGAGGTGCCCTAGGACGGCCGGAGGCGGAGGCTTGGTGATGATGTGCGCTTTGGAATTCCTGGTACTTTTGTATTGCTTCTTTAGGGTTTCATGATGAACTTCTGAAAACCTTGTATAATCACTTTTTTCCTCTTCTTATGTTGGCTTCTGTATGCTTGGTATGCTGCCTATTGCTTGCTTGCTCGTTTGACCCTTTCAATGATGCTTATCTGAGATGCTTCTTTTCTTCTTCTTCTTGTTGGCTCAGTTGCCTTGTATGTTTGCAAACTTGTATGCTTGATATGCTGATTTCTGATATGTTTCTGAGTATGCTTGTGTCTGTATGCTTGTTGGTATTGAGATATTGATGATATTGGTAGCCCAATGATGAGGATGCTCTTAGGGCTTGTGTTGGTTTGGAAGCTGGTTTTGGAAAGGGCTTGATGTTTAGAGGATGGTTAGGCTCTTGACAGGTTGGGCATTTTTGATTCAAGGTTTGACACAGGTTGGTATGGTTATGTTGTTCAACAGGCTGGCTTATGTTTTTGACAGGTTGATGGCCTTTTGGCTTTCAGGCTTGCTTTAGACTTGTATGGATTTTATTCCAGTGTAAGGCAGGCTTGGCTTGCTGTTTGTAATCTTGAACACAGGTTGATGTTTTAGGTTTTTTGTGAGAGGCAGGTTATGGCTTATGCAGCTTAGAGGCAGGTTTGATGTTTTGAATGTTTTTGGTGAGCTTCTTTGTAAATTGATCACAGGTTTGGGCAGGATGTTTTGAAGTGTTTGAAGTAGGTGAAGGCCTTGATACAGTTTTGAGGCAGGACTGTGTTTTTGTTACAGTTTGTGACCTTCTTGCTTTTGTGATATCTCTGCCTCCTTTTGTATTGTGTTATTACAGTTTGTTTTATATCTTTCTTTCTTCAAGCCTAAAGCCTATAAACCCTTTCTTTTTCTCTTCTCTCTCTCTCTCTCTCTCCACAGTTTTAAGCATTTTTTATTGCTTATTGTACTTTTCTGAAAAAGTGTACTGGCTGGAAAATGATGACTAAACATTGCTTGCAATATTTGTTTAGCTCTGCATACTTCTTTTCTCTGTGTACTTTCAAGATTTTCTGCATACTTTGTTGACAGCATTTTGTACTTTGATATCTTTCCATATCCTGTTGGACATCTTTGATATCTTTGGCTTTAGGCAGCTCTAGTTGACTTTGAACTTAGTTTGAAATTGTGACTTGCATCAGTAATTGCCCAGTTTGCCTTTTTGGTTGCCCATTTGGATTTTGTTTGGCATTTTATGCAGTCTTGCTTGACAATTTTGAATCATGAACTATGCAGTTTGTTTGAAAATTTAAATTTGTGCAAATATAACTTTTGTGCATTTCATGTCTTTTTGCAAGTGTGATCGGTGGATCTGGAACTGACTGTTTAACGCTGGTTCGCGAAATGTCGCGGAAGCAAGAGTCGCCACCGTCTTTTATTTTCTCCAAATGGAAAGGACAAAAGCACAGAAAAATTCCTTAAAGAGATTGCTCTCGGTTCGGGAGGTAGGTTATAGAAAGGGAAGGTGTTAGCACCCTTTCTATCCATGTTTATCCATGGGCTCTTAGATACTTGCTCACTTGTGTTTTCAAAAATGGTTTGTTTGCTTTTCAATTGTGGGTTTTAAAAAAGTTTCTTTGAAAATTCCAGTTCGACTCTTGTATCGGTCCTCAAGAGTGTTTGAAAAATTGCTTTCGAAAGCTTTTTGAAAAGGTGTCGGTGTGAAAAGTATTTTTGAATTTGTTTTTAAATTTAGAGCAAGTATCTACGAGAACCTACCTACCCTAAGGAATTCGTCTGTGTAAATGTCTTTTAAAGTAGTGTCATCCCACCATTGAGAGGTAGGTAGCACCACCGTTGGAGGTGTTCGGGTCAATTCGAAGGTTCGGGACATGGTGATCACCGGAGCAATAGGAAGACACCTTAGAAGCTACCCTCATGCCAGGTTCCCGGATCATGAGGACTTACTAAAACATCTTCTACTCGACGATCACCTTTCGAGGCAAGGCAACAGTGAGGCGTACCCTAGGGGTGGTGTGTGATTTTGTGTGTTGTTTTCAGATATTTTTGTCTTTTTGTCATGTTATGTGATCTACGCTTTTGTTTTTATTTGTCATTCATTCTTGCATGCATTATTTAACAGTTAAAAAGATGCGGAAAATTAAAGTTCCTAAACTATTACAAAGGCGCGGGTCCACATTGCCAAATTTAATCCAGGACCCGATTTGACAGAAAATAAAGAAATAAAGTGCGAGAAATAAAGTGTCCGAGTTTACAAGGCTTTGGGAGAGATACATAATTATTTAAATGACATAAAATAAGTGCGTGAATTGGAAATTTATCGAAACGAGGGCGTTGGACCCTTTTGCAAAATTAAATTACATGATGAAATTAATTAATTAATTAAAAGAAAGAAAAGACTTGTTTTTGGTGTTTTTTAGTGTTTTAAGATTTAATAGAAAAAGAATTAATCAAAGTACGACGCAAACCCTAATTCTAGTTATTTTTAATTTATTAAGAAATATGTTGAATTTTAACCTAATTTTTATATACAATTTTAATTATGAAAATAAATAAAATAATATTAAATATTTATGAAAGAAAAATAAAAATAAAAAAAGATGAAAAATTGTTCAAACCCTAGTTCTATGTATTTTTAGATTTTTATTGAAAAGAGTTAAAATTAATCCTAATTTAAAGCTAATCAATTAAAGTTAATTATTTACAAAAATACTTAAAATAAAATATTTATTATATTTTTCCTTTTCTGATTTTTTTGTGGTGTTTTATATTTATGAAAATAATTATTTAATTAATTAAAACAAATAATAATTAAAAGGAATAAAAAAAATAATAATGCAAAAAAAAGATAAAAAACAAAATGTGCAAACCTGGGGGGTTTCAGACCCCAATATGGAGGTTGAATTTTGAGAGATCTGGCCCATTTATTTGGGTCCATTTGACTTTGGCCAGACACATGCAGGTGCGTTGACTAGGGCGTTCTGTGTTCCTCAATCCTGAGCCTTTGATCTGACTCCATGGGACGCGTGGCTGGCTTGATGAAGAGGTGCATCATGGTCTCTAACATAAGCGCTACACATGAACGTTAGAGGAAAAATAATATTGAGATTATTGAAGACCTGGGTTTCGAACCCAGGTCATGGATATTGCCAACGCGTGTTCCTTCCACTGAGCCATCCCAAACATATTTAATATATAATAGCAAATAAATAATATAAAAGGAAACAAAGGAGTTAGTGGGTCCGCGCGCGAAATTCAAACCAACGTATCACACACTGCCACGAGTTCATCTTCTTCACGTTCCTGAAAACATAAAAGAACAGGCAACGGTTTTTGGGACGCTCTCTTAGGCATGCTATTAGAAAATAGCGATTATGCCTGTGTCATTCAGAAATTGGGCGCGATGGGTGGTTCAAGATCGTCTCCATGCGCTGAGTTGAATGGTGTAACTCATGTGTTCCAATTTTTCCTTGTCTTGAAATCCCCAATTTTGAGGTCCTGCAAACCCTAGAATACAAGCATGGCATAATCGTATATAGCATGTAAAAATATAATTAAACGCATTGGTTAGCTTCAGAACTTCACAAGGAATGTAAATCAATAATTAGAATGCCATGAGAATGCCTAGAAGTTAGAATACGATCATGATTTTTTTCTCTGTACAGGGCGGCCGTGTTCTCACGTTTCTTGATGTTAAAGTCTTTGATTTTGATCCAAATCTCTTCCTTTAATCCTCAGCAAGCTAATGGAACAAGTTTCGTGCCTTGAATCAACCTGCAAAAGGGTTTTCAGTTTTGACTTTCTTAACAAAAAATTCAAGTTTTGCAAATGCTTTTGGGCGCAGCTTAGTGTGTAGCATGATTAGGTTTATGTTTATGCTTATGTAGTGAACAAATTAGGTTAACAAAATTGATCAAAATCTCTTTCATTCATGATTTGAAGATTTGATTTTTTCACCATGATTTCCATATCTTTTTCCATGTGCTTTTGTGCAAATCATGATCTAATCAGTCCAATTCTTTCCTTATTTGGCTAGGCACGAATTATTGAGTCTAAAACATGTATAAAAAGATTGGTTAGGGTGAGTTAAATATTTTTCATATATTTAAATGATTTAAATGAATTAATATAAATAAAAATTCAAATAAATAAATAAAAAATGAGAAAATACTTCCCTTTGGGCCAAGTGGTCGTGCACATGCTTGGAATGATGAATTGTGGAAGAAAAATGGGCCCATTAGCAATTTTAGGTCATTTGAATCAATGTTGACTTTTCAAAATATCCAAATATTTCCCAACTTCCACAAGGCATAACTTGCTCAATTTTTAAGCTTTTCTCATGTTCTATGACATTTTGGAAAGGTCTTTGAGTCCTCTAACCAATGCCTTTGGTCCCATGTCATTTTAATTTACCAATCTCAAGTTATGGCCTTTGACTTAAAGTCCCTTTTTGTTGACTTTTGAAAATGACCTATAATGTTGAAATTGATAACTTTTTGTGAGAGCATTTCTTGGATTTGGAATATGAAGATGAGTTGTAGGAAATGTCTTTCTCTTCAAAATGAGCTTTGGATGGAATTTTTCTGATAATCCATGTGAAAGTTATGCCCTGGTCAATTTCAGTTGACTTTTTCAGCTGTCCAAATAAGGAAACTTTAGCATTTGGATGATTTCTGAGCCAAATTTTGAGAATCATGATCAAGCATTGATCAAATGATGTTTGTGGCTTCAAAATGATATGTTGACCAAAAATTTGAACTTTTGACTGCCAAATGACCATTTTGCCCCTACAGTTGACTGTAGTGCAATTAGGGTTTTTGACTGTGCAATTTTGTGCTGAATGCCTTGAAACTTGATATGAGGATACTTGACCATATTTGTAGGCATATGAGACTTGATTGGACCCTTGAAAACTTCCTTTTTTTGATCAGACTCAAAACCCTAATCTTGACTGTGTAGGAGACCTTTGCACTGTGCAACCCTTGGGGAATTTTGTGACTTGACTTGGCAATTTCTTGAAGAATATGGGAGGGCAAATTTTGGGGTGCAACAGTTGCCCCTGTTCAATCTTCTTAGACCTGAGGATGCAGATTGGCGGACGTGCCTTTCGGAATCCGAGGGTAGAAGATGATTGAACACTAGAGTGCCCAGAAATTTGCGCTCACATAGTAGCAGTGTGGTGGAATGGGCTTATAGATGCCATTTAGAGGTTACTGGATAGGATGATGGGCTTATAGATGCCATCTGGATGTTTGATCGTGTAAGAGATTCCTTAGCGAGAACCTGCATACCTGTAAAAGAAAAAAATGAATACCTGACACGTTGCAGGAGCTGGCTTTCAGATGCTTGGCATAGATATGTCCTGACTGGTTACAGGAGTTGAATCTGGAGCTTCACAAGATGATGAATGAACCGGGGATGGTTACATCTTTGCAGGATCGGGACGAGAACCAATAGGAAATTATAATCTCAAAGAAAGACCTAAAATGGAAATCTCATGCACCGTCGGAGAGAGAACCAAAATGGAATTATAATCTCAAAGAAAAACCTAAAATGGAAATCTCATGCACCGTCGGAGAGAGAACCAATAGGAAAACATAATCTGAAAGAAAGACCTAAAATGGAAATCTCATGCACCGTCGGAGAGAGAACCAAAATGGAATTATAATCTCAAAGAAAAAACCTAAAATGGAAATCTCATGCACCGTCGGAGAGAGAACCAATAGGAAAACATAATCTGAAAGAAAGACCTAAAATGGAAATCTCATGCACCGTCGGAGAGAGAACCAATAGGAAAACATAATCTGAAAGAAATACCTAAAATGGAAATCTCATGCACCGTCGGAGAGAGAACCAATAGGAAAACATAATCTGAAAGAAAGACCTAAAATGGAAATCTCATGCACCGTCGGAGAGAGAACCAAAATGGAATTATAATCTCAAAGAAAAACCTAAAATGGAAATCTCATGCACCGTCGGAGAGAGAACCAATAGGAAAACATAATCTGAAAGAAAGACCTAAAATGGAAATCTCAGGCACCGTCGGAGAGAGAACCAAAATGGAATTATAATCTCAAAGAAAAACCTAAAATGGAAATCTCATGCACCGTCGGAGAGAGAACCAATAGGAAAACATAATCTGAAAGAAAGACCTAAAATGGAAATCTCATGCACCGTCGGAGAGAGAACCAAAATGGAATTATAATCTTAAAGAAAAACTTGATAACTTCTACTGAGTCTTCATCAGAAAAATCTGTTGGGAGTCGATTTAGCTGGACTAGAGAAGGCCTTGGACTGGATAAGAAATCTTTTGAGTTGATTAACTGAACCGGTCTAGGTCTTGAAATGTGATTGAGAATTTAAACTGCATCTTTCCTGAAAGGTAAAAGTCAGTCATATGCAATGCATGATATGGATCAAGCAATGATGTTCTCAACATAAATGAGATTCGTATGATATGATGCGTCTATGCATGCTATAATGATGTATGTGATGTCTTATGTATGCTTTTGTCTAGGAAAGTAAATCTTTGACGGGTGCCGGGAAGTCGTATCCTGGGCTGATGTTGAAGAATAAATTTCGCTTCCACTGGGGATGATAACTGCAAGAATACCGGTAGGAGAAGATGACTCAGTTGCGGAATAAACTTGGCAAATGGAAGATTCTGCGGGGAGAAAAGATACTCTAGCGACCATGCTGGGAAGTGATACTCTGTGGGGAGAGGAATGCTTTTGCTGAATTGTTGATGATAACTTGCTGAGGATACTTGTTGTATTGGGAGTATTGATAGACTTCGCTGGGGATAGGAAGACTATGTCGAGGACGCTCTTTCCGTGGCTTTTGGCTGAGGATAACCCAGTTATATCCTGTTAAGGAAATAACTCTTTAAATCAAGCCGGACGACGTGTTCGTGTTCTGCGAGGAGATGAGCTTCCAGAATCTACTGGGGATGAGCTTGCTGCTTGGGGATACGAATTCCATCTTTCCTGGGGAATCAGATTGGACTCTTCTGGGGAAGTTTTGATATGCTGGGGAAGTGATTCCTTTGAATGTTGATATGCCGTCGAGGAACAATCTTTAGACCAAGACTGTCGGGGATGCTTGTTAAGGATATATGTATTGCTGCTGGGGAGTGTTGATATCTGCTGGAGGATACTCAACTTCCTTGAGATTTGATAACTTTGCTTGGATAAGAATACACTGACTGCTGACTTACTCTCTGGGGGATTAAGATGTACTTGGTCATATTCTTCAGCCGAACCTACCTTGGTACCTTGGAAGATAGAACAATTGGATTGTTTAGACAACTCTTTTATTGCCCCTGTTTCTGATATTGGAGAGGAAGACCTGTGAGGTGCTGATAGTTGTTTGATGGACCAACTGTCTTCTGGTTGGCAGGTGATAAGATGATAGGACATAGTCGTACGCTTTGATCCCTAATTTTTCCCTGGACCGCCCTTTCGGGTTTTCAGTCCACCGGGATACCCATTTTTGCCCAAGCCGCCCTTTCAGGTTTTCGACTTGCCGGGTGTACAGATTTTTTCATTTCATCCCTTCATTTTGCCCGAACCCTTTTGGTTCGCCGGGAAGCCCTTATTTTTGCCTAGGTATGTCAACCTGGCGGGTTTTTGATTGTGCGCAGTATTTTTTCGACTATGTCCGTTCTCAGAAAGTAGGGAGTTGCCCCTGTTAGAAGTGTTCTGTCATGTCACCAGAAGATGTTTAATCGGGCAAGATTCGTTGTTGGAATGCCCCAAGTGACTCAGGCGGAGATTTGCCCCAGGCTATTTGGCCTTTGAGAGATTCTCCGAATCTTGACTGAACTGCCCCAGATGACAGACCATGATCATGCCATGCCCCTTGATTGGAAGTGCTTCTGTTCATTAGGCATTCATCGTGCGAATTTCTCTGCTGTTCAAACAAAAAGTCATATACAAACAAGGTTATGTTAAAAATGCAACGCTTATGTCTGTCTTGAAGATTTTGAAAATGCATTCTTTTTCATAAAACAAATTAATGTTTGTAAAACGTGATGTCAACTCCGTATTTACCGTAGGCCTTAAGGAGTCAGGATACCTTTCGTAACAGTATGCTTTCGAACTAACCCATGCTTCAGCTAGGACTTTTAAGGGTTATAACGTGGCCTGGTTCACGGTTTAAGAAACAAAGGATAAAGGCTCAAATTTTATTTGTACCCACCCGCTCTTCGTGATGTTCTCCAAACCTAAACTCAGTTGATCATACGTTAGACCTTGTTTGAGTCTTTGTTCTGATTTTCCAGTGATGGTTCGGACATTGATGATTTATTCTGACTAGGCAGTCATTTTTGTTTTTGTTGAGGGTTTGTGAGACCCCTTTCTTTTGATTTTGTTATCCCTATTTTTTGCCTGAGTTGTTTCCTTTTTGGAATTACAGTCAGCGGGATGCCCCAGCTTTGGAAGTCTCCTTCGTAGGTTTTGACTTATTGGGCTTTTCATTTATGATTTTTGATAACGACTGCCTGTCTTTATGATTGTAGGGAACCATCACTGTCTTTTGTTTTGTAAGGACTTTTTGGTGCCATTCGTTATGCACTTGGATCAACTGAGAGAACTGCCCTGCCCCAGGTTATGATTAAGGGTTTTGATTTTCGAAAATAAAAACTTCTACTTCTTTGGCTCAGAGGGGTTGACGAGGGATTATCATCCTTATAACTCCAGTGTTTAGGGATTGAAACAATGCCTGTACCTCATCAGCGGGGTCTGTTCAAAAGCATACTGTAAATGATCGTGGTATCGTTTTCGTCATCCTCCCTCAAGAGGCTTAGAATTCTTAATCGAGAGTTTGCATCAGAAAAAAAATATGAAAATAATTTGCATATAGTGAACACGAATATATTGTTTCAAAATAGACATAAGCGATGCATTAATGTGATAACAATGTTTAACATGAATAAAGGTTTGAACAAAAGAAAATTGCAACTTGAACATTCGAATGAACAAAAATTTCCTAATCTCAGGGCTTTGTCACTTCAAATAGTGCCTCCTGTAGGGATGGTAGAAGCACTCAGCCTGGCCATCTTGGGTGAATTCCACAGCTCCTTCCTCAATCAGATCCTGGATTTTATTCTTCAAATTCCAACAATCCTCTGTAGCATGCCCCGGGCTGTCAGAATGGTAAGCGCAGTGAGCATTGGGGTTATACCTTGAAGGTGTCTTGTTGGGATTCTTAGGAGGATCCTTTCGAGTTACCAATTTCAACCTCAGTAGTTGTTGTAAGGCTTGAGGCAGTGACACGCTGAGCTCGGTGAATTGCCTTTGGGGCTTGTCTGGTTGAAGCTGGTGAGGTCGATACTGAGTTGGTGATACTGAAGCCATATGAGGAGTTTTCTCCTTGCCTCTTTGCCTCAAAGATGGTCGAACGGTGACTGGCTTTTTATCCTTAGACGTTTGCCCCAGTTGGTTACTCTGAAGCAGTTGGTTGACGAGAAACTGGAGCTCATCTTGTCTTTGAGCTAGACCTTGAATGGCATTCCTTTGCCCCAGCATTTGGGCTTTCATTGCATCCATCTCAGCTTGTAGGTGTTTCAGCCCTTCATCCTCAGCACTGTTCCTGACAAAGGTCCCCATGAGAAGTGTCCTTAGCTCTTCCTGTCCCTTGGATAGATTCAGGAGGATTTCCCCGAACCGAGTCTCTTGAGCAAGAAGGTCCTGGTTGTCTGGTTGGAAGGCCATTGCTGAAATAAACAGCGGAAAAGGTAAGTAACCTGCAACAAGGGTACCTGTTATGCAATGATATGTATGACATGCATGCAATGATTTCAAGGACCTCGCGGGGTAAACAAGAAAATTTGTTAGCATTGGAATTTATAGCTTGATTGAAGGACACCCATGTTGTTGAGAACTCTTCTTCAAGGGTCAAAGGCTCACCATATCCAGTGGGTCATAGCCTCTGACTTTAGTCATCATGTCTGGTTTTGATTTCCAATCAGCCTTGGTTAAGGGAACCTTCTTCAAGAGTCAGAGCTCACCATATCAAGTGGGTCATAGCCCCTAACAACTTTGTCCAGAGGAAAATAAATCCCCTTTGCCCCTTGCTAGATGTTTGATTTATCATGACCTGCATCACAAGCCCTTGAGATCCTTGAAATGGGTTAAGGTATATGCAATGGTATGATGTTATGCTATGCATGGGGGTAATGTCGGTAAACCCTGTTATGAGTCCCAATTAAGGACTGCAAACCAAAACCTGCAAGAAACCTAAGTAAAACCTGTCATGAGTCCTAATTAAGGACTAAATAAAACCTGCAAAACACTCAGTAAACCCTGTTATGAGTCCCAGTTAAGGACTATAAACAAAACCTGCAAGTAGTTCATGTGTCAGATAACAAGCATGCAAGTAGGCAAGTACGAAGGCACACAAGTCACACAAGAGAAGCCCTTAGAGTTTAGGCCAGCATGAGGTCTAGGTATTACCCTCTTTCAGTTTGTTGGTTCATACCTGTCCTATCAAAGTAACCGGGTTCTTAGAGGATCCCAATATCATTGACTACCCTCAATCGGTCATAACTCTAGCATCGCAATCTTTTCTTGCAGCCAGAACCATCACGAGAGTTTAGCCTCAATGGGCGTAGCATACTGCTACTGTTCTATTGGCCAAGTTGGGTCATTTAAGGTTCTAAGGTTGTTGGTGCTTAATGACTCCTTAGAAGACCCATATTCTCCTCGTTGCAACACAAGGGATATCGGTACAGACCAAGGTGCCACACCAACGTAGCCACTGTTTCACCCGTGTCGGTCTACGCCGGACAGGTCCCTCACAGCTTATGCTACCTAAACAGGGTATCCCCAGATCCGGGTTAGGGTCTATGTAACTCCCATGCAACCCACAAATAGTAAAGAAAGCAAAGAAGACAATTGAAAACACAGTGATCTTAATCCTAAGGTACACCTCACTTTATAAGATTATCCCCAGCAGAGTCGCCAGTTCTGTGATCGGTGGATCTGGAACTGACTGTTTAACGCTGGTTCGCGAAATGTCGCGGAAGCAAGAGTCGCCACCGTCTTTTATTTTCTCCAAATGGAAAGGACAAAAGCACAGAAAAATTCCTTAAAGAGATTGCTCTCGGTTCGGGAGGTAGGTTATAGAAAGGGAAGGTGTTAGCACCCTTTCTATCCATGGTTATCCATGGGCTCTTAGATACTTGCTCACTTGTGTTTTCAAAAATGGTTTGTTTGCTTTTCAATTGTGGGTTTTAAAAAAGTTTCTTTGAAAATTCCAGTTCGACTCTTGTATCGGTCCTCAAGAGTGTTTGAAAAATTGCTTTCGAAAGCTTTTTGAAAAGGTGTCGGTGTGAAAAGTATTTTTGAATTTGTTTTTAAATTTAGAGCAAGTATCTACGAGAACCTACCTACCCTAAGGAATTCGTCTGTGTAAATGTCCTTTAAAGTAGTGCCATCCCACCATTGAGAGGTAGGTAGCACCACCGTTGGAGGTGTTCGGGTCAATTCGAAGGTTCGGGACATGGTGATCACCGGAGCAATAGGAAGACACCTTAGAAGCTACCCTCATGCCAGGTTCCCGGATCATGAGGACTTACTAAAACATCTTCTACTCGACGATCACCTTTCGAGGCAAGGCAACAGTGAGGCGTACCCTAGGGGTGGTGTGTGATTTTGTGTGTTGTTTTCAGATATTTTTGTCTTTTTGTCATGTTATGTGATCTACGCTTTTGTTTTTATTTGTCATTCATTCTTGCATGCATTATTTAACAGTTAAAAAGATGCGGAAAATTAAAGTTCCTAAACTATTACAAAGGCGCGGGTCCACATCGCCAAATTTAATCCAGGACCCGATTTGACAGAAAATAAAGAAATAAAGTGCGAGAAATAAAGTGTCCGAGTTTACAAGGCTTTGGGAGAGATACATAATTATTTAAATGACATAAAATAAGTGCGTGAATTGGAAATTTATCGAAACGAGGGCGTTGGACCCTTTTGCAAAATTAAATTACATGATGAAATTAATTAATTAATTAAAAGAAAGAAAAGACTTGTTTTTGGTGTTTTTTAGTGTTTTAAGATTTAATAGAAAAAGAATTAATCAAAGTACGACGCAAACCCTAATTCTAGTTATTTTTAATTTATTAAGAAATATGTTGAATTTTAACCTAATTTTTATATACAATTTTAATTATGAAAATAAATAAAATAATATTAAATATTTATGAAAGAAAAATAAAAATAAAAAAAGATGAAAAATTGTTCAAACCCTAGTTCTATGTATTTTTAGATTTTTATTGAAAAGAGTTAAAATTAATCCTAATTTAAAGCTAATCAATTAAAGTTAATTATTTACAAAAATACTTAAAATAAAATATTTATTATATTTTTCCTTTTCTGATTTTTTTGTGTTGTTTTATATTTATGAAAATAATTATTTAATTAATTAAAACAAATAATAATTAAAAGGAATAAAAAAAATAATAATGCAAAAAAAAGATAAAAAACAAAATGTGCAAACCTGGGGGGTTTCAGACCCCAATATGGAGGTTGAATTTTGAGAGATCTGGCCCATTTATTTGGGTCCATTTGACTTTGGCCAGACACATGCAGGTGCGTTGACTAGGGCGTTCTGTGTTCCTCAATCCTGAGCCTTTGATCTGACTCCATGGGACGCGTGGCTGGCTTGATGAAGAGGTGCATCATGGTCTCTAACATAAGCGCTACACATGAACGTTAGAGGAAAAATAATATTGAGATTATTGAAGACCTGGGTTTCGAACCCAGGTCATGGATATTGCCAACGCGTGTTCCTTCCACTGAGCCATCCCAAACATATTTAATATATAATAGCAAATAAATAATATAAAAGGAAACAAAGGAGTTAGTGGGTCCGCGCGCGAAATTCAAACCAACGTATCACACACTGCCACGAGTTCATCTTCTTCACGTTCCTGAAAACATAAAAGAACAGGCAACGGTTTTTGGGACGCTCTCTTAGGCATGCTATTAGAAAATAGCGATTATGCCTGTGTCATTCAGAAATTGGGCGCGATGGGTGGTTCAAGATCGTCTCCATGCGCTGAGTTGAATGGTGTAACTCATGTGTTCCAATTTTTCCTTGTCTTGAAATCCCCAATTTTGAGGTCCTCCAAACCCTAGAATACAAGCATGGCATAATCGTATATAGCATGTAAAAATATAATTAAACGCATTGGTTAGCTTCAGAACTTCACAAGGAATGTAAATCAATAATTAGAATGCCATGAGAATGCCTAGAAGTTAGAATACGATCATGATTTTTTTCTCTGTACAGGGCGGCCGTGTTCTCACGTTTCTTGATGTCAAAGTCTTTGATTTTGATCCAAATCTCTTCCTTTAATCCTCAGCAAGCTAATGGAACAAGTTTCGTGCCTTGAATCAACCTGCAAAAGGGTTTTCAGTTTTGACTTTCTTAACAAAAAATTCAAGTTTTGCAAATGCTTTTGGGCGCAGCTTAGTGTGTAGCATGATTAGGTTTATGTTTATGCTTATGTAGTGAACAAATTAGGTTAACAAAATTGATCAAAATCTCTTTCATTCATGATTTGAAGATTTGATTTTTTCACCATGATTTCCATATCTTTTTCCATGTGCTTTTGTGCAAATCATGATCTAATCAGTCCAATTCTTTCCTTATTTGGCTAGGCACGAATTATTGAGTCTAAAACATGTATAAAAAGATTGGTTAGGGTGAGTTAAATATTTTTCATATATTTAAATGATTTAAATGAATTAATATAAATAAAAATTCAAATAAATAAATAAAAAATGAGAAAATACTTCCCTTTGGGCCAAGTGGTCGTGCACATGCTTGGAATGATGAATTGTGGAAGAAAAATGGGCCCATTAGCAATTTTAGGTCATTTGAATCAATGTTGACTTTTCAAAATATCCAAAAATTTCCCAACTTCCACAAGGCATAACTTGCTCAATGTTTAAGCTTTTCTCATGTTCTTTGACATTTTGGAAAGGTCTTTGAGTCCTCTAACCAATTCCTTTGGTCCCATGTCATTTTGATTTACCAATCTCAAGTTATGGCCTTTGACTTAAAGTCCCTTTTTGTTGACTTTTGAAAATGACCTATAATGTTGAAATTGATAACTTTTTGTGAGAGCATTTCTTGGATTTGGAATATGAAGATGAGTTGTAGGAAATGTCTTTCTATTCAAAATGAGCTTTGGATGGAATTTTTCTGATAATCCATGTGAAAGTTATGCCCTGGTCAATTTCAGTTGACTTTTTCAACTGTCCAAATAAGGAAACTTTAGCATTTTGATGATTTCTGAGCCAAATTTTGAGAATCATGATCAAGCATTGATCAAATGATGTTTGTGGCTTCAAAATGATATGTTGACCAAAAATTTGAACTTTTGACTGCCAAATGACCATTTTGCCCCTACAGTTGACTGTAGTGCAATTAGGGTTTTTGACTGTGCAATTTTGTGCTGAATGCCTTGAAACTTGATATGAGGATACTTGACCATATTTGTAGGCATATGAGACTTGATTGGACCCTTGAAAACTTCCTTTTTTTGATCAGACTCAAAACCCTAATCTTGACTGTGTAGGAGACCTTTGCACTGTGCAACCCTTGGGGAATTTTGTGACTTGACTTGGCAATTTCTTGAAGAATATGGGAGGGCAAATTTTGGGGTGCAACAGAAAGCATCTTCTATCCCTCTCTGTGAACCAAGAGAGATCTTGTGATTTGCAGAGAGGGCAAACTGATTCCGGCCAGTTGCTTTTAATGATGAATCCAATTTAATTGTCTGCCTTTTATTATTTCATCTGCTTTTGACCTTTTTCTCTTTCTTTTTGCAGGTAAAGATAATTGAGCAAAGGAGCAATGGATAGAAGATGAAGACTTAGGAATTTTTAGGATAGTTTTATTTCAAATTTAATCATTTGTAAAATTATTATTGTAAACAAAAATGTAAATAAACTTACCGTTGTTCAAATAATAATTTGTAACAAAACAATTAAAGATGAATAAATAAAAATCCTTTTGATCAGTTAATTCCCTTTTTTTTAGCTGTCTATTTAATTACTTATAAATTCTTAAATTATAATAAATGGAAATAAATTCCAATTATCCTAACTTAGAATAAATAAACAATTAATAAACATTGTGGTTTTAGCATCGATCAATTAATAAACCTGGCGTTTCAAATAGCCACAGCAATGCACAGTCAAATCAAACAAACGTCCATATGCCTCTTTTCACTGATTTAGTCAAACACTGCAAACTCAATCCAAATGCTTCAGTCCAAATCTCAGAGTAAACTGAAAAAAACTGTAAAATTAATTCTTTCTGAGAATGTGCGCACAAAACCCCTGGTTCTTAGTTAAATGTCAAAGAAGCGTCCGCCCGATCAAAACCTGAGCCAACTCAAACAAACCTTAGCAATCTGCCTGAACTGCTTTAAAATCAATGAAAACCCTAATTTTGTCTGACTGATAAGAAAAGTCTGTTTGACTGATTCTTACGCCAATCTGAAAAATCAGGAAAAGCCCGAAGCTGTGATTTCTTGTGGAAAAATACGAGGGCAAATTTTGGGGTACAACAGTTGCCCCTGTTCAATCTTCTTGAACCTGAAGAGTTAGATTGGCAAGTTTGCCGTTCGCGACTTGAAGGTAAAAGGAGATTGGACACTAGAGTGCCCAAAAATTTGCACTCGGTGATGTGATGGTAGAGGGAATGGGCTTATAAATGCCATTTGGTGATGGGCTTAAAGATGCCATCTAGGGATGTGACAGAATCTGGTCGGGGGATGGGCTTAGAGATGCCATCTGGAAATGGGCTTAAAGATGCCATTTGGAAGTGTAATGGATGGTTGTGGAGATGGGCTTAAAGATGCCATCGAGAGGTATCGATCGCGTAAGAGATTCCTTAGCGAGAATTTGCATACCTGAGAAAGAAAGATAATTTCCTGGCCTGTTACAGGGGTTGATCTTCAAACTCTTCATGCAGATATGCCCTGGCTAGATACAGGTATCGAATCTACAATTGGTTGCTCACAGATGTGCCCTGGCTAGATACAGGAATCGAATTCGGAACTTCAAAAGGTTGCTTACAGACGTGCCCTGGCTGGATACAGGTATCGAATCTGGAATTTGTCGTCTACAGATATGCCCTGGCTGGATACAAGTATCGAATCTGGAATTTGTCGTCTACAGATATGCCCTGGCTGGGTACAGGTATCGAATCTGGAATTTGTCGTCTATAGATATGCCCTGGCTGGATACAGGTATCGAATCTGGAATTTGTCGCCTACAGATGTGCCCTGGCTGGATACAGGAATCGAATCTGGAATTTGTCGTCTACAAATATGCCCTGGCTGGATACAGGTATCGAATCTGGAAACTCTTCATGCAGATATGCCCTGGCTAGATACAGGTGTCGAATCTACAATCAATTACTCACAGATATGCCCTGGCTAGATACAGGTATCGAATCTGGAACTGCGATAGTTGATAGTAATCATCTTTGGATTGACCTTTTCCAGAAAAGGCAAAACATTAGTTGTATGCAATTTCATGATGTATGAAATGGATGATGTCATGATGCTCAAAATGAGATAGTGTTGTATGCACTTTATCATGTATGTAAGCAGGATGTATGAAATGTGAAATAAATCCTTGACGAGTGCCGGGAACTCAAATCCTGGGTTGATGTCGAAGAGTAGAGTTCTTCGCTTCCGCTGGGGATGATGGTTGCAAGAATAAACCGGTAGGAGAAGATGACTCTGTTGGGGAATAAACTTGTTGGAGAGATTACTCTACGGGGAATTACTCTGTGGGAAGAGATACTTCGCCGAGGTTTTGATGAGAACTCCGCTGGGAATTCCAATGGTAAGTTATGTTGGGGAATTTGATGAACTCTGCTGGGGATAGGAGAATCATGACTGCTGTCCGGGAAAGTGAATTCTTGACTGCTGCAGGGGAAGGCAAGAATCTTTTGATTGTTGAAAGTGGGAAATCCTGGGACCGCTGTTGGGGAATCCGGAGCTTGGGTTGTATGCCAATCTACTAGGGATTCTCGTCTTGAGGAGATCTTCACTGGAGAATATTCGAATATTCTGTGGGGACCTGAAAATGAGAGTCTTCACTCTGCTTGGAGATTGATAGTTGGAAGTTTTAGCTCCGCTGGGGATTGACAGTTTTGGCCCTACTGGGGATTTTGAAACTTGATTCTGAGGGGAATTAGATTCTGTAAGGCTCTCTGGTTGGGGATTACAAAACTCTTTTGAGTTTGAGAAGGAACCGGTGTAGGGTTTCCTGATGATGAGTCCGTGTAAAACTACATCTTGGATTTGAGATCGTGTCTGGAGTGTATCTGAAACTGTATCTTCCGACGGGTGATGAAGGAATTGTTGAACACTTTTGACATTCGAATGCCCCAAGTGGTGATGAAAGAGACTCTTTATGTAGATAATTTCCTGGCTTGTTACAGGTGTTGATCCATAATCAGTCGTCCACAGATATTTTCTTGGCTTGTTATAGGTGTTGATCTGGAACTTAAGAAATGTTGGTCGAGGAGATACTGTCCTGGCTGGATACAGGTGTTGATCTCTGACCTGAGAAAGAAAGATGGTTCTCTGGCTTGTTACAGGTGTTGATCTTCAATCTCTTCATGTAGATGATTCCCTGGCTTGTTACAGGTGTTAATCCATAATCAGTCGTCCACAAATATTTTCCTGGCTTGTTACAGGTGTTGATCTGGAACTTAAGAAATGTTGGTCGAGGAGATACTATCCTGGCTTGTTTCAGGTGTTGATCTCTGACCTGAGAAAGAAAGATGGTTTCCTGGCTTGCTACAGGTGTTGATCTTCAGTATCTTCATGCAGATATGCCCTGGCTAGATACAGGTATCGAATCCACAATCAGTTACTCACAGATATGCCCTGGCTAGATACAGGAATCGAATCTGGAAATTGTCGTCTACAGATATGCCCTGGCTGGATACAGGAATCGAATCTGGAAATGGTCGTCTACAGATATGCCCTGGCTGGATACAGGTGTCGAATCTCTAAACTCTTCATGCAGATATGCCCTGGCTGGATACAGGTATCAAATCTACAATCAATCACTCACAGATATGCCCTGGCTAGATACAGGTATCGAATCTGGAATTAATCGTCTACAGATATACCCTGGCTGGATACAGGCATCGAATCTGGAATTCTTCATGCAGATATGCCCTGGCTAGATACAGGAATCGAATCTACAATCAAACACTCACAGATATGCCCTGGCTGGATACAGGAATCGAATCTGGAATTGGTCGTTATTCTGTTGGTGGTTGTAATTTCCAACAGGTGATGAAGAAATTTTTTAACACTTTTGACATTCGAATGCCCCAAGTGGTGATGAAGGAGACTTGAATCAGATTACTCTGCAAATTGAGAGATTTTGTTGAAATCCTGACTGGACTGCCCCAGGTTAACTGAACTTTGAAAGATCTGTTGAAACCTTGACTGGACTGCCCCAGGTGTGCTGGATGGTGACATGTCATGCCCCTTGTTGATAGGAGACTTGTCATTGGAAGTGTTATCCTTTTGAAGTGATTTTTGTTCACTGAGAGAGTTTTCGTTCCTCTGAACATTCGCTGTATGAATTTCTTCGCTGTCAAACAAATAGTCAAATGCAAACAGTGATATTCAAGCAATGCAAAGTTTATGTTTGTCTCGAAGTTAGTTTTTGAAAAATGCTTTTTTTAGCAGAAAACTTTTTATAAGACAAGTCAACACAAGATTTAAAGCAAAGCCTTACAGGAGTCAGGATACCTTTTGTAACAGTATGCTTTTGAACTAACCCATGCTTCAATTAGGACTTTTGAAGGGTTGTAACGTGGCTTGGTTCACGGTTTAAGAAACAAAGGATAAAGGCTCAAAGTATATTTGTACCCACCCGCTCTTCGTGATGTTCTTCAATCCTAAGCTCAGTTAATTGTGCGTCGCACTCTATTCGAGTTTGGAACGACTTTTGAGTGATGGTTCACCAGTTGAGTTCGGGAGACAGTCATCATCTCCTTTTTTCTTTTGCAACATTTTTCATGTTGTTGAGGATTTGTAATGACCTCTTTATTTTGATTTTGATTTGTTATCCCTAACTTTTGCCTGACTGTCTCTGTTTTTCAAGGTCACAGTCAGCGGGATGCCCCAGCTTTCTTAAGCCTCCTTTACAGGTTTTGGCTCAGTGGGCTCTTCTTTTTTGAGAGATTGAATGCCTATGTGATAGGGACCATCACTTGTCTTGTGATTCCAAAGGAATGTCTCTTTTTTTGACGTTGTTCGTTGTGTTACGAACTAAGAGTTTGCGACTTCAATGCGCACTCTTTTTTTTTTTTTGAATTAACTGAGAGACTACCCTGCCCCAGGTTTATATCAAAGGTTTTGATTGTTTAGAATAGAAAACTCCTACTTCTTTGGCTCGAAGGGGTTGACTAGGGATTATCTTCCTTATAACTCTAGTGTTTGGGAATTGAAAGAAATGCCTGTACATCATCAGCAAGGTCTGTTCAAAAGCATATTATATGAGATTATGATATTGTTTCGTCATCCTCCCTCTAAAGGCTTACAGCTTTTTATCAAGAGTTAAATATCATAAAGAAAAGCATAAGAGTAGTGAAAACGAATGGATGAATTCAAGACAAACATATGCAATGCACTAATGAAACAGAGTTTAACATCAACAGATAATTGTTTGAATAACAAAAGAAATTACAACTTTGAAAATTTCAAATGAAGCAAAAGTATTTCAGTTTGAGCTTTGTCACTTCAGGTGGAGAAACCCTTAACGGAAGATTTTCATCTCGCCGTCTGGCATGAACCTCAGTACTCCAATGTCAATCAGATTTTGAATCTTGTTCTTCAAGGCCCAACAGTCGTCGGTGTCATGTCCCGGGCTATAGGAGTGGTACACACAAAATGCGTCGGGATGATAGTTAGGAGCGGAGATATTGGGCTTCCGAATAGGATCCCTCAAAGCAGTCAGATTGACCTCCAACAAGCGCTCCAGAATCAGAGATGACGGTATGTCAGTCTCTGTGAACTGTCTTCCCGGTGTATTTTGATTATGCCGATTACCCCGTTGACGCTGGCGAGGTTGTTGTTGGGATTGTGACCCTGAATCAAGCAGAGGAGCCTTCCCCTTGTCTTCTTGTCTGGAGGGGGGTTGAGTGGTGACTTGCTCTTCAACCTCAGATGTTTGCCCCAGTTGGTGGTTCCGAAGCAGTTGGTTGACGAGAACTCTGAGTTCCTCTTGTCTTTGAGACAAGTCCTGGATGAGAGCCATCTGGCCCACCAGTTGTCCCATCACTTGGATCCTCAATGTTGCCAAATCAAACTGCAGTTCCCCCAGCTGATCACTCCTGGCATTGTTTGAAGTCTCCTGGACCAAGCCCTTTGTGAGGAGAGCTTTCATTTCTTCTTGCCCCAGAGATAGGTTCAAGAACATTTCCTGCAGCTGAGCAGTCTGGTCCTGGATATCCTTGACAGTCCTTTCTAGAGCCATCTCTTACTGAAATAAACAGTAGGAGAGTAAGGAAACCTGAAAAAGGAAAGATCGTCAAGATGCAATGTATGATATGTGGATGCATGCTTTCAAGGATCTCTTGGGGTAAACACAAGAAAATGTTAGAGGTTGAACTTTGATCTTTGACTAGAGATCTTTGCCCCACGAGAATCAAGCTCACCATGCCAAGTGGGTCATAGCCCCTGATTCCAGTTGTTGCACTCGATCTTCGATTGGAGAACTATGCATCGGTGGATGTCTTTCCACGAGAATCAAGCTCACCATGTCGAGTGGGTCATAGCCCCTGATTCAAGTTGTTGCACTTGATCTTGGATGGCATTTGTTAGAGGAGAAAACCTCTTGCCCTTTGGTAGACGTCTGGTTCGACGTAACCCTGCATCAAAAGAACCCTCGAGATCCTTGAAATGGTTATTGAAAATGCTATGGTATGATGTTATGATGTTATGTGCATGTATGCAAAAGTGAGCAAGTATATATATACAGGCAATCATATTCACACAAATCAAACAAGTCCTTAGGTTTAGGCTTGCATGGGGTTTGTAGGTAAGTACCCTCTTGAAGTTAGTTGGCTCATCCTGTCCTAGAAATAGAAACCGGGTTCTAATGAGCTCAATATCATTGGATTGTTTTCTGTGTTCATCGTTTAGGTTTAGCCACTTAACTGGCGACCAAAATATTCTAAGAAAACAATCCTCAATGAGTGTAGTATCGAGTATCTACCAACTTCAGACTGCACCAAAGTCGGTCATCTCACTACCCCTAAAAAGGCTAAGATGGTCAATTAAGGTTCTAAGAGATCGTTAGTGCTTCACGACATCGCTCAGCGGCCCCGTACTCTCCTTGATTGAACTCAAGGGTTACCGGTACTCACAAATATGTCACACTAACATAGCTTACTGCTTCAACCATGTCGGTATACCTCGCACAGTTCCCTCACAGTTTTTTTTGCTATTTACCTAAAAAGGTGCCCCAAATCCGGGTGTAGGATTTACAACAAACCCAAACAAGAACCCAAAAAGTAAAGCAACCAAGGCAATCAAAGCAAGAATGTAAAGGTGATCTAAACCCTAAGGTAACCCCACTTTTAGATAAATCCCCAGCAGAGTCGCCAGTTCTGTGATACGGTTGGAGAACTGACTTGAGTTTTGCGTTTGTATTCGCACTTGTTCGGTTTAGCAAGAGTCGCCACCGACTTTTTATTTTATCCTAAAGGAAAGGTTAAAAAGCACAGGAAAAACCTTTTTGAGATGTTTCGTGGGTTCGGGGGGTAGATTATGAAAAGGGAAGGTATTAGCACCCTTTTCATCCATGGTTATCCATGGGCTCTTAGTTACTTGGTTTTAGATCACTTGCCTTTGATTTTCAATTGCTTGAAATGGTGGTGTGTGTGTGTGTTTTGAAAATGTTTTGAAAAAGATGCCTTGTCTTAGGCAATCATTGTAATGACTCGTGTTTGAGTGTTTTACAAAGGTGTGTATCTTTTCGAAAAGATGTTTCAAATGTTTTTGGAAGTTTGTTTTTGAAAGTGTTTGTGGAGTGTGGTTTTGAAAAGTAGGCAAAGTTTTTTTGCAAGTTTGATCAAGTAACTAAGAGTTGTCTATCCCCTAAATTTACTCAAAGGTTTTTTTTCTCATGTTTTAACCCTTTTAACAATTTTGTTCCACCATTGTATTTGGGTGGACAATCTTGCATTAGGATGTTTAACGGGACAGGAGCGGGTCATCGTATGGACCATGAATGCAATGGTGCCAAGTGTCTTTGGAAGTTTGCTTGAAGGGACTTAATCATTTTGATTAGGCAACTTTCGAAAGCGTCATCGAGGGACTATGATCATTTGATTTGTTTTGCCAAAGAAACTCGACGTGCAAGCATGGCCCATTTTAGAAGGCAACAAGTGGGATTACTCTAGGGGTGTAAGTGTGATTGTGTATTGATTTCATGTATTTGTCTTGTATTAGGTTATCTAGCGTTTGATTTTATGTACATACAAACCCTAGGTCTAAACACGGTATATTTGAAAGCGATAAATTGCGGGAATTTAAAGTCTACGCTATTACAAATTGGTATCCGGGAGTGGGGGTACAAATATTTACAAATGGGGATGAGACTTGTTAGGAGAGTAGTGTCCAAATATTTACAACCAAATCGAATTGCGATCTCAAATATAAAATATAATGTATAGCAATGTATAAGAATAAAGCAAATGTGTATGTATCAATGTATAAAGATAATCAAATGTGTATTGTAAATGTGTAAGTGCACGTAATTTATTTACAGGTATGGAATATTAACTTAACGAGAAAATTAAGTATTGTTTATTTGTCAAGTATTATTATCTTTTTGTTAATATGTACAAAACAAAATATTTTAAGAAAAGAAAAGAATGTTTTAAGTTTAATTATATTTTTAGGTATTTTATAAAATCTAAATTAAACAAAAATGTTCAAATTTAAGAAAATTAATATTTATGTTTTAAAATGTAATAAAAATAAAAAGAAACAAATAGTAAAATTTGTATGAAAAGATTTATTAAAGAGAGTTTTTTAATCTATTAATTCAATCTAATATTTATGTGTTCTTTTTAATATAACAAAATAAAAGACAATTTTTAGTATAAAATGAAGTATTGTTTTATTTGACAAAATAAAGAAAATGTATTAGTTTAAGTTATAAAAAGAAAAATGAAATGGTAAGTAAAAAAAAAGTTAAAAGAAGGAAATGAATGGGCTTAAAGGGGGTTTAAGGCCCAAGCAAATCAAATAGAACAAGTAAAATGGAGGTGACGCGCCAGGAGGGGGGTGCACCAATGTTAATGGCCTTAGGCGTTCCAAATGGGCAAGGCCCACGCGTTTGACACAAGTTTTGTTTAGGGTTACTGGAGTTTGTTTTCATTTGGGAACGGATTAGGGTTTGAACGTTACAGAGGCGTCGTTCGTTCTCTTCGCCTCCTCTTCATCTTTTGAGCCAAAGCCTCTGAACACTCTCCACCCCTACTTCCAGGTGCGCCAACGTCTATTCCTCTTCATCCATGGTCACTCAGTGATCTTTGTACACAGGTAACGGTTACGTCCTTTCCATCTTCAGGGTTTTACGTTCGCGCATGCTTTCAATGTTTCCTTGTTTTGACTTTTACATTGTTATTAATTTCTGTTTCCGTGAGGTTTTGAAGAAAAAGGGGAAAGAAACTATACCTTTGGAAACGGAGACAGAGGAGGGATGGATCGGAGGTGCCCTAGGACGGCCGGAGGCGGAGGCTTGGTGATGATGTGCGCTTTGGAATTCCTGGTACTTTTGTATTGCTTCTTTAGGGTTTCATGATGAACTTCTGAAAACCTTGTATAATCACTTTTTTCCTCTTCTTATGTTGGCTTCTGTATGCTTGGTATGCTGCCTATTGCTTGCTTGCTCGTTTGACCCTTTCAATGATGCTTATCTGAGATGCTTCTTTTCTTCTTCTTCTTGTTGGCTCAGTTGCCTTGTATGTTTGCAAACTTGTATGCTTGATATGCTGATTTCTGATATGTTTCTGAGTATGCTTGTGTCTGTATGCTTGTTGGTATTGAGATATTGATGATATTGGTAGCCCAATGATGAGGATGCTCTTAGGGCTTGTGTTGGTTTGGAAGCTGGTTTTGGAAAGGGCTTGATGTTTAGAGGATGGTTAGGCTCTTGACAGGTTTGGCATTTCTGATTCAAGGTTTGACACAGGTTGGTATGGTTATGTTATTCAACAGGCTGGCTTATGTTTTTGACAGGTTGATGGCCTTTTGGCTTTCAGGCTTGCTTTAGACTTGTATGGATTTTATTTCAGTGTAAGGCAGGCTTGGCTTGTTGTTTGTAATCTTGAACACAGGTTGATGTTTTAGGTTTTTTGTGAGAGGCAGGTTATGGCTTATGTAGCTTAGAGGCAGGTTTGATGTTTTGAATGTTTGTGGTGAGCTTCTTTGTAAATTGATCACAGGTTTGGGCAGGATGTTTTGAAGTGTTTGAAGTAGGTGAAGGCCTTGATACAGTTTTGAGGCAGGACTGTGTTTTTGTTACAGTTTGTGACCTTCTTGCTTTTGTGATATCTCTGCCTCCTTTTGTACTGTGTTATTACAGTTTCTTTTATATCTTTCTTTCTTCAAGCCTAAAGCCTGTAAGCCCTTTCTTTTTCTCTTCTCTCTCTCTCCACAGTTTTAAGCATTTTTTATTGCTTATTGTACTTTTCTGAAAAAGTGTACTGGCTGGAAAATGATGACTGAACATTGCTTGCAATATTTGTTTAGCTCTGCATACTTCTTTTCTCTGTGTACTTTCAAGATTTTCTGCATACTTTGTTGACAGCATTTTGTACTTTGATATCTTTCCATATCCTGTTGGACAACTTTGATATCTTTGGCTTTAGGCAGCTCTAGTTGACTTTGAACTTAGTTTGAAATTGTGACTTGCATCAGTAATTGCCCAGTTTGCCTTTTTGGTTGCCCATTTGGATTTTGTTTGGCATTTTATGCAGTCTTGCTTGACAATTTTGAATCATGAACTATGCAGTTTGTTTGAAAATTTAAATTTGTGCAAATATAACTTTTGTGCATTTCATGTCTTTTTGCAAGCATCTTTTATCCCTCTCTGTGAACCAAGAGAGATCTTGTGATTTGCAGAGAGGGCAAACTGATTCCGGCCAGTTGCTTTTAATGATGAATCCAATTTAACTGTCTGCCTTTTATTATTTCATCTGTTTTTGACCTTTTTCTCTTTCTTTTTGCAGGTAAAGATAATTGAGCAAAGGAGCAATGGATAGAAGATGAAGACTTAGGAATTTTTAGGATAGTTTTATTTCAAATTTAATCATTTGTAAAATTATTATTGTAAACAAAAATGTAAATAAACTTACCGTTGTTCAAATAATAATTTGTAACAAAATAATTAAAGATGAATAAATAAAAATCCTTTTGATCAGTTAATTCCCTTTTTTTTAGCTGTCTATTTAATTACTTATAAATTCTTAAATTATAATAAATGGAAATAAATTCCAATTATCCTAACTTAGAATAAATAAACAATTAATAAACACTGTGGTTTTAGCATCGATCAATTAATAAACCTGGCGTTTCAAATAGCCACAGCAATGCACAGTCAAATCAAACAAGCGTCCATATGCCTCTTTTCACTGATTTAGTCAAACACTGCAAACTCAATCCAAATGCTTCAGTCCAAATCTCAGAGTAAACTGAAAAGAACTGTAAAATTAATTATTTCTGAGAATGTGCGCACAAAAACCTTGGTTCTTGGTTAAATGTCAAAGAAGCGTCCGCCCGATCAAAACCTGAGCCAACTCAAACAAACTTTAGCAATCTTCCTGAACTGCTTTAAAATCAATGAAAACCCTAATTTTGTCTGACTGATAAGAAAAGTCTGTTTGACTGATTCTTACGCCAATCTGAAAAATCAGGAAAAGCCCGAAGCTGTGATTTCTTGTGGAAAAATACGAGGGCAAATTTTGGGGTACAACAGTTGCCCCTGTTCAATCTTCTTGAACCTGAAGAGTTAGATTGACAAGTTTGCCGTTCGCGACTTGAAGGTAAAAGGAGATTGGACACTAGAGTACCCAAAAATTTGCACTCGGTGATGTGATGGTAGAGGGAATGGGCTTATAGATGCCATTTGGTGATGGGCTTAAAGATGCCATCTAGGGATGTGACAGAATCTGGTCGGGGGATGGGCTTAGAGATGCCATCTGGAAATGGGCTTAAAGATGCCATTTGGAAGTGTAATGGATTAGGGTTTTCTAAGTATTGGTTTTAGTCTTTCCATACAAACCCTAATTACTAGCATGTTATATATAAAGCGATAAATTGCGGAATTTAAAGTTACTACGCTATTACAACATTTATGGGAGGGGGTATACAAATTCATGAATGGGGATTGCAAGAATTTAAACCTAATTAGTCTATTATAACCATATTGAATTGGTATAAATGTACAAGAATTTAAATGAATATAATGTACAAAATGAATAAATGTACAAAAATGTGAAATGTAAAGTAAATGGATATTTGTTTGGATTTTTTAGGAAAAAAAGGGAAATTGTTTTAACTTAATTAATTAAGGGAAAAAATAATTAATTAACATAATAAAAAGTAAACCCTAAATTTACTAAGAAAAGATTTTTAAACAAAACCCTAAAAGAAATTAAGTTTTATAAGAAAAGTATTTTTTTTGGTATTTTTGTCTTGAAAATAATTATAGTGTTATAAAATATTTTTGGCCTTTTTAATATTAAAATAATATATTTTAATTGGTGTAAAATAAAATAACTAATAACCTAGTTTTTAATTAAATTTACAAGATAATGAGTAAAAATAAATAAAGTATGATTAATAAAATAATTTTTGTGTGAGAAAAATAAATAAACTAAATTAAAATATAAATCTACTATTTTTGTGTTTTTTATGATTTTTTAGTATTAGGAAAAATATTTAAGAAAGTAAATGAAATAAAAATAAGAAAATAAAATAAACTGGGCCAGGGGCACAAATATGAAACAGGGGGTTTGCTAGCAAAAACAAAAAAATAAAACAAGCCCAAAGAGGCCCAGCGCCCTGTAAAAAAAGTCAGAAAATGCAAAATATGTAAAAAAAAAAAAAACACAAAAGGGTACCACTAGGGCTCGAACCCAGGTCTCAAAGGTTACAGAGA
Organism: Vicia faba; assembly: GCA_948472305.1. Lineage (NCBI taxonomy): Eukaryota > Viridiplantae > Streptophyta > Magnoliopsida > Fabales > Fabaceae > Vicia > Vicia faba. Next base: position 1,140,658,486 of record OX451738.1, read on the forward strand.
CGCGCTTCTACCATTGGGGTGGCTATACATCCGTTAACATAAGAAAAACAATAAATATAAGATACAAAACACGCCCTGATTACTTCATCTTCAACCTCCAGCCAGACCAACTGTAACTTGTTCATTTCTCATCAAAAATGAAAACTGTAAACATGAAACTTGTAGTAAATTTCCTCACGGTTTCAAAAATGTAAAGCATTAAGATTATAGATCAAAGATAAGCATGAATTTTATTGGCCCTAATCTGAACCCTAAAAATCTCAGAAACTTCAACCTTAAAATTCTCTAAGCTCAAGCAAAATCAATGGAAACTATGGATATGGTTAGCTTTAGGGCAATGATATCTACATGTTTTATTCACGAATAAATCATTGATGATGCCTGTATGAGAAGTTCCAAAGTTAGAAAACTTACCTTGCAAGAGGGTGTCGGGTTTGAAGTTTGAGCAACTTTCAAGGAGTTCAAAGGTTGGGTTAGCTTCTTCAAGTTCCCATGAAGCTAATGCAATGCTTAGCTTGAGCTGAAAGGGCCTGAGGAGTTCTGGAGAAGTCCAAGTGCAAAGCTTTGTTTTTGAAAATGGAGGTTATGGTAAATGGTGTTACAGTTGTGTAGCATGGTGTAGGATCAATTCTAAATGATGTTTAGAAGCTTTAGAAACCAAAAGGATTGAAAACGCACGAGGGAGTTATGAGTTTCAAGTTTTTGGTCAATTTATGTGAAAATGGAGGTATGGAATGTGATTCTGAGTTCTAGCTGTTTTCAGGGCATGAGCATTCATGTATTTAATGCAAATAGTTTATGTATCTATAAGCAAAAGGATTGGAGTGCATTGGCAAGTCATAAGTACAAGTACTTAGCTTTTGGCTAGGTTACTTGATTTTGAAGAAAAGAGGGAAACCAAGTTTCAATGTGAGGTACAAGCATGGGCTGAGTGATTGTAAGTGTATAAACCATTTCTCATGAGTTATAAGACTTGTGTGACCAGAAGAGAACAAGTGCAAGGCTCAAGAACAAGTTTTGTGTAAAAAGCACTTTATCAAAATGGCAATGTAACCTTTCTTCCAAAAATGGATATAAAGCATGTCTATGCATTGAATGCTTGAAGTGAGACCTCTAACAGCTGTGCAAACCAATAATTATGGAGTTCCTAACAAGTTTGAGGCCTGCAAAGTAGATTTTATGCAGCATAGTTTGAACTTTGAATTTGGTTCATCACAAAATGACTTAGAAATTAAGTGATAAAACCATAACTTCATCTCTTCGATTCTCCCTACTCAAGAATGATTTCAAGGAGTTATTGGACATTTTGGAAAGCTTGCAATGTTCTCTACAACCCATCTTTGAATTGCTTTTTAATATTCCACTTGTAACTATATGAAAAAGTGCCATGAAGTTGGGTCAAAATCCTGACCAAATTAAGGCAAAATTTCACTAAGTGTTTTGTTTCATGACCATATATGTTCATAAAATTATACCTTGAGATCCAAGCACTTTTAGAAGGAGTTGTGTAAAGCAAAGTTGTAGATTTCATGGAGATCTACAACTTTCATGTTGGAAGGTTCTCTTGAATCATCTTGCATCATGGTGAAAAATTTGTTCAAAGTTGTGAAAAACATGAAATTTCCAACACTTGGAAAAATTTCTAAGTTTAGAAATTTTGACTTTTCAAAATGAAATCTTGACTTTTTGATTTTCTTGATGAATTAGTTTCATACTTTGACATGTTTTGATGAATTATGATCTTTGGCATTTGATTTTGACCAAAAAGTCAAAGTTTGACTTTTTAGTATACAGTTGACTTTTGATCAGTTGACTGAAAATTCATCTATCAATCCTTTGAACTTGAGCAATGTTTTGAGCCATGTAATTAGGTCAAAATTATGCAATTGGACTCTTGAGATTGTGCCTTAAACCAATTTATCATTTGCTAGTTCAAAAATAAAAAATTGCCCTTTCCCAATCAAAACCCTAATTTTGACCATTTTGCCCTTTTAGAGATTTGATCAAATTTCTTGAGGAGTTATGGTCCAAACTTGATCAAATGATACATATGAGTTTAAAATGTTGATGTGGATCAAAGATTATGAAGTTTGACTGTAAATTGGCCATGGTTGACTTTTTCCCCAATATAGTTGATTTTTAGGTCAACTGCTCAATTGACTGAGCAAAAGTGTGATCCAAGGTTTGAGACTTGACATGAGTGATCTTGGGGGTCCATAATGATCCATGAAAGTCATATGGGCCATTGGAAGTTCAAAAATCCTTGTGCAAACTCAAACCCTAATTTTGGTCATCAGTGCTTAAGGAGGTGTCTTGAGCTGATCAACCATAATGCAGTCTTAAGCCAAAGGAGATCTTGTGAGCAAATTCTTTGAAAAATGAGAGGGAAAATTTTGGGGTACAACAGAGGTTCTCAGCTAAATTCTTGTTGAGCAATGGAATTTTGTACAGGCACAATCATGATCCGACTTTGCTTCATTGTATGGACAAGAAAGAAGCAGAAAAGATTATGGAAGATATGCACGAAGGTATCTTTGGCACCCATTCTAGTGGACATACTACGGCTAAGAAGATTTTGAGAGCAGGTTACTATTGGTCGGCTATGGAAACCGATTGTCACCACCACTCGAGGACTTATCATAAGTGCCAGATCTACGCTGATAAAGTACACATGCCTCCAGTACCTCTGAATGCTTGACTTCTCCTTGGCCATTCGCGACGTGGGAAATTGACATGATTGGAGAGATCAAGCCTACTGCTTATAACAGACATCGCTTCATCCTTGTCACCATTAATTACTTCACCAAGTGGGTTGAAGCAGCCTCGTTCACCTCTGTTACTAAGAACATCGTGGCCTGATTCATTCAACATAACCTTATCAGTCGATATGGCATCCCCGAGAAAATCATCACGAACAATGGAACCAATCTCAACAACAATATGATCATGGAACTCTGCACATAGTTCAAGATCAAGCACCACAATTCTTCTCCGTACCGACCAAAGATGTATGGCACAGTGGAAGCTGCCAACAAGAACTATAAGAAGATTATACAGAAGATAGTTGTGACCTACAAAGACTGGCACAAGATGTTACCATTTTCTCTACATGGCCGCTTAAGCTAGAGCATCAACTGGGGCAACCCCATTCTCTTTGGTCTATGATGTGGAAGATGTCCTACCTATCAAAGTTCAGATTCCTTCTCTGAGAATTATGAAAGATTCAGACTTAGACGAAGACAAGTGATTCAGACTAGGTTGGATCAGTTGAATTTGATTGAAGAGAAAAGGCTTGTGAATGTCTGTCATGGTCAAATGTATCAGAAGCGTATAATCAACGCATTCAATAAGAAAATAAAGCATCGGGTATATCAGGATGGTGACTTGGTAATAAAATACATCATCCTACCACAAGGTGATCTCATGGGAAAATGGACTCCCACTTACGTAGGGCCATTTGTAGTCAAGAAGATATTTTTAAGCGGTGCCATGATACTAACCACCATGGAAGGTTAAGATTTCCCACACCATGTGAATGAGAACACAGTCAAAAACTACTATGCATGAAAAAGTGACCTGCTAGGTTGACTGGCCTAGGCAAAAATAAGGGCAACCCGGTGAACTAAAAGGGTTCGGGAAAAATTTAGGGATATATATATATATCTAAAGTGTGCACCCGACAAGTCGAAAACCTGGAAAGGAGGCTTGGGAAAAAAAGGGTTTCCCGGTGGACTGAAAACTCGAAAGGGCGGTCCGGGTAAAAGTTAGGGATTAAAGCGTACGACTATGTCCCGTTAGATCACTTACAACAAGCTTTATTATCAACGCCAAGTTCAAATGGTACAGATCAGTTCAGTTAACTTCTTCCGACAGCAAGGGATGAGATGCTTGAAGACATAGGGGCTATAGCAGAATTAAAACCCGACGAGATTATTTCCACATAGCTATATGTTTTGTTTTCACTTTATAATCTTTTCATTTCACGACGATTTCATCTTACTAGGATTTTTGTCTCTTTGTACAAAACTGTCTGTTTATAGGCAGACTATCAATAGAAATACAAATTTCAAAATTCAAACTTTTGATTTACCTTTTTTTGTTTTGTTTACAAAAATGTCCAATGAATAAATTGAATAAACATATGCATATGAATACGATTATTGTAAACAAGTATATGCATAAAAACAGGAATAAGCATTTGCTCAAGACTCTAGGAGTTGGGGCGATGTTCAAGTCGTCCATGTATCCCCATAGAAAAAAAGTCCTCACAAGATTATCCCCGCAGAACAACTTCCACAAGATTATCCCCAGAGTTAGTCTTAACAAGATCATCTTCAACGAGGACATATTTCATCAGTAGATCCCCCTAGCGGATAATGAAATATGATCTTTTCCCCGAAAATATCGCCAACCTATGGAGTCCCAATCTCCATCGGAGACTTTGGCATCAGTACAGTTTATATAAATCCTCTTCCCCAACTGAGTTTATTTCTCTAACACTGTAAAATCCCTTGCAGAATTCCTATTCTCTAGCAAGGCTTATATTCTCTAGCAGAGCTCATGTCCCCAGCAAGGGTATTTCCTCCATCAAAGTTTAGGGTTTATCTCCCCAAACAAGGTTTATTTCCCCAGTGGAGTTCAGTCTCCCCAACTTGAGTTATTTCTCTAACTACTATAGATCACCAACAAAATTTGTCTCTCCAATAAGGGGCAGTCCAGACCACTAACCCCAGAGAGTTTCTACAGAAGGCCCAAATATCTCTTAACCTTATCCTCCCCAGACGAGTCGACATCCATATCAGAAACTCGGCCAGACAACACTTCGAGAGGTTATCCATCTCTTTTATCCCCGGTCAGGGTATATAGGAACTAAATTCCCCAGTAGAGCAATGAACGATTAATGTTCTTAAACCCTTCTCCTCAAACAGAAATCAATATTCCCCAGCGGAGTTTCCAAAAATAGAAAGCAGGAATCCCTATCAAGATTGAAGATACACATATTATTCATCCACAACATTAGTCAGGGATTTATTTTCCCAGTCAAAGATGTTGCGCGAAATTACTAATACACTTCAACGACATCTCACATTAATACATCATATGCAAACATCATAGCATATGCATACAAAATACATATAATACACTCATTTTATTTTGAGAATATCATTACGCAATGCATTTCATACATAATGACATTGCATGCAGTTAACTCTTTATCTTTTCAGGTAAAAATCTACAAGCAGATTCCTCATAGGCTATATATGAAAAATAGCTACTTAAGCACTTTCCCTAGAAGGTCGTGCTAAAATAGAACCTCTCCTAGTTGAAGTCGGGCGTAGACATCTTCTAGCTCGAATGAAATCAGGCGTAGATTTCTTTCTGATTCTCTTTTTGGAAAAGTCAGGCGTAGACTCTTTCCAGTACCTCTCCTAGTTGAAGTCCGGCATAGACATCTTCTAGTTTGGATGAAATCAGGCATAGATTTCTTTCTAATGCTCTTTTTGGAAAATTCAGGCGTATACTCTTTCTAGTACCTCTCCTAGTTGAAGTTGGGCGTAAACATCTTCTAGTTTGGATGAAATCAGGCGTAGATTTCTTTCTGATTCTCTTTTTGGAAAAGTCAGGCGTAGACTCTTTCCAGTACCTCTCCTAGTTGAAGTCGGGCGTAGAAATCTTCTAGTTCGGATGAAATTAGGCGTAGATTTCTTTTTGATGCTCTTTTTGGAAAAGTTAGGCGTAGACTCTTTCCAGTACCTCTCCTAGTTGAAGTCGGGCGTAGACATCTTCTAGTTCGGATGAAATCAGGCGTATATTTCTTTCTAATACTATTTTTGGAAAAGTCAGACATAGACTCTTTCCGGTACCTTTTCTAGTTGAAGTCGGGCATAGACATCTTCTAGTTCAGATGAAATCGGGCGTAGATTTCTTTCTGATGCTCTTTTTGGAAAAGTCAGGCGTAGACTCTTTCCAGTATCTCTCCTAGTTAAAGTCGGGCGTAGACATCTTCTATTTCAGATGAAATCAGGCGTAGATTTCTTTCTGATGCTCTTTTTGGAAAAGTCAGACGTAGACTCTTTCCAATACCTTTTCTAGTTGAAGTCGAGCGTAGACATCTTCTAGTTCGGATGAAATCAGGCGTAGATTTCTTTCTGATACTCTTTTTGGAAAAGTTAGGCATAGACTCTTTCCAGTACCTTTCCTAGTTGAAATCGGGCATAGATATCTTCTGGTTCAGATAAATCAAGCATAGATTTATTCTGATTATTCTTTTGGACAAAGTCAGGCATATACTCATTCCAAATACATCTTCTAAGACAAATTCGACCGTAGACTTAGTCGGATTTTCTTATCAACAGTTATCATGGATGGCATATATAATCCTATATCTGACGACTCTCCATCACGTCTCTGAGTGGCATCTTTAAGCCCATTCCCGGTATAATCAACCAACAATGTTACTTGGTGCACGTGCGAGTGAAAATTTATGGGCAGTTAAGTGTTCAATCATCTTCTACCTTCAAGTCACGAATGGCGAACATGCCAATCTAACTCTTCAGGTTTCAGAAGATTGAACAGGGGCAGATGTTGTACCCCAAAATTTTCCCTCCCATTTTCTTTAAGACAATCTTCTAGGGTTCTCAAATGCTCAAGGATGCTCAAGAGTTGATCAAACAAATTCTTTTCCTAAGCAATGGGTCCATAACTAGGGTTTTGTGTTTCTCAAGGAAGATTGGATTTTAAAGGCCTCAAGTGGTTTTCATGGCTCTTCATATACCCCTAAGAATGCTCATGTCAAGTTTGAAGCCTTGCATCACAAGATTGCTCAGTCAATAGCTCGGGTGATTGAAAATCAACTGTATTGGGTAAAAAAGTCAACTATGGTCAATATACAGTCAAACTTAAAGATTTTTGGTCAACATTAACATTTTGAAGTGATATTAATCATTTGATCAAGGGTTGATCATGATTCCTCAAGGAAATCCCTCAACTCATCAAAAATCAAAAGTTGCCCAAATTAGGGTTTCCTTAGGAGAAGTCATCTAAACTTTGATCAAGCATAACTTTCACATGCTTCATCAACTTCTCCCCAACTAAATCTCATTTTGAAGGAAATGAAATTCTCTATAACTTTGTATATTTATGCTCAAGTCTAAAAAGTTCTTCATTTGATAGATATGAGCCAATACATTACAGGTCATTTAAAAAGTCAACAAAAAGCCACTTTTTGTCTAGGCAACTTACATCAAGATAAATTCTCCAAATGCAAAAATTATCAAAAGAGAAATTGTAGAGGACATCTTAAGCTTTCTAAAATTCAAGAATCACCTTCAAGAGATGAAAATTGATAGGGTTATGACCATTTCAAGTTGGGAAAGTTTGGTAGAATGCATGAATTCCAAATTAAGCAAACTTGTGATTTTGAGCTATTAGGCCTATTTTTTTATGTTCAAACATCTTCACAATGTATTATAGGATCTCTAAATCCATTCAAATTTTTTAATGATTTTTATTTCTTTTATTTGAATTTTTATTCATTTAAATTCAAATAAATCAAGTAAAATATAAAATCATTGGGCCAAGGCGCATGATAGGTTTTTTGGATCAGTTGGAGGCCCAAGACAAATCATGACAACCATGAAAAAACGTGTGAGTTCAAAATGGCAAGAAATATATCAAAAAGGAAGCTTGAAAACATGTTTGATTCTTGTCTAAATGTTGGCCATAATTACATGATTTTGTACCATTCTTGTCACCCCAATCCTACCTCTATATAAGCACAAGAGATCAGATGCAAGGGGGACACGAATTGCTTGCCTCAAAAGTTGTCAAAAACATCCAATTTTTTTCCAGAAACCCTAAATCTCCAAAACTCTCTTTACAAGCCTCCTCATTGCGAAATCTCCATTCATTTCACTTCCAAGAATATTGAAGGGTAAGGTTGGGTTGGTTACCATGATCCTAAGGGCTTGAATAAGCATACATGCACCATCATGTTTTTCATTTTTTATTATTTTAATTTTTAGAGTTCTTGTTTCCATTATGATTTAGCATGCACTAATGTTATTAAAAGGTTCCTGAGTTATTTTTGAACAGGTTTGGATTGGTATTGGGATCCCATGCAGTTAAAGTTGTGAGATACCATAGCTTGCTCCGATCGGTTTCATTTGATTCGAAACTCATGATACAAGGACCTATAGCCAAAACTAAGTCCATAATCAGATTCAGGAGGATCGAATTAGGGGTACTAGGATGATTTTGATCACTAACGCATTGATTTTGCAGGTTCTGTATGTTACAAGCTGTCAGAGAAGACGATTGGAGCTAGGGCTCCGGCCAATAGAATCATGTTGTATACTTATTTTTATGGTTTGATTTATATGAACAGATGTAAAGACCGCCCCAGCGATATAAGTGACCATTGTAAGGCGTTAATATATCAGGGCACATGTTTGATCCCTGCCCCTAGTATTTTGACATTTTATTTTCATGATTTCTTGTTTGCATATCCAATGCCTGCTAGCCCAGCGCGCTCACCCTGCGCTCTCAACTCCTCACCATCAGATGTTTACACTACCATCCAGCTCCCCATATTTGCATGTGCACCATGAGTCCCTTGGAGCCAGCCACGCTGGATTATCACAGACGCATTGGCTCCTGGTTTGGGCCTAGTGGTTCCTATTTCTCACACCCCCCAGATTTACTTCTGCAGGCCCATCATTTTTTATTATTTTGTTTCAATTTCTTTTTTTGTTTATTTAACATAATTAACTTTCTTCTCTAATTAATTTAAACTAAATCAACTTAACTTTTATTAATTAAAATCAAATTAACTTGACTTTTTTTATTAAATTAATTATATTAACTTTTTTTTAAAAATTAAATTAATTGAAATAATTAACCTAGTTTCTTTAGGGTTTTTATCATTAAATATCTTTAGGGAGAATTACTTTTTCTAGATCGATTCCTTATCTCATAAGTGTATTTTTTATAAGGATTATTCATGCTACTTCTAAAATTCGATCGCAATAGCATACATAATTTTAGGTTGTAAAGCCTTGTCTAATTTAGCTTTAAGAATATTAACCTTTCTTTACAAAATATGACAAGTTTCACATCCAACCCATGTAAACCAAAAACTTTTGTCATTTTCTCTTTTGCCTTTGATAACTTCTACCATAGATACCTTAAGAGTTTTCAATTCCTTTTCCGAATCAGAAACCTTTTTCTCAAGGTAAGAAATTTTTTTCTTATTTGAGGTCAGTCGTTTAAAAGCTTCCTTAGCCTCATTATGTAGAGTATCAAAGGCTTTTTGCAATTTAATGTAAGGCATTTAATCAACATGACCATATTTAGAATTACTTACATTCTTTTTCTTCTTTTGATGAGCCATAAGACAAAATTTGACCGTTTCTTCTTCATCACTAGAGTCGCTTTTGCTTGAAGTTTCACTATTGCTCTCCCATGCAATATATGGTCTCCTAGCTTTATTTGATCTCTTTTGATATTTGTCTTTTCCTTTGTCTTTTTTGAACAATGGACAATCCAGTTTGTAGTGACCGGGTTTTCCACAATTGTAACATTATCCTTTTGACTTAGATTTCTTACTTTCGTCTTGCTTTGAGGGTTTAGATTGATTTTTATAGTTGATGAGGTTCTTTTCCGAATGTTGGACTTCATTCTTCTGTAGATACCTATGATACTTTCTCACGAATAACCCCATATCTTCATTCAAACTTACATCATCATCACTTGAATCACTTCCACACGAATCTTTGGTGGATGACTTAGAGCTTGAAGCATTTAACACGATAGACTTATTTTCCATGTCCCTTCATTTTTCTTTCTTTTCCTTATTTTCGTGTTTGTTGAGATTTATGAGCTCTTGCTCATGTTCTTGAAGCTTGTCAAACAATGTTGTAACATATAGTGTCGTTAGATCATTAGCTTCCTTGATTTCCATGACCTTAGGTTTCCATTCCCTATTAAGACATCTCAAAATTTTATTAGTAGCAACAACATTGGAAGTGGTATGACCAAGTGTACGTAAGCGATTGATTATATGAGTGAATCTCTTTTGCATGTCCGCAATGGTTTCACCATGCTTCATGTGAAAGAGATCGAACTCTTGAGTTAAAGTATTGATTCTATCTAATTTGACATCATTAGTCCCCTCACGGGAAACTTGTAATGCGTCCCGCATTTCCTTAACAGTAGCACAATGGGACACTCTAAAATACTCATCAACACCCAAAGATGATATGAGCATATTTTTAACTTTCCAATAATAGCTATAATTTTTCTCATCATCCTCTTTCCATAGTGCTTCCGGTTTAGGTATGGTGGCACCAGCCACATCGGTCATGGTTATTGCGATATTACCATTCTCGATGACTTTCCATATTTTTCTATCAACATAGTTGATAGGCACCCACATACAATCTTTCCAACAACTATAATTTTCACCGGTAAAAATAGACACTCTATTGTACGCCCCTTTTGGATCATTCTTGATTTTCTAAAAAGTTATATGTGAAGCACTAGATAAACCACCACTCGTAATACCACTTGTTAGAAGATGAGGCGGATCTAGAAGGGGGTTGAATAGATCCTTTATTTATAAAAAAAATCGCTTTTAAATTTTGTTTTGAAATGGTGTGAAAGCTTCTGGAATAAAAACCGTCTAAACGATCCGTTATTGAAAAGATCAGATATGCGAAACCAAATGGAGTTCTTATGATAAGAAATAAACCAATACAATTACTTACTAATCAATCACTTAAACAATATCAATAAGTACATACTACTTCCAATTAATTGTTTAAGATAAAACTTGACAATATCACTAATTTGTGTGTTAGTCAATTTATCAAACACTTAGTGTGCAAAAACACAACAAGTTCAATTTTACTTAATTGTAGTGATGAATTTTCCTTGATAACAATCAAAGTGATTGATATGATTATTGTAAACTAAGTTTGACTCACTACAATCACGGTAAAATGATTGAATAACAGATATCACACAAATTATGACAAATGAAAATAAAAGGATAGGGAAAGAGAAACAACACACGGTTTGTTAAGGCAGTTCCCCTTGTCGTCCTCGCGTAGCGTACGTCTGTCCCAAATTCTAAAATCTATAATTGAGATATATGATATTAAGTTGCAAAGTGTTACAAGAGAAGCAATAGTCTTTACTACATACGAACCAATTGTTGAAGATGAAACTATATCCTTCTCTCCCCTTAGTTCAAGCCAAACCAAGTATGCCAAACTCTTCGAACAAACCTTCGGTTACCACTACTTGATTGCATGAACTCTTCATTCTACAAATATTTTACTCGACTGATTTTGATCACAAGACATTTGACCCCAAATATTTCTTCACAATCCTCCGGTTACCGCTACTTGATTGAGAAAACCCATTATTTCTCAACACTTTTACTCGACTGAGTTCAATGAAGCAAAGACTTGTGCACAAATCCAGAACCAACACGAATCTTGGAGGAAAATACCATAACGATTTTATTCAAGAAAAAACCACTCAATTCTCAACCCAAATCTGAATTCCATTCTTCAATTTGAACGTTATCACCACAGCTCTGCACTTTGATCAACACAAATTGTTATGTGTAATTGTTGATGAATGCAAGGAGAGGATGAAGATGCTGAGAAGTTGTGTGTATACTTTCACATTTTCTGGTTAACCCCAAATGACGAACACAAACCAATATTAATATGTTTCACTTTAAGCGAGACCAATAACAGAGCACAAAAATCGAAAATTTCAGCGATGCATCGACTCATATAACTTGGGGGGTCGACCTGAGCGAACCCGAGCTTGATGAGATGATTCACAAGTAAGAGATGCATCGACCACACCAGGGTATGCATCGACACAACTTGAAAGAATTTCACTCCCAGTATGATTCGACCAGAAAGGTCGACGCGAGCAGTCCCGCGCGAGGTGCATAGTCCTTGATCAATCTGTGAGTCGGCCCACCAACTTTGTGAGTCGACGCAAACAGTTGAAGTGGTCAAAAATGCTTTATTTAAAGGAGTTTCATGACATCCATTCCCAAATGTAAATTCACCAAAGAACTAACCAATATTAGGAGCACAAATGTAAGATCCGAAGAATGTTTTGACATCATTAAAACAAGAGTAGAGGTACCTTTCCCTCACACTAATCACCGACCATTAGAAAGATGAAGATCTATTTACGTTCGATCTAAGCACCGACTTTCAGGAAGACATCGATCTCTTTATGTTCGATCTAAGCACCTACCTTCGGGAAGGCGACAATCTATTTATGTTCGATCTAAGCACCATCCCACGGGAAGGCGACGATCTCCTTAAGTTCGATCTAAGCGTTGACCCTCTGGAAGGCGACAATCTCTTTATGTTCGATCTAAGCACCAACCTTCGGGAAGGCGACAATCTCTTTTTGTTAGATTTAAGCACCAACCTTGAGAAAGGTGACAATCTCTTTTTGTTTGATCTAAGCATTGACCCCCGCATTGGCGACAATATTTTTTTCCGATCTAAGCACTGAAACTCAGGAAGGCGACAATCTTCTTATTTTCGATCTAAGAACCAACCCTTGGGAATGTGATGATCTCTTTGTGTTCGATCTAAGCACTGACCTTCGAGAAGGCGACAATCTTTTTATGTTCGATCTAAGCACCGATCCTCGGGAAGGTGACGATCTCTTGATGTTTGATCTAAGCACTGACCCTCGGGAAGGCGACGATCTCTTTTTGTTCGACCTAAGCATCGACCCTCGGGAAGACGACAATCTCTTTGTTTTTTATTTAAGCATCGACCCTCGGGAAGCCGATAATCTCTTAATGTTCGATGCAAGCACTGACCCTCAGGAAGGCGGCGATCTCTTTATGTTTAATCTAAGCGTCGACCCTCGGGAAGGAGACAATCTCTTTATGTTCGATCTAAGCACCGACCCTCGAGAAGGCGACAATCTCTTTATGTTCAATCTAAGCATCGATCCTTGGGTTGGCGACAATCTTCCACCCTATCATATTCAGATGTTTTCTTCAATACTCCTTCGGTGAACAAAATTGGGGCCATTCTATATTTAATTACCTTCCATCATGAGAATTTGAAGACTAACAATCGCCATCTTCTCCGATTGAAGATAATTACATACAGACAATTGTCATACCCTAAATTTTGTCTGCATGTTTTTTTACTATCTTATTTTTAGGAGCATTTAAAAAAAAGTAAATTAGTTTAGTTGGTAGTTGGGCAGGGATGTCAAGCACAAGGTCGTGAGTTTGAATCCAATTGTTTTTTATTTTATTTTTTATTTTTAAAAAAGCCAAATATTAACTTTTTGGAGTATATATTATTTTTTATGAACCAATTATTATTTTTTATTTTTATTTTTTAAAGTATGCATGTTTTAACTATTATTCATTTTTAATCATAAAATAGTAAAAAAATAATAAAAAAATATCACAAAAATATAAAAAATCAAAATCTTTCTCATTTTATCATCTCTGTTTCTAATTGATCCCAATTTATCACACTTTTGATTGATCACAATTTATCAATTTACTGATAAAAAAAATTTGATGTTATTTGATATGATTTTCTCATTAAAATATCATTTGATCTTATTTTAATCAGTGTTACAAAAAATGGGGATAAAAAAACCATACAACAAGAAAAGAAAAAAGAAAAACCTTTAGTTCTTTAGGGAATTGTTAATCAGCCAAGGTGTTTCTATTTCTCACCCCTTCTTCTATTTTTTAAAATAAATTTCTAGTTCAATTCTAATCACAACACAACACTTTTTTTCCTTCTCTAAATTTTGTTTCATTTTTCCTGAAATCCGATGATCATCTTGTTGGTGTTAAAATATTGATGTTTTAATTTGTTGTCAATTTATCACATTCTTTCATTATTTCTTGCATAAATTAACTATAAAATCTTTTGTTTTATTATTATTATTATTATTATTATTATTATTATTATTATTATTATTATTATTATAAATATATAAGTTTTAGCATTTACAATTACAGTTACAAGATTCAATTTATATTCTTTTATTTTTATTATAATAATAATAATAATAATAATAATAATAATAATAATAATAATAATAATAATAATAATAATAATAATAATAATAATAATAATAATAATAATAGTAATAATAATAATAGTAATAATAGTAATAATAATAATAATAATATTAATAATAATAATAATAATAATAATAGTATTAGTAATAATAGTAATAATAATAATAATAATAATAATAATAATAATAGTATTAATAATAGTAATAGTAATAGTATTAATAATAATAGTAATAGTATTAATAATAATAGTAATAATAATAGTAATAATATTAATAATAATAATAATAATAGTATTAATAATAATAGTAATAATAATAGTAATAGTAATAATAATAATAATAATAATAGTATTAATAATAATAGTAATAATAGTAATAATAGTAATAATAATAGTAATAATAATAATAATAGTAATAATAATAATAATAATAATAAAGTAATAATAATAATAATAATAGTAATAATAGTAATAATAATAGTAATAATAATAAAAGTAATAATAATAATAGTAATAGTAATAATAATAATAATAATAGTAATAATAGTAATAATAATAATAGTAATAGTAATAATAATAGTAATAATAATAATAATAGTAATAATAATAATAGTAATAATAATAATAATAATAATAATAGTAATAATAATAGTAAAATAATAATAGTATTAATAATAATAATAGTATTAATAATAATAATAAAATAATAATAATAATAATAATAATAATAATATTAATAATAATAATAATAGTATTAATAATAATAATAATAATAAAATAATAATAATAATAGTAATAATAATAATAATAATAATAGTATTAATAATAATAGTATTAATAGTAATAATAATAATAATAATAATAATAATAATAATAATAATAATAATAATAATAATAATAATAGTAATAATAATAATAATAATAATAAAATAATAATAATAATAATAATAATAATAATAATAATAATAATAATAATAATAATAATAATAATAATAATAATAATAATAATAATAATAATAATAAATTAAAATATTAAAAACCTATTCAAATCAATGAAAAGTGGAGTGTGGAGTAAAATTTTAAAAGTATAAAATGATTAAAATTTTAACAAACCAGTGTAAATCTAATTGAAAAGACAAGTTACATAAAATTTTAACAAACCCATGAAATATTAAAAGGCGGTTACAATTTTTTATACAAATAAATAAATAAAATAAAATAAAATAATTAAGAAAAAAGTAAACAATATAATTATAAACATATTCTTAAATTTGACTCCAAAAAATTCTAAGAAACTTAACAACTTTAATATATAAGATAAAATCATTTATTTTTTAACATTTGATTAATTCTATTTAATTTTATTTAAAAAATAACAAATCTATGTAAATCTAATTGAAAATAGATGAAATTTGACCTATTCAAATTCATAAAATGTGGGGTGTGGATTAGGATTTAAATTATTATTTTTTAAAAATCCATAAAATTTTAAAAATAATTCAAAAATAATTAAAATATTAAAAACCTATTCAAATCTATGAAAAGTAGAGTGTGGATTAAAATTTTAACAAACCAGTGTAAGTCTAATTGAAAATAGAAGTTACATAAAATTTTAACAAACCCATGAAATATTAAAAGGTGGTTACAATTTTTTATATAAATAAATAATTAAAATAAAATAATTAAGAAAAAGTAAACAATATAATTACAAACACATCTTTAAATTTGAATCCAAAAAATTCTAAAAGATTTAATAATTTTAATATATAAGATACTTGATTACCGAGTCACTACAAAAATTTAGAGGAAAAAAAAAAACAGAAGTATTCCTTTTATTTTTTCGGTATAACACTCCCTCCATTATTATTTTTATTTATTTATTTATGTTTATTTGATTAGTTTTTTTAGTTAGGGTTTGCTAGTTTGGGCTTTGGGCCCAAAATGCCCCCACACACTTCTTTTATTATTTGATTAGTTTTTTTAATTAGGGTTTGCTAGTTTGGGCTTTGGGCCCGAAATGCCCCCTACACACTTCTTTTATTATTTGATTAGTTTTTTTAATAAGAGTTTGCTAGTTTGGGCTTTGGGCCCGAAATGCCCCCTACACACTTCTTTTATTATTTGAATAGTTTTTTTTAGTTAGGATTTGTTAGTTTGGGCTTTTGGCCCGAAATGTCCCCTACACACTCCTTTTATTATTTGATTAGCTTTTTTAGTTAGGGTTTGCTAGTTTGGGCTTTGGGCCCGAAATGCCCCCTACACACTTCTTTTATTAACCAACATATCTTATTTCACTTATGCATCCTCTTGGATTCAATTTATTTATTTTATTATCTCATTTAAATTATTTTATTTTAGTTTTTTTATTTTATTTTAAATATTATTTGTAAAGTGTAAAAAACACAACAAAAACAAACAAACAAAAATATTCATTCATTTTATTTAATTAGAAAAAAAAATCAAAAATAACAAAAAACAAGACTCTTTTTTTAAAATCAAAATTAACATTCACTCATCAAAGTATTTTTTTCCCTTGTGCATTCAAATAAACTTTTCATCAAAAGAATAGTTTTATTCATTTCGACATGAAATACAAAAAAGTGCTTCAGTCTCCATTGTGCGAGCATACAAGCAAAAAGTTATTCATTCAAATGTAATACTATTCTAAAATTAATCAACAAATAAACTTTTTTTATCATGAACTACGAGACTCTAATCTTTTTGTTGCATTTAGGAATACGTAGGCACAAGATTTTGAAATCTTCTCGAGCACAATAATAAAAAATTAACATTTTCCCTCTTTTATCCCTTTTGTAAATATTTTTAATAGAAATAAATAAATATGCAAACATTCCTTAAGAAAACACTTAACCTTAGCCTATTAGGAGGTTTCTGTTGAGTACGACAGATGTGAATGGTGCTAATACCTTCTCCTCATATAACCGACTCCTAAACCCGATTTGGTTACGACGATTATTTCCTCCTTAAAGGGATTTTATCGATGCTTCCCTTTAAATGAAAATTTTGGTTCTCACTCTGTAGTTTATTTCGAGCATTAGTACACTCGAGTACTTTTTCGCACCGCGACACATTGTCATCACCATATATATCTCCTTAATGTTTATTGAAACTTGAGGTCCGAGTCAGTTTTACCGGTCCCCACAACCTATGTCAATTTTACTCATAAAAAGTACAATGAGAGTAGTCCTATATTTATAAGGTTGTTTGTGGTGTTTAAGGGATATTGAAAACACGCATGGCTTAATCACGTGGAGTGGTGATAAGCTCTGTATATGTTCTTCTATAGAAAATTGGATATCTTTTCTCAGCTCTAAGGCTGGACTATTTAGATGGGCCTCTTTGGTACAGGCTAAAACTATTACATTAGCTCTGTTACCATAAAACATGGATAGGAAGAAGTCATTCTTCCTCAAATTATGGAGAGGCGGTTATGATCCCTTGACTTACTTTAAGTCAATTATTATTGGAACACATCATTCCCATATTCAATGAATGAGTTGATCATGAGGGTTGGATCGGATGGCCTAATTCTCAGTGAGAGACTTGTTAGCCTAGTTCGGGAGGCCTTACGTTCCATTTCGAGTGATCTATATCCACTTGTCAGGAGACCAGGGAAACTTCTCGTGTATTCTCTTAGTGCCCATGTGTTTTTTCCTTTCTTATTCTTCTTAGAATATCTCTTCTTATGATCCAATAAAATTATACTAATACAAAACACTTTGTCAAATGATTTCAAAGTAATTAGTGGTTATATATTTAGTATAATTGGATGAACAATATCTTGAAAATATAAGAAAAAATAAATTTGGTTCAATCCTTTATGAAATCAAAAAAGATGACAGTTGCAACTATTTGTGAAAATTAAGTTGATTAAGATGCTTGTTAGACAAGATTCTTTTATAGAAAAATTTGATGGTAGCTGTGTTGATACTTTGTGATAGTACCACGACTATTACAAGAATTGAGAACCATTACTACAATGATAATGGACAAAAAAAACATATTGTAAGAACAACACTGTTTGAGAAAAAAAACCTTATTTGAGAAAAAAACCTAAACAAATTTAAAAGGATGAGACTATTTCATTTAAAACAATGAGTCATACATGATGGTAACTCAACTTAAAAGACTAGAGAATCCAAAAATTATGTTTAATATGTAATAAAAAGTTTTGAAGTGATTTGAGATACATATACTATTATAAATCTAAGTAGCATTATTCTTGAAGCGATGAAATGATAATATAATATAAAATTTTAATTAGATATATACTCCATGTGAATTGGAGTAGTTCGCTACAAGAATACTTTTGATATAATCACCTATGCAATGTAAAAGTGGAGTCACTTGCAATAGAATTTCAAGAAAAATTCAGAGTATATATTATACTTGGACAAATGTCCAGAACCATTAAAACACAAAATTTTAAAAATACATCATATAAAAATATTGTGGGGGGTTTCAAAAATATAGTCACTCTAGTAATTAAGTATGAGTATCATTTATTATGCCAAAATTCAAGTTAGAAGACACCTTTATTTATGCATTTTTTCACATGAGTGTTTGACGCTACTTGTGAATTGAAAAATTTCATGAAAGTCCCATACAGGAGAAGAACTTATACATTTTGCAAGTGGCTTGGTGTTCTTCATAGGATATTTCCTAAGGGATATAGAGTTTTGTGAACTGAGTGAGCACTTGTGAAAATTTAAGACCACGTGTGCCGTAAGCTTATGACTTGGTGTCATATATATATATATATATATATATATATATATATATATATATATATATATATATATATATATATATATATATATATATATATATATATATATATATATATATATATATATATATATATATATATATATATATATATATATATATATATATATATTTGGAACTCAAAAATTTAAATTTTATTAAATATTTTTTTAAAATAAAATTGATTTTTGACACGTCAACTATTTTGTTTCTTTGTCACACACATTTGCGTGTATGGCACACACCAACGTGTATGGAACACGTTGTCCGATACATGATTTTTTTGGTTATAAATAGAGATCTTCACTAAATTTATTATTCATATGAAACTTTTGAGTTTCTCTCTTCTACTTATCTAATTTTTGGAGTATCTTTCTTCCGCTTTTAAAGAATTTATCTTTGTATAGAAGTAGTTTTTGGAAAAATTCTATTTGGGGAAATATCCTCTTCACATATTCAAGTGGTCTTAGTACTATATTTTGAAGAAATATTTTTATTGCATAGGTATAATTCTAGAATAGTTATGCATTGTAGTACAATATCGATATTGTGTAATTAGATTGCTTTATTTTGAAGACTTCATAGTTGATAGTTTGTCTGAGTAATTTTGAACAGTGTGAAATGTCATAAAGAAAGTCACATAATATGCGACTCAATGGAGTATCTCTTTAAAGTCAAACACAATAATTATATTAATGTGATGGAAGTTGATCTTACCGGTAATCATAATAAGTATGGCCAGCGACACGTCTTTAAGCTGAGCAATCAACAGAGGAGGGGGGTATCTGCTGACACTCTGATGCTTAAGTTAGTCTGGGTGAAAAGGTGAGAGAATTAGGGTTAAGAAGTGAATACTTGACCCTTCTGCAAAGGAGGGTATTTATAGAGAGTCCCCAGTATTAGGTCAATGGTCTCCATTCACTATGCCAAACAAGACATTACACAACGCTTTTTTTAGCTTTTAACAACGCTTAAAACGCTACCTAAAGCAGCGCTGCTAAAAGTAAAGACAACGCTTTTTTCAATGTAAAAGTGTTGTCTTATACCCATTTTAGGCAGCGCTTGTACATTAAAAGCGCTTTCTTATGCACCCCCTTTAGACAGCGCTTTAAAAATAGACAGCGCTTTTTTATATATCCCTTTAGCAGCGCTTTTGCTTTAGACTGCGCTTTATGTTATTTTTTAAGTTAGACTTTAGACAGCGCTTTCTTTAAAAGCGCTGTCTATCCCTCCATTTAGACAGCGCTTTCCCACTTTAGGCAACACTTTTTTTGACTTTTTACAGCGCTTTTCTCTTAAAGCCCTTTCTATTGATCACAATTTTTTTTTAGTAAAATACCTATTTTGACTTACAAAAGTGTTGTCCAATATATATAATGCATTTTAATCATATTTTAACCATATTTGAACCAGGTTTTCACATATTATGCACCATATTTGGTAGCTTCATTCCAATAAAATATGCATATGTAAAAGTTCCACATATATATATATAAATTAATGATATATACAACAAAAACTACAACATTTATGATACAGGTTAAAATTCTACAAGTTGAAAATCCTAAAATTCAAAATTGATGTTACATCTACATCTTACTATCTTCAAGAATTCTCATAAAACAACAACAACATGAATATCTTAGCTATATCTTCTACACATGCACCTATAAACCTGGAAAAAACCAAATGATCGAAATTCATAACATGATAATATTAATGTTGCACTTTATTCGAATTTAATTTATACTCAAAACTCGAAAGTTCTCATCAAAGGAAATAAGACAATATACCTTAGCTTATAAAATTCTCAACCCGATAATGAATTGACACCATTCCTCCTTAAGTTCATCCAATTGATCTTTTGAGTAATGTTCACAATTGAATTCCTCAAAGTACTACATATATAATAATATAACATAGTATGTGATTTAGTTAAAACAATATGTCATTTTATGAGAAACACAAAATATGAAAATAGTATGTAATTCCTAAGTTAGAAATCCATACCGTGGATGAAATCTCTAATCGATCCAAAAGAATAGTTTATTTCATAAACTTCAACATGAAATAGCTGCAATCTATACTGTTATGCTGGCGAGGATACTACACATGGAAAGAAAATACGAATATATATATCAGGATATACCCCTTAAATTGTTTTATCAAGTATCATCACTAATGTAATCAAAACTGAATATCTCTTTGTGAAAATATACCTCCACTCTGATCCATGTAACGTTGTTGGCTCTACTTGTTGGCACTTGAATATCTCTTGGGGAGTGAAAAGCTAGTAAAACACTATAATATAAACTACTGTTTAGAACAATCTCACATAGAAACATAAACATAGACACAAATTCAGATATATATCTTTGGGAGCGAAAGACTTATGTGCCAATCATCTTCTTCAAATCTGGATATGTTGACCAATCATTATATAACGAATCCAGATAATACAAAGTATCTCTTACAGGATTAATCGCAACCAATAACCAATGTCTACTGTAAGATTAACAAAGATTAAACAATGGCCAAAAACGAAAAATTATAATAGATTAAGTTAGGATGAAAATCTAACTCGTTGCCCGTATTATATGGTAAAAAAACAACTTTTCAGTATCTTTGTTGGCCACGAATAAACTGAGTACATATGATGTGACATCATCTGGTCTTGTTACGATTAATCCTAAATTGACAGTGTTAGGACCTAAGAAGCCAAATCTTGCTTCTAATCCACGCGGGCGCACAATGTTGTCATACAGAAACCATAAATTAAAACATCATTAACATTATACTATATTCATTGAAATGAGGAAATAAATTGTTCATCTAATTAAACAAAGTTGATTGGAGTATACCTAATGTATGTACCGATAACACCGAGGCCTAATTCCAAATGTCTAAAAACTTGCTCCATATCCTCTCTACCAATTGCTTCCACGTATTCAAAACCAAAGATGTCTGCACTCATAGGTATAAGGTGGGTACCACCATCCGGAATATCTATTATTCCTAAATACGTCAAAAGGCCCGACCTATACTGAGCAATGGTTTTTTTGCTAGCCACGGTCTTCTTAGCAACATTCTTTTTTTTTTGTGTGAAAATGTTGCTAATTTCAGGCGCCTTACCCCTACTGATTTGTGCAATCTCTTTAGCATGGATCTAATTATCATATAATTAGTTAGGTGAAGTATAAAATCACAAATTAGCATTTTTCATAGCATAAATGTCATATAATTGTGTTGTACCTCAATTGATGCAACTGACTCAGTTTCCCGCCTAATCCCCTTATCTTTTGGAATGGATTTCGTTGGAGTCTAACATTACCATGTAAACAAAATGTAAGTAAAATTGCCTTAATTTTTTTTAATAGTAAACGGTTTTAAGCATACCTCATCATCTATGAAAACGAGGCTTGATGGCCATGCAACAAATGATCCTATTGGATCTGCCACCAATGTTGCATTCGTCACATCGTCAGGTAGTGGTAACAACACACCCCTCCTCTAAAACAACATCAACCGATACTTTTAAAAATCCATTTGGTAGAGGTTTATGGTGAAGTATTTCTCCCGAAGTATTATGCACTTTTCCCTTGCCAACCATCCGATAAGTCGGTGACAACAAATAGAGTTGACACCGGGAAATGCCCTATAACCATTAATAAATATGGTTATATAATTAATAAATATGGTATATAATTACCTCGGGAATATTCGGTCCAAAGTTACCATTGATACTACTTTTGTCACTAGTATCTTTAAAACATGTAGCTTGATCTATTTCTTTTTTTACTTTCTCAGCTCATAAACTTCTTGTTGTAACTTTTTCAACTTTTCCTGAAGTTCTTTATTGCTATGAGATTTTGTCTTTGATTTTTTCTTCAAGAATGTTGGAGTGATCCCAAATCCCTTACCTCTCACCCGACCAGAATACTCACGAATGTCTAATGCTCGACTAAGTATTCTCCTGTAATCATTATCTTCATCTGGAGGTATAGACTGAGAAAGAGTCTCCTGAAATTCATATGAATATTGTAATTAAAGAATGATATGTTAATAAAAGAATGATGTACTTAAATAAATAAAATAATGATGTAATTAAATAAATAATGTTATACTTACACATCTCTCGAAAATTTGTTGAACATTTTCTTTAACAACTCCATCCTTACACACACGAGCTTCCTTCCACAAAACATGTTCCAGAAGAGATGTTTCAGAACTATTCTCCTTTGTTAACTACACATTAAGCCAAATAACATGATCAAATATAAGCGTGCATATATTATAGATACTTTGCAATTTATAGATACTTACAATAGATTATTGTAAGCGTGCATATCCCATACACTCTTTTCTGTATGGATATGCGGGACTTGATGCTCGTTGTCGATTTACGACACTTAAACTCTCAAATTTCTGGGTTTTTTATTTTGGATTTAAAAGTTTCTCATTCTTCAGGTGTAATCAAATCTGCATATTTATTTGGAAGCTCTGCATCAACAAAATTTTTATCCGCATCCCTAAGAAACTTGTTTGATAAAAAAGCTCTAAACCCTCTATGTAATGTTTTGGCCAATTTGAGTATATAATCTCTCCTGGTATCATCAATGTTGAACGACCTCTACGAAAATCATACACAAAGTGCGTTAGTATAAGTAATTTAAAGACATAATCGTCATTAAAAACAAATAACATCACATATTATACCTGTATCTCACTCCATATTTTATCTTTAGCGTCGTTCAACACTTTTGCTCTCCAATCTTCACAAGTAATTGAAATTTCTCTCCTTACCACCGAACCAACATAACTTGTCAATGTTGAACCATTAGGCTCAATTAGTTGGCCTTCTTGACTCCAATGCACATCATACTTTATGCCTCGATCTCTATCTCGAATGATTCTCTTCATAATTGTTATTCCTCGTCTAATTTCCATTTCCGTTTTATTAACGGGCTCATCTCCATCATGCCTAGAATCATCACGTGGGTGATCCTCGTTAGTAGCCATCTAACCTGTAATAAACAAAAACATAAACCCAATATAAAATTTCATAATCATTTGAATATATATAAAATGACAAACACAAACATTAACATAAACATTAACTTAAACGTAAACACAAACATAAACATAAACATTTTAATATATGACCTCTTTCACTAACATCTCTTTATTTTCTTGGTTGGAACATGAATTACTTGTTTCTTAACAATACGGGCGGATGGATTTATCCAAATTCCCTCATTATGATCATTTCTGATATATGATTCATCCGCTATAATATTCTCATCTTGATCATTTATAATATACGACTCATTCTGTCTAATACATGTCTCATTCTCATCATCAATATCACCTTGGTCTACACCGTTATCATCAACCACTTTGTTAGATGAAAGCACTATAGATGATTTTATACTCGCCAGATCAGTGTCATAGAACACTTGTTTAGCTTGAGAGGCTAGAATAAAAGGCTCATCTTTGTACCCCTACCTATTAAGATCCACTTTCAAAAATCTTGACTTATCCATTCATATGCCACTACTACTTACCCACTTGCAACCAAAGATAGGAATTTGAAACTTTTCGTAATCAAACACCCAAATATGCTCGATAACCCCCAAAATATGACAGATTTGCATATTTTGGGTTTAGGTCCTTCATACTTGAAATGTGAATTGCTTCAGCAAGCACGGTGACACCACTATTTTGCATAGTACTTTTATCATCTTGTTCTTTGGTATAAAATATGTATCCATTAATTGCGTATGCACTATAATAAAACACATGCAAACATGGACCATATGCCAAACATCTCAACCTTTCTGTTATTGAAGTGGGATCTGAATGAAGCTTTGAAAAAATATGATCCTTAAACCATGGTATAAAACTTTGATTGTGCTCCCGTACTATCCAATTTTCATTTCTATTCTGATTTAACCCTCGGAGTACATCCTTGTGCATTTCAACATATGGCTCAACCTCACTATCATTGTGCAGAACATACAGATGCACTTGATCTCATTCATCCCTTGATATTGTCACAATTTTATTTCCAATTAGTCTTTTACCTTCCTTTTTTTTCAAAAATATAACTTTTGGGGAGTCCAATGGATTGAACTTTGGACAAATATTCAGTACAAAACTCAACCGCTTCTTTAACAATGTATCGCTCAACAATACAACCCTCTGGGCGACTTCGGTTTTTCACGTACCCTTTTAATATTTTCATATAACGTTCAACAGGGTACATCCATCTCATATAAGCTGGTTCACACAACTGTGTCTCTTTCACAAGATGAACAACTAGATATACCATTATGTCAAAAAATGAGGGAGGAAAATACATTTCAAGCTCATACAAAGTAATAACAATTTATTTTTTGCAATGTTGGTAAGATCTTAGGATCAATCACCTTACTACAAATTGACCTAAAGAAAAAACATAACTTAGTTATCGAGCTCCTTACTTTTTCTGGCAAAATAGAACGTATACCTATTGGTAGAAAATGTTCCATTATAACATGGCAATCATGTGTCTTTAAACTCTTTAGCTTGAGGTATTTCATAGACATAAGTCTTCTAATACCTGAAGAGTGTCCTTCTGGAACTTTAACTTCATTTAGAAACTTACACAATATTTTTTCTCCTTTCTAGATAGAGTAAAAGCAGAAGGTGGTAGATATGTTCAGCTTCCTTTCTTCACGGGTCCTAGTTCAATTCGTATTCCCATTTTTAACACGCCCTCCCTTTCTTTAAGGCCATCCTTAGACTTTCCTTTAATATTGAGTAACGTACCAATAAAACTTTAAAATACATTTTTTTCAATATGCATAACATCGAGAAAATGTCTCACATACGGAGACTTCCAATATGGCAATTAAAAAAAAATCGATCTCTTCTTCCACCCACCTTTGACAACCGTATGCGCAAAAGTCTTGCCAAACTGAGTACACACATCTTTCACCTTTTCAAAAATTTGGTCACCTGACAATGCAGGTGGAGCTATACGTTGTTAGGTGTCTCCATTGAATGATTTTCTCCACGCATGGTAGTGATGTTTAGAATGTAAGAATCTACGATGACTGAGAAACACATTCTTCTGACAAAGTTTCAAACGCGTCGTATCGGTTCCATCTTCACAAACAGGACACGCACGTTGACCTTTAATGCTATACCAAGATAGATTCTCGTATGCTGGAAAATCATTAATTGTGCCAAACAACATCACCCTCAAATTGAAACTTTGTTTCATATATCCATCATAAACCTCCACTCCGTTCTCCCACAAAATCTTTAAATCTTCGATCAATGGTGTTAAGTATACGTCTATGTCATTCTCTGGTTGTTTAGGCCCAGAAATTAACATTGATAACATCATGTACTTACGCTTCATACATAGCCATGGAGGTAGGTTATAAATCATAAGAATCACAGGTTGTGGGGTATGTGAGATACTTTGAAGACTATGCGAGTTCATTCCATCAGTAGATAAAGCCAAGCGAAGGTTTCTGGCTTCTTCTCCAAAATCAAGATAATCATTATCAATTTTTTTACCACTGTGGTGAATCTTTCGGATGTCGATACTTTCCATCAATAATTCTTTCATCTGCATGCCAAGTCATGTGTCTTACATCGGTTTCACTATGAAACATGCGCCTAAATCTTGGAATATAGGAAAATACCATAAGACTTTTGCTGGAGACAATTTTTCTTATATCGACACAAACCACATTTAGGACACTCATTTAATGATGTATATTCGTTTCGAAACAAAACGAAATCGTTTGGACAAGAATGTATCTTATCATAGCTCATGCCAATAGAGCACAACATTTTTTGGCCTCATAGGTTCAATTAGGAAGAACATTATCCTCTGGAAGCATATCTCTCACAAGGGCTAATAACTCTGAAACTTTTATCCGACCATCCATTGCCCGCCTTTAAGTTGTACAACTTTAATACCGTAGACAGTCTTGTGAATTTAGTGCAACCTTTATACAATGGTTTCTCTACATCGCTTACCAATATCCCAAACATTTTGGGACAATCCTGGAGATCTTCTTCAAGTGCTTATGCAATCTCTTCGACTCGATCAAAATCGTATGTATCCATGTCCTTGTCGTTTGAAGCATAGGCCGTACTACTTTTCTCCCCCGGTTCAACATTGTCATTACTTTTTTCACCGTGAAATATCCAACATGTATAACTTCTATCAATTCCACGCATTAGTAAAATGCGATTTCAATCCATCTGCATCAACCCGACCCACATAACAACAACCCAAGCAAGGACACTTCATTTGACTGGGGTCTTTGGCGTGTTCAACAACAAACTTAACGAATTCAAATACCCTATTCTCGTACTCTTTTGACAATCGATTAGTAGACATCCATTTTTATCCATTGTTTTACTACTAAGTGTCGTTCAAAATATTGGAACGGAACGGAAACACTGAACAGAACATGCGTTATTTCGGTTACGCAGAAATATTATAACAATAAACGATAACACTACAGAGTAACAACTAAATACTAACACACACAAGCACACTTGAAATCCTACAAACAACAAGAATCAGTAATGTTGAATTTGAACTTGACTTACCAAAGAAATAAGAGAGGTTATTGGTGGCCGACGATGGATGATGTTGCTATGATGTTCTTCGAATCAGTGATAGTCTTCGACTAACTACACATAGCATAAAAACATTAGTGTTCCATACTTGTAAAAATTTGTACAGAGTTTTTATCAAGTTTGAATAAATAACAAGTAAAAATAGCTTAGTCCAAGTAAACTAGGACAATAACACAAATACATAGACTATGTGTATGTGAAGTTGAAGTGTGCAGTCTAACTTTATTTCCCAATTTAAAATTCATAATACAACGACAATTTAAAATCATATAAGACAACAACTTTGTCATTATCCATGGTATCTCAAGTAGCATATACAATTTTTATGAACGAAAATTTGAACTCTCTATTTCTATTTGTACCCAAACAATCCACAATCTCTTTTTATAGCACAATCTCTTTTGCCACAATCTCTCTATTTCTATTTGTACCCAACGGTTTCGTAGAGAGAAAGAGAAAAGAGAAAGAGAGAAGAGTACCTTGAAAGTGACGGTGGAGGACGATGGTCAGCGGTGGAGAGAGAGCCTCGTTTTGCAGAGAGAGACGGTAGAGGATGGCGGAAAGAGGTGGAGAGAGAGAGACGTTGAAAAGGGTTTCGCGCGAGAAGGGAAATCGATCTGTGAAAAGAGAAACAATATTGATTCTAATTTTTAATTTCTATATGACTTTAGACAACGCTTTTAAGAAAAGCGTTGGCTAATATAGGCCTTTAGCAGCGCTTTTGAAAAGCATTGGCTAATGTGGTCCTTTAGCAGCGCTTTTGAGATTTTTTTTTTAAATTTATATGACTTTAGACAGTGTTTTTGAAAAGTGCTATTTGAAGTGGTCCTTTACCAGCGCTTTTGATAAAGCGCTTTCTAAAGCAACACTTTTAGCAGCGCTTTTTAAAAGCGCTATCTAAGGTCACATTTTAGCAGCGCTTTTATTTATTATTGTATACAGTTTCCGTATTTTTTTTTAAATTCACTTATAGCAGCGCTTTTGTATAAAAGCGTTGTCTAATGTGCGCTGTTAAAAGCCCTTTTGGCATAGTGATTAAGGGTTGAGTATCCAAACTCATAATGGATGACTACCAGGATTCCCACGTGAAAGTGGGGATGAGCATCACATGCTCATCGTTCTGGGTCAAATGCTCCGCACTTCACGGATAGTGGATAAACCGTGTCTATTAAAAGGGAACAATAGTTCCTTTAGTTATGTGTAACGTGTGGATTAGGTTGATGACGTATCCTCGGGAGAGGAGCACGCGAGGAATATGCTCTACATTGGCCCCAACGGATTAGGCCAGTGCTTTGGGTTGTCCCTAGCATAAGGTTAGATTGGGTCATGCACGACGGTGGGCCAGTTACAGGCCTAGTCTAGAACAGGAGCCCCCCAAGTCATTGCTCCTAGGCAAAGGAGTAA
Organism: Vicia faba; assembly: GCA_948472305.1. Classification (NCBI taxonomy): domain Eukaryota; kingdom Viridiplantae; phylum Streptophyta; class Magnoliopsida; order Fabales; family Fabaceae; genus Vicia; species Vicia faba. The sequence goes on from OX451738.1 coordinate 1,140,687,435, forward strand.
TGACTTAGAGTCATCCCGTGTGTTGAGGAGAAGCGAGGGACTCTACGCAAAGTGAACATTCCTTTGGGCTCACAATTGCGAGCTTGTGTTGATGGTGTTCGTCATGTATATTTCTTGTTTGTTAGTGTGCACGAGGGTAATATTTTGCTTGCAACTTGTTGGATTTTGCTTACGAGGATGATGTGCTATGTTTGGATTTTGGTCGACAGTTTAGCTTATGCATACGTTGAGCGCTTGGCTTTGCTCGCGAGTCATCATACTGCTCGTAAAGCTTTTTGTTGAGTTTTCTTTCGAGGACGTGCTCGTGAGAGACTGGGAGAGTTTGTCGTTTGTACCCGGTAAGGGGTGTCTGAAGTCTTGGAAGCCGGAAGATCGATAGGACTTGAAGAGACAAAAGATTCGTCCCTCAACCATGCTTCACAATATTTAATGGGTAATAATTAGGCCTATATATAGGGGTAATTATGAGGTAGGCAACGACACATTTTCATAAGCTGTGTCACACTTTCCCATGCAAAGAGTTTGGGTTATAAATGGGAAAGTGGAGGGACATTTGCAAAGTTCACTCAATTTGAAAAGTTTCACTCTCTCCTAATCTCCATCTTTTCTCCGATTTGCAAAGCATTTCCTCCGCTATCGTTGTTGTTCACCATTGTTGTTGCTAATAAATCATCATCAACTTTTGTTTCTTCATACAATCAAGTAAATATCCTTTTTTATTCTGCCATTTTACCATTTTCTTTTGCTTTTGTGTTTTTGTGTGTTTGGTTTATGCGGTGTTGGTGTTTGGCCGTGGTTCAGCCATTCCCAAACGCTGGTGCCGGTGCAATTCATGAATTTCGCGATGAAGTTCATGTGTCAAGGAGGCTCTTCCTCGCGAAACTCATGGGTTTCTTAAAGTTCATGTACCGGGGAAGATCTTTCCTATGAAATTCATGAGTTTCTTGATGAAGTTCATGTGTAGCGGAGGTCCTCCCCGTGAAATTCATGAGTTTTATGATGAAACTCATATTTCGAGTAGACTCTTCCTTGCGAGGCTCGTCTGCTGAGCTTCCATGGGGGAATTCTCCCCATGGTTTTGCTAGTATGTCTATTGAGCCCTTGCCCCTATTCAAATATCTTCAACATGATAAGTGAGAAAAGTGACAACTTTCGAGCGTTTAGAGTTGAAGATGATTGAATACAAAAGAACCCAAAATTTTACACTCTTGAAGAAGAAAGAAAAAGAAGCAGAAAACCCCAAAGACATGCGTCAGAATGAAGATGTAACGCAGGTTGAAACAGAACAAAAACAAAAAAGAGTAGACGCAACTAAACTTCCGGACAAATGTGCTAGGGCAAAACCGGGCTTCAAAAGGGTGAGATAAAACTCAAACCACAGAGTATAGGCGAAACTAAACTCTGGAAAAGAAAACGTACGCAGGTGAGGAGACGAAACTCTGAGCTCGACCCAAAGCAAAGGTGACTAGAGTGCGTGATTCTAGGAGCACTTGCTAATCTCAACTAAGATAGACAATATGAAGGAACTGAAAGAATCTCAGAAAAGAGGAACAAAAGCGAGACGAAACTCGACTCAATAACCAGTTAGACGAACCTAAACTAGATGAGTACTAGGACGAAATGGATTTCACGCACGGGTAACGAGGCGAAACTCGATCCATAGCAAAGTGATGAGAGTGCATGTTTCTCAGAGCACCTGCTGATCTCAGATCAATGGATAAACAGTGACGAAAACTGATAGAAGAATCCAAGGAACAAAAGAGACAGATTTCAAACCAGGGATGCAGTACAGACACTGCACTCGGTAAACGAACACCGTCAAAGGGTCCAAGGTATGAAAGCAAAAACGAGACGAAACTCGACTCTAAAACTAGTTAGGCGAAACTAAACTAGATGATTACCAGGACGAAACTGGGTTTCATGCACAGGCGACGAGGCGAAACTCAACCCAAAGCGAGAGTGATGAGAGCGCATGCTTCTCAGAGCACCTGCTGGTCTCAGGTCAATGGATAAACAGTGACGAAAACTGATAGAAGAATTCAAGGAACAAAAGAGACAGATTTCAAACCAGGGATGCAATACAAACACTGCACTTCGTAAACGAACACCGTCAAAGGGTCCAAGGTATGAAAGCAAAAACGAGACAAAACTCGACTCTAAAACTAGTTAGGAGAAACTAAACTAGATAAGTACCAGGACGAAACTGGGTTTCATGCACAAGGTGAGGAGACAAAACTCTGAACTCAACCCAAAGTAAGGAGATTAGGGCGTACACCTAAAAACCTGCTGAAAGTGAATATCAGGACGAAACTGGTATTCGAAAGGTGCATCAATAGACATTAGAATGAACCGGAGTGGGTAGTGAAGACTAAACCCGAGAAGACCGCGCTAGGGCGAAACTGAACTACAGTCAAGAGTAGACACTCAAACAAACAAATGATTGACGTCAAAAAGATATTGGTATGGGGAGGAAACCGAGATAATGAGGTCGAAGACCTCGTTAGGGATTTAATCCGAAGTATTAGCAAATTCACTGGGGATAACAGAAACAATAATGGCTTATGTTCCGATGCATGTTTGAATTCTTTTTATATAGCACAATGCTCCATATAATGGAAATGCTACGCGTTTTGGTAGATGCATGCTTAAAAGTTCCACTGGGGAATGGCCAATTGAGAAGCCAATAACCAAGAAGTCAGGATCTGCCATGACTTGCAAAAATAAAATACAAAATCCAAAGGAGAAGAGAAAATACAGGGAACCGCTAGAGAGGGAACCTCGACGGGATGAAGCTTTGCAGGGAATAACAACCGAGCAACTAGTAGAAACGGTCCATAAACATTGAGGGGAGCTGCAAAAATAAATTGTAAACTCCTAGAGAAGATCAGATCGACACTGCAGCTTCTGGAGAAGAACGCCATCTGAAGATTAGGCATTGAGGGAGATGATCAGGGCAAGAGTGTAATCTCTGGAAAAGACAGCACGCGGCCGTATTGAGGATGATACCAAGACAACAAACCCGATGTGAGGGGTGAAAACCTTTGCTGGGGGAACAAAGCTCTGCTAAGGAGATGGGACTTTACCGGGGAGACAGAACTCCGCTGAAGATTTTTTTGTTGGAGAGATTTTCTTGGAATGAAACTATTAGACGGATCATGCAGATAGTCACACAGTATCGACCTTACTGGGATAAGGAAAGATCTTAACAAAAGTATGCCCCAGTCAGCAGATCGGCTGGGAAATGAGAGGTCATGGCAAGGGATCTCTGTTGGCAACTCTGTTAGAGAGTTGAAACTTCTTCAGAATGTGAGTTCCCATTTAAACAACTCCACTGGGGATGTGCGACATATCCAAACTTGAGGTCTAAGAATGAAGCCTTTAAAAGAAGATTCTTGGGGAAACAAAGCTTCACTGTGGAAACGAAACTTCACTGGGGAAACGAAACATCATCGGGGATACGAAACTTCACTAGGGATAAGTAAAGTCCTATTCATACATGGGCTCTGTCTAACAGAAGAGATCTAAATATTCCCTTCTTGACAATCATTAAGCTCTTTACAGGCGTTCAACGTGTAAACTCTTTTTGATGCCAAACAAATGTTTTGCATGCAGAAAAATGTTTATTTTGGGAATGACAAACCTGATGCGATGATTATTTAAGCCTTGAAGTTGAAAACCATAACAAAGTGTCGCATCTCTGTTGTGAATGAATCACTGGCTAGAGTGTAAAAAATTTCAAAATTTTTCTTCCCTTCCTCTTTTTTTTTCTTCAAAAAAATGAGTCAAGATGCAGGTGATAAGATAACAACATGGATATACAACACATGTTTGGGGAGTTTAGGAAAAGCTATTTTGTCGTAGTATGCTTTCGAGTTAAACCCTTGTTTCAGTGAGGACTTTTAGAGGTTGTAACGTGGCCTGGTTCGAGGGTTTTTTAGAAGAAAAAAAATGTTTTTCAAGGCTCAAGTTATTTGGTGCCCACCCCCTTCGTGATATTCTCCTGTCCTAAGTTCAGCTGACTTATCACAAACATTCATCTTTCAAAAGGATTTATAATGGTTGAGTGATCACGACAAATTCTCCAACAAGATTGTCACTTAACTTTTGTTGTTTTTTTTTTTTTGATATTATTGTTCCTCTTATTTTGATGAAGATTTTATTGGATAATCTTTTTTCTAGCCTTTTAGGCTCTCTTTTTCCCTAATTTTTGCCTGGACAAAATCTTTTGAATTTTAATTTTTGAAGTCTAGCGGGACGCCCTAACTTTTTCCTAAGCGTCTTGTTTTCAAGTTTCGACTTAGCCGGGCTTTTTGTTTCTTTCTTATTCATACTTTCCACTTTGAACAAGTCAATATGACTTTAGGTCTTTGAACTTTTTTTTGAAGAGAACAAATGCCTCATTCCTTGGTCGGCGAGGGATAGCCATTATTGTATCGATTCGATCTCGACCTTAGGACTTTGTGAGGAAATGAACATCGTGGTTTAGACATTTTTCCTGATCTCATGATGCGAAAGATAAAATGTAGTGATCCTCAGATGGGACATTCCTTCTGAAATTTGAATGCTTGGTCAAATTAACTGAACATCTACCCTGCCCCGGGTTAAAAAACAAGGTTTTTTTTAACGAAAAAGAAACTCCCACTTCGAAGGCTCAGAGGGGTTAACGAGGGTCTAACTCTCTTATATCTCTAGTGTTTGGGGATCGAAACAATGCCTGTACATCATCAACGGTGTGATCGGTGGGAATGAGAACTGACTGTTTTAGAATGCTGGTTCGCGTTTGCATTTAGCAAAATGTCGCGGTAAGCAAGAGTCGCCACCGTCTTTTATTTTCTCCAACAAGGAAAGGACAAAAGCACAACAAAATTCCTTTTTGAGATGTTTCTCGGTTCGGGAGGTAGATTATAGAAAGGGAAGGTGTTAGCACCCTTTCTATCCGTGGTTATCCACGGGCTCTTAGGTACTTGCTCACTATGTTTTCAAAAAGTTTTCCTTTTCTTGTGCTTGTGGGTTTTGAAAAGAGTTTTGTTTGAAAACTTTGATTTAACTCTTGTGTCTGTCCTCAAGAGTGTATGAAGTGTTGTTTGAAACTTTTGTTTGAAAAGTGTAAGTGCGAAAAGTATTTTTGTTTTAAAAAAGCAAGTACCTGAGAACCTCTACCTACTCAAAAGAAATTAAGCTGTGTAAATGTCCTTTAGACAGTGCTATCCCACTATTGAGAAGGAGGTAGCACCGTCGTTGGAGTTTTCGGGTCAATTCGATTATAGGGACATGTGGTCACTGAAGCAATAGTAGGACGCCTTAGCGGTAACCCTAATATCTTAGATAATTTTTTATCTAGGAAACCGTTTCGAGGCAACTTTGATCTTTAGACAGGAGAGCGACCTCTAAAACACCCTATACTCAATGACCACGTCGAGGCAACCAAGTGAGGCGTACCCTAGGAGTGGCATGTGCAAATGTGTCAGGTTTTAGTTTATGTTATCTTTGTACATGTCATGGTGAGCTACGATTAATTTTAATTTAAGGATAATCTTGACATGCATAGCCTAATTAGCATACATCTAGCAGTTAATAGTTGTGGAAAAGAAAACTAAGCTATTACAAGGCGTCGGGTATTTACATCGCCAAAAACAAACCCTTGAAAAGTAAATTGCGGGAAATTAAAGAAAGCGATAAAAAGTCCTAATTAAAGCTATTACATCCTCGGAGAAAATACAATTATATGAATAAAAAATAATCACGCGCGAGAAAAATTGAATCGGAGAGTTTTTTAGGGTTTTGACCCTTTTTTGAGAAAGAAAGAGATTTTATTATTCATGAATTAAATTAAATTAAATCTAGACTAATTAATTAATTAAAAAGAAATATTTTTTTGAGTTTTTTATGTGTTAAGGAAAAAATGATTAAAATTGTCAAGAACCCTAATTCTACATTGATTTTATTTATTGTGAAAAAAAGTTAAAATTAACCTAATTAACACTAAATTAATTAATTATTCATTTATTTACAAAAATAATAAAAGGGTGAAATTAATTTTAATAAATAATAATAAAAAATACTATATTTTAGTTTTCTGATTTTATTATGAAAAAATTAATTTGGTTAATTAAGTAATAATAATAATTAATAATAAAACAATTAAATGATTTAAAAAACAAATCTTCTATTTTCTTATGATTTAAATTGATTAAATGAATTAATATTAATTAAAAATCCATTTAATCAATAAAAATAAGAAAATAATTCCAATTAATCTTGATGGGTCGTGCATAGGACATGGGTGAAGTTTCAAGAAGAGACTTGAGGCCCATTAAAAAGAAAGTGTTTTGAGCAAAGTTGACTTTTGCAAATTCATGAAAATTTCCCAACTTCTCCAATGCTCAACTTGCTCAATTTTGATCATATGACCATGTTCTTGGACATTTTGGAAAGCTATTGAAGTCCTCTAACCAATGCCTTTGGTCCCATGTCATTTGTATTTACCAATCTCAAGTTATGGCCTTTGACTTAAAGTGCACTTTTGTTGACTTTTGAAATTGACCTATAATGTAAAAATTGGTAACTTCTTGTGAGTGCATTTATTGAACTTGGAGTGTGAAGATGGATTGTAGGAAATTGCATCCCCTTCAAAATGAGCATTGGATGGAATTTTTATGACAAACCATGAAAAAGTTATGCCCTGGTCAAGATACAGTTGACTTTTTTGCTGTCCAAAAATAGTAACTTTTTGCATCTTGATGATTTTTGAGCTATTCTTGTGGAATTATGATCAAGGCTTGATCAAATGATGGTTGTGAACTAAAAATGAGATATTGACCAAAAATTCTGACTTTTGACTGCAAAATGACCATTTTGCCCTTGTAGTTGACTGTAGATCAAATGAGGCTTTTGACTGTGCAAATTGGCACTGTGAGTCTTGAAACTTGGCATGTAGGTGCTTGAGAATGTATATAGGCCTATGAGACTTGATTGAGCCATTTAAAACCCCAAATTCCTTGAAAGAATCAAAACCCTAATTTCAGTTGTCTTAGGAGATGGTTTGACTGTACATCCCTCTTGAGCCATTTTGAGCAATTTGAGGATCATTCTTGACAAATCTTGAGGAATACGGGAGGGAAAATTTTGGGGTACAACAAACGGGATTCTACTCAAAAGCATACCACTACAGTCATCATTTTTAGCTAAACTTCTTCCTCCAAACTCTTGGATAAGCAAAAGAATTGGCACGATTGGTATCAAAATGCCGGAAGAATCGATTAAAGAGTGATACTGGATGGACTAAGTAAAATTAAATAAAAATATTTTCAAGGCAAAAATATTCAACGCATCAAGACTGACATTCAGCCATAAATAAAATCCTATATGCAGACAATGCTAAAACAATCAATCAAGATAACACATGAAAGTGCGGCAAAGAAACGTAATAAAAGCCATTATGGGGAAGAAATATCTCCAACTAGGTTCGCTGATCTCGCTGACATGCCGTAATCTTGATATTACCCTGACTCATGACCTTTACCAACAACACGGAGCGGTGAAACAAAAGGCAAGGTAACCACCAGTAAAGTGAATGAGAATCCTATCAAACAAAGAAACAAACATGCCCCTTGCACAGTAGTAGTTGCGTTTGTTATCCGTATTTCAAGCGATCAACTAAACATGACTTAGATTACCATTTCCGTGTAAGGTCCACGAAGTTTATATGCACATGCTTATCAAAAATATTGGACGTTTTTGCAAACAAAATAGTAAAAAGGCAGAAAAGAAACGTATACGTATACTTGAAAGAAGATATTCTATTGATTTTGAGAAATTAGCCTGTGAAAAAGGCATTTACAATTGGAAGCAAGTAATTACAAAATCAAAGCAAACAAGTGTTTACAAATGGCAATGTTAATGTGAATATCCATCAAGTTCCGACTCTGCTATGACTCTTATGACTCTTACGCTTCTATCTTCCTGCTTTCAGACATATCGCTCTTGGATTAGCTTTGAGCTTATGCCAGGTGACAAGACGAAGGAAAGAAACAAAGGATCTCATGCTGAGCGTAGTCATCTGCTTTAAGTCCCTAACTTTTTCCTGAATCGCCCTTTCGGGTTTTCGATTCACCATGACACCCTCTTTTTTGCCTAAACCGCCCTTTCGGGTTTTCAGTTTAGCAGGTTTTTTTTATATTTTTTTTATGCAAAGTGTTTTTTAACTACGTCAGCATTCATAGGGAGAGGGAAGTACTCTCCATCCATAGTCGTGAGCATCATCGCTCCTCCAGAGAAAACTTTTCTGACCACGAAAGGACCTTCATAAGTCGGAACCCACTTGCCCCTGGGATCTCCCTGGGGGAGAATTATCCTTTTTAGCACAAGGTCACCTGGCTTGTAACACTGAGGCCGTACCCTCTTATCAAAAGCTTTCCTCATCCTTTGCTGATATACCTGACCATGACATACAACCGTCAACCTCTTCTCATCAATAAGTTCCAACTGATCCAGCCGATTCTGTACCCATTCACTTTCATCCAGCTCAACATCCCTCATGATCCTAAGAGAAGGAATCTCGACTTCTACCGGCAATACTGCTTCCATGCCGTAAACCAATGAAAATGGGGTTGCCCCAGTCGAAGTACGCACAATGGTGCGGTAACCATGCAAAGCGAAGGGCATCATCTCATGCCAATCTTTATAGGTTACCACCATCTTCTGTACGATTTTCTTGATATTCTTATTGGCCGCTTCGACAACACCGTTCATCTTTGGTCGGTATGGGGAAGAGTTATGATGCTTGATTTTGAAGGACTCACAAAGCTCCTTCATTATTTTGTTGTTCAAATTAGACCCATTATCGGTAATGATCTTTTCAGGCACTCTGTAGCGACAGATAATATTGTGCTTAATGAACCGAGTTACCACCTGCTTGGTGACATTGGCATAGGATGCAGCTTCGACCCATTTCATAAAATAATTGATTGCAACCAGAATAAAACGGTGCCCGTTGGATGAAGTCGGTTCAATTTTGCCGATCATATCAATTCCCCACATCACAAACGACCAAGGGGAAGTCAAGACATTCAAAGGTACTGGCGGCACATGCACCTTGTCAGCATAGACTTGACATTTGTGGCAAACCCGTGCATGATTGTAACAATCAGTCTCCATGGTGGACCAATAATAACCTGCTCGCAAAATCTTTTTAGACATGGTATGCCCACTGGAATGGGTCCCGAAATCACCTTCATGTATCTCCTCAATGATTCTAGCTGCTTCTTTCTTGTTAACACATCTGAGCAGTAAACCGTCATGATGCCTTCTATACAATACACCACCACTGAGAAAGAACTTGGCTGAAAATCTTCTCAAGAACTTCTTATCTGTGATGGATGCCTCTTCAGGGTACTCTTGTGTTTCAAGATATCGTTTAACATCATAAAACCAAGGATTACCATCTGATTCCAAACTAGCCTCATAACAGAAAGTTGGCTCACTCAAACTTCTGATATTAATGGAAGGTGCCTCATTAGCCCACTTAACTTTGAACATGGAGGACAAAGTTGCCAGTGCATCAGCTAGATTGTTTTCTTCTCTGGAAATATGCTCAAATGTGATCTCTTCGAAGTACGGAATCAGCTTCATAACATGCTCACGATAGGGAATTAGGTTCTGATGGCGAGTTTCCCAATCTCCATCAATCTGGCTGATAACAAGATTGGAATCTCCGTAAACTTTCAAAAATTTGATGCGCAGGTCGATCGCCGCTTTAATTCCATAAATGCAAGCCTCATATTCGGCCATGTTGTTAGTGCAATCGAAAAAAATATGAGCCGTGAAAGGAATGTGGTATCCCTCAGGGGAAGTGATAATAGCTCCGACGCCGTTGCCCATGGCATTGGAGGCACCACAAAAAACAAGCGTCCAACATGATCCCGGCTCGGGTCCTTCGTCTGGGTCTGGCATATTACAATCCTGAATATACACAATTTCCTCGTCTAGAAAATCAAACTTCATTGGTTCATAATCATTCAAGGGCTGGTGAGCAAGATGGTCGGCCAGTACACTACCCTTAATTGCTTTTTGAGTAATGTATTGGACATCATATTCGGTGAGTATCATCTGCTAACGGGATACCCTACCTGTAAGAGTTGGCTTCTCGAAAATGTACTTGATTGGATCCATTTTGGATATCAAGTAGGTGGTGTGAGTTAACATGTACTGCCTCAAACATTTGGCAGCCCAGGCAAGCGCACAACAAGTCTTTTCCAGCAATGAGTACCTCAACTCGCATTCCGTAAACTTCTTACTCAAGTAGTAAATGGTCTGCTCTTTCTTCCCTGTCTCGTTGTGCTGACCGAGGACACAACCCATTGAGCTCTCCAACACAGTTAAATACATGATTAGTGGCCTTCCTTCCACTGGCGGCATGAGTATCAGAGGTTCCTGCAAATACTCCTTTATTTTGTCAAAGGCCTTCTGACAATCCTCATTCCATTTCACTGTCTGACTTTTCTTCAACAACTTGAACAAAGGTTCACAGGTGGCTGTGAGATGAGAAATAAATCTAGAAATGTAGTTTAACCTTCCCAAGAAACCACATACTTCCTTCTCTGTCCTCTGTTCAGGAATTTCCTGTATTGCTTTTACCTTGGCCGGGTCTACCTCGATACCTTTTTCACTTACAATAAAACCCAACAGCTTGCCGGATCTCACCCCGAAGGTGCACTTATTCGGATTCAACCTCAGCAGGAACTGCCTCAGTCTCTCGAACAATTTTTCCAGATGAACAAGATGTTCCTCTTCCGTGTCAGACTTAGCAATCATATCGTCCACATGTACCTCAATTTCTTTGTGAATCAAATCATGAAAGAGAGTGACCATGGCACGCTGATATGTTGCCCCGACATTTTTCAAACCAAACGGCATCACTTTATAGCAAAAGGTTCCCCAAGGCGTGATAAATTTTGTCTTTTCCATATCCTCCGGAGCCATCTTAATTTGATTGTAACCCTAAAAACCATCCATGAACAAAAACACCTTGGAATGAGCAGTATTATCGACCAACACATCAATATGCGGAAGAGGGAAATCATCTTTAGGGTTGGCCCTGTTCAAATCCCTATAATCCACGCATATCCTGACTTTACCATCCTTCTTGGGCACAGGCACAATATTTGCAATCCATGGCGGATAATTGATGACCTTTAAGAAATTCGCGTCCAACTGCTTCTGGACCTCCTCTTTGATCTTCTTGGACATCTCAGGATGAGTTCTTCAGAGTTTTTGCTTGACAGGAGAACAACCTTCTTTGAGCGGTAGTCGATGCACCACTATGTCTGTATCCAACCCAGGCATATCCTCATAAGACCAAGAGAAGATATCAGAATACTCACGAAGTAGCTCAATCAATCTGACCTTTATACTTTCTTCTAGATCTGCACCTATCTTGACTTCTCTTCTTACCTCCTCTGTGCCAATATTAACCACCTCAATTGAATCCTGATTCGGCTGGATAACCTTCTCCTCTTGTTTTAACAATCTTGCTAATTCCTCAGAAAGATCACAATCCTCATATGCTTCTTCTTCAGTTTGATAAATAGGAGTATCAAAGTCATAATGAGCCATATCAGAGTCGTTATCAATATGATCGGTGGTGGAAGTGCATCTGCATGAATGACATTTTGGTGTTTTTAGTGACAGTGTGTGAAAAGAGAAACATTACCATTTAAATAAAAAGAAATGGAGCAAAATTTTGAATGCAAAAAACGTCCTTTATTTCATGATAAACTTTTGAAAATAAACATGGTGGCCCTACACAAATGATCCACTACACCTTGGGAAGAGCGTAGGAATTATGATATGATAATAAAAGAAAACAAGAAAATTACTCCTCAGCGCTGAAACTTGGATAACATCCATAGAAGTCCAATTGTTGAGTGTCTGGCCTGGAATACTCGAGCGAATCCAATCTTCAATATTGTAGCCATCAGCCCTATCGTCACCAACTGCACTGACGTGTCCTTCTTGAGTAGCACAACAACGGGAAAACTTCACAGGAGTAGATAAACTAGATGCTCTGGGAGTTGCACTCTGCTGACTTGGGCTAAAACCAAGACCAAATTTGTTAAATTTTGGGGTAACGTCCAGCACCTGATCCCAACCTTCAGGGTTACCATTTCCACCACAGCTCTCACATCCTTGAGAGAAGACATAACAGTTTCAGGTTTCCTTCTCTGCTCCGGAGGAGGAAAATTGACATCATGAACTGTCTCAAACGCTTGAAATGAAGTCTCATGTATCTTGCCTTCAACTTCAACATAGAGGAATGATGTCAAATGACTCACGATGTACTCTTCCTCGCCCCACACGGTTATCACCTTTCCCTCCGCAGGATACTTGAGTTTCTGATGAAGAGTAGAAGTGACTGCCCCTGCTCTATAAATCCACGACCCCCCTAACAAACAACAATACGCTGGCTGTATATCCATCACAAAAAATGTGGCCGTGAAGGTGCGAGGACCAACCTTGATTGGTAACTCCACCTCCCCAAATACTGACCTTCGAGACCCATCAAACGCCTTCACCATCAAATCACTAGGGCGCAACTCCAGTCAAGAATAATCAATCTTCATCAATGATGACTTAGGCAATACATTTAACGATGATCCTGTGTCCACCAAAACCCGGGATAAAGTAGTGCCCCTGCACTCCATTGAAATATGCAACGCTTTGTTATGGTCTGGCCCCTCAGGAGGAAGATCAAATTCTGTGAATCCCAAACCATTCCCAGCAGATATGTTAGCACAAACATTCTCAAACTGATTGACTGTTATCTCATGTGGCACGAACGCATTCTTTAACAACTTCATCAAAGCATTTCTGTGAGGTTATGAATAAATCAACAGAGCAAAGATAGACATCTTAGAAGGAGTATGGCTCAGATGATCAATTATGCTATAATCACTCTTTCTGATAATTCGTATCAACTCTTCAACCTCATCGAGAACTGAAGAAGCTTCTGGTATCAGAATTGGTTGAGTCGCATTGGCCGGTGTAACCCTTGGATTACCAATCATCGCCTACTGTTTTCCTTTTTCTCTTGCAGAAGCATCTGCCGCACCTTGCACATTGGAAGGACCAAATACTCTCCCGCTTCTAGTCATTCGACCCACACCAGAAAATTTATGAACTTCCTCTTCATTATCTTCAGCATGTTCTTCCTTAGACGAACGGGTACATACTTCCTGCTTCACCCCATAGTAATAAACATCAACACCGTAATGCCATGGTATGGCCTTCTCACTAGTATACGGCATGGGACCAGGTACCGTAATCATCAAAGGAGGTGCCCTAGATGGGGTGGGAATACGCACAGGGGTGTAAGGAATAGATATCACAACAACATATTCTTTGGTAACCTCGCGGTAGCTCGACTTTCTATCGAACCGCAGGGAACCCTCCTTTATCATCAACTGGATACCGGCTTTTAAATCATCACAGCCCTTCGGTTGCTCTCTACACTTGGCACACTCTGAAGTATAACCTGAGAAGATAGAATTGTCAAGCAAATACCTCTTAACATACCACAGCGGAGTAGTTACTTGTTCCACATTCATGATTAAATTCAACACTTCACCATTATCATCAATCATATTAACAACACCCCCTCCATGCCTAGGCATTGGGTTATGAGTAACATTCAGACCAGTCACTGGAGTAAACTCAATTTCCTTAGCATCCAACAAGTCTTGTATTTTTCACTTCAACGCAAAGCAATTGTCAGTAGAATGACCAACTCCGCCTGAATGGAATTCACATCTTGCGTTAGCATCATAGTTAGGAGGAAGTCTTGGGGTGGTGGTGGCATATTTATCAAAATGATCAACTTCAAGTCGATCAAATGGTGGAGTGCTTCAGTAAGAGATACTGGAAAGGGTTCGAATTTTCTCGACTGTCTCTGCTGTTGATTATTATATTGACGGGGAGCATCTTGCTGTCTTTGTTGTTGAGGCACTGTATTCGGTCTCTGCTGTGGGGGAGCATTAATAGGAATAGAAATAACATTGATTTGTTGGTGCTGACGATCCTCTCTTATTCCTCTATGAGAGTAAACCTCGCTTGCATCACCTTCCCTTTTCTTAGGGTAATTGTTGAATGGTTTCTTACTGCCTCCTGATGAGCCACTAGAACCTCCAATATGAATTTTCCCCAATTTCAAACCTACCTCAATTCTTTAACCAACCATAACCAAGTCTACAAATCCTGCCGAAGTACTTCCTATCATGTGCTCATAGAATGGCCCTTGCAGGGTACTCATGAACATATCGATGAGTTCTCTCTCCATGAGTGGAGGTTGAACCCTCACATCCAACTCACGCCACTTCTGAGCGTATTCCTTGAAAGATTGTCTTGGTCCCTGTGAAATATTCTGTAACTGAGTGCGATTAGGTTCCATATCCATATTGTACTGATAATGTTTGACAAAAGCCCAAGCAAGATCATTCCAGCAACGAATATGAGTTTTCTCCAACTTCATGTACCACTCCAGGGATTCCCCAGATAGGCTATACTGGAAAAAGTGAATCAAAAGCCCCTGATCCTCAGTATGCACCGACATCTGTCGGAAATAAGCAGTTGCATGAGTAACAGGACATGACGTTCCGTTGTACTTTTCAAATACAGGAGGCTTGAACTTTGGAGGAACTTTCACCCCAGACACCAACCCGAGATCATTAGCATCCATACGAAGGACTCCTTGCCCTTCCACAGCCTTCAATCGTTCTTCCAACAACTGATACTTCCTATCCTCAACCTGAACTCCCAGCTCTGAATGCCGAACAGAAAACTGATCTTTATCCTGGTCAAAGTCATAATCCTGCTCCTGATAGTTCCTTACACCGCCCTGATTATCTCTTCTGTTCCCCACAAGACGAGGTCCGGGTGACGGGGGAAACTGCCCGACGTTACGCACAAAAGGGTTTCCGGACATCCCGTGAAAATTTCCAACAGGCTGATCTTGCACATCCCCCAATCCTACAGAAATGTCCTGATAGAGCCCTTGATTTCCACCATCCCCTAGATAGCGGCGCTGGTTGTTGACAATGGCAGCCAGTTCTTTCTGTCGGTGATTCACATTGGTGATGACCTCCATGAACTGAGTCATTTGAGTAGCCATCTGGGCCCTCATTTCAGCGAGTTCAGTTTGAACTTGTTCCATCTGTATTGGCAAATTGTTTCTTGTGGAATATCGATGAGTAGTCGTCTTGAATTCTGAATAAGAAAAGCAGAAGAATAAGAATATCGTCTTGAGATAAACTGTAATGTTATGAAATGCATGATATGCATAATATGTTTGTCATTTCCCGGTATTCAAGAGTCCTTTTGTTCATCAGTCACGGCGCGCAACCAAAAATCAAACATACAATCCAAGGAAATAAAAAGGACGACAAGACAAACACTTTAATTATTTACAAACAAAAGAAACGATGTTCGAGTGACTTCGGACATTTAAGAGTGTAACGATAAACAACAAAATACATGTTTCAAAGTAAACTTAACAAAAAACTGAATAATAAAAACAAACAATGGTCCCTTCCAACAATTCTGGGGGTGACCAAATACACCACAGGTAAGTAACAAAAAACTAAATCTCCAGAACAAGACACGCTTCAAGGTGTTGACATTACTCTTCAAGCCTGGCTTTCTCCTTCAAAAGTTGTGATGCGACTACTTTACTTTCTTGAAACCGATCCTCTACGACACGTTTCTAGGCTACTTCCTTCTTAAGTTGAGCATCTTTATCTTTGAGCTGTTTCTCTAAGTTTTGAATCTTCTCCCTGTAGCTATTCTCAGATGCCTGAAGCTTCTGGAACTCTTGCTGGGCCTTACTCAACTCTTCTTCCATTTCAGCATGAGATCTCTTCCTAAAACTGGTTGCATCGGATGTTTCCCCTTGAGCTTCTTTAAGTTTACGAGCTAAGTCAGACCTTTCTTGATCTATCCAATAAAGTTTCATCCTTGCCTTACGGTCTTTTGCACGAAGTTGAATGTTCTCAACATGAACCCGGGTGAACACCTAGGTAGGCACCGTGTTACTCAGAACAGTAGGAGGCTGCTCACATATAGGAGTCGACCTTGCAAATGGTAACCATAAAATCTTAACCCTGGCTCTAATCCATTCCAAGTAAGAAACCCTAGCAATAGGAACCTTCTTTCCCAAAGTAGTTCTATCCTTTTTGTGAATTATCTTCCAAGCACTTGTCACTATTTTCAACATCACAAGGTCACTTCCTCTAACAAAATACACTGATTCAGACACCTCCTCAACCTTTGGCGGTCCATCCATTGCATATACCAATTGATGATAAGCAAGCACATGATTATAGTTGATACATCCCTTAGTTCCTATGAGGGGAACATTAGGGAAATCTCCGCAACTAGCGATAATACTTCGTACTTCCCCCATGTCATAATTCCACCAGATATCAAATGAAGTAAGGTTGACAAGCCTCGATGACCATCGGAGAGAATGTCTGGTATCCACGAAAGGGCCACTTACCGGTAGGTGCAACTTAAACCATTGGTACAACATCGAATGACATAAACTTACATTAGCTCCTTTTCCATGCCTGAAATGAATGGTGTAAAGAGTATCTGCCAAGAGTGTCGATACCGGGTTTTTATTTATAAAAACACAAATAGCCGCCAAATCCACAAAATTTCTCTTGTGGGGAAAGAGGATGATCCCGTATATCATGAGAGAAAACAGAGAGCTGAACTCACTCCAATTCCCTTTCTTCGCCCAGTCTTCAGCTTTCTTCACTAAGAAATCCAAATAAAACCCTGTAGTATCTTCACTTGGTTTCCAATTGTCTTTCACCTCTTTCCAACTCAAATGAAGAATTTCAGCAATAACTTCGAACTTCGGCTTCTCCGGCACGGGACAAAAGGAACTTCATCAAACAACTTGATATTAAGTAGGTGTGCGTACTCTTCTAGTGTGGGAACCAGTTGATAATCTTAAAAAGTAAAACACCGTAACTACTTGTCATAGAACTGGAAGAGGGTGATCAAAGCCATTGGGTCAACTGAAGTGTTAAGGATTGGTAACAAATTGCCATAATTTCTGTTGAAATTATTTAGAACATCACCCTTCAGATAAGAACTCAACCTCTTCAATTCGGACACATCAATAGAAGGAATCTGATAAGAGAATGTATGCCTGGTGAGCTCTTTAACACGAACTGAATCAAACTCATTTGACAGGAGGCCAGCCATTTCTGATGGAAAGAAGACTCTTGAATGTCCCTGGAAGATGACATGTACATGCTAGTTATTTTTTTATACATAATTTTTTAGAAATAAATATGCTATGATGCAACATGACAGGATCGAAGTTTCACATTGGATAATGGCTGGACCATTACAGAACAACACCACTCAAGATCAACAGAAAATCCCAAAGCTTCAAACTATCATGAGAACCTGAGTCACCTTCGCAACACAAAGTCACCAACATTACCTGTACCTGTAAGAAAAGTTTTCCTGCCCCTCTCACGGGTGTAGTCTAGGTCAATGTAAGGTTAAAAGCCAAATCAGAGTACAGGAGTTCGACTGTCGGTATCATCATACGATAACACCTATCCGAACTACCTCTAAAGTCATGGGTCTCGTGGTCAGGTCTACAAAGCATCCACCTCATAGCTGCCATGGCCACTCTATTCCTAGTTCCTATGGAATTCACTCATAGCCTGGGTATGAGGCCTTTTACCTCATGGAACAACCCATCCACCAAGAAATCCAGAATCCAAACAGTCCAGCCAAATCCAGTATGCAGAAAGTAAAGCGCACATAGGATGCAATGCAAACAGATAGATATGCAAAGCTGTAAAATAAACACCCAAAAAGAAAACAAACAAGAGCTAGGATCGACTCCGGGATGGAACAGTAAAAGGTCAATCTTTCCCCAGTGAAGTCGCCAGCTGAAACCACCCGGCCGGAACCTGTCATCTGGATGTAATGAAACATCAATGAAGTCGCCACCGAACGTATTTTATCCCTCCGGAAGGGAAAGGTAAACATCGAGAAAACCTGAAAAGGGAGAAATCACGGTCTTTCGACCGAGAGATCGGGTAAGGGAGTCTGTTACACGAGGGGAAGGTATTAGCACCCCACACGCCTGTAGTACTCTATGGTATCCACTCTTGTTGTCTAATCTAACGGGTGTGGTCAAAACCTATGTCTATGGCTTAAAGCTGAAAAGGGTATGCATGCGAAAGAAAAGAAGAAAATAATGTAGGGAAAATAAAAGTTATGCTCAGTTGGGCCCTACCCCTTTGCCTACGTATCCCTTTTAAGGAATCAGAGCAGCTGTAGTTCGGCTCATATACTTTGGTTGGTTTGTGTTTTTTAGTTAAGACAACAAAAACAGTCAAGATGGCAGAACATCAAATGAAACAACAAACAAATGAGATGGTAAAACATCGGCTAAATAATAACAAAGTAGCATGTTAAAGATGGCGAAACATCAAATGATAAAACATCACACCTAACAATGATATTGAGAATCAAAGCAGGATAACAAACATGTGCGATGGCGAAACATCGGCTTCAAAAAAATGTGCGATGGAGAAACATCGGCTAAAATATAGCAAGATATCATGGCAAAGATGGCGAAACATCAATAAAACGGACGACAAAACATCACACCTAACAATGATATTAAGAATCAAAGTAGGATAAAAAACATGTGCAATGGCAAAACATCGGCTTCAAACAAATGTGCGATGGCGAAATATCGGCTAAGATAACAAGATAACATGGTAAAGATGGAGAAACATCAATAAAACGGATGACAAAACATCACACCTAACAATGATATTAAAAATCAAAGTAGGATAACAAACATGTGCGATGGCGAAACATCGGCTTCAAACAAATGTGCGATGGCAAAAAATAGGCTAGAAGATAATAAGGAAACATGGTAAATATGGTAAAACATCAATAAAATAGATGACAAAACATCACACCTAACAATGATATTGAGAATTAGAGTAGGATAACAAACATGTGCGATGGCGAAACATCGGCTTCAAACAAATGTGCGATGGAGAAACATCGGCTAAGAGATTTGACAACAAAGCCAAGAGGCACACAAACAAATAAGATTTATTTGTATCTTTTACCTTGAAGAAAGGTTTGAGTTTATTAGAGGTGTTTTATGATTTTCCAAGAAAACAATTTTTGTTTTAAGATGCAAAATGCAAAGGAAGGAAAAAACAACTAAGGGAAACTAGCCTAGCACTAACCCTAGTGTTATCATACAATGATTGACCCTAAGGTTGAGGAAAAGGGAAAATCTTACCCTATATTGGAATACATGGATTCTTACCTTAATTAAAATGTTAAAGGAAGCTTATCAAAACTATCCTATAGGGAACATGCCATGAGAGTGAAGTCGTGATCTCAATTTCTAAATTGAGTGACTCATCGATCAATAATTAAAGAAGAAAAGCAATAAACATCCTATAGGGAACATGCACTGAGAGCGAAGTCATGATCTCAATTTCTAAATTGAGTGACTCATCGATCAAAAGCAAACACAACACATGTATCAAACAAAAATAGAGGGCCTCCTGACATATATCAGCAACAGAGGTCCCATCATGCAACATAGAACTATGCAAATAAAAGAAAGGAAATAGTGCAATACCAAACGGTTAACTATCTGTAGTAACTAAACAAGAATAAAAAAACCCAGAGAACTTCAAGCAAGCTGGCATCAGCAGATAAATCAAGTCAGAAATTATGCCATCAGGATGTAAGTATTGAGATTTTCAGATATGAACAGATCCCATGGGCAATGTATGGCATTCATAATCACATATACATATCCTGCGTAGACTATCAAATATGCCAAGCACAAAAGCAGTGCCAATATAATAAGTTGTGTTCCATAAATAAAGTGGAACACAGTAGCCTCAAGTCAAAAATGGAAACTTTTCTCAAAGTACCTCGCACATTCAACAGCCAAGTTAGTATTCTCATAAATTGAATGATGACTCACATAATGGATGGATGGTGACACCATGATGAAGTGAGGAAACATGATAGAAAAATATCAAAACACTAGATATGATAGAAACATGGATATGCACAATTTGGTCAAAAGTTAGAGGACTGTTGCTCCTTTCTATCACCATATTGAATTGACAATTGAATATCAATCAAGGATCACGAGAGCTTGAAAAAAAACAATCAAAAACCATGAAAGGTCAGTAGCAACCACAATTCAACCATGCACAATTAATTCATTACAGCTCGCAAGCATAATAAAAGGGAAATCCCGCACAATGCACCAAGAGGTTCAATCATTAAAACATGGGACATTAAGTGAAAAGACTTGAGTTTATTTAGATAAACATATACAACATGATCATTAGGTACCCAATCATAGGCCTCACTAAAGTTCATTGGCCATTTAAACAAATTGTAACAAGATATGCAATATTAATTGGGTACCTTCACTTCAAAAATACATAAAAAATAGAAAAGGATTTCAATAATTCAAACCAAAAATTTCTTAGCATCTTTGAAGTGTGTAGAAGTCAGAAATTAAGTCTTAAGTTCATGAATGGTTGAGGAGGGGGTCAAATGAGGCCAAAGTTCAAAACTAGTTGGCCAAACTACCAAAACTAGACAAGTTTTCAAAATAATTCATGGAAAAATATCAAACCAAGTCAAATATTTCAAGAAAAATGGTTTTCAGATCCTCAATACATTCATGAACCATAATCAAGACTTAAATTCCATTGAAAATCCAGGGCATAATGGTTTTGAAAATGGGACTTGCACAATAAGCAACAAAACCCTATTTTTTACTTTTAATCCTAAATATTGATTAGATAAGATCAAAATTAAAAAAAAATCAGAACAAATATACATCAAACATGACAAAATTCAAGAGGTCAGAATAACTATTTTCCATATTTTTTGAATTAAAGAAAAGTCAAAAATAAAAATAAAATTCAAACAATTAACAATTAATCAATTAAACAAATATTCACATCTCAAAATAAAACTCTAATAAAAAATCATAAAAATATCCAACTAAAATTATATTCAAATACTAGAATTAAAAACACACATCCCTGGTTTTTTTGTGGAATTTTTGAATTAAAGGAAATATTAAAATAAAAATCAAACAAACAATTAACAATTAAACTATTATTTAAAGGCAAAAATGCAAACCCTAGCCAAAAGTCACAAAAAGGTCAAAATAAAATTATATTCAGATTCTATGATTAAAAAAAAACTTGCATGATTTTTTGAGAATTTTTGAATTAAAGGAAATATTAAAATAAAAATTATGAAACAAAAGTTCAAAATAAACTTCTCAAATTAAATTTCTAATCAAAAATAGAAAAAATGCTAAACAAAAATCATAATCAATTTCTAAATCATTTTATGAGTCCAAAATATTTTTTGTGGAATTTTTATATCAAAAGAACTATTAAAAATAAAAATAATCTTTAAACAAACAATTATTTAAACTTATGAAGTTTTAAACCAATCAAAACATTTCTAAAAATTCCAATAAAATTACACAAGATTGTAGAAGTTATTTTCGACTTGTGATAATTTTTTCAGAATTTTTTAAGTTGTTTTGATCAAGAAATAAAAATCAGAAAATAAATTAAAATCAAATAAAATGAAATGCATGATAATTTGAATCAGGCCAATCACAGCGCGCTACCTCACTTCATCTTCTTCCTCAAGACAAGCCCTAACAAGTGTTTTTCAGTTTCAAGCTCCTATGTTCCACTCAAGATTTCTACTTCATTTCTCCACCAAAATAAGTGATTCAAATCACAAATCAAAGTTCAAATTATCAACTACATCATGCTTTTTACAAAATTCAAAATGATCGATTATAGAAGTAAAAATATGAGCAAGAAAATTGAGAAAATCATTAAATCATGAAAAACCAGAAGTTCACCAAATCGCATATGCTTCAAAATCAAACAAGTTTATAGATTAGATGTAAGATCTGGCCAGTTATGAACATGATCACAAGCTTTAAATCACATGAAACAAGCAAAATTATGAAGAATCAAGATCTGAAAATACCTCTTATGAGTGAGAAATAAACTCAACTCAATGCCTCTGATCAACAAGAAAGCCTTGAATCCTTGTTCTGAAACTTCAATGAACACGAAAAGAGGAAGAAATCGTGACTGGAATGGATGAGAATGAAGCTTCGAAGAGAAGGAAAATTTGAGAGTGATGAGAAATTTCAGATTTGATTTTTTGTATGTATCCAGCGTGCTGCCAAAATGAGTGATGGAGTGTGCTTATATAACAACTTAGGAGTGAGGGAAAGTGTGTGAAAACAGTTGACATCCGTTGGAGGGCAAGTGTGGCATTTTTGCTTTTTTAGAATAAACAAAAACAAGTCGCGTTTCACCTTACTTTTCCCTACAACCTGGTGTGTTTTGGTGAGTGTAAAAGGTGATGGAATCAGCGGGAATATGGTGAAAATGGTGAGGTGGCAAGAGTGTGCGTTTGGGCCAAAAATCAGATGAGATGATCTTGCTATTTTTGGAAAAATTTGAGAGGATATGGTCATGCTTCACGCGTGCCTTGCTTGGACTCATTTGACAAGAAAAGAATGCAACAATTCGTGCTAGACACATGCTAAATGTAACTTGACATCAATCAAAACCGGACTTATGAAAATTCTGCAACATGGCCATGGTTGTCCTTAATTCTGGCCAGCTGACTTTATGCTTTGGCCATTTGAAATTCCTTCGTGCGTTTTGGATGCTTGAGGGGCCTTTCAAGAGCTCTCATACTATAGAACATCATAGAGCCTTGAATTTTTCAAATTGATGCTGACTTGATGGAGAAATGATGTTGAAAACTTGAGGCAAAAATGTGATTTGGCCTGCCTGGTCCGCGCGCGTGCATGGGCATGCATGGTGTGCATGAAGCCAGCTTTGAGATACCAACTTTGAAGCACCATAACTCACTCAATCCTTGGCCAAATTAAATGATCCAAGGCTCAATGGGAAGCTCTCATGGAAGACAACAAAATGCTCTTTTTAATTTTTCAAATTGAGTCTTGAGTCATAAGAAATTGATTCCACAAAATGGCATGCCAAGTCTTTGATGAAATTACGCGTGTGACTTGCCCAAGAGAAGTCATCTTAACACTTAGAATATTTTTTATTTTTTAAGTTACTTCTTGAACAAGTTACACTCAAATTCACCATTTCTCATGATTCAAAGATGAATTTGGGTATGGAATATGAAAAGAGGATGCTTAAATTGATGGTTGACCAAAAGTCCAACTTGGTCAACTCCTGATTTTGACTGATTTTGACCAAAATGACCATTTTGCCCCTTTTGATCAATTGAATTGTTTCCAATATAAATTGAACCTCAATTTTCCAATCATAAATGGTTAATAACACGTGGTGAATCATGGAAACAAGTTTGGGTTAAAAAGTCAGAGAAATCCTGAATAAATCCAAAACCCTAGTTTTGTACCATGTACTAGGAGATAGCTGATCAAGCTTCAAAACCCTAATTCCACTGGGCATCATGAGAGACTCTTTGATCAAATTTGATTCTAATGATGATAAGATAATGATGCTTCATGAATTGGCTCATCTAGACCTCAATTAATTCAACTTGGACCAAACCCTAATTTTGACTGATTCCTCAAAGGAGAGTGATGAATCATCTTCAAAACTTCAAATCCCCTGGATATCTTGGCCACTTTCTTGTACAAAGACTTTTCAAATACCAATGAGATGTTGTAGCTTCCAAATCAAGACTTGTACATTGATCAAAAGCCTTGCTCAAACAAAACCCTAATTTGACTGGTGAATCAAAAAAGTGATTCTTCTTATAACCAAACACAAACTTAAATCCTCTGATGATCCAAAGAGATGATAAAATATCTTGAGATATGCAATAACTTTTGAGCTTGAAAGATCCAGAGGTTTAGATGATAAGATTCTTCTTGAGCAACTTGTAAATGCAATCAACCTTCGAAGCTTGAGGAATACATGATAACCAAAGTACTTTGATCCCATCACAATGTATGAATGCAATGCAATATGATATTCATGATGAAACATAAGCCAAAATCAAGAGGGTAAATTTTGGGGTACAACAGCCCTCAGTCGAGGAGAATGTCCTCGCGACTTTTTTCCCGTTGAATAAGGGCTTTGGTCGAAGGTCGCGTCCTCGTGCCTTTCTACACCATTTCACTTGATTTGCGATGGAAGGGTGGATTTGATTTGATCGTCGAATTCACTGTTCTCCTCTTCTTTTCAGGTTTGAATGACTCATAACGCTGAGGGTCTTTGTCTGGTTGACATGATTACTGACCATGAACTGGCTTGGGTCGGGCTGGAACCCTGAAGGATAGCCTGACATTACGGTGGATCCCGGAGGAAGTGTTTGCAATCTTCAAACAAGGTGCGGGTCAGTGGGGGTACACAGAGAATTGGGCGGTTTACAAAACAAACCGGAAGAACGAATATACTCGCCTTTCTCAAGGAACCAATTTTCCATGTATGAGTATGTCTTCAAAGAGTCAGGGCTCTGGATGCCGTTCAATGATCTTCAAGTGGGCATCTTTGACCATTTTCAATTGACATCTTCCCAGTTGTAGTCGAACTCAGTCGCATTTAATCGAGCCTTCGAGATTCTGTGCCAATATCTCGAAACCGGTGCCATGATTATGCTGTTCTTCCATTGCTTCCATCTTCAACGACAAACATGGAATGAGAAACACAGTTGGGCCTCCCTCAAGCAGCTGAAGAAGCTGTTCAAGATGTTTACAGACTCCATATGTTTAAGGACATATATTATCTAATCAAACTTGTGTCACGAGCAACTCTTGACTTTGTGTTCAAGCGGGAGGTTGTGATCGAGAAAGATGCGAATGTGCATTCGACAAGCACGGGAAGGAGGTGAGGCAGAGTGTCTTGAAGTTCCACCTTCGATGGAGCAAACCGAGGGAAACTTGTAAAGAAAATCTCTAAGAGTTGCTTTGCCGAAACCATGACCCAGCCTAAGGATGGCTCAAAAACATTTTCTTCTTCTTCGGCGGGCAACCATTATCGTCTTTAGCAAGACACCCTGAGCAAGAAAAAGCCTCACGAGGAGGAAGGCATGGAATTATATCTTATGAAGGACACTTCCGAAGACAAGTTCACGTTTCCTTCTTACTTTCTCAACACGGATTTCTTTGAGGGGAATTCTCTACTCGTGCCTAAAATAGAGTTGTTGGCCATCCAGGGCCTCGATGCGGCGGGAAAGAGAATGATGTTGGCTCAGAACACAACCGTTGTGATGAGGGTCTTGGAAATGGTTGTGGTCCTCACTAGTGAGGAGACCTGATCTGCTGGCAAGCTGGAGAAACTTCGGACAACGAAAGGGAAGCTCGAGTCGAAGGTGAACAAGCTGGAATCTACTTTTGAAGGTTATAAAGAAATGTATTGGATCCAGACTGGGCTTGTCACCGAGCTGGGGGAAAAGGAGAAGGAAGTGGCCAAGTTAACCGCGGACAAAGATGCTTGGGTACTCAAGAATATGATTTCTACCTTAGAGGCTGTGGCGGGCCTGCCGAGGACGAGGTCGTTGAGATGAAAACCTTGAAGACCCGTGCCAAGTTGGTTTCTCAAATTGGGAGCCTTAAGCAGGATTACATGGAGGTTGTTACAATGAGCTTTGATAATGCAGTGGCGCAACTCCAAAACGTGAATCCTAAACTCGAGCTCGTCACTGAGGGAATTGGGCTCTTGCACAATGTGGTTGACAATAAAATAATACCTCTTCCCTACCTTCCCTTTGATGAGGAAGAAGAAGAAGACGAAGAGCTCCACGACCAGAGGAATGACAGGGAGCATAATCATGTGGAGTGACTGAGTTCAATTCTATTGTATTTGTTTGGGCCTACGCGCCTCAATTTGTAATTTTTGAATAATGGGCTATGCCCGATTTTATTGTAACATTATGACATCCTTCGACCTTCATGGTCGTTTATATTTACCGCACTTTCAATTTATTGACGTGCTCGTGTATGTCTTTGTCTTTTAAGATTTTACTTGTATTTTGTATGCCTTATTTGCCAAGTGCATGTTTTCCTTATTTAGGCTTTCCGGATGCTCGCCAATTTGAGCAGCCCGTGAGACAAAATATTCGTATGCAAATTATTTTTGCTAAGTGATTGGGGGACTTGCATTGACATTGTTGTTTCTCTACAGTGTAGGGAACTCGTCGAGTGATCAGAACTGGGTTCCAGATTAAGGGCGGTAGAAAAGATCTCAGTTGAGATCTTAGCTCCGTGGCGTGAACCTCCCATTGCAAGCTGGGCGTTCTGCCAAACTGGTACGACAATGGCGGAGATTGGTTGAGGTTTCCCCGTCAGGCCAAGAATATGCTCGCCAAAGAGTGGAAACTTTCCTTTTTGTTTAAGTTTAGGATGTTGTGCTTGTACCCGAGCACGCCTCCATGGTCAGGACGTACCCCATCGTTGTTGAATGGGGTACGCCGGCTGTCAGGCCTAAATATAATATTGTTTTAACTTTTCAGATTTCCATGGTCGATCAAGTTATTCCCTGCATAATTTTTCGAGGTAGTAGGCCCCATTTTCTATTTTTTGCTCGGACGCGATAGGGTCCTTCCCAGTTTGCCGCAAGTTTTCCTTATTGAGTGTCTTTATGGTTTCTTCTCAAGACTAGGCTTCCAGTATCAAATTATCTTTTTATGACTTTGGCATCACATTGTATGGCTATGTTTTATTTTAATGAGGCTTCGAGGAGGGCTACCCCTGATCAAACTTCTTCGACAAGGTCAAGTTCTTCTCTTAAGTTCTCTTTGTTCATTTCCTCGTCGAGGGGAAATTTCATTCGTGTAAAGGGTTCCCGAATCTCTACTGGGATTACTGCTTTGGTCCCATAAGTTAGTCGGAATGGAGTTTCCCCAGTGGTCAAGTGTGGTATCATTCTGTAGGCCCAGAGCATGCTCTATAGATCCTCGACCCATCTCTATTTGTTCTCACCTAATCTTTGTTTTAGGCTGCGTAGGATCACTTTATTCGTAACTTTGGCCTGCTCATTTGTTTGTGGGTGCTCGACAGATGTGAAATGTTGTTTAGTGCCGAATTGTTGGAAAGTTTTATTATTGAATTGTGTTCCATTGTCTGTGACGAGCGCCTGTGATATTTCGAATCATGAAAGTATGTTTATCTTGTAGAAATAGAGGATATTGTGTGTCATGATTTTGGTGAGGGCCTCTGCTTCTATCCACTTTGTGAAATAATCAACGCTAACTATCATGTACTTATTATGGTTTAACCCTATAGTAAAAGGCCCGATGATCTCCATTCCCCACTAGCCGAAGGGCCACATGGAGAAGATATTTGTAAGCTCGTTGGGAGGTGCCAGGTGCATGTCCCGTGGAGTTGGAAATTATCACATCTATTAACATTTTCTTTTGCATCATGTTGCATGGTGAGCCAATAGTACCCTGCTTATAAGGCCTTGCGGGAGAGGGATCTTCCTCCTAGGTGTTGGGCGTTGATTCCTTTGTGGATTTCATGTAGGATGTGGCCGACTTAGGATTCCTCGATACATTTGAGGAGAGGGGTGTAGAATCCCCGTCTGTACAATTTGTCCTCGAACAAGACGTAGATGTAGGCTCTACGCCTGATCATATTAGCCTATTTTTGGTCAGGGGGTAATTCCCTTGTTGCGGGGTAGTTGTATATCAGGGTCATCCAGCTGTCGCCGTTGTCGATGGTATTTACGTCGTGTTATTTCTCTGAAATAATGGTTGGCTTACATTTTGGTAAAACCATTTTAGTAGAAACATGTTGAACAAGATGTTCCAACATTCTGTCTCAACATGTCAAGTAAGATGTCCCAACAAGGAGATAGGACATCGCGTCTGCAGCAAGCTGACAGTGTGGATCAGCTTATTTTTAGCTATTGAATATTTAGGGAATATTCAGTTAGCTTATGTGGCATCCAATATTGATAAGTCAGAATATTCTTTGATTGGTTTTCAAAGATTTGATTAGTTTCTAAATATGGAGATTTATTAGGAAACTAATGATTGAAGATCTATTTTCTTGGAGGACTTTTTGCAGACTTTATGCAGCCACACTAATGCGGTTTTGAAGCCCAACCCGGTCTAGAATAAAGTTATAAATACTTGGTGTATACCTAGTATTAGGTGGAACTTACATGTAATACGGTGGGAGAACTGACTTGGAGTGTTTTGTGTTTGATCGCAATTGTTGCGGATAGCAAAAGTCGCCACTGACTTTTCTTTTATCCAATAAAGGAAAGGGTGAAAATAACAGGAAAGACCTTTAGAGATGTTTTCTTGAGTTCGAAGGGTAGGTTATGAAAAGGAAAGGTGTTAGAACCCGTTTCATCTGTAGTTATCTACGGATTCTTAGTTGCTTGCTAGATCATTTTTTCTTTGTTTGAAAGATGTGCTTTGTGGTGTAAGTTTGAAAATATTTTACAAAATGACTTTGTTGCGGCTAACTTTGTAATGATTCTCGTTTCTATAAGAATGCATACAAAGTGTTGGTTTTGAAAATAGTTCAAATAGATGTTTGTTTTTTGAAGATGTTTTGAAAGTGTAAGTGTGGGAATGGTTTTTGTTTAATGAGAAAGCAACTATGAGTGTCCTACCTACTCAAAAGATCTATGTTCTTTTCCTCCTCCTTTAGATGTTGCTATCTTACCATTGATTTGGTAAGAAGTCCCATCGTTGGATGTGAAGGGACGGGCTCCGGTCAATTGTATAGTCATAGAAGGTAACTTATAAGACGTTTTTGCGATTTTCATTAGGGACTAGATCGTTTACCGGAGGCAACACCGAGGGACATTGAGGGAATGCGATCTTTTATCGAGGGTCCTTACTAAAATGCCCATATTCGAGGGACATGACTATTTTCCGAGGCAACAAGTGAGATTACCCTAGAGGAGCACGTGTGTGGATAGTGTGTTTGATTGCATACATTTTTTATCTTGAATTTAGGGTGGTCTAAGCATTGGTTTTAATCTTGCCATACACACCCTAGTTACTAACATTTTATATTAAAGCGGTAAATTGCAGAAATTAAAATCCTAAGCTATTACATCACTTTAGGGGATGGGGGTTACAAATGTACAAATGGGGATTACAAGAAATTAAATCCTAATTTATCTATTATAACCATATTGAATTTGAATAATGTACAAGAATTAAAAGGAAAATAATGTACAAGATATGAATAAAAGAAGATGAAATTATTATAATTTTGTTAAATAATGGTTTTGGTTAATAATTATGAAAATGAAATATTTTTCTGGGATATTTTTACATATTCATAAAATAAACATTGTAAATAAATAGTGTGCAAAAAATTAACTCAAAAGGAGTTGTTTTGATTGGTTGGAAAAATGTTTGAAGTTTGTTAAAAAGAAGAGGAAACAAACAAATGATAAAAAATGTTCTTGTCCTGCCAAGGCTTGAAACCAGGACCTGATATATCAATGTCTTTCGCTCGCACTGTTTGTACCACTGGGGTGGTCGGTTTCATTCGTCCATAAGATGACTTCGACTAGGTACAAGATGAACTCGTTTCTGAATGCTTAAAATGCCCAGCTTCTTCCTTCGAGCACAAGGATGCATAATTCATTTGTTGAGATTCGAAAGGCTTCATTTCTCATCCAATTGAAAGATGTAAAAACCCTGCCTAAAAATATGAATACAAGTCTAACCAGTAACTTTCAAAAGTTATGGGTCTAAGGTTAGCAATACATTTTGTTCAGCACCAAAATCAAAACCTAACTAGTCAGAGTTGAAATTTTTAATGTGCAAGCAATGACAATCAAAACTATGGACATGGTCAGCTTCCCAAACATGATATCTACATTTTTATTTTATTGTATGCACAAATGATGCTGGAATGAAAAGTTACAAGTTTTAAGAAAAATTTACCTCTTGAAGTGTCAATCGAAGGACCTCTATATGACTTTCAGAAATGACTTGATGGTGGATTGAGCTTTGCTGGGATCTTACTTGAGCTAATGGGACTACTTCTTTGCTTGAATTGAAAGGCTGGTATGTGGTATGCTGGGAGTGAGTCAGAAGGCTGATATATGAAGTTGGAGAGTGAATCGAAAGGCTGTTATATGGCAGTTAAGGAATGAATCAAAAGGCTGTTATATGGCAGTTAGGGAATGAATCGAAAGGCCCACTAATGCATGAAGGGGTTTGAGATTTTTGAGAATTTTAAGAGTTTGAGAGTTTGAAAGTTTGAGAGTGTTTGAAAGTGGTGTGATTTTTTTTACACAACAAAAGTCTTTTCAGCTACCCAAAAGCCTCCCTTAGATATGTTGTGGAACCTCTTATTTGTAGATGAAGTTTGGTTGAGGTTTGGGGGGAAAACAAATGAAATTTGAACAAATTGGGTATGTTGTTTTTGTAGCCTTCGAGGTGCAGTTTTTGTATGCCAATTTGGTGCAAGTATGGGAGCAGCATAGCAGGACTGCTTTGCAGCAGTTTTAGAGTGTTGCGGCCAGTACAACAGTCTTGGGCTTGACAACATATTGGACTTTGGTCAGCAAGCATCTTGAATAAAACTCATCAAAAGACAAGACAAATCTTGTCTCCAACTGTTGCATTCTTCGAATGGACCACATGTGTGTTCTTCCAATGGATCACATGCACCACTTGTGTGTTCTTCTAATGCACCACTTACAATTCTTCAAATGGGTCAACAATGTTTGTCCTTCGAGTGGGCCACCAACATATGTCCTTCAAATGGGACACCCATGTATGTCCTTCAAATCCACCAATGCATATCCTTCGAATGGGCCACCAATTGTGTGTCATAGTGTAGAAACTATGTGTGTTAAAGATTTTTAAAGGTGGAATCGAAGCAAGTTGTTTCAAAGGAAACCACTACCCAGTGAATCGAAACATGCATGAAAGAAGCCAATTCCCTGTGGGTGCTAGAATGAAGGAAACTCCTTCCTTGTGAATCGAAGCAAGCAGGAAAAAGGTCACTGCTTTGTGGGTGCTAGCATGAAGGAAGTCATTGCCTCGTGCATGCTAGCATGAGGAAAACTCCTGCCTTGTGAATCGAAGCAAGCAGGAAAAAGGCCACTACATTGTGGGTACTAGCATGAAGGAAACTCTTGCCTTGTGCATGCTTGCATGAGGGAAACCCTTCGCTTGTGGATCGAAACAAACATGAAGCAGCCTATGCTCAGTCTAATCTTTATGAATTAAAATTGATTAAAGGAGGCCAAATGCCCAATCGAAGCTTATATGAAGGTGGCCATTGTCCTAACGAAACTTGCATGAAGATAGCCATTGTCCAAATGAAACTTTTATGAAGGTAGACATTGTCCAAATGAAGCTTACATGCAGGAGGCCACTGCTCTGTGAATCAAAGCAAGCCTGCAGAAGGCCATTGCCTTCTAGATCGAAGCTTGTATGTAAGAAGCCACTGCTTTATGAATCAAAGCAAGCCTGCAGGGGGCCATTGCCTTCTGAATCGAAGCTTGCATGCAGGAGGCCACTGCTTTGTGAATCAAAGAAAACCTGCAGGAGGCTATTGCCTTCTGAATTGAAGCCTATATGCAAGAGACCCCTGCTTTGTGAATCGAAGAAAGCCTGCAGGAGGCCATTGCCTTCTAAATCGAAGCTTGCATGCAAAGGGAGACATTGACAAAATTGAATCAAAGAAATCTGTTTCAAAGGGAGACATTGCCCAGTCAAAGCTAGCATGAAGGAAGTAGTTCAATTGAAGCTATCATGAATCGAAGCAATGCCTAATCGAAGCTAGTATGAATCGAAGCAAGCTTGCTTTTCTTCAATTTTGTCAAAAAAATCAAATTTATCTGCTTTTCTCTTTCAACAGTTTCCTCTTTGACTTGATGCTTGAAAATCCAATATGATCCATGGAAACTATGTGGGGTATTAAAATCCAATTATACTTGTGAAATCTTGAACTTTAATAAATCCTTGTGAGAAAATTTCTTGAGAAAAGAGAGGGCAAATTTTGGGGTACAACAGCTGCCCCAGTTCAATTTTCTTAAACCTGAAAAGAGAGGATGGCACATTTTCGTTTGTAGCTTGAAGGTAGAAGATGATTGAACACTAGAGTGCCAAGAAATTTGCACTCGACTATGTGTCAGTTGATTGTGTAGGGAATGGGTTTAAAGATTCCATTTGGAAAGATGATGGAGAGTTGTCAGAGATGGGCTTATAGATGCCATTCAAAGGTGATTGTTTATAGAAATTAGACCAAGTCTAAGCTTGACTGTAGTATCAGAATAAATCTTTGGCTGATTTAACTCTGAATGATATGCTGGAATGGACCTGTGTTAAGGCGTGACTGGAAATGTATTAGAAGGAACCTGTGTAAGATTGCTTCAGGTTAAATCTGCACGAAACTATGTCTGAAGGTATATGAAAAGGAATCTGTGTAAGATTTCTTTATGATGAGCTCGTGTGAAGCCACATATGGAAGTTTTTGAGAAGGAATATTTGTAAGATTTCTTTATGATGAGCCTATGTAGGGCTGTTTAGGATATATATGAGAAGGAGCCTAGGTAGGGCTGCTTCAGGATGAGTCTGTGTGAAACTTCATTTGGAAATGTATGAGAAAGAACCTGGGTAAGGTTACTTTAGGACGAGTCCGTGTGAAACTTCATTTGGAAATTCATGAGAAGGAACCTAGGTAGGGTTGCTTCAGGATGAGTCAGTGTAAGACTTCATCTGAAAATGAGAAGGAACCTGAGTAGGGTTGCTTCAGGATGAGTCAATGTGAAACTTCATCTGGAAATGAGAAGGCACCTAGGTAGGGTTGCTTCAGGATGAGTCCGTGTAAAACTGCATCTGAAATGTATGAGAAGGAACCTGGGTAAGGCTGCTTCAGGACGAGTCCATGTAAAACTTCATCTGGACATATATGAGAATGAGCCTGGGTAGGGCTGCTTCAGGATGAGTCTGTGTAAAACTTCATCTGGAATATATGAGAAGGAACCTGGGTAGGATTGCTTCAGGATGAGCCCGTGTAAAACTGCATCTGAAATGTATGAGAAGGAACCTGGGCAGGGCTGCTTCAGGATGAGTCAGTGTAAAACTTCATTTGGAAATTCATGAGAAGGAACCTGGGTAGGGTTGCTTCAGGATGAGTCCATGTAAGACTTCATCTGAAAATGGGAAGGAACCTGGGTAGGGTTGCTTTAGGATGAGTCAATGTGAAACTTCATCTGGAAATGAGAAGGAACCTGGGTAGGGTTGCTTCAGGATGAGTTCGTGCAAAACTTCATCTGGAAATATATGAGAAGGAGCTTGGGTATGGCTTCTTCAGGATGGGAAAGGATCCAGGTAAGACTGCTTCATGATGAGCTCGTGTAAAGCTGCATTTGGAAGTCAGAAGGAACCCGTGTAAGATTGCTTCATGATGATCCAGTGTGAAGCTTTATCTGGTCATGTAGGTAGTTGGTCTGTCTTGCTTTAGAAACTAATCTTGGACCTGTTGACAATTGTTGATGATAGCCATCAGTTGATTGATCTTTTCCTGAAAAGGTAGAGCGTTAGCTGTATACAATGTCATAATGTATGAAATGCATGGTGTCCTCAAAATAAATGAGATTGTGCTATATGCATTTCGTATGCATATGCTATGACGTGTGAAATATGAAATGTTGTTGAAGTGTATCTTTGTCTGGGAAAATAAACCCTTGACAAATGTTGGTGAGCCTTGGGAAATTAAATCCCGGACTACTGTTAGGAATGAAGAGTATGCACACCTTCAGACCTTATTTTAGAATGTTTCCGCTAGGGATTCCTGTTTTGTTGTTTAAGGAGAACTCCGTTGGGGAATATTGACTTCTTCTTGGGGGAAAATTCTATGGAGAGTGTTGATTTCTGCTTGGGAAAAAGAGTTCAGGAGTTTGAGTTGTCTGTTGCTCTACCGGGGAGTTATCTCCTTATTAGAGAGAATGGAAGTTAACAACTTTTTGGGGATAAAGAAGTTAACTGTTATCAGGTTGGCTTCCAGGCTTTGCAGCAACTCACTGAGGATAATGGAAAACTCTATTAGGGAAGAGGAGCTTTCGAATCGTTATCTAGTTGGGTCCAGTCTTTTGCAGTAACTTTTAGAGATAACACTGACTTCATTGATGACTTCACTGGGGATTAGGGGTTGTGGTCCCTTAATTTGTGACGGTCTGAGAGGAAACCTCCAGCTGGGGAATCTGTAGTTTGTTGGGGGAAATAAACCCTGTTGAAAAGAATATTTGACAAACTGCTGAAGAGCTGTTTTCTTTTGGCAGAACTCCTCGAGGATTCTTCTTGAGACCAAATTAGCCGGGGAGAGGTTTTTTGGAGACTGAAACTATGGCTTGGGATTGCATGTATCCAAATTTTTGGGGATATCCATGAATTTGGCCTTGAGGGGTTTGTACCCTTATCCATGAAGATTATTCTATGGGGATAACCTTATAGAGATGATTCTGTAGGGACTTGACTGGGGATTACCCTATGGAAAGGACTTTGTGGGAATTTGTTATTGTCCATAGCAACAAGTGTTGTATCGCTCCCAGAAAATGTTTGCTTGATCGTATGTGACCCTTTGCTAGAATTCATGTTCAATGCCCCAAGTGATTCAGATGCATACCTGCCACTGGTTATTCATCACTTATTGAAATATTTCTTGGAATCTCGACCTGACTGCCCCATATGTGCTAAAAAACGATCATGTCGTGCCCCTTGATTATAAGAGATTTGTCATTGGAAGTGTCTTCCCATTTGAAGTGGTTCTGTTTCTTGAGAGAATTTTCGTTCATTGGATATTCGCCGTGCAAATTCCTCTGTTGTCAAACAAAAATCCACATGCAAACAACGGTATTCAAAAAATGCAAAGTTTATGTTTGTCTTGAAGTTTTGAAAATGCGTTTTAGCAAAATAAAAGAAATTTGTAAGAATATGAATTCAACTTAGGATTTACAGTAAAGCCTTACAGGAGTTAGGATACCTTTTGTAACAATATGCTTTCGAACTAACCCATGCTTCAATTAAGACTTTTGAAGGGTTGTAGCGTGGCCTGGTTCACGGTTTTAAGAAACAAAAGATAAGGCTCAAAGTGTATTTGTACCCAACCCATTCTTCATGATATTCTCCAGTCCTAAACTCAGTTAATTGTGCATTTGAACTTGTATTGAATCTGGAATGATGGTTCAGATACTTGAAAGTTTATTTGAGAAGGAAATCATTTCTACAACATTTTTCATGTTGTCGAGGATTTTTAGTGACCTCTTTTTTTAATTTATTATCCCTGATTTTTTTCCTGATTGCTCTTGTTTTGAGATTACAGCCAGCGTGATACCCCAGTTTTTCTTAAGTCTCCTTCGTAGGTTTTGACTTAGTGGGCTTTTCTTTTGAGATAATGACTGCTTATTTTACAGGGAACCAACACTTTCTTTTGATTCAGAAGGGTGTTTTTGATGTCATTCTTTGTGTATGAAGTGAATGCTTGCGACCGAATGTGCATTTGAATTAACTAAGAAACGAACCCTGCCCCAGGTTTTGATTAAAGGTTTCAATTTGTGTGAAAAAGAAAACTCCTACTTCTTTGGCTCAAAGGGGTTGACTAGGTATTATCTTCCTTATAACTCCAGTGTTTAGGAATTGAAAGAACGCTTGTACATTGTCAGCAAGGTCTGTCCAAAAGCATACTGTATGAGATTATGGCATTGTTTTCGTCATCCTCCCTCTAAAGGCTTGCAACTTTTAACGAGAGTTGAATATCACAAAAGAGAGTAAAAGCACAGTTTAAATATAGTGAAAACAAATGGATTAAATCAAGACAAACATATGCAATGCATTAATGAAACAAAGTTTAACATTAATAGATAAGTGTTCGAACAAACAAAAGAGATTACAATTGAAAATTCAAATGAAATAGACGCTCTCAATGATTTGGCATGGGAGCAGTGATCATGTTGGGAGTCTCTGGAGGGTCGAATTCAATCTCCTTGGCGTCAATCATATTTTGAATATTGTATTTCAATGCCCAAAAATCGTTAGTATCATGCCCAGAACTGCCAGAGTGATAAGCACATATTGCATTAGGATTATAGTTAGCAGAAGAAGTTTTAGGATTTGGATGAGGTCCTATCCACGTACTCAGGTTCATCCTTAACATGTGTTCCAAAGCTTGAGACAGTGGCATGTTGAGATTGGTAAACTATCGCTTGGGCCCGTCTTTCCTTCACTGATTTCCTCGTTGTTGTTTTCGCACTGATGCAGGATTAGAGATCAAGACTTCCCCCACATGTTGGTCGTTGTTACTCTGGTTACGACCCTTTTGGCCGTATACATCATTGGACTCTTTCTTCCCATTGTATGGATTCTTCTGAGTATCGAAGGATGTAACTCCTTGGATCTTTCCACTTTTGATTCCAGCTTCTACTCTTTCTCCAGTCAATATCAACTCGGTGAACCCAACTGAAGAGCTTCCAATCAGATGGTTGAAAAATGAGCCTGTCAAAGTTCCTGTAAAGATATCAATCAACTCCCTGTCAGTTAAGGGTGGCTGCACCATGCCTGCCAGGTATCTCCATTTTTGGGCGTATTCTTTGAAGGCCTCGTTGGAACCCATGGTCATATTCTGCAACTGCACACGAGTTGGTGCAAGATCAGCGTTGTTGTGGTACTTCTTGTAGAAAGCAGCAGCTAGATCCTCCCAGGTGTGGATGCGAGAACCTTCCAATTGATAGAACCATTCAAGTTGAGTCCCAGCTAGACTCTCTTGGAAGAAATAGACCCAGAGCTTCAAATTAGTGGCGTGTGGCTGAATCTTGCGGACATAAGATCTCACATGCATCTTAGGACAAGAGACCCCTTCATACTTGGCAAAATCAGGGATCTTAAATTTTTAGGGAATGACCACCCCAGGAACCAAAACCAAGTCTCCAAATTCCAAGCCAGGCACAACTTGGATCTCCACAGCCTTTAGTCTGTCTTCAAGTTGTTTGTATTTTTCATCTGCCGGTGGATACTGCTCCTCAGAATAGTCTTCTTCATCAGTAGCTTGGTTAGCTCTAGTGCTTCTAGCTTCCTCTTCTTGATTGTCTTCTTCTTCAGAAGAAGTATCTTCTTTTTGAGCTAGTTGGGAAGGCCCCTTGAACTTTCTTCCTATTTAGAGGGTGATAGCCTTCTTCTTAGTCTCCTTCTTACTCTCTTCGGTGAAGAGTGTTTTCAAATCTTCCTGCCACTTAGCTAAGTTCAGGAGCATTTGTTGGAACTGGGCATTCCGAGCTTGGAGATCTTTAACTGTTTGCTCTAGAGCAATCTCTACTGAAATAAACAGTAAGCAGATGAGAAAAACTGTATGGGGGAGAACCTGTTATAATGACATGCATGATATGTGAATGCAATGTTTTCAAGGATCTCACTGGGTAAACACAATAAAATGTCAGAAGTTGAACTTTAATCACAACTTTGATTGGAGAACTTCGTATCGTTGAATGTCCTTCCACGAGAATCAAGCTCACCATGTCAAGTGGGTCATAGCCCTTGACTCTAGTTATCATGCTTTGATTTTTTACAGTATTTGGTTAGAGGAGAATAAATCTTCTTGCCCCTTGATAGACGTCTGGTTTATCATGACCCTGTATCACATGCCCTTGAGATCCTTGAAATGTTTATCGAAAAATGCTATGGTATGATGTCATGATGTTATGTACAAGTATGCAAAGCAAATAAGTCGTTATGTACAAATAATCATATACACACAAAGCAAATAAGTCCTTAGGTTTTGGTTTGCATGGGGTTTGTAGGTAATTACCCTCTTGAAGTTTAGTTGGCTCAACCTGTCCTAGAAAGAAACCGGGTTCTAAGGGATCTCAATATCATTGATCTTTCTTCATTGGGCATTGTTTTAGCGCAAGCCTCTTTATTGGCGACCGGAATATCCCAAAAGTCAGATCTCAATGAGTGTAGCATCGAGTATCAACCAACTTCGGACTGCACCAAAGCCGACTATCTCACTACTTCCTAATGGTCAAGTTGTTAAATTAAAGGTTCTAAGGTCAGTTAGTGCTTCATGACACCACACAGTGGCCCTGTATTCTCCTTGACTACTCAAGGGCTACCGGTACCAACAAATGTGTCAAACTAACGTAGCTATCGCTTCAACTATGTCAGTATACCCCGCACTATTTCCACAATCTATTTCTACTTACCTAAAAGGTGTTCCCCGATCTGGATAGAGGATCAATGCAAACCCAAACAAGGAACCAAAAATGTAAAGTAAACAAATCAAACAATGAAAGCAAGTAAATGTGATCTAAATCTAAGGTAACCCCACTTTTAAGTACCTCCCCAGTAGAGTCGCCAGTTCTATAATACGGTGGGAGAACTGACTTGGAGTGTTTTGCGTTTGATCGCAATTGTTGCAGATAGAAAGAGTCGCCACCGAATTTTCTTTTATCCAATAAAGAAAAGGGTGAAAAGAACAGGAAATACCTTTAGAGATGTCATCTTGAGTTCGGGGGGTAGGTTATGAAAAGGAAGGTGTTAGTACCCTTTTCATCCGTAGTTATTTACAGGCTCTTAGTTGCTTGCTAGATCATTTTTGCTTTGTTTGAAAAATGTGCTTTGTGGTGTAATTTTGAAAATATTTTGCAAAATTCCTTTGTTGCGGCTAACTTTGTAATGATTCTCGTTTCTATAAGAATGCATACAAAGTGTTGGTTTTGAAAATAGTTCAAAGAGATGTTTGTTTTTTGAAGATGTTTTGAAAGTATAAGTGTGGAAATGGTTTTTGTTTGATGAGAAAGAAACCATGAGCGTCCTACCTACTCAAAAGGTCTATGTTCTTTTCCTCCTCCTTTAGATGTTACTATCTTACCATTGATTTGATAAGAAGCCCCATTGTTGGATGTGAAGGGACGAGTGTGGGTCAATTGTATAGTCATAGAAGGCAACTTATGAAATGTTTTAGAGATTTTCGTTAGGGACTAGATCGTTTACCGAAGGCAACATCGAGGGATATAGAGGGACTACGATCTTTTATTGAGGGTCTTTGCTAAAACGGCCATATTGAAGGGACATGACTATTTTTCGAGGCAACAAGTGAGATTACCCTGGAGGTGCACGTGTGTGGATAGTGTTTTGATTGCATGCATTTTTTGTCTTGAATTTAGGATGGTCTAAGTATTGGTTTTAATCTTTCCATACACACCCTAGTTACTAACATTTTATATTAAATCGGTAAATTGTGGAAATTAAAATCCTAAGCTATTACATCACTTTAGGGGATGGGGTTACAAATGTACAAATGGGGATTGTAAGAAATTAAATCCTAATTTATCTATTACAACCATATTGAATTTGAATAAAATGTACAAGAATTAAAAGGAAAATAATGTACATGACATCAATAAAAGAAGATGAAATTGTTTTAATTTTGTTAAAGAAAGGTTTTGGTTAATAATTATGAAAATAAAATATTTTTCTGGGATATTTTTATATATTCATAAAATAAACATTGTAAATAAATAGTGTGCAAAAAATCAACTCAAAAGGAGTTGTTTTGATTGGTTGAAAAAATGTTTGAAGTTTGTTAAAAAGAAGAGGAAATAAACAAATAATAAAAATTGTTCTGGTCCTGCCAAGGCTTGAACGTAGGACCTGATATATAAATGTCCTTAGCGCATGCTGTTCGTACCACTGTGGTGGTCTG
The DNA here is from genome assembly GCA_948472305.1 of Vicia faba. NCBI lineage: Eukaryota > Viridiplantae > Streptophyta > Magnoliopsida > Fabales > Fabaceae > Vicia > Vicia faba. The sequence continues at coordinate 1,140,727,210 of OX451738.1, forward strand.
TTTCATTCGTCCAAAAGATGACTTCGACTAGGTACAAGATGAACTCGTTTCTAAATGCTTGAAATGCCCATCTTATTCCTTTGAGCACAGGGATGCATAACTCATTTGTTGAGATTTGAAAGGCTTCATTTCTCAGCCAATCGAAAGATGTAAAAACCCTGCCTAGAAATCTGAATACAAGTCTAACCAGTAACTTTCGAAATTTATGAGTCTAATGTTAGCAAGAAATTTTGTTCCACACCAAAATCAAAACCTAGCTAGTCAAAGTTGAAATTTGTAATGTGCAAGCAATGACAATCAAAACTATGGACATGGTCAGCTTCCCAGACATGATATCTACATTTTTGTTTTATTCTATGTACAAATGATGTTGGAATGAAAAGTTCCAAGTTTTAAGAAAAATTTACCTCTTGAAGTGCCAATCGAAGGACCTCTATATGACTTTCAGAAATGACTTGATGGTGGATTAAACTTTGTTGGGATCTTCCTTGAGCTAATGGGACTACTTCTTTGCTTGAATCGAAAGGATGGTATATGGTATGTTGGGAGTGATTCAGAAGGTTGATATATGGAAGTTGGAGAGTGAATCGAAAGGTTGTTATATGGTAGTTAGGGAATGAATTAAAAGGTTGTTATATGGCAGTTATGGAATGAATCGAAAGGCTCACTAATGCATGAAGGGGTTTGAGATTTTTGAGAATTTGAGAGTTTGAGAGTTTGAGAGTGGTGTGATTTTTTTTTACACAGCAAAAGTCTTTTCAGCTACCCAAAAGCCTCCCTTAGATGTGTTGTGGAATCTCTTATTTATAGATGAAGTTTGACTGAGGTTTGGGGGGGGGGGGGGGGACAAATTAAATTTGAACAAATTGGGTATGTTATTTTTGTAGCCTTCGAGGTGTAGTTTTTGTAAGCCAATTTGGTTCAAGTATGGGAGCAGCATAGCAGGGCTGCTTTGCAGCAGTTTTAGAGTGTTATGGCCAGTACAACAGGCTTGGGCTTGGCAGCATATTGGACTTTGGTCAGCAAGCATCTTAAATAAAACTCATCAAAACACAAGACAAAACTTGTTTCCAATAGTTGTGTTCTTCGAATGGACCACACATGTGTTCTTTGAATGGAACACATGCACCACTTGTGTGTTCTTCTAATTCACCACTTATAATTTTTCGAATGGGCCACCAATGTTTGTCCTTCAAATGGGCCACCAATGTATGTCCTTCGAATGGGACACCCATGTATGTCCTTCAAATCCACCAATGCATATCCTTAGAATGGGCCACCAATTGTGTGTCATAGTGTAGAAACTATGTGTGTTGAAGATTTTTAAAGGTGGAATCGAAGCAAGATGTTTCAAAGGGAACCACTGCCCAGTGAATCGAAACACGCATGAAAGAAGCCAATGCCTTGTTGGTGCTAGCATGAAGGAAACTCATGCCTTGTGAATCGAAGCAAGAAGGAAAAAGGTCACTGTTTTTTGGGCGCTAGCATGAAGTAAGTCATTTCCTTGTACATGCTAGCATGAGGGAAACTCCTGCATTGTGAATCGAAGCAAGCAGGAAAAAGGCCACTGCTTTGTGGGTGCTAGCATGAAGGAAACTCCTGGCTTGTGCATGCTTTCATGAGGGAAACCCTTGGCTTGTGGATTGAAACAAACATGAAGCAGACCATGCTCAGTCTAATCTTTGTGAATTAAACTTGATCAAAGGAGGCCAAATGCCCAATCGAAGCTTGTATGGAGGTGGCCATTGTCCAAACGAAACTGGCATGAAGGTAGCCATTGTCCAAATGAAACTTGCACGAAGGTAGACATTGTCCAAACACAGCTTGCATGCAGGAGGCCACTGCTTTGTGAATCAAAGCAAGTCTACAGGAGGCCATTGCCTTATGAGTTGAAGCTTGTATGCAAGAGGCCACTGCTTTGTGAATCAAAGAAAGCCTGCAGGAGGCTATTGCCTTCTGAATCGAAGCTTGCATGCAGTAGGTCACTTATTTGTGAATCAAAGAAAACCTGTAGGAGGCCATTGCCTTCTGAATCAAAGCTTGTATGCAAGAGGCCCCTGCTTTGTGAATCAAAGCAAGCCTGCAGGAGGCCATTGCCTTATTAATCGAAGCTTACATGCAGGATACCATTGCTTTATGAATCAAAGCAATCCGTTTCAAAGGAAGACATTTCATAGTCAAAGCTATCATGAAGGAAGGAGTTCAATCAAAGCTAGCATTAATCGAAGCAATGCCCAGTCGAAGCTAGTATGAATCGAAGCAAGCTTGCTTTTCTTCAATTTTGTCAAAAAAATCAAATTTATCTGCTTTGCTCTTTTAACAGTTTCCTCTTTGACTTGATGCTTGAAAATCCAATATGATCCATGGAAACTATGTGGGGCATTAAAATCCAATTATACTTGTGCAATCTTGAACTTTAGTAAATCCTTGTGAGAAAATGTCTTGAGAAAAGAGAGGGAAAATTTTGGGGTACAACATTACAAATATATTTTTGTTAGGTTTTTTAGAATCCTTATTGTTGGGTTGTAAGTTTCCTGTTAGATGTCCAGAAGATTTTAAGAATTTAACATATTGTGTGTCAATTCTCATAAGCATTTAAGCATTGAGTCTTTCGTGTTTTGGAAGTATAGCTTCTGATTGGTTTTTGTTCTCTACTTGTGTTTAGAGTTTGCTCCAATTGCTGAGTGTAATTGAAGAGGGCTTTGAGGAGGGCCTCATACCTAGGTGTGTCTTAGGTAGAAGTTAAGCAAAGGGTAGTGATTAAGTGCGTAGACTGTAAACTGGAGGTTTGTTGTAAGGTCTGAAAAATTCACACTATCTAGTTGATTTCATCCCTGGCTTGGTATCCCCCAGAGTAGAAAGGTTATTCCGAACTGGGTAAGCATATCCTATGTTATTTACTTTCAGGATTGTTTATATTTTGTTTATACATCTTGTTGTTTTGTGTGAAGTCGGATCTGGTGTCTCGAAATCTTTTAAGAAATCCGGATCTGATAGCAAAAATTTCAATTGGTATCAGAGCAGGCATCTTTCTCTGGCTCTGGGTGAGATTCATGGATGATACTTTCTGGTGCAATGGACAAGGACGCAAGAACTGTGGTTAAAATACCGATTCTGGATGGTACCAACTATGATAGTTTAAAACCTCGTATGAAAACCTTTATAAAGTCCTTGGGTGACTAGGCTTGGAGAAATGTTGTCAAAGGTTGGGATCCACCAGAGGTTGTGGATGCAACAGGGAAAGTCATTGATGTGCTGAAGCCTGAAGAAGATTGGGATGCTAATGATGAGGCATTATCCCAAGGAAACTCCAAGGCATTGAACGCCATATTCAATGGAGTTGATAAAAATATTTTCAAGCTGATAAAGAATTGTAATAATGCAAAAGTTCATGAAGGAAATCCTAAGGTTAAATTGGCAAAGCTTCAGTTTCACTCTTCTAAATTTGAGAGTTGAAGATGAATGAGGATGAAAGTATCCAGGACTTTCACATGATTGATCTAGATATTGCTAATGACTTAGAAGACCTGGAAGAGAAGATATCAGAGGATAAGCTAGTCAGGAAGATGCTTAGATTTCTTCCTAAGAGATTTGGCATGAAGGTGATTGCTATTGAAGAATCCCAAGATTTAAGCACTATGAAAGTTGATGAGCTTGTAAGTTCTCTTAAAACTTTTGAGTAGCTATCATTGAAAAATATGAAAATAAGAAGAGCATAGATTTTTCTTCTAATACTGAAGACTCAGAGGATAAAGGAAACATGAACTCAGAAGGAATATCTGAGGATCTCGTGCTGCTGGGAAGACAATTTAGCAGAGTGTTGAGGGAAGTCCAGGTTGGGTGCTAAGAACAAGTCATACGACATCGACAAAAACCAGGACCTGGGAAGAAATCTAAGATTTGAAGAAAATCCAAACCAAGAGAAAGGTGTTCAGTGTTATGAATGTGAGGGTAATGGGAACATAAGAACTGAATGTGCGACCTATCTCAAAAACAAAGAAAACGTTTGTATGTATCATGGTCTTATGGAGAATCTATAAATGATCATTAGGAAGATTCAGCTAGGTAAATGACTGCCTTGACTGTAATATTTGGATCTAATTAAGAATCATGTACTTCTGATAAAGATTCATATGTTGGAGAACTCATGGTGAGTGACAGGCTATTGGATTCACAAATATGTGCCTAAAAATGAGAGAATGGGTCAAAGAATTATGGAGCAAAAGATACTTATTTCTAAACTAGAGGCAAAAAAAGAAGAGCACTTATCTATCCTTACAAATCATAAAGAGGAGGTAAAAATCAAAGTTTTAACAATATGACCAAATCTGTGAGAATGCTAAACAATGGCACTACTGTGCTGAATGAAATCCTTCAGATGGAAAATATGAAGAGGCCTAGGTACAATGATCAAGCTGAGAGGAACCACAAAAAAGTTGTGGAGGTTATTCCTTAAAGTTGAAACAAGAACCGAAGATGTCAAGGAACATGTGCCAACATCAGCCAAGACATCAGGGAAGATATCATGGTCTCATGTATCAGCCATGGAGATGTCACCATTGTGGATTTCTTAGTCATATGAAATTATCCTGCTACCAAATATATGGCTATTCACACCATAGAGATCTTTACAGAAGGAAAGATGATGATACTGAAGTCAAGTCAAGAGGAGCTCATCATCATGTTTCTTATGGACTCATAGCTTACACTTCATTCAAAGCCTCAACTAGAGAAAATTGGTATTTTGATAGTAGTTGCTCCAGACACATGACTGGAGTTAAGAGATTTTTAATAGACATTAAACCACGTGCCACTAGCTATGTAACTTTTGGAGATGGGTTAAAGAGTGAAATCAAAGGTGTGGGAAAGGTGGATTATGCTGGACAACCTAGTCTAGATAATGTGTTGTTTGTAAAAGGGCTAGCAGCAAATCTGATAAGTATCAGTCAACTCTGTGATCAAGGTCTCAAAGTTAACTTTACTCAATTAAAATTCCTAATTATAAATGATAAGAATAAAGTGGTCAAGTAGGGAAACATGTCAAAGGACAACTTCTACCTATGTAATTCTCCAGAGTGTCCACCAACATGCTTATTATCAAAAGATGATGAAGTAAGCATATGGCATCAAAAGCTCAGACATCTGCATCTGAAGGGCATGAAGAAGATCGTGTCAAAGGAAGCTATCAAGGATATCCAAAACTAAAGATTGATGAAGGGAAAATTTATGGAGAATGTCAAATTGGGAAGCAGACAAGGATATCCCATAAGAAGATTCAATATATTGCTACCTCAAGAGTTCTAGAATTCCTTCACATAGACTTGATGGGGCCTATATAGATGGAAAGTCTTGGAGGAAAAAGGTATGCCTATGTTATGGTTGATGACTACTCGAGATTCACTTGGGTGAAGTTCATCAAAGATAAATTCGAGGTGTTTGAAGTGTTCAAGGAACTAAGTCACAAAATTCAAAAGAGAAAAAGGTTGTGGTGTTATCAGAATCAGAAGTGACCACGAGAAATAATTTGAGTACAATAAATTTGAAGACTGAGGGGATTAGTCATGAGTTTTCCTCACCCATCACTCCTCAACAAAATGGTGTGGTTGAGCGATAGAACAAGAATATTCAAGAATATGCAAGAGTTATGCTTCATGCAAAGAAGTTACCCCTTTACTTTTGGGCTAAAGCCATGAACACTGCTTGCTATATTCACAACAGATTGACCATCAGAACTGGAACCTCAGTTACTCTGTATGAATTATGGAGAGGAAGAAATCTAACTGTCAAGTACTTCCATGTCTTTAGAAGTAAATGTTACATTTTGGCTGACCGTGAGCCAAGAAGAAACTTGGACGCCAAGAGCGATGAAGGAATTTTTATAGGATACTCTATTAACAGTAAAGCATGTAGAGTATTCAACTCCAGAACCAAGGTAGTGATGTAATATTCAAATGTTATTGTTGACGACTCAACTAAAGAAGATGATGTCCCAGAGGAAGTTGAGACAACTATTCCTACATGAGGTGAAATTGCTGAAGAAAATGTCAAAACATATTCAACAGACGTTGCAAGTCTAAGTGTTGATACTGAAGACGAAGAACCTCAGGTAAATGACAAAGGACCCTCCCTCAGAATTCAAAAGGATCATCCTAAGGAACTGATAATAGGAAATCCTAGACAAGGGGTAGTTACCAGATAGAGAGGAGCTGTATCAAATGCTTGTTTTGTGTCAAAGATTGAACCTAAAAATGTGAAAGAAGATTTGAATGATGAATTTTGGATCAATGCTATGCAAGATGAGCTTCGTTAGTTCAAAAGAAATGAAGTCTGGGACTTGGTACCAAGACCTGAAGGGGTGAATATCAATGGTAAAAAATGGGTGTACAAGAACAAGACTGATGAACAAGGTGGTGTCATCAGAAATAAAGCCAGACTGGTTGCTCAGGGTACACTCAAATTGAGGGAATAGACTTTGATTAAACATTTTCTCATGTGGCTCACTCAGAGTCTACTAGATTGCTGCATGGTGTAGCTTGTCACCTCAGGTTCAAGTTATATCAAATGGGTGTCAAGAGTGCCTTTCTAAATGGGTACTTGAATGAAGAAGTTTATGTTGAGAAACCGAAAGGATTTATTGTTCCTTCTTTTCCAGATCATATGTTTAGATTGAAGAAGGCCCTGTACAGACTAAAACAAGCTCGGAGAGCTTGGTATGAAAGACTGACTGAATTTCTAGTTAGTCATAGATACAGAAAGGGTGGAATTAACAAGACTTTCTTTGTCAAATATGAATTCGGAAACTTGTTGATAGCCCAGATCTATGTGGATGAAATTGTTTTTGGAGGAATTTCAGATGACATGGTCTAACATTTTGTCAGACATATGCAATCTGAATTTGAGATGAGCTTGGTAGGTGAACTGACTTACTTCCTTGGATTACAAGTCAAGCAGATGGAAGACTCCATTTTTCTCTGTCAGAGCAAATATGCAAGAAAGATTGTGAAAAAGTTTGGATTGGAAAATGCAAGCCATAAGAGGACTCCTGCTCCCACACACCTGAAGTTAATCAAGGATGAAAAAGGAGTCAGTGTTGATCAAAGTCTGTATAGAAGAATGATTGAGAGCCTTCTATATCTTACTGTTAGCAGACCAGATATCACATTTGTTGTTGGAGTATGTGCAAGATATCAAGAAGAACCTAAGGTTAGTCACATTAATAAAGTAAATATGATTATGAAGTTTGTGAATGGAACCTGTGACTATTGTGTGATGTACGCTTGAGATATAAATTCCTCGTTGGTGGAATCAATGTTGATTAGGCTGGAAGTGCTGATAATAGGAAGAGTACCTCTGGAGGATATTTATTTATGGGAAATAACTTAATCTCTTTGTTCAGTAAGAAGCAGAACTATGTTTCTTTATCTACTACTGAAGCTGAGTACATTGCAACAGGAAGCAGATACTCTCAACTGGTATGTATGAATTAAATTATGTCTGAATACAATGTCACACAAGATTCTATGACATTGTTTTGCAACAATATGAGTGTTATAAATATTTCCAAAAATCCTATTCAACATATTAGGACCAAGCACATTGACATCAGACATCACTTTATCAGAGAACTTATGGAGAACAAAATCATTAAACTTGAGCATGTCAAAACTGATAATCAACTTGTTTATATCTTTATAAAAGCTCTTGATGCTGCTCAATTCGAGAACCTAAGGAGGATACTTGGGATATGTGTCTATGAAGATCTATATCAATTACTGTCGGTGTTGCATCTTGTGTTAAGATGGCTAAGTATGGTGTTGCACCTAATGAACGTTCCGCCAATGCTTTCGAGGAAAAAAAAGATGCTTATGCATGACAGCTGGTCATGGGATTTTGCTTGGATCTCTCTTATGATCCTTTTTATTTTGGTTTATGATTATGTTAGGGCTAAATGCCCAGGATATTTTTGAATTTTTTCACCTTGACTCTATAACTCTAGGTGCTTAATTTTTTGTGTGCTAGTATTGTCTACTTACCTTTGTCATATTATGGCTATAAAGAGGAAGTAATATGATATTGAGGGTGCTGGAGCTGACACTTGTTGAGGGGGAGGGTTCTATGATTTTCTGATTGTGATAGCATATTTTGAGGGGAATTTCCTGCTGGTTTTTAAAGAGATATCAGACATGATGTCTTGACATCATGGTGTGAGAACTTAAGTGTTCTCTATTTTTAGTGCAGCTGTGTTAATAGATCAACTAATTACTAACTATGTGTGTGCTGCTTTTTTCTGCGCAGCTAACCATGCATATGTGTTTTTCCACTGTTATACCTCTGATGTGTATGTTTGATTTATTTTCAAGCATATTTTTTTGGTGCAAGGGTTGTTTAAATTTTTTAGCCAAAATGTACCAAAGGGGGAAATTGTTATTTCTCTAAAATTATGGTTGGCTTAGATTTTAGTAAAACCATTTTAGCAGCAACATGTTGAACAATATGTTCTAACATTCTGTCTCAACATGTCGAGTAAGATGTCTCAACAAGGAGATATGACATCATGTCTTCAGCGAGCTGACATTATGGATCAACTGATTTTTAGCTATTGAATATTCAGGGAATATTCAGTTAGCTTATGTGGCGTCCAAGATTGATAAGTCATAATATTCATTGATTGGTTTTTGAATATTTGATTAGTTTCTAAATATGGAGATTTATTAGGAAACTAATGATTGAATACCTATTTTCTTGGAGGACTTTTTGCAGACTTTGTGCAGCCTCACTGCTACGGTTTTGAAGCCCAGCCCAGTCTAGAATAAAGTTATAAATAGACTGGTGTATACCTAGTATTAGGTGGAAATTACAGATGTATTTGTGTTAGAGTTTTTAGAATCCTTATTGTTGGGTTATAAGTTTCCTGTTAGATGTTCAGAAGCTTTTAAGCATTGAACATATTGTGTGTCAATTCTCATAAGATTTTAAGCATTGAGTCTTGCGTGTTTTAGAAGTGTAGCTTCCGGTTGGCTTTTGTTCTCTACTTGTGTTTAGAGTTTGCTCCAATTGCTGAGTGTAATTGAAGAGGGATTTGAGGAGGGCCTCATACCTAAGTGTATCTTAGGTAGAAGTTAAGAAAAGGGTAGTGATTAAGTACGTAGAATATAAACTAGAGGTTTGCTATAAGGTCTACAAATTGATACTATCTAGTTGATTTCAACCCTAGCTTGGTAGCCTTCAGAGTAGGAAGATTGTTCAGAACTAGGTAAACATATCCTGTGTTATTTACTTTCAGCACTGTTTATATTGTATTTATACATCTTTCAGTTGTGTGTGAAGTCAGATCTAGTGTCTCGAAATCTCTTAGGACATCCGGGATCTTATAGCCAAAATTTAACATCGAGACTTGTAGATGGTTTTTCTATGCTCGGGTGAGAAAATATCTCTCGAATGACAGACTTATTTTCGCCTTTCTTCTTTGTGCTCGCTAGTTTTGACAGGATGTCTGCTCAGGTGTTGTGCTCGTGAGGAATGTGTTTCACTTCAGCATATTCAAATTTTTTTATTCTTTCTCAAACCAGAGCTTTGTAGTTAGAGAGATTTTCTTTTTTGGCTTGATATTCTCCCAGTACTTGGGAGTCAACGAGCTGGGAGTCAGTTAAGATTTTTACCTCTTTAGCACCCAAGTCTTCGGCAAAACGAAGCCCTGCGAGGAAAGCTTCGTACTCTTCCTGGTTATTCGAGGTTGGGAAAGAAAAGGCAAAGGAAACCTCAATCAAGATTCCTTCCTAATTTTCAAGGATGATGCCTTCTCTGCTTCTTGTCGAGCTGAATGATCCATTTACGAAAATGGTCCACTTATGGGCTCCACTTTTTAGGGAAACAGGTGTTTCCATTTCTACCATGAAGTCACCTTTTACTTGAGCTTTGAGGGATTTTCTTCTCTCGTACCCGATGTTAAATTCACGAGTTCTAATGACCATTTGAGCATTTTGCTCGCCATGTCGGGACGGTCGAGCAGGTGCTTTAATGGTTGGTCAATTTGCACCACGATTGTGTGAGCTTGAAAGTAGTGTCTCAGTCTTCTCTATGAACTGATGAGGGCTACAACTACTTTTTAGACTTACTGGTATCTTAGGTTGGGGCGTTGTAGGGCCTTGCTCGTGAAATATATGGGTTTCTTCCCTTCGAGGTCTCGCGAATGAGAGTTGCACTAACAACCTCGTTTGTGACAGTAAGGTAGAGGTAGAGAGTCTTCCCATTGTCTGGTCGTGAGAGGACAAGTGGTTTTAAAAGAGCTTGTTTGAGGTGGAGGAGGGCTTGTTCACACTCCTCAGTCTACTCGAACCCTGCTTCCTTGGGAAGAAGTTTGAAAATGGGAAGTGCATGCTAAGCAGACTTTGTTATGAAGCAGGATAACAAGGTGAGCATCCCATTTATGGATTGAATTGATTTCTTCGAGTTTGGTGTTTATAATTCATAGAAGGCCCTACATTTGTCGAGGTTTGATTCAATTACTCATTTCATTTGATAGAAGCCGAGGAACTTACCTGCTCGAACGCCGAAGGTGTATTTCTCTAGATTAAACCTCATCTTGCATCTCCTTGCCTAGTCGAAGACTCTCTTCAGGTGGGACATATGGTCGAATTCCTCTTGAGATTTTACAATCATGTCATCCATGGTGACTTTGAGCATGTCTCCATTCTCACCTTGGAAGAATTTGTTCATCATTCACTGATATGTAGCGCCAATGTTTTTCACGCTGAAAGGCATTATGTTATAATAGTAGTTTCTCGACTCGGTCATGAAGGCCATGTATTATTTTATAGTCTATGTTAGGTAAAGGATAAGCATCTTCATGGAAAGCTCTATGGAGATTGATATAATAACCACACATTTGCCATTTTTCATTAGATTTTTTCACTAGTACAACGTTTGAAATCCAGGTTGTGTATCAGGCTTCTAAAATAAAATTTTCCTCTAGGATATCTTTTACAGCATTTTCAGCAACCTCCACTTTCTTGGGAGACTGCCTACGCCTACGTTGCACTACAACCATAATGGTGGGATCTATGGTCAGCTAGAGGCAAGCCACTCCAGGGTCCAGTCTGGGAATCTCAACAACACTCCACACAAACATGTCAGCATTCTCTCTTAAGCAAGCATTATGTTGCTTCCATGCGAGGTCAGAGAGGCTAGTGTGAATCTTCACTCCCTTGTTTGGATCGCTGTTGTAATACGGTGGGAGAACTGACTTGGTTTTGTGTTTTATTGCAAATGTTGCGGATAGCAAGATTCACCACCGACTTTTGTTTTATACAATATTTAGGAAAGGTGAAAAGAACAGGAAAGACCTTTGATAGATTTTGAGTTCGGGGGGGTAAGTTATGAAAAGGGAAGGTGTTGGCACCCTTTTCATCCGTAGTTATCTACAGGATCTTAATCTCTAGCTCACTTTGTTTTGAAAATGCTTTTGTGTATGTGTTTGAAAATATTTTGAAAATTCCAATAGTAAAGCAACTTTGTAATGATTCTTGTATCAGTTAAGAATGCGTACAAAGTGTTTGTTTTTAAAAATATTTCAGAAGTGTGTTTCTGAAAAATATGTTTTTCCGAGCAAGCGATTACGAGCGGTATACCTACTCAAAAAGTATTTCGTGTTATTTTCCTCCTCCTTTAGATAGTGCTACCCTACCATTAGTTAGTAGGAAGCCCTATCGTTGGATGTATAAGGGACATGCGCCGATCCTCGTTATGGTCATAGAAGGCAACATATAGGGATACCTTAGCAATTCGTAGGGATTGTCATCATATATTCATAGGAAACATCGAGGGACAAGATCATTTCTCGTAAGTAACTCGAGGGACATTGCAGGACTATGAAATTTATGATGATTTTAACCGAGGGTCTTTGCTAAGGGTATCCCTACGTTCGAGGGACATGAATATTTTCTGAGGCAACAAGTGAAGTTACCCTAGAGGTGCGCATGTGAAAAGTGATTCATGTTCAGTTATCTAGTCTTGTTTATTTAGGGTTATCTAACGTTTCGCTTAAATCTTACCATACATGCCTAGTTACTATATAGTTATATATACATACAAGCATACATAGTATAGGTGCAGAAAATGAAGTGCGGGAAATAAAAATCCTACGCTATTACAAGGCTTTGGGAGCGGGGGTACAACCAATAAAATCAGGGGGAAAAGTAGTAAACCCTAATTAAAACTATTACAAACTGTAGCAGTTACATAATTGGGAAAATAATAAAAATAATAAAAAACGCAAAGATTGTAAAATAAAGAGAAGCGAGGAAAGAAATTGTTTTGTGATTTTGATTAAAAAATGATTTGATGATTAACCTAAAACCCTAATTGATTTTAATTAAAAAATAATTAATTAACTAAATGAAAAAAGGTTAAATTAATTTGATTTAAAAAAATTAATTAAGTTAATTAAATTAATCAAAACCCTATAATCTAAGTTGATTTTAATTTAATCAAGACAACCTAAAAAATTTAATTTAGGGTTGATTAAAGAAAATAAAAACCTAAATTAGGGTTTTATTAAAAAATGTAAAAAAAGGTTTTATGAAAATGAGTGAGAAACATAGAAAATAAACCAAAGGATAGGGGTGGGTGTTGAACCCACGCCCTCAAGGCTTTTCAAAAAGCACACTCACCACTAGACCAAGCGTGCCTTGGTGATGAATAACAGGATCAGTGTTTTATATAATAAACCTGCAAAAAATATGAAAATGTGAGAATTTTGGCAAAACCGGGGATCGAACTTGTGACCTGGGAGACCAATGCCTTATCGCGCGTTTCTGCCACTGGGGTGGCTATACATCCATTAACTTAAATGAATCAAAACGTATATAATATACAAATGTATGTATTGACCGGAGAAGCGCCAAATCCCTAGCTCCGGTCATCTTCTCCGTTGAGACAATTCTTGCATCTGTGAAAATAGCAAAGATTAATGAATAAAGAGGATTCTACCCCCCTAAATCAACTCTTATGAATCCAATGGTGGTATTATTTTTGTCCAAAAACCCATGGTTTTTGAGTTATAAAGTAAACAAGTCGGATCAGTGAAAACATGGTACTTTGAAATTTAGCATGCATGACACCATCATCATAGTCCAAACCTGTACTAAAGAAACTCAGTAGTATGTTAGTGACATTGGTATGGATTAAAATGAAACAAAATTACAATATGAAATTTGCAAAATTTATGAAATAGGAGATGCATGGTATGGTGTTTTCATGTGTTTTGGAACCTCAAAACCAATTCAACCTTACTCTGTATGATTGTTAGGAATGAATGGGATGGCTGCTTTTTGGTGAAAGGGTTTGTAACAAGGATTTAAAGGTTTAGGGTTCTTGAGGAAAGTTTGGAAATTTTGACAAGTTTGAGGAAAGGGTTTTTTTCGTGTCCTTGTATGAGAATTTATGAGATTATATAGTGACAATTAAGGCAAAATTATATGGGCTTGGACCTTGTAGGAAAAGATACGATTTTATCTTATTTATTTTGTATTATTAATGAATAAATCAAATATAATTAAAATGATTAAAATAAAAAGAGTTCAAGGGATGTATGAATAAATTATGAGGTGTATGAGGGATATAAAGCACGTTTGGACCCTTAAAACCATGGCCCAATAACCCAAAATATCAAGCTTGCTCACTTTACACTTCATGCATTTGCTCAAAATTTCTCAACTTGCAATGGTCATAATTATCTCAATTTTTATCTTTTAAAGATGATCTTGTACTTTTTGGGAAGCTCAAGATGTCCTCTACAATCTCCATCTTTATCATTTTTGCTTTTGAATAGTTTATCTTGATGTAAGTTGCCTTGACAAAAGTCTCTTTTTTGTTAACTTTTGAAATGACCTATAATGTATTGGCTTATATCTCTCAAATGATGCATTTTTTGAACTTGAGCTTATAGATACAAAGTTATAGAGAAATTAATTTCCTTCAAAATGAGCTTTGTTTGGGGAAAAGTTGATGAAACATGTGGAAGTTATGCTTGGTCAAAGTTCAGTTGACTTCTCCTAAGGAAACCCAAATTTGGCAACGTTTGACTTTTGATGATTTGAGGGCTTTTCTTGAGGAATCATGATCAACCTTTGATCAAATGATGGATATGACTTCAAAATATTGATGTTGACCAAAAATCTTGAAGTTTGACTGTATTTAGACCATAATTGGCTTTTTATCCAATATAGTTAATTTTCAGTCATCTGAGCCATTGAATGAGCAAACTTGTGATACAAGGCTTGAAACTTGGTATGAGCATTCTTAGGGACATATGAAGAACCATGAAAACCATTTAAGTCCTTGTAAACCCAATCTTCCTTGAGAAATACAAAACCCTAGTTTGGAGTCCATTGCTTAGGAGGAGAATTTGTCTGATCAACTCTTAGGCAACATTGAGAAAATGAGAACCTTAGGAGAATGTCTTGAAGAAAAATGGGAGGGAAAATTTTGGGGGTACAACAGCTGCTCCTATTCAAACTTCTTAAACCTGAATAGTAAGATTGACATGTCCGCTATTTGTAACTTGAGGGTGGAAGAGGATTGAACACCTAAGTGCCCAAAAATTTTCACTCGCATGCAGGAGATAACACTGTTGGTTGATAATATTGCTTGAATGGGCTTAAAGATGCCATTCGGAGAGGTGATGGAGAGTCGTCAGAGACGGGCTTATAAATTCCATCCAAAGTAACTATTGATAGAAGTATCATAATGAGTTCACACTTAACAGTATCTGAGGAATGCTTTTCAGAATGAATCTATCTGATACTGTCTGAGGGAAATGCTTTTCAGAATGAATCTCTGAAGGAAATGCTTTTCAGAATTTAGTCTCTAAAAGGAAGTGTTCGTCATGTAGATAGTCGACCCGTCCTATTTCAGGAATTGATCTACAATCTGTTATTGTTGGTAAACCCGTCGTGTTTAGAGAATTCATACCACCTAGTGATAAAGATAGTCTCCCCGTCCTGTTTCAGGAATTGATCTTCACCTGGTCATAAAGGTAGAAAGATAGTTTCCCTGTCCTGTTTCGGGAGTTAATCTTTGCTCGATTGTATAGATAGTTTCCCCGTCCTGTTTCAGGAGTTAATATTCAACCTATTCATGTAGATAGTCTCCCTGTCCTGTTTCGAGAATTAATCTACAATTTGTTTTCATAGATAGTTGCCCTATCTTGTTTCAGGAATTAATCCGTGTCTGATCATCCAGATAGTTTCCTCGTCTTGTTTCGAGAATTAACCTGGGACCTGCTTTTTTTGGCCGTAGAGATAGTTTCCATATCTTTCTTCGGGAATTAATATTTGACCTTGTCACATAGATTGTTGTCCCGTCTTGTTTCGGGAATTAACCTTTGACCTGCTTGAGAATTGTTGATGATATTTGTCTGTACGTAGACTTTACCTGAAAAGATAAAGAGTTAGATGTATGCAATGTCATGATGTATGAAATGCATTGCTTGATGATGTTCTCAAAGTAAATGAGAGTGTGCTATATGCGTTTCGTATGCATATGCCATGATATTTGTAAATGATGTATGAATGTGAAATATCGTGGAAGCATATCGGCATATTTGTATAACATCTTTGATTGGGGAAAATAAATCTATGATTGTTGCTGGGGATGAAGAATATGTGTAATCTTCAATCTCGTCTAGAATGTTTCCACTGGGAAATTTTGTTTCTGTTTGAGGAAACTCCGTTGGGGAATTTGATTTCTACTTGGGGAGAAAAGTTCAGGAACATTGGTCACTCATCACTCTACTAGAGATTTTAATTCTTATGTACCCAGACTGGGGATAAAATAGATGGATAACCTTCCGAGGCACTATTTGACAGAGTTTTTGATACGGGTGCCGACTCGTCTGGGGAGGATAAGATTAACTGGTATCTGGTCTGGTTTCAGATTCAATAGAAACTCTCTGGGGATGGCAATCTGGACTACCCTTTTCTTGGGAGAGAAATTTTGCCGGTGATTTGTAGTACTCAAAGTGATAGACTCAAGTTGGGGAGACTGTATCCTATTGGGGAAATGAACCCTGTTGGGGAAATAAACCCTGTTGGAGAAATACTCTGTTGAGGAAATAAACCTGCTGAAGGAATATATTTTGCTGAGGAAATGAACCCTGTTGGAGAAAAAAATTTTGTAGGGGTTTTTACAGTGTTGGAGAAATAAACTCAGCTTGGGAAGAGAATTTCTATGAACTGTGCTGGTGACATACTCTCTGACGAGGATTGGGACTCCGTAGGTTGGCGATATTTCTGGGGAAAAGATCATACTCCTTTGTCCGCTAGGGGAATCTGTTGGTGGGTATGATTAGGTTAATTCAGACTTGTGGGGAATATATCTTTGTTGAAGACAAGCTTGTGAAAATGACTCCGCGGGGGATAATCTTATGGGAACTACTCTGTGGAGACTATCCCATGGAGGTTGCTCTGTGGGGATTTGTGGATGACTTGAACGTTCATATCTCCTAGAGTCTTGAGTAAATACTTATTCCAGTTTTTATGCATATATTTTTTAACAGTAATCATATTCATATGCATATGTTTATTCAATTTAGTCATTGGACATTTTTGCAAACAAAACAGAAAAAGTTAAAACAAAATTTAAATTTTGAAATTGTGTTTATATTGATAGTTTGCCTATGAATAGGCGATTGTTGTACAAAGAGACATAAATCCTAGCAAGAGGAAATCGTCATGAAATGAAGAGAGTACAAAGTGAAAACAATATATATAGCCATGTGTAAATGATCTCATCAGGTTTCAACTCTGTTATCGCCCCTATGTCTTCGAGCATCTCATCCCTTGCTGGCGGAAGAAGTTGACTGAATTGATCGATACCATTCGAACTTGACGTTGTTAATAAAGTTGGTTGTAACTGATCCAATAGGACATAGCTGCACGCTTTAATCCTAACTTTTTCTTGGACCGCCCTTTCGAGTTTTCATTCCACCGGGATACCCTTTTTTGCCCAAGCCGCCTTTTTAGGTTTTTGGCTTGCCTCGTGTACAATCTTATATATATATATATATATATATATATATATATATATATATATATATATATATATATATATATATATATATATATATATATATATATATATATATATATATATATATATATATATATCCCTAATTTTTTTTCCGAACCCTTTTGGTTCTTCGGGATGCCCTTATTTTTTCATAGGCCATTCAACCTAGCAGGTCGTTTTTATGCGTAGTATCTTTTAACTATGTCCGTGTTCATCGGGTGTGGAAGATCTTCACCACCCATGGTGGTAAGTATCATAACACCGCCCGAAAATATCTTCTTGATTATAAATAGTCCTTCATAGGTGGGAGTCCATTTTCCCCTAGGATCACCTTGTGGTAGAATGATGCACTTTATTACCAAGTCACCAGTCTGATATACCTGATGCTTGATTTTCTTGTTGAAAGCTCCGATTATACGTTTCTGGTACATCTCGCCATGACAGACAACTGTGAGCCTCTTCTCGTCAATTAAATTTAATTAGTCCATCCTAGTCTGAATCTATTCGTCTTTATCTAAATCTGCATCTTTCATAATCCTCAGAGAAGGAATTTGAACTTCGACAGGTAGGACAACCTTCATACCATAGACCAGAGAGAATGGGGTTACCCCAGTTGATGTTCGAGCTGAAGTGTGATAGCCATGAAGAGAAAATGGTAAAATCTCGTTCCAATCTTTATACGTCATTGTCATATTCTGTATAATCTTCTTAATATTTTTATTGGCGGCTTCCACTGTGCCATTCATTTTTGGTTGATATAGAGAAGAATTGTGGTGCTTGATCTTGAACTGCATGCATAGTTCAGTGATCATAGTGTTGTTGAGATTTGTACCATTGTCTGTGATAATCCTCTCTAGGATGCCATACCAACAGATAAGGGTATGCTTAATGAATCAGACACCACATTCTTGGTAACAGAGGCAAACGAGACTGCTTTAACCCACTTTATGAAGTAATCGATGGCAACAAGGATGAAGCGATATCTGTTGGAAGCCGTAGGCTTGATTTATCTAATCATACCAATTCCCCACATTGCAAACAACCAAGGAGCAGTCAAGACATTCAGAGGAACTGTAGGCACATGTACTTTGTCAGTGTAGATCTAGCACTTGTGACAAGTTCTTGAGTTGCGGTGACAATCGATTTCCATAGTCGACCAATAGTAACCTGCTCTTAGAATATTGTTAGACATAGTATGTCCACTGGAATGAGTACCAAAGATACCTTCACTACGCCAAAAATAAGCTTTAGCAGCACACATACGAAAGCGCTTTTAGGAAAAAGCGCTGCTGTAGGTATTAAAAAAAATTCGCTTAAAAAAAGTGCTTTCAAAGGGTTCCTTAAGAAAGCGCTTTTCAAAAGCGCTGCTAAAGGTCACCCTTAGAAAGCGCTTTTTGAGAAGAGCTGCTAAAGGGTGCCTTTCAGAGGGAACCTAAGAAAGCGCTTTTCAAAAGCGCTGCTAAAGGTCAGCCTTAGAAAGCGCTTTTCAAAAGTGCTGCTAAATATGGCCTTTAGAAAGCGCTTTTAAAAGCGCTGCTATAGGATATGCTACGAAAGCGCTTTTTTATGTAAAAGCGCTGTTATACATGACCATTAGAAAGCGCTTTTAAAAGCGCTTTCGTAGGTTGTTTTATAATAAATTTTATTGTTTTTGATTAAAGGTGTGTTCGTACTGTGGCTGTTGTGTTTCCTTTCTTCCAACGTCCCAACCCCCAAATTAGTTCCTGTTCCTTCTTCGTCCTCTCACGGTAGCTCTTTCCGTTCAATCGCCACCATCGTCAACTCTCATCGCCGCCGCACTCGTCCCTCTCTTCACAAGGTTCGTACTGTGGCTGTTATGTATTCTGAAATCAGTTTTAGTTTTCGTTGATTATTATTTTCTTCTCATTCACAGTGTATTGGTTGTTGTTGTTGTTTGATGATTTTTGAATGTTTCCTAAAACCCTTTGATGATTTTTTTGTTACCTTTTTTTTGGAGCAATGGACGGTTTAGTGTTAGGTGATTATGTTTTAAAAGTTATTGAGCGTTTATTGAATAATCGGGCACGGAATATATTCTTGGAAGCCATAGTGACATACAAAATTCTTGTTTCATTGATTAGCAAGCACAATTAGTGTTTCTCATTCACACTAGTTGGACGACAGGTTGTGATTCCCGATTAAGGCTCTCTATCTTTTGATGTTTGTTTAATGTGTTTTGGAAATTAATCGGTTTCTTTAACTTCTTCAAGACCTTCCGATTCAGAGCAACATATCTCACCGGAGAACTCAAACGTGTCAAATCGTCAGAAAACAAGAGCCATATATCTCACCGGAGAACCGCTTGCCACAGGAGAACCGTCAGGTGATTGTTTCTTCTTTTCAATCTATACAAAATATTTTGTCCTTTTTGTTTATTACAAAATTTCGTATCAGAAAACATATCTTAGACTAAAATGAGGCCATGCCATATATAAGAAACAAATGAAGTTTGGTATAGGGTAGCCCTTGAGTTTGATGAAACAAGGGTGTACTAGTATATAAGAAACGGACATGTGGAGGGTTGTGCTAATGATGTTGTGTTGTGTTAGTGAATGGTGGTGGAAATTATGATTCATTAACAAACGGGGTTACCCATTTCACATTACCATTCATTATTATGTATCTATATATCTATATCTATATGTATATTTAATTAGAGATAATGTAAAGTGATTAATTAACTTGTTAATGAGATGGATAAAGAAACAAAAACAACTTTTTAAGGTAACAGAATGCATGTTTATATAAAATTGTGAGAGTTAAGAATTGTGATTAGTGATGTAATCATAAAATGTGATTAGTTGATAGAATAAAATGAATTTAGTGAAAAGTATTGAGTATTGGTTTTGTTATATGGTTGTGCAAGAGCAAGTGCAAGTTTTGAGTATTGGTTTTGTTTTCTAACTTATCATTTAGCTCAGATTGACTCAGAAACTGTAAACCATGGATAAGACATGGATGTATTCCAATCGATTGTCGAAAGAGTACGAGAACGGGGTATCGGAATTCGTTAAGTTTGCTGTTGTGCACGCCGAAGACCCCGGTCGAATGACATGTCCTTGTTTGTGTTGCTGTTATGGGAATCGGGTTAACGCGGTTCAGTTGGCATCGCATCTAATACGGTATGGAATTGATAGAAGTTATACATGTTGGAATATGCATGGTGAGAAAAGTGACGGGAATGATGAATCGGGGGATAATAGGACCTATGCTTCAAACGATAATGGCACAGATACATACGATTATGATCGAGTTGAAGAGATTGCAGAAGCGCTTGAAGAAGATCTTAATGATTGTCCCAAAATGTTCGAGAGGTTGGTAAGCGATGCAGAGAAACCGTTGTATAATGGTTGTACAAAATTTACAAGATTGTCTACGGTATTAAAGTTGTACAACTTAAAGGCGGGCAATGGATGGTCGGATAAAAGTTTCACAGAGTTATTAGCCCTTATGAAAGATATGCTACCAGAGGATAATGTTCTCCCCAATCGAACGTATGAGGCCAAAAAGATGTTGTACTCTATTGGCATGAGCTATGACAAGATACATGCTTGTCCAAAAGATTGCGTTTTTTTTCGAAACGAGTATGCATCGTTAAATGAGTGTCCTAAATGCGGTGCCCCTCAATATAAGAAAAAGTTGTCTCCGGCAAAAGTCTTATGGTATTTTCCTATAATTCCTAGATTTAGACGGATGTATCGTAGTGAAACCGATTCAAGACACTTAACTTGGCATGCAGATGAAAGAATTGTTGATGGAAAGTTTCGACATCCGGCAGATTCACCACAGTGGATGAAAATTGATAATGATTATCCTGAATTTGGAAAAGACGCAAGAAACCTTCGCATGGCATTGTCTACTGATGGAATGAACCCACACGGTATTCAAAGTATCTCGCATAGCACATGGCCTGTAATTCTTATGACTTATAACCTACCTCCGTGGCTATGTATGAAGCGTAAGTACATGATGTTATCTATGTTAATTTCTGGGCCTAAACAACCAGGAAATGACATAGACGTATATTTGGAACCTTTAATCGAAGATTTGAAGATTTTGTGGGAGAACGGTGTGGAGGTTTATGATGGGTATAGGAAAGAAAGTTTCAACTTGAGGGCGATGTTGTTTGGAACAATTAACGATTTTCCAGCCTACGGAAATCTATCCGGGTATAGCATTAAAGGTGAAAAAGCGTGTCCTATCTGTGAAGATGGAACCGATACGATGCAATTGAAACTTTGTCAGAAGAATGTCTTTCTCGGTCACCGTAGATTCTTAAATTCTAAACATCAATATCGTGGATGGAGAAAAGCGTTCAACGGAGATAACGAACAACGTAGAGCTCCGCTTGGATTGACAGGTGATCAATTATTTGAAAAGGTGAAAGATGTGAGTATTCAGTTTGGCAAGCCTTTTGCACATAAAGTTGTTACAGGTGGGTGGAAGAAGAGGTCGATTTTTTTTGAATTGCCATATTGGAAATATTTGTACGTAAGACATTTTCTTGATGTTATGCATATTGAAAAAAATGTATTTGACAGTGTTATTGGTACGTTACTCAATATAAAAGGGAAATCTAAGGATGGTCTTAAAGCAAGGGAGGACATGGTAGAGATGGGAATAAGAACTGAATTGGGACCCGTGAAAAAAGGAACACGAACATATCTACCACCTGCTGTTTACACTCTATCCAGAAAGGAGAAATAAATATTGTGTAAGTTCCTAAGTGAGGTTAAAGTTCCAGAAGGCTACTCATCAGATATTAGAAGACTTGTGTCTATGCAAGACCTCAAGTTAAAGAGTTTAAAGACGCATGATTGCCATGTTATAATGGAACATTTTCTACCGATAGGTATACGTTCTATTCTTCCAGAAAAAGTAAGAAGCGCAATAACTAAACTGTGTTTTTTCTTCAAGTCAATTTGCAGCAAGGTGATCGATCCTGAGATCTTACCAACATTGCAAAAAGAAATAGTTGTTACTTTGTGTGATCTTGAAATGTATTTCCCTCCCTCGTTTTTTGACATAATGGTTCATCTTGTCGTTCATCTTGTCAAAGAGACACAACTGTGCGGACCAGCTTATATGAGATGGATGTACCCTATTGAACGTTATATGAAAATATTAAAAGGGTATGTGAAAAACCGAAGTCGACCAGAGGGTTGTATTGCTGAATGATATATTGTTGAAGAAGCGATTGAGTTTTGTACTGAATATCTGTCAAATGTTCAATCAATTGGACTCCCCAAATCTCACATTGTTGAAAAAAAAGAAGGTAAGAAGCTAATTGGAAATAAAGTTGTGACAGTATCAATGGTCGAACGGGATCAACTGCATTTGTATGTTCCGCATAATGAGCTTGAAGTTGAGCCATATGTTGAAATTCACAAGGGTGTTCTTCGAGGTTTAAATCCGAATAGAAATGAGAATTGGATTGTACGAGAGCATAATCGAAGTTTCATACCATGGTTTAAGGAATATATTTATTCAAAGTATCGTTCAGATCATGCTTTAGTAACAGAAAGATTGAGATGTTTAGCATACGGTCCAAGTTTAATTGTGTTTTCTTATAGCGCATATGCAATTAATGGATACACATTTTATACCAAAGAACAGGATGACAAAAGTACTATGCAAAATAGTGGTGTCACCTTGATCGCTGAAGCAATGCATATATCAAGTGTGAAGGACTTAAACCCCAAATTTGCAAACCTGTCATATTTTGGGGTTATCGAGCGCATTTGGATGTTTGATTACGAGAAGTTTCAGATTGTGGTGCATTGTTCTTGAAGCTTCATGCATATCTTCCATAATCTTCTCCGCCTCTTTCTTATCCATACAACGAAGCAGAGTTGAATCATGGTTGCGCCTGTACAAAATTCCGTTACTCAAGAAGAACCTAGCAGAGAACCTCAATAGGAATTTCTTGTCATTGATAGATGCTCCTTCAGGATACTCTTGAGCCTAAAGATATCTTTTCACTTCATGAAACCAAGGCTTCTCTTCTACCCCGTTAGTGTCAACTTTGTAGCAATGTGCAGATTCGTCTAGCCTCTCAATGGTAATTCTGGGAGCCTCATTGTCCCATCTTACTTTAAACATAGACGACATGGTTGCTAATGTGTCTGCCAATTGATTCTCTTCCCTTGGGATATGCTAAAAAGTGATCTCCTCGAAGTACGAGATTAAGGTCAACACATGCTCTCGATACAGAATGAGATTCAGATACTTACTACCCTATTTTACCTTGATTTAACTGATTACCAAGGCTGAGTCCCCATATACACTCAAGAATTTGATTCTTAAGTCAATAGCAGCTTTAATACCCATGATGCACGCTTCGTATTCAGCCATGTTATTGGTATAATCAAAGCATAATTTGGTGGTGAATGGTGTATGGAAATCCTGAGGAGAGATAATTACAACACCAATTCCATTAGAAAGTGCATTAGAAGCTTTGTCGAAAACCATAGCCCATCAGGATCCTGGCTTAGGTCCTTCATACGGTCCAGGTTCTTCACAACATGTAACTAACATAATGTTATCGTCCGGGAATTCGAAGTTCATAGATTGGTAGTCGTCTACGGCTTGATGAGCCAAATGATCTGCCAGTACACTCCCCTTGATTTCTTTTTGAATAGTGTATTGAATGTGTATTCTGTTAAGACCATTTGCCATTGGGCTATCCTTCTGGAGAGAGTTGGCTTCTCAAATATGTATTTGATCGGATCCATTTTGGAGATCAATAAGGTAGTATGGATCAACATATACAGTCTTAGTCAGCGAGAAGCCCATGCCAAAGCGCAACAAGTTTACTCGAGAAGTGAGTATCTTATTTCACAGTCGGTAAACTTTTTGCTAAGGTAGTACATTGCATGCTCTTTTCGACCAGACTCGTCATGTTGGCCCAATACACACCCCATTGAATTATCTAGCCTTGTTAGGCACATGATTAGATGTTTTCCTTTAACTGGTGGAATTAGAATTGGAGGTTCTTGTAGGTACTCCTTGATTTTGTCAAAGGCTATCTGACAATATTTGTTCCATTTTATCATCTGATCTTTCTTTAGCAACTTGAAGATAGGCTCACAAGTAGCGTCAAATGAGAAATGAATCGGAAAATATAATTCAGTCATCCTAAGAAACCTATGACTTCCTTCTCAGTATGGGGAGTGGGCATTTCTTGAATAGATTTGACTTTTGCGGGATCAACTTCAATACCTTTACCACTAACAATAAAAATTAAGAGCTTATCGGATCTCACCTCAAAGGTGCACTTGTTCGGATTCAATCTCAACTTGTACTTTCTGAACCTCTCAAACAACTTATGTAGATGGTCCCGATGCTCTTCTTTAGTATGTGATCTGGCTATCATATCGCCGACATAGACTTCTATCTCATGATGAATCATGTCATCGAATAAAGCTACCATAACACACTGGTATATTGCACTGGCATTCTTCAACCCAAAAGGCATAACCTTGAAGCAAAAAGTGACCCACTGGGTGAAGAAGGTATTTTTCTCCATGTCTTTGGGTGTCATCTTGATATGATTATATCCCAAGAAGCCTTCCATGAAATATAATACCTTGTGTTGAGCGGTGTTGTCGACCAAAACATCAATATATGGAAGTGGGAAGTCATATTTAGGGCTCGCCCTACTCAGATCTCTGTAATCTACACACATAAGTACCTTACCATCTTTCTTAGGTACTAGCACCACATTTGCAACCCATTAAGGATAGGATGTCACTGCTAAGAACCTTACGTTGAATTATTTCATAACACCGGCTTTAATCTTTTCTAACATCTCGGGGCACATGCGACGAACCTTCAGCTTTATTGGAGAATAACTCGCTTTCATTTGTAGATGGTGAACCACAATATAAGTACCGAGCCCCGGGATATCCTCGTATGGCCAAGAAAAGATCTCAACATACTCATGCAACATCTGAATTAACTTGTTCTTGACACTGCCCTCTAGGTTGGCACCTATCTTGACCTCTTTTCTGTCTGCTTTTGTATCCAGATTTACAACTTCCACTGGCTCTTCATGTGGTTGAATAGTTTTCTCTTATTTCACTAATAGTCTGGAAAGTTCTCCTGGTATCTCACAATCTTCCTCACCTTCTTCCTCGACTTGGTAGATTGAATTTTCAAAGTCCTAAGTGGAAATAGCAGATTCGTTACCAACGGGGTCTAGAGTGAATGTGGATCTGCAATGTAGTGTGTGGGTGTGTGTAAGAGCACATAACTATTTGAAAATGGTAAAAGTAAAAGGAAAGACAGAGAGCGCAAAATTTGAATGTCAAACTTCCAATGCTTTTATTAAATGAAAATATGTTTATGAAAAGACAACCCTTAACAAATGAAACATTGTGCCCCAAGTAAGGTACAAGGCTTAAAGTCATTGTTTAAATATTACAAAGCCAAAACTTGAAATCAATAAAAACATAAATGTAGCTATTACTCCTGACTAAAGGAGATAGAGATAATATCTTCCACCTTCCAGTTGCTAAGCCCGTTACTAATGGTAGGAAAGATCCGCCCTCCATTTTTGCTGATGCAAATGGTGGTCTTCCAGGCTGAGCGCGACGAACAACCCTCTAACCCTCTGCAGTGAAACCTAAACCAAATCTGTCAGAGTTAAACAGAATGTCAGGAAGCTATCCCTAAATAGTACAACCACATTCTTCTACAGTAGATTTAGTATTTTTCAAGGAAGCCATTATGGGAGGAACCCTGGTGACTTTGGGAATGGCAGAGAAATCTTCAGTTGAGGTAGGAGGGATGACTTCAAAAGTCCGACAGGGAGTCTCGATGAATTCTCCATCCATCTCTACATATTGGAATGAGTTCAAGTGGCTAACCATATACTTCTCTTCGCTGTAGACAATAACAATCTTTCCGTTCGCAGGATATTTTAGCTTCTGATGTAGGGTTGATGTAATAACACCTGCCTCATGGATCCAGGGACGTCCCAGTAGGCAAGAATAAGTTGGCCGAATATCCATCGCGTAGAAGGTGGATTCAAAGATCTGTGAGCCTACCTTGATCAGAAGATCTACCTCTCTGTGTACCATCCTCTTTGACCCGTCAAAGGCTCGAACTATAATATCATTGGGTTTCAGTACAACCCCTTCACAATCAAGACTGTCGAGAGCGCCTTTTGGCAGAACATTTAGCGAGGAACCGGTATCAACCAATACATGAGCCAAAGTAGTTCCCCCGCGTTCAATGGATACATACAGGTCCTTATTGTGATTTCTCCCTTCCGGAGTCAGACCAGCATCAAAGAAACCAAATATGTTATCATTCGTTAAACTAGCAACATAACTTCCAAATTGATCGGCATAAATCTCTTCTGGCATGTGAGCAGTCTTCAAGAATTTTACTAAAGCGTGTGCATGGGCTTCAGAACATATTAACAGGGATAACATAAAGATCTTAGATGGGGTCTTCCCCAGCTGTTCAACAATATTATAGTCTCGCTTATAGATAATCTTCAATACCTTTTCCAACTTTGGCCTAGAGGTGTCTTCAGCTATAATCTCTTTAGGCGCCTCCATCTGGGAAGGCTCTGTTATTGGCTCTTTGCCTCGATCCTCAGAAGTTTATTCAGTGGATGTAACTTTAACAGGTGTGGCAACAGTCTTCGGAGATATTTCTGGGGAGAAAACCCTTCCGCTTCTAGTAACTTTACTGGTCCCAGCAATATTGTCAATGTCGGGATCAACAACTTTATTAACTTCATCTTCAACAGTCGATAGTCCTTGCTTGACGGCATGGTAGTAGACGTCGGATCCATAGTTCCAAGGAATAACTTTATCCGAAGAATATGGGATAGGCCCAGGTGTAGTGATGATCAGAGGAGCAGCTTTCAGATTGGCAGTGATCCTTACAGGACCTTTGGAGGAAATCCTGACAGGAGGGCCGAATAATACATATAAGTCTTGACACAGATTCTTAGCAAACAGAACCTTATCCGTCATAATTATATGATTTTCGATTAGGCGTTGAATGCCTTCTTTCAGCAACTTGCAGCCATTTGGTTAGGCTGCGCAGCAGTAACATTTTTCAATACATCCCAGAAATAAACTGGCTTGCAACAAGTTCTTCTTGATGATTGGTAGAGGAGTAACCAATTCACTTACAGTGGAAACATAAAGAACATCGTCAATGGAACTTATGCCTTTGTCATTCCTTTGGCATAGGTGCAGTAATCATGTTCGGAGTCTCCAGAGGATCAAACTCAATTTCTTTGTTGTCAATCACATCCTGAATTTTGTTTTTCAGGGCCCATTAGTTATTGGTGTCGTGCCCTGCACTGTTGGAATGGTAGGCACACTTTGCATTTGGATTATAACTAGGAGAGGAGGTGTTGGGATTCTGAGGAGACTCCCTCAATGTTATCAGTTCCGCTTTCAACACATGTTGTAATGCCTGAGACAATGGCATACTAATCTTTTTAAATTTCCTTCTCGGAGCGTCTTACCTACACGGACTTCCCTATTGTGTTGTTGTTGTTGAATATGTGCATGATTAGAAATTAATACTGCTCCCGCAGACTGATTACAATCATTTTTAACACGGCCCTTCTGGCTATAAACAATGTTGGTCTCTTCTTACCACTGAATGTCTTCTTCACAGCACTAGAAGACGCAGCCACTGAAATCTTTCTACTCTTGATACCACTTTCAACTCATTCCCCAGTTAGAATCAACTCAGTGAAACCAGACAAAGAACTCCCAATTAGATGATTAAATAATGGACCTGTCAAAGTGCCCATGAACATATCAACTAGCTCCCAGTCAAACAAGGGAGGTTACACTCTTCCGGTAAGATCTCTTCACTTTTGAGCATACTCTTTGAACCCTTCATTTGAGCCCATAGTCATGTTTTGTAATTGCACACGAGTTGGTGCAAGGTCAACATTATATTGATATTGCTTGTAAAAAGAAGCATCCAAGTCTTCCCATGTGCGGATGTTGGTTCCTTCCAGCTGATAGAACCACTCGAGTTGTGTACCAGATAAACTTTCCTGAAAGAAGTGAACCCATAACTTTCTGTCAGCAGTATGGGGTTGGATCTTCCGAACATAGGATCTCATATGATGTTTAGTATAAGAAACACCATCATATTTAGCAAAAGTGGGGACTTTGAACTTGTTATGGATAACTACCCCCAGAATAAGACCTAACTCTTCAAAATCCAATCCAGGCACTTTTTGGATTTCCATGGCCTTGAGGCGATCTTCCAGCTGCTTGTATCTGTCGTCAGCAGGAGGATACTGTTCAGCGGAATATTCTTCATCAGAATATTACCCAGAACCAAGTTTATTGTTCTCTTCATCTTTCACACTTTCGTCATCTTTCTCTTGGTTATCTTCTTCATTCAGGGGAACCTCAAAATCTAAAGCCCTTCTGACTGGACCCTTGAATCTTATGCCCATGATAAGAAAGACTGTTGGCTTTTTAGTCTTCTTCTTATTCCCCTTTGTGATAAGGGTCTTCAATTGGTCTTGACCCTTAGCTAAGTCCAAGAACATCTGCTGGAACTGAGCGTTATGAGCTTGAAGTTCTTTCACAGTTTACTCGAGTGCCATCTTTTACCGAAATAAACAGCAAGAAGATGAGAAAACCTGTCTAGAAGGTACCTGTTGTATATTGATGCATGATATGTAGATGCAATGTTTTCAAGGATCGTTGTGGGATTTAAATTTGTTTATTTTAAACCAAAGGAAACAAAATAAATTTTATTAACGAGCTCAAATTATAATTGCTTTCAATAAAAATAGTTACAAAACAGCAAAATATGAATTCAAGTCTCCCATGGACGCTTCCTCTTTGTGTTGGCATATACATTAAGACTTTGTTCTTCGTGGAATCATTTCGTCAGCTCCAGTACTTTCTTCTCACTAGCATAGAACTGAGTCTCGAAGGTATCTCTTTCTTCCTTGAGCTGAATCCAAGACTTCTATAGTTCTTTGAAGTCAGTAGGCATACCATGATGAAAAATTACATGAAAAACACCCCCTTCGACAACAGGATCTACGATCACTAGTAAGATAATGGGATATGGCATTTTAATATCCTGAGCACAAGACCACACCCATCTGAGGTAATTCTCTAGAGGAATGGAATTCTTGTATCCCAAAGTCTTTCTATCAATTTTGCTGACCGTGCCCCAAGCACATATAAACCTTTGATGGTAATTTTGCGGATGGTTCTCATAGTCGAATACAATACCCTGGATGAGCATATTATGAGAACCGTCCCTTCGAGCATAACCAAACTAACTTAGAGCTAGAGAAGGGTTATAAATGATGCTCCCTCTTATACCAAGGAGTGGTACATTAGGGGATTCCCCACAGCAATCAATAATAGTGACATCTTCCTGAGATCGAGAACACCAATGGGTATCTGCATGAGTGAGTGACATCAACCTTTGAGACCTCCTCAAACCTTGTTCGTTCTTTATCACTGATCGGGGAAGGTGAAAAATAAACCACCTGGACAGTAAAGGTATGCAACATATAAGAGTTCCTCGCTTCTTCATAGTACGAGTGTGAAGGGAATGCAGGACATCTCCGAGAAAAGTAGGTGTCGGATTATGAGTGAGAAATATTTTGATGGCATTCATATCTATGAATTGGTCAAGATTAGGGAACAATACCAAACCATAGATTAGCAGAGACAAAATATCCTTAAAAGCACGAAAATTTGTGTCATCTAGAAACCACTGAGCCTTCTTTATCAGAAATTTAGGAGAAAAACCCTTGACTCCAATCCTTGTTTCCCAATTAGCTACAATTTCCGATCGTTTCAGATGTAAGGCTATTGCAATGTCTTCAGGTTTTGGAACTTGCACTAGACCGGTGAAGAATATCTGATCAAGAATAGGCACTTCGAGCAACTTATATATTTCTTCCATTGTGGGCACGAATTAATAATCTGGGAAGGTAAAACAGTGATGCTTCAGATCAAAGAACTGGAAAAGAACGCTTATCACGTCTTTCTAAAAGCTAGTAGTAACCAAACTGTGTAGGTGACCATGTCTCTTGGTGAACTGAGAATTGTTGGGAACCCTTGAAACTAATTCCTCGAGCTTGGAAGGTATCCTTACAAAGTTGATCTAGATAGTATTCCTACGAGTGGAAGCCATGACCCTGTAACACGAGGCAAAGATAAATCCCTAAGATCCTTGAAATGGTTAGTCATGATATGATGTTATGATGTCATGATGTCATGTTTAAATATATAATCAAACACAAGCAAAGAATGCAAAGGACTTAGGTTTAAGGCTTGCACGAGGTTCGTAAGTAAGTACCCTCTTGAATTTTAGTTTGCTCAACCTGTCCTAAAGAAGTAACCGGGTTCTAGGGATCTCAATATCACTGATTTTTCCCATAAATTTTATCTAGCACGACAACTGATTTGCCACCAAACAAAAGTCGAGAGTCGAATCTCAATGAGTGTAGTATCGAGTATCAACCAACTTCAGACTGCACCAAAGCCGGCTATCTCACTACCTTCTAATGGCTAAGTTGGGTCAATTATGGTTCTAAGGTCAGTTAGCGCTTATGACACCACGCGGCAGCCTAGTATTCTCCCTGACTGACTCGAGGGGCACCAGTACAAACCAATGTTTCACATTAACGTAGCCATCACTTCAAGCATATAGGTATACGCCGTATAGTTTCCATGATCTATTGCTACTTACCTAAGATGTTCCCCAGATCCGGGTATAGGATCTTTGCAATAAATAAACCCAAACAACCCTTTAAAAATAAAGCAGACAAATCAAACAAGGAAATCATTTAAAAGTGATCTAACTCTAAGGTAACCCCACTTTTAGTTCTCCCTAGCATAGTTGCCAGTTCTTTAATACGGTGGGAGAACTGACTTGGTTTTGCATTTTATTGCAAATGTTGCGGATAGCAAGAGTCGTCACCGACTTTTCTTTTATCCAATATTTAAGAAAGGTGAAAAGAACAGGAAGATCTTTGATAGATTTTGATTTCGGGGGGTAAATTATGAAAAGGGAAGGTGTTAGCACCCTTTTCATCCGTAGTTATCAACAGGCTCTTAATCGCTAGCTCACTTTGTTTTGAAAATGCTTTTGTGTATGCGTTTGAAAATATTTTGAAAATGCCAATAGTAAGGCAACTTTGTAATGATTCTTGTATCAGTTAAGAATACGTATAAAGTGTTTGTTTTGGAAAATATCTTAGAAGAGTGTTTGTGAAAAAGTTGTTTCTGTGAGCAAGCGATTAAGAGCAATCTACCTACTCAAAAAGTATTTCGTATTATTTTCCTCCTCCTTTAGATAGTGCTACTCTACCATTAGTTAGTAGGAAGCCCTATCGTTGGATGTGTGAGGGACAGGCGTGGGTCGTCATTATGGTTATAGAAGGCAACATATAGGGATACGTTAACAATTCAAAGGGATTGTCATCATATATCCGTGGGCAACATCGAGGGACAAGATCATTTCTCGTAAGTAACTCGAGGGACATCGCGGGACTATGATCTTTAGATGATTTTAACCGAGGTTCTTTGCTAAGGGTATCCCTGCGTTCGAGGGACATGACCATTTTCCAAGGCAACGAGTGAGGTTACCCTAGAGGTGCGCGTGTGAAAAGTGATTCATGTTCAGTTATCTAGTCTTGTTTATTTATGGTTATCAAATGTTTCGTTTTAGATCTTACTATACATGCCTAGTTACTATACAATTATATATACATACATGCATACATGGTTTAGGTGCGGAAAGTAAAGTGCGGGAAATAAAAATCCTACGCTATTACAAGGCTTTGGGAGCGGGGGTACAACCAATAAAATCGGGGGGAAAAGTAGTAAAACCTAATTAAAACTATTACAAACCGTAGCAGTTACATAATTGGGAAAATAATGAAAATAATAAAGTATGCGAAGATTGTAAAATAAAGAGAAGAGAGGAAAGAAATTGTTTTGTGATTTTAATAAAAAAAGATTGATGATTAACCTAAAACCCTAATTAATTTTAATTAAAAAAGAATTAATTAACTAAATGAAAAAAAGTTAAATTAATTTGATTTAAAAATATTAATTAAGTTAATTAAATTAATCAAAACCCCAAAATCTAAGTTGATTTTAATTTAATCAAGACAACCTAAAAAGTTTAATTTAGGGTTGATTAAAAAAAAACTAAAACCTAAATTAGGGTTTTATTAAAAAATGTAAAAAAAAGGTTTTATGAAAAAGAGTGAGAAACATAGAAAATAAACCAAAGGGTAGGGGTGGGTGTTGAATCCACGCCGTCAAGAATTTTCAGCAACACACTCACCACCAGGCCAAGTGCGCCTTGGTGATGGATAACAGGATCAATGTATTATATAATAAACCTGCAAAAAATATGAAAATATGAGAATCTTGGAAAAACCGTGGGTCGAACCTATGACCTAGGAGACCAATTCCTTAGTGCGTGTTTCTGCCACTGGGGTGGCTATACGTCCATTAACCTAAATGAATCAAAACATATATAATATAGAAATGGATTTATTGACCAAAGAAGCGCCGGAGCCCTAGCTCGGGTCGTCTTCTCCAGTGAGACAATTCTTGCACCTACAAAAATAGCAAATATTAGTGAATAAAGAAGACTCTACCCCCCTAAATCAAGTCGTCTGAATCCAATGGTGGTATTATTTTTGTCTAAAATCTAATGGTTTTTGAGTTATGAAGCAAACAAGGTGGATCGGTGCAAACATGGTACTTTGCAATTTAGCAAGCATGGGACCACCATGATAGTCCAAACCTGTACTAAAGAAACTCAGTAGTACGTTAGTCACATTAGTATGGCTTAAAACGAAACAAAAATTACAATATGAAATTTGCAAAATTTATGAAATCGTAGATGCATGGTATGGTGTTTTCATGCATTTTGGATCCTCAAAACCTATTCAACCTTACTATGTATGATTGTTAGGAATGAATGGGATGGTTGCTTTTTGGTGAAAGGGTTTGTAACAAGGATTTTAAGATTTAGGGTTCTTGAGAAAAGTTTGGAATTTTGACAAGTTTGAGGCATGTTTTTTTTCCGTGTCCTTGTATGAGAATTGATGAGATTATATAGTGACAATTAGGGCAAAAATATGTGGGCTTGGACCTTGTAGGAGAAGATATGATTTTATCTTATTTATTTTGCATTATTAATGAATAAATAAAAAATAATTAAAATATAAAATAAAAATAGGTCAAGGGATGTATGAATGAATTATGAGGTGTATGAGGGATATAAAGCATGTTTGGACCCTTAAACCATGGCCCAATAACCCAAAATATCAAGCTTGCTCACTTTGCACTTCATGTATTTGCTCAAAATTTCACAACTTGCAATGGTAATAAATCTTTCAATTTTCATATTTTGAAGATGATCTTATACTTTTTGGGAAGCTTAAGATGTCCTCTACAATCTCTATGTTGATAATTTTTGATTTTGAAGATTTTATCTTGATGTAAGTTGCCTTGACAAAAAGTGTCTTTTTTGTTAACTTTTGAAATGACCTATAATGTATTCGCTTATATCTCTCAAATGATGCATTTTATGGACTTGAGCTTAGAGAGACAAAGTTGTAGAGAATTTAATTTCCTTTAAAATGATCTTTGGTTTTGGAAAAGTTGATGAAGCATGTGGAAGTTATGCTTGGTCAAAGTTCAATTGACTTCTCCTAAGGAAACCCTAATTTGACATCTTTTGACTTTTGATGATTTGAGGGCTTCTCTTGAGGAATAATGATCAACCTTTGATAAAATGATGGATATGACTTCAAAATGTTGATGTTGACCAAAAATCTTGAAGTTTGACTATATGTTGACCACTGTTGACTTTTTACCCAATACTGTTGATTTTCAGTCATTTGAGCCATTGACTGAGCAAACTTGTGATACAAGGGTTGAAACTTGGTATGGTCATTCTTAGGGACATATGAAGAACCATGAAAACCATTTAAGACCTTGGAAACCCAATATTCCTTGAGAAATACAAAACCCTAGCTGTGAGTCCATTGCTTAGGAGGGGAATTTGTCTGATAAACTCTTAGGAAACCTTGAGCAAATGAGGACCTTAGAAGAATGTATTGAATAAAAATGGGAGATAAAATTTTAGGGTACAATAGTTACCTAGGAGGATAACTTTGAACTCGCCATCAGGAATGAGACACCTAGGATGGGGAAGCTCCTCGTTGTTATCTAGTGCTGAGGAGCTTTCCGCTGCTAGTCGAGTTTCCATTTCTTTCTTCTTTTGCTTCTTTGATTCATATTTGGTGATGTAAATGTCGAGGCTAATTGAGTCAATGTGAGGTTTTGGCTTTGGCTCTCTCAGCTGTTGGGTCGTGCTGGCTTGTCAACAATTTTGGGGGGTACGTTGATGGAGTTATGTCCCTTTGAGGCTGCTTCAAATCATCTCCTTATAGCTTCAATGTCCCCGTGAAGAGTGGCTTCGAGCTCCTTGGGTGTATAATACTTCATATTCAAATGAATGGTGGAGGGAACAACAATCGGTTCGGTCATAGTTGCCCTCCCTAGGATGCACTGGTACAAAGATCGACAGTATATTACCAGGAATTAGACTTTGATCGATCTGGCAGTCTCAGCTGCTCTGAAAGTGATATTCAGTTTAACATATCCCCCATGGCTTTGTGGTTATATCGCTGAAGCCTTGCAGATCAGAACCCACATAAGGTGTCAAATGTGTCTCATTGAGCTGTAAAGTCTGGAATAGATGGGAGTACATGATGTCGACTGAACTTCCCTGGTTGACCAGAATACATCGGATGTTAATGTTTTCCATTCGTACTCTCACGAGCACGAGGATGTTGGAGTTGGGGGATTCACCGGGAAGCTTCTCGCAGTAGAATGCGATAAGAACTGAGCTTCCCCGACACTTGTCAAGGGTATAATTTATGTTTGATCTCGCATCGATTAGCTCCTCAATTTTATTTTTACCGATCATACGGTGAGTTTGTTGTATCCCCTATCAAATATAACCATGGACGAGGAAAAGGTCTTCCATGTGTTGTGTGTTTCCAAGTGAAGGGGAGTTTTGGCCTCGTCGGAGACGTAGAAGTCCTCAGGCCAGGAGATGTACACGACGATCTGCAAGTTGGTGTCACTAGAAGGTGGCTTTTCCTCCTCGACCTTCTTTACTTCTCGGGTGTCTTGCCGAGGGGATTTTCTTTTCTTGTATTGCTTAAGTGCCCCTCTCTGATGAGAATCTCAATCGCATCCTTGAGGTGGATGCACTTTTCAGTAACGTGCCAGTGACTCTTGTAGAAACAACCGTACTTGGTTTTCTCTGCATTATGTTTTGGGGGTATTTGCCTATGGAAGTGGACTCCGGCTTGGAGGAATTCTGAGTTCGTGCACTTGGACAGGATACACTCGTGAGAAGCGATCATCAAAGTGTACTTGGTGAAACGGCCAGCAGGTCCTTTGTATTCCCGAGACTCACGGGGTTATCCTCTTTACTTTTAAAGTACCTAATTCAGCCCCCCTCTTAGGCGCACTCTCATACTTACATCATTGAGTGTGCAGATACATGATTAGAATTATGGATAATCTTAATCAAGATATCATCAGAATCATATTACCATTCAGAAGAAGAACCATTGAGTTTTGTTTATAATGAAACATCAGTAGTTCTATAGAGTGTTGAATGTTCGACAAGAAAATAATCTCAATGAGTTTCCAAGAAGAAAGAATTTCTTATAAGCCGCTGCTACAAGATTAGAAATCAAGAATATACAAGAAACAAGCTTACAACACAAAAGGTCAGAAGTCATGATTCAGTTATTAGAAGAGTTGCTGCTCATAGTTCTGAAGACAACATCAAGATTGTGAAGTCTCAAAGATTTCATGGAATACATAATTTCATTCTACATCAAAAGTATTCCATCATAAGAAATGAATAAAGATCTTGTTGACTCATATCTAATCAACATCTCAAAGTCCATCAGAAGACAAGATCAAAAGGATGATATCTTCTCAAGCTAATCTACTCAACAGAAGTAACATTCATTAGAAGATAAATGTCATCAGAAAGAGCATTGCACTCAATAGAATAAATATTGTGACCAGTTCTATAGAAACATCAGCAGTTCTAAGGAATGTTGAATATTCATCAGTAAGGGAATCAATACAAAGATCAAGAGATCAGAATGAAGATACTCAACAACAAATAAGATGTACTGATATAAGTTATTGCTTCAGAAATTAGACATCAGATATTCAGCTTAAAAAAAGTTGATTATTAAGAATTCAAAGACAAGACCAAGAAGTCCAGATCAAAAAAGATTTCACTCTCAAGAAGACATTTCTCATCAGATAAGTTGTTGCTTATATATCTGAAGACAATAATCAACCATATGAAAGACTCTGATTATTCAACAAAGAAGAACCTTCTGGATCATTATCACTCGTCAGATCAAAAATAATCTAGCAAGAAGAAAAAATAAAAGCTCAAGACTTCAAAGACTTGAGAATCAAATAGGTTGTTATCGTAATATCTGATTTCAATTTCTATCATCAAAAAAGGTTTTGATATCTTCAACATAAAATCTTTCACAAACTATCAAGACTTGTTTTATTCAGATAGGATCTTATCAATCATTCTAAAAACAAGAATTCACTATTGAAAGTAACTGAACAAAAACATCTTGTCAACATAATATTTGACCAGTGGTTTTTACACAATTATTTACTATTAAGTTCAATTATCTTTTCTTTTTATTGTCGTGTGTTTTATTTCATTTTACCACTTTTTATGCGTTGGTTGTGTGTTTTACTGTTTTCAGGTTCAGAGGAATAAATTGGGACAATTCAGTGCAAAACTCTGATTTTCGGAAGAAATGAAGAAATCATGTTTCAGGAGGCCTGACACGGGTGACCGTGTCACTTGACACGGGCCGTGTCAGGAGGGATACCTTGGGCGTGTTGGAAAATATGAGAAGTCACGGGTGCAACACGGGCGTCTGTGTTGCCTATAACACCCTAATTTTTAGAAGTTATTTATTTAATGAATTATTAGGAGTATTTGTGAATAATTGATGTTTTATATGAGTATATGTGTGATGTGTTGGTATCAGGTTGTGCATGATGTGAATTATGATGATTAGAAGTATTAGAATGGTTAAATAATTATTTGGTAATTATTTGGATTTTTATTGAGAATATAATAATAGGAATAATTATTTAAGGGGTTATTTTTAATTAGAGTGGTGTGTTGGTAATTAGTAGGAAGAGTGTGGACGTGATGGTAAATAGAGGTTGACTAAGTGAGGGTAATTGAGGAAGATATTAGCAGGTCCTTTGTGATAACAGAGAAGAGCTAATTTTTATTCTCACAATCAATCGTGAAAGTTGGAGAAGAGAGGCTAGGGCACAAAGGCTTTAGACAGAATCATCGTAAGAGGCACGAAGAACATAATCAATCACTCGAAGCAATAAGGTAAGGGGTGTTTATCTGATTATTATATTTGATTTAAGTGGTATATGAAGGTAGGTGTCATACCCCAAATTTGTCCTACCTCAGCGATCTTTTTTTAAGAATTATTCATTTAAAGATGGTACAACAATATCTCTTGGACTATCTTTATTCAAGATCAGGGGGGGCGTATTTTAAATCAAGAATATTTAGTTGTTATTTAAAAGGGAGGGGTGAAAATTAAATCCGAGAGTATGCAAAAGAAAGGGGAAGAATTAATGTTAGGCCCAATTGAATTAAAGGAGAAGTTCTGACTGCAAATGAATCACACACAAGCTAGTACTGGTACAGAACTGGAATATCAGATCTTCTAGTAGATTCAAATTGTAAGCAAGGGCATAATTAGATTATCTTCCACAACCCAAGCTCAGAGTTTCAGAGGCTAAGCAACCCAAGCCCAAATCTGTTGGACGTGCACTGTATCAATTTCAATCAAATCTTCCACAGAGAATCAATTCCAATCCAATCTTTTTAATTCTATCCTTAATCTTTGCTCTAGCCATAGTCCAAGCCCAAAAATTGAACATTATAAATAGAGGAACAAAATAGCAAACGAGGGGGAGAAAAACAAAAGGAAAGAATACAGGGAGAGAGACGAATTTGCAGAGAAGCTTGCAAAACAAGAAAAACACAGTAGGAGCAAGAATAGGAAGAACATAAGAGTTTATAGAAAACCCAGAAAAAGAACATGCAGAAGAGTAATTGATGTTCCAATATCTAGAACCCTAGTTTCAATTTCCATCGCTCCATCTTCCGTCGCTGCTGCCACCAAAATCTATAGAAGAAGAAGGAAAGGATAACAAAACACGCACCAAAGTCAGAAGCAAAAGCGCCAAAGGGGTAATAAATTTTAGTTTGTTTCTTTACTATTTTCATGCTGGGTTTAAGATGAATAAGGTCAGAAGAACATAGGCAGGGCTGAAACTATAGAAAAGAGATCTGTAGATAGTTTTATATTTTGATTGCACATGTTCACGCTAATTTCTTACGTTCAGATGTAGTTCCCCTTTTAGAAGTTCTAACTGGGCTTAACCCAGATTTCAGATTTTTCCCTTGTCCAGAATCAGCATTAAACTTATATACTTTCTGTCTGCCCTTTTCCAGAAATTCGGTGTAGTGGGCTTAGCCCAGAATCTGACACCCCTATGTTTTGATTTTTACTAACCAGTTAGCAGCGCCCCTTTCCAGAAGTTCTGTGACTGGGCCAAAACCCAGTGAACTTCCCCGCGTCCCCTACAAAATTTTGTCCTCTTTAGAACTTCTACCCCTTCACCCAGGATTATTAGCTTTTAGCACCCCCTGTTTTCACTTAGTGACCAGCAACGCAATGCCCTATTCATAAATTATTTTTTCCTTTATTTTTCTATTTATATATTTTGTAATTATTATATTATTATTATAATTATTATTATTTATATTAATAATTTATTATATCATTTAAATTATTTTTGTGTTAAAAATTGCATGTTATTTTCCTATATTATTTGCATGGAATATTTTTTATATCATGCATTCATGATATTTTTTGCAATTAATATCTATAAAAAACACAACAAATCTCAAACTTTTTTTTCGCAATCAACTAATCTAAACAACTATTTTTGCTAAAGGTTTTCATGCAGATTTTGACTTACTGCGCATTTAGCTAAAATCTCCGCAATCACTAGTCCCAGCCAAAATGCGAGGTGATTCAAAGTATGTTTGCAACCCATAAAAAACACCAACCATATGAACTACGAATTGGGAATCTGATTCCTCATAAGAGGATACATAGGCATACAATCAAAAATCATAGCGAGTTCCCCTATAAAAGATTTAAAGCCTTTCCCCTAATAAAATTTAAATCCCGTTTCCCCAACTCAAACCTAAAACCTAGTATCCTTGTGAACAAGGTAGATGAAAGGTGCCTAACACCTTCCTTTCATCTAAAGAAGTCCGAAACCTATAATCTTTTTCTATGAATTAGGGTTTTCTGTTAGATTCCCTTCCCTAGGATAAAAACTAATAGTGGCGAC
The DNA here is from genome assembly GCA_948472305.1 of Vicia faba. NCBI lineage: Eukaryota > Viridiplantae > Streptophyta > Magnoliopsida > Fabales > Fabaceae > Vicia > Vicia faba. Next base: position 1,140,766,833 of record OX451738.1, read on the forward strand.
TCTGATTTAAAAACCAGTCGCAACAGCTGGCGACTCTGCTGGGGACTAACTCTAGGTTTTAGGTTTATTTTGGGTTTTATTTTATTTATTTATTTATGGATTTATTATTTATTGTTTGCTTTTATTCATTGCATTTATTTATTTATTGTCAATTCTTTTTATCATATATTTACTGTGTGGTGGAAAATTTTTATTTAAAAAAAAAGTGCATTTTCAATAACCCTTAGAAATAAGGTTCGTCTATTAGCTTAGGGGGTACATCATCCCTGCGAGTTTATGTGACGACTTCGCCTAGAGTCGGTGAACTTCCGAGAAAATAATACTTATCGAGAGATATCCTCTTGTCGAGTAGAACTTTGGAAGGTTACCCATGACTCTTTGTAACGACCATAACCTAAAAATTCATGACGAGACCTTTCACGACTTTGAGACGAAAGTCTCGGTCCATAAAGAGGCTCCACCTAAGGGAGGCTGTTATGCTTTTTTCCTCTGGTGTTATTCATGATACCCTTAAGGAAATCATCTTCTGGGGGGGGGGGGGGGGTAGATTAATCGTAGGTCAAAATTAAAGAATCTACCTTCTAAGGGTAGTTACCACAAAACCCCGCCACTAAACCATACATCCATACATTCATACATTCATATTTGTCATATATTCATCAGTTGTGTCTTTTATCTGTCTTATTCACAGGGTACCAAAACAAAAGATGATAAAATCAAGTTTTTGGGGACTGTCTAAAAAAATGGATACCAAAGGGAAATAACTTGTCCGCGTCAATGCCTTCCAGCCCGACCTTTCTGAAATAAAAACTATAAAGGGGAAATTATCTAAGAGAGCTCTGAAGATGTACGCTCGCCGCTATAGGGATATCCTTGACTTGACCAGAGTAGATGTTCAAATAGATGTTGTATATGCCCTCATTCAGTTCTATGACCCTCTACTGAGATGTTTTACTTTCCAAGACTTCTAGCTAGCATTGGCTCTAGAAGAATTTGACAGAATTTTAAAATTTTCCAAAGAGAAGGCCTATGTAGGTATCAGACAATTTGTTGAAGTCAAAGTTTTGGCAAAAGGCTTAGGGATCCCTTTCCCTGAGTTAGTTCAAAATTACCAATGGGAAGGTCCGATACAAGGAATAAAAAGGATATACTTGGAAGCTAAGGCACTTGAATTTGCTAACTATAAAGAATAGGAATCTTGTGTTGATTGTTTAGGGCTACTGGTATTTGGTGTAATTTTATTTCCTCGGACCATAGACTATATTGACTTTGCAGCCATTAGCATATTTTGGGGCGCGAAAGTCTTTAATACTGATCCAACTCTTGCTCTACTTGCTGACATTTATTACACTTTGCATATGATGCATGAAAAGAGAAAATGCACTTTGAATTGTTGCATTCCACTCCTATATACTTGGTTCATAACCCATCTTTACAAGGAAGACTATATGATTCCAAAGCTGACCAAATGCGAATGTCCCCAGAAATTAAAGACTCTCAACGCAAACTCGGTACTATGGTATGAAAGGAAGCTAGATATTGGTGATATCACTATTAGCTGCAGAGACTTTCCTAATGTCCTGTTGATTGGATCACGAGGCTGTATTAACTACAACCCTACTTTGGCCCTGCGACAGCTAGGGTATTTTTTGGAAGACAGACCTACGGACGAACAAATCCAACCATTGATCATCCACGACATGGGTAAAAAAGACCGAGAGTTGCTCAACAAGGTTATCCGGGCTTCGAATAAGGTCAATAAGAGGAGAGCTGAAAAAAAGAATGCCATAGCAAGAGAACCTTACACCAGATGGGTCAGAGATATGGTACAAATTATCAAGCTACCATTTAAGATAGATCTAGGGTACAAGACATAGGTCCCAGAGGTCACGCCTATATCCTTGGAAGAAGTTGACAATTTGAAAAATTCCCTAAAGCAAGCTCAAAGGGAAAATAAAGAGTTAGAGCTCAACCTTCACAATCTGACCAAAGAGAAGAAGTAGATGCAGCTCATACTTGAGTCCAATGACCTACAAATTGAGAGAGATCAAAAGGTATTGGAAAAGGAGAGTCTCAAGCGTAAGCGTACAACCAAAGGCCTGCTAAGTGCAACCTTCAATCTGGATTCCCACAATCAAAGGTTAGAAGATGCTACTGCTGAAATTAGAAAGTTAACCAGATGGTATGAAAAGGCTACACATGACAAAAAGGTACTAGAGGAGGACCTAAGAGCTCAGATCCAAGATTTAACACAAGCTTCCTTAGACCAAGAAGAGCAAATAAAGTACCTCACCACTGGATTACAAGACATCTAAGAAGTAGAGAATAAGGAACGCCTCGAGAGGATGGAGGCACAAGGATTCTTGGTTCAGAAAACTGAAGAATACGAGCAAGTATGCCTAGAATTGCAAGGTCTCGAAAAGGACTTCCTTATTCAGCGGAGACTTTATACAGAAATGAGGGGTGAAAATATGTATTGGGAATAGAAATATGTCAAGATCGCCCGGGCAGGGAGAGACAACCATAAGATAATCCCACATCTTTATCAAGAGTACCGATATTACAAAGAAAGACATGAAAAGCTTGTCTTCTTAGCCAACAATCTTATTGAGGATATCCCTAGCAGTCTGAGAGACACAAAAAGTGTGATGGTTTCTCTTCCAAAGGACGTTGAAGACTTTCTCCATATTTTTCGAGAAATGGTTGATGGTTTTAGAGCACACATCCGCAGGCGCACCTAGAAGATTTATTTCCCTTCATTTATGTTTATGTAAACAAGTTTTGATTCAAAGTTGTAATATTTTTCAGTATCTGGATTATGTTACTTTCAATAAAGGCATTTTGTTTCCGTATCTCGTTTGCGTATCCATTTCAAAGATAATCACTAATTAAAATAATAATAAACAAAAGATAATTGTGTACCCAAATGAATGACATTTCATGTTCATACACATTCATCTGCATGCATGCATTCATAAAACACCTGCATATCATATCAAAACTCATCTCTCGCAAAATCTCTCCAGTAAATCATTGGTAGAAGAAGATCTCCACCTCCTTGGCCTTCATATCAAACAAGGGCCTACCAGCAAAAAGCAATGGAAAAAATTGAGGAGACTCAAGTTGCGTTCAAAGAAGATCTCGACCAAGTAAAGGGTGATGTGAGTTCAATGAAGGGAGGTCGAAGCCAAGTTCTTCTAGCTCTGAAGAACATCATTGACAGGCAGGACCAGATTCCCAGGGTAGCTTTCGAATAAGTAACCCAAACCATTGGTGCATCAAGAGGTCACCAACTAAGGAAATAACTAGTGGAAGGACTCAAAAAGTTCAAAATGGGCCTAGTTCCTGATGTGGTAATTCCACCAAAGTTCAAAGTACATGACTTTGGAAAGTAAAAGGGGCTCACATGTCCAAGAAATCATCTACGCATGTATTGTAGGAAGATGCATGCCCATTCCTACAATCAGAAGTTGGTGATTCACTATTTTCAGGATAGCCTGAGTGGGGCATCTTTAGACTGTCATATGAAATTGGAGCGAACACACATTCAAACCTGGGCAGATCTTGCTAATGCTTTCTTAAAGCATTACAAATATAACCTGGACATGACGCCTACCCGCATGCAACTCCAGAATCTGTCCCAGAAGAAAGAAGAGTCCTTCAAGGAATATGCTCAAAGATGGAGGGAGATGGCATCCCGTGTGCAACCACTTCTATTAGAGAAGTAATTAGTAGACATGTTCATGGGAACTTTGCAAGGGTTGTATTACGAGAAAATGGTTGGGAGTGTCTCTTCGGGATTCTCAGATCTAGTGACTATCAGAGAAAGAATCGAGACTAGAATAAAAAGTGGAAAGATATCAGTGGGATCATCAAACGCTCCCCATAATCCAAAAAGACCTACTTCAAACTACCCGAAAAGAAAAGAGGGAGAAATTAACGTTGTAGCCTCACAACCAAGGGCATCACAACCACTAATGATCCCACAAGGGCAGCAACAAGATAAATTTACAAGGCCACCAAGAAACTTTGATCCACTCCCATGCAACCTAGAAAGTTATTACAACACTTGGTTAAGGCATCCTTGGCGGAAATCAAGCCTCTAGATCCTCCAGTCGGGCCACTCCCATGAAGGTATAATGCCGATGCCAAATGCGAATACCATGCTAATTCTACGGGGCACACCATAGAGAAATGCTTGGAATTCAAACATAAAGTGCAGGACTTGTTAGAATCTCAAGATATCACCTTTGAGAAACCTAACATCAAGACAAATCCCATGCCTCCACATGGTGGGCCGACAATAAATGCAATTGAAGTAGTCACTGACTTTGGGGAAATCTTACAAGAAGAAACCCCAATCAACTTGTTAAGAGAATATCTGTTCGAATGTGGGTTCCTGTTGGAACATAGTAAAGCCTTCGAAAGAACTTTGCAAAAGCTAATGGACCAGGGGATAGTCCAATTCAGACCATACCCTGAAGAAAAATATGTAGCCGCGATTGAAGGAAATAAGCCATCGGTAATCTCTTGCCAAAGCCCAAATCTTAACAAGAAAACTCTAGTGATCCCGTGGGAAGAATCAACGGAGACCACAAGGATGGCACCCAAGAAGTCTCTCCTAATACCAACTATTCCAAATGCCACAATGGTGGTTAAGGGACCCTCACCTATCCCTTATGAGAGTAACAGAGTAGTTCCATGGAGTTATGACTCGGCCGTATACATTAATGGAGTGAAACAAGAAGGTGAGCCCTCACCAAGTCAGGGACCTGCAATTTCTAATATAGCAGGGGCAGGGGATATGACCCAAAGCGGTCAAATTTTTGGAGCTGAACCATCCAAGAAGAAAGATGAGACTCCAACAAAGGACAAGGGAAAAGCAGTGGTTGATACAAGTCAAGAGACAGAACCTCCAAGCAAAAAATTTACTGATCAAGAGGTAGAAGAGTTTCTGAAAATAATCAAAAGAAGAGATTACATAGTGGTGGATCAACTTCACCAAACTCCAACGAAAATCTATATACTCTAACTACTCATCAACTCTGAAGCGCACTGAGACTCCTTGATAAAGGTACTAAGTTCACTCACGTCACAGAAGAAATTCCGGTAAATCAATTTGACAATGTCGTAGCAAACCTAACATCCGGATCATACATGGGTTTCAGCAACAATAAATTGCCGCCACAGGGCCAAGCTCATAACAAGGCACTCCACATTACTATGCAAATAGGTACTACCCATTTATCCAGGGTTCTCACTAATACCGATTCTACCCTCAATGTGTTGCCAAAGTCCAGTCTGATAAAATTAACAATAGATGACGTTGTGATGCGGCCAAGTTCTACAATATTGAAAGCATTTGATGATTCTCGAAGTTCGGTGTTAGGAGAGGTGGATCTTCCAGTTAAAATTGGGCCACATATATTCAATATCACTTTCCAGGTCATGGATATAGAACTAACATACACTTGCTTACTGGGGAGACCTTGGATCCATGCAGCAGGGGTGGTCACCTCGACCCTGCATCAAAAATTGAAGTTCCTAGTGGAAGGGAAATTGATCATAATCGATAGTGAGGAAGATATCTTTGTAACCCACATTGAATCATACAGATATATCAGTGCCGACGAAGACTGTATAGCTACCCCGTTCCAAGCCTTGGAAATTGCTTCAATGGTGACTTTACCAGTCGAGAAGGGTAATAAGCCTAAGGTGACATCATAGAGATATCTGCAAGCAACCATGGGATGTGATGCCTCAAAAGGCCGGGGAAAGCTCCCAGAAATCACTGAGAAGAATAATCGTTTTGGATTGGGCTATGAATCATCGAAAGCTACTCTAAAAGGTAAAACACGTTTCCTTCCGATCCAAGAAACTTTTGTCAATGAAGGAACAGAGCATGGCAGACACGTAGCGATGATATCCAACAAAGTTCACACCAAAAAGGCAACAAACTTTATCAGGGAGTGCGCTCCAGGAGAAGAATTCAAAAGTTGGACTGCCATGGAGATTCCCGAGATCTTTTTCTTTCCTAAGTAATTTTCCTTGTTTTAAAAACACCTATGTCAAGCCCGAGGCATAGGGGTTTCTTGTAAGGGTTCCCCATTTTGTTTCATACAATATTTATAATCAATAAAAGTTATATTTTGTTTTCAATCAAGATCCTTGTCTTTCTCTTGCATTTATTTCTTAAAAATTAAAAATGGTAATACTTTCTCCGCATACGCATTTTCAAAAACTCATATACTAAAATTTGCACCAAAACATGATAAATGTGAAGATCCATGCCCAAAACCATCGATAATGTTACTGCTGCGACCCGATACAATTTTGAGGCTCCTATCAACCAAGCCGAAGAGGAAGATGATGAAGATCTGGAACTCTCTGAGGAAATGACGAGGGAAATAGAACAAAAGGCTGAAAATATACAACTATACCAAGAGGCTGTGGAGACCATTAACCTGGGAACAGAGGAAGATCCCAAAGAAATCAAGCTAGGGGTAAGGTTAGAGCAGAGCGTCAAGGAAGGGTTGATCAAACTACTGCACGAGTACGTGGAGATATTCGCTTGGTCCTACAGAGACATGCCAAGGTTAGATACTGACATCGTGGTGCACATACTACCTCTCAAAGAAGGGCGTTCTCTAGTTAGACAGAAACTCCGGAGAACTCGTCCAGATATGACCAGCAAAATCAGAGAAGAGGTTCTTAAACAATTTGCCGCATGGTTCTTAGCAGTGGTAGATTATCCACCCTGGATAGCTAACATTGTGCCAGTACCCAAGAAAGACGGCAAGGTACGCATGTGTGTGAAATATCGAGATCTGAACAAAGAAAGCCCCTAGGACGATTTCCCGTTACCCCACATAGATGTTCTGGTGGTTAACATGGCTTAAGCCTCAGTATTATCATTCATGGATGGCTTCTCGGGCTATAATCAAATAAAAATGGCACCCAAAGATATGGGAAAGACTACCTTCATGACACCTTGGGGAACTTTCTGCTACAAAGTAATGGTCACATTATTCCATGATATGATCCACAAAGAGGTTGAAGTGTACGTACATGATATGATCTTCAAATCCCATACGGAGGAGGAACACATCATACATTTACAAAATCTATTCGAACGGCTACGTAAGTTCAGACTGAGGTTAAATTCGAACAAGTGTACATTTGGCGTCAGATCAGGCAAATTATTGGGTTTCATTGTAAGCCAGCGGGGTATTAAAGTGGACCCTAACAAAGTAAAAGCTATACAAGGGATTCTAGCACCAAGGACAGAAAAAAAAAGTGCGTGGTTTCTTAGGGCGATTGAATTACATCTCAAGGTTCATATCGCATCTAATAGCTACATGCAAGCCAATATTCAAGTTATTACAAAAAGATCAGACAGTAGTATGGAATGATGATTGTCAAACAGCCTTCGAGACGATAAAACAGTATCTGCAAGAGCCACCAGTCTTAATGCCGCCAGTTCCTGGAAGACCACTCATCATGTATTTGACAATGCTCGAAGGATCAACGAGTTGTGTTTTGGGAAAGCAGGATGAAACAGGCAGAAATGAGCATGCGATTTATCACCTCAGCAAGAAATTCACTAACTGCAAAACCAGGTACTCGCTCCTCGAGAAAACTTATTGTGCACTGGATTGGGCTACCAAAAGGTTGATGCAATATATGTTAACCCACACTACATGGTTAATAGCAAGAATGGACCCTCTAAACTACGTGTTTGAAAAACCAACTTTTACCGGGAGAATCGCACGATGGAAGATGCTACTATCAGAATACGACATCCAATATGTCACTCAGAAGGCCATCAAGGGTAGTATACTAGCTGATCATCTAGCTCACCAACCGCTTCCAGAATACCAGCCTATGAAGTTCGACTTTCCAGACGAAGACGTCATGGTTATAGCCGATTATGAAATACCAGGATCCGACGAAGGACTTGAGCCAGGGGCACGTTGGACACTCACGTTCGACGGGGTTTCAAACGCACTAGGGCACAGCATAGGGGAAATTTTGACTTCTCCAAATAACTATCACAAGCCATATACCTCAAGATTGTGTTTCGACTACACCAACAACATTGCCGAGTACGAAGCTTGCATACTAGGATTGAAAGTTGCCATTGATCAGAGAATAAAGCACCTCAAAGTATTTGTGGACTCTGCATTAGTCATATATCAGGTTAATGATGAATAGAATACAAAACACCCAGAACTGATTCCATATCGAGATCACATTTTAAAGTTGGCCGCGGAGTTCATCGAGATCACTTTCAGCCACATCCCGCGAGAAGAAAATCAAATGGAAGACGCTCTAGCAACTCTATCAGCTATGTTCAAGGTAACCTGGCCGAATCATGAACCACACATCATAATTAGAAATTTAGAAGAGCCCGTACACTGTCTTGCTATTGAAGAAGGGCCGAAAAACAAGCCTTGGTTCTATGACATCAAGAAGTACCTGGAAAAGCAGGAATATCCAGAAAATGCCTCTATCATTGACAAACGAACCCTGCAAAGGTTAGCTTCAAAATTCTTTCTGAGTAATGGGGTGTTATACAAAAGAAACTACGACAAGGTACTACTCAGGTGTATGGAGAAGCAAGAAGCAGATACGCTTATGAGAGAAATCCACGAGGATACTTTTGGGACTCATACAAATGGGCATGCCATGGCTAGAAAGATTCTGCGAGCAGGGTATTATTGGTTAAAAATGGAAGCCGATTGTTATCACTACACGAAGATGTGTCATAAGTGTCAGATCTATGCCGATAAGATAAATGTGCCACCAACTCCTCTGAACGTGATGAGCTCCCCTTGGCCATTCTCAATGTGGCGAATTGATATGATTGGCATGATCAAGCCGAAAGCATCCAACGGGCACCATTTTATACTGGTAGCCATCGACTACTTTACCAAATGGGTAGAAGCAGCGTCCTATGCCAACGTGACAAGTCAAGTGGTTACACGCTTCATCAAGCAGAATATCATATGCAAATACGGTGTCCTAAGCCGGATAATCACAGATAACGAGTCCAATTTAAACAACAAAATCATGAAGGAACTGTGGAATGACTTCAAAATCAAGCATCATAATTCCTCACCATACATATCAAAGATGAATGGGGTCGTCGAAGCAGCCAACAAAAATATCAAGAAAATCATCCAGAAGATGGTAAAGACATACAAAGATTGGCACTAAATGCTTCCCTTTGCTCTACATGGCTATCACACTTCGGTATGCACATCAACAGGCGCGACGCCTTTCTCGCTGGTATATGGCATGGAGGCAGTACTTCTAGTTGAAATCGAGATACCATCACTTCGGGTTCTAATGGAAACAAAGCTGGAAGAAGAAGAATGGGTACAGACATGGCTCGATCAGCTCAACCTAATTGAAGAAAAACGATTGATAACTCTGTGCCATAGTCAGATATATCAGAAGCAGATGAAGAAAGCCTTCAATTAGAAAGTCCATCCTTGAATATTCAAAGAAGGGGATCTAGTGCTCAAGAAGATTTTGCCACCTCGCCTCGATTCACATGGTAAATGGACACCCAACTATGAAGGTCCATACGTAGTCAAAACAACATTCTTCGGAGGTGGTCTTATCCTCACAATAAATGGATGGGGAAGAACTACCACATCCGACAAACTCGGACGTAGTCAAAAAATATTATGTATTAAAATCTAGCTAAGCTCGAACCCTAAAAGGATGACTTAGGCAAAAAGGAGTGTCCCGGTGGATCGAAAACCCTAAAGGGCGATCCAGGAAAAAATTAGGGGCATATAACAAAAAAAACTATCCCGGTGGATTGAAAACCCGAAAGGGAAATCCAGGCAAAACTTACGGATCATACAAAAGGAAATAAAGAACAAAAAATTGCGATCTAAGAACTACGGCTACGAACCAGGAAGGGAGAGATAGATCCGAATCATACGACTCAGAAGCAAAGGAGATAAGGGCTATTAAAAGGATATTGGGAAACAACAGTAGCAATTATCATTTTTTATTACCATTTACAGTTTTAAAACTTTCTGTAATTACCTCTTTCTAGGAATTACATCTTGAATCCTCGCCTATTCAGAGGTATATCAATAAAACATCTATTTTTTCCGCATATTTCAAATTGCGTTTTTCTTTTCTCTAACTTTTTTATAAAGTACTATGATTATCGCTTGTGAATATTGTCTTGAAATCATTTCGGGGATTAACAAATAAAAGCATTGGATAAAACATCGAAAAAGCATTTTGATTAGAAGAACATCAAAAGAAAATCCACGATCACGTCCACACATATGTCTACTTTTACGTCTGCGCCTATGCTTGCACTCATAATATAAAGTATATACACATGTCTACGTCTACGACCGCGCTTACGACATAAAAGGCTACACATGTGCCAATACATACGTCTATTGTAACAGCCCAAGCCTTCAGCATTCCCGACACTATTACCTCACGATCTTCTCTACCCCTCTCACTAGTAGAGTTTTTGCCTTTCATGGGAATCGAACCCTATACCCTGGGGTTCAAGTACATGCTCAATGCATTCCAACTACCAATTAAGCTACGTAGCTCAATTGGTAGTGGGAATGCATTGAGCATGTACTTGAACCCCAGGGTACAGGGTTCGATTCCCACGAAAGGAAAAAACTCTACTAGTGAGAGGGGTAGAGAAGATCGTGAGGTAATAAGGTCGGGAACGCTGAAGGCTCGGGCTCTTACATAAAAAGGCGCCTTTTATGTAACAGCCCGAGCCTTCAGTGTTCCCGACACTATTACCTCATGATCTTCTCATCCACTACGTAGCTCAATTGGTAGTGGGAATGCATTGAGCCTGTACTTGAACACAGTTGTAACGCCTCAGTATTTAATTATTTATTTAATTAAATATTTTGAATATTTTTTATTTATTTATTCAAATTTTTATCGTCGAAGTCGGAATTATTTAATTAAGTTGGAATAATAATTAATCGGATTTAATTTGGTGGAATTGATTTAAAGTGTTATTTTATTATTAAGCTTAAATATGATATTGGGCTTAATTGGTGGTGTTGTGTAGTAATAGAGGGGTATGTCATTTAGGTCTATTTGAGTTTTTTAAGATTAAATAAAATATGACTATTATATGGGAAATAGAATTAGAGGAAATAGGAGAGAGTGTTGTTATCAGGAAAGAAAAGAACAAAGAGGAAAATAGGGTTATGAGAGGAGGAGAAGAACAAGAGGAAATTGCTTCTAGTGCCAAATTACCTAAAATTCGGTTGAAGTCTCTTAGAGCTGCTCTTAATCCAAGGTAAGGATGGGGTTCTGACTCTATAATAGGGTGTATTATTAATAGTATGTGAATTTGGGTTATAAAAATTATTTCTAGTTGTGTCTGAAATTGGTATATTGATGAAATTGAGAGATGATTTGGGACCCAATATAATTAGATATACATTTATATAAGTACCTTAGTATTTTCTTTGCAAAAATCCATGCTTGCTATTGTAGCGCAAGAATGAAGTAGTATTTAGGATAAATTCTTGTTACTATAGTGATATAAGAATGAAGTAGCATTTAGAGCAATTAATTTGCATATTGTAGCGTAAGAGGAAGTAGCATTTAGAAGCAATTAATTGGCTAAATGAAGTGATATTGTGAGGTAGCGATTAAAGGTAATAGCTTGCATACAGTAGCGATGAGATTGAAGTAGCAATTAAAGGCATTTGGCTTGCTTACTGTAGCACAAGAATGAAGTAGCACTTAAAGGAATTTGGCTTGCTACTGTAGCGATATTAGGAAGTAGTATTTAAAGGCATTTGGCTTGCTACTGTAGCGATATTAGGAAGTAGTATTTAATGGCAATTGGCTTGCAATACTGTAGCGATATTATGAAGTAGTAATTAGAGGAAACTGCTTGCAAAACTGTAGCGTTGTGATGAAGTAGCATTTAGAAGTAATGGCTTGCATACAATAGAGATAAGATGAAGTAGTAATTAGAGGAAATTACTTGCAATACTGTAGCGCATTATATGAAGTAACACTTAGAGATAATTGTTAGCATAAATGCTGTGGCCACTGTACTCTGATACAAATAATAAATTGGTATAGAATAAATAATAGATATAATGTAGCTACTACGTTCCGGTTTACAATACAAAATATTTAATAATAAGGATTTAATATCTTTAATAAATAATTTTGTAGGATTTATAAAGTAGAAATAATAGAATTTTTGGCCGATAATTAATTAACCGAATTTAGCCAAAATAGTCCAAATAATTATGTGGTTTATTATAGTAATTTTTGGTTGATCTGTTGGGTGGTATTTTTGTTGAAACATGTGAATTAGCAGGTGATTTCATTGCCTCTATTTATGGGCAAAATATTAAGTTGCAGGCTTATGGCCAATGTTGAATTAAGTTGAATTATTGTTGTTGTTGTTATTACGTTCATGTCGTTAATGCATACATAGCATATCATGATGGAGCTGATGCTCATCAAGTTGGCCTGGATTGGCAAATATAAAGTTTAAGGCTTATGCCTTATTGATGCCTCTATTTATTGGCAGATTTCTAAGTTCAGAGTTCTGCTCCATTGGTACCACATGCATGTGCATAAAAATGAGTCGCATTTAATATTGTATTCTGAGTTGTTGTATGGATGAATTAATTATGTTAAATGTTGATAAAAATCTGTGAAGTGGTGAATTGTATGATCTAATACTAATATATTACTTATTATATATCCGATTATATGGTTCGATATCTCACCCCTTCTGTTTGAATGTTTCCCTCTGTTGGTAACGTGCAGGTAATCAAGAAGGTTAGTTGTTACCCTTGTTAGTTCAAGTCGGTGTTGTCGCTCTGATACGTAGCACTCGGGGGGATGAACACATGTTTTCTTTATTGTTAATTTTCATTATGTTGCTGAATTTTTAAGTTGTTTTCATTAAAGACTTGTTGTCTTAAAGTTGTTTTGAGTTGGATAAGATGTTATGGTGTTTTCAGTTGAATTTTGTGAATTCGCTGCGTAGTAATGAAAGTTGTTTTTATTTTTAAAGACTAAGCTGGTTGTTATCGGTTCATCCGAAGCTCATGTGTTATGTATCTGAACTCTAGCTGATTGAATGTCGTAGTTTTAAGTTGAAAGTGTAGCATTCCATTTGTTTGTTGGAAAGTTTTATAACTATGATTTTATTTAACTGGTTGGGTAGAAATGGGGTGCTACATTTGTGGTATCAGAGCAAGTTAATCCATTCGGTCAAGTTGTCGAGTCGTAGTTTTGTCTAACGATCGAGTATTGTTAATCTGAATCCTAATTGTTGTTTATGTTGTAGATATAAGTTGAGATGGTTGGTAGGAATGATGCTGCACTTGCTGCTGCTCTGCAAGCGATGGCTCAGGCTATGCAGAATCAACCGAATACTGACGAGAATGCTGGATATTGCAGTTTGGCGACTTTCCAAAGGGAGAATCTGCCTACCTTCAAGGGTAAGTATGACCCTGACGGAGAGTTCGATTAGCTGAAGGAGATTGAGAGAATCTTCCGCGTGATGGACTGCACTCTAGTGTAAAAGGTTCGTTATGATACTCATATGCTAGCGGTTAAAGCTGATGACTGGTCGTTAGGGAATTTCTGAGGAAGTATTTTCCTGAAGATGTTCGTGGTAAGAAGGAAATTGAGTTTCTTGAGCTGAAGCAAGGGAGTATGTCGGTTGTTGAGTATGCTGCAAATTTTTCTGAGTTGGCTAAGTTTTATCCATACTACACTGAGGCAGATGCTGAGTTTTCGAAGTGTATCAAGTTTGGAAACGGGTTGCGCCCAGAGATCAAGAAGGCAATTGGATACCAGAAGATTCGTGTCTTTGCTGATTTGATTGATAGTTGCAGGATTTATGAAGAGGATAATAATGCTCACTATAAGATTATCAATGAGAAGAGGGGTAAGCACCAACAGAACCGTGGTAAGCCTTATGATGCCCCAGTTGGTAAAGGTAAATAGAAAGTTGCTCAGAGTCAAAGGACTAGTGGGGGAGATGCTCCTGCTAGTGTGGTGTGCTTCAAATGTGGAAAACCTGGTCATAAGAGTAATGTGTGTACTGCTGAGGTGAAGAGGTGTTTCCGTTGTGGTAAGACTGGACATGTTGTATCTGAATGCAAGCATAAAGAGATTATTTGTTTCAAATATGGTGAAGAAGGACACATTGGTAGTCAGTGTCGGAAACCAAAGAAGGCACAAACCAGTGGAAAGGTGTTTGCTTTGGCTAGGACTCCGTCATCTAGTAAGGACAGACTCATAAGAGGTACATGTTTCATTAATAGTACACCTTTAATTACTATTATTGATACCAGTTCTACTCATATTTTTATTGTCGCTAATTATGTTGAAAGAATGGGTCTTATGTTGTCTTCCATGAATGGAGAAATGGTCATCGATACTCTGGCTAAGGGATCGGTGACTACTTCTCGTGTATGTTTGAATTGCCCTTTGTCGATCTTCAGAAAATAATTTGTTGTTGACTTGATTTGTTTTCCATTAAGAGGATTGGATGTGATCTTGAGTATGAACTGGTTAGAGTATAACTATGTTCATATCAATTACCATGACAAGTCTGTCAGTTTTTCTACTTATGAAGAGGAAGGAGTCGATTTGTTGAGTGGTAAACAGTTGCGGCAACTGATGAAAGACGAAGCGCAAATGTTCTCGTTGATGGCGTCTTTATCAATGGAGAACCAAGTTAGAATTGATTAGTTTCATGTGGTGCGCGAATTTCCTGAAGTGTTTCCGGATGAAATTCCTGGTGTACCGCCAGAAAGGGAAGTTGAACTTGCGATCAATCTTGTACCTGGTACCAGACCTGTTTCTATGGCACCATACAGGATGTCTACCTCTGAATTGTCTGAATTGAAGAAGCAGTTAGAAGAGTTGCTTGAGAAAAAGTTTGTAAGACCAAGTGTGTCGCCGTGGGGAGCGCCTGTGTTGTTAGTAAAGAATAAAGAGGGAAGTATGAGACTCTGTGTTGATTATAGACAACTGAATAAAGTGACGATTAAGAACAAGTACCCGCTTCCAAGAATTGATGACTTGATGGATCAATTGGTGGGTGCAAGTGTGTTTTCTAAGATTGATTTAAGGTCAGGATATCACCAGATTATAGTGAAAGAAGATGATATTCAGAAGACCTCGTTCAGAACTCGGTATGGACACTACGAGTATTCGGTGATGCCTTTCGGTGTGACCAATGCGCCGGGAGTATTCATGGAGTACATGAATCGTATCTTTTATACTTATTTGGATCGGTTTGTGGTGGTATTCATTGATGACATTCTGATTTACTCTAAATCGGAAGAAGAACATGAAGAGCACCTCAGAGTTGTATTGCAAGTTTTGAAAGAGAAGAAGTTGTATGCGAAGTTGTCCAACTGTGAATTCTGGTTACAAGAGGTTAGTTTCCTTGGTCATGTCATTTCTGGTGGTGGCATTACCGTGGATCCTTCTAAAGTCGATGTTGCGTTGCAATGGGAAGCTCCGAAATTGGTTACTGAGATTAGAAGCTTCTTGGGATTAACCAGTTACTATAGATGGTTTATCGAAGGTTTTTCTAAGTTGGCACTTCCATTGACTAAGTTGACTTGTAAGGGTAAAGCTTTTGTGTGGGATATTCGATCTGAAGAAAGTTTTACCGAGTTAAAGAAGAGATTGACGTCGGCTCCAGTTTTGACTTTGCCTAATCCAAGAGAGCCTTTTGTTGTATATTGTGATGCTTGTATGATGGGGTAAGGTGGTGTTCTCATGCAGAATAGTAAGGTGGTGGCTTATGCGTCGAGGAAATTAAGGACTCATGAAAAGAATTATCCTACGCATGATTTAGAATTAGCTGCAGTTGTCTTTGTGTTGAAAATCTGGAGGCATTATATTTATGGTTCTAGATTTGAAGTGTTTAGTGACCATAAGAGTTTGAAGTATCTTTTTGATCAGAAAGAGTTAAATATGAGGCAGTGAAGGTGGTTAGAATTGTTGAAGGATTAAGATTTCAGTTTGAATTATCATCCAGGAAAAGCTAATGTTGTGGCCGATGCTTTAGGTCGAAAGACTTTGCACGTGTCGACAATGATGGTTAAGGAGTTGGAGTTGATTGGACAATTTCGAGATTTGAGTTTGGTTTGTGAAGTGACACCGCGAAGTGTTATGTTGGGAATGTTAAAGATTAATAATGAATTTCTGGATAGTATCAGAGAAGCTCAGAAGTTAGATGTGAAGTTGGTAGATTCGATGGTTGCGATTGATTAGTCTGAGAACATTGATTTTAACTTAGATGCACAAGGTATGTTGATATTTCATAATCGGATTTGTATTCCTGATGATGCGGAGATGAAGAAAGTGATTCTTGAAGAGAGTCATAGAAGCAAGTTGAGTATTCATCCAGGAGCTACAAAGATGTATCAAGATTTGAAGAATTTGTTTTGGTGGCCTGGAATGAAGAGTGATGTGGCTCGGTTTGTGTATGCATGTTTGACTTGTCAAAAGTCGAAAGTTAAACATCAGAAGCCTGCAGGGTTGATGCAACCGTTAGAGATTCCAGAATGGAAATAGGATAGCATTTCAATGGATTTTGTAACGGGATTACCTAGTACCTTGAGAGGACATGATTCGATTTGGGTGATTGTTGATAGGCTTACGAAGTCGGTACAATTTATACCTATTAACATCACATATCCTATTTTGAAGTTGGCAGAGATTTACACCAGAGTAATTGTGAAATTGCATGGTGTTCCTTTGTGTATTGTGTCGGACAGGGATCCGTGGTTTACTTCTGATTTCTGGAAAAGTTTGCAAGAGGCGTTGGGGTCTAAGTTGAGGTTAAGTTCGACGTATCATCCTCAGACGAATGGTCAGACCGAGAGGATTATTCAGTCATTGGAGGATCTGTTGAGAGCATATGTTCTTGAGCAGGGAGGTTCGTGGGATACTTATCTTCCATTGATTAAGTTCACTTACAATAACAATTACCATTCTAGTATTGGGATGACACCTTTTGAGGCGTTGTATGGTCGAAGATGTAGAACTCCATTATGTTGGCATGAATCTGGTGAAAGTGTAGTACTTGGACTTGAACTTGTTCGTGAGACTACTGAGAAGGTGAAGTTGATTCGAGAAAAGATGAAAGCTTCAAAAAGTAGACCGAAGAGTTATCATGACAAGAGAAGGAAAGATTTGGAATTCCAAGCTGGTGATCATGTGTTTTTAAGAGTCACACCTGTGACTGGTGTTGGGCGAGCTCTGAAGTCTAAGAAGCTCACTCCTCGTTTTATTGGTCTGTATCAGATTTAAGAAAGAGTGGGAAGTGTTGCTTATAGAGTGGCTTTACCGCCTAATCTTTCAAATTTGCATGATGTGTTTCATGTGTCACAACTCCGAAAGTATATTCCCGATCCGTATCATGTGATTCAGATGGACGATGTGCAAGTACGGGATAATCTCACGATGGAGATGATGCCTGTGAGAATCGCAGATCGCGAGATGAAGATTCTAAGAGGAAAAGAGATTGCATTGGTGAAGGTTGTCTGGTTAGGTGCTGCTGGAGAGAGCATGACCTGGGAGTTGGAGAGCAAGATGCGAGACTCCTATCCCGAGTTATTTGAACCAGTTAAACTTTTACTTTCGGGGACGAAAATATTCTAAGTGGGGGAGAGTTGTAACGCCCCGGTATTTAATTATTTATTTAATTAAATATTTTGAATTTTTTTTTTATTAATTCAAATTTTTATCGTCAAAGTCAGAATTATTTTATTAAGTTAGAATAATAATTAATCGGATTTAATTTGGTGGAATTAAGTTAAAGTGTTATTTTATTATTAAGCTTAAATATGATATTGGGCTTAATTGGTGGTGTTGTGTAGTAATAGAGGGGTATGTCATTTAGGCCCATTTGAGTTTTTTAAGATTAAATAAAATATGACTATTATATTGGAAATAGAATTAGAGGAAATAGGAGAGAGTATTGTTATCAAGAAAGAAAAGAACAAAGAGGAAAATAGGGTTGTGAGAGGAGGAGAAGAACAAGAGGAAATTGGTTCTAGTGCCAAATTCCCCTAAAATTCAGTTGAAGTCTCTTAGAGCTGCTCTTAATCCAAGGTAAGGGTGAGGTTCTGACTCTATAATAGGGTGTATGATTAATAGTATGTGAATTTGAGTTATAAAAATTATTTCTAGTTGTGTTTACAATTGGTATATTGATGAAATTGAGAGATGATTTAGGACCCAATATAATTAGATATACATTTATATAAGTACCTTAGTATTTTCTTTGCAAAACCCCATGCTTGCTACTGTACCGCAAGAATGAAGTAGTATTTAGGATAAATGCTTGTTACTGTAGCGATATAAGAATGAAGTAGCATTTAGAGCAATTAATTTGCATACTGTAGCGTAAGAGGAAGTAACATTTAGAAGCAATTAATTGGCTAAATGAAGTGATATTGTGAAGTAGCGATTAAAGGTAATAGCTTGCATACAGTAGCGATGAGATTGAAGTAGCAATTAAAGGCATTTGGCTTGCTTAATGTAGCGCAAGAATGAAGTAGCACTTAAAGGCACTTGGCTTGATACTGTAGCGATATTAGGAAGTAGTATTTAAAGGCATTTGGCTTGCTACTGTAGCGATATTAGGAAGTAGTATTTAATGGAAATTGGCTTGCAATACTGTACCGATATTATGAAGTAGTAATTAGAGGAAACTGCTTGTAAAACTGTAGCGCTATGATGAAGTAGCATTTAGAAGTAATGGCTTGCATACAGTAGCGCTAAGATGAAGTAGTAATTGGAGGAAATTACTTGCAATATTGTAGCGCATTATATGAAGTAACACTTAGAGATAATTATTAGCATAAATGCTGTGGCCACTGTACTCTGATACAAATAATAAATTGGTATAGAATAAATAATAGATATACTGTAGCTACTACGTTCCGGTTTACAATACAAAATATTTAATAATAAGGATTTAATATCTTTAATAAATAATTTTGTAGGATTTATAAAGTAGAAACAATAGAATTTTTGACCGATAATTAATTAACCGATTTTAGCCAAAATAGTCCGAATAATTATGCGGTTTATTATAGTAATTTTTGGTTGATCTGTTAGGTGGTATTTTTGTTGAAAAATGTGAATTAGCAGGTGATTTCATTGCTCCTATTTATGGGCAAAATATTAAGTTGCAGGCTTATGGCCAATGTTGAATTAAGTTGAATTATTGTTGTTGTTGTTATTACGTTCATGTCGTTAATGCACACATAACATATCATGTTGGAGCTGATGCTCGTCAAGTTGGCCTGTATTGGCAAATATAAAGTTGAAGGCTTATGCCTTGTTGATTCCTCTATTTATTGGCAAATTTCTAAGTTGGGTGTTATGCTCCATTGGTACCACATGCATGTGCATAAAAACGAGCCGCATTTCATGTTGCGTTCTGAGTTGTCGTATGGATGAATTAATTATGTTAAATGTTGATAAAAAGCTGTGAAGTGGTGAATTATATGATCTAATACTAATATATTACTTATTGTATATCCGATTATATGGTTCAATATCTCACCCCTTCTGTTTGAATGTTGCCCTCTGTTGGTAACGTGCAGGTAATCAAGAAGGTTAGTTGTTACCCTCATTAGTCCGAGTCGGTGTTGTCGCTCTTATATATAGAACTCGGGGGGATGAAAGCATGTTTTCTTTATTGTTGACTTTCATTATGTTGCTGGATTTTTAAGTTGTTTTCATTAAAGACTTGTTGTCTTAAAGTTGTTTTGAGTTTGATAAGATGTTATGGTGTTTTCAGTTGAATTTTGTGAATCCGCTGCGTAGTAATGAAAGTTGTTTTTATTTTTAAAGACTAAGCTGGTTGTTATCGGTTCATCTGAAGCTCATGTGTTATGTATCTGAACTCTAGATGATTGAATGTTGTAGTTTTAAGTTGAAAGTGTAGCATTCCATTTGTTTGTTGGAAATTTTTATAACTCTGATTTTATTTAACTCGTTGGGTAGAAATGGGGTGTTACATCTACGCCCGCGCTTACAATATACAAGTCCATGCATATGTCTACTCATACGTCTACGTCTATGTCTACACCATCGATCACAATACAAAATTAACGTTCAAAATTTTGCTAACACTTTTTCACCGCATTTAAATCAAATTCAACAAAGCTACGATGACACAACATACAACGCCAAGGGATTGGTAACTCTAAGTCAATGGTTTAAAGGAGAGAATGCCATAAATAGTCTTCATAACATTTCAAGGCATGCACACATCTTACACATATTTCATATATACATTTTGGATAACATACATACACTATACATTTTTGCATACAATACACATATGTTCAGGGCTACATATCAACGTCAAACATCATACATTCTGCATACATCCAAACATCTCAATATAATATATCATACGCATGTATCATACAACAAACAATATAAACCTTGATTCAATCATCTAAGGGTCAATCAACCAAACACTTCTCCTACGATCCAACCCATCACCTAAGTCTCCAGGCAATGATGAGTTCCTTACAAAGTAGTCCATTACTTAAGTCTCCATGCAGTAATGAACGAAGCTCGATACATTCCCTCTAAGCCTCAATGTATTCTTCTATCTCGGTACACTTCCTCTAAGCCTCAATGTATTTGTGAAACTCCGTATATTGCCTCTAATCCTCAATGTACTTTCTAAAACTCACTACGTTACCTATAAGCCTCAACGCATTCGCAAAAATTCCGTACATTGGCTCTAAGCCTCAATGTGCTCTCCAAACTCACTATGTTTCCTCTAAGCCTCAACGTATTCGCAAAAATTCTGTACATTGCCTCTAAGCCTCAATGTACTCTCATAGCTCACTATGTTTCCTCTAAGCCTCAACGTATTCGCAAAACTCCGTACATTACCTCTAAGCCTCAATGTACTCTCCAAACTCACTACGTTGCCTCTAAGCCTCAATGTACTCTCCAAACTCACCACGTTGCCTCTAAGCCTCAAGATATTCGCAAAAATTCCATACATTGCCTCTAAGCCTCAATGTACTCTCTCAACTTGCTACGTTGCCTCTAAGCCTCAACATATTCGCATAATTCTGTACATTTCCTCTAAGCCTCAATGTACTTTCCAAAAGTCACTATGTTGCCTGTAAGCCTCAACGTATTCGCAAAAATTCCTTACACTACCTCTAAGCCTCAATGGACTCTCACCGCTCACTACGTTGCCTCTAAGCCTCAACATATTCGCAAAATTCCGTACATTTCCTCTAAGCCTCAATGTAATTTCCAAAACTCACTATGTTTCCTCTAAGCCTCAACGTATTCACAAAACTCCGTACATTGCCTCTAAGCCTCAATGTATGCTCTCAACTCGCTACATTGCCTCTAAGCCTCAACGTATTTGCAAAACTCTGTACATTGCCTCTAAGCCTCAATGTGCTTTCCAAAACTCACTAAGTTGCCTCTAACCCTCAATGTATTCGCAAAAATTCCGTACATTGCCTCTAAGCCTCAATGTACTCTCACCGCTCACTACATTGCCTCTAAGCCTCAACGTATTCGCAAAACTCCATACATTTCCTCTAAGCCTCAATTTACTTTCCAAAACTCGCTAAGCCTCAACGTATTTGAAAAAATTTCGTACATTGCCTCTAAGCCTCAATGTACTCTTACAGCTCACTGTGTTGCCTCTAAGCCTCAACGTATTCGTAAAATTCCGTACATTGCTTCTGAACCTCAATGTACTTTCTCATCCAACCCACTACTTTAAACCATGGTGAGCGATATATCATCGGATTCACTTATTTTCTCAAGACTCGTGAGGGTGTGCTATATCAGCATAACCTTATGAGTGGATCAGAAATTTTTTGGATATTCCAAGTATTCAATAAACTCCAAATCAAAATGTGCTAGACCTGCGTTTTCTCGCGCTATTCGATTAGAAGATCATTGAATAGGGGAAGCTGTCATACCCCAAATTTGTCCTATCTCAGCGATCTTTTTTTAAGAATTATTTATTTAAAGATGGTACAACAATATCTTATGGACTATCTTTATTCAAGATCAGGGGGGTGTATTTTAAATCAAGAAGATTTAGTTGTTATTTAAAAGGGAGGGGTGAAAATTAAATCTGAGAGTATGCAAAAGAAATGGGAAGAATTAATGTTAGGCCCAGTTTAATTAAAGGAGAAGTTCTGACTGCAAACGAAGAAGTGCTAGGCTGTATGGATCAAGCGCTGACCCATCAGAACTTCTAAAACAAATCCCACAAGTTCGTCTTTACAGAAACAAGTGCAAAAAAAAAATTGTGAAGAGCAGAGCCAGAATCACACACAAGCTAGTACTGGTACATAACTGGAATATCAGATCTTATAACAGAGTCAAATTGTAACCAAGGGCAGAATCAAATTATCTTCCACAGCCCATGCTTAGAGATTCAGAGGCTAAGCAACCCAAGCCCAAATATGTTGGACGTGCACTGTATCAATTTCAATCAAATCTTCCACAGAGAATCAATTCCAATCAAATCTTTTTAATTATATCCTTAATCTTTGCTCTAGCCATAGTCCAAGCCCAAAAATTGAACATTATACATAGAGGAACAAAATAGAAAACGAGGGGGAGAAAAACAAAAGAAAAGAATACGGGGAGAGAGACGAATTTGCAGAGAAGCTTGCAAAATAATAAAAATGTAGTAGGAGAAAAAATAGGAATAACACAAGAGTTTCTGGAAAACTCATAAAAAGAACACGCATAAGAGTAACTAAGGTTCCAATATCTGGAACCCTAGTTTCAATCGATGTCGCTCTACCTTCTGTCGCTGCTGCCACCTGAATCTGCA
Organism: Vicia faba; assembly: GCA_948472305.1. Lineage (NCBI taxonomy): Eukaryota > Viridiplantae > Streptophyta > Magnoliopsida > Fabales > Fabaceae > Vicia > Vicia faba. The sequence goes on from OX451738.1 coordinate 1,140,789,721, forward strand.
GAAGAAGAAGGAAAGGACAGCAAAACACGCACCAGAATCAGAAGCAAAAGTGCCAAAGGGGTAACAATTTTTAGTTAGTTTCTTTACTGTTTTCATGTTGGGTTTAAGATGAATAGGGTCAGAAGAACATAGGCAGGGATGAAACTATAGAAAACATATTTGTAGATAGTTTTATATTTTGATTGCATAGGTTCACGTTAATTTCTTACATTCAGATGTAGTTCCCCTTTTAGAAGTTCTAACTGGGCTTAACCCAGGTTTTAGATTTTTCCCTTGTCTAGAATCAGCATTCGACTTATATACTTTCTGTCTGCCCTTTTCCAGAAATTCAGTGTAGTGGGTTTAGCCCAGAATTTGACACCCCTATGTTTTGATTTTTACTAACCAGTTAGCAGCGCCCCTTTCCAGAAGTTCTGCGACTGGGCCAAAACCCAGTCAACTTCCCTACGTCCCCTGCAGAACTTCTGCCCTCTTCAGAACTTCTACCCCTTTACCCAGGATTATTAGCTTTTAGCACCCCCTGTTTTCACTTAGTGACCAACAACGCAACCCCCCTGTTCATAAAATATTTTTTCCTTTATTTTTCTATTTATCTATTTTGTAATTATTATAATTATTATTATTTATATTAATAATTTATTATATCATTTAAATTATTTTGGTATTAAAAATTGCATATTATTTTCCTATATTATTTGCATTAAATGTTTTTTATATCATGCATTAATGAGATTTTTTGCAATTAATATCTATAAAAACACTCAACAAATCTCAAACTTTTTTTTCGTAATCAATTAATCTAAACAACTTTTTTTGCAAAAGGGTTTCAAGTAGATTTTTACTTACTGCGCATTTAGCCAAAATCTCCGCAATCACTACTCCCTGCTAAAATGCGAGGTGATTCAGAGTACGTTTGCAACCCATAAAAAACACCAACCATACGAACTACAAATTGGGACTCCGATTCCTCATAAGAGGATACATAGGAATACGATCAAAAATCATAGCGAGTTCCACTATAAAAAATTTAAACCCTTTCCCCTAATAAAATTTAAATCTTGTTTCCCTAACTCAAACCTAAAACCTAGTATCCTTGTGAACAAGGTAGATGAAAGGTTCCTAACACCTTCCTTTCGTCTAAAGAAGTTCGAAACATAGAATCTTTGTCTGTGAATTAGGGTTTTCTGTTAGATTCCCTTCCCTAGGATAAAAACTAATAGTGGCAGCTCTGATTTAAAAACCAGTCGCAACAGTAGGGTTTGCCTTAGGTTTCATTGATGGTGATTCAATGTTGTTTGATGGAGAATTGATAGATCAGAGACAAATAATGATGCCCAAATGATGTATAATTGATGTAGAAACATAGGATGATAATAGATGATGATTACCTATGATTACATGATGTTTTAGGACCTATAAGGTAGTGAAATCGCAGAAAAATCACAATAAAATTCAGCATAAAACAGCATGCATAGACTCAAAGAGGTCATGCACCGATTCATGCAGGTTCAAGACTCAGTATGCATCGACTCATTGGGTAGACCTGAGCATACACGGGGAAGACAAAATACCTATGCGTCAACTCAAAGAGGTCACGCGTCGACTCAAGCGATCCAATTTTTGACAGATTTTTCTAAAGGCCGTAACTTGAGTTTCCGCACTCCGTTTGAGGTGTCGTTTGAAGCGTTGGATAGCTAACACGATGAACTATATTTATAAGGATTAAAATGAATAAGAAGAAGGATATTTCTAGTACCCAATTTAGGATAGAATTAGTTTACCCGTGTTGAATCACTATGATGTTTTGTGGTAATGAAGTATGGTGATGATATGTTGTTAATATGATGATTATGTTTTATATGATGATATGATGATGATGATTTGCTTATATGAGTACATATGATGAGGTTTACATGATTAGGTTGGTGAATACATGAATGATGATGTGTATGACTAGTTGTGGTTATTTATATTGTTGTTATGCATCATGCATTCATTGGACAACTACGGTCTGTTTTGATGATTTAGGACGTTGGTCTAGTGATTTGGTCTCAATCCTATTGTATGGATTTGGGATGTCTATGATTTTCTCCGGTTCCAAGTGGGAATTGATCCTATGATTGGTATCTTTGGAGGGTGATGGCTCAATGTCCATCAAATGAATTGGTACCAGATGCATGAGTATATGTCCTTGCACTACATATTATGTGGCATTGCATGGTTCTTAAATTAATGATGTTGTATTATGATTTTGAATTTGTATGATTGTTGAGGTACTTGGAATATAACAATGCCGAGTTTATGTTGTAATACTTTTGGTTTATTCTGCTATGTCTATTACTTATATCTTATATAATGATTGTGATAAACTCACTCTTTCTGTTTGAATGTTGCCTATACATGGGTAACATGCAGTAATCAAGATTAGTCCCTAAAGGCTTAGAAGATTATCTTGGAGAGTGTGTTTTATTTCGGTTAAGTCTAGAAGGTCTTGCTCTGATATGTAACATCGGGGACGGGAACACTTTGTTTTGAAAACTATTTTGTTCTTGTTTTGTTATGACATTTAAATTATTTCTATGGAGTTTAAATTATGTTGAACCGTGAACCATGAATCATGGGGAACTATGAAGTGTTTTAATGAACTTGTTTGAACTATGATTCCGCTTCAAGTATGTGAAACCTTGATAATGGATATGTCATGAATAATTTTGAAAACCCGTGTTACGGAGTAAGACTAGTACGTTTGATTATTTCACGAATAAAATGTGACACCTTTTGTTGTATTACTCTGATATTATTTTAAATAATTATGAATATTCTATGGGGTTTAGAAGGGTGTTACATTAGTGGTATCAGAGCAGGTCGGTCTGTCCGGCCAGGTGGTCTAATGTTGTTTGTTCCTTAGTATGCGGCATGTGTGTGAAACACTATTGATACTTGCTTGTTTTTCTAACTATTTATCTGCAAGGGTTGGTTTAAAACAAGTGAGGGAGAAGCTTTTGCTTCCCTGAGATGTTTCAGGTATGGGAGTTGGTGAAATACATTGGTAAGTTACAAAGAGCGCAAGTATTATTGAAGCTATGTTGTTTCTGGAAAATGAAGAGAGTACAGGTTCGTGATTTTGTCTGCAGGTCAAGTTAGGATGTCTTCAAAGAGAACGATCAGGTATATTTGATGTTTGCTTCTCGGAGAATAGAGACCAATGTGACGGCTAGTGATATGCCAGTGTTGTATGATTCCTGATGTTTTTCCTAAAGATATTTGCAACTTTCCTCTAGAGCATGGATCTGAGTTCAGTGACAGTAGAGAATTGGTGTTTGTATCTGCTAAGCAAGTAGGATAACCCTTGGGATATGAGGCTTAGATATTTTCATGTTTGTGACAACAATTGAATAATTCCGTGTGTGGATTACCGACCATTGAGTAAAGTAATGATTGAGATTAAATATCCACTTCAAAAGGATTGACGATTAGATGGAGCAACTGTTAGGCGAGTATGTCTACAGTATAATCAAATTAAGGAGGGTTACCTTCAGATTTGGATGAAAGGTGAGGATATTTAGGGGACAAATTTTAGAACTTGTGTAGGCATTACAAATATTTGGGTTAGTTTGTTGCAGTGTTTATTGAGGACATTATGAGTTAATCTAAGTAAGAATAAGGGAATGTCGAACATTGTAATTTGAATTACAATGTTGGAAAGGAATAGACATTATGCTAAGTTGTCAAGGTGTAGATCATGGTTTGAGGAGAGATTAATCAGACCATGGTGCTTTAGGTAAATTTGAGCATAATTTCTAAAGAAACATTATTCCAGTTTAGTAACGATGGTTTATGCGCCATCATGATTGTCGGCTACCTATTGATAAACTGAGGAACTGATCACCCTTAATCTCTTGTTGATAGTAGACGGGATCGTGTTGGACGAGATATAATTTTCTTATTAGCTTGATGGTGTGTAAAGTGATTGATGTTCTATCGAAAGGATAGTCGTCCATCATTTCAAGTATGGTATGTTGCATGTGAAGAAAGTTTTGTAGAACTAACGAAAAGATTGACGACTGTTCCAGTATTGGTTTTTCCTAATCCGAGTGAGTCATTTATAGTGTATTATGAATGCGTCTAAGATGGGACTTAGTGGTGTGATAATGCTGAATGGATAAGTTGTTGCTTGTGCTTCTAGACAACTCAAAGTTCATGAGAGAAACTATCCTACACATGACTTAAAATTGGCGGTTGTGGTGTTTGTGCTAAAAATTTGGAGACAATATCTTTTTGGCTCTAAATTTGAAGTGTTCATTGATCATAAGAGTTTAAAATACTTATTTGATCAGAAGGAGTTAAACATGAGGTAGAGGAGATGGCTCGAATTGTTGAAGGATTATGATTTTGATTTGAGTTACCATTCTAGTAAAGGAATTTAGTAACTGATGCTTTGAGTAGGAAATATTTGCATATGTCAATGCTTATGGTTCGATAGTTAGATATGATCGAACAATTTAGAGATATGAGCTTGGTATGCGAAGAGACATCCAACAGTGTGAAGATGGGAATGTTGAAACTAACTAGTGGGATTCTTGAAGAGATCCTAGAAGGTCAGAAGTATGATTTGAGTTTGGTGGATCGACTAATATTGACTAACCAAGGCAACGAAGGTGAATTCTGAGTGGATGAGAATGGTGTGGTGAGACTTGGTGATAGGGTATGTGTTCCTGATATTCCAGAACTTAAGAAGAGCATTCTTGAGAAAGGGAATCAAAGCGATTTGAGTATTCATCCAGGTGTTACTAAAATGTATTAGGATTTAAATAAAATGTTTTGGTGGCCAGGTATGAAGAAAGAAATTATTGAGTTTGTGTATGCTTGCTTGACTTGCCAGAAGTCGAAGATTGAACATCAGAAGCCTACAAGTCTTATGCAACCTTTGAGTATTCCAGAGTGGAAATGGAATAATGTTTCTATGGATTTCGTGTCGGGGTTACCGAAGACTGTTAGAGGTGATGGTTCAATTTGGGTAATAGTGGATAGGTTGACTAAGTCAGCTTATTTCTTACTGATGAAGATCAATCATCCTATAAAAAAGCTGGCTAAGATGTATGTTGATGAGATTGTAAAGTTTCATGGGATACCTTCGAGTATTGTGTCGGATAGAGACTCGAGGTTTACATTGAAATTCTGGACAGGTTTACAGAATGCTTTCGGTACCAAGTTAAAGTTGAGTTCCACATATCATCTGTAGAAGGACGGTCAAACAGAGAGCACTATCCAATATTTGGAGGATTTGCTGAGGGTTTTTATGCTAGAACAAGGAAGATCTTAGGATAGGCATTTTCCATTGATTGGATTTACATACAATAATAGTTTCCATTCAAGTATGGGAATGGAACCGTGCGAAGCATTATATGGTAGGAGGTGTAGAACTTCATTATGTTGGTATGGTTCGGGCGAGAGTGTTGTACTCGGACCTGAGATTGTGCGAGAAACAACTAAGAAGATTAAGATAAACCAAGAGAGGATGAAGGCTTCTCAGAGTCGTCAGAAAATCTATCATGATAAGAGAAGGAAGGCCTTGGAATTTCATAAAGATGATCATGTGTTTTTGAGGGTTACTCCGGTAACAGGTGTTGGTAGGGCTTTGAAATCAAGGAAGCTTACGCCGCGTTTCTTTGGTCCATATCATATATCTGAGAATATAAGTGAGTTAGCCTATCAGATTACTTTACCTCCGTCACTTGTGAATCTTCATGATGTGTTTAATGTATCTCAGTTGAGAAAGTACATTCTGAATCCCTCACATGTAATTCAGATGGATGATGTACATGTGAGAGATAACCTGACTGTTGAGAGGTAAGGATATTTACTTAGTAAAGGTGTTGTGAGGTGGATCAGCTGATGAAAGTTTGACTTGGGAGCGTGAGGATCAAATGAGGAGTCATACCCGACTCTGTTTTCCTCAAGTAATTTTCGAGGGCAAAAATTCTTTAAGTGGGGGAGAGTTGTAACACCCCAATTTTTAGATGTTATTTATTTAATAAATTATTAGGAGTATTTTTAAATAATTGATGTTTTATATGATTATATGTGTGATGTGCTGGTATGAGGTTGTGAATAATTTGAATTATGATGATTAGAAGTATTAGAATAGTTAAATAATTATTTAGTAATTATTTGGATTATTATTGAGAGTATAATAATAGGAATAATTATTTAAAGGTTTATTTTAATTAGAGTGGTGTGTTGGTAATTAGTAGGAAGAGTGAGGACGTGATGGTAAATAAAGGTTGACTAAGTGAGGACAATTGAGGAAGATATTAGGGGTCCTTTGTGATAACAGAGAAGAGATAGTTGTTATTCTCACAATAAATCGTGAAAGTTGGAGAAGAGAGGCTAGGGAACGAAGGCTTCAGAGAGAATCATCATAAGAGGCACGAAGAACATAATCAATCACTCAAAGCAATAAGGTAAGGCATGTTTATCTGATTGTTATATTTGATTTAAGTGGTAGATGGAGGTAGGGTTTGCCTTAGGTTTCATAGATGGTGATTCGATGTTGTTTGATGGAGAATTGATATATTAGAGATGAATATTGATGCCAAAATGATGTATAATTGATATAGAAACATAGAATGATAATAGATGATGATTACATATAATTAGATGATGTTTTAGGACCTATAAGGTAGTGAAATCGCAGAAAAATTCAGCACAAAACAACATGCGTCGACTCAAAGAGGTCATGTGTCGACTCATGCAGGTTCGAGACTTAGTATACGTCAACTCATTGGGTCGACTTGAGCATATCCTGGGAAAAACAGAATATCTATGTGTCGACACAAAGAGGTCATGCATCGACTGAAGCAATCCAATTTTTGACAGATTTTTCTAAAGACCGTAACTTGAGTTTCTGGACTCCGTTTGAGGTGTCGTTTGAAGAGTTGGATAGCTAACGCGATGAACTATATTTATAAGGAGTAAAATAAAGAATAAGAAGGATAATTATAGTACCCAAGTTAGGATAGAATTAGTTTCCCTGTGTTGAATCGCTGTGGTGTTTTGTGGTAATGAAGTATGATGATGATATGTTGTTAATATGATGATTCTGTTTTATATGATGATATGATGATGATGATTTTATTATATGAGTACATATGATGAGGTTTATATGATGAGGTTGGTGAATACATGAATGATGATGTGTATGACTAGTTGTGGTCTTTTATATTGTTGTTGCGCATCATGCATTCATTGGACAATGTTGGTCAAGTGATTTGGTCTCAATCCTATTGTGTGGATTTGGGATGTCTATGATTTTCTCCAGTTCCAAGTGGGAACCAATCCTATGATTGGGGTCTTTGGAGGGTGATGGCCCAGTGTCCGTTAAATGAATTGGTACCATATCCATGAGTCTATGTCCTTGCACTACACCTTATGTGGCATTCCATGGTTCTTAAATTAATGATGTTGTATTGTGTTGTTGAATTTGTATTATTGTTGAGGTACTTGGAATATAAAAAATGACGAGTTTATGTTGTGATACTTTTGGTTTATTCTGCTATGCCTATTACTTATATCTTATATAATTATTGTGATGAACTCACCCTTTCTGCTTGAATGTTTTCTCTATGTGGGTAACATGCAGGTAATCAAGAGTAGTCCCTAAAGGCTTAAAAGAATAGCTTGGAGCGTGTGTTTTATTTCTGTTGAGTCTAGAAGGTCTTGCTATGATATGTAACATCGGGGACGGGAACACTATGTTTTGAAAGCTATTTTGTTCTTGTTTTTCTATGACATTTAAATTGTTTCCATGGAGTTTAAATTATGGTTAATTGTGAACCATGAATCATGGAGCACTATGAAGTGTTTTAATGAACTTGTTTGAACTATGATTCTGTTGCAAGTATGTGAAACCTTGATAATGGATATTGTTGTACCCCAAAATTTTCCCTCCCATTTTATTCAAGGCATGCTCATTAAGGCCCTCAATTGCTCAAGGTTGACCAAGAATTGACCAGACAAATTCTCCTCCTAAGCAATGAATTTCAATCTAGGGTTTCATTTCTCACAAAGAACTTTAGTTTGCAAAAGCTTCAAATGATTTCCATGGCACCCTATATGCCTCAGCATAATGGCACAGCTGAAAGAAAGAAAATAAATGTACATAACAAGGTGTAAGTCGAAAGCTGAAAATATGCCTAAGAGCTTTTGGGTCGAAGCAGCTTCGACAACAGTATGCAGTCTAATTTGATGCCCAATGAAGCATTAAGATCGAAGGAAGGATAATTCCAAAGAAAGCGTGAGGAGGCTTTTGTGAAGTCTTCTATTGATGAAGAGCTAGTAACGAGCGTCATCGAAGGGTTCATTTTCAAACCATGGAAATGTGAGCCATTCGAAGCATTATAAGGAAGGACATTTCGATTGCCATGTTGGTTGAATTTGTGCTTAGAAAAGAAGAAGATGTTGAATTCGAAAGCTTTGATATTATGGTTCGAAGGACATATAACCTTCAAACATGGCGTGATTTTATAGAAGGACTGTTAGGGTCGAATCAGCCAAATATAAGTTATCTTAGAGTTTCTGGATCAATATGTTTCAGGCATGTACCTGAACAGGTGAGGAAGAAGTTGGATGATTGAAGGAAAGTATTGGTGCTCACAGGTTATCCTTCGATTGGTGCATACAAGATGTATTAACCAATCGAAGATAAACTAGTGAGCAGTAAAGTTTATTCTTGTAGATGAAAGCAAAGGGTGTGAGTGGAGTCGAAGACACAATCCTAACTGTGTTCGAAGGAAAGAACATAATAGAGCTTCGACAAGCCAAGATGAAGAGGTGACACTTCGATTAGTCGAAGACACAATCACATCTGTGTTAGAAGGAAAGAACATAACGAAGCTTCGAAAAGCCAAGATGAAAAGGTGACACTTTGATTGGTCGAATCAAAGGAATGAACAGAATGAAGCTTCGACAAGCCAGGATGAAGAGGTGTCATTTTTATTGGTTGAGTTGAAGGAAAGGAAATCAAAAGGAGAAAGAACTGTTTAACTAGGATGATGTTTCCAGATTAAGCAATCGAAGTAGATGATGATTGTTGTACCCCAAAATTTGCCCTCTCATCTGTCAAGTATTTGCTCACAAGATATTCTAAGACGTCAAGTTTGCAGCACTGATACATCAATTTAGGCTTGAAATTGGCACAAGGGAAAAATGGTCAATTGCATACTGGAAATTCAAACTTTGACTTTTTGGTCAACATTACAACCCAAAGATCAAATTTCATCAAGACATTCAAAAATATCAAGCTTGACCATTAAGAAGTTAAGAAAGTCAAAAGTCAACTTGAAAAGTCAAGATTTCCAAGACTTAGAAATTTTCTAAGTGTTTTTATACATGATAATTTCATCACTTCATGCCATTCTTTCACCAAGATGCAAGACGGTTCAAGGGAAACTTTCAACATGAAAGTTGTAGATCTCCATGATATCTACAACATTGCTTTATACAACTTCTCCTAAATATGCTTGGATCTCAAGATATAAATTCATGAAGTCATGACATTTTCATTTAACACTTAGAGAAATTTTCAGCAGTTTTGGTCAGGTTTTTATCCCAACTTCTTAGCCAACTTTCATCAAGTTCCAATTTGATTTAACAAAAGTGGTCAACATGAAAGTTATAGAGGGTGTTTCAAGCTTTCCAAAACATCCCATAGCATGAATTTATCATACTTGAGCTAGCAGATTCAAGGGCATTAAGTTGGGCATCCACCCTTGATTTGCAAGCCATTTTTGTTGAAGAACACATAATCCAATTGGCATGATGTGCTGCATAATCTCACTTTGCAAGTCTTGTGACTTGCAAATCTCAACATAATTTAATGTTTACACAAGAGCTTGAGGAATTACCCAAGTGTTTGAGCCATTTTCCAAAAGATCTTTCCATTTATGGCATAAAGGCACCATTGCTATTCTTGAAAAGCAAGCTTTTTGTACAAAGTTTGTCTTGAGCCCATACCTTGATTGTTTTCTGATTTCACTCCACCATAAAACATGGAAATCAACCCCTCTAAACCAACAACTTTGGTACTTCATCTTGGGACCATGGAGTACTTGACATAGTTTGATACTTACATCCCAACAAAACCATAACATGCTGTCTTGCAAACTTAGTCAACTCACATGCACAAACCTCTTGCCTATAAATAGAAGAAGCATTTGCAAGAGAAAGAGGTTGGAAAAAGAGGTTGGAAAAAGGTTAGAAGAGGTTAGAAAAAATAGAGAGAAAGAACAAGGAGAAAATCCAGAAGTTATATTGATAAACCCTTAAAATCTCATATTCACAAAAAGCCATAACAATTCATAAAACCTCCACTCTTGAGTTTTGAAGTCTAAACCTTTAAACCTCTCACACTTTGCATATTCCATCTAAAAACCATCCAAACATTTCATACCACACAGAGGTTGTTTAGTAACCTTCAACAAAAAGGAAAGTCTAGCAGCCTGTTGGAGCCTCCATAAGGTTCATACAACATCTTGAAGGGTATTTGGATTCAAAACCTAAAGTGCAGTTTTAAGGTAAGTCATCTTTACCTTGCCTTTTCCATACATCAAGTTTTCTGTTTATAGGATGTAGCAATCACTATTTTTGAAGTTAATCATTTATTTGTTGTTCATGTTATTCATTTATATGATAAAAACTAACTGACGTATGCAAAGAATGGTGTTTAAGGCAGAAAAAGGCAGTATGTATCGACACATATCCACATGTCGACCCATCTTAGTGAAAATACAGGGTATGAGTCGACACATAATCCTCTTGCATCGACCCATACTGAGTTCAGGTCACTAAACAGAAACTGGAAAGGCCTATGAGTCTATACATACGCGTTTCGCGTCAATGCAAAAGGCGTATGAGTCGATACATCCCATTATGGGTCGACTCATACTGAACAGATTCCACTTTACAGAAGCAAGGATAAGCTATGTTTTGATGCATAACAGCATGGGTCGACACATAGCAGTTCAAAAATGAATTTTTCCTTTATTCTACACTGTTTTCACATTCTTTTCATTATCATTCGATGTGGTTGTAATATTTTAATTCCTACTTCACCCCCATTGTTAAATTGTACCCCCATCCCCCTAAAGTGGTGTAATAGCTTAGATTTTACTTTTCACTTTTTACTTGCTTTTCATATATTGCTAGTAAATAAGATATATGGCAAGATGAAATCAACAAATAGATGACTTTCAAAAACAAGACAAAAAGCATGAAAATATCACACTTGCACACAAGCATCCTTAGGGTTTCTCCACTTGGTTGCCTTATACAAAAATGGCCATATTACGCATGCAAAATATCTTAGAAAAAAAAAACGAATATGAGATCATAAGTCCCTCGATGACGCTATTCAAAAAGTTGCCTTACAAAATGATCTTGGTCCCTTCAAATGCTAAGATACTTTGCAAACGTTGTTAATCATGGTTATACGATGACCCACGCCCGTCCTGTTTACATCCAAAGATAGGGTTGCTTACCAAATCAATGGTAAGACAACAATGTCAAAGGAATAGAAAATGCACAAGAAAGACATTTGAGTAGGTAGATAGCTTCTAGTTACTTGATCCATTTCAAATAACTATCCTTGCTATTTTCAAAACAAACACACACATTTCAAAACATCTTACGATCATTGAAAACATTTTAAAATGACAAACATCTTTGTATACATTCTTACGAACGAGAATCATTACAAAGATTGCCTAAACGAATGACCTCTTTTACAAAATAATTTCAAAACCACACCAAACACAATTTCAAACAACAAAAGCAAGTGATATAAGCAAGTAACTAAGAGCCCATGGAAAACCATGGATGAAAAGTGTAACACCCTCTAAAACCCCGCATATAATTTTCGCAAATATTAAAAATTATAAACTCAGAGTACATGTAATAATCGAGGAATGCTACAATTCTCTTTTAATAAAATAAATTCCTGTCATGCATAATTTTAGTGGTAACTCATACATGTCTACACAGCGGAATAATTTATTTAATAAAATCAAATGTTATAATATTTTCCAAAATCATCAGGGATTAACACCTGGAAAAGTCAACGTCATATTATAACAATTAAAAGAAAATAAACGAGTCTGACTAAAGCAGCTCGACAACCAAACGTTCCCGGAGTTACAACTATCAGAGCATGACCCGGACATACTAAAACGAAACTAAACTAGACACGATAAGCCTTCGCCAAGCACCTGAGCGAAGCTCCTCAATCTGAAATATTCAACAGTAAGGGTGAGCTTCTCAAATATACATTTGGTTATACATTCATAACAATCAATTCACGAAATCATAAGCATCACCCAATAATTAGCATATTTCATAGTTTACAAAACCTTTACAATTCATATATCCATGACATATTGCCTTTCATATTTGCAAATATTCATCAAACATCATCAACCATTTATCAATCATACTTGCATACAAACAATCACATATAACATTGGAAAAATCATCCATTCATGTTATATTCGAGTAATGCAACACACCCATGCATGTGGTACCACTTCACCGCCCCATTAAATCGCGGGTCACGGATAACTCACCGTTCCATTATATCGCGGACACGGCTACCACCTCAACGTTCCATTATATCGCGGACACGTATATTGGCCACCATGTTAATTCCACACAATGGGAATTAACAAATGCAACATGATATGTAAGTATGTAACACTCAGCATACTATGAACATCAATCAACATATCATGCACATCAACAATATCAAACATAACATGATAGGAATAGCATGTAACCACTCAGCATACTATTAAACATCAATCATATCAAGTTATATCATAATTCATGCTTGATAACATCATCTAAAAGCATGACAATAAGATCCACATAGTGTTGGTATCATAACATATAATCGTTATTCGATACACACATCAATCAACACTAGGAATTCAATAAACACATATTCAAAACATGTCAAACACTGCACATCAAAACCGGATCAATCCGTACTTAACAACATGCACGGAAAACATAGTTTAAAAACCAACACAGGAGGTTTAACACGGGTGCCCGTGTAAAACAACACTGCCCGTGTGGAAATGTGTCCAGAAAACACGTTTTTTTGACAAAACAGGGGATCAACACGGGCGCCCGTGTAAATCAACACGGCCCGTGTTGAATTGTGCCCAGAAAACCCATTTTTATGCCAACACAGTGAATCAACACGGGCGCCCGTGTTAATCAACACGCCCGTGTTGAATTATGGCCAGAAAACACATTTTCATCAGCATTACAGTGAATCAACACGGGTGCCCGCGTAAATCAACGCGCCCGTGTTGATGAGTGCGAACCCAATTTTTCTGTTTTTGCAGCAGCTCATATACCCATTTTTTTGCACGAAAATACCTCTCTACGGCGGTGCAATATAGTACAAAGACATCCAATCCATCATAGGAACCTAAAGTCTCTAATTGATTCATAAAATCGGGAACTTAAACCTTTTCTAAACAAAGTTCAATCCTAAGGTTATCGATCCCTAGAAACATCTAACCATTGGGATTTCCTACGATTACCCGAATCAACCGTACATAAACCCATAAACAAATATAAATCGAGTATAAACCCCCCTTACCTTATCAATTAGCAGCTTTGAGTTCTTGAGCGATGTTCTTCGTTCTCCGTTCTTCAGAGCTCTATTTTCCCAAATTCCAACTTCTGTTCTTACGTGAAAACCAAAAATGAGAAAATGGCCTAAGTCCCAAACATAACTTTATTTCTCTGCACCCCCACTCTTTACTAACAACATCTAAGCCCAATAACATAAAAATCCCAATATTCCTTATTTCTTTTATTTTCCTCAAATACTCCAAAATAAATAATTCTTTTTATTTTATTAATTCTAATAAAATAAATTCCCAAATTTAAATAAATCAATTAATTGAAAACGGGGTGTTACAACTCTCCCCCACTAAAAGAGTTTTCGTCCTCGAAAACATACCTTAGACGAACAGCTCCGGATAAGCCTCTTTCATCTGGCTCTCCAGCTCCCAAGTGATATTTCCATCTGCTGGACCTCCCCAAGCAACCTTCACTAATGCTATCTCTTTACCTCTTAACTGTTTCACTTCCCGATCTTCTATCCTCATAGGCAATGCTTCTACTGTCAGGTTATCTCTTACCTGTACATCATCTATTTGGATTACATGAGATGGGTCTGGAATGTATCTCCTCAACTGAGAAACATGAAAAACATTGTGCAAATTCGCAAGTCTCGGAGGTAAAGCAATGCGATAAGCAACTTCTCCAACTCTTTCCGTAATCTGAAACGGACCAATAAAACGCGGAGTCAACTTCTTAGACTTCAACGCCCGACCAATACCCGTCATCGGAGTAACTCTCATAAACACATGATCTCCAGCACTGAATTCTAAATTCTTTCTCCTCTTATCATGATAACTTTTCTGACGAATCTGAGAAGCTCTCATCTTCTCTTGAATCAATTTGATCTTTTCGGTAGTCTGCTGAACAATCTCTGGCCCAATTACCGAACTCTCTCCAGATTCATACCAACACAAAGGCGTCCTACACCGTCTACCATACAATGCCTCAAACGGAGCCATACCAATACTCGAATGGTAACTATTGTTATAAGTAAATTCAATCAATGGCAAATAGCTATCCCAAGCTCCACCTTTCTCTAAAACACAAGCACGCAATAAATCTTCCAACGATTGAATCGTCCTCTCCGTCTGTCCATCAGTCTGAGGATGGTAAGCTGAACTCAATCTCAACTTAGTACCCAAAGCCTTCTGCAATCCTTCCCAAAATTTCGAAGTGAACCTTGGATCTCTATCTGACACAATACTAGAAGGAACTCCATGCAAACTCACTATTTTCTCAATATACAACTGTGCCAATCTCTCCATCGAGTAATCCATTCGCACCGGTATAAAATGAGCAGACTTAGTCAACCTATCCACAACGACCCATATCGCTTCACAATTCATAGGAGTCCTTGGCAACCCAGATACGAAATCCATAGAAATACTATCCCACTTCCATTCTGGAATAAACATCGGTTGCATAAACCCAGCCGGCTTTTGATGCTCAATCTTCGATTTCTGACAGATTAAACATGCATACACAAATTCAGCTATTTCCTTTTTCATTCTCGGCCACCAAAACAATTTCTTCAAATCATGACACATTTTCGTGGCACCCGGATGAATGCTCATCCCACTGCGATGTCCTTCCTCTAATATACTTTTCTTGATTTCTGCGACATCAGGAACACAAACTCTATCGCCAAATCTCATAACATCATTTTCATCAATCCTAAACTCACCACCTTGACCTTGGTTGATCAATGTCAATTTATCAACTAAATTAACATCGGATTTCTGCCCGATCCTGATCTCTTCTAGAATACCACTAGTAAGTTTCAACATACCCAAACGAACACACTTCGGAGTACTTTCACAAACCAAACTCAAATCTCGGAATTGCTCAATTAAATCCAATTCACGAACCATCATCATAGACATATGCAAGGATTTCCTGCTCAAAGCATCTGCAACCACATTTGCCTTACCAGGATGGTAATTCAAACCAAAATCATAATCTTTGAGAAGTTCCAACCACCTTCTTTGCCTCATATTGAGCTCTTTCTGATCGAAAAGATACTTCAAACTCTTATGATCACTATACACTTCAAATCTCGAACCGTACAGATAATGTCTCCATAATTTCAAGACAAACACGACTGCTGCCAACTCTAAGTCATGAGTAGGATAGTTCCTTTCATGAACCTTCAACTGTCTCGAAGCATACGCAACTACCTGCTGATTCTGCATTAAAACACCACCTAAACCCAACAGAGATGCATCACAATAGACCACAAAAGATTCCACCGGATTCGGCAAAATCAGAATAGGAGCACTTGTCAATCTCCGCTTCAATTCTTGGAAACCTTTCTCACAATCAGAATCCCAAATAAACGCTTGTCCTTTACGAGTCAACTTCGTCAACGGCAATGCTAACTTTGAGAATCCTTCGATAAACTTTCTGTAATAACCTGCAAGACCAAGAAAACTTCTGATTTCCGAAACAGTCTTCGGCGCTTCCCACTGAGATACCGCTTCTACTTTCGTAGGATCCACTGCAATACCATTCTTAGAAATCACATGTCCAAGAAAACTAACTTCATTCAGCCAGAACTCACATTTGGACAACTTTGCATACAACTTCTTATCTTTCAACAACTCCAACACAATTCTGAGATGTTCCGCATGTTCTTCGTCATTCTCGGAATAAATCAGAATGTCATCAATAAAAACCACAACAAACTTATCCAGGTATGGGTGAAAAATCCTATTCATATATTCCATGAAAACACCAGGTGCATTAGTAACTCCGAACGGCATAACAGAATATTCATAATGCCCATACCTCGTTCGAAAAGCAGTCTTTTGAATATCTTCCGCTTTCACACGAATCTGGTGATATCCAGATCTCAAATCAATCTTACTGAATACACTGGCTCCAATTAACTGATCCATTAAATCATCAATCCTCGGTAACGGGTACCGATTCTTAATGGTTACCTTGTTCAATTGCCTGTAATCAACACACAGTCTCATAGAACCTTCTTTCTTCTTAACCAACAATACCGGAGCACCCCAAGGCGAAACACTTGGACGAATAAACTTCTTCTCCAGTAAATCTTCCAACTGACTCTTCAATTCAGCCAATTCAGACGCAGACATACGATATGGCGCCATCGACACCGGTCTCGTACCAGGAATTAAATCTATAGAAAATTCCACTTCTCTCTCAGGAGGTAACTCGCCAACATCATCAGGAAAGACTTCTGGAAAATCACACACCACTGGCAATTCACTACTCCTGACCTTTCCTGTTGCATCTAACGAAGCAAGTAACATAAACACATTAGCACCATCTTCCATTGCTTCTTGCACCTGCCTAGCAGTCATAGTCAAATTCTCGACACCAACTGCTTCTGGGAAAATCACCGTCTTAGCAAAGCAGTTCAGATGAACCCGGTTAAATTCCAACCAGTTCATCCCAAGGATAATATCAATTTGTTCAAGCGGTAGGCACACTAAATCCATACCGAAACCTCTACCAAAAATCTCAATAGGACAATTCCTACATACGAGTGAAGTTGTCACTGAACCCGATGCAGGAGTATCAACAACCATGCTACCTCGCATACCAGATATGTCCAGTTTCAACCTCTCAGCACAATCCAAAGAAATGAAAGAATGAGTTGCACCAGTATCAATAATTGCAACTAAAGGTGTGCCATGAATAAAACACGTACCTTTAATCAATCGATCCTCTGGGGTAGTCTCAGATCCAGACAAAGCAAACACTTTTCCACCTGACTGATCCTTCCTAGGCTTAGGACACTGCGGACGAATGTGACCTTCTTCGCCACAATTGTAACAAGTAACAGACTTCCCCTTGCAATCAATAGACAAATGACCAGCCTTTCCACATTTATAGCACTTCTTCTCATCACTCTTGCAATCTCGAATGTGATGACCAGACTCACCACACCTGTAGCATCTGATAGGAGCCTTAGAATCTCCCCCACTAGGCCTTTTCCAACCGCCTGATCTCTGGTTATCTCTACCATATGGCTTGCCACGGTCCATATGTTGCTTCCCTCTTTTATCAACAGCCCCACGAGAGTGAGACGACCGATTCTTGGTAATATCTTCTTCCAAGATTCTGCTACAATCCACCAGATCAGAAAATCTACGAATACGCTGGTACCTGATTCCCTGCTTAATCTCATCTCGGAGACCATTCTCAAATTTGATACATTTAGAGAATTCTCCAGCCTCATCATTGTTGTAGTGTGCATAATACTTTGCCAGCTCAGTGAACTTAGTAGCATACTCACTAACAGTCAGATTGCCCTGCTTAAGCTCCAAAAATTCAATTTCCTTTCTTCCCCGAACATCTTCAGGAAAGTACCTCCTCAGAAAAGCCCTTCTGAAGTTAGCCCAAGTCAGTGCCTCTCCATCCTGAA
The DNA here is from genome assembly GCA_948472305.1 of Vicia faba. Classification (NCBI taxonomy): domain Eukaryota; kingdom Viridiplantae; phylum Streptophyta; class Magnoliopsida; order Fabales; family Fabaceae; genus Vicia; species Vicia faba. The sequence continues at coordinate 1,140,807,812 of OX451738.1, forward strand.
CCATTTCAGTCCTTGTGGCAACCCACCAGTCGTCGGCCTCTTCTGCCAACATATGCGTACCATATCTGACTTTCAGATCTTCAGCACAATCGATCACACGGAAAATCCTTTCGATTTCCTTCAGCCACTTCTGAGCACCTTCGGGGTCATGTGTACCTTTGAACAACGGAGGATTGTTCCTCTGGAAATTTCCCAATTGCCTATCAGCACCAATCACGCCTCCAGTTGGGTTTCCAGCAAGTACACCAGCTAACATCCCCAAAGCCTCAGCTAGTGCAGCATCATTTCGTCCATTACCTCTTCCAGCCATATTCCTGAGAATTAAAACATACTCCACATCAGAATACAGTATCGACAGTGTTACCTTGCACTAGTCGCATACGAAAAGGAATGACTGACTCAAGACTCTGGTCACAACGACCGACTATGCTCTGATACCACTATTGTAACACCCTCTAAAACCCCGCATATAATTTTCGCAAATATTAAAAATTATAAACTCAGAGTACATGTAATAATCGAGGAATGCTACAATTCTCTTTTAATAAAATAAATTCCTGTCATGCATAATTTTAGTGGTAACTCATACATGTCTACACAGCGGAATAATTTATTTAATAAAATCAAATGTTATAATATTTTCCAAAATCATCAGGGATTAACACCTGGAAAAGTCAACGTCATATTATAACAATTAAAAGAAAATAAACGAGTCTGACTAAAGCAGCTCGACAACCAAACGTTCCCGGAGTTACAACTATCAGAGCATGACCCGGACATACTAAAACGAAACTAAACTAGACACGATAAGCCTTCGCCAAGCACCTGAGCGAAGCTCCTCAATCTGAAATATTCAACAGTAAGGGTGAGCTTCTCAAATATACATTTGGTTATACATTCATAACAATCAATTCACGAAATCATAAGCATCACCCAATAATTAGCATATTTCATAGTTTACAAAACCTTTACAATTCATATATCCATGACATATTGCCTTTCATATTTGCAAATATTCATCAAACATCATCAACCATTTATCAATCATACTTGCATACAAACAATCACATATAACATTGGAAAAATCATCCATTCATGTTATATTCGAGTAATGCAACACACCCATGCATGTGGTACCACTTCACCGCCCCATTAAATCGCGGGTCACGGATAACTCACCGTTCCATTATATCGCGGACACGGCTACCACCTCAACGTTCCATTATATCGCGGACACGTATATTGGCCACCATGTTAATTCCACACAATGGGAATTAACAAATGCAACATGATATGTAAGTATGTAACACTCAGCATACTATGAACATCAATCAACATATCATGCACATCAACAATATCAAACATAACATGATAGGAATAGCATGTAACCACTCAGCATACTATTAAACATCAATCATATCAAGTTATATCATAATTCATGCTTGATAACATCATCTAAAAGCATGACAATAAGATCCACATAGTGTTGGTATCATAACATATAATCGTTATTCGATACACACATCAATCAACACTAGGAATTCAATAAACACATATTCAAAACATGTCAAACACTGCACATCAAAACCGGATCAATCCGTACTTAACAACATGCACGGAAAACATAGTTTAAAAACCAACACAGGAGGTTTAACACGGGTGCCCGTGTAAAACAACACTGCCCGTGTGGAAATGTGTCCAGAAAACACGTTTTTTTGACAAAACAGGGGATCAACACGGGCGCCCGTGTAAATCAACACGGCCCGTGTTGAATTGTGCCCAGAAAACCCATTTTTATGCCAACACAGTGAATCAACACGGGCGCCCGTGTTAATCAACACGCCCGTGTTGAATTATGGCCAGAAAACACATTTTCATCAGCATTACAGTGAATCAACACGGGTGCCCGCGTAAATCAACGCGCCCGTGTTGATGAGTGCGAACCCAATTTTTCTGTTTTTGCAGCAGCTCATATACCCATTTTTTTGCACGAAAATACCTCTCTACGGTGGTGCAATATAGTACAAAGACATCCAATCCATCATAGGAACCTAAAGTCTCTAATTGATTCATAAAATCGGGAACTTAAACCTTTTCTAAACAAAGTTCAATCCTAAGGTTATCGATCCCTAGAAACATCTAACCATTGGGATTTCCTACGATTACCCGAATCAACCGTACATAAACCCATAAACAAATATAAATCGAGTATAAACCCCCCTTACCTTATCAATTAGCAGCTTTGAGTTCTTGAGCGATGTTCTTCGTTCTCCGTTCTTCAGAGCTCTATTTTCCCAAATTCCAACTTCTGTTCTTACGTGAAAACCAAAAATGAGAAAATGGCCTAAGTCCCAAACATAACTTTATTTCTCTGCACCCCCACTCTTTACTAACAACATCTAAGCCCAATAACATAAAAATCCCAATATTCCTTATTTCTTTTATTTTCCTCAAATACTCCAAAATAAATAATTCTTTTTATTTTATTAATTCTAATAAAATAAATTCCCAAATTTAAATAAATCAATTAATTGAAAACGGGGTGTTACAAAAAGGGTGCTAATACCTTCCCTTTTCATAATCTACCCCCCGAACTCAAGTAAAAATATCAAAGGTCTTTCCTGTGCTTTTTCACCTTTCCTTTTGGATAAAAGAAAAGTCGATGGCGACTCTTGCTAACCGCAACATTTGCGATAAAACGAAAAAAGCCTCAAGTCAGTTCTCCCACCGTATCACAGAACTGGCGACTCTGCTGGGGATTAATAATAAAAGTGGGCTTACCTTAGGGTTTAGATCACATTTATTTGCTTACATTGTTTGACTTGTTTGCTTTACATTATGGTTCTTTGTTTGGGTTTGAATCCTCTACCCGGATTTGGGAAACATTATAGGTAAATAGCAATACATTGTGGAAACTGTGCGGGGTATACCGACACGGTCTAAGCAATAGTTATATTAGTGTGGCATATTTGTGGGTACCGGTAGCCTTTGAGTTAATCAGAGAGAATACGAGGCGACTGAGTGATGTCATGAAGCACTAATGAACTTCTAGAACCCTTTACTTGACCAACTTGGCCTTTAGGATGTAGTGAGATAACCGACTTTGGTGCAGTCCGAAGTTGGTAGATACTCGATACTACACTCATTGAAGTTTGGTTTCTTGGGATATTTTGGTCGCCATTAAAGAGGCTTGAGCTGAAACAATGACCAAGGAAACAATCCAGTGATATTGAGCTCCTTAGAACCCGGTTACTATTACTAGGACAGGTTTGAGCCAACTAAACTTCAAGAGGGTACTTACCTATAAAACTCCATGCAAGCCTAAACCTAAGGACTTGTCTGATTTGCGTGTACATGATTATTTGTATAAGCTTGTTTACCTTGCATACTTGTGCATAACATCATAACATCATACCATAGCATTTTCAATAACCGTTTCAAGGATCTCAAGGGCCTATGATGCAGGGTCACGTTGAACCAGATGTCTATCAAGGGACAAGAGGATTTATTTTCCTCTAACCAAACACCGTCAAAGATCAAGTACAACAAACTTGAGTCAAGGGCTATGACCCACTTGACTTGATGAGCTTAATTCTCGGGGAAGGACATCCACCGATACAAAGTTCTCCAATCAAAGATGTTGATCAAAGTTCAACTTCTAACTTTTTCTTGTGTTTACCCCACGAGATCCTTGAGAACATTGCATCCATATATCATGCATCATATCATGACAGGTTTCTCCCATACAAATCTCCTTATCTTCCTACTATTTATTTCAGTAGAGATGGCTCTAGAGCAGACTATCAAGGACATCCAGGCTCAAAATGCTCAACTCCGAGAAATGTTCTTGAATCTGTCCAAAGGACAGGAAGAGGTGAAAGCTCTCCTCACCAGGGGCATGATCATGGGAAATCCTTAGGGCAACAGAGATGACCAGTTAGAGCAGCAACAAACTGAGATAGCCATAATGAAGGTCCAAATGATGGGACAACTGGTGGGCCAGATGGCTCTTGTCCAAAATTTGGCTCAAGGACAAGAAGAGCTGAAAGTTCTTGTCAATCAACTTCATCAGGACGGTTTCAACCATATGGGAAAAACAACCAGAATTGGAAATCAAGTCACTCCTTAACCTCCCATGAGACAAGAAGACGAAAGACCTTCCCAATTTGCTGCCACATCACGAGCCCAACGGCGACTTCGTCAACATCAACCAGAAAATCGGCAAAGGCAAAGCGAGCCCAAAAGACAGTTTACCAACATCAACATACCACTCTCCCAAGCTTTGCGATACATGCTGAGAATGAATCTGATTACACCAATAAGACCTCATCAAAATCCCAAAAAATTTTCTCCCAGCTACAATCCCGATGCCAGGTGTGCCTATCATTCTGATGGTCCTAGACATGATACAAACGATTGTTGGGCGCTGAAGTACAAGATTCAAAACCTGATCAATGAAGGAATGTTGGAATTCATACAAGATGGCCAGACTGAATTCTTTTGCCGTCCCTCAAAAGCTCACCACCTAAAGTGACAAGTTCAGAAAAAGAGGCTTCTGTTCATTTTGAATTTTCAATTGTAATTTCTTTTGTTATTCAAACAATTATCTATTAATGTCAAACTCTGTTTCATTAATGCATTGCATATGTTTGTCTTGAATTCATCTTTTCGTTTTCACTATATTTAAACTATGCTTATTTTTCTTATGACATTTAACTATTTCTAAAAGTTACAAGCCTTTAGAGGGAGGATGACGAAAACAATGCCATAATCTCATACAATATGCTTTTGGACAGACCTTGCTGACGATGTACATGCGTTTCTTTCAAATCCTAAACACTGGAGTTATAAGGAAGATAATCCCTAGTCAACCCCTTCAAGCCAAAGAGGTAGAAGTTTTCTGTTTTAACACAAATTGAAACCTTTAATCAAAACCTGGTGCAGGGTAGTCTCTCAGTTAATTCAAATGCGCATTTAGCCGCAAACTCTCATCTTGTAATACAACGAATGACATCAAAACATTCCTCTGGGATCAAAAGACAATGATGGTTCCCAATCACATAGGCAGTCATTATCTCTCAAAAATAAAATCCCACTAATTCAAAACCTACAACGGAGGCTTAAGAAAAAAAGAAAAAAAAAACGGGGGTATCCTGCTGACCGTAGTCTCAAAACAAGAACAGTCAGGCAAAAATCAGGGATAATAAATAAAAAGAGGTCACTACAAATCCTCAACAACATGAAAAAGGTTGCAAAAAAATGAATGCCTTCCGATAAACTTAACTTGTCTGAACCATCACCAAAACGTCATTCCAGATTCAATAGGAGTTCAAACATACAATTAACTGAGATTAGGATTGAAGAACGTCACAAAGAGCGGGTGGGTACAAATATATTTTGAGCCTTTATCTTTTGTTTCTTAAACCATGAACCAAGTCATAATACAACCTTTCAAAAGGCCTAATTAAAGCATGGGTTAGTTCGAAAGCATACTGTTATAAAAGGTATCCTGACTCCTGTAAGGCTTTACTCTGAATCCTGAGTTAAATTTTTCTTACAAAATATCTTTACTTGCTAAAACGCATTTTCAAAATTTCAAGACCAGCATAAACTTTTCATTATTTGAATATCGTTGTTTGCATATGGCTATTCGTTTGACAGCGGAGAAATTCATACAACGAATATCCGATAAACGAAAGCTCTCCCAGTGAACAAAATTACTTCGAGTGGGATGACAGTTACAATGAAAAATCTCCTATAAACAAGGGGGCATGACATGTCACTATCTAGCACACATGGGGCAGTTCAGTCAAGATTCCAGGAAATCTCTCAAGAAGTACAGAATAACCAGGGGCAGGTCTCCATCTCCATTACTTGGGGCATTGAACGACAATCTCAGCAAAGTGTTACATATAGTCAAACATTTCTTGGAAAAGCCACAAACACTCGCTACTAGGGGCAATGAAAAATCTCCCCAAAATCCTTCTCATAGGATGACTCCCAGCCTGAGTTTCAATCTCTGAAAACCTCTTCCCAACTGAGTCGACTTCAAGAATCCTCGAGGATTTCTGCCAGTGAAGTCACCGCCTCTCTAACAGACTGAGCAACCGGGTTTATTTCCCCAAACGACAGGATTCCCCAGCTTAAGGTGGCCTCTTCGACCACTACAAATCAAAGGACCATAACTCCTCTTCCCCAGTAGACTACTCTACAATCCCAGCAAGTTATTATGGAACCTGGACCCGACCAGATATCAGTTTAACATCAACTCCCCAGTAGAGTAACGGACAACCTAGACTCCTGAACTCTTTTCCCAAGCAGGAATAAACATACTCCCCACAGAGTTTTCAATATTTCCCAGCGGAGTTCTCCTCAAACAATAAAACAGGAATCCCCGGTGGAAACATTCTAAGCAAAGTTTGAAGACACACTTACTCTTCAACAACAGTTCAGGATTTAAGGACTCCCCAGCATTTGTCAATGATTTATTTTCCCATGCTAATATACATTTATTTCATGCATCCTATCTACATACATGATAAAGTGCATACGACACAATCTCATTTATTTTGAGAACATCATTACATAATGCATACATCATGACATTGCATAAAACTAACTCTTTACCTTTTCAGGAAAGATATATCGACAGATAAAAGTTATCATCTTTTAAATTAGTAGTCGTCAAAGATTCCTTCATTTCCTACTGAGGTAGTAGTCATCCAAGATTCGTTCATAATTTGTTTGGAGTTGCAGTCGCCCAAAGATTCCTTCATCGTCGGTTTGGAGTAACAATCGTCTCAGCTTACTTCATCACACATCATTATAAAAAAATATCTGTCAGTTCAATTTAAATCTCTCAACGGTTTATGCTGATTCTTCCTAGTAGACCTTCTCTGGTTCAGTCAGATCGACACTAAGATCTCTCTGATTCTTATTCCAGTTGAAGATATTCCAAGACTTTTGTCTGGTTCAGTTAAATCGATCCTAAGATTTTTCTGATTCTTATCCAGTTAAAGCTAATTCAAGACCTTCTCTGGCTCAGTCAGATTGACACTAAGATCTCTCTGATTCTTATTCCAGTTGGAGATATTCCAAGACTTTTGTCTGGTTCAGTTAAATCGATCCTAGGATTTTTCTAATTCTTATCCAGTCAAAGTTAATTCAAAACCTTCTCTAGTTCAGTCAGATCGACACTAAGATCTCTCTGATTCTTATTCCAACTGAAGATATTCCAAGACTTTTGTCTAGTTCAGTTAAATCGATCCTAAGATTTTTCTGATTCTTATCCAGTCAAAGTTAATTCAAAAACTTCTCTGGTTCAGTCAGATCGACACTAAGATCTCCCCGATTCTTATTCCAATTGGAGATATTCCAAGACTTTTGTCTGGTTCAGTTAAATCGATCCTAAGATTTTTCTGATTCTTATCCAGTCAAAGTTAATTCAAAACCTTCTCTAGTTCAGTCAGATCGACACTAAGATCTCTCTGATTCTTATTCCAGTTGAAGATATTCCAAGACTTTTGTCTGGTTCAGTTAAATCGATCCTAAGATTTTTCTGATTCTTATCCAGTCAAATTTAATTCAAAACCTTCTCTGGTTCAGTCATATCGACACTAAGATCTCTATGATTCTCATTCCAGTTGAAGATATTCCAAGACTTTTGTCTGGTTCAGTTAAATCGATCCTAAGATTTTTCTGATTCTTATCCAGTCAAAGTTAATTCAAGACCTTCTCTGGTTCAGTCAGATTGACACTAAGAATTCGCTGATTCTTATTCCAGTTGAAGATATTCCAAGACTTTTTTCTGGTTCAATTAAATCGATCCTAAGATTTTTCTGATTCTTATCCAGTCAAAGTTAATTCAAAACTTTCTCTGGTTCAATCAGATCGACACTAAGATCTCTCTGATTCTTATTCTAGTTGAAGATATTCCAAGACTTTTGTCTGGTTCAGTTAAATCGATCCTAAGATTTTTCTGATTTTTATCCAGTCAAAGTTAATTCAAAACCATCTCTGGTTCAGTCAGATCGACACTAAGATATCTATGATTCTTCTTCCAGTTGGAGATATTCCAAGACTTTTGTCTGGTTCAGTTAAATCGATCCTAAGATTTTTCTGATTCTTATCCAGTCAAAGTTAATTCAAAACCTTCTCGAGTTCAGTTAGATCGACACAAAGATCTCTCTGATTCTTATTCCAGTTGAAGATATTCCAAGACTTTTGTCTGGTTCAGTTAAATCGATCCTAAGATTTTTCTGATTCTTATCCAGTCAAAGTTAATTCAAAACCTTCTCTGGTTCAGTCAGATCAACACTAAGATCTCTCTGATTCTTATTCCAGTGGAAGATATTCCAAGACTTTTGTCTGGTTTAGTTAAATCGATCCTAAGATTTTTCTGATTCTTATCCAGTCAAATTTAATTCAATACCTTCTTTGGTTCAGTCAGATCGATACGAAGATCTCTCTGATTCTTATTCCAGTTGAAGATATTCCAAGACTTTTGTCTGGTTTAGTTAAATCGATCCTAAGATTTTTCTGATTCTTATCCAGTCAAAGTTAATTCAAAACCTTCTCTGGTTCAGTCAGATCGACACTAAGATCTCTCTGATTCTTATTCCAGTGGAAGATATTCCAAGACTTTTTTCTGGTTTAGTTAAATCGATCCTAAGATTTTTCTGATGCTTATCCAGTCAAAGTTAATTCAATTCCTTCTCTGGTTCAGTCAAATCGATACTAAGATCTCTCTAATTCTTATTCCAGTTGAAGATATTCCAAGACTTTTGTCTGGTTCAGTTAAATCGATCTTAAGATTTTTCTGATTCTTATCCAGTCAAAGTTAATTCAAAACCTTCCTTGGTTCAGTCAGATCGACACTAAGATCTCTCTGATTCTTATTCCAGTTGAAGATATTCCAAGACTTTTGTCTGGTTCAGTTAAATCGATCCTAAGATTTTTCTGATTCTTATCCAGTCAAAGTTAATTCAAGGCCTTCTCTGGTTCAGTCAGATCGACACTAAGATCTCTCTGATTCTTATTCCAGTTAAAGATATTCCAAGACTTTTGTCTGGTTCAGTTAAATCGATCCTAAGATTTTTTTGATTCTTATCCAGTCAAAGTTAATTCAAGACCTTCTCAGGTTCATTCGGATCGACACTAAGATCTCTCTGATTCTTATCCCAGTTGAAGATGTTCCAAGACTTTTATTTGGTTCAGTTAAATTGACCCTAATATTTTTCTAATTTCTTTCCAGTTAAAGAAAATTCAAAAACCTCTACCGGTTCAGTTTAAAACCAAGCCTGATACTCATTCAGATTCAGCTTCTAGATACAGTTCAGATAGGCTTCAGATACGGATGCCATCCTGATACTCATTCAGATTCAACTTCTAGATACAGTTTAGATACGCCCCATATACGGATGCCATCCTGATACTCATTCAGATTCAACTTCTAGATACAATTCAGATATGCTCCAGATACGGATGCCATCCTGATACTCATTCAGATACAGCTCAGATACATTCCAGACATGGACGCAATTCTGATACTCATTCTTCCAACTTACAAATTACAATTCAACAAGCATTCTTGGATGGCATCTACAAACCCATATCCAACAAGATTCTATCACCTCTCAAAATGGCATCTTTATGCCCATTCCTCCTATCATCCCATCACCGAGTGCAAATTTCTAGGCACTCTAGTGTCCAATCATCTTCCACCTTCGAGTCACGAATGGCGAAACTCGCCAATCTAACTCTTCAGGTTTAAGAAGATTGAACAGGGGCAGCTGTTGTACCCCAAAATTTGCCCTCTCATTTGTCAAGTATTTGCTCAAAATATATTCTAAGACGTCATGTTTGAAACACTGATACATCAATTTAGGCTTGAAATTGGCACAAGGCCAAAATGGTCAATTGCATACTGGAAAGTCAAACTTTGACTTTTTGGTCAACATTACAACCCAAAGATCAAATTTCATCAAGACATTCAAAAATATCAAGCTTGATCATTAAGAAGTTAAGAAATTCAAAAGTCAACTTGAAAAGTCAAGATTTCCAAGACTTAGAAATTTTCTAAGTGTTTTTATACATGATAGTTTCATCACTTCATGCATTCTTTCACCAAGATGCAAGACGGTTCAAGGGAAACTTTCAGCATGAAAGTTGTAGATCTCCATGATATCTACAACATTGCTTTACACAACTTCTCCTAAATATGCTTGGATCTCAAGATATAAATTCATGAAGTCATGACATTTTCATTTAACACTTAGAGAAATTTTCAGCAGTTTTGGTCAGGTTTTTATCCCAACTTCTTAGCCAATTTTCATCAAGTTCCAATTTGATTTAACAAAAGTGGTAAACATGAAAGTTATAGAGGGTGTTTCAAGCTTTCCAAAACATCCGAGATCATGAATTTATCATACTTGAGCTAGGAGATTCAAGGGCATGAAGTTGGGCATCCACCCTTGATTTGCAAGCCATTTTTGTTGAAGAACACATAATCCAATTGGCATGATGTGCTGCATAATCTCACTTTGCAGGTCTTGTGACTTGAAAATCTCAACATAATTTAATGTTTACACAAGAGCTTGATCTATTACCCAAGTGTTTGAGCCATTGTCCAAAAGATCTTTCCATTTATGGCATAAAGGCACCATTTCTATTCTTTAAAAGCAAGCTTTTTGTACAAAGTTTGTCTTGAGCCCATACCTTGCTTGTTTCTGATTTCACTCCACCATAAAACATGGAAATCAACCCCTCTAAACCAGCAACTTTGGTACTTCATCTTGGGACCATAGAGTACTTGACATAGTTTGATACTTACATCCCAACAAAACTATAACATGATGTCTTGCAAACTTAGTCAGCTCACATGCACAAACCTCTTGCCTATAAATATAAGAACCATTTGCAAGAGAGAGAGGTTGGAAAAAGAGGTTGGAAAAAGAAGTTGGAAAAATGTTAGAAGAGGTTTGAAAAAATAGAGAGAAAGAACAAGGAGAAAAGCCAGAAGTTATATTGATAAACCCTTAAAATCTCATATTCACAAAAAGCCATAACAGTCCATAAAACCTCCACTCTTGAGTTTTGAAGTCTAAACCTTTAAACCTCTTGAGTTTTGAAGTCTAAACCTTTTGAAGCCTACATTGTTTTCACATTCTTTTCATTATCACTCGATGTGGTTGTAATATTTTAATTCCTACTTCACCCCCATTGTTAAATGGTACCCCCATCCCCCTAAAGTGGTGTAATAGCTTAGATTTTACTTTTCGCTTTTTACTTGCTTTTCATATATTGCTAGTAAATAAGATGTATGGCAAGATGAAATCAACAAATAGATGACTTTCAAAAACAAGACAAAAAGCATGAAAATAACACACTTGCACACAAGCATCCTTATGGTTTTTCCACTTGGTTGCCTTATACAAAAATGTACATATTACGCATACAAAATATCTTAGCAAAACAAAACAAATATAAGATCATAAGTCCCTCGATGACGCTATTCAAAAAGTTGCCTTCCAAAATGATCTTGGTCCATTCAAATGCCAAGATACTTTGCAAACATTGCTAATCATGGTTATACGATGACCCACGCCCGTCCCGTTTACATCCAAAGATAGGGTTGCTTATCAAATTAATGGTAAGACAACAATGTCAAAGGAATAGAAAATGAACAAGAAAGACATTTGAGTAGGTAGATTGCTTCTAGTTACTTGCTCCATTTCAAATAACTATCCTTGATATTTTCAAAACAAACACACACATTTCAAAACATCTTACAATCATTGAAAACATTTTCAAAAGACAAACATCTTTGTATACATTCTTACGAACGAGAACCATTACAAATATTGCCTAAACGAATGGCCTCTTTCACAAAATACTTTCAAAACCACACCAAACACAATTTCAAACAACAAAAGCAAGTGATCTAAGCAAGTAACTAAGAGCCCATGGAAAACCATGGATGAAAAGGATGTTAATACCTTACCTTTTGATAATCTACCCCCCGAACTCAAGAAACAATCTCAAAGGTATTTCCTGTGCTTTTTCACCTTTCCTTTTGGATAAAAGAAAAGTTGGTGGCGACTCTTGCTAACCGCAACATTTGCGATAAAACGCAAAAACCTCAAGTCAGTTCTCCCACCGTATCACAATGACTTAATCGAAGAAGCCACAATGATGAAACTTTGAGCAATTCGAATTGGAACTCAAAGCCATCGAAAAGAACAAATCTTGGGAGAATTCAAAATAATCAAGATGTGAAAAGGTGAAATGAACACCTAATGGGTTGAAACCTGTCCAGGTTCACTCAGAGTCCAAAATGGTAGAAAATATCTCAAAATGGAAACTTCTTAAATCTTTCGATTTTGCTTTCAAAGCCATGTTTAGTGGCTGATTCATGCCATTTCGCTTACCACCACACCCATATAAATACAAGACAAACATTGCCCATCAACGAACATTGCCTACACGCAGACATTGCCTCACCAAAGCTCCCAAAAATTGCAAAAAGTCTCTAAGTTGTCAAAATCCAGACAACAAGTTACAACCACTATCACTCTAAACCAAGCATCATATCTTCCTCCTGAGATTCCCATGAAGGCATTCAGGCCCTTAAGAAAGCATTTCCACGCCTAAAGCCACAGATCCACGCATCCCTGATTGGTAAGGGTTTACAAAACCAAAACTGCATTTTCATGGCATGTTAATACTTTTAACCGTTTGATTCATGTTTAGGACTATTGATAATACAGGTCTAACGTGCTACATGTAGGCTAAGGCATAAGAATGAGATCGTGCCATTGCTAGGGCACGATATGAGATTTCCTTCGAATCTTTAGATTTAGGTTGTTTCAAGCCAAACTAAGCTCGGATTTGAGATCGGGGATTCAAATTAGAGGGGTGGGGTAGGTTTGAATCCTTAAAAGTTGTTATTTTGCAGGTTCAAATTTGAGCTCACCAGAGAAGACAACCGAAGAGTTGACACCGGTGGGCTGACTCCGATTTCCAAATGTCACCTTGTTATTAGTCCACTTCACTCAGCGCATATTTTTCTAACATAATATAATTGTTTCATTTGTATCTGTGATACTGTGGCAAGAACCGGGACATGTTTCCCATTTTTGAGGAATTGCTGGTTTGTGTTTTGCGTTTGTGTTTGCAAAATGTCGCGGTAAGCAAGAGTCACCACCGTCTTTTATTTTACCTAACAAGGAAAGGAAAAAAGCACAGAAAAATTCCTTTTTCGAGATATTTCTGAGTACGGGGGGTAGATTATAGAAAGGGAAGGTATTAGAACCCTTTCTATCTGTAGTTATCTACGGGCTCTTAGGTACTTGCTCATCATTTTCAAAATTTCTTCTCTGTGTTTGTGTGCTTTGAAAAGTTTTTGTTTTGAATTTGATTTAACTCTTGCTTCTGTCTTCAAGAGTGTAATGAAGTGTTTTTGAAAACTTTGTTTTGAAAGGAGTGAAAGTGTTAAAATTTTTGTTTGGATTGAGCAAGTACTTAAGAACTAATCTACCTACTCGAAAAAATAATCATTCTATGTTTGTTTCCTTTAGACAACGCTATCTCACTATTAGTGAGCAGGTAGCATCATCGTTGGAGTTTGAGGGTCAATTCGAAAGGGACATACGGTCACTAAAGCAATGTTAGGACGTCTTAGTAATAACCCTAATGTCTTAGATCAATTATCCGAGGCGGCAATATCCGAGGCAACCATTCCGAGGAAACTTTGATCTTTGGACAAAAGGACGACCACTAAAGCATCCTATACTCAATGACCGTTTACCGAAGGCAACCAAGTGGGAGTGTACCCTAGAAGTGCGCATGTGCGAGTGATTCAATTTCAGATTTATTTATCTTTGCACATGTTAGGGTTATCTAACCATTTTAAAGTTTACATACATTCTTGTCATGCATCCTAATATCATACATCTAACAGTTTAATATTTTGTGGAATTTAAAGTGCAGAAATTAAACTACGCTATTACAAAGCTTCAGATATTTACATAGCCAAAAAACAAACCCTTTGAAAATAAAGCGATAAATGAAAAATAAAAGTCCTAGTTAACTATTAGAACTTGTAGGCAGTTACAATAATAGGTAAAAATAAAATAATAAAGCGCGCGCAATGAAATTAAGATCGGGAAGAAATTAGGGTTTTGACCCTTTCTAACCTAATTAAAAGAAAGCTTGTTTTTTTTGTTGTTTTTATAATTATTTTTAAGAAAGGAATTAGGTTTTTAAAATTAAATATACAATTAATTAATTAATGAAAATAATTACAAGGCTTATTTTTGTGGTTTTTGGTTTTTTTTTTAAGAAAAAGAAAATATAATTATTTTTAGACAAAACCCTAATTTTCTAATTATTTGTTAATTTATTTACAAAAAAAATTAAAGTTACCTAAAATTAATAACCTAATTAAATTAATTAATTTTTTGTATAAAAAATAATTGTCTTAAATTTAATTGGATGAAAAGTTATTTTTTGTGATTTTTTGATAAAAAGAAAAATAATTGATTGGTTAGTAAAATAAATAAATTAATTAATTAAGTAAAATAAAAAAAGAAAAAAAGGGATAAGAAATTGGGCCTGCAAAAGCAATTTGGAGGGTGCAAAAATCAGAATTCTGGGCCCAAAGATGGAAGTCCACGTTGACCTCCTGGATTCAGTGTGTTGTGTTGACTAGACCTCATGATGCACCTTCAGATGATGGCCATCAGATTTGGCCATCTGGAGATCTAAGGGCTAGATCTTGAGAGTCTATGGTAGTCCCTTAATTTGTAAACACGGTGGATCTTGAAAAGAAAAATATCATAGAGAAATTGGGGGACCTGGGATTCGAACCCAGGTCCTGAAGCAATTACCATACACTCCATTGCCGCTACACCACTTGTTCTTTGTTGTACATGAAATAAGCAATAATAATGATATGCAAAAATTAAGTGAGTCAATGGAAAACAATGAAAACGTGCGCTAGGATTCAAATATGCCAATGGGTAGGTGACACGCAGGCGTCTTCAACCTTGCACCGTTGGTAAAAGTGAAACAATTTTACCTACAGACGTTTGTCCGTCACTATAAACAGAGCTCGTTCGAAAATCCTACATTAGCAATATAAATGACATCTAATGCCATGGTTGGATTCGGCTTGTCCTCCTGAACATGATGGTACCATTCATGAAGGCTAATTTTACCTGCAAGCAAAAACCCTAAAACGGAATCCAAAAACCTAACAATGGCAATTCACGATTCAGTCCATGAAAATGCAATTGGGTATTATAGAAAGCTTGCAAATATGATGATGATCAAGAATGTACAATTATTTTATGCTATAAGTGCAAGAATAATGCTATTCGATTTCAAAAAAGAAGCCATGCCGTGGGTGACTTACAGTGCGATATAAGGCCTGGAAATGCTTGCTTTTGATTGCTTTGGCTTGCTGATGACCTCAGGAAACGATTAGAATGGTTCAAAGGTCCTGAAATTGCTTCTAAATGGGAATTCGTGTTTTCATTTTTCTTGATTTTTCAAGTTTGTGTTCTTGATGCTGCGCCTTCTTCTCACCTAGTTTTGGGTCTGCCTTCGTTCTATATGTATCAAGGAATGTATTAGGGTTGATAGAATGTACTCAATCTTCTTCCATTATTGAATTTGATTGTGATTTGATTCTCTTGAATATCATTCCAAAATTGGCCTAAAATTAATCTTTTTGTCCACCCCAATGCCTTGCACGATTTCAAATACTTGCCAACTGTATTTGTGACGTGAAACAAACATAAAATCTTGAGTTTTCAATGCTTTAGATTTTCTCATGATTTATTTTGATTAAAATTGATTTAAATTAATTAAAAATCAAAATAAATAATAAAAACATGATAATGACAAGTGGCAAGGGCTAGAGCTCTTGGACTATGTTTCCAACTCAAAACAAGTGAAAAAGATTGGGCCCATTTAGCAAAAATTGAAGTTTTATGCATAGTTGACGTTTGGCAATTTTGCAAAAAAGGTCAACTTCACCAATGCATAACTTCCTCAATTTTGACTCTTTGGAGGTGTTCTTGGACTTTTTAGAAAGCTTGAGATGTCCTATAATCAACCCTTTTGGTATCATATCAATTTGATATTCCATGCTCAAGTATGAAGCTTTGACAAAAAAGGTGGTTTTGTTGACTTTTCAAAATGACCTATAATGTCAAAATTCATAACTTCTTGTGAGTGTATATTTTGAACTTGGGAGCTGAAGATGGATTGTAGGGAATTGCATCCTATTAAAAATGAGCTTTGGATGGTTCATTTCTCATAAAGTATGAGAAATTTATGCTTGGTCAAATTTGAGTTGACTTTTCCTACAAAACCCTAATTTAGCAACTTTTGAGTCTTGATGAATTATGAGCAATCCTTGATGAATCATGATCAACCCTTGATAAAATGATGAAATATCCTTCAAAATGAGAATGTTGACTAAAAATCTTGAAGTTTGACTGTATGTGGGCCACATTTGACTTTTGCCCTAGCACAGTCGATTTTCAGGCCTTTGAGCAATTGCCTGAGCAAATTTCCTCTACAGGGCTTGAAACTTGATATGAATGTTCTTGAAAACATATTGGGACAATGTTGATAATTTTGGGTCTCTTCGACTCAAGCATCCTGATGCAACATGAAACCCTAATTTGAGGTAGACTGCCTTAGGAGAGAGCTTGTCTGGCCAACCCTTGGACTACCTTGAGCAACTTGAGGATCTTTCTTGAAATGTTTTGAGGAATATGGGAGGGAAAATTTTGGAGAACAACAGCTGCCCC
Source organism: Vicia faba (assembly GCA_948472305.1). Classification (NCBI taxonomy): domain Eukaryota; kingdom Viridiplantae; phylum Streptophyta; class Magnoliopsida; order Fabales; family Fabaceae; genus Vicia; species Vicia faba. Next base: position 1,140,824,635 of record OX451738.1, read on the forward strand.
TGTTCAATTTTCTTAAACCTGAAGATTTAAATTGGCTTGTCTGCCTTTCGTCATTTGAAGGTGGAAGAAGATTGAACACTAGAGTGCCCAGAAATTTGCACTCGCATGAAGTGGTAATTGTCTTGTGATGTCGGGAATGGGTTTGATGATTCCATTTGGAGACTGATGACGGGAGATGGGCTTAAAGATGCCATCCGAAGGAGTTTCGATCGCATAAGAGATTCCTTAGTGAGAGCTTGTATACCTGTCGTTGAGGAAGATTCCGCTGGGGAAGACTTATCTTTGTTGAGAGAACTCGAATTTTAGGAGCTTCGTTCGTCCACTATTCTGCTGGTGAGTCGTCTCTGTTTGAATTTTAGGAACTCCGGTCGTCCGTATTCTACTGAGGAACCATCTCTGTTGAATTTTAGGAACTTCAGTTGTCCGTATTCGACTGAGGAATCATCTCTGTTGAATTTTAGGAACTTCGGTCGTCCGTATTCGACTGAGGAATCATCTCTGTTGAATTTTAGGAACTTCGGTCGTCCGTATTCTACTGAGGAACCATCTCTGTTGAATTTTAGGAACTTCGGTCGTCCGTATTCGACTGAGGAATCATCTATGTTGAATTTTAGGAACTTCGGTCGTCCGTATTCGACTGAGGAATCATCTTTGTTGAATTTTAGGAACTTCGATCGTCTGTATTTGACTGAGGAATCATCTCTGTTGAATTTTAGGAACTTCGGTCATCCGTATTCGACTGAGGAATCATCTCTGTTGAATTTTAGGAACTTCGGTCGTTCGTATTCGACTGAGGAATCATCTCTGTTGAATTTTAGGAACTTCGGTCGTCCGTATTCTACTGAGGAATCATCTCTGTTGAAGAGGAAAGTTGAGAATGAAATACTATCTGGTCGTGGTCTAGGCTTTACAGCGACTTACTGGGGACTAAACTATTATCCAGTCGTACCCGGGCTTCACAACTTGAATTTTGTGAGAATTTGATTGTATCTTTCCTGAAAGGTAAAGGTTAGTTGTATGTAGTGCATGATATGTATCAAGCAATGTTGTTCTCAAAATAAATGAGATTGTGTTTGTATGATGTGTATATGCATGTGTCATGATGTATGGAAATTTAATGTTTTTAGCTGGGGAAAATAAATCCCGGATTGCTGCTGGAGAAAAAGAGTTGAATTCTTCGTTTCCACTGGGGATGGTGAATGAAGATGATTGTGAGAATAAACCTGCAGGAGAGGATAACTCCGCTGGGGAATAAACTGGTGAGGAAATGACTCTGTGGGGAGGTCATATTCTGCTAGAGGACCTGTTGATTTGGAGAAATAACCTCGACTGGGGATAAATCATCATTGCCGGCGATGATAAACTCTGTTGGGGATTGAATTTCTGTTTGGGAAAGGAATGAACTCCACTGGGGATGATTTTCCAGTTACGACTTCACTGGGGATAACCTTTTAGACTCTACTGGGACAGTTTTCCAGACTCTACTGGGGATAATTCTCTAAGCTAGTGATAGATAAACTCTGCTTGGGGAGAATATTACTGATTCATTCGCGGTTGTGAGCCTCAGCTGGGGAGAATGGTGTCCTGTTCGGGACCGCTAATGTCACTATCTTTTCCTTACTCTGTGGGTAGTGAATGTACTTTCAATCGTTTTTTCTCCAACTAGGTATATCCCTATACCTGGTGGATATAGCCAATGTAAGGTCTGGACATTTCTTATTTGCCCCTGTTTCTGATATTACGAGTAATCGTCTTTTGTTTTGCATGCAAATATTTATGAGCAGTAATCAATGTCAAATGCATATATCAAAAATGAACATTGGACGTTCTTGCAAAACAAAATAGAAAAAGGAAAACAGTTTGAAATTTCTTTGTGAAAATGAATTGTATTAACTATGAAGTTGGCCTGTAAATAGGAGTTTTTGTACAAGAGGCTGACATCCTAGTAAGAGAATGTCGCTGAATCAATAGAGTTTATACAATTTGTGAAAAACAAATAAAAACAACTATGTGAACAATCCCACTGGGTTCCAACTCTGCTATTGTTTTTATATCCTCGAGCATCTCATCACTTTGCTACTTGGTTGAAGGTAGATCATATTGTTTGGCGTCGTTCGAGCCTGATAGTCGATACCGAAGTCGGGTTGCAAGGTGATCTAATGAGTCATAGTGTTACGCTTTGATCCCTACTTTTTTCCTGGACCGTCCTTTCGGGTTTTCAGTCCACCGGGATACCCTTTTTTGCCCAAGCCGCCTTTTCAGGTTTTCGACTTGCCGGGTGTACAATTTTTTCATTTTCATCCCTTATTTTTGTCCCCTTTTGGTTCGTCGGGAAGCCCTTATTTTTTCCTAGGCCAGTCGACCTAGCGGGTCTTTGATTATGCATAGTATCTTTTCACTGTGTCTGCATTGACGGGGTGAGGAAGGTCGTCACCATCCATGGTGGTTAGAATCATAGCTCCTCTTGAGAAAATGTTCTTAACCACAAATGGCCCTTCGTACGTAGGGGTCCATTTTCCCCTGGAATCCTCTTGTGGTAGGATGATGCGTTTGATCACCAGATCCACAACTTGATACTCTTGTCGTCTGACTTTCTTGTTAAATGCCTTTATCATCCACTTTTGATACATCTGACCATGATAAATAGCAGTAAGTCTCTTTTCATCAATTAAGTTCAGCTGATCAAACCGGGTCTGGATCCAGTCATCTTCGCTCAAACCTGCATCCTTCATAATCCTAAGAGAGCGTATCTGAACTTCAATAGGTAAGACTGGTTCCATGCCATACACTAAAGAGTAGGGCGTTTCCCTTGTTGATGTCCGTGCTGAGGTACGATACCCGTGAAGAACGAATGGTAACATCTCGTGCTAGTCTTTATATGTCACCGTCATCTTCTGCACAATCTTATTGATGTTCTTATTAGCCGCTTCAACAACCCCATTCATCTTCGGCCGGTAAGGAGAAGAGTTGTGATGTTGTATCTTGAATTGCTTGCAGAACTCGGTGATCATTGTATTGATGAGATTTGTATCGTTGTCCGTAATGATCCTCTCTGGTACACCATATCGAGAGATTAGATTGTGCCGAATAAACCATGCCACGACGTTCTTGGTTACAGTAGCAAAGGAAGCTGCTTCAACCCACTTTGTAAAGTAATCAATCGCTACCAAGATGAAATGTTGTCCGTTGGACGCAGTAGGTCTGATCTCTCCGATCATATCGATGCCCCACATTGCGAAAGGCCAAGGAGCTGTCAAGACGTTCAGAGGAACTGGAGGTATATGCACCTTATCAACATAGACTTGGCACTTATGACAGGTCCGAGAATGTTGATAACAATCGGCTTCCATTGTGGACCAATAATATCCTGCCCGAAGGATTTTCTTTGCCATGGTGTGTCCACTAGAATGAGTCCCGAAAGTACCTTCATGTAACTCTACCATAATTCTTTCTGCCTCGTTATTATCTACACAACGCAGTAAGGTCGAATCATGGTTACGCTTGTAAAGGATACCATTGCTGATGAAGAACTTCGCCACGAACCTCCTAAGAAACTTCTTGTCTTTAATAGATGCACCCTCGGGGTATTCCTGAGCCTCAATATACCTCTTTACCTCGTGAAACCAGGGTTTATCTGCTACCTCTTCAGTCTCAATGTCACAGCAATGCGCAGGTTCGTCCAACCTCTCAATGGTAATCTGGGGAGCCTCATTGTCCCACCTGACTTTGAACATAGAAGACATCGTAGCTAGCACGTCCGTAACTGATTCTCCTCTCTAGGGAAGTGTTCAAAGGTTATCTCCTCGAAGTGTGGAAGCAAAGTCAATACATACTCTCTGTAAGGAATAAGATTTGGGTGCTTCATATCCCACTCGCCTTTGATCTGACTAATCACGAGAGAGGAATCTCCTAATACACTTAAGAACTTAATCCTTAGGTCAATAGCTGCTCGAAGACCCATAATGCACGCTTCATACTCCGCCATGTTGTTGGTGCAGTTAAAACATAATCGGGCGGTGAGCGGAGTATGACAACCTTTAGGAGATATGATCACGACGCCATTGCCATTACCCAAAGCGTTTGAAGCTCCATCAAAGTACATAGACCATCGGGATCCTTCCTCAGGTCCTTCATCCGGTCCAGGTGTTTCACAGTCAGTCACCAACATGATATTCTCATCCGGAAACTCGAAGTTCATAGACTGGTAATCATCCACTGCCTGATGTGCCAGATGATCTGCTAACACACTTCCCTTAAATGCTTTTTGGGTCGTGTATTGGATGTCGTATTCAGTCAAGATCATCTGCCATCTTGCTATTCTTCCGGACAAGGCAGGCTTTTCGAAGATATACTTGATTGAATCCGTCTTTGATATCAACAGAGTAGTGTGAGTCAACATATATTGTCCCAGCCGGGGAGCAGCCCATGCCAAAGCGCAACAAGTTTTCTCAAGCAACGAGTATCGGGTCTCGCAGTCGGTAAACTTTTTGCTAAGGTAGTAAATAAAATACTCTTTTCAACCAGACTCGTCATGCTTCCCCAGTACACACCCCATTGAATTGTCGAGTACTGTCAAGTATAAAATCAAAGGTCTCCCTTCAACTGGAGGCATCAGAATAGGTGGCTCTTGGAGATATTCTTTGATCCTTTCGAAAGAGGACTGACATTCATCGTTCCATCTTACCACTTGATCTTTCTTCAGTAGCTTGAAGATTGGTTCACAAGTAGCAGTCAGGTGTGAGATGAATCGGGCAATCTAGTTCAGACGTCCCAAAAAGCCTCTGACTTCTTTTTCTGTTCGGGGAGCTGGCATTTCCTGTATAGCCTTCACCTTTGCGGGATCCACTTGAATACCTTTATCACTAACGACAAAACCCAACAGCTTACCAGACCTTATCCCGAAGGTGCACTTGTTCGGGTTTAAGCTTACCTTGTACAACTTCAACCTGTCAAATAGCTTCTGGAGATGGTCAAGATATTCCTCTTCAGTCCGGGATCTTGCAATCATGTCGTCAACGTATACGTCAATCTCATTGTGAATCATGTCGTGGAACAAAGCGACCATGGCACGCTGATACGTTGCCCCAGTATTCTTTAATCCAAACGGCATGAGCTTGTAGCAAAAGGTACCCCACTGTGTAACAGATGTTGTCTTTTCCATATCCTCGGGAGCCATCTTAATCTGATTGTAACCAGAGAAACCATCCATAAAGGAGAAGACCTTATGCTGTGCAGTGTTGTCAACCAAAACGTCGATATGAGGCAGAGGGAAATCGTCCTTGGGGCTTTCCCTATTCAGATCCCTATAGTTAACACACATCCGTACTTTACCATCTTTCTTCGGCACCGGGACCACGTTGGCAACCCACTGCGGGTAAGAAGTAACTGCTAGAAAACCAGCATGAAACTGTTTCATAACCTCGGCTTTGATTTTCTCAGACATCTCCGGGCGCATTCGACGAGCTTTCTGTTTCACTGGAGGACAGTCTTCTTTATTTGGCAAGCGGTGAAACACAATATCGGTATCCAACCCAGGCATATCTTCATAATACCAGACAAAGATCTCAACATGGTCACGCAACAACTGTATCAACCGTTGCTTGACTCTAGGTTCCAAATTTGCACCGCTTTTAACCTCTTTCTTGTCTTCTTCTGTACCGAGATTCACTGATTCCATTGGCTCTTCATGGGGCTGTATAGCCCTCTCTTCCTAAAGTAACAGTCTAGCAAGTTCCCCAGGAACTTCGCAATCATCCTCACCTTCGTCCTCGGCTTGGTTGATTGGACTTTCGAAGTCATAACTGGCAATATCAGAGTCATTATCAGTGGGATCCAGAGTTGATGTAGACGTGTATATGTGAGTATGTGTAAGACAATAGCTATTTTGATAAAGTGCAAGATAGAAAAGAAAAACAAGGAGCGCAAAACTTGTAATGCAAGAAAAACGTTCAATGCTTTATTGATGATATATGGAAATGACATATAATAATCCCTCACAAGCAAAGCCACGGTGTCTCGGGTAAGACACCGGGACGTAAAGTTTAAAATTGTCTGTTACAAATCTCAAAACAAAAGTCTTAATACTATGTAATAAAAGAAATGGGCATGCAGTCTTTTTCCGTCCAATTGCTTAATCCGCCATCGGTAGTCAGGAAAATCCAGCTGTCAAACTCAGACTCTTCATCATCATCTTCAATCGCATTCACTTCCGGATTACTGATACGCAAGGGAGGTCTTCCAATCCGCGCACGCTGAATAACCCATTGAGCTTCTGCAGTAAAACCCGAACCAAACTTGTCAGTCTTGTGTGCAAAGTCAGGGAGTTGACCCCAATTCGCACACCCACCTTTTTCAATAACAACCCGGGCATCCTTGAGGGAAGCCATCTTCATTGGAGGATCTTCAGCAGCAGTTTCAGTTGACGCCAGAGTCTAGGGGACTTCTTAAAAGTTTTGACACGGGGTTTCAATGAACTCCCCATCCATCTCCACATACCGAAAAGAGTTGAGGTGGCTCACCATGTACTCCTCTTCTCCTCGTACTGTAACAATTTTCCCCTTCACTGGGTATTTCAACATCTGATGGAGCGTGGAAGTCACTGCCCCAGCTTTATGAATCCATGGGCGACCCAGCAAACAAGAATAAGATGGTCGAATGTCCATCACATAGAACGTAGACGCAAAAGTCTGGGAACCAACCTTAATAGGGACGTCTACCTCCTCATGCATCATTCTTTTGGACCCGTCAAAGGCCCTAACCACAATATTACTCGGCTTCAGAACCAACCCTTCACAGTCCAACCGATCTAATGCTTTCTTGGGTAAAACATTTAACGAGGACCCAGTATCCACCAGCATGTGGGCCATAGTAGTGCCCCAGCACTCGATTGAGACGTGCAGAGCATCATTGTGATTCTTTCCTTTGGCAGTCAGATCTGCATCGGAGAAACCCAACTCGTTGTCAGCGGTCAAACTAGCCACACAGTCTTTGAACTGGTCAGCAGATGTCTTCTGCGGCACATGCACAGTTTTCAAGAAAGCAATTAAAGCCTTAGCATGAGCTTCTGATCACAACAACAAAGATAACATGAAGATCTTCGACGGGGTTTGCCCCAGCTGTTCGACTATGTTGTAGTCGCTTTTCTTGATGATCTTCAAAATCTCCTTTATCTCCTGTCTAGAGGTTTCAATAATAATCTTCTTCGGTGCCTCCGTCTGGGCAGGCTCACCAGTGATCCCTTTGCCCCGAGCGTTAGATGACTCGACAACATGGGTAATAATTGGAATATGAATAGGGATAGTAGCAGATGTACTGGAAGGTGAAATAGCAACAGGCTTTCGAACAGTTGGTGGGGAGATCTCAGGAGAGAAAAGTCTTCCGCTTCGGGTGACTTTGCTAGACCCAACAATATTGCTGACATCAGTATCAGCCTCTTCAACCTTCAAGTTTTGTTTAATCCCATGATAATACACATCGGCCTCATAGTGCCACGAGACAGCCTTATCCGACGTGTAAGGGATAGATCCAAGAATAGTAATGATCAATGGAGAAACTCTCGGAACAAATGTAATTCTAACAGGCTTTCTCGAGGAAGCCTTGGAAGAATTGGCGGAAATTATGATTATGGAAACATCTCCAACAGGAATCAATGGAACCAAATTTTTCTCGAACAAGATCTCTTTGTTGTCCATCAGGTGCTGAACACCTGATTTCAACAAATGACAACCAGCATGTAGGATGGAACATAGAAGGCAACCTTCGCCACAGCCCAGAAATAAACCGGCCAACGATAAGTTCTTCTTAACGGTCAACAACGGAGTAGAAATGTCTTTCACAGAGGTCACAAACGAATCATCATCCACAACATTTACTCCATGCTTGGGCATAGGAGCAGTCATGACATTAGGCTTTTCCGGCACTTCAAACTCGATCTCCTTAGCATCAATCAGATCTTGTACCTTATTCTTCAAAGCCCAGCAGTTGTTTGCATCATGCCCTGGGCTATCAGAGTGATAAGCACAACGGGCGTTCAGATTATACAGCGGTGATGTAGTACTGGGATTCTTCAGAGCTTCCCTCAGAGTCACCAAGTTGGTTTTCAACAATTGCGGCAGAATTTGAGATAGAGTCATACTGAGCCGAGTATTCTTCCTTTGCGGTCTTTCTACTCTTTGCTGATTGTTGCGTTATGGGGTAACAACAGGTCTTGATATTACTACCGCATTAACCGCTTGGCGGCGTTCAGGTCGGTTTTGGCTCCTCGAGCTGTAAACTACACTAGATTCCTTCTTGAAAGGCTTCTTCTCTGTACTTGACGGAGCACCTTTCTGTATCTTGCCACTTTTAATACCGACTTCAACTCTCTCCCCAGTCATTATTAATTCAGTGAACCCAGACGATGAACTACCGATCAAATGATTAAAATATGGACCAAACAAAGTCCCAAGAAACATATCCACCAACTCCCTATCATCCAACGAGGGTTGTACTCTTCCAGCAAGATCTCTCCACTTCTGAGCGTAGTCCTTAAAACCTTCACTCGCACCCATGGACATACCCTGAAGTTGAGTACGCATGGGAGAAAGGTCGGCATTATATCGGTATTGCTTGTAAAAAGCAACAGCAAGGTCCTCCCAGTTGCGGACATTAGCTCCTTCCAGTTGATAGAACCATTCAAGTTGAGTCCCTGACAGACTATCTTGAAAGAAATGAACCCAAAGGTTCCTATCAGTAGTATATGGTTGAATCTTTCTGACATACGAGCAGAGGTGTAACTTTGGGCAGGAGACCCCATCGTACTTAGCAAAGACAGGAGCTTTAAACTTGTGTGGGATCACCACCCCAGATGCCAAACCCAAATCTCCGAAGTCCAACCCAGGTATCTTCTGGATCTCCATTGCGCTCAACCGGTCTTCGAGTTGCTTATACCTATCCTCAGCAGGAGGATACTGGTCTTCATCAAAATTTGTGTCATTGTCAGAAACCACAGGACTAGGAGCCTTCCTTTCCTCTTGATTTTCTCCCCCTCCAGATGAATGAAACAAATCAACTTCCTCTCGCAACCTGTTCCCAAATCTGTGACCCATATTCAACAGGACCACCTTCTTCTTCTTCTTCTTCTTCTTGTCCTTCAAGATAAGAGTCTTCAAATCTTGTTGACTCTTGGCCAGGTTCAAGTACATCTCCTGGAATTGAGCATTCTGAGCTTGCAGAGACTAGATGGCTTGATCAGTAGGTGTTTCAGAAGACATATTATGTTGAAATAAACAACGAATAAGATAAGAAACCTGTAAGGGTACCTGTGATGACGTGCATGGGAATGGAATGCGTATGAAATTATTTCAAAGACTCAGGGAGATTCAAATTTGTAAACCAAAATAAAACACACTTTATTAGATTAAAACTTGAAACAATGTTTAACAAATTCCTTTAAGGCGTCACAAAAGAAATACTGAAAAGAAAATCTCAACTAGAAATAGTAAAAGACATCAGGAACCCACGGTCATTTTCCTTTCGTGCTGACATAATCGTTGATTGTCCTCTCGTCCTCAAGCTTCCTTGTAAGCTTCAGGATCTTCCTCTTCTGCTCATGATATTTCTCTCTGTAAGTATCCCTTTCTTCCCTTAACTGGATCCAAGATCTCTTCAATTCCCCAATATAAGTAGGCATGTATGGATGAAGGACTGTATAAGGAACCCCTTCTTCATCAGTATGTTCCACAATCACCGGCAAAACAACTTCATATGGCATCCCCAGCTTTTGAGCACGGGCTCAAACCCACTAGAGGTATGGTTGCATCAGGAGAGAAGTCTTCATTCCTAGCTCATGTGGATCAGACCTGTTAAACCTGTCCCAAGCTTGTATAAACCTGCGGCGATGTCCCTCAACATCCCCCTTGAAGTCAAAGACAATGCCTGTAAGCAGCAGCTCATGAGGACCGTCCCTTCGAGCTCGTCCAAACTGTCGTAAGGCCAAACAAGGATTATAGGTTATTCCTCCTCTAATTCCAAGCAATGGAACATTGGGGTATTCCCCACACCGATCAATGACAACTACTTCTTCCATATCCTTAGTACTCTAAAGGATGTCCGTTTGAGAAATGGACATGATTTTGTAAGCCCAACCCATACCTTCCTCATTCTTCAATACAGATTTGGGGAGGTGAGAAATAAACCACCTCTCCAGTAAAGGCGTGCAACACAAGAGAGTTCCCCTTCTCTTCACAGTACAGGTATAGAGGGCATGTAGAATATCACCTAGAAGAGTAGGCACTGGGTTACGAGACATGAAGATCTTGACCGCATTCACATCTATGAAGGCATCTGGATTCGGGAACAGAACCAAGCCGTATATGAGGAGAGCCAGGATATCTTCAAATGCTTGAAAGTCCAAACTATCCCAGAACTGTTGAGCTTGATCGATCAAAAACTTAGCCAAGAAACCTTTAACCCCGCTCTGAGTCTACCAGTTAGATACTACATCAACCATTTTCAGATGTAGGGATGAAGCATTATCCTCTGGCCTAGGAGCTATCTCCAAACTTGTAAAGGGTGTCTGCTCTAGAATAGATACGCCAAGTAAATCAGAAAACTCCTCCAGAGTAGGGACTAACTGATAGTCCGGGAAGGTGAAACAGTGATGCAACGGGTCAAAGAACTGGAACAGGACACTCATCATTTGCTCATCCAACTTGGAAGTGACCAGGCTGAGGAGATGACCATGTCTTATGACAAAGGAAGAAGTATCAGGAACCTTTGAAACCAACTCTCTAAGCTGAGCAGGTATCTGCACGAAGCTGATTCGAATGGTATTTCTGCGCATAAAAGCCAATATCTGCAAAACAGAACAAAGATGAATCCCCTCGGTCTTTGAAATGGTTAGTATGATGAAATATGCATGCGATGTCATGATGCATGATGTCATGATAAAAACACACCACAGATATCACAGATAGAAAACATGGTAAGGGAAAACAAGTCACACAATAGCCTTTAAATTTTAGGCTGGCACGGAGTCTAGGTACTACCCTCTTGCAGTTTAGTTGGTTCAACCTGTCCTAGTAATAGTAATCGGGTTCTAGAGGTTCTCAATATCACTAGCCATCCTCCATCGGTCATAGTTTCAGCTTAGCAATCTTTTCTTGCGGCCGGAACCATCGCGAGAGTATGGTGTCAATGAGTGTAGCATATTGCTACTTTCTATGGCCAAGTTGGTCAATTATAGGTTCTAAGGTCAGTTGATGCTTAATGCCTCATTAACAGCCCCATACTCTCCTTGTTGCTCCACAAGGGATATCGGTACCAACTAATGTGTCACACCAATGTAGCGACTACTTCAACCGTATCGGTCTGCACCGTACAGTTCCCTCACAGTCTATTGCTACTTACCTAAAAAGGTGTCCCTAAATCTGGGTTAGGATCTATAGTAACTCCGATACAAAGCCCACAAATATAAAGCAAACAAATCAATCAAATGAAAACAATATGATGAACTAATCCTAAGGTGCACCCCACTTATTAACTCCCCAGCAAAGTCGCCAGTTCTATGATACGGTGGCCAGAACCGGGACGTGTTTCCATTTTTTGAGGAATTGCTGGTTTGCGTTTTACGTTTGTGTTCGCAAAATGTCGCGGTAAGCAAAAGCCGCCACCGTCTTTTATTTTATCCAACAAGGAAAGGAAAAAAGCACAGAAAAATTCATTTTTCGAGATATTTCTGAGTACAGGGGGTAGATTATAGAAAGGGAAGGTATTAGCACCCTTTCTATCTGTAGTTATCTACGGGCTCTTAGGTACTTGCTCATCATTTTCAAAATTGCTTCTCTGTGTTTGTGTGCTTTGAAAAGTTTTTGTTTTGACTTCGATTTAACTCTTGCTTCTGTCTTCAAGAGTGTAATGAAGTGTTTTTGAAAACATTGTTTTGAAAGGAGTGTAAGTGTCAAAATTTTTGTTTGGATTGAGCAAGTACTTAAGAACTAATCTACCTACTCGAAAAAAGAATCGTTCTATGTTTGTTTCCTTTAGACAACACTATCCCACTATTAGTGAGTAGGTAGCATCATCGTTGGAGTTTGAGGGTCAATTCGAAAGGGACGTACGGTCACTAAAGCAATGTTAGGACGTCTTAGTAATAACCCTAATGTCTTAGATCAATTATCTGAGGCGACAATATCCGACGCAACCATTCTGAGGCAACTTTGATCTTTGGAAAAAAGTACGACCACTAAAGCATCCTATACTCAATGACCGTTTACCGAAGGCAACTAAGTGGGAGTGTACCCTAGGAGTGCGTATGTGCGAGTGATTTAATTTCAGATTTATTTATCTTTGCACATGTTAGGGTTATCTAACCCTTTTAAAGTTTACATACATTCTTGTCATGCATCCTAATATCATACATCTAACAGTTTAATATTTTGCGGAATTTAAAGTGCGGAAATTAAACTACGCTATTACAAGGCTTCGGGTATTTACATAGCCAAAAAATAAACCCTTTGAAAATAAAGCGATAAATGAAAAGTAAAAGTCCTAATTAACTATTACAACTTGAAGGCAGTTACAATAATCGGATAAAAATAAAATAATAAAGCACGCGCGATGAAATTAAGATCGAGAAGAAATTAGGGTTTTGACCCTTTCTAACCTAATTAAAAGAAAGATTGTTTTTTTTTTGTTTTTTTAATTACTTTTAAGAAAGGAATTAGGTTTTTAAAATTAAATATACAATTAATTAATTAATGAAAATAATTACAAGGCTTATTTTTGTGGTTTTTGGTTATTTTTTTTAAGAAAAAGAAAATACAATTATTTTTAGACAAAACCCTAATTTTCTAATTATTTTTTAATTTATTTACAAAAAAATTAAAGTTACCTAAAATTAATAACCTATTTAAATTAATTAATTTTTTGTATAAAAAATAAATGTCTTAAATTTAATTGGATGAAAAGATATTTTTTGTGATTTTTTGATAAAAAGAAAAATAATTGATTGGTTAGTAAAATAAATAAATAAATAAATTAAGTAAAATAAAAAAAGAAAAAAAGGGATAAGAAATTGGGCCTGCAAAAGCAATTTGGAGGGTGCAAAAATCAGAATTCTGGGCCCAAAGATGGAAGTCCACGTTGACCTCCTAGATTCAGTGTGTTGTGTTGACTAGACCTCATGATGCACCTTCAGATGATGACCATCAGATTTGGCCATCTGGAGATCTAAGGGCTAGATCTTGAGAGTCTATGGTAGTCCCTTAATTTGTAAACACGCTGGATCCTGAAAAGAAAAATATCATAGAGAAATTGGGGGACCTGGGATTCGAACCCAGGTCCTGAAGCAATTACCATACACTCTATTGCCTCTACGCCACTTGTTCTTTGTTGTACATGAAATAAGCAATAATAATGATATGCAAAAATAAAGTGAGTTAATGGAAAACAATGAAAACGCGCGCCAGGATTTAAATATGCCAATGGGGAGGTGACACGCAGGTGTCTTCAACCTTGCACCGTTGGTAAAAGTGAAACACTTTTACCTACAGACGTTTGTCCATCACTATAAACAGAGCTCGTTCCAAAATCCTCCATGAGCAATATAAATGACATCTAATGCCATGGTTGGATTCGTCTTGTCCTCCTAAACATGATGGTACCATTCATGAAGGCTAATTTTACCTGCAAGCAAAAACCCTAAAACGGAATCCAAAAACCTAATAATGGCAATTCACGATTCAGTCCATGAACATGCAATTGGGTATTATAGAAAGCTTGCAAACATGATGGTGATCAAGAATGTACAATTAGTTTATGCTATAAGTGCAAGAATAATGCTATTCGATTTCAAAAAAGAAGCCATGCCGTGGGTGACTTACAGTGTGATATAAGGCCTGGAAACGCTTGCTTTGGTTTGCTTTGGCTTGCTGATGACCTCAGGAAACGATTGGAATGGTTCAAAGGTCCTGAAATTGCCTCTAAATGGGAATTCGTGTTTTCACTTTTTCTTGATTTTTCAAGTTTGTGTTCTTGATGCTGCGCCTCCTTCTCACCTAGTTTTGGGTCTGCCTTCGTTCTATATGTATCAAGGAATGGATTAGTGTTGATAGAATGTACTCAATATTCTTCCATTATTGAATTTGATTGTGATTTGATTCTCTTGAATATCATTCCAAAATTGGCCTAAAATCAATCTTTTTGTCCACCCCAATGCCTTGCATGATTTCAAATACTTGCCAACTTTATTTGTGACCTGAAACGAACATAAAATCTTGAGTTTTCAATGCTTTAGATTTTCTCATGATTTATTTTGATTAAAATTTATTTAAATTAAATAAAAATCAAAATAAATATTAAAAACATTATAATGACAAGTGGCAAGGTCTAGAGCTCGTGGACTATGTTTCCAACTCAAAACAAGTGAAAAAGATTGGGCCCATTTGGCAAAAATTGAAGTTTTAGGCATAGTTGACTTTTGGCAATTTTGCAAAAAAGGTCAACTTCACCAATGCATAACTTCGTCAACTTTGACTCTTTGGATGTGTTCTTGGACTTTTTAGAAAGCTTGAGATGTCCTATAATCAACCCTTTTGGTCTCATATCAATTTTATATTCCATGTGCAAGTATGAAGCTTTCACAAAAAAGGTGTTTTTGTTGACTTTTCAAAATGACCTATAATGTCCAAATTCATAACTTCTTGTGAGTGCATATTTTGAACTTGGGAGACGAAGATGGATTGTAGGGAATTGCATCCTCTTCAAAATGAGATTTGGATGGGTCATTTCTCATAAAGTATGAGAAAGTTATGCTTGGTCAAAGTTGAGTTGAGTTTTCCTACAAAACCCTAATTTAGCAACTTTTGAGTCTTGATGAATTATGAGTAATCCTTGAAGAATCATGATCAACCCTTGATCAAATGATGAAATATCCTTCAAAATGAGAATGTTGTCTAAAAATCTTGAAGTTTGACTGTATGTGGGCCACAGTTGACTTTTGCCCTAGCAAAGTCGATTTTCAGGCCTTTGAGCAATTGACTGAGCAAATTTCCTCTGTAGGGCTTGAAACTTGATATGGATGTTCTTGAAAACATATTGGGACAATTTTGAGAATTTGGGGTCTCTTAGACTCAAGCATCTTGATGCAACATGAAACCCTAATTTGAGGTAGACTGCCTTAGGAGAGAGCTTGTCTGGCTAACCCTTGGACTACCTTGAGCAACTTGAGGATCTTTCTTAAAATGTTTTGAGGAATATGGGAGGGCAAATTTTGGGCTACAACAATATCAATGAATGAACAAATGGCCTAGTGGTTAAGGATGCATGTGTAAGCTTGTAGAGCTTGGGTTCAATCCCCAGGTCTTTGCGTTTTTTCTCATTCTTTTTTTCCAGATCCAATGTAGCATGTTTCAGCGTGCCTACCATGCCCCTTCAACTCTCAGACATTAGATTTGTACAGATCTGATCCAACGCTGTAATACCCTAAATTTGTCCTACCCTCTCACTTTTATCTAGCTTACGCATCTCGCATTCTTCTCATGTACATAGCGCCCGTTAGGTCATTTTGAACGTCATGCATCATTGGTCAATAATTCGGAATGGGATTGAGGGTGTTGAGGAATTAGGGTTTCTCTGTGCTTTTAGGCTCTCATCTTCATGCAAGCTTGGATCAACCTGGCTTCATAATAAATCAGGATTTGTGGAGGTAGGGTTTGTGTTCATGATCATTGAGGGGTTTTTCTTACCCTAAAGCAACAAAGTTCATGAAGCATCTTCGTCCAGATTTCTCAAGTGCATCAAGTGTTTAAGGTTTCATCAAGACTTCACCAGAGGTTGCTTTGAAAGAATATTTGTTCTCATTAGCATATTAAATCTCTTCCTCATTAGTGTGTGTTCATGTCAATGAGATTAGGGTTTCGATTCGTTTCTCAAGTTCGTTGGTTCATCAATTGAGAAAACTGGACTTAAGGGCTTTATTTCTTTTATATTTCAAGACGTATTTGTCTTCAAGGCAGTGTGTTGAGGAAACCATTTGGAAAGACTTTGTCAAGTCAATATATTTTGTGGATTGAATTGCAAGAATGAAACATGGCATAAGAGGTGAAGTTATGGATTAATTTTGATCAAGACAATTTTGTTCTCTTTGTTGTTATATTTTGCTTGCAAATACAAGTTAAATGGGATTAGTAAAGGAAAATTGATTTATCCGTTGAGAAATGAAAGGGAATTCATTCATTCGAGTGATTTCGTGAACTCAATCTATTCAAGGGGATAAGTTTGGATTTGGTTCATGCTTAAATTTGGAAATGATATCCATGTTAATTTCGTAGGATTCAAGTAACAAAGGAAATGGCTATCATTTCTTTCAAGGTAAAGTTCATCATCAAGAATTCATGTCCGTTATACCTTTCATTCAAAAGAAAGACTAAATATTCAAGAGGTTCCTATTACAAGTTACTACTTCCAAAGTCTATTACAAGATGTATCCAAAATACATTATAAAGGCTATTACAAATGGTGATGTAATGTTTAAAGAACACGTTAAAGTTGTCTCCATGCTTGCAATTATCTTTTCTCCAAGCTTCCATGTTTCCAAGAGGCGCATCGCCGCTGTCATCAGAACCCGCAACTCCGTATCAAAGTACCAAACCAGCTGCTGCCTGAAGAATATAAAACCAAAACAGTCCAGCTACAGAATTATAATCGGCCAACTCATTCAAATAGAAAGAAAAATCAATTTAACAGAAAACTAGACAAAAAGTATAGGAGAAACATAGCAAAACAGATTTCCAGCCCCAACCATTCTAACAAACTCCTAATAGTCTCTAACTCCCTCTAAACCCCTAATTGTTTTTCCCTAACAGTGTCCAAACTTCCAATACAGAAACTAACATCTTATTCAATAACAGGAAAAAACAAAAACTCCTCTAATTGAACCGATTCCTAACTGTCAAAACCGAATCATAACTTTCTATCCTCTAACCGACTAACCAGCCTAACAAAACAAACTTCTTTCCTAACTACCATAACTAACTTCATAACTTCTCAATAGAAACAAGCTTGCAGCTAACAAAGAAGTTGTAATAGAAAAGATATAAGAGAAAACGGAGGAGAGGAGAAAGTAGAGAGGCATAACAGAAAGTAACAGAAAAAGAGGGCTTACCTTTCAACCTTACTCTCTCTGCATAATCTCCAAATATCCTGCATCATTCAGAACCTCTTTCATTCCTCTTCAATCACCTTATCTCAAAATCTCACCAGAAAATAACGAGAAGAAAACTCCCTCTGCAACCACCTCTCCATGATCATTCTCTAATCTCTAATCTCATCACGACTCATACACAAAAAAGTCACTGAATCTGAGAAAACTCCAATCTTCTTCAATCGCTATTGCATCACTCTTCATCTTTTTTTTGCAACTTCATCAATACGTTATCTGTGAACAACACCACAACACCAAGGTACCATCATCACCCATGTTCATCAACTTCTCACTATTCAACAACGTAAACAAAAATTCAGAAGAAAACAAGAAAACGAATAAGTAAATCAAACAAAGAAGAAGGGGAAAATAGACATATTCGGAATCTTCGATTCATGAAATCATCACAAGAATTCTCCTCGCTATTCTTATTTTTTCGAATCTCCAAGTGGTTCTGCAGGTAAGTCTCTTCAAACTCCGTTGCTCTTCCTCTTTTCACGTCGTTTTATTACCGTTGCATGAAGAAGAACCTTACGAACGTATCCCCTATAGAACTGTGGCCTGAAGCGTTAACATGACTATTGTACCCCAAAATTTTCCCTCTCACTTTTCAAGATTTCTCTCGCATGTGTGGTTACAAACACCTATTTTAAGAAATGAAGAAAATGATTTTCTTTGAAGATGGCAAGTTGTTACTTCGACTGGTCGAAGGAAAATAAAAATGAAAATATTAATGTGCTTTTTGACAAGTCAAAGAAGAGAATGTTTGCTTAGAATCCACATCCTTAGATTGGGCATCTAGGTTTCCTTTGAGAAAGCTTGAGACATCCTTCGATTGGGCATCTATACTTCCTTCGAGCAAGCTTGAGACATCCTTCGTTTGGGGCATTGGTTTCCTTAGAAGTAACTTGTTTCGAATCCACCTTCAAACCTGCTTTGAATCAACCTTCATGCATGCTTTGAATTCACCTCTAAGCTTTCTTCGAACCCTTCTACATGCAAGCTTCGATTGCACCATTAGCCCCCTGACACCCTGGCTTTGATTCACAAAGAAATGGCTATCTACATGCAACCTTTGATTGAGCAATGGCCTCTTTCCTGCATGTTTCGATTCACAAAGCAACATGCTCCCACCATGATAGTGTGCATAAGGAAAAAGCTTCCCTATGGCTAGCATTCACTGGATTCACATTAGCACCCACAATTTGCAAGCTGAGGATAACTTTTTAGGTGGCGAGGAAAAAATCATCAAACTTTCAAAAACTCTTAAACACTTATGATTCTCAAACACTAAACACAAACCCAGAATCTAAAGAAACACAACACTTGTTTATTTTTATCTTTCGAATCTGAAGCAACCCAACGCTTGGTCCCTTCTTTCGAATCCAGTACTAGAAACATAACCCCTATTTCTTTCCTTCGAATCTAAGAACACTCAGGGTAGCCACTCAAGGTCCAACACACACATTCCAGTTTCAAGCAAGGGAAGTCACTCTGACTTTAAACTTTTCGTTTTAAGCATGTACATAACATTTGTTTCCTTTTCGTTTCCACCTTTTCAGTTTGTTTTCATTACTAATCTTTTGGTTTTGTTTCTTGGTTTATCAAACGTTTTTAAGAACTAACCTGAACATGAGACAATACTAGCATGGCCTCAGGCCATGTTGCTATTTAAAACCCCAAACGAAAGAAAACAGGAGGAAGGAGGTGTGAATTGAAGCTTTAGGCTTGACCGCTGGCTGCTCCACAGTTGCAAGCAGAACAAAGAGTGTGGCCTTAGGCTTCGCCACACACTGACTTCTAGGCCATTCGAAGGAAGCAAAAAGGAAGAATCGAAAGCTTCCCATACACTGACTTCCAGGACCCATTCGAAAAAAACAGGAAAGGGATGAAATCGAAAGGTGTGTCCTTACTACTTCTAGGCCAAATCCAAAGAAGCCAGGAGGAGCAGAATCGAAGGGTGTTGCTGCCTAAATCGAAAAGCTCATTTTCCTTTCTTTATTTTGTTTTGTCTTTACATTTTCTTGCTATTAAATATGATTGTAATAGTGTAGGATATTTATTTTCTGCATTTTTATTGCTTTTGTACAAATGTTAGTAATTAGGATGTATGGAAAGATAAAACCAACAAGTAGACAACCCTAAAATCAAAGATAAAATGCATGCTATCAAACACACTATTCACATATGCACTTCTAGGGTAATCTGACTTGTTGCCTCAGAAAAATAGTCATGTCCCTCGAATATGGGCGTTTTAGCAAAGACCCTCGATAAAAGATCGTAGTCCCTCGATGTTACCTTCAGTAAATGATCTAGTCCCTAGACGACATTGCTAAAACATCCCATAGGTTGCCTTCTATGATTATACAAACAACCCACGCCTGCCCCTTTACATCCAACAACGGGGCTTCTTACCAAATCAATGGTAAGATAGCAACATCTAAAGTAGGAGAAAAGAACAAAGACCTTTTGAGTAGGTAGGATGCTCATAGTTGCTCGCTTGCTCATAACAAAAACATTTTTCCACACCAACACTTTCAATTGAAACATTTTCAAAAGACAAACCTCTTTGTATGCATTCTTATAGAGACGAGAATCATTACAAAAGGTCTTTCCTGTTCTTTTCACCCTTTCCTTATTGGATAAAAGAAAAGTCGGTGGTGACTCTTGCTATCCGCAGTAATTGCGATCAAACGCAAAAAACCAAGTCAATTCTCCCACCGTATCACAGAACTGGCGACTCTGTTGGGGACTTGACTTAAAAGTGGGGTTACCTTAGGGCTAGATCATCTTTACTTGCTTTCCTTGTTTGACTTGCTTTCTTTACATATTTTTCCTTGTTTGGGATTTGTATTGATCCTTCACCCGGATTTGGGGAACCTTTTAGGCAAGTAACAATAGATTGTGGAAACTGTACGGTGTAGACCGATATGGTTGAAACAATGGTTACGTTAGTGTGACAAATTTGTTGGTACCGGTATCCCTTGTTTTGAATCAAGGAGAATACAAGGCCACTGAACAGCGTCATGAAGCACTAACTGACCTTAGAACCTTAATTGAACAACTTGGCCATTAGGAAGTAGTGAGATAGCCGGTTTCGGTGGAAAGTTGAAAATTGTTTGATACTCGATACTACACTCATTGAGATCATACTTTTGGGATATCTCGACCGCAAGAAAAGATTGATTATGCTGAGAGAATTCCTAAAAGAAAGGTCAGTGATTTTGAGATCCCATAGAACCCATTTAATTTCTAGGACAGGTTGAGCCAACCGAACTTCAAGAGGGTACTTACCTACAAACTCCATGCAAGCCTAAACCTAAGGACTTGACTGTTTTGTGTGTATATGACTATTTGTACATAAAAACTTTCTTGCTTTGCATACTTGTACATAACATCATAACATCATACCATAGCATTTTCAATAACCATTTCAAGGATCTCAAGGGCCTATGTTGCAGGGTCATGTTGAACCATACGCCTATCAAGGGGCAAGAGGATTCATTCTCTAATCAAACGCCATCAAGACCAAAGCACGATAACTTGAGTCAAGGGCTATGAACCACTCGACATGGTAAGCTTAATTCTCATGGAAGGACATCCACCGATATGAAGTTCTCAAATCAAATTTGTAATCAAAGTTTAACTTCTAACTTCTTCTTGTGTTTATCCCGCGAGATCCTTGAAAACATGCATACACATACCATGTGTTGTACCCCAAAATTTGCCCTCTCATTTTATCCAGATTTCCCCTCACAAGACTCTTTGAGCTCCAGACAGGATTAGGGTTTGGCACTGCCCAAGACATCTCCTTGCCCTGATGACCCAAAATTAGGGTTTGAGTTTGCACAAGGATTTTTAGACCTCCAATGCTTAAAATGACTTTCATACTTCATGTTGGACTCATAAGTTATTCCATACCAAGTTTCAAGCCTTGAATCAAATTTTTCCCCAGTCAATTGGACAATTGACCTAGAAATCAACTGTATTGGGGAAAAAGTCAACTGTTGCCAATTTACAGTCAAACATCATGAATTTTCACCCACATCAACATTATAAACTCATATGAACCATTTGATCAAGTTTGGACCACAACTCCACAAGAAATTTGATTAGATCACCAAAAGGGCAAAATGGTCATTTTTAGGGTTTTGACTGCACAAAGGCAATACCTGACTTTGACCTAGCCAATGGCAAATTGGGCTCAACCATAGACTCAAGGACTCAATGGCATCATCTTGACCTACTCAAAAAGTTCAAAAGACCTTTATTGCATTGGATTGACAAATGAATTTTTCAGTCAACTGATCAAAATTTGACTGTACACTGAAAAGTCAAAATTTGACTTTTTGGTCAAAATCAAGTGCCAAGGGTCATTTTTCATCAAGATGTGTCAAATTATGAAACTTTTTCATCAAGAAACCCAAAATTGCAAATTAGGGTTTAAAGTTGAAAATTTTCAAAACATAGAATTTTTCTATGTTATGAAATTTTCTTAATTTTTCCTAACTTTGTCTAACATTTTCACCATGATGAATTTGGATTGAAACAAAACTTCCAACATGAAAGTTGTAGTCCTCCACAAAGTCTACAACTTTTATTCACAAAGTTTTCTCAAAATAAGCTTGGATCTCAAGTTATGAGTTTTGGAACAAGGGTCGCTAAAACTTTTAACTTAGTGAAATTTTGCCCTAATTTAGGCAGGATTTTGACCTATCTTCATGGACATTTTTCACATAGTTCCACTTGGAATCTCAAGTTTCATTTCAAAGATGGATTATAGAGAATGTTGCAATCTTTCCAAATTGTCCAAGAACTCTCCAAACACATTTGTGGTTAGGGAGAATCGAAGGCTTGGAGTTGGCAAAAACTCACTTTTCATCCATGGCATATTCATGTTCATCCAAGTTGCAATTTCAAGTCAGCATGCTTTGCACTAGATTACAGGCCTCTAAACCACTTCACACTCAATAATTTAATGCAAATACATTGGTCTAAGCCATTGTTTTGGTCATTAGGACATTGTACACAAAATTAATCCCTAAGTAGAAAAAGGTACATTTCCATTTTTGCTTAAATGTGCTTTATGTCAAACCTCAATCTTTGAGCATTGTTCCAGATCTTTTGCAGCTAATCAAATCCACAGATTAGAGGGGCCAATGGGAGAGTTTACAAGGTGTTGGGTAGCCTGTACAGGCCTTTTACATATCACTACCAAATTTTGCTTCATATACAAGAAATATGCAAAAGACATGAGAACTTGAACATCATTCAAAACAAGCTTGTCCAAACATTTTGAACATCTTTCTCACACCCCTTTGAGCCAGAAACACGACCTCTAAAGCCCTCAAACATCCCATAGCCAGAAATCACTTTCCATTTTCAAAACAGGGCAGAACCTGTAACTTGACTTCCATAGCTCAATTTGCTCGTGCGTTTTGCCCCAAGTTGGTTCAAACACCTTCCATTCAACTCATCCAAGCTATCCCAAACCTCAAACACCAATTGTAACTCCATTTACAAAGTTTTCCATTTTCATTTTGAGCTTGTGCAGGTTGAGTTCTATAGGCTGATTCAAGGACATTCAAGGCAAGCTAGGTATTAGAAAAGGTCAAGTGAAGTCAAAGCAAGCTCCCAGACATCTCAAGCCTTGTCGAAAAGCTCCACATTGCTCTACATGAAGTCAGCTGAAATAGGTTATTGTCAACTTCCTATCTCTCTATTTAGGAACATTTAGCCTTAGGTTTGTGAATAAGAAATGTAGTATTCATTGCCATGAAGTTGTACATATGCTCAATTTTCATTTATATTAAGCATGCTAAGAGAATTTCATCCATGAACATACTGAAAAAACTAGGTTAGATTTTAGGGCTAGAGAAATCATCTCTGGTCTTTGAGAGTTAAGACAAGTTGTTTATATGGTTGGATTCGTCTTGAAATGCTCTACAAGTTTGATGTTATGTGTTTTTGAAGATGAAGTGGCTTGGGCTGGGCTTTGGTCCTTTCACTTTTGACACCCCCCTTTTACTTTTTGCACCCCATGGCCCATTTTCTTGATATTTTATATTTTTGAATTTTTATTTTCATTTCTGATTTTATTATTTTATTCCCAAATATAAAAAATACTCAAAAATATTTTTATAATTTTTTCACATTTATTTTGCATTTTTGTTTTTATTTTTCTAACATAAAAAGCAATTTATTTACCTTTATCTTATTTATCCAAAACTTGAAAAATATATATAAATTATACTTTTATTTTTGTTTCTTTATTTTTATTCACACTAAAAATATTTTTCTAAATATATTTTATTTTATTTTATCATATTTAGTATAATTAATGCACATATATATACATATACTCTTATTTTATTAGATATTTTAGAATAAAAATATAAAATATTACACTTTTATTTGTATCATTAAATATACTTAAAAATTACTTTTTCTAAACATATTTTATTTTTCACATATACTATTTTATTTTTATTGTATATAAATAAAATAATTAATATATTTACTTTCTTAAAGAAAATTAGGGTTTTATCCTAAACCAAATAAAATTAATCTTTTATTTATTTCTTTATCTTTTTTACATTAAATATTTTTACATACATAAATAAACAAAAACCTTTTTTGCATAATTCATATTATTTGATATATTTATTTATTTTGTTTATTTAAATATTGTCCATTTATTATTTATGCATTTGATTCAATTTGGATGTAATAGTAAACTAGGGTTTATATTTCTTGTCAAATACACCCCCATTCAAAAATTGTACCCCCATCCCCATAATCATGTTGTAATAGCTTAGACTTTTAATTCTCGCACTTTACGCTTTCAATTATGCCATGATTAGAGATTAGGGTTTGTATGCAAAAATCCAAAATCAACAAGTAGCTTGACCTAATCAAAAGACAAATGCATGAAAATCAATACACAATACACACTTGCACCCTAGGGTTACAATCCAATTGTTGCCTTAAAAATGAGCCATGTTATGCATGTTGGGTACTTTGGCAAAACAAAAACAAAACAAAAGATCACAGTCCCTAGATGACGCTATCTTGGTTGCCTAAACAAAATGATCAAGTCCCTCAAAAATTTGCCAAAAATACTTAACACAATTGCTATCATGGTCTATACGATGACCCACGCCTGTCCCGTTTAACATCCTAACACAAGGTTGTTTACCAAATACAATGGTAAAACAACACTGTCAAAAGGGTTAAAAACATATAAGAAAGATCTTTGAGTAAAATAGGGTAGATAACTCTTAGTTACTTGATCAAAAGCTTGCAAAACATCCTTGCTATTTTCAAACACACTTCACTACACAATTTCAAAACATTACTCAAATCAAACTTTCAAACATTGAAATCTTTTCAAAAGACAAAAACACCTTTGTATACATTCAAACAAGAATAATTACAAAGGTTTCCACAACGATGGCCTCTTTTCAAAACATATTTCAAAACCACACACAAAGCACCATTTCAAACAATTGAAAAGGAAAAGTAAGTGATCAAAACAAGTAACTAAGAGCCCATGGATAACCATGGATGAAAAGGGTGCTTGCACCTTCCCTTTTCATAATCTACTCCCCGAACCCAAGAAAACATCTCAAAGGTCTTTCCTGTGCTTTTTGACCTTTCCTTAGGATAAAATAAAAAGTCGGTGGCGACTCTTGCTAAACCGAAACATTTGCGAACACAAACGCAAAATCCCATGTCAGTTCTCCCACCGTATCACAGAATTGGCAAATCTGCTGGGGATAATATAAAAGTGGAGTAACCTTAGGGTTTAGATCACCTTTGCATTCTTATCTTGTTTGCTTTGATTTCTTTTCATTTGGTTCTCTTGTTTGGGTTTGAATCCTCAACCCGGATTTTTGGGAAACATTCATAGGTAAATAGCAATACTTGTGGAAACTGTGCGGGGTATACTGACATGGTTGAAGCAATAGCTATATTAGTGCGACATATTTGTGGGTACCAGTAGCCTTTGAGTCAATCAAAGAGAATACGGGGCCGCTGAGTGATGTCATGAAGCACTAATGAACTCTTAGAACCTTACTTGACCATCTCTGGCTTTTTGAGGGGTACTGAGATGACTGTCTTTGGTGCAGTTCGAAGTTGGTAGATACTCAATACTACACTCATTGAGGGTTGTTTTCTTGGAATATTTCGGTCGCCAGTTAAGTCGCTAAACTGAAACAATGAACACAGAAAATAATCTAGTGATATTGAGCTCCTTAGAACCCGGTTACTATTTATAGGACAGGTTGAGCCAACTAACTTCAAGAGGGTACTTACCTATGAAACCCCAGAAACTAGGATCTTTTGTGACTTGTTTGTACATATACTTGTGCATAGATCATAAACATCATAAAGCATCATATGCATCCACTAACCATTTCAAGGGTTTGAATCTTCATCTTTGTTCATGTTTTATAGGTAATGGAATCTCTTCACAGGAAAACAGTTCAAGTCAACCTTATGAGAATCCCTCCTTAACTCAAGGAGCTTACGTCCAAGATTCCAGAGAATTCTCTCTTCAGTGAAAGACATGGTAGACTTCTCAACTTGGTCAACTCCAACATTAAATAAGATATGGTGAAAGTTCTCTTCCAGTTCTTTGACCCCCTACACCACTGTTTCAGATTCCCTGATTACCAAGTAGTACCTACTTTGGAGGAATTTTCTCAACTCCCGAGGATTCCTATTCTTCACCAACTACCCTACAACGGTACGGAAAGAGAACCAAAGCCTGAAGATGTTGCTCAAGCCTTACACTTGCAACCATCTGATATTAAAGGTCATTGGGAAATCAAAAGTGGTGTCAAGGGTTTCTTGGAAAAGTTTCTGTTTGAAAAGGCACAAGACTGCTGGAATTCTCTAGATCTACAAGCCTTTGAGGAGATTGTGGCACTTCTTATCTATGGGTTGGTCTTGTTCCCAAACCCTGATCAGCTTATAGATGTGAATGCTTTCAAAATTTTCATATCTCGGAATCCTGTTCCTACATTGCTTGGGGACATCCTACATTCATTTCACACACGAACAATGAGGAAAAGAGGTGTTTTCATGTGCTGTACTCTTCTTCTAGCAAGGTGGTTTATTTATCACCTTCCCCAATCAGTTTTGAAGAATGAGCAGGGTTTAAGGTGGTCACAACGGTTGATGACCCTCACACATTCTGATGTTCATTGGTGTTCTCGGTCCAGAGAAAATGTCATCATCATTGATTGTTGTGGGGAATTCCCTAATGTCCCGCTACTTGGCATTAGGGGAGGCATTACCTACAACCCCTATTTATCTCTGAGACAATTTGGGTATGCCCGAAGGGATGGCCCTCATGACATGCTAATTCCTGACTTGGTTTTTGACTTTGACAATGATGCTCAAGGACTTCGACAAAAGTTTATCCGAGCTTGGAGGATGCCTAACAAAGTGGATAGTAAGACAATGGGGCACAAGAATTCCAACCCCCTCAAGCCTTATCTCAAGTGGGTACGAATCCGCGCCCAGAGTCTTATGATGCCTTACCCTCACATTCTCCCCATGATCAAAGAGCCTGTTATGGAAGGAGAGGTTCCATACACCCTCTTACATCCAGACATGCCAACATTATTGGAAGAATTGCAAAAGAGTTGGATACAACTCAAGGAAGACCGGAATACTTTTGAAGCCAATTTCTATGCCAGTGAGAAGAAGGTTTTGGAACTTACCCGCCAACTTCACGAAGAGGAGACTCTCAACACTTACATCGCACCAAAAAGGATGCGCAACGTCTTTTTACATTAAAAAGATTTGTAATATTTTGCCCATGGGGCATTTATGTACTAACAAATTTCTTCTTATTAATATGACATGTGTTCTTTTTGTTTGCCACAAATTTGAAGTTCTGAATCCTTGAATGCATTACATGAATAACATATCATTAATCATATGCATAAATAGGTCTTCACACCAGGTTTCCTTATCTTTCTGCTGTTTATTTCAGCAAGATGGATATAGAGCAGACAGTTAAAGATCTGCAAGCACATAATTCACAATTCCAACAACTCCTCATGACCTTAGCAAAGGGTCAAGAGGATCTTAAAGCACTGTTAGAAAAAGAGAAAGAACTAGAAAATAAGAAAAAGAAAAGAATTGGTGTGGCCACTATGGGAAGAAGATTTGAGCATCAGGCTAGGAGAGTTCTGGAATTCCCCTCGACGTATGACGAAGGGGTTGGTAAAGGAAAGGGAGTTGCAATTCCCTCCGAATCAGAAGCTGAAGAAGAAGAAGAGGAAGAGGATGAAGATTACTCCGAGCAGCAGTACCCTCCGGCGGACGATAAGTATAAGAATCTAGAGGACTGGCTGGCAGCCATGGAGGTAAAAAGGGTACCTGGGCTGGATTTCGAAGAACTAGGGTTGGTTGTTGGGATCGTCATTCCCCCCAAGTTCAAAGTACCTACATTTGCTAAATACGACGATTTGTCTTGTCTGAATATGGACTTGAGGTCCTACGTCAGAAAGATCCAACCTCACTCTTCTGATAAGGATCTGTGGGTCCACTTTTTTCAAGATAGTTTGTCGGGTACGCAATTAGACTGGTTCTATCAACTTCAGAGATCTGATGTTCATAATTGGGAAGATTTGGCTGCTGCTTTCTACCGACAATACCAATACAATGCAGATTTAGCGCCTACTCGTACTCAACTACAGAGTATGAGTATGGCCTCTAATGAGGGATTTAAGGAGTATGCCCAAAAGTGGCGAGATCTGGCTGGAAGGGTGCAGCCACCATTGTCGGATAGAGAGCTGGTTGACATGTTTTTAGGGACTCTATCAAGTCCATTCTTCAATCACTTGATCGGGAGCTCATCTGCAGGATTCACCAAATTAATCTTGACCGGTGAAAGGGTCGAAGCTGGCACTAAGAGTGGTAAAATTCAGAAGGGTGCCTCCGCTTCCACTACTATCAAGAAGACCTTCCCAGCCAAGAAGGAAGTTTCTGCTATTCATACCCATAGAAATCAAGGGAGAATGGAGTGCCGACCAACGGTGGGGCTGTGATGATCCAGAACTCCTCAGCCGATCAACCTCGAAGCAATCAACCTAGAACTAACCAGCAAAGGGTAGAAAGGCCACAACGACAATTTACCCGAATCAATATGATACCAGCTCAGGTCCTCCCTCGTCTGTTAAAGCTGAACCTTACCAACTTGAAAGAAGCACTAAAACCCAAATACCTCTTCTCCCTATTATCATTCAAATGCAAAATGTGCATACCACTCGGACAGTGTAGGGCATGATACCAACAACTGTTGGGCTCTTAAAAACAAGATCCAAGATTTGATAGATGCCAAGGAGGTAGAGTTTGATGCCCCCGAAAAACCTAATGTGATATCCGCTCTTATGCCAAAACATGGTCATAATGTCCATGCAATTATGGAAGATCTTCATGTTACCGCTTTTGATGAGTTAATGACTCTGTTGCCAATGATTAAAATGAATATGTTGAAAGCCGGGATTTTCCCGAGATGTGAAAAAGACTGTTACTTCTGTTCAACCTTGCAATCCGACTGCCCACTGTTAAAATCAGGCATCCAACGCCTGATGGATACTCAAGAGATCCTCTTTCAAAAAACTCCTATTACTACTATCACTCCTGTTACTCCTGTTACCGTTGTTACTCCAATCAATGACATTCCTATAATCACCATTTCCGACAATCTTTCCAAGACCTGCAAAAGTCCTGTTAAGATTACGCCTGATCCAAAGTTTGTACCGCTGAAGATTTCCATGCCGGGGCCTATCCCATATAAGTCCAACAAGACGATACCATGGAATTACGGAGGAGAGATCTTCTACCATGGTGTCAAGCAGATCGAATTAGCCAAAGAGAATTCCGATGAAGAAACTCCTGATATAGGGAATATTACGGGGACAAGTAAGATAACTCGTAGCAGAAGAATCTTCTCTCCGGAGATTGCTCCTCCACGGGCAGTCTTCGGACCCTCAAGAGCTTCTGTGCCTGTCAAGACATCTGTGCAAAGTCCAGTAATTGAAGAAATTGTTACTCCCGAAATTGAACCCTCTGCTGTTACCACCGATAAAGGTAAGGGGATCCAAGAAGCGCCCGTCAGTACGAGGGCTCAGACTTTGGTTATCCCCGAGAACACCCAAAAAGAGATGGAGGAGATTTTAAAGATAATTAAGAAGAGCGACTATGATGTCGTAGAGCATCTAGGGAAAACCCCTTCAAAAATCTCCATGCTGGCTCTCTTACTCTGCTCCGAGGCTCATGCCAAAGCCTTGATCAAATTTCTGAAGACGGCACACGTGCCTCAAGAAACTTCTGCGGACCAGTTTCAAGAGTTCGTGGCTAGCCTTACAGCCAATAATGGTCTTGGTTTCTCTGATGCTGATTTGACCCCTAAGGGAAGAAAGCATAATGATGCGCTGCATGTCTCGGTAGAGTGCAGAGGGACCACACTTGCCCATGTTCTGGTTGATACCGGTTCATCTTTAAATGTTCTACCAAAGAAAGCATTGGACAGATTGTACTGTGAAGGTTTGACCCTAACGCCCAATAATATTATTGTTAGAGCCTTCGACGGTTCTAAGCGGATGGTTCACGGAGAAGTGGACATTCCAATCAAGGTGGGAACGGAAATTTTCAACTCTACATTTTATATGATGGACATCCGTACTTCATATTCATGCTTGTTGGGAAGGCCATGGATCCATAACGCTGGGGCAGTCACTTCTTCTCTACACCAGATGGTAAAGTATTTAGTCCAGGGTAAGATCATAACAGTTCATGGCGAGGAGGAGTATATGATAAGCCACCTTAACTCTTTTCGCTACGTGGAGTTAGATGGTGAATTCATAGAAACACCTTTCCAACACTTTGAAGAGGTTTCTCCTGAGGTCGCAGTAGCAAAGACAATGACCGATGTGCCTATCATTACCAAGCCTGTGTCCCGGATGTCATCCCTTAAAGATGCGGAGGCTGTAGTCAAGGAAGGAGGAAGTACAGTGTGGGGTCAACTGCCTGATTTTCCTTACAAGACAGATAAGTTTGGATTGGGTTTCACTGCTGCTAGCCAGAAAGCCGTGCATCGCTCCCGGGCTGGAGGACCACCCTTAAAAATCACTCACCGTGGAGTTCGTGCTTTAGAAGAGGATGATGAAGAAGGCAACTTTGAAGATTGGATCTTTCCAACCATTGAAGGGGGACTGAACAACTGGGAGGCGAAATACTCCGTTCCCATTACTTTCATCAATCAGTAATTTATCTTTTGAAACATTTATGTTGGTCTGTAATAACTTTTAAGCAATCCGTACACTCTTTTTCCTTGTGGCTTTCCCGGGGCACATAGGTCCATTTGTAAGGGTTTTGATTTTTCATTTTTCATATGCCATTTTTAATGAATCATGGACGTTTTCATCTATAAACTTTTGTGCTCATTTTCTTTCCTTTTACATTTTATTTTGTTTAAGGATGGCTATCCCTTACACACACCCACACTCACAAATGCAGGTATCCATCCACTCCGAATTCCATGGGTGACTATTCTGCTTTGGCCTTTAGTGACTCTAAAGATTTGGTCAATCATGCCGAGTATGAAGGTGATGAAGACTGTGAAGTGCCTGGAGAGTTAGCTAGACTTTTGCAACAAGAAGAAAGGGCTATTCTGCCCCATGAAGAGTTGTTAGAGACTATCAATTTGGGAACAGAGGAAGACAGAAAAGAGGTTAAAGTGGGTGCCAACCTGAAGCCAAGTGTCAAAGAGCGCTTAGTTCAGTTGTTGAATGAATATGTTCATATCTTTGCCTGGTCCTATGAAGACATGTCGGGAGTAGATACATATATTGTGGTTCACCGTCTCCCTACAAGAGAAGACTGTCCACCAATCAAACAGAAAGTCCGCCGAATGAGGCCCGATATATCTGAGAAGATCAAAGCTGAGGTGATGAAATAGTTCAATGCTGGCATTCTGGCTGTTACCTCCTATCCACAATGGGTCACTAACATTGTGCCCGTGCCTAAGAAGGACGGCAAAGTCAGAATGTGTGTGAACTACAGAGACTTAAATAGGGCTAGCCCTAAAGATGATTTTCCACTACCACACATTGACATCTTGGTTGACAATACAACTCAACACAAGGTATTCTCTTTCATGGACGGATTTTCAGGGTACAACCATATCAAGATGGCCCCCGAAGATATGGATAAGACTACTTTTGTTACACAGTGGGGTACCTTCTGCTATAAAGTGATGCCATTCGGAATGAAGAATGTCGGGGCAACCTATCAGCGAGCCATGGTAGCTTTGTTTCATGACATGATACATCATGAGATTGAAGTCTACATAGACGATGTTGTACCCCAAAATTTGCCCTCTCATTTTATCAAGATTTCCCCTCACAAGACTCTTTGGATTCTAGACAGAATTAGGGTTTGCTCTGCTCAAGACATCTCCTTGCACTGATGACCTAAATTAGGGTTTGAGTTTGCACAATGAATTTTGGACTTTCAATGCCCCAAGTGAATTTCATACTTCATGTTGGACTCACAAGTTTGTCCATACCAAGTTTCAAGCCTTGATTCAAATTTTTGTCCAGTCAATTGGACATTTGACCTAGAAATCAGTTGTATTGGGGAAAAAGTCAACTGTAGCCAATTTACTGTCAAACTTTATGAATTTTGACCCACATCAACATTATCAACTCATATGAACCATTTGATCAAGTTTGGATCACAATTCCACAAGAAATTTAATCAGATCACCAAAAGGGCAAAATGGTCATTTTTAGGGTTTTGACTGTACAAAGGCAATTTTTGACTGTTTGACCTAGCCAATGGAAAATCAAGCTCAACCATGGACTCAAGGACTCAATAAAATTATATTGACCCATTCAAAAAGTTCAAAAGATCTCAAATGCATAGGATTGACAGATGAATTTTTCAGTCAACTGACAAAATTTGACTATACACTGAAAAGTCAAACTTTGACTTTTTGGTCAAAGTCAAGTGCCAAGAGTCATATTCAATCAAGATATGTCAAATTATGAAACTTGTTCATCAAGAAACCCAAAATTGCAAATTAGGGTTTGAAATTGAAAATTTTCATAACTTAGAAATTTTCTAAGTTATGAAATTTTCTTAATTTTTCCTAACTTTGTCCCACATTTTCACCAAGATGCAAATGGATTAAAACAAAACATAAAAAATGAAAGTTGTAGTCCATCACAAAGTATACAAATTTGATTCACAAAGTTTTCTCAAAAGAATCTTGGATCTCAAGTTATGATTTTTGGAACAAGGGTCCCTAAAATTTTTAACTTAGAGAAATTTTGCCCTAGTTTAGGCAGGATTTTGACCCATCTTCTTGGCCATTTTTCACATAGTTCCACTTGGAGTCTCAAGTTGAATTTCAAAGATGGATTGTAGTACATGTTTCAAGCTTTCCAAATTGTCCAAGAACTCCTCAAACACATTTGTGGTTAGGGAGAATCGAATGCTTGAAGTTGGCAAAAACTCACTTTGTAACCATGGTCAATACATGTTCATACCAAGTTGCAAATCTGACCAAACTAGCTTAGTACATAATTACAGGTCTCTAAACCCTTCAATACTCAAAAATTGAATGCAAATACATTGGTTAGAGGCATTGTCCTGATCAAGGGAGCATTATACATTGAATAATTCCATTTTGGGCATAAAGATCACACTTCCATTTTCATAAAGCATAACTTTTGCAAAGTTGTTTTTCTTGAGATTTGAACTTATTTCTTTGCAGAAAACAAGTTCCACAAACTTAGGCAAAGTTACAAGAATTTGGTGCATGCTTGGAGATAGCCTGTACAGGCCTATCTCATTTCACTTCAAACTTTGCTTTCAAAACAAGTCAAATGGCCAAAAGTCCATAACTCACATATCTGATATATTCAACTCAAGCCAAGTTTTCAAACAAGTTTTATACATCCTTGCAAGCCAGAAACACGAGCCAATCATCCCTCAAACACCCTTGAACACCAAAACACCAAAAACTTGCAAAATAGGGCAGTTGCTGCAACTTGAGTGCCATAGCTCATTTTGCTCGTGCGTTTTGCTCCTTTCCACTTCAAACACCGTCCATTCAACTCACTCAAGCTGTCCCAAACCTCCATTGCCAACTGTAACTCCATTTACAATGATCACCATTTATGTTTCAAGCTTATGCAGGTTGACTTCTAGAGGTTGATTCAGGCCATTTCAAAACAAACCAAGCATTGGGAAAGGTTCAGGGAACATCAAGCAAGCTCAAAAGAACCTCAGGCATCATTGAAAGTTGTTGCATTGTCCAACTCGAACTCAACTGAAACAGGTATTTCATGAACTTCTATCTCTCTATTTGGGAACATTTAGCCTTAGGTTTGTTAATAAAAGATGTTGTACTCATTGCCCTGAAACCATATATATGCTCAGTTTTCATTTATATTAATCGTGCTAGGAGAATTTCATCCATGAACATGTTGAAAAAATTAGGTTAAATTTTAGGGCCAGAGAAATTCTCTCTGGTCTTTGAGAGTTAGATTTAATGTTTTATATGGTTGAAATCGTTGTTTGATGCTCTACAAGTTTCATGTTTTGAGTTTTGTCAAAAAAGCACTGAAACAGGAGATATGAGTTTGAACTAAACATGCGCGTGTTTCTGTTGGACGAAGGTTGAAGATGAAGTAGCTGGACTGGGCCTGGCTATTTCCTACTTTTGGCACCCCTCATTTTCAATTTCACACCCCCTGGCCCATTTCTTTGTATTTTTATTATTTTTGCATTTTAATTTCATTTCTGACTTTATTATTTTATTTCCAAACATAAAAAATGCCTAAAAAATATTTTCATAAATTTTTACATTTATTTGGTATTTATTTTAATTATTTCTAACATTAAAATGTTTAAAATACTTTATATTATTTATTAAAACTTGAAAATAACGAAAAAAATACTTTTATTTTCATTTCTTATTTTTATCCACATTTGAAAATATTTTCTTGAATATATATATATATATACGATGACCCGTACATGTCCCGTTTAACATCCTAACACAAGGTTGTTCACCAAATACAATGGTGAAACAACACTGTTAAAAGGGTTAAAAACATAAGAAAGATCTTTGAGTAAAATAGGGTAGACAACTCTTAGTTACTTGATCAAAAGCTTGCAAAAAACATCCTTGTTATTTTTAAAAAACACACTTCACTACACAATTTCAAAACCCTACTTTCAAATATTGGAAACTTTTCAAAAGACAAAAACACCTTTGTATACATTCAAACAAGAATCATTACAAAGGTTGCCACAATGATGGCCTCTTTTCAAAACATCTTTCAAAACCACACACAAAGCACCATTTCAAACAATTCAAGAGCACCATTTCAAACAATTGAAAAGCAAAGCAAGTGATCTAAACAAGTAACTAAGAGCCCATGAATAACCATGGATAGAAAGGGTGCTAATACCTTCCCTTTCTATAATCTACTCCCCGAACCCAAGAAAACATCTAAAAGGTCTTTCCTGTGCTTTTTGACCTTTCCATAGGATAAAATAAAAAGTCGGTGGCGACTCTTGCTAAACCGAAACATTTGCAAACACAAACGCAAAATCCCAAGTCAGTTCTCCCACCGTATCACAGACGACATGATAGCCCGTTCACAAACATAACAAGAACACCTCGACCATCTGCAAAAGCTGTTTATCAGGTTGAAGGAATATAAGCTCAGACTGAACCCTAGCAAATGCACTTTCGGAGTCAGGTCCGATAAACTCTTAGGATTCATCGTCAGTAACAAAGGCATCGAGGTTGATCCTTCCAAAGTCAAAGCTATACAATAAATGCCTGCCCCCCGCACTGAAAAGGAGGTCAGAGGTTTCTTGGGACGCTTAAACTACATTGCGAGGTTCATCTCTCACCTAACATCTACCTGTGAGCCAATCTTCAAGTTGTTGAAGAAAGATCAGGTGGTTGAATGGAACAATGATTGTCAAGTTGCTTTTGATAAGATCAAGGAGTATTTGCTGGAGCCTCCTATTTTGATGCCACCCATCGAAGGAAGACCGCTTATCATGTATCTGACTGTTTTGGATAATTCAATGGGGTGCGTACTGGGCCAACATGACGAGTCTGGCCGAAAAGAGCATGCCATTTATTACCTTAGCAAAAAGTTTATCGACTGTGAGACTCGCTACTCACTGCTCGAGAAAACTTGCTGCGCTTTGGTATGGGCTGCTCGCCGGCTAAGGCAGTATATGTTGACACATACCACTTTGGTGATTTCCAAAATGGATCTGATCAAGTACATCTTCGAGAAGCCTGTTTTATCAGGAAGAATCGCTAGATGGCAGATGATCCTGACTGAGTATGATATCCAGTACACAAACCAAAAAGCTATAAATGGGAGTGTACTAGCTGACCATCTAGCTCATCAAGCCGTCGGAGATTACCAATCTATGAGGTTCGACTTCCCTGACGAGGATATTATGACTCTGGACAACATTAAAGGTAACGGACCGTATGACGGACCTGAACAAGGATCCCGATGGACCCTGTACTTTGATGGTGCTTCAAATGCACTGGGCAACGGTATCGGCGCGGTACTTATCTCTCTAGAAGGTTTCCACACACCTTTCACTGCTAGACTCTGCTTCAGCTGCACCAACAACATGGCCGAGTATGAAGCTTGTATCTTTGGTCTCAAGGCTGCTATTGACTTGGGAATCAAATCTCTGATTGTATTTGGGGACTCAGCTTTGGTTATCAGTCAAATCAAAGGAGAGTGAGACACTAAACATCCTAATCTTATCCCATACAAAGAACATGTCCTAACATTGTTGCCCCATTTCGAGCAGATTACCTTTGAGCACTTCCTGCGAGAAGAAAATGAGCTAGCGGATGCTTTGGCTACAATGTCTTCCATGTTTAAACTCAAATGGGATAACGAGGCACCTCAAATCACCATTGAACGAATGGAAGAACCTGCACATTGTCACGAGATTAATACCGAAGAAGTGGTGGACCGACCTTGGTTTCATGACGTCAAAAGGTATCTCGAAGCACAAGAATACCCTGAAGGGGCTTCAGTCAACGACAAAAATTTCTTAAGAAGGTTCGCAACCAAGTTCTTTCTAAGAAATGGTATCCTATACAAGCGCAATCTTGATTGTGTCTTACTCCGTTGTGTGGACAAGGTTGAAGCTGAGAAGATCATGGATGAACTACATAATGGCACCTTTGGCACCCACTCGAGCAGTCACACGATGGCTAAGAAGATTCTAAGGGAAGGCTACTACTGGTCTACCATGGAAGCTATTGTCATCAACATTCCCGTACTTGTCATAAATGCCAAATCTATGCTGACAAGGTACATATTCCCCTAGTTCCTCTCAATGTCTTAACAACTCCTTGGCCATTCGCGATGTGGGGAATCGACATGATTGGAGAGATCAAGCCTACAACATCCAATGGACACCGTTTCATCCTGGTGGCCATTGATTATTTTACCAAGTGGGTCGAAGCAGCTTCCTTCGCCTCCGTTACAAAGAATGTGGTTGCCCGCTTCATCAAGCAGAACCTCATATGGCGGTATGGTATCCCCGACAGGATCATTACGGACAACGGTACAAATTTGAACAATACTATGATCACCGCTCTGTGCGAGCAGTTCAAAATTCAACATCACAATTTATCTCCCTATCGGCCAAAGATAAACGGTGTTATTGAAGCTGCGAACAAAAATATCAAGAAGATCATTCAAAAGATGACAGTCACCTACAAAGACTGGCATGAGATGTTACTGTTTTCTCTGCACGGGTACCGTACCACGGCACGCACGTCAACCTGGGCAACCCCCTTTTCTTTGGTATACGGCATGGAGGCTGTTTTACCTATCGAGGTTCAGATTCCATCCTTGAGAATCATGAAAGATGCTGGTTTGAGTGAAGACGATTGGATTCAGACCCGGCTTGATCAATTTAACTTGATTGACGAAAAGCGACTTACTGTTGTTTGCCATGGTCAGGTGTATCAAAAACGTATGATCAAGGCCTTCAACAAGAAAGTCAAGAGACAAGTATATCAAGTCCGGGATCTTGTAATTAAGCGGATCATCTTGCCGCAAAGTGATCCCAGGGGAAAATGGACTTCTACTTATTAAGGACCATTTGTAATCAAGAACATCTTTTCTGGTGGGGCAATGATTCTGACCACCATGGACGGCGATGACCTGCCGCACCCTACAAACGCAGACATAGTCAAAAGATACTGCGTATAAAACGACCCGACAAGTTGAAAACCCGAAAGAGCGACTTGGGAAAAAATGGGCATCCCGAAGAATCGAAAACCGGAAAGGGCGGTTCAGGAAAAAATTAGGGATAAATATAAAAAAATTTGTACACCCGGCAAAGTTGAAAACCCGAAAGGGCGACTTGGGCAAAAAATGGTTTCCCGGTGGATCGAAAACCCGAAAGGGCGGTCCAGGCAAAAGTTAGGGAATTAAAGCGTATGACTATGTCTCGTCGGATCACTTTAAGGACAATCTCTTCACGGACAAGCTCCAAGCTTCTGGTCTATCCAATCATCTACGGGCGAAGCAACGAATGGAAAAGATACTCAGAGTTGTGAAGGCTATAGCAGAATGGGAACCCCATGGAATTATTACACATAGCCATCTTTCCTTGTATAAAATTTTTCTCAATTTTCTGACAACATTCTCTTATTATTATGTTTGTCTCCTTTGTACAAAAATACTTACAAAGTTAATACAAAGATACTTCAAAATGCAGAAACTTTCTTGCCTTTCCTTTCCTTTTACACTTGTGTTTTATTTGAAAACGTCCAATGATTTGTTAAATGAGCATATGCATTTGAATATAATCACTGCTTACAAATAAAACGAAATGAGAAAGGATAATTACTAATAGGTCGAAAGTATAGGAAAACGTCTTTAGGCTATTCTAGAAGAAATTCCCTGTAATATGTCATTCGGATCTAATACATATCCCTAGCGGAATTAAGGTTCAAGATCCCCAGCGGAGTTAAGGTTCAAGATCCCCAGCAGAGTTAAATACATATCGCCATCAGAACTAAGTTACCAAACTCCATATCCCCAGCAGAGCCAGAAAAATTTGAACAAAAAATCCCCAGTGAAGATAAAGCTTTCTTCCCCAACGGAGTCCAAGACTTCAACCTTTAAACCACAGTGGAAATCATCCGGTTTCTCCAAAATTCCCCAGCGAGTTATCTTAAAACCTGAAAATCAATCAGATAACAGTTAACTTTTATCCCCAACCATTCTTAAAACCCCAGTAGATTGGCATACAACCCAAGCTCTTTAGAATGCGCCAAAGGAATAAGTATTCTCCCCATAGAGTTATTTTCCAGCAGAACAAAGATTCTTGTTCTTATTTCTCCAGTTGAAGCCTCCCAGGTTTTAATTCCCCAGTAGAGATCGTCAGAGTTGTCCGCATTTTCCCCAGAAGGTCGTGAAGGATTCTCAATTCCCCACAAGTCACCATGGATTTTCAATCATCAGCAGTAGCCCAAAGGATTCCTCATCTTCAGCAATCAAAGATTTTTGGAATCCCCAACTTCGGTCAAGGATTTACTTTCCCTGGAAGCAGTCAAAGATTTCATTATCTCCAGCTATCAAGGATTTATTTTCCTCAGTAAGACAGCTAATCAACTTACATGCGCATACATTACATTCATATATCATGAACATTTATAAAACACATTTTATTGGGTCATACATATCATGCAACATAACTTTGTGTTTCAGCTAACATTTTACCCTTTTCAGGATAAGATTAAAAGCTATCGTTAACAAATATTCAAAGATCTCAGATACAGTATGGATACACCCCAAACATAGAGGTCATTCTATTACTCATTCAGAATTTCAAGTCAAGATACAATATGGATACACCCCAGACACGGCGGTCATTCTACTACTCATTCCGACTTCGGCAATCAGATATAGAATAGATACGCTCCAGACCTGGAAGCCATTCTATTTCTCATTCAGATTTAACTATCAACTTCAAGTTCAGATACACTCCAGACACGAAAGTCATTCTGTCACTTATCCAGATCCCAGTTACAGTACGGATACACTCCAAGACATGGAAGTCATTCTGCTACTCATACAGATCTCAATTTCAGATACAGTCCAGATACATGCCAGACACGGTTGCCATTCTGCCACTCATTCAAATTTATTCCCCATCCTAGAGATACTCCAGACACGGACGTCTTTCTGTGGCTTATTCGAATTTCAGATTTCGGATACAATACAGATACACTCCATACACGGCAGTCATTCTGATATTCAAGAATCAAATACAGTTACAGTACGGATACGCTTCAGACACGGATTCCATTCCTTTGCTCATACAAATCCAATCTCTAGATACAACTCAGATACGTTCCAGATACGGATACCATTCTGATTATCATGCTCCTGATTTTCAACAAACAAGTTTTGGATGGCATCTTTTAAGCCCATCTCTAGCAAGATTCTATCATCCCCAAATGGCATTTTTTAAGCCAATTCTCTCAGCTACATTTTGACGAGTGCAAATTTACGGGCACTCTAGTGTCCAATCCTCTTTTACCTTCGAGTCACGAAAGGCAAACTCGCCAATCTAACTCTTGAGGTTCAAGAAGATTGAACAGGGGAAACTTTTGTACCCCAAAATTTTCCCTCTCATTTTATCCAGATTTCCCCTTACAAGACTCTTTGAGCTCCAGACAGGATTAGGGTTTGGCACTGCCCAAGACATCTCCTTGCCCTGATGACCCAAATTAGGGTTTGAGTTTGCACAAGGATTTTTGGACCTCCAATGCTTAAAATTACTTTCATACTTCATGTTGGACTCATAAGTTTGTCCATACCAAGTTTCAAGC
This sequence comes from Vicia faba, assembly GCA_948472305.1. Taxonomy (NCBI): domain Eukaryota; kingdom Viridiplantae; phylum Streptophyta; class Magnoliopsida; order Fabales; family Fabaceae; genus Vicia; species Vicia faba. Next base: position 1,140,864,768 of record OX451738.1, read on the forward strand.
CTTGAATCAAATTTTTGCCCAGTCAATTGGACAGTTGACCTATAAATCAGTTGTATTGGGGAAAAAGTCAATTGTGGCCAATTTACAGTCAAACCTCATGAATTTTGACCCACATCAACATTATAAACTCATATGAACCATTTGATCAAGTTTGGACCACAACTCCACAAGAAATTTGATCAGATCACCAAAAGGGCAAAATGGTCATTTTTAGGATTTTGACTACACAAAGGCAATACCTGACTTTTGCCCTAGCCAATGGCAAATTGGGATCAACCATAGATTCAAGGACTCAATGGCATCATGTTGACCTACTCAACAAGTTCAAAAGATCTCAATTGCATTGGATTGACAAATCAAATTTTCAGTCAACTGATCAAAATTTGATTGTACACTGAAAAGTCAAACTTTGACTTTTTGGTCAAAATCAAGTGCCAAGGGTCATTTTTCATCAAGATGTGTAAAATTATGAAACTTTTTCATCAAGAAACCCAAAATTGCAAATTAGGGTTTAAAGTTGAAAAATATCATAGTTTAGAATTTTTCTAAGTTATGAAATTTTCTTAATTTTTCCTAACTTTGCCCAACATTTTCACCATGATTCATTTGGATTCAAACAAAACTTCCAACATGAAAGTTGTAGTCCTCCACAAAGTATACAACTGTGTTTCACAAAATTTTCTCAAAAGAAGCTTGGATATCAAGTTATGATTTTTGGAACAAGGGTCCCTAAAACTTTTAACTTAGTGAAATTTTGCCCTAATTTAGGCAGGATTTTGACCTATCTTCATGGCCATTTTTCACATAGTTCCACTTGGAATCTCAAGTTGCATTTCAAATATGTATTATAGAGCATGTTGCAAGCTTTCCAAATTGTCTAAGAACTCTCCAAACACATTTGTGGTTAGGGAGAATCGAAGGCTTGAATTTGGCAAAAACTCACTTTTCATCCATGGCATATTCATGTTCATCCAAGTTGCAATTTCAAGTCAGCATGCTTTGCACTAGATTACAGGCCTCTAAACCACTTCACACTCAAAAATTTAATGCAAATCCATTGGTCTAAGCCATTGTTTTGGTCATTAGGACATTGTACACAAAATTAAGCCCTAAGTAGAAAAAGGTACATTTCCATTTTTTCTTAAATGTGCTTTATGTCAAACCACAATCTTTGAGCATTGGTCCAGATCTTTTGCAGCTAATCAAATCCACAGACTAGAGGGGCCAAGGGGAGATGTTACAAGGTGTTGGATAGCCTGTACAGGCCTGTTACATATCACTTCCCACTTTTGCTTCATATACAAGAAATATGCAAAAGACATGAGAACTTGAACATCAGTCAAAACAAGCTTGTGCAAACATTTTGAACATCTTTCTCACACCCCTTTGAGCCAGAAACACGACCTCTAAAGCCCTCAAACATCCCATAGCCAAAAATCACCTTCCATTGGCAAAACAGGGCAGAACCTGCAACTTGACTTCCATAGCTCAATTTGCTCGTGCGTTTTGCCCCAAGTTGGTTCAAACACCTTCCATTCAACTCATCCAAGTTATCCCAAACCTCAAACACCAACTGTAACTCCATTTACAGAGTTTGCAATTTTCATTTTGAGCTTGTGCAGGTTGAGTTCTATAGGTTGATTCAAGGACATTCAAGGCAAGCTAGGTATTGGAAAAGGTCAAGTGAAGTCCAAGCAAGCTCCCCGACATCTCAAGCCTTGTTGAAAAGCTCCACATTGCTCTACACGAAGTCAGCTGAAACAGGTTTTTATCAACTTCTTATCTCTCTATTTAGGAACATTTAGCCTTAGGTTTGTGAATAAGAAATGTAGTATTCATTGCCATGAAGCTGTACATATGCTCAATTTTCATTTATATTAAGCATGCTAAGAGAATTTCATCCATGAATATACTAAAAAAACTAGGTTAGATTTTAGGGCCAGAGAAATTCTCCCTGGTCTTTGAGAGTTAAGACAAGTTGTTTATATGGTTGGATTCATCTTGAAATGCTCTACAAGTTTGATGCTATGTGTTTTTGCAATAGAGCTCGTATACAGGATCTGGCAATTGTACAGGGCGCACGCGTTTTTAAAATCAGAAGGTTGAAGATGAAGTGGCTTGGGCTGGGCTTTGGTCCTTTCACTTTTGACACCCCCCGTTTTACTTTTTGCACCCCCTGGCCCATTTTCTTGATATTTTATATTTTTGAATTTTTATTTTCATTTCTGATTTTATTATTTTATTCCCAAATATAAAAAATACTCAAAAATATTTTTATAATTTTTTCACATTTATTTTGCATTTTTGTTTTTATTTTTCTAACATAAAAAGCAATTTATTTACTTTTATCTTATTTATCCAAAACATGAAAAATATATATAAATTATACTTTTATTTTTGTTTCTTTATTTTTATTCACACTAAAAATATTTTTTTAAATATATTTTATTTTTGTATATATTTTATTTTATTTTATCATATTTAATATAATTAATGCACATATATATACATATACTCTTATTTTATTAGATATTTTAGAATAAAAATATAAAATATTACACTTTTATTTTTATCATTAAATATACTTAAAAATTACTTTTTCTAAACATATTATATTTTTCACATATACTATTTTATTTTTATTGTATATAAATAAAATAATTAATATATGTACTTTCTTAAAGAAAATTAAGGTTTTATCCTTAACCAAATAAAATTAATCTTTTATTTATTTCTTTATCTTTTTTACATAAAATATTTTTACATACATAAATAAACAAAAACCTTTTTTGCATAATTCATATTATTTGATATATTTATTTATTTTGTTTATTTAAATATTGTCCATTTATTATTTATGCATTTGATTCAATTTGGATGTAATAGTAAACTAGGGTTTATATTTCTTGTCAAATACACCCTCATTCAAAAATTGTACCCCCATCCCCATAATCATGTTGTAATAGCTTAGACTTTTAATTCTCGCACTTTACGCTTTCAATTATGCCATGATTAGAGATTAGGGTTTGTATGCAAAAATCCAAAATCAACAAGTAGCTTGACCTAATCAAAAGACAAATGCATGAAAATCAATACACAATACACACTTTCACCCCTAGGGTTACAATCCACTTGTTGCCTTAAAAATGGGCCATGTTATGCATGTTGGGTACTTTGGAAAAACAAAAACAAAACAAAAGATCATAGTCCCTCGATGACGCTATCTTGGTTGCCTAAACAAAATGATCAAGTCCCTCAAAAATTTGCCAAAAATACTTAACACAATTGCTATCATGGTCTATACGATGACCCGCGCCTGTCCCGTTTAACATCCTAACACAAGGTTGTTTACCAAATACAATGGTAAAACAACACTTTCAAAAGGGTTAAAAACATATAGGAAAGATCTTTGAGTAAAATAGGGTAGATAACTCTTAGTTACTTGATCAAAAGCTTGCAAAACATCCTTGCTATTTTCAAACACACTTCACAACATAATTTCAAAACATTTCTCAAATCAAACTTTCAAACATTGAAATCTTTTCAAAAGACAAAAACACCTTTGTATACATTCAAACAAGAATCATTACAAAGGTTTCCACAACGATGGCCTCTTTTCAAAACATCTTTCAAAACCACACACAAAGCACCATTTCAAACAATTGAAAAGAAAGAGCAAGTGATCTAAACAAGTAACTAAGAGCCCATGGATAACCATGGATGAAAAGGGTGCTTGCACCTTCCCTTTTCATAATCTACTCCCTGAACCCAAGAAAACATCTCAAAGGTCTTTCCTGTGATTTTTGACCTTTCCTTAGGATAAAATAAAAAGTCGGTGGCGACTCTTGCTAAACTGAAACATTTGCGAACACAAATGCAAAATCCCAAGTCAGTTCTCCCACCGTATCACACCATGCATCATATCATGACAAGTTTCTCCCATACAGGTTTCCTTATCTTCCTACTGTTTATTTCAGTAGATATGGCTCTAGAATAGACCGTCAAGGACATTCAGACTCAAAATGCTCAACTTCAAGAAATGTCCTTGAACCTATCCAAGGGGCAAGAAGAAGTGAAAGCACTCCTCACTAGGCGCATGACCATGGAGAATCCTGAGGACAACAAGGATGACCAGTTAGAACAGCTAAAAACTGAGATAACCACAATGAAGATCCAGATGATGGGCCAGATGGTGGGTCAAATGGCTCTTATCCAAAACCTGGCTCAAGGACAAGAAGAGCTGAGAGCCCTTGTCAACAAGCTTCATCAAGACAAATGCAACCACATGGGGAAAACAGATAGAATTGGGGACCGAGTCATTAATCAGCCCCCGATGAGATAAGAAGTTAGTTTGGTCGAGAGCAGACCTTTCCAAATTGCCGCTACATCGCGAGCCCACCAACAAGTTTTCCAACTAGGACAGGGTAATCGGCATAAACAAAATGCATCCAACAAGAAATTGCCAAACTCAACATGCCAATGTCGCAAGTCTTACTACACGTGTTGAATTTGAATTTGGTCACATTGAAGGATCCTCCTCGGAATCCTAATACTTCCCATTCTAGTTACCATCCCAATGAAAGGTGTGCATATCATTCCAACAGTCCATGGCTCGATACTGATAGTTGTTGGGCATTGAAAAACAAGATTCAAGACCTAATCGAAGAAGGAGTGCTAGAGTTTACACAAGACGATCAACTGGAATTCTTCTATCACCCCTCAAAGGCGTCAGTATGAAGTGATGGTCTAGGCGGAGGAATTTTCTGTTTATTTGAATTTTTAGTTGTAATTTCTTTGTTTACTTAAACACTTATCTATATGTCATACTTTTGTTACTTTCATTAACGCATTGCATATATTTGTCTTAAATTAATCCATTCGTTTTCATTATACTTAAAACTATGCTTTTTGCTCCCTTTATGATATTCTTCTCTTGTTTCAAAAAGTTGCAAACCTTTAGACGGAGGATGACAAAAACAATGCCATAATCTTATATAATATGCTTTTGAACAGACCTTGCTGATGATGTACATGCGTTCTTTGAATTCCTAAACACTTGAATTATAAGGAGGATAATCCCTAGTCAACCCCTTTGAGCCTAAGAAGTAGGAGTTTTCTTTTTCACAAAAAATGAAACCCTTAATCAAAACCTGGGGAAGGGTAGTTTCTTAGTTAATTCAAACGCGTGTTCAGTCGCCAGCTTTCACTTCGTATACAACGAATGACTTCAAAAACATTCCTCTGGAATCAAAAGACGATGATGGTTCCCTATCACATAGGCAGTCATTATCTCTAAAAAAGAAAATCCCACTAAGTCAAAACCTACGAAGGAGACTTAAGAAAAAACGGGGGCATCCCGTTGGCTGCATTCTCAAAAACCAGAACAGTCAAGAAAAAATGAGGGATAGTAAATTAAAGAAGAGGTCACTACAAATCCTCGACAACATGAAAAGTGTTTCAAAAATGACTTCCTTCTCAAATAAACTTCCAAATATCTGAACCATCATTCCAGATTCAATAGGAGTTCAAACACACAATTGACTGAGCTTAGGACTGAAGAACATCACGAAGAACGGGCGGGTACAAATACACTTTGAGCCTTATCCTTTGTTTATTAAACTGTGAATCAGACCATGATACAACCCCTCAAAAGATCTAATTGAAGCATAAGTTAGTTCGAAATCATACTGTTACAAAAGGTATCCTGAATCATGTAGAGCTTTACTCTAAATTATGAGTTGATTTCATATTCCCACAAAACTCTTTACTTGCTAAAACTGCATTCTCAAAACTTCAATACAAGCATAAACTTTTCATTATTTGAATATCGTTGTTTGCATATGGCTAATCGTTTGACAGCAGAGAAACTCACGAATACCCAGTGAACAAAAACTCTCTCATTGAACTGAACCACTTCAAATAGGATGGCACATCCAATGACAAATCTCCTATAAGCAAGGGGGCATAACATGATCATTGTTTAGCACATCTGTGGCAGTCAAGTCAAGATTCCAATAAATCTCTCAAGAAGTGCTGAGTAACCACGGGTAAGTCTTTATCTGAATCACTTGGAGCATTGAACTTGAATTCCAGCAAAGGGTCACATACGGCCAAGCAAACATTTCCTGGAAGTACTACAACACTTACTACTAGGGGAAGAGACAAATTCCCACAAAGTCCTTTTCATACGGTGATCCTCAGTAAAGTCCCCACGATGTCATAATCTTCACGGACGAGGGTCCAAAACCCCTCAAGGACAAATTCATGGATATCCCCATAGAGTTGGATTCTTGCAATCCCCAACCAAAGATTCAATCTCCAGAAAACTTCTCCCTAACTGAGTTGATCTCAAGAATCCTCGAGGAGTTTCTGCTTGAGGAAAACACCTCTCCAGCAGATTGGCAACAAGGTTTATTTCCCTAACAAACTATAGATTCCCCAGTTTGAGTTTTCCTCTCCGACTACTACAAATCAAGGGACCACAACCCCTCTTCCCCAGTATATTTTTCTACAACCCCCAGTGAGTTGCTGCAAAGCCTGGGAGCCGAACATATAACATTTAACAAGTTGTTAATTTCCTTTCTCTCTAACCAAGAGATAACTCCTCAGTAGAGCAACAGATAACTGAAAGTCCTGAACTCTTTTCCGCAAGAAGAAGTTAACACTCTCCACAGAGTTTGTCATCAAGCAAAGTCAATACTCCCCAGCGGAATTTCTCCTCAAACAACAAGACGAGAATCCCCAGCGGAAACATTCTAAAACAAGGTCTGGAGAGGTGCAAATCTTCATCCCCAACGGTAGTCCGAGATTTAACTTCCCAAAACTCCCTAACATTTGTCAAGGATTTATTTTCCAAGAAAAAGATGCATTCCAACAACATTTCACATTTCATGCATCATATTACATACATGATAAATGCATACAGCATAGTCTCATTTATTTTGAGAACATCATGAAGCCATGCATACATCTGCATACAACTAACCATCTTCCTTGAAGGGAAAAGTCAATCAAAAAAAGTCCTTTTTGGAAAATACCATAACCGTTTTCAAAAGGCCAGAGATTAATACCTGAAACCAAACAAGACAACTATCTCTACGGCCAACAAAAAGCAAGTTCCAGATTAATACCTGAAACAAGATAAGACAACTATTTGTGAACAAATTGATTTCAGATCAATTCTCAAAATAGGACGAGGTGACTATCTACATGATGAACACTTCCTCAAGACCTCTTCTCATTCAGTTTAAATCGATTAATGGTTTATCCTGATTCCGTTCTGGTAGACACTTTCTCTGGTTCAGATAAATCACCCCAAAGATTTATTTTGATTCTTTTCCAGTTAAAGAATATTCAAGACTTCTATTGGTGTAGTCTAAATTGATCAGTGGTTTATCCTGATTCCTTTCCAATAGACACTTTCTCTGGTTCAGATAAATCGCTCCAAAGATTTATTCTGATTCTTTTCTAGTTAAATAATATTTAAGACTTCTCCTAGTTAGGTCTAAATTGATCAATGGTTTATCATGATTCCTTTCCGGTAGGCACTTTCTCTGGTTCATATAAATTTCTCCAAAGATTTATTCTAATTCTTTTCCAGTTAAAGATTTTTCAATACTTCTGCTGGTTTAGTATAAACCGATCAATGGTTAATCCTGATTCCTTTTTGGTAGACACTTTCTCTGGTTCAGATAAATCGCTCCAAAGATTTATTCTGATTCTTTTCCAGTTAAAGATTATTCAAGCCCTCTGTTGGTTCAGTTTAAATCTATCAATGGTTTATCCTAATTCCTTTCTGGTAGACACTTTCTCTGGTTCAGATAAATCGCTCCAAAGATTTATTCTGATTCTTTTCCAGTTAAAGAATATTCAAGACTTCTGATGGTTCAGTCTAAATCGATGAATGGTTTATCCTGATTCCTTTGTGGTGGACACTTTCTCTAGTTCAGATAAATCGCTCCAACAATTTATTCTGATTCTTTTCAAGTTAAAGATCATTCAAGGCCTCTGTTGGTTCAGTTTAAATCGATCAATGGTTTATCCTGATTCCTTTTTGGTAGAAACTTTCTCTAGTTCAGATAAATTGCTTCAAAGATTTATTCTGATTCTTTTCCAGTTAAAGTTTATTCAAAACCTCTGCTGGTTCAGTTTAAATTGATCAATCGTTTATCCTGATTCCCTTTTGGTAGGCACTTTCTCTTGTTCATATAAATCACTCCAAAGATTTATTATGATTCTTTTCCAGATAAAGAATATCCAAGACCTCTGCTGGTTCAGTTTAAATTGATCAATGGTTTATCCTGATTCCGTTCCGGTAGACACTTTCTCTGGTTCAGATAAATCTCTCCAAATATTTATTCTGATTCTTTTCCAATTAACATTTATTCAAAAACTCTGCTGGTTCAGTTTAAATCGATCAATGTATTATCCTGATTCTGTTTCGGTAGGCACTTTCTCTGGTTCGGATAAATCGCTCCAAAGATTTATTCTGATTCTTTTCCAGTTAAAGAATATCCAAGACCTCTGCTGGTTCAGTTTAAATCGATCAATGGTTTATCTTAATTCCGTTCTGGTAGACACTTTCTCTAGTTCAGAAAAATCGCTCCAAAGATTTATTCTGATTCTTTTCCAGTTGAAGTCAAGCTTAGACTTAGTCTTATTTTTGTCAACAATCACTTTGGATTGCATCTGTAAGCCCATCTATGAAAACTCTCCAAATGTAATCTCTAAGCCCATTCCTTACACAATCAACAACCACATCATCGAGTGCAAATTTCTGGGCACTCTAGTGTTCAATCATCTTCTACCTTCAAGCTACGAATGACAACGTACCATATATGCTTTTCAGGTTTAAGAAGATTGAATAGGGGAAACTGTTCTACCCCAAAATTTTCCCTCTCATTTTTCAATATTTCTCTCGCATGTGTGGTTACAAACACCTGTTTAAAGAAATGAAGAAAATTATTTTCTTTGAAGATGGCAACCTGTTACTTCGACTGGTCGAAGGAAAAGAAAAATGAAGATATTAATGTGATTTTCGGCAAGTCAAAGAAGAGCAAGTTTGATTCGAATCCACATCCTTTGATTGGGCATCTAGGTTTCCTTCGAGCAAGCTTGATACATCCTTCGATTGGGCATCTAAGCTTCCTTCGAGCAAGCTTGAGACATCCTTCAATTGGGGCATTGGTTTCCTTCGAAGCAACCTGTTTCAAATCCACCTTCAAACCTGCTTTGAATCAACCTTCATGCACGCTTCAAATTCACCTCTAAGCTTGCTTGGAACCCTCCTACATGCAGGCTTCGATTGCACCATTGTCCCCCTGACACGCTGGCTTTGATTCACAAAGCAATGGCTATCTGCATGCAGCCTTCAATTGAGCAATGGCCTCTTTCCTGCATGTTTTGATTCACAAAGCAAGGGGCTCCCACCATTCTAGCGTGGACAAGGAAAAAGCTTCCCCATGGCTAGCATTCACTGGATTCACATTAGCACCTACAGTGCAATGGTTACCTACATACAAGCTCTGACTGGGAAAAGTATCCCTTTGAAACAATTTGCAAGCTGAGGAGAACTTTTTGGGTGGCGTGGAAAAAATCATCAAACTTTCAAAAACTCTTAAACTCTTAGGATTCTCAGACACTAAACACAAACCCATAATCTAAAGAAACATAACACTTGTTTCTATTTCTCTTTCGAATCTGAAGCAACCCAACACTTGGTCCCTTCTTTCGAATCCAGTACTAGAAACATAACCCATGTTTCTTTCCTTCGAATCCAGGAACACTCAGGGCAGCCACTCAAGGTCCAACACACGCATTCCAGCTTCAATCAAGGTAAGTCACTCTGACCTTAAACTTTTCATTTTAAGAATGTATATAACATTTATTTCCTTTTCGTTTCCACCTTTTCAGTTTGTTATCATTACTAATCTTTTGGTTTTGTTTCTTGGTTTATCAAACGTTTTTAAGAACTAACCTGGCCATGAGACAATACTAGCATGGCCTCAGGCCATGTTGCCATTTAAAACCCCAAACGAAAGAAAACAGGAGGAAGGAGGTGTGAATTGAAGCTTTAGGCTTCACCCCTGGCTGCTTCATAGTTGCAAGCAGAACAAAGAGTGTGGCCTTAGGCTTTGCCATACACTGACTTCCAGGCCATTCGAAGGAAGAAGAAAGGCAAAATAAAAATCTACCCATACACTGACTTCTAGGTCCCATTACAAAGAAACAGGAAAGGGATAAAATCGAAAGGCGTGTCCTTACTACTTCCAGGCCAAATCGAAAGAAGCCAGGAGGAGCAGAATCGAAAGGTGTTGCTGCCTGAATCGAAAAACTCATTTTCCTTTCTTTATTTTTTTTTGTCTTTACATTTTCTTACTATTCAATATGGTCGTAATAGTGTAGGATATTTATTTTCTGCATTTTTATTGCTTTTGTACAAATGTTAGTAATTAGGATGTATGGCAAGATAAAACCAACAAGTAGACAACCCAAAAATCAAAGATAAAATGCATGCAATAAAACACACTATTCACACATGCACCTTTAGGGTAATCTCACTTGTTGCCTTGGAAAAATAGTCATGTCCTTTGAATATGGGCGTTTTAGCAAAGACCCTCGATAAAATATTGTAGTCCCTCAATGACCCTTGATGTTGCCTTCGGTAAACGACCTAGTCCCTAGACGACATTGCTAAAACGTCCCATAGGTTACCTTCTATGACTATACAAATGACCCATGCCTGTCCCTTCACATCCAACGATGGGGCTTCTTACCAAATCAATGGTAAGATAGCAACATCTAAAGGAGGAGGAAAAGAACAAAGACCTTTTGAGTAGGTAGGATGCTCATAGTTGCTCGCTTGCTCACAACAAAAACATTTTTCCATACCAACACTTTCAATTGAAACATTTTTAAAAGACAAAGCTCATTGTATGCATTCTTATAGAGACGAGAATCATTACAAAGACACTTTTCAAAATCCCTTCAAAAATATCTTCCACAAACACCTTTTTGAACTATTTTCAAAAACCAACACTTTGTACGCGTTCTTATAGAGACGAGAACCATTACAAAGACATTTTTTCTAAATATTTTCAAACCCACACCACAAAGCACATTTTCAAACAGAAGCAAGTGATCTAGCAAGCAACTAAGAGCCCGTAGATAACTACGGATGAAAAGGGTGCTAATACCTTCCCTTTTTATAACCTACCCCCCGAACTCGAAAAATATCTCAAAAGGTCTTTCCTGTTCTTTTCACCCTTTCCTTATTGGATAAAAGAAAAGTCGGTGGCAACTCTTGCTATCAGCGACAATTGCGATCAAACGCAAAAAACTAAGTCAGTTCTCCCACCGTATCACAATGAAGATTTAATTTCACCATGAATAAACTTAGGTTTCAGACCTTTATTATTAGATGTAGGAGGATTAAGGTGGAATCAATGAAAACAAATTTTGGATTTGGGGATAGGAGGTTGAGACGAAGCCATGGATAATTTTAGATCATATTTATGGACTCGTGTCGCTGCAACCGTCACCGTGAAGCATGCCTGAGCGGAAGAGATGTGTTTGAATGTATGGAGAAAGGCTAAGGGACTGAGATTCGCTCAACGGGATTTGGAAAGTCATGACTAATTCAAGATAACTCAAAACGACGTCGTTCTTTCGGTTTTTTCTATGTTTTATAATTATTTTAACTAAGTAATAATGTTGAATGGAAATGATAAATGGACTGAAGTTCCCTTGGGCCAGGTCTGTGTTTGGGATCTCTTTTTGTACACCATTCATGACATTACACCACCTGGTTTTGCCTTTTAATTTCCACGTCGTTCTTAATTTTGGCAATTTACTTTTGATGCTTCCTTCCATGATTTTTGGTTGGAATTTTGTATGGGTATTAATTTGTTGATTCCTGACTTGATGATAACTTTCCATAATTTTTCTTTGTTTAGGAATTAATTGAATTAATACTTGGTGCATGATAAGAATTAGGATTTTAGCACATTCTTGGTGATTCTGTATACTTGATTCAATTTCTTTGGCATGATGGGTGGTTTAAAGCTTCCAACAGAGATTTCTCGTACCATGAGTCGTTAGCGGAGTATTTTTTCCTTGTATAGTCTTGTATCTTCATGCAGGACTATCACATGATGATTCAGATCTTACTCGAAGTTTTCCAGGTTTCTCTCCTTTGCTTGCTGTGTTACAAACTCTTGTTCATTAGGTATCATCACAACATTATTTTTATTCCTTATTTCCGCACTTTATCGCTTTTCTAGAAATCATGAGAAGTACGGTTTTACTGCTTTATGATGCCATGAGAAGTAGGAATATAGATGTATGACGGGGGTCTCTGTTGTTGATCATATCAGGAACCCCTCTGGTTTATCTAAAGACTCGTTTAGGGCAATTCCGCATTGTTTGCATTCTGTTTGCTACTTGTGTGTGGTTTGTTTAAAACCCTATCTTTGAGTAGGTATTTTGCAGGTGTGTTTATATTTGTGCCCGCATTATTCCCCATCCCTTATTAAAGTACTCAAAAGGAGGCGAGTGGGGAGGGTTAGAAATCAACCCCTGTAATTTCTTCTGTGTCATCCTTAGCTCGTGACGCACCATGATGCTTCAGAGTTGTGCCTGCTCTTGTATATAGAGTCATCAAGTGGGGAAGGGTTCCGCAATCGAACCTCCATGCTTTTTCAGGAGTTTGCATTGGCCGATGCTGATACTCTGTGATTGTTCATATTTTCTTTTGTCGCTTACCTCGATCTCTTATATCTTGGTTAAGTGTTAAGTCACTTTGGGCATCACTTTTTGTTTCTTCATCTCACTCCTGCTTGTTTGTCTCGGCTGATACGCTCCCCTTGGCTAAAGCATTTCTTTTCTTTTCCTTACTCTTTTACGTGTGTGCTTCTTCGATCTTGTTTGCTTTATCCTTGTACATACCATGTTCCCTTAGGATGCGCTTTCTCCATTCGGATGCAAGTTAGACCTTAGATTGTAAACCATGCATGCTAACATTAGGTAGACGTTTCCCTTTTGTTAATCCAAACCTTAGGACTACAATTGTATGATAACATTAGGTTAGAAATAGGCTAGTCTCCCTTAGACTCTTTTCTTCCCTTTTTGCATCTTTGCATTCAAAACTAAAACCTTTTCTTAGCAAATCAAAAAACAGGCTAATCTCACTTAAACCCTTTTTCAAGGTAACAAAAACACAAACCAATTCAAACCTTTTTTGTGCACTGAAGCACCTTTTCTCTAAAACCCTTTTCAGGTAAGGACATGATTAATTTACTTCTGTGCCAACACATAAGTCTCCAAAGGTCGATCTGCGGAAGAAGGCGGAATTAACATCGTCCATAAAAAACACAAAAAAACAAAAACATGTGAGCCAAACTACGGTAACTCTGATTCCTCAAAAAAGATACGTAGGCATTAGGGTCGGGCCCAAGAGAGTACAACTTTATTTTCCCTACATTCTTTTCTCATTTATTTTGCATGCATTCTTCCTCAGTAATAAACAGTAAGTATAGTTTAAACACACCCATAAGATATACAACAAAAATGGATATCGTAGAGTACTACGGCCGTGTGGGGTGCTAATACCTTCCCCTAGCGTAATAGACTCCATTACCTGATCTCTCGGTTGCAAGACCGTGACTTCTTCCTTCTCAAGTTTTCTCAATGTTTACCTTTCCCTTCATATGGGATAAAAGACATTCGATGGCGACTTTATTGTTTGATGATTTTTAGCTGGTTGTTTCAAATGCGCCAAAGAATGTCCCTCATGGTGCAACCCCAGGAGCCAGGCCTCACAGGATCAGGCGCAACACCGGGCTCCCTGATTTGAGCCTTACAAGAATTTCAAAACGCACCCCCTTGTTCACTTTAGTACCATGCCCAATTTATTTTCTTTTCTTCACTTTATTTTATATACCTAATTGTCTTATGTTTAAAAATAATTTTATTTAATAAAAATCAACAAAATAATAAAAAATATTAGACTTAGGATTTTCTAATTAGTTTTGATTTTGTAAATTAATTTAGTTATTTTTTATTTTAATATTTTCCTAAATAGGCAAAAAACAACAAAAAATAATGTTCCTTTTACTTAGAAACATTTTAGGGTTTTAGACATCTTTTCCAATTCGCGCGCGTTTATTATTTTAGCATTTTTATTTTTATCATTAATGTATTTGCTTATGGGATGTAATAGACAATCACTAGTACTTTTACATTTACTGTTTTGTTTTCCCTCAAGTTTTAGGATATGTAATTATTCCCCCTCCCAGAAGCCATGTAATAGTTAGGTTTTAATTTCCGCACTTTAATTTCCCACACTGATATTGAATTGTTAGATGTATGCCTAATAGGATTCTATAACAAGAATAAAACAAAATGCTAGCAAACCTAAATGCAAAAGACAAAAATAATTGAATACAACACACTCTCACATGTGCACCTCTAGGGTATCCCACTTTGGTTGCCTTCGGGAAAAAAAAGTCACATCTCTCAAAACGTGAGAGATTTTAGTGGCTACCCTCCGGTTTAAAGATCATAAGTCCCTCGATGACCCGCTCGACGTTGCCTCGGTATGATCTTAAAATCCTAGGGTAGTTACTAAATTTTCTTTCCCAATTGTCTTTGTAACTGTATAAACGTCCCTTCGAATGTCCCTCAAACATCTAACAACTAGGGTTACCTACTCACTAATAGTAGGATAGCACTGTCTAAAGGAAAAGAGGAAAAGAACAACCTTTCGAGTAAAGTAGATAGCTGTTAGATGCTTGCTCAAACAATTTTTACACTTACACCAAACTTCTTTCAAAAATATTTTCAAACATTTTGTATACATTCTCTACCATTCCGAAAAACATTACCAAGTTCACAAGGCACTTTCAATATACTTTTCAAAAACACACAAAGCACAAGGTATTTCAACATGAGCCAAGCATCTAAGAGCCCATAGATAACTACAGATGGAAGGGGTTCTAACACCTTCCCTTTCCATAATCTACCCCCTTACTCAGAAACAAATATTGAAAGGTCTTTTCTGTTCTTTTCACCCTTTCCTTTGTTGGATAAAAGAAAAGTTGGTGGAGAATCTTGCTTACTGCAACATTTGCGAATACAAACGCAAAACCAGTATAACAGTCGGTTCTGTTACCATATCACAAATATGTCAAGAATAATTTTGCAAACCCGTTTTACAGAGTAAGACTAGCACGTATGATCATTTCACGAATAAAATGTGACACCCTTTTATTGTATTACTCTGATATTATTTTAAATAATTATGAATATTTTGCGGGGTTTAGAAGGGTGTTACATTTCTCAACACGGGCGACCGTGTTGCTTAACATTGGCTGTGTTGCAACCCACTGGGACTTGAATTAGAGAATAAAAAGTCAAGAGGCCAACACGAGCGCTCGTGTTGCCTGACACGGGCCATGTTGGCCCGTGACCCTAATTTCCTGACTTTTTCTATTTTTCCCATATGTTAAGTTGTGGGGGAGTTTTGGGTACTTCTAACTGAACTAAGTGAGTTTTTTCTATTTAGATGAGTTTCCACGATGAATTAGAGGAATTTTTGCCAACGGAGAATTTCAACAATTGAAGAAGGAAGCATATGCAATTGTTGGAGAACAGGGACTTTTCATGAGTGGAAGCAATTTAAGATCAAAGTTCACCAGTAATTTGTAATGCATATTTTTTATTCTGAAATTACTTTGAACAATATGAGTAGCTAAACCCCTAAATGCTAGGGGGTGTCCCTGATTTGATTCTGTAATGACTTTCAATTTCTGATTTCACCAATTCCATTGTTTTTATTATTTAATTTATATGTACAAGGTTTTTCATGTTTTCTTTATCGAACAAATAAGGATTGTTCTACGGTTAACAATTAGCTGAACCACAATTGTTAAGGTTTTTGTACGGTTAGACTGTAGTAGATATCACCTAGGACTAGGGATACCCTATAGTTAGCAGTTAACTCTTGATAAAACAAGGGCTTAAATTCATCATAACTCTCTAAGGACTTAGGATATAGGATAAATATTTAATAGTTTTTCCACTAAGGACTTAGGGGAAAATAACCTAAAGGGTTGGTAATTGGTACTATAAACTTGTTGAAGAAATCGGGATTCAAGGTAGTTGCAGGGAAAATTATACACTTTACCTTAGCATGTTCCTCATACTAGTAAAAAGCCAATTTATATTTCTGTTTAATTTACAGTAAAAATAACCAAACAAAACCCCAAATTAATTTTTGTTTAATTGAACCACAAATTGAACTCAATACTTTTGTACAGTCCTTGAGATCGGCATTCGGGGAATTTTTCCTATTATAACAAGAGGAAAAATAGTACACTTTCTATTTTTCCGATCATGTTTTTGGCGACGTTGTCGGGGTCTGCCAAATTAAAGAGTTCAATTAAAATTTTGTTGCTCTGCAACAAAAATTTTATTTTCTGTTATTTTTATATTTTCTTTATTACTGATTTGTGTCTAACCCTTGTATACGAGGAAAGTCCTCAACTGAATTTCCTTTTGACATAGAAATCGAAAGAACTTTTCACACAAGGCACATACAAGCTCAAGTAGTTAGACTAGAATCAGAAGGTTCATCAGATTGTTCAGGTTTAGAGTCCAAAAAGGAAAGACCAATGGCTGAAGATCCACCACCACGTGATAGACTTCTTGAGGACTAGGGAGGAGAAAATGTTCTAGCAGGTCGATTGACTATTGTGAATCAACTGGTAACAGTTGATAATTTTCAGCTACACCCCTCAACAATCTGACAACTTGAGAATAAATACTTCACCGGAAAGATCAATGAAGATGCCAATAAACACTTGCAGAGATTCCTCACCAGGATTACTACTTTGAATATTGAGGGGCACTCCGAAGAAGCTAAGAAATTAGGAATGTTTCTCTTCACGCTTTCTGAAGATGCTGAAGAGTGGTTTTACTCATTACCTTCCGGGAGTATTACTACTTGGGAACTTATGGAGAAGACTTTTCTTGATAAATACTTTCCTGCTTCTGTTTACATTCGCAAAAGATATGAAATTGTAAATTTTAAGCAGAAAGAAGGACAGTTGTGATGCGGTGGGAAGAGAACTAACTGTTTTTTGGAATCCTGGTTCGTGTTTTGCGTTTGTGTTTGCAAAATGTCGCGGTAAGCAAGAGTCGCCACCGTCTTTTATTTTATCCAACAAGGAAAGGAAAAAAGCACAGAAAAATTCCTTTTTTGAGATGTTTCTCGGGTTCGGGGGGTAGATTATAGAAAGGGAAGGTGTTAGCACCCTTTCTATCCGTGGTTATCCACGGGCTCTTAGGTAATTTCTCATAGTGTTTTCAAAAATTTGCTTTTTCTTTGTGTTTGTGGGTTTGAAGAAGTTTTTGTTTGAAAGGTGTAAGTGCGAAAAAATTTGTTTTGAAAGAGCAAGTACTTAAGAACCATCTACCTACTCGAAAAAAGGAATCGTTCTATGCTATCTTCCTTTAGACAATGCTATCCCACTATTGATGAGTAGGTAGCACCGTCGTTGGAGTTTAAGGGTCAATTCGATAAAGGGACGTGCGGTCATTAAAGCAATGTTAGGACGCCTTAGCGGTAACCCTAATGTCTTAGATCATTTTTTCGAGGCAACCGTTTCGAGGAAACTATGATCTTTGGACAAGAGGGCGACCTCTAAAACTTCCTATACTTAATGATCGCGTACGAAGGCAACCAAGTGAGTTGTACCCTAAGAGTGCGCATGTGCGAGTGTGTTGTTTTCAGTTATTTTATCTTTGTACATGTCAATGGTTATCTATGTTGATTTTGGGTTAAACATTCGATCTTGTCATGCATTCCCTATTATCAAACATCTAACAGTTTATAAGTTGCGGAAAT
The DNA here is from genome assembly GCA_948472305.1 of Vicia faba. NCBI lineage: Eukaryota > Viridiplantae > Streptophyta > Magnoliopsida > Fabales > Fabaceae > Vicia > Vicia faba. Next base: position 1,140,882,673 of record OX451738.1, read on the forward strand.
TAAATTGCGGAAATTAAACTAACTATTACAAGGCGTCGGGTATTTACATCGCCAAAAACAACCCTTGAAATTAAAATGCGGAAAATAAATAAAGCGGTAAAAATATTTAAATTCCTATTAAACTATTACATTCCAGGAAACATATACAATATTGAATAAAATGGGACGCGTGCGGGAAATTAAATCGGGCGCAAGTTTTTAGGGTTTTGACCCTTTGTTATTCAAGAAAAGATTTTTGGTTTATTTTTGAATTAAAAAAAAGAAATTAAACTAAGTTAATCTAAATTAATAAATTAATTAATTAATTAATAAAAATAATATTTTTGGATTTTTGATATTTAAAGAAATAAAAATAAATTTGATCAATGTTAATAAAAACCTAATTGTCTAAGTTAATTTTAATTATTGCAAAAAAGATATTAAAGTTATTCCTAATAAAAACTAAATTAATATTTATTAAGAAAATAAAATACTGAAAATTAATTTAATAAACAAAATATATTTTTTTGGTTTTTAATTTTATTAAGAAAAAAGTTTGATGGGCTAATTGGAAAATAATGAAAATAATTAAATAAAAACAAGAATAAAAATAAATATAGAAGAGAGTGTTTGGGCCTGATTTATGGAGGTCTTGATAGCAATTTGATGGCCCAAACGAATTGGCCCTTTGTTGACCTTTTGAAATCCAGCGTGGCACTTTGACTAGGGAGTATGGTGGACGTCCCATCTGGACCATCAGATTTGGCCTGGGGCCATCTGTCCATTGATTGAATGAGAGACCATAGTAGGCTGCACGCTTGGAGTTGAACTGGAATTCCTGAAGAAAAATAATACAAAGCATATGGGGGGACCTGGGATTCGAACCCAGGTCCTATTGATCATTGGACAACGCCTCTACCACTCAACCAACGCGCTTCAACTGTTAGCATATTGGACACTAATAATAATATGGGAAAAAACAATAATATGCCAGAATAAAAAAACACACGCGAAGTTTGAACCGGCCAACCAGGGGGAGACGCGTCATTGTCTTCTTCCTTCAACCATGTACCTTTTCCTGCGGATTCATATCCACAGCTGAATTCGTAGGTTGATCCTAAAATTCATTCTAGGCCATGAAAACGACCCCCAAGACCATGGTTATGCTCGTCTAGGCTTCCTGAACAAACCTACATCCCTCTTGAATCTTGATTTCGCCCTGTAAAAGAAATGCCCCAAATCACACTACAAAACCCTAGGTTCAGTTACAGGGCTACAATCCATATAAATGCAATCAAACAATGCCAAAAGTTCAGAAATTTCATGAGCATTATAAATATGTCAAAGATTTTCCAGGAAAATGCAAGAATATGGAGTTACGATTTCAAACGAAAAGCGGTTTTTTAAGATACTTACAGAGCTTTAGGGCGCGTATGGAGATTGGTTTTGGGTTGGTTATGCTTCAGTGATTGTCCAGCAATGGATTAGTGTTCAGATTTGCCTTTGAATTTGCCTCTAAGAATGATTTCAGTTTCACACTTTTTCACCTTTTTTCAAGTTTTGCTTTTGGTCTTCTTGCAGCCTCTAGGTACCAAATTCGTGTGCTTTCACTTGTATATGTATGCTGCAATGTATTAGGTCAACAAATTGGTCTTGAATCCTTGTACATTAATGCTTTGAGATTGGATTTGATCCTCTATTGAAAACTTGCTTAATTTGCCAAAAATCCAATATTTTTGCACATGGAATGCTTGATACGAATTTGATCATGACATTGATGATGATTTGCTCCTGAAAATAGAAAAAGATCTCATGTAATCAAGTTTTGGGATTTTATTTGATTTAAATTGATTTAAAATGAAATAATTCAATAAAAAATCAAATAAAATAATAAAATTGATAAATGGACACAAGGCTGAAGATAGAACACGTGTGTAGTGTGACAAGATCAAATCAAGTTGAAAAGAATGGGCCCATTTGACAAAATTTTATGTTTTGGGGATAGTTGACTTTTGCCAATTTTGCAAAAATGCCCAACTTCAACAATGCATAACTTCTTTAATTTTGAACTTTTGGAAGTGTTATTTGACTTTTTAGAAAGCTTGAGATGTCCTATAACCAACCCTTTTGGCCTCATCTCATTTTGATATTCCATGCTCAAGTTGTAAGCTTTGGCAAAAAAGGTGTTTTTGTTGACTTTCAAAAATGACCTATAATGTCCAAATTTGTAACTTCTTGTGAGTGCATTTTATGATCTTGGGGTATGAATATGGATTGTAGGAAATTGCATCATCTTAAAAATTAGCTTTGGATGGGTATTTTCGCATAAAGTATGAGAAAGTTATGCTTGGTCAAAGTTGAGTTGACTTTTCCTACAAAACCCTAATTTAGCAACTTTTGAGTCTTGATGAATTTTGAGCAATCCTTGATGAATCATGATCAACCCTTGATCAAATGATGAAATATACTTCAAAATGAGAATGTTGACAAAAAATCTTGAGGTTTGACTGTATATAGGTCACAGTTGACTTTTGCCCTAGCATAGTCGATTTTTGGACCATATCAGCAATTGACTGAGCAAACTTCCTCTGCAAGGCTTGAAATTTGACATGGATGAACTTGAGAACATATTAGGACATTGGGGAGAACTTAAGGTCTTTTGGATGAAAGTACCTTGATGCAACACAAAACCCTAATTTGAGGTTGACTGCCTTAGGAGATAGCTTGACTGTCCAACTCTTGAGCAATCTTGAACCACTTGGAGATTTTTCTTGCAATGTTTTGAGAAGTATGAGAGGGAAAATTTTGGGGTACAACAGCTGCCCCTGTTCAATCTTGTTAAACCTGAGGATATAGATTGGCTTTCGGGCCTTTCGTGATCCGAAGGTGGAAGATGATTGAACACTAGAGTGCCCAGAAATTTGCACTAGCATGGAGTGGTATCAGCCTTGTGATATCGGGAATGGGTTTACAGATTCCATTTGGATACTGTTGATAGGTGGTCTGAACTTCGACTGGAAAACGAATCAGGGAGATCTTATCTTCGATCTGACTGAATCAGAGGAGGTCTTGGATTAACTTTGGCTGGATAAGAATCAGAAAAATCTTCGAATCGATTTAACTGAACTAGAAGAAAGTCTTGGAATAACTTCAACTGGAATACGAATCAGGGAGATCTTCGCATCGATCTGACTGAACCAGAGGAGGTCTTGGATTAACTTTGGCTGGATAAGAATTAGAAAAATCTTCGAATCGATTTAACTGAACCAGACGAAAGTCTTGGAATAACTTCAACTAGAATACGAATCAGGGAGATCTTCGCATCGATCTGACTGAACCAGAGGAGGTATTGGATTAACTTTGGCTGGATAAGAATCAGAAAAATCTTCGAATCGATTTAACTTAACCAGACGAAAGTCTTGGAATAACTTCAACTGGAATACGAATTAGGGAGATCTTCGCGTCGATCTGACTGAACCAGAGGAGGTCTTGGATTAACTTTGGCTGGGTAAGAATCAGAAAAATATTCGAATCGATTTAACTGAACCAGACGAAAGTCTTGGAATAACTTCAACTGGAATACGAATCAGGGAGATCTTCGCGTCGATCTGACTGAACCAGAGGAGGTCTTGGATTAACTTTGGCTGGATAAGAATTAGAAAAATCTTTGAATCGATTTAACTGAACCAGACGAAAGTCTTGGAATAACTTCAACTGGAATACGAATCAGGGAGATCTTATCATCGATCTGACTGAACCAGAGGAGGTCTTGGATTAACTTTGGCTGGATAAGAATCAGAAAAATCTTGGAATCGACTTAACTGAACCAGACAAAAGTCTTGGAATAACTTCAACTGGAATGCGAATAAGGGAGATCTTCACATCGATCTGACTGAACCAGAGAAGGTCTTCGACATAGCTGAGAACTTAACTGCATCTTTCCTGAAAGGTAAAGGTCAGTCATATGCAATGCATGATATGGATCAAGAAATGATGTTCTCAAAATAAGTGAGATTGTGTTATATGATGCGTATATGTATGCATCATGATGTATGGAGATGTAATGTTTTAGCTGGGGAAAATAAATCCCGGATAGCTGCTGAAGAACAGAGTTGGATTCTTCGTTTCCGCTGGGGATGGTGAACGAAGATGATTGTGAGAATAGACATGCAGGAGAGGATAACTCCACTGGGGAATAAACCGAATAGGTGATTACTCTGAGGGGAAGAGATGCTTTGCTGAGGATTCCACTGATAAATTCCATCGAGATGAATTATCATTGCTGGTGATATTGAATCCTGTTGGGGGATTAAATTCCTGTTTGTGAAAGGAAAGAGCTTCGCTGGGGATGATCTTTCAGTGGAGACTTCACTGGGGACAACCTGTTAGACCTTTATGGGGATAATCCTCTGAATTCTGCTGGGAATGATCCTTTGAATTCGGTTGGGGATATTTATTTTTGTACTCCGCTGGGGATAAACTTCCAGAGTCTACTGGGGATGATTCTTCAACTCCACTGGGGAAGCTTTTTCAGAATGCGCTGGGAAAATTTTAACTCCATTAGGGGTATCTCGTATTTTGTGGGAAAAATTCTTATACTCTGCCAGGGAATATTAAGACTGCCGGGGATATCAAGCCTTTTTAGTATTGATGGTAGATCAACTCTGCTTGGGGAGAGCATTGTTGATTCGTTCACAGTTGCAAGTCCCAGCTGGGGGAGAGCTACCATTACTGCCTTACTCTGCGGGGAGTAAAGGTATCTTAGCCATATTCTTCAGCTGGATCTACCTTTGTACCTGGTGGATAGAGCAACTGTACAGTTCAGACAATTCTTATTTGCCCCTGTTTCCGATATTACCCGTAATCGTCTTTTGTTTCGCATGTAAATATTCATGAGCCGCAATTAATGTCAAATGCATATATCAAAAAATGAGCATTGGACGTTCTTTGCAAAACAAAACAAATAAAGAAGAAATTTTTTTTGAAATTTGTCTGAAAATGAATTTGTATTGATTTTGAAGTTTGGCCTGTAAAATAGGCGTTTTTGTACAAGAGGCTGACGTCCTAGTAAGAGAACGCTGCCGAGCTGATAGAATTTACACAAATTGTGAAAAACAAAACAGCTATGTGAACAATCCCACTGGGTTCCAACTCTGTTATTGCCCTTATGTCCTCGAGCATCTCATCAGTTTGCTACTTGGTTGAAGGTAGATCAGATTGATTAGTGTCGTCCGAGCTTGATAGTTGATACCGAAGTCTGGATGCAAGATGATCCAATGAGACATAGTGTTACGCTTTGATCCCTAATTTTTGCCTGGACCGCCCTTTCGGTTTTTCAGTCCACCGGGATACCCATTTTTGCCCAAGCCGCCTTTTCAGGTTTTCGACTTGCCGGGTGTACAGATTTTTCATTTTCATCCCTAATTTTTTCCCAAACCCTTTTGGTTCACCGGGAAGCCCTTATTTTTGCCTAGGCCAGTCAACCTAGCGGGTCTTTGATTATGTGTAGTATCTTTGCACTATGTATGCATTGACGGGGTGAGGAAGGTCGTCACCATCCATGGTGGTTAGAATCATAGCTCCTCCTGAGAAAATGTTCTTAATCACAAATGGCCCTTCGTAAGTAGGGGTCCATTTGCCCCTGGGATCACCTTGAGGTAATATGATGCGCTTGATAACCAGGTACCCAACTTGATACTCTTGTCGTCTGACTTTCTTGTTAAATGCCTTGATCATTCGTTTTTGGTATGTCTGACCATGACAAATAGCAATAAGTCTCTTTTCGTCGATTAGGTTCAGCTGATCAAGCCGGGTCTGAATCCAGTCATCTTCACTCAAACCTGCATCCTTCATAATCCGAAGAGAGGGTATCTGGACTTCAATGGGAAGTACGGCCTCCATGCCATATACCAAGGAGTAGGGTGTTGCCCCTGTTGACGTCTGTGCTGAGGTACGGTACCCATGGAGAGCAAATGGTAACATCTCGTGCCAGTCTTTGTATGTCACCGTCATCTTCTACAAAAACTCCTTAATGTTCTTATTAGCCGCTTCGACAACCCCATTCATCTTCGGCCGGTAGGGAGAAGAGTTATGATGTTGTATCTTGAATTGCTCGCAGAGCTCGGTGATCATCTTGTTGTTGAGATTGGTACCATTGTCCGTAATGATCCTCTCTGGTACACCATATTGACAGATCATATTATGACGAATGAACCGTGCCACGACGTTCTTGGTTACGGTAGCAAAGGAAGCTGCTTCAACCCACTTTGTAAAGTAATCGATTGCTATCAGGATGAAACGATGCCCGTTGGATGTCGTAGGTCTGATCTCGCCGATCATATCAATGCCCCACATTGCAAAATGCCAAGGTGCCGTCAAGATGTTCAGAGGAACTGGAGGTATGTGCACTTATTAGCATAAACTTGGCACTTGTGACACGTCCGAGAATGCTGATAACAATCGGCTTCCATTGTGGACCAATAATAACTTGCCCGTAGGATCTTCTTTGCCATGGTGTGTCCACTGGAATGAGTTCCGAAAGTACCTTCATGTAAATCCGCCATGATCCTTTCTGCTTCATTCTTATCCACACATCGCAGTAGGGTCGAATCTTGGTTACGCTTATAAAGGATGCCATTACTGATAAAGAACTTTGCTGCGAACCTCCTCAGAAACTTCTTATCATTAACAGATGCACCCTCGGGGTACTCTTGAGCCTCAAGGTACCTATTTATTTCATGAAACCAGGGTTTATCCGCTACCTTTTCAGTCTCAATATCACAGCAATGCGCAAGTTCGTCCAATCTTTCAATGATAATTCGGGGAGCCTCGTTGTCCCAATTGACTTTGAACATAGAAGACATCGTAGCCAGCGCGTCCACCAACTGATTCTCCTCTCACGGGAAGTGTTCAAAGGTTATCTCCTCAAAATGGGGAAGCAACGCCAATACATACTCCTTGTAAGGAATAAGGTTCGGGTGTTTCGTATCTCACTCGCCTTTGATCTGACTGATCACGAGAGCGGAATCTCTGAAGACACTTAGAAACTTAATCCTTAGGTCAATTACTGCTCGAAGACCCATAATGCACGCTTCATACTCCGCCATATTGTTGGTGCAATTGAAACATAGTCAGGCGGTAAACAGAGTATGAGAGCCTTTAAGAGATATGATCACGGCACCAATGCCATTACCCAAAGCGTTCGAAGCCCCATCAAAGTACATATACCATCAGGATCCCTCCTCAGGTCCTTCATCCGGTCCAGGTGTCTCACAATCAGTTACCAACATGATATTCTCATTCGGGAATTCAAAGTTCATAGATTGGTAATCATCCACTGCCTGATGTGCCAAATGGTCTGCTAACACACTTCCCTTGATTGCCTTTTGGGTCGTGTACTGGATGTCATACTCAGTCAAGATTATCTGCCATCTTGCTTTCTTCCGGACAAAGCATGCTTTTCGAAGATATACTTGATTGGATCAATCTTTGATATCAATAGAGTAGTGTGAGTCAGCATATGCTGTCTCAGCCGGCGAGCAGCCCATGCCAAAGCACAGCAAGTTTTCTCGAGCAACGAATATCGGGTCTCGCAGTCGGTACACTTTTTGCTAAGGTAATAAATAGCATGCTCTTTTCGGCCAGACTCGTCATGCTGACACACCACACACCCCATTGTGTTGCCAAGTACTGTCAAGTATAAGATCATAGGTCTCCCTTCAACGGGAGGCATCAAAATGGGTGGCTCTTGGAGATACTCTTTGATCCTTTCGAAAGCGGCCTGGCATTCATCGTTCCAACGTACTACTTAATCTTTCTTCAGTAGCTTGAAGATTGGCTCACAAGTAGTAGTCAGGTGCGAGATGAATCAGGCAATGTAGTTCAGTCGTCCCAAAAAGCCTCTGACTTCTTTCTCTGTTCTGGGAGTTGGGATTTCCTGTATAGCCTTCACCTTTGCAGGATCCACCTGAATACCTTTATCGCTTACGACGAAACCCGGAAGTTTACCGGACCTCACCTCGAAGGTGCACTTGTTAGGGTTTAACCTCAGCTTGTACAATTTCAACCTGTCAAACAACTTCTGCATATGGTCAAGGTGTTCTTCTTCAGTTTGAGATCTTGCAATCATGTCATCCACGTATACCTCGATCTCATGATGGATCATGTCATGAAACAAAGCAACCATGGCATGCTGATACGTTGCCCCAGCATTCTTCAATCCAAAAGGCATGACCTTGTAGAAAAAGGTACCCCACTGAGTAACAAAATTCGTCTTCTCCATGTCTTCAGGAGCCATTTTAATCTGATTATAACCGGAGAAACCGTCCATGAAGGAGAAAACTTTATGCTGAGTGGTGTTGTCAACCAGAACGTCGATATGAGGCAGAGGGAAATCATCCTTGGGACTTGCCCTGTTCAAATCCCTGTAGTCAACACACATTCGAACCTTACCATCCTTCTTCGGAACACGAACCACATAGGCCACCCATTGTGGGTAAGAAGTAACTGCTAGAAAACCAGCATCCAACTATTTCATAACTTCAGCCTTGATTTTCTCAGACATCTCTGGGCGCATTCGGCGGAGCTTCTGTTTCACTGGAGGACAATCTTCCTTGGTAGGTAGGCGATAAACCACAATATCAGTATCCAACCCAGGCATATCTTCGTATGACCAGGCAAAGATCTCAATGTAGTCACGCATCATCTGAATCAAACGCTGTTTCACACTAAGCTCCAGATTTGCCCCGATCTTGACTTCCTTCTTGTCTATCTCTGTACCCAGATTCACTGATTCCACCGGCTCTTCGTGCGGCTGAATAGTCCTCTCTTCCTGATGTAACAGTCTAGCAAGTTTACCCGACACTTCGCAATCATCTTCACCTTCGTCTTCGGCTAAGTTGATCGGACTTTCGAAGTCATAACTGGCAGTAGAAGAGTCGTTACCAGTGAGATCCAGAGTGGATGTAGACCTGTATATGTGAGTGTGTGTAAAATAGCTGTTTTGCAGTCTATAATAAAAAAAACAAGGAGCGCAAAATTTGAAATGCAAGAAATGTCCAATGCTTTTATTAATGATATATGAAAATGACACACATAAAGCCCTCTCAAATGAAGCCGCAATGCCCCGGGTAAGACACCGGGCCGTAAAGTTTAAAATATTGTCTGTTACAAATTCAAAACAAAAAGTTTCATTACTGGGTGATAACAGAAACAGGCATAGAATCCTTCGTTGTCCAGTTGCTTAATCCACCATTGGCTGTCGGGTAGATCCAATTGTCGATATCAAACTCTTCATCATCGTCATCCCCGATAGCATTCACCCCTGCATCTTGTTTAGGCTTTTCTGGTGCTCCGAACTCGATCTCCTTAGCATCAATCAAGTCCTGTATTTTGTTCTTCAAAGACCAACAATCATCTGTATTATGCCTCGGGCTATCAGAGTGAAAAGCACAACGAGCATTAGGGTTGTATTTTGGTGAGGTAGTGTTGGGATTCTTCGGGGCCTCCCTTGGAATCACTAGATTGGTTTTCAATAACTGTGGCAGAATCTAAGACAAAGTCATGTTGAGATGGGTGAATTTCCTTCGAGGTCTCTCGGCCTTTTGTTGATTGTTGTGCTGAGGAGCACCAGCAGGTCTTGAAATAACAACCGCATTAACAACTTGGCGACGTTCAGGTTTATTCTGACTTTTCGAACTGTAGACAGCACTGGACTCTTTCTTAAAAGGTTTTTTCTCGGTTCTTGATGAAGCACCCTTTTGTATCTTACCAGCCTTAATACCAACCTCAATCCTCTCACCGGTCATAATTAGCTTTATAAACCCAGACGAAGAGCTTCCAATCAGGTGGTTGAAAAATGGACCAGACAGGGTCCCCAGAAACATATCCACAAGCTCCCGATCAGCCAAGGGTGGTTTTACTCTTCAGGCGAGATCCCTCCACTTCTAAGCATAATCTTTGAAACCTTCTCCCGTTCCCATTGACATACCCTAGAGTTGGGTACGCGTGGGAGCAAGGTCGGAATTATATTGGTACTGCCTGTAGAAATCAGTAGCCAAATCTTCCCAACTGCGGATACTGGCTCCATCCAACTGGTAAAACCATTCAAGCTGAGTCCCTGAGAGACTGTCTTGAAAGAAGTGGATCCATAGGTTCTTATCAACGGTGTACAGCTGAATCTTCCTTACATATGACCGGACGTGCAGCTTTGGACAAGAAACTCTGGCATACTTAGCAAAGGCCGGTGCTTTGAATTTATGGGGAATCACCACCCCCGATGATAGACCCAGATCACCAAAGTCCAGACCAGGCACTTTCTGAACTTCCATCGCACTCAACCGGTCTTCCAGTTGTTTGTATCTATCCTCGGCAGGAGGATACTGGTCTTCGTCGAAGTCCGTCTCGTTGTCTGAGACCACAGGGCTAGGAGCCCTCCTTTCTTCCTGACTATCTTTCCCTCTAGATGAGGTGGTCAAATCAACTTCATCCCGTAGCCTATTTCCAAACCTGTGGCCTATGTTAAACATGATTGTCCTCTTCTTCTTCTTCTTCTTCTTCTCTTTCAGAATCAGGGTCTTCAAATCCTGTTGACCCTTAGCTAGATTCATGAACAACTCTTGGAATTGGGCATTCTGGGCCTGTAGGGCCTTGATTGCTTGCTCAGTTGATGGTTCAGCAGACATGATGAGTGCTGAAATAAACAGCGAAGAAGATAAGAGACCTGTAATAGGTACCTGTTATGAGGTGCATGGGATGAAATGCGTATGATATGATTTCAAAGACAATTGAGAGATTCAAATTCGTAAACCAAAAAAGGAAACACACTTTTATTAGATAAACTTTGAAATTCAAATTGTTCAACAAATTGCCCTTAAGGAGTTACAAGAATGGGAATACTGAAAAGGAAATAAAAACTGGAAAGGAAATAAACAAAGGACAATCAGTGCTCCCATGGTCTCTTCTTGTCGGTGCGGACATAGTCATTGAGAATCCGCTCGTTCTCCAGCTGCCTGGTCAACTTCTAGATCTTCTGCTCTTGCTCGTTAAACTTTTCTCGGTAAGCATCCCGCTCTTCTCTCAGCTGCATCCAAGACCTTTTCAGTGCCCCAATGTCAGTGGGCATGTAAGGGTGGAGGATGGTAGGAAGAACCCCCTCTTCATCAGCAGCTTCAACAATGATAGGCAAGACGACTTCATATGGCATTCCCAGCTTTTCGGCACAGACACGAACCCATCTGAGATATGGCTCCATTGGAAGAGAAGTCTTTGGACCCAACTCATGTGGATCAGATCTGTGAACTCTATCCCAAGCCCTTATGAATTTGCGGCGTTGCTCGTCGATATCCCCTTGAAAATCAAAGATGACATTAGGCATTAGCAGCTCATGAGGTCCTTCCCTTCTGGCTCTCCCAAACTGACGTAAGGCCAAGCATGGATTGTAAGAAATTCCTCCATAGGTTCCTATCAATGGAACATTGGGGTACTCCCCACAACGATCAATAATAGCCACCTCGTCCATACCCTTGATAGTCCAGATGATGTCATTATGAGAGAGAGACATAACCCTATAGGCCCAGCCCATGCCTTCCTTGTTCTTCAGCACTGATTTGGGGAGGTACGAAATAAACCACCTCGCCAATAATGGAGCACAGCACATCAAGGTTCCCCGCTTTCGGGCAGTATGGGCATAAAGCTGATGAAGAATGTCACCCAAGAGAGTGGGTACAGGATTACGAGAGATGAAGATTTTCACCGCATTCACATCAATAAAGGAGTCAGGATTCGGAAACAATACCAAGTCGTATATCAGAAGAGCCATAATATCTTTGAATGCCTTAAAGTCTAGACTATCCCAGAAATAATTAGCCTTACCAACCAAGAACTTAGTCAGAAAGCCCTTTGCTCCACTTCTAGTCTCTCAATTAGCCATTACCTCATCCTTGGTCATATGAAGGGCTGCCGCAATTTCTTATGGCCTAAGGATCTTCTCCCAACCAGTAAACGGGGTCTGCTCCAGAATAGAGATACTGAGCAGATCAGAGAAATCTTCTAAGGTGGGAACCAACTGGTAGTCCTGGAAAGTAAAACAATGGTACAGTGGCTCATAGAATTGGACCAAAACACTCATCATCTGCTCGTCCAATTTGGAGGTGACCAAACTGAGAAGATACCCATGTCTCCTGATGAAGGAAGTAGTATCAGGCATCTTTGCAACCAATTCTTTAAGCATGGTGGGAACCTGGACAAAGTTGATCCGGATGGTATTCCTACGCATGGGCATCATGACCTACAAAACAGAACAAAGATGAATCCCTCCTGTCTTTGAAATAGGTTAGTCCAATGCAAGATGCATGCAATGTTATGATGTCATGATGTCATGATAGAAAGCACATCATAAGTATCTACAAATAGCAAACATGGTAAAGGCACACAAGTCACACAGAGAGCCTTTAGATTTCAGGCTGGCAAGGAGCTTAGGTACTACCCTCTTTCAGTTCAGTTGGTTTAAACCTGTCCTAAAAATAGTAACCGGGTTCTAGAGGATCTCAATATCACTGACTACCCTCAATCGGTCATAATTCCAATTTAGCAACCTTTTCTTGCGGCCGAAATCATCACGAGAGTTTAGTCTCAATGAGTGTAGCATACTGCTACTGTTCTATGGCCAAGTTGGTCAATTTAAAGGTTCTAAGGTCAGTTGGTGCTTAATGACCCCTTAGATGACCTATATTCTCCTTGTTCCAACACAAGGGATATCAGTACAATCTAAAGTGCCACACCAACGTAGCTACTGCTTCAACCGTATCGGTCTATGCCGTACAGTTCCCTTACAGTTTATTGCTACTTACCTAAAGGGTATCCCCCAAATCCGGGTTAGGATCTATAGTAACTCCGATTCAAGCCCAAAAATATAAAGCATACAAAGTAAACAATTGAAAACACAATGATCTAATCCTAAGGTACACCCCACTTATTAATGTTCCCCAGCAGAGTCGCCAGTTCTGTGATGCGGTGGGAAGAGAACTGACTGTTTTTTGGAATGCTGGTTCGCATTTTTCGTTTGTGTTCGCAAAATGTCGCGGTAAGCAAGATTCGCCACCGTCTTTTATTTTATCCAACAAGGAAAGGAAAAAAGCACAGAAAAATTCCTTTTTTGAGATGTTTCTCGGGTTCGGGGGGTAGATTATAGAAAGGGAAGGTGTTAGCACCCTTTCTATATGTGGTTATCCATGGGCTCTTAGGTACTTGCTCATAGTGTTTTCAAAAATTTGCTTTTTCTTTGTGTTTGTGGGTTTGAAGAAGTTTTTGTTTGAAAGGTGTAAGTGCGAAAAAATTTGTTTTGAAAGAGCAAGTACTTAAGAACCATCTACCTACTCGAAAAAAGGAATCTTTATATGCTATCTTCCTTTAGACAATGCTAGCCCACTATTGATGAGTAGGTAGCACCGTCGTTGGAGTTTAAGGGTCAATTCGATTAAGGGACATGCGGTCACTAAAGCAATGTTAGGACGCCTTAGCGGTAACCCTAATGTCTTAGATCATTTTTTCGAGGCAACCGTTTCGAGGAAACTATGATCTTTGGACAAGAGGGCGACCTCTAAAACTTCCTATACTCAATGACCGCGTATGAAGGCAACCAAGTGAGGTGTACCCTAAGAGTGCGCATGTGCGAGTGTGTTGTTTTCAGTTATTTTGTCTTTGTACATGTCAATGGTTATCTATGTTGATTTTAGGTTAAACATTCGATCTTGTCATGTATTCCCTATTATCAAACATCTAACAGTTTATAAGTTGCGGAAATTAAATTGCGAAAATTAAACTAACTATTACAAGGCGTCGGGTATTTACATCGCCAAAAACAACCCTTGAAATTAAAATGCGGAAAATAAATAAAGCGGTAAAAATATTTATAGTCCTATTAAACTATTACATTCCAAGAAACAGATACAATATTGAATAAAATGGGACGCGTGCGGGAAATTAAATCGGGCGCAAGTTTTTAGGGTTTTGACCCTTTGTTATTCAAGAAAAGATTTTTGGTTTATTTTTGAATTAAAAAAAAGAAGATAAACTAAGTTAATCTAAATTAATAAATAAATTAATTAATTAATAAAAATAATACTTTTGGATTTTTTATATTTAAAGAAATAAAAATAAATTTGATCAATGTTAATAAAAACCTAATTGTCTAAGTTAATTTTAATTAATGCAAAAAAGATATTAAAGTTATTCCTAATAAAAACTAAATTAATTAAATTAATATTTATTAACAAAATAAAATACTGAAAATTAATTTAATCAACAAAATATATATTTTTGGTTTTTAATTTTATTAAGAAAAAAGTTTGATGGGTTAATTGGAAAATAATGAAAATAATTAAATAAAAACAAGAATAAAAATAAATATAGAAGAGAGTGTTTGGGCCTGATTTTTGGAGGTCTTGATAGCAATTTGATGGCCCACACGAATTGGCCCTTTGTTGACCTTTTGAAATCCAGCGTGGCACTTTGACTAGGGAGTATGGTGGATGTCCCATCTGGACCATCAGATTTGGCCTGGGGCCATCTGTCCATTGATTGAATGAGAGACCATAGTAGGCTGCACGCTTGGAGTTGTACTGAAATTTCTGAAGAAAAATAATACAAAGAATATGGGGGGACCTTGGATTCGAACCCAGGTCCTGTTGATCATTGGACAACGCCTCTACCACTCAACCAACGTGCTTCAACTGTTAGCATATTGGACACTAATAATAATATGGGAAAAAACAATAATATGCCAGAATAAAAAAAAACACGCGCGAAGTTTGAATCGGCCAACCAGGGGGAGACGCGTCATCGTCTTCTTCCTTCAACCATGTACTTTTTCCTGCGAATTCATATCCGCAGCTCAATTCGTAGGTTGATCATAAAATTCATTCTAGGCCATGAAAACGACCCCCAAGACCATGGTTATGCTCGTCTAGGCTTCCTGAAAAAACCTATATCCCTCTTGAATCTTGATTTCTCCTGTAAAAGAAATGCCCAAAAAACACACTACAAAACCCTAGGTTCGGTTACAGGGCTACAATTCATATAAATGCAATCAAACAATGCCAAAAGTTTGGAAATTTCATAAGCATCATAAATATGTCAAAGATTTTCCAGGAAAATGCAAGAATATGGAGTTACGATTTCAAACGAAAAGCAGTTTTTTAAGATACTTACAGAGCTTTAGGGCGCGTATGGAGATTGGTTTTGGGTTGGTTATGCTTCAGTGATTGTCCAGCAATGGATTAGTGTTGAGATTTGCCTTTGAATTTGTCTCTAAGAATGATTTCAGTTTCACATTTTTTCACCTTTTTTCAAGTTTTGCTTTTGGTGTTCTTTGCAGCCTCTAGGTCCCAAATTCGTGTGCTTTCACTTGTATATGTATGCTGCAATGTATTAGGTCAATAAATTGGTCTTGAATCCTTGTACATTAATGCTTTGAGATTGGATTTGATCCTCCATTGAAAACTTGCTTAATTTGCCAAAAATCCAATCTTTTTGAACATGGAATGCTTGATACGAATTTGATCATGACATTGATGATGATTAGGTCCTGAAAATAGAAAAAGATCTCATGTAATCAAGTTTTGGGATTTTATTTGATTTAAATTGATTTAAAATGAAATAATTCAATAAAAAATAAAATAAAATAATAAAATTGATAAATGGACACAAGGCTGAAGCTAGGGCACGTGTGTAGTGTGAAAATATCAAATAAAGTGGAAAAGAATGGGCCCGTTTGACAAAATTTTATGTTTTGGGGATAGTTGACTTTTGCCAATTTTGCAAAAATGCCCAACTTCAGCAATGCATAACTTCTTCAATTTTGAACTTTTGGAAGTGTTCTTGGACTTTTTAGAAATCTTGAGATGTCCTCTAACCAACCCTTTTGGTCTCATCTCATTTTGATATTCCATGCTCAAGCTGTAAGCTTTGTCAAAAAAGGTGTTTTTGTTCACTTTCAAAAATGACCTATAATGTCTAAATTTGTAACTTCTTGTGAGTGCATTTTATGATATTAGGGTATGAAGATGGATTGTAGGAAATTACATCCTCTTCAAAATTAGCTTTGGATGGGTCATTTCTAATAAAGTATGAGAAAGTTATGCTTGGTCAAAGTTGAGTTGACTTTTCCTACAAAACCCTAATTTAGCAACTTTTGAGTCTTGATGAATTTTGAGAAATCCTTGATGAATCATGATAAACACTTGATCAAATGATGAAATATCCTTAAAAATGAGAATGTTGACAAAAAATCTTGAGGTTTGACTGTATATAGGTCACAGTTGACTTTTGCCCTAGCACAGTCGATTTTTGGACCTTTTGAGCAATTGACTGGGCAAACTTCCTCTGCAAGGCTTGAAATTTGACATGGATGAACTTGAGAACATATTAGGACATTGGGGAGAACTTAAGTTTATTTGGATGCAAGGACCTTGATGCAACACAAAACCCTAATTTGAGGTTGACTGCCTTAGGAGATAGCTTGACTGTCCAACTCTTGAGCAATCTTGAACCACTTGGAGATTTTTCTTGCAATGTTTTGAGAAGTATGAGAGGGAAAATTTTGGGTTACAAAAACAGTCAATAGGTGATGCTTATAAGAAGTTCAAGAGGTTGTTTGTAGCTTGTCCCACTCAATATGGATCAAATTGAGAAAATGCAAATGTTTGTAAATGGTCTCAGAATGAAGACAAAGTAGCTTATTGATACAGCTGCCGGTGGCTCATCCAAGTTTACAATAACCACTGGTATTAAGAAGATCATTGAAGCCATTGTTGCGAATGAACACCTGGAATTATATGACAGGGTTACAAGCAAACCAGCGAGAGTTATTGATTTGAAGTTGGAAGCCAACAAACAACTCATAATTAAAGAAATAATTACTGCAGAAGTGGAGAAAAGGCTGAAGGCAATCAAAATAGGTGCTCAACAAGTAGCTCAGGTTCAACATGCACAAAATGTTGTTTGTGAAATTTGTAGTGGACCACACATTATTATGCAATGTCTTGCAACTCCACAACAAATTGAGGAGATAAATTTTTTGAAGCAGAGTAATCCATATTCTAACACCTATAATCATGGGTGGAAGAATCATCCCAACTTCTCTTGGAAAGAAAATCAGCAACAAGGTCCGCAGAAGGAAAAATGGGAGGTAGTTATTGAAAAGATGGATGCCCACACTTCTAAATTTCAAGAAGAGACAAGGAGAAATCACAAGAATACCATAACTGCAATAAGAATTTAGAAGTTCAAATGGGATAGATTACACAACAATTATCTGTGCAAGGACAAGGCAATCAGAAATTTCATGAGAAAGATAATGTTGTTACTACAAGAAGTCAGAAATGGACAAAAGGTGAAGAAGAGAAGAAATATGGTGATCAGGTCATAGAGGTAGAGCTGGAAGTGCGAGAAAATAAGAAAAATCATAAAGATGTGGTATTTCCTGTGAAACCAACTAAAGAGAAGAGTGCAAAGGAGACTAAACCAGTGATTAAGTTACTGTATCCATCTCGAGTAGCAAAGAAAGACACGAAAGAAAAAGATTTTGAGAAATTTTTCAAAATTTTCATAAATCTAGAGATCCACATACTGTTCTTTGAAGCACTCGTGAAAATTCCCTTGTACCAGAAATTAATGAAGGAGGTACTATAAAAAAATAGACCAGCAGAAGAGGGACAAATACCTGTTAAAGATAAATTGTGTGCAATCACGCGTGAGAGAAGAACCTCGAT
This sequence comes from Vicia faba, assembly GCA_948472305.1. Classification (NCBI taxonomy): domain Eukaryota; kingdom Viridiplantae; phylum Streptophyta; class Magnoliopsida; order Fabales; family Fabaceae; genus Vicia; species Vicia faba. Next base: position 1,140,900,420 of record OX451738.1, read on the forward strand.
CAAGTAGAAAGATATGGGGTTAGTTGCAACGTCGTGCACAATAAAAGACAGAAAATTCAAGAGGGTTCTAATTGATTCTGGTTCTAGTGTGAGCTTAATGCCATTATCTATCTTCAAAAATCTTGGTATTGAAAAGATAAGCAGGGTGGGACAAAATTAAAATTTGCTGATCACACTAACAAGCAGTCATATGGGATAGCTGAAGATGTATTGGTGGAAATTGAAAATTTTGTCTTTCCAGTAGATTTCTAGATCATGAATATTCCTGAAGATGAAGAGATTCCTATCATTCTTGGTCGACCATTTCTGCTGACTAGTCGGTGCAATTTTTATATCGAGACATGTAATCTGACATTAAAATCATTTGATGAGGAGATAACCTTGAAGGTGTTGGAAACCAAGAAGTAATGTGAAGGTGGAAAGAATAAATCTTCAGTCGGTATGATCAAAGTAGAAGGAGAAAGAAAAATTTCAAAATCACTCCCAGAAGAAGTCTCAGGCATAATCTCTCAGGTTGCATCAATAAAAATTCCTAATTTTAGTCAAGAAGTGAAAAAGAGAAAGAAGAAGGAACACCGAGGTGAGAAGATAAAAGTTGGAAGTGACCTAAAGCACAAAGTGGATCATACTTTTGATCTGAATGAGTTATGGGTTGCGGAAAGGTCAAGCAACAAGGTGTGGAAGAGGAAGTACCCCTATAAGAGGATAAACCGTCGAGCCACGAGACACTAAATGAAGCGCTTCTTAGGATGCAACCCACACTTTTCATAACTTAGTTTTTCTTTTTGTGTTTGTTTCGTTTTGTCTGTAGGTGATAAAAAGGGAGCCTTACTGGTGAATGCTAGGAGGCAGCAACTGGTGTTGCATTACCCTCTGTGAGTTACCTTCCTTGAGCTTGTTCTGAAACATTGAGGTCAATGTTTAGTTCAGGTTTGGGGGGGTTTTACTGCTTTTGTTTTCCAATTATTTGTTGGTTTTATGCTAATTGATGTGTAAATCCACCAGTTGAAGTCCTTCCAAATTTTGACCGAAAACTTTTGTTTTGTTTTGCTCAAGAGCTTGTATTTCATAGAGACCGAGAATAGTATATAGAGACAAAGGGATGATTGTTTGATGGTAGGAAGTGTGGAATACCGCGACAGTGATATGAGTCTAACGTGTAGAATTGTACCATAGTGCTTGATTCCTGAGAAGTACTCCTTGAGTAGTTTATCAATATAGTTTGGCATAATCTAGATTCACGTGTATGTATGATTGGTTGAGAAATAAATAAAGCTAGCACAAAATGATGAAAAGGCGGTAAAAGGCAACTAAATCCTTAAGTTGGGTAGAGCTCACCTGGTTATTCAGCCCAAAGGGGGTTGATCCCCAAATTTAGTCCAAAAGGACAATATATAAACTAAGTTTTTTTGAAAATTTCATCTGAAATTAAAAAGGAGAAAAAGTTGCTTATTTGGTTCCTGAACAAATTTTTTCTTGATTAGTCTTGTGCGTGTGATGATCATAAAAAATTCTCATTGCCTTAATTTGATTGTCCGAATGAAAAAGGAGGAAAATCGGAAGAAAAAAAACTTAAGTATAAAGCATAGTTAGAGAGGCATATGAATATGAAGCTCGATATTTAAAGGTTCTTACAAAAACTCCTTGCGTCATGTAAACATCAGACGAACTTCCTTTTGATCAATTTGAACGGATGCCTCAGTAATAGTACCGAGCTATTGATATTTTCATGAGTTCTTGTAATGGTCACTTAAGGTCAATAAAAGGTTTAAGTTTGGGGGAGTTTGATCAGTGGTTTTTACATCGTTATTTATTGTTAAGTTCATTTATCTTTTCTTTTTATTGTCGCATGTTTTATATCAGTTTACCATTTTTTATGTGTTGGTTGTGTGTTTTATTGTTTTTAGGTTAGGAAGAAATACATAAATCACATTTCAAGAGGCCTGATACGGTTGGCCGTGTCACCTGACACGGGTCGGGTTTGGAAGGATACCTTAGGCGCGTTGGAAAATATGGAAAGTTAGGGGTGCAAGACGGGCGGCCGTGTTACCCAACACGGGCCGTGTTACAACCCCTGGGACTTGAATTAGAGAATACAAAATCAAGAGGCCAACATGGGCAGCTGTGTTGCCTAACACGGGTCGTATTGGCCTGTGATGCTGATTTATTGACTTTTTTCTATTTTGCCCATATGTTAAGTTGTGGGGGAATTTTGGGTACTTCCAACTGACTTAAGTGAGTTTTTTCTATTTAGATGAGTTTCCACGGTGAATTAGAGGACTTTTTGCCAGCGGAGAATTTCTACAATTGAAGAAGGAAGCATATGCAATTGTTGGAGAACAAATACTTTTCATGTGCGGAAGCAATTGAAGATCAAAGTTCACCAGTAATTTGTAATATCTATTTTTTATTCTGAAATTTCTTTGAACAATATGAGTAGATAAACCCTATAATACTAGGGGGTGTCCCTTATTTGACTATGTAATGACTTTGAATTTTTGATTTCATCAATTCCATTGTTTTTATTATTCAATTTAATTGTACAAGATTTTTCATGTTTTCTTTATCAGACAAATAAGGATTGCTGTACAGTCAACAATTAGCTGGATCGCAATTATTAAGGTTTTTGTACGATTAGACTATAGTAGATATCGCCTAAGACTAGAGATACCCTATAGTTACCAGTTAACTCTTGATAAAAACAAAGGCTTGAATTCATTATAACTCTGTAAGGACTTAGGATTTAGGATGAATGTTCAAAGGTTTTCCCACTAAGGACTTAGGGGAAAATAACCTAAAGGGCTGGTAATTTGTATTATGAACTTGTTAAAGAAATCAAGATTCAAGGTTTTTACAGGGAAAATTATACACTTTACATTATGTTATACCCTAAAATTTGTCCTCCCATTTTATTCAAGACATTCTCATGGGGTTCCCCATTTGCTCAAAACTACTCAAGAGTTGACTGGTCAAAACCTCCTCATAAGCAAGGGTCTTCAACTAGGGTTTGGTGTTTCTTAAAGAAGATTAGTTTGCAAGGGTCGCAAATGACTTTCATGGTTCATCATAGGTCTTCAATGATGCTTATGTCAAGTTTCAAGTCTTGCATTACATGTTTTCTCAGTCAACGACTCAGATGACTGAAAATCAACTATATTGAGTAAAAAGTAAATTATGGTCAACATACAGTCAAACATCAAGATTTTTTGTGTCAACATCAACATTTTAAGGTGATATTCATCATTTGATCAAGGTTTAATCACGATTACTCAAGGAAATCCCTCAAATCATCAAAGGTCAATGTAATACGGTGGCAGAACCGACTGTTTTGAAAAATGCTGGTTTAGGTTTTGCGTTTGTGTTCGCAAAATGTCGCGGTAAGCAAGAGTCGCCACCGGCTTTTGTTTTATCCAGCTGGAAAGGACAAAAGCACAGAAAAATTCCTTTTTCAAGATTTCGAGTACGGGGGGTAGATTATAGAAAGGGAAGGTATTAGCACCCTTTCTATCCGTGGTTTTCCACGGGCTCTTAGGTACAGGCTCATCTTTTGAAAATTGCTTGTGTGTGTTTTTGTTTTAAAAAGTTTTTGTTTTACTTCGTTTTAACGCTTGTATCAGTCCTCAAGAGTGTTACGAAGTTGTTTTTTTTGAAAAATTTGTTTGAAAAGTGTTTGGTGTGAAAAAGTTTGATTTGAGAAAGTACCTACTAGCATCTACCTACTCGAAAAAATAATTGTTTTTATTCTCACGTCCTTTAGACAACGCTATCCTACTTATTTGAGAAATAGGAAGCACCTTCGTTGGAGTTGTAAGGTTCAATTCGAAAGGGATGTACAATCACTAAAGCAATGTTATGACGTCTTAGTAATACCGCTAATGTCTTAAGATCATATTCGAGGCAACATTTCCCAGGAAACCTTTCCGAGGTAACATTTCCGAACGGCACTTTTGATCTTTGTTTAGACAAGAGGGCGACCACTAAAACACCTTATACTTAATGATCGTTTACCGAAGGAAACCGAAGTGAGAGTATACCCTAAGAGTGCGCATGTGCGAGTGATTTGATTTCAGTTATTATCTTTGCACATTTAGGGTTTGCTAGCCATTTTAAAATTAACATGCAATCTTGTCATACAATCCTATTAACATACATCTAACAGTTAATATTTGCGAAAATTAAAATGCGAGAAATAAACTACGCTATTACAAGGCTTCAAGGAGGGGGATTAATTACATAGCCAAAAAACCAATAAAACAATAAATAAAAGGAAATCCTGATTAAAATATTACATACCGTAAGCAGTTACATTAATATTTGCAAAAATAATAAATGCGCGCGATGAAACGAGAACGAGAAAATTAGGGTTTTGACCCCGTCTAAACCTAATTGAACTTAAGAAGAAAAATCAATTTTTTGTTGTTTTTGATTGTTTTAAGAAAATAAGATTTTAATTGAATAAATAAAAACCTAATTACTAATTAATTTAAATTAAGAAAAATAATTAAGTTAACCTATTTTTGTATTTTTATTTTATTGAGGAAAGAAATAAAAATTAAAATCACATGATAACCCTAATTTTTTTTCTAATTTATTTTAAATATATACAAAAAAAAAGTTAGAATTACCCTAAATTAAATTAAAACTAATATAAAATTAAATTTGATAAAATAAAATAAAACCTAAATTCTAAATTGGTGAAATTGATTTTATGATTTTTTGTGAAAAAAGAAATTATTTTGTTAGAAAATAAATTGAACTAATTAAATTAAATAAAGGAAATTAGAAAAGAAATACAATGGACCTGGTGGTATGCTAGCAAACAATGGGGTGAGACTTGCAATTCTGGGCCCAAAAGCGCCTGGCCTCTTTGACTATTCCTGATCTCATGCATGCACTTGACTTAGGTGTATTGTGGACTCTCAGGGATAAGGCATTGGATCTGCCTTGTTGAAGCTCTGTTGGCTGGATATTGGTGGTGTATGACAGGCTCATTGTATGCACGTGTACCTGATTACACAAGGAAACAATATAGAAAGCAAAGTTGGGGACTTGGGGATCGAACCCAGGCCCTTTGGCATAATCACATTGCGCGCTTACCAGCTGGGCTGGCTTGATTAGTTGTACAAAGAATGACAAAAAATCATTATATGGAAAAAACAAAATAAAAATTATCAAAACGTGTGTAGATTTGAATGGGCCATTCATGGGGCGCCATGTTATCATCTTCCTCATTGTCTCCGTCGTTTTAGATAAAGATATTTTACCTACGGACAAATGGTATAGGTATAACCCTGGGCTTCTCCAAAATCTTATCCCTGCATGATAAATCAATACCAGTGGTACCAATCAACTCGTTGCAACCTCACGAGCATCATGGTACCACTCTCCATGGCCAATTGTTCATGTGTGCAAAATCCCTAAAAACAAAACTCGAACCCTAATCATGGCATCTTGGTATGCAGTCAATAAAAATGCAATTAAACGTAACCATTAGTTTGTAATCATTATAAGGATTAAGAATATGTCAATTATTCATGCTAAATATGCCAGAATTCATGGATTCGAAATCAAGAAAAGTGAGAAATCGTGTGGTACTTATAGCGCGTTTCAAGGCTTGAGGGAGCTTGCTAATGGTTGAAACACGTTCCTAGGATGTCCAGCAAGCGTTTTAGATGGCTAGGAGACTCTGAATTGGCTCGGAACATGGAAATCAATTTTCCACTTTTCTTGATTTTTTTGAAACTTGCTTTGTGTTTTACACGCCTCCAATCTCCTTGTTTCTGATCTAAACATGTTCCTTATGTACCCTAGAAGGAATTAGGTTAAAAATTTGCTTCAAATCTTTTTCAATTAAGATCATTGATTCATGATTTGATTCCTTGTGTAAATATTTCCAAATTGAGCCAAATACAATCTTTTTGTGTCCAAATACAAGCTTTGATTAATTTTTGATATTTTCATGATTTTATTTTGATTTTATTTGATTTAATTGAAATAAAATCAAAATAAATGACAAAAATAAAATAATGACAATTGGGAAGGATCATGGGTCGTGGGTCATGTTACAAACTCAGTGCAAACATAAAAAGTTGGGCCCATTTGACAAAAATTTCTATTTGAGACACATTTGACTTTTGGCAATTTTGCAAAAAGGGTCAACTTTGCCAATGCATAACTCCTTCAATTTTGACCCTAGAGATGTGTTCTTGGACTTTTTAGAAATCTAAATATGTCCTCTAAGCAACTCTTTTGGCCTCATCTCAATTGAGTCTTCCATGCTCATGTATGAAGCTTTGACAAAAAAGGTGTTTTTGTTGACTTTCCAAAATGACCTATAATGTCCAAATTTATATCTTCTTGTGAGTGCATATTTTGAACTTGGGAGATGAAGATGAATTGTATGGAATTGCATCCTCTTAAAAATGAGCTTTGGATGGGTCATTTTTGATAAAGCATGAGAAAGTTATGCTTGGTCAAAGTTGAGTTGACTTTTCATACAAAACCCTAATTTAGCAACTTTTGGGTATTGATGAATTTTGAGCAATCCTTGAGGAATCGTGATCAAACCTTAATCAAATGATGAATAATACTTCAAAATTAGGATGTTGACCAAAAATCTTAAAGTTTGACTGCATGTGGGCTACAGTTGACTTTTGCCCTAGCATAGTCAATTTTCAGGCCTTTGAGTAATTGACTGAGCAAATTTCCCCTGTAAGGCTTGAAACTTGACATGGATGATCTTGAGATCATATTAGGACAATGGTGAGAATTTGGGATTCTTTGGACTCAAGCACCTTGGTGCAAAATGAAACCCTAATTTGAGGTAGACTGCCTTAGAAAAGAGTTTGTCTGGTCAACCCTTAGACTTCCTTGGGCAATTTGAGGACCTCACTTGAAATGTATTTAGAAATATGGGAGGGAAAATTTTGAGGTACAACAGCTGCCCATGTTCAATATTCTTAAACCTGAGGATATCGATTAGCTTGTCTGCCTTTTGTGATCCGAAGGTGGAGGATGATTGAACACTAGAGTGCCCAGAAATTTGCACTTGGGTGAAGTGGTATTTGTCTTGCGATATTGGGAATGAGCTTATAGATGCCATTTGGAAGTCGATGTCGAAAGATGGGCTTAAATATGGCATCGGAAGAAGTGTCGATTGCACAAGAGATTCCTTTGCAAGAGCCTGTACACCTGTGTTGAGGAGGACTACTCTGGGGAATGTTGTTCTTTGTCTTGGGAGAGATAGAGCTTTAGGAACTTCAATTGTCCTTTACTCTACTGGGGAATCACCTCTTAGTCGAGGAAGTGAAAATGAACTGCTATCTGGTCGTGCTCCAGGCTTCATAGTGGTTTGTTGAGGAAAATAAGATCGTCTGCTATCTGGTCGTGCTCCAGGCTTCACAGTGACATACTGGGGGGATGAGATTAAACTTGATATCTAGTCGTTATCCAGGCTTTGCAATTTCTCACTTCTTATCTGGTCGTGCTCCAGGCTTCAGAAGGAATCAAGTTGTTATCCGGTTACATCTGGGCTTCAACTTGAATTTAAGGCATACTAATATCCGATCGATTTTCGGGCTTCTTAGTAATTGGCCGAGTAATCTGCTATTTGGTCAAAATCCAAGCTTCGCAGTGTCTTATACTGTTATTTGGTCGTGATCCAGGCTTCAGTGTCCTTTACCACTATCTGGTCATGATCCAGGCTTCACGGTGTCTTATACCATTATCTGGTCGAGTCCAGGCTTCATGGTATCTTGTATTGCTATCTGGTCGATTTCCAGGCTTCACAATAACTTGCTGGGGGTTAAGCTGTTTTCTGGTCGATTTCCGGTCTTTAAGCTTGTATTTAAGACATACCACTATCTGGTCGATTCCAGGCTTCATAGTATTCTGGAGATATCAAGATATTATCCGGTAAAATCCGGGCTTCATAGCTTGAATTTAAGATATACCACTATCTGGTCGATTTCAGGCTTCATAGTATTTTGGAGAAATCAAGATATTATCCAGTCGGATTCAGGCTTCTTAGCATTGATTGGACTGAACCAGAGAAAACTTGTGAGAATTTGATTGTATCTTTCCCTGAAAGGTAAAGTGTTAGTCGTATGTAATGTCATGATGTATGACATGTATTGAGTAATGATGTTCTCAAAATAAATGAGATTGTGCTGTATGATGCATATGTGTATGCCATGATGTATGGATATGCAATGTTTTTGTGATATTCTCTAGCTGGGGAGAATAAATTCTGGACCGTTGTTAGAGAGTATGAGGAGTTGAATTCTTTGTTCTTGCTAGGGATAGTGACCGAAGATGATTAGCCAGAGACTTACATCCGTTCTGTTTGAGAATATTCCGCCGGGAGAGACTCTACTGGAGAATAAATTGGTGAGAGAATGACTATGTGGGGAAGAGAGATACTCTGCTAGAAGATTTGCTGATTTGGAGAAATAACCTCAGCTGGGGATGAATTACCGTTGCTGGTGATAATGAACCCTGCCGAGGATTGAGTCTCTGCTTGTGGAAGAACTAAACTCAGCTGATGGTGAACTTCTATTACTGGTGGTAGATAAACTCTGCTTGGGGAGAATTAACACCACTGTCTTTGGGTACTTCTTACTCTGCGGGGAGTGTATGTACCTTTAGTCATATTCTCCAGCTGGGTCTATCCCCGTACCTGGTGGATAGAGTAACTATAAGGTTTGGACATTTCTTGTTTGCCCCTGTTCCTGAAATTACGAGTAATTGTCTTTTGTTTTGCATGTAAATATTTATGAACAACAATTATTGTCAAATGCATATATCAAAAATGAACCATTGGACGTTCTTACAAAACAAAACAGAAAAAGAAAACACAAGTTGAAATTTTTGTGAAAATGAATTGTATTGATTTTGAAGTTGGCCTGTAATAAGCGTTTTGTACAAGGGGCTGACGTCCTAGTAAGAGAACGTCGACGAACGAACAGAATTTATACAATTTGTGTAAAAGAAAGAAAAACAACTATGTGAAACAATCCCACTGGGTTCCAACTCTACTATTGCCCTTATATCTTCAAGCGTCTCATCACTTTGCTACTTGGTTGAAGGTAGATCAGATTGATTGGTGCCGTCCGAGCTTGATAGTTGATACTGAAGTCTGGTTGCAAGGTGATCCAATGAGACATAGTGTTACGCTTCGATCCCTAATTTTTGCCTGGACCAGCCTTTCGGGTTTTCAGTCCATCGGGATACCCTTTTTTGCCCAAGCCGCCTTTTCAGGTTTTCGACTTGCTGGGTGTACAGTGTTTTTTCAATTTCATCCCTTACTTTTACCCGAACCCTTTTGGTTCGCCGGGAAGCCCTTATTTTTTTCTAGGCCAGTCAACCTAGCGGGTCTTTGATTAGGCGTAGTATTTTTTCACTATGTCTGCATTGACGGGGTGAGGAAGGTCGTCACCATCCATGGTGGTTAGAATCATAGCTCCTCCTGAGAAAATGTTCTTAACCATAAATAACCCTTCGTAAGTGGGGGTCCATTTGCCCCTAGGATCACTTTGCGGCAGTATGATGCGTTTGATCACCAGATCCCCGACTTGATATTGTTGTCGTCTAAATTTCTTGTTAAATGCCTTGATCATTCGCTTTTGATATGTATGACCATGACAAATAGAAGTAAGTCTCTTTTCATCGATTAAGTTCAGCTGATCAAGTCGGGTTTGGATCCAATCATCTTCGCTCAAACCTGCATCCTTCATAATCCGGAGAGAGGGTATCTGAACTTCAATGGGCAAGACTGCCTCCATGCCATACATAAAAGAGTAGGGTGTCTCCCCTGTTGACGTCTGTGCGGAGGTACGGTACCCATGAAGAGCGAATGGTAACATCTCATGCCAGTCTTTGTACGTCATCGTCATCTTCTGCACAATCTTCTTGTTGTTCTTATTAGCTTCTTCAACAGCCCCATTCATCTTCGACTGGTAAGGAGAAGAGTTATGATGCTGAATCTTAAACTGTTTGCAGAGCTCGGTAATCATCGTGTTGTTGAGATTTATACCATTGTCCGTAATGATCCTCTCTGGTACACCTATCGACAGATCAGATTGTGTCAGATAAATTGCGCTACAACATTCTTGGTTAATGTAGCAAAGGAAGCTGCCTTAACCCACTTCGTGAAATAATCAATCTCTACCAGAATGAAACGATGCTCGTTGGACGCAGTAGGTCTGATCTCGCCGATCATGTTGATGCCCCACATTGCAAAAGGCCAAGGAGCTGTCAAAACATTCAGAGGAACCAGAGGTATATGCACCTTATCAGCATAGACTTGGCACTTATGACAGGTCCGAGAGTGCTGGTAATAATCGGCTTCCATAGTGGACCAATAGTATCCTGCTCGTAGGATTTTCTTTTCCATGGTATGTCCACTGGAATGAGTTCCGAAGGTACCTTCGTGTAGCTCTTCCATAATCCTTTATGCCTCTCTCTTGTCCACACATCACAGTAAGGTTGAATCATGGTTACGCTTATAAAGAATCCCATTGCTAATTAAGAACTTTGCAGCGGACCTTCTCAAGAACTTTTTATCATTAACATATGCACCCTCGGGGTACTCTTGAGCCTCAAGATACCTCTTTACCTCGTGAAACCAGGGTTTATCTACTACCTCTTCAAGCTCGATGTCACAACAATGTGTGGGTTCGTCCAACCTCTCGATGGTGATCTGGGGAGCTTCATTGTCCCACCTGACCTTGAACATAGAAGACATGGTAGCTAGCGCGTCCGCTAACTGATTCTCTTCTCTCAGGAAATGTCCAAAGGTTATCTCCTCAAAATGTGGGAGCAATGTCAGTACATACTCTTTGTAAGGAATAAGATTTGGGTGCTTCATATCCCACTCGCCTTTGATCTGACTGATCACCAGAGATGAATCTCCGAATACACTCAAGAACTTAATCCTCGGGTCAATAGCCGCTCAAAGACCCAGAATACATGCTTCATACTCCGCCATATTGTTGGTGCAGTTAAAACATAATCGGGCGGTGAATGGAGTATGACAGCCCTCGGAGATATGATCATAGCACCAATGCCATCATCCAATGCGTTTGAGGCTCTGTCAAAATACATATACCATCGGGATCCCTCCTCGGGTCCTTCATCCGGTCCAGGTTCTTCACAGTCGGTCACCAACATGATGTTCTCATCCAGGAACTCGAAATCCATGGATTGGTAGTCATTCATGGCCTGATGCGCCAAATGATCTGCCAATACACTCACCTTGATTGCTTTTTGGGTTGTGTATTGGATGTCATACTCAGTTAAGATTATCTGCCATCTTGCTATTCTTCTGGACAAGGCAGGCTTTTCGAAGATATACTTGATTGGATCCATCTTTGATATCAATAGGGTAGTGTGAGTCAGCATATATTGTCTCAGCCGACGAGCAGCCCATGCCAAAGCGCAACAAGTTTTCTCGAGCAATGAGTATCGGGTCTCATAGTCGGTAAACCTTTTTCTAAGGTAGTAAATAGCATGCTCTTTTCGGCCAGACTCGTCATGCTGCCCCAACACGCACTCCATTGAATTATCCAGCACCGTCAAGTATAAGATCAAAGGTCTTCCTTCAACCGAAGGCATCAGAATTGGTGGCTCTTGAATATATTCTTTGATCCTTTTGAAAGCGGTCTGACATTCATCATTCCATTTTACCACTTGATCTTTCTTCAACAACTTGAAGATTGGCTCACAAGTAGCAGTTAGATGTGAAATGAATCTGGCGATGTAATTCATACGTCCCCAAAGCCTCTAACTTCCTTTTCTGTGTGGGGAGCCGAAATCTCCTGTATAGCCTTCACCTTTGCAGGATCCACCTGAATACCTTTATCACTAACGAAGAAACCCAACAGCTTACCAGACCTTACCCCGAAGGTGCACTTGTTCGGGTTCAACCTCAGCTTATACATCTTCAACCTGTCGAACAGTTTCTGGAGATGGTCAAGATGTTCTTCTTCAGTCTGGGACCTTGCAATCATGTCATCAACATAAACCTCAATCTCATGGTGAATCATGTCGTGGAACAAAGCGATCATGGCGTGCTGATAAGTTGCCCCAGCATTCTTCAACCCGAAAGGCATTACTTTGTAACAGAAGGTGCCCCACTGCGTAACAAAGGTTGTCTTCTCCATGTCTTCGGGAGCCATCTTAATCTGATTGTAACCAGAAAAACCATCCATAAAGGAGAAGATCTTATGCTGCACGGTGTTGTCGACCAGGACATCGATGTGAGGAAGTGGGAAATCATCCTTGGGGCTTGCCCTGTTTAGCTCTCTATAGTCCACACACATCCATACCTTACCATCCTTCTTGGGCACTGGAACAACGTTGGCGACCCACTACGGGTAAGAAGTGACAGCTATAAATCTGGTGTCAAACTGTTTCATGACCTCAGCTTTGATTTTCTCAGACATCTCAGGGCGCATACGACGAACCTTCTGCTTTACCGGAGGGCAGTCTTCTTTGGTTGGCAAGCGATGTACCATAATATTAGTGTCCAAACCAGGCATATCTTCATAAGACCAAGCGAAGATCTCAACATAGTCGCGTAGCATCTGTATCAACCGTTGCTTGACACTAGGCTCCAGATTCACACCTATCTTAACTTCTTTCCTGTCTTCCTCTATACCCAAATTCACTTATTCAACTGGCTTTTCATGAGGCTGTATGGCCCTTTCTTCTTGTAGTAACAGTCTAGCAAGTTCTCCAGGAACCTCACAATCACCCTCACCATCATCCTCGACTTGGTTAATCGGATTTTCGAAGTCATAACTGGCAGTAGCAGAGTTGTTATCAATAAGATTCAGAGTGGATATGGATCTGCATTATGATATGTGAGTGTGTGTAAAACAATAGCTGTTTTGATAAAGTGCGAGATATAAAAGAAAAATAAGGAGCGCAAAATTTGTAATTCAAGAAAGCGTCCAATGTTTTATTGATGATATATGAAAATGACAAATAACAAGCCCTCACAAGCAAAGCCAAGGTGCCTCGGGCAAGGCACCGGGCTGTAAAGTTTCAAACTGTTTATTACAACTTTCAAAACAAAAGTCAATTACTGTGTAATAAAAGAAACAAGTATGAATTATTTCGCCGTCCAGTTGTTCAATCCACCGTTGGTCGTTGGGTAGATCCAGCTGTCGATATCTGAACATTCTTCACTCTCCTCAATTTCATTCACTCCCTGATTACTGATGTGCAGAGGAGGTCTTCCAATCCGCGCGCGCCTAACAGCCCTTTAAGCCCCTGTAGTAAAGCCCAAACCAAACTTGTCAGTTTTGTGTGTGAAATCAGGGAGCTGACCCCAATTTGCACACCCACCTTTTTCAATTACAGCCCTGGCATCCTTGAGGGAAGCCATCTTCATCGGAGGTTCATCAACAACAACTTCAGTCGACGCCAAAGTCTGGGGGACCTCTTCAAAGTTTTGACAAGGGGTTTCGATGAACTCCCCGTCCATCTCCACATAGCGAAAGGAATTGAGATGACTCACCATGTACTCCTCTTCATCTTGTACCGTGATAATCTTCCCCTTTACCGGATATTTCAACATTTGATGGAGCGTGGAGGTCACTGCCCCAGCCTTATGAATCCAAGGACAACCCAGCAAACAAGAATATGATGGTCGGATATCCATCACGTAGAAAGTATATGCAAAAGTCTGAGAGATAACTTTAACAGGGACGTCCACCTCCCCGTGCACCATCCTTTTTGACCCATCAAAAGCCCTGACCACAATATTTCTCGGCTTTAGAATCAAACCTTCACAGTCCAGACGGTCTGATGCTTTCTTTGGAAAAACATTCAATGAGGATCCGGTATCCACCAGTACATGGTCCATAGTAGTGCCTCTACACTTGATCGAGACGTGCAGAGCATCATTATGATTTCTTCCTTTAGCAGTCAGATCTGCGTCTGAGAAACCCAGCCCATTGTCGGCAGTCAAACTAGCTATGCAATCTTTGAACTGATCAACCGAAGTTTCATGCGGCACATGCACAGTTTTGAGGAAAGCAATTAAAGCCTTGGAATGGGCTTCAAAACATAATAACAAGGACAACATGGATATTTTCGACGGGGTCTGCCCCAGCTGCTCGACTATGTTGTAGTCGCTCTTCTTGATAATCTTCAGAATTTCCTCTATCTCCTACTTAGAGGTTTCCACAATGATCTTCTTAGGTGCCTCCGTCCGGGCAAGCTCACCTGTGATTTCTTTGCCCCGAGTCCCAGATGACTCGGCGACATGGGTGATGACTATAATAGGAACCGGGACAGTAGCCGATGTACTAGCAGATGGAATGACAACAGGTTTGTGAACAATCGGAGGGGAAATCTCAAGAGAAAAGAGTGTTCCACTTCTGGTGACCTTGGTAGCCCCGATAATATTGCTGACATCAGCACCAGCTCCCTCACTTTTTAAGTCTTATTTAACTCCATGGTAATACACATCGGCACCTTAGTTCCAAGGGATAGCCTTATCCGAAGTGTAAGGAATGGGACCAGAGATAGTAATTATTAACAGAGAAACTCTTGGAACGGGTGTAATCCTAACAAGCTTTCTCGAGGAAGCCTTAGAAGGATTGGCGGAAATGGTTATGATGGAAACTTCTTCAATTGGAACCAACAGAATCATAGTCTTTTCGAACAGGATCTCTTTGTTATCCATCATGTGCTGAACACCTGATTTCAATAAATGGCAACCAGCAGGCAGAATTGAACACATGTGGAAATCTTCGCCACAACCCGGAAATAAACTGGCCAATAATAGATTCTTCTTAACTGTCATCAAAGGAGTAGAAATTTCTTCCACGGAGGTCACAAATAAATCTTCATCCACATCATTTACTCCATGACCATGTTTGGGCATGGGAGCAATTATGACGTTGGGCTTCTCCGGAGCGTCAAACTCAATCTCTTTGGCTACGATCAAATCTTGCACTTTGTTTTTCAAGGCCCAACAGTTGTTTGAGGAGAAGTGGTGTTGGGATTCTTCGGGGCTTCCCTCAGAGTTACCAGATTGGTCTTCAATAACTATGGTAGAATTTGAGACAAGGTCATATTGAGCTGAGTATATTGTCTCTGTGGTCTTTCCACCCTTTGTTGATTGTTGCATTGTGGAGCAATTGTGGGCCTTGATATCACTACCGCATTTACTGCTTGACGGTGTTCAGGTCTGTTTTGGCTTCCCGAGCCATATACTGCACTACCTTTGTTCTTACCGGTTAAAGGCTTCTTTACTGCACTTGATGAAGTATCTTTCTGTATCTTGCCACTTCGGATACCAGCTTCTACTCTCTCTCCAGTCAAGATCAACTCAATAAACCCAGACGACGAACTACCGATCAGGCGATTGAAAAACGGACCAGATATCGTCCCTAGAAACATGTCAACCAACTCCCTATCAGACAAAGGGGGTTGGACTCTTCCAGCTAAATCTCTCCACTTCTGAGCATAGTCCTTAAAACCTTCACTTGCACCCATAGACATACCCTGAAGCTGAGTACGACTGGGAGCAAGGTCGGCATTATATTGATATTACCTGTAAAAAGTAGCAGCAAGGTCTTCCCAGTTTTGGACGTTGGCTCCTTCCAACTGATAAAACCATTCAAGCTGAGTCCCTGACAGACTATCTTGAAAGAAATGCACCCATAAATTTCTATCAACAATGTGGGGTTGGATTTTCCTGACGTACGAGCAGAGATGGAGTTTTGGACAGGATACTCCATCATACTTGGCACAAACAGGAGCTTTGAACTTATGAGGGATCACCACTCTAGATACCAGTCCCAGTTCTCCGAAATATAAACCAGGGATCTTCTGAATCTCCATAGCACTCAGACGGTCTTCTAACAATTTGTACCTATCCTCGGCAGGAGGATCTTGCTCCTCATCATAATCAGTATCATTATTACAGATGGCAGGACTGGGTCCCTTTTCTTCTTCTTGGTTCTCCCCTTCCTTGTATGAAAAGGACAGATCGGCTTGTTATTTCAACCTATCCCCAAACCTTTTGCCCATACTCAGAAGAACGACCTTCTTCTTCTTCTTCTTCTTTTTGTTCTTCTTCTTCTTCTCTTTCTCTTTCAGAATGAGAGCTTTCAAATCTTGTTTCCCTTTAGCCAAGCTCAAGAACATCTCTTGGAATTGGGCATTTTGTTCCTGAAGATCTTTGATAGCTTGATCGGAAGACATTTCTGCTAAAATAAACATCGAAGAAGATGAGAAACATGTAATGGTACTTGTAATGGTGTGCATGATAATGGGACGCGTATGTAATGATTTCAAAGACTTTGGGAGATTTAAATTTGCAAACCAAAAAATAAAACAAACTTTATTAGATTAACTGGTAAAAAGGTTCAACAATGCCTTTGAGGCGTTACAAAGAAATAAATGGAAAACAAATTTAAACTAGAAAAAGAAAAATCAGTAATCCCATGACGCTTCCCCTCAGTGCTGACAAAGTCATTGATCGTTCTTTCATTCTCGAGTTGCCTGGTGAGCTTCAGGATCTTCCTTTCTTGCTCATGGTACTTCTCCCAGTAGGTATCCCTTTCTTCTTTCAGCTGAATCCAGGATCTCTGCAATGCCCCAAGATCAGTGGGCATGTAAGGATAAAGGACTATATAAGGAATGCCCTCTTTATTGGTGGGCTTCACAATCACTGGCAACACAGCTTCATAAGGCATCCCAAGCTTCTGATCACGAGCTCGGATCCATTGGAGATAACGCTGCATAGGGAGGGAAGTCCTTGGTCCTAGCTCTTCAGGGTCAGATTTGTTCACCATGCCCCAAGCTCGTATAAACCACCGGCGATGCTCGTCAACATCTTCCTTGTAGTCAAATGCAATATCCGTAAGAAGTGGCTCATGGGGGCCGTCTCTCCGAGCACGACCAAACTTTCGCAAAGCTAGACAAGGATCGTATGTTATTCCCCCTCTGATTCCAAGCAACGGGACATTAGGGTATCCCCCCCCCCATCGATCAATGACATCAATGCTTTCCATAGCCTTGGAACTCCAAAGAATGTCTGTATAAGCAAGGGACATTATCCTGTAAGACCATCCTAAACCTTCTTCATTCTTCAACACAGATTTAGGGAGGTGCGAAATAAACCACCTCGACAGAAGTGACATACAACACATAAGAGTCCCTCTTCTACGCACAACACGAGTGTAGAGGGCATGCAAGATATCACCCAGGAGAGTAGGTACTGGATTGCGAGAAAGGAAGATCTTAACCGCATTCACATCCACAAAAGAATCCGGATTCGGGAAGAGGACCAAACTGTAGATAAGGAGAGCCAAGATGTCTTCGAAAGCCTGAAAATCCAAACTATCCCAGAATAGTTGAGCTTGATCTATCAGAAACTTGGCTAAGAAACCTTCAACCCCGCTTCGTGTTCCCCAATTGGATACTACATCAGCCCGTTTCAGATGTAGAGCTGAAGTAATGTATTTTGGTCTAGGAGTCTCTTCTATACCTGTGAAGGGCATTTGCTCAACGATGGATATGCCCAATAAGTGAGAAAACTCTTCCAAAGTGGGAACCAACTGATAATCTGGGAAAGTGAAGCAATTGGTGGACAGGATCGAAGAACTGGAAGAGCACACTCATCATCTGTTCATCAAACTTTGAGGTAACCAAGCTAAGAAGCTAACCATGTCTTTTAATGAACGAAGAAGTCTCAGAAACTTTTGAGGCTAACTCTTTGAGTTGAGCCGGTATTTGCATAAAATTAACTCGGATGGTGTTTCTGCGTACGTAAGCCATAATCTGCAAAACAGAACAAAGATAAATTCCCTCGGTCTTTGAAATGGTCAGTATAATGAAGTATGCATGCTATATTGTGATGCATGATGTCATGATAAAACAAACAACTGGTATAGCAGAAAACAGACAATAGGTATAGCAGAAAACAGACATGGTAAAGGCAAACAAGTCACACAAAAGCCCTTAAGTTTAAGGCTTGCATGGGGTCAAAGGTATTAGCCTCTTGAAGTTCAGTTGGTTTCAACCTGTCCTAGCAAAATTAACCGGGTTCTAGAGGTTCTCAATATCACTGACCATCCTCCATCGATCATGGTTTCAGCTCACAAAATCTTTTCTTGCGGCTGAAACTATCTCGAGAGTATGGTCTCAATGAGTGTAGCATCGAGTATCAATCAGTTCTCAGCTTTACTCCGAGGCCGGCTATCTCACTACTTCCTACTGGCCAAGTTGGTCGATTAAGGGTTATAAGGTCAGTTGATGCTTAATGACACACGTAGCGGCCCCGTATTCTCCTCGTTTCTCCACAAAGGATACCGGTACCAACCAATGTGTCACATCAATGTAGTTACTGCTTCAACCGTATCGGTCTACGCCGTAAAGTTACCTCACAGTTTATTGCTACTTACTTAAAAGGTATCCCTCAGATCCGGGTTAGGATCTATAGTAACTCCCAATACAAAACCCTTAAAAGTAAAGCAACCAAAACAAACAAGAGAAACAATTTATGATGAACTAAATCCTAAGGTATACCCCACTCATTATACTCTCCAGCAGATGTGACAGTTCTGTGATACGGTTGCAGAACCGACTGTTTTGAGAAATGCTGATTTGCATTTTGCGTTTGTGTTTGCAAAATGTCGCGGTAATCAAGAGTCGCCACCGACTTTTATTTTATCCAACTGGAAAGGACAAAAGCACAGAAAAATTACTTTTTCGAGATTTCGAGTACAGGGGGGGTAGATTATAGAAAGGGAAGGTATTAGCACCCTTTCTATCTGTGGTTTTCCACGGGCTCCTAGGTACTAGCTCATCTTTTGAAAATTGCTTGTGTGTGTTTGTTTTAAAAAGTTTTTGTTTTAGTTCGTTTTAACCCTTGTATCAGTCCTCAAGAGTGTTACGAAGTTGTTTTTTTTTAAAACTTTGTTTGAAAAGTGTTTGGTGTGAAAAAGTTTGATTTGAGCAAGTACCTACTAGCATCTACCTACTCGAAAAAAGAATTGTTTCTATTCTCGCGTCCTTTAGACAGCACTATCCTACTTATTTGAGAAATAGGAAGCACCGTCGTTGGAGTTATAAGGCTCAATTCGAAAGGGACGTACAATCACTAAAGCAATGTTAGGACGTCTTAGTAATACCCCTAATGTCTTAAGATCATATTCGAGGCAACATTTCCGAGGCAACCTTTCCGAGGCAACATTTTCGAACGGGACTTTTGATCTTTTTTTAGACAGGAGGGCGACCACTAAAACACCCTATACTTAATGATCGTTTACTGAAGGCAACTGAAGTGAGAGTGTACCCTAAGAGTGCGCATGTGCGAGTGATTTGATTTCAGTTATTATCTTTGCACATTTAGGGTTTGTTAGCCATTTTAAAATTAACATGCAGTCTTGTCATACAATCCTATTAACATACATCTAACAGTTAATATTTGCGAAAATTAAAATGCGAGAAATAAACTACGCTATTACAAGGCTTCGGGGAGGGGGATTAATTAAATAGCCAAAAAATCCATAAAACGATAAATAAAAGGAAATCCTGATTAAACTATTACATACCGTAAGAAGTTACATTAATGTTTACAAAAATAATAAATGCGCGCGATGAAACGAGAACGAGAAAATTAGGGTTTTGACCCCGTCTAAACCTAATTGAACTTAAGAAGAAAAATCATTTTTTTGTTGTTTTTGATTGTTTTAAGAAAATAAGATTTTAATTGAATAAATAAAAACCTAATTACTAATTAATTTAAATTAAGAAAAATAATTAAGTTAACCAATTTTTGTATTTTATTTTATTGAGGAAAGAAATTAAAATTAAAATCACATGATAACCCTAATTTTTTTCTAATTTATTTTAAATATATACAAAAAAAAGTTAGAATTACCCTAAATTAAATTAAAAATAATATAAAATTAAATCTGATAAAATAAAATAAAACCTAAATTCTAAATTGGTGAAATTGATTTTATGATTTTTTGTGAAAAAAGAAATTATTTTGTTAGAAAATAAATTGAACTAATTAAATTAAATAAAGGAAATTAGAAAAGAAATAGAATGGGCCTGGTGGTATACTAGCAAACAAGGGGGTGAGATTTGCAATTCTGGGCCCAAAAGCGCCTGACCTCTTTGACTTTTCCTGATCTCATGCATGCACTTGACTTGGGTATATTGTGGACTCTCAGGGATAAGGCGTTGGATCTGCCTTGTTGAAGCTCTGTTGGCTGGATATTGATGGTGTATGGCAGGCTCATTGTATGCACGTGTACCTGATTACACAAGGAAAAAATATAGAAACCAAAGTTGGGGACCTGGGGATCAAACCTAGGCCCTTTTAGCATAATCACATTGCACGCTTACCTGCTGGGCTGGCTTGATTAGTTTTACAAAGAATTACAAACAATCATTATATGAAAAAAAAACAAAATAACAATTATCAAAACGCGCGCAGATTTGAATGGGCCATTCATGGGGCGCCACGTTATAATCTTCCTCATCGTCTCCACCGTTTTAGATAAAGATCGTTTACCTACGGACAAAGGGTGTATGTATAACCCTGGGCTTCTCCAAAATCTTATCCCTGTATGATAAATCAATACCAGTGGTACCAATCAACTCGTTGCAACCTCACGAGCATCATGGTACCACTCTCCATGGCCAATTGTTCCTGTGTGCAAAATCCCTAAAAAAAAGCTCAAACCTTAATCATGGCATCTTGGTATGCAGTCAATAAAAATGCAATTAAACATTACCATCAGTTTGCAATCATCACAAGGATTAATAATATGTCAAATATTCATGCTAAAGATGCCAGAATTCATGGATTCAAAATCAAGAAAAGTGAGAAACTGTGTGGTACTTACAGCGTGTTTCAAGGCTTGAGGGAGCTCGCTAATGGTTTAAACACGTTCCTGGGATGTCCAGCAAGCGTTTGGGATGGCTAGGAGGCTCTGAATTGGCCTGGAACGTGGAAATCAATTTGCCACTTTTCTTGATTTTTTTGAAACTTGCTTTGTGTTTTACACGCCTCCAATATCTTTGTTTCTGATCTGAACATGTTCCTTATGTACCCTAGAAGGAATTAGGTTACAAATTTTCTTCAAATATTTTTCAATTAAGATCATTGATTCATGATTTGATTCCTTGTGTAAATCTTGCCAAATTGAGCCAAATACAATCTTTTTGTGTCCAAATGATCCTTGCACGATTTGATTCCATCTCCAGCTATATAATAAACCTAAACATGCACAAAATCTCAAGCTTTGATTAATTTTTGATATTTTCATGATTTTATTTTGATTTTATTTGATTTAATTGAATTAAAATCAAAATAAATGACAAAAATAAAATAATGACAAGTGTGAAGGATCATGGGTCGTGGGTCACGTTACAAACTCAGTGCAAACATAAAATGTTGGGCCCATTTGACAAAAAATGCTATTTGAGACACATTTGACTTTTGGCAATTTTGCAAAAAGGGTCAACTTTGCCAATGCACAACTCCTTCAATTTTGACCCTAGAGATGTGTTCTTGGACTTTTTAGAAATCTTAAGATGTCCTCTAAGCAACCCTTTTGGCCTAATCTCAATTGATTCTTCCATGTTCATGTATGAAGCTTTGACAAAAAAGGTGTTTTTGTTGACTTTCCAAAATGACCTATAATGTCCAAATTTATATCTTCTTGTGAGTGCATATTTTAAACTAGGGAGATGAAGATGAATTGTAGGGAATTGTATCCTCTTAAAAATTAGCTTTGGATGGGTCATTTTTTATAAAACATGAGAAAGTTATGCTTGGTCAAAGTTGAGTTGACTTTTCCTACAAAACCCTAATTTAGCAACTTTTGGGTTTTGATGAATTGTGAGCAATCCTTGAGGAATCATGATCAACCCTTGATCAAATGATGAATAATACTTCAAAATTATGATGTTGACCAAAAATATTTAAGTTTGACTGCATGTGGGCCACAGTTGACTTTTGCCCTAGCATAGTCGATTTTCAGGCCTTTGAGCAATTGACTGAGCAAAGTTCCTCTGTAAGGCTTGAAAATTGACATGGATGATCTTGAGATCATATTAGGACAATGGTGAGCATTTGGGATCCTCTGGACTCAAGCACATTGGTGCAAAATGAAACCCTAATTTGAGGTAGACTGCCTTAGGAGAGATTTTGTCTGGTCAACCCTTGGACTTCCTTGGGTAATTTGAGGACCTCACTTGAAATGTATTGAGAAATATGGGAGGGAAAATTTTAGGGTACAACAGTAAACAATTTCCAAATTAGGGTTTTGAATAAAGATGACTGATCATTGACTTTTGACCTAGTGCATTATCTAATGGCTTAAATTATGATCTCAAGGGCTCAAATACAACATCTTGACCTAGTTACATGGATTAAGACTTTTCCAAAGGTGCAAGTTATGGATAGTTGAAAATTGAATCAATTGATAAAAGTCAACAGTCATACACAAGTCAAACTTTGACTTTTTTGGTTAACATTGGAATTCAAAAATCAAGAATCATCAAAACATTCAAAACTATCGAAATTTGTCATCAAGAATCAAGAAAGTCAATAAAATTCAAAAGTCATGATTTTCAAACACTTAGAAAAAATTCAAGTGATTTGTACCTAAAAAACCTTAACTTCACAAGCAAGTTTCCTTAAGATACAAGCTGATTCAAAGAAAACTTTTAACATGAAAGTTTTAGGGATTGATGAATTCTATAACTTTGTTAATGTGGGATGATCCTCAAAAAGTGCTTGGATTAAGAGATATGAGCCCATGAAGTTGTGGCATTTTTATCTAACACTTAGAAAAAATTTCAACAAGTTTTGGTCAGTTTTTCATTCCAACTTCTTGGCCAATTTACACCAATTTCCCATTTTATTTAGCCAAAGTGGTCAACATGAAAGTTGTAGACAATGTTTCAAGCTTTTCCAAATGTCAAAGAACACAAATTTATCATGCTTGAGCTAGAAGTTTCGAAGAGATGAAGATGACATGTCAAACTTGAATTAAAGGCCATTCTTTTGAAAACCTTATGATCAAATCTTCATGCCATGCCTTGTAATCTCCCTCTGCGGGCCTCTAAACTTGTAAATCTATCTCTAATCAGAAGATTACACAAGCTTTTAAGCTATGGTCCATTTGATTCAAGCATTATCCAATCCATTTTGCCATTAAGGGAAGAAAGTTAACACTTCCATTTTAGAAAAGTATGGTTTATGCAAAGTCCACTCTCCTTGAGCCTCTCAACTGTTTCTTCTACACACACAAAATGTGAAAGCAAGAAGCAACATCTCTAAGCCTGTCAATCACCCTAGAGGAGTTGTACCATGCCTTAGCATCATGATTTTGCAAGAAACTTCAAAGTTCACTTCCAACCAAACCGTTAATCTTCAACTTTCAAAACTGATGTTACCATTCCTTCCAACCTTTCCCTATAAATAAAGGTCATCCTTGCACTTATAAAACACGATTTCAGAAGTCCTCAGGCACCCTCAAATTCTCTCAAACTCAGAATCACTAAGAAACCACCATTGTTGCACATTTGAAGCTTCCAACACCAAACTCTCAATCCACTCATGTGTTTTATCTTTTTATCATTCAAATATCATCTACACATCATATATAACTCATTCATATCCTTGTTACACTTATGTAACATCACCACCACCATCATCCAAACTCCAAAAACGTGACCTACAACCTAACTTGGCTAGAGCATTTCAGCAACTTTCAGTACAAAGTAAGGATTGGAATAGCTTCAGGGAGGTCCAAGGAAGCTTAATTAATCATTTGCTTGCACCTGGAAGCCTCCATACGCGTTCTTAATTTTCACTTCAAGAGGTAATTTTCTCAAACTTTGAAATCCTTATACATGCATCATTTGCTTTCAATTTCAAAATATAAAATGTAGATATGATTCCCTGAAACTAAACATGTCCTTAGTTTTCATTTATGTTGACTGTGTGACGAGAATTATGGAATTGAAGTTTCTGAGATAATAGGTTTCAGTTTGGTACCAAGAAAAATTCTTCTCAACCTTTAACTTATAGCTTTCAAAAGTTACATGGTTGAATTCATGGTTAAAATTCAAGCAAGTTTGATGTTTACATCATTCAATTTGGTTGAGAAATGAAGCTTTTACAAAATTTGAAAATGTTGTTATGTCACTGTCAAACGCGCGCGAGGAAGAAGATGAAGTTCAATTTTCAAAACACGATTTATAATATATTTACTGGGGGTGTTTCATAACCGGATGAAACAGCCACCCCAGTGGTAAAACAAGCGTGCTATAACCTGAGGGACCTGGGTTCGAGCTGCAACAGTACCCTTTTATTTTCCACATATTTGTTTTTTCTAGATTCAGTGTGAACAGGTACAACGCTCATACCATACACCTTCATCCCTCAACCATTTGATTTCAACCAATCCAGATCTGATGCTAGTGGAGATTTCCCCCATGGTGCACCCTATTGAGCTGTCCATACTGGATCATACAGGCGCCTAGTCCTAAGGAGTTTGGGCCTTTTTATTTTTTCTTTTCCATATCCCCC
This sequence comes from Vicia faba, assembly GCA_948472305.1. Taxonomy (NCBI): domain Eukaryota; kingdom Viridiplantae; phylum Streptophyta; class Magnoliopsida; order Fabales; family Fabaceae; genus Vicia; species Vicia faba. The sequence continues at coordinate 1,140,925,000 of OX451738.1, forward strand.
AATTTCTATTACAAACACAGACCATTTATAATTTCTTTTTTTAACTAACTTTTTTCTTTTTCTAAATCATTTTTTTTTATTTTAATAAAATAAATCATAAAATCATATAAAAATTAGATTTAGGTTTTTAATTAATCAATTTATTTTTTGATAAATAAAAATTAATTAAATTTAATCACCTTGATTATATTTAATTAGAATTAGATTTTATACTTCGTATATTTCTAAATAAAACATCAAAATTATTTTCTAACAATTAGTTACTTTTTTTAGAAATTAAAATTAATTTAGACTTCTTTTTTAATTAAGTCAACTAAATTAGCTTTCTTTTTAATTAATTAAATCAATTGACCTTTTTTATTTATTATTAAATTTAATTTAGTTTCTTTAGGTCTTTTACTAAACTTTTGTTAAAAAAATTAATTAAATAATTAGGTTACTCATCAAACCTTTTTCTATCAAAATATCACAAAAAAAAACAATTTCCTTTCTCTTTTCTTTATTTTACAAATCTTCGCATACTTTATTACCCAATTATGTAATTGCTCAAAGCTTGTAATAGATAAATTAGGGTTTACTGTTTTTTCATCCCCATTCATAAATTTGTACCCCTATTCCCGAGGCCTTGTAATAGCGTAGGATATTTAATTTCAGCAATTTATCACTTTCCTTATTACTGCTAGTAATTAGGGTTTGTATGGAAAGAATAAAAACAAAAATTAGAAAACCTAATCTCAAATATAAACACTTGAAATCAAAACACTTCGCACACACGTACCTCTAGGGTAACCTCACTTGTTTCTTTGGATAAAACAGTCATGTCCCTCGAACGTGGATTATTTTAGCAAAGACCCTCGATTAAAAGATCGTAGTCCCTCAGTGACCCTTCGATGCTGCCTTCGGTAAGCGATCTTAGTCCCTTATGACAATTGTTAAAGCGTCGTACAAGTTTCCTTCTATGACTGTACGATGACCGACGTCTGTCCTTCATATCCGATGATAGGACTTCCTATTAACTAATAGTAGAATAACACTATCTAAAGGAGGAGGAAAAGAACAAATAATTTTTTGAGTAGGTAGATCGCTCATAATCGCTTGCTCACAAACTAAAACAATCTTTACACTTCACACTTTTAAAACAACTACTTTATAAACACTCTTGAGGACTGATACAAAGGTTATTATAAAGCAACCTGCCTTACATTGGCATTTTCAAAACACTTTCCAAAACAAACACTTCCATCCAATAAATATTTTCAAAACAAACATTTTGTATACATTCTCAACAATATGAGAATCATTACAAAATTACCGCACTTAGGCATTTTACAAAATATTTGCAAACATACACAAACACAAAGCATTTCAAAAGTGTACTAGAAATTAAGAGCCCGTAGAAAACTACAGATGAAAATGATGCTATCACCTTCCCTTTTAATAACCTACCCCCCGAACTCAAGAAAATTCTCAAAGGTCTTTCCTGTTCTTTTCACCCTTTCCTTTATTGGATAAAAGAAAACTCGGTGACAACTCTGCTATCCGTAACATTTGCGATAAAGCACAAAACTCGAAAGTCAGTTCTCTCACCATATTACAGAACTGGCAACTCTGCTGGGGAATATAAACTAAAAATGGGGTTACCTTAAGAGCTAGATCATATTTATTGCTTTATTTGTTTGCCTTATATGCTTTATATTTCGGGATATGCTTGGGTTTATTTCTTGTATAGATCCTATACCCGGATTTTGGGGCATTTTAGGTAAGTAGTAATAGATCGTGAAAAATGTATAACATAGACCGATATGGTTAAAACGATGGTTATGTTAGTGAAACACATTTGTTGGTGTCGGTGTCCCTTGAGTAAGTCAAGCAGAATGTTGGACTGCCACATGGTGTCATAAGCACTCACTGACCTTAGAACCTTAGTTGACATAACTTAGACATTAGAAAGTAGTGAGATGGCCAGCTTTGGTGCAGACTGAAGTTGGTTGATACTCGATCCTACACTCATTAAGATTGGACTTTCGGGATATTTTGGTTGCAATTCAGATGCTTGTGCTGAAACAATCCCTGAGAGAAAGATCAGTGATTTTGAGATTCCTAGAACCCGATTACTTCTTTTAGGACAGGTTAAGCCAACTAAAACTTCAAGAGGGTACTCACCTACAAACTCCATGAAAGCCTAAACCTAAAGCCCGATGTGTCTTGTTTGTGTTTGATTAAATTTTTCATCATGACATCATACCATATTCAATTTCACTAACCATTTCAAGGACCTAGTGATTTATATTTGTTCTCTTTGTAGGTTATGGCCTCCGCTCGCAGAAATACTATCTGAATCAGTTTGGTGAAGATACCTTCTCAAATTAAGGAGTTAGTCTCAAGGGTTCCCGAAATTTCACCATTCATCAAAAGGCATGGTCGAGTATTCAGTTTGGTTACCTCGGGTTTTGAAGAAGACATGATGAGTGTTTTATTTCAGTTCTTTGATCCTGCACATCACTTCTTCACGTTTCCCAATTATCAGTTGGTACTCACAATGGAGGAGTTTTCTCAATTATTGGGAGTACCTGTTCTCAATCAAATACCTTTCACTGGTTTAGAGAAATTGCAGCAACCTTACATCTGAAGCGGTCTGACATTGTATCTAATTGGGAAACAAGGAGTGGAGTCAAGGGTTTTCTAGCTAAATTTATGTTAAAGAAGGCTCGGCTGTTTCTGAATGCTATGAGTTTTCAAGCTTTCGAAGAAATCTTGCCTTTGTTGATCTATGTTTTGGTGCTATTCCCTAATCCAAACCAACTCATAGATGTGAATGCCATCAAAATATTTCTTTCTCGTAACCCCGTGCCTACCTTTCTCGGAGACATTTTACATTCTCTTCACACTCGTACTATAAGGAAGCGAGGGACTCTTATGTGTTGCATACCTCTGCTATCAAGGTGGTTTATTTCGCACATTCCCCGGTTAGTAATAAAGAATGAACAAGGTTTGAGGTAGTCTCAAAGGATGATATCGCTTTGTCATTCAAATATCTATTGATGTTCCCGATCTTTGAAAGATGTTACTATCATTGATTGTTGTAGAGAATTCCATAATGTTCCACTCCTTGGCATTATGGGAGGTATTACTTACAACCCTTCTCTGGCTCTACGAAAATTTGGTTATGCTCGAAGAGATGGTCCTCATGAAGCACTTATCCAGGGTATTATGTTCGACTACGAAAACGATCCTCAAGGTTATCATCAAAGGTTTATACGTGCTTAGGGCATGGTAAAAAAGTTTGATAGAAAAACTTTAGGACAAAAGAATTTTATCCCTTTGGAGACCTATCTCAAATAGGTACGAACTCGCGCTCAAAACCTTATGATTCCATATCCAGCTTTTCTATCGGTGATCTTAGAGCCTGTAGTCGAAGGAGATATTTCTCGCATCATCCTCCACCTGGACATGCCTATTGACCTCGAAGAATTGCAGAAGTCATAGATTCAACTCTAAGAAGAAAGGAACACCTTCGAGACTCAATTTTATTCAACTTTGGAGCCCTAGGTTCGTCGTTAGTGGTAAAGGTATTGAATTTGATCCCGCAAAAGTTAAATCTATTTAAGAAATGTCGGTTCCCCATACTGAGAAAGAGATCAGAGGTTTCTTAGGATGACTGACTTACATTGTCTGATTCATCTCTCATTTGACTGCTACCTATGAGCCAATCATCAAGCTGCTGAAGGAAGATCAAGTAATGAAGTGGAACCATGATTTCCAATTAGCCTTTGATAAAATCCAGGAGTATGTAATACGGTAGGAGAACTGACTTGGTTGTTTTGCGTTTTATCACAATTGTTGCAGATATCAAGAGTCGCCACCAACTTTTCTTTTATCCAATGAAGGAAAGGGTGAAAAGAACAGGAAAGACCTTTTGAGAATTTTTCTTGAGTTCAGGGGGTAGGTTATAAAAAGGGAAGGTCTTAGCACCCTTTTCATTTGTAGTTATCTATGGGCTCTTAGTTTCTAGCTCACTTTGAAATGCTTTGTAAATGTGCTTGTGTTTTATTTTGAAATTATTTTTGAAAAGTGCCTTTGTTTAGGCGAACTTCATAATGATTCTTGTCTCTATAAGAATGTATTCAAAGTGTTGACTTTTGAACATATTTCATGAAAGTGTTGGTGTGTTTGAAAGAGTTTTTTTTTAAAATGTTTTGTGAGCGAGCAACTACAAATGTTCTACCTACTCAAAAGAAGTCATTGTTCTTTTCCTCCTCCTTTAGATATTGTTATCTTACCCTTGATTGGTAAGAAGTTCTATCATTGGATGTGAAGGGACAGGCGCGGGTCGACGTACAGTCATAGAAGGCAACTTATAGGATGCTTTAGCAATTTCGCAAGGGACTAAAATCATTTTACCGAAGGAAACATCGAAGGGTCATCGAGGGACTATGATCTTTTAATCGAGGGTCTTTGCTAAAACGTCCCACATTCGAGGGACATGACTATATTTTTTCGAAGGCAAAAAGCGAGGTCACCCTAGAGGTGCATGTGTGAAAAGTGATTTGTTTTCAATTATTTTATCTTGAAGTTAGGGTTATCTAGCGGTTGATTTTATGTCTTGCCATGAACGCCTAGTTACTATACAATATAAAAGAAAACATTAAATTGCGGAAATTAAAGTTCTACGCTATTACAAAGTTTCTAGAATGGGGATACAAATTTATGAATGGGGATGAAGTATAAGCCTAATTAAATTATTACACGCCTTACACAATAACCATAATCGAAAAATGCGAAAATAGTGAATTATAAAGAAAAGAGAAAAGGGAAATTGTTTTATGATTTTATCAAATAAAGGAATTAAACCAAATAAATGTTATGAACAAAAATTCGAAAATTAAGAATTCTAAATAATAATATTTTTGGTTTTTTTTTGTTTGTGAGAAAATTTCAAAACAAAATAAATAAAAAAACCTACTCTATTATTTTTTTTTTGGAATTTTTGTTTATCATGAAAAGAGAATAAAACAATTAGAAGAAATCAACTAAAAAATAAAATGTTAATTAACAAAATTAATTATTCACAAAAACTCCTAAACTAGATTTAAAACTAAACTAATTAAGAAAATATGAAACTAAGAATTAAACTAAACTAATTAGTAAACTAAAAGAGTTATGAACATTTAAACTACACAAATTAAGATTGAGGGTGCGAGCAGAATAGGGGGTGATGCTGGAAATTCACAAGGGCTTATGACGATGATTTAAGGCGGAGGCCCAAACAAAGAAAAGGGGGTTAATGAGGAAAAAATGAAAAAATATCCCCGGGGGGTCTCGAACCCGGGACCTCATGTTTGTATGCCAATACCGCAACCACTACAGCACCTGATCATTTGTTTATTTCTGGGTTTGCATTAATACAAAAAGTATAAATTGTTAATGGGTTGGGCCAAAAATATAAGCCCAAATCCAGTTCTGTTAAGATGAATAGAGAGAGTTTTGAAAACCATAATTTGAAATGAAGGTTGTCGCGGCTGTAGCATAGGGAAGAGGAAAAGTTAATTATTAATCTTTGTTACTCCAATAACCCAATCAAAACAAGAAATAAATTTTCTCAATTTTATCTCAAACAAAAACCGTACTCCCTCTGTTCCTCCATTTTTCCTCAACCGAAAACATACTTCCTTTCCTCTTCCTCTCTTTTCTTTCAACTTAACAATACAACTGATAAAAATCCTACTACTCCTTTATCTGAAAAACTGCCAACAACAACTCACAAGCAATTTCCGACATCATAAACGTGAAGGAAAGAAGAACTTACAAGGGTGGAACTAGTCCGACGAACTTACGGTTTCGACGAAGACTTTAACGGGTAAAGATTTGAATCTGACTTTCTTCTTTTTAATAACTTCTTCCTCTGTAATTGAATTGAAATTATTGGTGTTCTTGAAGCTATTTGTTGACTGCTCCAGCTGAGTTTTGTGTTAAAGTTTTGAGTTTTTGCTCTGAGTTCTGCAGGTATTGTTGAAGATTTGGGGGATGCTTGTGATTAGGTGATTATAGGTGGATAACGAGCCACCGTTGATTCACAATGGTGGGTCGAGCTTATTTAAGGTGTGGCTAGGAAGTGCCACAGACGAAGGGATTATTTTTTGGTTGCGGAACAGTGGAGTACGTGAGGTTTGGGGTGTAGCTGACGAAAGGGAGTATGGGCTGGTGTTTGAGTAAAGGTTCTGTAAGTCTTTTTTCTGGTTTTTTTTCTTAACAAAATCCCCCCTTCTTCTGTAATCTGAAAATGGTTTATATAGGTGGATTAATGGGTTTTGGGGGGAATGGATAAGTTTTTGAACTATTTGAGTGCACTGTTTTTTGTTGTTTTTCTGATGCAAGCATTGTCTTTCCATTTTTGTGAAATTTTTTATATGTTTTTGGGCTGTTGTTGCAGGTTTGATAATGTATACTTCAATTTAGCAGTGGACAACAGGAGGTTTTGTAAACTGCTTTGCCACTTTTTATTACAGGTTTTGTGTTTTGCCATTTTTATGCAATTTTTGGCATTTCTTAGACAACATCTGTGGACTATTTTGACATGTTTTCCTCTAGTTTTTGCAGGCTGTTTTGTAGTGGACAACAGGGCAGTGGTAGTGATTTTACATAGCAGACCTTTGGACTAGTTTGGACAGTAGCATAGTTCTAGTGGGCTGGTGCTGCAGCAAATGAGCCTTGTTTTATGCAGCAAGAAAAAAAGAACTGGAGCAAAGATGGACTTAAGTTTTAGGTTTGAAGATTAGGATTTAGGTTCCATGAACTTTTGATGTAATTGACTTTTGAATTTCGTCAAACAAAAGGTGATAGTGATGTAATAGATTAAGCTAGAGACTTGAAGCATTCTTTGTAATGGCCTTGAACTTGTAATGTATTGGTACTTTTTGTAATGAGATTTGATGGTTTTGTGTGAACTAAGAATTTTTGTGTTGAATATTTGAATGAAAAAATGGTGGTATCAGTTTGCTTATTGAAGTAGTTTTGTTGTTAGTTTGAACAAACGAACTGGGTGAAAGAATGTGTGAGCTGGAAAAATGCCAAAACGTTAAGCTGGTCTGTTCAAAAATGCATCTTCTATTTTGCATGCACATAAGTTTCGATTTGGCTCAATAAATCAAATCCTCAACTGTCACGCCTATATGATGCAACACTGTAACATTATCCTCACACAAAGTTTAACGTGAAATAACTTTCCCATATTGTAATGTTAATGCAACTTTAGGTAGTTGTCCTAAAGAGCTTGTATCTTGGTGCACAAAGATTCAATTGACACAAGGATAGTATCAAATGAAATAGGGAGTGGAAGGGAACAAAGTTGGTGTTGTGGACCTCTTGAAAAAAATGATCGAATCACCATGTAATTTGGCCTATATCTAAAGTCAACTGAAATCTCTTCATGAATTGAATCCAAACCAATCAAATATCATACTTGAATCTTGAGCAAATCATAACAAGAATGCTTGGATTCCATGTTGGCAACATCTTGAGTTTGAAATCAAACTTGTAGCTTTTGAAACTTAGATTAGAAAATTGATACGAGAAACTTGAATCATGCATGAATTTGAAGAATGGTATTTTAAACTTGGTCCTAAAGACACTTTGAATGAATCTTGAATTAAACAAGTGATTTTTATGAATGACAATACTTGACTCTTGATAAATCCTTGAACTAGGCCAAGATAATTGTTTGGAATTTGTTATGATAATGCATCAATTTAAACAGGAAATTGAATGAAATTGTTTGGAATACTTGATTCCATGAACTTATAATCAAATTGCATCAACAAATGCCCATGTGTACATTTTTTTTGAATCTTGACAAAACGATACACAAAACCCTAATTAGGAAGGAAGAGACATATGAAACCTCACCTTGTAGCTTAACGAATCGCTAACTTTAATTCTTCAAATTCAAGTTAACTCGAAAATGAAGTAAACAAGTTATTTGATGAGAACCAAAACTATATCGACCAAAGTGAATTACAACTTGTACTTCAACCCACCGCAATCAATAATGCCTTCATGAATTGAAATTAGAAGCCAAACCCTTTTTTTAAGTCAACAATTAACCTATAATGTTTCGATAAGTTTCAAAACCTTCTAAGCATAATTTAACTCTGATCTTTAATGAAAACTTGTTGATGACATTCCTTATGACAATGTGCAAATAATCATCTCAAGATCTTGAAAATTGAGGAAATTACAATTCTTGGAAGTCATGTGACAGTTACATGAGATTAGGTCAAAGTCTAGAAAGTGACCTCTAATGTATTCAATCTTTTGGTGATCTTACACATAAAATCATCCCTTGACTTTTAAAGTTAAGTTGGAGATGACGTCAAGGAGAGTCGTACACAAAAAGAGCCACTCAAAAATATTGAATAATGAAAAAGTTATGATCGTTTGAACTTGAACTTGCAAACGTTGACTTTTTGCCTAATATAATTGATTTTCAGTCATCTGAGCCATTGACAGAGCAGGCTTGTGATGGAAGGCTTTGAAATTTGATATGAGCATTCTTGAATACATATGAAGCACCATGAAAGCCACTTGAAATCTTGGAAACCCAATCTTGCTTGAGAAATACCAAACCCTAGTTATTGACCCAATGCTTAAGAGGAGAATTTGTCTGATCAATTCTTGAGCCATCTTGAGCATTTGAGAAACCCTAGGAGAATATCTTGAATGAAAAATGGGAGGGAAAATTTTGGGGTACAATTGTTGTCCTGTTCTATCTTCTTGAACCTTAAGAGTTAGATTGGCATGTCCGCCATTCATGACTTGAAGGTAAAAGATGATTGAACACTTAAGTGCCCAGAAATTTGCACTCGCCTGTGAAAGAAGTAATGATGTTGGTTGATTATATCGAGAATGGGCTTAAAGATTCCATTTAGAGAGTGAAGAAATATTATCGGAGATGGGCTTATAGATGTCATCTAGAGGTGATGAAGAGTCGTCAGAATAAGTCTACGCTCGATTGTATCTGAAGAGGTTTCAGAATAAATCTATGTTTGATTTAAACAGAGTCTGGAAAAATCTACTCGGAGAAGTATCAGAATAAATCTTTGGTTGATTTAAAACTGAGCCTGAAAAAGTATCTACTGATAGAAGTATCAGAATAAATCTTTGGTCGATTTAAACTGAGCCAGAAGATGTATGTAATTGTATTTAACTGGATATGAATCAGAACAAATCTTAGGGTCGATTTAACTGAACCAGAGAAAGCGTCTATTGGAAAAGGATCAGGATAAATCATTAATCGATTTAAACTGAACCAGCAGAGGTCTTGAGTTGTCTTTAACTGGATAAGAATCAGAATAAATCTTAGGGTCGATTTAACTGAACCATAGAAAGGGTCTACTGGAAATGAATCAGGATAAATCATTGGTCGATTTAAACTGAACCAACAGAGATCTAAAATTGACTTTAACTGGATATGAACCAGAATAAATCTTAGGGTTGATCTAATTGAACCAGAGAAAGTGTCTACCGGAAAGGAATCATGATAAATCATTGGTCGATTTAAATTGAACCTGCTGAGGTCTTGTGAAGGAAATATTCATCGTTGATGATATTGATCTATTGATCGATCTTTCCTGAAGAGGTAAAGAGTTAGTTGTATGCAATGTCATGATGTATGAAATGCATTGTGTAATGATGTTCTCAAAATAAATGCATATACGCATTTCTCATTCACATGTCATGATGTATGAATGTTGTTGAAATGTATGTTTGTCTGGGAAAATAAATCCCTGACTATTTCTGGGGATGAGGAGTATGGGTATCTTGAACTTTGTCTAGAATACTTCCGTTAGGGATTCCTGTTTGTCTTTTGAGGAAACTTCGCTGTGGATGTTGATTTCTTCTTGGGGAGTAGAGTTCAGGGACCTTAGTCGTTCGTTGCTCTACTGGGGAATATAATTCTTATATGACCTGACTGGGGATAAAAGAGATTATTAAACTTCTGACTTGTCTGAGGAGAGTAAAGTTGACTGGTATTCTGGTTGGACTCCGGGTTTTGCAGCAACTTTCTGGGGACAGTGGCAATTCTATTAGGGAAGAAGAGTTTTGTCAGTGATTTGTAGTAGTCTGAGGAATAGACTCAAGCTTGGGAGATTGTAATCCGTTAGGGAAATAAACCCTGTTGAGGGAATTATTTTGGCGACCTTAATGGGGAAATGAATTCTTTTGGGGAAGAACTTTTGCAAGGTTCTCTTTCCAGTTTTGGAAGAATAAACTCTGCCGGGGAAGAGAATTTCCAGGAGATGTATTGATTGAAACTCCATAAATAAATTGTGAGGAATATATGAATTTATGAGAATTACTTTGTGGGGATAATCTCATAGAAGTGGCTCTGTGGGGTTTTATGGACAGCTTGAGTGTCATCCCCACTCCTAAAATATTGAGTAAATGCTTATTACTGTTCTCATGCATATATTTGTGAATAGTTAATCATGTTCATATGCATATGTTTATTCAATTTTAGTCATTAGAAGTTTTTGAAATCAAAACAGAAAAACAAAAATTTTACACTTCAAAATGTATTTGTATTTATAAGTTTCCTATAAACAGGCGATTTTGTACAAAGAGATAGAAATCCTAGTAAGAGGAAATCGTCGTGAAATGAAGGAGTACAAAGTGAAAACAAATATATATATATATATATATATATATATATATATATATATATATATATATATATATATATATATATATATATATATATATATATATATATATATATATATATATATATATATATATATATATATATATATATATAGAGCCATGTGGAAGTGATCTCATTGGGTTCCAACTCTACTATTGCCCCTATGTATTCGAACATCTCATCCATTGTCGTCTTAAGAAGCTGATTGAATTGATCTTGTACCATTTAAAATTTTGACCTTGGTAATAAGCTAGTTGTAGTGATCCAACTGGACAAAGTCGTACGCTTTAATCCCTAATTTTTTCCTGGACCACCCTTTCGGGTTTTCAGTCCACCAGGATACCCTTTTTTTCCCAAGCCGCCCTTTCAGGTTTTCAACTTGTCGGGTGTATAATCTTTTGTATATATCCCTAATTTTTGCACGAACCCTTTTGGTTTTCTGGGATGCCCTTATTTTTCCTATGTATGTCAACCTAGTGGGTCATTCTTATGCGTAGTATTTTTTGACTATGTTCGCGTTCACAGGGTGCGGGAAATCTTCACCGCCCATAGTGGTTAGCATCATAGCACCGCCAGAGAATACTTTCTTGACAATAAATGTCCCTTCGTAAGTGGGAGTCCATTTTCCCCTGGGATCACCTTGTGGTAGAATGATGCACTTTATTACCAAGTCACCATCCTGATATACCCGAAGCTTGATCTTTTTGTTGAAAGCTTTAATCATACGTTTCTGGTACATCTGGTCGTGACAGATAGTAGCCAGCTTTTTTCGTCAATCAAATTCAACTGATCCAACCTAGTCTAAATCCACTCATCTTCGTACAAGTTTGCATCTTTCATATTCTTAGAGAAGGAATCTAAACTTTGATAGGCAGGACAACTTCCGTTCCATAGACTAAAGAGAAAGGGGTTGCCCTAGTTGATGTTCTCACTGATGTACGATATCCATGAAGAGCAAATTGTAGCATCTCATGCTAGTGTTTATAGGTCAAAACCATCTTTTTCACTATATTCTTTATGTTCTTGTTGGCGGCTTCCACTGCTCCATTTATCTTAGGCCTGTATGGAGAAGAGTTATGATGCTTGATCTTGAACTACGTGCATAGTTTAGTGATCATGGTGTTGTTGAGGTTGGTACCATTGTTAGAGATGATTCTCCTAGGGATGCCATACCGAAATATAAGGTTATGCTTGACTAATCGGGCTACAATAGTCTTGGTAACTGAGGCGAATGAAGCCGCTTCAACCCATTTGGTGAAGTAGTCAATAGCGACGAGGATGAAACGATGTCCATTAGATGCAGTGGGCTTGATTCCTCCGATCATATCAATACCCCACATCACAAATGGCCACAGAGTAGTCATGAAATTTAAAGGTATTGGAGGCACATGAACCTTGTCAGCATAAATTTTACACTTATGGCAAGCCCTCGAGTGATGATGACAATCAGTTTCCATGGTTGGCACATAGAAACCAGCCCTCAGAATCTTCTTGTCCATAGTATGTCCACTGGAATGAGTTCCAAAGATACCTTCGTGCATGTCTTCCATGATCTTCTCTGCTTCCTTCTTGTCCATACAACGAAGCAGAGTTGAATCATGATTGCGTTTGTACAAAATCCCATTGCTTAGGAAAAACTTGGAAGAAAGCCTCTGCAAGAATTTCTTATCATTTAATGAAGCTCCCATAGGATATTCTTGCGCTTCAAGGTACCTTTTCACTTCGTGGAACCATGGCTTCTCCTCTACTCCATCAGTGTCAATCTCATAACAGTGTGTTAGCTCGTCGAGTCTTTCGATAGTAATTCTGGGAGCTTCGTTGCAATTGACCTTGAACATAGATGACATGGTAGCTAACGCATTTGCCAATTAATTTTCCTCTCCTGGGATATGTTTGAAGGTAACCTGTTCAAAGTACGGGATCAAGGTTAGCACAAGTTCTTTGTATGGGATATGATTTGGATGTTTGGTATCCCACTCTCCTTTAACTTGAATGACCACCAAGGCCGAGTCTCCATATACACTTAGGAATTTGATTCTTAGGTCAATAGCAGCCTTGAGACCCATGATACACGCTTCGTACTCAGCCATGTTGTTGGTGCAGTCAAAGAAAAGTCTGGCGGTGAAAGGCATATGGCAACCTTCGGGGGAAATGATTACAACACCAATTCTGTTACCAAGTGCATTGGAAGCTCCATCAAAAACCATAGTCCATCAGGATCCTTGTTCAGGTCTTTCATACGGTCCAGGTTTTTCATAATTTGTTATTAGCATGATATTCTCATCCAAGAATTCAAAGTTCATGGATTGGTAGTCATCTACGACTTGATGCGCCAAATGATCCTCCAACACACTTTCTTTGATTGCTTTTTGGGTAGTGTACTGAATGTCGTATTCAGTCAAGATCATTTGCCATCGGGCTATTCTTCCAGAGAGAGTTAGCTTCTCGAAGATATACTTGATCGGATCCATATTTGAAATAAATAGAGTAGTTTGAGTCAACATATACTGTCTTAGTCGGCGAGCAGCCCATGCCAAAGCACAACAAGTTTTCACGAGCAGTGAATATCTGGTTTCACAGCCGGCAAACTTTTTTCTAAGGTAGTATATTGCATGCTCTTTTTGACCAGAATCGTCATGTTGGCCTAACACACACCCCATTGAATTCTCCAACACAATCAAGTACATGATCAGAGGTCTCCCTTCAACTGGAGGAATTAGGATTGGTGGTTCTTGTAAGTACTTTGTCAAAAACTATTTGGCAGTCGTCATTCCATCTAACTACTTGATCTTTCTTCAGCAGCTTGAAGAATGGCTCACAAGTAGAAGTTAAGTAAGATATGAACCAATCAATGTAGTTGAGTCGACCTAAGAAACCCCTGACCTCCTTCTCAGTATAGGGAGCTGGCATCTTTTGTATGGATTTGACTTTTGCAGGATCGACCTCAATACCTTTACCACTGACAACAAATCCTAGAAGTTTGCCAGACCTCACCCCAAAGGTGCATTTGTTGGGATTCAACCTTAGTTTTTATTTCTTTAGCCTTTCAAATAGCTTGTGCAAATGATCAAGGTGTTCTTCCTCAGTTTGCAATCTTGCAATCATGTCATCAACATAAACTTCTATCTCATGATGAATCATGTCCTGAAATAGAGGTTCCATAGCCCGTTGATAAGTTGTGCATGTGTTCTTCAGCCCAAAAGGCATGACTTTATAACAAAAGGTGCCTCATTGTGTGAAAAAGTTAGTTTTCTCCATGTCTTCAGGCGCCATTTTGATTTGGTTGTACCCGGATAAGCCATCCATGAAGGAGAATACTTTGTGTTGAGCAGTGTTGTCAACCAAGACATCGGTATGCGGTAGTGGGAAATCTTCTTTGGGGCTCGCCCTATTTAAATCCATGTAGTCTACACACATGCGGACGTTACCGTCTTTCTTCGGCACTGGAACAACATTTGCAACTCATTAGGGATACGAAGTCACTTCCAAGAAACCTGCATCAAACTGTTTCATTACCTCAACCTTGATTTTCTCAGACATATATGGCAGCATGCGATGAACCTTTTGCTTGATTGGAGGACAACCTTCTTTCATTTGTAGAAGATGAACTACGATATCAGTATCAAGCCCCGACATATCTTCGTATGACCAAGTGAACACCTCAGCATAGTCGTGCAACATCTGAACCAATCTGCTATTGACACTTTCTTCCAGGTTAGCGCCGATCTTGACTTATTTCTTATCTGCCTCAGTACCTAAATTTATCACTTCGACCAGTTCTTCGTGCAGTTGGATAGCCTTTTCCTCTTGTATCAGAAGTCTGGTGAGTTCACCAGGTATCTCACAATCTTCTTAACCTTCGTCTTCGACTTGATAGATTGGATTTTCAAAGTCATAAACGGCAGTAGAAGAATTATTGTCAATGAGATCCGAAGTGGATGTAGATCTGCAAATGTGTGTGTGTGTGTGTGTGTGCATGTCAGGTCACATGGCTATTTTGAAAATGCAGTAAAGTAAAAGAAAGACAAGGAGCGCAAAATTTTGAATGCAAAATAGTCCAATGGTTTCATTAAAATGAGCATGTGATATATGAAAATGACAAACCCTTAACAAATGGAACATTGTGCCCCAGGTAAGGCACATGGTTTAAAGTCATTGTTTTAATGGAAATTACAGACAAATTTCTCAAAGTAATAAAAAAAGCAAGAAATTGAAATTACTCCTGGCTGAAGGAGATGGAGTCCTTGGTCTGCCAGTTGTTGAGTCCTCCATTAGCAGTTGGGTAGATCCAGTCGTCCCAGTCCCAGTCACTGTCAGAGTCTCCAAGAGCATTAACTTCATTGTTACTGATATGAAAAGGTGGTTTCGCTGCACGAGCACATCGAATCTCTTTTTTATCCTTGGAGGTAAAACCCAATCCAAACTTGTCTGACTTGTATGGGATATCGGGAAGTTATCCCTAAATGGTGTATCCTCCGTGTTCAACAACAGCACGGGCATCTTTGAGAGAGGCCATCCTTGGTGTACCTTTAGCAGCTTTGGGAGTGTTAGGAGTGGCCTTGGAAACAACAATCATGGGGGAGACCACTTCATATGCCTGACAAGGAGTTTTAATGAATTCTCCATCCATTTTAACATACTTGAATGAATTTAAATGACTGGTCATAAACTCTTCCTCCCCACAGACGGTGACAGCTTTCCCTTTGACCGGGTACGACAACTTTTGATGTAATATAGAGGTAACCGCACCTGCCCCATGAATCCACAGGTGCCCAATAAAGAAAGAATAATTCGGGCGGATATCCATCACATAGAATGTTGAGTTGAATACTTGAGACCCAACCTTGATAGGGAGATAAACCTCTCCATGGACCATTCTCTTTGATCCGTTAAAATCTCTCACCACAATGTCACTAGGTTTCAATACTAAACCTTCACAGTCCAAGCTATCCAGAGCACATTTTGGTAAGACATTCAGGGAGGACCCAATATCCACTAACACATGTGCTAAAGTGGTGCCCTTACACTCGATGGAAACATGCAGAACTTTGTTGTGATTCTTCCCAGCCGGGGTCAAATTTGCATCCAAAAATGCCAAATCTTCGAGGGTGTCTGCCCCAATTGTTCCACTATCTTGTAGTCACTTTTTGGATAATTTTTAAAATCTCCTCTATCTCTTGGGTAGATGAGTCCTCAACTGCAATATCTTTTATGGGCGCCTCCGTCCGGGAAGGCTCAATAATTTCTTCCTTTCCTCGAGTATCAGCAACAGGTTTAACAACAGTAATATGAATGTGTGTAGTAGTGGCTGTCGGAGGTGAAATCTCTGGAGAGAAGATCCTCCTTGTCCTAGTGACTTTGCTTGATCCAACAATGTTTGTAATTTCAGCAATTTCATCTTTATCAATACATGGGTCTTGTTTGATACCATGGTAATACACTTCTGCCCCATAATTTCAAGGCACAACCTTATCAGAAGAGTAGGGGACTGGACATGGTATGGTGATAATCAGTGGAGCTATTCTTGGTTCATAGGGGATCCTTATAGGGCCTTTGGAGGTGATCCTAATAGGAGTATTTGAAATAGTAATGATGGACACGTCTTCAAATTCTTGAGACACACTTTGGGTCAAACTTTTCACAGATGGAGTTTTCTCAAATAGAATTTCATGGATATCCATCAAGTATTGGACACCTTTCTTCAGCCATATGCAACCATTAATTTGTACAACATAGTGGTAACAGTCTTCAAGGAAGCATGGGAATACACCGAATTTCAACATATTCTTTTTGATCATCATCAAAGGAGTGGTAAATTATTGACGGAGGAAATAAAAGAGGCATCTTCAATAGAATTGACACCCTTACCATGACCATGCATGGGTGCGGTGATCATACCGAGATAGTTTCTTTTTTATGTGCCTAATTTTTCCTAGATCGCCCTTTAGGGTTTTCGATCCATCAGGACGCTCTGTTTTTCCTAAGTCGTTCGTTTAGGGTTCGAGCTTAGCGAGCTTTTTATACATAGTATTTTTTGACTATGTCTAAATTCGTCGGGTGCAGTAGTTCTTTCTCATCCATTGTTGTGAGGATGAGACTACCACTGAAGAATGTTGTTTTCCCTACGTATGGGCCTTCGTAGTTGGGTGTCTGTTTACCACGTGAATCGAGGCGAGGTAGAAAAATCTTCTTGAGTACTAGATCTCCTTCTTTTAATTTCTTGTTGAAGGCTCTCTTCAATAGCAGGGCAATGTGTGAGCTCTTCAAAGTGTCTGATTGTGATGCGTGGTTTGGTCAAGTTACTTGAACATATCTGAGAGAGTTTCCAGGGCGTCTGCCATTTTATTTTCTTCTCGTGGGATGTGACTGAAAGTAATCTCTGTGAATTCCAAAGCCAATTTTAATATATGATCCCGATATAGAATCAGTTTTGGATGTTTAGCATCCCATTCATTTTTGACTTGGTATATGACTAGTGTGGAGTCCCCAAATACTTCGAGGTGCTTTATTCTTAGATCAATGGAAGCTTCCAGTCCTAGTATACAAGCTTCATACTTGGCTATGTTGTTGGTACAGTCAAAACACAACCTTGCAATATAGGGCTTGTGATAATTCTTTGGAGAGGTCAAGACTGCCCTTATACCAAGCCCCAGTGCATTTGAAGCCCCGTCGAACATGAGTGTTCAACGTGCCCCTGGCTTGGGTTCTTATGATTTTTTTCCTAACTGGAGAACAACCTTCCTTGAGAGATAGTTTATGCATCACAATGTTTGTATCTAACCCTGGCATGTCCCTATAGGACCAGGCAAATATTTTCACGTACTCATGCAATAGCTTGATCAGCCTTTATTTGACGGTCTGCTCTAACATTTCCCCTAGCTTGATTTCTTTCGGATCTTCCTCTATGCCTAGATTAATGGTCTCAATAGCCTTTTGTTATATTTCCCTTGCCATTTCTTTAGAAAGTTCAAGATCTTCATCATCTTCCCCTTTGGCTTGGTTGATGATAGCATCAAAATTATATTGGATCGCAGCAGTAACATTATCGGTGGTTTTGGTAAAGGATCCACACATTTATCATGTTTTGGTGCAGATTTTAGTATATGAACTTTGAAAATGCATATGTAGAGAAAGTATTTTCATTTTTAAATTTGAGAGATAAATGCAAGTGAAAGACAAGGATCTTAATTGAAAACAAAATATAACTTTTATTAATTATAAATATTGTTTGAAACAAAACGAGGGACCCTTACAAGCAACCCTTATGCCTCGGGCTTGACATAGGTTCTTTCAAAAACAAGAAAAATTACTTAGGGAAGAAAAAGATCTCGAGAATCTCCACAACTGTCCAGCTTTTGAGTTCTTCTCCTGGGGCGCATTCTCGGATGAAGTCAGTTGCCCTTTTGATGTTGACTTTGTTGGATATCATCTTCACATGTCCTCCATGCTCTATTACCCCGTGGACAAATGTCTCTTGGATTGGAGGAAATCGTGCTTTACCCTTCAGAGTAGCTTTATTTTTTTTTCCAGGTATGGTCGGAATTGGACTATCCCCTGGTCCACTAGTTTCTGCAAATTTCTTTCAAAGGCTTCATTATGTTCCAACAGGGACCCAAATTCCCACAGATATTCCTTCAACAAATTTATAGAGGCCTTTGCTTGTTTGGTTGCTCCGTAGTTATTGGCTACTTCAATTACATTTATTGTCGGTCTACCATGTAGAGGCATAGGGTTTGATTTGATGTTAGGCTTCTCAAATGTGATGTCTTGAGATTATAAAAAATCTTGAACCTTGTGCTTGAATGCCCAACATTGTTCTATGGTATGTCCAGGAGATTTAGCATGGTATTTGCATCTGGCATTGGCATTGTATTTTCACGGGAGTGGCCCGACTAGAGGAGCTAGAGGCTTGAGTTACACCAAGGATATGTTGACCAAGTGTTGTAATAACTGGCTAGGTGGCATAGGAAGTGGATTGAAATTTCTTCACGGCCTTCCAAATCTACCTTATTGTTGTCCTTGTGGGATCATTAATGGTTTTTGTGCCCTTGGTTGAGAAGCTACAACATTAATTTCTCTATCTTTTCTTTTGGGTAAGTTTGAAGCAAACCTTCTTGAATTGTAGGGGGCATTTGATGGTTCCCCTGGTATTTTACCACTCTTTATTCCATTTTCAATTCTTTCTCCGCTAGTCACTAGATATGCAAATCCCAAAGAGATACTTCCAACCATCTTATCATAATACAGCCCTTGCAAGGTTCCTATGAACATGTCTACTAACTCTTTTTCCAACAGCGGTGGTTGCACACGGGATGCCATCTCCCTCCATCTCTGGGCATATTCTTTAAAAGACTCTTCTTTCTTCTGAGACAAGTTCTGGAGTTGCATGCGAGTAGGCGCCATGTACAGGTTATATTTGTAATGCTTTAAGAAAGAATTAGTGAGATCTGCCCAAGTTCGAATATGTGCCCGCTCCAATTGCATATACCAATCTAGAGATGCCTCGCTTAAGCTGTCTTGAAAATAGTGAACTATCAGCTTTTGATCGTGAGCATGGTCATGCATCTTCCTGCAATACATGCGCAAATGATTTTTTGCACAAGTTAGCCCCTTGTACTTTTCAAAGTCAGGAACATTGAACTTCAGCGGTATTACCACATCAGGAACTAGGCCCATTTCGAGAGCATCTACTTCAAAAGCATCAAAACCATCCACAACTTTCAACCTTTCTTCCAGGCCCTTATATTTATTCATCACCACTGGATTATCGACATCATGAGTACCATTTGTCTTCAAGGGTGCCTGATTGACATCCTCTAGGCCGTGGTCTCCATAGTGCAGGTCCAAATAGTTGTCTGCATTGTTGATTGGAATTTGTAGGGTATGTGATGCCCCTGCTTTTGATGGCGGTGGGACAAAACCTTTGGTTTCAGCTTCTCTTGTCTCTTGTTGGGCCATGACGGACTTTTGGGGTCCTGCCTATGGCTCTTTTCTTAGTTGGTGACCGCTTGATGCACCAATTGTTTGGGCTACTTCTTTGAAAGCTACCCTGGGAATTTGATCTTGTATGTCGATGATGTTCTTTAGAGCTAGGAGAACCTGACTCAGATCTCCTTTCATTGAATTCACATCACCCTTTACATGGTCGAGGTCCTCCTTGAATGAAACCTGATTCTCCTCGATTTGTTCCATTGCTTTTTTCTAGTAGGCCCTTGTTTGATATGGAGTCCAAGGAGGTGGTGATCTTCTTCTACCAATTGTTTAACTGGAGATAATTTTTATAAAAAAAACATGAGCTTGGGTATGAAATGCAGGTGTTTATGAATGCATGCATGTGAATGAATATGTATGATCATGAAAGGGGTTAAATGTCTTATTCACGGGTATATATTTGTCTTTTGCTTCTTTTATCATTTTTTATTATTTGGTGAATATCTTAAAAAATAGATACGCAATCGAGATACGGAAACAAAATTCCTTTATTGAAAGTAACATAATCCAGATATTTAAAGATATTACAATCTTAAACCAAAACTTGTTTGCATGAAATTAAGAAAAGGGAAATAAATATTATACGTGCGCTTGTGGATGTCTGCTCTGAAACTATCTACCATTGCTTGACAAAGCTTGAGAAAGTCTTCAACATCCTTAGGATCAAGGGTATCCCCGTAGCAGCGAGCGAACATCTTCAGAGCTCTTTCATATAATTTCCCTTTTATGGCTTTGATTTTAGACATGTCTGGCGCATTGACGCGGACAATTTGTTTCCCTTCAGTATTCATTTTCAAAGATAATCACCAAAATCTCGATTTTATTACTTTTTGTTTTTTATCTTGTGAATAAGACAAATAAAGGAAACGGGTGATGAATATATGAAATGTATGAATGCATGAATGTATGGTTGAGTGACGGGATTTTGTGATAGGTTTTTGTAACAAGTACCCTTATAAGGTAGGCTCCTTAATTTTGACCTACGGTTAGTCTATCCTCCCAAAAGGTGGGTTCCTTAGGGGTATCATGAATAACACCATAGGGAAAAGGCACAAGGGCCTCCCTTAGGTGGAGCCTCTTTATGGACCGAGACTTTCGTCTCAAAGTCGTGAAAGGTCTCGTCATGAGATTTTGGGTTAAGGTCATTACAAAGAGTCATGGGTGGCATTCCTAAGTCCTACTCGTCAAGAGGATATCTCTCGATAAGTATTCCTTTTGTGGAATTCTACCGACTCTAGGAGAAGTTGTCACATAAACTCGCAGGGATGATGTATCCCCTAAGCTAATAGAAGAACCTTCTTTCTAAAGGTTATTTGAAATATTTTTTTTTTGAAATAAAAACCCCGCCATGCAGTAAATATATAATGATAAAAAAAGGACAAGAATAAATAAATGCGATAAATAAATAAATAAATAAAATAAATAAGATAAAAACCCAAAATAAACCTAAAACCTAGGGTTGAGGTCCCCAACAGAGTCTCCAGCTGTTGCAACTGGTTTTTAAATGAGAGTCGCCACTACTAGTTTTTATCCTAAGAAAGGGCATCTAATAGGAAACCCTAAATTGTAAAGTAGAGATTCTAAGTTTCGAACCTCATTAGACAAAAGGAAGGTGTTAGGCACCTTTCATCTACCTTATTCTTAAGGCTATTAGGTTTTAGGTTTAAATTTTGGGTTAAACAGTGTTTTAATTTTTAATAGGGGAACTCGCCACGATTTTTGATTGTATGCCTATGTATCTTCTTATGAGGAATCATAGTCCTAATTCGTAGTTTGTATGGGGTTTGTGTTTTTTATAGGTTGCAAAAGTATTTTGAATTGCCTCGCATTTTGACCGGGTGTAGAGATTGCAGAATTTTGGACTAAATGCTCGATTAGTCAAAATATATTTGAAACCCTTTAGCGAAAATTGATTGTTTAGATTAGTTTATTTCGAAAAATAATTTGATGTTTGTTATGTATTTTTTGTAATGTTAATTGTAAAATTTCTTGATTAATGCATGATATAAAAATATTTTAATGCAATAATATAGAAAATAAGTTCATGAGTTTTGAATGAAAGTAATTATTTTACATGATAATATAAATAATATTCTAATAAAATTAATATTAATAATAATTATTATTATTATTATAAGAAGAAATAATAAGAGAAATAAATAATATATAAGTAAATAGTATATAAATAAGAAAGCATAGAGAATAATAAAAATATTTGAAATTAAATAGGGGGTACGTTTTTTAATAGAATAGTAAATCATAGGGGTGTAAGAAGGTAGGGCCTGAATTCGGTTCAGGCCCAGTAAGCCTGGAGGGTGCGCTGCTAGCATTGGGTGAGCAATTGTAGGAAAGGAAGGTGTCAAAACTAATGGTCTTGGCCCAGTATACATTTGAAAAGAGGGGTCGATTGATTGTGTATGTGAAGGCGTTGGGAGCTTATACTGAGACTTGGCCTACGACCTCTGATGAAGATCACAAGGATGAAAATGAAAGACGCATGATAATTGATACAGACTCGCATATATGGTATCCAAGCAAAATTTTAACATTTGTTTTTTTACATTTTCTTTTTCATTTACAGTCTCCCATCTACCTCTCTCGCGAACCCTTCCTTAGACTTCTTCCTTCCTAAAACCCTAACCCTACACTCTCCATAGCGGTGCTACCCTCTAACCGAACCTACCCAATAAACCCACAAATAAATGCAAGAACAAAGGAAGAGCTAGGTTTGTTTACCTATTGTGATTCCACTTTTGGACTTTGGGCGCTCTTTGCTAAGATTTTTCCTTCAATTGGCGGGTTTCTGTGACGGCAGTGATGGATGGTTGAGACGGCGGCGGTGATACGGCCATGCAATTAGGGTTTCAGATATTGAAACCCTAATCACCTTATTCTTATGGTCTTTAATAACAAGCTTGGTATCTCGCTCCTCCTTCTCCTTCTTCAATTTTTTATTCTACAAATTCCCTCTGTCTCTGTCTTTGATTCCTCCTTTCCCGTCTCTGTATATATCCTCTGTATTCGAGCTTTTCTTCCCCCCATTTTTTTCTATAACTTTATTCTGTATTTATAGGGTTTATATTGATTGCTTTTACAATTGTTTTTAACTTAGATTTAGGGCCTCTTTATATCAATTAGGGATTAAATCTTTGTAATTGATTTCAATTGATTTTGTAATATATTTCTTTCTGATATTTGATTTTGTATTAGATTGAAATAAATCGTTTATGTAAATTTCTGATTCTATTCCCATATTTTTGCATTATATTGATTCAAATATATCCTTAGTTCTTAGAATGTAACGTGTTATGGGCTTGGACTTGTGACGATATCAGATGAAGATTTGATTTAGTTTGTTGTTTTTTTATTTCTACAGTAGACATTAATTAATAAAACATGCACAATATTTGGTCAATTGGTACCGTAATTGTTAACTGCATTTTGGGCCTGCGCTTGTTACTGAATTGGTCCTTGTACTTCTTTATTTGAATTGGGCCTCGTACTTCTTTAGGTCCAACAACATATTTATTATTTCACCACATATAATTTTCGGACCGGGCCTAATTGGCCTTTGCATATCAAACCAACGGACTTTATTACAAAGCAAAACACTTCATTAAATCTACTACCAATTTGTAAAATAAATAAATTAATAAATAGGAAACATGATAGCAATAAGAAACAGATAAAAATTTGTTCACAAATGCCAAATGAGCCAATTTGGAAGCTGCTTAATGGGCCTACTATCTCTAGTCTTTGCTTATTAAAATTGAAATGGGCCTTATGAATTTTAATGGGCTTGTAATCTATACTCATACCTCACCCTTTGCTATTTGGATAACGAAAATGGAAACGGGCCAACTACAATAGACTAGTATGTTGCAATCACACCTATCTTTTTACTAACAACAACCTATATGGGCTTTATTACTAAAAACTTAATAATTTTTTCCTAAAATAATTTTCTATATTCGAATCTCATGGGCCATTGGCCAACATACTTCACAAATGGACCTACAGATACATGATACTTTCTGATTTAGAAATCCCCACTCTCCTGAATTAAAATACACCCCCCTGATTTTCTTGGATTTAAGAATGGGCCATCAGATATTGTTGAACCATCCCTAATTAAAACATTCTCTTTTATTTTTAGTCTTGAAAAATATGATCATTGAGGTAGGGAAAATTTAGGGTACAACACTCTTATATTTGTAATGACTTCCTTGGTTGTTATTGTTGGATCCTTCTTGATGGTTTCAATCATCTTCATCTTCTTTAGATTCTTAGTGTTGAGAGATTTACCAACACAAGCTTTCAGAGTGCTGACTTGTTGAGCCTCAGTCAGATGTTCTATCAGTTTGTTTTCTGTCAGAATATTTGAGATGAGTCTGCCCAGAGGAATCCAGTCTCTCTTTGTTCTTTCTTCTTCTTTTGTCTCTTTGACGCTGGTCTTCAGATGATTTAACAGAAGATGAGGAAGGTTAACCTTTGCTTTGGTTGCTATGAAGTACAGAAGATAATGTTGATCAATATTGATACAGTCTGGAGAACTTGTGGGTTTTCTGTGATTGATGCAACCCAAAATGATTTTTGACCAAATTTTGAGGTAGTCTTTCAGATCTTTGATTTTGTTGGATGGTTGGCCATAAGTAAAAATCTCTTTTGAAATCTTTGTTAGGTCAGATCTTTTATCAGCCACATCGCTGCAACGAATACCTCCACCATCGTGACCTATCAATTGCCCAATGAGATCTTCAGAGATTACTATTTTCTTTCCCATCACAAAAGAAGTGACCTGAAGATTTGAAGATGTAGCGTGAATCCAGAATTCTTTAACAAGTATTGGAAAAACTGGACCCAATAGACGATCAAAGTACTTGTTCCATCCTTGGAACTCAACATCAGGGGTTAGATCGTATCTGTTTTCCTTCATGCTGACGAAGTCTACAAAGAGCTCACACAGAACTTCCAGTGAATCAATGGGAGTAAGGAGTATTCTTATGGGTTCTTCGTACCTTTCTGTTGTTGAGGAAGAAGAGCCAGGAATGCTTTGAGAGCCATGAGCAATTTGTTGGGAGGAAGCCATTGTTCACACTGACTTTTAAGGTTTTTGAAAGATTGAATACAAGTAAGAGAGAAAAAGGAATTGAGAGTGGAAAAGTGATAATGAAAGTGAGCAATGTATATGTAGAAAAATAGGAAACTGAATTAACAAGAAAAGGGTAAAAAATGATTACTTAGCATTAATGATTCCTGAAAAGAGGGATGACATATAGATATGAAATAGTTACTGATATGACACGAGTCTCAATGCATCCAATCAACGTTTCAGTGTCTTTAGAATTTGAACATGTGTTAAGCCTTAGAAGAAACCCTTGTGAAGAGATGACAAATATTGATATTGTGAACTACAAGCTTCTATCTTTGAAATGAACCGTTTGGAAACCATTCAGATCTTCTTAGATAGATCCTGATACAACTTTCCTTCTTACTTTTGAATAATTATTGATCAGATATTCACAATAAAACTAAAGACATAAAGTTCTGAGGGTTAACGTATACATAAACAAAACTATCATTTTGGGCATAATTTCATGCTGAGATGTTTCAGAATGAAGTTAAACCTATCTTCAAAAAGGGGTTTAGTGAAAGCATCATCCCATTGATGGTATGTGTCTATAAATTTTAATAAAATAATTCCTTTCTGGATATAGTCCCTAATAAAATGATGTTTAATTTCTATATACTTAGCCCTAGAATGTAAAATAAGATTTTTTTGAAAGACATATAACACAAGTGTTTTCACAGAGTATGTAAAATAGGACTTTTTGAAAGACATATAACAGAAGTATTTTCTATAACAAAGACCAAGATTAGTAGTACCTTTTAGATACTTGAAAATTCGCTTAACAATTGTTAAGTGAGATTCTCTAGGGTATGACTGGAATCTAGCACACAGACATACACTATACAGAATATCAGGTCTTGAAGTTGTTGAGTATAAGAGAGAACCAATCATACCTCTGTAGATCTTCGGTTCTACCTTCTTACTTACCTCTTCCTTTTCCAGAATGCATGTGGGATGTGTGGGAGTTTTGGCTGGTTTACATTTTGACAAGTCAAATTTATTCAAAAGTTCTTTGACATACTTGCTTTGATGTATGTATGCTCCTTCTGGAGTTTGATTGATTTAAATACCCATAAATAACTTGAGTTCTCCCATCAAGCTCATTTCAAATTCTGCCTGCATAGACTTAGCAAATTCTCTTCCCAAAGAGGCTTTAGAAGATCCAAAAATAATATCATCTACATAAATCTAAAAAACTAGAATGTCTTTATTTACAGCAAAAGAAATTAAAAGTATGATAGATTCTAACCTGGCGACTGGAGCAAAGGTTTTTGTATAATCTATCCCCTCTTGCTGAGTATAACCTTGTGCCACCAGTCGTGCTTTGTTTCTGGAAAATTCTCCTTGTTCATTCAGTTTGTTTATGAATACCCATTTTGTTGCAATGATGTTAAACCCTTTTGGTTTAGGAACTAGATCCCACACATCGTTTCTGGTGAATTGGTTTAGTTCTTCCTGCATTGCAAGTACCCAATCATTATCTAGAAGGGCTTCATCAATGGAAGTTGGCTGAATCAGAGACACTAATCCAATAAGAGATGCTTCAGCATTTCTGAATGTAGATCTTATTTTGATTAGGTCTTATTTCTTTCCCATAATTTTGTTTTCCGGATAAGCTAAATTGTCTCTGGATTGTCTTTTTTGGAAAGGCTCTTCAGATGTTGTTGTAATGTTTATGACATCTTCTTCTGGAGTTGACTGTGATTCTTTGTGAGAAACTTCTGATGCAGTGTCTTCAGTACCTGTAAATTGGACTTCTATATCTGCAAAAAATTTACCCTACTTTGACTTTTGAGAGCCAAGCTTATCATCATATATGACACTGATGGATTCTTCTACAATTCGTGTTTCTGTTTTATATACTCTATAGCATTTTGAGCATTCAGAGTATCCTAACATAAGAAACTTTTGTGCTTTAGAGTCAAACTTGTTAAGATGTTCTTTAGTGTTCAGAATAAATCAAGTACATCCAAATAGATGAAAATAAGAAATGTTGGGCTTTCTGTTCTTCCATAGTTCATATGGAGTCTTATCCATAATAGGTCTTATGGAGATTCTATTCTGAATGTAACATGTTGTGTTAATTGCTTCTGCCCATAAGTTCTTAGCAATGTTAGTCTCGTTGATCATGGTTCTGGCCATTTCTTGTAAAGTTCTATTCTTTCGTTATATAACTCTGTTTTGTTGAGGAGTTCTAGGACAAGAGAAATCATGAGAGATGCCATTCTCATTAAAAAATAGTTCAAATTTTTTGTTTTCAAATTCCCCACCATGATCACTTCTTACTTTAACAATTCTAAGATCTTTTTCATTTTGGACTTGGTTACAGAAGGCAAAGATCACAAAATGTGACTCATCCTCGTGTCTTGAGAACTTTACCCATGTCCATCTTCTATAGTCATCTACGATCACTAATCCATACTTCTTGCCACTAATGGATGCAATTTTCACTGGTCCAAATAGATCTATATGCAGAAGTTCTAATGTTCTAGAGGTAGAAATAAAATTTTTGGTTTTAAAAGAAGGTTTTGCAAAACTTGTCTTTTAGACATGCTTCACACAAAGCATTTGAGATGAACTTCAGGTTAGGAAGTCCTCTGACCAGATTGAGTTTGTTAATCTGAGATATTCTTCTCACAATAACATGCCCCAATCTTCTGTGCCAGACCCATTGCTCATTGTTAACAGACAGTAGGCATTTTACATTCTGACTTTTTGGTTCAGAAATTTTTATTTTGTAAATATTGTCTTTCTCTTTCCATTAAAGAGGACAGGTTCATCTTTCTGACTACCTAGTTTACAAGACTTTTTATTGAAGATTATGTCATAACCTTTATCACTTAATTGACTTATGGATAACAAGTTATGCATTAACCCATCTACTAATAGAACATTAGTTATAGAAGGAAGTGTACTGTTACCAATAGTTCCAGAGCCAATAATCTTCCCTTTCTGATTTTCTATGAATACTATGTAGCCTTCAGATTTAATCTCAATGCTTTGGAAAATATGCTTTCTTCCCGTCATGTGTCGAGAGCATCTAGAGTCCAGGTACCAAGATTGGTGTTTCAATTTTGCTGTTAAAGACATCTTCAACATAGACAGTTTTATCCTTAGGTACCCATATCTTTTTGGGTCCTTGTTTGTTAGAGTTGCCAAAATTCTGTTTGAATTTTGGTTTAGAAGAAAAAGCATTACTAGTATACTTTATGTCATGTGTGTGCCCTTAGGTGAAGTGAGAATATAGAGGTGTGTATTTTATGACCATATCATTAACTTTCTTAGGTTAAGATACTTTACCCTTGTGTCCTATTTCTTTTCTGCCATTTCTGCAAACTCCAAAGATCATTGAAGCCATCTTGCTTCTATCTATGTTTTTAACGAGAAATTTTTGAAAGCTATGATCATATTCCTTTATGATCTTATCAGAGTTACTAGGAACTTCTGAGACAATTTTTTTATGAGCCTTTTGTAATTTATTTTCTAGTTTAGAAATTGTTTCTTTAAGCTCAGAGTTTTCTATATCAGTTTCTTAGTTTCTTCAGAGTCAGAAACTATATCCTTTTTCAGGTTCTTATTTATGACTCAAAGTTTCTGATATCTTTCATGAATTTCTGACAGACTTTCTTTTAATTGAGATCTAGAAAAGTTAGAGAATACCTCTTCTACCTCTGATTCTGATTCTGATCCAAATGCTCCAGTGTCATCTGACGTTGGCCATTAGGGGTATGTTGGCTCTTTCATCTTCTGATTCTGTTTCAGCTTCAGAAGAGTCTGAGTTATTCCATGTTGCCATGAGGCTTTTCTTCTTTTCCTTAAAGAACTTCTTTTTAGGTTTCTCTTTTTGAAGATTTGGACAGTCGCTTTTGTAATGCCCTTGTTCATTGCATTCGTAGCATACAATGTCTCTGTTACTTGATTTTATGTATCCAGAAGATGGTTCTGAATGATTCCCTATTCTTCTAGAAGCTATGAACTTCCTCTTCCTGTGCTTCCACGACTGATTGACTCTTCTGGAGAGAAGAGACAGTTCGTCGTCTTATGATGAGGATCCACCAGAGTTTTCTTCTTTTGCCTGCAAAACTTTAGGTTCATATTTTTTGTTAGATTTAAGAGCTAAATACTTACCTTGCTTATGGGGCTCATCTTCTTCTAACTCTATCTAATGACTTCTCAGGGAGCTGACAAGTTCTTCGAGAGAGATTTTGTTTAGATCTTTGGCCAGTTTAAGAGATGTGGCCATGGGTCTCCATTTCTTTGGTAAACTTCTAATGATCTTCTTTACATGATCAGCATTTGAGTACCCTTTATCCAAAACTTTTATCCCAGCAACCAGAATTTGAAATCTTGAGAGCATTATTTCAATGGTTTCATCTTCTTCCATTTTGAAAGCTTCATAATTTTGAATGAGCGCAAGAGCTTTGGTTTCTTTGACTTGCGTGTTGCCTTCATATGTCATTCTCAAGGAGTCAAACATGTGTTTTGCTGACTCTATGTTTGTGATCTTCTCATACTATGTATGAGATAACACTCAAGAGAATAGTTTTGGCCTTGTGATGATTTCTGAATTCTCTCTTTTGATGATCTGTCATTCTTTTTCTGTCAATCTTCTGACCGCTTTCTTCAACAGGATGTACGTACCTATCAGTAACCATATCCCAGAGATCAGCATCATGAGCTAGAAAGAAATTTTCGATTATGTCTTTCTAGTAATCGAAGTTTTCACCATCAAAGATTGGAGGTTTGTTGTTGATTATGTCTTTCTCATCATGGTAATAATTGTTGATGCTCTGACTTGGTCCCACCATAGTGTTTTTCTTGCTTGGATCTTTTTCTGACACGGTTAAGTGCTTGTACTCAGAACCAAGCTCTCTGATGCCAATTGAAGAATGGAAAAACACAAGAAAGGGGGTTTGAATTGGGGTTTTTGAAACTCAAAGTAAAAACACTTTGGTTATCCCGGTTCGTTTGAACTCAAACTACTTCAGTCCACCCGCCAATGTTATTTCGCCTCTCTCGACAAGGTCTTAATCCACTAACCAAGCTTGATTACACAGTTACTATGACAACCGTCAAAGTCTTCTTGAGTTTAAACCACAACCCGGTTTTCTCAAGTTATTACATAATACAATATTTAAAACAGTGTACAATATGTGTTTTCTAATAAAATAGTATCACACAAATGAAATCCAGTACGTTGAAGGTGATGAAAATATTTTGTTTGTTGTATGCATAAAATCGTAAATTATTTCTCCTTCAAGCTTTGTTTATATAGGCAACGCATGTGGGAGCTTTTCTAATGTTGGTAAATAGTAATTAAAGAGCTTTCCAAATATAGAGATTCTTGTCCCCTCTTAGCCGTTACTTTTGAATATCCATAAGTGAATTGTAATGCTTCAGAACACACTTGCTTTAGAAGATGAAAGTTACTGTTACTTCTTTCTAGAACTGTATGAATAAAAATATCGGAGTTCCTGTTCATAGCGTTTAGGAACTCAGAAGTTGCAACTTTAGAACTTCTTTATAAATGATGTATTAAATCAGAGTTTGAACAGAGATCTAACTCATCTTCTGTGTTTCTTCAATCAGAACTTCTCTGGAAAACAAAATACTTATTTAGGGAGCATAATTGTTCTTTGAGTGTTTGTTATCATCAAATCTCTTACAAGGGTTGTAGAATCAAACTATGTTCTAAGAACTGCACCCTGCCAGCCAGATCCCCTCCATTTTTGGGCGTATTCCTTGAAGATCTCATTTGGACCCATGGTGATCCCTTGCAATTGCACCCGAGTTGGTTTGAGATCAGTGTTATATGGATATTGGCGGTAAAAGGCAGCAACCAAATCCTTCCAAGTATGGATATTGGTCCCTTCCAATTGGTAAAATCACTCCAACTACGTTCCAGATAGACTTTCTTGAAAAAAGTGCACCTATAGTTTCCTATTGACGGTGTGCAACTGGATTTTATGGACATATGATCTTAGGTGAAGCTTCGGAAATGAGACACCATCGTACTTGGCAAAAACTAGGATCTTGAACTTATGGGGAATGACCACCCCAGGAACCAAACCTAAGTCTCCAAAGTCCAAGCTAGGCACTACTTGGATCTCTACAGCCTTTAGTTAGTCTTCTAGCTTCTTATATTTATCGTCGTCCAGTGGGTATTACTCATCAAAATAATCCTCGTCTTCGGAAATTTAATTATTCTCACCCCTAGAACGGGTGCTTCTAGCATCTTCATCTTGATTCTCATCCTCCTCGGAGGAGTCCTCTTCAACTTGAACTTTTTGTGTGGGGCCTTTGAACCTCTTCCCCATGTTGATTACATCTTTCCTCTTGGTCTTCTTCTTCGCGACAAGAAGCGTCATCATTTCTTGCTGACGCTTTGCTTAGTTGAGCAGAGTCTCTTGGAATTGAGAGTGTTGGGTGTGCAAGTCCTTGACGGTTTGCTCGAGATCCATCTTATACTGAAATAAACAGTAGAAAGATAAGGAAAACTGTGTCAGAAAACATGCTTATGATATGATGCATGTTATGCAGATGCAATGTTTTCAAGGACTTTAAGGAATTTAAATTTTCTAGACAAAGAGAAGACAAAAAAACTCAATTTCATTACTTAGTGCAGGAATTACAAATGCCTCTTGGGCTTACAATGGAAGAAGAAAATATGTCTCAAAGAGATAACAAAATAAGCTCCTAAAACAAAAAGACTCAAGTCTCCCATGGGCGCATCCTCTTTGGTGCAATGTAAGCATTCAGGCTTTGTTCCTCGTGAAGTTGCCTTGTGAGCTCCAACACTTTCTTCTAGCTTACATAAAATTGAGCTTCAAAGGTATCTCATTCCTCTTTGAGCTAAATCCATGATCTCTGCAATTCCTTGAGGTCGATAGGCATGTCAGGATGGAGAATGGTATAGGGAACGTCCCCCTCAACAACAGACTCCACAACTATTGGTAGAATAGCTGTATATGGCATCATGAGACTTTAAGGACGAGCTCGTAGCCATTTGAGATAAGGCTCAAGAGGGATTTAATTATTATGCCCCAAAGTCTTTCTATCAACTTTTCTTACCATGCCCCAAGCATGCGCAAACCTTTAATGATAACCTTGAACATCGTTCTCATAGTCGAATACAATACCTTGAATGAGTGCGTCATGGGGACCATCTCTTCGAGCATAACCAAATTGTCATAGAGAAAGGGAATGGTTATAAGTAATACCTCCCCTAATTCCCAAGAGTGGAACATTAGGGAACTCCCCACAACCGTAAATGATAGTAATGTCTTCTTAAGATCGAGAGCACCAATGGATATCAGAATGAGAGAGTGACATCAATCTTTGAGATCATCTTAATCCTTGTTCATTCTTTAATGCTGATCGAGGAAGGTGACAAATAAACCACCTAGAAATCAAAGGCAAGCATCACATAAGAGTCACTCGCTTTCTCATAGTGCGAGTATGAAGAGAGTGCAAAATGTCTCCAAGCAATGTAGGCACAAGGTTACGGGTAAGGAAAATTTTGACAGTGTTCACATCTATGACTTGGTCAGGGTAGGGAACAATACCAAACCATAAATTAGAAGAGCCAAGACTTCTTCAAAAGCTTGAAAATCCATGGCCTCCCAAAATAATAGAGCCTTCTCCATCAGGAATTTAGCCAAAAAGCCTTTGATCCCAGTTCTTGTCTCCCAATTAGCTATAATGTCAGAACTCTTCAAATGTAAAGCCTTGGCAATAACCTCAGGTCTTGGAACTTCCTTTAGACCGATGAAGCATATTTGGTCAAGAACACACACTCCTAGTAGTTGATAGAATTATTCAACTGTGGGAACTAATTGATAATCGGGAAAGGTGAAACAATGATGTATGGGGTCAAAGAACTGAAAGAGCACCCTCAACATGTCTTCATCAAAGCTTGAGGTAACCAGGTTAAGAAGTAGACCATATCTTTTGGTGAATGGAGAATTTTCGGGAACCCTTGATGCTAACTCCTTGAGTTAAGGAGGTACCCTCAAGAAGTTGATTCGGATGGTATTTTTGCGGGTGGAAGTCATATCCTACAAAATAGAACAAAGATAAGTCCTTGAAATGATTAGTGAAAATGATATAGCATGATGTCATGATGCTATGCTTGATCAAATAATTATACACAAACAAAGCACACAAGGTCTTACGTTTAGGCTTGCACGTGGTTTATAGGTAAGTACCCTCTTGAAGTTTAGTTGGTTCAACCAGTCCTAAAAAGAAGTAATCGGATTCTAAGGAATCTCAATATCAATGATCTTTCTTCATTGGGATTTTTTTTAGCTCAAGCATCCAAACTGCGGCCAAAATATCCCAAAAGTCTGATCTCAATGAGTGTAGTATCGAGTATCAAAAAACTTTAGTCTTGCACCAAAGCCGGCTATCTCACTACTTTTTAGTGGCCAAGTTGTTCAACTAAGGTTATAAGGTCAATTAGTGCTTTATGACACCACATTGCGGCCCCATATTCTTCTTGACTGGACTCAAGGGACACCAGTACCAACAAATGTGTCACACTAACATAGTCATTGCTTCAACCATGTCAGTATTATGTCGCACAGTCTCCAGGGTCTATTGCTACTTACCTAAAATGCCCCCAAATCTGGGTATAGGATTTTTTACAAGTAATGAACCCAAACATGACCCATAAATGTAAAGAAAAAAAAATCAAGAATGTAAAACAATAAAAGTGATCTAGCTCTTAAGGTAACCCCACTTTTAGTTTTATCTCCCCAGTAGAGTCTCCAGTTCTGTAACACGATAGGAGAACTGACTTGGGTGTTTTATGTTTTATCACAATTCTTGCGGATAACAAGATTTACCACCGACTTTTCTTTTATCCAATGAAGGAAAGGGTGAAAAGAATAGGAAAAACCTTTTGAGAATTTTTCTTGATTTCGGGGGGTAGGTTATGAAAAGGGAAGGTGTACCCTTTTCATCCGTAGTTATCTACGGGCTCTTAGTTGCAAGCTCACTTTGAAATTCTTTGTAAATGTGCTTGTGTTTTGTTTTGAAATTATTTTTGAAAAGTGTATTTGTTTAGGAGAACTTAGTAATGATTCTAGTCTCTATAAGAATGTACACAAAGTGTTTACTTTTGAAAATATTTCATGAAAATGTTGGTGTGTTTGAAAGATGTTTTGTGAGTGAGCAACTATGAACGTTCTACCTAATCAAAATAAGTCTTTGTTATTTTACTCCTCGTTTATATATTGTTATCTTACCCTTGATTGGTAAGAAGTTCTATCATTGGATGTGAAGGGACGGGCGTGGGTCGATGTACAGTCATAAAAGGCAACTTGTAGGACGCTTTAGCAATTTCGTAAGGGACTAAAATCGTTTTACCGAAGGCAACATCAAAGGGTCATTGAGAGACTACAATCTTTTAATCGAGGGTCTTTGCTAAAACGTTCCACATTCGAGGTACATGACTGTATTTTTTTGAAGACAACAATCGAGGTCACCCTAGTGGTGCGTGTGTGAAAAGTGATTTGTTTTCAGTTATTTTATCTTAAAGTTAGGGTTATCTTATAGTTGATTTTATGTCTTGCCATGCACGCCTAATTAATATACAATATAAAAGAAAATAGTAAATTGCAGAAATAAAAGTTCTACGCTATTACAAAATACTGGGAATGGGGGTAGAAATTTATGAATGGGGATGAAGTATAAGTCTAATTAAATTATTACAAACCGTACACAATTACCATAATCGAAAAATCCGAAAAATAGTAAATTATAAAGAAAAGAGAAAAGGGAGATTTTTTTATGATTTTATCAAATAAAGGAATTAAATCAAATAAATGTTATGAACAAAAATTCAAAAATTAAGAATTCTAAATAATAATATGTTTGGTTTTTTTTTGTGAGAAAATTTGAAAGGAAAATTAAAAAAAAAACCATTCTATTATATTTTTTTGGAATTTTTGTTTATCATGAAAAGAGAATAATACAATTAGAAGAAATCAACTAAAAAATAAAATGTTAATTAACAAAATTAATTATTCACAAAAATCCCTAAACTAAATTTAAAGCTAAACTAATTAAGCAAATATAAAACTAAGAATTAAAGTAAACTAATTCGTAAACTAAAAGAGTTAAGAAAATTTAAACTACACAAATTAAGACTGAGGGTGCGAGCAGAATATGGGGTGATGCTGAAAATACGCATGGGCTTTTGATGATGATTTAGGGCGGAGGCCCAAACAAAGAAAAGTGAGTTAATGAGGAAAAATATTGAAAAACATCCCCTGGGGGTCTCGAACCCGGGACCTCATGTTTGTATTCCAATACCTCAACTGCTGCACCACCTGATCATTTGTTTATTTCTCGGTTTGCATTAATACATAAAGTATAAATTGTGAAATGGGTTGGGCGGGCCAAATAATTAAGCCCAAATTCGGTTCTGTTAAGAGGAATAGAGAGAGTTTTGAAAACCCTAATTTGAAATGAAGGGTTCTTCGTGTTGCACCCTAAAATTTACCCTCTTGATTTCAGAATATTTAGGCTTCTTTCTTCATAAACATCATATTGCATTACATGCATACATTGTGATGAGATCAAAGTATTTTTGTTATCAAATTTTCCTCAAGCTTTGGAAGTTGATTGTATTGACAAGTTGCTCAAGTAGATCCTTATCATCTAAACCTATGGATATTTCAAGCCCAAAGGTATCACATATCTCAAGATATCTTATCCACCTCACTGGATCCTTAGAAGATTGAAGATTGTGTTGACCATGAGGATAATCACATCCTTCTAATTCATAAGACAAAATGAGGGTTTTGTATAAATTGGAGTAATTTGGGTCTATATGAGCCAAGTGTTGAAGCATCATTCTCTTACCATCATTGGAATCAATTTTGTCTCTCATGATGCCCAATGGAATTAGGGTTTTGAAGCTTGATTAACTATCTCCTAATGCAGAGTGCTAAACTAGGGTTTGAGTTTTAGCCAGGGATTCTTCGGAATTTTGATTGGAAACTCTTTCCATAACCTCTATGCGTTTGTAATATCATATTTTTGAAGCTTTATTCATCAATTTTGGAGAGAAGTGGTTCAATTGAATCAAAGGGGAAAAAAATCATTTTACTCAAAAGTCAACAAAGTCAAAGTTGACCAAGTGAACTTTTGGTCAACATGAGGCATTTTACATGTATTTTCATGTGGGATGATCATTGATGATTGATTTTGATAAAAATTTCAAGTTTGATAGGTTACTTGGATTTTAAGTTATCTTGGTGATTGAAAATTTCATTAAGTATTTTTTATTTTGGCCTGACTTTGCAAGGGCATAACTTTCTCATTTTTCAGGGAAATTTGGTGGTTCTTTTTGCCAATTGAAGAGAGGAAAGAGATCTACAAGGGACCACGAGAGACAAAAAACACACTTCTTACTTAAAATCAAAAGTTATG
The DNA here is from genome assembly GCA_948472305.1 of Vicia faba. Lineage (NCBI taxonomy): Eukaryota > Viridiplantae > Streptophyta > Magnoliopsida > Fabales > Fabaceae > Vicia > Vicia faba. Next base: position 1,140,961,260 of record OX451738.1, read on the forward strand.
AGCCTTTGAAGTTTAGGGAAAGTTGGGCATTTTTTTAGGCATCTTGGGCATTTGGCCAGGCAAGGCATTTGGCCTAGGAAATTCATCAAACAGTTGTCGACATGCCTTTAATTGTTGATTCAAGGCATAATTCAAAAATGTTCCTCGTGCATTTTAAAGTGGGCTACGAAAGCTTCTCATTAAATTTGGAATCACTCAATTTGGTTTAAAATCGAAGAAGTTGTGATTTGAGGAATTTGGGTGTCGAAACCGGAAATTCCTCATGCTCTCTTTGATTTCCTTCAACTTGGACCATTCGAATTGACTTTGTGGGCTGGTCGAAGCTTCCTCATGCTCTCTTTGATTTCCTTCATCTTGGACCAGTCGAATTGACTTTGTGGGTTGGTCAAAGCTTCCTCATGCTCTCTTTGATTTCCTTCAACTTGGACCAGTCGAAGTGACTTTGTGGGCTGGTCGAAGCTTCCTCCTGCTCTCTTTGATTTCCTTCAACTTGGAGCAGTCGAAGTGATTTTATGGGCTGTTTGAAGCTTCCTCTTGCTCTCTTTGATTTCCCTCAATTTGGACCAATCTAAGTGTTACCCTGTGTGCGGGCCAGCGCCCGTGTAGTCTTGGGAAAGTTGGCTTGAGTTACCCAGGAATCCTAAGCCTCATATCTTGCTCATCTCTCCATCATTTCTTTTTAACCTCGGTTTGTTTCGAAGCTTATGGCATGTTCTTTAATTGTCTCAAGGAAAATTTAAGAACGCACAAGCCAATTGTTCTATGGCCTCAGTTGGAAATCAGGTGACTTTTGGTGCATGCATGGGTTGCAAATTGCAAATTTTGTGCACCCTTCAATTCTGTTTGGTTTTAAGTTGATATTGCACACGCTTGGAATGAATTAGACACCTTATTTCTTACTTCTTTTGGCCAAGCAATCACACCTTCCTTGCTTTCCCATGATTTCTACATTTTTTGCCAAAATTGGTAACTTTCACCTCAAGCAAAATCACACCATGTGCTCATGCAGCCACCTCACCCCCTCACGCTTCACTCACCTCATTTCATTAACCTCTGAAAATTCATTTGGCCACACAAAACGCATTTGGCCATGATACTTTTTCTGTTTTGGCAGAAAATTCATTTTTTCCCTCCAACGGCTCTCAACCTCAAATACCACCTTTACCCTCATTCCAAAGTGGCTATATAAATACTGCATCGCTCATTCAAAAAGGGGGGAAGGAGGCTGCATTAGAGGAAACTCAGATCTGAAGTCACTTTTTTTCTCAAAAATCCATTTCTTCGAATTTCTCTTATTGCTTGATCTTTCCTGAATTTTCTTGTTGATTCTTCATCCTTAAGTGTTGAGAAAGACGAAGCCAAACTTAGTTTCCATCTGGAGAGAAGGAGTCAGTAGATTGCTTTTTCCTTGAGGTAGGTTTTCATGGACTTAGATTCTTATGATAAAGCTTGAATTGATTATGTAAATCGTGTGTATTGTGGTTTAGCTGGCCAGACTTTAGGTCTGATGTATATTTGATGCCTTGTTGAAGCTTGAATCATGCATTAAAGATCTATGCAACTTATGTATTTCATTATTTTGTGCTTTTTTCTCATGTTTGTTTCTCTCTGATCTTGGATCTATATGAAAATTTGAGAATATCATGATGTAGATTATTAGTTCAGCTTTAATTTGCATTTGATTTCATTAACTTTGGTTGAGAATTGCTTGAGTTGTATTGATCTGAATATAGCTTGCAAATCTGTTTCTGCGCCGTTTTTGCCCTAGCCAGAGGTTGAAGATGATAGTGTGGCCTCCTCTGGTTGGTTGTTTTTTTTTTGAATTATTTGAATTTTGTTTTATATCTTTGATTTTCCTGATTTTATCTCTTGCTCAAAAATGGTTGAAAAATTCTATAAAAAAATCATGAAACTCAAAAACCATATTTCTGACCTAGCGTTTTTTTTCCAGAATTTTTGAAAATGTCCTGATTGGTTTTTAAATTCGTGTGGTTAATTAATTGTTTGTTTTATACCATTGATCTTCCTGATTTTATTTCTTGCTCAAAAAATGGTTGAAAAATTCTGAAAAAATTCATGAAACTCCAAAATAATATTTTTAACCTTGTTTTTTTTTCCAGAATTTTTGGAAACGCTTTGATTGGTTTAAAAATTCATGTGATTAATTAATTGTTTGTTTAATTTTCAATTTTATTTTGATATTTCCTTTGATCCAAAACTTCCACAAAAAATCATGAATGCTTGTTTTTAATTATTACATCTGAGTATAATTTTTTTTGGATATTTTTCTGACTTTTGATTAGATTTTTATTTTTGAGATGTGAATATTTGCTTAATTGATTAATGGTTTAAATTTTTATTTTATTTTTGACTTTTCTTTAATTCTAAAAAATATGAAAAAATAAGTTTTCTGATCTTTAGAGTTTTCTATATTTTAGGTATGATTTTAGTTTGAATTGTTTAGAATTGGAACTTGATTAATCAATAATTGAGTTTATTTTCTAAATAATTAGGGTTTTGATAATTCCCTTGTTTGTTTTGATTCCATAAACCAATTTGTCCCGAGTTTCAATTGAATTTAGCTTTTGTTTGAATTTCATAGATGAATTGAAGATCTAAAAAATATTTTTCTTGAATTAGTTAATAAGGTTTGATATTTTCCATTAATTTATTTTGAAAAACTTGTTTAGATTGGTGGTTTCATCAACTAGTTTAGGTGTTTGAAGCTTGATTGAGCCTTTCCTCTACTATCCATGAACTTAAAACATGTTTTATGACTTCTATACATCTCAAAGATGCTAAGAACATTTTGTTTTGAATTATTGAAGTCTCTTTCTATTTTTAATGTATTTTTGAAGTAAAAATGACCAATTGATGTTACATTCTTTGTTGCAATTTGTTTGATGGCCAATGAACTTGTGTGAGGCCTGTAGTTTGACACTTAATGATCATATTGCTTTTGTTTTCTTACATCAATTCAAGTCAATTCTATTGGCTTCTCATAATTGGTTGATGAACACTTTTTGATCCCTACCTCCTAAATGATGTTCTTGTGTGAATTTTGCTTTGAATTTTGAATTTTTGCCTTGAGTTTGAGGTCATCAAATGAACAATGATGATGTGTTGGGGAATTATACACCAAGGATAGTCTCATAAATACTTTAGATCACTTTACCTCTAATGTTTGAACCACTTCATCTTATTATGAATTTGATGTTCCATCTTTTCTTTTCTTTTGAATCGTTGAGGTACATTAAATTCACTTATGCAACATGCTATAGAATCAACATTTTAAACTATTGATAATGTCCTCATAGCATGATAGAAGCTTTATTTCAAGTCTTTTAATGGTTTAAGTCTTCTAATTTTGTCTTTGTTTGAATTCGTTTCCTTTCTAACTTGTGATCCACGTTTTGTGATACATTTTGTGGTACCCCTCTTTTGTTATGCTTGTGAACCATAATGAAGTGAATGAGTATGGATGTATAGTGTTTTAGCTACTGACCTCCAAGGTATTTGTTTTTATTCTTCTTTTACTCCTTTTATCCTTGATTAATATTTACTTGTTAATTCAACATGGTGATAAGAAAGGAGCAACAGTTCTTTAGTTGTGACCTAATTGCTACATGTGCCTACTTGATGCTTCTTATATCTATTGTTTGGATGTTTTGATATCATGTTATTCCATTGCTTTGTCATATCATCATCCACCCCTTACTGGTTCTTCATTTCTCTTTGAAATCACTAATTTGTCTAATGAATGTGTGAGGTACTCTAAAGAAAGTTTTCCATTTTGAATTGATGTTGTAGTGCTCCACTTTATTTGTGGAACACAATTGGTTGTGCTTGCAACACTTGTGTGCTTTGTATATTTTTTATTCTCTTGCAGGATATATATATATACATATATATATATATATATATATATATATATATATATATATATATATATATATATATATATATATATATATATATATATATATATATATATATATATATATATATATATCTGTGTGTGTGTGTGTGTATGTGTGTGTGTGTGTGATTATGACTGCTATACATCACCTGTGGGATATGTTCATATTTGAAGTCTCAGTGCTTACATTTGATGGCGTGATTTCTGACTTGATTTGATTGATGATGTTAGCTTGCTTGAAGTTCTCTGGGTTTATATTTTCTTGCTAAGTTGCTATGAATAATTATCCGTTTGGTATTGCACTATTTCCTTTCTACTATCTCTACTCCTTATTGCTTTCTATTGCATGATTGGACCTCCATTGCTGATATATGTCAGGAGTCCCTCTGGTTTATTTAAAGACCTGTTTAAGGTGATTCCGCATATGTGCCTTGGTTTCTACTCATGTTTGTACACTTGTTTGCTTACTTGTTTAGTATTTACATGCTCCCTTAGGATTGCTCGATTAGAGTAGTTTTCGAGCTAGACCTTAGGATAGGAATCCATGCATGCTAACATAGGGTAGAAATTTCCCCTTTTCACCATCGACCTTAGGGTCAGTCGTTTTATGATAACATTAGGGCTAGATATTAGGGTAGCTCCCTTAGTTATTTTCTTTTCTTTGCATATTTCATTTTAAAACTAAAACCTCTTCTTGGCAAATCATAAAACATCTCTAATGAACTTCAATCCTTCTTCAAGGTAAAAAATACAAACCAATCTTAATTATTTGTGCGCCTTTTGGATTTGTTTTTAAACTCTGAGTAATTGATGTTTCACCATCTTTGCCATGTTATCTTTCTATTTTTAAGCCGATGTTTTTCCATCGCATATGTCTATTGCCGATGTTTAGCCATCGCACATGTTTGTTATCCTACTTTGATTTTCAATATCATTATTAGGTGTGATGTTTTATCATTTGATTTATTGATGTTCCTCCATCTTTTCCATATTATATTTCTATCTTTTAGCCGATGTTTCGCCATCGCATATGTTTGCAGCCGATGTTTCACCATCGCACATGTTCGTTATCCTACTTTAATTCTCAATATCATTGTTAGGTGTGATGTTTTATCATCTGAGCTATCGGAGTCTCATCATCTTTTCCATGCTATCTTGCTATCTTTTTCGCCGATGTTTCTCCATCGCATATGTTTATTGTCGATGTTTCTCCATCGCGTATGTTTGTCATCCTGCTTTGATTTTCTATATCATTATTAGGTGTATTGTTTCATCGTCTTGTCTGCTATTTTCTTATCATGCTGATGTTTTATCATCTTATATGAGTTTGTGTTACCATGTGATGTCTTGTTATCTTTTTTTGTTGCTTTATCATTTTTGTTGATGTTTTGTCATTTTATCTGATGTTTCGTCATCTTGATTGTTGCTCTTGTCTTCTTAACTAAAAAACACAAACCAACCAAAATATATGAGCCGAACTACGACTGCTCTGATTCCTTAAAAGGGATACATAGGGATTGGGGTAGGGCCCAAACGAGCATAAATTTTTCCCTACATTCTTTTCTCCTTTCTTTTGCATGCATTCCCTGTACAACTTTTATATAGATTTAACACACCCATAAGATAGTCAACAAGAATGGATACCGTAGAGTACTATAGGCGTATGGGGTGGTAATACCTTCCCCTCGTGTAACAGACTCCCTTACCCGATATCTCAGTCATTTGATCATGATTTCATCCTTCTCAGTTTTTCTCTATGTTTACCTTTTCCTTCTTGAGGGATAAAAGATGTTCGATGGCGACTTCATTGATTTTATATCAGATGACGATTTAGACGGTCGTTTTAGCTGGCGATTTCACTGGGGAGAATAGATTGACCTATTGCTGGTCCATGCTGAAGTCGATCCTAGTTCTTGTTTGTTGTTTTCTTTGGGTGTTTATTTATTTCTAGTTTTATATATGTTGTTTGCATATGTTTGTGCATGCATTTTACCACTTTCCATATATTTATTTATCTGTTGTGCTGGCTCTGCTTTCATGTTAGGTGGTGTGATGCGGTGGGAGAACTGACTTGAGGTTTTTCATTTGTGTTTGCAAATGTTACGGTTAGCAAGAGTCGCCACCGACTTTTATTTTATCCAAAAGGAAAGGTAAAAAAGCACAGGAAAGACCTTTGAGATTGTTTTTTGAGTTCGGGGGGTAGATTATGAAAAGGGAAGGTGCTAGCACCCTTTTCATCCATGGTTTTCCATGGGCTCTTATTTACTTGTTTAAATCACTTTCTTTGCTTTTGAAATTGTTTGAAATGGTGCTTTGGTGTGATTTTGAAAGTATTTTGAAAAGAGGCCATCGTTTAGGCAATCTTTGTAATGATTCTCGTTCGTAAGAATGTATACAAAGATGTTTGGCTTTTGAAAAATGTTTCAATGTTTTTGAAAGGTGTTTGGAAATGTTTTTGAAATGTGTGTGTGTTTGAAAATAGCAAGGATTTATTTTGAGATTGATCAAGTAACTAGAAGCTATCTACCTACTCAAAAGTCTTTCTTGTGAATTTTTATTCCTTTGATATTGTTGATTTACCATTGATTTGGTAAACAACCCTATCTTTGGATGTAAACGGGACGGGCGTGGGTCATCGTATGACCATGATAGCAATGTTGCCAAGTATCTTATCATGTTTGAGGGACCAAGATCATTTTTTTAGGCAACCATTTGATAGCGTCATCGAGGGACTATGATCTTATTTTGTTTTGTTTTTCCAAGATATTTTGCATGCATACCATGGCCATTTTGTTTTTAGGCAACCAAGTGGATGAAACCCTAAGGGTGCTTGTGTGCAAAGTGTTTCATTTTACATGAATTTGATTTGTCTTGTATTAGGTCTTTTCTATTTGTTTGTTTTTGGTCTTATCATGCAAAACCCTAATTTACTACACAAGTATATAAAGCGATAAATTGCGTAAATGTAAACTAAGCTATTACAACAATTATTATGGGAGGGGGGATACAAGTTTTTGAATGGGGATATTGCACAAATATAAACCCTAAAATACTATTACAACCCAATTGAATTATGTGCAAATTAAATAAATGTACAAATATTAAAAATGCAATAAAAATGTATTTATGCAAAAATGTTTTGTATTTGATTTTTAGATGAGAAAAATGATTTATTTAAGCCCTAAAAATAAGAGAAAAAATAATATTATTAATTTTGAAAGGGGAAAACCCTAATTTTTTATTAAAGAAAATATATATATTCTATATTATTATTTTGTCCATTTTTGTATAAGAAAAATAATAAATAATATAATATATAAATATTAAAAATTTAGAATGTGTAGGAAATAATATTTTATGTACATAAATAATATAATAAAAAAATGTTAAGTATTTTTAAATATATTCACAATTTATTCAAGAAAATAGAAACTATTTGTCAAAAATAAACCATTTTGATGTGAGAAAATAAATAAATAAAATAAAATAAAAGTGTGAAAATAAATAAAATATGTTTGGGTATTTTTTTATCATTAGAAAAATAAATGCAAGCAATAAATATAAAAATATGCAAGAAAATACAAAAATATAAGAAAATAGTCAGGGGGTGCAAAAGTAATCCAGGGGGTGTGAAAAGAAAAACCAAAAAGGCCAGAAGCAACAAAAAGCCCATGACAACTTCGTCCCTGTCCTTGGCTTCTTCTCCTTCGCACGTTCTGAGTTTAAATCTGTAACTTGCTATTGCTTGCATAAAAACAAAAACCCATAACATAAAACATGTAGCTTGTAATCTCACGATTCCAATGATATAAAATTTGTGACCTAACTCTCAAAGATCAGAGAGAATTTAATCAGCCCTAAATCATGACCTAATTATTTCAGCATGTTCAACATTCAAATTCTCTTAGCTCAGTTAATATAAATGGAAAGTATGCATATGTACAGCTTCACCATGTTAAGGACTACATTTTTGCTTCACAAATTATGTCTTGAGGATGCCTAAATAGAGAGATAGAGTTTTGAAAAATAGCTCCTTCAGCTGGATTTGGATATGGCAATGTGGGGACTTTGAGTGAGGCCTGAGGATCGTGTGAGCTTCCTTGAAGTTCCTTCAAGCTATTCCAATGCTTATGGGGATTTGTGGATGGCCAGAACTCCCTGCACAAGTCAATCTGTAACCTCCAAGTTTGAAAATGGAAATGTATGAAACAGAGCTCACAGAATCAGGACAAGGGCTTGGATAGCTTTGGTAGGATGTATGGAAGGTGTTTGAAGTGTTGAAACAAGAAACGCACGAGCCAAAAATGAAATGGCTAGTGTTTTTGCAGAAACTGGTTGTTTGGGCAGAAAAATGAAGTTTTTGTGTTTTTGAGAGCTTTAGATGTCAAGCATTCGTGTCCTGGCTTGTGATAAGTTTGTGAATCTGTATAGAATGATGCCAAGTCCACTCTTTATCAGCTTGTACAAGTTCTGAACTTTTGGCCAACTTTCTTGCATTTTAAGAAAAGTTGAAGTGACTATGCTAAAAGGCATGTACTTGCTTGCTTGCTAGCTGCAGAGAGTTGGTACATATTGCTTGATATCTGTGGAAGTTGCTTGCCTCAAAGAAACAGGTCCAAGGCTCAAGGTTGATAAAGTTTCAAAAAGCTTGCTTTATGAAAATGGCATTGTGAACTTTTGGCCGTTTATGGAATAATCTCTTGTACAATGCTCCAAAGGCAAAGATAAAGCCCTTATCCTATGAGTTTGCATTTAATTATGGAGTGTAGAATGAGTTTAGGACCTGTAATGCAAGGTACAAGCATCCTTGATCAGATTTACAACTTGACACTTTGTAAAAATGGCTTGATCAAAAGTGACAAAATGCCAATTTCTCTTCTTCGATTCTCCCTAACCACAAATGATCTTGGAGAGTTCTTGGAAATTTTGGATGCTTTCAACATGCTCTAAAATCCATCTTTGAAATGAATTTTGAGATACCTCTTGGAACTAGGTGAAAAATATCCATGAAGTTGGGTCAAAACTGCCTAAATTAGGGCAAATTTTCACTAAGTTTTTTAGTTCATGGACCTATGTTCACAAATTCATAACTTGAGATACAAGCATATTTTGGGAAAATTTTGTGAAGCAAAGTTGTATATTTCATGGAGGATTACAACTTTCATGTTGGAAGTTTTCGTTGAATCAAATTGCATCATGGTGAAAAGTGGTGGAAAGTTGGAAAAAAATATGAAAGTTTCCATACTTAGAAAAATTCTAAGTTATGAAACTTTTCAAATTCAAAAACCCTAATTTGCAATTTTGAGTTTCTTGATCAAAAAATTTCACATTTTGACATATCTTGATGAATTATGACCCTTGGCACTTGATTTTGATCAAAAAGTCAAGGTTTGACTTTTCAGTGTACAATTGACTTTTGATCAGTTGACTGCAAAATTCATCTGTCAATCCAATGAACTTGAGATCTTTTGAACTATGTAATTAGGTAAAGATGATGCCATTGGATCCTTGAAATCATGTTTGAACTCAATTGGTCATTGACTAGGTTAAAAATCAGAAATTGCCCTTTCTTAGTCAAAACCCTAATTTTAACCATTTTGCCCTTTTGATGATTTGATCAAATTTCTTGAGGAGTTGTGATCCAAACTTGACCAAATGGTGCATATGGGCCTAGAATGTTGATGTGGATTAAAAATTATTAAGTTTGACTGTAAATTGGCCATGGTTGACTTTTTCCCCAATACAGCTGATTTTTAGGTAAATTGTCCAATTAATTGGTCAAAAATGTGGTTTAAGGCTTGAAACTTGTTGTGAGCAATCTTAGGGGTCCAGCATGATGTATGAAAGTCACATGAAGCATTGATGGTCCAAAAATCCTCGTGCAAACTTAAACCCTAATTTTGGGGTATCAGTGCAAGATGAGATGTCTTGAGCTGACCAAACCCTAATCCCGTCTTGAGTCCAAGAAGTCTTGTGAGAAAAGTCTTGATAAATGAGAGGGCAAATTTTGGAGTACAACAGCTGCCCCTATTCAATATTCTTGAACCTGAAGAGCTAGATTGGCGAGTTTTATCGTTCGTGACTCGAAGGTAAAAGATGATTGGACACTAGAGTGCCCATAAATCTGCACTCGACAAAGTGTAGTTGAGGGAATGGGCTTAAGATTCCATTTGGAGAGATGATAGAATCTTGTTGGAGATGGGCTTGTAGATGCCATCCAAGAATGTTTGTTGAATTGTAAGTTGTAAGTCAGAAGGATAAGTATTAGAATGGTGTACGCGTCTGGAACGTATCTGAACTGTATCTGGAGACTGAAATCTGAATGAGAAACAGAATAACATCCGTGTCTGGAGCGTAACTGGACTGTATCTGAAAATTGGAGTCTGAATGAGTAATAGAATAGCATCCGCGTCTGGAGCGTATCTAAACTGTATCTAAGATCTGAATCGGAACGAGTAACATAATGGCTTCCGTGTTTGGAGTGTATCTGAACTGTATCTGATGGTTAAAATCTGAGTAAGTATCAAGATGGCATCTGTATCTGAAGCGTATCTGAACTTGGAATCTGAATAAGGGCCAGAATGGCATCCGCGTTTGCAGCATATCTGAACCTGAAATCTGAATAAGTGACAGAATGACTCCCGTGTTTGGAATGTATCTAGACTGTATCTTGAAAGATGAATCTGAATAAATAACAGAATGACTTCCGTGTTTGGAGTGTATCTGTACTGTATCATGATTGCATATTGTTAAATAGTAGTTGTTAATCTTATCCTGAAAAGGGTAAATTGTTAGCTGAAACACAAAGTTATGTTGCATGAAATGTATGATGCAATATATGTGCTTTGTCAATGTTTACGATATATGGATATAATGTATGCGCATGTAAGCTGATTTGCTGTATTGCTAAGGAAAATAATTCCTTGACTACTGCCGGGGAAAATAAATCCTTGACTGCTGAGGATAAGAAATCCTTGGTGATTGTTGGGGATTAAAAATCCTTGATGACTTCTCTGGGGATATAGGGATCCTTCATGTCTTGAAGTTGGAGTATTCGACAAAAATTCTGTTGCGAGCAATGCCACATACTGCTTGAATAATCTGCTTGGGGAATCCAGAGAATTTGATGACTTCTACTGGGGATTACACTATGAGAATCCTTGTTCTTCTGGGGAATAAAGACAACTTCGATGACATCTGCGGGGAATTAAAAGAGAATCTTCATTTTTTGGGGGAGCAATGAAAACTTTGGCGACTTCACTGAGGAACTAAGAATGAGAAACTTCATTCTGTTGGGAAGCAATAATAAAAAAAACTCTGTGGGGAAGAAGGCTTATTATTGGGGAGTAGGTTCAGGAGTTTGAGTTTTCTGCCATTCTACTGGGGAGTTATCTTAGGTTGGGGAGAGACAAAAGTTAACTGTTATCTGGTTGATTTTCAGATTTCAAGACAACTTGTTGGGGAGTTTAGGGAAAACTGGATGGTTTCCACTGGAGGTTGATAGTTAGAAGTTTTGGCTCCGCTGGGGATTTAGATGATGTTTTAACTCTGATGGAGATTAAGGGTTTGAAATTTTAGCTCCGCTGGGGATCTAGATGATGTACTGTAGGGATTGCTCCTGGAATAGCCTAAAGACATTTTCCTATCCTTTCAGTCTGTCAGTAATTGTTCTTTTCCATCCTGTTTATTTGTAAACAGTAATTATGTTCAAATGCATATGTTCATCAACAAATCATTGGAAGTTTTTGCAAATAAAAACACAAGTGTAAAGAAAAAGGGCAAATAGTTTTCTGTACTTTAAAAGAGATATCTTTGTATTTACTTTGAATAAATATTTTGTACAAAGGAGACAGACATCCTAGTAAGAGGATGGTGTCACAAAAAGTAAACATATTTTATACAAAGAAAGATAGCTATATGTGTAAAAATCTCATGGGGTTCCTATTCCGCTATAGCCTTCGTATCTCCGAATATCTTGTTCATTCGTTGCTTCGTCCAAAGATGATTGGATTGATTCAGAAGCTCCAGGTTTGTCAGTGAAGAGATTGTCTTTAAAGTGATCCGACGAGACATAGTCATACGCTTTAATTCCCTAACTTTTGCCTGGACCGCCCTTTCGGGTTTTCAGTCCACTGGGAAACCTTTTTTGCCCAAGTCTCCCTTTCGGGTTTTCAACTTGCCGGGTGTACAAATTTTTTATTTTATCCCTAATTTTTGCCCGAACCTTTTTGGTTCGCCGGGATGCCCTTGTTTTGCCTAGGTGTGTCAACCTAGCGGGTCTTTTATGCATAGTATCTTTTGACTATGTTTGTGTTCGCAGGGTGTGGCAGGTCGTCGTCGTCCATGGTGGTTAAGATCATTGCCCCACCAGAAAAGATGTTCTTGATTACAAATGGTCCTTCATAGGTAAGAGTCAATTTGCCCCTAGGATCACTTTGTGGCAAGATGATGCGCTTGATCACTAGATCCCCGACTTGATATACCTGGCGTCTGACTTTCTTGTTGAAAGCCTTGATCATCCGCTTTTGATACGTTTGACCATGGCAAACGGCAGTAAGTCTCTTTTCATCAATCAAGTTCAGCTGATCAAGCCGGGTATGGATCCAATCGTCTTCACTCAAACCATCATCTTTCATGATTCTCAAGGAGGGAATCTGAACCTCGATAGGTAAAACAGCCTCCATGCCATAAACCAAAGAATAGGGTGTTGCCTCAGTTGATGTGCGTGACGTTGTATGGTACTCGTGAAGAGTAAACGATAGCATCTCATTCCAGTCCTTGTAGGTGACTGTCATCTTTTGTATGATCTTCTTGATATTTTTGTTAGCAGCTTCAACTGCACCATTCATCTTTGGCCGATAGGGGGATAAATTGTGATGTTGAATTTTGAACTGCTCACACAAGGCGGTGATCATAGTATTGTTAAGGTTTGTATCGTTACCAGTGATGATCCTTTCGGGGATACCGTACCGGCATATAAGATTCTGCTTGATGAAGCGGGCAACAACATTCTTAGTAATGGATGCGAAGGAAGCTGCTTCGACCCACTTGGTGAAGTAGTCAATGGCCACCAGGATGAAGCGGTGTCCATTGGATGTTGTAGGCTTGATCTCTCCAATCATGTCGATTCCCCACATAGCCAAGGGCCAAGGAGCTGTTAAGACATTTAGAGGAACCGGAGGCACGTGCACCTTATCTGCATAGATTTGACATTTGTGACAGGTGCAGGAGTGTTGATAGCAGTTAGCTTCCATGGTAGACCAGTAGTAGCATGCTCGTAGAATCTTCTTTGTCATCGTATGCCCACTAGAGTGAGTGCCAAAGGTACCCTCATGTAATTCAGCCATGATCTTTTCAGCTTCAATCTTGTCCACACAATGGAGCAAAATAGAATCGTGATTACGCTTGTACAGGATGCCACTACTTAGGAAGAACTTAGCTGAGAATCTCCTTAAGAACTTTTTGTCATCGACTGAAGCTCCTTCAGGATATTCTTGAGCCTCGAGATACCTTTTAACTTCATGAAACCACGACTGGTCCACTACTTCTTCGGTGTTAATCTCATGACAATGTGCTAGTTCGTCCATCCGTTCAATGGTGATTTGGGGAGCCTCATTATCCCAACCAAGTTTAAACATAGATGACATTGTAGCTAGAGCATCTGCTAGCTGATTTTATTCTTTCGGGAAATGCTCGAAGGTAATCTGCTCGAAATATGGTAACAATGTGAAAACATGTTCTTTGTAAGGGATAAGGTTTGGATGTTTAGTGTCCCACTCTCCTTTGATCTGACTGATGACCAAAGTTGAGTCCCCAAACACATCTAAGGATTTGATTCCCAAATCTATGGCAACCTTGAGTCCAAAGATGCATGCTTCGTACTCTACCATGTTGTTCGTACAGTTGAAGCAAGGTCGGGAAATGAAAGGAGTATGACATCCTCCTAGAGATATAAGCACAGCGCCGATACCGTTACCAAGTACATTGGAGGCCCCATCAAAGCACAGGGTCCATCAGGATCCTTGTCCAGGTCTTTCATGTGGTCTGATCTCTTCGTAGTTATCCAATGTCATAATGTCTTCGTCAGGGAAGTCAAACTTCATGGACTGATAATCTTCTACAGCTTGATGAGCCATATGATCAGCTATCACACTGCCCTTTATAGCTTTTTGGGTCGTGTACTGTATGTCGTATTCCGTTAGGATCATCTTCCATCTGGCTATCCTCCCGGACAGAGCGGGCTTTTCAAAGATGTACTTTATGGGATTAATCCTAGATATCATCAAAGTGGTATGAGTCAACATATACTGCCTTAGCCGGCGAGCAGCCCATACCAAAGTGCAACAAGTTTTCTCGAGCAGTGAATATCTAGTTTCACAGTCGGTAAACTTTTTGCTAAGGTAATAAATGGCATGCTCTTTTCGGCCAGACTCGTCATGCTGCCACAGTATGCACCCCATTGAATTCTCTAAGACGGTCAGATACATGATTAATGGTCTTCCCTCGATGGGTGGCATTAGGACAAGAGGTTCTAGCAAATACTCTTTGATTTTATTGAAAGCAATTTGACATTCGTCATTCCATCTGACTACCTGATCTTTCTTCAACAACTTGAAGATCGGCTCACAATTAGACGTTAGGTGAGAAATGAACCTGGCAATGTAGATTAGGCGTCCCAAAAAACCTCTGACTTCCTTCTCAGTGCGAGGAGCAGGAATTTCTTGTATAGCTTTGACTTTGGCAGGATCAACCTCGATGCCTTTGTTGCTGACAATGAAACCTAAGAGTTTATGGGACCGGACTCCGAATGTACACTTGTTTGGATTCAATCTTAGCTTGTACTCCTTCAATCTGACAAACAGCTTTTGCAAGTGATCAAGGTGTTCTTCTTCATTTTGTGATCGGGCTATCATGTCATCTACGTAGACCTCTATTTCATGATGTATCATATCATGAAACAAAGCTACCATGGCGCGTTGATAGGTTGCCCCGACATTCTTCAGTCCGAATGCCATCACTTTGTAGTAGAACGTACCCCACTGTGTAACAAAAGTAGTTTTCTCCATGTCTTCAGGTGCCATTTTGATCTGGTTATAGCCCGAGAATCCGTCTATGAAAGAAAATACTTTGTGCTGAGTTGTATTGTCGACTAAGATGTCGATGTGCGGAAGTGGAAAGTCATCTTTAGGGCTGGCCCTGTTTAAATCTCTATAATCCATGCACATTCTCACTTTGCCGTCCTTTTTAGGCACGGGCACAATGTTAGCAACCCATTATGGATAGGAAGTAACAGCCAGAAATCCAGCATTGAACTGCTTCATAACTTCTGCTTTGATCTTCTCGGACATGTCAGGTCTCATGCGGCGGACCTTTTGTTTCACTGGTGGACAATCTTCTCTTGTGGGGAGACGGTGTACCACAATGTCTGTATCGAGTCCCGGCATGTCTTTGTATGACCAGGCGAAGATCTCAACATAATCATGCAATAGCTAAATTAGGCGCTCCTTGACACTCGGCTCTAGATCGGCACCTATTTTGATTTCCTTTTTATCTTCCTTAGTTCCCAAACTGATTGTATCCAACAACTCTTCATGAGGTTGAATTGCTCTTTCCTCTTGTTGTAGTAGTCTGGCCAATTCCCCTGGCACCTCACAATCTTCCTCACCTTCGTATTTGGCTTGGTAGATCAGATCTTCAGAGTCACTGAAGGCTATAGCAGTATCGTTACCCATGGGTTCCGGAATGGAAGGGTACCTGCATTTGTGAGTGTGGGTGTGTGTAAGGGATAGCCATCTTAAAATAATAAAATGTAAAAAGAAAGATGATGAGCACAAACGGTTTATATATGAAAAGCGTCCATGATTCATTGAAATGACATATGAAAATGAAATAAGAATCCTTACAAATGGACCATTGTGCCTCGGGTAAGACACAAGGTTTTCAAAGTATGAATTGTTTGTGAATTATTACAGTCCAACAGAAATGTAAAAGATAAATTACTGCGATATGAAAGTTATCAGGATGAAGTCTTTGGCTTCCCAGTTGCAAATTCCCCCGCCGACAGTAAGAGATATCCAATCTTCCAAGCTGCCCTCCTCTTCACTGTCCTCTAGTGCATTAACCCATTGATGGCTGATCTTCACAGGTGGCCCTCTAGAACGGGCGCATCGCGCAACTTTCTGACCAGTCGAAGTAAATCCCAAGTCGAACTTGTCTGATTTGTAAGGAATGTCTGGAAGCTGACCCCAGATTGTGCATCCCCCTTCTTCCACTACTTCCCTTGCATCCTTTAGAGATGACATCCGAGGTAGAGGTCTTATGATCTGAGGAATCGAGGATAACGCCTTGGTCGCTGCTATTTCTTCAAAGACTTCTTCAAAATGTTGGAAAGGGGTTTCTATGAATTCGCCATCTAACTCCACATAACAGAAGGAATTCAGATGACTACTCATATATTCCTCTTCCCCATGGACAGTTATGATCTTCCCTTGGACGGGGTACTTGAGCATTTGATGCAAGGTGGAGGTGACAGCTCTGACATTGTGGATCTAGGGGCGTCCCAATAGACAGGAATAGGAAGGACGGATGTCCATTACATAGAAAGTGGAGTTGAAAACCTGAGTCCCCACCTTGATTGGGATGTCCACCTCTCCATGGACCATCCTCTTTGATCCATCAAAAGCTCTGACCACTATGTTGCTGAGTTTTAGAGTCAGCCCCTTACAATCCAATCTATCAAGGGCTTTTTTCGGCAAGACATTCATAGATGATCATGTATCAACCAAAACATGAGCTAGGGTTGTTCCTCTGCACTCTACTGAGACATGTAGTGCATCGTTACGTTTTCTCCCTCGGGGTGTCAAGTCAACATCGGAGAAACCCAGGCCATTATCAGCTGTCAAACTGGCCACACAGTCATGGAACTGGTCAGCAGACGTCTCTTGCGGCACGTGAGCTGTCTTCAAAAATTTGACCAAAGCTTTAGCATGTGCTTCAGAGCACAGCAGCAGGGCTAGCATAGAGATTTTGGAAGGGGTTTGGCCTAATTGTTCAACCACATCATAATCACTCTTCTTAATAATCCTCAAGATTTCTTCCATCTCCTTCTTAGATGTTTCAGGAATAGCTAGTGACTGAGCCTTCGTCAGGACAGAGTCCTCTTGAGAATTCTTTCCTTTATTCTCAGCAATGGAAGTAGGGATGGGAATTGTATTGTCTTTGTCGGTGGGTACACTTGCAGGTACAATCACTGGTGTAGAGGTAATCTTCAGAACGGCCACGGGTCCAAAGACTGTTGTTGGAGGAGCAATCTCTGGAGAGAAAATCCTACCACTGCGGGTGATCTTGCTAGTTCCAACAATATTGCTAAAGTCGGGACTATCTTCTTCGGAGCTTTCTTCTTCGGCAGTCAGTTCAATCTGTTTAATACCATGGTAGTAGATTTCTCCACCATAGTTCCATGGTACTGTTTTATCTGAATTGTATGGGGTTGGCCCGGGCATTGTTATCTTAAGCGGAGCAGTCTTCGGAGCAGGTGTAATCCTAACGGGTATTTTAGGGGCCCTGGAAGGATTTGCGTAGATGGTTATTATTGAAACTTCTCTCACTGGAACGGGTGAAACAGGAGCATTCTCAAACAAAATTTCTTGGTTATCCATCAGTCGCTGGATACCTTTCTTCAACAGAGGGAAGTCAAATGGGGAGGACAGGCAAGCATGGCAGTCTTTGTCACAACCTGGGAAGATGCCAGCCTTTAACAAATTCAACTTGATAATCGGGAGCGAAGTTAACAGTTTATCCACAGTAGCAACAAACAGATCTTCTTCAATGGCGTTGGCATTGTGACCATTCCTCGGCATTGGGGCGGAAATAACATTTGGTTTCTTAGGCGCTTCAAATTCAACTTCCTTTGCGTAAATCAGATCTTGAATCTTATTATTCAGAGCCCAACAATTGTTGGTGTCGTACCCTGGACTTTCAGAATGGTACGCGCATCTGGTGTTGGGATGGTAATATGGAAAAGTAGTATTAGGATTTTTTGGTGCCTCTTTCAAAGTGGCCAGATTCAACTTCAAGAGATATGGTAGAACTTGAGCTGGAGTCGTGTTAATCTTGGTAAATTGCCGTATTGGCCTTTCTACCCTTTGCTGATTAGTTCTTGGTTGGTCTGATGCAGACTTCGGAATCATAACAGCCCCCACTATTGGTCGTCGTTCGGTTCTTCCCTGATTTCTCTATGAATAGACAGCAAACACTTCCTTTCTTCCAGTAAAGGGCTTTTTTACAGCTGTTGAGGAAGACGCATCCTTTTGAATCTTCCCACTTCTTATACCAGCCTCCACTCTTTCATCGATTAAGATCAATTCTGTAAACCCTGCAGAAGAACTTCCAATCAGGTGATTGAAGAAAGGACCTGAGAGAGTTCCCAAGAACATGTCCACTCACTCTCTCTCAGATAGAGGAGATTGCACCCTTCCGGCTAGGTCTCTCCACTTTTGAGAGTAATCTTTAAAGCCCTTATTGCTAGCCATGGCCATACTCTGTAGCTGAGTACGGGTTGGCGCCAAGTCGACATTATATTGATACTGTTTATAGAAGGCGGCGGCCAGGTCTTCCCAATTGTGAATTTCAGCCCTCTCCAACTGGTAGAACCAATCAAGTTGCGTTCCTGATAAACTGTCTTGGAAAAAGTGGACCCACAGGTCTTTGTCAGCAGAATGTGGTTGAATCTTCCTGACATAGGATCTGAGGTGCATTTTTGGGCAAGACACCCCATCATACTTGGAAAACAGTGGCACTTTAAACTTTGGAGGGATTACAATTCCTGACACCAGCCCTAACTCCTCAAAATCTAGGCCTGGTACTCTCTGGATTTCCATAGCGCTGAGACGCTCTTCCAAATGTTTGTATTTTTCATCAGTCGGAGGGTATTGTTGTTCAGAGTAGTCCTCTTCTTCCTCTTCTTCTTCAGAATCTGATGGTACTTTCGTTCCTTTTCCTTCTTCAGAGGTTGTTGGAAATCCCAAGGTCCTTCTGGCTTGTCCCTGATATCTTCTACCCATGATAACCACACCATTTGGCTTTTTCTTCTTTTTCTCTTTTTCTTTTTCTAGCAAAGTCTTCAGCTCCTCCTGCCCCTTGGCTAAGGTCATGAGCAACTGTTGAAATTGTGAATTCTGAGCTTGCAAATATTTGACCATTTGTTCAAGATCCATCTTGCTAAAATAAACAGCAGAGAGATGAGGAAACTTGGTGTGAAGACCTGTTTATGCTTATGATGAATGATATGTATTCATGCAATGCTTTCAAGGATTCAGAAATTTAAATTTCTTTTAAACCAAAAAAGAAACACAAGTCATATTAATAAGATAGAATTTGTTAGTACATCAATGCCCCTTGGGAAAAATAATACAAAATTCTAAGGTAAAAAAACGTTGTGCATCCTCTTTAGTGCAATGTAGGTGTTGAGAGTCTTCTCTTCATGAAGTAGTCGAGTGAGTTCCATAGCCTTCTTCTCGCTTGCATAGAATTGGGCTTCGAAAGTATCGCGCTCTCCCTTGAGCTGTATCCAACTCCTTTGTAGGTCTTCGAGTGATGTTGGCATGTCAGGATGTAGGATGGTGTATGGAACCTCTCCTTCCTTAACAGGCTCTATAATCACTGGGAGAATGGAGGGATAAGGCATCATAAGACTTTGGGTGTGGGTTCGTACCCACTTGAGGTAAGGCTCAAGATGGATGGAACTATTGTGTCCCAGAGTCTTGCTATCCACCTTGTTTGGCATCCTCCAAGCTCAGATGAATCTCTGACGGAGTCCTTGGTCATCGTTGTCGTAGTCGAAAACCAATCCTTGAATCAGCATATCATGTGGGCCATCCCTTCGGGCATAACCAAATTGTCTTATAGATAAGCAAGGGTTGTAGGTGATGCCTCCCCTAATTCCAAGTAGAGGGACATTAGGGAATTCCCCACAACGGTCAATGATGATGACATTCTCTCTGGATCGAGAACACCAATGGATATCTGAATGGTTAAGGGTCATTAACTTTTGTGACCACCTCAAACCTTTCTCATTCTTCAAGACTGATTGGGGAAGATGAGAAATAAACCATGTTGCCAGGAGAGGAGTACAACACATGAGAACACCTCTTTTCCTCATTGTACGAGTGTGAAAAGAGTGGAGGATATCCCCAAGCAATGTAGGAACTGGGTCGCGAGTCATGAAGATTTTGACAGCGCTTACATCTATGAGTTGGTCAGGATTAGGGAACAAGACCATCCCATAGATGAGAAGATCTACAATCTCCTCAAAAGCTTGCAAGTCTAGAGAATTCCAACAGCTTTGGGCCTTCTCAAATAAAAACTTTGACAAGAAACCCTTGACACCACTTCTAGTTTCCCAATGTGTTGTGACATCAGATGAGCGCAAGTGCGGGGCTTGAGCAATCTCTTCTGGATTTGGATCTCTTTCCGTACTGTTGAAGGGTAGTTGATTGAGAATAGGAATCCTCAGGAGTTGAGAAAATTCCTCCAAAGTGGGAACAAGTTGGTAGTCAGGAAATGGGAAGCAATGATGCAAAGGGTCAAAGAACTGGAAGAGAACTTTCATCATATTCTCATCTGTGTTGGAAGTGACCAAGTTGAGTAGACGACCATGTCTCTCGGTGAACGGAGAATTCTCAGGAATCCTTGAAGCTAGCTCCTTGAGTTGTGGAGGAATTCTCACAAGGTTGATTTGGACAGTTTTCCTGCAAAGTGAATCCATAACCTACAAAACAAGAATAAAGATGAAACTAAAAAATCCTTGAAATCGTTAGTGAATGCATATGATGTTCATGATGTCCATGATGTTATGCACAAGTATATATGTACAAGAAAATCACACAAGTTCCTAGTTTAGGCTTTCATGGGGTTTCATAGGTAAATACCCTCTTGAAGTTTAGTTGGCTCAACCTGTCCTAGAAATAGTAACCGGGTTCTAAGGAGCTCAATATCACTGGATTGTTTCCTTGTTCATTGTTTCAATTCAGCCTCTTTACTGGCGACCGAAATATTCCAAGGAACCAACCCTCAATGAGTGTAGTATTGAGTATCTACCAACTTCGGACTGCACCAAAGTCGGTCATCTCACTACATCCTAAAAGGCCAAGCTGGTCAAGTAAAGGTTCTAAAAGTTCGTTAGTGCTTCATGACATCACTCAGCGGCCCCATATTCTCTTTGATTGACTCAAAGGCTACCGGTACCCACAAATATGTCGCACTAACATATCTATTGCTTAGACCATGTCGGTATACCCCGCACAATTTCCACAACGTATTGCTATTTACCTAAAATGTTTCCCAAATCCGGGTAGAGGATTCAAACCCAAACAATAGAACCAAAATGTAAAGCAAACAAGTCAAACAATTGTAAGCAAATAAAGGCGATCTAAACCCTAAGGTAACCCCACTTTTATAATATTCCCCAGCAGAGTCACCAGTTCTGTGATGTGGTGGGAGAACTGACTTGAGGTTTTGCGTTTGTGTTCGCAAATGTTGCAGTTAGCAAGAGTCGCCACTGACTTTTATTTTATCCAAAAGGAAAGGTAAAAAAGCATAGGAAAGACCTTTGAGATTGTTTTTTGAGTTCAGGGGGTAGATTATGAAAAGAGAAGGTGCTAGCACCCTTTTCATCCATGGTTTTCCATGGGCTCTTAGTTACTTGTTTAGATCATTCGCTTTGCTTTTGAAATTGTTTGAAATGGTGCTTTGGTGTGATTTTGAAAGTATTTTGAAAATAGGCCATCGTTTAGGCAATCTTTGTAATGATTCTCATTCGTAAGAATGTATACAAAGATGTTTGTCTTTTGAAAAATGTTTCAATGTTTTTGAAAGGTGTTTGGAAATGTTTTTGAAATGTGTGTGTGTTTGAAAATAGCAAGGATTTGTTTTGAGATTGATCAAGTAACTAGAAGTTATCTACCTACTCAAAAGTCTTTCTTGTGCATTTTTATTCCTTTGATATTGTTGATTTACCATTGATTTGGTAAACAACCCTATCTTTGGATGTAAACGGGACGGGCGTGGGTCATCGTATGACCATGATAGCAATGTTGCCAAGTATCTTAGCATGTTTGAGGGACCAAGATCATTTTTTTAGGCAACCATTTGATAGCATCATCGAGGGACTATGATCTTATTTTGTTTTGTTTTGCCAAGATATTTTGCATGCATACCATGGCCATTTTGTTTTTAGGCAACCAAGTGGGTGAAACCCAAAGGGTGCTTGTGTGTAAAGTGTGTCATTTTACATGCATTTGATTTGTCTTGTATTAGGTCTTTTCTATTTGTTTGTTTTTGGTCTTATCATGCAAAACCCTAATTTACTACACAAGTATATAAAGCAATAAATTGCGTAAATGTAAACTAAGCTATTACAACAATTATTATGGGAGGGGGATACAAGTTTTTGAATGGGGATATTGCACAAATATAAACCCTAAAATACTATTACAACCCAATTGAATTATGTGCAAATTAAATAAATGTACAAATATTAAAAATGCAATAAAAATGTATTTATGCAAAAATGTTTTGTATTTGATTTTTATGAGAAAAATGATTTATTTAAGCCCTAAAAATAAGAGAAAAAATAATATTATTAATTTTGAAAGGGGAAAACCCTAATTTTTTATTAAAGAAAATATATATATATATTCTATATTATTATTTTGTCCATTTTTGTATAAGAAAAATAATAAATAATATAATATATAAATATTAAAAATTAAGAATGTGTAGGAAATAATATTTTATGTACATAAATAATATAATAAAAAAATGTTAAGTATTTTTAAATATATTCACAATTTATTCAAGAAAATAGAAACTATTTGTCAAAAATAAACCATTTTTATGTAAGAAAATAAATAAATAAAATAAAATAAAAGTGTGAAAATAAATAAATTATTTTTGGGTTTTTTTTATCATTAGAAAAATAAATGCAAGCAATAAATATAAAAATATGCAAGAAAATACAAAAATATAAGAAAATAGTCAGGGGGTGCAAAAGTAATCCAGGGGGTGTGAAAAGCAAAACCAAAAAGGCCAGAAGCAACAAAAAACCCATGACAACTTCGTCCCTGTCCTTGGCTTCTTCTCCTTCGCGCGTTCTGAGTTCAAATCTGTAATATGCTATTGCTTGCATAAAAACAAAAACCCATAACATAAAACATGTAGCTTGTAATCTCACGATTCCAATGATATAAAATTTGTGACCTAACTCTCAAAGATCAGAGAGAATTTAATCAGCCCTAAATCGTGACCTAATTATTTCAGCATGTTCAACTTTCAAATTCTATTAGCTCAGTTAATATAAATGTAAAGTATGCATATGTACAACTTCACCGTGTTAAGGACTACATTTTTGCTTCACAAATCGTGGCTTGAGGATGCCTAAATAGAGAGATAGAGTTTTGGATATGGCAATGTGGGGACTTTGAGTGAGGCCTGAGGATCGTGTGAGCTTCCTTGAAGTTCCTTCAAGCTTTCCAATTCTTATGGGGCTTTGTGGATGGCCAGAACTCCCTGCACAAGTCAATCTGCAACCTCCAAGTTTGAAAATGGCAATGTCTGAAACAGAGCTCACAGAACCAGGACAAGGGCTTGGATAGCTTTGGTAGGATGTATGGAAGGTGTTTGAAGTGTTGGAACAAGAAACGCACGAGCCAAAAATGAAATGGCTAGTGTTTTGCAGAAACTGGTTGTTTGGGCAGAAAAATGAAGTTTTTGTGTTTTTGAGAACTTTAGATGTCAAGCATTTGTGTCCTGGCTTGTGATAAGTTTGTGAATCTATATAGAATAATTCCAAGTCCACTCTTTATCAGCTTGTACAAGTTCTGAACTTTTGGCCAACTTTCTTGCATTTTAAGAAAAGTTGAAGTGACTATGCTAACAGGCCTGTACTTGCTTGTGTGCTAGCTGCAGAGTGTTGGTACATATTGTTAGAACAAAGTTTGAATCTACTACCCTATGTTTAAGTTTTGATGATAACAAAGTGAAAAGATATATTATTTATATGATTCATGTATGAACTATCTGCTGCCTAAATTATTACGTTCTGATTTGTAGATACTCTGATTGGTATAAGCAAGATCACACCTAATCAGCATCAGAAATTTGGTTCCTGACATCAGCATCAGAAGTTGCCATATCAGAATGTCAGAATCAGAAGATTAACTCATGTGTATGCTGAAGTATGATGAACAAGAACTGCGCTCAACACTCTGATAAAGAAACACAACAGTTCATCAGCAGCTAAGCAGAGTCAGAATGAGCCAAGCCAGAACTTGCATTAAGTAAGCAACGGTACTGTGCATTGAAAGCAAATTAATACCAACGGCCTCATTCCAGACAAGATCTGCTCGATAAGGAAAGTTTGTTATTAGCATTGAATCAAGAATATTGCTCCAACGTTCAACATCTCAGTGCTATATAAACAAGACTTTGAAGATTGAATTTGCTAATGCTCTCCAAATCTTTACAAGCCTAAAAGCTGATCATAATCTCCCTTCTCTCAGTTGGCTAAACACTACACATTCCCTTATTCAATTATTGTTTAGCAATCTAGTTTCTAAGCTTAAAGTTGTGTATACATCACAGTTGTGATACAGTTTTGTAGAAAACATTCACACACTCAGATTTATCTTCTTTGTAAGAAAGTGTTTCCTTGACAAACCGGGTTGTGGTTTGCATCAAGAAGGCTTTAGCAGTTGTTAAAGCAGTCTATAATATTCAGTTGAATATAGTGGATTAAGACCTCGTTGGAGAGAGGCAAAATCACCTTGACGGGTGGACTGGAGTAGTTTGAGATCAAACGAACCAGGATAAAAATATTTTGTTCATTGCATTGACTTTCAGTTTTACAATTCAACCCCCCTTCTTGTGTTTTTCACTACTTCAATTGGCATCAGAGTGCCTGGTTCTGAGCTAAAACACTTAACCGTGTCAGTACAAGATCCAGCGTCAGAAAAACACAATGGCAGGAAACTACTCTCACACCAGCAATGACAACAATGAGGAGAGAGACAGATTCAGCGGCAAACCTCCAGTCTTTGATGGAGAAAACTTTGATTACTGGAAAGACAGAATTGAAAGCTTCTTTCTGGCACATGATGCTGATCTGTGGGATATGGTGACAGATGGATACACGCACCCTGTGAATGCAAGCGGTCAGAAGATTGATAGAAAAACAATGTCTGACCAACAAAAGCGTGACTTCAAGAATCACCACAAGGCCAGAACCATCCTCCTCAGCGCCATCTCCTATACTGAATATGAAAAGATCTCCAACAGAGACACAGCAAAGAACATTTTTGACTCACTCAGAATGACGCATGAGGGCAACGTTCAGGTCAAAGAAACTAAAGCTCTGGCGCTCATTCAGAAGTATGAGGCGTTCAAAATGGAAGAATCTGAATCCATTGAAACAATGTTCTCAAGATTCCAGATTCTGGTAGCTGGTCTCAAGGTTCTGGACAAAGGATACTCTACAGCTGACCATGTCAAGAAAATCATCAGAAGTTTACCCAAGCAGTGGAGACCAATGGTTACAGCTCTGAAGCTAGCTAAAGATCTCAACAAAATCACTCTGGAGGAACTTATCAGCTCCCTCAGAAGTCATGAGATAGAGCTAGAAGCTTACGAGCCTCAGAAGCAAGGTAAGCCTTTAGCATTAAAATCTAACAAAAAATCTGAGTCTAAAGTTTTGCAGGCAATTGAAGAAACATCTGATGGATCCTCATCAGAAGAAGACGAACTCTCCCTCCTCTCCAGAAGAGTAAATCAACTGTGGAAGCAAAGACAAAGGAAGTTCAGGAATCCCAGAAGATCTGATCAGAACGAGTCTTCTTCCAGATACAGAAGGACAGATTCTTCCTCTGGATACAGAAGATCTGAAGGCTCCTCTAGTAGCAAAAAGCCAAACACCAAGGACATCATCTGCTATGAGTGCAATGAGCAAGGACACTATAAGAGTGACTGCCCAAAGCTTCAGAGGGAAAAGCCCAAAAAGAAGTTTGGAAGAGAGAAGAAGAAAAGTCTCATGGCTACATGGGATGACTCTGACTCGTCTGAAGCTGACTCAGAATCAGATGATGAGAGGGCAAACATAGCTCTCATGGCTAACATCTCAGAAGATAGTGAAGCTTCTGAATCAGACTCAGAATCAGATACTGAAGAGGTATTTCCTAACTTTGCTGTTAACTTTACCAAGGCTGAACTTGCTGAAAGCCTTAATGAGATTCTGGAACGGTATCAGCAAATTAGAGTTAAATTCAGAGACCTGAAAAGGAATCTTGAATCTGACTCTAATAAGACTGAGAGTCTCAAATTGGAGAATTCTGAGCTGAGAAATAAGATTTCAAAATTAGAAAACACTTTACAAAACTCTCAGAAGGAACCAATTTCTGAAACTCCCAGCAACGCTGATGATATCATCAAGGAGTATGATCACAGTTTCCAGAAGTTCCTTGCTAAAAGCATAGATAGAAGCAAAATGGCTTCAATGATCTATGGAGTTAGCAGAAACGGCAGGAAAGGAATAGGATACCAAGGTAAGGTTCCTACACCAAAGAATGTCATGGACTTAACCATTAAACACACTCCTCTGAATTCACATTTTGTGTATGGTCACACACATGATATTAAATACACTAGCAGTAAGCACTCTGTGAAACCAAAATTCAATCAGAGTTTTGTTAAAACTAACAAATCAGGACCCAAGAAAATCTGGGTACCTAAGGATAAAATAATACATGTTGCAGATATCTTTAGCAGCAAGTCAGAAACACCAGTCATGGTACCTGGACTCTGGCTGCTCGCGACACATGACGGGAAGAAGGCATATGTTCCAAAGCCTAGAACTTAAGCCTGGAGGCCACGTTGGCTTTGGAGGCAATCAGAGGGGAAAGATAATTGGCTCTGGAAATGTAGGTAATGGAAATCTTCCCTCTATTAATAATGTTCTGCTAGTAGATGGATTGATGCATAATCTGTTATCCATAAGTCAATTAAGTGATAACGGTTATGATATAATCTGTAATCAAAAATCATGTAAAGCTGTTAGTCAGAAAGATGGGACTATCCTGTTTAATGGTAAGAGGAAAAACAACATTTACAAAATCAAACTTTCTGAACTAAAGAGTCAGAATGTAAAATGCCTTATGTCTGTTAACAACAAGCAGTGGATCTGGCACAGAAGATTGGGGCATGTTAGTATGAGAAGAATATCTCAGATTAACAAACTCAATCTGGTCAGAGGACTTCCTAATTTGAAGTTCAATTCAGATGCTCTGTGTGAAGCATGTCAGAAAGGCAAGTTTGCAAAACCTTCTTTTAAATCCAAAAATGTTGTTTCTACCTCTAAGCCATTAGAACTTCTGCACATTGACTTATTTGGACCAGTTAAAAATGCTTCAGTCAGTGGCAAGAAGTATGGGTTAGTAATCGTAGATGACTATAGCATATGGACATGGGTAAAGTTCGTTAAAGTCAGAAGTGATCATGGTGGAGAATTTGAAAACAAAGATTTTGAGTCATTCTTTAATGACAGAGGCATTCTGCATGATTTCTCTTGTCCTAGAACTCCCCAACAAAATGGAGTTGTAGAACGAAAGAACAGAACATTGCAAGAAATGGCCAGAACCATGATCAACGAGACAAACGTTGCTAAGATCTTCTGGGCAGAGGCAATAAACACAGCGTGCTACATTTAGAATAGAATCTCAATAAGACCTATTCTGGAAAAGACTCCATATGAATTGTGGAAGAACAGAAAGCCCAACATTTCATATTTTCATCCATTTGGATGTACTTGCTTTATGTTAAATACAAAGAATTATTTGAACAAGTTTGACTCTAAAGCACAGAAGTGTATTATGTTAGGATACTCTGAACGCTTAAGAGGGTACAGAGTATACAATACAGAAACACAGATTGTGGAAGAATCAATCAGTGTTCGTTTTGATGATAAGCTTGACTCTGAAAAGTCAAAGCAGAATGAAGTTTTTGCAGGTGTGGAAATTGAATTTACAGGTTCTGAAGACAAGTCATCAGAAGCTCTCAACACAGACACTCCTTCAACGTCTGAAAGGAGCACTGCTAGCAATCCTACAACAGCTGCTGATCAACCTAAGAAGAGATTACCCAGAAGCAGCTTGGATCATCCAGAAGAGACTATCTTAGGAAGAAAGGAAGATCCAATCAGAACAAGAGCAAGCTTCAGAAACTCTGAAGAAACTCTCATGGGACTTGTGTCTCTGATTGAACCTTCGTCTATTGATGAAGCACTTCTAGATAATGACTGGATTCTGGCAATGCAAGAAGAGCTGAATCAATTCACCAGAAACGACGTATGGGATCTTGTTCCCAGACCAAAAGGATTCAACGTCATTGGAACAAGATGGGTGTTCAGAAACAAGCTAAATGAACAAGGTGAAGTCATCAGAAACAAGGCACGACTGGTTGCACAAGGTTATAGTCAGCAAGAGGGGATAGACTATACAGAAACCTTTGCCCCAGTCGCCAGGTTAGAATCTATCAGACTTTTAATTTCATTTGCTGTTAATAGAGGCATCACTCTGTATCAGATGGATGTCAAAAGTGCATTCTTAAATGGTTATATAGAAGAAGAAGTTTATGTACACCAACCCCCTGGTTTTGAAAATACAAAACATCCAGAACATGTTTTCAAACTAAAGAAGTCACTATATGGTCTGAAACAAGCTCCCAGAGCTTGGTATGAAAGGCTAAGTAACTTTCTATTAGAAAATGAATTCACCAGAGGGAAAGTGGACATTACTCTATTCTGTAAATCAGTTAAGAATGACATCTTAGTCTGTCAAATTTATGTTGATGATATTATTTTTGGTTCTACTAATCCTTCTCTTGAAAGAAAATTTTCTAAGTGTATGCAGGCAGAATTTGAGATGAGCCTCATGGGGGAACTGAAATTCTTTCTAGGAATTCAGATCAATCAAACTCCAGAGGGAACTTACATTCATCAGAGCAAATACATCAGAGATCTTCTGAAGAAATTTGACCTCTCAGAATGTAAGCCATCAAAGATTCCAATGCATCCCATGTGCATTCTGGAAAGAGAAGAGGTAAGCAAAAATGTAGAACAGAAAGTCTACAGAGGTATGATTGGTTCTCTCCTCTATCTGACTGCTTCAAGACCTGACATATTATTCAGTGTTTGTATTTGTGCTAGATTCCAATCAGATCCTAGAGAATCTCACTTAACAGTTGTTAAGCGAATTTTCAAGTATCTGAAAGGTACTACTAATCTGGGTTTGTTTTATAGAAAATCTAGTGATTACATCTTAGTAGGCTACTGCGATGCTGATTTTGCTGGAGACAGAGTGGAGCGTAAAAGTACTTCGGGAAGCTGCCAGTTTCTGGGAGAAAATCTGATCTCTTGGTCCAGCAAAAGGCAATCAACAATTGCGCTATCAACAGCAGAAGCTGAGTACATAGCAGCAGCAGGATGTAGCACACAAATGCTCTGGATGAAAAGTCAGCTTGAAGACTTCCAGATTTTTGAGAGTAACATTCCTATACTTTGTGATAATACCTCTGCTATTTGTTTAAGTAAGAATCCCATTCTACATTCTAGAGCTAAGCATATAGAAATAAAACATCACTTCATTAGGGACTATATTCAGAAAGGAATTTTGAATTTAAAATTTATAGATACAGACCATCAATGGGCTGATATCTTTACTAAACCCCTTTCAGAAGATAGGTTTAATTTCATTCTGAAACATCTCAGCATGAAAGTCTGCCCAGAGTGAAAATGTTTTAATTCCATATATTTATCTTCAGAATGTAATTGTTTTACTGTGAACTTCTGATCAATCTTCTTTCAGAAAGATAGAACATGCAGGTTGTATCAGATGCAAGTCTAAAAATCTGAGAGTCTAAGCTCAAAGACAGACGTGCTGATCACTACATCAAACAAGTGTCATCCAATCATCAGCAAATCTCTGAAGCAGAACGCGTGCACGCTTCTGAGAAGGCAAAACGCTGATTGGGTGCATTGAGACACATGTCTGGTAACCATTTTTAAGTATCTTTCTCAAATCCCCCAAAATCAGCAAGCATTTAATAAAAGTAATCATGCTTTTAAAACGCAATCATGATTTTTCTCTTTCTTAAAAACGTTTATTTTTTCAAAATATTCTGAACTCTATTTAAACACATTAACCTCTCATTCTAATTCTTTACAGTTTCTCACTAATTCTCAAGCATTCTCTGCATTTTTCTGTGTTCATCTCTTGCAAACCCTTTTTCTCAGTTTCTTCTCAAAATCTTTTAGTGTGAACATGGCAACCTCCAGCAGTGCTTCTGCAGGTCCTCAGAAGAAAGCATCATCTGAACAATATCAAGTGCCATTCAGAACACTCCTCACTCCTGTGAAGAATCTTGAAGTGTTATCTGAATTGATCATTGATTTTGGAAGCTTGAAGGAAAACGGTTTTGACCTAACAGAAGAAGTTAGGGCACAGAAATGGGAAAGGTATTTTGACAGGTTGGTTGGACCAACATTCCCTATGTTAGTCAAGGAGTTCTGGATTCATGCGAAGGCTTCAACGCATCTAGTCACCTCCTTCGTTATGGGGAAGAAGATTGTGATCACTGAGGATCACATAGCAAGGTTAATCGGTTACAGTGACGGTGGCGTCCGCTGTATTGATATGGCTGAGAGATGTGCTGACGTGGGCGTGATAGCTGAAAGGATTTTCACCCATGGGGTGCCCAGCAGCAAGATCAAAGATCTGAAGGATCATCACAGAGTTTGGGCAAAGATAATTCTGGGGTGCTTCAACCATAGGAAGCCAACTAGTTCACCTGATTACATAAATGTGGATCAGCAGTTTCTGATCTACTTTATCAATCAGAAGGTAAAAATCAACTTGGCTCATCTTCTGTTCAACCACCTCATAACAAGCGTGAAGGAAACCAGGGAAGAAGAAAGAACAAAGAGGGATTGGATACCCTTTGGAAGGTTGATATCAGATATTCTATCTGATAGAAGCTCAAGAGTTAAGCACCATTGAACCAACGGTTGGGAAGCCTCTGAACGCGAAGAACTTGAAGAAAATGAAGTTGATAGAGAATATCAAAAAGGAACCCAGAGCTACTCCTATTGCTGAGATCTCCAGCAGAAGAGTTCCACTGAGTGACTTTCCTTTATTTTCTGAGATAGAATCCAAACCAGAGGTGGTTCTCAGATACTTAGACGCGTGCAAGGCAGATGGTACAGATCCAAATCTGAATATCAAAGATCTACACAAACCTCAACCAGAAGTTACTCTGAAGAAGACGAAGAAGAGGAAGGCAACGTCAGAAGGATCATCCCAGCAGACACCCAAGAAAAGAGGTAATTTATCTGCTGCTTCTGTTTTAAATTCTTCTACTATTCCAGCATCTATTCCACCTCCAACCTCTCATAGAATCTCAATTCCCATCCCAACAATAGATGAAACTGAACCAGAAGATGACCCTTCTGAGGCATTAAAACTCTGAAGAACCAGAACAACAACAACCTCTCTCATCCATTCCAGAAGAACCCCTTATCCCTGAACAACCAGAAATTCCAACAACTTCTCCTCAACCAGCAATTCTGTCTCCCTCTCCTCAACCAGATATTCATCCACCATCACCTCAACCTGAGTTTCATCACTCTGAAACTCAAACTCCTCCACCTTCTGAACCTCATTCACCTCAATCATCTGAACCACAACCTCTGGCAATCCAGCTGCCATGTGGAACAATAGTCACCATGGCCCAGCTACCATCCTCGCCAGAATCTACACCACCAAATACTCCCAAAACACCAAACAGTCCAATCATAATTTCTGATTCTCCCACTCCATCTCCAAAACAAACAGTTGCCAAGCAAACCACCGAAAACCCCAGCAGGACCTTCATAGACTTAACCAGCCTTGACCGTCTTGCTGATCTGAAACACAAAATAGCCATCCCAAAACCAAAACAACCAGATGTTGGCTCTGGTATTATGAATTTTGAAACAGGTTTGCAGCAATGGATTGCTTCTCTAAAGCAAGTCTGTCCTGGAATGATTGACCCAGCTGCCTCTGACCAGCTCTGGTCACAATTCAGACTTTGGGTACGTGCTGAAGCCCTCAAGTTGCAGGATATCAACTATGAGCAGGCACAACAGAACTTCAGCAAGCTGCTGAAGGAAGTTGAAAGTCAGCTGCTGAAGGAAGCTGTGCTCCCTCTGGATAGTGAACCTTGGTCTGAGAAACAGCTAGCTCCAAAGGTGCAACCAGAAGAAAACAAGACCATTCAAGATGAAGCAAGTCAAGTAGAAGATGTTGCAGAAAGCTCTCAGAAGCTTCCTGCTTCTGATGTTTCTCAAGCTGCCTTGGACAGGCAGACTCTGGAAGAGCTGAAGCTGAATGACATGCGTCTGCAGCAGAGGATGGATGAAAACGACCAGAAGATGAAAGAAAGAATGGATGTGCAGGATAGCAAGATTGACACTGTTGTCAGCATTGTGCACAAGCAGAATGAGACTGCTGATCAGATCAAAGCCATGCTGGAGAACCTGTTCACACGCTTTCCTCCCCAACCTTAGTTTTTTCATTCATGTCATTTTCATGTTTTCTTTGATTTTCTGATGTACTGTTTGAATATGTTTTGTTTGATTCTGAACCTTTTTAATATGACAAGTTTTTCTGATCTTAATTGTTTTAGCACATCACCTACACTTTTTGATTGCTGACAAAAAGGGGGAGAACAAGAATGATATTTTAAACAATAACGGTTTACTAAGACAGAAATTCTCGAACATTCTAACTCTATTATACTTGAAAATGTTTTCTGTTTTGCTTGAAGTCTACAGGTACAAGGAAGCTCCTGGACACTCTGAAGACTAAAAGCTCTGAAGTTCTGATCCGCTCTGATACTCTTATCCAAAGCAAAGCTCTGACAAGAAAAGCTCTAATATGCTGATCTGAAGCTCTGCACTGATATGCTGATCTAAATCTTCTGATAGTCAAAGACTCTGATACTCTGATGTTCAAAGAAAGGCAAAAAGATCTGATCCTGAAGAACACTTGTAATCAAAAAGGGAAGCAATAAACTCAGGGGGAGTATCTCTCAACTCTGATATCTCTTTATCCCTTATCTTTGATAGCCTCTTACTCTGATGCATCTCTCTGATATCTTTTCACGTTATTTTTAATTAAAAAATATCTAGTTTTTGTCATCATCAAAAAGGGGGAGATTGTTAGAACAAAGTTTGAATCTACTACCCTATGTTTAAGTTTTAATGATAACAAAGTGAAAAGATATATTATTTATATGATTCATGTATGAACTATCTGCTGCCTAAATTATTATGTTCTGATTTGCAGATACTCTGATTGGTATAAGCAAGAACACACCTAATCAGCATCAGAAATTTGGTTCCTGACATCAGCATCAGAAGTTGCCATATCAGAATGTCAGAATCAGAAGATTAACTCACGTGTATGCTGAAGTCTGATGAACAAGAACTGCGCTCAACACTCTGATAAAGAAACACAACAGTTCATCAGCAGCTAAGCAGAGTCAGAATGAGCCAAGCCAGAACTTGCATTAAGTAAGCAACGGTACTGTGCATTGAAAGCAAATTAATACCAACGGCCTCATTCCAGACAAGATCTGCTCGATAAGGAAAGTTTGTTATTAGCATTGAATCAAGAATATTTCTCCAACGTTCAACATCTCAGTGCTATATAAACAAGACTTTGAAGATTGAATTGGCTAATGCTCTCCAAATCTTTACACGCCTAAAAGCTGATCATAATCTTCCTTCTCTCAGTTGGCTAAACACTACACATTCCCTTATTCAATTATTGTTTAGCAATCTAGTTTCTAAGCTTAAAGTTGTGTATACATCACAGTTGTGATACAGTTTTGTAGAAAACATTCACACACTCAGATTTATCTTCTTTGTAAGAAAGTGTTTCCTTGACAAACCGGGTCGTGGTTTGCATCAAGAAGGCTTTAGCAGTTGTTAAAGCAGTCTGTAATATTCAGTTGAATATAGTGGATTAAGACCTCGTTGGAGAGAGGCGAAATCACCTTGACGGGTGGACTGGAGTAGTTTGAGATCAAACGAACCAGGATAAAAATATCTTGTTCATTGCATTGAATTTCAGTTTTACAATTCAACCCCCCTTCTTGTGTTTTTCACTACTTCACATATTTCTTGATATCTGTGGAAGTTGCTTGCCTCAAAGAAACAGGTCCAAGGCTCAAGGTTGATAAAGTTGCAAAAAGCTTGCTTTATGAAAATGGCATTGTGAACTTTTGGCCTTTTATGGAATAATCTCTTGTACAATTCTCCAAAGGCAAAGATAAAGCCCTTATCCTCTGAGTTTGCATTTAATTATGGAGTGTAGAATGAGTTTAGGACCTGTAATGCAAGGTACAAGCATCCTTGATCAGATTTGCAACTTGACACTTTATAAAAATGGCTTGATCAAAAGTGACAAAATGCCAATTTCTCTTCTTTTATTCTACCTAACCACAAATGATCTTGGAGAGTTCTTGGACATTTTGTAAAGCTTGCAACATGATTTACAATCCATCTTTGAAATGAATTTTGAGATACCTCTTGGAACTAGGTGAAAAATATCCATGAAGTTGGGTCAAAAACTGCCTAAATTAGGGCAAATTTTCACTAAGTTTTTTAGTTCATGGACCTATGTTCACAAATTCATAACTTCAGATCCAAGCATCTTTTGGGAAAAGTTTGTGAAGCAAAGTTGTAGATTTATTTGAGGAATACAACTTTCATGTTGGAAGTTTTCTTTGAATCAAATTGCATCATGGTGAAAAAGTGGTGGAAAGTTGGGGAAAAAATGAAAGTTTCCATACTTAAAAAAATTCTAAGTTATGAAACTTTTCAAATTCAAAAACCCTAATTTGCAATTTTGAGTTTATTGATCAACAAGTTTCACATTTTGATATATCTTGATGAATTATGACCCTTGGCACTTGATTTTGATCAAAAAGTCAAAGTTTGACTTCTCAGTGTATAGTTGACTTTTGATCAGTTGACTGCAAAATTCATTTGTCAATCCAATGAACTTGATATCTTTTGAACTATGTAATTAGGTCAAGATTATTCCATTGGATCCTTGAAATCATGTTTGAACTCAATTGGTCATTGGCTAGGTTAAAAATCAGAAATTGCCCTTTCTCAATCAAAACCCTAATTTTGACCATTTTGCCCTTTTGATGATTTGATCAAATTTCTTGAGGAGTTGTTATCCAAACTTGACCAAATGGTACATATGGGCCTAGAATGTTGATGTGGATCAAAAATTATGAAGTTTGACTGTAAATTGGCCATGGTTGACTTTTTCCTCAATACAGCTGATTTTTAGGTCAAATGTCCAATTGACTGGTCAAAAATGTGGTTTAAGGCTTGAAACTTGTTGTGAGCAATCTTAGGGGTCGAACATGATGTATGAAAGTCACATGAAGCATTGATGGTCCAAAAATCCTTGTGCAAACTCAAACCCTAATTTGGGGTATCAGTGCAAGATGAGATGTCTTGAGCTGACCAAACCCTAATCCTGTCTTGAGTCCAAGAAGTCTTGTGAAAAAAGTCTTGATAAATGAGAGGGAAAATTTTGGGGTACAACAGGTGGTGTTACAAGAGGTAAAAGGCCCAATACCCAGGTCAAGTGACAACCATATGAACCCTAGGAATAGAGTGGAACATTAACGGCTAGTCGACTTTGGTTTGCTAGTGCGGTCATGTCGTCCATGCTCAGATGAGATTACAAATGGGGTGTTATCGTTTTACATAGGTGTTTCGACGATTGTGGCTTCAGGCGTACCCATGATTCTAAGTTACCCTTTCCTTATCCGGACCTAGTTTACACGTGTGAGCGGGGAGGGAATTTTGATTCTTACAGGTACCGTTGGTGACTCTTTTCTGTTGGTAACTTAATTTCTAAAAAGGGAATGACTGGCTATTTTACAAAGTTATGGATCTTGGTTTCCCAGCATATTCATAACAACACAGCAGATACTTTAATTCCTATGTGTTTGCATCACATCATGGTATATTTATTTTCTTAAAAAAATGCAAGAAAAAGTATGTATGTCTAATTCGCATATGCATGTTATTTCTGTGGTACTTAGAAGTTGTCATCAGGATGAATAACAACATGCGCACGAGTGCAGAAACTCTTAGGAAGAAGGTTGTCTATCAGTTTTTGTTTTATGGGGGTCGATTGCGAGAGTTGGGAGCCCTTGTGAATGGTTTAAATGAAAACATTTTTAGGAAACGGTATGGGAACTTGTTGCCATTGGTGAACAATTTTTATGAGGAATGGGCGTTAAGAGTGCTTCTTCAGTTCTACGATCCATAGCTACGTTGTTTTACTTTTCAAGATTACCAGTTAGAACCAACCCTTAAAGAGTACGCATATATTCTTGATATAAAGGTAACAGACAGTATTCCTTTTGCTCAAGTACCTGGAACTCCCAACTACATGGCAATCGCCAAAGTTCTTTATTTGACCGTTAGCAAAGTGGAGGGCAATTGGATCAAGAAATGTGACACGCAGGGTATCTCTCGGGATTATTTGATAAACAAAGCTAATGGATTTGCAGAAGAAGGAAAGTGGACGGCTTTCAATGTGTTACTGGCCGTGTTAATTTATGGTTTAGTCCTCTTACCTGTGGCAGAAAGGTTGGTGGATTTGGCAGCAATTTGTGTCTTTATGAATGACAATCTGGTACCAACATTGTTAGCTGATACTTACTATGCTATTCATTCTCGGTATGGTAAGAGAGGGGATGTGGTATGCGGTACAACTCTACTTTACAAATGGTTCATGATGCACATGCCTACCAGGGGACCATTTGTCGACACTGCCGAGACATCTCTTTGGGCCCCACAAATCATGGGACTCACTTCTTATGACATTATCTAGAACAACATGGGAATTCTGAAATAGTTCATTACGAGTTGTGGTGAGTTTCCTAACATTCCACTTATGGGAACCAAAGGTTGTATCAACTACAATCCCATCTTGGCACAACGTCAATTTTGATTAGTAATGACAAAGGGACCTATGGAGCGGGAGGTGAGGGAAACAGTTTATTTCAGCAAAGAAGGAAACGCTACTATGTTTGAAAGAGTAAAAGTCGTATGGAAACACATTCATCAAAAAGGAAAGCATTCTTTTAAAAGAAATGGAGGTGTGGCTCTTAACGCTTATTCAAAATGGATTCAGAGTCGGGTGAAGGTGTTGTTGTTGCCTTATAAGAGAGAAGAACCATTGTACCTACAGCCTGTGTATGATCTTGAGATTGATCATCTTTCTCATGGCAGGACATCTTCTAAGCAATCCGTGCCAGGAGAATCCGAATTTGTACCAATGGCGTGCCTCAAAAATGCTAAAGATGAGAATATTAAGCTACAAGCTGATTTGGAAGATAAAAATATTGAGCTTTCCTTTGCTTTTAAAGAAAAGAAAAGACTCTGAAGGGAGAATCGGGAGAAAGATCGTCTACTAGAGGGTCGCGGATCATGTGAACAGTCAAAGAGGTCAAGGATTGAGAATTCCAGCTTAACTAATCTTCAGGATAATGCACTCTTGAAAAGTCAACAAAGGATTAAGAGTCTCCAAGTAAAAGAAGAAAAGTTAAGAGCATGTCATAGAAAAAAGGTTAAAGAATTAGAAAGGAAACTTATTAAAGTTAGAGTGCCAGATCAGAAGCACGAAGAGCAGATGGCTCGTGTGATAGAAGAAAATGCTAAGCTCATAAATTAGATAGAAGAATTGGAGAATGCACCTATACCTATTTCTTTGCCAGAATGCAAAAAATGTGATCACTTTCTATAGCAATGTCAGTACTTAGAAGAACAACTACTCTAAAAGGATGAAGTGATTAAAGGCCTTGTTGAAGAGCGTCTTCCCAAAGACAAGACAATTATTCCAGGAGACCAAGGAGTGGAGTGAGGAGCACTTCCAAGAGGAGGGACCTTTATTTCATGTTGGGATGGGGGACCCAACCCTTTGATTTTTAATTATTTTCTGTTTTTTGTTAAATGATCACCACCAGTCTTGTTGGATAAGATCATTTTATCTTATGCAAATCCTATGGACTTTGAGAATTGGTGTTTTACTGTTTTTTGTAAATAAAGAAGTTTGTTATTGCACTAGTATTTTTTATTTTTTTATTTGTATTTTATCGTGCTTGGTTGTTATTCCCGATGGTTGATAAAGCTTGTAAATGCTTGGAAATAACAAAACATATCATACATCTTACACATTGCAGGTCATCTCGGGATAATTTTCTTATCTTAATTCTAATTTTCTTATTCAGATTTCAAGACGACTACTCATCGGTATTCCACCAAAAACGATTTTCCAAGACAGATGGAACAAGTCCAAGCTGAACTCGCTGAAATGAGAGCCAGATGGATACTCAAATGACAAAATTTATGGAGGTCATCACTAATGTGAATCACCGACAGGAGGAATTGGCTGCCATTGTCAACAATCAATGCCACTATCCAATGGATGGTGTGAATCAAGGGATTTATTAGGACATTTCTGTAGGACTGGGGGAAGTGCAGGACCAACCCATCAGGAGTTTTCACGGGCCACCTGAAAATCCTTTTCTGCGCAACGTTAACATGGGGCAATTTCCCCCGTCTCTGGGACCTCGTCTTATGGGGAACCAAAGAGATAACCTGGGTGGCGTAAGAAATTATCAAGATCAAGACTATGATTTTGATCAGGATGATGATCAGCTTTCTGTGTGGCATTCTGAGTCGGAGGTTCAGGTTGAAGATAGAAGGTATCGGTTATTGGAAGAACATTTTAAAATTGTAGAAGACCCATATTTGATGTTGGAATGATCTTGCTCTAGCTTTTGTCAAACACTATCAGTACAATATGGATATGGCGCCTAATCGCACTCAATTACAGAGTTTGTCCCAGGGACCAAAAGAATCTTTCAAAGAATACAACGAGAATTGGCGTGAGCTGGCTGCGAGGGTTCAACCTCCACTCATGGAGCGAGAACTCGTCGATATGTTTATGAGTACCTTGCAAGGGCCGTTTTATGATCACATGAGAGGAAGTGCTTCAGTAGGATTTGCAGATTTAGTTATGGCTGGTGAAAGAATTGAGGTGGGTTTGAAATTAGGGAAGATTCAAATCAGTGGTTCTAGTAGTTTATTATGGGGTGGTAAGAAGCCATTCAATACTTATCCCAAGAAAAGGGAAGGAGACACAAGTGTGGTTTACTCTCATAGAGGAAGAGGAGAGGATCGTAAACACCAACAAATCAATGTTGTTTCTATTCCTGGTAATCCTCCTCCATAGCAGAGACAAAATCAGGCGCCCCAACAACAAAGACAGCAAGATGCTCTTCATCAGTATAATAATCAACAGTAGAGACAGCTGAGAAAATTCGATCCCTTGCCATTATCTCTTACTGAAGCACTCCACTGTTTGCTCGATTTGAAGTTGATTAGTTTAAGAAATATGCCACCACCCACGGAAGAATTACTCCTAATTATGATGCTAACGCAAGATGTGAATTCCATTCTGGAGGAGTTGGTCATTCTACTGACAATTATTTTGCGTTGAAGTGCAAGGTACAAGATTTGTTAGATGCCAAGGTGATTGAGTTTACTCTAGTGACCGGTCCGAATGTTACCGAAAACCCAATGCCTAGGCATGAAGGGGATGTTGTTAATATGATTGATGATAATGGAGAGATACTAGATTTAGTCATGAATGTGGAGTAGGTAACTAGTCTGTTGTGGTATATAAAGAGGTATTTGCTTGACAATTCTATTTTCTCGGGCTGCGCTTCAGATTGTGCAAAGTGTAGATAGAAACCAAAGGGTTGTGATGATTTGAAAGCTGGAATCCAATTCATGATGGATGAGGGTTCCCAACAGTTTGATAGAAGACCAAGATACCGAAAGATTACTGAAGAAGATGTTGTTGTGGTATTTATTCCTTACACCCCTGTGTGCATTCCTACCCCATCTAGGGCGCCTCCTTTGATGATTACGGTACCTAGACCCATGCCGTATACCAGTGAGAAGACCATCGCGTGGAATTATGGTGCTGATGTTTATTACCATGGGGTGAAGCAAGAAGTAAACCCTCGTTCTTCTGAGGAAGAATTTACTGAAGACAATAAAGGGGGTGTTCATAATTTCTCTGGTGTAAGTCGAATGACTAGAAGCGGGAGAGTGTTTGGTCCCTCCAATGTACAAGATGCGATAGATGCTTCTGCAAGAGAGAAAGGAAAATAGCAGGTGATAATTGGTAATCTGAGGGTTGCACCAGCCAATGTGACTCAACCAATTCCGGTACCAGAAACTTCTTCAGTTCCCGATGAAGTTGAGGAGTTAATGCGAATTATCAGGAAGAGCGATTATAGCATAATTGATCAGTTAAGCCACACCCCTTCTAATATGTTTGTATTGTCCTTGTTGATCTATTCAAAACCTCACAGAAATGATTTAATTAAGTTGTTGAAGAATGCATTCGTGCCACATGAGATAACAGTCAATCAGTTCGAGAATGTTTGTGCTAATATATTTACTAGGAACGGTCTGGGCTTCCCAAACTTTGATCTTCCTCTAGAAGGGCGAGATCATAACAAAGAATTACATATTTCTATGGAGTGAAGGGGAACTACTTTATCCAGGGTTTTGGTGGACATTGGGTCGTCTTTGAATGTATTTCCTAAGTTAGCATTGATGAAAATTGATTATTTCGACCTGGAGCTGCGTCCTAGTGATTTGATGATGAAATCCTTTGATGGTTCCCGAAGATCAGCGTTTAGGGAGGTAAAATTACTTGTCAAGGTTGATCCTCACACCTTCACTGATACTTTTTTGTGATGGATATACAGCCAGCATATTGTTGTTTGTTGGGGCGGCGGTGGATTCATAAAGCAGGGGCATTCACTTCTACCCTTCATCAGAAACTCAAATATCCCATGGAGGGAAAGGTGATAATTGTGTGCGGTGAAGAAGAGTATATTGTGAGTCATTTGAAATCATTCCGCTATGTTGAGGTTGAATGCGAAATTCATGAGACTCCTTTCCAGGCGTTTGAGACAGTTCATGCGGTTAATTTTCTTCCTCCATAATAGAAAAGAAAGCCGGAAACTGTTATGTCTTCTTTCAGAGATGCTAGAGTTGTGGTGGAGAATGGTAACCCTGAAGGTTGGGGTCAGGTGCTAGACGTTATCCCTAAATTCAACAAATTTTTCTTGGTTTATGCCCGGGTCAGCAGAGTGCCAATCCCAGAGCATCGGGTTTATCTACTCCTGTGAAGTTTTCCCGTCCTGGTGCTTCTCAAGAAGGATATACCAATGCAGTTGGGGATGATAGAGTTGATGGCTACAATATTGAAGATTGGATGATGTGATACGGTGGAAGAACCGGACTGTTTTAGGAAAATTCTGGTTTGCGTTTTGCATTTGTGTTTGCAAAATGTCGCGGTAAGCAAGAGTCACCACCGACTTTTATTTTATCCAACTGGAAAGGAAAAAAGCACAGAAAAATTCCTTTTTCGAGATTTTGAGTACGGGGGGGGGGGGGGGGGGGGGGTGGTAGATTATAGAAAGGGAAGGTATTAGCACCCTTTCTATCCGTAGTTTTCTACGGGCTCTTAGGTACTTGCTCATCATTTTAAAAATTGCTTGTGTGTTTTTGTTTTGAAAAGTTTTATTTTACTTTGTTTTAACCCTTGTATCAGTCCTCAAGAGTGTTATGAAGTGTTTTTGAAAACTTTGTTTGGAAAAGTGTAAGTGTGGAAAAGTTTGTTTTTTGAGAAAGTACCTACTAGCATCTACCTACTCGAAAAAAGATTATTTCTGTTCTTGTTTCCTTTAGACAGTGTTATCCCACTATTAAAGAGTAGGTAGCACCGTCGTTGGAGTTGTAAGGGTCAATTTGAAAGGGACGTATGATCACTAAAGCAATGTTAGGACGTCTTAGTAATAACCCTACTGTCTTAAGATAATATTCGAGGTAACATTTCTGAGGCGACCTTTCCGAGGTAACATTTCTGACCGGGACTTTTGATCTTTGTTTAGACAAGAGGGCAACCACTAAGACACCCTATACTTAATAATCGTTTACCGAAGGCAACCGAAGTGAGAGTATACCCTAGGAGTGCGCATGTGCGAGTGATTTGATTTCAGTTATTATCTTTTCACATTTAGGGTTTGCTAGTCATTTTAAATTGTCATACAGTCTTGTCATACAATCCTATTATCATACATCTAACAGTTAATATTTTGCGATAATTAAAATGCGAGAAATAAAAACTACGTTATTACAAGGCTTCGGGGAGGGGGATTTATTACATAGCCAAAAACCTGTAAAACGATAAATAAAAGAAAAATCCTAATTAAACTATTACATCCCCTGAGCAGTTACATTAATATCGTAAAAATAAATAAACACGCGCGATGAAACGAGAACGAGAAAAAATTAGGGTTTTGACCCCGTCTAAACCTAATTGAAAGAAAAATCATTTTTTGTTGTTTTTGATTATTTTGAGAAAATTGGGTTTTAATTGAGTAAATACAAACCTAATTACTAATTAATTTAATTTGAGAAAAATAATTAATTTGACCTATTTTTATATTTTTGTTATTTTAAGAAAAGAAAATAAAGATTAAATCAAACAAACCCTAATTTTCTAATTTATTTTAAATTATTTACAAAAGGGTTAGAATTACCCTAAA
This sequence comes from Vicia faba, assembly GCA_948472305.1. Classification (NCBI taxonomy): domain Eukaryota; kingdom Viridiplantae; phylum Streptophyta; class Magnoliopsida; order Fabales; family Fabaceae; genus Vicia; species Vicia faba. The sequence continues at coordinate 1,141,003,996 of OX451738.1, forward strand.
ATTAAATTAAACTAATTATTAAATTAAATTTGATAATAATAAAACCTAAATCTAAATTGTTGAAAATTAATTTTATGAGTTTTTTGTAAAAAAGAATTAATTTTATGTTAGAAAATAATTTAAACAAAAATAAATAAATAAAAGAAAATATATAAAAGAAAAGATATATGGGCCTGATTTAGTAGCAAATGGAGGGGGTGTCAATAGTAATTCTGAGCCCAATAATCCTTGGCCCACGATGACTTTCCAGATCATGTGCATTGGCTTGACTAGAGTGCATCTTGGACCTCCCAAGGATGGCCCTTGGATCTAGCTGATTGGAGATCTGTTGGTTGAAGGATGATGGTATATGGTGGTCCCTTTACACGCATGTGTACCTGATAATGTAAAAGAAAATAACATTGGCAAATATGGGGACCTAAGGATCGAACCCAGGCCCTTTGGCTTTTCCAAATGCCTGATGACCAACTGAGCTAGCGCGTTTTCTTGTACATGGAATAGCAAGCAAATATTATATTAGAAAAAACAAGATAACATATACAAAGGCGCTAATTTTTGAATGGGACAGTCAGGGGGTGCCACGCCACCCTTCTTCTTCCTCCCTTCGTTGGCAAAAGTCCAACACTTTTACCTACGGTTTTTTCTGGGCGTAGGTACAGCCCTGTGAACCTCCAAAATCCTTTGCAAGCAAGGTAAATCAATTCTGGTGGTACCAATCAACTCGTGGCAACCTCACGAGCATCATGGTACTACTCTTCATGGCCAATTGTACCTATAACAAAAAAAACCCAAAAACGAGCCAAGAACCCTAACTATGGCATCTTGCTCTACAGCTAATAAAAATGCAATTAAATGTTACCATTAGCTTGCAAATGTTTCAAGGATTCAGAATATATGAACAAATCATGCTAAGAGTTCCAGGATTATGAGATGCGATTTCAAGAAAGTATCAATGTCATGAGATACTTACAACGCGTTTTAGGATGTTATGAAGCTTGTTAATGATTGCAATATGACCCAGAGATATCCAGCAAGTGATTGAGATAGTTGGGAAGGCTTGAGATGGCCTGAAAATTGGAATTTGATTCACCACTTTTGTTGATTTTTTGCAAGTTTTCTTTCAGCTTCTCACGCCGTCAATGCCCTGGTTTTTGATCTGCAAATGCTCTATATGTACTCTAGAATAAATTAGGTCACAGACTTGCTTCAAATCTTACTCAATTAAGGTGATTGAATCATGATTTGATTCTTATTAAAGTCTTTCCAATTCAAGCCAAAATCCAATATTTGTGTGTCCAATTGAGGCTTGCACGATTTAATTCTATTTCCAGCTGTATAAGAGGCCTAAACATGCATAAAATATCAAGCTTTGATTAGTTTTCATATTTTCATGATTTTATTTTGATTTTATTTTATTTAATTGAAATAAAAATCAAAATAAATGACAATAATAAAATAAAGACAAGTGGGAAGGATCATGGGTCGTGGAGCATGTTACAAACTCAATGCAAGCACAAAAAGTTGGGCTCATTTTACAAAAATTTCAATTTTGGCCACATTTGAATTTTGGCAATTTTGCAAAAAGGGTCAACTTCACTAATGTATAACTCCTTCAATTTTGACCCTAGAGATGTGTTCTTGGACTTTTTAGAAACCTTAAGATGTTCTCTAAGAAACCCTTTTGGTCTCATCTCAATTGATTCTTCCATGTTCATGTATGAAGCTTTGACAAAAAAGGTGTTTTTGTTGACTTTCCAAAATGACCTGTAATGTCCAAATTTACATCTTCTTGTGGGTGCATATTTTGAAATTGGGAGCTGAATATGAATTGTAGGGAATCAAATCCTATTAAAATGAGCTTTGGATGGGTCATTTCTTATAAAGTATGAGAAAGTTATGCTTGGTCAAAGTTGAGTTGACTTTTCCTACAAAACCCTAATTTAGCAACTTTTGGGTTTTGATGAATTGTGAGAAATCCTTGATGAATCATGATTAACCTTTATCAAATGATGAATAATGCTTCAAAATGAGAATGTTGACCAAAAATCTTGAAGTTTGACTGTATGTAGGACACAGTTGACTTTTGCCCAAGCACAGTCGATTTTCAGGCCTTTGAGCAATTGACTGAGCCAACTTTCTCTGCAAGGCTTGAAACTTGATATGGATGATCTTGAGAACATATTAGGATAATGGTTAGAATTTGGGACCCTTTGGCCTCACACATCTTGATGCAAATTAAAACCCTAATTTGAGATAGACTGCCTTGGGAGAGAGTTTGTCTGGTCAACTCTTGGACTTCCTTGAGCAATTTGAGGATCTTACTTGAAATGTATTGAGAAATATGGGAGGGCAAATTTTAGGGTACAACAGATGCGTCCAAGTATTCCAGGCCAAGCACTCAACAATTGGACTTCTGTGGATGTTATCCAAGTTACAGGCGCCGAGGAGTAATTTTCTTGTTTTCTTTTATTATCATAGCATAATTCCTGCGCTCTGTCCAAGGCGTTGTGAACCATTTGTGTAGGGCCACCATGTTTATTTTCAAAAGTTTGTCATAAATAAAGGACGTTTTTGCATTTAAAATTTTTGTTCCATTCTTTTCTTTTTATTTCTCTTTAAATGGCAATGTTTCCCTTTTCACACACTGTCACTAAAACACCAAAATATCATTTATGCAGATGCACAACCACCATGGATTATATTGATAACGACTATGCTATCTCTCACTATGACTTTGATAATCCTATCTATCAAGATAAAGAAGGGGCATATGAGGACTGTGATCTTCCCGAGGAATTAGTGAGGTTGTTAAAACAAGAAAAGAAGGTTATCCATCTGAATCAAGAGTCAGATGAGGTGGTGAATATTGGCACAAAATAGGTAATAAGAGAGGTCAAGATAGGGGCATATCTCGAGGAAAGTATGAAAGTCAGATTAATTAAGCTACTCCGTGAATATTCTGATATCTTCGCTTGGTCTTATGAAGATATGTCAGGATTGGATACAGATATTGTGGTGCATCGACTACCGCTCAAGGAAGGTTGCTCCCTGTGATACGGTGGGAGAACTGACTGTGGTTTTGCGTTTGTATTCGCAAATGTTTCGGTTGAGCAAGAGTCGCCACCGACTTTTTATTTTATCCTAAGGAAAGGTTTAAAAAGCACAGCAAAAACCTTTGAGATATTTTCTTGGGTTCGGGGAGTAGATTATAGAAAGGGAAGGTATTAGCACCCTTTCTATCCATGGTTATCCATGGGCTCTTAGATACTTGCTTAGATCAACTTGCCTTGGTTTTCAATTGTTTGAAATGGTGCTTTGTGTGTGTGGTTTTTGAAAAGGTTTTGAAAAAGATGCCTTGTATAGGCTACCCTTGTAACAATTCTTTACTCGAATGTTTTACAAAAGGTGTTTGTCTTTTTGAAAAGATGTTTCAAGGTTTTTTTGAGAGTTTGTTTTGAAAGTGTTTGTGAAGTGTGGTTTTTGAAAAGGTTTTGAAAAAGATGCCTTGTATAGGCTACCCTTGTAACAATTCTTTACTCGAATGTTTTACAAAAGGTGTTTGTCTTTTTGAAAAGATGTTTCAAGGTTTTTTTTTAGAGTTTGTTTTGAAAGTGTTTGTGAAGTGTGGTTTGAAAATAGGCAAGTGTTTTCTTTTGCAAATGGACAAGTACTTAAGAGTTATCTACCCTAAAGTTCTCAAAGATTTTTGTTTATGTTTTTAACCCTTTTAACAATTTTGTTCCACCATTGCATTTGGTGGACAATCTTGTATTAGGAGGTGAAAGGGACGGGCGCGGGTCATCGTTTAGACCATAATTGCAATAGTGCTAAGTATCTTTGGGCAATTTCTTTTTGAAAGGGACTCGGTCATTTTAGGCAACTTTTCGAAAGCGTCATCGAGGGACTATGATCGTTTGACTGTTTGTTTTACCCAAAGAAACCTAACATGCAATATGGCCCATTTATTCAAAGGCAACAAAGTGGAATACCCTAGGGGTGCAAGTGTGATATGTGTTGTTCATATTTCATGCTTTGATTATCTTGAAATTAGGTCAAACTATTTTGTTCTTTTTATTCGCATACAAACCCTAATTCTAGCATGGTATATTTAGAAAGCGTTTAAAGTGCGAAAAGTAAAATTCCTACACTATTACAACACAATATGGGAAGGGGGGTACAAATGTTCAAATGGGGGGATATTTAGACAAAGAAATTAAACCTAGCTATTACATCATTTTTGGCATTTTTACAAGTAATTGTTTGCATAAATTAAATGGAAAATACAATAAAGATGCAAAATGCAAAAAGGGGTTTTTATATGTATGAAAAAAAGTATTAAAAAAATAAAAAGAAGTATTATTTTTGGAGTTTTTGTCTTTTAAGGGTAAAACCCTAATTTTTATTAAGTAATATATATATTATTTAATTTATACAAGTATTTGTTTATTATATACAAAAATAAAATAAAATGAAGTATATTTATAAAAAAAAGTATTTTTTTATGTCAAATATTAATAAAATAAAAATATAAGTATTTTTTTATTTTAACCTAAATATACTAATGAATATATATATATATATATATATATATATATATATATATATATATATATATATATATATATATATATATATATATATATATATATATATATATATATATATATATATATATATATATATATATATATATATATATATATATATATATATATATATATATATATATGTATTAATTTCTAAATATGTATTATATATATAAATTAACAATATTTAATATTTAATAAAAAAAGTATTTTTTCTATAAAATATTTTCAGAAAGTAAAACAAAAATAAAAATGTATAAAAATGTATTTGCACTATTTTAGTATTTTAAACAAAAATATATGTATTTATTTATTTATGTATAAACTAAAAGAAAACTAAATAAATGCCTAATAAATTCAAAAATGGTGAGAAAATATATTTTTATATTTTTAATATCATGAGAAAAAATAAATAAGTCAATCAAAAAAAGAAAAAGTCAAAAAGTCAAAGAAATAAGCAAAATGGGCTCAGGGGGTGCAGAAGCAAATGTATGGTGCAAAAAGAAAAGTCAACACAAGCCCAGCCCATGAAGACCTTTCTTCAACCTCCAGACTTCTGTTTAAACAAAAACACACGCCTCTTTCTTCCATTGCAAGGTCCTGATTCTTTGAGTTTTAGCAAAAACTTCCAACATCAAAACTGTTAAGCATCTTCTCACGAATTCACACATATAAAGAACATGTTTTAATTCTCAGAAATGAGAGAGAATTTCTTCTCTCCCAATTCTTAACCTAATTTTTGTTCAAATTTCAGACATCAAATTCTCTAAGCATACATAATATAAATGAAATCTAATTATATGGGCATGTTCAGGGCTATGATTGTGACATGTTTTCTTCACAAACCTAAAGCTAACAATGCCTAATAAGAGAGATACGAGTTCATGAACTTACCTGTTCAGTTGAAGTTGTATCTGGCAATGGAGAAGCTTTCAGTGCAAGGTGATGATTGGTATAGCTTCCTTGAGGTCCAGGGATGCTATTCCAAGCTTTACTTTGTCTTGAGACTTCTTGAATCGTGCTAGAGAACTTCAACTGCAAAACAAGAAAATGAAAATGGTGGAACTGGTTAGAGGAATTACAGGTCGTGTTTTAGGTCTTGGTTAGCTTGCATTGATGCTAGGGAATGTGTTTGATGAGCTTTGGGCAAGAAATCATGCAAGGGATGAGAGATGGTGTTCAATCTGCAGGCCTTGCCCTATTTATGCAGTTTGAGAGTGATTCTGGGAATGGGAGTGTTTGGGAGTCCAAGGGCTCGTGTTCTAGCTTGGGTTGGATGATTAGAAGGTGTCTACAATGTTTGCTTCTGTGTTCTAATGCTGAGATGAAAGTTTTTATATGTTATGATACTTTTCTTCACCCTTAAGCAAGCAAAGCCAACTTGATGTTTTAGGCAAGTAGGGGACCCTTAAACATGCTGCTAACCTTGTCTTGATCAGAGTGTTTTGCTCATAATCTTGTGCCAATTAGATTTCATCTGTACTTGTTGGATTTTCAATTGGACATAAAGCTTGCTTTTGCAAAAATGGCCATTTTGCTTTTTCCATAAATGGATTAAACTTGTATGTAATGCTTGAACTCAAAGAACAACACTTTAACACAATGAACATGCATTAAATTATTGAGTGTTGGATGGTTTAAGGACCTGTAATGTAGCACAAACTATGCTGACTTGAAAATGGCCTAAGTTATGAACATGTACATGACCAATTCAAAAGTGAGTTTTTGCCATATTGTGAAATTCGATTCTCTCAAGTTATGAGGTTGTTTGATGAGTTCTTGGACATTTTGGAAAGCTTGGAATGTGTACTACAATCCATCTTTGAAATGCAAATTGAAATTCCAAGTGGAAGTGTATGGAAAATAGCCTTGAAGTTGGGTAGAAAACCTTGCCAAAATAGGTTAAAATTTCACTAAGTTAAGAATGGTTTAGTACCCTTATTCCAAAAATTGTAACTTGAGATACAAGCCTCATTTGGGAAAACTTTGTGAATCAAAGTTGTAGATTATGCAACAAGCTACAACTTTAATGTTTTGACTTTTGTTTGAATCCAAATGAATCTTGGTGAGAAAGTGGGGCAAAGTTGGGAAAAATTAGGGTTTTTCATAACTTAGAAAAATTCTAAGTTATGAAAAATTCTCATTTCTAACCCTAATTTGCATTTTTTGATTTCTTGGTGAACAAGTTTCATGATTTGGCATGTTTTGATGAAAAATGAATCTTGACTCTTGATTTTGACCAAAAAGTCAAAGTTTGACTTTTCAGCATACAGTCAAAATTGATCAATTGACTGGGAAATTCAACTGTCAATCTTGTGTATTTGGGATCTTTTGAACTTGTTGAGCATGTCAAGATAATTCCATGGGGTCCTTGAGTCCATATGTGAGCTTGGTTTGCCTTTGGCTAGGTCAAACAGTCAAAAATTACCTTTGTGCAGTCAAAACCCTAAAAATGACCATTTTGCCCTTCTAGTGATCTGATCAAATTTCTTATGGAATTGTGGTCCAAACTTGATCAAATGGTCCATGTGAGTTCATAATGTTGATGTGGGTCAATTTTCATGAGATTTGACTGTCAATTGGCCACAGTTGACTTTTTCCCCAATACAGCTGATTTCTAGGTCAATTGTCCAATTGACTGGGCAAAACTTGGAATCAAGACTTGAAACTTGATGTGGACAAACTTGGAAGTCCAATATGAAGCAAGAAAGTCATCTTAGGCATTTTAGGTCAAAACATCTTTGTGCAAATACAAACCCAAATTTGGGTCAACAGTGCAAGGAGAAGTCTTGAGCAGATGAAACCCTAACTGGATCTTGATCTTCAGGGACTTGGTGATGAGAAATCAATGAGAAATGGGAGGGAAAATTTTGGGGTACAACAGTTGCCCCTGTTCAATCTTCTTGAATCCGAAGAGTTAGATTGGCAAGCTTGCCTTTCGTGACTCGAGGGTAAAAGGAGATTGGACACTAGAGTGCCCTTAAATTTGCACTCGTCAAAGCAATGGATGCGGGAATGGGCTTAGAGATGCCATTTGGAGATGGGCTTAACGATGCCATCTGGGAGAGTGACAGAAACTTTTCGGGGATGGGCTTAAAGATGCCATTTAGAATGAATATCAGAGAGGTGTCCATGCTTGGGACCATCTCTGAACTGGGGGTCTGAATAAGCAATAGATTGACATCCGTTGTTGGGAGGAATCGGTAAGCTGTTTTCAAAAAATCTCGAGAAGAAACTGAACAAGTGATAGGTTAACATCCGTTACTTGAAGAACCTGTAAACTGTTTTCAGGAATCTTGAAGTTGAATAAGCAATAGAGCAGCATCCGTTGTTGGGAAGCGTCCGTAAACTGTTTTCAAAGGTTGCATCTGAACAAGTGATAGATTAACATCCGTTGTTGGGAAGAATCCATAAACTGTTTTCAGAAGTCTTGAGAAGAAACTGAACAAGTCATAGGTTAACATCCGTTACTTGGAGAACCCATGAACTGTTTTCGGGAATCTTGAAGTTGAATAAGCAATAGAGCAGCATCCGTTGTTGGGAAGCGTCTGTAAACTGTTTTCAAAGGTTGCATCTGAACAAGTGATAGATTAACGTCCGTTGTTAGGAAGAATCCATAAACTTTTTTCAGAAGTCTTGAGAAGAAACTGAACAAGTGATAGGTCAACATCCGTTACTTGGAGAACCCATGAACTGTTTTCGGGAATCTTGAAGTTGAATAAGCAATAGAGCAGCATCCGTTGTTGGGAAGCGTCCGTAAACTGTTTTCAAAGGTTGCATCTGAACAAGTGATAGATTAACGTCCGTTGTTGGGAAGAATCCATAAACTGTTTTCAGAAGTCTTGAGAAGAAACTGAGCAAGTGATAGGTTAACATCCGTTACTTGGAGAACCCATGAACTGTTTTCAGGAATCTTGAAGTTGGAAGAAGAACCGGTGCAAGGTTCCCTGATGATGAGCTCGTGTAAAACTGCATCTGGATAAATCTGGAATAAGCATTAGAATGTTGCCATGTCTGGGTCACATCTGAACTATTCCTGGAAAGGATCTCGGAAGATAATGATTTTAGTCTTTCGACAGATCTTACCTGAAAAGGTAAAGAGTTAGTTGTATGCAATGTCATGATGCATGATACAATGTATTTTATATGATATGAATGTAAATGCATGCGTATGTAAGCTGATGAGCTGTCTTGCAAAGGATAGATGAATCCGAGATGGCTGAAGATAACAGTATCTTGACTGCTGTTGGGAAGAATAATTCCTGGTTACTGCTGGAGAAAAAAGGAGCTTGGGTTGTATACCAATCTTCTGGGGAATTCCTGATGACTTCTACTGGGGAGTTCCAATCTAATAGACTCATGCTGGGGAGGTAAGACTGAGAATCTTCAGCTTGGAGGGAAGTATCTCTGGCGACTTCACTGGGGAACTCAAGATTTGCTTTCCCAAAACTCTGTGGGGAGAAGGTTCACTAGTCTGGCTCCACTGGGGGTTGACAATTTGAAGCTTTAGCTCGGCTGGGGATACTGACACTTAAACTCTGAGGGGAAATGAGTTCCGGGGGATCCTCTGGCTGGGGGATGTACAAAGACAACCTCCTCTGGGGATTGTATTGATAAGTTAAGCCGGGGGAACTCTGATGAACTCCGCTGGGGATAGGAAGAATTTTGCCGAGTGCGATCTTCCGTGGTTGTTAGCTGAGGATAACCCAGTTATAAGCCTTTGTGAGGAATAACTTTGAATAAAACACGGGAGAGACGTCCGTACTCTGCAGGGGATAAGCTTCCAGAATCTACTAGGGGATAAGCTTCAAGGTTTGCTAGGGATATGGATTCTAAATCTCCTGGGGGTTTCCTTTGAAAGGGTATCAAGATATCCAACTGTACCTTCAACCTATCAGTAATCCTCTTTCTTGATTCATAAGGAAATGATTATGTTCAAATACATATGCCTATTTAACAAAACATTGGATGTTTCTCAAAGTAAATAATTAGTGCAAAAGAACGGAAAAGACACAAATTTCTGGGAAAAGTATTTGTATTGACTTTTTATGAGTATATTTGTACAAAGGAGACAATCATCCTAGTAAGAGGATTCTGTCGTAAACATTGAAAGATTTATACAAAACAAAGGATGGCTATGTGAAATAATTCCATGGGATTCCATTCTGCTATAGCTTTCCCAACTCTGAATATCTGTCCATTCAATGCTCCGTTTGTCGATGACTGGATTGATCAGAAGCCTGGAACTGGTTGATGAAGAGATTGTCTTTTGAAGTGATCCGACGAGACATAGTCATACGCTTTAATTCCCTAACTTTTGCCTGAATCGCCCTTTCGGGTTTTCGATCCACCGGGAAACCCCTTTTTGCCCAAGCCGCCCTTTCGGGTTTTCAACTTGCCGGGTGTACAGATTTTTTTTGTTTTTATCCCTAATTTTTGCCTGAACCGCCCTTTCGGGTTTTCGGTTCACCGGGATGCCCATTTTTGCCCAAGCCGCCCTTTTGGGTTTTCGACTTGTCGGGTTATTTTTATGCATAGTATCTTTTGACTATGTCTGCGTTCGCAGGGTGCGGCAGATCGTCGCCGTCCATGGTGGTCAGAATCATTGCGCCACCAGAAAATATGCTCTTGATCATAAATGGTCCTTCATATGTAGGAGTCCATTTTCCCCTGGGATCACTTTGCGGCAAGATAATCCGCTTGATTACGAGATCTCCAACTTGATACACTTGACGTCTAACTTTCTTATTGAAGGCGTTGATCATCCGCTTTTGATACGTCTGACCATGGCATATAGCAGCAAGTCGCTTTTCGTCGATCAGATTGAGTTGATCAAGTCGGGTCTGCATCCAATCATCTTCATTCAACCCTGCATCCTTCATAATCCTTAGAGAAGGAATCTGAACTTCCATAGGAAAAACAGCTTCCATGCCATAAACCAAAGAAAATGGGGTTGCCCCAGTTGAAGTACGTGTCGTCGTACGGTATCCATGCAGAGCAAACGGTAACATCTCATGCCAGTCTTTGTAAGTGACAGTCATTTTCTGAATGATCTTCTTAATGTTTTTGTTCGCAGCTTCAACAACACCGTTCATCTTCGGCCGATAGGGAGATGAATTGTGATGATAAATCTTGAACTGTTCGCACAATGCGGTGATCATCGTGTTATTCAGATTTGTACCGTTGTCTGTGATGATCCTGTCCGGAACACCATACCGACATATGAGATTTTGCTTGATAAAGCGGGCAACCACATTTTTAGTAACAGAGGCGAAGGAGGCTGCTTCGACCCATTTGGTGAAATAGTCAATGGCAACCAGGATAAAGCGATGTCTGTTGGAAGCCGTGGGCTTGATCTCTCCAATCATGTCAATGCCCTACATTGCAAAGGGCCAAGGAGCAGTCAGAACGTTGAGAGGAACCGGAGGGATATGAACTTTGTCAGCGTAGACTTGGCATTTGTGGCAAGTACGGGAATGTTGATGGCAGTCAGCTTCCATGGTAGACCAGTAATAGCCTGCCCTTAGGATCTTCTTAGCCATTGTATGCCCGCTCAAGTGAGTGCCAAATGTGCCGCTGTGTATATCAGTCATGATCAACTCTGCTTCAGCTTTGTCTATGCATCGGAGTAACACACAATCATGGCTTCGTTTGTAAAGGATGATGTTGCTCAGGAAGAACTTAGCAGCGAATTTCCTTAAGAACTTCTTGTCATTTAAGGAAGCTCCTTCGGGATAATCTCTAGTCTCGATATACCTTTTAATTTCATGGAACCAAGGTTGTTCCACTACTTCTTCGGTATTAATCTCGTGACAATGCGCAGGTTCATCCATTCGCTCGATGGTGATTTGGGGAGCCTCGTTATCCCAGTTGAGTTTAAACATGGAGGACATTATGGCTAGAGCATCTGCTAGCTGATTCTCTTCTCGCGGGAAATGCTCGAAGGTAATTTGCTCGAAATGAGGCAACAATGTCAGGACATGTTCTTTGTATGGGATAAGATTAGGATGCTTGGTATCCCACTCTCCTTTGATTTGACTGATAACCAAAGCCGAGTCCCCAAATACGATCAAAGATTTGATCCCCAAGTCTATAGCAGCCTTGAGACCAAAGATGCAGGCTTCATACTCAGCCATGTTGTTTGTGCAGCTGAAGCAAAGTCGGGGCGTGAAAGGTGTGTGACAGCCTTCCGGAGAAATGAGCACTGCGCTGATACCGTTTCCAAGTGCATTTGAAGCACCATCAAAGTACAGGGTCCATCGGGATCCCTTTTCGGGTCCGTCATACGGTCCGTTACCTTCAATGTTATCCAAATTCATGATGTCTTCGTCTGGGAAGTCAAATCTCATGGGTTGATAATCTTCGACAGCCTGATGAGCCAGATGGTCAGCTAGTACACTCCCTTTTATAGCTTTTTGGGTGGTGTACTGAATGTCATACTCAGTTAGGATCATTTGCCATCTAGCTATCCTTCCGGATAAAGCGGGCTTTTCGAAAATATACTTGATAGGGTCCATTTTGGAAATCAACAAGGTAGTATGAGTCAACATATACTGTCTTAGTCGGCGAGAAGCCCATACCAAAGCGCAGCAAGTTTTCTCGAGCAGTGAGTAGCGAGTCTCACAGTCGGTAAACTTTTTGCTAAGGTAATAAATAGCATGCTCTTTTCGACCAGACTCGTCATGCTGGCCCAAAACACACCCCATTGAGTTATCCAAGACGGTCAAATACATGATCAATGGTCTTCCTTCGACGGGTGGCATCAGAATAGGGGGTTCTAGCAAATACTCCTTGATTCTATCAAAAGCATCTTGACAATCGTCGTTCCATTCAACTACTTGGTCTTTCTTCAAGAGTTTGAAAATTGGTTCACAGGTAGAAGTCAGATGAGAGATGAATCTGGCAATATAGTTCAAGCGCCCCAAGAACCCTCTAACCTCCTTTTCAGTACGGGGAGCAGGCATTTCTTGTATTGCTTTCACTTTTTCCGGATCGACTTTAATGCCTTTGTTGCTTACAATGAATCCCAGGAGTTTACCAGACCTAACTCCAAAAGTGCATTTACTTGGATTCAGCTTGAGCTTGTATTCTTTCAACCTGGCAAACAGCTTTTCTAGATGTTCAAGGTGCTCTTCCTCTGTTTGTGACCGAGCTATCATATCGTCTACGTAAACTTCAATCTCATGATGTATCATATCATGAAATAAAGCTACCATGGCGCGTTGATAAGTTGCCCCTGCGTTCTTCAGCCCGAACGACATCACCCTGTAACAGAAAGTGCCCCATTGCGTGACAAAAGTTGTTTTCTCCATATCCTCGGGGGCCATTTTGATTTGATTGTAGCCCGAGAATCCATCCATGAAGGAAAACACTTTATGCTGAGCTGTATTGTCGATTAAAATGTCAATGTGTGGGAGTGGAAAATCATCTTTGGGGCTGGCCCTATTTAAATCCCGGTAGTCCACACACATCCTGACTTTGCCATCTTTCTTAGGTACTGGCACGATGTTAGCGACCCATTGAGGATAGGACGTAACAGCCAGAAAGCCAGCGTCAAATTGCTTCATTACTTCTGCTTTGATTTTTTCAGACATGTCAGGCCTCATTCGGCGAAATTTTTGCTTGATCGGTGGACAATCCTCTCTTGTGGGGAGACGGTGAACCACGATGTCTGTGTCTAAACCCGGCATGTCTTCATAAGACCAAGCGAAGATTTCAACATAATCATTTAACAACTGTATCAGGCGTTCCTTGACACTCGGCTCCAGATTGGCACCCACCTGCACCTCCTTCCGGTCTTCCTCGGTTCCCAAGTTGACAATTTCCAATGACTCTTCGTGCGGTAGGATGGCCCTTTCCTCTTGTTGTAGAAGTCTGGCTAGTTCCCCTGGTACTTCACAACCTTCGTCATCTTCATACTCGGCTATATTGACCAGATCTTCAGAGTTATTGAAAGATATAGCAGAATAGTCACCCATGGAATCCGGAGTGGATGGGTACTGATGAATAAAAGTGATGGGGACAAAGTCTTTTGCCTCCCAGTTGCTCAACCCCCCTTTGACAGTTGGATAGATCCACTCTTCGATGTTGCTCTCTTTTTCCTCCTCCTCCAAGGCGTTGATTCCGTAGGGAGAAATTTTGATTGGCGCTCTTTTAATCTTTGAACGGCGCATAGCTTTCTGGCCAGCGGCTGTGAACCCTAATCCAAATTTGTCTGTCTTATGCGGAATGTCAGGTAACTGCCCCCATGCTGAATTCTTCCCTTCTTTTATTGCGGCCCTTGCGTCCTCCAGAGATGCCATCCTGGACATCTGCCTCGGTGTCTCAGCTGCCAACTTCGCTACTGCTATTTCAAGAAGGACTTCTTCGAAATGTTGAAAAGGCGTCTCAATGAACTCTCCTTCAACCTCCACATACCGGAAAGAATTCAAGTGGCTAATCATGTACTCTTCTTCGCCATGGACAATAGTGATCTTTCCCTTGACAGGATACTTCAACATCTGATGCAAGGAGGAGGTGACTGCCCCAACATGGTGTATCCAAGGCCTACCCAACAAGCAAGAGTATGACGGACGGATGTCCATCACATAGAAAGTGGATTTAAACACCTCAGTGCCTATCTTGATGGGAATTTCAACCTCTCCATGGACCATTCTCTTTGAACCATCGAAAGCTCTGACAACAATATCACTCGGCTTCAAATCCAATCCTTCACAATCTAGTCGGTCCAAGGCCTTCTTAGGCAGAACATTCAGCGACGAACCAGTGTCGACCAAGACATGTGCGAGGGTGGTTCCTCGACACTCTACTGAAATGTGCAAAGCATCATTGTGGTTTCTACCTTTAGGAGTTAGGTCGGCATCGGAAAAACCTAATCCATTGTCCGTAGTCAGGCTAGCCACGCAATTCTGAAATTGATCCGCAGAGGTTTCCTGGGGCACATGAGCTGCCTTCAGGAATTTTATCAGGGCTTTAGCGTGCGCTTCTGAGCAAAGTAGTAGTGCCAGCATGGAGATCTTTGAGGGGGTTTGCCCCAACTGTTCTACCATATCGTAGTCACTCCTTTTGATTATCCTTAAAATCTCATCCATTTCCTTCTTGGAGGTTTCCGGGATGACCAAGGGTTGAGCCCTCGTCCTGACGAGCTCATCTTGGATTCCCTTACCTTTGTCAGCAGCGGTAGGAGAGACAGTACTAGGAACAACAACGTCTTCAATCAAAGGAGTTCTAGCAGAAAGTTTTATTGGTGCAGGGATGACCTTGTCAGCTGACGAGGGTCCAAAGATTACTCTTGGAGGGGAAATCTCTGGAGAAAATAATCTCCCACTCCTGGTGATTTTGCTCGTGCCCGCAATGTTACCAATGCTGGCTTCTTCATCATCCGAACTTTCTTCAGTTATTTCTATTTTCTTGATACCATGGTAGTAGACGTCACCGCCATAGTTCCAAGGTATCGATTTCTCAGAAACATAGGGGACAGGCCCTGGAATTGTTATCTTCAAAGGAACAGATTTCGTAGCTGGCGTAATCTTAACAGGCTTTTTGACGGCCTTGGAAATATTGGCGTGAATGGTTATGATTGAGACATCTTCAGTATGAACTGGAACAGCAGAAACTTTTTCAAACAAAATTTGTCGACTATCCATAAGGCCTTGGATGCCTTCCTTCAGTAACGGACAATCAAACGGCAGAGAGTAACAACAATAGCAGTCTTCTTTACATCCCGGGAAGATCCCGGCCCTTAACAAATTCAACTTGATGGTTAGCAAAGGAGTAGTCAGATCATTGACATCAGCAACATACAAATCTTCTTCAATAGCGTTGACATTTCGGCCGTGCTTCGGCATGGGTGCAGATATCACATTAGGCTTCTCTGGAGCGTCAAACTCCACCTCCTTCGCCTCTATCAGGTCTTGGATTTTATGCTTGAGTGCCCAACAATCATTGGTGTCGTGTCCAACACTGTCTGAATGGTAGGCGCACTTAGCATTAGCATGATAATACGGAGAGGACGTATTCACATTCTTTGGTGCCTCCTTGATGGTGGCGAGATTCAACTTCAACAGATGGGGAAGCACTTGCGCTGGGGTCATATTAATACGGGTGAACTCTCGTTGTGGCCATTCCACTCGTTGTTGATTTGGTCTGGACTGGTTATAGTGAGGCTGCTCACTTGGAGTGTTTTGAATCATTACGGCCCCCACAGTTGGCCGACACTCCGTCTTCCATGCTCTTCTCTGAGAATATACCACAGTTGTCTCCTTCTTAAAAGGTTTCTTCTCAACATTTGCAGCAATACCCTTCTGAATCTTTCCTGACTTGATGCCAGCTTCTATTCTTTCGCCTGTTAAGATCAAATCGGTAAACCCCGCGGAAGAGTTACCAATCAGATGATTGAAAAATGGCCCAGATAGGGTCCCTAGAAACATATCAACGAGTTCACGATCGGTTAAAGGAGGCTGCACCCTGCCAGCCAAATCCCTCCATTTTTGTGCGTACTCTTTGAATCCTTCGCCTGTTCCTAACGACATACCCTGAAGTTGGGTACGAGTAGGAGCAAGGTCCGAATTATACTGGTATTGTTTGTAAAAAGCGGTGGCCAAATCTTCCCAATTTCTGACACTGGTTCCTTCTAGCTGATAAAACCACTCCAACTGGGCTCCCGAAAGGCTGTCTTGAAAGAAATGAATCCAGAGGTTTTTATCTGCCGTATAGGGTTGAATCTTTCTCACATAGGACTTGAAATGCATTTTGGGACAGGACAACCCATCATACCTCACAAACACTGGCACTTTGAATTTTGGGGGAATCACAATCCCGGCGACCAAACCCAAGTCTTCAAAATCCAAACCCGGTACTCTTTGTAATTCCATGGCGGCCAATCTGTCTTCTAGCCCTTTGTATTTGTCATCAGCTGGAGGGTATTGCTGATCAGAATAATCTTCATCCTCTTCGACCTCTTCTTCTTCCGCATCGGACTCAGAAGGTACCGCAGCCCCACCTTCTTTGCTGGTTCCTTCATCAGAAATAGGAGAAAATTCAAGCACCCTCCGAGCTTCTCCGTCAAATCTTCTCCCCAAAGTAGCCACCCCGAGTCTCTTTTTCTTCTTCTTCACTGGGTCTTTGTTCCCCAATTGAGTTTTGATATCCTCCTGACCCTTAGCCAAGGCCATCAGGAGTTGCTGGAACTGTGCATTTTGAGCTTGCAGGTCTTTGACTGTTTGCTCGAGATCCATCCTACTGAAATAAACAGCAGATAGATAAGGAAACCTGGAGTGAGACCTGCTTATGCACATGATGAATGGTATGCTTATGTATGCAATGCATTCAAGGATTTAGGACATTCAAAATTGTTTCAGACAAAGAAGAACGCACGTCATATTAATAAGAAGAAATTTGTTAGTACATAAATGCCCCATGGGCCAAATATTACAAAATAACTTCTCAAGGCAAAAAGACATTGCGCATCCTCTTTGGTGCGATGTAGGTGTTGAGGGCCTCTTGCTCATGGAGTCGGCGGGTAAGCTCTAGAACTTTCTTCTCACTGGCGTAGAAGCTAGCTTCAAAAGTATTTTGTTCCTCCTTGAGCTGAATCCAACTTTTCTGCATTTCCTCCCACGATGTAGGCATGTCTGGATGTAGGATGGTGTAGGGGACCTCTCCTTCCTTGACGGGCTCTTTAATCACAGGGAGTACATGAGGATAAGGCATCATTAGTCTTTGGGCTCGGGCTCGTACCCACTTGAGATAAGGCTCAAGAGGGATGGAGTTTTTATGTCCCAAAGTCTTGCTATCAACCTTGTTAGGTCTTCCCCAAGCTCTGATGAATCTTTGGCGAAGTCCTTGCGCATCGTTGTCGAAGTCAAAAACTAGGTCAGGAATCAACATATCATGAGGACCATCCCTCCGTGCATATCCAAATTGCCTCAAAGCTAGGCAAGGGTTGTAGGTGATACCTCCTCTGATTCCAAGTAAAGGAACATTAGGAAATTCTCCGCAACGATCGACGATGATGACATTTTCTCTGGACCGAGAACACCAATGTACATCAGAGTGAGTAAGAGTCATCAACCGTTGGGACCACCTTAAGCCTTGGTCATTCTTCAGGACAGATTGTGGAAGGTGCGAAATAAACCACCTTGCAAGGAGAGGAGTACAGCACATGAGAACACCCCTCTTTCTCATTGTTCGTGTGTAAAATGAGTGAAGAATGTCCCCAAGCAATGTTGGTATTGGATTTCTGGACAAGAAGATTTTGACGGTGTTGACATCTACCAATTGGTCAGGATTTGGGAACAAGACCAATCCATAGATAAGGAGTGCCACAATCTCTTCAAAGGCTTGTAGGTCCAATGAGTTCCAACATTCTTGTGCCTTATCAAACAAGAATTTTGCTAAGAATCCTTTGACGCCGCTTCTGGTTTCCCACTGCCCCTTGATGTCGGATGGTTGTAGATGTAATGCTCGAGCAACATCTTCCGGCTTTGGTTCCTTTTCCGTACCGTTGAAGGGTAGTTGATTAAGGATAGGGATTCTTAGGAGTTGAGAAAACTCCTCCAAAGTGGGTACCAACTGATAATCAGGGAAAGTGAAACAGTGGTGAAGAGGGTCAAAGAACTGGAATAGCATTTTAATCATGTCTTCTTCAATGTTGGTGTTGACTAAGCTGAGCAGCCTACCATGTCTTTCACTGAAGGATGAGTTTTCCGGAATTCTTGAGGTGAGCTCTTTGAGTTGAGGAGAGACTCTCACAAGGTTGACTTGAATGGTGTTTCTGCGAGGAATTTCCATGTCCTGTAAAACAAGAACAAAGATGAAGATCCAAAACCCTTGAAATGGTTAGTGAATGCATATGATGTTTTATGATGTCTATGATGTATGCACAAAACATATGTACAAGCAAATCACACCAAACCCTAGTTTCAGGCTTGCATGGGGTTTCATAGGTAAGTACCCTCTTGAGTTTAGTTGGCTTAAAAACTTGTCCTATAAATAGTAACCGGGTTCTAAAGAGCTCAATATCACGGGATTGTTTTCATTGTTCATTGTTTTGGTTTAGCCACTTAACTAGCGACCAAAATATTCCAAGAAAACAACCCTCAATGAGTGTAGTATCGAGTATCTACCAACTTCGGACTGCACCAAAGCCGGTCATCTCACTACTCCTAATAAAAGGCCAAGATGGTCAAGTAAGGTTCTAGGTCATTAGTGCTTAGTGACATCACTCAGCGGCCCCGTACTCTCCTTGATTGAACTCAAGGGTTACCGGTATTCACAAATATGTCGCACTAATATAGCTATTGCTTCGACCGTGTCGGTATACCCCGCACAGTTTCCACAACGTATTGCTATCTATGAATGTTTCCCAAAATCCGGGTGTAGGATTGCAAGCCCAAACAATAGAGCCAAGATATAAAGCAATCAATTCAAACAATTAGTCATGCAAGAGGGTGATCTAAGCCCTAAGGTTACTCCACTTTTAAAATAGTCCCCAGCAGAGTCGCCAGTTCTGTGATACGGTGGGAGAACTGACTGTGGTTTTGCGTTTGTATTCGCAAATGTTTCGGTTGAGCAAGAGTCGCCACCGACTTTTTATTTTATCCTAAGGAAAGGTTTAAAAAGCACAGCAAAAACCTTTGAGATATTTTCTTGGGTTCGGGGAGTAGATTATAAAAAGGGAAGGTATTAACACCCTTTCTATCCATGGTTATCCATGGGCTCTTAGGTACTTGCTTAGATCAACTTGCCTTGGTTTTCAATTGTTTGAAATGGTTCTTTGTGTGTGTGGTTTTTGAAAAGGTTTTGAAAAAGATGCCTTGTATAGGCTACCCTTGTAACAATTCTTTACTCGAATGTTTTACAAAAGGTGTTTGTCTTTTTGAAAAGATGTT
The DNA here is from genome assembly GCA_948472305.1 of Vicia faba. Classification (NCBI taxonomy): domain Eukaryota; kingdom Viridiplantae; phylum Streptophyta; class Magnoliopsida; order Fabales; family Fabaceae; genus Vicia; species Vicia faba. Next base: position 1,141,023,473 of record OX451738.1, read on the forward strand.
TCAAGGTTTTTTTGAGAGTTTGTTTTGAAAGTGTTTGTGAAGTGTGGTTTTTGAAAAGGTTTTGAAAAAGATGCCTTGTATAGGCTACCCTTGTAACAATTCTTTACTCGAATGTTTTACAAAAGGTGTTTGTCTTTTTGAAAAGATGTTTCAAGGTTTTTTTTTAGAGTTTATTTTGAAAGTGTTTGTGAAGTGTGGTTTGAAAATAGGCAAGTGTTTTCTTTTGCAAATGGACAAGTACTTAAGAGTTATCTACCCTAAAGTTCTCAAAGATTTTTGTTTATGTTTTTAACCCTTTTAACAATTTTGTTCCACCATTGCATTTGGTGGACAATCTTGTATTAGGAGGTGAAAGGGACGGGCGCGGGTCATCGTTTAGACCATAATTGCAATAGTGCTAAGTATCTTTGGGCAATTTCTTTTTGAAAGGGACTCGATCATTTTAGGCAACTTTTCGAAAGCGTCATCGAGGGACTATGATCATTTGACTGTTTGTTTTACCCAAAGAAACCTAACATGCAATATGGCCCATTTATTCGAAGGCAACAAAGTGGAATACCCTAGGGGTGCAAGTGTGATATGTGTTGTTCATATTTCATGCTTTGATTATCTTGAAATTAGGTCAAACTATTTTGTTCTTTTTATTCGCATACAAACCCTAATTCTAGCATGGTATATTTAGAAAGCATTTAAAGTGCGAAAAGTAAAATTCCTACACTATTACAACACAATATGGGAAGGGGGGTACAAATGTTCAAATGGGGGGATATTTAGACAAAGAAATTAAACCTAGCTATTACATCATTTTTGGCATTTTTACAAGTAATTGTTTGCATAAATTAAATGGAAAATACAATAAAGATGCAAAATGCAAAAAGGGGTTTTTATATGTATGAAAAAAAGTATTAAAAAAATAAAAAGAAGTATTATTTTTGGAGTTTTTGTCTTTTAAGGGTAAAACCCTAATTTTTATTAAGTAATATATATATTATTTAATTTATACAAGTATTTGTTTATTATATACAAAAATAAAATAAAATGAAGTATATTTATAAAAAAAAAAGTATTTTTTTATGTCAAATATTAATAAAATAAAAATATAAGTATTTTTGTATTTTAACCTAAATATACTAATGAATATATATATATATATATATATATATATATATATATATATATATATATATATATATATATATATATATATATATATATATATATATATATATATATATATATATATATATATATATATATATATATATATATATATATATATATATATATATATATATATATATATATATATATATATGTATTAATTTATAAATATGTATTATATATATAAATTAACAATATTTAATATTTAATAAAAAAAGTATTTTTTCTATAAAATATTTTCAGAAAGTAAAACAAAAATAAAAATGTATAAAAATGTATTTGCACTATTTTAGTATTTTAAACAAAAATATATGTATTTATTTATTTATGTATAAACTAAAAGAAAACTAAATAAATGCCTAATAAATTCAAAAATGGTGAGAAAATATATTTTTATATTTTTAATATCATGAGAAAAAATAAATAAGTCAATCAAAAAAAGAAAAAGTCAAAAAGTCAAAGAAATAAGCAAAATGGGCTCAGGGGGTGCAGAAACAAATGTATGGTGCAAAAAGAAAAGTCAACACAAGCCCAGCCCATGAAGACCTTTCTTCAACCTCCAGACTTCTGTTTGAACAAAAACACGCGCCTCTTTCTTCCATTGCAAGGTCCTGATTTTTTGAGTTTTAGCAAAAACTTCCAACATCAAAACTGTTAAGCATCTTCTCACGAATTCACACATATAAAGAACATGTTTTAATTCTCAGAAATGAGAGAGAATTTCTTCTCTCCCAATTCTTAACCTAATTTTTGTTTAAAGTTCAGACATCAAATTCTCTAAGCATACATAATATAAATGAAATCTAATTATATGGGCATGTTCAGGGCTATGATTGTGACATGTTTTCTTCACAAACCTAAAGCTAACAATGCCTAATAAGAGAGATACGAGTTCATGAACTTACCTGTTCAGTTGAAGTTGTATCTGGAAATGGAGAAGCTTTCAGTGTAAGGTGATGATTGGTATAGCTTCCTTGAGGTCCAGGGATGCTATTCCAAGCTTTACTTTGTCTTGAGACTTCTTGAATCGTGCTAGAGAACTTCAACTGCAAAACAAGAAAATGAAAATGGTGGAACTGGTTAGAGGAATTACAGGTCGTGTTTTAGGTCTTGGTTAGCTTGCATTGATGCTAGGGAATGTGTTTGATGAGCTTTGGGCAAGAAATCATGCAAGGGATGAGAGATGGTGTTCAATCTACAGGCCTTGCCCTGTTTATGCAGTTTGAGAGTGATTCTGGGAATGGGAGTGTTTGGGAGGCCAAGGGCTCGTGTTCTAGCTTGGGTTGGATGATTAGAAGGTGTCTACAATGTTTGCTTATGTGTTCTAATGCTGAGATGAAAGTTTTTTTATGTTATGATACTTTTCTTCACCCTTAAGCAAGCAAAGCCAACTTGATGTTTTAGGCAAGTAGGGGACCCTTAAACATGCTGCTAACCTTGTCTTGATCAGAGTGTTTTGCTCATTATCTTGTGCCAATTAGATTTCATCTGTACTTGTTGGATTTTCAATTGGACATAAAGCTTGCTTTTGCAAAAATGGCCATTTTGCTTTTTCCATAAATGGATTAAACTTGTATGTAATGCTTGAACTCAAAGAACAACACTTTTACACAATGAACATGCATTAAATTATTGAGTGTTGGATGGTTTAAGGACCTGTAATGTAGCACAAACTATGCTGACTTGAAAATGGCCTAAGTTATGAACATGTACATGACCAATTCAAAAGTGAGTTTTTGCCATATTGTGAAATTTGATTCTCTCAAGTTATGAGGTTGTTTGATGAGTTCTTGGACATTTTGGAAAGCTTGGAATGTGTACTACAATCCATCTTTGAAATGCAAATTGAAATTCCAAGTGTAAGTGTATGGAAAATGGCCTTGAAGTTGGGTAGAAAACCTTGCCAAAATAGGTTAAAATTTCACTAAGTTAAGAATGGTTTAGTACCCTTATTCCAAAAATTGTAACTTGAGATACAAGCCTCATTTGGGAAAACTTTGTAAATCAAAGTTGTAGATTATGCAACAAGCTACAACTTTCATGTTTTGACTTTTGTTTGAATCCAATGAATCTTGGTGAGAAAGTGGGGCAAAGTTGGGAAAAAATTAGGGTTTTTCATAACTTAGAAAAATTCTAAGTTATGAAAAATTCTCATTTCTAACCCTAATTTGCATTTTTTGATTTCTTGGTGAACAAGTTTCATGATTTGGCATGTTTTGATGAAAAATGAATCTTGACTCTTGATTTTGACCAAAAAGTCAAAGTTTGACTTTTCAGCATACAGTCAAAATTGATCAATTGACTGGGAAATTCAACTGTCAATCTTGTGTATTTGGGATCTTTTGAACTTGTTGAGCATGTCAAGATAATTCCATGGGGTCCTTGAGTCCATATGTGAGCTTGGTTTGCCTTTGGCTAGGTCAAACAGTCGAAAATTACCTTTGTGCATTCAAAACCCTAAAAATGACCATTTTGCCCTTTTGGTGATCTGATCAAATTTCTTATGGAATTGTGGTCCAAACTTGATCAAATGGTCCATGTGAGTTCATAATGTTGATGTGGGTCAATTTTCATGAGATTTGACTGTCAATTGGCCACAATTGACTCTTTCCCCAATACAGCTGATTTCTAGGTCAACTGTCCAATTGACTGGGCAAAACTTGGAATCAAGACTTGAAACTTGATGTGGACAAACTTGGAAGTCCAATATGAAGCAAGAAAGTCATCTTAGGCATTTTAGGTCAAAACATCTTTGTGCAAATACAAACCCTAATTTGGGTCAACAGTGCAAGGAGAAGTCTTGAGCAGATGAAACCCTAACTGGATCTTGATCTTCAGGGACTTGGTGATGAGAAATCAATGAGAAATGGGAGGGCAAATTTTGGGGTACAACACTCCCCTGTCAAGAAAAATCTCTGAAGAACTCATCCTGAGATGTCCAAGAATATTAAAGAAGAAGTTCAGAAACAGTTGGATGCGAATTTCTTAATAGTCATCAATTATCCTCCATGGATCGCAAATATTGTGCCTGTGCCTAAGAAGGATGGTAAGGTTAGGATGCGTGTGGATTATAGGGATATGAATAGATCCATCCCTAAGGATGATTTTCCTCTTCCGCATATTGATGTGTTGGTCGATAATACTGCTCATTCTAAAGTGTTTTCATTCATGGACGGTTTTTCGGGTTACAATCAAATTAAGATGGCTCTGGAGGCTATGGAGAAGACAACGTTTATCATTCCATGGGGAACCTTTTGCTATAAGGTGATTTTGTTTGTTTTGAAAAATGTTGGGGCAACGTATCAGCGCGCCATGGTTACTCTCTTTCATGATATGATTCACAAGGAGATTGAGGTATATGTGAATGATATGATTGCTAAGTATGATACGGAAGAGGAGCGTCTTGTTCATCTAGAGAAATTGTTCGAGAGATTGAGGCAATTCCTGTTGAGGCTAAATCCAAATAAGTGCACCTTTAGGGTGAGATCCGACATGTTTTTGGGTTTTATTGTAAGTGAAAAAGGCATCGAGGTTGACCCCACTAAAGTAAAGGCGATATAAGAAATGCCCGAATCAAAAACAGATAAGGAATTCGGTGGTTTCTTGGGGAGTTTAAACTACATTTCTCGGTTTATTTCTCATCTCACAGACATGTGTGAACCTTTGTTCAGATAGTTAAAGAAAAACCAAACGATAAGGTGGAATGAAGATTGTCAGAAGGCATTTGACAAAATAAAGGAGAATTTGCAGGAACCTTTGATACGCATGTCGCCGGTGGAAGGAAAGGCACTAATCATGTATTTAATTGTATTGGAGAACTCTATGGGTTGTGTCCTCGGTCAGCATGACAAGACAGGAAAGAAAGAACGAGCCATTTATTACTTGAGTAAGAATTTTACAGAGTGCGAGTCAAGGTACTCATTGCTGGAAAAAACTTGTTATGCACTTGCTTGGGCTGCCAGATGCTTAAGACAATACATTTTAACTCACACCACCTACTTGATATCTAAAATGGATCCAATCAAGTACATGTTTGAGAAGCCGGCTCTTATAGGTAGGGTAGCCGGATGGCAGATGATACTCACCGAATATGATATCCAGTACACTATGCAAAAGGTGATCAAAGGTAGTATATTGGCCGATCATCTTGCTCATCAGCCCATGGACGATTATGAACCGATGAAGTTTGACTTTCCATATGAGGAAATAGTGTACACTCGGGATTGTAATATACCAAGCCCAGATGAAGGACCCGAGCCAGGATCACGTTGGACGCTTGTGTTCGATGGTGCCTCCAATGCCATGGGAAATAACGTCAGAGCTATTCTCGCCTCCCCTGAGGGACTCCACATTCCTTTCACATCTCGTATTTGCTTTGATTTTACTAACAATATGTCCGAGTATGAATCCTACGTTTATAGTATTGAAGTCGCGATCTACTTGCGGATCAAATATTTGAAAGTTTACGGGGATTCCAATCTTGTTATCAGCCAGATTAATGGAGATTGGGAGGCTCGTCTTCAGAACCTGATTCCATATCGTGAGCATGTTATGAAGTTGGTTCCGTACTTCGAAGAGATCACGTTTGAACACATTTCCATAGAAGAGAACAATCTAGATGATGCACATGCAACTTTGTCTTCCATGTTCAAAGTTAAGTGGGCTAACGAAGCACCTTCCATTACCATCATAAGGTTGGATGAGCCATATTTTTGCTTTAAATCCAATTTGGAATCAGGCGATAAACCTTGATTTTACGATATCAAAAGATATCTTGAAACGCAAGAGTACCCTGAAGAGGAGTCCGTCAAAGACAAGAAGTTCTTAAGATTTTTTGCCAAGTTCTTTCTCAGTGGTGGTGTGTTGTATAAGAGGCATCATGATGGTTTACTGCTCAAATGTGTTGACAAGAGAGAAGCAGCTAGAATCTTTAAGAGATGCATGAGGGGGACTTCGGGACTCACTCCAGTGGGCATACCATGGTCAAAAAGATTTTGCGAGCTGGTTATTATTGGTCCACCATGGAAACTGACTGTTATAATCATGTGCGGACTTGCCACAAATGTCAAGTCTATGTTGATAAAGTACATATGTCGCCCGTACCACTGAATGTATTGACTTCACCTTGGTCGTTCGCAATGTGGGGGATTGATATTATTGGCAAAATTGAACCAACCGCATCCAACGGACACCGTTTCATTTTGGTTTCCATTGATTATTTCACTAAATGGGTTGAAGCTGCATCTTATGCCAATGTCACCATACAAGTGGTAACTCAGTTCATTAAACACAACATTATGTCGTTACAGAGTGCCTGAAAAGATCATTACCGAAAATGGGTCTAATTTGAACAACAAAATGATGAAGGAGCTTTATGAGTCCTTCAAAATCAAGCATTATAACTCTTCTACGTATAGACCGAAGATGAATGGCGTTGTCAAAGAGGACAATAAGAACATCCAGAAGATTGTACAGAAGATGGTGGTAACCTATAAAGATTGGCATAAGATGCTTCCCTTTGATTTACATGGTTATCGTACCACTGTGCGTACTTCGACTAGGGCAACCCTATTTTCTTTTGTCTACGGCATGGAAGCAGTTTTTCCTGTAGAAGTCGAAATTTCTTCTCTTAGGATCATGAGAGATGTTGAGCTTAATGAAGGTGAATGGGTATAGAATCGGCTGGATCAGTTAGAACTTATTGATGAAAAGAGGTTGACGGTTGTATATCATGGTCAGGTATATCAACAAAGGATGAGGGAAGCTTTTGACAAGAAGGTGCAGCCTCAGTATTACAAGGCAGGTGACCTCGTGCTAAAAAAGATAATTCTTCCCCAGGGAGATCCCAGAGGTAAGTTAGCTCTGACTTATGAAGGACTATTCGTGGTCAGAAAGGTTTTCTCGGGTGGAGCAATGATGCTCACGACCATGGTGGAGAATACTTCCCTCTCCTTGTGAATGATGACGTAGTTAAAAAATACTTTGCATAATAAATAAATAAAAAGAACCCCCTAAGTTGAAAACCCGAAAGGGCAGCTTAGGCAAAAAAAAGGTGTCCCGGTGAATCGAAAACCCAAAAGGGCGATTCAGGCAAAACTTAGGGACTTAAAGCAAATGACTACGCTCAGCATGAGATCCATTGTTTCTTTTTGTTCGGTCACCTTAAAAAAGCTCAGAACTAGTCCAAGAATGTTTTGTTAGGAATCAGGAAGACAGAAGGGTTAAAGTCATAAGAGTTATAGCAGAGTCGAAACTTGATGGATATTTGTGTTCACATTTCCATTTGTAAACATTTGTTTGTTTTGCGATCTGATTCCAAATGTAAACGCCTTTTTCATAGGTTGATTTCTCAAGTAAATAAAAGATCCTCTTTTATATACATGCACATAATTTCCTTTTTACTATTTTGTTTGCAAAAACGTCCAATATTTTGATAAACATGTGCTTATAAACGTTGTTGGCCCTACACGAACATGATAATATAAGTTATAATTCCTTGAAATACGGATAATAAATACAATTGTAATGATATGCAAGGGGCATGTTAATTTTCTTCTTATTGGTACTCAGCTACTTTCTTATGGATATTTTGCTAAGTTGTTTCATGGTTCCGTACTGGTGGAAAAGGTTTACCTCTCCCCTTTGAATGCTCATTTCTTCGGAAAGAAAAACGAAAGAAAAAACCATTTGCAACTTCTCTTCATGATATAGAGGCCATGGGTCAGGATATTGTCAGGATTGCAGTGCATCGTCCAGATTGACAAGTCCGGATGGAGTCAATTCTCTTCCATGATGGCATTTTTCTCTGCTGCATTTTCATGTGTATCTTGATTGTCTGTTTTAACATTATCTGTGTGTAGGAACTTGTTTGTTTTTTAGTGTCAACCCTGATGCGCTGAATATGTTTGCCTTGAAGTAATTCTTTTGTTTTTACTTAAACCATTCATTATCACTCTTTAAATGATTTTCTTGCATTTTTATACCAATTGAGCCAACTCTTTTGCCTAGTCAAAAGATTAGAGGAAGGATGACGATTGTTAAAGTCGATATCTCTGATGGTATGATTTTGAGTAGAACCTTGTTGACGATGTACAGGCCTTGTTTCAATCCCAAAACACCAGAAATATAAGTGAGATAGACCCTCGTTAACCACTCTGAGCCTTCGAAGTAGGAGTTTCTTTTTTTGTTCGAAAAAACCCTCATTTTTAACCCGGGGCAGGGTAGTTATTTAGTTAATTTGATCGAACCTTCAAAATCTCAGAAGGGGTCCCAACTGAGGATCACCATATTTTATCTCTCGCGCTATGAGGACGTGAAAAGATCAAAACCACAATGGTTATTTCTTCAAAAAAACAAAGATCCTAAGGTCGAGATCGAGTCGATACAATAAAGGTTATCCCTCGCCGACCAAGGAATGAGGCAGTCACTTTCCTCCGAAAAGTTCAAAGACTTAGGGTCACACGACTTGTTAGAAAAGGAGAATAGGAGTAAGAAAGAAACAAAAAGCTCCGCTAAGTCGAAACTTGAAAACAGGTCGCTTAGACAAAATTTAGGGCATCCCCCTGGACTTCCAAATTGAAGTTCAAAAAGAATTTGTCAAGGCAAAAGTTAGGGAAAGCGAAAAAGAATTTGAAAAGCCCGAAAGGTAGAAAAAGATTATTTAATAAAATCTTCATCAAAAGAAAAGTCGTGTGATCGAACACCAAAAACCAAAGGTTAAGTGACTGTCGCGTCTAAGAAATTGTTGAGTTTCCTCAGCCTTTGTAAGCTCCTCTAGAGAGAGGAATGTCCGTGTCAAGTTAACTGAATTTAGGATTGGAGAACATCACGAAAGGGGTGGGCACCAAATAACTTGAGCCTTAAAAACCTTTTTTTTTTCAAAAAACCATGAACCAGGCCACATTACAACCTTTAAAAGTCATAACTGAAATGTGGGTTTAACTTGAAAGCAAACTACAACAGGATAATGTTTGCTAAACTTCCAAATATGTATAACATATCCATGTTGGAATCTCATTGCCTACATCATGTTCGTGTTAAAAAAAAGTGAAGAATTTTTTTTGAAATTTTGCACTCTAGCTAGTGATTCATTCACAACAAAGATGCGACATCTTTTCATTCAAGGCTTTTACTTTCAAGGTTTACATAATTGTCGCATCAGGTTTGTCATTCCCATAATAAACCCCCTTCTGCATATAAAACAATTATTTGACATCATAAAGAGCATACACAATGAACATCAATGAAGAGCTTAATTTTGTCAGGAGAGGAAGATTCAATTACTCTATTCAACACAGGCCATCCCTTCCATGAAAGAGTGTTAATGTCAAAGTAACCCCTTACCATCCTCGGTAGTGTTGATGATTTGATGAAACTTCCAATTCCCCGGTGAAGTTGATGTTGTTCGACTATCTTCGTGATCTATATTTATGGTTGCATACCAAGGGTTCAGGAATCCCCGGAAAAGCACTCTTCAACAAAGTTTTGTTTCCTCAGTGAATTTTCGTTTCCTCAATAAAGTTTTGTTTCCCCATCAAAGTTGTCGCTTCCCACATTTGACCTATTATTTTGGTGTCACTCTCAACGCGGCTGCACGTTGTCCTTTCTAGAGATTTACAGTTTTGCCCTGATTTTCTCCCATAATGCCTCATCTTAATTTGGCATTCCTTCTTGTGGTTGATCAGTTTCGACCCAATCTTCCATAGCAGAGTTTGCAGTTTTTCTTTGCAACTCCTCTTAGTGTTTGTAGCCTGTTTCTACTGGTTACTCAGTTGTTACTCCTCACAAAGTTTCAGCTCTCCAAGGGTTCCTTTCCGGCGGTTCCTTATATCTTCTCTTCTCCTTTGGATTCTGCAATTTATTTTTGCAAGTCTTGTCAAATTCTGACTTCTTGGTTGTTGGCTTCTCGATTGGCCATTCCCTGGTGAAGCATTTTAAACACACATCATTATATTACATCTACCAAAATGCGTAGCATTTCCATTATATGGAGCATTACGCTATAAAAAAATTCAAACATGCATCGGGACATAAGTCGTTACTGTTTCTGTTTTCCAAGTGAATTTACTAATACTTCGGGTTGTGTCCCCAGCGAGGTCTTCATCCTCAATATCTCAAGCTCACCCCATACAAATATCCTTTTGATGTTAATCATTTGATTGGATGAGTGTCTACTCTTGGTTGTAGTTCAGTTTTTCCCTGGCACAGTCTACTCGGGTTTAGTCTACCGATTCATTCTAAGGTTTATTGATGTATGTAATACGGTGGGAAAACTGACTTGGGATGTTTTGCATTTTATCGCAATTGTTGCAGATAGCAAGAGTCGCCACCGACTTTTCTTTTATCCAAATAAAGGAAAGGGTGAAAAGAACAGGAAAGACCTTTAAGATTATTTTCTTGAGTTCAGGGGGTAGATTATGAAAAGGGAAGGTGTTAACACCCTTTTCATCCATACTTACCTATGGGCTCTTAGTTGCTTGCTAGATCATTGCTTTTGTTTGAAAGTATGCTTTGTGGTGGTTTTTGAAAGTATTTTTGAGAAGCGCCTTCGTTTAGGCGAACTTTGTAATGATTCTCGTCTCTATAAGAATGTATACAAAGTGTTGGACTTTTGAAAATATTTCATGGAAAGTGTTAGTGCATTTGAAAAGGTGTTTGTGTTTTGAAGATGAGCAAGCAACTAGGAACATTCTACTTTACTCAAAAGTCTTTTATTCATTTCTCTCTTCCTTTGATATTTCTATCTTACTATTGATTGGTAAGAAGCTTTATCTTTGGATGTAAAAGGGACGGGTGTGGGTCATCGTATAGTCATGATAGCAATGTTGTGAGATATCTTACCATTTCTCTTTGAGGGACTAAGATCATTTGTAAGGCAACATTCGAAGCGTCATCGAGGGACTATGATCTTGTATTTTTGATTGTTTTTGCTAAGACGTCTCACATGCATAACATGACCATTTTTCATAAGGAAAGAAGTGGAGTTAACCCTAGAGGTGCACGTGTGCAAAGTGTGTTTGATTGCATGCATTTTTGTCTTTTTGATCAGGGTGGTCTACTTATTGATTTTATCTTGCCATACACACTTATTACTAAAATTTTGTATAAAGTAAAAAATGCAGAAAGATAGAACCCTACACTATTACAACTGATCGAAACTTTATGAGTCTATTGGGATACTAACTGCAAGTATACAGTTTATTCGTTCTAGTTTTAAATGATTATCGAACCCACAGAGACTGAGGATCAATCGCATACGATCTAATGCTACAGTTTGTTTAACTAAGCGATGGATATTTGATTTTAGGGGGGGGGGGGGGGGGGAAATAGTTTAATTAAAAATAATAGTAATAGTTATACCGGTATGTGATAGTCAGACTTCGGGAATTCGGTGAATCGCTTGGCCTATAAAGTATTTCGGTAAAAACTAATTATTTAAAAACCTGAGACATACACTTTCGTGTTCATGAAATAAGCCATGATACTAAACCTAGTGGATGCACTTTAAATTTAATAACACTTTTTGAAAACAATTTGAGTTTAATTAATTTATTAAAACACTCTCGTGTATTTAAAAATTAATGTTTCATTACCACTATCTGGGTTGAACCCCAGCTCTCGCATGCAGGTTCTTGCTTTAATTAATTTCCCACTCTCGTGGCAAAATCGTGTTAATTATACTCTCACTCTCGTGAGACGGGTAGTTAAATTAAACATGGAAATTGGAAACCAGAAATTGTTTTATAAATGTTTTTGGCCAAGGTATCACTGAATTCTTTCGGTACTTAAGAGTCACATACCGGTATAAATAATTTAGCCGGACATAATATATTTACTAACTATGCAATTCAAAATATAATCCATAAAAATAATTGGCATAATACAATAATGAATAAATATTAATTGCAATAAAAAACCTGGAAATAAGGTTGCTATGGTAATCTTGGATGTTAGAATATTCCTTGCAGCTCAATCGAAATCAATAAATTGTGTTAATTCTTAAATGAAGAATTAACACTCTAAAACTAATGCTTGAAATAGTGCTGGAAGTAGATATTACAGTACGTAGAAAATATTCAAAAACAAGGAAATAGAAATAATTGCAAAAAGTAGTAATTTTGTTCTGGGAGAATTTCTTCGACCTTTTTCCCTTTGCACTACCACATATATATATAGGATAAAATATAGCAGTTGAAAGAATCTTGGGAAAAGGCTTGAGTGGAGGAAATATAGGATACATGGTTACTGAGTGGAGGGAATATAGGAGAACACTTCTTCCCTCACGTTGCCCACGTCTCCACCAATTCACAACGTTCATCTTTACGCGCGTGACGGTCGTCACAGGTGGGTGACGGTCGTAATGCGCTTAAATAGCGCATTACGCTCGTCAATGATGTGTGACGAGCGTTCTTCTAGTTGGGTAGTCGTTACGGTCGTCATAGGGTGTGACGGTCGTCACTGCTTCAAAATCTCCAAACTTTGCAGATTTGGTTCTTTTCTCTTCTGTTTATTGTCTAGCTTCCTTCATGTAGTCCTTTTTCATTGGTTTGAGCTGACAAATGTTGTACCTGTGAAAAGACACAAAAACTCGGGATAATCGGGAGTTAGATGACTTAATGTATTATAAAATCGGTAAAAATCATAGTAATTACATGATACGATTTTTCGTTATCAACAACCATATTGAATTGCATGAAAATATAAAGGCAAAAGCAAGAAAAAGGGTCTTTTCAATTCAGGCAGACAACCCTTTGATTCTGCACTTTCTGGCTCTCTTCGATCTGACCTGAAAAGGGTGAAGGCATGGCTTTCGATTGGGGCCTGAAATTCAGCATGTTATGTCTTTCGATTGGGGCCTGTAGGCCAGTATGGAAGCCAGAGGCTTCGTTTCTAACTTCTGGTTTCCTGTTTCTTTCGTTTCAGTTTGAATAGAAATATGGCCTAAGGCCATGCCAACATTACCTTAGGGCCAGGTTAGTTCTTAAATCATGTTTAAATGTTCAAAGAGCAAAAACCAAGAAGATTTTTAACCATGACACACATTAAAAGAGTGGAAACGAAAAGAAGAACAATAGTATGTACATGTTTGAAACGAAAAGGAAGTATATTTACATGCTATGCTGGAAACAAAGGGTCAAAGGTTAAGAATGACTTACCTTGCTATAGGCTGAAGTGTGTAATGGACCTTGAAGTGGCTACCTTGAATGCTTCTGGATTCAAACGGAAAGACCAAGGGTGGGCCTTTGACACTGGGCTCGAAAGAGAAAAACAAGTTAAATGTCCTTCTTTGCTGGATTCGAAGGATAGTAAGATGTAAGGATTTTTTTTTCAGATTTTGAAAGAGACAAGTATTTGGATTCTGGGTTTGGGTTTTCAAAAGTGTTTAAGTGTTTGAGAATTTTATGGTGTGTAAGAATTTTGAAGATACGTTCCCCTCTTCTTATTCCTCTTTCTCCTTCGTTTGGTGTGCAAATGAACTCTCTATTTATAGAGAAAAGATTTGAAATGTTTGGGAGTTAAAATAATAAAATAAGGCTCAGCTGGAAAGTAAGCATCCACTTGTGCCATGATAGTAAGATGAATGGTTCAGATGGATTGCTTCCTTCAGAAGGAAAACAGGCGCAAGGCTCAAGAAAAACATTTCTAAAAGTAGTATTATACTATTAAGGGCAAGTGTTCTTGGACAGCAAATGGATAAAACCCTATTTTAACTTGCATAAACAATTAAATATAGAGTGAGTCATAGGTTTGAGGCCTGAAAAGGGGAAACACGTAGCCTAGCCTATGGGTCTAATGTTCAACTTGATCTTTTGAGTCAAATCCTCCATCTTTCTACACCTTTCGACCAGACTAAAACAACATTTGTTCCCACCAGTTATGTGTCCTTCGAATGGACCAAACATGTACTCTTTGAATGGGTCTCTTGTGTGGCCTTCGACTGGGCCTTCTGCATGCTGAAGTGTATACAAATGTTTCAAAGGGGAGTCTGTGCCCAGTCGAAACTGGCACAAAGGTGGTCAGTGCCTTGTGGTCGAAGGCAACTTTGGAGAAGTCTTGGCCTTGTGCTGAAGACAAACTGAAGAGGGATACGTGCGCTGGTGACACGCTTAGGAATCTTTTCCTCAGTGGGAGCTTTTGTGAATCGAATGCCAATTTAGAGAATTCTTGCTTTTATGCACTGAGGGCACGACCAGAGGGAAATTTTGCCTAGTAGAAGTAGGAAATAAGCTTGCTCCAAGGAGAATAAATGCTCAATCGAAGTAAGGATCCATCTTGTATGTGGGTAGCTATTGCATTTGTGGGTCAAGCGAGCATGCAAAGATAGTGGTGCAATCGAAGGAGCACTGACAATAAGCCCTTCCTCTTTGGATCGAAGGAGGCTATTTTAAATGGAAAATATGCCCATCGAAGCTTGTGTACAGCAAGCAAGTAACAATCCAAGACTTCAGTTGAAGCTTGGAAAATTGAGGCAAGCTTGGATGAGGATTCGAAGGCCATGTTCTGATTGAAGAACACAATTTCCACATGTTGAAGAATTGTATTCGAAGGGTCATATTTTGATCAAAGAGTATAACTTTTGTATGTTGAAGAGTGAGATTCGAAGGCTCATGTTCTGAATGAAGCAAACTTCAGACCTTCGATTCTCCCTGCTCCAGCATGATCTGAAGGAACTCTCTAGGAAGCTGGTAACATGTTCTAGCATTACTTTTTCACATTCTGATTGTACTTGTGTGAAAATTGTCCCATAAGTTCTGCCTAAATTCTGACTAAAAAATGCCCAGAATTTACTAAGTGTTTTAGTTTCATGAACGTGTCTTCAAAGATTTATAACTTGAAATTCCAGCATTTCTATGAGAAGTTTTGTTCAGCAAAGTTTTAGATCTCATTGAGATCTATAACTTTCACGTCAGAAGTTCTGATTGAATCATCTTGCATCATAATGAAAATCTGGCCCAAAATTATGTAATTATCATATTTTCTTAACACTTAGAAATTTTTCTAAGTGCTTACAAAATTTGACTTTTCGAAGTAATTTTTGACTTTTGATTTCTTGATGAACCAACTTCATGTCTTGATGAAATATGGTTTTTGAAACTTGATTTTGATCAAAAAGTCAAAGTTTGACTTTTCAGTGTGCATTTGACCATTTTGCCCTTGTGAATAACTTTCTTGAAAAATTTGTAATCCGAGACTTGAAACTTGACAGAAGCAATCCTGAGGGTCCAGGATGATCCCTTGAGAAATGAGAGGGAAACTTTTGGGGTACAACAGCTTCCCCTGTTCAATCTTCTTAAACCTGAAGAGTTAGATTAGCGAGTCTGCCATTCGTGACTTAAAGGTGGAAGATGATTGAACACTAAAGTGCCCAGAAATTTGTACTCGCATGAAATGGAACTGATAGTTGATGATGTAGAGAATGGGCTTACATATTCCATTTGGAGGAGATAATAGAGAGTTGTCAGAGACAGGCTTATAGATGCCATCAAGAGTGACTGGGGGGAGGTATTAGGATAAATCTTTTGGTTGATTTATACTAAAATAGTAGATGCCTTTTGCCTGTTTTTAATTGGAAGAGATAAATATAACCAGAAGAGGTCTTCACTTGATGATTGATTTTTTTCTGAAAGGAAGAGGATTAGTTGCATGCAGATGTATGCATGGCGTAATGATGTTCTCAAAATAAATGAGATTATGATGTATGCATTTGTTATGTATGCGTCATGGTTTATGAATGTGATGCATTTATTGCAGTGTGTATTTGTCTAGGAAAATAAATCCTTGACAACATGATGGGGAATCTTGGGAGGATGAATCCCTAATTGTTGTTGGAGAATAGATGCATCTTCAACTTTGTTTAGAATATTTCCGCTGGGAATTCCTATTCTGTTATTCGAGGAGAAACTCCGCTGGGGAATAATGGCTTGTTTAAGAAGACTCTATGGAGAGTGTTGATCTCTTCTTGGGGGAAAGAGTTTAGGAATCAAAGCTACTTGTTGCTCTATTGGGGAGTTATTCCTGACTGGAGAGAATTAAAAGTTAGTTGTTATCTGGTCAAAATTCAAGCTTGGAAGAAAATTGTTGAGGATAATGAAGTTGACTGTTATCTGGTCGTATTCCAAGCTTCACAGCGACTTACTGGGGAAGATTAAATTAAAGGTTATCTGGTCGGATTCCAGGTTCGCACTAAATTACTTGGGAGAGTGAAGTTAGGCTATAATCTGGTCAGATTCCAGGCTTCGCAGCAACTTACTAACATTAAATTGCTATCTGGTTTGGTCCAGGCTTCATAGTAACTTGTTTGAAAGGATGAAGTTGAATTGATATTTGGTCGGGTCCAGGATTTACAGTAAATTGCTTAAAAGGATGAAGTTGAACTGATATTTGGTCGGGTCCAGGCATTACAGTAACTATTTTGAAAGGATGAAGTTGAACTGATATCTGGTCGAGTCCAGGCTTCAGAGTAACTTTCTTGAAAGGATAAAGTTGAACTGATATCTGGTCGGGTCCAGGCTTCATAGTAACTTGCTTCAAAGGATGAAGTTGAACTGAAATTTGGTCGGGTCCAGGCTTTACAGTAACTTGCTTGAAAGGATGTAGTTAAACTGATATCTGGTCAGGTCCAGGCTTCACAGTAACTTGTTTGAAAGAATGAAGTTGAACCGATATCTGGTCGGGTGTAGGCTTTACAGTAACTTGCTTAAAAGGATGAAGTTAAACTGATTTCTGGTCGGATACAGGCTTTATAGTAACTTATTTGAAAGGATGAAGTTGAACTGAAATCTGGTCGGGTCCAGGCTTCATAGTAACTTGCTTAAAAGGATGAAGTTGAACTGATATCTGGTCGGGTCCAGGATTTACAGTAACTTGTTTGAAAGGATAAAGTTGAACTGATATATGGTCGGGTCTAAGCTTCATAGTAACTTTCTTGAAAGGATAAAGTTGAACTGATATTTGGTCGGGTTCAGGCTTCACAATAACTTGCTTTAAAGGATAAAGTTGAATTGATATCTAGTCGGGTTCAGGCTTCATAGTAACTAGCTTGAAAGGATAAAGTTGAACTGATATTTGGTCGGGTCCAGGCTTTGCAATATCTCGGGAGGTTAGACTATTATCTGGTTGGGTCCAGGCTTCATAGTAACTTGTTTGAAAGGATAAAGTTGAACTGATATCTGGTCCGGTCCAGGATTTACAGTAACTTGCTTAAAAGGATGAAGTTGAACTTATATCTTGTCAGGTCTAGGCTTTACAGTAACTTTTTTGAAAGGATGAAGTTGAACTGATATCTGGTCGGGTCCAGGCTTCAGAGTAACTTTCTTGAAAGGATAAAGTTGAACTGATATCTGGTCAGGTCCAGGCCTCACAGTAACTTTCTTGAAAGGATGAAGTTGAACTGATATCTGGTCGGGTCCAGGCTTTACAGTAACTTGCTTGAAAGGATGAAGTTGAACTGATATATGGTCGGGTCCAGGCTTCACAGTTACTTGTTTGAAAGTATGAAGTTGAACTGATATCTGGTCGGGTCCAGGCTTTACAGTAACTTGCTTAAAAGGATGAATTTAAACTGATATCTGGCCGGGTCCAGGCTTTACAGTAACTTGTTTGAAAGGATGAAGTTGAACTGATATCTGGTCGGGTCCAGGCTTCATAGTAACTTGCTTAGAAGGATGAAGTTAAATTGATATCTGGTCGGGTCCAGGATTTACAGTAACTTGTTTGAAAGGATAAAGTTGAACTGATATATGGTCGGGTCTAAGCTTCACAGTAACATTCTTGAAAGGATAAAGTTGAACTGATATCTGGTCGGGTCCAGGCTTCACAGTAACTTGCTTTAAAGGATAAAGTTGAATTGATATCTGGTCGGGTCTAGGCTTCATAGTAACTTGCTTGAAAGGATAAAGTTGAACTAATATCTGGTCGGGTCCAGGCTTTGCAATATCTCGAGAGGTTAGACTATTATCTGGTTAGGTCCAGGTTTCATAGTAACCGAAAATTGTTTGAATAGAAATGATTCTTTTGGGGGTGTATTGCTTTGTTAGGGAATAAACCTTATTAAAAAGAATATTCGATGACTTCATGGCAAGATGAATTCTTTTCTAAAGAAATCCACAAGGCTTCTTCTTTTAAGATCAACTCAGCTAGGGAGAGGGCTGTCGAGAGATTGAAACTTTGCCCGAGGTTTGCATAGATCAAACTTTGTGGGAAACTCTGCTAGGGAAAAGGTTTACTGTAGCAGGCTTTGTGGGGATAATGCTAATGAGATAACTCTGTGGGGATATCTCCACGACATTAAGTAGATTCTTGTTGCTATTTGGTGGCACATATTTTATAAACAATTTAATTATGTTCATGTGCATATGTTCATTCAATTTTTGTCATTGGACGTCTTTACAATCAAAACAAAAAACAAAAAGTTTGCACTTCAAAGTATATTTGTATTGATCTTCTGCCCATGAATAGGCGTTTTTGTATAAAGAGAAAGAGATCCTAGTAATAGGAAATCGTCGAAAGGATAACAAATTTGAAAACAAAAAACAAAAACCATATGGAAATGATCTCATTGTGTTCCAACTCTACTATTTCCCCAATGTCTTCGAACGTCCCTTGCCATTGACAGAAGTTGATTGGATTGATCTTGGACCGTTTGAACTCGGACCGTTTAATCTGGGACATAGTCATACACTTTTAATCCTTAACTTTTACCTGGACCGCCCTTTCGGGTTTTCAGCCCACCAGGATACCCATTTTTGCCTAAATCGCTCTTTTGGGTTTTCGACTTGCCGAGTGTACAATATTTTGCATATATCCCTAATTTTTGCCCAAACCTTTGGTTTTCCGGGATGCCCTTATCTTTCCTAGGTGTGTCAACCTAGCGGGTCTCTTATGCATAATATTTTTTAATCATGTTCGCGTTCACTAGATGTGGGAAATCTTCGCCGTCCATAGTAGTAAGCATCATGGCACCACCATAGAAAACTTTCTTGACAACAAATGGCCCTTCATAAGTGGGAGTCCATTTTCCCCTGGGGTCGCCTTGTGGAAGAATGATGTGCTTTATTACGAAGTCACCAACTTGATATACTCGAGGCCTGATCTTTTTGTTGAAAGCCTTGACCATACATTTTTGGTACATCTGACCATGACAAACAACAACCAGTCTCTTTTCATCGATCAAGTTCAACTGATCCAATCTTGTTTGAATCCATTCGTCTTCTCCTAGGACTGCTTCATTCATAATCCTTAATGAGGGAATCTGAACTTTTACTAGTAGGACAGCTTCCATGCCATAGACCAAAGAAAAGGGGGTTGCCCCAGTTGATGTTCGAGCTGAAGTACGGTAGCCATGAAGAGCAAACAGTAACATCTCATTCCAGTCTTTGTAGGTTACAACCATCTTTTTCACAATCTTCTTAATGTTTTTGTTGGCTGCTTCCACTGCACCGTTCACTTTAGGTTTGTAAGGAGAAGAATTGTGATGCTTGATTTTGAACTGGGTGCAAAGTTCTGTAATCATAGATTTGTTGAGATTGGTCCCATTGTAAGTGATGATCCTTTTGGGGATACCATAGCGACAAATGAGGTTATGCTTGATGAATATGGCTACAACGTTCTTTGTGACTGAGGCAAATGAGGCATCTTCGACCTATTTGGTGAAATAATCGATAGCAACAAGAATGAAGCAATGTCCATTGGAAGGTTTAATCTCTCCAATCATGTCAATACCCCACATAGCAAATGGCCACGGAGCAGTCATGATACTTAGAGGAATAGGAGGTACATGGACCTTTTCAGCATAGATTTGACACTTGTGGCAAGTCCTTGAGTGGTGATGGCAATCAGTCTCCATTGTTGACCAATAGTAACCAGCTCTCAGGATTTTCTTGGCCATAGTATGTCTGCTAGAGTGAGTCCCGAAGAGACCATCATGCATATCTTCCATAATTTTCTCTGCCTCATTCTTGTCCACACATCGGAGTAGAGTAGAATCATGGTTGTGTTTGTATAGGGTTCCATTGCTTAGGAAGAATTTGGCTGAGAATCTTCGTAAGAATTTTTTATCATTGATGGAAGATCCTTCGAGATACTCTTGTGCTTCAAGGTACCTCTTCACCTCTTGGTACCATGGCTTCTCTATGTCAGTGTCAAGCTCATAGCAGTGTGCAGGTTCGTCAAATCTCTCAATTGTAATCATAGGAGCTTCATTGTTCCATTTGACCTTGAACATAGAAGACATTGTGGCTAAATCATCGGCTAACTGATTTTCTTCTCTAGGGAAGTGTTCAAAGGTGATTTCTTCGAAGTATGGAATCAAAGATAATACAAGCTCCTTGTAAGGAATAAGATTAGGATGCTTAGTGTCCCAATCTCCCTTTACTTGGCTAATCACAAGAGTGGAATCTCGGAACACACTCAAATGCTTGATTTTTAGATCAATGGTGGCCTTCAAACCCAAAATGCATACCTCATATTCAGCCATGTTATTTTTACAATCGAAGCACAGTATAGCAGTTAAAGGGGTGTGGAAACCCTCAAGAGAAACTATCACAACACCAATTTCGTTACCCAAAGTGTTGGAACCCCCATTGAAGACCATAGTCCATCGAGATCCTTGTTCAGGTCCATCATACGGTCCAGGTTTTGCACAGTGGGTTACTAACATGATATTCTCGTCCGGGAAGTCAAAGTTCATAGATTGGTAATCATCAACAGCTTGATGGGCCAAATGATTTGCAAGTACACTTCCTTTGATGGCCTTTTGTGTTGTATACTTAATATTGTACTCAGTCAATATCATTTTCCATCTTGCTATCCGTCCGGACATAGTGGGTTTCTCGAAGATGTACTTGATAAGGTCCATCTTAGAAATCAATAGAGTGGTATAAGTCAACATGTACTGTCTTAGCCGGCGAGCAGACTATGCCAGAGCGCAGCAAGTTTTCTCGAGTAGTGAATATATGGTTTCACAGTCGGTAAACTTTTTGCTCAGGTAGTAAATAGCATGCTCTTTTCAGCGAGACTCGTCATGTTGGCCCAACACACACCCCATAGAATTCTCTAGCACAGTCAAGTACATGATCAAGGGTTTTCCTTCAACTTGAGGCATGAGGATAGGAGGTTCTTGCAGATATTCCTTGATTTTGTCGAAGGCAGCTTGGCATTCATCATTCCATCTGACTCCTTTATCTTTCTTCAAAAGTTTGAAGATTGACTCGCAAGTAGCAGTTAAGTGAGATATGAAGCGAGCGATGTAGTTAAGACGACCTAAGAATCCTCTAACCTCCTTTTCAGAATGGGGAACTAGAATTTCTTGAATGGCTTTTACCTTTGCAGGATCAACTTCGATGCCTTTACCACTGACAATAAAGCCTAGAAGTTTTCCAGATCTTACTCCGAACGTGCACTTATTAGGGTTCAACCTCAACTTGTACTTTTTCAGCCTCTCGAATAGCTTGTATAAGTGGTTGAGATGTTCTTCCTCAGTTTATGACCTTGCAATCATATCATCCACATATACCTCTATTTCATAATGGATCATATCATGAAACAAAGCTACCATAGCCCTTTGATATGTTTCCCCATGCATTCTTCAATCTGAATGGCATGACCTTGTAACAAAAGGTTCCCTATTGCATCACAAAGGTGGTCTTCTCCATGTCTTCAGGAGACATCTTTATTTGATTATAGCCGGAGAATCCATCCATGAAAGATAAGACTTTATGTTGAGTGGTGTTATCGACTAAGACATTTGTATGAGGTAGAGGGAAATCGTCCTTAGGGCTTGCCCTATTCAGATCCCTGTAATCTATGCACATAGGAACCTTTTCGTCTTTCTTTGGCACTGGCACCACATTTGCAACCCATTGAGGATAAGATGTCACAGCCAAGAATCCCGCATCGAATTGTTTCATCACTTCAACCTTTATTTTCTCAGACATGTCAGGCCGCATATGACGGACTTTTTGTTGACAGGAGGATAATCTTCCTTTGTTGGAAGACGATGAACTACAATATCGGTATCCAACCCTGGCATATCTTCATATGACCAAGCAAACACTTCCACATAGTCATGTAACATCTAAACCAATCTGTTTTTGACACTACTTCCTAGGTTAGCGCCGATCTTGACCTATTTCTTGTCTGTCTCGGTACCTAGGTTGATGACTTCAACTGATTCTTCATGCGAATGAATAGCTTTTTTTCTCTTGCATTAGAAGCATGGCTAGTTCTCCTGGTATTTCACAATCTTCCTCTCCTCCATCTTCAGCTTGGTTAATTGGATGTTCGAAATCATAGCTGACAATAGTAGAGTCATTGGAAATGAGATCCGGAGTGGACGAGGATCTACAAGAGTGTGTGTGTGTGTGTGTGTGTGTGTGTGTGTGTGTGTGTGTGTGTGTAAGATACATGGCTATTTGAAAAATGCATTAAATAAAAAGAAAGACAATGAGAACTAAAATTTGAATGCAGAAAGTCCAATGGTTTATATTGAATGATCATATGATAAAATGAACACAAATAAAACCCTTAACAAAACGGACCATAGTGCCCCGGGCCAGGCATACGGCTTAAAAGTCATTGTTTAATATTACAGATAAAAGGTTCTTGGAAAGCAATAAAAAAGTAATTACTCCTCAATGAAGGAGATGGGGATGAAGTCTTTTGCGTGCCAATTGTTGAGCTCTATTGTAGTATGGTATATCCATTCTTCGAAAGCACATTCATCATCAGAATCCTCCATAGCATTTACTTCATGGTTTCCAATACGGAGAGGGAGTTTTCCCACACAAACACGCCTAACTTCTTTTTGAGCCTTAACAGTGAAACCAAACCCACATTTATCGGTTTTGATCGGGATCTCAGGGAGTTTCCCCCATGTAGCACAACTTCCATTTTCGACCGCGATACGAGCATCCTTAAATGAAACCATCCTTGGCACGACCTTATCAGCTTTGGGCGTGTCGGAAGAAATTTTGGCAGTAGCAACCAAAGGTGGAACAACTTCAAAAGCCTGGCACGGGGTTTCTATAAATTCTCCATCCATATCCACATATTTGAAAGAATTGAGATGGCTTACCATGAATTTCTCCTCACCGCAAACAGTGACCATCCTCCCCTTGACTGGGTATTTTAGCTTTTGGTGAAGGGTAGATGTTACTGCCCCTGCTCCATGGATCCAAGGGCGACCCAGCAAATAGGAGTAAGCAGGACATATGTCCATGATGTAGAAAATAGAGTTGAAAACATGTGATCCCACTTTGATCGGGAGATCCACCTCTCCATGAACCGTCCTTTTGGACCCATCGAAAGCCCTCACAATAATATCACTCGGCTTCAATACCAGTCCTTCACAGTCTAACCGGTCCAAAGCCCCATTGGGTAGCATGTTTAAAGAAGAGCTAGTGTGAACCATAACATGTGATGGGGTTGTCCCCTTACATTCAACAGAAACGTGCAAAGCATTGTTATGGTTCCTTCCAAGTGGTGTCAGATCAGCATCCGATAACCCCAATCCATTTTCAGCCGCCAAGCTCGCCACACAATTTTCGAATTGATCAGTTGTGGTCTCATGAGGGACATGAGCTTTCTTCAAGAATTTGATTAATGCACGTGCATGAGCATCATAACAAAGTAGCAAAGATAACATGGAGATCTTGGAAGGGGTTTGCCCCAGTTGTTCCACTATCTTGAAATCACTCTTCTTTATAAGTTTCAAGATTTAATCCATTTCTTAAGCGGAAGGTTCATCGGCAACAATGTCTTTTGCGGGCGTTTCTGTCTCAATAGGCTCAACTACTTTCTCTTTACCCTTTGTGTCAGCACTAGGCTTAGCAATAATGATGCGGACAGGTGCTGTTGTAGTAGTTGGGGGTTGTTGTACCCCAAAATTTTCCCTCCCATATTTCTCAAGACATGTCAAGAATCATCTCCAAGTTGTTCAAGTTGGCTCAAGAGTTGGACAGTCCAATCACCTCTTAAGGCAGTCAAGTCAAAATTAGGGTTTTGTGTTGCATCAAGGTCCTCATATCCAAATGGCCTCAAATTCTCCCCCAATGTCCTAATATGTTCTTAAGTTCATCCATGTCAAGTTTCAAGCCTTGCAGAGAAAGTTTGGTCAGTCAATTGCTCAAGAGGTCCAAAAATCGACTATGCTAGGGCAAAAGTCAACTGTAACCTACAAACTGTCAAAACCCAATATTTTTTGCCAACATTCTCATTTTGAAGGATAGTTCATCATTTTATCAAGGTTTGATCATGATTCATCAAGGATTTCTCAAGATTCATCAAGATTCAAAAGTTGCTAAATTAGGGTTTTGTAGGAAAAGTCAACTCAACTTTGACCAAGCATAACTTTCTCATACTTTATGAGAAATGACCCATACAAATCTCATTTTTAAGAGGATGCAATTTCCTACAATCCATATTCACACCCTAAGATCAAGAAACGCACTCACAAGAAGTTACAAATTTGGACATTATAGGTCATTTTTGAAAGTCAACAAAAACACCTTTTTTTGCAAAAGCTTATAACTTGAGCATGGAATATCAAAATGATATGATACCAAAAGGGTTGATTAGAGGACATCTCAAGGTTTATAATAAGTCCAAGAACACCTCCAAAAGTTCAAAATTGAAGAAGTTACGCATTGTTGAAGTTGGGCATTTTTCCAAAATGGCAAAAAGTCAACTATCCTCAAAACTCCAATTTTTTACAAAAGGGCCCACTTTTTTCCACTGGATATGGTCTTTTCATGCCACACAGGTGTCCCATCTTTAATTTCATGGCCATTCATTTAATTTTCTATTTTATTTAATTTTTATTGATTTAATTCATTTTAAATCAATATTAAATCAAATAAAATCTAAAAATTGATGTAATGAGATTCTTGTGGTCATTGCAACTTTCAATTATCATGATTCATCAAATAAAATTCGTATCAAGCCTTTTCATGCATAAAAAAATCAGATTTGATGCAAATATGGAAACTTGATAATGGTGATCAAAATCAAATCTCCAATATTCAATTCCTATGGATTCAAGCCCAAATTTTAACCTAAACTCATTGCCTTATGTACACACAAGCCAAGCATAACAAGAACACGCTGGAAGAACTGCAGAAACGACCATACAAAGTTTGGAAAAAGTGTGAAAAAGTGGGAGATCAAAATCAATATTAGAGCACGATCCAGTCCAAAAGCTTGACATAGCTCTCTTGCTGGCAATCCCCTGAAGCGATACCAATCAAAACCAAGCCTTCTCATTGCCTAAAACTCGCTGTAAGTGTCCACGAACCAAGCTCTGAACATGAAATCCAAGTCTCTAATTCTTGCATCCTTTCATTAAAACCTTTGCATATTTGTGTTTGTTGTTTGATTTAGAACATTTTGCCAATATTCAATTTTATTTTCAGAGCCTGTATCATGATACCCGAATCTAGGGTTTTCTTGTGTTGTTTTTAGGCATTCTTGGCACAGGTACAATCAAGGCAAACCATGTCCATATTTGTACTCAGGGAAGAGAGACGATCACATTGGTACCCTTAGCTTGCGTTTACATGGCCTGGGAAGGATTTTTGAAACATCCCACGAATCTTCATGCGGATTAAAATCCGCAGGTAAATAACCAGGGACTTTGTGAAGAAGACGATAACGTGGCTAGGCATGATTGGCCAGTTCAAATTATTGGCGCTTATTTTTTTTATTCCAGGCTTAGTGCGTTGTTTTACATATATTATTTATTGCTTATTCTAATAACAAATGTGCAAGCCAGTTGAGTTGGCAAGGGAGGCGTGTCATTGAGCATTGGGACCTGGGTTCGAATCCAAGGTCCCCCAAAAATTTGTTGAATTTTGTTTTTAGGTAATCTCACGCAGCGTTCAAAGATTTGGTCCACCATACGCCTCAAGGATCCACCTGCCAGATGGCTTGTAAATTAAATCCCATGATACAGATTTAAGGTTCACCATGAACCCTAGTCAATGCACGCATAGCAAACTGGAAAAGTCAACAAGGGCCAACGTTTTGGGCCTGGAAAATTTCCAGATTCACCATCAAATTAAGCCCACACCCCCCTTTGGTTATTTCTTTTCTTTTAGCATTTTTATTTATTTACTTAATTTATTTTTATTCTTAACCAAAATAATTAATATTTTTTTATATATAAAATCAGAAAACCCAAAAAAAAAATATTTTTATTAATTTCACTATTTCATTATTTTTGTAAATAAACCATAAATCAATTAATTTAGTTTTTAATTAGATACAATTTTAATATCTTTTGCAATAAATTAAAATTAATATAGAATTAGGGTTTTTAACAACTTTTAGCCATTTTTATTTTATTTCCTTAATTATAAAAAAAAAACAAAAATATTTTCATTTAATTAATTGATTCAATTATTAATTTAATTTAATTTCCATTAAATTCAAAAATCACAAAAAATCTCTCTCTTTCTTAAAAAAGGGTCAAAACCCTAAGATACGCTGATTTAATTTTCTCGCATGCGTTTTATCTTTTATCCAATAATGTAATTGCTTCGAGTATGTAATAGTTTTAATTAGGACTTTTAATTGTTTTTATTTACTTTCCGCAATTTAATTTTAAAGGGTTTGTCTTTGGCGATGTAAATACCCGACGCCTTGTAATAACTTAGATTTAACTTTCCGCAATTTAAATTCTGCACAATATTAACTGTTAGATGTTTGATAAATAGGCAATGCATGACAAGATCCAATGTATGAACTTAAAATCAACAATAGCTCACCCATGACATGTACAGATAAAATTAGCCGAATTAACACACTCGCACATGCACACTCTTAGGGTACACCTCACTTGGTTGCCTTGAACATGGTCATTGAGTATAGGAAATTTTAGAGGTCTCCCTCTTGTCCAAAGATCATAGTTGCCTCGAAATGGTTGCCTCGGATAAAATGATCTAAGACATTAGGGTTACCGCTAAGGCGTCCTAACATTGCTTTAGTGACCACACGTCCCTTAATCGAATTGACCCGAAAACTCCAACGACGATGCTACCTACTCATCAATATTGGGATAGCATTGCCTAAAGGATATTTGTACAGATTAATTCCTTTTTTCGAGTAGGTAGATGGTTCTTAAGTACTTGCTCCTTTTAAAACAAAACAAAACTTTTCGCACTTACACTCCTTTCAAACAAAAAACTCTTTTCAAACCCACAAACACAAAGAAAAGCAAACTTTTGAAAACACAATGAGTAAGTACCTAAGAGCCAGTGGATAACCACGGATAGAAAGGGTGCTAACACCTTCCCTTTCTATAATCTACCTCCCGAACCCGAGAGATATCTCAAAAAGGAATTTTTCTGTGCTTTTGTCCTTTCCTTGTTGGATAAAATAAAAGACGGTGGCGAGTCTTGCTTACCGCGACATTTTGCAAAAACAAACGCAAACACGAACCAGCATTCCAAAACAGTCAGTTCTCATTCCCATCGATCACAGAACTGGTGACTCTGCTGGGGACTATATAAGTGAGGTGTACCTTAGGATTAAATCATTATGTTTTCAATTGTATGCTTTGTATGCTTTAATTTTGTGGGCTTGTATCAGAGTTCTATAGATCCTAACCCAGATCTGGGGATACCCTTTAGGTAAGTAGCAATAAACTGTTAGGGATCTGTACGGCATAGACCGATGCGGATGAAGCAGTAGCTACGTTGGTGTGGCACCTTAGTCTGTACCGATATCCCTTGTGTTGGAACGAGGAGAATATGGGTCTTCTAAGGAGTCATTAAGCACCGACTGACCTTAGAACCTTAAATTGACCAACTTGGCCATAGAACAGCAGTAGTATGCTACACTCATTGAGACTAAACTCTCGCGATGATTCCGGCCGCAAGAAAAGGTTTCTAAACTGGAATTATGACTGATCGAGGGTAGTCAGTGATATTGAGATCCTCTAGAACCCGATTACTATTTCTAGGACAGGTTTGAGCCAATTAAACTGGAAGAGGGTAATACCTAAACTCCATGCCAGCCTGAAATTTAAGGGCTATTGTGTGACTTGTATGCCTTCAAAACTTGAACTACTTGCACATTCTTGTTATATGACAACATGAGTTCCTTGCGGGTTTTGTTTACAGTCCTCATCCAATAATTTGGATTTATTGCAGGGTTTACTTACAACACCTCACACTTTTGCTTAAACGCATATCATACACATCATAACATCATGCCTTAACATTTCCTTAACCATTTCAAGGATCTCAAGGGCTTGTGATGCAGGTTATGGTAAATCAAATGTCCAGCAAGGGGCAAAGGGGATTTATTTTCCTCTAGACAATGCCGTATAGAGATCAAAACACGATAACTTGAGTCAGGGGCTATGACCCACTCGATATGGTGAGCTTGACTCTTGAAGAAGGACTCTTAACAACACGAAGTTTCTTCAATCAAAGCTGCAAAATTCAAATTCTAACAAGTTTCTTGTTTACCTCGCGAGATCCTTGAAAACATTGCATACATATATCATACATATCATTGCATAACAGGTCTCCTAGTACAGGTCTCTCATGTTCTCACTGTTTATTTCAGCAATGGCTTTCCAACCAGACAACCAAGATCTTCAAACTCGAGAAGCTCAGTTCGGGGACATATTCCTAAACCTATCCAAGGGGCAGGAAGAGTTGAGAACACTCCTCATGGGGAACTTGGTCAAGAAAAGTCCTGAAGACAATAAGGACGAACGGCTGGAACAACTGCAAGCTGAGTTCAGTGCCATGAAAACCCAGATGCTGGGGCAGATGGCTCTTATCCAAGGTTTAGCTCGGGAACAAGAAGAGCTGAGAACCATTATCAACCAGCTTCATCAAGACAGATACAACAACATGAAGCAAACAGTCAAGGCCGGGGACCAAGTCATTAATCAACTACCGAGAAGTCAAAGGTTTGGTTTGATGAAGAATAGACCTCTCCAAGTTGCTACTACCTCACAGGTCCAACAACAACCTTGCCATAAACAACGGGTTAATCAGAGTAAGCCGGATACACCCAAGAGGCAGTTTACCAAGCTCGACATGCCGTTGTCTCAAGCTTTACAACACCTGTTGAGATTGAATTTGGTGACGTTAAGGGACCCTCCTAAGAATCCCAACATAGCCTCCCTAAGGTACAATCCTGATGCAAGGTGTGCATATCACTCCAACAGCCTGGGGCACGATACTGATGACTGTTGGAAGTTGAAGTACAAAATTCAAAACCTGATTGATGAAGGAGCATTGGAATTCACACAAGATGGTCAGGCTGAGTTCTTCTACCATCCCTCCAAGGCTCACCATTTGAAGTGACAAGTTCTGACAAGAGGGGGCTTTTTGTTCATTATAATTTTCAAGTTGTAATTTTCTTTTGATTGTTCGAACATTTATTCATGTCAAACTTTATTACTTTATCAATGCATTGCATATGTCTGTTTTGAATCAGTTCATTCGTATTCACTATATTCAAATTGCTTTCATTTTTTGTGATGTTCAACTCTCGATTAAAAAATTCTAAGCCTTTTGAGGGAGGATGACGAAAATGATATCAAAATCTCTACAGTATGCTTTTGAACAGACCCTGCTGACGAGGTACAGGCATTGTTTCAAATCCTAAACAGTGGAGTTATAAGGAAGATAATCCCTAGTCAACCCCTTTGAGCCAAAGAAGTTAGAGTTTTTCTTTTCACAAATTAAAACCCTTAATTATAACCTGGGGCAAGGTAGTTTTCTCAGTTGATCCAGGTGCACAATGAATGGCATCAAATAAGTCCTTCCAAAACAAAAGACGGTGTTGGTTCCGTATAATCGTAAGGACATGCAGTCATTATCTCTCAAAATAAAAGCCCATCAAGTCAAAACCTATGAAGGAGACTTAAAAAAATGGGGCATCCCGCTGACTGTAATTACAAAAGAAATAGTTCAGGCTAAAGACAGGGATAATAAAATCAAAAAGAAAGAGGTCCTGCAAACTCTCAACAAAATGACTGCCTATCAAAATAAATTGTCAGTATCCGAACCATCACTGGTATGTCAGAGCAAAGACTCAAACAAGATCTAATGCACGATTAGCTGAGTTTAGGATCGAAGAACATCATGAAGAACGGGTGGGTACAAATAAAATTTGAGCCTTTATCCTTTGTTTCTTAAACCGTGAACCAGGACACAATATAACCCTTAAAAGTCCTAGCTGAAGCATGGGTTAGTTCGAAAGCATACTATTACAAAAGGTATCCTGACTCCTGTAGGGCTTGCTGTAAATCCTGAGTTGATGTCACATTTTACAAAATTTTCCTATCTTACTGAAAAAATGCATTTTTAAAAACTTCAAGACAGACATAAGCTTTGCATTCTTAAAATAACTTTGTTTGCATATGACTATTTGTTCAAACAGCAAAGAAATTCGCACGATGAATATCTAGGGAACAAAAACCCTTCTCAATAAAAGGATCACCTCAAGTGGAAAAAACACTTCCAACCAAGGGGCACGGCATGATCATTGTCCATCATCTGGGGCAGTCAAGTCAAGATTCAAGGAATCTCTCAAAATGCCAAATAGCCAGGGGAAAATCTCCATCTGAATCAATTGGGGCATTGGACATGAATTCCAGCAACGAATATTGCATGATCAAACGAAGATCTTCTGGTAGTATGGCAACACAACACTACCGACAGTGACACCTCCCTACATCCTGAGAGCGTGGACATAATCAGAAAATACTACGCATAATCAAAGACCCGCTAGGTCGACTGGCCTAGGAAAAATTAAGGGCTTCCCGACGAACCAAAAGGGTTCGGGCAAAAATTAGGGATAAAAATGGAAAAATTTGTACACCCGGCAAGTCGAAAACCTGAAAAGGCGGCTTGGGCAAAAAAGGGTATCCCGATGGATTGAAAACTCGAAAGGGCGGTCCAGGAAAAATTGGGGATTAAAGCGTACGACTATGTCCCGTCATCTTGTCACTTGCCTACCAGAAGAAGACTTGTCATTTCAATCGAAAGATACCAAGAACCTCATAGGTTGGGATAATACTCGATCCACAAGGCCTCCGCAGGCACCTTCTCCCGCAGATACAGGGGCATAAAAGTCTCGATGCAAAGCCATCGTCATATCCTTAGCACGCGTCCCAGTAACATTCACTCCCCGCAGAGTAAGACAGTAATGATAGCTCTCCCCCAACTGATACTTGCAACTATGAACGAATCAGCAATACTCTCCCCAAGTAGAGTTGATCTACCATCAGCACTAGAAAGGTTGGGTATCCCCAGAAGGTCTTAATCTTCCCCAGCGGAATATAAAGATATTCCCCAGCAAGCATAAGAGTGTCCCCGACAGTCTTAATATTCCTCAACAGAGTATAAGAATGTTCCCCAGCAGGAATACAAGATACCCCAGTGGAGCCATTTCCCCAGCGCAGTCTAAAAAAGGCTTTCCCAACAGAGTTGAGTCATCCTCCCCAGTAGATTCCGAAAGCTTATCCCCTGCAGAGCGCAAATAAATCTCCCCAGCCAAATTCAGAGGGTTATCCCAACAGGAGTCTAACTGGGTTATCCTCAGCAAAGTTGCAACTGAAAGATCATCCCCAGCAAAATTCTTCCTTTCCTCAAGCAGGAGTTCAATCCTCAACCGGTTCAATATCACAGCAACGGTAATCCATCCCCAGCAGAGTTCATCATTAAAATCCCCAACAGAGCTTATCAACGGAACCGCCAGCGGAGTTTATCGTTAAATCTTCAGCAGCACGTCTCTTCCCCACAGAGTAATTCCCCTTGGAGTAATCTCTTCATCAGTTTATTCCCCAACGGAGTTATCCTCTCCTGCAAATTTATCATCTTCGTTCACCGTCCCCAGCGGAAACGAGGAACTCAACTCTATTCTCCAGCAGCTCCGGAATTTATTTCCCCAGCTAAAACATTACATGTCCATACATCATGCTACATGCATATACGCATCATACCATACAATCTCATTTATTTTGAGAACATCATTACCTGATACATATCATACATATCATACATTACATACAACTAACCTTTACCTTTCAGGAAAGATACAATCAAAATTCAAGTTATGAAGCCCGGGTACGACCGGATAGTATCTTGATTTCTACAGCATATTGTGAAGCCCGGATTGCGACCGAATAACAACATCAGACTACCGCGAAGCCTGGATTATGACCAGATAGTAGTATATCTCAAAATTAAGCTATGGAGCTTGGAAAACGACCAGATAATAGTTTATTCCCCAGTGAGCCGTGAAGCCCAGATTACGACTGAATAGCAGCTCAGTAAGCACCATGAAGCCTGGATTCGACCAGATAGTGGTATATCATAAACACAAGCCTTGAATCCCGGATCACGACCGGATAACACCTCAGCAAGTTATTGTGAAGCCTGGATTACGACCAGAAAGCAATACAAGACCATGAAGCCTGGATCACGACCAGATAATGGTAGAAGACGTTGTGAAGACTGGATTATGACCAGATAGCAACCAAGAGTACTACGAAGCCTGGATTACGACCAGATAATGGTAGAAGACATTGTGAAGACTGGATTACGACCATATAGCAACCAAGAGTACTACGAAGCCTGGATTTCGACCAGATAGTGGTATGATACGTTGTGAAGACTGGATTACGACCAGATAGCAACCAAGAGTACTATGAAGCCTGGATTTCGACCAGATAGTGGTATAACACACTGTGAAGCTTGGATTACGACCAGATAATAGTTTACCCAGCCAGTTACTAAGAAGCCTGGATTCGATCGGATAATAGTAAATCCAACAGTCAAAAGGAAGACCGGATGCGACCGGATAACCACTTGATTTGTTCTGAAGCCTGGATTTCGACCAGATAAGAAATAAGGTATTGTGAAGATTGGATTCGACCAGATAGCAGTACGTAACACCATGAAGCCTGGATTCGACCAGATAATGGTATAATACATTGTGAAGCCTGGATTACGACCAGATAGCGATACAAGACACTGTGAAGCTTGGATTCTGACCAAATAGCAGTTTACATGGACAATTACTAAGAAGCCCGGAGTCGACCGGATATTAGTGTGCCCTAAATTCAAGTTGAAGCCCGGATGCGACTGGATAACCACTTAATTTGTTCTGAAGCCTGGATTTCGACCAGATAAGAAGTGAGAAATTGCAAAGCCTGGATTACGACCGGATAGCAAGGTTAATCTCATCTCCCCGTTAAGTCACTGTAAAGCCTGGATTACGACCAGATAGCAGTCCGTCTTATCACTATGAAGCCTGGATTACGACCAGATATTATTTCACTCTCACCTCTTCAATAGAGATGATTCCTCAGTAGAATAACGGACGACCGAAGCTCCTAAAGTTCTATTTCTCCTAAGACAGAGAACAACATTCCCCAGTGGAATCTCCCTCAACAAGAGGTGTACAAGCTCTCGCTAAGGAATCTCTTACGCGATCGACACTCCTTCGGATGGCATCTTTAAGCCCATCTCCTACCAACAATCTCCAAATGGCATATGTAAGCCCATTCCTGACATCACAAGACAAATGTTACTTCATGCGAGTGCAAATTTCTGGGCAATCTAGTGTTCATCATCTTCCACCTTCGGATCACGAAAGGCCCGAATACCAATCTATATCCTCAGGTTTAAGACGATTGAACAGGGGAAATTGTTGTACCCCAAAATTTTCCCTCCCATATTTCTCAAGACATGTCAAGAATCATCTCCAAGTTGTTCAAGTTGGCTCAAGAGTTGGGCAGTCAAATCACCTCCTAAGGCAGTCAAGTCAAAATTAGGGTTTTGTGTTGCATCAAGGTCCTCATATCCAAATGGACTCAAATTCTCCCCAATGTCCTAATATGTTCTTAAGTTCATACATGTCAAGTTTCAAGCCTTGCAGAGAAAGTTTGGTCAGTCAATTGCTCAAGAGGTCCAAAAATCGACTATGCTAGGGCAAAAGTCAACTGTGACCTACAAACAGTCAAACCTCAAGATTTTTTGCCAACATTCTCATTTTGAAGAATAATTCATCATTTTATCAAGGGTTCATCAAGTATTGCTCAAGATTCATCAAGATTCAAAAGTTGCTAAATTAGGGTTTTGTAGGAAAAGTCAACTCAACTTTGACCAAGCATAACTTTCTCATACGTTATGAGAAATGACCCATACAAAGCTCATTTTTAAGAGGATGCAATTTCCTACAATCCATCTTCACACCCCAAGATCAAGAAATTCACTCACAAGAAGTTACAAATTTGGACATTATAGGTCATTTTTGAAAGTCAACAAAAACACCTTTTTTGCAAAAGCTTATAACTTGAGCATGGAATATCAAAATGAGATGAGACCAAAAGGGTTGATTAGAGGACATCTCAAGCTTTATAATAAGTCCAATAACACCTCCAAAAGTTCAAAATTGAAGAAGTTTTGCATTGTTGAAGTTGGGCATTTTTCCAAAATGGCAAAAAGTCAACTATCCTGAAAACTCCAATTTTTGACAAAAGGGACCACTTTTTCCACTTGATATGGTCTTGTAATGCCACACACGTGTCCCATCTTTAATTTCATGGCTATTCATTTAATTTTCTATTTTATTTAATTTTTATTGATTTAATTCATTTTAAATCAATATTAAATCAAATAAAATCTAAAAATTGATGTAATGAGATTCTTGTGGTCATTGCAACTTTCAATTATCATGATTTATCAAATAAAATTCGTATCAAGCCTTTTCATGCATAAAAAATCAGATTTGATGCAAATATGGAAACTTGATAATGGTGATCAAAATCAAATCTCCAATATTCAATTCCTATGGATTCAAGCCCAAATTTTAACCTAAACTTATTGCCTTATGTACACACAAGCCAAGCATAACAAGAACACGCTGGAAGAACTGCAGAAACGGCCATACAAAGTTTGGAAATAGTGTGAAAAAGTGGGAGATCAAAATCAATATTAGAGCACGATTCAGTCCAAAAGCTTGACATAGCTCTCTTGCTGGCAATCCCCTGAAGCGATACCAATCAAAACCAAGCCTTCTCATTGCCTAAAACTCGCTGTAAGTGTCCACGAACCAAGCTCTGAACATGAAATCCAAGTCTCTAATTCTAGCATCCTTTCATTGAAATCTTTGCATATTTGTGTTTGTTGTTTGATTTAGAACATTTCGGCAATATTCAATTTTATTTTCGGAGCCTGTATCATGATACCCGGATCTAGGGTTTTCTTGTGGTGTTTTTAGGCATTCTTGGCACAGGTACAATCAAGGCAAACCATGGCCATATTCGTACTCAGGGAAGAGAGACGATCACATTGGTACCCTTAGCTTGTGTTTACATGGCCTAGGAAGGATTTTTGAAACATCCCACGAATCTTCCTGCGGATTAAAATCCGCAGGTAAATAACCATGGACATTGTGAAGAAGACGATAATGTGGCTAGGCATGATTGGCCAGTTCAAATTATTGGCGCTTATTTTTTTTATTCCAGGCTTAGTGCGTTGTTTTACATATATTATTTATTGCTTATTCTAATAACAGATGTGCAAGCCAGTTGAGTTGGAAAGGGAAGCGTGTCATTGAGCATTGGGACCTGGGTTCGAATCCAAGGTCCCCTAAAACTTTGTTGAATTTTGTTTTCAGGTAATCTCACGCAGCGTTCAAAGATTTGGTCCACCATACGCCTCAAGGATCCACCTGCCAGATGGCTTGCAAATCAAATCCCATGATCCAGATTGAAGGTTCACCATGAACCCTAGTCAATGCACGCATAGAAAACTGGAAAAGTCAACAAGGGCCAACGTTTTGGGCCTGGAAAATTGCCAGATTCACCATCAAATTAAGCCCACACCCCCCTTTGGTTATTTCTTTTCTTTTAGCATTTTTATTTATTTACTTAATTTATTTTTATTCTTAACCAAAATAATTAATATTTTTTTATATATAAAATCAGAAAACCCAAAAAAATAATATTTTTATTAATTTCACTATTTCATTATTTTTGTAAATAAACCTTAAATCAATTAATTTAGTTTTTAATTAGATACAATTTTAATATCTTTTGCAATAAATTAAAATTAATATAGAATTAGGGTTTTTAACAACTTTTAGCCATTTTTATTTTATTTCCTTAATTATAAAAAAAACCAAAAATATTTTCATTTAATTAATTGATTCAATTATTAATTTAATTTAATTTCCATTAAATTCAAAAATCACAAAAAATCTCTCTCTTTCTTAAAAAAGGGTCAAAACCCTAAGATACGTCGATTTAATTTTCTCGCATGCGTTTTATCTTTTATCCAATAATGTAATTGCTTCGAGTATGTAATAGTTTTAATTAGGACTTTTAATCGTTTTTATTTACTTTCCGCAATTTAATTTTAAAGGGTTTGTCTTTGGCGATGTAAATACCCGACGCCTTGTAATAGCTTAGATTTAACTTTCCGCAATTTAAATTCTGCACAATATTAACTGTTAGATGTTTGATAAATAGGCAATGCATGACAAGATCCAATGTATGAACTTAAAATCAACAATAGCTCACCCATGACATGTACAGATAAAATTAACCGAATTAACACACTCGCACATGCACACTCTTAGGGTACACCTCACTTGGTTACCTCGAACGTGGTCATTGAGTATAGGAAATTTTAGAGGTCGCCCTCTTGTCCAAAGATCATAGTTGCCTCGAAACGGTTGCCTTGGATAAAATGATCTAAGACATTAGGGTTATCGCTAAGGCGTCCTAACATTGCTTTAGTGACCACACGTCCCTTAATCAAATTGACCCAAAAACTCCAACGACGATGCTACCTACTCATCAATAGTGGGATAGCATTTCCTAAAGGATATTTGTACAGATTAATTCCTTTTTTCGAGTAGGTAGATGGTTCTTAAGTACTTTCTCCTTTTAAAACAAAAAAAAAACTTTCCGCACTTACACTCCTTTCAAACAAAAAACTCTTTTCAAACCCACAAACACAAAGAAAAGCAAACTTTTGAAAACACAATGAGCAAGTACCTAAGAGCCCGTGGATAACCACGGATAGAAAGGGTGCTAACACCTTCCCTTTTATAATCTACCTCCCGAACCCGAGAGATATCTCAAAAAGGAATTTTTCTGTGCTTTTGTCCTTTCCTTGTTGGATAAAATAAAAGACGGTGGCGACTCTTGCTTACCGCGACATTTTGCAAAAACAAACGCAAATGTGAACCAGCATTCCAAAACAGCCAGTTCTCATTCCCACCGATCACAGGGGTGAAATGTTGGGCGAAGAGATTCTCCCAGTTCTTATCACTTTACTAGAACCAGTAATATTACCAATGTCATCAACCTTGTTTTCTTCAATCCAAGCATCTTGCTTTATTCCATGGTAATACACTTCAGTACCGTAGTTCCATGACACTACTTTGTTGGAAGAATACAGAATTTTCCCAGGGACCGTAATTATTAGGGGATCAACAGTCGGTTCATTCGAAATGCTGATAGGACCCTTTGAGGAGATCCTAAGAGGCTTGTTTGAAATTGTTATGATGGATAGGTCTTCAATCTTATTGGTCAAACTTTTGACAGATGGAATTTTCTCAAATAGGATCTCATGACTATTCATCAAGCATTGAACACCGTCTTTTAGCCATTTGCGTCCGTTAATTTGTTTGGTGCAGTAATCACAATCTTTCAAACAGATAGAGAAAACCCCTGCTCTCAGCAAATTCTTTTTGACAATAGCTAACAGAGTAGTTAGATCTTCGATGGAGGGAACAAAAATAGTGTCTTCAATTGCATTGACACCTTTGCCATGGTTTGGCATTGGTGCCGTTATCACATTCGGAATCGTAGGTGGATCAAATTTGATTGTCTTGTTGTCAATTAGATCTTGAATTTTGTTCTTCAGTGCCCAACATTGATCGGTCCCATGCCCGGGACTATTTGAATGATATGCACACTTGGTATTTGGATTGTATTTAGGTGAGAAAGTGTTCGGATTGGATGGAGGATCACGCTGTGTCACCAAGTTAGCCTTTAGCAGGTGTTGTAAGGCTTGGGATAGCGACATGCCTATCCTTGAGAATTGTCTTCGTGGAGCCTCAAATCGTTGATGATTGGAAGATTATCTTTGAACAAGAGTCGGATTGGAAATCAGAGCAGCATTAACGGACGAACGTTTATCCTTCTTGGTACGGACCCTTGCCCCATACACAGCATTCGTTTCTTTCTTCCCAGTGAATGGTTTCTTTACGGAGTTGGAGGTGGAACCAGATGCTATGGGGATTTTCCCGCTCTTGGTACCACTTCCGACCCTTTCACCGGTTAGGATCATCTCGGTGAAACCGGACGAAGAGCACCCAACCAATAAGTTGAAAAATGGACCAGATAGCGTACCCATTAACATATTAATATGTTCTCTATCAGTTAACGGTGGTTGGACCCTACTGGCAAGATCCCTCAACTTTTGAGCGTATTCTTTGAACCCCTCGTTTTTACCCATCATCATGTCTTGCAGTTGAACTCTAGTCGGTTCTAGGTCAACATTGTATTGGCATTGGTGATAGAAAGTAGTGGCCAAATCTTCCCATGTATGGATACGGGAACCATCCAATTGGTAAAATCACTCTAGTTGAGTCCCAACCAAGCTTTCTTGAAAGAAATGGACCCAGAGTTTCTTGTCGGTGGTGTGCGGTTGTATTTTGCGCATGTAAGACTTCAGATGAAGCTTTGGGCAGGAAATACCATCATATTTAATGAAGACCGGTATCTTGAATTTATGGGGAATGACAACCCCCGATATTAAACCCAAATCATCAAAATCCAACCCAGGGATGACCTGAATCTCAATAGCCTTCAATCTATCCTCTAGCTGTTTGTACTTGTCGTCAGCATGAGGATATTGCTCGTAAAAATAGTCTTCATCATCTGACACTCGATCATTGACACACCCATCCTGGGTACTCTTTACTTATCCAACTTGATTTTCGTCTTCCTCAGACGAATCTTCAACTATTGGTATCTGGCGGATTGACTCTCTGAATCTTTTACCCATGTTGACTAGGGCTTTCCATTTTGGTTTCTTTTTGGATGCCAGAAATGTCATAAACTCTTGTTTCCCCTTGGCCAGGGTCAGCAGAGTCTCTTGAAACTGGGAATTTTGTGCTTGTGGGTCCTTCACTGTTTTCTCGATATCCATCTTACTAAAATAAACAGCAGAAAGATAAGGAGACTTGTTGTGGGAAACCTGATATGTTATGATGCATGAAAATTGCACATGCAAATGATTTCAAAAATTTATAAGATTTAAATTTGTCTAGACAAAGAATGAACAAACGTCAAATTGCATTAATAAGTTCAAAATGATTACCACATGCCTCTTAGGCTTACAAAGTAAATTCCTAAGACAGAAAGGTCGAACACGTCCTCTTTGGTGCAATGTAAGCGTTCAAGCTTTGTTCTTCATGAAGTTGCCTTGTAAGCTCCAAAACCCTTTTTTCGCTTGCGTACAACTGAGCTTCGAAGGTGTCTCGCTCTTCCTTTAGTTGAATCCAACCCTTTTTCAAGTCTTTAAGAGAAGTAGGCATGTTGGGATAGAGGACAGTATACGAGACATCTCCTTCAGCAATAGGTTCCATGATAACTGGTAGGATGGAGGGGTAAGGCATTACGAGCTTCTGAGCACGAGCTCGTACCCACCTAAGGTAAGGCTCAAGGGGAATAGAATTCTTGTGTCCCAATGTCTTACTATCCACTCTGTTTACCATCCTCCAAGCTCCTACAAACCTCTGATGGTAGCCTTGATCGTTGTTTTCGTAGTCGAACACCACTCCTTGGATGAGCATATCATGAGGACCATCTCTTCGGGCATACCCAAACTGTCGCAAAGCTAAGCAAGGGTTGTAAGTGATACCTCCTCTAATGTCAAGCAAATGGACATTAGGTAATTCCACACAACAGTCAATGATAGTAATGTTCTCCAAGGATCGAGAACACCAGTGAATATCTGAATGTCTGAGTGATATCAACCTATTGGACCACCTTAAACCTTGCTCGTTCTTCACCACGGATCGTGGGAGGTGCAAAACAAACCACCTAGCTAACATAGGAGTGCAACCCATGAGGGCTCCTCTTCTCTTCATAGTACGAGAGTGGAGAGTATGTAGGATATCTCCCAACAAAGTACGCACCGAATTGCGAGATATGAAGATTTTGACAGCATTCACATCTATAAGTTGGTCAGGATTTGGAAATAATACCATCCCATAGATGAGAAGGGCCAAGATTTCTTCAAAATCTTGTAAATCTAGAGTGTTCCAATGATCTTGAGCTTTCTCAAACAAGAACTTGGTTAGGAACCCTTTGACACCACTTCTTGTTTCTCAATTAGCCGTGACATTGGATCTTTACAAGTGTAAATCTCGGGCAATCTCTTCAGAGATCGGGTCTCTTTTGATACCGTTGAAAGGTAGTTTATTAAGAATATGAATCCACAAGAGTTGAGAAAATTATTCCATAGTAGGCACAAGTTGGTAATCATGGAAGGTAAAGAAATGGTGCAAAGGGTCGAAGAACTGGAAAAGCACTTTCATTATGTCTTCATCAATGCTCGAGGTAAAAAAGTTTAGGAGTCAACCATGTATTTTTGTGAATGAAGAACTATCAGGAACCCTCGATGCTAACTCTTTGATTTGTGAAGGAATTCTCACAAGATTGACTTGGATAGTATTCCTGGGGGTGGAAGCCATGTCCTACAAAACAGAACAAAGATAAATCCGAAAAATCCTTGAAATGGTTAGTACAAAATGCAATGGCATGATGTTATGATGTTATGTACAAGTAAGCGTATGCACACAAAAGAAAACAAGTCCTTAGGTTTAGGATTGCATGGAGCTTATAGGTAAGTACCCTCTTGAAGTTTAGTTGGCTCAACCTGTCCTAGTAATAGTGACCGGGTTCTAGGGGATCTTAATATCACTGATCTTTCTTCATCGGGAATTGTCTCAGCGCAAGCCTCTTTAATGGCGACCGAAATATCTTGAGAAGTTCGATCTCAATGAGCGTAGTATCGAGTATCAACCAACTTCGGACCTCACCAAAGTCGGCTACCTCACTACTTCCTAAAGGCCAAGTTGTTCAAGTAAAGGTTCTAAAGTCAGTTAGTGCTTCATGACACCACACAGCGGCCACGTATTATCCTTGACTAATCAAGGGCTACCGGTACCAACAAATGTGTCATACTAACGTAGCTATTTCTTAGACCATGTCGGTATACCCCGTACAGTTTCCATAACTTATTGCTACTTACCTAAAAGGTGTCCCAGATCCGGGTAGAGGATCAAAACAAGTCCAAACAAAGAACCATAACATAAAGCAAACAAGTCAAACAAAGTAAGTAAAAGTGATCTAGCCCTAAGGTAACCCCAGTTTTAAAAATTCCCCAGCAGAGTCGCCAGTTCTGTAATACGGTGGGGGAACTGTCTTGGGATGTTTTCCGTTTTATCACAATTGTTGCGGATAGCAAGAGTCGCCACCGACTTTTCTTTTATCTAAATAAAGGAAAGGGTGAAAAGAACAGAAAAGACCTTTGAGATTATTTTCTTGAGTTTGGGGGGTAGATTATGAAAAGGGAAGGTGTTAGCACCCTTTTTATCCATAGTTATCTATGGGCTCTTAGTTGCTTGCTAGATCATTGCTTTTGTTTGAAAGTATGCTTTGTGGTGGTTTTTGAAAGTATTTTTGAAAACTGCCTTCGTTTAGGCGAACTTTGTAATGATTCTCATCACTATAAGAATGTATACAAAGTGTTGGACTTTTGAAAATATTTCATGGAAAGTGTTAGTGCATTTGAAAAGGTGTTTGTGTTTTGAAGATGAGCAAGAAACTAGGAACATTCTACTTTACTCAAAAGTCTTTTGTTCATTTCTCTATTCCTTTGACATTGCTATCTTACTATTGATTGGTAAGAAGCTTTATCTTTGGATGTAAAAGGGACGGGCGTGGGTCATCGTATAATCATGATAGCAATATTGTGAGATATCTTAGCATTTCTCTTTGAGGTACTAAGATCATTTGTAAGGCAACATTCGAAGCGTCATCGAGGGACTATGATCTTGTATTTTTTATTGTTTTTGCTAAGACGTCTCACATGCATAACATGACCATTTTTCATAAGGCAACAAGTGGATTTAACCCTTGAGGTGCACGTGTTCAAAGTGTGTTTGATTGCATGCATTTTTGTCTTTTTGATCAGGGTGGTCTACTTGTTGATTTTATCTTGCCATACACCCTAATTACTAACATTTGGTATAAAGTAAAAAGTGCATAAAGATAGAACCCTACACTATTACAACCATATTGAATTACATGAAAATATAAAGGCAAAATCAAGAAAAAGGATATTTTTGATTCAGGCAGACAACCCTTCGATTATGCATTTTCTGGCTCTCTTCGATCTGACCTGAAAAGGGTGAAGGCATGGCTTTCGATTAGGGCCTGGAAGCCAGCGTGTTATGCCTTTCGATTGGGGCCTGGAGGCCAGTATGGAAGCTAGAGGCTTCATTTCCAACTTCATGTTTCCTGTTTCTTTTGTTTGTGTTTGAATAGCAACATGGCCTAAGGCCATGACAACATTACCTTAGGGCCAGGTTAGTTCTTAAAGCATGTTTAAATGTCTAAAGAGCAAAAACCAAGAAGATTATTAACCATATCACACATCAAAAGAGTGGAAATGAAAAGAAGAACAATAGTATGTACATGTTTGAAACGAAAAGGAAGTGTATTTACATGATATGCTGGAAACGAAGGGTCAAAGGTTAAGAATGACTTACCTTGCTGGAGGTTTGAGCGTGTGCTGGACCTTGAAGTGGCTACCTTGAATGCTTCTGGATTCGAAGGGAAAGACCAAGGTTGGGCCTTTGACACTGGATTCGAAAGTGAAAAATAAGTGAAATGTCCTTCTTTGCTGGATTCGAAGGATAGTAAGATGTAAGGATTTTTTTTCAGATTTTGAAAGAAACAAGTATTTGGATTATGGGTTTGGGTTTTCAAAAGTGTTTAAGTGTTTGATAATTTTATGGTGTGTAAGAATTTTGAAGATACGTTCCCCTCTTCTTCTTCCTCTTTCTCCTCCTTTTGATGTGCAAATGAACTCTCTATTTATAGAGAAATGATTTGAAATGTTTGGGAGAAAAAATAATAAAATAAGGCTCAGCTGGAAAGTAAGCATCCACTTGTGCCATGATAGCAAGATGAATGGTTTAGATGGATTGCTTCCTTCAGAAGGAAAACAGGCGCAAGGCTCAAGAAAAACTTTTCTAAAAAGTAGTATTATACTATTAAGGGCAAGTGGTCTTGGACAGCAAATGGGTAAAAGCCTATTTTAACTTGCATAAAAAATTAAATATAAAGTGAGTCATAGGTTTGAGGCCTGAAAAGGGGAGACACGTAGCCTAGCCTATTGGTCTAATGTTCAACTTGATCTTTTGAGTCAAATCCTCCATCTTTCTACACCTTTTGACCAGACTAAAACA
Source organism: Vicia faba (assembly GCA_948472305.1). Lineage (NCBI taxonomy): Eukaryota > Viridiplantae > Streptophyta > Magnoliopsida > Fabales > Fabaceae > Vicia > Vicia faba. The sequence goes on from OX451738.1 coordinate 1,141,067,162, forward strand.
ATATTCGTTCCCACTAGTTATGTGTCCTTCGAATGGACCAAACATGTACTCTTCGAATAGGTCTCTTGTGTGGCCTTCGGCTGGGCTTTCTGCATGCTGAAGTGTATACAAATGTTACAAATTCTTTGAGGTAGCAATGTGTGTCCTTTTTGGCCTGGCTTGTAGTGCTTTATATAGAGGGAAGAGAGGAGTGAACAATCATGGAAAGAATCAAACCATAAACTGTGGTTTTAAAACAAAAATCAAAATTTTGAAAAGTTTCCATATTTGATAATTATTGCCATCCTTGTGCTTGCATGAACCTGGACGTTTTGCTGCTGGGCTAAGCATGAATTAATGGGCTTCAAGGTTGATCAAATCAATCCCATATATGTAGCCCATGTTTTCTTGTGTTTTTATTCAATTTATTTGATTTTAAATTAAATTAAATCCAAATAAAATTCACAGCCATGCATAAATGGACTTATAGGTCCTATAATATTTGGTAAACATGTTTGAACACCAAAAATTACGCTCATTAGCTCAAAGTTGCAAAATTGCCCAATTTGAATCTCATGAATTTCTTCAAAATCTCCCAACTTGTGTAACTCATAACTTGCTCAATTTTTATCTTTTGAATATCATCTTAGACTTTTTAGAAAGCTCAAGATGTCCTCTACAATCTCTATGTTGATAATTTTTCTTTTGAAGACATTATATTGATGTAAGTTACCTTAACAAAAAGTGTATTTTTGTTGACTTTTGAAAATGACCTATAATGTATGAGCTCATATCTTCCAAATGAAGCATTTTTTGGTCTTGAGAATAAAATAAAAGTTGTATAGAATTGAATTTTATTCAAAATGGGATTTGGTTGGGGAAAAGTTGATGAAACATGTGAAAGTTATGTCTGGTCAAAGTTCAGTTGACTTCTCCTAAGGAAACCCTAATTTGAGAAATATTGACTTTTGATAATTTGAGAGCTTTCCTTGGGGAATCATGATCAACCCTTGATAAAATGATGTATATCACTCCAAAATGTTGATGTTGACCAAAAATCTTGAAGTTTGACTGTATGTTAACCACAGTTGACTTTTAATCATTTGAGCCATTGATTGAGAAAACTTATGATGTAGGGCTTCAAACTTGACATGGACCTTGTTAAGGACCTATGAAGAACTATGGAAGCCACTTGAGACATTTGCAATCCAAATTTCCTTGAGAAACTCAAACCCTAGTTATGGGCCTTTGGCTTAGGAGGTGAATCTTGACTAGTCAACCCTTGAGTGTCTTGGGTATCTGAGAAGCCTTGAAAGAATGTCTTGAAGAAAATGGGATGGAAAATTTTAGGTTACAACAACATCTCCGACAATTCTCCATCACCTCTCTAAATGGCATCTTTAAGCCCATTCCCAGTATTACATCAACCAACAACATTACTTCGGGCACATGCGAGTGCAAATTTCTGGGCACTTAGGTGTTCAATCATCTTCTACCTTCAAGTCACGAATGACGGACAGACCAATCCAACTCTTCAGGTTTAAGAAGATTGAACAGGGGAAGCTGTTGTACCCCAAAAAATTTCCTCCCATTTTCTTCAGGACATTCTCACGGGGTCCCCCATTTGCTCAAAACTACTCAAGAGTTGACTGGTCAAAACCTCTTCCTAAGCAAGGGTCTTCAACTAGGGTTTGGTGCTTCTTAAATAAGATTGGATTACAAGAATAACAAATTACTTTCATGTTTAATCATAGGTCCTCAATGATTCTTATGTCAAGTATCAAGTCTTGCATCACATGATTGCTCAGTCAATGACTCAAATGATCGAAAATTAACTATATTGAGTAAAAAGTCAATTATGGTCAACATACATACCAACTTCAAGATTTTTTTTGTCAACATCAATATTTTGAGGTGATATTTATCATTTGATCAAGGGTTGATCATGATTCCTCAAGGAAATCCCTCAAATCATCAAAGGTCAAAAATTGCCAAATTAGGGTTTTGACTAAAGATGACTGATCGTTGACTTTTGACCTAGTGCATGACCTAATGGCTTAAAGAATGATCTCAAGGGTTCAAATGAAACATTTTGTCATAATTACATGGCTCAAGACTTTTCCAAATGTGCAAGTGATTGATAGTTTAAAACTGAATCAATTGATAAAAGTCAACTTTCATATAAAAGTCAAACTTTAACTTTTTTGGTCAACATTGGAATTCAAAAATCAAGAATCATCAAAACATTTAAAACTATCAAAATTTGTCATCAAGAATCAAGAAAGTCAACAAAAGTCAAAAGTCAAGATTTTCAAACGCTTAGAAAAAATCCAAGTGTTTTATACATAAAAAACCTTAACTTCACAAGCAAGTTTCCTTAAGATACAAGTTGATTCAAGGAAAACTTTCAACATGAAAGTTGTAGGGATTAATGAATTCTACAACTTTTTTAATGTGGGATGATCCTCAATAAGTTCTTGGATTAAGAGATATGAGCCCATGAAGTTGTGGCATTTTTATCTAACACTTAGAAAAAAATTTAACAAGTTTTGGTCAGTTTTTCATCCAAACTTCTTGGCCATTTTACACCAATTTCCCATTTGATTTAGCCAAAGTGATTAACATGAAAGTTGTAGACAATGTTTCAAGCTTTCCAAAATGTCCAAGAACACAAATTTATCATGCTTGAGCTAGAATTTTCGAAGAGATGAAGATGGCATGTCAAACTTGAATTATAGGCCATTCTTTTGAAAACCTTATGATCAAATCTTCATGCCACGCCTTGTAATCTTAATTTTTATACCTCTAAACTTGTAAGTCTATCTCTAATCAGAAGATTTCATAAGCTTTTGAGCTATGATCCATTTGATTCAAGCATTATCCAATCCATTTTGCCATTAAGGGAAGAAAGTTAACACTACCATTTTAGAAAAGCATGATTTATGTAAAGTCCACTCTCCTTGAGCCTCTCAATTGTTTCTTCTACACACACATAATGTCAAATCAAGAAGCAACATCTCTAAGCCTGTCAATCACCCTAGAGGAGTTGTACCATGCCTTAGCATCATAATTTTCCAACCAAACCATAACTCTTCAACTTTCAAAACTGATGTTCTCATTCCTTCAAACATTTCCTTATAAATAGAGGCCATCCTTGCACTTATAAAACATGATTTCAGAAGTCCTCAAGCACCCTCAAATTCTCTCAAAATAATAATCACTAAGAAACCACCATTGTTGCACATTTGAAGCTTCCAACACCCAACTCTCAATCCACTAGTGTGTTTTGTCTTTTTTATCATTCAAACATCATCTACACATAATATATAACGCATCCATATCCTTGTTACACTTCTGAAACATCATCATCACCATCCTCCAAACTCCAAAACCGTGACCTACAACTTGACGTGGCTAGAGCATTTCAGTAACTTTCAGTACAAAGTAAGGATTGTAATAGCTTCAGGGAGGTCCAAGGAAGCTTAATCAATCATTTACTTGCACCTGGAAGCCTTCATATGCGTTATGAATTTTCACAACATCTATAACATAAATAAGATGTAAAACATTAGCATCTAATTGATAAAATTGATTTAAAAAACAAAAATTCAGATAATAAAATTTGAAAACCTATAAATCACTTTTCGAATATAACAGAAGTTCTAAAGTAAATGAAATTTACCAATTAAGTAGTCCATATCAATTTTCCCAACTATCTCTGGGAAGGATACAAATAAGTAAGGGGAGCATGTTATCAATTCAGCACTAACTTCTGTAACCACAATGGAATTCTGCAAGTTCAACTTGAACTGGTGTTTTATGGTCCTATATGATCCAGTATTAGCGGACACACCAAAATATTTAAAATTGTAAACATTTCCCTCAAGAATCTTGTTATCAAATCGCGACAACAGAGCTTTTCGAACAGAAGCCTGAATCTTGTCGCCCTACCAATCAGAAATGATGAAACATTAGAAAAAAATCAGAGGAAATAATACTTCTACAATTTAAAAAATGTAGCAACACTAACTACCATCTCATCCATCAGTTCTATTTCCATAGCATAATAGTTTTGCTTCGAATTCATGTCAGACACAAACCATAACCGAATCACTCGAACAACAACATCCCATGATTCTTTTGCAGGAGTTACTTCAGTAACATAGTCTCGTCTTGTAGCGGCTATTGCAGATTTATGAAATAACAGTGAGGAGGATTCAAGGGTTATGAAATAACACAGAGGAGGATTCAAGAGATGTGAAAAATTGGAGAAGAAATAGGTCATATTTATACACGGTTTTAGGAATGTAGAAAAAAATGTGAATTCAATAACCTTCTAAATTCAAGCATTCACGTTGATGATGCAGTGAAGGGGATCTGGAATATGAAAAATCAGCATTAATTGGATTGCATCGTTAAAGTAATAGAAGCTGAAAAGGTTGACCTTGATTTTCGCAGATAAGCATGGGTAGAAACTTTTGATGATTTATCTATATTATTGAATGGGGGAAAGGTAAGGCGGATGTTTCATTGGGCAAGGAAGCAGGACTAAGCGGCCACCAATTAAGAACAACAAACAATGAACATTTACGTTTGAAAAAACTGAGAATGTATCGTAAATATTAAAATAAGAAAAATTAAAAAATATAAAATAACAAAAACAGTAAGTATTCCAAAAGGAGAAACATTAAAAATAGTAACCCATCTAATAGCATGACACTTGTCAAAATTGACCAAATTCTCATTTTGCTTTATTCTATTGTATGATTATTTAGTTGAACAAAATGTTTGGTTTTGATTGGTTATGTTTCTAAAGAAGAGAAAAAAAATCTAAATTAATTATAATCAAATTTTATGTTTGAAAATTCTAAGGATGAGATTGGGTTTGTTTTTCCCATGTACTCAAAATTAACATTGCAAATGGATTTATTATTGTTGTGAATTTTATTGTGAACTACGACAAATTTTAATATTAATATGTGAGTTAAAGAATAGTAGCAATAAATATAAATGGTCTACATCAATAATAATCCGTACACAGATAATATAATATAATATAATATAATATAATATAATATAATATAATATAATATAATATAATATAATAAGTCGAGAAAAAGACCAATGTTTGTTTATCAAGTTCGATCAAACGATCTATTATATGAGAGAGAGTAGCTCCCTAATTTACTATACCCAGAAAGTTGTTACAAGATATTACAAATGAGTTACAAGAAAATAGTATTTGCCTTCAGGTTCCCAAGAACAACCCTGAAGGCTCTCAAAATTAACTTTATTTTCTACCCAAGTGTTTCTCAATCTCTTCAACCTTCAATATATGAATAACACAAACCGAAGATGTAGACAAGTGTTTCCTAATTCCCCAATTATCTTAGATAACTTCAAAGGTTTCCAAAAATCTTTTCTTTCTAAGTTTTCCCTTGAGAATAGCCAAAACCTTATGTTATGCCTTTAAACCCTTACTCTCCCTTGGTGTTGTAAGCTATAAGATTGTCACACTATAATAACAGAAGAGATACATATTTATAATAGCCAAATCCAATAAATCCATAGCAAATCCCAAAATATATCTCCTTAATTGTTAGAATAAAAGGTATTATTATAATCTTATAATATCTCTCAAATATTATAAATATCTTATAATATCTTTTTGACTATTATATATATATATATATCTTATAATATCTTTTAGAATGTTATAAATATATATCTTATAATATCTTTTAGAATATTATAAATATCTTATAATATATTTTTATATTAATTTATATGATCTCCAAATTAATATAAAATATTCTAACATTAATTAATAAATCAATGAACCGAACCGACCGAATCTAATCCCCCTAAATTTTTCAGATCAGATTACTTTTCGACTTTTTGATTTTTGGCAATCTTGAAATATGTTTTCTTTCTCTTCATCAACAAAGGTTTATATTCCAGCAATCTCTACCTTGACTTTAAATCGTGTTGATACCAATTTAACCATTAACAACCTTGTTGCTCTATAACAGTGTTGAAACTCTAATCATTAACCTTGATCAAATTCAAGTCACCCTTGAATCTTGATCTCACCACTTACATTAACTTGTTATCAATTACCCTTTTCTTCCTAGGTAATTTAACAAGCCTACAAGTATGATTTCTCAACCACCCTTGACTCCACATGTTTTCAAATGTCTCCCTAAAGGTTTTTCTTCTTTTATTTTGCACTCCTTCAGCCACACTAAAAACATAATATCCAAGGCTAGCATAATTATCCCTTTGATATGCTACAATAACTCTCCTTACATTATCATGAGTCAAATAATAATCAGAGATCTCTGTAACCATTCTCTGACTACTACTAGTATCTATAGTAGGAACCTCCACCTAAAACTGAGTTTTCTCTGTTATAGTTTCTCCCAAGTTTCTCCCTTGGTTTTCACTATTCTCCCTCTGGAGAAATTCTCTACCAATATAGTAAGTTTTTTAACCTCGGCTCTTCCCCAAAAACTTAATAACAACTCAGCGGTAACATGCATTTTTATCCCTTAATTTCTGCAAAATTCATTATACTCCTTTGAAACTTTCTCAAGGCATTCATAACTCCTTAAACTAAAATCCCATAGTTCTTCCTTATCATGAAATCCTCCACTAGTTAATGATGAATGAAAATCATTTGAACCTTCTAAAATATATAGACAACATATTTTATATATTTTAGCAATAATCATTTCATCACACGAAATCTTTAACACTCTATGTTCAACTCTAGTACAATAGCCTAGATCATCCAACATACTTATAGATAACAATTTTCGCTGGAGTTCTGAAACATACCTCACATTGTGAATAAGAAGTTCATGATTATCAAACATTTTAAGTCTGACCATACCAATACCATGAACCTTGCAAGCCTTATTATCATCAAGGCGAATAACTTCACATTGAACCATCTTCAAAGTTACAAAGTATTTTATTCTTGGACACATGTGATAAGAGAAACTTGAGTCAATGGCCTAACTATCTTCAGTTTCCAAACTCGATACTACTAGTACAACGGCATCCTCATAACTTTCTTCACCCAAGGCAAATGTAGCTTGAACAAAATCTTCATTGACCTTCCTCTTAGGATAATTCCTTTTAAAGTGATCGATTTTATGACAATGAAAACATTTTACCTTTAACTTTTCAGAACTTTTTGATTTGGACATCCATTTATGCTTATATCCTCCTCTAGACACATTTAAGCCTTCACCACTATCTCCAATCTTCAAATCTTTCAATTTTTCAATTTCTTTGGATTTCACTGCATCTGGACTTCATCCAAAGTAATAGTACCTTCCTTACCATAAATAAGGGTCTCCTTAAAGTGCTCAAAGGATCTGGGTAATGAATTAAACAGGAGTAAAGCCTTGTCCTTATCTTCAATCTTCACTTTAATATTCTCAAGATCATCAATAATCTTGTGAAATTTTGTAAGTTGCTCAACTATGGATTTGTTATCCACCATTCGAAATGAATAGTTATTGTCTCAGATACAACCTATGAGCCAAAGATTTTTGAAGTAACTAGAAAAAATTTCAAAAAATGAAGTCTCCATCGAATATTTATTTATCCCACATAAAGGAAAAGAAAACATCGAAGAAAACCTGAGAAGGGAGAAATCAAGGTCTTGCGACCAAGAGAACGGGTACGGGAGTCGATTATGCAAGGGGAATGCATTAACACCCCTCACGTCGCTGGTACTCCATGAGATCCACTCTTGTTGTTCTAATCAAAGGGTGTGTCAATTCTAGAGCTAATAAGCAAAGGGAAAATGCATGAATGCAAAGTATATACAAAAAGAAAGTTTTTATTAGTTGTGTCCGCCGCGATTGCGAACCTTTGTGCCTACATACCACCTTTCATGCAATAAGGATAAGGGCACTCACCTAAAAAGGTTTTTTTTGTTTGTTTTGTGTTTTTTAGGCGAATAATGTTACATTCACACTCTAACAGTTGACATATTGCAACCCATCCTTTGGGGAATTACGCGTCGTATTGCGCAAAGTGGAAATAACACATCTTTTTTGTGAAAATATTTTCAAAAGAAAAGCCTGAAGGCAAAAGATTTTGAATTGGTTTGTATTTGTTACCTTAAAAAAGGATTTGGTGATTTGAACTACACAAAGACTATGAATGGAATGAAGGACAAGCTTCAGGAATGAACCCAATCATCCTTCTCCCCTTCTTAAGGCTCCTGAAGTGTGATCTCGTCACTGTCTATTAAGTGATTTTGAGAAGTTTTAGAAGAAAAGAAGTTTTAGTTTTAAAGATGCAAAAGGGGAATGAAAAAGTCTAAGGGAAACTAGAGCCCTAATGTTATCATGCAATTGTTGTCCTAAAGTTAGGATGAAAGGGAAACTTCTACCTAAGTTAACATGAAAATATGGACCTAAGGTTAAGGTTAAAGGGAGCTATCTAATGTTGTCATGCTAGTTTAGAACCTAAGGTCTATTTAGATGACACCTTAAAAAATATGAAACTAAAATCCTAAGGGAACGTGTTATTACAAGAAAATTACAAAGAAACAAAAATGAGTATAAACCTCAAAATATATGGCTTAAGAGCCAAGCAAACACCAAAGTGCAAGAATTAAACATCAATCAACAAGTACAAACCAACAAGAGCCTAAACTCTAACATGCCTCGATTCATCAATCACCAAGTGAGAATGTTCATTAGTAAAGACTCAACATACACATTAGGGTATCCTGAGGGTCATGATCAAATGATTCTACCCTAAGGCATTACAAACCAAACATATGCAATCAACAAACACACAAGAACCCAAGGCTTTAAGTGTCAAACAAGCATCAAAACCTAGCAAGCAAAGATAAAGTGAATCAAACAAGGTAAATACCTCTAAAATTCAGCAAGTATACCTCATGAGGTTCATACAAATGTGTCTCAAATATGGAAGAAACATCATACAATAATCACATAAAGAAGGCAAACAAACAAGTACTTGAGAAAGTCAAGAAGAAAGGAAAGCAAGCAATGATTAATCAACCAAAAAAGGAATGTTATGAAATTATATAAAATCACTCAAATCTACTTCACCTAACATGTTATCATCCTAATTCTACCTAAAACAAAGCAATATGGACCAAAGGGAAGATGAAATCACCAAACTAGGCAAGCGGAAGTGCAATTAAGCAAATAGAAGACATAACTTCTAACAATGTTAAAAGTATAAAGAAAATGAGAGGAAAGATTTGATACCTAAACATAAACATGATTTAATACATCAAAATTTATTATCAAAAGGTCACATATTAACAAACATCACCTAACTAAAGCAAGCATGCATAGTGAAGGAAAATGAAACTCAAAACAAGTTACAAGAATTGATCTAAGTCTAAGACAAGTATCAAGTATACAAAGGTAAGCAAAATTTCATCAAGGTAAGAATAATGACATATCAAGAGGTTCCCTAAGAGTCATGCAGAAGAGGTAAGGACTAAAAAGTTACAAGAGAAGTCATGTATGCAAGCACACTAGCTAGTGAAGACTTATGTGTCAAATGTCTAACCTATTATGGCATAGGGAGGTGAAGTGAAGTTAAAGAAGATTAATAACTGTAAAGGTCAGTAGAAAACACATCAATATATTATCATCATCATACAAGCATTCTTAATAAAGAATCATAGTCAAATCTTACAAGCAAAAATAATTTAACAACCCTAAGTGGACATAAGTCCTCATGCAAGGCTAGCAAGTGAAATAAGTTGGAAGAGAAAGCAAGTGTAACAAAAGAGAATCAAAAATATATATTTCATTCAATTATAAGAAGTCTAATGATCAATAATAAGTACAATTAGGCATTGAAATTATGGTATAAGTACCAAACTGCTAAAGCACCATTCAAAGTATGTAGTGAAGTGATTACAAGTGGATGAGCAATTAGACATGAAATTTGAGCATTATAAGAGATGAGGTCAGAATCAAATACATGTGGTTAACATGTATAAAGATCCTATAAACACCCCTAAGGCATCATACTTAAGCATATTCAAAGATTGAAGCAAGAAGTTGTCGAAACAAAACCCTATTATGTTCCTAAAGGCATGTAAGCATCAAGAAAGGTATAGATGAGGAGAGATCGTGGTAAGAGTGTATCAAAACACACAATTCCGAAGCAAGGGATCTATAATATTTCATATTCAAGTATGACAAACAACCACAGAAGATAGCATGGGAAGTCTCAAAGTAACGCACTAAAACTAGGCAAAACAAGTGAGTGGTTGAAATAGTTTAGAAGTAAACAAGTAGGAAAAGGTTAACCATGAAACATAGAATGACTTGAATTATAATTAAACTCAATATGAAAGATTAATAATGACCAAAAGAATAGACCCACCACCTTATGTACGATTCTGATCTCAAGAAAACTTGGCAAACAAGTAAGCATGTAGTCCACATGATGAAACAAGCATAGTAAACTAAATACTTGTGAAAGTAAGCAAAGGTTGATATAATTAAGTGTTATGGGAAGTAGAAAACAATAAGTATCATCAAAAAGGACTTGGTTCAAAGCATTGAAATTAATATTAAGCAAGAAGTTCAAAAACTCAAGTCAAAGAAGAAAATGTAACTTCTAAAGTGTCATTATGTTTGATTGACAAATGAATGAAAAATATAAAGATCATAGAATCATGTAAAATGATATGAGAAGAGAGGATATGTGATAAATTATCAAGTATATAAGTTGGATACAAAGCCTTTAATAGCTTCACCAATTCACAAGTCTAAAACTAGGTGCAATAACACACAATGTGGCTCTTATCTTATTACCATAATGAATTGACAATTTGATATCAATAAAATGATCAAGGAGAAATTAATTTAAACATAAAATAAATTATAGGTCATAAGTGAACTCAAACAAATTTCATTCGACTTGGATTAATGGTACTAAAATAAGAATGCTCAAAGACTATTTCCTAAACCATGATCACAAAAGATGCCTAGATGAACTTCAAAGTCTACAAAACAATTAGATAATGAGAGAGAAATTGAATATTTCATGAAGATGAACTCAAGTCTCTCATCATATAAAGAGGATTAGAGAGTAAGATAAGAAGTTGATTCCTTATGGGTTGCACAAAGTGCATTCACTATACCTCAACATCAAACCAATAGGAAAAAGTAATGATCAAATGATAAATTAATCAATTGAAGTCAAATAGTTCTCAAGTTCTTGAAGAACTATCCTTGAACATTTCATCTTTCATACAATGACATTGGATTCAAAGAATACTCAAGATCATACCAAAATCCACACAATTATGCAATTTAGGGTTTTAAAATGGCCAAACAAAGGCTCCAAGCAAATGATCATCAATAACTGAAAACATGATCAATAAAATTAATCAAAGTTGATGTGATCTTAAATAAAACATATAATCATCATGTGTCTAAATATTTTCCTCTAAATATGTTCACAAGTTGCCAAATGAAACTCAACAAGATCCTACAAGACCAATGGAACACATTCACTAGATAAATCAAATAAAAATAGGAAGAAAACTTTAAAATTAAAACTAAAATTATTTCTCCATCCTCAAGACGTATAGAAGTCAGAAACAACACTTAGGGTTCTTGGAAAGCTAATGAAAGATGCAAATGATCATCAATTGTCAAAATCAGTTGATAAAATCATCAAACTAGATACCACGAGCAAAATATTTTATAAAAAAATGGAAAGTCAGAGGATAAAAATCATTTACATGATCCTAAGACCTTCGAAAACCCTAAACAAATTTATTCCGATTTTTAGAAGTAAAGAAAATTGTGGAATTAATTCAAGCTTTAAGTATAAGCAAGGCAAACCCTAATAATTGACATTTAACTTCAACAAATTTAAAATCAAAGCAAAATTATCAATAAATTTAGATTTTAATTGCAAAAAAAAATTGTTAAAACATTAAAGAACAACAAACATATTTTTTCATGATTTTTAGATTAAGAAAACAATTAAAATAAAATCAAAATCTAACCTAAACAAAAAGTTCAAAGAAAATGATACATTTAACTAATTAATTTAATTAATGTATCAAAAAAATTATAAATATAAAATAAAAATTATATTACGAAAGTAGACTCATCAAAGTACTTCGTACAATTTTTTTCTTCAGAATAATGAGAAATTAGAACTTCCAAAACAAAGTTAAAGAAAATGGTGAAAATTGAAAGAGAAACAAAAAGAAAACAAAAGAAATATTATAAGACAAAGCAGATGATATGGCGTAGTGGGCCCTCTGGTTAAAAATTCAAACGCATGGACCAATCAATGGAAAACACAATATCGTCTCCTTCGTGAACAAAGAGTAAACTTCATGCAACAAAACCCTAACACGATACTTCAACAGGCAATTTCATCATCAATTTTCTCAATCAAAACTCTATCAAAATGGACAAAATAAGATACCAACTCGAAGCTCTTCAATCTTAGAACACATATATGCCTTTAGTTTTGATAAATAGGCAAGGAATCAACGAGTAAAATGCACATGAACATCACATATCAGATCTGCAATTTTTGCCACAGAACAAGAAGCTACCACATAAACAAGTGAGTCTAACTCCATTGCCTCTATTAGAGGACTTCAGATGCAAACCACATGTGTCATACACAGCCACTAAATCCATAATATATAGATTCTACAAGGTTCAAGAGAAACTTACCTTAGAGAACTTAGATCTTGAGTTAGATGAAGGAAAACTTCGAATCAAATGCTCCTCTAACTTATGATGAGAGTAGGCAAATATAAATCTGGACATTTCTTCTTGGTGAGAGAGAGATATTTTATGTGTAATACCTTTTATCCGAGATTGAATCCAAAAGAGAGAGCCCATCCTCAAAAGTTTTTTCTTCTTTCTTATAGTGAGAGGGTCACACCTGTGTGTGTCTCTTAGAGAGAGAAAAAGAGAGTGGAGAGAGGAGTTTCTTATCCTTCTTTTTTTCATTTGAGCTGGACCTTTTTTAGAGTGAGTGAGAGTCATGAGGTATCTTCCAAAAGTGGTGAGGTGGTCCCGAGAGAGAGAATTGTCCTCAAAAATTAATCCACGAGTTATTTCCTATTTTGGCCAAGTTATTCAAAATCCCCATGCTGTGAATGAGGGGATGTTTGGTTATGAAAGGCAAATATATAGAGATTATGTATGTTTAGAGAAATATCCAAAGGCATGTTGCAAGCAAATCATAAGGAATTTGCTATAACTGACACAATTCCATGCAAATCAATACAAATGAATCCACCATCTTCGCCTTAACATAACTCCATGAGTTCTTGATCAAATGACATGAACTTATGCTTTTTGGAAACCTAGAAGTATAAGGAACAACTTCTATGTTGAAATAAATTTGATTTGAAGCTTGTTAGTGATTCGAAGTTTCCCATGAAAATGACTGCATGAAGCTGATTCAAAGTTTTCCAAAGTATTTCTCACTTTAGTCAATTGAATTTCCCAACTTTGGATGGACATAGCTTGCAATTGAATGGGCCATTTATGGTGAAATTGTGATGGATGGAAAGCTTGTAGTAAGTAGAACATCTTTTGTGTTAATTACCAATCTAAATGGAGCTTGAATCATATAGAAAATTAAACATGAAGTCAACCACTTGAAACTGATCGATAGACTCAGAATTTTAACTAAGTATTGATCAATCTTATAACTTTAATGACTTGACTTCAAATGACCATATCTTGAGCAATAATGGACCATAAGATGAGATCCATGGAGCATTAGAAAGAGGGACACTTAATCTTCAACTTCCATGTAAATTGCAAAATCAAATGAAACTGGTATCATATAGAAAATCAACTTGTAAGACATGGAGATAAACTGATTGAAACTTTCAAAATATTCACGAAGTGTTGAAAATCAAAAGTTGAATGAACACACCACTTATTGATCAAACATCTTGCAAACCATGGACTTTTTGGTAATAAGCCTCAAGGATAAAGTTGTAGTATGTAACTTCCTCTTTCATTTGATCATGAGTTTACAAATTTCCATGAACCATATAGAGAGTTATGGATGGTGCAAGATGTCAATATGAACAGGGTTTTCCAACTCTTAATAGAATTTTCAAAAAGTTGAAAAAGTCAACATTGGTCAAACTTCCTGATTTTCTTGATTTTGTTGATTCTATTTGGAAAAATTCCACCTATTGGTCATCTTTGACTTGTAGAATCCAATTTTGACCATAAAAAGTCAAGAGTTGACTTTTAGCTTGCATATTTGACTTTTCCCCTAAATTAATTAATTTGCGATTATCTGAGCAATTGAGCTTCTTCTAAACAAAATTGACGGTCAATTTCCCAGACATAGATACTTAAGAACATGTAGAATACCATGGAATTAGGTTTTGCTCAAACAATCAGAAATAAACTGATTTCATCACAAACTCTAATTTTCAATCAAAGTGATAAGAGATGGTGCAAAACTTCAAAACCCTAATTCCTTTGGGTATGATGGAGGATATTTTTAACAAAGATGTCTTGTACAATGATAAGATGATGATGCTTCAGTAATCTTTATCACAAAAGGTGTCACACGTTTTTGTTGATCAGAAACCCTAATTCCATGAGATGTATAGGAGAATGTGGTTCACTTCAAATCCTTGGAAAATTCAAACATCTGATGACATGATGGACATATTATGATGTCTTGAGGCATGAGAATCCCTCGTAGCTTGAGGGAACCATGAGAATGAGTATATTGGATCCTCTTTGCACTAATTGAACAATCAACCATCTTTTATTGCTTGAGGAAGATCAATTGAAAAATACCTTGATCCCATGACCATAAAACCAATGATATGAATGCATGTGTATGTTAGAGAAGCATAAGCCAATTAAAGTTGAAAAGAAGAGGGTAAATTTTAGGGTGCAAAGCTGCCCTTATTCAATCATCTTAAAACTGAGAGTGAGATTGGCACCAACCTTTCGAACATTCAATGTAGAAGAGGATTGAATACTAATAGAATCATAAAATTTTCACTCTGATAAACAACAAAAAGTCATATATTTTTGGATTTTCTATTTTTATTTTTGGATGCCTCTACTGACGAGCTTTGGTAGGTGTTGTATCCAAAAGTTTGCACTCTCATGTTTTCCAAGATTCTTTATTATATAGGTAGTCACAAGCACTTGATTAAAGAAAAATAAATTGTTTGAAGATGAACAAGGTGTCTTTCGATTGGAATCTTAACAGGCTTCAATTGAGAACCTAATCTCCTCCAAGCTTGCTTCAAATTTCCAAGCTTCGATTGGAGCCTTGGCCTTTTGCTTGTTTGTTGTATACAAGCTTCAACTAGGCATGTGTTTCCTTTGAAACAGCCTCCTTCGATTCAAAAGGGAAGGGCCTCATGTTGGTGCTCCTTCGATTCAGAAGTTAGTAGCTTCCTACTGGCTTCTTTCAATTTAGAGGGCATTGGCTTCTTACAAGTTTCTTTCGATTAAGAAGGTGTTGGCAATGGCCTCCTGCAGCTTTCCTTCGATTCGTAAGACAAGGGTCTTCTCTACGCTTGCCTTCAATTCACAGAGGCAGGAACCTCCTTCTTGCCAGCAGGCACAAAGCAATGGCCTCCTGCATACATCCTTCGACTGCACCATTGGCTTTACATGCTTGCTTGATTCACAATGTAATGGTTAGATGCATGTCTGCTTCGATTGAGCAAGGGCCTCTACAGGCTTGTCTTGATGACTACCTGCATGCAAGCTTGATTCCTACTTCGACTGGGCAGTATCTCCCTTGGAAAGTTTGTTTCAACACGCATAGGATTTACTTTATTGGTCCATTCGAAGGAATGGCAAGTGATACATACAAATGATGCATGTGGTCCATTCAAAAGAATACACACATTGGTTCAAAACGAAGGATACACATATTGCTAGCCAAAACGAAAGAGAGATATGCAAAGATGCTGGTTGGCCCAAAATTCCACATATTTCCATACTCAAGTTTCCTGCACAAGCATTCTGAAGGAAGCTTCGATTAGCCTGGAAAGAGTTTTTGGTTGGGGCTAGCTGAGTAGGGGCTTAATCGAAGAGGCCCCAATGATGAGATTTGAGCCATTCGAAGGACACACCTTGGTGGCCCATTCGAAGATGGCACAAGGCATACATATGAAAGACACTCAAAAAGACCCATTCGAAGGAGGCAACCAAAGGCCCATTAGAATGGTACACAAAAGGTCCATTTAAAAGACCCATTTGAAGGATGTACAAGTGGTCCAATCGAAGGGCGGGGACTGAAGGCACTCGAAATCCATGGATATCCACATTCATTCAAATTCAAAAAGGGACAAAATTCCACACCTTTGGCAAAGTCACAATATTTTGTTTATGGCTCTTAAAGAACATGGTCAAGGTTGTTTAAACCATTTCCTTCTTATCCCCTCCCTCCTCTCTCTATAAAGAACACATTAGCAAGCATTAGAGGGGGAGACAAAGCCTAGAAAGAGTCACGAGAAAAGGAGAGAGGAGATTACATACATCATATGCGTAGCCTGCCTCACTAAAAAAACTCCACAAAACTTTGAAATTGTTTCAAGTTTTTCTGAGCATAATGCAGTCACCTTCAATCCAATTCCAGAAGCCATCCCCGATCATCACACAAGCCCAGCGCATCCCAAAACACCCCCACGGTAATAATCGGTTTGGTATATTTCTTTGATTCAAACTTGTTGAAATATGTATTGTTGATCCATTTAATGCATGCATATATGTTTATGATGATGATTAGAAGAGGTTTGATGTTTTACATGAGGGCTTAAGTGCTGAAATTGCAGGTTACCATGGCTAGAGGTTTTCGAAACATATCACTTTCGAAATCCATGGTACAGACCGTTACAGATCGAAACAACCCCAGATTTGAGTTCAGGGGTTGATTTTGTATGTGTGATACGGTGGGAGAACTGACTTGATGTTTTGCATTTGTGTTCGCAAATGTTGCGGTTTAGCAAGAGTCGCCACCGAATTTTCTTTTATCCAAAAAAGGAAAGGTGAAAAGGCACAGGAAAGACCTTTAGAGATGTTTTCTTGAGTTCGGGGGGTAGATTATGAAAAGGGAAGGTGTTATCACCCTTTTCATCCATGGTTTTCCATGGGATCTTAGTTACTCGCTAGATCAACTTGCTTTTGTTTAAATGTGCTTTGTGGTGTGAGCTTTGAAAGTATTTTGAAAATATCTTTGTAATGGTTCTCGTCTCTATAAGAACGTATACAAAGTTTTGTTTCGAAAGATAGTTCAAAGGTGTACTTGTGGATTGTGATTTGGAAAGTGGTTTTCGGAAAGATATTTTGTAATGGTTCTCGTCTCTATAAGAACGTATACAAAATGTTTTATCTTTTAGAAATGTTTTGAAATAAGAGTATTGATGTATAAAAGTGTTTTTTTGTAGTTGCGAGCAAGCGAGTAACTAAGAGCGAAACAACCTACTCAAAAGGTCTTAAATGTGCTTTTCCTTCTCCTTTAGTTGTAACCATCTTACCATTGTTTTGGTAAGAATTCCCATCATTGGATGTGAAGGGACGAGTGTGGGACGTTTGAATAGTCATAGAAGGCAACTCATGGAACGTCTTAGCAATGTCGTTTAGGGACTAGATCGTTTTACCGAAGGCAACATCGAGGGTCATCAAAGGAATACGATCTTTTTTTTATCGAAGGGTCGTGCTAAAATGTCCCATGTTCGAAGGACATGACTATTTTTCCGATAGGCAACGAGGTGAGATTACCCTAAGGGTGCATGTGTGAATTGTGTATTATTTTGTAACCTGAAATCAGTATGAGTCGATGCATGGGGGTTATGTGTCGACTCATACCCTATTTTTTCACTAGGATGAGTCGACACATGAGGATATGTGTCGATACATGCTGCATTTTCCTGCCTTAAACATTATTTTACTAAATGTACAGGTTAGCTTATGGAATATGATGGATAAACATGAACGACAAATGATTGAATAAGCCTAAACAAAGTGCAGATGACTAGTTCAAAAAAGATATTAAAGTACTACATCTTGTTTTCAAAACAACCAAATCATTAATGATGTATGGAGATATGTCAAGTCAAGAAGACTTACCTCTGGACTGCACTGTCTGTTTTAACCCTGAATGTTTTTTTAAAAATGTGATGAGGACCTCAATGAATCTCCAAAAAGCTACTCCGGACTGTTGAAACTAAGTTGGAATGTACTGTAATGTTTTTGGTGTTTTGAAGATGGAGATGAATAGCAACACAGGAACTGTTTTTGTGATGTTTTTGGACTACCTTTGTATGTGATGAGTTGTTTGGTTTAAAGGAGAGTTTGTATGGTAGAGTAATGACTTGGGTTTCTGTTTTGAACAAGAGTTGTTTTGGTTTTGAAAATGAGTCAAGGTTGCACAGAATATTGTTTTTCTGCTCAACAAAACTCTGTATTTTCTTTCTCTATGCCTCTTCCAAAAAATACAACCATTTTGTCTTATGAGACAGTCCTCTTTTTGTAGACCCCTTGGATGTGGTTTAGGGGGGAAAACAAATAAGTCATTTTGAATTCTTTTTTCCTACTGCTTTGATACTTTTTGCACACAATTTTCCTTTGCCATTTTGGTGCAATTTTGGGGCTGTTGTGGTGCAGGCTTGGGTAGACTGCATAGAGCAGTTTTGGACTGTATTGGGCAGCATGCATACTTAGGATGTAGCATGGCACAAGCGTTCTTGCAGGGCAGCATAGTTTGTTGTGACAATGTGATATCATATTTTCTTCAACTTTGGACAACATAGTTTGTAGCATGTCACAATTTTGGGTCTTGTGGGATATTTCATGCACATTATATCAAGGGCCAAAACATTGTGACAAAGTCTTTTGAGAAAATTCAATTAAGGCATAGTTGTAGAATTTGTAACTTAGTAAGAATTCCACTTTGTAATAATTTGAATTACTTGCATCATCTTGAATTATTTTATAGTGAAATGCCATGAAGCAAATGAAATTAACCAAGTATAGAGAATACTTAGAAAAATCTCAAAGTCTTGCAAAGTTGGATTTTTGATTCTCTTGACTTTTGATGATCAAACTTCATTTTTTTGGATGTCTTGACATAATGTGATTTTTAGGACTCAAATTTGATCAAAAAGTCAAAGTTTGACTTTTTAGCCTCTGGTTGACTTTTCCAGCAGAAACTCCAATTTTGCTCATTTTGCCCCCTTTTGATAATTTGAATGATTCTTCTTAGAAAATATGGTCTGAGGCTTGAAACATGACTGAAGTAATTCTAAGAATCCTTACGACAGGAGAGGGCAAATTTTGGGGTACAATAGCTGCCCTTGTTCAATCTTATTAAACCTGAATAGTTAGACTGGCATGTTTTTCCAGTCGTGACTCGAAGGTGGAAGATGATTGGACACTAGAGTGCCCAGAAATTTGCACTCGGTGATGTGATGGTTGGGGGAATGGGCTTAGAGATGCCATTTGGAGAGATGATAGAAAGTTGTTGGAGATGGGCTTAAAGATGCCATCTAAAAGCGATCGCTTGCATGGTAATTTGTAAGCTGAAAGAATGAGCATCAGAACGACGTCCGTGTCTGGAGCGTATCTGAACTGTATCTGAAAGTTGAATTTGAATGTGAGTCTGAATGAGTATCAGAATGGCGTTCGTGTCCGGAGCGTATCTGAACTGTATCTGAATGAGTATCATAATAGCGTCCGTGTCTGGAGCGTATCTGAACTGTATCTGAGGACTGAATCTGAATGAGTATCAGAATGGCATCCATATCTGGAGCGTATATGAATTGTATCTGATAGTTGAAATATGAATGAGTAACAAAATGGAATCTGTATCTAGAGCGTCTCTGAACTGCATCTGAAAGCCGAATCTGAATGAGTAACAGAATAGCAATCGTGTCTGGAGTGTATCTGAACTGTATCTGAAAGTTGAATCTGAATGAGTAACATAATAGCAACCGTGTCTGGAGCGTCTCTGTACTGTATCATGATTGCATATTGTTTAACGGTATCTGTTAATCTTATCCTGAAAAGGGTAAAATGTTAGCTGGAACACATAATTATGTTGCATGAAATGTATGATGTGATATATGTGTTTTATCAATGTTTATGATATGTGGATGTAATGTATGCGCATGTAAGCTGATTCGCTGTATTGCTGAGGAAAATAAATCCTTGACTGCTGCTGAGGATATGTGGATTCTTCATGTTTTGACGTTGGAGTATTGACAAAGATTTTGTTGCGAGCAATGCCCTATACTGCTTGAGTAATTTTCTTGGGGAATCCAGAGAATTTTGATGACTTCTACTGGGGATGGGAGTCTTTGTTCCATTGGGGAGCAATGAAACTCAATGGGGAGAAAGCTTATTCCTGTTTGGGAAAAAGTTCAGGAGTTTCGGTCATCTTCCACTCTGCCAGGGAATTATCCTAGGTTAGGGAGAAACAGAAGTTAGCCGTTATCCGGTTGATTTTTGGGCTTCAAGGCAACCTGCTGGGGAATTTGGAGGAACTGGATGGTTTCCACTGGGGAAAATAGTTTGAAGTTTCAGCTCCGCTGGGGATCTTAATGACGTCCAGTAGGGATTGCTTATGGAACAGCCAAAAGACATTTTCCTATTCTTTCAACCTGTCAGTAATTGTTCTTTTTCATTTTGTTTATTTGTAAACAATGATTATGTTCAAATGCATATGTTCATTAATGAATCATTGGACGTTTTTGCAAATAAAACACAAGTGTAAAAGAAAAGGACAAATAGTTTTCTGTACTTTAAAGAGATATCTTTGTATTCATTTTGAATAAGTATTTTGTACAAAGGAGACAAACATCCTAGTAAGAGGATGGTGTCATAAAAGTAAGAAGAATTTATACAAATAAAGAGAGCTATGTGTGATAATCCCATGGGGTTCCCATTCTGCTATAGCCTCCGTATCTCTTAATATCTTGTCTATTCGTTGCTTCGTCCGAAGATGATTGAATTGATCAGAACTCCTAGTTTGTCAGTAAAGAGATTGTCCTCAAAGTGATCCGACGAGACATAGTCATACGCTTTAATTCCCTAACTTTTTCCTGGACCGCCCTTTCGGGTTTTCAATCCAACGGGAAACCCTTTTTTGCCCAAGTCGCCCTTTCGAGTTTTCAACTTGCCGGGTGTACATATTTTTTTAATTTTATCCCTAATTTTTTCCCGAACCTTTTGGTTCGTCGGGATGCCCTTGTTTTGCCTAGGTGTGTTAACCTAGCGGGTCTCTTATGCGTAGTATCTTTTAACTATGTCTGCGTTCGCAGGGTGTGGCAGGTCGTTGCCGTCCATGGTGGCTAAGATCATTGCCCCATCGGAAAAGATATTCTTGATTACAAATGGTCCTTCATAGGTAGGAGTCCATTTTCCCCTGGGATCACTTTGTGGCAAGATGATGCGTTTGATCACTAGATCTCTAACTTGATATACTTGGCGTCTGACTTTCTTGTTGAAAGCCTTGATCATCCATTTTTGATACATCTGGCCATGGCAAACAACAATAAGTCTCTTTTCATCAATTAAGTTCAGTTGATCAAGCCAGGTCTGGATCCAATCGTCCTCACTCAAACCTGCATCCTTCATAATTCTCAAGGAGGGGATTTGAACCTCGATAGGCAAGACAACCTCCATGCCATAAACCAAAGAATGGGGTGTTGCCCCAGTTGATGTGCGAGCCATGGTACGGTACCCGTGGAGAGAAAATGGTAGCATTTCATGCCAGTCCTTGTAGGTGACTGTCATTTTCTGTATGATCTTTTTAATGTTTTTATTAGCAGCTTCGACTGCACTATTCATCTTTGGCCGATATGGGGATGAATTGTGATGTTGAATCTTGAATTGCTCGCACAAGGCAGTGATCATAGTATTGTTAAGTTTTGTACCATTATCAGTGATGATCATTTTTGGGATACCGTACCGGCAAATAAGATTCTGCTTGATGAAGCGAGCAACAACATTCTTAGTAACGGATGCGAAGGAGGCTTCTTCGACCCACTTTGTGAAATAGTCAATGGCCACTAGAATGAAGCGGTGTCCATTGGAGTCTGTAGGCTTGATCTCCCCAATCATATCGATTCCCCACATAGCGAAGGGCCAATGAGCTATTAAGACATTTAGAGGAACTGGAGGCACGTGCACCTTGTCTGCATAGATTTGACACTTATGATAGGTCCAGGAGTGTTGATAGCAGTCTGCTTCCATGGTAGACCAATAATAGCCTGCCCGTAGGATTTTCTTCGCCATCGTATGCCCACTAGAGTGAGTGCCAAAGGTACCTTCATGTAATTCAGCCATAATCTTTTCAGCTTCAATCTTATCCACACAACGGAGCAGAAATAGAATCATGATTACGTTTGTACAGGATGCCATTACTTAGGAAGAACTTCGCGAAGAATCTCTTTAGGAACTTTTTATCATTGATTGAAGCTCCTTCTGGATATTCTTGATCCTCGAGATACCTTTTGACTTCATGAAACCAAGGTTGGTCCACTACTTCTTCAGTATTAATCTCGTGACAGTGTGCTGGTTCATCCATTCATTCAATGGTGATCTGGGGAGCCTCGTTATCCCAATTAAGTTTAAACATAGATGACATTATGGCTAGAGCATCTGCTAGATGATTTTCTTCTCGCAGGAAATGCTCGAAAGTAATCTGCTCGAAATGTGGTAACAATGTCAAAACATGTTCTTTGTAAGGGATAAGGTTTGGGTGCTTAGTGTCCCACTCTCCTTTGATCTGACTGATGACCAAAGCTGAATCTCCAAATACAACTAAAGATTTGATCCCCAAGTCTATGGCAGCCTTGAGACCAAAGATGCATGCTTCATTTTCTGCCATGTTGTTCGTACAGTTAAAGCAAAGTCTGGTAGTAAAGGGAGTATGACACCCTTCTGGAGATATGAGTACAACGCTGATACCATTACCCAGTGCATTGGATGCCCCATCAAAGAACAGGGTCCATCGGGATCCTTATTCAGGTCCGTCATATGGCCTGATTTCTTCACAGTTGTCTAATGTCATGATGTCTTCGTCAGGGAATTCAAACTTCATGGACTGATAATCTTCTACAGCTTGATGGGCAAGATGATCAGCTAGCACACTGCCCTTTATAGCTTTTTGGGTAGTGTACTGTATGTCATATTCTGTTAGGATCATCTGCCATCTAGCTATCCTCCCAGACAGAGCAGGATTCTCAAAGATGTACTTTATCGGATCCATCTTAGATATCAGCAAAGTGGTATGAGTCAACATATACTGTCTTAGCCGGCGAGCAGCCCATACCAGAGCGCAACAAGTTTTCTTGAGTAGTGAATATCTGGTTTCACAGTCGGTAAACTTTTTTCTCAGGTAATAAATAGCGTGCTCTTTTCGGCCAGACTCGTCATGCTGCCCCAATACACACCCCATTGAGTTCTCTAAAACAGTCAGGTACATGATCAGTGGTCTTCCCTTGACTGGTGGCATCAAGACAGGAGGTTCTTGTAAATACTCTTTGATTTTGTCAAAAGCAATCTGACATTCATCATTCCATCTGACTACCTGATCTTTCTTCAACAGTTTGAAGATTGGTTCACAAGTAAATGTTAGGTGAGAAATGAATTTGGCAATATAATTCAGGCGTCCCAAGAATCCTCTTACTTCCTTCTCAGTACGAGGAGCAGGCATTTTCTATATCGCTTTGACCTTGGCAAGATCAACCTCGATGCCTTTGTTGCTGACAATGAAACCCAAGAGTTTACCGGATCGGACTCCGAACGTGCACTTGTTTGGATTCAACCTTAGTTTGTACTCCTTCAATCTCACAAAAAACTTTCGCAAGTGATCAAGGTTCTCCTCCTCAGTTTGTGATCAGGCTATCATGTCATCTACGTGGACCTCTATCTCATGATGTATCATATCATGAAATAAAGCTACCATGGCGCGTTGATAGGTTGCCTCGACATTCTTCAGCCCGAATGGCATCACTTTGTAGAAGAACATGCCCCACTGTGTGACAAATATAGTTTTCTCCATGTCCTCAGGTGCCATTTTGATCTGGTTATATCCTGAGAATCCGTCCATGAAGGAAAACACTTTGTGTTGGTTCATATTATCAACAAGGATGTCGATGTGGGGAAGTGGAAAATCATCTTTAGGGATGGCCCTGTTTAAATCTCTATAATCCACACACATCCGTACTTTACCGTCCTTTCTAGGCACGAGAACAATGTTGGCAACCCATTGAGGATAGGAAGTAACAGCCAGAAATCCAGCATTGAATTGTATCATGACTTCCGCTTTGATCTTATCTGACATGTCAGGTCTCATGCGGCGGACATTTTGTTTCACTGGTGGAATGTCTTCTCTTGTGGGTAGACGATGTACCACGATGTCTGTATCAAGTCCCGGCATGTCTTCGTATGACCAGGCCATGATCTCAACATAATCATGTAATAGCTGAATTAGACGCTCCTTGACACTCGGCTCTAAATTGGCACCTACTTTGATTTCCTTTTTATCTTCCTCAGTACCCAAATTGATTGTATCCAACAGTTCCTTATGAGGATGAATAGCTCTTTCCTCTTGTTGTAGTAGTCTGGCCAATTCCCCTGGTACCTCACAATCTTCCTCATCTTCGTATTTGACTTGGTAGATCAGATCTTCAGAGTCACTGAAGGCTATAGCAGTATCGTTAACCATGGGATCCGGAATGGAGGGTTACCTGCATTTGTGAGTGTGGGTGTGTGTAAGCGTATAGCCATCTTTAAACAATAAAATGTAAAAGAAAGAAAAGGATCACAAAAGGTTTATATGTGAAAAAGCGTCCATGATTCATTGAATGTCATATGAAGATGAAATAAAAACCCTTACAAATAGACCATTGTGCCTCGGGTAAGACACAAGGTTTTTAAAGTGCGAATTGTTCGTGAATATTACAAGTCCAACAGAAATGTAAAAGATAAATTACTGAGATATGAAAGTTATTGGGACAAAGTCTCTGGCTTTCCAGTTGCGAAGTCCTCCGTTGATAGTAGGAAATATCCAATCTCCCAAGCTGCCATCCTCTTCCTTGTCTTCTACTGCATTGACCCCTTGGTTGCTAATCTTCACAGGTGCCCCCCCAGCACGGGCACGACGCACAGCCTTCTGAGCAGTTGAAGTAAACCATAAGCCAAACTTGTCTGATTTATACGGAATGTCTGGAAGCTGCCCCCAGATGGTGCATCCACCCTCCTCTAGTACTGCCTTTGCATCCTTTAGAGATGACATCCAAAGTGGAGGTCTTGTGATCTTGGGAATCGAGGATACTGCCTTGGTTGCCGCTACTTCTTGAGAAACCTCCTCGAAACGTTGGAAAGGGGTTTCAATGAACTCGCCATCCAACTCCACATATCAAAAGGAATTCAGATGACTAATCATGTACTCCTCCTCTACATGGACAGTTATGATCTTTCCTTGGATCGGGTATTTTAGCATCTGATGCAATGTGGAGGTGACAGCACCTGCATTGTGGATCCAAGGCCGTCCTAACAGACAAGAGTAAGAGGGACGGATGTCCATCACATAAAAGGTTGAATTGAAAGTCTGAGTTCCCACCTTTATCGGGATGTCCACCTCCCCGTGGAACATCCTCTTCGAGCCATCAAATGCTCTCACAATTATGTTACTGGGTTTCAACGTCAGCCCTTTGCAATCCAATCTGTCAAGAGCTTTCTTTGGTAAGACGTTCAAAGATGAACCAGTGTCTACCAAGACATGGGCTAGGGTTGTTCCTCTACACTCCACAGAGACATGTAATGCCTCGTTGTGTTTTCTCCCTTTGGGTGTCAAGTCAGCATTAGATAAGCCTAGGCCATTATCAGCGGTCAAACTTGCCACACATTCTTGGAATTGGTCAGCAGACGTCTCTTGCGGCACATGAGTTGTCTTCAGAAATTTTACTAGAGCTTTCGCATGTGCCTCAGAGCACAACAGCAATGCTAGAATAAAGATCTTGGAAGGGGTTTTCCCCAACTGTTCAACCACATCATAATCACTCTTCTTTATTATCCTCAGGATTTCTTCTATTTCCTTCTTGGATGTTTCGGGGATAGCCAGTTATTGAGCCTTCGTTCGGACAGGCTCTTCTTGAATGCTTTTTCCTTTATTCTCAGTAGTGGAAGTATTGGTAGGTATAGGGATTGTGTTGTCTTTGTCGGTAAGTACGCTTGCGAGTATAATCACTGGTACAAAGGTAATCTTCGGAATAGCCACGGGTCCAAAAACTGCCTTTGGAGGGGCAATCTCTGGAGAGAAGATTCACCACTGCGGGTAATTTTGCTAGTTCCGGCAATATTTCTATGTCAGAATTTTCTTCTTTGGAGCTCTCTTCTTCGTCAGTCAGTTCATCTTGTTTGATACCATGGTAGTAGATTTCTCCACCATAAATCCATGGTACTATTTTAGCTGATTTGTACGGGACCGGCTCGGGCATGGTGATCTTAAGTGGAGTAGTTTTTGGAGCAGGTGTAATCCTAACGAGTCTTTTAGGGACCCTGGAAGGATTGGCAGAGATGGTTATGATTGAAACTTCTTTAATTGGGACGGGTAAAATGGGAGCATTCTTAAACAGAATTTCTTGGTTATCAATCAGTCGTTGGATACCTTTTTTTAACAGAGGGCAATCAAATGATGAGGACAGACAAACATGAGAGTCTTTATCACAACCTGGGAATATACCAGCTTTCAACAAATTCAACTTAATGATCGGGAGCGGAGTCAACAGTTCATCCACGGTGGCAACAAATAAATCTTCCTCGACAGCATTAGAATTGTGACCATGCCTAGGCATCAGAGCGGAAATGACATTCGGTTTCTCAGGCGCATCAAATTCAACTTCCTTTGCATCTATTAGGTCTTGAATTTTGTTCTTCAGAGCCCAACAGTTGTTAGTGTCGTGCCCTGGACTTTCAGTATGGTATGCGCATCTGGCATTTGGATGATAATGAGGGGATGCAGTATTGGGATTCTTTGGGGCCTCTTTTAAAGTTGCCATATTCAATTTCAGAAGATGTGGTAGAACTTGGGCTTGAGTCATATTAATCCTGGTGAATTCCCGGAATGGCCTTTCCACCTTTGGCTGGTTATTTCTAGGCTGGTCGGATGCAGGCTTTGGGATCATAATGGCCCCCACCGCTGGTCGGCGTTCAATTCTTCCTTGATACCTTTGTGAATAAATAGAAGATACTTACTTCCTCCCAGTGAAGGGTTTTTTCACAGCTGTAGAGGCAGACGAATCATTCTGAATCTTCCCACTTCTTATACCAGCTTCCACCCTCTCGCCGGTTAATATCAATTCAGTAAACCCTGCAGAGGAACTCCCAATCAGATGACTGAAGAAAGGGCCCGATAGAGTTCCCAAGAACATGTCCACCAACTCCCTTTCAGATAGAGGGGGTTGCACTCTTCCGGCTAGATCTCTCCACTTTTGCACGTAATCTTTGAAGCCCTCATTGGAAACCATATCCATACTTTAAAGTTGAGTACGGGTAGGCGCCAAATCAGTGTTGTACTGGTATTGTTTATAGAAAGCTGCGGCCAGGTCTTCCCATTTGTGGACGTCATCCCTTTCTAATTGGTAAAACCAATCAAGTTGCGTTCCGGATAAACTGTCTTGGAAAAAGTGGACCCATAAGTCTTTGTCAGCAGAGTGCGGCTGAATCTTTCTGACATATGATCGGAGGTGCATTTTAGGACACAACACTCCATCATACTTTGCAAATAGGGGCACTTTAAACTTTGGTGGGATCACAATTCCTGACACCAGCCCCAACTCTTCAAAATCTAGACCCGGTACTCTCTGTCTTTCCATAGCGGTTAAATGCTCTTCCAGGTTTCTGTACTTATCATCAGCCAGAGGGTATTGTTATTCAGAGTAGTCCTCCTCTTCCTCCTCTTCTTCAGAGTCTGACGGAACTACCGTTTCTTTTCCTTTTCTTTCCCCTTCATCAGATGTTGCTAGAAAATCTAAGGTCCTTCTATCTTGTCCCTGAAACCTTCTGCCCATGATTACCACACCAGTTGGTTTCTTCTCTTTCTTCTTTTTCTCTTTTGCTAGAAGAGTCTTCAATTCCTCCTGCCCCTTGGCTAAGGTCTTGAGTAATTGTTGAAATTTTGTGTTTTGAGCTTGAAGGTCTTTGACCGTCTGTTCGAGATCCATCTTACTGAAATAAACAGTTGAGAGATGAGGAAACTTGCTGTAAAGACCTGTTTATGTTTATGATGAATGATATGTACTCATGCAATGCTTTCAAGGATTTAAAAAAATCAAATTTGTTTTAAACAAAAAGAAACACACGTTATATTAATAAGATAGAATTTGAGTACATCAATGCCCCTTGGGCAAAATAATACAAAATTCTAAGATAAAAAGACATAATGCATCCTCTTTGGTGCAATGTAGGTATTTAGAGTCTGCTCTTCATGAAGTAGCCTAGTGAGTTCCAAAACCTTCTTCTCTCTTGCGTAGAATTGGGCTTCGAAAGTATCACGCTCTCCTTTGAGCTGTATCCAATCCCTTTGTAGATCTTCGAGTGATGTAGGCATGTCAGGATGTAGGATAGTGTATGGAACTTCTCCCTCCTTAACAGGCTCAATAATCACTGGGAGAATGGAAGGATAAGGCATCATAAGAATTTGAGCGCGGGTTCGTACCCACTTGAGGTAAGGCTCAAGAGGGATGGAATTCTTGTGTCCCAAAGTCTTGCTATCCACTTTGTTTAGCATCCTCCAAGCTCGGATGAATCTCCGGCGAAGTCCTTGATCGTTGTTGTCATAGTCGAAAACCAAACCATGAATTAACATATCATGTGAGCCATCCCTTCGGGCATAACCAAACTGTCTTAGAGCCAAACACGAGTTGTAGGTGATGCCTCCACTAATGCCAAGTAGAGGGACATTAGGGAATTCCCCATAACGGTCAACAATGATAACATTCTCTTTGGATCGAGAACACCAATGGATATCTGAATGTTTAAGCGTCATTAACCTTTGTGACCACCTCAAACCTTGCTCATTATTTAATATTGATTGGGGAAGATGAGAAATAAACCATCTTGCCAAGAGAGGAGTGCAACACATAAGAACACCTCTTTTCCTCATTGTGCGAGTGTGAAAAGAGTGTAAGATATCCCCAAGTAATGTAGGCACCGGGTTGCGTGACATGAAGATTTTGACAGCGCTCGCATCTATGAGTTGGTCAGGATTGGGGAACAGGACCATCCCATAGATGAGAAGAGCTACAATCTCCTCAAAAGCTTGCAAGTCTAAGGAGTTCCAACAGCTTTGGGCTTTCTCAAACAGAAACTTTGCCAAGAAGCCTTTGAGACCACTTCTAGTTTCCCAATGAGTTGTGACATGAGATGAGTGCAAGTGCAGGGCTTGATAAATCTCTTCTAGCTTTGGATCTCTTTCCGTACCGTTAAAAGGTAGTTGATTAATAATAGGAATCCTCAAAAGTTAAGAGAATTCTTCCAAAGTGGGCACAAGTTGATAGTCAGGGAATGTGAAGCAATGATTCAAATGGTCAAAGAACTGGAAGAGAACCTTCATCATATCCTCTTCTGTGATGGAGGTGACCAAGTTGAGTAGACGACCATGTCTCTCGGTGAATGGAGAGTTCTCAGGGATCCTTGAAGCCATCTCCTTGAGTTGTGGAGGATTTCTTATAAGGCTGATTTGGATAGTTTTCATGTGAAGTGAATCCATATCCTACAAAATAAGAACAAAGATGAATTTCCAAAATCCTTGAAATGGTTAGTGGATGCATATGATGTTCATGATGTCCATGATGTTATGTACAAGCATGCATATACAAACAAATCAAACAAGTTCTTATTCTAGGCTTGCATGGGGTTTCATAGGTAAGTACCCTCTTGGAGTTTAGTTGGCTTAACCTGTCCTAAAAATAGTAACCGGGTTCTAAGGAGCTCAATATCACTGGATTGTTTCCTTGTTCATTGTTTCAGCTCAAACCTCTTTAATGGCGACCGAAATATCCCAAGAAACCAAACCTCAATGAGTGTAGTATCGAGTATCTACCAACTTCGGACTACACCAAAGCCGGTTATCTCACTACATCCTAAAGGCCAAGTTGGTCAAGTAAAGGGTTCTAGAAGTTCATTAGTGCTTCATGACATCACTCAGCGGCCCTGTATTCTCTTTGATTGACTCAAAGGCCCACAAATATGTCACACTAACATAGCTATTGCTTAGACCATGTCGGTATACCC
Organism: Vicia faba; assembly: GCA_948472305.1. Classification (NCBI taxonomy): domain Eukaryota; kingdom Viridiplantae; phylum Streptophyta; class Magnoliopsida; order Fabales; family Fabaceae; genus Vicia; species Vicia faba. Next base: position 1,141,097,455 of record OX451738.1, read on the forward strand.
CGCACAGTTTCCACAAAGTATTGTGATTTACCTATAATGTTTCCCAAATCCGGGTGGAGGATTTAAACCCAAACAAAGAACCATAATTATAAAGCAAACAAGTCAAACAAAGTAAGCAAATAAATATGATCTAAACCCTAAGGTAACCCCACTTTTATAAATATTTCCCCAGCAGAGTCGCCAGTTCTGTGATACGGTGGGAGAACTGACTTGATGTTTTATGTTTGTGTTCGCAAATGTTGCGGTTTAGCAAGAGTCGCCACCGACTTTTCTTTTATCCAAAAAAGGAAAGGTGAAAAAGCACAGGAAAGACCTTTAGAGATGTTTTCTTGAGTTCGGGGGGTAGATTATGAAAAGGGAAGGTGTTAGCACCCTTTTCATCCATGGTTTTCCCATGGGCTCTTAGTTACTCGCTAGATCAACTTGCTTTTGTTTGAATGTGCTTTGTGGTGTGAGCTTTGAAAGTATTTTGAAAATATCTTTGTAATGGTTCTCGTCTCTATAAGAACGTATACAAAGTTTTGTTTCGAAAGATAGTTCAAAGGTGTACTTATGGATTGTGATTTGGAATATGGTTTTCGGAAAGATATTTTGCAATGGTTCTTGTCTCTATAAGAACGTATACAAAATGTTTTATCTTTTAGAAATGTTTTGAAATAAGAGTATTGATGTATAAAAGTGTTTTTTGTAGTTTCGAGCAAGCGAGTAACTAAGAGCGAAACTTGTAATTGCAAGCTTCTCAAGTCATGTTTAAAGCATTGGTTTTGATGAAGACAACATGGATATCAACATTCAAAGGATGTGCAAAAAGTTTATCAATATCATATAAAACCTTGTTACAAGTCTTGAAGATTAGAAGAAGAATTATTAAAGAAACAACAAATGTCAAAAGGTATAAATAATTCTTAAACTTGAATATAGATGTTCACAAATATGCATTCATAATCATATACATATCCCACATTTTTAACAATAAGAAAAACTATGTTTGAGATCTTTTTCAAAAGGTTTTTTTGAAAATAAACTTTCAGGAACCAGTTCCTACCTAACAGGGAACCGGGTTCCAAACTTGTTCAAAAAACACTTCCCTGGAATTTGTACCAGGAACCGGGTTGTACCTATAGGGGAACCGGTTCCTGCGTGTTATTTTTCGAATTCTGGGTTATAACGTTCACTAAGAACCGGGTTCTGCCTGGGTCGGAACCGGTTCCCAGCGAACCAGTAGAGATTTTCAAATTCAAATAACCTTCTTCAATTAACAATTTTCATCATTCAAATTTGCATATTCTTACAAACTTTCAAGTGTTCTTAAAAATCATAAATTTTGTGAAACTTGCCATATACATTTTCATTAAGAAATCATTACAAGTTTCATACATTCATTGTGAACATTTATAATCATTGCTTGAGAATTGTTTCTTTCTTGAAGAAGAAGATCAATCAAAGATTGATAGTGCTCTCCATCTCTTTCAAATAAATCATTGTATTACAAAAAGAAAGTATTCCCTTACTATCCAGGATTGTTGGAAGTAAGTGTTGTGATTTGAAGAGGATTGTTCTTCATTCAAATTAGTGTTTGTTTGACCTTAAAGGTGTTAAGAACCTTTGGTCACCCTATAGGTTAGATAGTAAGCATAGGCTGTACAATCATTCTAAACTATAGTGAAATCTCTTTCGTGTTGGAAAGGGGACTGGAGTACTCTCGGATTGTGAGGGGAACCAGGATATATCGTCGTGTTCTTTACTTTTCCGCTTTTATCATTTTCATCACCATAATCAAGAAAAGATAAGATATAGTCAAAAACCTTCAAACACTTAACCACAAATTACTACAAGTATTCTCATAAAACCGAATAAATTTTTATATACCTAATTCACCCCCCCTCTTAGGCACTCTTAGACTTACAAAACTACCTACTCAAAAGGTCTTAAACGTGCTTTTCCTTCTCCTTTAGATGTAACTATCTTACCATTTTTTTGGTAAGAAGTCTCATCGTTGGATGTGAAGGGACGAGTGTGGCACATTTGAATAGTCATAGAAGGCAACTCATGGAACGTCTTAGCAATGTCGTTTAGGGACTAGATCGTTTTACTGAAGGCAACATCGAGGGTCATCAAGGGACTACAATCTTTTTTTTATTGAAGGGTCTTTGCTAAAATGTCCCATGTTCGAGGGACATGACTATTTTTCCGATAGGCAACGAGGTGAGATTACCCTAAGGGTGAATGTGTGAATAGTGTGTTAGTTTGCATGCATTTTGTCTCGTATTTGAAAGGTTATCTATTTACTGATTTTATCTTGCCATACATCCTAAGTACTAGCAATATATGAAAGCAAGTAAACATGCAGAAAATAAATCCTAAGCTATTACATCACTTTAGGGGGATGGGGATACAAATTTACAATGGGGATGAAGTGGAGACTGAAATATTACAACCATATTGAATGATAATGAAAACAATGTAAAAACAGTGTAAAATAAAAGGAAAACTGCATTTTGAACTGCTATGTGTCGACCCATACTGCTATGCATCGACACATAGCTTTTCCTTGCTTCTGTAAAACAAAATCTGCTCAGTATGAGTCGACACATAATGGGATGTGTCAACTCATGCACCTTCTTGCATCGACGCGAAACGCGTATGTGTCAACTCATAGTCTTTTCCCACTTTTGTTTTGTAACCTGAAATCAGTATGAGTCGATGCATGGGGGTTATGTGTCGACTCATACCCTGTTTTTTCACTAGGATAAGTCGACACATGAGGATATGTGTCGATACATGCTGCATTTTCCAGCCTTAAACATTATTTTACTGAATGTACAGGTTATCTTATGGCATATGATGGATAAACATGAACAACAAATGATTGAATAAGCCTAAACAAAGTGCAGATGACTAGTTCAAAAAAGATATTAAAGTACTACATCTTGTTTTCAAAATAAACAAATCATTAATGATGTATAGAGAGATATCAAGTCAAGAAGACTTACCTCTTGACTGCACTGTCTGTTTTAACCCTTAATTATTTTTTTTTAAATGTGATGAGGACCTCAATGAATCTCCAAAAAGCTACTCCGGACTATTGAAACTAAGTTGGATTGTACTATAATGTTTTTGGTGTTTTGAAGATGGAGATGAATAGCAACACATAAACTGTTTTTGTGATGTTTTTGGACTACCTTTGTATGTGATGAGTTGTTTGGTTTAAAGGAGAGTTTGTATGGTAGAGTAATGAGTTGGGTTTCTGTTTTGAACAAGAGCAGTTTTGGTTTTGAAAATGAGTCAAGGTTGCACAAAATATTTTTTTTCTACTCAACAAAACTCTCTATTTTCTTTCTCTATGCCTCTTCCAAAAAATCCAACCTTTTTGTCTTATGAGACAGTCCTCTTTTTGCAGACCCCTTGATTGTGGTTTAGGGGGGGAAACAAATAAGTCATTTTGAATTGTTTTTTCCTACTGCTCTGATACTTTTTGCACACAATTTTCCTTTGCCATTTTGGTGCAATTTTGGGGCTGTTGTGGTGCAGGCTTAGGCAGACTGCATAGAGCAGTTTTGGACTGTATTGGGCAGCATGCATACTTAGGATGTAGCATGGCACAAGCTTTCTTGCAGGGCAGCATAGTTTTTTGTGGCAATGTGATATCATATTTTCTTCAACTTTGGACATCATAGTTTGTAGCATGTCACAATTTTGGATCTTGTGGGATATTTCATGCACATTATATCCAGGGCCAAAACATTGTGACAAAGTCTTTTGAGAAAATTCAATTAAGGATAGTTGTAAAATTTGTAACTTAGTAAGAATGCCACTTTGTAATAACTTGAATTACTTGCATCATCTTGAATTATTTTATAGTGAAATGCCATGAAGCAAATAAAATTAACTAAGTATAGAGAATACTTAGAAAAATCTCAAAGTCTTGCAAAGTTGGATTTTTGATTCTCTTGACTTTTGATGATCAAACTTTATTTTTTTGGATGTCTTGACATAATGTGATTTTTAGGACTCAAATTTGATCAAAAAGTCAAGTTTGACTTTTTAGCGTCCGGTTGACTTTTTCAGCAGAAACTCCAATTTTGCTCATTTTGCCCCCTTTTGATAATTTGAATGATTCTTCTTAGAAAATGTGGTCTGAGGCTTGAAACTTGACTGAAGTAATTCTAAGAATCCTTGCGACAGGAGAGGGCAAATTTTAGGGTACAACAGTATGAAATAGTTTTTTTTTCTTGTTTGGTTTTGAAACTAACAAACTTGTAGGATTCAATATTAGTTTCCTTCACTTCGATTGAACAACTAGCTCAGATGGTAAAAGAAGGTGTGCGCTGGATGAAGGACCTGGGTTCGAATCCCAAGTAAGGCATTTTTGTTTTCTTTCTAACATGTCTGTTTGCAGATCCAGCTCGAAGATCACCTCCTGCCCAAAATCGAAGGATAGTTTCCCTCACTAGATCGAAGGACAACTTCCTTCATTGGATCGAAGGATAACCATCCTCCTCTGGATCGAAGAACTTGCTTCTTGCATTTCTTTCCTTTGTATTACGTATTCCTTCTTAGTTCTCTTTTAAATTAACAGCAAACAAAAAAATCAAAACAAAAATTAAATAGACTTAGTTCTTTTTCTTAAATTAATTTTAATTTTGTAAATTAATTTAATTAATTATTTTAACTATTTTTCTTTAATTAAAAATAAATTAGAACTTAGGAATTAATTCATGTTTAATTATTTTCTTTAAATAATAATTAAAAAAATCTAAAAAAGAATTTAGACTATTTTTCTTGATTAATTTTATTTTCTAAATAGACTTTAGGATAATTTCAATTTAATTATTTTCTTAAATAAAAAAACAACAAAAAAATATTTTTCTTATTAGGTTTTTTTAGACTAATTTTCAACCTTTCGCACGTTATTTATTTTTCGCATTTTATATTATTGTATCTGCATCCTGGAATGTTATAATTAATATGACTTTACTGTTTTCCCTATTTTTCTTATCCCAATTATTTTGGAATGTAAATTCTCCTCTCCGAAGCCATGTAATAGTCTAGGTTTTTACCTTCTGCATTTTATTTCCTGCAAAATATTACTACTAGTAACTAGGCATGTATGACAAGACTGAAAAACAAAGCGTTAGCAAACCTAATGATGCGAGATAGATAACTGAATTGAACACAATTACACATGCGCACCTCTAGGGTATCCCACTTTGGTTGCCTTTGGAAAACGGTCACAATTCTCGAAACGTGAGAAGTTTTAGTGGTTGTCCTCTAGTTTGAAAGATCACAAGTCCCTCGATGACCCTCTCGATGTTGCCTCGGTTAAAAGTGATCTTAGAACTTTAGGACAGTTACTAAAATTCCTTACCAAGTTGCCTTCGTGACTGTAACGTCCCTTCGGATGTCCCCCAAACATCCAACAATAGAGCTACCTACTAACTAATAGTAGGGTAGATGTCTAAAGGATAGGAGTAAAAGAATAGACCTTTTCGATTCCAAGTAGATAGCTGTTAAATGCTTGCTCAAGTAAAATAAACCTTTTTTTACACCTACACATTTATAAAACAACTTTCAAAAGACATTTTCTTTGTCAACACTCTTGAGGACTGATACAAGTTATCACAAAGCGAATCGCCGCACTAAGGCATTTCAAAACATCTTTTCAAAAGCCCAAAGAACAAGCAATTTTCAAAACATTAGCTAGCATCTAAGAGCCTATAGATAACTACGGATGGAAAGGGTGATAACACCTTCCCTTTCCATAATCTACCCCCCTTACTTAGAAAACTCTCGAAAAGGTCTTTTTCTGTTCTTTTTACCCTTTCCTTAATTTGGATAAAATAAAAGTCGGTGGCGACTCTTGCTTACCGTAACATTTGCAAACACAAACACAAAACCAGTATTAACAATCAGTTTTGTCACCGTATCACAGAACTAGAGACTCTGTTGGGGATAATATAAAAAGTGGGTTTACCTTAAGAGTTAGTTCTTTTTAAAACTGTGTTAATTGCTTTCTTTGTATGCTTTATCCTTGGAGGGTTGTTTTGGGTTGTCACTATAGATCCTACACCCGGATCTGGAGGAATTTTTTTAGGTAAACAACAATAGATCATGGAGACTGTACAGCATAGACCGATATGGTTGAAGCGATAGTTGTATTGGTGTGACACTTTGGTTGGTACTTGTATCCCTTGTGTTGAATCGAGGAGAATACGGGGCCACCACATGGTGTCATGAAGCACTAAAGGACCTTAGAACCTTAGTTGAACAAACTTGGCCATTAGAAATTAGTGAGATAGTCGACCTCGGTGTAAAGCTGAGGATTGGTTGATACTCGATGTTACACTCATTGAGATCAGACTTTCGAGATGTTTCAGCCGCAAGAAAAGATTGCTAAGCTGAAATAATGCTCAATAAAGAAAGATCAGTGATATTGAGACTCCTTAGGACCCGGTTACTTTTCTAAGACGGGTTGAACCAACTAAACTTCAAGAGGGTACTTACCTATAAACTCCATGCAAGCCTAATCTTAAGGTCTTGTGTGTTTTCCTTGTGTGTGATTAATTTGCTTAAACATGACATCATGCATCATAACATCAATTTTTCATTACACTAACCATTTCAAGGACCAAGGGAATTTATCTTTGTTGTGTTTTGCAGATCATGGCTTCCACTCGTAGAAATAGTATTTGAATTAGCTTCGTGAGAATACCTCTCCAACTCAAAGAGCTAGTATCAAGGGTTCCTGAGACTTCTTCGTTCACCAAGAACCATGGTCGACTTCTCAATTTGGTTACCTCGGGTTTTGATGAGAAGATGATGAGTGTACTTTGTCAATTCTTTGATCCTAAGCACCATTGCTTCACCTTTCCAAATTATCAGTTGGTGCCCACCATGGAAGAGTTCTCTTAAATATTGGGTATACATATTCTTGATCATACGCCTTTCATCTGTTTAGAAGAAGCTCCCAAGCCATAGGTCATTGCAGCAGCTTTGCATCTGAAACGGTCCTACATTGTATCTAACTAGAAAACAAGAAGTGGTGTTAAGGGTTTTCTAGCCAAGTTTTTGTACGAGAAGGCTCACCAATTTTGGGATGATTTGGATTTCCAATCTTTTGAGGAGGTTCTTGCCCTTCTAATCTATGGTTTAGTGTTGATCCCTAATCCAAACTTACTCATAGATGTTAATTCTATCAAGGTTTTCCTCTCTCGTAACCCTGTGCCTACTCTACTCGGAGACATCTTGCATACCCTCCACACTCGCACCATGAAGAGAAAATGGATTCTTATGTGTTGCGTGCCATTTATATCAAGGTGGTTATTTCTCACCTCCCTAAATTAATATTGAAGAATGAAGAAGGTTTGGGTTGGTCGTGGAGGATAATGTCACTTTCTCACTCAGATATTTTCTGGTATTCCCGATCTATGGGAGATATTTCTATTATTGACCGCTGCGGGGAATTCGATATGTCCCACTACTTAGCATTAAGGGAGGCATAACTTATAATCCTTATCTGGCTCTGTGACAATTTGGCTATGCTCGAAGGGATGGTACCCATGATATGCTTATCCAAGGAATTATGTTTAACTACGAGGATGATGTTCAAGGGTATCGTCAGAGGGTCATACGATCTTCAGGCATGGTAAACATATTTGATACCAAGACTTTGGGGCCTAAGACTTCCATCCCTATGGAACCTTATCTCAAATGGTTATGAGATCGCGCTCAGAACCTTATAATGCTGTATATATCAATCTTACCAGTGGTTGTGGAGCCCATTGCTGAAGGGGATATTCCTTATACAGTTCTCTATCCTGACATGCCCACTGATCTTGAAGAGCTGCAGAGATCTTGGATTCAGTTGAAAGAAGAACGAATACATATAGAGATCATTTCTATGTCCATGAGAAAAAAGTGTTTGAGCTCACGAAGCAAATTCACAAAGAGAAAAGTCTCAACGTCTATCTCGGTACAAAGAGGAAGCGCCCATGGGAAACTTGATGCCTTAGATTTTAGAATTTTTCAATTGTAAGCCTAAAAATGCAATTGTATTTTGAATTCTACTAATAAAATCTTTGTTTCATTTGGGTTCACAAATTTAAATATCCTGAAGTCCTTGAAAACATTGCATACATATATCATACATATCATTGCATAAACAGGTTTCAGGACAGGCTTCTTATCTTCTTTGCTGTTTATTTCAGCAATGGCTCTTGAACAAACAATTAGGGAGCTTCAGGCACATAATTCCCAATTCCAAGAAATGTTCCTGAATCTGGCTAAGGGACGAGAAGATTTGAAACCTCTGATTCTCAAGGACAAGAAGAAGAAAAAGAAACCGGTTGGTGTAGTGAATTTGGGAAGAAGGGTCAGAGGACCGGTTAAGCAAGCTCTAGATTTTGCAACCACGTCAAAAGAAGGGGACAATCAAGATGGAGAGCCCAAGGAAGGAGACCACAACCATGGGTCTAAAGAGGGTGAAGCTGATTACACCGAGGAACAATACCCTCCAGCTGATGATAAGTACAAACAGCTGGAAGACCGTCTCAACACCATGAAAGTTCAGAGGGTACTTGGCCTGGATTTTGAAGATCTAGGATTAGTTTTTGGAGTGGTTATCCCGCAAAAGTTCGAAGTGCCCGCATTTGCTAAATATGATGGGGTCTCATTCCCTAAGTTGTATCTTAAATCTTATGTTAGGAAGATCCAGCCGCACACTGCTGACAGGAACTTGTGGGTGCATTTCTTTCAAGACAGCCTATCAGGGGCTCAATTAGAGTGGTTCTATCAGCTGGAGGGAACCAACATCCCTAACTGGGAAGACTCGGCTACTGCTTTCTACAAACAGTACCAATATAATGTTGACCTTGCTCCAACTCGTACGCAACTTCAGAGCATGTCTATGGGTTCCAATGAGGGCTTTAAAGATTATGCCTAGAAATGGAGAGACCTTGCAGGAAGAGTCCAGCCTTCATTGTCTGATAGGGAGCTGGTGGACATGTTCTTGGGCACATTATCCAAGCCATTCTTTAACCATCTGATTGGAAGTTCTTCTGCTGGGTTTATTGAATTGATCTTAACTGGTGAACATGTAGAGACTGGCATCAAAAGCGGTAAGATCCAGAGAGATGCATCCTCCAGTACTGCAAAGAAACCATTCACATGGAAGAAAGAGGTTAGTTCTGCTTATGGCCAAAGAAATATTAACAAAACTGAGCATCGTTCGACGGTAGGGGCTGTTATGATTTCCAATCCTGCATCAAACTAGCAACAGAATAATCAGTCCAAAACAGATAATCCTAGAAGACAGTTCACCCGGATTAATATGACGTTTTCTCAAGTTTTGACACATTTGTTGAAATCCAATATGGTTACTCTGAAAGAGGCTCCCGAGAATCCCAATATTGCATCTCCCTGCTACAATCCCAATGCTCGATGCGCCTACCATTCTGAAAATTCGGGGCATGATATAAACAATTGTTGGGCTTTGAAGAACAAGTTGCAAGACCTTATTGATGCAAAGGAGGTTTAATTTAATCCCCCTGAAACTCCCAACGTCATAACTACACCTATGTCCAAGCATGGCCCGAGAATCAATGCTATCGATATTGTCTCTGCCACAGAGGATGTTGACAATGATTATGACTTGGACAAGTGGATCTTCCCAACCATCAGCGGTGGACTCAGCAATTGGGAGGCTAAAGACTTTGTGCCCATTACTTTTATTCAATAGTAATTTGTCTTTTTGTTTTAAGGAAATGTAATATTTGAACAATTGAAACATTAAAGCCTTGTGTCTTACCTGCGACACAATGGTCTATTTGTGAGGGTCATCACATCATTTTCATGTGTCATCAATAAAACATTGAACGTTTCACATACAAATTTTACGCTCTTTGTTTTTCTTTTCTGCCTCTTTACTTTATCAAAAATATACAGTTATACTCTTACACACACTCACATATCAAACTGCAGATCCACATCCACTCTAGATCCCATTGATAACGGTTATGCTATTGCTCATTATGACTTTGAAAATCCGATCAACCAAGCCAAGGACGAAGGTGAGGAAGATTATGAGGCACCATAAGAGCTTTCCAGACTATTGCAACAGGAAGAAAGGGCAATACAGCCTCATGAGGAGCCAGTTGAGACGGTGAACTTGGGTACTAAAGAGGACAGAAAAGAAGTCAAGGTAGGTGCTAACTTGGAGCCCAGTGTCAAACAGCGGTTAATACAGATGCTACATGACTATGTTGAGGTTTTTGCCTGGTCATACAAAGACATTCCAGGGCTTGACACCGATATTGTGGTTTATCACCTACCTACAAAAGAGGACTTCCCTCCAGTGAAACAGAAGGTTCATCGTATGCGGCCGGATATTTCAGAAAAGATCAAGGCTGAAGTCATGAAACATTTAAATGCCAGTTTCTTAGTTGTCACGTCTTATCTACAATGGGTCGCCAATGTTATTCCGGTACCTAAGAAGGATGGTAAGGTACATATGTGTGTGGATTACAGAGACCTAAACAGGGCAAGCCCCAAGGATGACTTTCCGCTTCCCCATATTAATGTTCTGGTTAACAACACCGCGCAACATAAAGTATTCTCCTTCATGGATGGTTTCTCTAGATACAATCATATCAAAATAACACCTGAGGACATGGAGAAAACGACCTTTGTCACACAGTGGGGCACTTTCTGCTATAAGGTCATGCCTTTTGGACTAAAGAACGTCGGGGCAACCTATTAACGTGCCATGATAGCTTTGTTTCATGATATGATCCATCATGAGATAGAGGTCTACGTGGATGATATGATTTCCAGGTCTCAGACTGAAGAGGAGCACCTTTATCACCTACAGAAGCTATTTGACAGGCTGAAGAAATACAAAATGAGGCTGAATTCGAATAAGTGCACCTTCGGAGTAAGATCAGGTAAGCTCTTTGGTTTCATTGTCAGCGGAAAAGGTATTCAAGTAGACCCTTCAAAGGTTAATGCCATACAAGAGATGCCAGCTCCTCGCACTGAGAAGGAAGTTAGAGGTTTCTTGGGACGTTTAAACTACATTTCTAGGTTCATTTCCCATCTGACCTCTACTTGTGAGCCAATCTTCAAATTACTGAAGAAAGATCAAGCAGTGAAATGGAATGACGATTGCCAGAATGCCTTTGACAGAATCAAGGAATACCTTCAAGAGCCTCCAATTTTGATGCCACCAGTTGAAGGAAAACCTTTGATCATGTATTTAATAGTATTAGATAATTAAATGGGGTGTGTGCTGGGGCAGCATGACGAGTCTGGTCGAAAAGAGCATGCAATATACTACCTTAGCAAAAATTTTACCGACTGTGAAACAAGATACTCACTGCTCAAGAAAACTTGTTGTGCGTTGGCATGGGCTGCTCGCTGACTAAGACAGTATATGTTGACTCACACTACCTTGTTGATATCTAAAATGGATCCTATCAAGTACATCTTTGAGAAGCCCGCTCTCTCTGGAAGAATAGCAAGATGGCAGATGATCCTGACCGAATACGACATTCAATATACAATCCAAAAAGCAATTAAAGAAAGTGTACTAGCTGATCATTTGGCTCATCAGGCTGTGGACGACTACCAATCCATGAATTTTGAGTTCCCGGATGAGAACATCATGTTAGTAAATGATTGTGAAGAGCCTGGACCAGATGAAGGACCTGAAAAAGGATCTCGATGGACTATGGTTTTTGATGGAGCTTCCAACCCTCTTGGAAATGGCATCGGCGTTGTGATCATATCTCTTGAGGGATGTCATACTCCTTTCACTGCCAGGCTATGTTTCAAATATACCAACAACATGGCTGAGTAGGAATCATGTATCATGGGTCTCAAAGCTACAATCGATTTAAGGATTAAGTTCTTAAGCGTGTTTGGAGACTCGGCTTTAGTAATAAGCCAAATCAAAGGAGAATGGGACATGAAGCATCCTAATCTCATCCATTACAAAGAGCATGTGTTTACATTAATCCCATACTTTGAAGAAAACACCTTTAAGCATTTTCCACGAGAGGAAAATCAACTAGCGGACGCGCTAGCTACTATGTCATCCATGTTCAAGGTCAAGTGGTATAATGAAGCTCCTCAGATCATTATTGAAAGGATGGATGAGCCAGCATACTGTCACGAGATTGGTACTGAAGAAATAATGGATAAGCCTTGGTTCCATGAAGTCAAAAGATATATCGAAGCCCAAGAATATCCTGAGGGAGCTTCGATCAATGATAAGAAGTTCCTAAGAAGGTTCTCTGCTAAGTTCTTCTTCAGTAATAGGATCCTTTACAAGCACAATCACGACTCTACCTTGCTTCGGTGTGTAGACAAGAGTGAGGCAGAAAGGATTATGGCTGACTTACACGAAGGTACCTTTGGCACTCATTCTAGTGGACACTCAATGGATAAAAATATCCTACGGGCAGGATACTACTGGTCCACCATGGAGGCAGACTGTTATCAGCATTCGTGGACTTGTCACAAATACCAGATCTATGCTGATAAGATACATGTACCTTCAGTTCCTTTAAATTTCTTGACTGCTCCTTGGCCATTCGCAATGTGGGGCATCGATATGATTGGAGAAATTATACCAACAGCTTCTAATGGGCACCGTTTCATTCCCGTCGCCATCGGTTACTTCACGAAGTGGGTTGAGGCAACTTCATTTGCTTCTGTTACCAAGAACGTTGTGGCCCGATTCATCAAACACAACCTTATCTGTCAATATGGTATTCCGTAAAGGATCATTACGAATAATGGTACCAATCTTAATAACACTATGATCACCGAGCTTTGCACGCAATTCAAGATTCAACATCATAACTTTTCTCCTTACCAGTCAAAGATGAATGGCGCTGTAGAAGTTGCTAATAAAAACATCAAGAGAATCATACAGAAGATGACGGTGACATATAAAGATTGGAATGAGATGTTATCATTTACTCTTCATGGCTACCGCACCACAATGTGTACATAAATAGGGGCAACTCCTTTCTCTTTGGTATATGGTATGGAAGCTGTCTTGTCCATTGAGGTCCAGATCCCTTCCTTGAGGATCATGAAAGATGCAGGGTTGAGCGAAGACGAATTGGTTCAAATTCGACTTGACCAGTTAAACCTGATTGACGAGAAGAGGCTCGCGGCTGTCTTCCATGGTCAGATGTACCAAAAACATATGATTAAAGCTTTTAACAAGAAGGTCAGACGTTAGGTATATCAAGCTGGTGACCTGGTAATCAAGCGCATCATACTGCTGCAAGGTGATCCCAGGGGCAAATGGACCCCCACATATGAAAGACCATTTATGATCAAGAATATACTTTCTGATGGAGCCATGATCCTAACCACTATGGACGGTGACAACCTTCCGCACCCTGTAAATGCGGACATAGTTAAAAGATATTGCGCATAAACAAAGACCCGCTAGGTAGACTGGCCTAGGAAAAAATTAGGGCATCCCGGCGAACCAAAAGGTTTCAGGCAAAAATTAGGGATATACATAAAAAAATTTGTACACCCGGCAAGTCGAAAATCTGAAAAGGCAGCTTGGGCAAAAAAGGGTATCCCGGTGGACTGAAAACCCGAAAGGGAGATCCAGGAAAAAGTTAGGGATTTAAAGCGTATAACTATGTCACGTTGGATCACCTTACAGCCAATCTTCAGTATCAACTATCAAGCTCAAGCGATACTAATCAATCCAATAGGCTTCAGACGAGCAGCGAAAGGGATGAGATGCTCAAAGACATAAAGGCAATAGCAGAATGGAAACCCAATAGGATTATTACATAGCTGTTTTTCTTTGTATACTATTTTTGTATTCTTACGACGGCATTCTCTTACTAGGATGTATGTCTCCTTGTACAAAAATGCTTACTCAAGTTAATACAAAACTATCCCGTTGAAAGTGTAAAACTTTTGTTTTTATTTTTCTGTTTTGTGTGCGAAAACGTCCAGTGATTATTTTTGAACATATGCATTTGAATGTGATTACTGCTTACAAATACACGTATAAAAAACAGAAAGAAAATTGCTAATGACTTTAAGAAATAGGACAATATCTAAAGGCCATCCATAAGATCCCCGCATATGTTTTCCCCGGCAGATACCTTCTCTAGCGGGTACAGAGGTAGGGGCATTCTACTACAAGGTCACTTCCATATTCTCAGCATGTAGCCTATTGATGTCAGTTGTTCTCACATCCCCGACAGAGCAAAAATCTCCAATTACTGCTCCAAAATCCCCCAGCGAAGTCGCCAAGCATCTCAAGATTCCCCTACAGGATTTCAACAAAATCCCAAAGCAGTTTATGGAGTTCACCTTCAGCAACAGAGTTTTATAAATCTCAAGTAGTTTATAAATCCTTATCCCCAGTAGAGTTTATTTCTCTAGCTACAGAAATTCATCCCCCAGCGGAGTTTATTTCTCCAAATTGGTGAAATCTATCAACAGAACTCTTCCCCTCGGAAAAATTATTCTCAAACAGAAGTCGAAGAGCCTCGGAAGAGAAAGGTAATCGACAACAAAACTATCTCCATTCATTATCCCCAGCGGAAATTGAAGAATCACTTTCTTCACTCACCAATAGTAGTCCGGGGTTCAGCTTCCAGGTACTCTTCAGCAGCAGTCAGGGATTTATTTTCCTAGATAAAGATATTGCGCAATAGCATTACATGTTCATACATCATGGCATGTGCATACAAATACATATATCACAATCTCATTTATTTTGGGAGTAACATGCAATTCATACATCATGACATCGCATGAAACTGATTTTACCTTTTTAGGTTAAATTAAAAGACAAACAGACACTATTAACCTTTACAGTAGGTCAAAGATTAATGCCCGAAACTAGACAGGGAAACTATCTGCATGACCAAGTGGTATGAACTCCTGAAATAAGACGGGGTTACCAACAAATACATCAGGCCACAGATTAATGCCCGAAACCAGACGATGAAACTATCTATGTGACCAGCAAAACAAGTTCCAGATTAATACCAATAAAAAGCCAGGAGAACTATATATGGATGATAGACTATGGATTAATACCTGTAACAAGCCAGGAGAACTATCTACATGAAGAGATTGAAGATTAATACCTGTAACAAGCTAGGAAAACTATCTTTATTTCTCAGGCAAGAGATTAATACCTGTAACAAGCCAGGACAACTATCTCAGCAACCGATAATTTTGAAGTTCCAGATTAATACCTGTAACAAGACAGGAGAACTATCTATTGACGACCGACTGTGGATTAATACCTGAAACTAGACAGGACAACTATCTATGAACGACTGATTATAAATTAACACTTGAAACCAGGCAGGAAAACTATCTACATGACCACCCTGAAGCAATCTTACACGGGTTCCTTCTCAGCATCCAGACGCAGTCTAACACTGACTCATCCTAAAACAGCCCTACACAGGCTCTTTCTAATACATTTTCAGGTAACGGTTAATTCCATTATCCCCAACAAGCTACTTTGAAACCTGGATTTCAACTAGAAAGCAGCAAACCTTCATTTCTCCAGACCAGAGATAACTCATCAGTAGAGCCTTGGATAACTGAAGTTCCTAGACTCTATTCCCCATAGAGTTTTCCTCAACTCAGATAGCAGGAACGGGAACCCCCAAAGGGACTATGTGTGAGATCAGCATATATTTTGGATGGCATCTTTAAGCCCATCTTCGACAACTCTCTATCATCTTCTCTAAATGGCGTCTGTAAGCCCATTCTCGTTATCATCAACTAACAGTGTTATTTCATGCGAGTGCAAATTTCTGGGCACTCTATTGTTCAATCATCTTCCACCTTCAGATCACGAAAGGCAGACAAGCCAATCTAAACCCTCAGGTTTAAGAAGATTGAACAGGGGTAGCTGTTGTACCCCAAAATTTGCACTCTCATTTGTTCCAAGATTCTTTCTTATATAAGTGGTCACAAGCACTTGATTAAAGAAAAATAAAATTTTTGAAGATGAACAAGGTGTCTTTCGATTGGAATCTTAACAGGCTTCGATTGAGCACCTAATATCCACCAAGCTTGCTTCAAATTTCCAAGCTTCGATTGAAGCCGTGGCCTTTTGCTTGTTTGTTGTATACAAGCTTCGATTGGGCATATGTTTCCTTTGAAACAGCCTCCTTCGATTCAAAAGGGAAGGGCCTCATGTTGGTGCTCCTTCGATTTAAAAGTTAGTATCTTCCTACTGGCTTCTTTCGATTCACAGGGCATTGGCTTCTTACTGGTTTCTTTCAATTCAGAAGGTGTTAGAAATGGCCTCCTACAGCTTTCCTTCGATCCAGAAAACAAGTGTGGCTTCTCTACACTTGCCTTCAATTCACAAAGGCAGTAACCTCCTTCATGCCAGCAGGCACAAAGCAATGGCCTCCTGCATACGTCCTTAGACTGCACCATTGGCTTTACATGCTTGCTTGATTCACAATGTAATGGTTACCTGCATGTCTGCTTCGATTGAGCAAGGGCCTCTGCAGGCTTGTCTTGATGACTACCTACATGTAAGCTTAATTCCTGCTTCGATTGGGTAGTATCTCGCTTGGAAAGTTTGTTTCAACCGGCATAAGATTTACTTTGTTGGCCCATTCGAAGGAATGGAAAGTGATGCATACAAATGATACATGTGGTCCCTTCAAAAGAGCACACACATTGGTTCAAAACAAAGGATATACATATTTCTAGCCAAAACGAAAGAGAGATATGGAAAGATGCTGGTTGGCCCATAATCCCACATATTGCCATACTCAAGTTTCCTGCACCAGAATTCTGAAGGAAGCTTCGATTATCCTAGAAAGAGTTTTTGGTTGGGGCTAGCTGAGTAGGGGCTCAATTGAAGATGCCCCAATGATGAGATTTGATCCATTCGAAGGACACACCTTGGTGGCCCATTCGAAGAGGTCACAAAGCATACATATGAAAGACACTCAAAAAGACCCATTTGAAGGAGGCAACCAAAGGCCCATTCGAAGGGTACACAAAAGGTCCATTCAAAGGACTCATTTGAAGGATGTACAAGTGGTCCAATCGAAGGGCAGGGACTGAAGGCACTTGAAAGTCATGGATATCCGCATTCATTCAAATTCAAAAAGGGACAAAATTCCACACCTTTGGCAAAGTTACAATATTTTGTTTATGGATCTTAAAGAACATGGTCAAGGTTGTTTAAACCATTTCCTTCTTGTCCCCTCCCTCCTCTCTATATAAAGAACACATTAGCAAGCATTAGAGGGGGAGACAGATCCTAGAAAGAGTCACGATAAAAGGAGAGAGGAGATTACATACATCATACACACAACCTGCCTCACTAAAAAAACTCCACAAAACTTTGAAATTGTTTCAAGTTTTTCTGAGCACAATGCAGTCACCTTCAATCTAATTCTAGAAGCCATCCCCAATCATCACACAAGCCAAGCGCTTCCTAAAACACCCCCACGTTAATAATCAGTTTCGTATATTTATTTGATTTAAACTTGTTTAAATATGTATTGTTGATCCATTTAATGCATGCATATATGTTTATGATGATGATTAGAAAAGGTCTGGTGTTTTACATGATGGCTTAAGTGCTAAAATTGTAGGTTATAATGGCTAGAGGTTTTCGAAACATATCACTTTCGAAATCCATGGTACAGACCGTTGCAGATCGAAACAACCCCAGATTCAGGTTCAGGGGCTGATTTCGTATGAAATAGTTTTTTTTTCTTGTTTGGTTTTGAAACTAACAAACTTGCAGGATTCAATATTAGTTTCCTTCACTTCGACTGAATAGCTAGCTCAGACGGTAAAAGAAAGTGTGCGCTGGATGAAGGACCTGGGTTCGAATCCCAAGTCAGGGATTTTTGTTTTCTTTCTAACATGTTTGTTTGCAGATCCAGATCGAAGACCACCTCCTACCCATAATCAAAGGATAGTTTCCCTCACTAAATCAAAGGACAACTTCCTTCATTGGATCGAAGGATAACCATCCTTCTCTGGATCGAAAACTCCTTGTCCTCAGGATCGAAGGACTTGCTTCTTGCATTTCTTTCCTTTCTATTATGTATTCCTTTCTCAGTTCTCTTTTAAATTAACAGCAAATAAAAAAATCAAAAAAAATTAAATAGACTTAGTTCTTTTTCTTAAATTAATTTTAATTTTGTAAATTAATTTAATTAATTATTTTAACTATTTTTCTTTAATTATAAAATAAATTAGAACTTAGGACTTAATTCATGTTTAATTATTTTCTTTAAATAATAAAAAAAAACTAAAAAATAATTTAGACTATTTTTCTTGATTAATTTTATTTTCTAAATAGACTTTAGGATAATTTCAATTTAATTATTTTATTGAATTAAAAAACAACAAAAAAAAGATTTTTCTTATTAGATTTTTTTAGACTAATTTTCAACCTTTCACGCGTTATTTATTTTTTGCATTTTATATTATTGTATCTGCATCCTGGAATGTAATAAATAATAGGACTTTACTGTTTTCCCTATTTTTATTTCCCCAATTATTTTGGAATGTAAATCCTCCTCCCCGAAGCCATGTAATAGTCTAGGTTTTTACCTTCTACATTTTATTTCCTTCAAAATATTACTGCTAGTAACTAGGCATGTATGACAAGACTTAAAAACAAAGTGTTAGAAAACCTAATGATGCAAGATAAATAACTGAATTGAACACAATTACACATGCGCACCTCTAGGATATCCCACTTCGGTTGCCTTCGGAAAATGGTCACAATTCTCGAAACATGAGAAGTTTTAGTGGCTATCCTCTAGTTTGAAAGATCACAAGTCCCTCGATGACCCTCTCAATGTTGCCTCGGTTAAAAGTGATCTTAGAACTTCAGTACAGTTACTAAAATTCCTTACCAAGTTGCCTTCGTGACTGTAACGTCCCTTCGGATGTCCCTCAATCATCCAACGATAGGGCTACCTACTCACTAATAGTAGGATAGCGTTGTCTAAAGGATAGGAGGAAAATAACATACCTTTTCGAGTATAAATATATAGCTGTTAAATGCTTGCACAAGTAAAATAAACTTTTTTTACACCTACACATTTCAAAAACAACTTTCAAAAGACATTTGCTTTGTCAACACTCTTGAGGACTGATACAAGAGTTATCACAAAGCGAATCTCCGTACTAAGGCATTTCAAAACATCTTTTCAAAAGCACAAAGCACAAGCAATTTTCAAAACATGAGCTAGCATCTAAGAGCCTGTAGATATCTACAGATGGAAAGGATGCTAACACCTTCCCTTTCCATAATCTACCCCCTTACTCAGAAAACTCTCGAAAAGGTCTTTTTCTGTTCTTTTCACCCTTTACTTAATTTGGATATAATAAAAGTCGGTGGCGACTCTTGCTTACTGCAATATTTGCAAACACAAATGCAAAACCAATATTAACATTCGGTTCTTCCACCATATCACCGTAGGTATTGGAGTGATATTCCCGAAGGATTCCTTCACAAGATGGGATGGATGCTTTATCAAACAAACTCACATAAACTAGATCATCAGATATCTTCTACCTTAAAGAAGAAATAAACTTTATCTTCTACTTCACAAAAGATGAACTCGATAACTGAATTTCGAAAATCTCCCACTTCACAAAAGAATCTCCATTTTCTACTACATAGAAGAAATAAACTTCATCTCCTACTTCACAAAAGATGAACTCTGCACCTAAATTCCAGGAACCTCCTACTTTATAAAAGAATCTCTGTCTTCTACTACACAGAAGAAATATCCAGAAACTGTATCAAAGAATCCTTCTACTTCACAGAAGAAATAAACTTCATCTCCTTCTTCACAAAAGATGAGCTCAACAACTGAATTCCAGGGAATATCCTACTTCACAAAATGATCCATGTCTTCTACTACATAGAAGAAATATCCAGAAAATGTATCAAAGAAATCTTCTACTTCACAAAAGAAATAAACGTCATCTCCTACTTCACAAAAGATGAGCTCAACAACTGAATCCTGGGGAATATCCTACTTCACAAAAGAATCTTCATCTTCTACTACATATAAGTAATATCCAGAAATCTTGTCAAGAAAATATTCTACTTTGCAGAAGAAATAAACATCATCTCCTACTTCACAAAAGATGAGCTCAACAACTGAATTTCGAGGAATCTCCTACTTCACAAAAGAATGTATGTCTTCTACTACACATAAGTAATATCCAAAAACCATATCAAGGAAATCTTCTACTTCACAGAAGAAATAAACTTCATCTCCTACTTCACAAAAGATGAGCTCAACAACTGAATTCCGAAGAATCTCCTACTACACAGAAGTAATATCCAGAAATTGTGGGGTTTGAAAAGGTTACCAATCAAATTGGATTTTGAAAAGAAGGAGCTAGTTAAATTAGACCTGCCAAAAGGTATTTGAGTACTAAGTTTGGAAATACTTATGGGAATAAAACCAAGAAAAGTCTACAGGGATAACACACCTTCTAGGTATAACAACTAAGTTGCTAAAATACTTATGCTTCAATGCATGTTTGAATTTTTCTATGGCGTAATGCTCCATAAACAATGGAAATGATACGCGTTTGGGTAGATGCAATGTAATGATGCATGTTTAGATGTTTCATTGGAAAATAGAAATAACAAAAATGAACTGCTAGAGAAACAAGGAACATCTGAAAAGACATCCTCAAAAATATGATCTTCTGCAGAGAATAACAATCTGAACTTCGGTGCGAGATTGCAAATCAAGGGTTCAAATTTGTGGATATGTACCAATGAAGATTGGGACTCGAGAAAGTATCCTGCAAAAATAAATTGAATTCCACTGAAAAGAGTTAACTCTAACTTCAACCAACTCTTAACTTCTTGGGGAAAAGATCTAATACCTCTTTGCTGGGAATAAGGAACACTTTGTTGAGGAATGGAAGATATTCTTGCTTAGAACTCCTGACAAAAGAAACTTCTATTGGGTAATGAGAATTCTTGAATCAAAAGAAACTCAACGACGAACTCCACTGGAGTATGAATATTCACTTGGGGAGAAGAGAAATCTTTGAACAAGAGAATTCTCGAAGCTCAACTTCCACTGGGGATGATACAACATCTTCTACCACTAGGGATAAGAGAATTCTTAATAGAACTTTTATCAGTATAAACTACACTGAGGAAGCAAACCTTGTGAGTTATTCCCCAAAAATGTAACCCCACCGAAAACAAACCTCCTAAAAGGATCATCAGAAACAAAACTTTGATGTATAGACTTCACCCGGGAAAAAAGGGCTTATGCACCCTCCACTAGGGAGAAGCAGACTACTTCACGGGGATAAATCAAGAAACTTCTTGTTGGACAGTAAAAGAATTTTTACAAGAACATTTAAAACATGCAAAGCACACTAGGGAGGTAAATTCTTGTACAAAATCCACCAACATGTATTTCACTGGGTGGAAGATTTCTGAAGGGAAACCTCTTAACAAATAAGCTTCTTGTTGAGCAACAGTGTAGACTACGCTGGCGAAAAAGATTTTGTTTGAGGAAATAGTCTTTATATTCTCTTGATAAGGAAACATATCCCAAAACCTTACGCTGATAGTAACATCGATGGTTCTCGCTCTCTTGCACCGGTATGTTGCATGTCACAAGTGAACGACAATTATTGCAAAATAAACCACACCAATGTGTCCTAGGTATGGTCTATAAAGGTATTTGCATTGAGAGGGTCTTTCTATCATAATGACTTGAGATGACTTGCCCCAGTATCTTCGAATTCTGAAATGATTCTCCTCTTATCAACGAATTTTTAGAGAGATTTGTTGAATCTCAATGTTGATCATGGGCTACTTAGTATATATTTTCTAACTGCAAGTGCACAACCTATTGAGGTAGTTTTAAAAAATTATCGAACCACATAGACCAATGTCAATTCTAATTCTACTAGTTGCTACGGTATTTATCTGAGATGATTGAAAATGTAATAAGAAAGAGATGAAAGTAAATAAACTTTTAATAGAAGAAGATTAATAATGATGCTGAAAATGTAATTCACATCAATCAACAATACTCTAGTGGTCTCTATATAGATATCCGATTGGGCAATGTTTTCTACTTTGAAAATAATTGATTTAACGGCAACTGTTGTTTTCGTCTATTCAGAACTGAGTTTACTCTTTAAATCTACCCGTTCATTTATCACATATGAACAATGCACATTGCGTTAAAGTAATGAACATATTTTTAAGAAATATAACTCTTAACCTAGTTGAAAATTATTTTTAACTAGATAGTTTAACTTGAAAGGGTTAATGCTTTCACCTAAATAATCGGATCCTAACCCTATGAAAGCGTCTACAAATAGTTTTAAAACCTCCTTCTAGCAATGTTAAATAAGCCTAATTAACTAACAAAGTACTTTCGGGGTATCTTTTAACCAAAAACAAATCAATCTTAATCTTTTTGTGTCACACGACTTTTGATCTTACCCAATGTTTCACTGCTTCACTTTCGTGTAAGCAGATTAAAATAAGTGCAAAAAGATTGTATTTAAATTAAAAATAGCCCATTAAGAAATCCTACAAAGACCAAGTGTAGAGCATATCCTATTGATGATCCTCACATCTCAACATTAAGAATTTAGTCGGACATGGTAATTGAAAATAAAGCGATAAAGGTTTTAAGTGTGAAAGTAAACATGAAAATAAATTGTGCGATAGAAGTAAATGTGATAAATAAAGCGATAAATAATGCAGGGTAAATAAAGTAAATGAGGAAATAAATTAAGAAACCTTCTCCAAATGGAGTCTGAATCTGGTATGTTGTACCCCAAAATTTTCCCTCTCTATTCTCAAGACATTTCTCACAAAAGATTTCAAATGCTCAAGAAGTTCTAAGAGTTTGATTAGATAAGCTCACCTCCTAAGCACTGAGCCTCCAAATTAGGGTTTTGTTTTTATCAAGTAAAATTAGACCTTTGATGCCTCAAATGACTTTCATGGCTCATCATAGGTCTCTAATATTGCTCATACCAAGTTTCAAGTCTTGCACTACAAATTTGCTCAGTCAATTGCTCAGATGATTGAAAATCAATTGTATTGGGTAAAAAGTCAATTGTTGGTCAAATATAGTCAAACTTCATGATTTTTGGCTAACATTAACATTTTGAAGCGATATTTATCAATTTACCAAGGGTTGATCATAATTCCTCAAGAAAAGCACTCAAATCATGAAAGGGGCAAAATTGTCAAAATTAGGGTTTTGATTGAGAATGATTGATCATTGACTTTTGACCTAGTATATGACCTAATGGCTTGAGGAACAATCTCAAGGACTCGAAAATAACATGTTGACCTAATTTCGTGGCTCAAATCATTTCTCAAGATCATTGGATTGATAGTTTAAATTTGATCAATTGATGAAAAGTCAACTGATAAACAAAAAGGTAAACTTTGACTTTTTTATCAACATTGAATTTAAAAGATCAAAATTCATCAAGAAATTCAAAAATATAAAATTTGTTCGTCAAGAATCAAGAAAGTCAAAAAGTCAAGATTTCTAAGACAGAAAATTTCTAAGTGTTTTTATACTTGATAAATTCATTACTACATGATAATTTTTCACCAAGATGCAAGATGATTCAAGGAAAACTTTCAACATGAAATTTGTAGATCTTGATGAATTCTACCACTTTTAATTAGAGGCTTGATGTCCAAAAAATGCTTAGATTTGAAGATATAGGCTCATGAAATTTTCAAGTTTAGGCAGATTTTTGACCTAACTTCTTGACCAATTTTCACCTAGTTCCAATTTGATTTTGTTAAAATGGTCAACGTGAAGGTTGTAGACAATGTTTCAAACTTTCCAAAACGTCCTATAACTTGAAGAGATCATTTTTGATCTAGGAGAATCAAAGAGAATAAGATGAACATTCATTCTTGCATTTCAAGCCATTTTCATGAAGAACACATAACCAAATCTCAAGCCATGTTGTATAAATCTCACTTTGCAGGCTTCAAACTTGCAAATCACTCAATAATTAAATGCTTACACAACTGATTAAGCCACTTTACAAGCATTTGAGCCAATATCCAAGTGATTAATCCATTTTTGGCACAAAGGCAACATTGCCATTTTGGAAAAGTGGCTTTAGTCATAAAGTCCACTCTCCTTGAGCTTTGAACTTGTTCCTTATGCACATACACAATCTCAAAGCCATAAGCAACTTGTTTAGAGCCTGCCAACCACCCTACAAGCCTGGTACTATGCATTGAAACCATGTTTATCAAGCTTGTTTAAAAACAAGTCAAAAAACCATAACATGTGATCTTATGAATCTGATCACTTCAAGCCCTCGAACCTTTGCCTATAAATAGAGAGACCATTATGCAAGATAGGACATGAACTCACAAGCCCTGAAACTCTCCCAAACTCCCTCAAATCATAACTTGCACCAAAACTTCATTTTTGTGGCATTTCTGACCTTGAACCTCCATCTCACAATCCACTTGTGTGTTTCCTCTCCAAATCAATCACAAAGCATCTATATATCAAATATAACTCATCCCCATCCCTGTTTCATAATTGTAACTCCATATTCATCATTTTCCAAACTCAAAAACAAAGCTCTGCATATTGACTTCTACAAGAAGTTTTAGCCACTCTCAATCCAAAGTAAGAGTTACATTAGCTTCCTAGGAGTCCACTGAAGCTATTCAGATCATCACAACACATCCAGGAGTGCTCAAACTTAAAATAAAATTTCCAGTTTTGAGGTAAGTTTTCTCAACTTTGAACTCTTTCTACAAGCATCATTAATGGTTACTTTGTGAATAAAAAATGTAGACATCATAACCCTAAAGCTAACCATGTCCTTAGATTTCAATTATGTTGCCTGAGTGATGCAAATTTTGAAGATAAACTTTCTGAAAAATTAGGTTAGAATTTGGTACCAACAAAAATTCGTGTTCATCTTTGAGTATTAGCTTAAGTTATTTAAATATTTGAAATCGTGATGAAATTTCAAGCAACTTTCATGTTTGCATTTTTACAAATGATTGAGAAATGAGCAAGTTACTGATTTCAAAAATGGTGATGATGAAGCTGGCATGAGGAAGAATAAGATGACACATTCAAAAACGAGTGTATAATATATTTAGTGCAACTTGTTCTAGTACCGGATGAAACAGCCACCCAGTGGCAGGAGAAGTGCGCGTAAGGCATTAGTGTATAGGGACCTGGGTTCGAGCCCCAGTGGTACCCTTTTGTTTATTTCATATTTCTTTGTATTAGATCATGTGCAGGACAAGCTAGTGTGCGTACCATGCACCTCCCTCCATAAACATCAAATCTAATTCCAAGCAGATCCAACGCCTCACATGTGCAACCCATGATACACTCCAATAAGCCAGCAACATGAGAGAAAAACAGGCGTTGGGCTTCCCAGAATTGGGCCCTTTCTTTTTCTTGTTTTTACTTATTCTCACTACCCATTTTGCTAATAACATCAGGCCTATCCTATTTTATTTTATTTTATTTTATTTTCTATTTTTTGACAAAAAACTAATTTGGGCTTTCTACTACTTTTAACTCACCATCGATGATTTGACTACTCCATTATTGATCATTAAGAAGAATTTTCTGAGAGCCGATTTATTTCCTGGATGTCTTAAAAATTGTTTCCATTGTGCTTTCCAAACCAATGGTTGTATGTGGCTGAAGAAAGGTTCTCAACGCCTTATTGATAGCCATGAAATTTTGTTTGAGAAAACTTTGTCCGTAAAAAGTTTGCCTGAAAGTACACTTGAAGATGTTTCCATAATCACCATTTTAAATACTCCTATTAGGATCACCTCTAAAGGCCCTATAAGGATTTCTGCTGAGTAGATAGTAGCTCCCTTGATCATTACTACACCAGGGCCATACCCCTATACCTCTGAGAAAGTTGTGCCCTGGAACTGAAGGACTTAAAATTACAAACATTGTTGGAACTAGTAAAGTAACAAGGACAAGAAGGGTCTTCTCCATGGAGATCTCTCTCCAACAACTACTACAACGCCTATTCTTATTCCTACTGCTGGGACAACTGCAAATGCCCGAGGTAAAGAGAAAGTTACTGAGTCGACCCTGATGGAGGCACCCCCAAAAGAGGTTACCATTGAAGACCCATCTAGACAAGAGATGGAAGAGATTCTGAAAATCATCCAAAAAAGTGATTACAAAATAGTTGAGCTACTGAGGCAGACACACTCAAAGATATCCATGTTGTATTTGTTACTGTGCTCTGAAGCGCATGCCCAAGCTTTGTTGAAATTCCTGAAGAATGCCCATGTTCCACAAGAAACCAATGATCATCAATTTGAGAATTATGTTACAAGCCTAACTGCTGATAATGGCTTAGGATTTTCTGACGCAGATTTAACTCCAGTGGGGAAGAATCATAACAAAGCTCTGCACGTTTCTATTGAATACAAAGGCACCACTTTGGCACATGTGTTAGTTGATAATGAGTCCTTCCTCAAGGTTTTACCTAAAGGTGCTTTGGACAGATTAGACTGTGAAGGGCTGGTTCTAAAACCCAGTGATATTATGGTGAGAGCTTTCGATGGTTCGAAAAGAATAGTCCACGGAGAGGTTGATCTACCGATCAAGGTGGGATCTCAAGTCTTCAATTCAAATTTCAATGTAATGGATATCCGCCACGCCTATTCATGTGCTCGAACGCCCATGGATTCATGGGGCATGTGTAGTTACCTCTACATTACATCAAATGTTGAAGTACCTAGTGAAGGGGAAGGTTGTCACAGTCTGTGGAGAGGAAGAATATATGGTCAATCGTTTGAATTCTTTCAAACATGTTGAGATGGATGGCAAATACGTTGAAACGCCCTGTCAAACATTTGAGGTGATCCCTTCAATGGTTGTTGTTGTTACTTCTGAGGACACACCAAGGATGGCTTCCTTGAAAGATGATAGGGTTGTGGTAGAAGATAGAGGCTGCACTATCTGGGGACAACTTCCTGACATCCCCTACAAATATGATAAATT
Organism: Vicia faba; assembly: GCA_948472305.1. NCBI lineage: Eukaryota > Viridiplantae > Streptophyta > Magnoliopsida > Fabales > Fabaceae > Vicia > Vicia faba. The sequence continues at coordinate 1,141,124,523 of OX451738.1, forward strand.
TGGGTTGGGTCTTACTTCAAAGCCTCAAAAAGAGGTTCAACGTGCTCGTGCTGGTGGACCAACTCTCCATATTAGCAACAATGAAGTCAGTGCTCTGGAGGATACTGATAGTGATGGTGACTTGGATGACTGGATATTCCCAACTGCTGACGGTGAACTCAAAAACTGGAAGGCCAAAGACTTCATCTCAATCTCCTTCAACCAGGAGTAATTGCTATTTCCTAATTTTATTGCTTTAAGAACTTTGTCTATATGATTTCCTTCAAAATAATGACTTTAAACCATGTGCCTTTCCCGGGGCACAATGGTCCATTTGTTAAGGGTTTGTCATTTCATATATCATATGCTCATTTAATGAAAACATTGGACGATTTTGCATTCAAATCTTGCTCTCCTTGTATTTCTTTTACTTTACTACATTTTCAAATAGCCATGTGACCTTACATGCACGCACACACATTTGCAGATCCACATCCACTCCGGATCTCATTGATAACAACTCTGTTATTGCCATCTATGACTTTGAGAATCCAATCTATCAAGCCAAAGACGAAGGTGGAGAAGATTGTGAGATACCTAAAGAAATCTCCAGACTCCTGATACAAGAGGAAAAGGCTATCCAATCGCACTAAAATTCGGTCGAAGTGATAAATTTGGGTACTGAGGCATATAAGAAAGAAATGAAGATTGGCGCTAACTTGGAAGATAGTGTCAAGAGAAGATTGGTTCAGATGTTGCATGACTACATTGAGGTATTCGCTTGGTCATACGAAGACATGTCGGGGCTCGATACTGATATTGTGGTTCATCTTCTACCAATGAAAGAAGGTTGTTCTCCGATCAAACAAAAGGTTCGTCACATGCACCCTGATATGTCTGAGAAGATCAAGGCTAAGGTAATGAAAAAGTTCAATGTAGGTTTCTTGGCAGTGACGTCGTATCCCCAATGGGTTGTAAATGTTGTTCTAGTGCCAAAGAATGACGGTAAGGTTCATATGTATGTAGACTACAAAGATATGAATAAGGAAAGCCCCAAAGACGACTTCCCACTATCGTATATTGATGTCTTAGTTGACAACACTGCTCAACACAAGGTGTTTTCCTTCATGGATGGCTTCTCGGGTTACAACCAAATCAAAATGGAACCCGAAGACATGGAGAAGACTACTTTTGTCACACAATGGAGCACCTTCTGTTATAAAGTCATGCCTTTTGGGCTGAAGAATGCAGGTACAACTTATCAACGAGCTATGGTGGCTTTATTTCATGATATGATTCATCATGAGGTAGAAGTCTATGTTGATGACATGATAGCAAGATCCCAAAATGAGGAAGAGCACCTTGATCATCTGCATAAGCAGTTTGAGAGGTTAAAAAAATATAAGTTGAGGTTGAATCCCAACAAATGCATCTTTAAGGTAAGTTCTGGTAAGCTCCTAGGGTTTTTCCTCAGTGGAAAATGTATTAAAGTTGATCCTGCAAAGGTCAAAGTCATCCAAGAAATTCCCGCTCCTCGTACTAAGAAGGAGGTTAGAGGTTTTCTAGGACGACTCAACTACATTGCCCGATTCATCTCTCACATGATTGCTATTTGTGAACCACTATTCGAGCTGCTAAAGAAAGATAAGATGGAATGACAACTGCCAAATAGCTTTTGAAAAAATCAAGGAGTACTTGCAAGAACCTCCAATCCTGATGCCACCAGTTGAAGGAAGACCTTTGTTCATGTACTTAATCGTGTTAGAAAATTTGATGGGGTGTGTGTTGGAGCAGCATGACGAGTCTGGTCGAAAAGAGCATGCAATATACTACCTTAGAAAAAGTTTACCGACTGTGAAATAAGATATTCACTGCTCGAGAAAACTTTCTGCACTTTGACATGGACTGCTTGCTAACTAAGATAGTATATATTGAATCATACCACTCTATTAATCTCTAAGATGGATAACATCAAGTACATCTTTAAGAAGCCAGCTCTCTCCGGAAGGATAGCCTGATGGCAAATGATCCTAATTGAATACGATATTCAGTATACTACACAAAAAGAAATCAAAGGGAGTTTACTGGAAGATCATTTGGCACATCAAGCTGGGGATGATTATCAATCTATGAACTTTGAATTCCCAGATGAGAATATCATGCTGATTGCGGATTGTGAAAATCCTGGACCGTATGAAGGACCTGAACAAGGATCCTAATTGACTATGGTTTTTAATGGAGCTTCCAATGCACTGGGTAACTAAATTGGTGTTGTAATCATATCTCTCGAAGGTTTCCATACTTCTTTCACTGCCAAACTCTGCTTTGATTGTACCAATAATATGGCTGAATACGAAGCATGCATCTTGGGTCTGAAGGATGATATTGACCTAAGAATCAAATTCTTAAGTGTATATGGAGACTTAGCTTTGGTCATAAGTCAAGTTAAAGGAGAGTGAGATACAAAACATTCAAATCTTATCCCATATAAATAACTTGTGCTAGCCTTGATTCCATACTATAAAGAGGTTACTTTTGAACACATTCCGAGGGAAGAGAATCAGTTGGTATATGCTTTGGCTACCATGTCTTATATGTTCAAGGTCAAATGGGACAACAAAGCTCCCCGAATTACTGTCAAAAGATTTGACGAACCAACGCACTGCTATGTGATTAACACTGATGGTATAGAGGAGAAGCCTTGGTTTCATGAGGTGAAAAGATATTTTGAAGCTCAAGATTATCCTGAAGGGGAGTCAACCAACAACAAGAAATTATTGTGGATGTTCTCAGCCAAGTTCTTCCTGAGAAATGGGATCTTATACAAGTGCAACTATGATTCAATTATGCTCCGTTGTATGGACATGAAGGAAGCATAGAAGATCATGGAGGATATACATGAAGGTATCTTTGGTACTCATTCTAGCGGACATACTATGCCGAGAATATTCTGAGAGCTGGTTACTATTGGTCGACCATGGAAACCGATTTTCATCACCACTCAAGGACTTGCATTAAATGCAAAATTTATGCTGATAAGATCCATGTGCCTCCAATCCCTTTTAAACGTCATGACTGCTCCTTGGCCCTTTGCAATGTGGGGAATTGACATGATTGGAGAGATCAAGCCTACTTCCTCTAATGGACACCGTTTCGTTCTTGTCTCCATTAACTACTTTACCAATGGGTTGAAGCAGCTTCATTTGCCTCGTTTACCAAAAAAGTCGTAGCCCAGTTTATCAAGCACAACCTCATCTACCGGTATGGTATCTTTGAGAGGATCATCAGTGATAATGGCACCAACCTTAACAATACCATGATCACTGAGCTCTTCACATAGTTCAAGATCAAGCATCATAACTCTTCTCCATACAGACCTAAGATGAATGGTGTCATGGAAGCTGCCAACAAGAATATAAAGAAGATTGTACAAAAGATGGTGGTTACCTATAAAGACTGGCATGAGATATTACCATTTTCTCTTCATGGCTATCGTACTTCGGCGCGAACAACAACTAGGGCAACCCCTTTCTCTTTAGTCTATGAAATGGAAGTTGTCCTTCCTGTCGAATTTCAGATTCCTTCTCTAAGGATTATGAAAGAAGAAAATTTAGATGAAGACGAATGGATTCAGACTAGGTTGGATCAGTTGAATTTGATTGACGAGAAGAGGTTGGCTGCTGTCTGTCATGGTCAGATATACCAGAAGCGCATGATCAAAGCTTTCAACAAGAAGATCAAGCATCGGGTATACCAGGATGGTGACTTGGTAATAAAGTGTATCATTCTGCCACAAGGAGATCCAAGGGGAAAATAGACGCCCACCTATGACGGCCCATTTGTTGTTAAGAAAGTATTCTTGGGTGGCGCTTTGATGTTAACCACTATGTATGGCAAGGATTTCCAGCACCCTGTGAATGCGTAAATAGTAAAAAAAATACTACGCATAAGAATGACCCACTAGGATGACATGCCTAGGAAAAAATCAAGGCATCCTGACGAACCAAAAAGGTTCGGGAAAAAATAAGGGATATACAAAAGATTGTACACCTGGAAAGTTGAAAACCTGAAAGGATGGCTTGGGCAAAAAAAGAGTGTGATACGGTGGGATAACTGACTTGGTTGTTTTGCGTTTGATCGCAAATGTTACGGTTAGCAAGAGTCTCCACCGGCTTTTCTTTTATCCAAACGGAAAGGCTAAAGAACAGGAAAAACCTTTGATATTGTTTCTTGAGTTTAGGGGGTAGACTATTAAAAGGGAAGGTATTAACACCCTTTTCATCCATGGTTTTCCATGGTTTTTGAAAGTATTTTGTAAAGATGTCATTGTTTTGGAAAACTTTGTAATGATTCTCGTTCGTAAGAATGTATACAAAGTGTTTGATCTTTTGAAAATGTTTTCAAGTTTGAAAGATGTTTTTGAAAGTGTTGGTGTTTTGAAAATAGTAAGGATGTTTTTGTTTTAAAATTGAGCAAGTAACTTAGGAACATTCTACCTACTCAAAAGTCTTTCATGTTCATTTTCTCTTTCCTTTGACATTGTTATCTTACCATTGATTTGGTAAGAAACCCTATATTTGTATGTAAAAGGGACGGGCAAGGACCATCATATAGCCATGACTAGCAATGTTGTAAGATATCTTAGCATATTCTTTAGGGACTAAGATCATTTTGAAAGGCAACATGGATAGCATCATCGAGGGACTATGATCTTGTATTTTGTTTGTTTTTTTGCTAAGATACCTCATATGCATAATATGCCCATTTTTGTAAGACAACAAAGTGGATTTACCCTAAGGGTGTAAGTGTGCAAGTGTATTAGTTTCCATGCTTGATTTTTCTTGATTAGGGTTTGCTACTTGTTGATTTTATTCTTGCCATACTAAACCCTAATTACTAGCATTTATATATAAAGCATTTAAATTGTGGAAAATAAAAATACTAAACTATTACATCATTTAGGGGAGGGGGTGTACAAATTACAAATGGGGAATTGCAAGAAATTAAATCTAAATAAATATTACAACCATATTGAATTTTGGATAAATGTACAAAATAAAGATAAAATGCAAAAATATAAAATGTAAGAAGAAATGTGATTTTTGTTTGATTTTTTTTTCATGAAAAGGGTTTTTGACTTAATTAATTTAAAATAAAATAATTAACTAAAAATAAGAAAATTAAGATTAAGTTAGTAAAATAAATTAATTTAAAGAAATCAATTTTTTTAGGGTTTATGTGAATTTAATTAAACTAGTAAATAAAAATAATAAAATAAAAGATCCTAAGTTCTAAATTGATTTTAAACTTACAAGAAAATAATATATTAATAATTAAAATTTATTATCTAAGTATTTTTTTAAAAAAAGGAAATTAATTTATTAAAGAAAATGTTTTTTTGTTCTTTTAGTTTTTTTATGAAAAATAAACTAAATAAAAATAAATAATATAAATATAAATATTTTTTGGATTTTTTATTAATGAAAATAATAATAATAATAATAATAATAATAATAATAATAATATAAATAATGATAATATTAATAATAATAATAATAAAAGATAAAAAAGTAAAAATAAATAAAATAAAAAAATAAAGTCAGGGAGGTTGATAAGTGAAACAGGGAGTATTGTAAGAAAAAAAGTCAGGCCCAAACTGCTGGCCCAAGCGCTGCAAAAGTAAAAAAAAAAAGAAAATATGAAAAAAGCAAAAGGCAGCGCGCTAAGGTTCGAACCCATGACCTCTACCAATAACGCACGCTGCCTTACCACTGGGGTGGTTGTACATCCATTAACTTATGTGAAAGAACAAATACATAATGTAAAACATCTCCATGACCTGTACTTCGTCTTCAACCTTCAGCCAGCCAGACCATTTGTATCTCACTCATTTCTCAACAAAAATGGAAAATGTAAACATGAAAATTATGTTATTTTTCCTCACGAATCTAACCATGTAAACCACTAAAACTATAGATCAAAGATTAATAAGAATTTCTCTGGCCCTAATTTGAACCCTAATTTTTTCAAAAACTTCAAACTTAAAATTCTCTAAGCTCAAGCCATGTAAATGAAAACTAAGGATATGTACAGCTTCAGGGCAATGATGTCTACATTTCTTATTCACAAATAAACTATTAATGATGCTTGTATGAAGAGTTCAATAGTCAGAAAACTCACCTTGCGAGAGGGTATCGTGTTTTGAGTTTGAGCAGCTTTTGATGAGTTCCAATTATTGGATTAGCTTCCTCAAGTTCCCAAGAAGCAAATGTGATACTTAGCTTGAGCTGAAAGTGCCTGAGGAGTTCTTAAGAAGTCAAGGTGCAAGGTGTTGTTTTTGAAAATGGTGGATGATGGTGAAGGTGTTACAGTTGTGTTGCAGGTGTTAGAATTGTTTGTGTATGTTATTTAGAAGCTTTTGAAAGTAAAAGGCCAAGAAATGCACGAGCAAATTTGGAGATTGGATTCAAAACTCAAAAATAGCAAGTTTTGAGATGTTTTTGGTGATTCTGTATTTTAGGGAGTTTCAGGGCTTGAGCATGCGTGTGTTTTCTTGCATATGACATGTGTTTATGTATGGAAAAGGTTGGAGAGCTATTGCACAAAAGATTTCTGAGTTATAGGGTTATGGCTCAATTGCTTGATTTTGAAGAAAAGTGAAAATCTGGTTTCAAGGAAGCAAGTACAAGCATGTAGGGTGGTTGCCAACTTTAAACAAGCTTATCTGACTTTGTAGAGGAATCTTGTGCAAAAGGAACAAGTGCAAAGCTCAATGCAAGTTGACTTTGCATAAAGCTTGCTTTATGTAAATGGCAATGGTGCCTTTGTGCCATTATTGGAAAATTTACTTGGATAAAGCTTGAATCAAGTGGATAATAGCTCAAAAGAAAGTGTAATCTTCTGATTATGGAGATATCTTGAGGTTTAGAGGCCTGCAAAGAAAGATTGTGCATCATAGGTTTGAAATTTGAATTTTGTTCATCACAAAATTTGCCTTGTAAAACAACTTGAAACCCCAACTTCTGACCCTCGATTCTCCTTGCTCACAAATGATCTCAAGGAGTTCTTTAACATTTTGGAAAGCTTGTAATATTCTCTACAACCCCTCTTTCAACCACTTTTGCAAAATTCAAATGGAACTATGTGAAACTTGGGTCAGAAGTTAGGTCAAAATCTTGACAAAAAATGTTCAAAATTTCACTAAGTGTTTAGTTTCATGACCATGACTTCATGGATTAATAAATTGAGATCCAAGAATTTCTAGGATAATTTGTGTAAATAAATGTTGTATATATCATGGAGATCTACAACTTTTATGTTGAAAGTTTCTTTTGAATCATCTTTCATCATGGTGAAAAATTGGCTCAAAGTTGTGAAAAAATATGAAGTTTTCAACACTTAGAAAATTTTCTAAGTTTGAAAACTTTGACTTTTCAAAATGAAATCTTGAATTTTTTATTTCTTGATGAAGTTTAACATTTTGACATGTTTTGATGAATTGTGATTTTTGACACTTGATTTTGACAAAAAAGTCAAAGTTTGACTTTTTAGTATATAGTTGGCTTTTGATCAGTTGACTGAAATTCTACTATCAATTCAATTGATCTTGAGTAATGTTTTGAGTCACGCCATTAGGTAAAAATGATGCAATTTATATCTTGAGATCATGCCTCAAACCAATTAACCATTTGCTAGGTCAAAAATCAAAAATTGCCCTTTCTCAATCAAAATCCTAATTTTGACCATTTTGCCATTTTGATGATCTGATCAAATTTCTTAAGGAATTGTGGTCCAAAATTGATCAAATTATACATATGAGTTTATATGTTGAAGTGGATCAAAAATTATGAAGTTTGACTGTAAAATGGCCATATTTGACTTTTTCCCCAATACAGTTGATTTTTAGGTCAACTGCTCAATTGACTGAGCAAAAATGTGATCCAAAGCTTGAAACTTGACATGAGTAATATTGGGGGTCCATAATGATCCATTAAAGTCATATGAGGCATTGAAAGTTCAATTATCCTTGTGCAATCTCAAACCCTAATTTCAGTCATCAGTGCTTAAGGAGGTGTCTTGAGTTGATCAATCCTTGTGCAGTCTTGAGCCAAAGGAGATCTTATGAGAAAATATTTGATAAATGAGAGGGAAAATTTTAGGGTACAACAGCTGCCCCTGTTCAATATTCTTAAACCTGAAGAGATAGATTGGCGGATCCGCCATTCGTGACTTGAAGGTGGAAGATGATTGGACACTAGAGTGCCCGAAAATTTGCACTCTAAGATGAAATGGGAATAGGCTTATAGATGCCATTTGGAGGAATGATGGAGATTTACCGGATATGGGCTTGTAGATTCCATCCAAAGGTGACTGTTGACAGAGACTGTACTAAGTCTGAACTTGATTTCAACTGGAAAAGAATCAGAATAAATCTTTGGAGTAATTTATCTTAACCAGGAGAAGTCTTGTATGTTGTTTGACTGGGAAGAATCAGAATAAATCTTAGAGCGATTTATCTGAACCATAAGTGTTCTTTTTGGAAAGTATCAGGATAAACCATTGAGGGGTTTAAACTGAACCAAAATAAAAAATGGAGTGTTCTTTAACTGGAAAGAATCAGAGTAAATATTTGAGTGATTTATCTGAACCAGAGAAAGTGCCTGTGGGGAAGAATCAGAATAAATCATTGAGAGACTTATCTGAACCCGAAAGGTTCCTTTGGAAAGTATCAGGATAAACCGTTGAGGGGTTTAAACTGAATCAAAAGAGGTCTTGAATATTCTTTAACTAGAAAGGATCAGAGTAAATCTTTGAGCGATTTATCTGAACCAGAGAAAGCGTTTGTGGGAAAGAATTAGAATAAATCGTTGAGAGATTTATCTGAACTGGCAGGGATCTGGAGAAGAATCAGAACAAATTGTTGAGAGATTTATCTGAACCAGAGAAGACAGATGCGGGAAAAGAATCAGAATAAATCGTTGAGAGATTTATTTGAACCGGCAGGGATCTGGAAAAGAATCATAACAAATTATTGATAGATTTATCTGAACCAGAGAAGACAACTACGGGAAAAGAATCATAATAAATCGTTGAGAGATTTATCTGAACCGGAAGGAATCTGGAGAAGAATCAGAACAAATCATTGAGAGGTTTATTTGAACCAGAGAAGACATCTGCGGGAAAAGAATCAGAATAAATCATTGAGAGATTTATCTAAACCGGCGGGGATCTGGAAAAGAATTAGAACAAATTGTTGAGAGATTTATCTGAACCAGAGAAGATAGTTGCTGGAAAAGAATCAGAATAAACTATTGAAAGATTTATCTGAATCGGCAGGAGTCTGAAAGAAACATTTGTCGTATAGATGGTTGACTAATCCTTTCTTGGGAATTAATCTGTAATTGACTTGTTGAAAATTTGATGACAAATTTCTGTGGATTGATCTTTCCTGAAAAAAGATGAGAGGTTAGTTGTATGCAATGTCATGACGTATCAAAAGCATGGTGTAATGATGTCCTCAAAATAAATGAGATTGTGTCGTATGTATTTTTGTTGTCAATGTTATGACGTATGGATGTAATGTATGGACATGTTAATTGCTATGCCACAGTGTTGTTGGGGAAGATAAATCCTTGAGTACCGCTGGGTACAAAGGGTGTAAGTCTTCGTGTTTTGAAGTGCTGATGAGTTGATGAGCTTCCATTCATTAGAGAAATAAACTCTGTTGTGTAAAGGAAACATCGTGTATTGCTTGTGAAATCTTGTTGGGAAATCCTAGGAAATTGGGCAACTTTTACTGGGGAGTGATAACTGGAAGTTTTGTTCCACTGGGGATGTGAGAGAGCTTGATATCATTAAGCTGCACACTGTGGGGGATTTTATGGAATAGTCAAAAGATATTATCCTATTTCTTAAAGCCATTAGTGATTGGCTTTCTATTTTCTGTTCCTTTTTTATTCATTTGTAAACAGTAGTTATGTTCAGATGCATATGTTCAAAAATAAATCATTGGACGTTTTCACAAACAAAGCACGGAAGAAAGAAAAAAGAAAAATAGATAGTTTTGCACTTTCAAACGGATATCTTTGTATTAATTTGAATAAGTATTTTTTGTACAATGAGACGAACATCCTAGTAAGAGAATGTCATCGTAGAAAAATGAAAATTTGATACAAAGAAAAGATATCTATGTGAAATAATCCCATGGGGTTCCCATTCTGCTATAGCCTTCGTGTCTTTGAGCATCTTGTCCACTTGCTGCCTTGTCCGAAGTTGATTGGATTCATTAGAACCGTTGAGTTTGTCAGTCGAAGCTAAAGGTTGTCTGTAAGGTGATCCAATGGGACATAGTCATATGCTTTAATTCCCTAACTTTTGCCTGGAATGCCCTTTCAGGTTTTCAGTCCACCGGGATACCCTTTTTTGCCCAAGCTGCCTTTTCAGGTTTTCATCTTGCCGGGTGTACAGATTTTTGTTTTATCCCTAATTTTTTCCCGAACCTTTATGGTTCGCCGGGATGCCCTAGTTTTGCCTAGGTGTGTCGATCTAGCGGGTCTCTTATGCGTAGTATCTTTTGACTATGTCTGTGTTCAAAGGGTGTGGAAGATCGTCTTCATCCATAGTGGTTAAGATTATTGCCCCACTAGAGAATATGCTTTTGATCACAAACGGTCCTTCGTACGTAGGAGTCCATTTACCCCTGGGATCACCTTATGGTAATATGACACGCTTGATCACTAGATCCCCGACTTGATACACTTGGCGTCTGACCTTTTTGTTGAAAGCCTTGATCATCCGTTTTTGATACATTTGACCATGACAGATAGCGGTAAGCCTTTTCTCATCAATCAAGTTCAGTTGATCAAGTCGAGTTTGGATCCAATCATCTTCGTTCATCCCTGCATCCCTCATGATTCTCAGAGAAGGGATCTGGACCTCAATAGGCAAGACAACTTCCATGCCGTATACCAGAGAGTAAGGTATTTCCCCGGTTGATGTGCGCATCGTGGTACGGTAACCATGGAGAGAGAATGGTAGCATCTCATGACAGTCCTTGTAGGTTAATGTCATTTTCTGTATGATCTTTTTAATATTCTTATTTGCAGCTTCGACAGCGCCATTCATCTTTGGCTGGTAAGGGGAAGAATTATGGTGCTGGATCTTGAATTGCGCGCATAGTGCGGTGATCATAGTATTGTTGAGATTCGTACCATTGTCTGTGATGATTCTATCTGGGATGCCGTACCGACAAATGAGATTTTGTTTGATGAAATGGGCCACAACGTTCTTGGTAACAGAAGCTAAAGAAGTTGCCTCAACCCACTTCATGAAATAGTCAATGGCCACCAAGATAAAGCGGTGTCCATTAGAAGTTGTAGGTTTGATTTCTCCAATCATATCGATTCCCCACATCACGAATAGCCAGGGAGCAGTTAGGACATTTAGAGGAACTAGAAATACATGCACTTTGTCAGCATAGATCTGACATTTGTGGAAAGTTCATGAATGCTGATAGCAATCTGCTTCTATGGTAGACTAGTAGTACTCGGCCCGTAGGATCTTCTTAGCCATCATATACCCACTAGAGTGGGTGCCAAAAGTTCCTTCATGTAGATCAACCATGATCTTTTCTGCCTCAACCTTGTCTACGCAACAAAGCAAAACAGAGTCATGGTTGCGTTTGTAGAGAATGCCATTACTGATGAAGAACTTAGCAGAGAATCTCCTTAAGAACTTCTTATCATTGACTGAAGCTCCTTCCGGATACTCTTGAGCCTCGAGATACCTCTTAACTTCATGGAACCAAGGCTGGTCCACTACTTCTTCAGTATCGATCCCGTGACAGTAAGGTGGTTCATCCATCCGTTCAATGGTGATCTGGGGAGCCTCGTTACCCCACTTGAGTTTAAACATGGATGACATTGTGGCTAGCGCGTCTGCTAGCTGATTTTCCTCACATGGAAAATGCTCAAAGGTAATTTCCTTGAAGTATGGGATTAATGTCAACACATGTTCTTTGTAAGGGATGAGGTTAGGGTGCTTCGTATCCCATTCTCTTTTGATCTGGCTGATGACTAAGGCTGATTCTTCGAATACACTTAAGGACTTGATTCCCAAATCTATGGCAGCTTTGAGACCCAAAAATACACGCTTCATACTCTACCATATTATTTGTACAATTGAAGCAAAGTCTTGCAGTGAAGGGAGTATGACATCCTTCAGGGGATATGATTACAGCACCTATGCCATTGCCGAGCGCGTTGGAGGCTTTATCAAAAACAAAGGTCCATCGAGATCCTTGTTCAGGTCCATCATATGGTCTGATTTCTTCACAGTTGTTTACCATCATGATGTCTTCATCTGGGAATTCGAATTTCATGGACTGATAGTCATCCACAGCTTGATGAGCAAGGTGATCGGCTAGTACACTACCCTTTATTACTTTTTGGGTAGTGTACTGAATATCGTATTCAGTCAGGATCATCTTCCATCTCGCTATTCTCCCAGAGAGGGCAGGCTTCTCGAATATGTATTTCATTGGATCCATCTTGGATATCAATAAGGTAGTATGGGTCAACATATACTGTTTTAGCCGGCGAGCAGCCCATGCCAGAGCGCAGCAAGTTTTCTCGAGCAGTGAATATCTTGTTTCATAGTCGGTAAACTTTTTTCTCAGGTAGTAAATAGCATGCTCTTTTCGGCCAGACTCGTCATGCTTCCCCAGCACACACCCCATTGAATTTTCCAAGACAGTTACATACATGATCAAGGATCTTCCCTCGACTGGCGGCATCAAAATAGGAGGCTCTTGTAGGTACTCTTTGATCTTGTCGAAGGCAAATTGGCACTCATTATTCCATTTGACTACTTGATCTTTCTTCAGTAATTTGAATATTGGTTCACAAGTAGCGGTCAAGTGAGAAATGAATCTGGCAATGTAGTTTAGCCATCCTAAGAATCCTCTGACTTCCTTCTCATTATGAGGAGCAGGCATTTATTGTATTTCTTTCACCTTGGCAGGGTCTACTTCGATTCCTTTACCGCTGACGATGAAACCTAGGAGTTTACCAGACCTCACCCCAAATGTGCATTTATTCGGGTTCAACCTCAGCTTGTATTTCTTTAGTCTCTCAAAATGTTTCTGCAAATGGTCAAGATGTTCCTCTTCAGTTTGAGATCTGGCTATCATGTCATCCACATAGACCTCTATTTTGTGATGTATCATGTTGTGAAATAGAACTACCATGGGGTGTTGATAGGTTTCCCCAGCGTTCTTCAACCCGAATGGCATAACCTTGTAACAGAATGTGCCCCACTGTGTGACAAAGGTCGTTTTTCCATGTCCTCAGGTGCCATTTTGATTTGATTGTAACCTGAGAAACCATCCATGAAGGAAAACACTTTAAGTTGTGCGGTATTGTCAACCAAAATATCGATATGGGGAAGTGGGAATCATCCTTAGGGCTTGCCCGATTCAATTCTATGTAGTCCATGCACATTCAAACTTTGTCTTCCTTCTTAGGCACGAAAAACATTGGAGACCCATTGTGGATAGGAGGTAACAGCTAAGAATCCTACATTGAATTATTTCATGGTTTCAGCCTTGATCTTCTCTGACATGTCTGGCCGCATGTGACGGACTTTCTGTATTACCGGAGGGCAGTCTTCTTTTGTCGGTAGACGATGTACCATGATATCAGCATCAAGTCCTGGCATGTCCTCATACGATTAGGCAAAGACCTCAACATAATCATGTAGCAACTGGGTTAGACGCTTCTTGACACTGGGTTCTAGATTGGCTCCTACCTTGACTTCTTTCTTGTCCTCTTCGGTACCTAGGTTAACTGTGTCCACTGGTTCTTCCTGGGTTGTATGGTCCTTTCTTCTTGTTGTAGTAACCTGGAAAGTTCCCCTGGAACTTCACAATCTTCCTCACCTTCGTCTTCGGCTTGGTAGATTAGATTTTCAGAGTTACAAAAGGCCATAGCAGAATTGTTACCCATGGGATCCCGAATAGATGTAGATCTGCATTTTGAATGTGAGTGTGTGTAAGAGTGTAGCTATCTTTGAAAGAAAGTAAAAATGTGGAAAAAGAAAGACAAAGAGCACAGAGTTTGCATGCAAAAATGTCCATGATTCATTGATGACTAATGAAAATGAGGTAACAACCCTTACAAATGGACCGTTGTGCCTCGGGTAAGACACAAGGTTTAAAAAGTCTGAATTGTTTAATTATTACAAGTCCGATAGAAATTTAAAGGAAATTACTGTTGGATAAAAGTAATTGGGACAAAATGTTTAGCTTCCCATTTTCTGAGTCCTCCGTTGTTAGTTGGGAAAATCCATTCCTCCGGATCATAATTGTCATCATTATCATCCATTGCGTTGACTCCGTGGTTGCTAATCTTCAAAGGTGGTCCCCCGGCACGAGCGCAATGAATAGCTTTTTGGGCTCCTGAAGTGAAACCCAAACCAAATTTGTTAGATTTGTATGGGATATCTGGGAGTTGGCCCCAACTAGTACACCCACCTTCTTCGGTCACTACCTTGGCATCTTTCAGTGAAGACATCTTTAGCGGGGGTCTTGTAATCTTTGGGACTTGGGAAACAGCCTTGGTCACTGCCACAGTTTGTGGGACTTCCTCGAAGTGCTGAAACTGAGTTTCAATGAATTCACCATCCAATTCCACGTATCTGAAGGAGGTTAAGTGACTGACCATATATTCCTATTCTCCGTGGACAGTAATGATTTTACCCTTGGTTGGGTATTTCAGCATTTGATGTAATGTAGAGGTAACGGCACCAACGTTGTGAATCCATGGTCGGCCCAATAAACAGGAATAGGAAGGGAGAATGTCCATCACGTACAAAGTTGAATCAAAGGTTTGAGTTTCAACTTTAATGGGGATGTCCACCTCCCCATGCACCATCCTCTTTGAACCATCGAAGGCCCTTACCACTATGTTGCTGGGTTTTAAGGTCAAACCTTCACAATCGAGTCTATCAAGAGCTTTCTTAGGCAGCACATTCAAAGATGAACCAGTATCAACCAAGACATGGGCTAAAGTTATGCCCCGGCATTCGACGGAGACATGCAACGCCTCGTTATGCTTCCTTCCCCTAGGTATCAAGTTAGCATCAGAAAATCCTAAACCATTATCAGATGTTAAACTAGCCACACAGTCTTGGAACTGATCAGCAGAGGTTTCTTGTGGCACATGGGAAATTTTAAGAAATTTTACCAAGGCCTTCGCATGAGCCTCGGAGCACAACAATAAAGCTAGCATGTAAATCTTTGACGGAGTCTGCCCTAGCTGTTCGACTACGTTGTAGTCGCTTCTATTTATAATTTTTAGAATTTCTTCCATCTCCTTTTGGGAGGCTTCAGGGATAGATATTGATTGCGCCTTCATCCGGACAGGCTCAACCAGAATGCCTTTTCCCCGAGTCTCAGTCGACTCGGTGATAGAAGTGTCAGTAGGGGTAACCATAGGGATTGTAGTAGTGGTGTCAACGGGAACAGGAGCAGGGATGATCACATGACCGGTAACAGTTTTCGGAGGAGTAATCTCAGGAGAGAATACTCTGCCACTTCGGGTTATCTTGTTGGTTCCCACAATGTTGCTGATGTTGGGGTCAGCCTTCCCAAAAATTGAGTCTTCATCAGCCAACTAATCCTGCTTGACACTGTGATAGTAGACATCACCCCCATAATTCCAGGGGACAGTTTTATCTGATGAGTACGGGATTGGACTTGGCATAGTAATTATCACTGGAGTCACTTTAGGAACTGATGTAATCCTAACGGGTCTTTTGGTGGAGACCCTGGAAGGTTTGGCGGAAATGTTTACTATCGAAACATCATTGTAATAAATGGTTGGAACGGGAGTTTTTTCAAACAAAATCTCTTTGTCATCCATTAGGCGTTAGACACCTACTTTCAGCAAATGATAACCAGTCGGTAGAGATAAACAGAAGTGGCAACCTTCGCCATAACCCGAAAATAAACCAGCCTTCAATAAGTTCCACTTAACGGTCAAGAGAGGAGTAACAAGCTCTTCGACAGTAGTAAAAAACATATCATCTACAATAACGTTAACACCACGGTCGTGCTTGGGCATAGGAGCGATGATAACATTTGGAATTTCAGGAGCATCAAACTCAATTTCTTTTGCTTTAAGAAGGTCTTGCACCTTGTTTTTCAAAGCCCAACTGTTGTTGGTATCATGTCCTAGACTTTTTGAATGGTAAGCACAACGAGCATTAGGATGGTAATGAGGAGATGTGGTGTTGGGATTCTTCGGGGCTTCCTTCAAAGTTACCAGATTAGATCTCAACAAATGTGGCAGGACTTGAGATAGTGTCATATTAATCCGGGTAAATTGTCTTACCGGTCTTTCTGTTCTAGGCTGGTTGCTCCTTTTTTGAGTAGGCGCATGCTTTGAGATCATGACAGCCCCCACCATTGGACGGTGTTCAGTTCTATCTTTATTTCTTTGAGGGTATACAACACAAACTTCTTTCTTCCCAATGAATGGTTTTCTCACAGCAACAGAGGATGCATCTTTTTTGATCTTCCCACTCTTAATCCCAGCTTCCACTCTTTCCCCGGTCAAGATTAATTCAGTGAAACCTGCTGAGGAGCTTCCAATTAGATGATTGAAAAATGGACCAGACAAGGTCCCTAGAAACATATCCACTAGTTCCCTTTCAGGCAGGGGAGGTTGGACTCTTCCTGCTAGGTCCCTCCATTTCTGAGCGTAGTCTTTGAAACCTTCACTTGAAACCATAGCCATACTTTGGAGTTGAGTACGGGTGGGAGCAAGGTTTTCTTTGTATTGATACTGTTTATAAAAAGCAGCGGCAAGGTCTTTCCAATTATAGATATTGTCTCTTTCTAGTTGATAGAACCAATCTAGTTGAGTCCCAGATAGACTGTCTTGAAAGAAGTGGACCCACAAATCTCTGTCAGCGGTATGAGGCTGTATCTTCCTCACATAAGATCAGAGATGTATCTTGGGACACGAAGCCCCATCGTACTTAGAAAATACTGGTGCCTTGAATTTTGGTGGAATTACAATCCCATACACCAAACCCAGCTCTTCAAAGTCCAGCCCGAACACTTTTTGAATCTCCATTGCACTTAGACGCTCTTCTAGATGTTTGTATTTGTCGTCGACTGGGGGATACTGTTCTTCAGAGTAATCTTCTTCTTCTTCCTATTCAGATTCTGGCTGGGCAGTTGCTTCCTTGCCTTTCCCTTCTTGATTATCTTTTTCTCCAGATGATGTTGCGAAGTCTAGGGTCCGTCTGGCTTGTCCTTGGACCCTTCTTCCTAGATTCAGAACTCCGGTTGTTTTCTTTGCTTTCTTCTTCTTTTCTTCAATCAGCAAAGTTTTCAAATCCTCTTGTCCTTTGGCTATAGTCAAGAACATCTGTTGAAACTGAGCATTCTGCGCCTGGAGGTCTTTTACTGTCTCCTTGAGATCCATCTTACTGAAATAAACAGTAGAAAGATGAGGAGACTCGTTGTAAGAAACATGCTTATGTTACGATGAATGGAGATGCATATGCAATGATTTCAAGGAAATTAGAGATTTAAATTTTCTTTAGACCAAAAAGGAACACACGTTATATTAATAAATCAAAGTTTGAGTACATCATGCCTCTTTTGGGCTTACAAAGAAAATACAAAAACTCTAAGATAAAAAAGTTATACGCATCATCTTTGGTGCGATGTAGGCGTTCAGACTCCGCTTCTCATTAAGCTGCTTGGTG
Source organism: Vicia faba (assembly GCA_948472305.1). Classification (NCBI taxonomy): domain Eukaryota; kingdom Viridiplantae; phylum Streptophyta; class Magnoliopsida; order Fabales; family Fabaceae; genus Vicia; species Vicia faba. The sequence continues at coordinate 1,141,142,280 of OX451738.1, forward strand.
AGTTCCAAAACCTTCTTCTCGCTGGCGTAAAATTGGGCCTCAAAAGTATATTTCTCCCCTTTAAGCTATATCCAATCCCTTTGCAAGTCTTCAAGAGAGGTGGGCATGTCAGGATGCAGGATAGTGTATGAAACATCTCCTTCCACAACAGGCTCTATGATAACCGGGAGAATGGAGGGGTAAGGCATTATAAGACTTTGAGCACGGGTTCATACCCATTTTAGGTAAGGCTCAAGAGGGATGGAATTCTTGTGCCCCAATGTCTTACTATCTACCTTGTTCAACATCCTCCAAGCTCGGATAAACCTTTGGCGGTGACCTTGATCGTCATTCTCATAGTTAAATACCAAACCTTGAATGAGCATCTCATATGGGCCATCCCTTCGGGCGTAACCAAATTGTCTTAAGGCTAAGAAGGGATTGTAGATGATACCTCCTCTAATTCCAAGTAAGGGGGCATTAGGGAATTCTCCATAACGGTCGATGATAGTAACATTCTCTATAGATCGGGAACACTAATGAATGTCTGAATGTTTGAGTGTCATCAACCTATGTGACCACCTTGAACCTTGCTCATTCTTCAATACAGATTGGGGAAGATGAGAAATAAACCATATTTCCAAAAGAGGAGTATAACACATAAGGATACCTCTTTTCCTCATAGTGCGAGTGTGATAAAAATGTAGGATGTCCCCTAACAAAGTAGGCACCGGGTTACGAGACATGAAGATTTTGAAGGCATTCACATCTATGAGTTGGTCAGGATTTGGAAACAAAACCATCCCATAGACGAGGAGAGCCACAATTTCCTCAAAAGCTTGAAAATCCAAAGAGTTCCAACAGTTTTGGGCTTTCTCAAACAAGAACTTGGCTAAGAAACCTTTGACACCACTCCTTGTTTCCCAGTTAGTTGTGATATCAGATGATTTCATGTGTAGGGCTTGAGAAATATCTTCTGGCTTTGGATCTCTTTCCGTATCGTTGAAAGGTAGTTGACTGAGAATGGGAATCCTCAAGAGTTGGGAGAATTCTTCCAAAGTTGGCACAAGTTGATAATCGGGAAATGTGAAGCAATGGTGTAAAGCATCAAAGAACTGGAAGAGCACCTTCGTCATGTCCTCATGAGTGTTGGAGGTAACCAAGTTTAGTAGGCGACCATGTCTTTCGGTAAATGGAGAATTTTCAGGAACCCTTGATGCTAGATCTTTAAGTTGAGGAGGGATCCTTACAAGATTGACTTGAATGGTTTTCCTGCGAATAGAATCCATGTCCTACAAAACAAAACAAAGGTAAATCCCAAAAATCTTTGAAATGGTTAGTGAGTATGAGTATGATGTTATGATGTTTATGATGTTATGTACAAGTAGATATATACAAACAAAGCAAACAAGTCCTTAGGTTTAGGCTTTCATGGTGTGTCATAGGTAAAGACCCTCTTGAAGTTTAGTTGGCTCAAAACCTGTCTGTTGTGCCCCAATATTTTCCCACCCATTTTACTTAACATATGTTCATTGAGATCCTCAACTTGCTCAAAGATGCCAAAGAGTTGACCAGACAAACTCTCTCCTAAAGCAATGAACCTCCAACTAGGATTTCCATTTTCATCAAGATGGATGAGCTCCAAAATCCTCATATGCTATCCATAGTCCTAATATTTTTTCAAGACCAACCATGCCAAGTTTCATGCCTTGCGCAAGAAGTTTGCCCAGTCAACTGCTTAGATGCTTAAAAATCAATTGTATTAGGTCAAAAGTCAACTGTGGCCCCCATACAGTCAAACTTGAAGATTTTTGGTCAACATCAACATTTTGAAGTGATATCCATCATTTGATCAAGGGTTGATCATGATTCCCCAAGGAATGCTCCTAATTCATCAAAACTCAAAAGTTGCTAAATTAGGGTTTCCCAAGAAAAGTCAACCAAACTTTGACTAGGCATAACTTCTTCATAATTTATCATAATTTTCTAATCCAAAGCTCATTTTGAAGAGAATAACATTCCCTACAACTCATCTTCATCCCTCAAGTTCAAGAAGTGCACTCATGGAAAGATATGAATTCAGACATTATAGGTCATTCCAAAAAGTCAACAAAAACACCTTTTGGGTCAAAGCTTCTTACATGAACATGGAAGATCCAATTGAGATGAAACCAAAGAGGTTGCTCCGGGGATATCCTAAACTTTCTAAAAAGTCCAATATTACCCTCTTAGGGTCTAAATTGAAGGAGATATGCATTGTCAAAGTTAGCCATTTTTGGAAAATTGTCAAAAGTCACCAATGCCCAAAATTGCATCTTTTGTCAAATGGGCCCAACTTTTTATGCTTGCATCTCACTTCCAATATGGTCCACGATCCAAACACCCTTCCACATGTTATTGGCTTTATTTATTTAATTTATTTTTGATTTTAATCATTTAAAAATCAAATTAAATCAAATAAATAATCAAAATAATAAAAGAGTTTATTGCAAATCTTTTTCTCATCAATTGACAATCAACAAAAGCTGGCAAATCAAGGCAAATTTGTGGAGAGAGAGTAAGAGTTGATTTGTTCCAAAAATAGAAAAAATCAAATAATTGAAGGGAGGATTTTTTATCATCAAAATAATGGATTCTTTCCACTTATGTTGACCAAATATGCTACCATACATAAACACAACCATCCTAGACCTAGAGAGACACGAGAGGCTGCCTCAAGAACCAAGAACAAGTTTGCAAAAATATCCAAAAGTGGTGCAATTAAAAACTCACGGTTCAGCCACTCTCAATCAGAAGCAAGCACTCAATCTTCCTCCTGAAGACTCTAAGAAGCATTCCTCACAGTTAAGCAAGCCCAACACACGTAGAAATCCCCTCACATGATTCCTCCGATTGGTAAATTTTCTCTACTCTCAAACTCGCATAACACTTAACTTAAATCCATATCAATTGCATACATGTCCTTCTATTGATGATTGTGAGTGTTTGAACGTATAACATGTAAAGCTAAGGCCCACAATCGTCCTCTGCCATTAACGACCGTGTTTTCACCTTTTTTCCATAGTGATGCTTGCAGGTTGTTTTAGGGCATGAGAATGTCACCATTGGATCCGCAACCCTCGAATTAGGGGGGTAAGGTCCAGTTATTTCTTTTTTTTTCAAGTTTGCGCAAGTTTGGAAAAAAGAGGTGACCAGAGAAGGTGACCGGAGCTAGGGCTCCGGTGCTTCTCCGGTGAGTCAATGTTGGGTGGTTTAGTTTGACCCTGGTGTGGCATCTGGTGATGTTTTGATTGGTTTGTTCAGCAACCAGGGGCCCACGTTACTTGCATGGATGACAAATCAGCACTTAACAAGCTTTTCCCCTTATATTATTTTTGTTTGGTTATATATATGAGTTAACATCCAGTGCAGTTGGTCAGGGGAAGGAAGTATGAAGCTCATGTCCTGGGTTCGATCCCATGCGTGAGCTTTTGGCATTTTTTCCATTATTTTCACAGGATCCAGTGTACCTCACCTTCAGAGGATCATCACGCGCCATCAGATCTCATCCACTAGATCAATCTACAGCCAAATCCAACGCCCAGCATACGCAAGTCCACCATGAATCCTCAGAAGATGACTTTGTTGGATCACGCGCTAGACTCTGGGCCATCATTTTGGGCCCATTACAAATTTGGCAGCACACCCCCCAGTCTGCTCATAACATCAGGCCCAATTCCTTTAATTCCTTTTTTTTCTAATTTCTTTATTTAGTTTGTCTTAATTCCTTGTTTTAATTATTTTTCACAAAAAAAACATTTTTTTAATTAAATCATAAAATTAGAAAATTACAAAAAAATATTAGGTTTAGTTTTTTTTATGTAAAATATTTACTTGCATTAATTAATTAGTTAATTAGGTTAACTTAAATATTTTTTTTTGTAATTAAAATTTAATAGAAAGTTAGGTTAACTTAAATATTTTTTATATAAATTAAAATTAAATAGAAATTAGGTTAATTTACAAGATTAATCACTTATCTAAAAAAATATCCAAAAATATCTTTTCCTCATTCCTGTCTTAATTCTTCGCACGCGATTTATTTATTTCGAATTGTTGTATCTGCTTTGGGTTTGTAATAGATTAATTAGGGTTTTAAATTTCTGCATCCTTATTTTTCAGTCAAATATTGGTGTATCGGCCCAAAAGCCTTGTAATAGCTAGGACTTTAATTTCTCGCATTTTTTTAATTTCTGCAATGATTAAACTGCTAGATGTATGGACATTAGGAATTGTATGCGAAAGATAAACCCACGATTAAAAAGATAGATAGCCCTAATTGTGCAAAGATAATTAACTGGAAAAAAAAACGTGCACATGCTCACTCCTAGGATTTTCCCCACTTGGTTGCCTCGGAAATAATGGTCTTGTCCCTCGAACGTAGGGATACCTTAGCAATGACCCGCGATTCAAAGTCGTCATAAAGATCATAGTCCCTACTTGTCCCTCGAGTTGCCTCCCAATTGGTCTTATGACGATAGTCCCTTCGAAATGCTAAGGTATCCTTACTTGTTGCCTTCAGAGACCATTTCGTCCCTTCGAACGTCCCTTAAAATCCAACAACGAAGCTATCTACTCCTTAATAGTAGGATAGCACTGTCTAAAGGAAACGAAAACGAATAGACTTCTTTCGAGTAGGTAGAAAACTCTTAAGTACTTGCTCAAAACAAAAACTTTTCACACAAACACTTTTCAAAAACAGTTTTCAAAATAACTTCGTCACACCCTTTAAGATAGATACAAGGGTTATCACGAAGTAAAAAAAACTTTTCAAAACAAGCACACACAAGAAATTAAAAAAATGAGCAAGTACCTAAGAGCTTGTGGAAAACCACGGATAGAAAGGGTGCTAACACCTTCCCTTTCTATAATCTACCCCCAGTACTCGGAAACATCTCGAAAAAAGGCTTTTTCTATTGTTTTTCCTTTTTCCTTTGTTGGATGAAATAAAAGTCGGTGGCGACTCTTGCTTACCGCGACATTTGCAAACAAAAAATGCAAAACCAGTATAACAGTCGGTTCTGCCACCGTATCATAGAACTGGCGACTCTGCTGGGGAATATGAAAAGTGGGGTATACCTTAGGATCTAGGTCATTTTTAAATCACTTTCTTGTTTTCTTTGCCTGCTTTATCTTTAAGGGTTTTTTCTTGGGTATTATTGAAGATCCTACACCCAGATCTGGGGGCACTTATTAGGTAAACAGCAATAGATCGTGGAGACTGTACGGTATAGACCGATGTGGTTTAAGCGATGGCTGTGTTGGTGTGACACTTTGGTTGGTATCGGTATCCTTCGTGTGGAAACGAGGAGAATACGGGGCCGCCGCAAGGTGTCGTGAAGCACTAACGGACCTTATAACCTTAGTTGAACAAACTTGGCCACTAGAAAGTAGTGAGATAGTCAGCCTCGGTATAAAGCTGAGGGTTGGTTGATACCCGATGCTACACTCATTGAGATCAGACTTTCAGGATATTTCAGCCGCAAGAAAAGATTGTCTGAGCTGAAACAATGCCCGATAAAGGATGATCAGTGATATTGAGAATCCTTAGAACCCAGTTACTTTTCTAAGACAGGTTTGAAACCAACTAAACTTCAAGAGGGTACTTACCTTTAACCTCATGCAAGCCTTTGATCCTAAGGTATATTGTATGCTTTGCTTGTGTGTGATTTACTCTGTTTGAACATAACATCATGCATCTTAATATAGTATCGATTCTCATTACACTAACCATTTCAAGGACCAAGGGAATTTATCTTTGTTCTGTTTTGCTGATTATGGCTTCCGCTTGTAGAAACACTATCTGAATCTGCTTTGTGAGAATACCTCCCCAACTCAAGGAACTAGTATCAAGGATTCCTGAAACTTCTTCGTTCACTAAGAGACATGGTCGACTTCTCAACCTGGTTACTTCGAGCTTTAATGAAAAGATGATGGGTGTACTCTTTCAGTTCTTTGATCCCAAGAACCACTACTTCACCTTTCCAGACTATCAGTTGGTGCCTACCATGGAAGAGTTCTCTCAGTTATTGAATCTACCAATTCTTGACCAGGTGCCTTTCACAGGTTTAGAAGAGGTTCCTAAGCCAGAAGTCATTGCCTCAGCTTTGCATATGAAACGAGCCGACGTGTTATCTAATTGGGAAACAAGAAGCGGAGTCAAGGGTTTTCTAGCCAAGTTCCTAATAGATAAGGCCCGGCTGTTTTGGGATGATTTGGACTTTCAGGCTTCTGAGGAGGTCTTGGCCCTTCTAATCTATGGGTTAGTATTGTTCCCTAATCTATACTTACTCATAGATGTGAATGCTATCAAGATCTTCCTCTCTCGCAACCATGTGCCTACCTTCCTCAGAGATATCTTGCACGCTCTCCATACTCGTACCATGAAGAGAATAGAGGTTCTTATGTGTTGCATGCCATTACTGTTGAGGTGGTTTATTTCTCACCTCCCTAAGTTAGTGTTGAAAAATGAAGAATGTTTGGGTTGGTCGCAAAGGATAATGTCACTTTATCACGAGGATATTCTCTAGTATTCCCGATTTATGGGAGATATTTCTATTATTGACCACTGCGGGGAGTTCCCTAATGTCCCACTACTTGGCATTAGGGGAGGCATAACTTATAATCCTTGTTTGGCTTTGCGACAATTTGGTTACGCTCGAAGGGATGGTCCTCATGATATGCTTATCCAGGGCATTGTGTTTAACTATGAGGATGATGTTCAAGGGTATCGCCAGAGGTTCATACGAGCTTGGGGCATGGTAAAAAGATCTGACGCCAAGACTTTGGGGCCGAAGAATTCCATTCCTATGGAACCTTATCTCTAATGGGTACGAGCTCGCGCTCAGAAACTTATGATGCCCTACATAGCCATCTTACCAGGAATTGTGGATCCCATTACTGAAGGGGATATTCTCTACATGGTTCTTCATCCTGATATGCCCACCGATCTTGAAGAACTACAGAGATCCTGGATTCAGTTTAAGAAGGAGCGTGATACTTATAGGGACCAGTTTTATGCCCAGGAGAAGAAGGTTTTAGAGCTCACAAAGCAGCTTCATGAGGAAAGAAGCCTTAATGTCTATCTTGGCACAAAGAGGAAGCATCCATGGGAGACTTAATTTCTTTTAGTTTTTATAATTTTCAATTGTAACGCCTAAAAGGAAATTGTATTTTGAATTCTACTATTAAAATCTTTGTTTCATTTTGGGTCACAAATTTAAATTTCCCAAAGTCCTTGAAATCATTGCATACGCATCCCATCCATAGCATCGCATAAACAGGTATGATTACAGGTTTCTCATCTTCTTCACTGTTTATTTTAGCAAAAATGTCTTCTGAACAGAGCATCAAAGATCTTCAGGCACAAAATGCTCAATTTCAACAGATGTTCATAACTCTGGCAAAAGGGCAGGAGGATCTGAAGGCTCTCATCCTGAAAGAGAAGAATAAGAAAAAGAAGGTCTCTAGCATTCTGAATTTGGGCAGAAGGTTCAGGGGGGCGTTGAAGCAACAGTCAATTTGACCTCCTCGTCCAAGGAAGGGGAGAATCAAGAAAGGGAGACAAGGGAGAATGACCCTAGCCCTGAAGTTTCTGACAATGATACAGACTACAATGATGAGTAATATCCTCCCACTGAGGATAGATACAAGCAGTTAGAGGATCGATTGAGCGCTATGGAAGTCCAGAGAATACCTGGGTTGGATTTTGAAGAACTAGGATTGGTGTCGGGAGTGGTCATCCTGCAGAAATTTAAGGCTCCGATTTTTGCAAATTATGATGGGGTGTCTTTCCCAAAGCTCCATCTCTGTTCAATGTAAGGAAGATCTAGCCCCACACCGCTGATAGAAACTTGTGGATTCACTTTTTTCAAGACAGTCTGTCAGGGACTCAGCTTGAATGGTTCTACCAACTGGAAGGAACCAATGTCCGAAACTGGGAGGATTTGGCTACTGCTTTTTATAAGCAGTATCAATATAACGCCGACCTTGCCCCTACACTTACTCAACTCCAGAGTATGTCCATGGGTGCAGGTGAAGGCTTTAAAGACTATACGCAAAAATTGAGAGATTTGGTTGGGAGAGTCCAACCCCCTTTATCTGACAGGGAGTTGGTTGACATGTTTCTTGGGACGCTATCTGGTCCATTCTTTAATCATTTGATTGGTAGCTCATCAGCTGGTCTCACTGAGCTGATATTAACAGGAGAAAGGGTAGAAGCTGGGATCTGGAGCGGCAAAATACAGAAAGACAACTCTTCGAGTTCAATAAAGAAGCCCTTCACTGGTAAGAAGGAAGCCAGTGCCATTTATAGCCCGAGAGGTCAGGGCAGAGCTGAACACCGTCCAACGATGAGTGTTGTAATGATACCTAGGCCTGCGGCTACCCCACAACGAGGCAATCAGCAAAGGGTAGAAAGACCATAAAGGAAGTTTACTCAGATTAACATGACATTGTCCGAGGTTCTACCCCATCTGCTAAGATCTAACTTGGCAACCTTGAAAGAGGCTCCCAAGAATCCTAATACCATATCTCCTTAGTACAATCCAAAGCTCGGTGTGCCTACAATTCTGAGAGTCCTGGCCACGATACAAATTACTTATGGGCTCTGAGAAATAAAGTACAAGATCTGATTGAAGCCAAGGAGATTGAGTTTGATGCTCTGGAGAATCCCAATGTCATAACTTCTCCCATGCCTAAGCACAACCGTGGAGTTAATGTCGTAGATACCGATCTGTTTGTGACCTCAGTTGATGAAGTTTCTACTCCTCTTATGACTGTTAAAAATAATTTGTTGTTGGTCGGTTTATTTCCGAGTTGTCGTGGAGGTTGCCACATGTGTTCATCTCTGCCTTCTGGTTGCTATTTTCTAAAAACAGGTGTCCAATGCCTGATGAACAGCAGATAAATTTTGTTCGAGAAAACTTTGATTCCAACTATTCCATGTGAAGATATTGCTATTATAACCATTTTCGCCAATCCTTCCAAGGCCTCCTCGAGAAGACCTGTTAGTATTACACCCGCTCCGAGAGTCGCTCCGCTAATAATCACTTTTCCTGGTCCTGTCCCTTACGCCTTGGACAAAGTTGTCCCTTGGCATTATGGTGTCGATCTTTACTATCATGGCATTAAACAAGATCTAAAGAATGAAGAGGATGATCCCGATGTCAGTAACATCGTCGGGACCTGTAAGATTACCAGAAGTGGAAGGCTTTTCTCTCCCGAGATTTCCCCGAAGACTGTCAATAAACCTGATGTTATTTCACCTGCTATTCCATTGGTACTTTAGCTACTACTCCTGTTCTTACTCTAATTGTTACTCTTGCCGATGAGTCATCTAGGAATCAAGGCAAAGAAGCTATAGGTGAGCCTGCCCGAATGGAGGCACCTAGAAAAGTCGTTGTGGAATCCTCTAAGCAAGAGATAGAGGAGATATTAAAAATAATTAAAAAGAGAGACTACAATGTGGTCGAGCAGCTGGGGAAGACTCCCTCGAAGATATCCATGTTGTCTCTGTTGTTGTGTTTTAAGGCCCATGCGAAGCCTTTGATCGCATTCCTCAAGACAATGTATGTGCTGAAAGAGACCTTGGCTGATCAATTCAAAGACTGTGTAGCCAGCTTGACTACTGACAATGGGCTGGGTTTTTCAGATGCCGACTTGACACCGAAAGGAAGGAAGCATAATGATGCTCTGCATGTCTCGATCGAATGCAGGGGCACCACTATGGCTCATGTACTGGTGGATACTGGGTCTTCGCTGAATGTTCTACCTAAGAAGGCTCTCGACCGGCTGGATTATGAAGGCTTGACCTTAAAGCCTACTAACATTATGGTAATGGCTTTTGACGGGTCGAAGAGAATGGTGCATGGAGAAGTGTACATCCCTGTCACAGTAGGCTCTTAGACCTTTGAGTCCACCTTCTACGTGATGGACATCAGGCCGTCATACTCTTGTTTGTTGGGTCATCCTTATATCTATGAAGCTGGGGCCATTACTTCTACACTGCACCAAATGTTGAAATATCCAGTGAAGGGGAAGATAGTCATTGTGCATGGCAAAGAGGAGTATATGGTGAGCCACCTAAACTCCTTCAGGTATATGGAGATGGACGGGGAATTCATAGAGACTTCTTGTCAAAACTTTGAAGAGGTTCCCCAGATTTTGGTGTCAACCGAGACTACCACCAGCAACAAACCTCCTTTGAAGATGGCTTCCTTCAAGGACGCCAGAGCGGTGGTCGAAGAAGGTGGGTGTACCAACTGGGGACAGCTCCCTGATTTTACTCACAAAACTGACAAATTTTGTTTGGGCTTTCACAAAACATGCCCAGTTTAGACATTGATATCATGGTACACCGCCTGCCGACTAAAGAATATTGTCCTCTAGTTAAACAGAAGGTTTTACATATGTGCTCTGAAATGTCAGAGAAGATCAAGGTAGAGGTTATGAAGCAATTCAACACAGGGTTCTTAGCTGTCACCTCCTATCCGTAGTGGTTGCTAACTTCGTTCCGGTACCTAAGAAGGACGACAAGGTACGGATGTGTGTAGACTACAGAGACCTAAATAGGGTGAGCCCCAAAGATGACTTCCCCTTCCCCACATTGATGTTCTGGTTGACAACACAGTGCAGCATAAAATATTCTCCTTCATGGATGGTTTCTCTGGCTACAACCAGATCAAGATGGCCCCTGGAGACATGGAGAAGACAACCTTCGTCACACAGTGGGGCACCTTCTGTTACAAGGTGATGCCTTTTGGGTTGAATAATGCTGGGGGAACCTATCAGTGAGCCATGGTCACTTTGTTCCATGATTTGATTCACCATGAGATTGAGGTTTATGTTGATGACATGATAGCCAGGTCTCAAACTGAAGAGGAACACCTTGATCATCTACAAAAGTTGTTTGATAGGTTGAAGACATACAAGTTGAGGTTGAATCTGAACAAGTGCACCTTCGGGGTAAGGTCTGGTAAGCTTTTGGGTTTCATCGTCAGTGATAAAGGTATTCAGGTAGACCCCATAAAGGTAAAGGCCATACAAGAGATACCGGCTCCCCATATGGAGAAGGAAGTTAGAGGTTTCTTGGGACGCTTGAATTATATCGCCAGGGTCATTTCACATCTAACTGCTACTTGTGAGCCCATCTTCAAGCTTCTGAAGAAAGATCAAGTGGTAAATTGGAATGACGAATGCCAAACTGCTTTTGAAAGAATCAAGGAATACCTTTAAGAACCACCAATTATGATGCCTCTGGTTGAAGGAAGACCTTTGATATTATACTTAACAGTGCTAGACAATTCAATGGGGTGTGTGCTGGGGCAGCATGACGAGTCTGGTCGAAAAGAGCATGCAATATACTACCTTAGCAAAAAGTTTATCGACTGTGAGACAAGATACTCACTACTCGAGAAAACTTGTTACGCTTTGCCATGGGCTGCTCGCCGACTAAGACAGTATATGTTGACCCACACTACTCTATTGATATCTAAGATGGACTCAATCAAATACATCTTTGAGAAGCCCGCACTCTCTGGAAGAATAGCAAGATGGCAGATGATCTTAACTGAATATGATATACAATATACAACCCAAAAAGCAATCAAGGGAAGTGTATTGGTTGATCATTTGGCTCATCAGGCCGTGGATGACTACCAGTCCATGAATTTTGAGTTCCCAGACGAGAACATTATGTTGGACTGACTATGAAGAACCTGGACCAGATGAAGGACCTGAGGAAGGATCCCGATGGACTATGGTTTTTAACGGAGTTTCTAACGCACTCGGTAATGGAATTGGCGTCGTACTCATATCTCTTGAGGGTTGTGATACTCCTTTCACTGCCCGACTATGTTTCAATTGCACTAACAACATGGAGGAGTATGAAGCCTGCATTATGGATCTAAAAGTCGCTATCGACCTCAGGATCAAGTTCTTAAATGTCTTTGGGGATTCAGCCTTGGTGATAAGTCAGATCAAAGGCGAATGGGATACGAAGCATCTGAATCTCATCGCATACAAAGAGCATGTGCTGACATTGCTCCCACACTTTGAGGAGGAACCCTTTGAACATTTCCCACGAGAGGAGAATCAGTTAGCGGACGCGCTATCTATCATGTCTTCTATGTTCAAAGTCAGGTGGGACAACAAAGCTCCTCGAATCACCATTAAAAGGTTAGATGAACCAGCGCACTGCTGTGAGATTGATACTAAAGAGGTGGCAGACAAACCCTGGTTTCATGAAGTAAAAAGGTACCTCGAGACTCAAGAGTATCCCGAGGGGGCATCTGTCAATGATAAGAAGTTTCTGAGAAGGTTCGCTGCGAAATTCTTCCTCAGTAATGGAATCCTCTACAAGCGCAACCATGACTCCACCTTACTGCGGTGTGTAGACAAGAGCAAAGCAGAGAGGATTATGACAGATCTACATGAAGTTACCTTCGGAACCATTCCAGTGGACATACCATGGCTAAGAAGATCCTATGGGCGGGATACTAATGGTCCACTATGGAAGCAGATTGTTATCAGCACTCTTGAACCTGTCATAAGTTCCAAATCTATGCTGATAAGGTGCATGTACCTCTGGTTCCTTTGAACGTCTTGACAGCTCCGTGGCCCTTTGCAATGTGGGGCATTGACATGATCAGAGAAATCAGGCCTACCGCTTCCAATGGGCATCACTTCATCCTGGTAACCATCAATTACTTCACAAAATGGGTTGAGGCGGCCTCTTTGGCTACTGTGACCAAGAAAGTCATGGTGCGGTTTATCTGGCATAATTTGATTTGTCGGTATGGTGTGCCAGAGAGAATTATTACTAACAATGGTACAAATCTCAATAACACGATGATCACCGAACTCTGTAAGCAATTCAAGATACAGCATCATAACTCTTCTCCCTACCAGCCAAAGATGAATGGCGATGTTGAAGCAGCTAATAAGAACATCAAGAAGATTATACAGAAAATGATGGTGACATGCAAAGATTGGCATGAGATGTTACCATTCGCTCTTCATGGGTATCGTACCTCAGCATGGACGTCGACAAGGGAAACACCCTACTCTCTGGTATATGGTATGGAGGCAGTCCTACCCATTGAGGTCCAGATTCCTTCTTTAAGGATTATGAGGGATGCGGGTTTGAACAAAGACGACTGGATCCATACTCATTTGATCAACTAAATTTGATCGATGAGAAGAGACTTACTGCTGTCTGTCATGGTCAGACGTATCAAAAACGAATGATCCAGGCTTTCAACAAAAAAGTCAGACGTCAAGAGTATCAAGTCGGAGATCTGGTAATCAAGCGCATCATGCTGCCGTAAGATGATCCCAGGGGAAAATGGACTCCCACCTACGAAGGGTCGTTTGTAATTAAAAACATTTTCTCGGGTGGAGCTATGATTCTAACCACCATGGACGGTGACGACCTTCCTCACCCTGTCAATGCGAACATAGTGAAAAGATACTACGCATGATAAAAGACCCGCTAGGTTGACTGTCCTAGGCAAAAATAAGGGCTTTCCGGCGACCCAAAAGGGTTCAAGCAAAGGGATGAAAACGAAAAATCTGTACACCCGACAAGCCGAAAACCTGAAAAGGCGGCTTGGGCAAAAAAGGGTATCCCGATGGACTGAAAACCCGAAAGGGCGGTGCAGGAAAAAGTTAGGGATGTAAAGTGTATCACTATATCCCATTGAATCACCTTGCGATCTGACCTCAGTATCAATTATCAAGCTCGAACGGCACCGATCAATCTAATCAGCTTCGGACAAGCAGCAAAGTGATGAGATGCTCGAAGACAAAGGGGCAATAGCAGAATTGGAACCCAATGGGATTCTTGTACATAGATGTTTTCTTTTTACACAATATTGTATAGCTTATATTTTTTACGGCGGCGCTCTTTTACTAGAACGTCAGCCTCCTTGTACAAAAATGCCTATTACAGGCCAACTTCGAAAATCAATACAAATCATTTTTACAAACTATGAGTTTTTTCCTTTTCTGTTTTGTTTTTCAAGAACGTCCAATGATTTATTCTTGACATATGCATTTGAATATGATTGCTACTCACAAATATTTGCATAAGAAATGAAAAGACAATTGCTCAGAGCTTAAGAAACATGGGCAAAAACAAGAAATGTCAAACCCGACAGTTACTGTGTCCAGCAGGTACTGAGGTATAGACAACTTTGAAACATAATTATCAGTGCATATGACCTCTTAGCATCTATACTCCCCACAGAGTAAAAGCAATCAAGGCATTTGATATCAGCTCTCCCAAAACAGGAAGTAATCTCCCTAGCCAGGGTCATCCAGAAACCTGACATCTATATCCCCCAGCCGAATTTCATAATCGCAAGTGGGTCATAAAAATTTGTCTCCCAAGCAGAGTCTATTTCTCTAAATACAGAAGTTCAATCCCCAACAGAGCTTATTACTTCAGCTGCAGAAGTTCACCTTCCAACAGAGTTATTCCCCCAGAGTTGTTCTCAAATAGAGTCTCTTCATGGCAGAATATTAACAAAACACCAAAGAGTAAATCTCCAGCATAGTCATTTCCGTTCACCATCCCCAGTGGAAGTAGAAGAACCACAGTCTTCTACAACAGTCAGGAATGTTATACTCTCCAGCAGCATTCATGGATTTATTTTCCCAGACTCGGACATGCCATAATAGCATTTCATGTTCATGCATCATGACATGCGCATACATATCACATACAACATAGTCTCGTTTATTTTGAGAGCATCATCTCACAATTCATTTCATACATCACATATAATTAACCCTGTTATCTTTTCAGGAAAGACGATTGTCACCAACAATTCCAGCAGTTATACAAGTCACATCTGCAGATAACTAATGGAAACTCAGTTCCCGAAACCCAATGGGTCAACTAATCTACATGACCAAACGAAGTAACCCAACGACCCAGGTTCCTTCTCATAGCCCTACTATCCAGGCTCTCATCCCGAAGTAACCCTACGACCCAGGTTCCTTCTCATAGCCCTACTATCCAAGCTTTCATTTCGAAGTAACCCTACTATCCAGGTTCCTTCTCAAAGCCCTATTATCCATGCTTTCATCTCGAAGTAACCCTACGACCCAAGTTCCTTCTCATAGCCCTATTATCCAGGATTTCATTTCGAAGTAACCCTACTATCCAGGTTCCTTCTTATAGCCCTACTATCCAGGCTTTCATTTCGAAGTAACCCTACTATCCAGGTTCCTTCTCATAGCCCTACTATCCAGGATTTCATTTCAAAGTAACCATACGACCTAGGTTCCTTCTCACAGCCCTACTATCCAGGTTTTCATTTCGAAGTAACCCTACTATCCAAGTTCCTTCTCATAGTCCTACTATCCAGGCTTTCATTCCGAAGTAACCCTACTATCTAGGTTCCTTATCATAGCCCTACTATCAAGGCTTTTATTTCGAAGAACCCTATTATCCAGGTTCCTTCTCATAGCCCTACTATCCAGGCTCTCATCCCGAAGTAACCCTACTATCCAGGTTCCTTCTCATAGCCCTACTATCTCGGATTTCATCTCGAAGTAACCCTACTATCCAGGTTCCTTCTCATAGCCCTACTATCTAGGCTCTTATTTCGAAGTAACCCTACTATCCAGGTTCCTTCTCCCTTATCTCCAGACAACAGTTTACAACACTGTAAGACCTGGACCCGACCAGATACGGTCGATTTCAAATTTCCCTAGTAAGTCGTTGTGCAGCTTGGATCCTAAACAGATATGCAGCGTACTCCCATCTCCTCAACCAGGAGTTAATTCCCCAGTAGAGTAATGGACAACCGAAGCTCCTATACTCTATTTTTCCAGACGTAAATCAACATTCTCCAGCAAAGTCCTCCTCAGCGGCAGGTACAGGAATTCTCGCAAAGAAATCTCTCGTACGACTGATATCTTTTCTGGATGGCATCTTTAAGCCCATATCCAACAACTCTCTGTTGACTCCAAAATGGCATCTGTAAGCCCATTCCCAATATCACCAATCAGTATTACTTCATGTGAGCGCAAATTTCTGGGCACTCTAATGTTCAATCATCTTCTACCTTAAGATCATGAAAGGCAGAACAGCCAATCTACATCCTCAGGTTTAAGAAGATTGAACAGGGGCAGCTGTTGTACCCCAAAATTTTGCCTCCCATTTTACTCAACATATGTTCATTGAGATCCTCAACTTTCTCAAAGATGCCCAAGAGTTGATCAGACAATCTCTCTCCTAAAGCAATGAACCTCCAACTAGGGTTTCCATTTTCATCAAGATGGGTGAGCTCCAAAAGTCTCATATGCTCTCCATAGTCATAATATGTTCTCAAGACCATCCATGCCAAGTTTCATGCCTTGCACAAGAAGTTTTCCCAGTCAACTGCTCAGATGCTTGAAAATCAATTATATTAGGTCAAAAGTCAATTGTAGCCCCCATACAGTCAAAATTCAAGATTTTGGTCAACATCAACATTTTGAAGTGATATCCATCATTCGATCAAGGGTTGATCATGATTCCCCAAGGAATATTCATAATTCATCAAAACTCAAAAGTTGCTAAATTAGGGTTTCCCAGGAAAAGTCAACCAAACTTTGACTAGGCATAACTTCCTCATACTTTATCAGAAATTTCTCATCCAAGGCTCATTTTGAAGAGAATTCAATTCCCTACAACTCATCTTCAGCCTTCAAGTTCAAGAAGTGCACTCATGGAGAGATTTGAATTCAGACATTATAGGTCATTCCAAAAAGTCAACAAAAACACCTTTTGGGTCAAAGCTTCTTACAAGAACATGGAAGATCCAATTGAGATGAAACCAAAGAGGTTGCTTAGGGAACATCTTAAGATTTCTAAAAAGTCTAAGATTACCCTCTTAGGGTCAAAATTGAAGGAGATATGCATTGTCAAAGTTAGCCATTTTTGGAAAATTGTCAAAAGTCAACAATGCCCAAAATTGCATCTTTTGTCAAATGGGCCCAACTTTTTATGCTTGCATCTCACTTCCAATATGGTCCACGACCCAAAAAGCCTTCCACATGTTATTGGCTTTATTTATTTAATTTATTTTTGATTTTAATCATTTAAAAATCAAATTAAATCAAATAAATAATCAAAATAATAAAAGAGTTTATTGCAAATATTTTTCTCATCAATTGACAATTAACAAAAGCTGGCAAATCAAGGCAAATTTGTGGAGAGAGAGTAAGAGTGGATTTGTTACAAAAATAGACAAAATCAAATAATTGAAGGGAGGATTTTTTATCATCAAAACAATGATTTTTTCCACTTATGTTGACCTAATATGTACCTTACATAAACACAACCATCCCAGACCTAGAGGGACACGAGAGGCTGCCTCAAGAACCAAGAATAAGTTTTAAAAAATATCCAAAAGTGGTGCAATCAAAAACTCACGGTTCAGCCACTCTCAATCAGAAGCAAGCACTCAATCTTCCTCCTGAAGACTCCAGGAAGCATTCCTCACAGTTAAGCAAGCCCAACACACGTAGAAATCCCCTCACACGATTCCTCCGATTAGTAAATTTTCTCTACTCTCAAACTCACATAACACTTAACTTAAATCCATATCAATTGCATACATGTGTTTCTATTGATGATTGTTGGTTTTTGAACGTATAACGTGTAAAGCTAAGGCCCACAATCGTCCTCTGCCATTAATGATCGTGTTTTCACCTTTTTTCCATAGCGATACTTGCAGGTTGTTTTAGGGCATGAGAATGTCACCATTGGATCTGCAACCCTCGAATTAGGGGGGTAAGGTCCATTCATTGCTTTTTTTTCAGGTTTGTGCAAGTTTGGAAAAAAGAGGTGACCGGAGAAGGTGACAGGAGCTAGGGCTCTGGTGCTTCTCCGGTGAGTCAATGCTGGGGGGTTTAGTTTGACCCTGGCGTGGCATCTGTTGATGTTTTGATTGGTTTGTTCAGCAACCAGGGGCCCACGTTGCTTGCATGGATGACAAATCAACACTTAACAAGCTTTTCCCCTTATATTATTTTTATTTGGTTATATATATGAGTTAACATCCAGCGCAGTTGGTCAGGGGAAGTGTTGTACCCCAAAAATTTTCCTCTCACTTATCAAGAATTTTCTCACAAGATCTCTTTGACTCAAGACTGCATTTGGGTTTGACCAACTCAAGACACCTCCTCATGCACAGATGACCAAAATTAGGGTTTGAGTTTGCACAAGGATTTTTGGACTATAAATGCTTCATTTGAATTTCTAGGATCATTATGGACCCCCAAGATTACTCATGTCAATTTTCAAGCCTTGAATCACATTTTGATCAATCAATTGGACAGTTGACCTAAAAATCAGCTATATTGGGGAAAAAGTCAACTATGGCCAATTTACAATCAAGCTTCATAATTTTTTATCCACATCAACATCTTAGACTCATATATATCATTTGATTAAGTTTGTATAATAATTCCCCAAGAAATTTGATCAAATCATCAAAAGGGCAAAATGGTAAAAATTAGGGTTTTGACTGAGAAGGGGCAATTTTGGATTTTTGACCTAGCAAATGGTCAATTGTTTTAAGGCATGATCTCAAGATTTAATTTGAATCATATTGACCTAATGACATGGTTCAAAACATTGCAAATCCATTGGATTGACAAATGAATTTTTCAGTCAACTGATCAAAAGTCAACTGTGCACTGAAAAGTTAAACTTTGACTTTTTGGTCAAATTCAAGTGCCAAGGATCATAATTCATTAAAACGTGTCAAAATGTGAAACTTGTTCATCAAGAAACCAAAGATTTAAGATTTGGATTTGAAAAGTTGAAAAATTCTAACATAGAAAATTTTCTAAGTATAGAAAATTTCTTATTTTTTCTCAACTTTAGGCCAAATTTTCACCATGATACAAAATGATTCAAAGGAAGTTCCCAATATGAAAGTTGTATATCTCCATGAAATATACAACTTTGCTTCACACAATTTTTCTGAAAGATGCTTAGATTTCAAGATATGATTTTTTGAATACATGCTCATGAACTAAAATAACTTAGTGAAATTTTGCCCTAGTTAGGCAATTTTTCATGAAGAACAAGTTTTCAAATTTGCAAATTGGTTGTACAATCTTCACTTTTCAGGCCTCAAACTCATTTTTTACTCCACCATTAATTAACTGCATAAGGTTTCATTCCCTAAAGCCAAGCATTCAATGCATTGTACATAAACAATTCCATTTTTGGCACAAAGGCACCATTTCCATTTTGAAAAAGCATAACTTTTGCAACTTTTCACTCCTTGAGCCTTGAACTTGTCTTCTCTGCACATAAGCAAAGCCACAACAAAGAGAAACTTTCCTGAAGCCTCTACCAAGCTAGACCACGCCTATACAGCACTTAGGGACCTGTCTCCTCACCTTGCTTCAAAAACAAGAAATGTAGCAAGACATGTGATCTTGTACTTCTGAGTGTGATACGGTGGGAGAACTGACTTGAGGTTTTGCGTTTTATCACAAAATTTGCGGTTTAGCAAGAGTCGCCACTGACTTTTCTTTTATCCAAAAGGAAAGGTGAAAAAGCACAGAAAAGACCTTTGAGATTGTTTCTTGATTTCAGAGGGTAGATTATGAAAAGGGAAGGTATTCGCACCTTTTTCATCCATTGTTTTCCATGGGCTCTTAGTTACTTGCTAGATCACTTGCTTTTGTTGTTTGAAAATGTGTTTGGTGTGGTTTTGAAAGTATTTTGTAAAAGAGGCCATTCGGTTAGGCAATCTTTGTAAAGATTCTAGTTCGTAAGAATGTATACAAAGATGTTTGTCTTTTGAAAATGTTTTCAATGTTTGTAAGATGTTTTTGAAATGTGTGTGTTTGTTTTGAAAAATAGCAAGGATAGTTGTTTTTTGAAATAGAGCAAGTAACTAGAAGTAATCTACCTACTCAAATGTCTTTCTTATTCATTTTTCTTTTCCTTTGATATTGTTGTCTTACCATTGATTTGGTAAGCAACCCTATCTTTGGATGTAAATGGGACAGGCGTGGGACATTTGAATAGTCATAGAAGGCAACTTATGTAACGTTTTAGCAATGTCGTTTTGGGAATAGATCGTTTTACCAAAGGCAACATCGAGGGTCATCGAAGGACTACGATTTTTTTATCAAAAGGTCTTTGCTAAAACGTCCCATATTCGAGGGACATGACTATTTTCTGAAAGGCAACAAAGTGAGATTACCCTAGATGTGTTAGTGTGCAAGTGTGTTAGTTTGCATGCATTTTGTCTTATATTTGAAAGTTATCTATTTATTGATTTTAAATTGCCATACATCCTATTTACTAGCAATATATGAAAAGCAAGTAAAAGTGCAGAAAATAAAATCTAAGCTATTACATCACTTTAGGGGGATGGGGTACAATTTAACAATAGGGATGAAATGGAGACTGAAATATTACAACCATATCGAATAATAATGAAAACAATGTAAAAGCAGTGCAAAACTAAGGGAAAATGTATTTTGAATTGCTATGTGTCGACCCATACTGTTATGCATCGACATAGCTTTTCCCTGCTCCTGTAAAACAAAAATCAGTTTAGTACGGGTCGACACATAATGGGATGTGTCGACTCATGCACCTTCTTGTATCAACGCGAAACAAGTATGTATCGACTCATAGGCTCTTCCAGCTTCTGTTTTGCAATTTGAACTCAATATGGGTCGACACATGGGGGTCATGTGTCGATACATGCTATATTTTCCTGCCTTAAACATTGTTTTTCTTGTCTATACAGGTTAGCTTAACGCATATGATGGATAGATGTAAATAACAAATGAGTGAATAAGCTTAAATCATAAGCAAACGACTAGTTTAAAGGGATAATAAAATACTACATCTTATCTTCAAGAACAACAAATTGTTAATGATGTATAAAGAGATATCAAGTCAAGAGGATTTACCTTTGGGCTGCACTTTTTTTTATATCTGAATGCTTTTCCAAATGCTATGATGACTTTGTGAGTCTTCAGAAAGCTGCTCCGGACCGCTGGAACTGAGTTGGACTGTACTGTAATATTTTTTGGTATTTTTGATGGTGAAGATGAATAGCACTACAAGGACTGTTTTTATATTTGGACAAACTTTGTATGTGATGAAGTGTTTGGCTTACGAAGAGTTTGTATGGTGGAATGATGGGTTGGGGTTCTGTTTTGAATAAGAACAGAACTAGTTTTTTGAATGAATGAGATTTTGAGGGTTTACCAATATAACTTCTGGCTTTTCTCCTTGTCTTTTCTCTCTATTTTTTCTAACCTCTTTCTCTTGTGATTGGATTCTCTATTTATAGAGAAGGTTTGAGACTTGAACAAACTCAGATTTTTGATCACATGTTATGGCTAGGTTAGATTGTACATGAAGCAAGCTTGAAGAACATGTTCCCAATGCTTGTACCAAGCTATCAAAAGTGGTTGATCACTTTAAACATGTTTGTTCTGACTTGTAGAAGTTGAGTGTGATTAGAACAACAAGTTAGAGGCTCAAGAAATTGACTTTATGATTAAAGCTACTTTGCAAGAATGGCAATGTCAACTTTGTGCCAAAAATGGAAAGATCACTTGGACAATGCTTAAACCAAATGGACCATAGCTCAAAAGTTTGTGTAAGCATTAAATTATGGTAAGATTTGCAAGTCACAAGGCCTGCAAAGTAAGATTGTGCAGCATGGCTAAGATTTTGGTTCCTTGTTCATCACAAATCTGCCTTGTAAATCAAGAATGAATGTCCAATTTCAGATCCTTGAATATCCTAGATTAAATATGATAAATTCATGCTCTTGAATGTTTTGGAAAGCTTGAAACACCCTCTATAAATTTCATGTTGGCCATCTTGAGAAAATCATCTTGGAACTATGTGAAAAAACGCCAAAAAGTTGGGATAAAATCCTGAACAAAATCTGTTGAAAATTTCTCTAAGTGTTAAATGAAAATGTCATGACTTCATGAATTTATAACTTGAAATAAAAGCATATTTAGGAGAAGTTGTATAAAGAAATGTTGTAGATATCATTGTGATCTACAACTTTCATGTTGGAAGTTTCTCTTGAATCAACTTGCATCATGGTGAAAATTTTGCTCCAAGTTATGAAAAAACATGAAATTTCCAACACTTAGAAAACTTTCGAAGTTTAGAAATTTTGACTTTTAAACATGAAATCTTGACTTTTTGATTTCTTGATGAATAAGTTTCGCATTCTGACAAGTTTTGATGAATTGTGATCTTTGGCACTTGATTTTGACCAAAAAGTCAAAGTTTGACTTTTCAGTGTACAGTTGACTTTTGATCAGTTGACTGCAAATTTCATCTGTCTATCCAATGGATTTGAAATGCTTTGAGCCATGTAATTAGGTCAAGATGATACAAATGAACCCTTGAAATCATGACTCAAACCAATTAATTATTTGCTAGGTCAAAAAAATCAGAAATTGCCCTTTTGATGATTTGATCAAATTTCTTGAGGAGTTGTGGTCCAAACTTGATCAAACGATACATATGAGTCTAAAATGTTGATGTGGATAAAAAATATGAAGTTTGACTGTAAATTGGCCATGGTTGACTTTTTCCCTAATACAACTGATTTTTAGGTTAACTGTCCAATTGACTGATAATAAATATGGTTCAAGGCTTGAAACTTGTCATGAGTAATCTTAGGGGTCCATAATGATGTTTGAAAGTCATATGAAGCATTGATAGTCCAACAATCCTTGTGCAATCTCAAACCCTAATTTTGGGTCATCAGTGCATGATGAGATGTCTTGAGCTGACCAAACCCTAATCCAGTCTCGAGTCAAAGAAATCTTGTGAGAAAAGTCTTGATAAATGAGAGGGCAAATTTTGGGGTACAACATTGAGCAAGCACAAGCCCTCCAACCTTCTGCTCTATATAAAGCCATCATTTTGCAACTAAAAGCACGCATGCCCAAGCCTTGAAACACCTTAGAATCAGAAATTGCATAACAAGCCTCCAAACTTGCCATTTCTGACTTGTGAACTGAATCTTCCATTCCACTCGTGCGTTTTCAGGCATTTTGCTTTCCCAAGCTTCCTTACCATATAAGTAAACTATCCCACACCCTGAAACATCACTGTAACTCCATCTTCCCAATTGTTGAAGTTCAAAAACAGAGTAACACAGGTGGACTTCTCCAGACCATTCCAGCCACCCTCAAGACAATCTAAGCATTGCATTAGCTTCCTAGAGGTTCAAGGAAGCTAACCTGATCATCACAGCATCCTAAAGCAAGCTCATTTTCAAAACACGATTTCCATTTTCAAGGTGAGTTTTCTGTTTTTCTAATTCTTGATACAGGCATAGTTAATTTCCATTTGGGAATATAGAATGTAGACATCATTGCTACGAAACTGTACATATCCATAGCTTGCATTTATTTGGCTTGAGTTTAGAGAATTTTAAGTTTGAAGTTTCTGAAAAAATTAGGTTAAGAATTAGGGCCAACAAAATTCTCTCTGATCTTGGACTTATAGTTTTAGTTATGCATATGGTTAGAATCGTGAAGTAAAATGTTGTAACGTTCATGTTATCACTTTCCATTTTTGTTGAGAAATGAAAAAGTTACAGGGGATCCGACTAGCCAAAGGTTGAAGGTGAAGTACAGGGAAAGGAAGTGTTTCATGTTATGTATTTTTGTTTTCATTTAGACTAACGGATGTACAGCCACCCCAGTGGTAAGACAACGCACAAAAATGCCCTATGTCACGGGTTCAAGCCTTGGCGCTGCCTTTTGCAATTTTTCATACTTTTTTCAACTTTTTTTGTTTGTTTGCAGCATGGGCTTGTGGACATTGGGCCCTATATTTTTGCTAACTTCCTGCCTCCAGTTTACTCATGGCACCCCTGGCCCATATATTTTTATTATTCATTTTATTTTCATTTCTATTTTATTAAATATATTTTCCTTAATAATAAAAATCATCAAAATATAAAATGATCAATATTATATTTTGTTTTATTTTATTTTTATTTTCTCATAAAAAATATTTTTATTTAGTTATATATTATCTATTTTTGTTAAATAAATTTGTAAATTAAAATAGAATTAGGTTAAATACTTATTTTTCTTCATACCTATTAAATATTTATTTTAACATATAAAAAGGCCAAAATACTTCATAAATACCATATATTATTTTCAATACAAGAATACTTAAATAAATTTATTTCCTTTTAATAAATTAGAATTAGGGTTTAAAGTACCGACAAAATTCTGTTGTGAGAGTAATGCCATATACTGCTTGAGGAATTCTGAGAAATTTGACGATCTCTACTGGGGATCAATAATTTGAAATTTGTTCTGCTGGGGATTCAAATGGCGTACTGCGGGGATTACTTGCGGAATAGCCTAGAGACATTTTCCTATTCTTTCCACCTATCAGTAATTGTCTTTCTCGTTTTGTTTATTTGTAAATGTTCAAATGCATATGCTCATTAATGAATCATTGGACGTTTTTGCAAATAAAACACAAGTGTAAATAAAAAGGCAAATAGTTTTCTGTACTTTCAAAGAGACATCTTTTTATTTAACTTTGAATAAGTATTTTGTACATAGGAGGCAATCATTCTAGTAAGAGAGTGGTGCCATAAAAAGCAAGAAAAACTTGATACATAAAAAGATAGCTATGTGTAATAATCCCATGGGGTTTCCATTCTGCTATAGCCTTCGTATATCCGAATATCTTGTCTATTTGTTGCTTCGTTCGAAGATGATTGAATTGATCAGAAACTCTAAGTTTGTCAGTGGAAGTCAAGAGGTTGTCCACAAAATGATCCGACGAGACATAGTCATACGCTTTAATTCCCTAACTTTTTCCTGGACCTCCCTTTCGGGTTTTCAGTCCACCGGGAAACCCTTTTTTGCCCAAGCCACCCTTTCGGGTTTTCAACTTGTCGGGTGTACAGATCTTTTATGTTTTATCCCTAATTTTTGCCCGAACATTTTTGGTTCGCTGGGATGCCCTTGTTTTTCCTAGGTGTGTCAACCTAGCGGGTCTTTTATGCGTAGTATCTTTTGACTATGTCCGCGTTTGCAGGGTGTGGCAGGTCGTCGTCGTCCATGGTGGTTAAGATCATTGCCCCACCGGAGAATATATTCTTGATTACAAATGGTCCTTCATAGGTAGGAGTCCATTTGCCCCTGGGATCACTTTGTGGTAAGATAATGCGTTTGATCACTAGATCTCCAACTTGATATACTTGGCATCTGACTTTCTTGTTGAAAGCCTTGATCATCCGTTTTTGATACATTTGACCATGGCAAACAGCAGTAAGTCTCTTTTCATCAATTAAGTTTAGTTGATCAAGTCGAATTCGGATCTAATCGTCCTCATTCAAACTTGTATCCTTCATAATTCTCAAAGAGGGGATCTGAACTTCAATAGGCAAGACAGCCTCCATGCCATAAACCAAAGAATAGGGTGTTACCCCAGTTGATGTGCGAGCCGTGGTACGATACCCGTGGAGAGCAAATGGTAGCATCTCATGCCAGTCCTTGTAGGTGACTGTCATTTTTTGTATGATCTTTTTAATGTTTTTATTTGCAGCTTTGACGGCACCATTCATCTTTGGCCGATAGGGGGATTAATTGTGATGCTGAATCTTGAACTGCTCGCACAAGGCGGTGATCATAGTATTGTTAAGGTTGGTACAATTATCAGTGATGATCCTTTCTGGGATACCGTACCGGCAAATGAGATTCTGCTTGATGAAGCGGGCAATAACATTCTTAGTAACGGATGCGAAGGAAGTTGCTTCGACCCATTTTGTAAAATAGTCAATGGCCACTAGAATGAAGCGGTGTCCATTGGAGGTTGTAGGCTTGATCTCCCCAATCATATCGATTCCCCATATAACAAAGGGCCAAGGAGCCGTCAAGACATTCAGAGGAACCGGAGGTACGTGCACCTTGTCAACATAAATTTAACACTTATGACAGGTTCGAGAGTGTTGATAGCAGTCTGCTTCCATGGTAGACCAATAATAGCCTGCCCGTAGGATTTTCTTCGCCATCGTATTCCCACTGGAGTGAGTGCCAAAAGTACCTTCATGTAATTCAGCCATGATCTTTTCAGCCTCAATCTTATCCACATACCAGAGCAGAATGGAGTCATGATTGCGTTTGTATAGGATGCCATTACTCAAGAAGAATTTAGCAGAGAATCTCCTCAGGAACTTTTTATCATTGATTGAAGCTCCTTCTGGATATTCCTGAGCCTCGAGATACCTCTTGACTTCATGAAACTGAGGCTGGTCCACTAATTCAATATTAATCTCGTGACAGTGTGCTGGTTCATCCATTCGTTCGATAGTGATCTGGGGAGCCTCGTTATCCCAATTAAGTTTAAACATAGATGACATTGTGGCTAGAGCATCTGCTAGCTGGTTTTCTTCTTGCGGGAAATGCTCGAAGGTAATCTGCTCAAAATGTGGTAGCAATGTCAAAACATGTTCTTTATAAGGGATAAGGTTTGGGTGCTTAGTGTCCCATTCTCCTTTGATCTGACTGACGACCAAAGCTGAATCTCCAAACACATCTAAAGATTTGATTCCAAAGTTTATGGCAGCCTTGAGACCAAAGATGCATGCTTCGTATTCCGCCATGTTGTTCATACAGTTGAAGCAAAGTATGGCAGTAAAGGGAGTGTGACATCCTTTCGGAGATATGAGTACAACGCCGATACAATTATCAAGTGCATTGGATTCCCCATCAAAGAACAGGGTCCATCGGGATCCTTGTTCAGGTCCGTCATATGGTCTGATTTCTTCACAGTCGTCTAATATCATGATGTCTTCATCCGGGAATTCAAATTTCATGGACTGATAATCTTCTACAGCTTGATGAGCAAGATGATCAGCTAGCACACTGCCCTTTATAGCTTTCCGGGTAGTGTAATGTATGTCATATTCTGTTAGGATCACCTGCCATCTAGTTATCCTCCCAGGCAGAGCAGGTTTCTCGAAGATGTACTTTATCGGATCCATCTTAGATATCAACAAAGTAGTATGAGTCAACATATACTGTCTTAGCCGGAGAGCAGCCCATGCCAGAGCACAGCAAGTTTTCTCGAGCAGTGAATATCTGGTTTCACAGTCGGTAAACTTTTTGTTCAGGTAGTAAATAGCGTGCTCTTTTCGGCCAGACTCGTCATGCTGCCCCAATACACACCCCATTGAGTTCTCTAAAACGGTCAGATACATGATCAGTGGTCTTCCCTCGACTGGTGGCATCAAAACAGGAGGCTCTTGTAAATACTCTTTGATTTTGTTGAAAGCGGTCTGGCATTCATCATTCCATTTGACTACTTGATCTTTCTTCAATAGCTTGAAGATTGGATCACAAGTAGCTATTAGGTGAGAAATGAATCTGGCAATATAGTTCAGGCGTCCCAAGAATCCTCTTATTTCCTTCTCAGTACGAGGAGCAGGCATTTCTTGTATCACTTTAACCTTGGTAGGATCAACCTCGATGCCTTTGTTACTGACAACAAAACCTAAAAGTTTACCAGACTGTACTCTGAATGTGCACTTGTTTGGGTTCAACCTTAACTTGTACTCCTTCAATCTCTCAAACAACTTTTGCAAGTGATCAAGGTGCTCTTCTTCCGTTTATGATCGGGCTATCATGCCATCTATATAGACCTCTATTTCATGATGTATCATGTCATGAAACAAAGATACCATGGTGTGTTGATAGGTCGCCCCAGCATTCTTCAGTCCGAATGGCATCACTTTGTAGCAGAATGTGCCCCACTGTGTGACAAATGTAGTTTTCTCCATGTCCTCAGGTGCCATTTTGATTTGGTTATAACCTGAGAATCCGTCCATGAAGGAAAATACACTGTGCTGGGCCGTATTGTCAACCAGGATATCGATGTGGGGAAGTGGAAAATCATCTTTAGGGATGGCCCTATTTAAATCTCTATAATCCACGCACATTCGCACTTTTCCGTCCTTTTTAGGCATGGGAACAATGTTGGCAACTCATTGAGGATAGGAAGTGACAGCCAAGAATCCAGCATTAAATTGTTTCATGACTTCCGCTTTGATCTTCTCTGACATGTCAGGTCTCATGCGGCGGACTTTTTGTTTTACTGGTGGACAGTCTTCTCTTGTGGGTAGACGATGCACCACGATGTCTGTATCAAGTCCTGGCATATCTTCATATGACCAAGCAAAGATTTCAACATAATCATGCAACAGCTGAATCAGACGCTCCTTAACACTAGGCTCCAGGTTGGCACCCATCTTGATTTCCTTTTTATCCTCCTTGGTACCCAAGTTGATTGTATCCACCGGTTCCTCATGAGGCTGAATAGCTCTTTCCTCTTGCTGTAGTAGTCTGGAAAGTTCCCCCGGTACTTCACAATCTTCCTCACCTTCGTCTTCGGCTTGGTAGATTAGATCTTCAGAGTCACTAAAGGCCATAGAAGTATTGTTACCCACGGGATCCGGAATGGAGGGGTACCTGCATTTGTGAGTGTGGGTGTGTGTAAGGGTATAGCCATCTTTAAACAATAAAAAT
Organism: Vicia faba; assembly: GCA_948472305.1. Lineage (NCBI taxonomy): Eukaryota > Viridiplantae > Streptophyta > Magnoliopsida > Fabales > Fabaceae > Vicia > Vicia faba. The sequence goes on from OX451738.1 coordinate 1,141,170,876, forward strand.
GTAAAAGAAAGACAATGAACACAAAAGGTTTGTATGTGAAAAAACGTCCATGATTCATTGAATGTCATATGAAGATGAAATAAAAACCCTTACAAATGGACCATTGTGCCTCGGGTAAGACAAAAGGTTTTTAATGTGTGAATTGTTTGTGAATATTACAAGTCCCACAGAAATGTAAAAGACAAATTACTGAGAGATGAAAGTTATTGGGACAAAGTCTCTCGCTTACCAATTACGAAGTCCTTCGTTGACAGTAGGAAATATCCAATCCTCCAAGCTGCCATCTTCTACACCATCTCCCACTGCGTTGACCTCTTGGTTGCTAATCTTTAGAGGTGGCCCTCCAGCACGGGCACAGCGCACAACCTTCTGAGCATTTGAAGTAAACCCTAATCCAAACTTGTCAGGTTTATACTGAATGTCTGGAAGTTTCCCCCAGATGGTGCATCCACCCTCCTCTACTACTGCCTTGGCATCATTTAGAGATGACATCCGAAGCAGAGGTCTTGTGATCTTGGGGATTTGGGACACCGTCTTGGTTACTGCTACCTCTTGAGAGACTTCTTCGAAATGTTGAAAAGGAGTTCCGATGAACTCGTCGTCCAATTCTACATACCGGAAAGAATTAAGATGGATAATCATATACTCTTCCTCTCCGTGGACAGTGATAATCTTTCCATGGACCGGATATTTCAGCATTTGGTGTAATGTAGAGGTGACAGCACCGGCATTATGGATCCATGGTCGTCCTAGTAGACTGAAGTAAGAGGGGCAGATGTCCATTACATAGAAAGTTGAGTTGAAAGTCTGAGTCCCCACCTTTATGGGGATGTCCACTTCTATGTGGACCATCCTCTTTGAACCATCAAATGCCCTTATGACTATGTTACTGGGTTTCAATGTCATTCATTCGCAATCCAATCTGTCGAGAGCTTTCTTCGGTAAAACATTCAAAGATGAGCCAGTGTCCACCAAGACATGGGCCAGAGTTGTTCCTCTACATTCCACAGAGACATGCAATGCCTCGTTGTGCTTTCTTCCCTTTGGTGTCAGATCAGCATCAGAGAAGCCTAGGCCATTATCAGCTGTCAAGCTGGCCACACAATCTTAAAATTGGTCAGCAGACGTCTCTTGCGACACATGGACTGTCTTCAGAAACTTCACCAGAGCTTTCGCATGTGCCTCAGAACACATCAACAATGCTATCATGGAGATTTTGGAGGGAGTTTTCCCCAACTGTTCAACTACGTCGTAGTCGCTCTTCTTTATTATTCTCAAGATTTTCTCCATTTCCTTCTTGGAGGTTTTGGGGATAGTTAGTGGTTGAGCCTTCGTCTGGACAAACTCTTATTGAATACTTTTTCCTCGAATTTCAATAGCAGGAGTGTTGGTAGGGATAACAGCAGGGGTTGTGTTATCTTTGTCATTAAGAGCACTTGAAAATATGATTATTACGGAGGTAACCTTTGGAACAGCCACGGGTCCAAAAACTGCCTTTGGAGGGGAAATTTCTAGAGAGAAGATTCTACCGCTACGGGTAATCTTACTGGTTCCGGCAATATTGCTAATGTCGGAGTCTTCTTCTTCGGTGGCCAGCCCATCTTGTTTGATACCATGGTAGTAGATGTCTCCACCGTAATTCCACGATACTGTTTTGTCTGATTCATACGGGACCGGCCCGGGCATTGTGATTATAAGAGGCGTAGTTTTTGGAACCAATGTAATCCTAACGGGTCTTTTGGGGAGCCTGGAAGGATTGGCGGAGATGGTTATGATTGAAACGTCTTCAACAGGAACAGGTGACACAGGAGCATTTTCAAACAGTATCTCTTGGTTGTCTATTAAGCGTTGAATGCCTGTTTTCAACAAAGGGAAAATAGTTGGGGAGGATAAGCAAAGATGGCAGTCTTCATTACAACCTGGGAATACACCAGCTTTCAACAAGTTTATCTTAATGATTGGGAGCGGAGTCAAGAGTTCATCAACTGTGGTAACAAACAAATCTTCTTCGATAGCATTGGTGTTGTGACCATGCCTAGGCATGGGAGCGGAAATGACGTTTGGTTTCTCGGGCGCATCAAACTTAATCTCTTTTGCATCTATAAGGTCTTGAATTTTGTTTTTCAAGGCCCAACAGTTATTAGTGTCGTGACCTGGACTTTTGGAATGATATGTGCATCTGGCATTTGGGTGATAATGAGGTGACGCAGTGTTGGGATTCTTTGGAGCTTCCTTTAAAGTTTCCAGATTAGATTTCAGAAGATGTGGTAAAACCTGGGCTAGAGTCATATTAATTCTGGTGAATTGCCGGACTGGCCTTTCCACCCTCGGTTGGTTACTTCTTGGTTGATCAGATGTAGGCTTTGGGATCATAACGGCCCCTACCATTGGTCGGCGTTCAGCTCTCCCTTGATTCCTTTGTGGGTAAACAGTGGATACCTCCTTTTTCCCGGTGAAACGCTTTCTCACAGCTGTAGAGGCAGACGAATCCTTCTGAATCCTTCCACTTTTTATGCCAGCTTCCACTCTCTCTCCGGTCAGTATTAACTCAGTAAACCCAGCTGATGAGCTTCCAATCAAATGGTTGAATAAAGGGCCCGATAGAGTGCCTAAGAACATATCCACCAACTTCCTTTCATACAGAGGAGGTTGCACTCTTCCAGCTAGATCTCTCCATTTTTGCGTGTAATCTTTGAAACCCTCATTTGAAGCCATAGTCATATTCTGAAGTTGAGCACGGGTAGGCGCCAAATCTTCATTATACTGGTATTTCTTATAGAAAGTTGTGGCAAGGTCTTCCCAGTTATGGACGTCGGCCCTTTCTAATTGGTAAAACCAATCGAGTTGTGTTCCGGATAAGCTATCCTGTAAAAAATGCACCCACAGGTCTTTATCGGCGGAGTGCGGCTGAACCTTTCTCACATATGACCGGAGGTGCATTTTAGGACATGACACCCCATCATATTTTGCAAACAATGACACTTTGAACTTTGGTGGGATCACAATTCCCGATACTAGGCCCAATTCTTCAAAGTCTAGACCTGGTACCCTTTGTATTTCCATAGCGCTCAAACGCTCTTCAAGATGTCTGTACTTATCATCCGCTGGAGGATACTGTTCCTCGGAATAATTTTCCTCCTCTTCCTCCTCTTTAGATTCTGACGAAACTGTTGTTTCTTTTCCTTTCCCTTCTCCTTCATCAGATGTTGCTGCGAAATTCAAGGTTCTTCTAGTTTGTCCTTGAAACCTTCTCCCCATGTTTACAACACCAGTCGGTTTCTTCTCTTTCTTCTTTTTCTCTTTGGCCAACAGAGTCTTTAGCTCTTCTTGTCCTTTGTCCAGGGTTGTGAGTAATTGATGAAACTGCATGTTTTGAGCTTGAAGATCTTTAACTGTCTGTTCGAGATCCATCTTACTAAAATAAACAGTAGAGAGATGAGGAAACTCGTTGCAAAAGACCTGTTTATGTTATGATGAATGATATGTACACATGCAATGCTTTTAAGGATTTAAATATTCAAATTCGTTTTAAACAAGAAGAAACACACGTTATATTAATAAAATAGAGTTTGAGTACATCAATTCCCCTTGTGATAAATAATACAAAACTCTAAGATAAAAAAGTAGTGTGCATCATCTTTGGTGCTATGTAGGCATTTAGAGTCTGCTCCTCATGAAGTAGCCTAGTGAGTTCCAAAAACTTCTTCTCACTTGCGTAGAATTGGGCTTCAAAAGTATCTAGCTCTCCTTTGAGTTGTATCCAATCCCTTTGTAGGTCTTCAAGAGATGTGGGCATGTCAGAATGTAGGATAGTGTATGGAACTTCTCCTTTCTTAACAGGCTCAATAATCACCGGGAGAATGGAAGGATAAGGCATCATAAGACTTTGAACGCGGGTTTGTACCCACTTGAGGTAAGGCTCAAGAGGGATTTAATTCTTGTGTCCCAAAGTCTTACTATCCACCTTTTTTAGCATCCTCCAAGCTCGGATGAATCTTTGGCGAAGACCTTGATCGTCGTTGTCGTAGTCGAATACCAAGCCTTGAATCAGCATCTCATGTGAGCCATCCCTTCGGGCATAACCAAACTGTCTCAGAGCTAAGCATGGGTTGTAGGTGATTCCTCCCCTAATTCTAAGTAGAGGGACATTAGGGAATTCCCCATAACGGTCCACAATGATAACATTCTCTTTGGATCGAGAGCACTAATGAATATTTGAATGTTTGAGTGTTATTAACCTTTGTGACCACCTTAATCCTTGCTCATTCTTTAAGACTGATTGGGGAAGATGAGAAATAAACCATCTTGCGGGGAGAGGAGTGCAACACATAAGGACACCTCTCTTCCTCATTGTACGAGTTTGAAAAGAGTGCAGGATATCCCCTAGTAATGTAGGCACCGGATTACGTGATATGAAGATTTTGACAGCACTTACATCTATGAGTTGGTCAGGATTGGGAAACAAGACCATCCCATAGATAAGAAGAGCCACAATCTCCTCAAAAGCTTGCAAGTCTAGGGAATTCCAATAGCTTTGGGCCTTCTCAATCAGAAATTTTGCTAAGAAGCCTTTGACACCACTTCTAGTTTCCCAATGAGTTGTGACATCAGATGAGTGCAAGTGTAGAGCTTGAGCAATATCTTCTGGCTTTGGATATCTTTCCATACCCTTGAAAGGTAGTTGATTGAGAATAGTAATCCTCAAGAGTTGAGAGAATTATTCCAAAGTAGGCACAAGCTGATAGTCAGGAAATATGAAGCAATGATGCAAAGGATCAAAGAACTGGAAGAGCACTTTCATCATATCCTCCTCTGTGTTGGAGGTAACCAATTTGAGTAGATGGCCATGCCTCTCAGTGAATGGAGAGTTCTCAGGGATCCTAGAAGCTAGCTCCTTGAGTTGTGGAGTAATTCTTACAAGATTGATTTGGATAGTTTTCCTGCGAAGTGAATCCATATCCTACAAAACAAGAACAAAGATGAATCTCCAAAATCCTTGAAATGGTTAGTGAATGCATATGATGTTCATGATGTCCATGATTTTATGTACAAGTATGCATATACAAGCAAAACAAACAAGTTCCTAGTTTAGGCTTGCATGTGGTTTTTATAGTTAAGTACCCTTTTGAAGTTTAGTTGGTTCAAACCTGTCCTAGTAATAGTAATCGGGTTCTAAGGAGCTCAATATCACTGGATTGTTTCCTTGGTCATTGTTTCAGCTCAAGCCTCTTTAATGGAGACTGAAATATCCCAAGAAACCAACCCTCAATGAGTGTAGTATCGAGTATCTACCAACTTCGGACTGCACCAAAGTCGGTCATCTCACTACATCCTAAAGGCCAAGTTGGTCAAGTAAAGTGTTCTAGAAGTTCATTAGTGCTTCATGACATCACTCAGTGGCCCCGTATTCTCTTTGATTAACTCAAAGGCTACCGGCACCCACAAATATGTCACACTAACATAGTTATTGCTTTGACCATGTCGGTATACCCCGCACAGTTTCCACAATGTATTGCTATTTACCTATAATGTTTCCCAAATCCGGGTGGAGGATTCAAACCCAAACAAAGAACCATAATGTAAATCAAACAAGTCAAACAATGTAAGCAAGTAGATGTGATATAGCCCTAAGGTAACCCCACTTTCATCTCAGAATTATCCCCAGCAGAGTCGCCAGTTCTGTGATACGGTGGGAGAACTGACTTGAGGTTTTGCGTTTTATCGCAAATGTTGTGGTTTAGCAAGAGTCGCCTCCGAAGTTTCTTTTATCCAAAAGGAAAGGTGAAAAAGCACAGGAAAGACCTTTAAGATTGTTTCTTGAGTTCGGGGGTAGATTATGAAAAGGGAAGGTATTAGCACCCTTTTCATCCATGGTTTTCCATGGGCTCTTAGTTACTTGCTAGATCACTTGCTTTTGTTGTTTGAAAATGTGTTTGGTGTGGTTTTGAAAGTATTTTGTAAAAGAGGCCATTCGTTTAGGCAACCTTTGTAATGATTCTCGTTCGTAAGAATGTATACAAAGATGTTTGTCTTTTGAAAATGTTTTCAATGTTTGTAAGATGTTTTTGAAATGTGTGCGTTTGTTTTGAAAAATAGCAAGGATAGTTGTTTTTTGAAATAGAGAAAGTAACTAGAAGTAATCTACCTATCCAAATGTCTTTCTTATTCATTTTTATTTTCCTTTGATATTATTGTCTTACCATTGATTTGGTAAGCAACCCTACCTTTGGATGTAAACGGGACAGGCGTGGAACGTTTGAGTAGTCATAGAAGGCAACTTATGTGACGTTTTAGCAATGTCGTTTTGGGACTAGATCGTTTTACCGAAGGCAACATCGAGGGTCATCGAAGGACTACAATTTTTTTATCGAAGGGTCTTTGCTAAAACGTCCCATATTCGAGGGACATGACTATTTTCCGAAAGGCAACAAAGTGAGATTACCCTAGAGGTGTTAGTGTGCAAGTGTGTTAGTTTGCATGCATTTTGTCTTATATTTGAAAGTTATCTATTTATTGATTTTAACTTGCTATACATCCCATTTACTAGCAATATATGAAAAGCAAGTAAAAGTGCGGAAAATAAAATCTAAGCTATTACATCACTTTAGGGGGATGGGGGTACAATTTAACAATAGGGATGAAATGGAGACTGAAATATTACAACCATGTCGAATAATAATGAAAACAATGTAAAAGCAGTGCAAAACAAAGGGAAAAATGTATTTTGAACTGCTATGCGTCAACCCATGCTGTTATGCATCGACACATAGCTTTTCCCTGCTCCTGTAAAACAAAAATCAGTTCAGTACGGGTCGACACATAATGGGATGTATCGGCTCATGCACCTTCTTGTATCAACGTGAAACGCGTATGTATCGACTCATAGGCTCTTCCAGCTTCTATTTTGCAATCTGAACTCAATATGGGTCGACACATGGTGGTCATGTGTCGATACATGCTATATTTTCCTGCCTTAAACATTGTTTTTCTTGTCTATACAGGTTAGATTAACGCATATGATGGATATATGTAAATAACAAATGAGTGAATAAGCTTAAATCATAAGCAAACAACTAGTTCAAAGGGATAATAAAATACCACATCTTATCTTCAAGAACAACAAATTGTTAATGATGTATAAAGAGATATCAAGTCAAGAGGATTTACCTTTGGGCTGCACTATTTTTTTTTATATCTGAATGCTTTTCCAAATGCTATGATGACTTTGTGAGTCTTCAGAAAGCTGCTCCGGACCGCTGGAACTGAGTTGGACTGTACTGTAATATTTTTTGGTATTTTTGATGGTGAAGATGAATAGCACTACAAGGATTGTTTTTATGTTTGGACAAACTTTGTATGTGATGAAGTGTTTGGCTTACGGAGAGTTTGTATGGTGGAATGATGGGTTGGAGTTCTGTTTTGAATAAGAACATAACTGGTTTTTTGAATGAATGAGATTTTGAGGGTTTACCAATATAAGTTCTGGCTTTTCTCCTTGTCTTTTCTCTCTATTTTTTCTAACCTCTTTCTCTTGTGATTGGCCTCTCTATTTATAGAGAAGGTTTGAGACTTGAACAAACTCAGATTTTTGATCACATGTTATGGCTAGGTTAGATTGTACATGAAGCAAGCTTGAAGAACATGTTCCCAATGCTTGTACCAAGCTATCAAAAGTGGTTGATCACTTTAAACATGTTTGTTCTGACTTGTAGAAGTTGAGTGTGATTAGAACAACAAGTTAGAGGCTCAAGAAATTGACTTTATGATTAAAGCTACTTTGCAAGAATGACAATGTCAACTTTGTGCCAAAAATGGAAAGATCACTTGGACAATGCTTAAACCAAATGGACCATAGCTCAAAAGTTTGTGTAAGCATTAAATTATGGTAATATTTGCAAGTCACAAGGCCTTCAAAGTAAGATTATGCAGCATGGCTAAGATTTTCGTTCCTTGTTCATCACAAATCTGCCTTGCAAATCAAGAATGAATGTCCAACTTCAGATCCTTGAATCTCCTAGATTAAATATGATAAATTCATGCTCTTGAATGTTTTGGAAAGCTTGAAACACCCTCTATAACTTTCATGTTGGGCATCTTGACAAAATCATCTTGGAACTATGTGAAAAAATGCCAAGAAGTTGGGATAAAATCCTGAACAAAATCTGTTGAAAATTTCTCTAAGTGTTAAATGAAAATGTCATGACTTCATGAATTTATAACTTGATATCCAAGCATATTTAGGAGAAGATGTGTAAAAAATGTTGTAGATATCATGGAGATCTACAACTTTCATGTTGGAAGTTTCTCTTGAATAAACTTGCATCATGGTGAAAATTTTGCTCAAAGTTATGAAAAAACATGAAATTTCCAACACTTAGAAAAATTTCTAAGTTTAGATATTTTTACTTTTCAACATGAAATCTTGACTTTTTGATTTCTTGATGAATAAGTTTCGCATTCTGACAAGTTTTGATGAATTGTGATCTTTGGCACTTGATTTTGACCAAAAAGTCAAAGTTTGACTTTTTAGTATACAGTTGACTTTTGATCAGTTGACTGCAAATTTCATATGTCTATCCAATGGATTTGCAATGCTTTGAGCCATGTAATTAGGTAAAGATGATACAAATGAACCCTTGAAATCATGATTCAAACCAATTAATCATTTGCTAGGTCAAAAAAATCAGAAATTGCCCTTTTGATGATTTGATCAAATTTCTTGAAGAGTTGTGGTCCAAACATGATCAAATGATACATATGAGTCTAAAATGTTGATGTGGATCAAAAAATATGAAGTTTGACTATAAATTGGCCATGGTTGACTTTTTCCCTAATACAACTGATTTTTAGGTCTACTGTCCAATTGACTGATAAAAAATGTGGTTCAAGGCTTGAAACTTGTCATGAGTAATCTTAGGGGTCCATAATGATGTTTGAAAGTCATATGAAGCATTGATAGTCCAACAATCCTTGTGCAATCTCAAACACTAATTTTGGGTCATCAGTGCATGATAAGATGTCTTGAGCTGGCCAAACCCTAATCCAGTCTTGATTCAAAGAAATATTGTGAGAAAAGTCTTGATAAATGAGAGGGAAAATTTTGGGGTACAACACTGAGCAAGCACAAGCCCTCCAACCTTCTGCTCTATATAAAGCCATCATTTTGCAACTAAAAGCACGCATGCCCAAGCCTTGAAACACCTTAGAATCAGAAATTGCATAACAAGCCTCCAAACTTGCCATTTCTGACTTGTGAACTGAATCTTCCATTCCACTCGTGCGTTTTCAGGCCTTTTGCTTTCCCAAGCTTCCTTACCATATAAGTAAACTATCCCACACCCTGAAACATCATTGTAACTCCATCTTCCCCATTGTTGAAGTTCAAAAACAGAGTAACAGAGGTGGACTTCTCCAGACCATTCCAGCCACCCTCAAGACAAGCTAAGCATTGCATTAGCTTCCTAGAGGTTCAAGAAAGCTAACCTGATCATCACAGCATCCTAAAGCAAGCTCATTTTCAAAACACGATTTCCATTTTCAAGGTGAGTTTTCTGTTTTTCTAATTTATGATACATGCATAGTTAGTTTCCATTTGTGAATATAGAATGTAGACATCATTGCTACGAAACTGTACATATCCATAGCTTGCATTTATTTGGCTTGAGTTTAGAGAATTTTAAGTTTGAAGTTTCTGAAAAAATTAGGTTAAGAATTAGGGCCAACAAAATTCTCTCTGATCTTGGACTTATAGTTTTAGTTATGCATATGGTTAGAATCATGAAGTAAAATGTTGTAATGTTCATGTTATCACTTTCCATTTTTGTTGAGAAATGAAAAAGTTATAGGGGATCCGGCTAGCCAAAGGTTGAAGATGAAGTACAGGGCAAGGAAGTGTTTCATGTTATGTATTTTTGTTTTCATTTAGACTAACGGATGTACAGTCACCCCAGTGGTAAGGCAGCGCACAAAAATGTCCTAGGTCACGGGTTCGAGCCTTGGCGCTGCCTTTTGCAAATTTTCATACTTTTTTCCACTTTTTTATTTGTTTGCAGCATGGGCTTCTGGACATTGGGCCCTATATTTTTGCTAACTTCCTGCCTCCAGTTTACTCATGGCACCCCTGGCCCATATATTTTTATTATTCATTTTATTTTCATTTCTATTTTATTAAATATATTTTCCTTAATAATAAAAATCATTAAAAATATAAAATGATCAATATAATATTTTGTTTTATTTTATTTTTATTTTCTCATAAAAAATATTTTTACTTAGTTATATATTATCTATTTTTGTTAAATAAATTTGTAAATTAAAATAGAATTAGGTTAAATACTTATTTTTCTTCATACCTATTAAATATTTATTTTAACATATAAAAAGGCCAAAATACTTCATAAATACCATATATTATTTTCAATACAAGAATACTTAAAGAAATTTATTTCCTTTTAATAAATTAGAATTAGGGTTTAATCAAAATCTTTTCTAAAAACTAATTTCCTTCCTTAATTTATTTAAGTTTAATCTTGATTTGTTTATTAGGCTTAGGTTAAAACTTTTTTTTACATAAAAAAGAACAAAACAAAACCTTCTTTTGCATTTACATATCTTTGCATATTTAAATTATCTTGTACATTATTTATTCCAATACTTGTATAAATTCAATTTGGTTGTAATAGATTAATTAGGTTTATATTATCACAATCCCCATTCGTCAATTGTATACCCCCCCCCTCCCACAAAATGTTGTAATAGCGTAGTAATCTTTAAATTTCGCAATTTATCGCTTTACATAACATGCTACTAATTAGGGTTTGTATGGTAAGATAAAATCAATCAAATAGAAAACCCTAATCCAAGACAAAATCAAGTATGAAAATGACACACTTGCATACAAGACACCCTTAGGGTTATCCCACTTGGTTGTCTTATACAAAATGGCCATATTACGCATGTAAAGTGTCTTAGCAAAAACAAACAAATATAAGATCATAGACCCTCGATGACGCTATTCAAAGTTGCCTTACAAAAATGATCTTAGTCCCTAAAAAATTCTAAGATACTTTGCAACATTGCTAATCATGGCTATACGATGACCCGCGCCCGCCCCGTTTACATCCAAAGATAGGGTTGCTTGTCAAATCAAAGGTAAGAAAACAATATCAAAGGAAAAGAAAATGAACAAGAAAGACATTTGAGTAGGTAGATTACTTTTAGTTACTTGATCCATTTCAAACAAATATCCTTTCTATTTTCAAAACAAACACACATATTTCAAAATATCTTACAAACTTGGAAACATTTTCAAAAATACAAACATCTTTGTATGCATTCTTACGAACGAGAATCATTACAAAGATTGCCTAAACAATGGCCTCTTTTACAAAATACTTTCAAAATCACACAAAGCACAATTTCAAACAAAAGCAAGTGATCTAGCAAGTAACTAAGAGCCCATGGAAAACCATGGATGAAAAGGGTGCTAATACCTTCCCTTTTCATAATCTACCCCCCTAACTCAAGAAACAATCTCAAAGGTCTTTCCTGTGCTTTTTTACCTTTCCTTTTGGATAAAAGAAAAGTCGATGTCGAATCTTGCTAACCGCAACATTTGCGATATAACGCAAAACAATCAAGTCAGTTCTCCCACCGCATCACAGGAAGCAAGTATGAAGCTCGTGTCTTGGGTTCGATCCCAAGCGTGAGCTTTTGGCATTTTTTCCATTATTTTCACAAGATCCGGTGTACCTTACCTTCAGAGGATCATCACGCGCCCTCAAATCTTATCCTCTAGATCCATCTCCATCCAGATCCAACGCCCAACATACGCAGGTCCACCATGAATCCTCAGAAGATGACTTTGCTGGATCACGCGCTAGACTCTGGGCCATCATTCTGGGCCCATTACAAATTTGGCAGCACACCCCCCAGTCTGCTCATAACATCAGGCCCAATTCCTTTTTTTCTAATTTCTTTATTTAGTTTTTCTTAATTTCTTGTTTTAATTATTTTCCATAAAAAATCATTTTTTTAATTAAATCATAAAATCATAAAACTACAAAAAAATATTAGGTTTAGTTTTTTTTATGTAAAATATTTACTTGCATTAATTAATTAGTTAATTAGGTTAACTTAAATACTTTTTTTGTAATTAAAATTTAATAGAAAGTTAGGTTAACTTAAATATTTTTTATATAATTAAAATTAAATAGAAATTAGGTTAATTTACAAGATTAATCACTTTTCTCAAAAAATATCCAAAAATATCTTTTCCTCATTCTCGTCTTAATTCTTCGCGCGCGATTTATTTATTTCGAATTATTGTATCTGCTTTGGGTTTGTAATAGATAAATTAGGGTTTTAAATTTCTGCATCTTTATTTTTCAGTCAAATATTGGTGTATCGACCCAAAAGCCTTATAATAGCTAGGACTTTAATTTCTCGCATTTTATTTAATTTCCGCAACCATTAAACTGCTAGATGTATCGACATTAGGAATTGTATGTGAAAGATACCCCCATGATTAAAAAGGTAGATAACCCTAATTGTGCAAAGATAATTAACTGAAAAAACACACTTGTACATGCTCACTCCTAGGGTTTTCCCCACTTGGTTGCCTCGGAAATAATGGTCTTGTCCCTCGAACGTAGGGATACCTTAGCAATGACCCGCGATTCAAAGTCGTCATAAAGATCATAGTCCCTACTTGTCCCTCGAGTTGCCTCCCAATTGGTCTTATGACGATAGTCCCTTAGAAATGCTAAGGTATCCTTACTTGTTGCCTTCAGAGACCATTTCGTCCCTTCGAACATCCCTTAAAATCTAACGAGGGAGCTACCTACTCCTTAATAGCAGGATAGCACTGTCTGAAGGAAACGAAAACGAACAGACTTCTTTCGAGTAGGTAGAAAACTCTTAAGTACTTGCTCAAAATAAAAGCTTTTCACACAAACACTTTTCAAAAATAGTTTTCAAAATAACTTCATCACACCCTTGAAGACAGATACAAGGGTTATCACGAAGTAAATAAAACTTTTCAAAACAAGCACACACAAGCAATTTAAAAAATGAGCAAGTACCTAAGAGCCCGTGGAAAACCACAGATAGAAAGGGTGTTAACATTGTTCTAGTAATAGTAACCGGGTTCTAAGGGAGCTCAATATCACTGGTTTGTTTCCTTGGGAATTGTTTCAGCGCAAGCCTCTTTAATGGAGACCAAAATATCCCAAAAAACCAAACCTCAATGAGTGTAGTATCGAGTATCTACCAACTTCGGACTACACCAAAGCCGGTCATCTCACTACGTTATAATGGCCAAGTTGGTCATGTAAAGGTTCTAGAAGTTAGTTAGTGCTTCATGACATCACTCAGCGGCCTCGTATTCTCCTTGACTACTCAAGGGCTACCGGTACCCATAAATATGTCACACTAACGTAGCTATTGCTTAGACCATGTCGGTATACCCCGCAGAGTTTCCACAATGTATTGCTACTTACCTATAAGGTATCCCTAAATCCGGGTAGAGGATTCAAACCCAAACAAAGAACCAAAATGTAAAGCATACAAGTCAAACAATAAAAGCAAATAAATGTGATATATCTCTAAGGTAACCCCACTTTTAATATTTTCCCCAGTAGAGTCGCCAGTTCTGTGATACGATGGGAGAACTGACTTGGTTGTTTTGCGTTTGATCGCAAATTTTACGGTTAGCCAAAGTCGCCACCGACTTTTCTTTTATCCAAAAGGAAAGGCTGAAAAGAACAGGAAAGACCTTTGAGATTGTTTCTTGAGTTTGGGGGGTAGATTATGAAAAGGGGAGGTATTAGCACCCTTTTCATCCATGGTTTTCCATGGGCTCTTGGTTACTTGCTAGATCACTTGCTTTTGTTTGAAAATGTGCTTTGTATGGTTTTTGAAAGTATTTTGTAAAGATTCCATTGTTTAGGCAAACTTTGTAATGATTCTCGTTTGTAAGAATGTATGCAAAGTGTTTAATCATTTGAAAATGTTTTCAAGTTTGAAAGATGTTTTTGAAAGTGTTGGTCTTTTGAAAATAGCAAGGATGTTTTTATTTTTAAATTGAGCAAGTCACTTAGGAACATTCTACCTACTCAAAAGTCTTTCATGTTCATTTCCTCTTTCCTTTGACATTGTTATCTTACCATTGATTTGGTAAGAAACCCTATCTTTGGATGTAAAAGGGACGGGCAAGGGTCATCGTATAGCCATGATTAGCAATGTTGTAATATATCTTAGCATATTCTTTAGGGACTAAGATCATTTTGAAAGGCAACATGGATAGTGTCATCGAGAAACTATGATCTTGTATTTTGTTTGTTTTTTTTGCTAAGATACCTCACATACATAACATGGCCATTTTTGTAAGACAACAAAGTGGATTTACCCTAAGGGTGTAAGTGTGCAAGTGTATTGGTTTACATGCTTGATTTGTCTTGATTAGGGTTTGCTACTTGTTGATTTTATTCTTGCCATACAAAACCCTAATTACTAGCATTTATATATAAAGCATTTAAATTGCGGAAAATAAAAATACTAAGCTATTACATCATTTAGGGGAGGGGGTGTACAAATTACAAATGGGGAATTGCAAGAAATTAAATCTAAATAAATATTACAATCATATTGAACTTTGAAAAAAATGTACAAAATAAAGATAAAATACAAAAATATAAAATGTAAGAAGAAATGTGATTTTTGTTTGGTTTTTTTCATGAAAAGGGTTTTTGACTTAATTAATTTAAAATAAAATAATTAACTAAAATAAGAAAATTAAGATTAAGTTAGTAAAATAAATTAATTTAAAGAAAACAAGTTTTTAGGGTTTTTGTGAATTTAATTAAACTAGTAAATAAAAATAATAAAATAAATGATCCTAAGTTCTAAATTAATTTTAAACTTACAAAAACATAATATATTAATAATTAAAATTTATTATGTAAGTTTTTTTTTTTAAAAAGGAAATTAATTTATTAAAGAAAATGTTTTTTTGTTCTTTTAGTTTTTTTATGAAAAATAAACTAAATAAAAATAAATAATATAAATATGAATATTTTTTGGATTTTTTATTAATGAAAATAATAATAATAATAATAATAATAATAATAATAATAATAATAATAATAATAATAATAATAATAATAATAAAAGATAAAAAAGTAAAAATAAAATAAAATTAAAAAAATAAAGTCAAGGAGGTTGATAAGTGAAATAGGGAGTATTGTAAGGGAAAAAAATTCAGGCTCAAACTGCTAGCCCAAGCGCTGCAAAAGTCAAAAAAAATGTAAGAAAAGTGTGAAAAAAGCAAAAGACAGCGCGTTGAGGTTCGAACTCATGACCTCTACCAATAACGCGCGCTGCCTTACCACTGGGGTGGCTTTACATCCGTTAACTTATGTGAAAGAACAAATACATGATGTAAAACATCTTCATGACCTGTACTTCGTCTCCAACCTTCAGTCAGCCAGACCATCTGTATCTCACTCATTTCTCAATAAAAATGGAAAATGTAAACATGAAAATTATGCTATTTTTCCTCACGAATCTAACCATGTAAACCACTAAAACTATAGATCAAAGATTAATAAGAATTTCTCTGGCCCTAACTTGAACCCTAATTTTTCAGAAACTTCAAACTTAAAATTCTCTAAGCTCAAGCCATGTAAATGAAAACTAAGGATATGTATAGCTTCAGGGCAATGATGTCTACATTTCTTATTCACAAATAAACCATTAATGATGCTTATATGAAGAGTTCAAATGTCAGAAAACTCACCTTGCAAAAGGGTATCGTGTTTTGAGTTTAAGCAGCTTTTGATGAGTTCCAATGATTGGATTAGCTTCCTCAAGTTCCCAGGAAGCTAATGTGATACTTAGCTTGAGCTGAAAGTGCCTGAGGAGTTCTGGAGAAGTCAAGGTGCAATGTGCTGTTTTTGAAAATGATGGATGATGGTGGAGGTGTTACAGTTGTGTTGCAGGTGTTGGAATTGTTTGTGTATGTTATTTAGAAGCTTTTGAAAGTAAAAGGCCAAGAAACGCACGAGTAATTTTGGAGATTGGATTCAAAACTCAGAAATGGCAAGTTTTGATATGTTTTTGGTGATTCTGTGTTTTAGGGAGTTTCAGGGCTTGAGCATGCGTGTGTTTTCTTGCATATGACTTGTGTTTATGTATGGAAAAGGTTGGAGAGCTATTGCACAAAATATTTCTGAGTTATAGGGTTATGGCTCAATTGCTTAATTTTGAAGAAAAGTGAAAAATCTGGTTTCAAGGCAGCAAGTATAAGCATGTAGGGTGGTTGCCAACTTTAAACAAGCTTATCTGACTTTGTAGAGGAAGCTTGTGCAAAAGGAACAAGTGCAAAGCTCAATGCAAGTTGACTTTGCATAAAGCTTGCTTTATGTAAATGGCAATGGTGCCTTTGTGCCATTATTGGAAAATTTACTTGGATAAAGCTTGAATCAAGTGGATAATAGCTCAAAAGCAAGTGTAATCTTCTAATTATGGAGAGATCTTGAGGTTTAGAGGCCTGCAAAGCAAGATTGTGCAACATAGGTTTGAAATTTGAATTTTGTTCATCATAAAATTTGCCTTGTAAAACAACTTGAAACCCCAACTTCTGACCCTCGATTCTCCTTGCTCACAAATGATCTCAAGGAGTTCTTGGACAATTTGGAAATCTTGTAATGTGCTCTACAACCCCTCTTTCAATCTCTTTTGCAAAATCCAAATGGAACTATGTGAAACTTGGGTCAGAAGTTAGGTCAAAATCCTGACCAGAAATGTTCAAAATTTCACTAAGTGTTTAGTTTCATGACCATGAACTCATGGAGATCTACAACATTCATTTTTAAAGTTTCCTTTGAATCATATCATGGTGAAAAATTGGCTCAAAGTTATGAAAAAATATGAAGTTTTCAACAGTTAGAAAATTTTCTAAGTTTGAAAACTTTGACTTTTCAAAATGACATCTTTACTTTTTGATTTATTTATGAACAAGTTTCATATTTTGACATGTTTTGATGAATTTTGATTTTTGACACTTGATTTTGACCAAAAAGTCAAAGTTTGACTTTTCAGTATACAGTTGACTTTTGATCAGTTGACTAAAATTCAACTATCAATCCAATTGATCTTGAGCAATGTTTTGAGTCATTCCATTAGGTAAAAATGATGCAATTTAGATATTGAGATCATGCCTCAAACCAATTAACCATTTGCTAGGTCAAAAATCAGAAATTACCCTTTCTTAGTCAAAACCCTAATTTTGACCATTTTTCCCTTTTGATGATCTAATCAAATTTCTTGAGGAATTATGGTCCAAACTTGATCAAATGATACATATGAGTTTATAATGTTGATATGGATAAAAAATTATGAAGTTTGACTGTAAATTGGCCACAGTTGACTTTTCCCCAATACATTTAATTTTTAGGTCAACTGCTCAATTGACTGAGCAAAAATGTGATCTAAAGCTTGAAACTTGACATAAGTAATCTTGGGGGTCCATAATGATCCATGAAATTCATATGAGGCGTTTAAAGTTTAATTATCCTTGTGCAATATCAAACCCTAATTTTAGTCATCAGTGCTTAAAGAGGTGTCTTGAGTTGGTCAATCCTTGTGCAGTCTTGAACTAAAGGAGATCTTGTGAGAAAATATTTGATAAATGAGAGGGAAAATTTTGGGGTACAACAAAGAGTATCCTGGTGGACTGAAAACCTGAAATGGCAGTCCAGGCAAAAATTAGAGATTAAAAGCGTACGACTATGTCCCGTTGGATCACTTACATGCCAACTTTATTACCAAGATTGAAAGTTCAAAAGGTACAAGATCAGTGCAATCAACTTCTTCCAGTTGCGAGGTACGAGATGCTCGAAGACAAAGGGGAAATAGCGAAGTTGGAACCCAATGAGATCACTTCCACGTGACTATATACATTTGTTTTCAATTTGTACTCTTTCATTTTACGACGACTTCCTCTTACTAGGATTTCTGTCTCTTTGTACAAAATCGTATGTTTATAGGAAAATTATCAACACAAATATACTTGGAAGTTCAAACTTTTTGTTTTTCTGTTTTGTTCGCAAAAATGTCTAATGATTAAAATCGAATTAACACATGCATATGAACATGATTAATTGTTAACAAATATATACATAAGAACAGGAATAAACATTTATATAAAATTCTAGGAGTTGGGATGACACTCAAGCTGTTTGTAAATCCCCACAGAATCCCTTTCATAAGATTATCCCCCGTGAATTCTCCAGAGCCACTTCTATGAAATTATCCTCCATGGAGTAGTCTTCACAAATAAAAGCACATTCCCCACAATCTCCCTGGAAAATCACTTTAACAAATAAAGGAGCTTAAATCTCTTCAAATCTTCCCCACGGAATCTCAATCATTACAATGTATGGAAATTATCTTCCCCACACAAGTCATAAGCTTAACCATCTCTTTTATCTCCAGTCAGGGTATATAGGAAATAAATCCCCCAATAGAGCAACATACAACCAATGTTCCTAAACTCTACTCCCCAGACAAAGATCAATGCATCCGATGCATAGTTTCCTCAAAAAGAAAGTAGGAATCCCCAACAGAAGCATTCTAGACAAGAATAAAAATATACATACTCTTCATTCCCCAAGAATAGTCAGGGATTTATTTTCCTAGACGAAGATATACTTCAACAACATTACACATTCATACATCATAGCATATGCATAAGAAACGCAAATAGCACAATCTCATTTATTTTGAGAACATCATTACGCAATGCATTTCATAAGTCATGACATTTCATACAAAGAACTCTTTACCTTTTAAGGAAAGATCAGTCAACAGATGAATATCATCAACAACTGTCAAAATGGATTGTATGTCACTTCCTAAAACAAGACAAGGCAAATATCTATATGATGGATACTCCCTTCAAACATTTGTTGGCTCTGATTGAATCAACCAAATATTTATTCTGATACTTCTCTCAGTAGACCTTTTCTGTCTCAAATTAGATCAACCAAAGATCTATTATGATACTTCTCTCAGTTAAAGATTTTCAAACATCTATTGGCTTAGATTAAATTGACCAAAGATTTATTCTGATACTTCTCTCAGTAGACCTTTTTATGGCTTAGATTAGATCGACCAAAGATCTATTCTGATACTTCTCTCAGTTAAATATTTTCAAACATCTGTTGGCACAGTTTAAATAGACCAAAGATTTTTTCTGATACTTCTCTCAGTTAAGTATTTTCATAGACATCTACTGGTTTATATTAAATCGACTAAAGATTTAATCTGATACTTCTCTTAGTAAACCTTTTCTAGTTTAAATTAAATCGACCAAAGATTTATTCTGATATTTCTTCAAATACAGTCGAGCGTAGACTCATTCTGATACTTCTATCAACAATTACCTCTGAATGGCATCTTTAAGCCCATTCCAGACATAATCAAAAAACAATCTTACTTCGTTCATAAGCGAGTGCAGATTTCTGGGCACTTAAGTGTTCAATCATCTTCTACCCTCAAGTCACGAATGGCGAGCAAGCCAATTTAACTCTTTAGGTTTAAGAAGATTTAATAGGGGAAACTGTTGTACCCCAAAATTTCCCCTCTCTATTCTCAAGACATTTCTCACAAAATATATCAATGCTCAAGAAGTTCCAAGAGTTTGATCAGATAAGCTCACCTCCTAAGCACTGAGCCTCCAAATTAGGGTTTTGTTTTTATAAAGGACAATTGGACTTTTGATGCCTCAAATGACTTTCATGGTTCATTATATGTCTCTAATATTGCTCATACCAAGTTTAAAGTCTTGAACTACAAATTTGCTCAGTCAATTGCTCAAATGATTGAAAATCAATTGTATTGGGTAAAAAGTCATTTGTTGGTCAAATAAAGTCAAACTTCATGATTTTTGGCCAAAATTAACATTTTGAAGTGATATTTATCAATTTACCAAGGGTTGATCACAATGCCTCAAGAAAAGCACTCAAATCATAAAAGGGGCAAAATTGTCAAAATTAGGGTTTTGATTGAGAATGACTGATCATTGACTTTTGACCTAGTATATGATCTAATGGCTTGAGGCATAATCTCAAGGACTCAACCACAACATGTTGACCTAATTTCATGGCTCAAATTATTTCTCAAGATCATTGGATTGATAGTTGAAATTTGATCAACTGATGAAAAGTCAACTGATACACAAAAAGTCAAACTTTGACTTTTTTATCAATATTGAATTTGAAAGATAAAAATTCATCAAGACATTCAAAAATTCATCAATACATTCACTAAGACTTAGAAAATTTCTAAGTGTTTTTATACTTGATAAATTCATTACTTCATGACAATTTTTCACCAAGATGCAAGATGATTCAAGGAAAACTTTCAACATGAAATTTGTAGATCTTGATGAATTATACCACTTTGTATTAGAGGCTTGATGTCCAATATATGCTTATATTTAAAGATATATGCTCATGAAGTCATGACACTTTTCATAAAACACTTAGTAAAATTTTCAACAAGTTTAAGCAGATTTTTTACCTAACTTCTTGACCAATTTTCACCTAGTTCCAATTTGATTTTGTCAAAATGGTCAACATGAAGGTTGTATAAAATGTTTCAAACTTTCCAAAATATCAAGGAACTTTAAGAGATCATTTTTTATCTAGGAGAATCAAAGAGAATAAGATGAACATTCATTCTTGCATTTCAAGTCATTTTCATGAAGAACACATAACCGAATCTCATGCCATGTTGTATAAATCTCACTTTGAAGGATTCAAAATTGAAAATCACTCAATAATTAAATGCTTACACAACTGATTAAGCCATTGTCCAAGCATTTGAGCCATTATCCAAGTGATTAATCCATTTTTGGCACAAAGGTAACATTGCCATTTTGGAAAAGTGGCTTTAATCATAAAGTCCACTCTCCTTGAGCTTTGCACTTGTTCCTTCTATACATACACAATCTCAAAGCCATAAGAAACTTGTCTAAAGCTTGTCAACCACCCTACAAGTCTTGTAATATGCATTTAAACCATGTTTATTAAGCTTGCTTAAAAAACAAGTAAAAAACCATAACATGTGATCTTGTGAATCTAATCACTTCATGCCCTCGAACATTTCCCTATAAATAGAGACACCATTTTGCAAGCTAGGACACGAATTCACAAGCCCTGAAACTCTCTCAAACTCCCTCAAATCATAACTTGCATCAAAACTCCATTTTTGTGGCATTTCTGACCTTGAACCTCCATCTCACAATCCACTCGTGTGTTTCCTCTCCACATCAATCACAAAGCATCTATACATCAAATATAAATCATCCACATCCCTGTTTCACAACTGTAACTCCATCTTCATCATTTTCCAAACTCAAAAACAAAGCTCTGCATATTGACTTCTACAGGAAGTTTCAGCCACTCTCAATCCAAAGTAAGAGTTGCATTAGCTTCCTAGGAGTCCACTGAAGCTATTCAGATCATCATAACACATCCAGAAGTGCTCAAACTCAAAATATGATTTCCAGTTTTGAGGTAAGTTTTCTCAACTTTTAACTCTCTCTACAAACATCATTAATGGTTACTTTGTGAATAAAAAATGTAGACATCATAGCCTTGAAGCTAACCATGTCCTTAGATTTAATTTATGTTGCCTCAGTGATGTGAATTTTGAAGATGAACTTTCTGAAAAATCAGGTCAGAATTTGGTACCAACAAAAAATTTTGTTCATCTTTGAGTGTTAGCTTAAGTTATTTATATATTTGAAATTGTGATGAAATTTCAAGAAACTTTCATGTTTACATTTTTGCAAATGGTTGAGAAATGAGAAAGTTATAGATTTAAAAAATGGCGATGAAGAAGCTGGCGCGAGGAAGAAGAAGATGTCACATTCATAAACGAGTTTATAATATATTCAGTTCAACTTGTTCTAGTACCGGATGAAACAACCACCCCAGTGGAAGGAGAAGTGCGCGTAAGGCGTTAGTGTATAGGGATCTGGGTTCGAGCCCCAGCGATACCCTTTTGTTTATTTCATATTTCTTGGTATTATATCATGTGTAGGCCAAGCTAGCGCGCTCACCATGCGCCACCCTCCATCACCATCAGATCTAATTCCAAGCAGATCTAATGCCTTACATGTGCAGCCCTTGATACACTCTAAAACGCCAGCAACATGAGAGAAAAACAAGCGCTGGGCTTCCCAGAATTGGGCCCTTTATTTTTCTTATTTTTACTTCTTCTCACCACCCTTTTTGCGAATAACGTCAAGCCCATCCACTTTTCTTTTTTTATTTATTTTATTTTCTGTTTTTTGACAAAAACTTATTTGGGCTTTCTACTACTTTTAACTCCCATTTTTCTTTTTTTACCCCTAAGTCCAATACTTTTCATATGCTTTATATTTTTTTTTTTTTATTTTTTTTTTTTTTATTTATGTAATCAAAAATACAAAAATATTTTTTTCTTGAATAATTAAATTTAAAATATTTTAATTCCATTCTTCTTATTTCATTTTATTTATTTTCAAACCAATAAAACCTCAAGAATATTTTTCTAAACAATTATATTCTCTTTTGACTTAATTTAGATTTTGGTTTCTATATCTAAATTATTTCTCCATTTAAGTCAACTTCATTTATCTTGATCAAGTTTATTAATTTCTCTTGTAATTAAATTTGATTAACTTAATTAGGTTAAATTATCAAAACCTTTTTCTATCAAAAACCCTAAAAGACAATTTCTTCTTTCTTCTTCATCTTTACATTTTTGTATTATTATTATAATTCATATTCAAAGGTTTGTAATATTAATTAGGGCTTTATTGATTTATGTTCCCCGTTTGTAAATTGTACCCCCATTCCTAAAGCTTTGTAATAGCGTAGGACATTTAAATTCCGCAATTTATCTCTTTCCTTATTATTGCTAGTAATTAGGGTTTGTATGACAAGACTTAAAATCAATACTATACAACCTAAATACAAGACAAATACATGAAAACAACAAACTTTACACACTTATGCCTCTAGAGTTAACCTCACTTGTTACCTCGGATTAAAACAGTCATGTCCCTCGAACATGAGATGTTTTAGCAAAAGACCCTTGATTAACAGATCATAGTCCCTCGATGACCCTTCAACTGTTGCCTTCGGTAAATGATCTTAGTCCCCTTATGAAAATTGCTAAAACATATTACGAGTTACCTTCTATGACTGTACGATGACCCACGTCTGTCCCTCACATCCAATGATAAGGCTCTCTACCAATCAATGGTAAAATAGCACTATCTAAAAGAGGAGGGGAAAAACAAAGACTTTTTGAGTAGGTAGATTGCTCGTAATTGCTTGCTCACAAACTAAAATCATTTCCAATTTAAAAAACAAACATCTTTTCAAACAAATATTTTCAAAACAAACATTTTTGTATAAATTCTCAACGATACGAGAATCATTGCAAAATTTCCGCACTAAGGCATTTTCAAAATATTTCCAAAAAAAACATTTTGTATACATTCTCAACGATACGAGAATCATTACAAAATTACCATCTTCAAAAATATTCAAACATACACAAACATAAATCATTTCAAATGATCAAGTAATTAAGATCCCATAGATAACTACGGATGAAAAGGGTGTTAACACCTTCCCTTTTCATAACCTACCCCCCGAACTCAAGAAAATTCTCAAAAGGTCTTTCCTGTTATTTTCACCTTTTCCTTTATTGGATAAAATAAATATGCGGAAATAAAACTTATACAGGTGCGCCAATCTTCAATATAGACTTATCATGCAACAAGATATGCTTCGGTGTGAAGGGATCTGGCTATGGTTGGACAGAGTGTGGCCTAAATGTGCATAAAAGAAAGGATGATCAAAAATGGTGTAGCTATGGGGTATTTATAGGCTTTTAAAAGCCCTAAAAGTAACCTAGAACCGTTTCCAGTCGTGGAGAGAAAATAGGAGGCGTGGGTGGACTCTTGGTGGCTAAGTAAGCCCATTTGTAACTGCCTGGTCATACAAAGGGTGGTGACCGCCAGACCCTTCATGGCGACTGCCATGCTCACTAAATGGGCATGACTTGGTCAGCCATTGGAACATGGTTGGACCACCTATGGCTACCCTAAGATGGTCACCATGGAGGTGGCCATGCTGCAATACTTGCTCTTTTTCTTTGTTTGTTATCCATTTCTCCTTGTTTCTTCGCTCGTGGCTCCCGATTAGTCAAATTCCTGAAAGAAAGGAAAATACCAACATAAATATAGAAATGGAAATAAAATAGCTAGAATTTGTATGTAAATCAAGTCAAATAATCAGTGAATTTTGGAGTTATCAGACGTAACTTCCCCAAATTAACTGAACTTTGAGGGATTGAATCCCGACTTGGTTGCCCTAGATCGGTTGAATATTCAAACTCTAATCTTCTTAAGAGAGAACAATGATGGGAAAACAAACTTGCTCATACCCAACAGAGTCTCAAATGTTTCCCTTATAGGGTAATCAGACAGTAAAGCATTAAGCTACTCATGCTCAACAAAGTCCTCAAGTACATTTCCTCCTTAGGGTGATATGAAAGTGGTATGCCCATTCGGGATAGTCTGTCCCAACTTCTTCATATTTTTTGAGAGATCGGTCGAATCTAGACATAACTTCCCCATATTGGATGCACTAGGCGTATCTTTTGCTCAGAAAAGACTTCAAACTCTACTCTCTCTTGGGTGATCAAACTGTGAAAGAAACTTTCTTATGCTGAAAAGAGTTTATAGGCAACATTCCCCTTGATATGACCATTCTCTAAAATAATCGGCCGTTACTCCGTGGAGTGCTCAAGTCTCTTTACTTTGACATGATCATGTCTTTCACTGATTCCCATCATGGAAAATCACGTGATGTCAAGTAATTATTTGCAAACACATAAGTGTTTATTATGAGAATGAAAATTCTAATGCAAAGCCTAGGTTAGTCTTGAAGTTGACATTTTTATTGAAATGACGTTGTGACTTTGTTGTGAATAAATCACTAACTAAAGTGAAACACTCGAAAATATTTTCATGAAATATAATGCAAGCATATGATACCAATCACAGATATTTTAACACACCTTTTAGGAGTCAGTTAACACTACCTCTTGTAGTATGTGTTGTACCCCAAATTTTGACCTAAGATACCATCTCCCATCTGCATCATTACATTGCAAGCGTTCTGATCTATTGATTTTAAAATTCATAACTTTTTCAAGTCGAGAGCTGTTTATTTTTTGAACGCTAAGTTTATTAACTGATCAGACAATGATTATTAATTATTTATTATCTTAAATTTAAATAATTGGAATTTATTTTCAGTTATTATATAATTTAAAGATTTATAAATAATAAAGTAAATATTTGAAAAGAGGTATATTAATTGATCAAACGATGTTATTTAATTATTTATTGATCTAGGTTTAAATAATTGAAATTTTATTTTCAGTTATTATAATTTAGAAGAATTATAAATAATGAAATAATTAATTGAAGAGAAGTTAATTGGTCAATGATGTTTATTTAATTGTTTATTATTCTGAATTTAAGTAATTGAAATTTATTTTCAGTTATTATATAATTTAAAGAATTATAAACGGTAAAATAAACAATTGGAAAGAAAAAGAATTAATTGGTAACTAATAGAATTTTTTTATTCATCTTTATTCTAATTATTACAATTGTTGTTTAAATACTATTGTACAATGTATTTATAATGACAATTACATAAAAAGTTTAAAATGAAATAAAAAACTATCCTATTTTTTTTTCCTAAGTTCTAAAATCTTCATTTTTCATCCAATACTTCTTTGATTGATCATTTGATTTTACCTGCAAAGATTAAAAGAAAAGGAGTCAGAAATGAATAATTAAAAGCAGAAAAATTAATTTTAGTGTTCATCATTAAAAGCAAACGGCTGGAATCAGTTTTTTACCCTTTTTGCAAATCACGGGATTTCTCCCGGTTCACAAAAAGGGATGAATTTTTATTTTTCAAAATAGAATGCACAAGTTAAACATGCACAAATTCATTTTTTGTCAAAATTGCATTTTAATTGAAAACTGCATTTTTCAAATCAATTGCAAAAACCCACTGCATAATTAAAAAAGCCAATTGCATATTTCAAAAGCATAGTTCAACAGTAACCAAGTCAAGTTACATTTTCAAACAGCATATGCATTTTTCAAAGCAAGTATGTAACGTAAACTAACTGTCCATGCATATAGGAAGAGGCTAAAACATAAGGCTCTTCTACTGTTACATTGCAAAGATAAAGAAAATATGCAGTTAAAACCAACTATGCAAGCATAATATATTCCTTTTCTCATCATTTTCTAGCATATTACTTTTTCAGAACAGTAAAGTACATATCACATTTTTATGTATCAAATTGTACTTGAGAGAGAGAAGAGAGGAAGAGTTGGTTTTTACAGGTTTTGGTTTAGGCAGAAGTGGATACAAAACAAACTGCAGTAACACAGTCAATAAGGAAAGAAAGCATGAAAGAAGAATAGAAACAAAATTGGATGAAGCAGATGTGCAGGGATATCAAGAAATATAATTAAATATACTCAAAACCTGAATCGTCCAAGACCTCAGAGGCCAAGAAAGACCAACTGATATAATACAACATCAAACCCCCTTCAAAGATAGAGAGTTCAAGAACCTGTTTTAGAGCCTAGAAACCAAACTGTTAAGAAAAATACAAATACTATTTTTTCTCAAAGTTTCAAACGATAACCAGCATAACCTGCACAAATCCATTCCAAAGCCAAAGCCTCACAAATAACCTGTAACATAAAACCTGTACCATCCTTAACCATTTCAAAACCTGTTGTCCGGCCAAACCATAACCATTTTTCAAAGCCTAAGCCATGATAACATAGACCAAGATCAAAACCTTATCTTTTTTCAAAAGTGATAACTTTTAACATAAACCTATGGCCATAAACCATAAAACCTGTACCATCCTAAACCATAAAACCTGCTAAAGGCCACAAACCAAAAACCAGTATACCCAAAACCTGCATAAGCTTATAACCAGTATAAACAAATCTGAGCATAAACCATAAATCCAATGTCCAAACCCACATCAAGCCTCAGAATTACATCATCCTAGGCCATCAAAAAAAAAAGCAACAGAACCAGAGAGAAGAAGAGGGAAGCTGGTCAAAACAAGGCGTTTCAACAATATTATCCAAAAGCATACAGGGACAAATCTCAACAAATATTCCAAGCCAATAAAAGAAGAAGAAACATACAGTCAAGCATCAAATCACAGGCCATTAGAAAGGCAACCGGAGCAAGCCAAAAGGAAGAAGAGGAAAAGCATACAAACAAAGGCGACAGGATCACAGCAAGCTAACAAGAAGAGGAAAAAGACAGAGTACCAGGGTCTCCGAGCTCACAGCCACTGTCTTCCCCGCCCTTGGCCTCCACAGTACACCCAACCGTTCCTCCTCCTTCTCCAAAGGTAACTCTCCTCTTTCTCTTTCTCTCAAAGTACCTCAAATAACCATTGCAATATAGAGAATCAAAAATCAGAATCAATGGATGTAAATCATAACATGCGATTGTATTGAAAACCCTAACGAAATAGAACATAAGTTTACCGTAAATTCGTCGCCCTCTTAATGCTTTGCTGGAGGGAAGAAGAAGATTGAGGTTACTGGTGGCCATGGACAGAGGGTGATTTCATAAACTCACAACGAAGGAGAACGCGAAGACACGAGAACGAGAAAGATGAGCGTCGCTCTGTAAACCCAACCCTAATCCCTAATTCAACCCACTAAACACATTTGCTTACCCTAAAAAACAAATTATGATATATGGGCCTTAAACCTTTTCCCTGCCCTGAGCCCAACATTCTCCCTTATGCACCCCCCTGTTTTCAATTTCTGATTAGGCTCTCAAAACCTTTAGCCCACATATTTGTCTATTTAACCCTCTTTTTCTAATACACCTTTCCTTTCATTTTACTTTCTATTAGTTTTTTTAAGAATATTATTAGTTTAGTTAATTAGTTAGTTAATCAAATAATAGATACGTAATCTAATTAGATAATTTTAATATTTGACCATTTTTTTTATTAAGTTTAACCTTAGGCTTAATTTAATAATTTTAGTATCTTTTTTTTTTATTAGACTTAAGTTAGTAGCTTTTAAGTTTTAATTTATTTTAAAATCATTTAATAATTCTCATAATAACACTTTATATAAAAACTCTAAAAACATAAAAAATAGTAAAAACTTAAAAAACATTTTATTATTTCCCTCGTTTTAGTTAATATTAATACAAAAAATATAAAAAAATAGAATTTAAGAACTAAAAACATTTTATTTAATTAATTCTCTTGCGTTATTAATATTAATAAAAATACAAAAAATGCATGTTCACACCATTTAGTCTATTATTTAATTGTTGCTATTTAACCATTATCCGCATAATTTTCTGTTTAATTATTTTGTCGTTACATGATTATTCTGTTTACGTCTAAATCCGAGGGAAAAACGATTAAATTTGTTGACTTCATGTCCTCAAGTCCGATCACGCGAATATTTTTCATCTCATTAAAACTTAAGACGATTTTTTTTCCCCAAATATTCAATATTTTCAAAATTCATACCTTTTAAGCCAAAACTTCGACATTAGGTCGTCGTACCTTCAAAAACCCGTCCGTACCCCTTTTCGGCCAAAACAATTTATTTTTAATCAAACGAACATTTTAATAAACAGATATTTCAAAAGGTTCCTATAGAGTACTATAGATACATTGGGTGCTAATACCTTCCCACCGTATAACCAACCCCCGAACCATAGATCTCTTTTCAAAAACGCCTTGTATTTTTATTACTTTTAAAAGTATTATTTTACATTGCATATTTAGGGTTTTATTTTGCTCTTTCCCCTTTTCCCTTGGAAATAATAAAGCGCGGTGGCGACTCTTGCTTTTGTGAGACGAATTAATCAATAATTCGATCTCCGATTTACCCCGCTACATTTTTTATCGCTACAGAATTGGCGACTCTGCTGGGGAAAGATTGACCTCTTGCTGGTCCATCCCTAAGTGGGTTAAGCCTAATTTGTTTTATTTGTTTTATTATTATTTGTTTTGTTTGATTATGTGTTTAAATTGGGGTTGTTTGGGTTTTTGCAAAGGACGAATCCTATACCCGGATTAAGTTACACTTAAGGAATAGGACGGGCGGTACAGTCATGTTAACTTTGAGGGAGTAATCCCGAAGAAGGAGGCATGAGATCCCCCACTCAATGGAAGGCCCTCTTGAACTTAATATTTGTTTACCGAGTAATCGGGAAGACATTATTATTTTCGACCTAGGAGCCAGAGAAATTGAGGACCGTAGAACCCTAACCCATCTTAGCCTTTTTAGGTGTAGCGCGAAGACTATAACGGAGTAATTCGGAAGTGGTTGTCACGCGATGCTACGCTCGGACGAGTTTCTCTTGAGAATATTGCTAATTATTGAGTAATCAAGACGTTGGTAATATCCGAAGGAGGAATGTAGACTCTGGGAACTCTTAGAACCTTGTCTTGCAGGTGATTGAACCGATAGTACATACCTTGGGGTGGGCTTTACTTTTGACTCCATGCTTAAACGTTGAACCCTTGAACCCCATGTTTGTGAACACACTTGACAAGGTATCATTTCCGCAACTTATTACGACGAACCTGTATCTACCAACACACTTGACAAGGTATCATTTCCGCAACTTATTGAGATATGCAAAGCCATATTATGGTTCCTTCCCTCCTCCGGAAGTTCTTCATCACTGAAACCAAGATTGTTACACGAAGTAATATTTCCCACGATCCCATCAAATTGGTCAACCGTCACATCATGATCCACGAACGCCTGGTCCAAGACCTTCATCAAAGCTTCTCTATGGGCACCAGAATCTCTCAGTAAAGCAAGCAAAGAAATCTTGGAAGGAGTTTGCAGAAGTTGGTCCACAATCTTATATTCACTTCTCTTGATAAGCTTCAGAATCTCATCATCCTCAGGGCGAGGGATAGGTTCATTGGATCGGCCTATCTCAACCCTCGGTTCAACATTTCTCGCTGGAATTTCTGCAGGTATGGGCCTCCTGACTTGAACTTCTGGTCTCTTCAAAGGTACTGCTGCAAAGACACGTCCACTTCTCGTAACTCTACTCACATCAGCAATGTTAACAAAAGACGGCCTCGTTGGTATAGGGACTTCTACCCCATTCTCAATCATTGTGGCATTATACTTATATGGTACAGCTTGGTCTGAGTTGTAAGGCACAGGACCAGGTGGATAAATGGTCAAAGGAGCAACAGGTGCAGTCTGACTGTCGTAAACGATCTCTACTGATTCGGGCAAATTGAATTGTGGTATTATAACATTCACTTCATCCTCCGGATCTCGGTCATATGTAATAGTGATAACTCTCTGGTCTAACAACTTCTGAATATCCTCCTTCACAATAGGACAATCAACCTCTCTTGAACAAAATTCACAACCATCATAATCATGCTGATGCCTAACAAAGGCAAGTCTTCTCAAACTCTGATGTAACCTGATCAACGACTCTCTTATGTGTTCAACTTGAAAAACTCGAAACTTTCCCGGACAACCTTCCACCATATTCACTGATGCTGCCCCATGTCGAGGCAAAGGATTATCTCTAACATTTGGATTAACATCCTCGAAAGACAAGATACCATTCTTAATCAACCTATGCACGTCCGCCTTCAGAGCAAAACAATTCTCAAGGTTGTGCCCCGGCGACCCTTGATAATATTCACAAAACTGATCCGCCTTGTACCACGGAGAAGTACTATTTGGTGCGACAGGAGGAGGCTATGTCGTTATGAGATTCTTTCTGATAAGAGCAGGGAACAATTCAATATAAGTCATAGGAATGGCATCGAACTGCGGCTTTCTCGGTGAACGATTCTGATTGTTGAATGGATAAGCCAGTTGTCGAGGCTGCTGCTGAAATGGCCGTTGTTGAGTTGGTGGGGTTTGATGAGCTGGAGTCATCAAAGCTGGGCGGACAGCCAGAGTGACTGCCGCAACATGTGAGTAACCTCTCCTCGGTCTACCTGGGAACAATGCACTGACATCCTGCTCTTTTCTTTTCGGGAAAACACTTCCAAACTTCTTAGTACTGCAAGACGGACTTCCTTCTTTAACCAAACGCCCTTCACGAATCCCTTCCTCTAACCGCATGCCCATGCTTACCATTTCTGTGAAGTCACTGGGTGCGCTGGCGATCATTCTTTCATAGTAAAAGGAACCTAAAGTCTTCAAGAATATCTTCGTCATCTCTTTCTCCTCAAGAGGTGGATAGATTTGAGCAGCAATTTCACGCCACCTCTGGGCGTACTCCTTAAAAGATTCTCTGTCCCTCTGCGACATCGCCCGGAGTTGATCCCTGTCCAGTGCCATGTCAACGTTATACTTATACTGGTGAACAAAGGCTTCGCTAAGATCGTTGAAGTTGCGGATCCGAATACTGTCTTACCCATATACCACTTTAGAGCAGCACCCGTCAAATTGTCTTGAAAATAGTGAATCAACAAGTCATGATCATCGGAATACGTAGACATCTTTCTCACGTACATAGTCAAGTGACTTCGAGGACACGAATCACCCTTATATCTTTCAAAGTCTGGCACTTTGAATTTTGCTGGAATCTTGACATTCGGAACTAAACAAAGGTCATGCGTGTTCTTTCCAAACAAATCCTTCCCCTTTAACGCTCTTAGCTCCTTCTGCATTTCTTGGAATTGATCTTGAAATTCTTCCATTCTATCAAAGAGACCCAAACTTTCAGCAGGCTCGGCAGGATAAGTAGGTTCATTCAAGTATGGCGCGGAGTGAACCACAGGAGCGACAGTTGTCATTACCGGTTGCGGAAAAGGTGTTACAGACGAGATTACCGGCGGCATGGCAGTTGTCTCTGGTTGAGGAAGAGACAAAGCAGGTTGAAACAAAGGTTGTACGACAGGCTGATACCCCTCTGGCACAAAGTTGTAAGGCATTCCCCACGGAAAACCTTTCGGCATCTGATGCTGAGGCGGAGAGTTGATTTGAGTCACAGATGTAGGAATGGTGACAATCTCGGAAACCACAGTAGTTGAAGTCTGAATCTCAGCAGCTGTAGTTGATGGCTGATTCTGAACAGCCATCAAACTTTCCACTAGCGCATTCAACTTTTCCATACCGACACGAAGGGTAGCGACCTCCTCACGAAGCTCATGGTTTTCCTGTTCCAGATCTTCCATCTTTCTCTGACGATTGGCTCGAGTATCGTATCGATGAGACAGCTTGACAACCTTTGGAGTGGAAAAAGAAACAAGGATAAGACTCTAAAAAAGTGTGAAGTGAAATGTTGAATGATGCATGATGTGTGATACAAATGATGATTCATTTTAATAGTTTTTCAAGTAACTTCGATAATTTTGCACACATCAATGGTAAAGGAATTTGGAATAACAAAAACTCAATCCATTAATCAAAAGCGGTAAATTACAACTTACAACTTTGGAACAATAAAACAATAAATTACAACTTTGGGATAACAACCCAATAATAAAGCAGTAAACTACAACTTTGGAACATGAAGCCCATAATAAAGCAATAAATTACAACTTAGGAACATGAAGTCCATAATAAAAGCAGTAAATTACAACTTTGGGACATGAAGTCCATAATAAAGCAATAAATTACAACTTTGGGACATGAAGTCCATAATAAAAGCAATAAATTACAAATTCGGAGCATGAAGCCCTTTTACAGAGTTTTACAAAATGACATCAGTAAAATAAAACTAAAAGCTAAAGATCACTCAGAATCATCAGATGAAGGACCAAATGCCAACTGTAACCGGAGCTCCTTGATCTTCTCTTCATAAAAGTCTTCCATCTTTTCCTTCTCAGCTACCAGTCTGTTGTACCCCAAAATTTGCCCTCCCATATTCTTCAAGAATTGCAAAGAGCATGCTTCAAAATCTCCCCAAGGGTTGCACAGTTCAAGGGCCTCCTAACAGTCAAAAACTAGGGTTTTGGTTCTGGCAAAGAAATTGAAGTTTTCAAGGGTCCAATCAAGTCCCACATGCCTACAAACAAGGTCAAGCATCCTCATACCAAGTTTCAAGACTTACAGCATAAAATTGCACAGTCAAAAACCCTAATTGCTCAACACTCAACTGCAGGGGCAAAATGGTCATTTGACAGTCAAAAGTTCAAATTTTTGGTCAACATCTCATTTTGAAGCCACAAACATCATTTGATCAATTCTTGATCATGATTTTCAAGGTATGGCTCAAAAAGTCTCAAGATGCAAAAGTTTCCATATTTGGACAGTTGAAAAAGTCAACTGTAACTTGACCAAGGCATAACTTCCACATGGTTTATCAGAAAAATTCCATCCAAATCTCATTTTAAAGAGAAAGACATTTCCTACAACTCCTCTTCATACTTCAAGTCCAAGAAATACTCTCACAAAAAGTTATCAATCTCAACACTATAGGTCATTTTCAAAAGTCAACAAAAAGGGACTTTAAGTCAAAGACCATAACTTAAGATTGGTAAATCAAAATGACATGGGACCAAAGGCATTGGTTAGAGGACTTCAAGACCTTTCCAAAATGTCAAAGAACATGATCAAAGCTTAAACATTGAGCAAGATATGCCTTGTGGAAGTTGGAAAATTTTTGGGAATTTTGAAAAGTCAACTTTGCTTCAAATGCCTTAAAATTGCTAATGGGCCACATTTTCTTCCAAGATTCATCATCCAAAGACTATGCACGACCATTTGGCCCAAAGGGGATTTATTTTATCATTTTTATTTATTTATTTGAATTTTTAATTACTATTAATTCATTTAATAAAATAAAATATGACAAAAATACTAAAATAAGGTTTTCAAATCTTTTTGTGCAGAATAAACTCTCCTTAAAGGCTCAAGATTCGTGCATACCCAAAATTGGAAGGTTTGGCCATGATTGACATCAAAATCACATGAAAAGATTTGAAAAAAATATGCATGAAAATCAAATATTCCATACATCAATGCAAAAGGTTTTGGATCCAAATTTCAACCCTAATCCGTTCCCATACATATACTGATGCAAACCC
Organism: Vicia faba; assembly: GCA_948472305.1. NCBI lineage: Eukaryota > Viridiplantae > Streptophyta > Magnoliopsida > Fabales > Fabaceae > Vicia > Vicia faba. The sequence continues at coordinate 1,141,205,073 of OX451738.1, forward strand.
TAAAGCTGCGCTCAAGCCATAAACAAACTTTGAATTTTTGGAGAAATTTTTCAAAACTGTTTTCCTATTTTCAGCAGGTTTCAAGGCAAAACAATAATTCCATTGCACTCCTGACGCCTCCAGGAATCTTCCTGAATCAAAATCATAACTTCTAACATCAAGAAACGGTAGAACCATGTCACACTTTTCATGAAAATATGCATAATCGTGTTTAAGTTTCTGGGCATCTTTCATACATTTTAATTGTTGTTTTATGCTAATATGAACCTTCTAAAGCTAACCATACTGTTTAATTGAGTTTTTATCGCCTATATGCCAAATTACCATTGAAGCTTTCTAGGGTTTCAGAGTTGCAAAATTAGGGGTTTCTTTGTCCAGAAAAATTAGACCACGAGACCAAGGCTATTGGATTCAGAAGCTTCACGTGAATCGTTCCCATAGCTCGCGATCAATTTATGATCAACAGGGTGCTAATCGCTATTTTTATGCTTGCCATTTAGTGGGGGTTTAAAACCCCCGCTATCTCTTTTATTTTGCAGGTTCAACATGAAGAAGATGATGCGTGGAAGCTTCTGAGTGGTCTATTCAAAGTTGGCGCGTAATTTTTTTTGATTCAGGCCACTAACTTTTTTTTTCTTATAATAATTGCATCCTATTAATGTTACAAAGAAAGCAGATGGCACAGTTGGTTGAGGCATTGTATTGGTAAGCAACGGGACCTGGGTTCGATTCCCAGGTCCCCTCCTTTCTCCATATTATTTTTCTAACCATGTTCCTATGTAGCTCGCTTCCAGAGGTTCATCGTACACTCAATATCCCAGCTTGCCACATGGCCAATAACCTCAATCCAAGGGCCCTGATCTGATGAACACCATGGGCACCAGTCAATGCACACTCACGTGGTCAGAAAAGTCAACTGAAGGCCTTAATGATTGGGCCTAATTACTGGCCAAAATACCTCCAAACTGGGGTCAGCACCCCCAAGGGTTTGCAATTCTTTTCTTTTTTTATTTTTCCATTATGTGTGTTAATTCAATTATTTCCTTTTAATTCTTTAAATTAATATATTTTCATAACATAAAAAGTAATAAAAAAATCAGAAAGTTACAAAATAAAATATATTTTATTTAAATGTTATTTTTGTAAATAAATATTATCAATTAATTTAGTTTTTTTATTCTAGGATTAATTTTAACGTTTTCTTAATAAACTTAAAAAATTTGTAGAATTAGGTTTTAATTACTTTTATCTTTTTTTTCCTTTTCTTTTATCATCACTAATAATTAATTATTTATTTTTGTAAATAAAATTGAATTAATTAATTAGGTTAACTTTAGGTTTAATTTTCACATTTTCTTAATAAATAAAAATAGTTAGAATTAGGGTTAATTAACTTTTTAATTTCATTTAATTCTCCCATTAAAATCAATAAATACGAAAAAAACTCAAAAATAATTCCTTTTCTCATTTAACTTAACTTAATTTGTTAATTATAATTTAATTTCCTAAAAAGGGTCCAACGCCCTCGCATTCCCGATTTTACTTATTCTCGCATTTTTTATTTTATTTCCTTTTTTTCATGTAATTCTCCCAAAGCCATGTAATAGAATAATTAGGATATTTATTTTTCGCACCTTATTTTATTTCAAATCGGGTCCTGAATTAAATTTGGCGATGTGGACCCGCGCCTTTGTAATAGCGTAGGACTTTTAATTCTCGCATCTTTTTAACTATTAACTATTGCATGAAAGAATGAATGCTCAAAATAAAAGCAATGCGTAGATCACCAATACATGACAAGACAAAAATAAATGAACATGACACACTAATCACATACCACCCCTAGGGTACGCCTCACTGTTGCCTTGCCCCTCGAAAGGTGGTCGTCGAGTAGAGGACGTTTTAGTAAGTTCTCATGTCCATGAACATGGCATGAGGGTAGCTTCTAAGGTGTCTTCCCATTGCTCCGGTGATCACCATGTCCCGAACCTTCGAATTGACCCGAACACCTCCAACGGTGGTGCTGCCTACCTCTCAATGGTGGGATGGCCTTACTTTAAGGACATTTACACAGACGAATTCCTTAGGGTAGGTAGACGACTCTAGATACTTGCTCTAATTTCAAAACAAACTCAAAAATACTTTTCACACCGACACCTTTTCAAAAAGCTTTCGAAAGCAACTTTTCAAACACTCTTGAGGACTGATACAAGAGTCGAACTGAAATTTTCAAAGAAACTTTTTAAAACCCACAGTTGAAAAGCAAACAAACCATTTTGAAAACACAAGTGAGCAAGTATCTAAGAGCCCATGGATAACCATGGATAGAAAGGGTGCTAACACCTTCCCTTTCTATAACCTACCTCCCGAACCGAGAGCAATCTCTATAAGGAATTTTTCTGTGCTTTTGTCCTTTCCATTTGGAGAAAATAAAAGACGGTGGTGACTCTTGCTTCCGCGACATTTCGCGAACCAGCATTAAACAGTCAGTTCCAGATCCACCGATCACAGAACTGGCGACTCTGCTGGGGATATCTTTAAAAGTGAGGTGTACCTTAGGACTAAGATCACTGTGTTTTCAATTGTATTGATTTGCTTGCTTTAAATTGTGGGACTGTCTTGGGAGTTCTATAGATCCTAACCCGGATCTGGGGGATACCTTCTTAGAAAGTAGCAACAAGGTTGTGAGGGAACTGTGCGGGGTATACCGACATGGTTAAAACAGTCTGCTATGTTGATGTGGCACTTTGGTGTGTACCGGTAACCCTTGAGTTCAGTCAAGGAGAGTACGGGGCCTCCGCATGGTGTCGTGAAGCATCAACTGACCTTAGGAACCTTAATTGAACTATCTTGGCCTCTTTAGGGTAGTGAGATAACTGACTTTGGTGTAGTCCGAGGTTGGTTGATACTCGATACTACACTCAATTGAGGGTTGCTTTCCTGGAATATTTCGGTCGCCAGTTCAGTGGCTAAATCGAAACGATGAACAATGAAAGCAATCCAGTGATATTGGGACCCTTAGAACCCGGTTACTTCTAATAGGACAGGTTGAGCCCACCAACTTCAAGAGGGTAATACCTAGACCTCATGTTGGCCTAAACTCTAAGGGCTTCTCTGGTGTGACTTGTGTGCCTTCGTACTTGACTACTTGCATGCTTGTTATCTGACACATGAACTACTTGCAGGTTTTGTTTATAGTCCTTAATTGGGACTCATAACAAGGTTTACTAAGATTCTTGCAGGTTTTGTTTATAGTCCTTAATTAGGGCTCATAACAGGGTTTACTGAGTTTCTTGCAGATTTTGTTAACAGTCCTTAATGGGGACTCATAACAGGGTTTACTTACATCACTCCATACATAGCATAACATCATACCATTGCATACATCCTAACCCATTTCAAGGATCTCAAGGGCTTGTGATGCAGGTCATGGTGAATCAACTATCCCAACAAGGGGCAAAGAGGATTTATTTTCCTCTAGACAAAGTTGTCAGGGGCTATGACCCACTTGATATGGTGAGCTCTGACTCTTGAAGAAGGTTCCCCTAACCAAGGTTGTTTGGAAACCAAAACCAGACATGATGACTAAAGTCAGGGGCTATGACCCACTTGATATGGTGAGCTCTGACTCTTGAAGAAGGTTCCCCTAACCAAGGTTGTTTGGAAACCAAAACCAGACATGATGACTAAAGTCAGGGGCTATGACCCACTTGATATGGTGAGCTCTGACTCTTGAAGAAGGTTCCCCTAACCAAGGTTGTTTGGAAACCAAAACCAGACATGATGACTAAAGTCAGGGGCTATGACCCACTTGATATGGTGAGCTCTGACTCTTGAAGAAGGTTCCCCTAACCAAGGTTGTTTGGAAACCAAAACCAGACATGATGACTAAAGTCAGGGGCCATGACCCACTGGATATGGTGAGCCTTTGACCCTTTGAAGAAGGACTCTCAACAACATGAAGTTCCTTCAATCAAGCTACTGGATCCCAATTCTAACAGATTTTCTTGTTTATCCCGCGAGATCCTTGAAAACATTACATGCATGTCATACACATCATTACATAACAGGTATCTTTGTTGCAGGTCACTTACCTTTCTCGCTGTTTATTTCAGCAATGGCTTCCCAACAAGATAACCAGGACCTTCTTGCTCAAGAGACTCGGTTCGGGGAAATCCTCCTGAACCTATCCAAGGGGCAAGAGGAGCTAAGGACACTTCTCATGGAGACTTTGGTCAGGAACAGTGTTGAGGATGAACGGATGAAACATCTGCAAGCGGAAGTGGATACAATGAAAGCCCAGATGCTGGGGCAGGTGACTACCATTCAAGGTTTAGCTCATAGACAAGAAGAGCTCGAAATTCTCATCAACCAACTGCTTCGGGGTAACCAACTGGGGCAAACGTCTAAGGGAAAAGAGCCAGTCATCGTTCAACCACCTTTGAGACAAGGAGGTAAGGGGAGAGCCCCTCAGGTGGCTTCAGGGTCACAAACTCAGCAGCAACTTCATCAGCTTCAGCCAGACAAGCCCAAGAGGCAATTCACCCAGCTCAACATGTCGCTGTTTCAAGCTTTACAACGCCTGTTGAGGTTGAACCTGATCACATTAAGGGCTCATCCCCAGAACCCCAACACAGCATCTCTTGTCTATGATCCCAATAAAAGGTGTGCCTACCACTCTGCCAGTCCAGGACATGATACAAACGAGTGTTGGGCTCTGAAGAATAAGATCCAGGACCTGATTGATGAAGGAGCATTGGAGTTCACACAAGATGGTCAGGCTGAGTTTTTCTACCATCCCTCCAAGGCTCACCATTTGAAGTAACAAGCCTTGAGACTAGAAGACTTTTGTTCATTAGAATTTTTCAAATTGTAATTTTCTTTTGTTCAAACATTTACTCATGTTAAACGTTGTTATTTCATTAATGCATCGCATATGTCTGTTTTGAAGCAATATATTCGTATTCACTATATGCAAACTATTTTCATATTTTTTCTGATGATCAACGCTCGATTAATAATTCTAAGCCTCTTGAGGGAGGATGACGAAAATGATACCACAATCTACAGTATGCTTTTGAACAGACCCCGCTGATGAGGTACAGGCATTGTTTCAATCCCTAAACACTGGAGTTATAAGGAAGATAATCCCTCGTCAACCCCTCTGAGCCAAAGAAGTAGGAGTTTTTCTTTTCGAAAATTAAAACCCTTAATCATAACCTGGGGCAGGGTAGTTCTCTCAGTTGATTCAAGTGCATAACAAATGGCACTAAAGCGGTCCTTACAAAATAAACAAAAGACAGTGATGGTTCCGAGTAATCATAAAGACAGGTAGTCATTATCTTTCAAGAAACTAAAGCCCATTAAGTCAAAACCTATGAAGGAGACTTACAAAAACTGGGGCATCCCGCTGACTGTAAAATCACAAAAGAATAGTTCAGGCAAAAAAAAATAGGGATAACACAATCAAAAAGAAAGAGGTCCTGCAAACCCTCAACAAAAAAAAGGAAATGACTGCCTATTCAAAATAAATCGTCAATATCTGAACCATCACTGGTATAACAAAGCAAATACCCAAACAAGGTCAAACGCACGATCAGCTGAGTTTAGGTTTGAAGAACATCACGAAGAGCGGGTGGGTACAAATAAAATTTGAGCCTTTATCCTTTGTTTCTTAAACCATGAACCAGGCCACGTTACAACCCTAAAAAGTCCTAGCTGAAGCATGGGTTAGTTCGAAAGCATACTGTTACAAAAGGTATCCTGACTCCTTAAGGCTTACGATAAAATACCGAGTTGACATCACAGTTTACAAAAGAACTCACTTGTTTTATTAAAAAACTGCATTTCCAAAAACTTCGAAACAGACATAAGCTTTGCATTTTTAACATAACTTTGTTTGCATACGACTATTTGTTTGAACAACATAGAAGCTCGCACGACGAATATCAGATGAACAAAAGCACTCCCAAACAAGGGGCATGACATGATCATTGGCCGTCATCTGGGGCAGTTAAGTCAAGATTCAGAGAATCTCTCAAATGCCAAATAGCCGGGGGCAAATCTCCAGTATGGATCACTTGGGGCATTGGACGATCAAACGAAGATCTTCTGGTCACACGGCAAAATGCTTCTAACAGGGGCAACCCCCCACATCCGAAGAGTGTGGACATAGTCGAAAAATACTACGCAAAATCAAATACCCGCTAGGTTGACACACCTAGGCAAAATAAGGGATGAAAATGAAAAAATCTGTACACCCGGCAAGTCGAAAACCTGAAAAGGCGGCTTGGGCAAAAATGGGTATCCCGGTGGACTGAAAACCCGAAAGGGAGGTCCAGGCAAAGTTAGGGATTAAAGCGTATGACTATGTCTTGTCACCTGCCTATCAGAAGAAGGTTGGTCCATCAACAACTATCAGCACCTCACAGGTCTTCCTCGCCCACCTCAGAAGCAGGGGCAATATTGAGTTGTCCAAACGATCTAATTGTTATGTCCACCAAGGTACTAAGATAGGTTCGCTTGAAGAACATAACCAGCACATCTTAATTCCCCAGAGAGTGAATCAGCAAATCAATGCACTCTCCCCAAGCAAAGCTATACTATCAGCCTTAAGGAAGTTGAGCATCCTCCGGCAGATCTCAACACTCCCCTACACATCATACAAACATTCTTACAAGCATCCCCGGCAGTCTTGACTTAAAGATTGTTCCCCAGCGGTATATCAAACATTCAATGGAGTCACTTCCCCGGTACAGTTCAAAACTTCCCCAGGAGAGTCCAATCCAGTTTCCCCAGGAAAGTTGAGGTCCATCTCCCCAAGCAGTAAGCTTATCCCCAGTAGATTCTGGAAGCTTATCCCCGTAGAGCACGAACGCGTCTCCCGGCTTTATTCAAAGAGTTATTTCCCTACCAGGATATAACTGGGTTATCCTCGGCCAAAAGCCACGGAAAGACCGTCCCTGAAGAAGTATTCCTATCCCCCAGCGGAGTTCATCAAAACTTCCAACAGAGCACAACAACGATATCCCCAGCGGAGTTATCCCCATCAACATTCCAGCAAAGTATCTCTCTCCCCACAGAGTATTGCTTCCCAGCAAGATCGTTAGAGTACTTTTCTCCCCGCAGAGTAATCCATTCGCCAAGTTTATTCCCCAACAGAGTTATCTTCTCCTACTGGTATTCTTGCAACTATCATCCCCAGCGGAAGCAAAATATATTCTTCAACATCAGCCCAGGAGTGACTTCCCGGCACCCGTCAAGGATTTATTTTCCTAAGACGAAAACATACATTCATAAATATCACATTTCCATACATTATAGCATGCATATATGCATCACATCTTACAAATCTCATTTATGTTGAGAACATCATTGCTTGATCCATATCATGCATTGCATATGACTGACCTTTACCTTTCAGGAAAGATCCAGTTAAGTTCTCAGCTATATTTCAAGACCTAGACCGGTTCAGTTAAATTGACCCTAAGATTTTTCTGTTTCTTATCCAGTCAAAGGCCTTCTCTGGTTCAGTCAGATCGACCCTAAGATCTCCCTGTTTCTTATCCAATTGAAGACATTTCAAGACCTAGACCGGTTCAGTTAAATCGACCCTAAGATTTTTCTGTTTCTTATCCAGTCAAAGGCCTTCTCTGGTTCAGTCAGATCGACCCTAAGATCTCCCTGATTCTTATCCAATTGAAGACATTTTAAGACCTTGACCGGTTCAGTTAAATCGACCCTAAGATTTTCCTGTTTCTTATCCAGTCAAAGGCCTTCTTTGGTTCAGTCAGATCGACCCTAAGATCTCCCTGTTTCTTATCCAGTTGAAGATTTCAAGACCTAGACTGGTTCAGTCAGATCGACCCTAAGATCTCCCTGATTCTTATCCAATTGAAGACATTTCAAGACCTTGACCGGTTCAGTTAAATCTACCCTAAGATTTTCCTGTTTCTTATCCAGTCAAAGGCCTTCTCTGGTTCAGTCAGATCGACCCTAAGATCTCCCTGTTTCTTATCCAGTTGAAGATTCCAAGACCTAGACCGGTTCAGGTAAATCAACCCTAAGATTTCCCTGTTTCTTATCCAGTCAAAGGCCTTCTCTGGTTCAGTCAGACCGACCCTAAGATCTCCTTGTTTCTTATCCAGTTGAAGATTTCAAGACCTTGTCCGGTTCAGTTAAATCGACCCTAATATTTTCCTGTTTCTTATCCAGTCAAAGGCATTCTCTAGTCCAGTTAAATCGACCCCTAAAAGATTTTCCTGATGAAGACTCAGTAGAAGATATCCAAGATTCTCTCAGCGTTACTGTTGAGGTTGAAGTCGCATATGATTCTCTCAGCGTTCCTGTTGAGGTAGTAATCGTCCAAGATTCTCTCAGCGTTCCTGTTGAGGTAGTAATCATCCAAGGTTCTCTCACCGTTCTTGTTGAGATAGTAACCATCCCTGGTTCATTCATCGCTGTTTGAAGCTCCAGATTCAATTCCTGTAACCAGTCAGGGCATATCTACACAAAGAGTTTGAAGACCATCTCCTGTAACAGGTCAGGTAATCATTTTCTTTTGCAAGTACGCAAGTTCTCGCTAAGGAATCTCTTACGCGATCAACACCCAGATGGCATCTATAAGCCCATCCACCTTCCATCATCTCTCAGCATGGCATATATAAGCCCATCATCTTATCCATCAATCTCCAAATGGCATCTATAAGCCCATTCCACCATCACACTGCTACTATGTGAGCGCAAATTTCTGGGCACTCTAGTGTTCAATCATCTTCCACCTTCGGATTACGAAAGGCACGTCAGCCAATCTGCATCCTCAGGTTTAAGAAGATTGAACAGGGGCAACTGTTGTACCCCAAAATTTGCCCTCCCATATTCTTCAAGAATTGCAAAGAGCATGCTTCAAAATCTCCCCAAGGGTTGCACAGTTCAAGGGCCTCCTAACAGTCAAAAACTAGGGTTTTGGTTCTGGCAAAGAAATTGAAGTTTTCAAGGGTCCAATCAAGTCCCACATGCCTACAAACAAGGTCAAGCATCCTCATACCAAGTTTCAAGACTTACAGCACAAAATTGCACAGTCAAAAACCCTAATTGCTCAACAGTTAACTGCAGGGGCAAAATGGTCATTTGACAGTCAAAAGTTCAAATTTTTGGTCAACATCTCATTTTGAAGCCACAAACATCATTTGATCAATTCTTGATCATGATTTTCAAGGTATGGCTCAAAAAGTCTCAAGATGCAAAAGTTTCCATATTTGGACAGTTGAAAAAGTCAACTGTAACTTGACCAAGGCATAACTTCCACATGGTTTATCAGAAAAATTCCATCCAAAGCTCATTTTGAATAGAAAGACATTTCCTAAAACTCCTCTTCATACTTCAAGTCCAAGAAATGCTCTCACAAAAAGTTATCAATCTCAACATTATAGGTCATTTTCAAAAGTCAACAAAAATGGACTTTAAGTCAAAGACCATAACTTAAGATTGGTAAATCAAAATGACATGGGACCAAAGGCATTGGTTAGAGGACTTCAAGACCTTTCCAAAATGTCAAAGAAAATGATCAAAGCTTAAAAATTGAGCAAGATATGCCTTGTGGAAGTTGGGAAATGTTTGGGAATTTTGAAAAGTCAACTTTGCTTCAAATGCCTTAAAATTGCTAATGGGCCACATTTTCTTCCAAGATTCATCATCCAAGGACTATGCACGACCATTTGGCCCAAAGGGGATTTATTTCATCATTTTTATTTATTTATTTGAATTTTTAATTACTATTAATTCATTTAATAAAATAAAATATGACAAAAATACTAAAATAAGGTTTTCAAATCTTTTTGTGCAGAATAAACTCTCCTTAAAGGCTCAAGATTCGTGCATACCCAAAATTGGAAGGTTTGGCCATGATTGACATCAAAATCACATGAAAAGATTTGGAAAAAATATGCATGAAAATCAAATATTCCATACATCAATGCAAAAGGTTTTCGATCCAAATTTCAACCCTAATCTGTTCCCATACATATACTGATGCAAACCCTAAAGCTGCGCTCAAGCCATAAACAAACTTTGAATTTTTGGAGAAATTTTTCAAAACTGTTTTCCTATTTTCAGCAGGTTTCAAGGCAAAATAATAATGCCATTGCACTCCTGACGCCTCCAGGAATCTTCCTGAATCAAAATCATAACTTCTAACATCAAGAAACGGTAGAACCGTGTCACACTTTTCATGAAAATATGCATAATCGTGTTTAAGTTTCTGGGCATCTTTCATACATTTTAATTGTTGTTTTATGCTAATATGATCCTTCTAAAGCTAACCATACTGTTTAATTGAGTTTTTATCGCCTATATGCCAAATTACCATTGAAGCTTTCTAGGGTTTCAGAGTTGCAAAATTAGGGGTTTCCTTATCCAGAAAAATTAGACCACGAGACCAAGGCTATTGGATTCAGAAGCTTCACGTGAATCGTTCCCATAGCTCGCGATCAATTTATGATCAACAGGGTGATAATCGCTATTTTTATGCTTTCCATTTAGTGGGGGTTTAAAACCCCCGCTATCTCTTTTATTTTGCAGGTTCAACATGAAGAAGATGATGCGTGGAAGCTTCTGAGTGGTCTATTCAAAGTTGGCGCGTAATTTGTTTTGATTCAGGCCACTAACTTTTTTTTTCTTATAATAATTGCATCCTATTAATGTTACAAAGAAAGCAGATGGCACAGTTGGTTGAGGCATTGTATTGGTAAGCAACAGGACCTGGGTTCGATTCCCAGGTCCCCTCCTTTCTCCATATTATTTTTCTAACCATGTTCCTATGTAGCTCGCTTCCAGAGGTTCATCGTACACTCAATATCCCAGCTTGCCACATGGCCAATAACCTCAATCCAAGGGCCCTGATCTGATGAACACCATGGGCACCAGTCAATGCACACTCACGTGGTCAGAAAAGTCAACTGAAGGCCTTAATGATTGGGCCTAATTACTGGCCAAAATACCTCCAAACTGGGGTCAACACCCCCAAGGGTTTGCAATTCTTTTCTTTTTTTATTTTTCCATTATTTGTGTTAATTCAATTATTTCCTTTTAATTCTTTAAATTAATATATTTTCATAACATAAAAAATAATAAAAAAATCAGAAAGTCACAAAATAAAATATATTTTATTTAAATGTTATTTTTGTAAATAAATATTATCAATTAATTTAGTTTTTTTATTCTAGGATTAATTTTAACGTTTTCTTAATAAACTTAAAAAAAATTTAGAATTAGGTTTTAATTACTTTTATCTTTTTTTCCTTTTCTTTTATAATCACTAATAATTAATTATTTATTTTTGTAAATAAAATTGAATTAATTAATTAGGTTAACTTTAGGTTTAATTTTCACATTTTCTTAATAAATAAAAATAGTTAGAATTAGGGTTAATTAACTTTTTAATTTCATTTAATTCTCCCATTAAAATCAATAAATACGAAAAAACTCAAAAATAATTCTTTTTCTCATTTAACTTAACTTAATTTGTTAATTATAATTTAATTTCCTAAAAAGGGTCCAACGCCCTCGCATTCCCGATTTTACTTATTCTCGCATTTTTTATTTTATTTCCTTTTTTTCATGTAATTCTCCCAAAGCCATGTAATAGAATAATTAGGATATTTATTTTTCGCACCTTATTTTATTTCAAATCGGGTCCTGGATTAAATTTGGCGATGTGGACCCGCGCCTTTGTAATAGCGTAGGACTTTTAATTCTCGCATCTTTTTAACTGTTAACTATTGCATGAAAGAATGAATGCTCAAAATAAAAGCAATGCGTAGATCACCAATACATGACAAGACAAAAATAAATGAACATGACACACTAATCACACACCACCCCTAGGGTACGCCTCACTGTTGCCTTGCCCCTCGAAAGGTGGTCGTCGAGTAGAGGACGTTTTAGTAAGTCCTCATGTCCATGAACATGGCATGAGGGTAGCTTCTAAGGTGTCTTCCCATTGCTCCGGTGATCACCATGTCCCGAACCTTCGAATTGACCCGAACACCTCCAACGGTGGTGCTGCCTACCTCTCAATGGTGGGATGGCACTACTTTAAGGACATTTACACAGACGAATTCCTTAGGGTAGGTAGACGACTCTAGATACTTGCTCTAATTTCAAAACAAAATCAAAAATACTTTTCACACCGACACCTTTTCAAAAAGCTTTCGAAAGCAACTTTTCAAACACTCTTGAGGACTGTTACAAGAGTCGAACTGAAATTTTCAAAGAAACTTTTTAAAACCCACAGTTGAAAAGCAAACAAACCATTTTGAAAACACAAGTGAGCAAGTATCTAAGAGCCCATGGATAACCATGGATAGAAAGGGTGCTAACACCTTCCCTTTCTATAACCTACCTCCCGAACCGAGAGCAATCTCTATAAGGAATTTTTCTGTGCTTTTGTCCTTTCCATTTGGAGAAAATAAAAGACGGTGGCGACTCTTCCATCCGCGACATTTCGCGAACCAGCGTTAAACAGTCAGTTCCAGATCCACCGATCACACAGTCGATCAACGATTTCCTTTTGCGGACTAGGAACAACAGCAACGCTTACCGAACCTTCCTTCTTTCTCTTCCTTTCATTAACATACTTCTTCAGTAAAGCATCCTTCTGGCGAAGCTTCTCCTCATGATCAATGAACCAGCCGTCTTGAATAAATATCAAATCCTCTTTTTCCTTTAGTTGTCGAGTCAGGACCCGATTCTCATATTCAGACATATTATACTTTTCTTTCCAAGCATCTAGAGGAGAGTTACCTTTGGAGAAGGAGGAGGAACGGTTGGGTGTACTGTGGAGGCCAAGGGCGGGGAAGACAGTGGCTGTGAGCTCGGAGACCCTGGTACTCTGTCTTTTTCCTCTTCTTGTTAGCTTGCTGTGATCCTGTCGCCTTTGTTTGTATGCTTTTCCTCTTCTTCCTTTTGGCTTGCTCCGATTGCCTTTCTAATGGCCTGTGATTTGATGCTTGACTGTATGTTTCTTTATCTTTTATTGGCTTGGAATATTTGTTGAGATTTGTCCCTGTATGCTTTTGGATAATGTTGTTGAAACGCCTTGTTTTGACCAGCTTCCCTCTTCTTCTCTTTGGTTCTGTTGCTTTTTTTTATGGCCTAGGATGATGTAATTCTGAGGCTTGATGTGGGTTTGGACATTGGATTTATGGTTTATGCTCAGATTTGTTTATACTGGTTATAAGCTTATGCAGGTTTTGGGTATACTAGTTTTTGGTTTTTGGCCTTTAGCAGGTTTTATGGTTTAGGATGGTACAGGTTTTATGGTTTATGGCCATAGGTTTATGTTACAAGTTATCACTTTTGAAAAAAGATAAGGTTTTGATCTTGGTCTATGTTATCATGGCTTAGGCTTTGAAAAATGGTTATGGTTTGGCTGGGCAACAGGTTTTGAAATGGTTAAGGATGGTACAGGTTTTATGTTACAGGTTATTTGTGAGGCTTTGGCTTTGGAATGGATTTGTGCAGGTTATGCTGGTTATCGTTTGAAACTTTCAGAAAAAATGGTTTTTGTATTTTTCTTAACAGTTTGGTTTCTAGGCTCTAAAATAGGTTCTTGAACTCTCTATCTTTGAAGGGGGTTTGATGTTGTATTATATCAGTTGGTCTTTCTTGGCCTCTGAGGTCTTGGACGATTCAGGTTTTGAGTATATTTAATTATATTTCTTGATATCCCTGCACATCTGCTTCATCCAGTTTTGTTTCTATTCTTCTTTCATGCTTTCTTTCCTTATTGACTGTGTTACTGCAGTTTGTTTTGTATCCACTTCTGCCTAAACCAAAACCTGTAAAAACCAACTCTTCCTCTCTTCTCTCTCTCAAGTACAATTTGATACATAAAAATGTGATATGTACTTTACTGTTCTAAAAAAGTAATATGCTGGAAAATGATGAGAAAAGGAATATATTATGCTTGCATAGTTGGTTTTAACTGCATATTTTCTTTATCTTTGCAATGTAACAGTAGAAGAGCCTTATGTTTTGGTCTCTTCCTATATGCATGGACAGTTAGTTTTCGTTACATACTTGCTTTGAAAAATGCATATGCTGTTTGAAAATGTAACTTGACTTGGTTACTGTTGAACTATGCTTTTGAAATATGCAATTGGCTTTTTTAATTATGCAGTGGGTTTTTGCAATTGATTTGAAAAATGCAGTTTTCAATTAAAATGCAATTTTGACAAAAAAATGAATTTGTGCATGTTTAACTTGTGCATTCTATTTTGAAAAATAAAAATTCATCCCTTTTTGTGAACCGAGAGAAATCTCGTGATTTGCAAAAAGGGTAAAAAAACTGATTCCAGCCGTTTGCTTTTAATGATGAACACTAAAATTAATTTTTCTGCTTTTAATTATTCATTTCTGACTCCTTTTCTTTTAATCTTTGCAGGTAAAATCAAATGATCAATCAAAGAAGTATTGGATGAAAAATGAAGATTTTAGAACTTAGGAAAAAAAATAGGATAGTTTTTTATTTCATTTTAAACTTTTTATGTAATTGTCATTATAAATACTTTGTGCAATAGTATTTAAACAACAATTGTAATAATTAGAATAAAGATGAATAAAAAATTCTATTAGTTACCAATTAATTCTTTTTCTTTCCAATTGTTTATTTTACCGTTTATAATTCTTTAAATTATATAATAACTGAAAATAAATTTCAATTACTTAAATTCAGAATAATAAACAATTAAATAAACATCATTGACCAATTAAGTTCTCTTCAATTAATTATTTCATTATTTATAATTCTTCTAAATTATAATAACTGAAAATAAAATTTCAATTATTTAAACCTAGAACAATAAATAATTAAATAACATCGTTTGATCAATTAATATACCTCTTTTCAAATATTTACTTTATTATTTATAAATCTTTAAATTATATAATAACTGAAAATAAATTCCAATTATTTAAATTTAAGATAATAAATAATTAATAAACATTGTCTGATCAGTTAATAAACTTAGCGTTCAAAAAATAAACAGCTCTCGACTTGAAAAAGTTATGAATTTTAAAATCAATAGATCAGAACGCTTGCAATGTAATGATGCAGATGGGAGATGGTATCTTAGATCAAAATTTGGGGTACAACAGCTGCCCCTATTTAATTTTCTTCTATCCGGAGATATGAAGATTAAAATCTTCGTTTCGACGAGATTGAAGGTACTTAAATACATAATACGCAAATTTTTACCCTAAGATACCGCCATTATGTTTGATATGAATGTAGTGATTGAATTCACAGAGAAAGATTTGTATGAGACAAGACAATGCTGGAGGAATAAAACACCAACAAAACACAGAGACATGGATTATACACTACTGGGGAAACGAGCCATCGACTTCAAATGACAGACTCTTGACAGCGAATAAAATTAAAGGAATACGACCTCTGAACCTAACAAAGAAGGCGTCTTGCACAGGCCATAAAATAGATTATTGACCCAAAATAACAGTGAGTTTGCAACTCAAGGTCAAAGATAGGCGAAAGATGTATCAATTTTGCTGATAATGGATTACCGACTTCGGAAGGTAATGATTCATGACAAGCTTCTCTGCGAGATTTCCGGAGATATACCGATTAATGCTGAGATATAAGATTGTAGATACACAAGCTGCTCAAATAAAGAAGCTGTCACTTGCTGTCTTCCCAAAAAATATTATGACATACAAGCTGCTCAAATAAAGAGGCTGCCACTTGCCGTCGTCCAGGGATGTCAATAACATGCAAGCTGCTCAAATAGAGAAGCCGCCACTTGCTGTTTTCCAAGAAAATACTAATAACATACAAGCTGCTCAAATAAAGAAGCTGCCACTTGTTGTCTTCCAGAAAATACCAATAACATACAAGCTGCTCAAATAAAGAAGCTGCCACTTACTGTCTTCCATAAAAATAACAACGTACAAGTTGCTCGTGAAGAGCTGCCGCTTGTCGTTTTCCCAAAATAATAACGCACAAGTTGCTCGTGAAGAGCCGCCGCTTGTCGTTTTCCAACAATGATAACGCACAAGTTGCTCGTGAAGAGCTGTCGCTTGTCGTTTTCCAAAATGATAATAGCGCACAAGTTGCTCGTGAAGAGCTGCCGCTTGTCGTTTTCCAACGATGTCTATAACGTACAAGTTGCTCGTGAAGAGCTGCCGCTTGCCGTCTTCCACAAGATAATAGCGTACAAGTTGCTCGTGAAGAGCTGCCGCTTGTCGTTTTCCACAAATAATAACGCACAAGTTGCTCGTGAAGAGCTGTCGCTTGTCGTTTTCCAAAAATAACTCAAAAGGAAATTGCGATGACACTGGCAGAGAATAAAATCTTCGTCAAAGAGAACCATGAATCAATCCTTCCCGAGGAGATCACATGCTTAAAGGTGCAAAATAAATGCACCATTCATCTAGGTCGCGACTTCACTGGGAAAAAAACATGAGATAGCCTATGCAAGAGACAACAACTCCCTCCAGGAATAAACCAGAAAGGAAACAGTCAAACAAGACTCCACTCAATGAGAAAGTAACTCGATTAGGGATTCATCCTATCCAGAAATGGACAAGGTAGGCTAAATCAAAATCATCCACGAGGATTAGCTCAGTTGGGGAATTTAGAAAGGAAGCACATTTTCTGCCTAAGCTAACTTTCTACTTGGAATGAAACTGTACATCGTTTGAATAAACAAAGTACGACCCAAAATCAACGGCATATGTGAGTATGCATGCTGATATGAGTGTAAATGAGTAAATGACCGTTATGCTGACAAAACAAATAGACGGAATAACTTGAAGACAATAAGATGTCACGACATAATAAATACTTGGCCAATCTTGAAAAAGACGGAAAATAACTGGAACTGGAACCACAAAGCAACGTCGGAGCGTAACACGCCACAAGGTTCAAGTCTTCTGAGGAGAAAAGTATTCAAATCCAATCTTCTGACACCAATAGACTACTGGCATGAGACAAAGCGTACCACACTTCAGGAATCTGCTCAAATAAAGGTAACCAAAACAACGCTTAACTGGAACAGCTTGGGAGTCACCAAACTTAGTACCACGAGAAACGCAGGTTTACACAACCAACACCTCGTGACGATTTTGAAAGAAAACATGTTCATCATGCAAGGATAATTTACTGTATTGTTTTGCATTTCGTGGCTTGACCATCCTCGGAACAATTGTTAATATTCCTTTTATTATTTATGACGCATTTTAAAAAATAAAAATACTTTAAATAACTTTGTTTCAAATATTTCCGTAAAAATTAAAAATTTGCCCACAAAAGGGTAAATGCTCAAATTTCATTAATAAGATGGTAGTTCGCTAACAACGCGACTCCAACGGTTTACAAAAGTTTGGGAAATAGTACATGAAAGAAAGGGTTACATAAAAACAAAGATCACTATTCTCCCTAACAACTTCGGATTCTGGTGTTTCAAAAGTTACACTTATCGTTTGAACCTTTTTAAAAGTATAATATGTCTGAATATGAGAATCGGGTCCTGACTCGACAACTAAAGGAAAAAGAGGATTTGCTATTTATTCAAGACGGCTGGTTCATTGATCATGAGGAGAAGCTTCGCCAGAAGGATGCTTTACTGAAGAAGTATGTTAATGAAAGGAAGAGAAAGAAGGAAGGTTCGGTAAGCGTTGCTCTTGTTCCTAGTCCGCAAAAGGAAATCGTTGATCGACTGGCAGCTGAGAAGGAAAAGATGGAAGACTTTTATGAAGAGAAGATCAAGGAGCTCCGGTTACAGTTGGCATTTGGTCCTTCATCTGATGATTCTGAGTGATCTTTAGCTTTTAGTTTTATTTTACTGATGTCATTTTGTAAAACTCTGTAAAAGGGCTTCATGCTCCGAAGTTGTAATTTATTGCTTTTATTATGGACTTCATGTCCCAAAGTTGTAATTTATTGCTTTATTATGGACTTCATGTCCCAAAGTTGTAATGTATTGCTTTTATTATGGACTTCATGTTCCTAAGTTGTAATTTATTGCTTTATTATGGGCTTCATGTTCCAAAGTTGTAGTTTACTGCTTTATTATTGGGTTGTTATCCCAAAATTGTAATTTATTGTTTTATTGTTCCAAAGTTGTAAGTTGTAATTTACCGCTTTTGATTAATGGATTGAGTTTTTGTTATTCCAAATTCCTTTACCATTGATGTGTGCAAAATTATCGAAGTTCCTTGAAAAACTATTAAAATAAATCATCATTTGCATCACACATCATGCGTCATTCAACATTTCACTTCACACTTTTTTAGAGTCTTATCCTTGTTTCTTTTTCCACTCCAAAGGTTGTCAAACTGTCTCATCGATACGATACTCGAGCCAATCGTCAGAGAAAGATGGAAGATCTGGAATAGGAAAACCATGAGCTTCGTGAGGAGGTCGCTACCCTTCGTGTCGGTATGGAAAAGTTGACTGCGCTAGTGGAAAGTTTGATGGCTGTTCAGAATCAGCCATCAACTACAGCTGCTGAGATTCAGACTTCAACTACTGTGGTTTCCGAGATTGTCACCATTCCTACATTTGTGATTCAAATCAACTCTCCGCCTCAGCATCAGATGCCGAAAGGTTTTCCGTGGGGAATGCCTTACAACTTTGTGCCAGAGGGGTATCAGCCTGTCGTACAACCTTTGTTTCAACCTGCTTTGTCTCTTCCTCAACCAGAGACAACCGCCATGCCGCCGGTAATCCCGTCTGTAACACCTTTTCCGCAACCGGTAATGACAATTGTCGCTCCTGTGGTTCACTCCGTGCCATACTTGAATGAACCTACTTATCCTGCCGAGCCTGCTGAAAGTTTGGGTCTCTTTGATAGAATGGAAGAATTTCAAGATCAATTCCAAGAAATGCAGAAGGAGCTCAGAGCGTTAAAAGGGAAGGATTTGTTTGGAAAGAACACGCATGACCTTTGTTTAGTTCCGAATGTCAAGATTCCAGCAAAATTCAAAGTGCCAGACTTTGAAAGATATAAGGGTGATTCGTGTCCTCGAAGTCACTTGACTATGTACGTGAGAAAGATGTCTATGTATTCCGATGATCATGACTTGTTGATTCACTATTTTCAAGACAGTTTGACGGGTGCTGCTCTAAAGTGGTATATGGGTTTAGAAAGTATTTGGATCCGCAACTTCAACGATCTTAGCGAAGCCTTTGTTCACCAGTATAAGTATAACGTTGACATGGCACCGGACAGGGATCAACTCCGGGCGATGTCGCAGAGGGACAGAGAATCTTTTAAGGAGTACGCCTAGAGGTGGCGTGAAATTGCTGCTCAAATCTATCCACCTCTTGAGGAGAAAGAGATGACGAAGATATTCTTGAAGACTTTAGGTTCCTTTTACTATGAAAGAATGATCGCCAGCGCACCCAGTGACTTCACCGAAATGGTAAGCATGGGCATGCGGTTAGAGGAAGGGATTCGTGAAGGGCGTTTGGTTAAAGAAGGAAGTCCGTCTAGCAGTACTAAGAAGTTTGGAAGTGTTTTCCCGAAAAGAAAAGAGCAGGATGTCAGCACATTGTTCCCAGGTAGACCGAGGAGAGGTTACTCACACGTTGCGGCAGTCACTCTGGCTGTCCGCCCAACTTTGATGACTCCAGCTCATCAAACCCCACCAACTCAACAACGGCCATTTCAGCAGCAGCCTCGACAACAGGCTTATCCATTCAACAATCAGAATCGTTCACCGAGAAAGCCGCAGTTCGATGCCATTCATATGACTTATATTGAATTGTTCCCTGCTCTTATCAGAAAGAATCTCACAACGACAAAGCCTCCTCCTGTCGCACCAAATAGTACTTCTCCGTGGTACAAGGCGGATCAGTTTTGTGAATATCATCAAGGGTCGTCGGGGCACAACCTTGAGAATTGTTTTGCTCTGAAGGCGGACGTGCAGAGGTTGATTAAGAATGGTATCTTGTCTTTCAAGGATGTTAATCCAAATGTTAGAGATAATCCTTTGCCTCGACATGGGGCAGCATCAGTGAATATGGTGGAAGGTTGTCCGGGAAAGTTTCGAGTTTTTCAAGTTGAACACATAAGAGAGTCGTTGATCAGGTTACATCAGAGTTTGAGAAGACTTGCCGTTGTTAGGCATCAGCATGATTATGATGGTTGTGAATTTTGTTCAAGAGAGGTTGATTGTCCTATTGTGAAGGAGGATATTCAGAAGTTGTTAGACCAGAGAGTTATCACTATTACATATGACCGAGATCCGGAGGATGAAGTGAATGTTATAATACCACAATTCAATTTGCCCGAATCAGTAGAGATCGTTTACGACAGTCAGACTGCACCTGTTGCTCCTTTGACCATTTATCCACCTGGTCTTGTGCCTTACAACTCAGACCAAGCTGTACCGTATAAGTATAATGCCACAATGATTGAGAGTGGGGTAGAAGTCCCTATACCAACGAGGCCGTCTTTTGTTAACATTGCTGATGTGAGTAGAGTTACGAGAAGTGGACGTGTCTTTGCAGCAGTACCTTTGAAGAGACCAGAAGTTCAAGTCAGGAGGCCCATACCTGCAGAAATTCCAGCGAGAAATGTTGAACCGAGGGTTGAGATAGGCCGATCCAATGAACCTATCCCTCGCCCTGAGGATGATGAGATTCTGAAGCTTATCAAGAGAAGTGAATATAAGATTGTGGACCAACTTCTACAAACTCCTTCCAAGATTTCTTTGCTTGCTTTACTGAGAGATTCTGGTGCCCATAGAGAAGCTTTGATGAAGGTCTTGGACCAGGCGTTCGTGGATCATGATGTGACGGTTGACCAATTTGATGGGATCGTGGGAAATATTACTTCGTGTAACAATCTTGGTTTCAGTGATGAAGAACTTCCGGAGGAGGGAAGGAACCATAATATGGCTTTGTATATCTCAATAAGTTGCGGAAATGATACCTTGTCAAGTGTGTTGGTAGATACAGGTTCGTCGTTAAATGTAATGCCCAAGACTACATTATCTCGACTCTCATATCAAGGTGCTCCCATGAGACCTAGTGGGGTAATTGTCAAAGCGTTTGATGGTTCTAGGAAGACTGTCATTGGTGAAGTGGATCTTCCTATAGTAATTGGTCCTCATACTTTTCAGATCACGTTTCAAGTAATGGATATTCGTGCTGCCTACAGTTGCCTATTGGGTCGTCCTTAGATCCATGATGCAGGGGCAGTCACTTCCACGCTCCATCAGAGATTGAAGTTTGTGAGGCATGGAAAGCTGGTGATGATTGGAGGAGAGCAGGCTATGGTGGTAAGCCATTTGTCATCCTTCTCTTTTATTGATGCTGATGAGGACGTTGGAACCCAATTCCAAGCTCTATCTGTTGCTAAGAATGAAGTGAGGAAGCAAGGGGCATCTATTTCTTCTTTTGAGGATGCGCGACGAGTGGTGGAAAGTGGTTCGGCTGAAGGATGGGGCCAGGTGTTGACTTTACCCGAGAACAAGTCTGGAGAAGGTCTTGGTTTTCGTCCCGTGTCTGCAAGAGTCAAGCAAGAAGTGGTTACTCGCCCGATTCAAGAGGTTTTCCGAAGTGCAGGTTTTATCCATCCGACTCCTCCTGAGGTTGATGCTATCATAGAAGACGATTCCGAGGAGGATAAAACCTGCACTTCGGAAAACCTCTTGAATCGGGCGAGTAACCACTTCTTGCTTGACTCTTGCAGACACGGGACAAAAACCAAGACCTTCTCCAGACTTGTTCTCGGGTAAAGTCAACACCTGGCCCCATCCTTCAGCCGAACCACTTTGCACCACTCGTCGCGCATCCTCAAAAGAAGAAATAGATGCCCCTTGCTTCCTCACTTCATTCTTAGCAACAGATAGGGCTTAGAATTGGGTTCCAACGTCCTCATCAGCATCAATAAAAGAGAAGGATGACAAATGGCTTACCACCATAGCCTGCTCTCCTCCAATCATCACCAGCTTTCCATGCCTCACAAACTTCAATCTCTGATGGAGCGTGGAAGTGACTGCCCCTGCATCATGGATCCAAGGACGACCCAATAGGCAACTGTAGGCAGCACGAATATCCATTACTTGAAACGTGATCTGAAAAGTATGAGGACCAATTACTATAGGAAGATCCACTTCACCAATGACAGTCTTCCTAGAACCATCAAACGCTTTGACAATTACCCCACTAGGTCTCATGGGAGCACCTTGATATGAGAGTTGAGATAATGTAGTCTTGGGCATTACATTTAACGACGAACCTGTATCTACCAACACACTTGACAAGGTATCATTTCCGCAACTTATTGAGATATGCAAAGCCATATTATGGTTCCTTCCCTCCTCCGGAATTTCTTCATCACTGAAACCAAGATTGTTACACGAAGTAATATTTCCCACGATCCCATCAAATTGGTCAACCGTCACATCATGATCCACGAACGCCTGGTCCAAGACCTTCATCAAAGCTTCTCTATGGGCACCAGAATCTCTCAGTAAAGCAAGCAAAGAAATCTTGGAAGGAGTTTGCAGAAGTTGGTCCACAATCTTATATTCACTTCTCTTGATAAGCTTCAGAATCTCATCATCCTCAGGGTGAGGGATAGGTTCATTGGATCGGCCTATCTCAACCCTCGGTTCAACATTTCTCGCTGGAATTTCTGCAGGTATGGGCCTCCTGACTTGAACTTCTGGTCTCTTCAAAGGTACTGCTGCAAAGACACGTCCACTTCTCGTAACTCTACTCACATCAGCAATGTTAACAAAAGACGGCCTCGTTGGTATAGGGACTTCTACCCCACTCTCAATCATTGTGGCATTATACTTATACGGTACAGCTTGGTCTGAGTTGTAAGGCACAAGACCATGTGGATAAATGGTCAAAGGAGCAACAGGTGCAGTCTGACTGTCGTAAACGATCTCTACTGATTCGGGCAAATTGAATTGTGGTATTATAACATTCACTTCATCCTCCAGATCTCGGTCATATGTAATAGTGATAACTCTCTGGTCTAACAACTTTTGAATATCCTCCTTCACAATAGGACAATCAACCTCTCTTGAACAAAATTCACAACCATCATAATCATGTTGATGCCTAACAAAGGCAAGTCTTCTCAAACTCTGATGTAACCTGATCAACGACTCTCTTATGTGTTCAACTTGAAAAACTCGAAACTTTCCCGGACAACCTTCCACCATATTCATTGATGCTGCCCCATGTCGAGGCAAAGGATTATCTCTAACATTTGGATTAACATCCTTGAAAGACAAGATACCATTCTTAATCAACCTTTGCACGTCCGCCTTCAGAGCAAAACAATTCTCAAGGTTGTGCCCCAGCGACCCTTGATGATATTCACAAAACTGATCCGCCTTGTACCACGGAGAAGTACTATTTGGTGCGACAGGAAGAGGCTTTGTCGTTATGAGATTCTTTCTGATAAGAGCAGGGAACAATTCAATATAAGTAATAGGAATGGCATCGAACTGCGGCTTTCTCGGTGAACGATTCTGATTGTTGAATGGATAAGCCTGTTGTCGAGGCTGCTGCTGAAATGGCCCTTGTTGAGTTTGTGGGGTTTGATGAGCTGGAGTCATCAAAGCTGGGCGGACAGCCGGAGTGACTGCCGCAACGTGTGAGTAACCTCTCCTCGGTCTACCTGGGAACAATGCGCTGACATCCTGCTCTTTTCTTTTCGGGAAAACACTTCCAAACTTCTTAGTACTGCTAGACGGACTTCCTTCTTTAACCAAACGCCCTTCACGAATCCCTTCCTCTAACTGCATGCCCATGCTTACCATTTCGGTGAAGTCACTGGGTGCGCTGGCGATCATTCTTTCATAGTAAAAGGAACCAAAAGTCTTCAAGAATATCTTCGTCATCTCTTTCTCCTCAAGAGGTGGATAGATTTGAGCAGCAATTTCACGCCACCTCTGGGCGTACTCCTTAAAAGATTCACTGTCCCTCTGCGACATCGCCCGGAGTTGATCCCTGTCTGGTGCCATGTCAACGTTATACTTATACTGGTGAACAAAGGCTTCACTAAGATCGTTGAAGTTGCGGATCCGAATACTGTCTAAACCCATATACCACTTTAGAGCAGCACCCGTCAAACTGTCTTGAAAATAGTGAATCAACAAGTCATGATCATCGGAATATGTAGACATCTTTCTCACGTACATAGTCAAGTGACTTCGAGGACACGAATCACCCTTATATCTTTCAAAGTCTGGCACTTTGAATTTTGCTGGAATCTTGACATTCGGAACTAAACAAAGGTCATGCGTGTTCTTTCCAAACAAATCCTTCCCCTTTAACGCTCTGAGCTCCTTCTGCATTTCTTGGAATTGATCTTGAAATTCTTCCATTCTATCAAAGAGACCCAAACTTTCAGCAGGCTCGGCAGGATAAGTAGGTTCATTCAAGTATGGCGCAGAGTGAACCACAGGAGCGACAGTTGTCATTACCGGTTGCGGAAAAGGTGTTACAGACGGGATTACCGGCGGCATGGCAGTTGTCTCTGGTTGAGGAAGAGACAAAGCAGGTTGAAACAAAGGTTGTACGACAGGCTGATACCCCTCTGGCACAAAGTTGTAAGGCATTCCCCACGGAAAACCTTTCGGCATCTGATGCTGAGGCGGAGAGTTGATTTAAGTCACAGATGTAGGAATGGTGACAATCTCGAAAACCACAGTAGTTGAAGTCTGAATCTCAGCAGCTGTAGTTGATGGCTGATTCTGAACAGCCATCAAACTTTCCACTAGCGCAGTATGCTTTTGAAATAAATCCTGCTTCAATTAGGACTTTTGAGGGTTTTAACATGGTCTGGTTCACGTTTTTTAGAAAAAAGTATTTAAGGCTCAAAGTTTATTTGTACCCATGCATTCTTTATGATGTTCTCCAGTCCTACATTCAGTTAACTCGATACGAGCATTCATCTCTCAAGAGGAGTTCAAGACGGTTGAGGAACCACTGAGATTCTTTGACACGATAATCACTCACCTTTTGTTCTTTGGTGTCTGATCACATGACTTTTTTATGGGGATTTTCCTTTGGTAATCCTTTTCACTTTTATTTTTCATTCTTTTTCATTTACCTAATTTTTGGCTGGATAAATTATTTTGAATTTTGATTTTGAAGTCCAGCGGGATGCCCTAATTTTTGCCTAAGTCACTTTTTTCAAGTTTTTGACTTAGCGGGCTTTCTTTCTTTTTTTCTTTTTTTTATTCTTTCATCTTTTTTTTTTGAAAAAATCGTGTGACCCTGAGTCGTTTTTGACTTATTGAAGAATCATGACTGCCTCATTTCTCGGTTGATGGGGAATAACCATTCTGGTATTGATTTTTCTCGACCTCCTGACATGTGAAGGATAAGGTGTGGTGATCCTCAAATAGGACACTCCTTTGGAAATTTGAACGCTCAATCAGATTAAGTGAACACTACCCTACCCTTGGGTTACAAACGAGGGTTTTTTCATATGAAAAGAAACTCCTACTTGAAGGCTCAAAG
Source organism: Vicia faba (assembly GCA_948472305.1). Lineage (NCBI taxonomy): Eukaryota > Viridiplantae > Streptophyta > Magnoliopsida > Fabales > Fabaceae > Vicia > Vicia faba. Next base: position 1,141,230,592 of record OX451738.1, read on the forward strand.
GGGTTGACGAGGGTTTCACTCCCTTATATCTTCGGTGTTTAGGAATTTGAAATAATGCATGTACATCATCAGTAGGGTTCTATTCAAAAGCATATAACCAAAGATTTTTGCATTTTCCAATTTTCGTCATCCTCCCTCCAATCTCTTCCTAAGCAAAAGACTAGTACAGTCAATATCATAATGCAAGAAAACCTTTCATGAGTGAAAACAAATGGATGAGTGTAAACGAATGAATTACTTCAAGATGAACATACTCATTGCATTAAAATTAATATTAAAAAACAAACAAATTCATACATGCAAACAATGTTTAAGCAAACATGCAAAATTACAGTTTAAAATGCAGTAAAGAAACAAATGATCTTCATTATTGGGGGGGACTTGAATTCGTATGGACTTCTTGCTTTGGAAGACTTTCTGCAATCTTGACAGTCACTCGGGCAACAGATCCACATTCTTAATCTAGTGTGAACATAATAGCCCTTGCATCAATCATGTCCTGACTTTGTCTTTGAATAGCTTACAGTATTCAATTGAATGGCTAGGTGCCCCGGTGTGGTAACTGTTAGAACAAGATTAGTTCTGATCATATCTCAGAGTTTTGATGATAACAATAAATTATATTTTATATATTTGATACTCTGAAGAACGTATTTAATTGTTTCAGATAATGTTCAGGCAGAAGCATCCTGATGTGCTGAGCTGAAAATAAATGAAGAAGTTCTTTGATGAAAGAACTAGTTTAAGCGCAAGTGTTGATGCTGATGTTGTCTCCGATAATGTTCTGACAGAAGCATCTTAATGTGTTGAGTTGAAAATAAATGAAGAAGTTCTTTTTATGGAAGAACCATTTGTTTTAGCGCAAGTGTTGATGCTGATGCTGACTCTAGTAATATAATTATTTAATTACATCTTTTAACGCTTAGCAAGCTTCTGTGTAAGCTGTTTCAGAAGTATCTTAGAAAGCAAGTGATGTTCAGAAGTATCTTAGAAAGCAAGTGTTGTTCAAAAGATCTTAGAAAGCAAGTGATGTTCATAAGTATCTTAGAAAGCAAGTGTTGTTCAGAAGATCTTAGAAAGCAAGTGTTGTTCAGAAGATCTTAGAAAGCAGGTGTTGTTCAGAAGATATTTGAAAGCAAGTTTCAGAAGATATTTGAAAGCAAGCGCTGATCAGAAGTACTTAGCAAGCAAAGCATTTTTTATAAGATAAGCAAGCATGTTCCGAATTTAAGACGTTGAAGCAAGTTCTGAAAGAATGCAGAAGCTAACAAGTCTTGTCAAGCTTCAGGAGACATGTCCTTACAAAGTGTCGTTTGCTCATTTAATGCAAAGACGGCTATATGCACTCAAGTGTCTATGCTAGTGCATTGGAAATGCAATAGTGCAAGGAAACACACAAACATTTAATGCTCTCCATTTGAAGGCAGCAACGTTCATGTTTTCTCATGCTATATATAGAAGAACATTAATTGCAAGCCTACTAACGAAAGAACGCTCAAACGCTAAACTGCTCATACTGAAAGTTTGAACAACTGAAGTTCTGAATAGAACGTATCAAAATCAAAAGAAGCAAAAGCTACGCAAAATATTTTGGGCTCACAAATTCATTATTCATACATTTTGTGCTAAAATATTCTTAGTGAAAAATCACAGTTATGATATAGCTTTCTTAGAAGAAAACTTTGTTTCACTATCTGTAAAGATTAATTTCTTGTAATTGTTCCTTGAGAGACCAAGGTTGGTCAGAATTCTCAAGTAGACTAGGACTAGTTTAAGTCTTAGTGGTGTTAGTCACTTGTAAGGTTACTTGTGCATTGTTAGTCACAACAGTTGTTGTGTGATTGTAATCAGTTGATTATAATGGATTAAGTCCTTGTTGAGAAAGGCGAAATCACCTTGGCGGGTGGACTGGAGTAGTTTGAGTTCAAATGAGCCAGGATAAAAATAATCTTGTCTTTCCATTATTGTTGTGCTTTTAATCAAAAGAAAAAGTGAAACTTATTCAACCCTCCCCCCCTTCTAAGTGTTTTCTCCACCTTCAATTGGTATCAGAGCTTGACTCTGAGCTCAACACGTAACCGTGTCAGGAAAAGATCTAGAAGAAAACACATATGGCTGCTAAGCAAAACAACAATAGTTACAACAAACCTCCTGTATTTGATGGAGAAGATTTTGATTATTAGAAAGATAGACTAGAAAGTTTCTTTCTAGGTCATGATTATGAATTATGGGATATAGTCTTGGATGGTTACACACATCCTACAGACTCAGAAGGAAACAAAATTGATAGGAAAAATATGGACAGACAACAAAAAGTTGATTTCAAAAATCATCATAGAGCTAGAAATATTTTTCTAAATGTTATCTCTAAAATGGAATATGAAAAAATCACTAATAGAGATACAGCACATGATATGTTTGAGTCACTCAAAATGACTCATGAAGGAAATGCTCAAGTGAAGGAGTCTAAAGCTCTGGCTCTCGTCCAAAAGTATGAAGCCTTCAGAGTAGAAGAAACTTAATCTATAGAAGCAATGTTCTCAAGGTTTCAAACTCTGATTGCTGGTCTGAGAGTTTTGAACAAGGGATACACTAAAGCAGATCACGTTAAAAAGATCATCAGAAGCCTACCCAGAAGATGGGCGTCTATGGTCACTGCTTTCAAAATATCAAAAGATCTGAACAACGTGTCACTTGAAGAACTCATCAGCGCTCTCAGAAGTCATGAGATAGAACTTGATGAGCACGAGCCTCAGAAGAAAGGTAAGTCTCTTGCAATTAAATCAATTAAGAAATATGATACTAACGCTTTTCAGGATGAAGAGGAAAACTCTGAAGAATCTACGTGATAAGAAGACGAACTATCCTTGCTCTCCAGAAGGATCAATCATCTGTGGAAGCACAGACATAAGAAGTTCAGAAACTTCAAGAAGTCAGAAGATAAACCAGAATCTTCTGGACACAAAAAGTATAACAGAAGAGAATTAATCTGTTTTGAATGCAAAGAACCTGGACACTACAAGAATGATTGTCCAAAACTTCAGAGAGAAAAACCAAAGAAAAGATTTGGTAAAAATAAAGGGATGATAGAAACCTGGGACGATTCAGAATCATCTGAAGATGAATCTAATTTTGAATATGAGAACGCCAACCTAGCTCTGATGGCTACCACAGCAGATGACTCAGATTGTGAGTCAGAACCAAGAGAGGTATTTTCTGAATTTCCTAGAGATAAACTTGCTAAAAGTATATCAGAACTTCTGGAAAACTATAGTAAGCTCAAAATCAAATACAAGAAACTCAAGAAGAGTCTTGCATCTGATCTTGAGAAACATGAAACAGAAAAAACGGAACTCAAAGAAAACAATTTTAAACTTAAAGAAGAAATTCAAAATGTTCAAAAAATTTCTAGTTCAGATTCTGTATCAAGTTCTAAAGATATTCTGAAAGAATATGACTATAGCTTTCAAACTTTTCTTACTAAAAGCATAGATAGAAGAAAAATGGCTTCAATGATCTATGGAGTTAGTGGGAAAAACAGAAGAGGAATTGGATATGAACCTCCTAAAGGGAAGGAAACATATATTCCAAAACCTGTTGCTAAGATGACTTTCTCTTATAAACCTCTGAACAAACAGTTCAAGTTTGGACACACACATGATATAAAATATACATCACATTCTGGAAACTCTTATGCTAACCAAAAGTTCAAACAAAACTTGAAATACTCTAACCCAAGAGGACCCAAAAAGATATGGGTACCTAAGGATAAAATAATATTTGTTGCAGATGTCCTTAACAGCTCAATTGAGACACCAGTCATGGTACCTGGACTCTGGGTGCTCACGACACATGACGGGAAAAAAGTCTATGTTCCAAAACCCAGAATTTAAAGCTGGAGGAGACGTAAAGTTTGGAGGTAATCAGAAAGGGAAGATTATTGGTTCTGGAACCATTGGAAACGGTAACCTTCCCTATATCTCTAATGTTTTATTAATAGAAGGATTAGTGCATAACTTGTTGTCCATAAGTCAATTAAGTGACAACGGTTATGACATTATCTTCAATCAAAATTCCTGTAAAGTTGTCAGTCAAAAAGATGGATCAATCCTCTTTTCTGGCAAGAGAAAGAACAACATATATAAAATTGATTTATCAAATCTTAAATCTCAGAATGTTAAATGCCTTTTGTATGTTAGCAATGAGCAATGGATATGGCACAGAAGATTGGGACATGTCAGCTTAAGAAAAATCTCTCAACTAAATAAATTAAATTTAGTCAGAGGACTTCCCAATCTGAAGTACAAGTCAGAAGCTTTGTGCGAAGCATGTCAAAAAGGAAAATTTTTAAAACCTTCCTTTAAATCCAAAAATGTTGATTCTTTCTCTAGGCCATTAGAACTGCTTCATATTGATTTGTTTGGGCCAGTTAAAATTGCATCAATCAGAGGCAAGAAGTATGGGTTGGTCATTGTTGATGACTTCTGCAGATGGACTTGGGTCAAGTTTTTAAAACACAAGGATGAGTCACATTCTGTGTTCGTTGACTTCTGTAACCAAGTGCAAAACGAAAAAGATTTTAGAATTATAAAAGTCAGAAGTGATCATGGTGGTGAATTTGAAAACCATTATTTTGAAAAATATTTTAAAGAAAATGGTATTGTTCATAATTTCTCTTGTCCTAGAACTCCCTGTTATAACATAGTTTGATTCTACAACCCTTGGTTAGAGTTTTGATGATAACAAATACAAAGAATAAATAAATACAAAGAACAAATATGCACCTTAAAAATATGTTTTATGTATGCAGAAGTTCTGATCAGATCAGCATCAGAAGATAAGCCATAAGTGTTACACGCTGAAGCAATCAGATTATACGCTGAAGATTGGTGACCAGAACCTGCACTCAATTATAGTAAACTCTGATTCTGAACAAGAACATATCAAACCAAGTCATCAATATTCTGAAGCGTCATCAGCAGTAAGGAGAAAAGACTCTGAAGCGTTACTGAACATTCAAGACAACATCAATTCCAACGGCTTTCTTCAGACATGATCTTCTCCAAAAGGAAAGTGTGTTAATGACATTAAACATGCTTTATGATCAACGTCATTACACTGCCTATATAAGCAAGACAGCTTGCAAAATGAAGCACGTAGGTACACACAATGATTTTGCTAAGATCACCAACCACGCATATTCAAGCTGCAAGCAAATTCATTCTTTATTCTATGCTATAAACCTGTGTAATTTATCACAGTTGTGATAAACCGTTTTTGTTAGAAAAACAACAACACATATTGTTTAATCATATTGTAAAAAAGATCCTTAAGATTAATCGGATTGTGGTTGTACTTAAGAAGACTTTAACAGTTGTTAAAGTAGCTTTTGTAATTTTGCTGAGATTAGTGGATTAAGACCTCGTTGGAGAGAGGCGAAATCACCTTGACGGGTGGACTGGAGTAGTTTGAGATCAAACGAACCAGGATAAAAATACTGTGTCATTAAGCTGTTTTAGATCCAAGTTTTCAATTAAACCCCCCTTCTTGTGTTTTTCACATCTTCACTCCTCAGCAAAATGGAGTTGTAGAACGAAAGAATATAACATTACAAGAAATAGCCAGAACCATGATCAATGAAACTAATATAGCAAAGCACTTTTGGGCAGAAGCTGTGAACACAACATGTTATATTCAGAATAGAATCTCTATAAGACCTATTCTTGAAAAGACTCCCTATGAATTATGGAAAAATAGAAAACCCAACATTTCTTATTTCCATCCTTTTGGATGTACTTGTTTTATTCTGAACACTAAAGAAAATCTGAACAAGTTTGACTCTAAAGCATAAAAGTGTTTTCTGCTGGGATACTCTGAACGCTTAAAAGGCTATAGAGTATATAACACAGAAACTCTAATTGTTGAAGAATCAATCAAAGTCAGATTTGATGATAAGCTTGGTCAACAACAACTAAAGTAAATTGATATTTCTGTAGGTACAGAAGATCATCCCTCAAACTCTGAAACTTCAGAAGTAAAGAAAGACTCAAAAGCAAAGAGAGACTCAGAAGCAAATGAAGACTCAGAAGATCACCCTCTTGACAATGCTCTGGACAATCTCAGAATCTCTGAACAAACCACTCAGAAAAGGTTTCCTAGAATCTCTTCAGCTCATAAAGAAGACGTGGTCATTGGGAGAAAAGAAGATCCCATCAGAACAAGATCCTCTCTCAGAATCAATGAAGAATCATTGTTTGGATTGGTATCTCTGATTGAGCCAACTTCTATTGATGAAACTCTGGAAGACAATGATTGGATCTTAGTAATGCAAGAGGAACTCAATCAATTTTCCAAAAATGATGTATGGGATTTAGTTCCAAGACCCAAAGGATTCAACATTATAGGAACCAAATGGTTTTTCATAAACAAACCGAACGAGCAAGGAGAGGTGATCAGAAACAAAACATGAATGGTTGCACAAGGTTATAGTCAACAAGAAGGAATTGATTATAATGAAACCTTTGCCCCAGTCGCCAGGTTAGAGTCTATTAGACTATTAATTTCTTTTGCTATTCAAAATAACATTTCATTATATCAAATTGATGTTAAAAGTGCATTTTTAAATGGCTATATAGAAGAAGAAGTTTATGTCCATCAACCTCTTGGCTTTAATGATTCAAAACATCCAGAACATGTTTTTAAATTAAAAAAAATCTTTGTACGGTTTAAAACAAGCTCCTAGAGCTTGGTATGATTGTCTGAGTACTTTTCTTTTAGAAAAAGATTTTACCAGAGGGAAAGTGGACACAACTCTATTCAGAAAGACATTTAAAAATGATATCTTAATTTGTCAAATTTATGTTGAAGATATTATTTTTGGAACCTCTAATATCTCCCTTGGAAAAGAATTTGCTGAGACCATGCAGGCAGAATTTAAGATGAGCATGATGGGAGAATTAAAGTTCTTTCTGGGAATTCAAATCAACCAGACTCCAGAAGGTACTTACATACATCAGACGAAGTATGTCAAAGAACTTCTGAAGAAATTTCAGATGTCAGAAAGCAAAGATGCTAAGACACCAATGCATCCAACCTGCATTCTTAGAAAAGATGAGGTAAGTATGAAGGTAGATCAGAAGCTCTACAGAGGTATGATTGGATCCCTTCTCTATCTGACTACATCTAGACCTGATATATTATTCATCGTTTGTTTATGTGCTAGATTCCAATCAGATCCTAGAGAATCTCACTTAACTGTTGTTAAGAGAATTCTGAGGTATCTGAAAGGTACTACTAATCTGGGTCTGTGTTACAGAAGATCAAAAGATTACAAATTAGCAGGTTATTATGATGCTGACTTTACTGGAGATAGAATTGAAATAAAGAGCACCTCTGGAAGCTGCCAGTTTCTGGGTGAAAATCTTATCTCGTGGTACAGCAAGAAGCAAGCAACAATTGCACTTTCAACAATAGAAGTTGAGTATATATTTGCTGCTGGATGTAGTTCTCAGATGATTTGGATAAAAAGTTAGATAGAAGATTTTAATCTTTATGAAAGTAAGATTCCTATCTTCTGTGACAATACTTCTGCTATATGTCTTTCTAAAAATCCTATTTTACATTCTAAAGCTAAACACATTGAAATTAAATACCATTTTGTAAGGGACTATATTCAGAAGGGAATTTTAAATCTAAACTTTGTAAAAACAGACCATCAATGGGCTGATATTTTTACCAAACCTCTTTCAGAAGATAGATTTAAATTCATTTTGAAAAATATTTGTATGGAATTATGTCCTGAATAAAACTGTATTTATCTTGTGCTTGACTTTAGAATATTCTGTTATGAATGCTCTGATTAACAACTCTTCAGAAGTTAGAAGAGAAGTTACATCAAAAGTTATATGTAATGTTCTGAAATGTTCTAACGTTTCAATTCAAGTATAGCTCAGAAGTTCATTAGATCAAACAGCTGTCCCATACAATCTTCAGAAGATGAACACTTGGTGTGTTTCTGAAAGGTCACGTGTGCTAAGCTATTGACGTCGTTCTAGGTAACTGTTCTGATTTGATTAAAATCTCACGCTTTACCCTCACTTTTCATTTTCATTAAATGCTAAGTCATTTTTTAAATACTCTTTTTTACAAAACCTATTTCTGAAAAGTCTACATATAAATACTTTTGTAAAAACCCTTCTCACTTGTTGTTTTGTTGAACCTCTGAATATTTTGTTACAAAATAACTTCTATTTACGCTCTTCAACTATTTTTATATACTTTTTGATTATGCCAAAAAGGGGGAGAAAATGAGTATTTTAATCTAATCTCTGATTAACAGTTATGGGACTAAGTCAAACATTCTAACAAAATACAAGATTTCTTTCTATGCTTTTAAAGATCTTTGCAGGTATCATTTAAACTCTGGAAGTTTATTTCAAATTAACATTATCCTCAAAAGAACCTGATGAAGAAATCTCAGAAGAAAAATTCCAAAGCTCTGATAAAAATTCTCAGGAAGTTTTTCTTAATAGAAATATTTATTTCAGGGGGAGATTCCTATCTCTTATTCAAATTTATTTATATATCTGAATATATTTTTGTCATCATCAAAAAGGGGGAGATTGTTAGAACAAGATTAGTTCTGATCATATCTCAGAGTTTTGATGATAACAATAAATTATATTTTATATATTTGATACTCTGATGAACGTATTTAATTGTTTCAGATAATGTTCTGACAGAAGCATCCTGATGTGTTGAGCTGAAAATAAATGAAGTTCTTTGATGAAAGAACTATTTTAAGCGCAAGTGTTGATGCTAATGTTGTCTCTGATAATATTCTGACAGAAGCATCTTGATGTGCTGAGATGAAAATAAATGAAGAAGTTCTTTTTATGGAAGAACCATTTGTTTTAGCGCAAGTGCTGATGTTGATGTTGACTCTGGTAATATAATTATTTAATTACATCTTCTAACGCTTAGCAATTTTCTGTGTAAGCTGTTTCAGAAGTATCTTAGAAAGCAAGTGTTGTTCAGAAGTATGTTAGAAAGCAAGTGTTGTTCAGAAGATCTTAGAAAGCAAGTGTTGTTCAGAAGTATCTTAGAAAGCAAGTGTTGTTCAGAAGATCTTAGAAAGTAAGTGTTGTTCAGAAGATCTTAGAAAGCAGGTGTTGTTCAGAAGATATTTGAAAGCAAGTTTCAAAAGATATTTGAAAGCAAGCGCTGATCAGAAGTACTTAGCAAGAAAAACATTGTTTAGAAGATAAGCAAGCATGTTCTGAATTCAAGACGTTGAAGCAAGTTCTGAAAGAATGCAGAAGCTAATAAGTCTTGTCAAGCTTCAGGAGACATGTTCTTACATAGTGTCGTTTGCTCATTTAATGGAAAGACAGCTACATGCACTCAAGTGTCTATGCTAGTGCATTGGAAAATGGAATAGTGCAAGGAAACATGCAAACATTTAATGCTCTCCATTTGAAGGCAGAAACGGTCATGTCTTCTCATGCTATATATAGAAGAAAATTAATTGCAAGCCTACTAACGAAAGAACGCTCAAACGCTAAACTGCTCATACTGAAAGTTTGAACAACTGAAGTTCTGAATAGAACGTATCAAAATCAAAAGAAGCAAAAGCTACACAAAATATTCTGGGCTCACAAATTCATTATTCATACACTTTGTGCTAAAATATTCTTAGTGAAAAATAACAGTTGTGATATAGCTTTCTTAGAAGCAAACTTTGTTTCAATATCTGTAAAGATTAATTTCTTGTAATTGTTCCTTGAGAGACCAAGGTTGGTCAGAATTCTCAAGTAGACTAGGACTAGTGTAAGTCTTAGTGGTGTTAGTCACTTGTAAGGTTACTTGTGCATTATTAGTCACAACAGTTATTGTGTGATTGTAATCAGTTGATTATAGTGGATTAAGTCCTTGTTGAGAAAGGCGAAATCACCTTGGCTGGTGGACTGGAGTAGTTTGAGTTTAAACGAACCAGGATAAAAATAACTTTGTCTTTCCATTATTATTGTGCTTTTAATCAAAAGAAAAAGAGAAACTTATTCAACCCCCCCCCCCCCTTCTAAGTGTTTTCTCCACCTTCGGTAACCACATCTGACATTGGGGTCAAATCCCTCGGCATAAGGAGAAAAAATAGGATCCAACTGCTTGGTTTCCATCAGAGAAAGCTTGAATAAATGCGAGAACAATTGACCATAAGGCATGGGAATTGTGTCATACACTCTTTTTGGCTCCCTATACCTTTGTCTACCTTGCTGTTGGCAATTATGTCGATGATTTTACTACTGAAGCGCCTGCTGAACTGGCTGGGCATAAGGATGATACTGATTCTGATTAACCATCTGATTTCTACAACTTAAAATAGTCAACAGATGCTAGAGAGAAACCTCTGGGAGCACATGTTGTAGATGGTATGAGCCAAGACACAAGGTGTAACCCTGAAGACGAGAAGGAGTAATTGTCTTCCCTGCAATAGTTAAGGTAGGATCGATTTGTATGCTCAGACATTGGGAGTGAACAGAATTAATCTTACATCAAGCAAATCCTGAACTTGGTACTTTAACGCCACTCAATTCTCAACATTGTGACCAGGTGCCCCTTTATGAAATGCACACCTAGCTTTAACATCAAAATCAGATGAATGATTCAGGGGTTAGCCATATTACAGAGATTAACCAGTCGAAACTCAAGCAAACGAGGCAATAGTTGAGCATAAGTCATTGGTAGTGTATCAAACCTCTGTGGGAGCTCTTTCAACCTCTGCTGACAAACCCTACCCCTTGGGCTCACTCTGTGAACAGAAAATGGTTGTTAATGAGGAGGCCCAGGTGCCCCATGTTGTAGAAGAGATCCACGAAATACTCCATGACTTGAATGAGGTCCAAAATAATGATAAGGAATGACAATTCCCATTGCAGCGGCAAGTATATGATGGTCTTCCTTTCCCAGTACTGTTTTCAGCACTTCTATAACCAGGTTTAACTGAGTCTTCAACTGATTGTTTTCCTCTTTTAGGAGCTCATAACCATGGACAAACGCTTGCATGTCTACCATAAACAACCCCATCTAACCCTTTATCTCATCCAATTCCCCATGAAGTTGTTCCATAGCTTGTCAAGAATTGTAGTTTTGAAAAGAACACCAGACCTAAATAAGAATCCCTCACTCTGAGTACCTGCCATGAATGCATGAATATGTATGAGGTGTATGAGTGGATGCAATTCCATGTTCAATCATTTCCAAAGAACCTTCAAGCTTTGATTTTTAGTAAGTAAGAGATGGAAGAGCACAACAAAAGGCTCACAAGCATGGTTCCTTGGAAAGGGAAATAACATGTGTATTAAAATGGTGCTTACATGTTATGTATGCAAGGACATGGGATCAAGGTTCCACAACACTAGATAGCTGCTGAGCTGTTGAATAACCGGATGTCACGGGATCAAAGGTCCATAACATACACCAAATAAACTAAATAGTCACTAACGGTACTTGTAAGATCATTCCCTCCCCACTCACGGGTGAAGTCTAGGTCAGGGTAAGGTCAAAAGGCAAATCAGAGTTGTGAGTTCTCATGAAAGTACTATCATCGTGACACATACGTGATAATGATAGTACCATATTTGAACCTCGTATGAGTGTGACTCTCATGATCATACTAGTAAGACATGCGCCTAGTAGTCGTTATGACTCTCCACTCTATTCCTATGTGTTCCTAGATGTTTACAACTCTAGTCTGTGTATTGGACCTTTTAACTCATAGTAATAATCCATCCACCAAGAAAAACATACACAGTCCAACATATTCAGCATATAGGAACAATGAAAATAAAATAAAATGTATATAAACAGGTAAAGAAGTAATAATAAAGCAATAAACAAACACTCAAAGAAAAGAAAACAAATAAGAGCTAGGACTGACTCACTTAGGAAAGGGTCCTCAGTGAAGCCGCCAGCTGAAGCAACTAGAGAAAATTTCAAACAATGAAGTCACCATTGAATATTTATTTATCCCACAGAAGGGAAAGGAAAACATCTAAGAAAATATGAGAAGGGAGAAATCAAGGTCTCACGACCAAGAGAACGAGTACGGGAGTCGATTACGCAATGGAAGGTATTAGCACCCCTCACATTCGTGGTACTCCATGGGATCCACTCTTGTTGTTCTAATCAAAGGGTGTGCCAAGTCTAGAGCTAACAAGCTAATGGAAAATGCATGAATGGAAATTATATACAAAAAGAAATTTTTTATTAGTTGTGTTCGCCGCAGTTGCAAACCATTGTACCTACGTACCACCTTTTGTGCAATAGGGGATCAGGGCACTCGTAGTTCACCTAAAAAGGTGTTTCGGTTTGTTTCATTTTTTTAGGCGGATAATGTTACATCTCACTCTAGTAGTTGACATATTGCAACCTAGCCTTTGGGGAATCATGCGTCGTATTGCGTAGTGTGGAAATAACAAATCCTTTTTGTGAAAAGATTTTCAAAAGAAAAGCTCGAAGGCAAAAGAGTTTGAATTGGTTTGTATTTTTTACCTTGAAAAAAGATTTGGTGATTTGAACCATAAAAAGACTATGAATGGAATGAAGGACAAGCTTCGAGAATGGACCCACTCATCCTTCTCCCCTTCTTAAGGCTCATGAAGTGTAATTCTCATCATTATCTATTAAATGTTTTTGAGAAGTTTGAGAATAAAAGAAGTTTTAGTTTTAAATATGCAAAAGGGGAATGAAAAAGTCTAAGGGAGACTAGAGCCTTAATGTTATCATGCAATGGTGGTCCTAAAGTTAGAATGAAAGGGAAAATTCTACATAAGTTAGCATGCAAAGATGGACCAAAGGTCAAGGTTAAAGGGAGTTATCTATTGTTGTAATGCTTAGTTTAGAACCTAAGGTCTACTTAGTTCACACCTTAATGAAGATGAAACTGAAATTCTAAGGGAACATGTTATCACAAGCAAATGAAAAAGGAACAAACATGAGTACAAACCTCAAAAGATATGGCTTAAGAGCCAAGCAAACACCAAAGTGGAAGAATCAAACATCAATCAAAAAGTACAAACCAACAAGAGCCTAAATTCTAACATGCCTTGAGTCATCAATCACCAGGTGAGAATGTGTATTAGTAAAGATTCAACATATGTACACTAGGTTCCCATAAGGGTCAGTGCTCAAATGGTTCTTTCCTAAGGCATTACAAACCAAACATAAGTAGTGAACAAACACACAAGTACTCAAGGCTTTAAGTGTCAAACAAGCATAAAAACTTAGCAAGAAAAGATGAAGTGAAGCAATAAAGGTAAAACCTCTAAAAGTAAGCAAGTATACCTCATTAGGTTCATACATATGTGTCTCAAAGATTGGAGAAAGATCATACAAGAATCACACAAAGAAGGCAAACAAACAAGTACTTGAGCAAGTAAAGAAGAAAGGAAATAAAGAAACGATTAATCAACCAAAGAAGGCATGTTATGAAAGTATATCAAACCACTTATCATGTTATCATCCTAATTCTACCCAAAACAAAGCAACATGGGTCAAAGGGAAGATGAAATCACCAAATTAGGCAAGCAGAAGTATAATTAAGCAAATAGAAGACATAACTTCAAACAATGTTAAAAGCATCAAGAAAATGAGAGGCAAGAGTGGATACCTAGACATAAACATGATTTAAGACATCAAAAGTTATTATCAAGAGGTCACATGTTAACAAACATCACCTAACTAAAGCAAGCAAGCATAATGAAGTAAAATGAAACTCAAACCAAGTGGTAAGAATTGACCTAAGTCCAAGACAAGTAGCAAGTATACAAAGGGCATCCAAATTGAATCAAGGTAAGCATAATTACATATCAATGGGTTCCCTAAGGGTCGTGAACAAGACGTAAGGACTAAAAAGTTACAAGAGAAGTCACATGTGCAAGCATACTAGCTAGTGAAGACTTATGTGTAAAATGCCTAACCTATCATGGCATAGGGAGGTGAAGTGAAGTGAAGTGAAAGAATATGAAGAAGTGTATAGGTCAATAGAAAACACATCAAGATCTTATCATCATTATACAAGCATTCTTGAGAAAGAATCACAATCAAATCACACAAGCAAAAATAATTTAACAGCCCTAAGTGGACATAAGTTCTCATGCAATGCTAGAAAGTGAAATAAGTTGGAAGAGAAAGCATGTGTGAAAAAATGTAAGCAAGCATATACATGTAATTCAATTATAACAAGTTCCATGATCAAGAATAAGTCCAATTAGGCATTGAAATCATGGTATAAGTACCAAAGTGCACAAGCATCATTCAAAGTGTGTAGTGAAGTGATTACAAGTGGATGAGAAATTAGACATGGAATTTGAGAATTATAAGATATGAGGTCATAAGAAAATACATGTGGTTAACATGCATAAAGATCCTATAAACACCCCTAAGGCATCACACTTAAGCATATTCAAAGATTGGAGCAAGAAGTGGTCAAAACCAAACCCTATCATATTCCTAAAGGCATGTAAGCATCAAGAAGGGTATATATGAGGAGGGATCATGGTAAGAGTGTATCAAAACACACAATTAAGAAGCAAGTGACCTATAATATTGCACATTCAAGTATCATAAACAACCATAAAAGATAGCATGAGAAGTCTCAAAGTAACACACCAAAACTAGGCACAACAAGTGAGTGGTTGAAAAGGTTTAGAAGTAAACAAGTAGGTAAAGGTTAACCATGAAACATATAATTATTTGAATTATAAGAAACTCAAGATGAAAAATCAAGCATGACCAAAAAATAGACCCGCCACTTTATGTACGAATGTTGATCTCAAGAAAACTTGGCAAACAAGTAAGCATGTAGTCCACATGATGAAACAAGTATAGTAAACTAAATACTTATGAAAGTAAGAAGATTTTGATGTAATTAAGTGTTATAGGAAGTAGAAAACACTAAGTATAATCAACAATGACTTGGTTCAAAGCATATAAAGAAACATCAAGCAAGAAGTTCAACAATTCAAGTCAAATAAGAAAATGTAGCTTCTAAAGTGTCACTATGTTTGATTAACAAATGAATGCACAATATAAAGATCATAGAATCATGGTAAATGAGACGATAAGAGAGGATATGCGATAAATTATCAAGTACACAAGTTGGATCCCAAGCCTCTAAGAGCTTCACCAATTCACAAGTCTAAAACTAGGTGCACTAAAACACAATGTGGCTTCTATCTTATCACCATAATGAATTGACAATTGAATATCAATCAAAGGATCAATGAGAAATGTAATTGAAACATAAAAGGAATTAGAGGTCATGAGTGAACTCAAACAAATTTCATTCAATTTGGATTAATGGTACTAAAATAAGAATGCTCAAAGACAATCTCCTAAACCATGATCACAAAAGATGCCTAGATGAACTTCAAAGTCTACCAAACCAAGATATAATGGGAGAGAACTTGAATTTTTCATGAATATGAACTCAATTCTCTCATCATATGAAGAGGATTAGAGAGGAAGAGAAGAAATTGATTCCTTATGGGTTGCACAAAGTGCATTCCTTATACCTCAACATCAAACCAATAGGCAAAAGTAATGATCAAATGATAAATGAAACAAGTGAAGTCAAATGGTTCTAAAGTTCTTGAAGAACTATCCTTTAACATGTCAACCTTTATACAAGGTAATTGGATTCAAAGAATCCTCAAGATCAAATCAAAATCCACATAATTATGCAATTTAGGGTTTTAAAAATGGCCAAACAAAGGCTCCAAGCAAATGATCATAAAAAATTAAAAACATGATCAATAAAATTAATCAAAGTTGATGTGATCTTAAAGCAAATATATGATCATAATGTTTCCACATATTTGCCTCTAAATAAGTTTACAAGTTGCCAAATGAAACTCAACAAGATCCTACATGACCAATGGAACATATTCACTAGATAAATCAAACAAAAATAGAAAGAAAACTTTAAAATTCAAACTAATATTATTTCTCCATCCTCAAGACTTATAGGAGTCAGAAACAACACTTAAGACTTTTGGAAAGATAGGGAAAGATGAAAATGATCCTCAATTGTCAAGACGAGTTGATAAAATCATCAAACCAGATACCTCAAGCAAAATATTTTATAAAAATATAAAATAAAAGGATAAAAATTATTAAAAATCATTTACATGATCCTAAGACCTCCAAGAACCCTAAACAAATTTATTCTGATTTTTAAAAATAAAAAAAAATTAGGAAATTAATTCAAACTTTAAGTCTAAGCAAGGCAAACCCTAATAATTGACATTTAACTTCAAAGAATTTAAAATCAAAGCAAAATTATCAATAAATTTAGTTTTTAATTACAAAAAAAATAGCTAAAACATTAAAGAACAACAAACATATTTTTGCATAATTTTTAGATTAAGAAAATAATTAAAATAAAATCAAAATCTAACCTAAACCAAAATTAATGTACAACGGAAATTGAATTTATGCATTCTTAGGTGTTGAAATGGCTGGATCGCGAAGGTCTCGGGGACGTCCACCGAAAACGGTGTCACCGGTACCGGAAAAGCCTTCATCGCCGACGGTTCTACCGGATATGAACACGGAGGAAGATGGGGAAGAAGATAGTAAGAAGCGTGAAACTTTAATTGAAGCGGAAAAAGTGATAGGGGAAACCCTAACGGGAGAACAACCGGGAATTGGGGAAAATCGGAAACTCTGGGTGGATGTTATCAGCGGTAATAGGAATCCAGCGAAAGGAAGAGCTATGAAGTATGTTGCTCCTACGGTGGTGAACGGAGAAGTTGAAATCATTATTGATGATGAAGATGTTGCATCGGAATTGCAATTCTGTGAAAACGCATTGATTGTGTATGTGATTGGTGAGGATATCAGTATGCACACGATCAAGAAACGAGATGATTTGGATGTTGTGGTGCTGCAAGGACCTTATACCATCAGGAATATGCCATTGCTATTGAAAACATGGCGTCCAGATTTCAATCTCAAGAATGATTTGCTGCGACCTCTCCCAATTTGGGTGAATCTACTTCAACTTCCCCTGCATCTTTGGGGATAAAGTAGCCTTAACAAGATTGCTAGTGTTATTGGAGCCCCTCTTGTCACAGATGAATGCACCACGCATAAGCTTAGAGTGTCATATGCGAGGATGTTGATTGAAGTTGACATTACATAGAAGCTGCTTGATGAAATTGCCATTACAGATAATGAAGGGAAAAGGAGGAAACATGTTATAGAGTATGAATGGAGACCTAAGTTTTGTGAAAAGTGTCAAAAAACTGGACATCACTGTGATCCTGCAACAAAGAAGAAGATTTGGAAGCCAAAGCCAAATCTGAAACAAATAGATCATGGGAAGCAGATTATCAGTGGTTGTTCAACACCAATACAAGAGGATCCAAAGGTCATTAAAGATGATGATGGAGGGATATGGAAAATTGTGAATAAGATCAAGAGAAAGAGGAAAAGGTATAGATATTGTTGAATCCTCTAATGATGTTCTCTGCTTAAATGGTTTTGGGGTATTGGGGGCTTTGAATGGTCCACAAGGCCCTTATGATAGGGGACCATGTTCGTTTCTTGGAATGTGAGGGACTTGATAAAGCTGGTAAGCTTAGGGAGATTAGCTCTCATCTTTTAAAGCTACAGCCTACAATTGTTGTTCTCATTGAAACTAGGGTTAAAGAAGATAATGCTTGTAAAATTAGAGATAAACTCTATTTGAAAGGGAAGTATCTGGATAATTACAATCATCATGGTAATGGTAGGGTGTGGATAGATTGGGATAATAACAAAGTGGATATTAGGCTTACCAAGAGCTCTAGCCAGTTTATTCACTGCAGTGTCCATGATGTGACTGGAAATTTCAGTTTTTGGTTGACAACTATTTATGCTCACAACCAAATTGATCAGAGAAAGAAACTTCGGCAGGATATGGAAGATATTCATAAGAGACAACAAGGGCCATGGTGTGTTGTTGGGGGCTACAATAATGTTGTTAATAGCCATGACAGAAGTGGGGGAATCTGGTGACTGAGGATGAGTATAAATATTTGCAAGCTATCATGGACAACACTGGTATGTGTGAGATGGACAACACTGGTATGTGTGAGATGGACAACACTTGTGAGTTTTATACTTGGTCAACAAACAGGCTACTAGTTCAATCTATTCTTGTATAGATAGGATTTTGGCTAATATGGAATGGCTTCAAGACCATAGTGATGCTACTTTAACCATCCTTCCTTCTCATGTATCAGACCATGCAATTTGTACTTATTTAAACCTGGTGATGTGAAAAGAAAAAGATAGTTCAGGTTCAACAATTGATGGGTGGATGCTATTGGTTATTATGAGGTGGTGCAAAGGAACTGGTCTCAACCTGTGAGTGGAAATCCTATGCAAAGGTTGTGGAAAACGTTGATGAGACTTCGACTTGATTTGCTGAAATTTAATAGAACCACTGATATCCAGCAAAAGAAAATTACAGCTAGACATAATCTTGACCAAGCCTTCATGGAGCTGAAGACCAATAAAATGGAGGCGTCCAGAATTGAAAAGGTTAAGAAGTTGACTGAGGAGGTTATGTACTGGAATGAGATGGATGAGAAGATGATGATGCAAAGAACAAAAATTGACTGGATTCGTTTAGGGGATGGAAATAAGGCCTTTTTCCATGCCTACCTTAAAACTAAAGATGATTCTGAATACATGAGAATGATGCAGAAATTAGATGGAACTGTGCTGACTACTCATAAGGAAATTGCACATGAGGTAACTGAGTTTTATGGCAACTTAGTGGGGCATGAGAGTGACAATATCAAGCACATTAACATTGAAGCCTTAAGAAGTGGTAGCCAATTCAGCATGGAGCAAAGGGAAGATTTGGTGACCCCTGTTACTATTGTTGAGATTGAAAAGGCTCTTCATGGGATTGGTGATATGAAATCTCCAGGAGCAGATGGTTATAATTCTATGTTTTTCAAGTCTTGCTGGCATATTGGGAAAGATGATGTAGTGGATGTTGTGTTGGAATTCTTTGAACATGAGAGATTGTATCTCCTTTTCAATAAAACTGTTGTCACTATGGTCCCAAAAAATGAGGAAGCTAAATCAGAAAGAGACTATAGACCTATAGCAGGGTGCACAACCTTCTACAAAATCATTTCAAATGTCCTTACTGCAAGATTGGGGAAAATGCTACCTAGTGTTATCAATTTGTCTCAAGCAGCTTTTGTTACTGGGCAGGTTATTCATAACCATATCTTGCTTGCATTGGAGACAGTCTTAAAAGAAACTGGCATGCCTAGAAGATTTACTCATTGGATCATGAATGTGGTAACAACAGTCACCTATACTTTCAATATTAATGGTGAGTTTCCTAAAGAGATGTCAGCTAGGAGGGGTATAAGGCAAGGGAACCCCATCTCCCATTTGCTCTTTGTGGTGATGATGGAGTATTTGAATATGCTATTGGTTAAAATGTAACTGGATCCCAATTTTAATCATCATGCCAAATGTGAGAAATTAGGAATCACCCATCTCACATATGCATATGATGTTCTCCTTTTCTGCAGGGGCGATGCTATATCAGTAGATATGATGCTTGATGTGATCAAAGAGATCTCTATTACAACTGGCCTGGTGGTGAATCCAAGTAAATGCAAATTCTACTTTGGTGGAGTGGACAGGGACACTAAGAACAGAATTCATGTTGTGTCATCTTATGAGGAGGGTCAATTGCCAGTGAGATACCTAGGTATTCCACTCACTGATAAGAAACTCAACATAAAGCATTATTTTCCTCTGATTGATAAAATCATGGCCAAAATCAAACACTGGACTTCTAATCTCCTCAGCACTGCAGGTAGGATCCAAATGGTGAAATGCACCATTACTGCCATAGTTCAGTTCTAGATGCAATGTCTACCACTTCCTAAGTGTCTTCAACAAGATAGACAGTATGGACTGGGAGTACTGAAACTAGTAGGAAAAGTCCAGTTGCTTGGCAAACTGTGTGCAGACCAAAGAGACAAGGAGGTCTTGGTATTTTCAACTTGGTAATATGGAATAAGATAACACTGTTAAAGTGTCTGTGGAATTTGTGCAAGAAATCAGACAACCTTTGGATGAAGTGGATCCATATTCACTATATGAAGGGCAAGTCTACCATGGATGCTATTATTAAATCGAGTAGTTTTTGGATAATGAAGAGTGTGTTGAAGCAAAGGGAGTCTATAAATAGCATTCAGAATGTCTGGGACAGTATGCCTAATAGTAACAAGTTTAGCATGAAAAATTTGTATGATGTCATGATTGAAGATCATAGCAGAGTTCATTGGAGATTCCTTTTTAAAAGAAACAGTGCAAGACCTAGAGCCATCCACACAACATGGCTAGCTTATCATGATAAATTAGGCACAAAAAATAGATTGGTTCGATTTGGCATGATAAGTGATAAAAGGTGCAGTTTGTGTAATGATGAAGATGAGACTCTTGAACATCTCTGCCTGCAGAATTTCGAAAAATATATGGAAACATGTTCTGAATTGGATAGACAACCAGCATGATCCGAAGGAGTGGTCTACTGAGATTGACTGGGTTGTAAGGAATATTGCGAGGAAGGGCTAGAGAGACAATTTATGGTATATGGCACTATAGAAATGACAAGATTTTTGGAGAGAATACTCAAAGATACACTAGTACAGATATTAGTGAAGGTATCTTAGGAAATATTATGTATAGAGGTCGGGGATCATAGAAGCTTAGAAAATATGTAGCTACTGATATAGTTATTTAGTCTTTTAACTAAATAGTTTTTTGAATTAATAAAATATCCTTGATTCAAAAAAAAAAGTATCACGAAAATCATAAAAAATAAAATAAAAATTATATTATGAAAGTAGACTCATCAAAGTACTTTGTACAAACTTTTTCAGAATTTTTGAGAAATTAAAACTTGCAAAACAAAATTAAAGAAATGGTGAAAATTGAAAGAGAAACAAAAAGAAAACAAAAGAAATATTATAAGACCAAAGAGATGATATGGCGTCGGTGGGCCCCCGGGTTAAATAGTTAAACGCATGGACCAATCAATGGAAGACACAATATCGTCTCCTTCATGAACAAATAGTAAACTTCATGCAACAAAACCCTAACACGATACTTCAACAAGCAATTTCATCATCAATTTTCTCAATCGAAACTCAATCAAAATGGACAAAATAAGATACCAACTCGAACCTCTTCAAACGTAGAACACATATATGCCTTTAGTTTTGACAAACATACAAGGAACCAACGAGTAAAATGCACATGAACATCACATATCAGATCTGCAATTTTTGCGACACACAAGAAGCTACCACAAAAACTAGTGAGTCTAACTCCATTGCCCCTATCAGAGGACTTCAGATGTAAACTACATGAGTCATACACAGCCATTAAAACCCTAGTATGCATAGGCTATAAGGTTCAAGAGAAACTTACCTCAGAGAACTTAGATCTTGAGTTGGATGAAGGAAAACTTCGAATAAAATGCTCCTCTAACTTGTGATAAGAGTAGGAAAATATAAATATGAAAATTTCTTCTTGATGAGAGAGATTCCAGAGAGAGATTTTGTGTGTAATACCTTTTATCTGAGAGTGAATCCAAAAGAGAGAGCCCTTCCCTAAAAATTTTCTCTTCTTTCTTTTAGTGAGAGGGTCACACCTGTGTGTGTCTCTAAGAGAGAGAAAAAGAGAGTGGAGAGAGGAGTTTCTTATTCTCCTTTTTTTTATGTGAGTTGGACCTTTTTTAGAGTGAGTGAGAGTCATGAGGTATCGGCCAAAAGTGGTGAGGTGGTCCTGAGAGAGAGAGAGAGAAATATCCTCCAAACTTAATCCACGAATTGTTTCCTCTTTTGACTAACTTATTCAAAATGGCCATGTTGTGAATGAGGGGATGTTTGGTAATAAAAGGAAAAGATAGAGAGGTTAAACGTGTTTAGTAATATCCAAAGGCATGTTGCAAGCAAATCATAAGGAATTTGCTAGAAGTGACACAATTCCATGCAAATCAATACAAATGAATCATCCATCTTCGCCTTAATATAACTCCATGAGTTCTTAATCAAATGACATGAATTTGTGCTTTTTGGAAACCTAGAAGTATGAGGAACAACTTTCATGTTGAAAGAAATTTGATTTGAAGCTTGTAAGTGCTTTGAAGTTGCCCACGGAAATGACTGCATGAAGCTGATTCAAAATTGTCCATAACATGAATTTACCAACTTTGGATGCCCATAACATGAAATTGAATGGACCATTTGTGGTAAAATTGATATGGATGGAAAGTTTGCAGTAAGTAGAACATCTTTTGTGTTAATTACCAAATTAAATGGAGCTTGAATCGTATAGAAAATTAAACATGAAGTCAACCACTTGGAACTGGTCGATAGACTCAGAATTTTAACTAAGTATTGATCAATCTTATAACTTTAATGACTTGACTTAAAATGACCATATCTTGAGCAATAATGGACCATAAGATGATATCTTGGGAGCATTAGAAAGAGGGGAACTTAATCTTCAACTTTAATGTAAATTGCAAAATAAAATGAAACTTGTATCATAGAGAAAATCAACTTGCAAGACATGGAAATAAACTGATTGAAACTTTCAAAATATTCACTAAGTGTTGAAAATCAAAAGTTGAATGAACACACCACTTATTGATCAGATATCTTACAAACCATGGACTTTTTGGATATAAGCCGTCAAGGACAAAATTGTAGTATGTAACTTCCTCTTTCATTTGATCATGAGTTTGCAAATTTCCATGAACCATTGAGAGAGTTATGGATGGTGCAAGATGTCAATATGAATATGGTTTTCCAACACAATAGAATTTTCAAAAAGTTGAAAAAGTCAATATTGGTCAAACTTCCTGATTTTCTTGATTTTGTTGATTCTATTTGAACAATTTGCACCCATTGATCATCTTTGACTTGTAGAATCAAATTTTGACCATAAAATATCAAGAGTTGACTTTTAGCTTACACAATTAACTTTACTCCCAAATGAATTGATTTGCGATTCTCCGAGCAATTGAGCTTCTTTTGAACAAAATTGGGGGTCAGTTTTCTAGACATACATGCTTAGGAACATGTAGAATACCATGGAATTAGGTTTTTTCTCAAAGAATCAGAAATAAACGAATTTTATCACAAACTCTAATTTTCAGTTAAAGTGATAGGAGATGGTGCACAACTTCAAAGTCCTAATTCCTTTGGGCATGATGGAGAATATTTTGAACAAAGATGTCTTGTATGATGATAAGATGATGAAGCTTAAATAATCTTGCTCACAAAAGGTGTCACACATTTCCATTGATCAGAAACCCTAATTCTAAGAGATGGACATGTGAATGTGATTCACTTCAAATCCTTGGAAAATTAAATCATTTGATGACATGATGGACATATTGGGATGTCTTGAGGCATGAGGATCCCTCGTAGCTTGAGTGAATCATGAGAATGAGGATATTGGATCCTCTTTGCACTGATTGACCAATCAACCATCCTTTATTGCTTGAGGAAGATCAATTGAAAAATACCTTGATCCCATGACCACAAAACCAATGATATGAACGCATGTGTATGTTAGAGAAGCGTAGGCCAATTAAGATTGAAATGAATAGGGTAAATTTTGCGGTGCAACAACTTTATCATATATAATGATTTAAGTTTTTCCCACACACCAATCGTAGTTTTCTCCCAGGCGACTTCTCTTAGAACTTTATCCCCGAGACACAAGATTGTGGCACTCCTGGCCTTATCCATCATCTCGGTCTTCTGTACCTGTGTAAGTCCTGTATGCATCAATGCTTCACTCTTTAAAGCATCGATACACTTCTCTTGAATTAAGATTTCTTGCAGCTTAATTTCCCACAACCTAAAGTCGTTGTTACTAGAAAATTCATTGATCTCCCATCTAACCATGGTGCTCACTTGTAAACAATACCTCATTGCTCCACGCTCACCGCACCACTTGTTGTGAGTCTTGTTGTGAATTATGAAAAAATTCAATATCAATTTGTGAGACAAAGTATAGTACCAACCAAAATAAATGGTCTACAACAATAATAATCCGTACACAGATAATATAACAGAATAAGATGAGAAAAAGACGAAGGTTTGTTTATCCAGTTCGATCAACGATCTACTCTAGGAGAGAGAACAACTCTCCAATTCACTATACTCTTAAAGTTATTACAAGATATTACAAATGGTTCAACTAAACTTTGACCAAGCATAAACAAGCATTTGTCAAATATAACATGGATATCAACAAAAAGCTCAAAGGGGTTACTAATGATCACACACTCACAAGGTGAATTGACTATTTGGCTAGGTAGTTCTTCTCAAAATGGAACAAAATATGCCTTGATCACTTTCTTGCATTCATACAATCAACACAAAACAAAATATTAAGCATAATAAAATCCAGTTAAAACAAGAATTATGGTCTCCAACATATGTGAACAATGGAAAGCTACCTCACAAAAAGGGTGAGAACTAAAGTAATTCATAAATGAACAAGTATACAAAAGAATGAATGGCATAAAAGTTGTAAAAAGTCTAAGTATCATGAATATGCTAAAGTATATAAAGTGATAAGCACATACCTCGAACGCTTACAAAACTTTAACAAAATCATTACCATGCATTCGCAAGTTAAAATGATCAAACTTGACAAATCACCTCAATATTCTACAAGTTACCAGACCAAAACTTGAGTGCAAACAACAACAAAAGAATTAGAAAAATAATACTCCTAAAAAATTTCAATGTACAAAATTTACAATATATACAACGAATGAAACTCCTCAAGCTAAACACGACAAGCTTTCGGAAAATACAAATTGACATAACAAAACAAATACAATTTGAAAGTGAATTAAAAAGTTGAAAAGTGAAAATTTGAGAATTTAAAAACTAATCCAAGTTTAACTTGTTAAAACACAAGTCAACATATAACTAAAACGAACACAAACAAACATGCTTGTTTTACGTCGTAAGCTCAACGCCTTTATTGTGCGAACTAGTAACCTACCCTTGTCATACCATGGTATGGTCGCACCACACAAACCTAAAGAAAGTTTCCTAACATCCATACAACAAATGTTAAAAATACGAGACAATTTACAACAATACGTGAAAACAAAGAAAAACACATATATGCACAAGTATCATATACAAGTTATTATACAATTTCTATACAACATATACATTAATTACAAAACTCAAAAACAAAAGAATTATCGCAATGCAAAGACAATAGAACCAATCCCTAGCAACAACGCCATTTTGTTGGTGCAGTGTAGCGGCAAGCAACAAAAGTTTTGAAAATATTTATCCGGGAATTTATCGTGTCCACAGAGATTGGTTATTGAATTGTCGTTTGACAAATCTCTCGTTAATGAGTTTGGGGATAAATGATATAGAAAAATATCAATAGAAAATAAATGTACAAAAGAAGAAAAACTAAGGAAGAACTTATCAAGCCTGCATATAATCTACTCATCACAGACTTAAATCTATCGACCAGTTACATTCAACCTAACAATACTCATCAATGTCACTACGTATCACTCACAACCTAAGTCATTTCTAACCAAAATCGAGAGACCGACTGTATCACCAAGGAAATGATCTCTTTAACTCCTAAACAACATAAAAGATAACTATGTAATCACACTGACGATCTCTCAGCACAACACAACCACACAGAGGCATTAAGCTCTGATACCCAAGTAGATGTCAGCTCTAAATCTATCTCTAGAGTTTAGAAACTAACAGATACTCATCCTAGATAAGAACTTAACCAGTATATGTCTATAACAACTAAAATCCCTATCATAGAGCAAAAATCTAAGACAACAATCCACAAAAATTTATAAAGAAAATTTTATATAACACCATGGGCGACAAATATACATAAGTTCAAAGTAAAATACATGTACAAAACCCAACAAAAGAGAAATACATAGAGAGGAGAAGAGATAAACCATAAATCTTCCGGTTTGTCAGAGCCGGTCAATGAGAAATCCACCTCTGTTGTATCCCAAAATTCTCCCTCTCATTTTACTCAACACATGCCTATTGAGGTCCTCAACTTGCCTAAGGATACCCAAGAATTGATCAGACAAATTCTCCTCCTAAGGCAATTAACCCCCAACTAGGGTTTCCATTTGAATCAGGATGTGTCAACTCCAAAGACTTAAAATGCTTTCTATGGTCCTATTATGCCTCCAAGAATGTCCATGACAAATTTCATGCCTTGCAGAACAAGTTTGCATAGTCAATTGCCCAAATGCCTGAAAATCAACTATACTAGGTCAAAAGTCAACTGTGGCCTATATACAGTCAAACTTCAAATTTTTTGTTAACAACATTGTTTTGAAGTGATAATCATCATTTGATCAAGGGTTGACCATGATTCCTCAAGAAATTCTCCTAATTCATCAAAAGTCAAATTTGCAAAATTAGGATTTCTATAGGAAAAGTCAACTGAACTTTGATTGGGCATTAACTTTCTCATACTTTGTCCATTTGGCCCCAACCAAAGCCCCTCTTGAAGATAATCCAATTCCATACAATCCATATTTTATTTTAAAGTTCAAGAAGTTCACCATTTGAAAGATGCAAGATCATACATTACATGTCATTTTCAAAAAGTCAACAAAAGACACTTTTTGTCAAGACCTTTTACATCAAGATAACCTCTTCAAATGCAAAAATGATAAAAATAGGGATTAAAGTAGACATCTTGAGATTTCCAAAAAGTCCAAGATCATCTCCTTGGGATAAAAATTGAGCAAGTTATGGTTTGCCTAAGTTGGGAAATATTTGGAAAATTCAAAAATCCTACATCGAGCAAAGTTGAGTTTTCAAGGCATTAACTCATTTCTTTGAGTTTTAAACTTCTCCATGGAATATTATAGGACCCATAAGCCCCTTGTGGTCTTACTTTTTATCCATTTATTTTCCATTTATTTGGATTTATTCTCAATAAAACATGAAATAAGTGGTTTAAATAACAAAGGGAGGTGTATAGCACAAATGGGCTTGGAATTATCTTGCACAAGGGCCCAAGCCACATAGAAAATGATGTCCAGGTTCATCCCATTCAAGAAATGGCACAAAAGTCATTTTGGGCAAGTTTTAAAATTTTACATTATGGTTCTTTAAAATATCAATTTGGCAAGTTTTTGAATATTATATAAATACTTCATTACCAGGAATTATGTCATGGATTTTGCTATCAAGACCATTCATTACTTCCCTCCTATATATATTGGACCATTTGCAAGCATTAAAAAAAAATACACTTACCACGCCACAGAAGCTCTCTCTCAAACTCTCCATTTTCATAAATTCGTCAAAAATTTGCAACCACACTTACAAGCTGTTTAGTGGCAAACTAACACTACAGTCTTTCTCCCAGCATTCCCAGGAATTGATCCAGGCCATCCCTAGGCCCTTGCACGACCAAGAACACTACATATTCGAACTTGTATATTTGGTAAGACAATTAATTCGAATTTCATTTATCTGTACATTTTAATGCCTTGGTTTGTTTGAATGTTGCACAGGACCTAAAACTACGAGGTTTGGGCGTGAGAATCACAAGGTTTGAGCCTGAAATCCAATCATGCCATAGATAGGACACGATTTGAATTTCGTGCTCATAGTGCAGGATACAGGCCCATTATTTTGTTTTTTGTTCTATTCTTTATGTTTTATTTCTTCTCCCGAGATTTGGTAACATTGTTAACCATTCTCTCCCGAGATCTCCCCGAAGACTGTTGCTAAGCCTGTTGTTATTTCATTTGTTGTTCCGGCTAGTACTCCTTCTACTACTCCCATCCTTACTCTAGTTGTTACCCCTGCCGATGAGTCATCTAGGACTCGGGGCAAAGAAGTTGTAGGTGAGCCTGCCCGGACGGAGGCACCTAGAGAAGTTATTTTGGAATCCTCTAAACAAGAAATGGAGGAGATTTTAAAGATAATCAAGAAGAGCGACTACAATATGGTCGAACAGCTGGGGTAGACCCCTTCGAAGATATCAATGCTGGCTCTGCTATTGTGTTCCGAGGCCCATGCAAAGGCTTTAGTTACATTTCTCAAGACTGCACATGTGCCGCAAGAAACCTCCACTGGCCAATTCGAGGACTGTGTGGCCAGTCTGACTGCTGATAATGAGTTGGGTTTTTCTGATGCTGATTTGACACCCAAGGGGAGAAAGCATAATGATGCTCTGCATGTATCGATCGAATGCATGGGCACTACTATGGCCTATGTGCTAGTGGACACTGGATCGTCACTGAATGTTCTGCCCAAGAAGGCTCTTGATAGGCTAGATTGTAAAGGTTTGACCTTAAAGCCCAGTAACATTGTGGTGAGGGCTTTCAACGGTTCAAAAATAATGGTGCACGGGGAGGTGGACATCCCTGTCAAAGTGGGTTCCCAGACCTTTGAATCCACCTTCTAGGTGATGGATATCAGGCCATCTTATTCTTGTTTGTTGGGTTGTCCTTGGATCTATGAAGCTGGAGACGTTACTTCTACGTTGCACCAAATGTTGAAGTATCCAGTGAAGGGAAAGATTGTCACCATGCATGGTGAAGAGGAGTACATGGTAATCCATCTGAACTCTTTCAGGTATGTGGAAATGGACAGTGAGTTCATAGAGACCCCTTGTCAAAATTTTGAAGAAGTTCCCCAGACTATGGCATCAATCGAGACTATTACCAGTGTGCCAAAGATCACCAGAACTCCTTTGAAGATGGCTTCTCTCAAGGACGCCAGAGCAGTAGTTGAAGAAGGCAGGTGTACCATTTGGGGACAGCTCCCTGATTTTCCTTACAAAACTGACAAATTTGGTTTGGGCTTTACTTTAGGAGCTCAAAGGGTTGTTTGACGTGCTCAGGCTGGAGGACCTCCCCTACACATTAGCAATCATGGGGTCAATGATATAGAAGACAATGATGAGGATTCTGATACTGACAGTTGGATCTACCCTACTACCAACGGTGGACCTAGTAACTAGACGGCCAAAGATTTTGTGCCGATTACTTTTGTTCAACAATAATTGTCTTGCTTGTTTTTCGGATTTGTAATAAACAATATAAACTCTATGGCCTTGTGTCTTACCCGAGGCACAATGGTTTATTTGCAAGGGCTATTATATGTCATTATCATATGTCATCAATAAAACATTGGACGTTTTTGCATACAAATTTTGCGCTCTCTATTTTTCCTTTCTTCCTTTTACTTTGTCTATACAACTATGCTCTTACACACACTCACGTATCAACTGCAGATCCATATCCACTATGGATCCCATCGATAACGGTTCTGCTATGGCCAGTTATGACTTTGAAAGTCCGATCAACCAAGCCGAGGGCGAAGGTGAGGAAGATTGTGAGGTACCTGGAGAACTTGCTAGACTATTACAACAGGAAGAAAGGGCCATATAGCCTCGTGAAGAGCCAGTTGAGACAGTAAACTTGGGTACAGAGGAAGACAGGAAAAAAGTCAAGATAGGTGCAAATTTGGAGCTTAATGTCAAACAGCGGTTGATACAGATGTTACATGATTATGTCGAGATCTTCTTCTGGTCATATGAAGACATGCCTGGTTTAGACACTGATATTGTGGTACATCGTCTTCCAACCAAAGAAGATTGTCCTCCAGTTAAACAGAAGGTCCGTCGTATGCGCCCTGAGATATCAGAAAAGATCAAGGACGAAGTAATGAAACAGTTCAATGCCGGATTCTTAGTTGTCACCTCCTATCCATAATGGGTTGCCAATGTTATTCCGATACCTAAGAAGGACGGAAAGGTACGTATGTGTATGGACTACATAGACTTGAACAGGGCAAGCCCCAAGGATGACTTCCTGCTTCCCCACATTGATGTTCTGGTTGAAAACACCGCACATCACAAGATCTTTTCCTTCATGGACGGTTTCTCTGGGTACAATCAGATCAAGATGGCTCCTGAAGACATGGAGAAGACAACCTTTGTCACGTAGTGGGGCACTTTATATTACAAGGTGATGCCATTTGGGTTGAAGAATGCTGGGGCAACCTATCAGCGAGCTATGGTAGCTTTGTTCCATGACATGATACATCACGAAATAGAGGTATATGTTGACGACATGATAGCCAGATCTCAAAGTGAAGAAGAGCGCCTCGATCATCTGCAAAAGCTGTTTGATAGGTTGAAGACGTACAAGTTGAGACTAAATCTGAATAAGTGCATCTTCGGGGTAAGGTCTGGTAAACTCCTAGGCTTCATTGTCAGTGTCAAGGGTATTCAAGTAGACCCTGCAAAGGTAAAATCTATCCAAGAGATGCCCACTCCTCGTACTGAGAAGGAAGTTAGGGGTTTCTTAGGATGTTTGAACTACATTTTCAGGTTCATTTCACATCTGACTGCTACTTGTGAGCGGATCTTCAAGCTTCTGAAGAAAGATCAAGTGGTAAAGTGGAATGACGAATGCCAAGCTGTCTTTGAAAGAATCAAGGATTACCTTCAAGATCCTTCAATTCTGATGCCTCCGGTTGAAGGAAGACCTTTAATAATGTACTTAACAGTATTGGATAATTCAATGGGGTGTGTGCTGGGGCAGCATGACGAGTCTGGTAAAAAAGAACATGTAATATACTACCTTAGCAAAAAGTTTACCGACTATGAAACACGATATTCACTGCCCGAGAAAACTTGTTGCGCTTTGGCATGAGCGACTCACCGACTGAGACAGTATATGTTGACCCACACTACTTTGTTGATATCTAAGATGGATCCAATAAAATACATCTTTGAGAAGCCCGCTCTATCCGGAAGAATAGCAAGATGGAAAATGATCCTAACTCAATACGACATTCAATACACAACCTAGAAAGTAATCAAGGGAAGCGTATTGGCTGATCATTTGGCTCATCAGGCTGTGGACGACTACCAATCCATGATCTTTGATTTCCCAGATGAGAATATTATGTTAGTGAAGGGGTAAGAAAACACTTAGAAGGGGGGGGGGGGTTGAATAAGTGACTCTTTTTCTTTTCAAAACAAAGCTCAACAATAATGGAATGACAAGGTTATTTTTATCCTGGTTTGTTTGAACTCAAACTACTCCAGTCCACCCGTCAAGGTGATTTCGCCTTTCTCAACAAGGACTTAATCCACTATAATCAACTGATTACAAACACACAACAACTTTTGTGACTAACAATGCACAAGTAATCTTACAAGTGACTAACACCACTAAGACTTAAATCTAGTCCTAGTCTGCTTGAGAAATCTGACCAAACTTGGTCACTCAAGGAACAATTACAAGAGTTTAATCTTTACAGATAGTGAAATAAAATTTGCTTCTAATCTAGCTATATCACAACTGTGATTTTTCACTTAGAATAAATTGCACAAAGTGTATGAACAAAGAGTTTGTGAGCCCAGATTTTTTCACGTAGTTTCTTGCTTCTTTTTGAAATATGATTGGTTAGTTGGCTTGCAATAAATGCCCTTATATTTATAGTAAGAACAAAATGACCGTTGCTGCCTTCAGAAAAGTGGAGAGCATTAAATGCTTGCGTGTTTCCTTGCACTATTCCATTTTCCAAGAAACTAGCTTTAGACACTTGAGTGCTTGCAGCCGTCTTTGCATTAATGAGCAAACGACAACTTGTAAGAACATGTTTCCAGAGTCAGCAGATGCGCTTAAAACAAAAAGGTTCTTTCATTAAGGAACTTCTTCATAATTTTTAGCTTAGCACTTCAGAATGCTTCTTGTCAGAACATTATCTGAAACATTCAAATACGTTCATCAGAGTATAATTTATCTAAAATATAATTTATTGTTATCATCAAAACTCTGAGATAGATCAGAACTAATCTTGTTCTAACAATCTCCCCCTTTTTGATGATGACAAAAAATTATTCAGATATAGAGATAAAATATGATAAGAGATAAGAATCTCCCCCTGAAATGAATATTTATATATATAAAATTTCCTGAGATTATTTATCAGAGCAATAAAAAAAATCTTCTTGGATTTCTTCAGAACTTCTTTATGAAGATAATGTTCAGCTGGAATACTCTTTCAGAGTTAAAGTGATACCTGCAAAAAAAATTCTTTTGCACAAGAAGAAATTTTGTATTTTGTTAGAATGTCTGAGACTTAGTCCCATAACTGTTAAACAATGATTAGTTCAAAAATACTCATTTTCTCCCCCTTTTTGGCATAATCAAAAGGTGTAAAAAAATAGTTGAAGAGCTGAAAAGTTTTCATAAAATAGAAAAAATATCCAGAAGTACAAAACAACAAACAAAAGACAAGAAACTGAAAGACACTAGGATTTCTTAGTAACAAGAGCCATCAGAAGATTCTTGATCTCAGAGGCAGATTATTCTTGTTTCACCATCCAGATCTTGATTTCTTGATTTGTTTGGTCTTGCTTATCCAAGCGTTCATGTATGACTTCATTCTCCCTCTTGAGCTCATTCATAGTGTCCATGATAAGTGAGGTAGGAGCAGAGGATGACGGAGCTTCAACAGAAACAGGCTTAGAAGCAGCAACCGTTGAGTCAGAATGCACAAAGGTTGAAAACAGAGTGCTCATATCCATTGCAAGAGTTGGCACAGGTTCAGGTTCAGCCTTAACAGAAGGTTGATTCAATAGAACAATAGCCAGAGGGTTTGAATCTTCAGAGGATTCTTCAGATTCATCTTCTGATATGTCCATTGTATCAGCTGGTGTATCAGCAATCATTAACGAAGACTTCTTATTCCAAATGTCAGCAGCTCCTGTCTTGAAAGCATGCAGATGTTTGGAAAAGTTGTCCAGCACCTGAAAGTGGCATAAGTCCTGTAGCTTCAGTGACTCATCATTAAAAGTTCTTCTGAAGGTTTCCCATAGAAGATCCGTTGCAGCTGGGTTCACGCTTCTGGAGTAATCTTCTTTCAGCAGATTTAACCATGCTTGAACATCTGTTAAAAAATTCTGAAATAATGTATTCACATCTGGCTGAACAGGTTTTGGGACAGCCTTCTTGAAAGTTTTGTTTTTCAAGAATTGTAGAGATTCATAATCCACTACAGTTCTTAAAAAGCTAGCAGGTTCAAGATTTTTGGTTGGTTCAGGAGTGGCTGAATGATCAGGTTGGTCAACAAAGTTAGGTGGTACTGATTGTTCATGAGGTTCAGATGATTCAACAGTTTCAGATGGTTCAAAAGATTGTTATTCTGGAATATGAGGGGGTGAGTGTATAGGTGAGTTTGGTGTTGGATGTTGTGGTGAAGTAGGTGGAGTGACATCAGGTGAAATTATTATTGTATTTTCAGGAGTGGGAATGGGGTTCTGAGGCTGTGGTCGATTGATAGCAAAAATGTTTTCAGATGGTAAGTTGAAAGGAGGCTTTATAGTGGCCAGAGGTTCATTTATTCCTGGAATTCTCCAAGAGCCAGCATCATACCATCCAGTGAGTCTGGGTGATAGAGGTCTGCGAGGAGGTCTTGAAAAACGTTCAGTAGGAATGGGTTGAAAAACAGATGGTTCAGGGGGTTCTGAGTGTGAGGGTTCTGATTGAGAAGGTTCTGATTGGGTGTCAGAGTGTTCATCAGAGTCAAAGTCACTCAAATCTGATAAAACTTGATTTTTCTGAGGGTTGTCAGCAAGAGAGTTATATGGTAAGGTCAGGTCAATATCAACATCTATATCTCCTAAGGTTTGGAAGGGTTCAGCAGATGTAGATACATTGACAGAATCATAAATAGTGATAGTTTCAACAGGTTTACCTGTCTTCTTTTTCTTCTTCTGAGGAGTGGCAGAAGGTCCTTCAACAGCTTTCCTCTTCAAAGATTCCTGGAGAACAACATCTGGAGCAGCTTGATTTCTTCCTTGGAGCCAAGCTGGATCAATAGGTGTTCCAATTTCTTTGCAGATTTCAATGTAGTGCAGGATGATACGTGGATGATCTCCTGAGTTGAACAAAGGGAAATCAGCAATAGGTATCCTTCCCCTCTTCACAACAGCTGACACATACGGAGTTGGTTTCACCAGCAGCTTGTCAATTATTTTCCTTTTCAGTAAATTCTTCTGAGTCATAGTCTTACCACAAGTAGGTTCTAGCTCCCCCAGAAGATTGGCTTCATCTAGGTGAGCAATCAGACCATTCTCAGTCAGAATGTCTGATATTAATCTACCCATAGGAATCCAATTCCTTTTGGATTTGGGGTTTTTCATCCTTTCAGCTTCCCTAGTCTCTTTTACATGGTTCCAGAGATGTTCAAACAACAAATAAGGCAAATCAATTTTTACATTTGTTCCAAGGCAGAACAATAAGTATTATTGATCAGCGTTAATGTAATCTGGAGAGCTGGTGTCCTTCCTATGGTGAATACATCCATGGATAATCCTTGCCCAAATCTTGTATTTATCTTTCAAGTCCATGACTTTTGAAGATCCATGGCCATTTTTGAAAATCTCTGAGTAGACCCTTGACATTTCTATTCTTCCACTTGGCATACCTGTAACTCCAAGTCCTTTAAACCCTAGCAACTTTCTGATTTGGTTTTCTGTAATGGATATTTCCTTTCCCATTACGAAAGAAAGGATAACCTTAGGGGTTGCAATAGCATGTACCCAGAATTCCTTCACCAGATTTGGAAACACTGGACCAATAAGACGATCAAAAAAGTTCTCCCAACCTTGAAACTTAACAGCAGGGAACAAGTCAAAACCATTTTCTCTTAGATTCTCAAAATCTACCATTAACTCACTTAAAACTTCCAAACTGTCTACAGGAATGAGAGTTGTTCTTTCAGGCACTATGTATTGCTCATAGTGGGTAGAAGAAGAAGCCATTTAAGTTCTTAGAGATGAGAGATTGAAGAAAAGGGTTTTAGAGAAAAAGTACAGAAACGATTGAGTTTGAAAGAGACTGTAAAGAATGAAAAAGGGTTTTTCAAAAAGTATTTATATGCAACAGTTTCAGAAATAGGTTTAGAAATAAAATTAAAATTTTTTTAAAAAGAATTTAAAATGAATTTAAAACAAATCTATAATGAATCTCATCATTACGTGCATTTAATGATTTTGCTAAAAATTAGGGAAAACGTGAGACTATGGATAATCATTAACAGTTACCTAGAACGTCATCAGTAGCTTTTGCACGCGTGACCTTTCAAAAACACACCACGTGTTCATCTCCTGAAGGATGCATGTAACAACTGTTTGTTCTAATGAATTTCTTAACTATACTTAGAAATGAAGCGTTAGAACATTTCAGAACTTTTCATATAGCTTCTGAAGCAACTTCTCTTCTAACTTCTGAAGAGTTGTTAATCAAAGCATTCATTTCAGAATATTCTGAAGTCAAACACAGAAGATAAATATTATTTTATTCAGGACATAATTCCATACAAATATTTTTCAAAATGAAATTAAATCTATCTTCTGAAAGGGGTTTGGTAAAAATGTCAGCCCATTGATGGTCTGTTTTTACAAAAATTAAGTTTAAAATTCCCTTCTGAATATTGTCCCTTATAAAATGATATTTAATTTCAATATGTTTAGCTTTAGAATGTAAAATTGGATTCTTAGAAAGACAAATAGCAGAAGTATTGTCACAGAAGATAGGAATCTTACTTTCATAAAGATTGAAATCTTCTAGTTGACTTTTCATCCAAATCATCTGAGAACAACATCCAGCAGCAAATATGTACTCAACTTCTGCGGTTGAAAGTGCAATTGTTGCTTGCTTCTTGCTGTACCATGAGATAAGATTGTCACCTAGAAACTGACAGCTTCCAGAGGTGCTCTTTCTTTCAATTCTATCTTCAGTAAAGTCAGCATCACAATAACCTACTAGTCTGTAATCTTGTGATCTTCTGTAACACAAACCCAGATTAGTAGTACCTTTCAGATACCTAAGAATTCTCTTAACAGCTGTTAAGTGAGATTCTCTAGGATCTGATTGGAATCTAGCATACAAACACACGCTGAATAGTATATCAGGTCTAGATGCAGTCAGATAGAGAAGGGATCCAATCATACCTCTATAGAGCTTCTGATCTACCTTCATACTTACCTCATCTTTTCCCAGAATGCAGGTTGGATGCATAGGTGTCTTGGCATCTTTGCTTTCTGACATTTGAAATTTCTTCAGAAGTTTTTTAACATACTTCGTCTGATGTATGAAAGTACCTTCTGGAGTCTGGTTGATTTGAATTCCCAGAAAGAACTTCAATTCTCCCATCATGCTCATTTCAAATTCTGCCTGCATGGTCTTAGCAAATTCTTTTCCAAGGGAGATATTAGAGGTTCCAAAAATTATATCATCAACATAAATTTGACAAATTAAAATATCATTTTTAAATTTCTTTCTAAAAAGAGTTGTGTCCACTTTCCCTCTGGTAAAATCTTTTTCTAAAAGAAAATTACTCAGACGATCATACCAAGCTCTGGGAGCTTGTTTTAAACCGTACAAAGACTTTTTTAATTTAAAAACATGTTCTGGATGTTTTGAATCATTAAATCCAAGAGGTTGATGGACATAAACTTCTTCTTCAATATAGCCATTTAAAAATGCACTTTTAACATCCATTTGATATAATGAAATGTTATTTTGTACAACAAAAGAAATTAATAATCTTATAGACTCTAACCTGGCGACTGGGGGAAAGGTTTCATTATAATCAATTCCTTCTTGTTGACTATAACCCTATGCAACGAGTCGTGCTTTGTTTCTGATCACCTCTCCTTGCTCGTTCAGTTTGTTTCTGAAAACCCATTTGGTTCCTATAACGTTGAATCCTTTGGGTCTTGGAACTAGATTCCATACATCATTTCTGGAGAATTGATTGAGTTCTTCTTGCATTGCTAAGATCCAATCATTATCTTCCAGAGCTTCATCAATGGAAGTTGGCTCAATCAGAGAAACCAAGCCAAACAAAGATTCTTCAATGATTCTGAGAGAGGATCTTGTTCTGATGGGATCTTCTTTTCTTCCAATGATTACGTCTTCTTTGTGAGCTGAAGATATTCTAGGAAACCTTTTCTGAGTGGGTTGATCAGAGATTCTGAGGTTGTCCAGAGCATTGTCAAGAGGATGATTTGCTGAGTCTTCCTTTGCTTCTGAGTTTTATTTTGCTTCTGAGTTTTCTTTTGCTTCTGAAGTTTCAGAGTTTGACGAATGATCTTCTGTACCTACAGAAAAATCAATTTGCTTTGGCTGTTGCTGGCCAAGCTTATCATCAAACCTGACTTTGATTGATTCTTCAACAATCAGAGTTTCTGTGTTGTATACTCTATAGCCTTTTGAGCGTTCAGAATATCCAAGCAGAAAACACTTTTGTGCTTTAGAATCAAACTTGTTCAGAGTTTCTTTGGTGTTCAGAATAAAACAAGTACATCCAAAAGGATGGAAATAAGAAATGTTGGGCTTTCTGTTTTTGCACAATTCATAGGGAGTCTTTTCAAGAATAGGTCTTATAGAGATTATATTCTGAATGTAACACGTTGTGTTCACAGCTTCTGCCCAAAAGTGCTTTGCCATATTAGTTTCATTGATCATGGTTCTGGCCATTTCTTGTAATGTTCTATTCTTTCTTTCTACAACTCCATTTTGCTGGGGAGTTCTAGGACAAGAAAAATTATGAACAATACCATTTTCTTTAAAATACTTTTCAAAATAATGATTTTCAAATTCACCACCATGATCACTTCTGACTTTTATGATTTTAAAATCTTTTTTTTTGTTTTGCACTTGAGTACAAAAGTCAATGAACACAGAATGTGACTCATCCTTGTGTTTTAAAAACTTTACCCATGTCCATCTGCTGAAGTCATCAACAATGACCAATCCATACTTCTTGCCTCTGATGGATTCAGTTTTAACTGGTCCAAACAGATCAATATGAAGTAACTCTAATGGCTTAGAGGAAGAGACAACATTTTTGGATTTAAAGGAAGGTTTTGAAAATTTTCCTTTTTGACATGCTTCGCACAGAGCTTCTGAGTTGTACTTCAGATTGGGAAGTCCTCTGACTAAATTTAATTTTTTAGTTGAGAGATTTTTCTAAGACTGACATGTCCCAATCTTCTGTGCCATACCCATTGCTCACTGCTAACACACAAAAGACATTTAACGTTCTGAGATTTAAGATCTGATAAATCAATTTTGTAAATGTTGTTCTTTCTCTTGCCAGAAAAGAGGATTGATCCATCTTTTTGACTTACAGCTTTACAGGAGTTTTGATTGAAGATAATGTCATAACCATTGTCACTTAATTGACTTATGGACAATAGATTATGAGCTAATCCTTCTACTAATAAAACATTAGAGATAGAAGGAAGGTTACCGTTTCCAATGGTTCCAAAACCAATAATCTTCCCTTTCTGATCACCTCCAAACTTCACGTCTCCTCCAGCTTTAAGTTCCAGGCTTTGGAACATAGACCTTTTTCCCTTCATGTGTCGTGAGCACCCAGAGTCCAGGTACCATGACTGGTGTCTCAATTGAGCTGTTAAGGACATCTGCAACAAATATTATTTTATCCTTAGGTACCCATATCTTTTTGGGTCCTTTTGGGTTAGAGTGTTTAAAGTTCTGTTTAAACTTGGGGTTAGCATAAGAGTTTCCAGAATGTGATGTATATTTTATATCATGTGAGTGTCCAAACTTGAATTGTTTATTTAGAGGTTTGTAAGTGAAAGTCATTTTAGAAACAGGTTTTGGTATGTATGTCTCCTTCCCTTTGGGAGGTTCATATCCAATTCCTCTTCTGTTTTTCCCACTAACTCCATAGATTATTGAAGCCATTTTGCTTTTATCTATGCTTTTAGCTAGGAAAGTTTGAAAACTATAGTCATATTCTTTCAGAATATCTTTTGAACTAGACACAGATTCTGAACTAGAAGTTTTTTGAACATTTTGAATTTTAAGTTTAAAATTATTTTCTAAGAGTTCAGATTTTTCTGCTTCATGTTTCTCAATATCAGATGCAAGACTCTTCTTGGGTTTCTTGTATTTGATTTTGAGTTTACTATAGTTTTCCATAAGTTCCGATAAACTAACAGCAAGTTCATTTCTAGTGAATTCAGAAAATACCTCTCTTAGTTCTGACTCACAATCTGAGTCATCTGCTGTGGTAACCATCAGAGCTAGGTTGGCATTTTCATCTTCAGAACCAGATTCATCTTCAGAAGAGTCTGAGTCATCCCAGGTTGCCATCATCCCTTTCTTCTTACCAAACCTTTTCTTTGGTTTTTCTTTTTGAAGCTTTAGACAATCACTTTTGTAGTGACCAGGTTCTTTGCATTCATAACAGATGATCTCTCTTCTGTTTGACTTTTTGTGTCCAGAAGATTCGGGTTTATCTTCTGACTTCTTGAAGTTTCTGAACTTCTTTTGTCTGTGCTTCCATAGATGATTGATCCTTCTAGAGAGCAAGGATAGTTCGTCTTCTTCTGACGCCGATTCTTCAGAGTTTTCCTCTTCAGCCTGAAAAGCGTTAGTATCAAATTTCTTAATTGATTTAAGGGCTATAGATTTACCTTTCTTCAGAGGCTCGTGCTCATCAAGTTCTATCTCATGACTTCTGAGAGCGCTGATGAGTTCCTCCAGAGACACGTTGTTCAGATCCTTTGAAACTTTGAAAGCAGTGACCATTGGTGCCCCATCTTCTGGGTAAGCTTCTGATGATCTTTTTAACATGATATGCTTTAGTATATCCCTTGTTCAAAACTCTTAGACCAGCGATCAGAGTTTGAAACCTAGAGAACATTGCTTCTATAGACTCACTTTCTTCAACTTTGAAGGCTTCATACTTCTGAACTAAAGCCAGAGCTTTAGACTCCTTAACTTGAGCGTTTCCTTCATGAGTCATTTTAAGAGACTCAAACATATCATGCTCTATATCTCTATTAGTGATTTTTTCATATTCAACTTTAGAGATAGCATTTAGAAAAATATTTCTAGCTCTATGATGATTTTTAAATTCAGCTTTTTGTAGTCTATCCATATTTTTTCTGTCAACTTTGTTTCCTTCTGAGTCAGTAGGATGTGTGTAACCATCCAAAACTATATCCCATAGATGACTATCATGACCTAGAAGGAAACTTTCTAGTCTGTCTTTCCAGTACTCAAAATCTTCTCCATAAAAAACAGGAGGTTTGTTGTAACTATTGTTGTTTTGTTCAGCAGCCATTGTGTTTTCTTCTGGATCTTTTCCTGAAACGGTTAAGTGTTGTGCTCAGAGTCAAGCTCTGATACCAATTGAAGGGGTAAGAAAACACTTAGAAGGGGGGGGGGGGGGGTTTAATAAGTGACTCTTTTTATTTTCAAAACAAAGCTCAACAATAATGGAATGACAAGGTTATTTTTATCCTGGTTCGTTTGAACTCAAACTACTCCAGTCCACCCGTCAAGGTGATTTCGCCTTTCTCAACAAGGACTTAATCCACTATAATCAATTGATTACAACCACACAACAACTGTTGTGACTAACAATGCATAAGTAATCTTACAAGTGACTAACACCACTAAGACTTAAATCTAGTCCTAGTCTGCTTGAGAAATCTGACCAAACTTGGTCTTTCAAGGAACAATTACAAGAGTTTAATCTTTACAGATAGTGAAATAAAATTTTCTTCTAATCAAGCTATATCACAATTGTGATTTTTCACTTAGAATAAATTGCACAAAGTGTATGAACAAAGAGTTTATGAGCCCATATTTTTTCACGTAGTTTCTTGCTTCTTTTTGAAATATGATTGGTTAGTTGGCTTGTAATAAATGTCCTTCTATTTATAGTAAGAACAAAATGACTGTTGCTGCCTTCAGAAAAGTGGAGAGCATTAAATGCTTGCGTGTTTCCTTGCACTATTCCATTTTCCAAGAGACTAGCTTTAGACACTTGAGTGCTTGCAGCCGTCTTTGCATTAATGAGCAAACGACAACTTGTAAGAACATGTTTCCAGAGTCAGTAGATGCGCTTAAAACAAAAAGGTTCTTTCATTAAAGAACTTCTTCATAATTCTTAGCTTAGCACTTTAGAATGCTTCTTGTCAGAACATTATCTGAAACATTCAACTACGTTCATCAGAGTATAATTTATCTAAAATATAATTTATTGTTATCATAAAAACTCTGAGATAGATCAGAACTAATCTTGTTCTAACAGTTAGTAACTGATTATGAAGAACCTGGACTGGATGAAGGACCTGAGAAAGGATCCTAATGGACTATGGTTTTTGACGGGGCTTCTAACACGCTTGGCAACGGTGTTGGTGTTGTTATCATCTCTCCAGAAGGATGTCATACTCCTTTCATTGCCAGACTATGTTTCAACTGTACCAATAACATGGCGGAGTATGAAGCTTGCATCATGAGTCTCAAAGTTGCTATTGACTTAAGGATCAAGTTCTTTAGTGTATTCGGGGATTCAACTTTGGTAATAAGTCAAATCAAAGGCGAGTGAGACACAAAGCACCCGAATCTCATCCCTTACAAAGAACATGTGTTGACATTGCTTCCACACTTTGAAGAGGCCACCTTTGAACATTTACCACGTGAAGAGAATCAGTTAGCGGATGCGCTGGCTACTATGTCGTCCATGTTCAAGGTCATATGGGATAACAAGGCTCCTCGGATCACTATTGAGAGGTTGGATGAACCAACATATTGCTATGAGATTGACACTGAAGAAGTAGGAGACAAAACTTGGTTTTATGAAGTAAGGAGATATCTCGAGGCTCAAGAATATCCCGATGGGGCGTCTGTCAATGATAAGAAGTTTCTGAGAAGGTTCTCCGCAAAGTTCTTCCTCAGTAATGGAATCCTCTATAAGCGCAACCATGACTCTAATTTACTTTGGTGCGTAGACAAGAGCGAAGCAGAGAGGATTATGACATAATTACATGGAGGTACCTTCGGAACCCATTCGAGTGGACATACCATGGATAAAAAGATCCTACGGGCAAGATACTATTGGTCCACTATGTAAACAGACTGCTATCAGCATTCACGAACTTGTCACAAATGCCATATCTATGCTGATAAGGTGCATATACCTCCGGTTCCTTTGAACGTCTTGACGGCTCCTTGGCCCTTTGTAATGTGGGGCATTGACATGATCATAGAGATTAGACCTATCGCTTCCAATGGGAATCACTTCATCCTGGTGGCCATTGATTATTTCATGAAGTGGGTCAAAGCTGCCTCTTTTGCTACTGTTACCAAGAACATTGTGGCACAGTTTATCAAGCATAACCTGATATGTCGATACGGTGTGCCAGAGAGAATCATCAA
The DNA here is from genome assembly GCA_948472305.1 of Vicia faba. Classification (NCBI taxonomy): domain Eukaryota; kingdom Viridiplantae; phylum Streptophyta; class Magnoliopsida; order Fabales; family Fabaceae; genus Vicia; species Vicia faba. The sequence continues at coordinate 1,141,272,983 of OX451738.1, forward strand.
TGACAATGGTACGAATCTCAACAACACAAGGATCACCGAACTCTGTAAACAGTTCAAGATCCAGCACCATAATTCTTCCCCTTACCGGCCGAAGATGAATGGCATTATGGAGGCTGCTAACAAGAACATTAAGAAGATCATACAGAAGATGACGGTGACATACAAAGACTGGCATGAAATTTTACCATTTGCCCTTCACAGTTACCGCACCTCAGCGCGTATGTTAATAGGGGAAACACCTTATTCTCTGGTATATGGTATGCAGGTTGTCCTAACTATTGAGGTCTAAATCCCTTCTTTGAGGATCATGAAGGATGCGAGTTTAAACAAAGACGATTGGATCCAGACTCGACTTGATCAACTGAATCTGATTTATGAGAAAAGGTTTACTGCTGTCTGTCATGGCCAGATGTACCAAAAACGGATGATCAAGGCTTTCAACAAAAAGTTCAGGCGTCAGGTATATCAAGTGGGTGATCTAGTAATCAAGCGCATCATCCTGCCGCAAGGTGATCCCAGGGGCAAATGGACCCCCATATACGAAGGGCCATTTGTAATCAAGAACATATTTTCTGGTGGAGCCATGATTCTAACCACCATGGATGGTGACGACCTTCCCCACCCTGTGAATGCAGACATAGTGAAAAGATACTACACATAAATAAAGACCCGCTAGGTCGACTGACCTAGGCAAAAATAGGGGCATCCCGACGAACTAAAAGGGTTCGGGCAAAAATTAGGAATAAAAACAAAAAATCTGTACACCCGGCGAGTCGAAAACCTGAAAAGGCGGCTTGGGCAAAAAAGGGTATCCCGGTGGACTGAAAACCCGAAAGGGAGGTCCAGGCAAAAAATATGGATTTAAGGCGTATAACTATGTCCCACTGGATCCCCTTGTGATCCAACTTCAATATCAGACTATCAAACTCAAGCGATACCCATCAATCCAGTCAACTTCAGACAAGCAGCGAAGTAATGAGACGCTCAAAGGCATAAGAGCAATAGCAGAATTGAAACTCAATGGGATCATTATACATAGCCGTTTTCTCTTTGTATATAACTTTGTATAAATTGTTTTTGTGACGGAATTTTCTTACTAGAATGTCTGTCTCCTTGTACATAAACGCCTTTTATAGGCAAACTTCAAAAAATCAACACAGATCAGTTTTTGAAAGTTCAAAACTACTTGCTTTCTATTTTTCTGTTTTGTTTTGCAAAAATTTCCAGTGATTATTTGTGGCATATGCATATTGAATATGATTACTGTTTGCAAATATTTACATAAAGAACATAAAGACAATTGCTAATGGCTTAAGGAACGAAGAAATGTATGAAAACCAATCCTAGTCTCTACAGTTTTTTTCCCAAAGGAGGAATTACCTTCTCCAGCAGAATTCCTCAGAGATTTGAAATCCATGTTTTCCAGCTGAGTATATTTTTGTCCCCAACAGTTTATGAAGCCTCGTCCCCGCAGAGTAAAACGACCAAAGTTTGACCTCTCATTCCCCACAGAGCTTTATAATCTCCAGCAACTTTCAAATCTTCATCCCCATTAGAGTTTATTTCTCTGGAAGCAGAAGATCATCCTCAATAGAGTTCCTTTTCCCTAGCTACTGAATATTCCCCAGTAGAGTCTCCAACATAATTCTTTTCTCACTATGGAATATTCCAACGGAAGAATTCTTCTCCCTCAGAATATTCGCAAGCAGAAGTACTTGTCTCCCCACAGATTCATTCTTAAACAGGAGACAAAAAAATCTCAGCCGAGTATTCTCGAACAGAAAGAGGAAATCCTTGACAAATCATCTCTACTCATCATCCCCAGTGGAATAGAAGAACCACTTTTTCTACAACGTTCAGGAATTCGATTTCCAGTACTCTCCAGCAGCAGTCAGGGATTTATTTTCCCAGACTCAGATATGTCACAATAGCATTTCATGTTCATACATCATGACATGCGCATACATATTGCATACATCATAATCTCATTTATTTTGAGAACATCATCACACAATGCATTTCATGCATCGCACATAATTAATCCTATACCTTTTTAAGAAATATGGTTATCATCAACAATTCCAACAGTTCAAGGTTAAATCCATGAAGCTATACATGTCATATCTGCAGACAACTAATGGAAAATCAGTTCCCGAAACCAAACGGGTCAACTAATCTACGTGATCAAATGAGGCAGCCCTACTACCCAGGCTTTATTTCGAAGTAACCCTACTACCCAGGTTCCTTCTCACAACCCTATAACCCAGGCTTTATTCTGAAGTAGTCCTACTACCCAGGCTTTATTTCGAAGTAACCCTACTACCCAGATTCCTTCTCACAGCCCTACCACCCAGGCTTTATTTGGAAGTAGCCCTACTACCCAGGCTTTATTTCGAAGTAACCCTACTACCCAGGTTCCTTCTCATAGCCCTACTACCCAGGCTTTATTTCGAAGTAATCCTACTACCCATGTTCCTTCTCAAAACCCTATCACCCAAGCTTTATTCGGAAGCAGCCCTACTACCCAGGCTTTATTTCGAAGTAACCCTACTACCCAGGTTCCTTCTCACAGCCCTACCACCCAGGATTTGTTCTGAAGTAGCCCTACTAACCAGGATTTATTTCGAAGTAACCCTACTACCCAAGTTCCTTCTCACAGCCCTACCAGCCAGGCTTTGTTCCAAAGCAGCCCTACTACCCAAGCTTTATTTCGAAGTAACCCTACTACCCAGGTTCGTTCTTATAACCCTACTATCTAGGTTCCTTTTCATGAATTACCTGACGCAGTTTTACATGGACGTGTCCCGAGAAAGCCCTATACATGTTCCTTCTCTTTTATCTCCGGACAACAGCTTACAACACTGTAAAACTTGGACCCGACTAGATACAATCGATTTCATATTCCCTAGTAAGTCGCCGTAAAACCCGGACTCAACCATATAACATCTCACTTTTGGCTCATTAATCAAGAGTTAATTCCCCAGTAGAGTAATGGACAATCGAAGCTCCTAGACTCTATTTCCCAGGATATAAATCAACATTCCCCGGTGAAGTCCTCCTCAACGGCAAGTACAAGAACTCTCGCAAAGGAATCTCTTATGCAACCAATATCTTTTCTGGAGAGCATCTTTAAGCCCATCTCCGACGATTCTACGTTGCCTTCCAAATGGCATCTGTAAGCCCATTCCCGATATTATCGATCGGCATTCACTTCATGCGAGTGCAAATTTCTGGGCACTCTAGTGTTCAATCATCTTCCACCTTCAGATCACGAAAGGCAGACAAGCCAATCTACATCCTCAGGTTTAAGAAGATTGAACAGGGGCAGTTGTTGTACCCCAAAATTTTCCCTCTCATTTTAATCAACACATGCCTATTGAGGTCCTCAACTTGCCCAAGGATGCCCAAGAATTGATCAGACAAATTCTCCTCCTAAGGCAATGAACCCCCAATAGGGTTTCCATTGGAATCAGGATGTGTCAACTCCAAAGAATTCAATTGCTTTCCATGGTCCTATTATGCCTCTAAGAATGTCCATGACAAATTTTATGCCTTGCAAAACAAGTTTGTACAGTCAATTGCCTAAATGCCTGAAAGTCAACTATACTAGGTCAAAAGTCAACTGTGGCCTATATACAGTCAAACTTCAAGATTTTTTATCAACAACATCGTTTTGAAGTGGTAATCATCATTTGATCAAGGGTTGACCATGATTCCTCAAGAAATGTTCCTAATTCATCAAAAGTCAAATTTGCAAAATTAGGGTTTCTATTAGAAAAGTCAACTGAACTTTGATTGGGCATAACTTTCTCATACTTTGTCCATTTAGCCCCAACCAAAGCCCATCTTGAACAGAATCCAATTTCCTACAATCCATATTTTACTTCAAGTTCAAGAAGTGCACCATTTGAAATATGCAAGCTCATATATTACATGTCATTTTTAGAAAGTCAACAAAAGACATTTTTTGTCCAGATCTTTTACATCAAGATAACATCTTCAAGTGCAAAAATGATCAAAAGAGGGATTAAAGTAGACATCTTGATATTTCCAAAAAGTCCAAGATCATCTCCTTGGGATAAAAATTGAGAAAGTTATGGTTTTCCCAAGTTGGGAAATATTTGGAAAATTCAAAAATCCTACATCGAGCAAAGTTGAGTTTTCAAGGCATTAACTCATTTATTTGAGTTTTAAACTTCTCCGTGGCATATTATAGGACCCATAAGCTCTTCCCCTTGTGGTATTACTTTTTTATTCATTTATTTTCCATTTATTTGGATTTATTTTCAATAAAACATGAAATAAGTGGTTTAAATAACAAAGGGAGGTGTATAACACAAATGGACTTGGAATTATCTTGCACAAGGTCCCAATCCACGCAGAAAATGTTGTCTAGGTTCATCCCCTTCAAGAAATGGCGCAAAAGTCATTTTGGACAAAATTTTCAAATTTTGCATTATGGTTCTTTAAAACATCAATTTGGCAAGTTTTTGAATATTATATCAATACTTCATTACAAAGCATTATGCCATGGATTTTGCATTCAAGACCATTCATTTCTTCCATCCTATATATATATTGGACCATTTGCAAGCATTAAAAAAAGAGAAGAAAAAAAGACACTTACCACGCTACAGAAGCCCTCTCTCAAACTCTCCATTTTCATAAATTCGTCAAAAATTTGCAACCGCACTTACAAGCTGTTTCGTGGCAAACTAACACTATAGTCATTCTCCCAACATTCCCAGGAATTGATCCAGGCCATCCCTAGGCCCTTGCACGACCAAGAACACTACATATCCGAACCTGTGTATTTGGTAAAAAATTTAATTCAAATTTCATTTATCTGTACATTTTAATGCCTTGGTTTGTTTGAATGTTGCGCAGGACCTAACACTATGAGGTTTGGGCGTGAAAATCAAAGGTTTGAGCCTGAAATCTAATCGTGCCATAGCTAGGACACGATCTGCATTTCGTTCTCATTGCGCAGGACACACGCCCATTTTTTTTTTGGTTTTTTTGTTCTATTCTTTATGTTTTATTTCTTCTTTTGATTTTATTTTTATTAATTAACCTTAAAACCAAAAAATCACAAAAATAGTAATTAACTTTTTTTAAACAGATCATTAATTAATTAATATTTTCTTAAAGTAATGATTAAGTAGAACTAGGTTTTATATTTCATAATTCTTATTTTCTTTAATATTCAAAAATAAAAAAATATTAATTAGGTTTATTTTATGTTATTAATTAGACTTTAATTTAATATTTTCGTAAATTAAAAACCAAACAAAAAAACATTCCTTTTCTTTTCTTAAAACTAGTTCAAAAAACATCAAAAAGTTTCTTTTACGCATTTTCCTATTTCGTACGCGTTTTCTTCTTTCACACTTTTATATTCCTGTACATATCAATGTAGCTAGACTATAAGGCATTTTATTGTTTTCCTTTATATTTCTCCCGGTTTTGGACTTGTAATTAAATCTCTCTCCCCGAAGCCATGTAATAGCGTAGGAATTTACGTTTCCACACTTTATATTTTTGTACATATATTAACTGTTAGATGTATGGCTAATAGGATTGCATGAACAAGATAAAACCAATCGCTAGAAAACTAAACGCAAAGACTAATATATCTGAAATCAAATACACTCGCACATACGCACCCCTAGGGTATCACCACTTCGGTTGCCTTCGGTAAACGGTCATGAAGCATAGGGAGTTTTAGTGGCCACCCTCCAGTCTAAAAAAGATCAAAATGACCCATTCGAATGTTGTCTCGGAAAGATCTTTAGGACTTTAGGGTAATTACTAAAATTTCCTAACCATTTCTTTTGTGACCGTAAAAACGTCCCTTTTGATTGTCCCTTAAACTCCAACGATGGGGCTACCTACTCCTTAATAGTAGGATAGCGCTGTCTAAAGGAAATGAGAAAAAACGAACAACCTTTTTTTCGAGTAGGTAGATAGTTCCTAGGTACTTGCTCAAAAATCTCAAAATATTTTCACACAAACACTTTCAAAACAATTTTCAAAAACAACTTCGTCACACTCTTGAGGACAGAAACAAGAGTTATCACGAAGTAAAACAATTTTTTTTTCAAAACACACGCACAAAGCAATTTCAAAATGAGCAAAGTGCTTAAGAGCCCGTGGAAAACCACAGATAGAAAGGGTGCTAATACCTTCCCATTCTATAATCTACCCCCTTACTCAGAAAACTCTCGAAAAAGGTTTTTTTCTGTTCTTTTTTTACCTTTCCTTTGTTGGATAAAATAAAAGAAGGTGGCGACTCTTTCTTACCGCGACATTTGCGAACAAAAAATGCAAATCAGTATTAACAGTCGGTTTTGCCACCGTATTACAACCTCCAATCATCCATAAGCAAAGCCCTAGTGTTGTTATCTAAGGTAATCCACTACAAAAATGAGGTTGATGGAGTTGGGAGAACAAAAATCACCCCCTCCCAAAACCATAACCCTCCAAATGAAACAAAAAGGAAATATAAAGAAAATCTGATCCGCAACCATCACCTGGCGATATAAAAGCGTCGCCCGACGATAACTCTTATATACAAGGCCCAGGAAAAGCCACGTCCTCAACTGAAACAAATATCTACTGTCACCCGGCGACCATAATTCATCGCCCATCGAATCTTCTTATTTTTTCCCGGCGATGCTCCCTTTCTCCCAGCAACGCATGGTAGAACTAACATGGAAATTTGACTTCAAATTTCGCCCAACGATGCCTCTTTTCGCCGTGCGATCTATGACAGGAAGGCAACTTATTTTGCTTTCTCTGCATAACTTCTAATGGCTTGTAATCTTGGACTTATTCCTTTATTGATCCAAAAATGCATCTTGGAGTTTTATTCCTATTGCTCCAACAATGCTCAAATACCTACAAAATAATTACAAAACTATCAAACGATACATTTTATACAAGAAAATGCATTATACACAAATTAAACGTATTTACACAAAAGGCGGGTTTATTCAACGATATTAACAACAAAGAGTCGATAAGTGCAATAAAAAGTATATACAAAATAACTACACTTTTCACTTATCAATATGGGCCAAAACATTACAGGTCATTTCAAAAAGTTAACAAAAAGACACTTTTGGTAAAAGCAATTTACATCAAGATAAAGTCTTCAAATGAAAAAATCATCAACATAGAGATTATAGAGGACATCTTGTGATTTCCGACAAGTCAAAGATCACCTTAATATGATAAAAATTGAGAGAGATATAAGTGGTGCAAGTTGGGGAATTTTGAGAAAATGCATGAAACCTAAATTGATCAAACTTGAATTTTTGGGCTAGTGTTCTTATGATTCAAGGTCCAAACATGTTTTGTAACTCATAGGGAACCTCTGAATCACTTCATACACCCTTTTGATTTTATTCCATTTAGTTTTGATTTTATTTATTTAAATTCAAAACCAAATTAAATTAAATCAAGGCTTTTCATACAAAGGTTCAAGCCCAATATTTTGACCTAATTTAGGCTCTACATATTCTTCATTCAAACAAGAGAAGAGGAGACGAAAAAACTCGCACAAGAAACCTTTCCAAAAAACTTCAAAAATTATCAAAACTAGGGCAAATCGAAAACCCTAGTTACAACCTCTTTCCAAGCAAGCCAATCATTCAATTTAATTCCAGAAGCAATGTAGGGTAAGAATGGATCAATCTTAAGGATCCAAAGGGCCTGAAACGCATGAACATGCATCATAGGTTTTCTATATTTGTATAAATTCATATTTTTCATTTTATCGCGCTTTGATTAAAACTAATGTTACTAACATGCTTCCGAGATGTATTAGTGCAGGATAGAACCGTTGCATGATCCTCATGGTGCCTGGATGAGGTGTTGCCATGTTTACACCGATTTTCCATATTTACGTCGTATCTCTTTTTACAGAAAGAATTAGCCCAAACCAAGGCCACCATTCGATTCAAGAGGGTTGATTTAAGGGGGTAGGGGCCCTTTGGATTACAAATGTTCTTTATTTTTGCAGGTTTGAGATAATACCTAACCGGAGAAGACGACCGGAGCTAGGGATTCGATGCTTCTCTAGTCATCCTATTTCAATTTATAATATATATTTTAGTTCGAATAAATGAACAAATGTATAGCCACCCCGTGGTAGAAGCGCGTGCGTTAAGGCATTACTGCACTAAGGCATGGGTTCGATCCCTGCCTTTTGCAAAATTTCTTTGTTTCTCATATTTTTTTGCAGGTTTCATATATAATGAAGCGCGTTGGTTATCTTAACACCAACAACAACATGGCTTGGTGGTAGAGGAGGCGCTTGTGAAGGAAAATGGCGTGAGTTCAACACCCACCCCTGAAATGTTTCATATTTTCCTTATTTCTAACCTTGTTTGTCATTTCTTCCTTACCTTAATTCTTTTAACCCTAATTCCTTTAACCTAATTTATTTTTTAACTAATCTAAAAAATAAACCTTTTTTATAAATCCCTAATTAATTAGATTTTTAGGTCTTCTTTAATTAACTGTTTAGTTTAATTAATGAACCCTTTAATTTTTAATCTTAAAATTAATTATATTTTTAGGTTTTATATAATTAATTATCATCAAAACTATTTTTTTAAAATCTTTTTTCACATTCTTTTTCTACTTTTATTTTCCTTATTCTTATTTTAATTTCATAGATCAACTGTATAGGTTTCATGGATGTAATAGCCTAGATCTTTATTTCCCACCATTTTTTATCATGTAATTGCTTTTGGGATGTAATAGTTTTAGGATTTCTTTTCTGCATCTCTATTATGTGACTGCCCCAAAGCTCTGTAATAGCCTAGGTATATATTTCCGCCTTTATCTTCTGCTACTATATTTGCCATATTACTGCTTAGTAATTAGGGTTTGCATGGAAAGATAAAAACCAAACGATAGATAACCTAATTGTAAGATAAATAGCTGAATTGAACACATTTGCACAGTTGCACCTCTAGGATAGCCTCTCTTGTTGCCTTCGGAATAAACGGTCACGACCCTTGAATGTTGGAATGCTTTAGCAAAAGATCCTCGATACAAAAGATCACAGTCCCTCGATGACCCTTCGACATTGCCTTTCGAAAAATGATCTAGACCCTTACGAAACTGCTAAAGCATCCTTACAAGTTACCTTCGATGACCGTACGATGAACCTTCGCCCGTCCCTTCACATCCAATAGATAGGGCTACCTACCAACTAATGTTATGGATAGTACTATCTCTAAAGGAGAAGGAAAAGAATAAGAAATACTTTAGTGAGTAAGAAACTCCTAATTGCTTGCTCATAATTTTTCTCACAAACATTTTTTGCACATCACTTTCAAACAAATTTTTAAAACACTTTGTACGTATTCTTGAGGACTGATACAAGAATCATTACAAAGTTAGCCATACACTGGAAATTTCAAAATATTTTCTAACAAATCACACACACACACAAAACAAGTTTTCAAAAATGAGCTAAGCAATTAAGAGCCCGTAGATAACTACGGATGAAAATGGTGCTAACACCTTTCCTTTTCATAACCTACCTCCCGAACTCAAAATCTTCAAGATATTTCCTGTTCTTTTCACTCTTTCCTCATTGGATAAAAGAAAAGTCGGTGGTGACTCTAGCTATCCGTAATATTTGCGATAAAACACAAAACAAGTCAGTTCTCCCACCGTATTACAGAACTAGCGACGTCACTGGGGACAAACTTAAAAAGAGGGAATACCTTAGAGTCTTAGATAACTTTTACTTGCTTTAAATTATTTTCATTGCTTGATTGATTTTAAGGGTTGTTTGGGTTTAATTTCTTGCAAAGATCCTATTCCCGAATCTAGGGATGCCTTAGGTAAAGCTACCGGCAAAAAACACAGAGTCGCCACCGAACTTTATTTATCTCGAAGGAAGGGGTAATATCGATAAAACCACAAGAGGGTGGATAAGATGGTCTTGTGACCAAGAGAAAGGGTAAGGGAGTCGGTTATGCAAGGGGAATGTATTAGCACCCCTCACATCCGTTGTACTCAATGGGATCCATTTTGTTTGTTTGTCTCTAAGGGTGTATTTATCTACAACAATACTTGCTTAAGGGAAAATAAAAGGTTTTTTATTATTGCATTCGTGAGGGTTTCATGACCCTTTGCCTACGTATCTAGTGAAGGAATTAGAACACCGTAGTTCCTCTAGAAAATGTTGGTTTGTTTGTGTTTTTTAGTGGGCGATGTTAACACATGCATTCTAGCAATAGCCACGGCCAGTATCGCGGTAGAATGGAGATAACATGCCCTTTGGGGGAGTTTTGATTGGTTGAGTTTTTTTGCAAGTTTTAAAATAAATTCAAGTAATGATTAAGTGTTTTTGGATTTTTGATTTGTGAATGATGAGTTTTAATTATAAAAGAAAAAAAGGTTAAGAGGGAGACTAGAAAAGCCCTAATGTTGTCATGCATGGGTTTCAAACTTAGGTCTAATTAGTTTGAATCTTGAAGAAGAGGAAACTAACATCCTAAGGGAGCATGTTATAAGCATAAAGTAAAAGTGAAAGTGTTTGTGAAGAGTGATCGTGCATGGTGGACATGGCAAAAGTGACGACAAAATGAGTAGTATTATGAGATGTGTGAATGGAATGCTCGGTGTATGGGAGTTGAATCGGGTTGTGATTAAACAAGGGGTGTACTTGATTAATCTCGTGAGAGTAGGTGCTCCTACCCTCAACCATGAGATCCTTTGTGCATGGAAACACTTGTTATATAGACCAAAGTGGTTGATTCGGGTTATGGTTAACCAAGGGAAAAACTTGATTAACCTCGTGAGAATGGCCATGCCCAAACTTAACTATGAGACCCTTTAAGAAGATGCTTGGTATGTGGACCAAGGGGGAGAGAAATGACGTCAAAGGATAAGATAAAAGTCCATACAAAGTGGCTATATGCATGCTCCTAAAAAGTGGGACTAGCGTGGCACTAGTATTCTAAACGACCAATTGAAATAATTGATCGAATAGTTGTCACCGTAAGAAAGCCCATGACCAAGCTATGAAATGTGTGCAAGTGTGCAAGTGTGCAAGTGTGCATTTGTAAGTGAATACCTCTTCATTTAGGATGTGCTCAAGAGGAGGCCATCTGTTCTAATTAAATGACATATGCATAATTAAACAACAAATTAAAACATACAAAGAAATAAATCCTAAGCTATTACAATTATATGGGGATGAGGGTACACGTTTATAAATGGGGATGAAGTACAAAAAAACTAATTAAATTATTACAACCATATTTAATAAGAGAGTAGCAATGAGAAAAATATTAAAAAAAATGTAAAATAGTGTGAAAAGAAAGGAAAAAAAATATGTTTTTAACCATTATGAGTCGACACATGCATCTATGCATCGACACATAATCCTTCTTGTTCCTGGAAAATTAAAATCAACTCAGTATGAGTCGATACATAATGATATGTATCGACTCATACACCTTTCTTGACCCTAGAAATAAAAAATAACACAGTATGAGTCGACGCATAAGGGTTTGTGTCGACTCATACACCTTTCTTGCCCCTGGAAATAAAAAATAATGCAGTATGAGTCAACAAATAAGGGTCTTGTGTTGACTCATAACCGGTTTTATGCCTGAAAAATAAAAAATAATGCAGTATGAGTCGACACATAAGGGTTTTGTGTCGACTCATAACCTGTTTTGTGCCTGATATGCACCAACTCATAGAGACACGTGTCGACTCATATTGTTGGTTTTTGTTTCTAACTTTGCTCTGCTACATGTAAGAGTTCGTTCCCAATATATAATTGATAAAAATGAAAAGCAAGCAAATAAGGGTTAGCTTCAAGAGTATGATATCTACATTTATCTTCAAGAATGAATCCTTAATTATTCTTGAAATGAAGAACTCAAAGTCCAAAAGATTTACCTCAAGATTGAAGTTTGTGTTATGATTTTGAACACCTTTTCAGGGGTTGTGAGGGTCAGAATGGCTTCAATGAACCTCTATGAAGTTACTCCACTCCTTACTTTATTTTGAGAGCTACAAGGTTGTACAGTATTGTTTTTTATTGTTTGTGTTTGGAGGGTGATGAGGATGGTATCATAGAAATTGTTCTTGTGTTTGAACAATCTCCATGTGAGGTGTTTGAATGGTTTGTTGAGGGGAAAGCTTACAAGGTTGTACAACGATTTAGAGGTTTTTTATGTTTCTGTTTTCTTTGGGTTGTTGCTATTTTCCTTTCTGGTTTGACAATGTTTTCTCTCTTCTCTCAGCCTTTTTCTCTGCTGTCTGTTTTTTAAATATTGCTCTCCTTCTCTCTTTTTCTCATCCAACTCTCCTTCTTTTATTGATCGCCCATTCTATTGTTTTGTACAACAGCTGAGAGGTGAAATTGGGGGGGGGGGGGGGGAGGTTGGTGGGTTTTTGAACACTTTTAACATGCTGCTTCTATACTTTGCCATTACAGATTTGGGTGCCTTCTATTTGAATATGTGAAAAACACAAGAGGGGGGGGGGGGGGGGGGTTGAATTGAAAACTTGGATAAAAAACAGCTTAATGACACCGAATTTTAATCCTGGTTCGTTTGATCTCAAACTACTCCAGTCCACCCGTCAAGGTGATTTCGCCTCTCTCCAACGAGGTCTTAATCCACTAATCTCAACAAGATTACAACAACTACTTTAACAACTGTTAAAGTGTTCTTGAGTACAACCACAATCCGGTTAATCTCAAGGATCTCTTTTACAATATGATTTAAACAATATGTGTTGTTGTTTTTCTAACAAAAACGGTTTATCACAACTGTGATAAATTACACAGGTTTATAGCTTAGAATAAAGAATGAATTTTCTTGAGCTTGAGTATGCTTGATTGGTAATCTTAGCAAATTGTTGTGTGTACATACGTGCTTCATTTTGCAAGATGACTTGTTTATATAGGCAATGTAATGACGTTGTCCATAAAGCAAGTTTAATGTTATTAACACACTTTCCTTTTGGAGAAGATTCTGTCTGAAGAAAGCCGTTGGCATTAATTCTGTCTTGAATGTTCAGTAACGCTTCAGAGTCTTTTCTCCTTACTGCCGATGACGCTTCAGAATATTGATGACTTGGTTTGATATGTTCTTGTTCAGAATTAGAGTTTACTAATTGAGCGCAGGTTCTGGTCACCAATCTTCAGCGTATAATCTGACTGCTTCAGTGTGTAATACTTTATGGCTTATCTTCTGATGCAGATCTGATCAGAACTTCTGCATACATAAAACATATTTTTAAGGAGCATATTTGTTCTTTGTATTTATTTATTCTTTGTATTTGTTATCATCAAAACTCTAACCAAGGGTTGTAGAATCAAACTATGTTCTAACAATCTCCCCCTTTTTGATGATGACAAAAACAAGATTTTTCAATTTAGAAAATAAAGAATAATAAGTTTAGAATAGAGAAGAAAAACTCCCCCTGAGTTGATTACTTCCCTTAAGATCCTTGAGTCTTTTGAACATCAGAGTTTAACTGCATCTTTCATCAGAGTTTTGTACGTGTTCAAACTTTTCAGAAGATAGAGGTTAAGTAGTTCAGAATGTTTGAGACTTCTGTCTCAGTAAAACGTTATTGAAAATATCTTACTTTTCTCCCCCTTTTTGTCAGTTATCAAAAAGGCAATATAATCAGAGCAAAAAAAAATTGATTTATATTAAAACAAGAAGCAATGATAAGTAGTTCAGAACAGAAGCAATGTAAAATAAATGTTACAAATAAACAGATTTAAAACAGAAGAGAATCTAAGAGGGGGGAGGAAGGCGTGTGAACAAAGCTTCTAGCAAGCCCTTGATCTGGGTGTTAGTTTCCTCTTGTTTTCTCAGAATGCTTTTGATTTCTTTGTTTGTATCCTCTTGTTTATCCAACCTTTCCTAGATAACAACATTTGCTCTCTTCAATTCTTCTAGAGTTTGCCTATCATAGGAAGGAGTTGGAGAATCTTCAGTATCTGGACGCTTCTTAGAGCATTCTGTAACTTGATCACGTTGAACCATTTCCTCTGCTGAGATCATCTCTTCTGGAGCAGCAGTCAGGGAGAGACCTTCTGATTCTGGTTGAACTTCATCTGAGGGACGATGTTCTGACCATGGAGCATTATCCAGAGGGAGAATATCCTCCTTGAGCAGATGGCTCAGAACTTGGTCTTCAAAAACCTTTAACATAGCACTGAAATTCCGTTGAACCTGTTCATAGCTCTGTTCTTTTAGCTTCAATGTTTCAGAACTTAGCCAGTTTCTGAAACTTGTCCATAGATAATCAAAAGCAGTAGGATTAGTCATCTATAGACTATCATGCTTCAAGGAGGTTATCCATTCCTGTATTCTGTTGGTGTAAGCCCTAGAGGCCAATACTTTTGGTACTTGTATCGAATTATTTATTAATAATAAAAGGCATTTCTTTATTATGTTTGCTTTCCAAAATAATAAAGTCCCTAGAATGGTTTATTTGTTTAATGAAATGTTAAGTGTGACTTAATCATGAGATCTCATTAAACATAAGACACTATTCTTAAAGTATCCGTAGTCAAGCTTTAATGTGAAGTGGGATAACATTAAAGCATTAAGATTATTATGAAGATAGATTGATGATCACATCTCATGGATCATAAATAAGGAGTTATCAAATCTTGACATAGGTATGAATATTAGGAGTAATATTTATACTGGATTGACCCGCTATGAGAATACTACATAGAATGTTATGCAAAGTGTCATAAGTTATTCTCATGATGATAATGGTGTATACCACCCTTCGACCTGAAACCACTATGGACCCTAGATGTAGAGTCAAGTACTTTATTGCTGATCAAACGTCATCCGTAACTGGATGACTATAAATACGGTTGATGGGTACTTCACAAAGCATGCTAAGGGACATGAGTGACCTAGATGGAATTTGCTCATCCTGCATAACAGGATAAATGTCTAAGGGCCCAATATTGAACTGGACAAGGGTGACACGGTGTATGCCTTGTGTTCAATATAGACATGAGGGAAAAAGGGTAATTGTACAACACAAATATTATCACGGAAAAGGTTTGGTCAAATCACATGACATTTTCGTGACTTGGGTAACAGTGATGTGTTGCTAGATACCGCTCACTGTTTATTATATTAAATGTGTGATTTAATATAATTGCCAACGTCGCAAAAACCTACAGGGTCACACACATAAGGACAGGTTGATGAGAGATAGAATAAATAAGGAACACCGTAAGGTACGGTGCACTTAAGTGTAATACGGAAAGTGGTAAGGTACCACGTGGATAAGTGATATATGGTACATCATAAGGTATGATGTCCATAAGCTTAATTGGGCTTTTAGCTTATAACCTTAATTGGGCTTTTAGCTTGTAGCCCACATGAGTGATTCTATAAATAGATCCCTTGTGATGAAGCAATTTCACTTGATGCAATTTCGTTTTTGATTCTCTCTCTCACTCAAGGTTTTCGTTCGTGATCAGCTAGCACTGTGACCGGAAGCGATCTGTTCGTGTGGACTGAGTAGAGGCGTTGTTCTTCATCAACGCTCGTGATCACAACATCAAAGGTCTGAATCGCCACAAGAGGTAAATATTTCTATCACTGACCATGCTCATTCCTAAGGATCGCTAAAGGAAAATTTTAAATTCCGCTGCGTTTTTTATCGCAATTTTCCTTCATATTCCTGTTTCAAACATCAACAAACTTGTACCAACATCTGGTGTGGGTTCAGTTGGTTTTGGTTTGGGAATGGCAGTTTTGTGAGATATAGCAGCTAATCGTTCTAATGCAGTTGGATCAATGACCAGCCTTGCGTTGTCAGCTGAATTTATCTTGGGTGAAGGAGTAGGAGAGTCGGGTATTATGATTGGACTGGTTGGGGAATTTGGTGGTGTGGATTCCAGAGAAGAAGGAATTTGTGGAATGTCCAGGATGGTGAGAGGAAAGCGAATGGCAAGTGGTTCAGTGATTCCTGGGATTGGGATTGTATCTGAATCTGAAGTAGGTTCTTCAGATTGGTTGGTTGAAAGATTGTGAGGTTCTGGTTCATGGGTCTCAGATGGTTAAGTCTCGGAAGTTTGAGCTTCTGGTTGTGATTGTTCAGGTTGAGGTGATGGTGGATGAGGAATATTTTATTGTGGAGAGAGAGGTAGTGGAATATCTGGTTGTGGAACATCTGTTGTAGTTTTGGAGTTTGGATTAACAGGGATTTGAGGATTTGGATTTTGAGGTGTGGGAGCTGAAATGTCTTGGTCAAAAGAGTCAATGTCAGACAGAACTTTGGCAAGTTCTGGTTGAGTTGGTTCAGGATTTGGATTGATAGGAAGGGAGTGAGTTTCTCCTAGACTTAGAGTTTCTGATGGATCAAACCCTATGTCAAAGTCATCAAAAGTTTGTGGGGTTGGAAGTTCTGATTGGGTGGTTATGGGTTCAGATGTTGATATAGTTATTGATTCTAAAACAGTAACAGAAGAAGGATTACCTTTCTTTTTAGCAGCTTTTGGAGTCCTTTGGGATGATCCTTCTACTGCTGCCTTTATTTTCTTGGTCTTCTTCAAAACAACTTATGGAGCCTCCTGATGCAAGTCCTGGATATTTAACCCTGGTGCAGTGCCATCTGCGTTACATGCATCCATATATTTGACAATTATCTCAGGCTTGGAGTCAATCTCAGAGAAAAGAGGAAAATCATCCAGAGGAATTCTTCTGGAAGTGATGGTTGCAAAAGAAGTAACATTGGGTTCCTTCTTGATGTTCTCAATAATTTTCATCTTTTTCAGATTCTTTGCATTCAGAGGCTTCCCAGCAGTTGCTTCAAGTGAGCTAATTTCATGTGCTTCAGTCAGATGCTCTATCAGCCTATTCTCAGTCAGAATATCTGATATGAGTCTTCCTAGGGGTATCCAGTCCCTTTTGGTACACTCATCTTCTCTTGTTTCCTTTACACTGGTCCTCAGATGATTAAATAGCAAGTGAGGGAGATTTACCTTAGTCTTCTTGGAGATAAAGTAGATCAGAAACTGCTGATCAATGTTTATGTAATCAGGAGAGCTAGTTGGCTTCCTGTGGTTGATGCATCCCAGAATTATCTTAGCCCAGATTCTGTGATGATCCTTCAGATCCCTAATCTTGCTGGAGGGTAGACCCAGCGTGAATATTTCCCTTGCAATAGAAGCAACATCAGAACATCTTTCAGCCATGTCTATACACCTGACACCTCCACCATTGTAACCGATAAGTCTTGAAATTAGGTCTTCAGTAATGACAATTTTCTTCCCCATGACATACGAGGTAACTTGATGGTTTGAGGAGGAAGCATGAATCCAGAATTCTTTGACAAAAATTGGAAACGTTGGCCCTAGAAGACAGTCAAAATATTTGTTCCATCCTTGAGCATTGACCTCTTCAGAGAGATTGAAGCCATTTTCTTGAAGACTTTCAAAATCAACAATCAGTTCTGAAATAACTTCCAGGTTGTCAATGGGTGTGAGAAGCGTTCTGAATGGTTCTTCGTACTGTTCCATAGAGTCAGTTCCCTGAGTACTGGTGTTTTGGACGCTTGAAGAAGCCATGTTCACACAAGAAATTTGAGAAAGATGAAAGGGTTTTTGAAAATACGAACTGAAAGCAATTAGAAGGTATTGAAAGAGTAAAAGTGAAAGAGTGTAAAGAGTGAGACTTGAGTTTAAATAGATTTTTGAAAGCATAAACTGTAAGATAGAGAAGTAATTAGTCATAATTATAAGCATTAATGACAACTGATTTTAGGGGATTCAGAAAGATATTGGAACGGTTACCCATGACGTGTGTCTCAATGCACCCAATCAGCGCTTTTGACCTTTCAGAAAAGTGAACACGTGTTCAGCCTCAGAAGGTAGCTGATGAATGGATGAAAACTGTTTGCTTACGTGAACAACACACTTCTATCCTTGAAATGAAACGCCCAGATCTTTATGGATAGATTCTGATACAATCTGAACTTCTAAAAATCTGAAGGCAAATTGATCAGTAGTTCACAGAAAATAACTAAAATTCTGAAGATTAAGATTTGTAAATAAAACAATTTATTCTGGGAAAAGCTTCATGCTGAGATGTTTCAGAATGAAGTTAAACCTATCTTCAGAAAGAGGTTTTGTAAAGACATCAGCCCATTGATGGTCTGTGTCAATGAATTTTAAGTTAAGAATCCCTTTCTGAATATAGTCCCTAATAAAATGATGTTTTATTTCTATATGCTTAGCCCTAGAA
This sequence comes from Vicia faba, assembly GCA_948472305.1. NCBI lineage: Eukaryota > Viridiplantae > Streptophyta > Magnoliopsida > Fabales > Fabaceae > Vicia > Vicia faba. The sequence continues at coordinate 1,141,291,267 of OX451738.1, forward strand.
TGCAAAATAGGATTTTTACTGAGACAAATAGCAGAAGTATTGTCACAGAGGATATGGATGTTACTCTCAAATATATTGAAGTCCTCAAGTTAACTTTTCATCCAGAGCATTTGCGTACTACATCCAGCTGCTCCTATGTATTCAGCTTCTGCTGTTGATAGTGCTATTGTGGATGGTCTTTTGCTGGACCATGAGATCAAATTTTCTCCCATAAACTGGCAGCTTCCAGAAGTGCTTTTACGTTCTACTCTGTCTCCAGCAAAGTCAGCATCACAATATCCTACTAAGCTGTAATCACTTGATTTTCTATAAAACAAACCCAGATTAGCAGTACCTTTCAGATACTTGAAAATTCGCTTAACTGCTGTTAAGTGAGATTCTCTAGGATCTGATTGGAATCTAGCACAAATACAAACACTGAATAGAATGTCAGCCCTTGAAGCCGTCAGATAGAGAAGCGAACCAATCATACCTCTATAGACCTTCTATTCTACCTTTTTACTTACCTCTTCTTTTTCCAGAATGCACGTGGGATGCATTGGAATCCTTGAGGGCTTACATTCTGAGAGATCAAATTTCTTCAGAAGTTCTCTGACACATTTTCTCTGATGAATGTAAGTTCCTTCTGGAGTTTGATTTATCTGAATGCCCAGAAAGAATTTCAGTTCCCCCATTAGGCTCATCTCAAACTCTGCCTGCATACATTTAGCAAATTCTCTTCCCAGAGAGGGTTTAGTGGATCTAAATATGATGTCATCAACATAAATCTGACATACTAACATGTCATTCTTAACTGTCTTACAGAACAAGGTTGTGTCCACTTTCCCTCTGGTGAATTCCTTTTCTAACAGGAAGTTACTTAGTCTTTCATACCAAGCTCTGGGAGCTTGTTTCAGACCATAGAGTGACTTTTTTAGTTTGAAAACATATTTTGGATTTTTAGAACTCCCAAAACCAGGGGGTTGGTGCACATATACCTCTTCATCTATATAGCCATTTAAGAATGCACTTTTGACATCCATATGATACAGAGTGATGCCTTTATTAACATCAAATGATATTAAAAGTCTGATAGATTCTAACCTGGCGACTGGAGCAAAGGTTTCTGTATAGTCTATCCCTTCTTGCTGACTATAACCTTGTGCTACCAGTCGTGCTTAGTTTCTGATGACTTCACCTTGTTCATTCAATTTGTTTCTAAACACCCATTTTGTACCAATGACGTTGAACCCTTTTGGTTTGGGAACCAGATCCCATACGTTATTTCTGGTGAATTGATTTAGTTCCTCTTGCATTGCCAGAATCCAGTCATTGTCCAGAAGTGCTTCATCAATTGTTGTTGGTTTAATCAGAGAAACCAGTCCCATGAGGGATTATTCAGAGTTTCTGAATGTTGATCTTGTTCTGATTGGATCTTCCTTCTTTCCCAATATTGTATCTTCTGGGTGATCAATGCTGCTTCTAGATAGTCTTTTCCGGAGTTGATCAACAACAGGTGCTGGATTGCTGGTAGTGACTCTTTTTGCTGTTGAGGGAGTGTCTTTGTTGAGAGCCTCTGATGAGTTGTCTTCAGTACCTGTGAGTTCAACTTCCATACCTGCAAGGAATTCATTCTGCTTTGACTTTTGATAGTCAAGCTTATCATCAAACCTAACACTGCTTGACTCTTCAACAATCTGCGTTTCTGTATTGTATACTCTGTACCCTCTCGAGCGTTCAGAGTATCCTAACATAATACACTTTTGTTCTTTAGAGTCAAACTTGTTCAAATAATTTTTTGTATTCAGAATAAAACATGTGCATCCAAATGGGTGAAAATAAGAAATGTTGGGTTTTCTGTTCTTCCACAATTCATATGGAGTATTTTCTAGAATAGGTCTTATGGAGATTCTATTCTGAATGTAACACGCTGTGTTTATTGCCTCTGCCCAGAAGATCTTAGCAACGTTAGTCTCGTTGATCATGGTTCTGGCCATTTCTTGCAATGTTCTGTTCTTTCGTTCTACAACTCCATTTTGCTGGGGAGTTCTAGGACAAGAGAAATCATGCAGAATGCCTTTTTCATTAAAGAATAATTCAAAATCTTTATTTTCAAATTCTCCACCATGATCACTTCTGACTTTGACAATTCTAAGATCTTTTTCATTCTGAACTTGGTTGCAAAAGGTAACAAACACAGAGTGTGACTCGTCCTTGTGTCTTAATAACTTTACCCATGTCCATCTGCTATAGTCATCTACGATTACTAACCTGTACTTCTTGCCACTGACTGAAGCAGTTTTTACTGGTCCAAATAAGTCAATGTGCAGAAGTTCTAATGGCTTAGAGGTGGAAACAACATTTTTGGATTTGAAAGCAGGTTTTGCAAACTTACCTTTCTGACATGCTTCACATAGATCATCTGAATTGAACTTCAAGTTAGGAAGTCCTCTGAACAGATTGAGTTTGTTAATCTGAGATATTCTTCTCATACTAACATGTCCCAATCTTCTGTGCCAGATCCATTGCTCGTTGTTAACAGACAGTAGACATTTTACATTCTGACTCTTTAGTTTAGAAAGTTTTATTTTGTAAATGTTGTTTTTCCTCTTTCCATTAAATATGATAGTCCCATCTTTCTGACTAACAGCTTTGCATGAATTTTGATTGAAGATTATATTATAACTATTATCACTTAATTGACTTATGGATAACAGGTTATGCATTAATCCATCAACTAATAAAACATTACTTATGGAGGGAATATTTCCATTACCTACTGTTACAGAGCCAATGATCTTTCCTCTATGATTGCCTCCAAAGCCCACGTGGCCTCCAGGCTTAAGTTCCAGGCTTTGGAACATATGCCTTCTTCCCGTCATGTGTCGTGAGCAGCCAGAGTCTAGGTACCATGATTGGTGTCTAAGCCTTGCTGCTAAAGATATCTGCCACATGTATGATTTTATCCTTAGGTACCCACATTTTCTTGGATCCTGATTTGTTAGTTTTACCAAAATTCTGATTGAATTTTGGTTTGACAGAATAATCACTACTTGTGTATTTTATGTCATGTGTGTGCCCATATATGAAATGTGAATTAAGTGGTGTGCGTTTTATAACTAAGTCCATGGCATTTTTTGGTGTAGGTACCTTACCTTGATATCCTATCCCTTTTCTGCCATTTCTGCTAACTCCATAGATCATTGAAGCCATCTTGCTCTTGTCTATGTTTTTAGCTAGAAACTTCTGAAAGTGGTGATCATACTCTTTGATGATCTCATCAGCATTGCTGGGAGTTTCAGAGATTGTTTCCTTCTGAGAGTTTTGCAACTGGTTTTCTAATTTTGAAACTTTTTCTCTTAAATCAGAATTCTCCAATCTGAGACTCTCGGTCTTATCAGAGTCAGAAGCAAGATTCCTTTTCAGGTTTCTGAATTTGACTCTGATCTGCTGATACCTTTCCAGAATTTCATTTAGGCTTTCAGCAAGTTCAGCCTTAGTAAAGTTTATGGTAAAGTCATGGAATACCTCTTCAGTGTCTGATTTTGAGTCTGAACCAGAGGCTTCACTGTCTTCTGATACGTTTGCCATGAGAGCTATGTTTGCTCTTTCATCATCTGATTCAGAGTCAGCTTCAGATGTGTCAGAATCATCCCATGTAGCCATGAGACTTTTCTTCTTTTCCTTGAGAAACTTCTTTTTGGGCTTTTCCTTCTGAAGCTTTGGGCAGTCACTTTTGTAGTGCCCTTGCTCGTTACATTCATAGCAGATGATATCTTTGTTGTTTGGCTTTCTGTATCCTGAAGAACCTTCAGATCTTCTGTGTCCAGAGGAGGATTCTGACCTTCTGTATCTGGATGAGGATTCATTCTGATTTTCTGATCTTCTGGGATTTTTGAACTTTCTTTGTCTCTGCTTCCACAGTTGGTTCACCCTTCTGGAGAGAAGAGACAATTCATCTTCTTCTGATGAGGATCCATCAGAGGTTTCTTCTACAGCCTGCAAAACTTTGGAGTCAGATTTTCTGTTAGATTTTAAAGCTAATGGCTTACCTTGATTTTGAGGTTCGTCTGCTCCTAGCTCTATCTCGTGACTTCTGAGGGAGCTAAAAAGTTCCTCCAGAGAGATTTTGTTGAGATCTTTGGCTAGCTTATATGCTGTGACCATTGGCCTCCATTGTTTTGGAAAGCTTCTGATAATCTTCTTAACGTGACCAGCAGTAGAATACCCTTTGTCAAGAACTTTTAGACCAGCAACAAGAATTTGAAATCTTGAAAACATAGTTTCTATAGATTCACTATCTTCCATCTTGAATTCCTCATACTTATGAATGAGCGTAAGGGCCTTGGTTTCTTTGATTTGAATGTTGCCTTCATGCGTCATTCTCAGAGAGTCAAACATGTTCTTGGCAGTTTCTCTGCTTGATATTTTCTCATATTCTGAATATGAGATAGCGCTGAGGAGAATTGTTCTGGCCTTGTGATGGTTTCTGAATTCACGCTTTTGCTGATGAGACATCATTTTCCTGTCTATCTTCTGACCACATCCATCCACAGGATGCGTGTATCCATCAGTCACCATGTCCCACAGATCAGCATCATGGGCCAGAAAGAAACTCTTAATTCTGTCTTTCCAGTAGTCAAAGTTTTCTCCATCAAAGACTGGAGGTTTACCACTGAATATGTCCCTGTCTTTATTGTTGTCATTGCTGATGTTTTGGGTTGGTCCCACCATAGTGTTTTTCTGATGCTTGGATCTTGTACTGACACGGTTAAGTGTTTAAGCTCAGAACCAGGCGCTCTGATGCCAAATGAAGATGTGAAAAACACAAGAAGGGGGGGGGGGGGGTTGAATTGAAAACTTGGATCAAAAACAACTTAATGACACAGAATTTTTATCCTGGTTCGTTTGATCTCAAACTACTCCAGTCCACCCGTCAAGGTGATTTTGCCTCTCTCAAACAAGGTCTTAATCCACTAATCTCAACAAGATTACAACAGCTACTTTAACAACTGTTAAAGTCTTCTTGAGTACAACCACAATCCGGTTAATCTCAAGCATCTCTTTTACAATATGATTTAAACAATATGTATTGTTGTTTTTCTAACAAAAACGGTTTATCACAACTGTGATAAATTACACAGGTTTATAGCTTAGAATAAAGAATGAATTTGCTTGAGCTTGAGCATGCTTGATTGGTAATCTTAGCAAATTGTTGTGTGTACATACGTGCTTCATTTTGCAAGCTGACTTGTTTATATACGCAATGTAATGACGTTGTCAATAAAGCAAGTTTAATGTTATTAACACACTTTCCTTTTGGAGAAGATTTTGTCTGAAGAAAGTCGTTGGCATTAATTCTGTCTTGAATGTTCAGTAACGCTTCAGAGTCTTTTCTCCTTACTGCTAATGACACTTCAGAATATTGATGACTTGGTTTGATATGTTCTTGTTCAGAATCAGAGTTTACTAATTGAGCGCAGGTTCTGGTCACCAATCTCCATCGTATAATCTGATTGCTTCACCGTGTAATACTTTATGGCTTATCTTCTGATGCAGATCTGATCAGAACTTCTGCATACATAAAACATATTTTTTAAGGAGAATATTTGTTCTTTGTATTTATTTATTCTTTGTATTTTTTATCATCAAAACTCTAACCAAGGGTTGTAGAATCAAACTATGTTCTAACACTATTTTGTGTAAAGTTTGGCATTTTTTGGCAGTAACTTTTACAGTTTTAGCAGACTATCCTTGCATTTTTTTGGACTATTTTATTTGTTTTGCAATGTGATGCAAGTTTATGGAGCTGTATTGCATAATGGACATCATGGTTGGGTTTTTGCAGCAGAATGGACATCATTAGTTTGGACAATTTTATGGGGCTGGTTGGTGCAAACTTTGGGCATGTAATGAGAAATTCCTTTGTGTGATTTCAAGTGATCATGTTATGAGTCCAAAAATAATTGCAAGATAATCAATAGTGACTTGAATAGTAACTTATGATGTAAGGAATTGGTGACTTGTGAACCAAATACATTGTATGAAATACCAATTTCCATTATTTCCAATTTGAAATCCAAATCCATGTTTTCTTTCTCTTTCAATTTCAAATCTTCATGAAAAATTCAAACCACTTCTTAAACCTCTTGGTAAGCAATTGACTTGTAGAAGGAGATAAATCTCAATGTGACCTTGAAACAAAAATCCTAGTTTCCTGGACCTTCAAAGGATGATCATTACAAGCTCAAACCAACAAAACCTAATCCACCGCTTCTCAGTTTGAAGAAATAAAAACCACTGCTCTTGAAGTAACTTAAGAAAATATCCAAAATCCTAATTCACAACTTTAGTTCCTAAAAAAATAGAAGAGTAGTAATGATGGATGAATGTGGTTGAATAACGATAGCTTATGCTGGAGTAACGGTGCCAATACAAGGTTCTCGAGGGAGTGGGTATTAACGTGGTTGAGAAGATATGGTTGACGATGTCGTGATGACTGAAGGTAGGATTAAAGACAACATGTTAACTTAAAGATAATGGGATAACAGAGAATCTATCGTGTGGGATTCAGGATCCAAAAAGAAAGGTAAAGACAATGGTAAAGATCAGTGTATGATCTATGACCCAAGAAAAGATAATGTGAGGGTAAGACCTGCGAGCGACCTACGACCCTAGCAAAGATAACATGAGGGTAAGACCTACGAGCGACCTACGACCCTAGAAAAGATAACATGAGGGTAAGACCTACAATCGACCTACGACCCTAGAAAAGATAACATGAGGGTAAAACTTACGAGTGACCTACAACCCTATAAAATATAACATGAGGGTAAGACCTACGAGCGACCTACGACCTAGAAAAGATAATGCGAGGGTAAGACCTAAGAGCGACCTACGACCCTATAAAAGATAACCTGAGGGTAAGACTTACGAGCGACTTACGACCCTATAAAAGATAACATGAGGGTAAGACCTACGAGCGACCTACGACCCTAGAAAAGATAACATGAGGGTAAGACCTACGGGTGACCTACGACCCTAGAAAGATAACGTGAGGGTAAGACCTACGAGCGACCTACGACCCTAAAAAAGATAACGTGAGGGTAAGACCTACGAGCGACCTACGACCCTATAAAAGATAACGTGAGGGTAAGACATACGAGCAACCTACGACCCTAGAAAAGATAACATGGGGGTAAGACCTACGAGTGACCTAAGACCCTATGAAAGATAACATGAGGATTAAGAGTTGGGGAGTACAACGTATTGGTACCATGGTTTATTTTGGTTGGTGGTGTCATGACAGATGTTAACTGGGATTTATGAGGACGATATTTTTTGTGGGGATGTTTTGTTGATTTGGGACTAGGTTTGGGGGCTTTCGGGCGAGGTGCCAAATCTGGCTCATGCTTCATATGCATTTTGAAATATGGCATGATGATTCATGAATATGCTATGCATTTGAGGATCCAATGTAATATTCAGTGATGATTATAGTATACAAAGTTCCAAATGTTAGGCTCATTGCGATCCGTTACCCGTCGTCTTGAGATACCAATATGGATTGGTGCTTGAAAAATGAGCAAATCGAGTTAGCCTTATCGAGTTCACAGGGGATTAAGTCTTGCTAAGGAGGGGTAGCTTAATCTGACTTTCTTCGTCTGCTGGACTTCTTGTGAATGAAGGGGCCAAAACGTGGATTTCGTCGAATTCCCCAAGTTTCTCAGTGTTGGAGAATCGGGTTCTCAAATGTCTGTAAGAAGGTGACGAGGATTAAAGCCTGGTCAAGGTGATCGTTATGACTTCCTACCTGCCTAGAAAACAGACACTTGAACATCGTGGAATTCCCTTGGGATGCCTTCATATCCATGTAATGTAGTGTTTCACATCTTAGATTGTGATTATTATTTCCTTATTGTTTTCAATGCAATGCTTAACAAAGAATTTAAATCACAATTCGCATATGAAAATAAAGTAAACGGACATAACAAAAGCTTTTTGGTGGAAGGACAAATTTTTATTAATGAGTTTGGCCTGTGAATAGGTATTCGTACATGGAAACAACTCCTAAATGAGGAAGTTGCGAAGAAAAGACAAAATACAACGAGTAAAATGGCAATAAGAAAATCTTGAACTTCCATTAAAACTGATATTGCTATAGTTCCCCTATCCTGGATCGTCCCAACATTGTGCTTCCAAAGGATGATAGTTGAATTGATCCCTCCCCTGTTAGGAGGGTGTACTTGTTATTCGTGAAGAGTCTTCAGACTGCAGTCTCTCACTTTTTGTCCCTAATTTTTTCCTGGATCGCCCTTTTGGGGTTTCAATCCACCGGGACACCCATTTTTGCCTAAGCCGCCCTTTCAGGTTTTCAACTTAGCGGCTTATTCTTTTTTCTTTTTTAGCCCTAACTTTTGCCTAAGCCGCCTGTTGTACCCCAAAATTTTCCCTCCCATATTTCTCAAGACATTGCAAGAATAATCTCCAAGTGGTTCAAGATTGCTCAAGAGTTGGACAATCAAGCTATCTCCTAGGGTAGTCAACCCCAAATTAGGGTTTTGTGTTGCATCAAGGTCCTTACATCCAAAATACCTAAAGTGCTCCCCAATGTCCTAATATGTTCTCAAGATCATCCATGTCAAATTTCAAGCCTTACAGTGGAAGTTTGGTCAGTCAATTGCTCAAGAAGTCCAAAAATCGACTGTGCTAGGGCAAAAGTCAACTGTGACCTATAAACAGTCAAACTTCAAGATTTTTTGTCAACATTCTCATTTTGAAGGATATTTCATCATTTGATCAAGGGTTGATCATGATTCATCAAGGATTGCTCAAGATTCATCAAGATTCAAAAGTTGTAAATTAGGGTTTTGTAGGAAAAGTCAACTCAACTTTGACCAAGCATAACTTTCTCATACTTTATGAGCAATGACCCATCCAAATCTCATTTTGAAAAGGCTGAAATTTCCTACAATCCATCTTCACACCCCAAGATCAAGAAATTCACTCACAAGAAGTTACAAATTTGGACATTATAGGTCATTTTTGGAAGTCAACAAAAACACCTTTTTGCCAAAGCTTATAACTTTATAATGGAATATCAAAATGCGATGAGACCAAAATGGTTGGTTAGAGGACATCCCAAGGTTTCTAAAAAGTCCAATAACACCTCCAAAAGGTTAAAATTGAAGAAGTTATGCATTGTTGAAGTTGGGCATTTTTCCAAAATTGCCAAAAGTCAACTATCTCCAAAACTTCAAATTTGGTCAAATGACCCCACTTTTTTCCACTTGATTTGATCTTTTCACACTACACACGTGTCCTATCTTCAGTCTTGAGTCCATTTATTTATTTTTCTATTTTATTTGATTTTTATTGAATTAAGTCATTTTTAATCAATTAAAATTCAAATAAAATCTAAATATTGATAACTTAGGATCCTTTTGATTGATACAGTCCTTAATTGTCATCATGGACATGATCAAACTCGTATCTCACCATATCATGAACAAATATTGGATTTTTGGACAAAATTGGAAAGATTTTAATGGAGGATCAAGCCATATCTTCAAGCATTGATTTACAAAGATTCAAAGTCCAAAACTTGACCTAATCCAATGCTTGATACATATACAATGCAAAGAGGCACGAATTAAGACCTAGAAGCTGCATAAACATCAAAAAACTTGGAAAATTTGGAAAAAAAGCTTGAAACTGAAATCCATCCTAGAGGTGCTTTCAACATAAAACCTCAACGCTATCCTCTTGCTAGACATCCACTGAGTCTGTAGCAATCAAAAGCAAGGCCATTCACCTCCTAAAACGCACTGTAAATGACATACAATCTCCCTCTAAACTTGCTTTCGTGTTTCAAGATTTACGCATCATTACAAGAAACTAATGGCATATTTGCAATCACCAAACAATTTCCATGCTTTCCATATTATTTGATTGCATTTATCTGTTCTATAATCCAAAACGCCATTGTAGGGTTTCCTAGGTTTGTTTTAAAGTTTTTTGATGCAGGTGAAATTAGGCTTATTCATGGACATGGTTGATACTAGGATGAAGAGACGAGTTCATCCATGGCATCATCTTTCATTTATATGGCATGTGGAGGATTATTGAATCAACCTGCGCCTTTTGCTGCAGATTTAAATCTGCAGGTAATCCCTGTATAATTCCGAGGACAGGGACGACAATGCGTCCCCATCCCGTTGAGCCATTCAAATATTCACGCTTCTTTTTATTTTTTCTGGCATATTGTTGTTGTTTCACATATAATATTATTTACTTATTCCACTAACAATTAAACACGCTGGTTGAGTTGGTAAGGGCGCTAGTACAAAATCTAATGGGACCTGGGTTCGAATCCCAGGTCCCCCAAATGCATTTGTTTTATTTATCAACAGGTAATTCCATGCATTATCCAAGGCGCAGCACATCATACACCATCACCCAGATGCTTGCCAGATGGCCCTAGGCCAGATCTGGTGGTCAGGAATGAAAGTCCACCATATGCTCTAGTCAACAGGCACGCGTGGGATCCAGAAAAGTCATGCAGGCCTGCTTGCATTGGGCCACAAACTTTCCAATCTTACCCCCTGATCTAGGCCCAACACCCTTTGGGTTATTTCTATTTCTCTCTTTATTTTCATTTTATTTATTCGTTTTGTATTATTATTTTTATTATTTAAATCACTAACCAATTAAAATCTTTTTCTCATAAAATCAAAAACCAAAAAATATATTTTATTTATTGAAATTAAACCCAACATTTTATTTTCGTAAATAAATATTAATTGAATTAATTTAGTTTAATTAGGTATAACTTTTAATATTTTTGCAATAATTAAAATTAATTTAGATAATTAGGTTCTTATTAACTTTAAATCAAATTTATTTTATTTCTTTAAATATGCAAAAATCCAAAAATATCTTTTTTTAATTAATTAATTTATTTACTTAAATAACTTAGCATTATTTCCCTTTAATTCAAAAAACAAACAAAAAATTACTTTTCTTTCAAAAAGGGTCAAAACCCTAAAAACTTGCGCCCGATTTAATTTCCCGCACGCGATCCATTTTATTTCAATATTGTATCTGTTTCCGGAATGTAATAGCTTAATAGGACTTTACTATTTTTACCGCTTTATTTATTTTCCGCATTTTAATTTCAAGGGTTGCTTTTGGCGATGTAAATACCCGACGCCTTGTGATAGTTAGTTAAATTTCCGCATTTTAATTTCCGCAACTTACATAACTGTTAGATGATTGATAATAGGTATGCATGACAAGATTGAATGTTTAACCTAAAATCAACATAGATAACCATTGACATGTACAAAGACAAAATAACTGAAAAATGACACACTCGCACATGCGCACTCTTAGGGTACACCCCACTTGGTTGCCTTCGTACGCGGTCAGTGAGTATAGGAAGTTTTAGAGGTCGCCCTCTTGTTCAAAGATCATAAGTTGCCTCAGAAAAAATGATCTAAGACATTAAGGTTACCGCTAAGGCGTCCTAACATTACTTTAGTGACCGCACGTCCCTTAATCGAATTGACCCTTAAAACTCCAACGACTTTGCTGCCTACTCATCAATAGTGGGATAGCATTGTCTAAAGGACATTAGTACAAATTGATTCCTTTTTCGAGTAGGTAGATGGTTCTTAAGTACTTGCTCTCTCAAAACAAAACAAAACTTTTCGCACTTACACCTTTCAAACAAAAACTTCTTTCAAATCCACAAACACAAAGAAAAGAAAATTTTGAAAACACTTTGAGCAAGTACCTAAGAGCCCATGGATAACCACGGATAGAAAGGGTGCTAACACCTTCCCTTTCTATAATCTACCCCCCGGACCCGAGAAATATCTCGAAAAAGGAATTTTTCTGTGCTTTTTTCCTTTCCTTGTTGGATAAAATAAAAGACGGTGGCGACTCTTGCTTACCGCGACATTTTACGAAAACAGACGCAAAACGTGAACCAACATTCCAAAACAGTCAGTTCTCTCCCACCGTATCACAGAACTGGCGACTCTGCTGGGGACGCTTAATAAGCGGGGTGTACCTTAGGATTAGTTCATCATAATGTTTTCAATTGCTTGATTTGTATGCTTTATATTTATGGGCTTGAATCAGAGTTACTATAGATCCTAACCCGGATCTGGGGAATACCCTTTAGGTAAGTAGCAATAAACTATGAGGGAACTATACGACGTAGACCGATACGGTTGAAGCAGTAGCTACGTTGGTGTGGCACTTTAGTTTGTACCGATATCCCTTGTGGCGCAACGAGGAGAATATGGGTCTTCTAAGGGGTCATTAAGCACCAACTGACCTTAGAACCTTTAAATTGACCAACTTGGCCATAGAACAGTAGAAGTATGCTACACTCATTGAGACCAAACTCTCGCGATGATTCCGGCTGCAAGAAAAGGTTGCTAAACTGGAATTATGACCGATCGAGGGTGGTCAGTGATATTGAGATCCTCTAGAACCCGGTTACTATTTTTAGGACAAGTTTGAACCAACTAAACTGAAAGAGGGTAATACCTAAACTCCATGCCAGCCTAAACTTAAGGTTGTTTGTGTGACTTGTGTGCCTTCAAACTTGAACTACTTGCACATTCTTGCTATTTGACAAACATGAGTTCCTTGCAGGTTTTGTTTACAGTCCTTATCCAATAATTTGGGATTTATTGAAGGGTTTACTAACATCACTTCACACTTTTGCTTAAACGCATAGCATACACATCATAACATCATGCCTTAACATTTCCTTAACCATTTCAAGGATCTTGAGGGTTTGTGATGCAGGTTATGGTAAATCAAATGTCTAGCAAGGGGCAAAGGGGATTTATTTTCCTCTAGCCAAGGTTGTCTAGAAATCAAAACACGATAACTTGAGTCAGGGGCTATGACCCACTTGATATGGTGAGCTTGACTCTTGAAGAAGGACTCTTAACAACATGAAGTTTCTCCAATCAAAGCTGCAAAATTCAAATTCTAACAAATTTCTTGTTTACCCCGCGGGATCCTTGAAAACATTGCATACATACATATCATTGCCTAACAGGTCTCCCAGTACAGGTCTCTCATGTTCTCGCTGTTTATTTCAACAATGGCTTTCCAACCATACAACCGAGATCTTTAAACTCGAGAAGCTCAGTTCAGGGACGTATTCCTAAACCTATCCAAGGGGCAGGAAGAGTTGAAAACACTCCTTGTTGAGAACTTGGTCAAGAAAAGTCCTGAAGACAATAAGGACGAACGACTGGAACAACTGCAAGCTGAGTTCAGTGCCATGAAAACCCAGATACTGGGGCAGATGGCTCTTATCCAAGGCTTAGCTCGGGAACAAGAAGAGCTGAGAACCATTATCAACCAGCTTCATCAAGACGGATACAACAACATGAAGCAAACAGTCAAGGCCAGGGACCAAGTCATTGATCAGCCTCCAAGAAGACAAGGGTTTGGTTTGGTAAAGAATGGACCTCTCCAAGTTGCTGCTACCTCACGGGTCCAACAACAACCTTACCATAAACAACAGGTTGATCAGAGTAAGCCAAATATGCCCAAGAGGAAATTTACCAAGCTCAACATGTCGTTGTCTCAGGCTTTACAACACCTGTTGAGATTGAATCTGGTGATGTTAAGGGACCCTCCTAAGAATCCCAACATAGCCTCCCCAATGTACAATCCTGATGCAAGGTGTGCATATCACTCCAACAGCCCGGGGCATGATACTAACATTTGTTGGGCGTTAAGCAACAAAATTCAAGACCTGATTGATGAAGGAGCATTGGAACTCATACAATACGGTCAGATTGAATTCTATTGCCATCCCCCCAAGGTTCACCATTTGAAGTGACAAGTACTGAGACGAGAAGACTTTTTGTTCATTAAAATTTTCAAGTTGTAATTTTCTTTTGATTATTCAAACATTTATTCATGTCAAACTTTATTACTTTATCAATGCATTGCATATGTCTGTTTTGAATCAATCCATTCGTATTCACTATATTCAAATTGCTTTCATTTTTTGTGATGATCAACTCTCGAAAAAAAATTCTAAGCCTTTAGAGGGAGGATGACGAAAATGATACCAAAATCTCTACAGTATGCTTTTGAACAGACCCCGCTGACGATGTACAGGCATTGTTTCAAATCCTAAACAGTGGAGTTATAAGGAAGATAATCCCTAGTCAACCCCTTTGAGCCAAAGAAGTTGGAGTTTTTCGTTTCACAAATTAAAACCCGTAATTATAACCTGGGGCAGGGTAGTTTTCTCAGTTAATCCAGGTGCACAATGAATGGCATCAAAGAAGTCCTTCCGAAACAAAAGACAGTGATGGTTCCGTATAATCATAAGGACAGGCAGTCATTATCTCAAAATAAGAGCCCAATAAGTCAAAACCTGTGAAGGAGACTTAAGAAAAACTGGGGCATCCCACTGACTGTAATCACAAAAAGAAACAGTTCAGGCAAAAGACAGGGATAATAAAATCAAAAAGAAAGAGATCCTACAAACTCTCAACAAAAATGACTTCCTGTTCAAAATAAACTGTCAGTATCCGAACCATCACTGGAATATCAGAGCAAAGACTCAAACAAGATCTAAATGCACGGTTAGCTGAGTTTAGGATCGAAGAACATCACGAAGAGCGGGTGGGTACAAATAAATTTTAAGCCTTTATCCTTTGTTTCTTAAACCGTGAACCAGGCCACGTTATAACCCTTAAAAGTCCTAGCTGAAGCATGGGTTAGTTCGAAAGCATACTGTTACAAAAGGTATCCTGACTCCTGTAGGGCTTGCTGTAAAATCCTGAGTTGACATCACATTTTACAAAAATTCGCCTGTTTTATTAAAAACTGCATTTTCAAAGAACTTCAAAACAGACATAAGCTTTGCATTCTTAAAATAACATTGTTTGCATATGACTATTTGTTCAAACAACAGAGAAATTCGCACGACGTATATCTAGGGAACAAAAAACCTTCTCAATAAAAGGATCACCTCAAGTGGAAAAACACCTCCAATCAAGGGGCACGGCATGATCATTGTCCATCATCTGGGGCAGTCAAGTCAAGATTCAAGGAATCTCTCAAAATGCCAAATAGCCAGGGGTAAATCTCCATCTGAATCAATTGGGGCATTGGATATGAATTCCAACAACGAATCTTGCATGATCAAACGAAGATCTTCTGGTAGTACGGCAACACAACACTACCGACAGTGACACCTCTCTGCATCCTGAGAGCGTGGACATAGTCAAAAAGTACTACGCATAATCAAAGACCCGGTAGGTTGACTGGCCTAGGCAAAAATAAGGGCTTCCCGGCGAACCAAAAGGGTTCGGGAACAAATTAGGGATGAGAATGAAAAATTGTATACCCGGCAAGTCGAAAACCTGAAAAGGTGGCTTGGGCAAAAAAGGGTATCCCGGTGGACTGAAAACCCGAAAGGGCGGTCCAGGCAAAAATTAGGGATCAAAGCGTACGACTATGTCTCGTCATCTCGTCACTGGCCTACCAGAAGAAGACTTGTCATTTTGACCGAAAGATACCAAGCACCTCATTGGTGGGGATAATACTCGATCCACAGGGCCTCCGCAGACACCTTCTCCCGCAGAAACAGGGGCAATAAGAATTGTCTGAACTGTATAGTTACTTTTTCCACCAGGTATAAGGTAAATTCATTTGAAGAATATGACCAAAGTACTTTCACTCCCCGCAGAGTAAGACAGTAACGGTAGCTCCCCCAGCTGAGCCTTGCAACGGTGAATAAATCAGCAATATTCTCCCCAAGCAGTGTTGATTTACCATCAGCACTAAAAAGACTTGATATCCCCAGAAGTCTTAATATTCCCCACCGGAGTATAAGAATATTCCCCGATAGAACACAAGATACCCCCAGTGGAGTCAATATTTCCCCAGCACGGTCTAAAAAAGCTTCCCCAACAGAGTTGAAGCATCATCCCCAGTAGACTCTGGAAGTCTATCCCCAGCGGAGTAAAAAATAAATCTCCCCAGTCAAGTTCAAAGGATCATTCCCAGCAGAATTCAAAGGATTATCCCCACAAAAGTCTAACAGGTTTATCCCCAGCAAGTTGCAACTGAAAGATCATCCCCAGCGAAGTTCTTTCCTTTCACGAACAGTAATTCAATCCTCAACAGATGCAATATCACCAGCAACGATAGTCCATCCCCAACGGAGTTTATTAGTGGAATCCTCAGCAGAGCATCTCTTCCCCACAGAGTAATCTTCTCATCAGTTTATTCCCCAACAGAGTTCTTTTCTCCTGCAGGTTTATTCTTGCAATCATCTTCATTCGTCATCCCCAGCAGAAACGAAGAAATCAACTCTAGTCTCCAACAGCTATCTGGGATTTATTTTCCCCAACTAAAGCATTACAATTCCATACATCATGATACATGCATATACGCATCATACCATACAATCTCATTTATGTTGAGAACATCATTTCTTGATCTACATCATGCATTGCATATGGCTGACCTTTACCTTTCAGGAAAGATGCAGTTAAGTTCTCAGCTATGTCAAAGGCCTTCTTTGGTCCAGTCAAATCAATTCCTAAAGATTTTTTTGATGCCATCCAGTTGAAGTTATTCCAAGACCTTGTCTGGTCTAGTTAAATCGATTCCTAAAGATTTTTCTGATGCCGATCCAGTCAAAGGCCTCCTCTGGTCCAGTTAAATCGATTCCTAAAGGATTTTCTGACGCCGATCCAGTTGAAGTTATCCCAAGACCTTGTCTGGTTCAGTTAAATCGATTCCTAAAGATTTCTCTGATGCCAATCCAGTCAAAGGCCTTCTCTGGTCCAGTTAAATCGATTCCTAAAGATTTTCCTGATGCCGATCCAATTGAAGTTATTCAAAGACCTTGTCTGGTCCAGTTAAATCGATTCCTAAAGATTTTTTCTGATGCCGATCCAGTCAAAGGCCTTCTCTGGTCCAGTTAAATCGATTCCTAAAGATTTTCCTGATGCCGATCCAGTTGAAGTTATTTCAAGACCTTTTCTAGTCCAGTTAAATCGATTCCTAAAGATTTCTCTGATGCCGATCCAGTCAAAGGCCTTCTCTGGTCCAGTCAAATTGATTCCTAAAGATTTTTCTGATGCCGATCCAGCTGAAGTTACCCCAAGACCTTGTCTGGTCCAGTTAAATCGATTCCTAAAGATTTTTATGATGCCGATCCAGTCAAAGGCCTTCTCTGGTCCAGTCAAATCGATTCCTAAAGATTTTTCTGATGCCAATCCAGTCAAAGTTAATCCAAGACCTCCTCTGGTTCAGTCAGATCGCCGACAAGATCTCCCTGATTCGTATTCCAGTTGAAGTTCAAACCATCTATCAACAGCCTCCAAATGGCATCTGTAAGCCCATTCCCGACATCACAAGGCTGATACTGCATCATGCGAGTGCAAATTTCTGGGCACTCTAGTGTTCAATCATCTTCCACCTTCGGATCACGAAAGGCCCGAAAGCCAATCTATATCCTCAGGTTTAAAAAAATTGAACAGGGGCAGCTATTGTACCCCAAAATTTTCCGTCCCATATTTCTCAAGACATTGCAAGAATAATCTCTAAGTGGTTCAAGATTGCTCAAGAGTTGGACAATCAAGCTATCTCCTAGGGTAGTCAACCCCAAATTAGGGTTTTGTGTTGCATCAAGGTCCTTACATCCAAAAGACCTAAAGTGCTCCCCAATGTCATAATATGTTCTCAAGATCATCCATGTCAAATTTCAAGCCTTGCAGAGGAATTTTGGTCAGTCAATTGCTCAAGAAGTCCAAAAATTGATTGTGCTAGGGCAAAAGTCAACTGTGACCTATAAATAGTCAAACTTCAAGATTTTTTGTCAACATTCTCATTTTGAAGGATATTTCATCATTTTATCAAGGTTTGATCATGATTCATCAAGGATTGCTCAAGATTCATCAAGATTCAAAAGTTGCTAAATTAGGGTTTTGTAGGAAAAGTCAACTCAACTTTGACCAAGCATAACTTTCTCATACTTTATGAGAAATGACCCATCCAAATCTCATTTTGAATAGGTTGAAATTTCCTACAATCCATCTTCACACCCAAAGATCAAGAAATGCACTCACAAGAAGTTACAAATTTGGACATTATAGGTCATTTTTGGAAGTCAACAAAAACACCTTTTTTGCCAAAGCTTATAACTTGAGCATGGAATATAAAAATGAGATGAGACCAAAAGGGTTGGTTAGAGGACACCTCAAGGTTTCTAAAAGTCCAAGAACACCTCCAAAAGTTCAAAATTGAAGAAGTTATGCATTGTTGAAGGTGGACATTTTTACAAAATTGCCAAAAGTCAACTATCCCCAAAACTTCAAATTTTGTCAAATGGGCCCACTTTTTTCCACTTGATTTGATCTTGTCACACTCACACGTGTCCTATCTTCAGTCTTGTGTCCATTTATTGATTTTTCTATTTTATTTGATTTTTATTGAATTAATTCATTTTTAATCAATTTAAATTCAAATAAAATCTAAATATGGATAACTTAGGATCCTTTTGATTGATACAGGCCTTAATTGTCATCATGGACATGATCAAACTCGTATCTCACCATATCATGAACAAATATTGGATTTTTGGACAAAATTGGAAAGATTTTAATGGAGGATCAAGCCATATCTTCAAGCATTGATTTACAAAGATTCAAAGTCCAAAACTTGACCTAATCCAATGCTTGATACATATACAATGCAAAGAGGCACGAATTAAGACCTAGAAGCTGCATAAACATCAAAAAACTTGGAAAATTTGGAAAAAAAGCTTGAAACTGAAATCCATCCTAGAGGTGCTTTCAACATAAAACCTCAACGCTATCCTCTTGCTAGACATCCACTGAGTCTGTAGCAATCAAAAGCAAGGCCATTCACCTCCTAAAACGCACTGTAAATGACATACAATCTCCCTCTAAACTTGCTTTCGTGTTTCAAGATTTACGCATCATTACAAGAAACTAATGGCATATTTGCAATCACCAAACAATTTCCATGCTTTCCATATTATTTGATTGCATTTATCTGTTCTATAATCCAAAACGCCATTGTAGGGTTTCCTAGGTTTGTTTTAGGGTTTTTTTGATGAAGGTGAAATTAAGCTTATTCATGGACATGGTTGAGACCGGGATGAAGAGACGAGTTCATCCATGGCATCATCTTTCATTTATATGGCATGTGGAGGATTATTGAATCAACCCGCACCTTTTGCTGCAGATTTAAATCCGCAGGTAACCCCTGTATAATTCTGAGGACAGGGACGACAACGTGTCCCCATCCCGTTGAGCCATTCAAATATTCACGCTTCTTTTTATTTTTTCTGGCATATTGTTGTTGTTTCACATATAATATTCTTTACTTATTCCACTAACAATTAAACACGCTGGTTGAGTTGGTAAGGGCGCTAGTACAAAATCTAATGGGACCTGGGTTCGAATCCCAGGTCCCCCAAATGCATTTGTTTTATTTATCAACAGGTAATTCCATGCATTATCCAAGGCGCAGCACATCATACACCATCACCCAGATGCTTGCCAGATGGCCCTAGGCCAGATCTGGTGGTCAGGAATGAAAGTCCACCATATGCTCTAGTCAACAGGCACGCATGGGATCCAGAAAAGTCATGCAGGCCTGCTTGCATTGGGCCACAAACTTTCCAATCTTACCCCCTGATCTAGGCCCAGCACCCTTTGGGTTATTTCTATTTCTCTTTTTATTTTCATTTTATTTATTTGTTTTGTATTATTATTTTTATTATTTAAATCACTAACCAATTAAAATCTTTTTCTCATAAAATCAAAAACCAAAAAATATATTTTATTTATTGAAATTAAACCCAACATTTTATTTTTGTAAATAAATATTAATTGAATTAATTTAGTTTAATTAGGTATAACTTTTAATATTTTTGCAATAATTAAAATTAATTTAGATAATTAGGTTCTTATTAACTTTAAATCAAATTTATTTTATTTCTTTAAATATGCAAAAATCCAAAAATATCTTTTTTTAATTAATTAATTTATTTACTTAAATAACTTAGCATTATTTCCCTTTAATTCAAAAAACAAACAAAAAATTACTTTTCTTTCTAAAAGGGTTAAAACCCTAAAAACTTGCGCCCGATATAATTTCCCGCACGCGATCCATTTTATTTCAATATTGTATCTGTTTCCGGAATGTAATAGCTTAATAGGACTTTACTATTTTTACCGCTTTATTTATTTTCCGCATTTTAATTTCAAGGGTTGCTTTTGGCGATGTAAATACCCGACGCCTTGTAATAGTTAGTTAAATTTCCGCATTTTAATTTCCGCAACTTACATAACTGTTAGATGATTGATAATAGGTATGCATGACAAGATTGAATGTTTAACCTAAAATCAACATAGATAACCATTGACATGTACAAAGACAAAATAACTAAAAAATGACACACTCGCACATGCACACTCTTAGGGTACACCCCACTTGGTTGCCTTCGTACGCGGTCATTGAGTATAGGAAGTTTTAGAGGTAGCCCTCTTGTCCAAAGATCATAAGTTGCCTCGAAATGGTTGCCTCGGAAAAAATGATCTAAGACATTAAGGTTACCGCTAAGGCGTCCTAACATTGCTTTAGTGACCGCACGTCCCTTAATCGAATTGACCCTTAAAACTCCAACGACTATGCTGCCTACTCATCAATAGTGGGATAGCATTGTCTAAAGGACATTAGTACAGATTGATTCCTTTTTCGAGTAGGTAGATGGTTCTTAAGTACTTGCTCTCTCAAAACAAAACAAAACTTTTTGCACTTACACCTTTCAAACAAAAACTTCTTTCAAATCCACAAACACAAAGAAAAGAAAATTTTGAAAACACTTTGCCAAAGTACCTAAGAGCCCGTGGATAACCACGGATAGAAAGGGTGCTAACACCTTCCCTTTCTATAATCTACCCCCCGGACCTGAGAAACATCTCGAAAAAGGAATTTTTCAGTGCTTTTTTCCTTTCCTTGTTGGATAAAATAAAAGACGGTGGCGACTCTTGCTTACCGCGACATTTTGAAAAAACAGACGCAAAACGCGAACCAGCATTCCAAAACAGTCAGTTCTCTCCCACCGTATCACACCGCCCTTTCGAGTTTTCGACTTAGCGGGTCTTTTCATGCGTAGTATTTTTTACTGAGTCTAAATTGACTGGAAGTGGAACGTCTTCCCCATCCATGTTTGTCAGGATTAGAGCACCTCCTGAGAAAGCTTTTTTCACGATGTACGACCCCTTATAGTTGGGAGTCCACTTTCATCTTGGATCAGTGTGGATCGGGATCATCTTCCTTAAGACCAAGTCACCTGTATGGAACTCCCAAGGTCGAATCTTCTTGTCAAATGCTCTCTTGAGACGTTGTTGATATAATTGACCATGACAAATGGTTGATAGGAGCTTCTCTTCGATGAGATTGAGTTGGTCGAGCCTTGTTTGAATCCATTCAGCTTTATTAAGCTTAGTATCCATCAGAACCCTCAAGTAAGGAATCTCCATTTCGACTGGGAGCACCGCATCCATACCATAGACTAGTGAAAAAGGAGTTGCTCCGGTGGAAGTACGCACCGAAGTTCGATAGCCGTGCAGGGCAAAAGGCAACATCTCGTGCCAATCTTTGTATGTTCTAACCATTTTCTAGACAATCTTCTTTATGTTCTTGTTAGCATCTTCGACTTCCTCATTCATCTTCGGCCGATAAGGTGATGAATTATGGTGCTCGATCTTGAATTCTTCACACATTTCCTTCATCATTTTGTTGTTGAGATTGGACCAGTTATCAGTGATGATCTTGTTAGGAGTTTCATAACAACAAATGATTTCTTTTTTGATGAAGCGGGTAACAACTTGCTTGGTCAAATTCTTGTATGAAGCTGCTTCCACCCACTTGGTGAAGTAGTCAATAACAACGAGAATAAACCTGTGTCCATTTGAAGCGCTCGGCTCGATGCATCCAATCATATCAATTCCTGAAATTTCAAAGGGCCATGGAGAAGTCATCACATTCAATAAAGTGGGAGGGATATGTATCCTATCTGCATAAACTTGACATTTGTGGCACATATTCGCATATACACAACAGTCACTTACCATCGTCATCTAGAAATAACCTGCTCGTAGGATTTTCTTGGCCATGGAATATCCACTGGCATGAGTCCCAAAAGAGCCCTCGTGTATTTCTCGTATAATGGATTCTGCGTCGTGTCTATCCATGCATCTAAGCATAACCGAATCATAGTTTCTCTTGTACATAACGTCTCCTGACAGTAAAAACTTGGATGCCAACCTTCTGAGAGTCCGCTTATTACAAATTGTAGCACCCTCTGGGTACTCTTGCTTCTCAAGATATCTTTTGATGTCAAAATACCACGACTTTTCGCCTGACACATCTTCAGTTGTGAGACAATGAGCAGGGAAAATGTGTGTCGGCTCCTTTTAACGAAAGATTCTTATATTGGGTGCATGATTCGGATAACTAACTTTGAACATTGCGGCTAAAGTGGCCAGAGCATATGCCAGTTGATTTGCTTCTCTAGGAATGTGCTCGAAGGTAATCTCATCAAAAGTGGACAACAACTCTAATATGTAATCTCGGTATGGAACTAAATTAGGGTGTCGTGTATCCCAATCCTCTCGTACTTGATGTATTACTAAGGCAGAGTCCCCATAAACTTGAAGAATCTTAATCTTCAAATCAATGGCTGCTTCAAGACCCATTACATAAGCTTTGTATTCTAAAACATTATTCGTACAATCAAAACATAACCTGGCTGTGAAAGGTATGTGAGTGTTGCGCGAAGAAGTTAGAACTGCCCCAATGCCATGGCCCATAGCATTTGATGCACCATCAAATGTGAGATTCCATCGCTCCCCTAGTTCGGGTCCTTCTTTATCATCAAGTTTCATAACGTCCTCGTCTGGAAAATCTAACTTCATTGACTGATACTCTTCCAATGGCTGGTGGGCGAGATGATCAGCAAGAATGCTGCCTTTGATAGCTTTTTGTGTGACGTACTGGATTTCATACTCAGACAAAAGCATTTTCCACCGAGCCAATCTCCCTGTAAGTGCTGGTTTCTCAAAGATGTACTTTATCGGATCCATCTTAGATATTAGAAGTGTAGAATGTGTCAACATATACTGCCTCAAACATCGAGCCACCCACGTAAGAGCATAACAAGTCTTCTCAAGTAAGGAATACCTTAATTCACAATCAGTGAACTTCTTGTACATGTAATAGATGGTGTGTTCTTTTCGTCCAGTATCATCATGTTGGCCGAGCACACAACCCAAAGATCCTTCAAGCACAGCCAAGTACATAACAAGAGGTCTCCCTAGAACTGGAGGTACGAGTATTGGTGGTTCCTAAAGGTACTTCCTAATCTTTCTAAAAGCCTCTTGACAACTTTCATCCCAGCGAACATCTTGATTCTTGCGTAGCAGCTTAAAGATGGGTTCACAGGTAGCGGTAAGGTAAGAAATGAACATGGCTATGTAATTCAACCTTCCAAGAAAACCTCGTACTTCCTTTTCATTTTTCGGTACCAGGATATCCTGTATTTCTCTTACTTTGTCTGGATCTACTTCAATCCCTCACCGACTTACAATAAAACCAAGTAACTTGCTTGATCAAACCCCGAAGGTGCACTTGTTAGGATTAAGCCTTAACCTGAACTTTCGTAGACGATCAAACAACTTCTGCAAATGGATCAAATGTTCTTCCTCAGTTTGTGATTTTGCAATCATATCATCCACATACACCTCGATCTCTTTATGAATCCTGTCGTGAAAGAGAGTAACCATAGCACGCTGATATGTCGCACCAGCATTTTTGAGACCAAAAGACATGACTCTATAACAAAAGGTACCCCAAGGAGTTTTGGAAGCTGTTTTATCCATGTCTCCGGGAGCCATCTTTATCTAATTATAACCCGAGAACCCATCCATGAAGGAGAACACTGAAGAATGAGCAGTATTATCAACCAATATATCAATATGAGGTAACGGGAAATCATCCTTCAGGCTCGCTCTATTCAAGTCTCGGTAGTCAACACACATACGTGCCTTACCATCTTTCTTAGGTATAGGCATAATGTTAGCAATCAAAGGAGGATAATTTATCACATATAGGAACCTTGCATGAAGTTGTTTCTAAACTTCTTCTTTGATCTTCAAAGCCATGTTGGGTCTGGTCCTTCTCGACTTCTTCTTTATGGGAGGACATTCTGGCTTGAGTGGTAATATATGCATCACTATATAAGTGTCTAAACCGAGCATGTATTTATATGACCAGGCAAAGATATCAGCATACTCTCGAAGAAACTCAATCAACCCCTTCTTTTCTTCACTTTGCAAAGCAGCACCTATCTTGACTTCTCTCTTTACCTCTTCTATACCGATATAGATGACTTTTGTTTCTTCATGATATGGCTGGATAACCTTCTCTTCCTGTCTCAAGAGCCTCGCTAGCTCTTCTGGGACTTCACTATCTTCCCCACAATTTTCGGTAGCATGGTCAACTGAATTCTCAAGGATATAAGGACCCATAGCAGTATCATTTCTAATGGAGTTCGAGACGAATCTGC
Organism: Vicia faba; assembly: GCA_948472305.1. Classification (NCBI taxonomy): domain Eukaryota; kingdom Viridiplantae; phylum Streptophyta; class Magnoliopsida; order Fabales; family Fabaceae; genus Vicia; species Vicia faba. Next base: position 1,141,315,916 of record OX451738.1, read on the forward strand.
ATGATTGATGATTTTATGTTTTATTTTAGAAAGTGCAAGAAAATATTTATAATATGGAAAGAAAAGTATTTCCATTTTTAATTTTGAAAAAGTAAAAGTGAAAGAAAAGACAGGGACTAAAATTGTATGCAAAAGTGCAATATTTCATTCAATTTTAAACGGAGATTGAAACATAAGGGGCCCCTTCTACACGCTGTCACTATGCTTTGGGCAGGACATATGACTTAATGGAAACAAAAAATTACACATCAAGGAAAACAACTTCAAGGATATCCACGACAGTCCAATTATTGAGCTCCTGGTCTGGCGTAATCTAATAGATAAATCTGGAAGCATCTTCATCGTCACCTTCATCATATGTCGAGAGCACTTGTCCTTGTTTGCTTATAACAACACTGATGAACACTTCAGAAATTGGGGGAACCTGCCTTCCTTTGAGAGGAACCCAACCAGCTTGCACGGAGGATGGTGGATGATACCCAAGACCATAGCGATCTTTCTTCTCTGGTACTTCAATCAATTTTCCCCAACTGTCATGGGGAGGTCTAGCTTCTATGAGGGTTTTGTCATCCTTCAGAGAGGCCAGGGGTGCTTCAGACTTCTTACATACCACGACAGGGAACTTGTCAATAGTAACAATCTCCAGAGCTTGAAAGGGAAACTCTTGCGCTTCGCCTTCCACTTCCATATAACGGTAGGTTGTCATATTGTTAATCATTATATCGTCTTCTCCACAAACGACAACAATTTGGTCATTTACAATGAACTTCAGGCATTGATGAAGAGTAGATGTCATAGCTCGTGCTACATGGATCCATGGATGACCCAAAAGGCAAGTATAGGATGGACGGATGTCCATAACATAGAATGACAAATAGAAAGTGTGGGGACCAATCTTGACAGGAAAGTCCACTTCTCCATCCATAGATCTCCTTGAACCATCAAACACTCAAACATTCAGGGTGGATGGCCTCATCATTACCCCATCCATATTCAGCTTAAATAGAGTAGCCTTAGGCATCACATTGAGTGAAGAACCCATATCTACTAGAACTCGAGATAAAACCATATCCAAACACTTCATAGAAACATGCAACACTTTGTTGTGGGCTCTGCCTTCAACTGGGAGCTCATCATCACAGAAACCCAAACAATTTCCCTCAACAATATTGGTGACGATTCCTTCAAACTGGGCCACAGATATGTCTTAAGTAACATGGGCATAACACAAAATCTCCAGTAAAACATTATGGTGGGTCTCCGAACACAAAAGGAGAGACAATATGGAGATCTTGGATGGCGTCTGGTTGAGTTGATCCACCACTTTGTAATCACTTCTCTTAAGAATCCTTAGAAGTTTCTCCGCTTCTTGTCCTACAGAAGGTTCAGGCTGGTTATCAATCACTTGCTTGCCCCTAGCCTTGGCCAAAGCATCACCGTTAGTTTCTTTGGGAGGCGATGGTGAGGGAGAAAAGATCCTACCATTACGAGTCATGTTACTGGTTCCTGCAATGTTGGTAATATTCTTGTCAACCACTGAAGTACACTCGTACTTATTCCTATGAATATAGACCATATTATACTCCCACGGAACTGCCTTCGAGTTGTTTCACAGAGGAGGAACAGGAGCTTGAGTTGTTCCGGAGGTAGTGGGAGCTTGAATCATTACTGGGTTAGTAGGAGCCTGAATTGTCAGCGGGGTACCCGATGTTGCTGAAAAGCTTCTCGGATAATAAGGAATTTCCAAGACATCAATCTCTTCTTCTCAGAATATCTTCTCTATCTGTAGGACACCTTCATCCATTAGCTGTTGGATAGCCATCTTCAAACCAGTACACTCTTCAGGTTTAGAGGAACATGTTAAGCAAAAATCATGGAGTTCTTGCAGCACCTCATGCTCCAACAAATGTTCTCTAACAGTTCCTAATAGCATCTTGATCTCGTTGACCTTGGTTACCAGAGTCTGTTCACTACTTTCTTCGATAGCATTGACCGTTGCCCCTGGGTGAGGTGGCATGGGATTATTCTGAATATTGGGACCAATAGGGTTGAAATTGATGGCCTTTGCATCGAGGAGGTCTTGAACTTTACATTTGAATGCTCTAAAATTCTCAATCGTGTGGCCTGGGGCTCCAGAATGAAATTCACAATAAGCATTAATGTCATACCCCCTAGGGAGAGGATTTGGTGGTGGACCAAGTTCACATAGTTGAACCAACTGATTGGCAAGTAACTGAGGGAGAAGCTGAGCATATGACATAGGAATGAGATCAAATCTTCTTTCAGGCGCTCTTTGTCTTTGAGGAGCTCTCGGACCTTAAGGTTGTTGATAAGTTTGAGGAGGTGAAAATTGTTGTTGTGGAAGATACTGTGGTTGAGGAGTGAAAGGTCGTTGTTGGGCCATCCAGGGCACTAGAGTTGTAGCAGCATACACTTGAAGAAAAAATTGATTAGGAACAGCAGCAGGTGTTGGGAATTAAGGAAACCGAACGTGAGGATATGCATGAGCCTTTCCTAAGACATATTTCTTCTTGACAAAACTAGAAAACAGATTTCTACCAATGCCAGTATTGTTGTTGATATTGTTAGGGACACCTTAGTTCGTTTCAGCCTTAGTATAAGTTTCAACATGTTCTCTAATAATGACCATATCAGAGAAAGAAGTGGAGGTACTGCTGAGCATGTGTTGGAGATAAGGACCTCGTAGAGTACCCATAAACAAATCAATCAATTCACGATCCAAAAGAGGAGGTTGGACCCTTGCAGCCAGTTCATGCCACCTTTGAGCATACTCTTTGAACGACTCTTCAAATTTTTGTATCATCCCTTGAAGCTAAGTACGACTAGGAGCCATGGAAATATTATAATGACAATGTTTCAAAAAGGCGTCAGCAAGTTCTCCCCAAGTATTGACATGAGTTCTTTCTAGTTTCATATACCAGTCCAATGGTGCTCCGGTCAAACTATCTTGGAAGAAGTGCATGCGTAACAGTTCATTTTCAGCATAGGCAGTCATCTTGCGACAGTAGGAACGAAGATGAGTTTCTGGGCAGGAAGTGCCTTTGTATTTGTCAAAATCATGAACCTTGAACTTGGGAGGAATAAATACCCTAGGCATGAGACATATTGCAGCAGTATTGAATTTAGAAGCCTTGATACCCTCCATGGCTTTGAGATGCTCTTCGATAGCATGGTACATCTTTGCAGTTTCGGCAACTCCAACGGAAAGATTCACTTGGTGATCATCAAGATCAATGACGTCGTGATGATCATCAACATCATTACTATGAGTTTCAGTAGGGGTCTCGAGATTTTCATTATCATTCCTCCTATTAGCATAAGTGGAGGGAGAAGCAGTAGCAAGCTTAGCAACACTTTGATGTAACTCTTCTTGACCCTTGATAACAACATGAAGGGTTTCCATAAGTTGATCCATGCGAGTGCCCATGGTGTCCATATCTCGGCAGGGAGCATTATGATTCTCTTCAAAAAGATCCATAAGTCTTCGTTGGTTGCTTCTTGTACGATAGGGATGTGCAAAACTCGTCTTTGTGTTTATCAAAGTCTGATGGAAAAGGGACCCTAATAAGTTTTTGTTGTAAAAAATGAATGCATGATAGTACGAATGAATGCTTTATCTTCATTTATAAGGAAACCCAAAGACTCGTCTATCGTTTAAAATTTGTTTTCATTTTTGAAAAGCACTACCAACGAGACTTGTCTTTGGACTTCCTTAGATATGGGATATATATACATGATGATATGATGTCATGGTATACTATGTCATGAATTTCCAGCTCCATATATTTTGGATAACCGCAGTGTAGTCCTTTGCATAAGCTGAAAGTAACAGGATCAAAAGTTCGACGTCACAGGCATGGAGTCAAAGTAACCACCCATAAGGTATGTACTAGGGATTTATCACCTGCCGAACAAGGTTCTAGGGAAATCTTAGAGTCTACACTCTTCCTTTAGATGTTACCAACATCTAAATTACTTGGTAATCAGTAATATTCGCAAGAAAAACTTGTCCGAGTGCAGCATCGCATGACAACTACTTCCAGATTACTCTGTTATAGTCTATGCACTGCACCTAAAAAGGCCAAGAGGGGTTAATGGTTCTACGACCCTCAGCTTCTCGAGTTCCCAGATCGAAAGCAACAATGTTTTCCCAATTACTCGGTAAACATCACTACTTTCAAGGGACCTACACTGAGTGGGGGATCTTCATGCCTCCTTCTTTGAGATTACTCCCTCAAAGTTAACATGACTATACCGCCCGTCCTAATCCTAAGTGTAACCCAAGTCCGGGTATAGGACTTATCAAATGTAACTACCCAACCCAACATCACAACGTATTTAGAATATGTGAGTAACAACAATATATGCAATATATACAAAAGAATACAATGAAGCAATAAAGAAATAAAACAGTAAAGCAAATTAAATCAAATAAATAAACACCAAAAAAGACAAATAAATAAAACAAGGAGAGACTCGCAAAAGGTCCCCAGCAGAGTCGCCAGCTGAAGCTACCGGCAGAAAACACAAAGCTGCCGCCAAACTTTATTTATCCCGAAGGAAGGGGAAATATCGATAAAACCACAAGAGGATGGATAAGATGGGCTTGCGACCAAGAGAAAGGGTAAGGGATTCGGTTATGCGAGGGTAAGGTATTAGCACCCTCACATCCTTTGTACTCAACGGGGTCCATTTTGTTTGTTTATCTCTAAGGGTGTGTTTATCTACAAATATACTTGCTTAAGGGGAAAGAAAAGGTTTTTTATTATTGCGTTCGTGAGGGTTTCGTGACCCTTTTCCTACGTATCCAGTGAAGGAATCAGAACACCATAGTTCCTCTAGAAAATGTTGATTTGTTTGTGTTTTTTAGTGGGCGACGTTAACGCACGCATTCTAGCAATAGCCACAACCAGTATCGCGGTAGAACGGAGATAACATGCCCTTTAGAGGATTTTTTATTGGTTGAGTGTTTTTGCAAGTTTTAAAATAAATTCAAGTAATGATTAAGTGTTTTTGGATTTTTGATTTGTGAATGATGAGTTTTAATTACAAAAGAAAAAAAAGGTTAAGAGGGAGACTAGAAAAGCCCTAATGTTATCATGCATGGGTTTCAAACTAAGGTCTAATCAGTTCGTATCTTGAATAAGAGGAAACTAACATCCTAAGGGAGCATGTTATAAGCATAAAGTAAAAGTGAAAGTGTTTGTGAAGAGTGATCGTGCACGGTGGACATGGAAAAAGTGATGACAAATGAGTAGTATTATGAGAGGTGTGAATGGAATGCTCGGTGTATGGGAATTGAATGTGGTTATGATTAACCAAGGGGTGTACTTGATTAATATAGTGAGAGTAGGTGCTCCTACCCTCAATCATAAGACCATTTATGCATGGAAACACTTGGTATATGGACCAAAGTGGTTGATTCGGGTTATGGTTAACCAAGGGCAAAACTTGTTAATATCGTGAGAATGGCCATGCCCAAACTCAACTATGAGACCCTTTAAGAAGATGCTTGGTATGTGAACCAAGGGGGAGAGAAATGACTTCAATGGGTAATATAAAAGCCCATACAAAGTGGCTATATGCATGCTCCTAAAAAGTGGGACTAGCGTGACACTAGTATTCTAAACGACCAATTGAAATAGTCGATCGAATAGTTGTCACCGTAAGAAAGCCCAGGACCAAGCTATGAAATGTGTGCAAGTGTGTATTTGTAAGTGAATACCTCTTCATTGAGGATGAGCCCAAGAGGAGGTCATGTGTTCTAATTGAATGACATATACATAATTAAACAACAATTAAAACATACAAAGAAATAAATCCTAAGCTATTACAATCATACGGGGATGGGGGTACAAGTTTATAAATGGGGATGAAGTAAAAAAAAACTAATTAAATTATCACAACCATATTCAATAAAAGAGTATCAATGAGAAAAATATTAAAAAAATGTAAAATAGTGTGAAAAGAAAGGAAAAAAAATATTTTTTTAACCATTATGAGTCGATACATGCATCTATGCATCGACACATAATCCTTCTTGTTCCTGGAAAATTAAAATCTCAGTATGAGTCGATACATAATGGTATGTGACGACTCATACACATTTCTTGCCCCTAGAAATAAAAAATAATGCAGTATGAGTCGACACATAAGGGTTTGTGTCGACTCATACACCTTTCTTGCCCCTGTAAATAAAAAATAACGTAGTTTGAGTCGACACATAAGGGTCTTGTGTCGACTCGTAACCGGTTTTATGCCTGAAAAATAAAAAATAATGCAGTATGAGTCGACACATAAGGGTTTTGTGTCGACTCATAACCTGTTTTATGCCTGATATGCATAGACTCATAGAGACATGTGTCGACTCATACTGTTGGTTTCTATTTCTAACTTTGCTCTGCTACATGTAAAATTCAGTTCCCAATATATAATTGATAAAAATGAAAAGCATGCAAATGAGGGTTAGCTTCAAGAGTATGATATCTACATTTATCTTCAAGAATGAATCATTAATGATGACTGAAATGAAGAACTCGTCATCCAAAAGACTTACCTCAAGATTGAAGTTTGTGTTATGAGTTTGAACACCTTTCTAGGGGTTGTGAGGGTCAGAATGGCTTCAGTGAACCTACATGAAGTTACTCCACTCCTTACTTTGTGTTGAGAGCTGTAAGGTTGTACAGTACTATTTTTTTATTGTTTGTGTTTGGAGGGTGATGAGGATGGTATCATAGAAATTGTTCTTGTGTTTAAAAAATCTCCATGTGAGGTGTTTGAATGGTTGGTTGAGGGGAAAGCTTACAAGGTTGTACAATGGTTTGAAGGTTTTTTCTGTTTCTGTTTTCTTTGAGTTGCTACTATTTTCCTTTCTGGTTTAACAATGTTTTCTCTCTTCTCTCAATCTTTTTCTCTGCTGTCTTTTTTTCAATATAGCTCTCCTTCTCTTTTTTTCTCATCTAACTCTCCTTCTTTTATTGATTGCCCATTCTATTGTTTTGTACAACAGCTGAGAGGTGAAATTGGGGGGAAATTTTGGTGGGTTTTTGAACACTTTTGACATGCTGCTTCTCTACTTTGCCATTACAGATTTGTGTGCCTTCTATTTTATGTAAAGTTTGGCATTTTTTGGCAGCAGCTTTGACAGTTTTAGCAGACTATCCTTGCAGGTTTTTGGACTGTTTTGTTTGTTTTGCAATGTGATGAAAGTTTATGGAGCTATATTGCATAATGGACAACATGGTTGGATTTTTGCAACTGAATGGATAACATTAGATTGGACAGTTTTATGGGGCTAGTTGGTGCAAACTTTGGGCATGTAATGAGAAATTCCTTTGTGTGATTTCAAGTGGTCATGTTATGAGTCCAAAAATAATTGCAAGATAATCAATAGTGAATTGAATAGTAACTTATGATGTAAGGAATTGGTGACTTGTGAACCCAAGACATTGTATGAACTACCAATTTCCATTATTCCCAATTTGCAATCCAAATCCAAGTTATCTTTCTCTTTCAATTTCAAATCTTCATGACAAATTCAAACCACTTCTTAAACCTCTTGGTAAGAAATTGACTTGTAAAAGGAGATAAAGCTCAATGTGACCTTGAAACAAATCCTAGTTTCTTGGACCTTCAAAGGATGATCATTACAAGTTCAAACCAACAAAACCTAATCCACCGCTTCTCAGTTTATAGAACTAAAAACCACTGCTCTTGAAGTAACCTGAGAAAATCTCCAAAATCCTAATTCACAACTTCAGTGCCTAAAAAAATAGAAGAACCGGTAAGAAATATACTCTACTGAATATAAACATCTCAAAACATTGTGAAACTTTGATATTGCACAACCGTTGAATTCTTGGACCTCAGGTGCCTTTATTCAATGAAATGCATGATATGCAAATGAAAAAGTGAAGATGATGTAGATGAAATGCGAAGTCTAAGCCATACAAAAGTAAAAGGTAGGACAAATCTGGGGTATGACATTAGGTAAGTAGCAATATATCACGGAAACTGTACGACATAGACAGATATGGTTGAAGTGATGGCTACGTTAGTGTGACACTTTGGTTTGTACTGATGTTCCTTAAGTCAGTCGAGAATAACATTGGGCTGTCGTGTGGTGTCATAAGCACTAACTGACTTTTAGAACCTTAATTGACCCATATTAGCCATTAGAAGGTGAAACAACGGGCTGAAAATCATCAAATAATGAAGTCGCCACCGAACGTCTTTTATCCTACATGAAGGGAAAGGTAAACATCAAGAAAACCTGAGAAGGGAGAAGTCACGGTCTTGCGACCGAGAGATCGAGTAAGAGAGTCTGTTACGCGAGGGGAAGGTATTATCACCCCATATGCCCGTAGTACTCTACTGTATCTATTCCATTTATCTATTTTAAGGGTGTGTTTAATCTATGGTTAGTGTACTATAGAGGATGAATGCATACAAAAGAAATGAGAAAATAATGTAGGGAAAATAAAGTTGTGCTCGCTTGGACCCTACCCCAATGCCTATGTATCCTTTTTGAGGAATCAGAGTTACCATAGTTCGGCTCATATGGTTTTGTTTGTTTTGTGTTTTTTATGAACGATGTTAATTTCGCCTTCTGCCGTAGCTCGACCTTTGGAGACTCACACGTTGGCACATAAGTAAATTAAACATGTCCTTACTGAAGAAGTTTCAAGTTAAGCCCTCGAGGCAAGATGCCACACTTGATTGGTTTGTTTTTTGTCACCTTGAAAAAGGGTTTAAGTGTGATTAGCATGTTTTTGATTTGCTAAGAAATGAGATTTTAGTTTTAAATGCAAGGATGAAAAAAAAGGAAGAAAAGAGTCTAAAGGGGAGTAGCCTATTTCTAACCTAATGTTATTATACAATGGTGGCCCTATGTCAAGGATGAAAGGGAAATCTCTACCTAATGTTAGCATGTATAGTTCGCAACCTAAGCTCTAACTTGCATCAGAAAGGAACAAGTACATCCTAAGGGAACATGGTATGTACGAGGATAAAACAAGCAAGCTCGAAGGAGCACACACATGAAATAGTAAGGAAAAGAATCGGAATGCTTTAGTAAAGGGGAGCGTATCACCCGAGATAAACAAACGGGAGTGAGATGAAAAAACAAAAATGTGATGTCTAGAACACCTAACCAAGATTAGGAGATCGAGGTAGATGACATAAGGCAATACAAACGATCACAGAGTATCAACATCGACCAATGCGAACTCCTAACAAAGCACGGGGGATTGATTGCGGAACCCTTCCCCACTTGACGACTCGATAACAAGAGCAGGCACAACTCCAAAGCTTCATGGTGCATCACGAGCTAAGGATAACACAGACGGAATTGTGGGGGTTGAATGCAAACCCTCCCTGCTCGCCTCCTTTTGAGGAATTATCATCTGTACATATGCAGACACAAATATAAACACACGAGTGGAATACCTACTCAAAGGCAGGGTCTTAAACAAACCACACACAGGTAGCAAACAAAATGCGCACAATGCGGAATTGCCCAAAATGGGTCTTTAAATAAACCAGAGGGATTCCTGACATGATCAGCAATAGAGATCCCCTTCATACATCTCTATCCTACTTCTCATGGCATCAGAAAGTGGTAAAGTCTTACTTCTCATGATTTCTAGAAAAGCAATAAAGAGGTATGATAAAGTGAGAAAGTGAGGAATAAAATGAAGTTGTGATGATAACTAACAGAGAAGGTACGTTTCCTCTTTAAAACCATGCAAGCAAAGAGAAAACTTTACATAAAGCTTCCTTGATGAAAATTGCACTCTTCGTTCACTCCGAAATATTATCAAACTCAAGTATCTAACAGAGAAGGTTCGTTGCCTCTTCGAAGTCGCGCAAGTGGTGAGAAAACTCTACAGAAGCTTCCTTGAATTCCTTGATGAGGAATATGCTCTTAATTCACTTTAAAACCTCTTGAAATTCTTCAACAATTACTACCTGATCAATAAAAATCAACCACGACAATTATACAATGAGCAGGGAAAATGTGTGTCGGCTCCTTTTAACGAAAGATTCTTATATTGGGTGCATGATTCGGATAACTAACTTTGAACATTGCGGCTAAAGTGGCCAGAGCATATGCCAGTTGATTTGCTTCTCTAGGAATGTGCTCGAAGGTAATCTCATCAAAAGTGGACAACAACTCTAATATGTAATCTCGGTATGGAACTAAATTAGGGTGTCGTGTATCCCAATCCTCTCGTACTTGATGTATTACTAAGGCAGAGTCCCCATAAACTTGAAGAATCTTAATCTTCAAATCAATGGCTGCTTCAAGACCCATTACATAAGCTTTGTATTCTAAAACATTATTCGTACAATCAAAACATAACCTGGCTGTGAAAGGTATGTGAGTGTTGCGCGAAGAAGTTAGAACTGCCCCAATGCCATGGCCCATAGCATTTGATGCACCATCAAATGTGAGATTCCATCGCTCCCCTAGTTCGGGTCCTTCTTTATCATCAAGTTTCATAACGTCCTCGTCTGGAAAATCTAACTTCATTGACTGATACTCTTCCAATGGCTGGTGGGCGAGATGATCAGCAAGAATGCTGCCTTTGATAGCTTTTTGTGTGACGTACTGGATTTCATACTCAGACAAAAGCATTTTCCACCGAGCCAATCTCCCTGTAAGTGCTGGTTTCTCAAAGATGTACTTTATCGGATCCATCTTAGATATTAGAAGTGTAGAATGTGTCAACATATACTGCCTCAAACATCGAGCCACCCACGTAAGAGCATAACAAGTCTTCTCAAGTAAGGAATACCTTAATTCACAATCAGTGAACTTCTTGTACATGTAATAGATGGTGTGTTCTTTTCGTCCAGTATCATCATGTTGGCCGAGCACACAACCCAGAGATCCTTCAAGCACAGCCAAGTACATAACAAGAGGTCTCCCTAGAACTGGAGGTACGAGTATTGGTGGTTCCTAAAGGTACTTCCTAATCTTTCTAAAAGCCTCTTGACAACTTTCATCCCAGCGAACATCTTGATTCTTGCGTAGCAGCTTAAAGATGGGTTCACAGGTAGCGGTAAGGTAAGAAATGAACATGGCTATGTAATTCAACCTTCCAAGAAAACCTCGTACTTCCTTTTCATTTTTTGGTACCAGGATATCCTGTATTTCTCTTACTTTGTCTGGATCTACTTCAATCCCTCACCGACTTACAATAAAACCAAGTAACTTGCTTGATCAAACCCCGAAGGTGCACTTGTTAGGATTAAGCCTTAACCTGAACTTTCGTAGACGATCAAACAACTTCTGCAAATGGATCAAATGTTCTTCCTCAGTTTGTGATTTTGCAATCATATCATCCACATACACCTCGATCTCTTTATGAATCCTGTCGTGAAAGAGAGTAACCATAGCACGCTGATATGTCGCACCAGCATTTTTGAGACCAAAAGACATGACTCTATAACAAAAGGTACCCCAAGGAGTTTTGGAAGCTGTTTTATCCATGTCTCCGGGAGCCATCTTTATCTAATTATAACCCGAGAACCCATCCATGAAGGAGAACACTGAAGAATGAGCAGTATTATCAACCAATATATCAATATGAGGTAACGGGAAATCATCCTTCAGGCTCGCTCTATTCAAGTCTCGGTAGTCAACACACATACGTGCCTTACCATCTTTCTTAGGTATAGGCATAATGTTAGCAATCAAAGGAGGATAATTTATCACATATAGGAACCTTGCATGAAGTTGTTTCTAAACTTCTTCTTTGATCTTCAAAGCCATGTTGGGTCTGGTCCTTCTCGACTTCTTCTTTATGGGAGGACATTCTGGCTTGAGTGGTAATATATGCATCACTATATAAGTGTCTAAACCGAGCATGTATTTATATGACCAGGCAAAGATATCAGCATACTCTCGAAGAAACTCAATCAACCCCTTCTTTTCTTCACTTTGCAAAGCAGCACCTATCTTGACTTCTCTCTTTACCTCTTCTATACCGATATAGATGACTTTTGTTTCTTCATGATATGGCTGGATAACCTTCTCTTCCTGTCTCAAGAGCCTCGCTAGCTCTTCTGGGACTTCACTATCTTCCCCACAATTTTCGGTAGCATGGTCAACTGAATTCTCAAGGATATAAGGACCCATAGCAGTATCATTTCTAATGGAGTTCGAGACGAATCTGCATGATTGATGATTTTATGTTTTATTTTAGAAAGTGCAAGAAAATATTTATAATATGGAAAGAAAAGTATTTCCATTTTTAATTTTGAAAAAGTAAAAGTGAAAGAAAAGACAGGGACTAAAATTGTATGCAAAAGTGCAATATTTCATTCAATTTTAAACGGAGATTGAAACATAAGGGGCCCCTTCTACACGCTGTCACTATGCTTTGGGCAGGACATATGACTTAATGGAAACAAAAAATTACACATCAAGGAAAACAACTTCAAGGATATCCACGACAGTCCAATTATTGAGCTCCTGGTCTGGCGTAATCTAATAGATAAATCTGGAAGCATCTTCATCGTCACCTTCATCATATGTCGAGAGCACTTGTCCTTGTTTGCTTATAACAACACTGATGAACACTTCAGAAATTGGGGGAACCTGCCTTCCTTTGAGAGGAACCCAACCAGCTTGCACGGAGGATGGTGGATGATACCCAAGACCATAGCGATCTTTCTTCTCTGGTACTTCAATCAATTTTCCCCAACTGTCATGGGGAGGTCTAGCTTCTATGAGGGTTTTGTCATCCTTCAGAGAGGCCAGGGGTGCTTCAGACTTCTTACATACCACGACAGGGAACTTGTCAATAGTAACAATCTCCAGAGCTTGAAAGGGAAACTCTTGCGCTTCGCCTTCCACTTCCATATAACGGTAGGTTGTCATATTGTTAATCATTATATCGTCTTCTCCACAAACGACAACAATTTGGTCATTTACAATGAACTTCAGGCATTGATGAAGAGTAGATGTCATAGCTCGTGCTACATGGATCCATGGATGACCCAAAAGGCAAGTATAGGATGGACGGATGTCCATAACATAGAATGACAAATAGAAAGTGTGGGGACCAATCTTGACAGGAAAGTCCACTTCTCCATCCATAGATCTCCTTGAACCATCAAACACTCAAACATTCAGGGTGGATGGCCTCATCATTACCCCATCCATATTCAGCTTAAATAGAGTAGCCTTAGGCATCACATTGAGTGAAGAACCCATATCTACTAGAACTCGAGATAAAACCATATCCAAACACTTCATAGAAACATGCAACACTTTGTTGTGGGCTCTGCCTTCAACTGGGAGCTCATCATCACAGAAACCCAAACAATTTCCCTCAACAATATTGGTGACGATTCCTTCAAACTGGGCCACAGATATGTCTTAAGTAACATGGGCATAACACAAAATCTCCAGTAAAACATTATGGTGGGTCTCCGAACACAAAAGGAGAGACAATATGGAGATCTTGGATGGCGTCTGGTTGAGTTGATCCACCACTTTGTAATCACTTCTCTTAAGAATCCTTAGAAGTTTCTCCGCTTCTTGTCCTACAGAAGGTTCAGGCTGGTTATCAATCACTTGCTTGCCCCTAGCCTTGGCCAAAGCATCACCGTTAGTTTCTTTGGGAGGCGATGGTGAGGGAGAAAAGATCCTACCATTACGAGTCATGTTACTGGTTCCTGCAATGTTGGTAATATTCTTGTCAACCACTGAAGTACACTCGTACTTATTCCTATGAATATAGACCATATTATACTCCCACGGAACTGCCTTCGAGTTGTTTCACAGAGGAGGAACAGGAGCTTGAGTTGTTCCGGAGGTAGTGGGAGCTTGAATCATTACTGGGTTAGTAGGAGCCTGAATTGTCAGCGGGGTACCCGATGTTGCTGAAAAGCTTCTCGGATAATAAGGAATTTCCAAGACATCAATCTCTTCTTCTCAGAATATCTTCTCTATCTGTAGGACACCTTCATCCATTAGCTGTTGGATAGCCATCTTCAAACCAGTACACTCTTCAGGTTTAGAGGAACATGTTAAGCAAAAATCATGGAGTTCTTGCAGCACCTCATGCTCCAACAAATGTTCTCTAACAGTTCCTAATAGCATCTTGATCTCGTTGACCTTGGTTACCAGAGTCTGTTCACTACTTTCTTCGATAGCATTGACCGTTGCCCCTGGGTGAGGTGGCATGGGATTATTCTGAATATTGGGACCAATAGGGTTGAAATTGATGGCCTTTGCATCGAGGAGGTCTTGAACTTTACATTTGAATGCTCTAAAATTCTCAATCGTGTGGCCTGGGGCTCCAGAATGAAATTCACAATAAGCATTAATGTCATACCCCCTAGGGAGAGGATTTGGTGGTGGACCAAGTTCACATAGTTGAACCAACTGATTGGCAAGTAACTGAGGGAGAAGCTGAGCATATGACATAGGAATGAGATCAAATCTTCTTTCAGGCGCTCTTTGTCTTTGAGGAGCTCTCGGACCTTAAGGTTGTTGATAAGTTTGAGGAGGTGAAAATTGTTGTTGTGGAAGATACTGTGGTTGAGGAGTGAAAGGTCGTTGTTGGGCCATCCAGGGCACTAGAGTTGTAGCAGCATACACTTGAAGAAAAAATTGATTAGGAACAGCAGCAGGTGTTGGGAATTAAGGAAACCGAACGTGAGGATATGCATGAGCCTTTCCTAAGACATATTTCTTCTTGACAAAACTAGAAAACAGATTTCTACCAATGCCAGTATTGTTGTTGATATTGTTAGGGACACCTTAGTTCGTTTCAGCCTTAGTATAAGTTTCAACATGTTCTCTAATAATGACCATATCAGAGAAAGAAGTGGAGGTACTGCTGAGCATGTGTTGGAGATAAGGACCTCGTAGAGTACCCATAAACAAATCAATCAATTCACGATCCAAAAGAGGAGGTTGGACCCTTGCAGCCAGTTCATGCCACCTTTGAGCATACTCTTTGAACGACTCTTCAAATTTTTGTATCATCCCTTGAAGCTAAGTACGACTAGGAGCCATGGAAATATTATAATGACAATGTTTCAAAAAGGCGTCAGCAAGTTCTCCCCAAGTATTGACATGAGTTCTTTCTAGTTTCATATACCAGTCCAATGGTGCTCCGGTCAAACTATCTTGGAAGAAGTGCATGCGTAACAGTTCATTTTCAGCATAGGCAGTCATCTTGCGACAGTAGGAACGAAGATGAGTTTCTGGGCAGGAAGTGCCTTTGTATTTGTCAAAATCATGAACCTTGAACTTGGGAGGAATAAATACCCTAGGCATGAGACATATTGCAGCAGTATTGAATTTAGAAGCCTTGATACCCTCCATGGCTTTGAGATGCTCTTCGATAGCATGGTACATCTTTGCAGTTTCGGCAACTCCAACGGAAAGATTCACTTGGTGATCATCAAGATCAATGACGTCGTGATGATCATCAACATCATTACTATGAGTTTCAGTAGGGGTCTCGAGATTTTCATTATCATTCCTCCTATTAGCATAAGTGGAGGGAGAAGCAGTAGCAAGCTTAGCAACACTTTGATGTAACTCTTCTTGACCCTTGATAACAACATGAAGGGTTTCCATAAGTTGATCCATGCGAGTGCCCATGGTGTCCATATCTCGGCAGGGAGCATTATGATTCTCTTCAAAAAGATCCATAAGTCTTCGTTGGTTGCTTCTTGTACGATAGGGATGTGCAAAACTCGTCTTTGTGTTTATCAAAGTCTGATGGAAAAGGGACCCTAATAAGTTTTTGTTGTAAAAAATGAATGCATGATAGTACGAATGAATGCTTTATCTTCATTTATAAGGAAACCCAAAGACTCGTCTATCGTTTAAAATTTGTTTTCATTTTTGAAAAGCACTACCAACGAGACTTGTCTTTGGACTTCCTTAGATATGGGATATATATACATGATGATATGATGTCATGGTATACTATGTCATGAATTTCCAGCTCCATATATTTTGGATAACCGCAGTGTAGTCCTTTGCATAAGCTGAAAGTAACAGGATCAAAAGTTCGACGTCACAGGCATGGAGTCAAAGTAACCACCCATAAGGTATGTACTAGGGATTTATCACCTGCCGAACAAGGTTCTAGGGAAATCTTAGAGTCTACACTCTTCCTTTAGATGTTACCAACATCTAAATTACTTGGTAATCAGTAATATTCGCAAGAAAAACTTGTCCGAGTGCAGCATCGCATGACAACTACTTCCAGATTACTCTGTTATAGTCTATGCACTGCACCTAAAAAGGCCAAGAGGGGTTAATGGTTCTACGACCCTCAGCTTCTCGAGTTCCCAGATCGAAAGCAACAATGTTTTCCCAATTACTCGGTAAACATCACTACTTTCAAGGGACCTACACTGAGTGGGGGATCTTCATGCCTCCTTCTTTGAGATTACTCCCTCAAAGTTAACATGACTATACCGCCCGTCCTAATCCTAAGTGTAACCCAAGTCCGGGTATAGGACTTATCAAATGTAACTACCCAACCCAACATCACAACGTATCTAGAATATGTGAGTAACAACAATATATGCAATATATACAAAAGAATACAATGAAGCAATAAAGAAATAAAACAGTAAAGCAAATTAAATCAAATAAATAAACACCAAAAAAGACAAATAAATAAAACAAGGAGAGACTCGCAAAAGGTCCCCAGCAGAGTCGCCAGCTGAAGCTACCGGCAGAAAACACAAAGCTGCCGCCAAACTTTATTTATCCCGAAGGAAGGGGAAATATCGATAAAACCACAAGAGGATGGATAAGATGGGCTTGCGACCAAGAGAAAGGGTAAGGGAGTCGGTTATGCGAGGGTAAGGTATTAGCACCCTCACATCCTTTGTACTCAACGGGGTCCATTTTGTTTGTTTATCTCTAAGGGTGTGTTTATCTACAAATATACTTGCTTAAGGGGAAAGAAAAGGTTTTTTATTATTGCGTTCGTGAGGGTTTCGTGACCCTTTTCCTACGTATCCAGTGAAGGAATCAGAACACCATAGTTCCTCTAGAAAATGTTGATTTGTTTGTGTTTTTTAGTGGGCGACGTTAACGCACGCATTCTAGCAATAGCCACAACCAGTATCGCGGTAGAACGGAGATAACATGCCCTTTAGAGGATTTTTTATTGGTTGAGTGTTTTTGCAAGTTTTAAAATAAATTCAAGTAATGATTAAGTGTTTTTGGATTTTTGATTTGTGAATGATGAGTTTTAATTACAAAAGAAAAAAAAGGTTAAGAGGGAGACTAGAAAAGCCCTAATGTTATCATGCATGGGTTTCAAACTAAGGTCTAATCAGTTCGTATCTTGAATAAGAGGAAACTAACATCCTAAGGGAGCATGTTATAAGCATAAAGTAAAAGTGAAAGTGTTTGTGAAGAGTGATCGTGCACGGTGGACATGGAAAAAGTGATGACAAATGAGTAGTATTATGAGAGGTGTGAATGGAATGCTCGGTGTATGGGAATTGAATGTGGTTATGATTAACCAAGGGGTGTACTTGATTAATATAGTGAGAGTAGGTGCTCCTACCCTCAATCATAAGACCATTTATGCATGGAAACACTTGGTATATGGACCAAAGTGGTTGATTCGGGTTATGGTTAACCAAGGGCAAAACTTGTTAATATCGTGAGAATGGCCATGCCCAAACTCAACTATGAGACCCTTTAAGAAGATGCTTGGTATGTGAACCAAGGGGGAGAGAAATGACTTCAATGGGTAATATAAAAGCCCATACAAAGTGGCTATATGCATGCTCCTAAAAAGTGGGACTAGCGTGACACTAGTATTCTAAACGACCAATTGAAATAGTCGATCGAATAGTTGTCACCGTAAGAAAGCCCAGGACCAAGCTATGAAATGTGTGCAAGTGTGTATTTGTAAGTGAATACCTCTTCATTGAGGATGAGCCCAAGAGGAGGTCATGTGTTCTAATTGAATGACATATACATAATTAAACAACAATTAAAACATACAAAGAAATAAATCCTAAGCTATTACAATCATACGGGGATGGGGGTACAAGTTTATAAATGGGGATGAAGTAAAAAAAAACTAATTAAATTATCACAACCATATTCAATAAAAGAGTATCAATGAGAAAAATATTAAAAAAATGTAAAATAGTGTGAAAAGAAAGGAAAAAAAATATTTTTTTAACCATTATGAGTCGATACATGCATCTATGCATCGACACATAATCCTTCTTGTTCCTGGAAAATTAAAATCTCAGTATGAGTCGATACATAATGGTATGTGACGACTCATACACATTTCTTGCCCCTAGAAATAAAAAATAATGCAGTATGAGTCGACACATAAGGGTTTGTGTCGACTCATACACCTTTCTTGCCCCTGTAAATAAAAAATAACGTAGTTTGAGTCGACACATAAGGGTCTTGTGTCGACTCGTAACCGGTTTTATGCCTGAAAAATAAAAAATAATGCAGTATGAGTCGACACATAAGGGTTTTGTGTCGACTCATAACCTGTTTTATGCCTGATATGCATAGACTCATAGAGACATGTGTCGACTCATACTGTTGGTTTCTATTTCTAACTTTGCTCTGCTACATGTAAAATTCAGTTCCCAATATATAATTGATAAAAATGAAAAGCATGCAAATGAGGGTTAGCTTCAAGAGTATGATATCTACATTTATCTTCAAGAATGAATCATTAATGATGACTGAAATGAAGAACTCGTCATCCAAAAGACTTACCTCAAGATTGAAGTTTGTGTTATGAGTTTGAACACCTTTCTAGGGGTTGTGAGGGTCAGAATGGCTTCAGTGAACCTACATGAAGTTACTCCACTCCTTACTTTGTGTTGAGAGCTGTAAGGTTGTACAGTACTATTTTTTTATTGTTTGTGTTTGGAGGGTGATGAGGATGGTATCATAGAAATTGTTCTTGTGTTTAAAAAATCTCCATGTGAGGTGTTTGAATGGTTGGTTGAGGGGAAAGCTTACAAGGTTGTACAATGGTTTGAAGGTTTTTTCTGTTTCTGTTTTCTTTGAGTTGCTACTATTTTCCTTTCTGGTTTGACAATGTTTTCTCTCTTCTCTCAATCTTTTTCTCTGCTGTCTTTTTTTCAATATAGCTCTCCTTCTCTTTTTTTCTCATCTAACTCTCCTTCTTTTATTGATTGCCCATTCTATTGTTTTGTACAACAGCTGAGAGGTGAAATTGGGGGGAAATTTTGGTGGGTTTTTGAACACTTTTGACATGCTGCTTCTCTACTTTGCCATTACAGATTTGTGTGCCTTCTATTTTATGTAAAGTTTGGCATTTTTTGGCAGCAGCTTTGACAGTTTTAGCAGACTATCCTTGCAGGTTTTTGGACTGTTTTGTTTGTTTTGCAATGTGATGAAAGTTTATGGAGCTATATTGCATAATGGACAACATGGTTGGATTTTTGCAACTGAATGGATAACATTAGATTGGACAGTTTTATGGGGCTAGTTGGTGCAAACTTTGGGCATGTAATGAGAAATTCCTTTGTGTGATTTCAAGTGGTCATGTTATGAGTCCAAAAATAATTGCAAGATAATCAATAGTGAATTGAATAGTAACTTATGATGTAAGGAATTGGTGACTTGTGAACCCAAGACATTGTATGAACTACCAATTTCCATTATTCCCAATTTGCAATCCAAATCCAAGTTATCTTTCTCTTTCAATTTCAAATCTTCATGACAAATTCAAACCACTTCTTAAACCTCTTGGTAAGAAATTGACTTGTAAAAGGAGATAAAGCTCAATGTGACCTTGAAACAAATCCTAGTTTCTTGGACCTTCAAAGGATGATCATTACAAGTTCAAACCAACAAAACCTAATCCACCGCTTCTCAGTTTATAGAACTAAAAACCACTGCTCTTGAAGTAACCTGAGAAAATCTCCAAAATCCTAATTCACAACTTCAGTGCCTAAAAAAATAGAAGAACCGGTAAGAAATATACTCTACTGAATATAAACATCTCAAAACATTGTGAAACTTTGATATTGCACAACCGTTGAATTCTTGGACCTCAGGTGCCTTTATTCAATGAAATGCATGATATGCAAATGAAAAAGTGAAGATGATGTAGATGAAATGCGAAGTCTAAGCCATACAAAAGTAAAAGGTAGGACAAATCTGGGGTATGACATTAGGTAAGTAGCAATATATCACGGAAACTGTACGACATAGACAGATATGGTTGAAGTGATGGCTACGTTAGTGTGACACTTTGGTTTGTACTGATGTTCCTTAAGTCAGTCGAGAATAACATTGGGCTGTGTGTGGTGTCATAAGCACTAACTGACTTTTAGAACCTTAATTGACCCATATTAGCCATTAGAAGGTGAAACAACGGGCTGAAAATCATCAAATAATGAAGTCGCCACCGAACGTCTTTTATCCTACATGAAGGGAAAGGTAAACATCAAGAAAACCTGAGAAGGGAGAAGTCACGGTCTTGCGACCGAGAGATCGAGTAAGAGAGTCTGTTACGCGAGGGGAAGGTATTATCACCCCATATGCCCGTAGTACTCTACTGTATCTATTCCATTTATCTATTTTAAGGGTGTGTTTAATCTATGGTTAGTGTACTATAGAGGATGAATGCATACAAAAGAAATGAGAAAATAATGTAGGGAAAATAAAGTTGTGCTCGCTTGGACCCTACCCCAATGCCTATGTATCCTTTTTGAGGAATCAGAGTTACCATAGTTCGGCTCATATGGTTTTGTTTGTTTTGTGTTTTTTATGAACGATGTTAATTTCGCCTTCTGCCGTAGCTCGACCTTTGGAGACTCACACGTTGGCACATAAGTAAATTAAACATGTCCTTACTGAAGAAGTTTCAAGTTAAGCCCTCGAGGCAAGATGCCACACTTGATTGGTTTGTTTTTTGTCACCTTGAAAAAGGGTTTAAGTGTGATTAACATGTTTTTGATTTGCTAAGAAATGAGATTTTAGTTTTAAATGCAAGGATGAAAAAAAAGGAAGAAAAGAGTCTAAAGGGGAGTAGCCTATTTCTAACCTAATGTTATTATACAATGGTGGCCCTATGTCAAGGATGAAAGGGAAATCTCTACCTAATGTTAGCATGTATAGTTCGCAACCTAAGCTCTAACTTGCATCAGAAAGGAACAAGTACATCCTAAGGGAACATGGTATGTACGAGGATAAAACAAGCAAGCTCGAAGGAGCACACACATGAAATAGTAAGGAAAAGAATCGGAATGCTTTAGTAAAGGGGAGCGTATCACCCGAGATAAACAAACGGGAGTGAGATGAAAAAACAAAAATGTGATGTCTAGAACACCTAACCAAGATTAGGAGATCGAGGTAGATGACATAAGGCAATACAAACGATCACAGAGTATCAACATCGACCAATGCGAACTCCTAACAAAGCACGGGGGATTGATTGCGGAACCCTTCCCCACTTGACGACTCGATAACAAGAGCAGGCACAACTCCAAAGCTTCATGGTGCATCACGAGCTAAGGATAACACAGACGGAATTGTGGGGGTTGAATGCAAACCCTCCCTGCTCGCCTCCTTTTGAGGAATTATCATCTGTACATATGCAGACACAAATATAAACACACGAGTGGAATACCTACTCAAAGGCAGGGTCTTAAACAAACCACACACAGGTAGCAAACAAAATGCGCACAATGCGGAATTGCCCAAAATGGGTCTTTAAATAAACCAGAGGGATTCCTGACATGATCAGCAATAGAGATCCCCTTCATACATCTCTATCCTACTTCTCATGGCATCAGAAAGTGGTAAAGTCTTACTTCTCATGATTTCTAGAAAAGCAATAAAGAGGTATGATAAAGTGAGAAAGTGAGGAATAAAATGAAGTTGTGATGATAACTAACAGAGAAGGTACGTTTCCTCTTTAAAACCATGCAAGCAAAGAGAAAACTTTACATAAAGCTTCCTTGATGAAAATTGCACTCTTCGTTCACTCCGAAATATTATCAAACTCAAGTATCTAACAGAGAAGGTTCGTTGCCTCTTCGAAGTCGCGCAAGTGGTGAGAAAACTCTACAGAAGCTTCCTTGAATTCCTTGATGAGGAATATGCTCTTAATTCACTTTAAAACCTCTTGAAATTCTTCAACAATTACTACCTGATCAATAAAAATCAACCACGACAATTATACAATTAAATTGAAACAAGTATGGAAAGTTTCACTTCATCAGGGTGCAAAGAAAAATCCAAGATATGATGCATGCAAAAAACTAGAATGACACTAGGCCCATCACAAAATCCATAAAGCTTTTTGTGTGTACTTCAGCATCAAATAAAAAAACACAAGGAAGGGGCCTAATCAAACCAAATTTGGCCCATGCCCATACTTCCCATTCCACCCTCAATATTTTGTTGTTCAATAAAAAAGTTCAAAGAATTAGATAAATTCAGAGAAATAAAGGAGAACAAAACAATGTTGCTCTTCTGTGCCTCTTGACCTACTTTTCAAAGCCTTATTCCCTCTCAAGCTGCCTTCTCTCTACTTTAACCAAAAATTACTATCGCTAGAAGTACGATGTCGCGCCTAGAACGATGAAGCTTCCATTCTTATAAATTATCCCTCTATCTTCTTCGACTTGATGCCATGCTTCCAAATCCGCCTTCGGTTTTCATCAATTTCCTCATTCTTCTTAAATCTAATTAACAATAGAAACCCTATGTGCTTCAAGATGCAATTAAATGGAAGAGAAGGAGTTTCAGTTTGCAATTCCAGGGGGCTTCACTCCTATTCCTAATCTTCTACTGATTTACATCAAGAAATAACGAAAGAGATAAACAAATTTGGAAGTTTAACGTGGCTTACCTATCGGACTACCTTCGGAGGTTCTTCGAACTGAAGGAAATTATTGAGAATCCTAGTGACCTTCAAACTCTTGTTCAGGTATTCATAACTATTGAATTCTCATTTCTGATCCTTTCTTTCTTCTTCTTCTTTCCGCGTGCGTGTTGCGTTAGATGTTGACTGCGTTAAGGTTGCAATACTGAATGTTGTTGTTGATGTGTTCTTTATAGATTGATGAAGAAGCGTTGATGTTGATGATAGTTGGAGATAAGGAATGGCATAATATTGATGATGTTAGAAGCAATGTGCATAGAGAAAGAAAATTGAAGGTTCTGCGTGAAGGTTACAAAGATGAAGATTGAAGATGTTGAAAAAATGAAGTTGCTGCTGAAGCGAGCAGAAGAATTGATTGCATAGGTATGGGAGTTTTCTGGTTTTTGTATGGTGATTCTTCATACTGAAAAATGGTCGTGAATGGTTAAAGAGAGAAGAGGGATTATGTTCAGAGAGAGAATGGAGATTGAGAGTGCAGGTTGAAAGGTTAGTTTCTAATTTTCTATAACCTTTTTTTGTTATGAATGAATCGTGTACCTTCTTCTCCTTTTCTGTTATCCCTTCTCCGTTTCTGCTGGAAGTTTTTCTGTTAGAAGCCATCATTTTGAATTCGGTTAGAATTCTGTTACAGGTAGTTGGCAAGCTGTTAAAATTAGTTAGGAGTTTTTGTTTTCTGTTATAGGTGGTTATGGGTAGAGTTGTTAGTTTTCAGTTATGAGTTGTTTGAAATTAGTTACAGATGGATTAAATTTGAAATGTTGAATTTGTAATTCAGTTGCAGAATTTGGATGGTGAGATTTGAATTAGACTGCATTATGAAACTTGATCTAAAAATTTTACTTAGCTCTGAAAAATAAAATGAAGATGAACTAGATTTTTGGTTTTACTAGTGAACTGCAATGTAAAGGTTTTTTCAATATGTATTTTCCCGACTTTTCCCCTAAATTGAACTGTGTTGTTAATTTGTCGTGAGCTAGTACATCAACCACTTTTTTATTTTAGTTATGAGGCTGTTAGAATATTCTGGCTTCTGAATTGGTTTATTTCCTCTCCATTCCAAATTTCCTGGTTTTGTTTTATGTTGTTTTTTGGACAGCAAGATATTTTATTCTCTTTTATATTTTTGTTCTGAGTTTTTTTGCCTCTGATTTTGAGCAGGGGAGTCGGTTTGGTTTGCTTGAGTGTAGATATTTTGTGATGTTGCATGGCGTAGCAGGTTCCAAATATGAAATGATAGCATGAGGGCAGCGGTATGTTCCAACGGCAAGCCTAGTAATTATCTGAGATAGGCTTGCAATTAGCATGGACCTGTCTATGATTCGCACTGTGAATGTACGTATGTTAATGATTATTTTCTAGACTGAACTTGCATTGTAGGGCTGCTTTGGTGATATTGGTCAGTAGCTTGGATTTGGACACATGAAAGCTTGAGGACATATTTATGTTGGTTTCATGATATGCAAGTGAATTATTGGTGATGATGGTTTGAAAGAGCATAGTCAATTCAAGGAAAATCGAGAAGATGGCACGTTGGGCATGGAGTTTAGGATTAGCAATTGATTCATGGACTTAACTCCTTTGTGTATTATTTTTGTATGATGTAATGTTTTTGAAATTTGTAACATGGTATTTACGATGATGTTTTGTAATGGGAACATGCCTTTACGGACTTGTATGAAACACAAATGATGGTTTTGTAACAGTTTGTAATGAACCTTGATGCAATGTACTTTCAACTTCAATGTAAAGAATGACTTTGGAATGATATTGAATTTGAATCTTGTAATAGCTTCATACTTTTCCCTTGTAATGAACATGTGACTTTGAATGTTTTTTGAATGAAGTATTTTTTTCTTCTATGAAGCTTCGTTTTAATTGGCTTGATGATGTGAAGCTAAAAAGGATCATATGATGAAACTTGAAGTCTTCCTTGTAGAGAACCTTGAAACTTATGGAAAAGGCCAAACATACTGAGCAACTTTATCTTGACTTTTACATCATTTAACTCAAATAACAATTCAAATAACAATTTAAGCTTCTCTTGATGGAAGAAGGTCAATTGAAAACCCTAACTTGTAATGGTCAAAATCTTATCAAAAGATATCCTCCTTGTATAGCATAATGATGCACCCTTGAATCGAAACCTTAGTGTGTCATGAATACCTCAAGATCTACTTTAAAAAACCTGCATTTCACTCAATAATTCAAACCCTCTCGAATGCCACAGAATTAAGGAAATAAACCTCAACTCCTAGGTACAATAAGACGATGAACTCGCTCAAAACCCTTGATGTTGAAGAGAAGACCTCATGATGACGGAGAAATAAAACCCCGATGTAAAAGAACTCAGTTGAAACCCTAATCTCTGGCCTAGATGAATTTGGATGGAAAAACCTTATATCTTGATGCAGAAGAAATCCACAAACACTGAACCAAAACCCTAATTTGCAAAGTCCTTGATCCTAATGCCAAGTTTATTGATCATACATGATGTGTTAGATAACCTAATAAAAAGTGATGTATATGCAGAATATGTGATGCATAAGCCAGATGTTTTTTTGATAGAAAGGTAGGACAAATTTAGGGTATTACAGAAGGTAGTGAGATAGCCGACTTTGGTGCAGTCCAAAGTTGGTTGATAGTCAATGCTACACTTATTAAGATTTGACTCGTAAGATGTTTTGGTGGCAAATAAATTGATGTACTAAAATAAAACCTTCGAGAAAGATTCATGATATGAGATCCCTAGAACCCGGTTACTATTTAAGGACGGGTTGAGCCAACTTAACTTCAATAGAGAAGGGTACTTACCTTTGGACCTCATGCAAGCCTTTAAACCTAAGGCTCTTGTGTGATTTGTTTGTGTTTGCTATTTGTTTAAACATAAACATAACATCATAACATCATAACATCCGACATGGCATTTACAAATCATTTCAAGGATCTTAGGGATCTTTGTTGCAGGATTTCAAGCCAGACTACTAGTAAGGATGGCAAGAGGATTTATTTTCCTCTAACCAGACGCCATCAAATATCGAAATACGTTCTTCGTGTCAAAGGTTAGGACCCACTTGATATGGTGAGATCGATTCTAATAGAAGGACGTCCAAAAATGAAGACTCGAAGTTCCACAAGTCAAAGCTGCAACCAGGATTCATTCTCTCTTTTACCCCATAAGATCCTTGAAAACATTGCATTTGCATCTACATATCATGCATCTCATTACATAACAAGTACTTTCTAGTCAGGTTTCTCATCTTCTTGTTGTTTATTTCAGTAAAAGATGGCTCTCGAACAAACAGTCAAAGATCTTCAAGCTCAGAATGCCTAGTTCCAACAAATGTTCCTGAACTTAGCCAAGGGGCAGGAAGAGATGAAGACCCTCATCACCAAAGAGAGGAAGAAAAAGACAAGGAAACCAATTGGTATTTTCAACATGGGAAGAAGGTTCAGAGGTCCTCCTAAGTGATCTCAAGACTGTGATATTCCATCAAATGAAGATGACAACCAGGGTGAAGATAGTAAGAGTGTGAAGGCTGAGAAAGGAAGCCACCTTGGTTCTGGCCAATATTCTGATGGAGATGAAGAAGAATATTCGAATGAACAATATCCTCTTGCTAATGAAATACAAATAACTGGAAGATCGTTTAAATGCTATGAAGATCCAGAGAATAACTGGATTGGATTTTGAAGAGCTGGGTTTTGTCTCAGGAGTTGTTTTTCCTCACAAATTCAAGGTCCCTACTTTTGCAAAGTATGACGGTGTTACTTGTATTAAGCTTAATTTGAGGTCTTATGTCCAGAAGATCCAACCTTACACTGCCGACATGAAGTTATGGGTGCATTTCTTTCAGTAGAGCCTATCTGGGACACAATTGGAATGGTGCTATCAACTGGAAAGAACCAATGTCCGTACTTGGGATGATTTGGATGCTGCTTTCTACAAACAATACCAATACAATGTTGATCTTGCACCAACCCGTGTGAAATTATAGAGTATGACTATGGGCTCAAACAAAGGCTTTAAAGAGTACGCCCAGAAATGGAGATATTTAGCAGGAAGAGTTCAACCTCCTTTGTCTGATACGGAGTTGGTTAACATGTTTATGGGAACTTTGACATGTCCTTTCTTTAATCATCTGATCGGAAGCTCTTTAGCCGGATTCACCGAGCTGATATTAACAGGGGAACATGTAGAAGGTGGAATCAGAAGTGGAAAAATTTAGGTGGCTGCGTCTTAGAGTATTGTAAAGAAGACATTCAATGGGAATAAAGAAGCTAATGTTGTGTATGACCAGAAGGGTCGTGGTTGAAGTGACTGCAACTAATATGTGGGAACAATGATAATTTCTAATCCTGCACCAACGTAACATCAACAAAGCAATCAGCATAGTTCAAACGCACTCAGGAGATAATTCACCATGATCAACATGCCATTGTCTCAAGCATTGAAACATCTGTTGAAGGCGGAGCTGATTACGTTAAGAGATCCTCCTCGGAATCCCAACACCTCCTCTCCTCGATACAATCCTAATGTAAGATGTTCCTATCATTCCAGTAGTCTCGGACAAGACACAAATAATTGCTGGGCTTTGAAAAACAAGGTTCAAGACATGATTGACGTTAAGGAAATTGAGTTTGATCCTCCCGAGACTCCCAATGTGATTACTGCACCCATTCCTAAGCACGACAAGGGAATTAATGATATCGAAGATTTTTCTTACGTTTCTGTTGTAAGTGACTTGATTACTCCCCTGATAACTATTAAGAAGAATCTATTGCAATCCGGTTTATTTTCGGGTTGCATTGAAAGATGCTACTGCTGTGCAGCTCAACCCAATGGTTGCAAACTGCTGAAAGAAGTTATTCAGCGTCTGATGGATAACCATATAATTCTATTTGAGAAGATTCCTTCTATGGAGAATTTGTTTCAAGACTTGGAGCTTGAAGACTTGTCTGTAATTTTTAGAACTCCAGTAAGGATCACTTCCAAGGGGTCTATGAAGATTATGGCTGAACCCAGAGTTGTTCCTATGATTATTACTGCGCCCGTGCCAATTCCATATTCCTCTGACAAGGCTATCCCCTGGAATTATGGAGTTGATGTTTATTACCATGGTGTCAAGTAGGAAACCTTGGTTATCAAAAGTGAAGATGCAGAAGTTACTGATCCTAACATTAACAATATTGTTGGGACCAGTAAGGTACTAGAAGTGGAAGGATTTTCTCTCCAGAGATCTCTCCGAAGACTTTTGCTACACTAGTTCGTGTTACTTCTACTGAGTTAACTACTGAGACTCGGGGCAAAAAACATAACAGTGAGTCTGCCCGAGCTGGGGCACCTGAAGAAGTTACCACTGAAGATACCTCCAAGAAAGAGATGGAGGAGGTACTAAAAATCATCCGGAAAAGTAACTACAAGATTATTGAACAACTAGGGCATACTCCCTCCAAGATATCCATGTTATTCTTATTGTTATGATCCCAAGCCCATCCTCAGGCTTTGGTGAAGTTCTTGAAATCTGCACATGTACTGCGAGAAATCTCTGTCGATCAATTTGAAAATTATGTTGCTAGCCTGACGACTGATAACGGGTTAGGCTTTCATGATGCCGACTTAACTCCTGAAGGAAGAAACCATAACAAGGCCCTGTATGTCTCTATTAAACGCAAGGTCACTACCTTAGCTCATGTGTTGGTTGACACGGGTTATTCACTGAACGTTTTACCGAAGGATGCTATAGACAAGCTCGATTGCGAAGGGGTTATGCTGAAACCCAATGACATTATGGTCAGAGCCTTTGATGGTTCAAAGAGGATGGTGCACGAAGAGGTGGATTTTACGAACAAAGTAGGTTCTTAGGTCTTCGACTCTACCTTCTATGTGATAGACATTCGCCCGACTTATTCATGTTTACTTGGACGCCATTGGATTCATGGGACAGGCGCCGTTACTTCCACTTTACATCAAAAGTTAAAATATCCCTTGAAAGGAAAGATTATTACAGTGTGTGGTGAAGAATAATACATGGTGAGTCACTTGAATTCCTTCAAGTATGTTGAGATGGACAGTGAATTCATCGAAACTCCCTGCCAGACCTTTGAGGTTATTCCTCAGACAACTACCGTTACTAAAGACATTTCTACTATTCCCAAGTTTACCAGGGTTCTGCCCAGAATGGCTTCTCTGAAAGACGCTAGAGTTGTGGTAGAAGAAGGTGGTTGCACTACTTGGGGTCAACTTTCCGACATTCCTTACAAATATGATAAATTTGGTTTGAGTTTCATTGTAGAGGCTCAAAGGGTTGTTCGTCGTGCTCATGTTGGAAGACCATTGTTGTACCCAAAAAAATTTCCTCTCTTTTCTCAATATATTTCTCACAAATATCTTCAATGGTTCAAACTTACACAAGTATTGACTAGGTCAAGCCATCTCCTCAACACTGATACCTATAATTAGGGTTTGGTTTTTAACAAGGATAATTGGGCTTCTAATGCTTCAATTGACTTTCATGGATCAATATTGACTTTCAAGAATGCTCATATCAAGTTTCAAGTCTTGCATCTCAAAATTGCTCAGTCAATTGATCAGATGACCCAAAATTAGATGTATTGGGTAAAAAGTCAATTGTAGTCAACCTACAGTCAATTTCAATTTTTTGACCAATATCAACATTTTAAAGTTATATGTGTCAATTGATCAAGTTTTAATCACAATCTCTCAAGAAAAGCACTCAATTTACCAAAAGGGCAAAATGGTCAAAATTAGGGTTTTGATTGTATTTGACTGATCAAGGGTTTTTGACCTAATACATAATCTAGTGGCTTGAAGCACAATCTTAAGGATTCAAATACAATGTCTTGAACTAATTTCATGGCTCAAATCATTTCTCAATATCAATTGATTGATAGTTGAAATTCAGTCAACCGATGAAAAGTCAACTGATACACCAAAAGTCAAACTTTGACCTTTTGATCAAAATTGAGTTTCAAAGATCACATTTCATCAAGACATTCAAAAATATGAAACTTGATCATCAAGAAATCAAGAAAGTCAAAATTCATTTTGAAAAGTCAAAGTTTTCAAGACTTAGAAAATTTTCTAAGTGTTTTAAGTCTTATTTTTTCATGACTTCATGCCAACTTTTCACCAAGATGCAAGATGATTCAAAGAAAACTTCCAAAATGCAAGTTGTAGATCTTGATGAGATCTACAAATTTTCTTTACTGATAAAGTCCTATAAATTCTTGGATTTTGAGTTATGAATCCATAAAGTCATGCGCTTTTTCTTAAACACTTAGTGAAATTTTGACCTAGTTTAGGCAGATTTTTGACCTAATTTCTTGGTCAATTTTCACCAAGTTCCAAGAATATTTTGTCAAAATGTCCAAAATGAAGGTTGTATAGGATTTTCCAAGCTTTTCAAAATGTCCAATAACTCATTGAGATCATTCTTGAGCTAGGATAATCGAAGAGATGAAGTTAGGGTTTCAAACTTGAATTACAAGGCATTTTTCATGAAGAACACTTGACCAAATCCATAAGCCATGCTGCATAATATTGCTTTGTAGGCCTCAAACTCGTGTTTAAATCCATAATTAATGATTTACACAATTGATTAAGCCATTTTCAAATAGATTTAAGCATTATCCAAATCAATTTTCCATAATTGGAAGAAAGTTACCATTCCATTCTCATAAAGAAAGTTTTATGCAAAGTTAACTTGTATTGAGCTTTGCACTCGTTCCTTCTGCACAAGCTTCATTCACAAAGTTAGATAAGCATGTTTGAAGTTTGTAACCACTCTGGATAGCTTTGTACCTTGCCTTGAAACCATACTTGTCAAGTTTGCTTCAAAAACAAGTCAAAATCCCATAACTTATGATCTTGTGATTCTGATCATTCCAAACCTCCAAACCTCCAAACCTTTTCCTATATATTAAGATACTCTTATGCAACTTAGGACACGAAATTAGAAGCCCTGGAACTCTCTCAAACTCTCTCTAGCCAGAAATTACACACAAAACTCCCTTTGTATACAGTTTTGCCCTTAAACTTGTATCTTCCATTTCCGTCATGTGTCTTCCCTCAAAATCGTTTTAAAAGCTTCCATACATCAAATATAGTTCATCCTTGTCCCTGTTTTGGAACTGTAACACCTCAATCACCATCCTCCATAACCAAAAATAGGGTGCTACACATTGACTTCTCCAGCACGATTCAGCCATCCTCAATCCAAGCTAAGCATTGCATTAGCTTCCTAGGGACTCAAGGAAGCTAACATGATCATTAAAGCACCTTGAAAGCTGCTCAAACTCAAAACACGAATTCCATTTTCAAGGTGAGTTTTCTGACTTTTGAACTCTTCATATAGGCATTGTTAGCTTTCCGTTTGTGAAGATAAAATGTAGACATCATAGCCCTGAAACTGACCATGTTCTTAGAATTCATTTATATTGCCTGAGTAGTGAGAATTTTAGAGTTGAACTTTCTGAAAAAACTAGGTCAGATTTGGTACCATTCAAAATTCATGCTCATATTTTATTTATAGCTTAAGTTATTTATATGACTGAACTCGTGATGAAATTTGGAGCAAGTTTCATGTTTATACTTTTGCAAATGGTTGAGAGATGAAGAAGTTACAGGATTTAAGTTCATGACTGGTTATGGCACGAGGAAGAAGATGAAGTCATCTTCAGGAACGTGTTTCAAATATATATTTATGGTTTTGTTTATAATACCGGATGTATCACCACCCTAGTGGTTAAAGCGCGCGCCTTTCACCTTTAGGACTTGGGTTCGAGCCCCGACGTCCATTTTGTTATTTTTCATACTTTTTGTTTCCTCTTTTTGTTTGCAGCTTCTTTTTGCTCACTCTCACCCCCATCCCACTACACAACATGCAACCCATTGTTTTTTTTTTCATTTCGTTTTTATTCTGATTTACAAAAAAAGGCAACATTGGGCCTAACTCCAACAAAATATGTTTTGCTTATTTACACCCTAAATCATTTTCAGACCCCCTAACTTAATTTTTATAATTTTATATTTTATTTTCTTTTATTATTATTATTATTATTATTAATCAAAAATATTTTATATTTATTATTTAGATATTTTAAGTTTATTTTTTATTTCTTTTAAAACAAAACAAAAACAAAAATATTTTCTTGACAAACTTAATTTCTTTTTTCTAATTAAATTAATTTAGGCTTAGATTTATTTTAATTTTTGTTTATATATTAATTAACTTAGAATTTAGGATTTTTAATTAATCCATTTTGTTAAATTTAAGTAGGTTAAAATTATTGTTTTATAAAACCCCTAAAAACTTGTTTTTCTTAATTAATTTAATGTCTTTTCTTAAATCAATTTAGGTTAGTTTTACTTGAATTAATTACTTATTATTTAGCTTAATTAGAATTAAAATCTTTCAAAAAACTTAAACAAAAACAATTTCTTTTTCTCTATATATTACCATACATTCTTGTACATTATTTGTTCATATTCAATATGGTTGTAATAGTAAATTATGGTTTATTGATTTCTCCCCCCATTTATAAATTTATATCCCCATCCCCAAATGATATAATAGTGTAGAACTTTACATTTCCACAATTTATCGCTTTCAATATAAATACTAGAAATTAGGGTTTGTATGGCAAGACGTAATAACAACAAGTAGAAAACCCTAATTCAAAGACAAAAATGCATGAAATCAAAACCCTTGCACACTTGCACCTCTAGGGCTAACCTCACTTGTTGCCTAAGATAAAAATAGTCATGTTACGCAAACGTGGGATACTTTAGCAAAAACAATCAAAAACAAGATCATAGTCCCTCGATGACCCTTCAAATATTGCCTTAATAAATGATCTTAGACCCTTACAGAAATTGCTAAGGTAACCTACAATGTTGCTTTCTGTGACTATATGATGACTCATATCCATCCCTTCACATCCAATGATAGGGCTTCTTATCAAACAATGGTAAGGTAGAAATATCTAAATGAGGAAGAAAAGAACAAAGACTTTTTTGAGTAGGTAGAACACCTGTAGTTGCTTGCTCACAACGATTTTCAAAAACATATTTCAAATACACCAAACACTTTCAAATGAAATATTTTCAAAAGTTAACACTTTATATGCATTCTTAGAGAGACGGGAATTATTACAAAATTCGCCTAAACGAAGGCACCTTTCAAAAATACTTTAAAAAAGAATCACAAACACATTTCAAACAAAGCATTTTAAAGTGAGATAGCAACTAAGAGCCCGTAGATAAATACGGATGAAAAGGGTGCTAACACCTTCCCTTTTCATAACCTACCCCCCCGAACTCAAGAAAATTCTCAAAAGGTCTTTTCTGTTCTTTTCCCCCTTTCCTTTGTTGGAAAAATGAAAAGTCGGTGGCGCCTCTCGCTATTCGCAACAATTGCGATAAAACACAGAACACCCAAGTCAGTTCTCCCACTGTATTACAACCACCATTTCGTATCAGCTACAATGGAGCCAACACGGTAGAAGATGCTTATAGTGACTAAGACTTAGACAATTGGATTTTTCCTACCATCGGTAACGGGCTCAGCAATTAGAAGACTGAAGACGTTATACCAATCTCCTTTAGTCAAGAGTAAATAATATTTTTTGTTTTCTTGCTTTCAAGTTTTGTTATGTAATTTTAAAACAATAACTTTAAGCCTTGTGCCTTACCCAGGGCACAACGGTCCATTTGTTAGGGTTGTCATTATTCATTAGCATATTTTCATTTAATAAATCATTGGACGTTTACATTCAAATTTTGCGCTCTTTATCTTTCTTTTGCTTTATTACTTTCAAAATAGCTACGTGTTCTTACACACACCCATACAAAAAATTACAGATTCATATCCACCCCGGATCCCATTGATAGCAATTCTGCTATTGCCAATTATGACTTTGAAAATCCGATCTACCAAGCCGAGGACGAAGGTAAGGAAGGTTGTGAAGTACCTAGAGAGCTTTCTAGGTTGTTAATGCAGGAAGAAAGAGGCATACAACCACATGAAGATCCAGTCGAGATTGTGAACTTGGGTACTGAAGAAGACAAGAAAGAAGTCAAGATAGGTGCCAACCTATAAGACAATGTCAAAAACAGATTAATCCAAATCTTTTCTTGGTCGTACGAAGATATGCCAGGGCTTGATATTGACATTGTGGTTCACCGTCTACCGATGAAAGAAGGTTGTTCTCCAATAAAATAGAAGGTTCGTCGTATGCGTCTTGAGATGTCTGAAAAGATTAAAGCTGAGGTTATGAAACAATTCAATGCAGGTTTCTTAGGCATTACGTCCTATCCTTAATGGGTAGCAAATATGGTGCCAGTACCTAAGAAGGATGGAAAAGTGCGTATGTGTGTAGACTACAGGTATCTGAATAAGGAAACCCCAAAGATGACTTTCTGCTTCCGCATATTGATGTTCTGGTTGACAACACCACTCAGCATAAAGTATTTTCTTTCATGGACGGTTTCTCTGGTTATAACCAAATCAAGATGGCACCTGAAGACATGGAGAAGATTACCTTTGTCACACAATAGGGCACTTTCTGTTACAAAGTTATGCCTTTTGGTTTGAAGAACACCGACGCAACATATCAGCGTGCTATGGTAGCCTTTTGAGGACTTATCATCTGTACATATGTAGGCACAAATATAAACACACGAGCGAAATACCTACTCTAAGGCAGGGCTTTAAACAAACCACACACAGGTAGCAAACAAAATGCACACAATGCGGAATTGCCCAAAACGGGTCTTTAAATAAACCAGAGGGATTCCTGACATGATCAGCAACAGAGATTCCTTTCGTACATCTCTATCCTACTTCTCATGGCATCAGAAAGCAGTAAAGTCCTACTTCTCATGATTTCTAGAAAAGCGATAAAGAAGTATGATAAAGTTCAGAAGTGAGGAATAAAATGAAGTTGTGATGATACCTAACGAAGAAGGTATGTTGCCTCTTTAAAACCATGCAAGCAAATAGAGAACTCTACATAAAGCTTCCTTAATGAAAATTGCACTCTTCGTTCACTCCGAAATATTCTCAAACTCAAGTATCTAACGGAGAAGGCTCGTTGCCTCTTCGAAGTCGTGCAAGCGATGAGCAAACTCTACAGAAGCTTCCTTGAATACCTTGATGAGGAATGTGCTCTAAATTCACTTTAAAACCTCTTTAAATTCTTCAAAAATTACTACCCGATCAATAAAAATCAACCACGACAATTATACAGTTAAATTGAAACAAGTATGGAAAGTGTCGCTTCAGCAGGGTGCAAAGCTGAATCCAAGATATGCTGCAAGCAAAAAACTAGAATGACACTAGGCCCATCACATAATCCATAAAGCTTTTTTTGTGTGTACTTCAGCATCAAATAAAAAAACACAAGGGAGGGGCCTAATCAAACCAAATTTGGCCCAGGCCCATACTTCCCATTCCACCCTCAACATTTTGTTGTTCAATAAAAAAGTTCAAAGAGTTAGATAAATTCATAGAAATAAAGGAGAACAAAACAATGTTGCTATTTTGTTCCTCTTGACCTACTTTCAAAAGCCTTATTCCCTCTCAAACTGCCTTTTCTCTACTTCAACCAAAAATTATTGTCGCCGGAAGTATTCATCACTATTCAATTCTCATTTATGATCCTTTCTTTCTTCTTCTTCTTCTTTCCGTGTGCGTGTTGTGTTAGATGTTGATTGTGTTAAGGCTACAGTACTGAACGTTATTGTTGTTGATTTGTTCTTTACAGATTGATGAAGAAGCGTTGATGTTGATGATAGTTGGAGATAAGGAATGGCAGAATATTGATGACGTTAGAAGCAATGTGCACAGAGAAAGAAAATTGAAGGTTCTGCGTGAAGGTTACAAAGATGAAGATTGAAGATGTTGAAAAAATGAAGTTAATGCTGAAGCAAGCAGAAGAATTGATTGCAGAGTGATGGGAGTTTTCTGGTTTTTGTATGGTGATTCTTCAGACTGAAAAATGGTCGTGAATGGATAAAGAGAGCAGACGGATTTTGATCAGAGAGAGAATGGAGATTGAGAGTGCAGGTTGAAAGGTTGGTTTCTAATTTTCTATGACCTTTTTTTGTTATGAATGAATCGTGTACCTTCTTCTCCTTTTCTGTTATCCCTTCTCTATTTCTGCTGGAAGTTTTTCTGTTAGAAGCCATCATTTGGAATTCGGTTAGAATTCTGTTATAGGTAGTTGGCAAGCTGTTAAAATCGGTTAGGAGTTTTTGTTTTCTGTTATAGGTGGTTATGGGTAGAGTTATTAGTTTTCTGTTATGAGCTGTTTGAAATTAGTTACAGATGGATTAAATTTGAACTGTTGAATTTGTAAGTCAGTTGCAGAATTTGGAGGGTGAGATTTGAATTAGATTGCGTTATGAAACTTGATCTAAAAATATGACTTAGCTTTGAAAAGTAAACTAAAGTTGAACTGGATTTTTGGTTTTACTAGTGAACTGCAATGTCAAGGTTTTTTCAATATGTATTTTCCTGACTTTTCCCCTAAATTGAACTGTGTTGTTAATTTGTCGTGAACTGCTACATCAACCACTTTTTTATTTTAGTTATGAGGCTGTTAGAATATTCTGGCTTCTGAATTGTTTATTTCCTCTCCATTCAAAATTTTCCTGGTTTTGTTTCATGATGTTTTTTGGACAGCAAGATATTGTATTCTCTTTTATATTTATGTTCTGAGTTTTTTTGCCTCTGATTTTGAGCAGGGGAGTCGGTTTGGTTTGCTTGAGTGTAGATATTTGCTGATGTTGCAGGGCGTAACAGGTTCCAAATATGAAATGATAGCATGAGGGCAGCGGTATTTCAAACGGCAAGCCTAGTACTGATCCGAGGTAGGCTTACAATTAGCGTGGATCTGTCTGTGATTCGCACTGTGAATGTACGAGTGTTAATGATTATTTTCTGGACTGGACTTGCATTGCAGGGCTGCTTTGGTGATATTGGTCAGTAGCTTGGATTTGGACACATGAAAGCTTGAGGACATATTTATGTTGGTTTCATGATATGCAAGTGAATTATTGGTGATGATGGTTTGAAAGTGTAACACCCCAATTCTACCCCAAGCAATTAATCGGAAAATCAGAGTATAAAATTTCTAATATAATCAGGATGTCACATATTCAAAAGAAACCCATAAACTTGTCATGCTTTTAGAATATATACATAACACTTAAAGAAGTGTAATGAACACAACTCAAGAATATAGTCTTCATAACATAAACCAAACTTCGATTAATAACGCAGCAGATTCATAATATTTCTCTAAATAAGATATAACATCTTTTGAATCATGAAACAACATCAATACGAAAACTCCTCAAATAACAACATAAGGTTCAATAATTAAACAACAAAACATACAAGCATTCATTTCCCCCCGAGTGCTACGTATCAGAGCAGATGACACCGAACTCGAACTAACAATGCTATATGCTACTCATCTAGGTTAACTGCACGTTACCAATAAATGGAAACATTCAAACAGAAGGGGTGAGATATCAAACTACACAAATAGGGTCATGATAAACAATATATTAGGTAAAGAATAAAAAGAATCACCACTTCATACAACAACAATATAAAGTAACGCAATTTACCAACACATCAATTCAACTTATAACATCACCAGGCATAAACAACACCTTAAACAAGAAACAAATCAACGACTCTAAATGTGACTCAATTGTGCAAATGCATGTGGTACCATTGGAGCAGAACTCCCAACTTAGAAATTTCCAGTAATTCTGAGGCATAAGGCATAAGCCCTCAACATAAACTCTTGCCAATAAAGGCCAACATGGTGAGAATTCGTTCCAACTTAGAACATGCCAATCCAGGCCAACTTTAATGCTATGCTATGCTATGCGATGATATAAACAACCACAACTCAACAATGCAACAACAACAACATCACAACGGTTGACATAACAAAAAATTACACCGTTCAACATTTGCCAAAGGCCTACCACACAACATGTCAACAGAAATAATTCATAATCACCTTATCAATATCTAATTCCACATATATTCAATGATATCTCACAACATCAACACATTCATCAACTAACACAAAATAACACAACATTGGTCATAAGGCCTATAATTAACCATATCCATAAACTAGACGGAACGACTTAACCTACTGTACCGGAAATTCGGTATAACCGACATAATTTTAACAAAAGGACATATCGATAATTACCTACTAATTAAACTTAGTTACCCGGTCAAATTTCGTAAATTTCGGACAAGTAATTATACTGCCTAATTCGACTACTGATCAATGGTTCTACATAAGAAATTAATAGTCACTTAATCCTTCCTTCCTTCAACTAATTGATGTTTTATTCCCTATCACCCTATTTTATGTTTTGGCTTGCATAAGAATCAAACAGGACGAATTGGGTCAGAAAAATCGCATAAATCTAAGTTCAGGAATTTTTGCCACAGCAGCTGACACGGGCGGCAACGTCAGCTGACACAGCCGTGTCAGGAGAGGAAAAGGGAAAAACGTGAGGCACAGTGGCTGACACGGGCGGCAGCGTCAGCTGACACGACCGTGTCAGAATGCCTGGAGCTAAACACCAATTTTTCCTCCTTTTTCACACATGCCTAGTTCTTATTCATTCTTGTTTCAATTCACCCATTTATCCTAGTTTAGCATTAACCCAACATAGTTCGAATACAACAAACAAAAACACAACTTAAATTAATTGTCAATTTTAATAGCAACACAAACAATCCTTTTGCACAACTTAGTAGAGAAACTAATACCCTAAACCCCAAATAAGATTCATCATACTCCCATTTATTTAGCAAGAACCCAACCCTTACCTTGGATCGAGTGCAGCTCTAAGAAACAAAGATGGAATTTCTGGGAATTGGCACTAGTGGCAACCTCCTTGTTCTTCTTTTCCTCTCACAAAACCATATTCTTGTTTCTCTTCTCTTTTTCCTTCTTTTTTTTCTTCTGATAACACTAACTCTCTTCTTCCCTAACTCTATTTCTATATAACATATTATTATATTACTTAATAAATCTAAATGGGCCTAAGTGACATACCCCCCCTCCCTATTACTTCACAACACCACAAATTAAGCCCAATCTCATTTTTAGCTTAATAATAAAATAATACTTCAACTTAATTCTACCTAATTAAATCTGATTATTTATCATTCCACCAAATAAAATAATTCCGACTTCGACGATAAAAATTCGAATTAATATAAAATATTTAATTAAATAAATAATCAAATATCGAGGCGTTACAACTTTCCCCCACTTAGAATATTTCCGTCCTAGAAAATAAAAGTTTACCTGGTTCAAATAACTCGGGATATGAGTCTCGCATCTTGCTCTCCAACTCCTAGGTCATACTTTCTCCAGCAGCTCCTAACCAGACAACTTTCACCAATGTAATCTCATTTCCTCTTAGAATCTTCATCTTGCGATCCGTGAGGTTATCCCGTACTTGCACATCGGCCATTGGAATCACATGAGACGGACTGAGAATATACTTCTGGAGTTGTGATACATGAAACACATCGTGCAAATTAGCAAGATTTGGCGGTAACGCCACTCGGTAAGCAACTTTCCCAACTCGATCCAATATCTGATACAGACCAATAAAACAAGGAGTGAGCTTCTTAGACTTTAGAGATCGCCCAACACCAGTCATAGGTGTGACTCTCAAAAACACATGATCACTAGCTTGGAATTCCAAATCTTTCCTTCTCTTGTCATGGTAACTTTTCTGTCTACTTTGAGAAACCTTCATCTTCTCTCGGATAAGCTTCACTTTCTCAGTAGTCTCTCGAACAATCTCAGGTCCAAGTACCGCACTTTCACCAGATTCATGCCAACACAACAGAGTCCTACACCTCCGACCATACAAAGCCTCAAAAGGTGCCATCCTAATACTCGAATGGTAACTGTTATTATAAGTGAACTCAATCAACGGAAGATAAGTATCCCACAAACCTCCCTGCTCAAGAACACATGCTCTCAACAAATCCTCCAATGACTGAATCGTCCTCTCGGTCTGACCATCCATCTGAGGATGATACGCCGTACTCAACTTCAACTTAGATCCCAATGCCTCTTGCAAACTTTTCCAGAAATCAGAAGTAAACCTCAGATCTCTATCTGACACAATACACAAAGGAACACCACACAACTTCACAATTACTCTGATGTAAATCTCTGCCAACTTTGAAATCGGATATGTGATGTTAATAGGTGTTGTACCCAAAAATTTGCCCTCTCATATTTCCCAAGACATGCCAAGAATAATCTCCAAGTCTCTCAAGATTGCTCAAGAGTTGGACAGTCAAGTCATCTCCTAAGGCAGTCAACCTCAAATTAGGGTTTTGTGTTGCATCAAGGTCCTTGCATCCAAATGACCTCAAATTCTCCCCAATGTCCTAATATTTTCTAAAGTTCATCCATGTCAAATTTCAAGCCTTGCAGAGGAAGTTGGGTCAGTCAATTGCTCAAGAGGTCCAAAAATCGACTGTGCTAGGGCAAAAGTCAACTGTGACCTATAAACAGTCAAACTTCAATATTTTTTGCCAACATTCTCATTTTGAAGAATAATTCATCATTTCATCAAGGGTTGATCATGATTCATCAAGGATTGCTCAAGATTCATCAATACTCAAAAGTTGATAAATTAGGGTTTTGCAAGAAAAGTCAACTCAACTTTGACCAAGCATAACTTTCTCATACTTTATGATAAATGACCCATCCAAAGCTCATTTTGAAGAGGTTGCAATTTCCTACAATCCATCTTCACACTCCAAGATCAAGAAATGCACTCACAAAAAGTTAAAAATTTGGACATTATAGGTCATTTTTGAAAGTCAACAAAAACACCTTTTTTTCCAAAGCTTAAAACGTGATAATGGAATATCAAAATGAGATGAGACCAAAAGGGTTGGTTAGAGGACATCTTAAGGTTTCTAAAAAGTCCAAGAAAACTTCCAAAAGTTCAAAATTGAAGAAGTTATGCATTGTTGAAGTTGGGCATTTTTCCAAAATTGCCAAAAGTCAACTATCCCCAAAACATCAAATTTTGCCAAATGGGCCCACTTTTTCCACTTGATTTGATCTTGTCACACTACACACATGTCCTATCTTCAGTCTTATGTCCATTCATTGATTTTTTTTATTTGATTTTATTGAATTAATTCATTTTAAATCAATTTAAATCCAAATAAAATCTAAATATTGATAACTTGGTATCTTTTTTATTGATACATGCCTTAATTGTCATCATCGACAAGATCAAACTCGTATCAAGCCATATCATGCACAAAATATTGGATTTGGAATCAAATTGGAAGCTTTTTAATGGAGGATCATATCATATGTCCAATCATCAATGCCTAAGGATTCAAAGCCCAAAACTTGACCTAATGCATTCCATAATACTTATACAAGCTAAAGAGGCACGAATCAGGACCTAGAGGCTGCACAATCTGGAAAACCAAACTTGAAAATTTGTCAAAAAAAACTTGAAACTGAAATCAGTCTTGGAGGCCAATTAAACACAAAGTCTCAACACTACTCTCTTGCTGGACCTCCACTGAGTCTAAAGCAATCAAGATCAGGCCATTACACCGTCCCAATAGCGCTGTAAGTCTCTCTGAAACTCACCTTTCAGTTGAAAACGCATCCTCTTATTCTTGCACCTTTTTGCCAAAATCTTTGCATATTTATGTTTGTCGTTTGATTTCTAAGCTTTCTACATTATTCAATTGTATTTTTATAGCCTGTAATGCCATACC
Source organism: Vicia faba (assembly GCA_948472305.1). NCBI lineage: Eukaryota > Viridiplantae > Streptophyta > Magnoliopsida > Fabales > Fabaceae > Vicia > Vicia faba. Next base: position 1,141,357,698 of record OX451738.1, read on the forward strand.
CGAAACTAGGGTTTTTGGTTCTTGTTTTTAGGTGTTTTAGTTTCAAGAAAAATCAAGGCAAATAATGGGCATAGCCATGTTCAGGAGGAAGAAACGATCATGTCCATGATCTTGGATTGCATTTTTATAGCCTAGAGAAGATTTTAGGAGACACCTACGCTTTTAGTTGCGGATACAAATCCATAGGTAAAAAACAAGGTTTCCATGAAGAAGACGAAGGTGTGTCTCCTTCTTATTGGTTGATTCAAATAGCGCACCTTATTTTTTTTTTATTTTCCAGCATATTGACCGTGTTTCCAATATAATAATTAGTGCGTATTCCACTAACAATTAAAAAGCAATGGCGTGGTGGTAAGTGCGTTTGTTCAGTGACTCATGGGACCTGGGTTCGAATCCCAGGTCCCCCAATGCATTTGTTTCATTTTTCAACAGGTGATTCCATGCAATGTCCAAAGCGTAGCCTATCATGGGTCCTCATCCAGATGGTTGCCAGATGGCCCAGGCCAGATCTGGTGGCCAAGATTGAAAGGTCACCATACTCCTAAGTCAACAGGCACACGTGGGATTACAAAAGTCAGCCAGGCTTGAACACGTTTGGGCCTCAAAAATGCTGATCATACCTCCAATCTGGGCCCAACACCCCCCTTGGTTATTTCTTTTTCTTTCTTTCTTCTATTTATTTGTTTTGTTTATTTATTTTATTTAAACTAACCAATTAAATTTTTTCCTCATAAAATCAAAAACCTAAAAAATATGTTTTATTTATCAAAATTAAATTCATGACTTTATTTTTGTAAATAAATACTAATTTAATTAATTTAGTTTAATTAGGTATAACTTGTAATATTTTTGCAATTATTAAAATTAATTTAGATAATTAGGTTTTATTAACTTTAATCAATTTATTTTTATTTCTTTAAATATCCAAAATCCAAAAATATTTTATTAAGTAATTAATTAATTTATTTAATGTTTAACCTAATTTAATTTCTTCTTAATTCAAAAATAACAAAAAAATGCTTTATTTCAAAAAAGGGTTAAACCCCTAAAAAACTCGCATTCAATTTAACTTTCCGCGCGCGATCCATATTTCCATATTATTGTACTTGCTTCCGGAATATAATAGCTTTAATTAGGACTTTATTTTATTTTTCGCACTTTAATTTCAAGGGTTGTTTTTGGCGATGTAAATACCCGACGCCTTGTAATAGTTTAGATTTAATTTTCGCAAATTTAATTTCCGCAATCTATAAACTGTTAGATGTTTGGTAATAGGGAGTGGATGACAAGATCAAATGTATGAACCTAAAATCAACATAGCTCACTGTGATCGGTGGATCTGGAACTGACTGTTTAACGCTGGTTCGCGAAATGTCGCGGAAGCAAGAGTCGCCACCGTCTTTTATTTTCTCCGATAGGAAAGGACAAAAGCACAGAAAAATTCCTTTAAAGAGATTGCTCTCGGTTCGGGAGGTAGGTTATAGAAAGGGAAGGTGTTAGCACCCTTTCTATCCATGGTTATCCATGGGCTCTTAGATACTTGCTCAACGTGTTTTCAAAATTGTTTATTTGCTTTTCAATGTGGGTTTTAAAAAGTTTCTTTGAAAAATTTCAGTTCGACTCGTACGTCAGAGTGTTTGAAAAGTTTGTTTTGAAAGCTTTTGAAAATGTGTTGATGGAAAGATGCTTTTGATTTGTTTGAAATTAGAGCAAGTATCCTTGAGAACCTACCTACCCTAAGGAATTCGTCTGTGTAGATGTCCTTTAAAGTAGTGCCATCCCACCATTGAGAGGTAGGTAGCACCACCGTTGGAGGTGTTCGGGTCAATGCGAGTTTGTAGGGACATGGTGATCACCGGAGCAATGGGAAGACACCTTAGAAGCTACCCTCATGCCAGGTTCCCGGATCATGAGGACTTACTAAGACGTCTTCTACTCGACGATCACCTTTCGAAAGGCAACAGTGAGGCGTACACTAGGGGTGGTGTGTGCAGTCCGTGTGTCATGTTTCAATTATTTTGTCTTGTCATGTTTGTTGTGATCTACGCTTGATTTTATTTTTAAGTCCATACATTCTTTCATGCTTATTTAACAGTTATAAAGTTTGCGGGAAAATAAATCTAAACTATTACAACTGGCGCGGGTCCACATCGCCAAAATAAACCGAACCCGATTTGACTGAAAATAAATAAAGCGAATAAATAAAAGTGCGAGAAATAACTTTACAAGGCTTTGGGGCATATACATAATTATTTAAACGATATAAAATAAATGCGCGAAATAAAGGAATTAGACAAAACTAGGGCGTTGGACCCTTTTACAAACAATTAAAATTAATCAAGGAATCTAAAATTAAAATTAAATGAAAAATAGTATTTTTGTGTTTTTTAGATTTAAAAGAAAAAAAAGACAAATTAATTAAAACTAAAATGCTAAACCCTAGTTCTAATGTTTTTTAAGTTATTAAGAAAAAGATTTAATTTCTAACCTAATTTAATTCTAAATTAATTTATGTACAATTTTTAATTTATGAAAGTAAATAAATAATATTATTATTCTGAAAAAAAAAAGGGAAAATTAAAAAAGAAAATAAAAAGTTATTACCTAAATTCTATTTTTTTGGATTTTTATTAAAAAGGATTAAAATTGAAAACCTAATTAAAACTAAATATTTATATGTTATTATTTATACAAAAAAAAAATATTTAAAATAAAATAATTATTAATTTTTTGACTTTTCTGATTTTTGTGATGTTTTTGCATTTTGATTAAAAGTTAAATAAAACAAATAATTAAAATAACATAACAAATAAAATAAATGAAGAATATAAGAAAAATAAATAAATTTGGCAAACCAGGGTGGGGTGTAGCCCCAGAATTGTGAGGTGCAGGCCTGGAAATTCTGGCCCATTTGATTTTGAATCCATTGACTTTTCCAATCAGGTGTGGCATGTTGACTGGCATCCACCATATGCCTTTGTTCTGAACCCTTTGATAGACCTCCCGGGACACGTGGACAATGCATTTTGAGTGTGCATGGTGAGTCTTAATGTTAGGCCTGCATGCAATTACCAAATGAAAAATAATATGGAGATTATTCAGACCTGGGACTTGAACCCAGGTCATGAAGGTTATTCACATCACGTGCTACCAACTGCGCTGCTGCAATTCATTTAACATGTTATGGTTAATAAACAATAAAAATTAAAACCAACGCATAATGGCTAAAACGCGCGCAAATTCGAATTGACCAGTCTCCGTGTGACAACTCATCGTCTCTTTCATTTTCCTGAAACATGAAGGACGAAGGCAACGGTTTTTTGATTGTTGTTTTAGGGGGCCTATAAGAAAATAGCGACTAGCCCCTCGTCGCTCATAAATTGAGCGCGAGGATGCAATCTTCTTCGTCTCAACCTGCTTAAGCCAATAGCACTGGTCTGGAAGCGTAATTTTGCTTCGTTTGAGAAGCCCTAATTTTGAATCTGAAAAACCTAGAAATTCAACAATGGCAAAAGCGCATATATGACACGAAAACGTAATTGAACATGTTGGTTAGCTTAGAAACTTCACGTGGAACAAGAATATACAATTGAAATGCAATGAAGATGCTTAGAATTGAGAATACGATTTCAAAAATTTTGCTGTACAGTTTGGGTTGTAGCTACTGTTTCTTCGCGTTTTGATTGAGGTTAGGGGTTGGGATGTGTTCAGTGATGCCTCAGGATGCTAATGGAAAAAGAATTAAGGCTTAAAAGTCTCTCCAACTTTGATTTCAGTTTTGTGTTTTTATCCAAAATTTTCAATGTTCAAAAGCTTGTTTGGACGCAGCTTATGATGTGTTAGGCTTAGGGTTTGACTTAGTGATGATCATGGAATGGAATTGGCTAGTTATTTGACCTAGATTCAAGCTCATGAATGAACAAGTCTTAGGGTTTTTACCATTGACCATTTTTCCTTCTTTTTAGCCAAGACCTAGATCTAGTGTGAAACTTAACCCTAGCCTGAGTTTTTGAGTTGGCCCATGATACATAGAAATTGTCCAAGTTCACATGACACTATTCCATTGGTTTTTAAATTTTATTTGAATTTTCAAAGATTTAAAATGAATTAAATTATCAAAAATTAAATAAAATAAAAAAATCAATATTTGGTCTTGAAATTAATCATGGGACACGTGTGTGGCATGACAAGGATGAACCAAGTGGAAAAAATGGGGCCCTTTTGTCAAAAATTGGATTTTCAAGGATAGTTGACTTTTGCCATTTCACAAAAATTTCCCAACTTCTACAAGGCATAACTTGCTCAATTTTTAAGCTTTTCACATGTTCTTGGACATTTTGGAAAGGTCTTTGAGTCCTTTAACCAATGCCTTTGGTCCCATGTCATTTTGATTTACCAATCTCAAGTTATGGCCTTTGACTTAAAGTCCCTTTTTGTTGACTTTTGAAAATGACCTATAATGTTGAAATTGATAACTTTTTGTGAGAGCATTTCTTGGACTTGAAGTATGAAGATGAGTTGTAGGAAATGTCTTTCTCTTCAAAATGAGCTTTGGATGGGATTTTTCTGATAATCCATGTGAAAGTTATGCCCTGGTCAATTTCAGTTGACTTTTTCAACTGTCCAAATATAGCAACTTTTGCATCTTTGATGATTTCTGAGCCAAATTTTGAGAATCATGATCAAGCATTGATCAAATGATGTTTGTGGCTTCAAAATGATATATTGACCAAAAATTTGAACTTTTGACTGTCAAATGACCATTTTGCCCCTACAGTTGCCTGTAGTGCAATTTAGGGTTTTGACTGTGCAATCTTGAGCTGAATGCCTTGAAACTTGATATGAGGATGCTTGACCATGTTTGTAAGCATATGAGACTTGATTGAGCCCTTGAAAACTTCCTTTTCTTGATCAGACTCAAAACCCAAATTTTGACTGTATGGGAGACTGTTGCACTGCACAACCCTTGGGGAATTTTTCCAGCTTGGCTTGGCAATTTCTTGAGGAATATGGGAGGGCAAATTTTGGGGTATAACAGTTGCCCCTGTTCAATCTTCTTAGACCTGAGGATGCAGATTGGCTGACGTGCCTTTCGTAATCCGAGGGTAGAAGATGATTGGACACTAGAGTGCCCGGAAATTTGCGCTCACATGTTAGCAATGAGGGTGGAATGGGCTTATAGATGCCATTTGGGGATTGTTGGACAGGATGATGGGCTTATAGATGCCATCTGGATGTTGATCGCGTAGGAGATTCCTTGGCGAGAACCTGCATACCTGCAAAACAGAAAATGAGTACCTGACACGTTGCAGGAGTTGATTCTTTGAGAAAAATCTTGGTATTGATGTGTCCTGACTAGTTACAGGAGCTGAGTCTGGAGCTTCAAACGGCGATGAAAGAACCAGGGATGATTACTTCCTTAGCATGAATGGTAAGAGAGCCTTGGGCGATTTTAACTTCAACAACGCTCGTTGAGAAAAATCTGGGGTGTCTTCTACTGGGATAAGAATCAGGGAGATCTTAGAGTCGATCTGACTGAACCAGAGAGGCCTTTGACTGGATAAGTATCAGGAAAATCTTGGGATGATTTAACTGAACCGGTCTAGGTCTTGAAATGTCTTCAACTGGATAAGCATCAGGAAAATCTTGGGACGATTTAACTGAACCAGAGAAGGCCTTTGACTGGATAAGCATCAGGAAAATCTTGGGGCGATTTAACTGAACCGGTCTAGGTCTTGAAATGTCTTCAATGGGATAAGCATCAGGGAGATCTTAGGTCGATCTGACTGAACCAGAGAAGGCCTTTGACTGGATAAGCATCAGGAAAATCTTGGGACGATTTAACTGAACCGGTCTAGGTCTTGAAATGTCTTCAATGGGATAAGCATCAGGGAGATCTTAAGGTCGATCTAACTGAACCAGAGAAGGCCTTTGACTGGATAAGCATCAGGAAAATCTTGAGACGATTTAACTGAACCGGTCTAGGTCTTGAAATGTCTTCAACTGGATAAGCATCAGGAAAATCTTGGGACGATTTAACTGAACCAGAGAAGGCCTTTGACTGGATAAGCATCAGGAAAATCTTGAGACGATTTAACTGAACCGGTCTAGGTCTTGAAATGTAGCTTGAGAACTTAACTAGATCTTCCCTGAAAGGTAAAAGTCAGTCATATGCAATGCATGATATGAATCAAGCAATGATGTTCTCAACATAAATGAGATTTGTATGATGCAGTGCGTTATGCATGCTATAATGATGTATGTGACGTTTTATGTATGTTTTCGTCTAGGAAAGCAAATCCATGACGGGTGCCGGGAAGTCGTATCCTGGGCTGATATTGAGGAATACACTTGTACTTCCGCTGGGGGATGATAGTTGCAAGAATACCGGTAGGAGAAGGTGACTCCGTTGCGGAATAAACTTGGCGAATGGGAGATTCTGTGGGGAGAAAAGATACTCTAGCGACCATGCTGGAAAGCAATACTCTGTGGGAAGAGTGATGCCTTGCTGAATGTTGATAGTAACTCTGTTGGGGATACCGTTGTTGTATTGGAAGTGTGAATAGACTTCGCCGGGGATAGGAAAGAACTACGTTGACGACGACCTTCCCTTGGCTTTTGGCTGAGGATAACCCAGTTATATCCTGTTGAGGAAATAACTCTTTAAATGAAGCCGGCCGACGCGTTCGTGCTCTGCTAGGGGATGAGCTTCCAGAATATACTGGGGATAAGCTTACTGCTTGGGGAGATGAATTCCATCTTTCCTGGGGAATTTGGATGGGACTCTCCTGGGGAAGTTTTGATATGCTGGGGAAGTGATTCCCTTGAATGTTGATGTATGCCGCCGGGGAACAATCTTTAGACCAAGACTGCCGGGGATGCTTGTTAAGAATATATGCTGCTGAGGAATATTGGGATCTATTGGAGGATACCCAATTTCCTTGAGACCTGTTCTCTTTGCTTGGGGAAGAATGCACTGACTTGCTGTCTCACTCTCTGGGGAATTTAAGATGCCTGGTTAGGTTCTTTAGCTGAACCTACTTTGGTACCTTGGAGGATAGAACAATTAGACTGCTCAGACAACCTTTTATTGCCCCTGTTTCTAGTGTCACCTGCAATTAATTCTTTGTTTCGTATGCAAATATTTATGAGCTAGCAAATTATTGTCAATGCATATATCACAAATTGAACCTTGGACGTTCTTCGCAAAACAAAGCAGAAAAAGAAAAACAGTTGGCACGTTTAACTGAAAAGTATATTTGTATTGATTTTGAATAGCCTGTAAATAGGCGTTTTGCGTACAAGAGGCTGACGTCCTGGTAAGCGGAACGTCGCCGAACAAGAGAGTTTATACAAGTTTTGTACAAAAGAAAATAAACAGCTGTGTGAAATATGAATGATCCACTGGGTTTCAACTCTGCTATTGCCTTTATACTCTGCTCGTCTCATCACTTGATGACCTTGGTTGAAGGTGAAGCTGCCTGATCGATGCCGTCTGAACTTGATGTAGATACCGGATTCTGGATGCAAAGTGATCCAATGAGACATAGTATTACGCTTTTATCCCTAACTTTTGCCTGGACTGCCCTTTCGGGTTTTCAGTCCACCGGGATACCCATTTTTGCCCAAGCCGCCTTTTCAGGTTTTCGACTTGCCGGGTGTACAGATTTTTCATTTTCATCCCTTCATTTTGCCCGAACCCTTTTGGTTCGACGGGAAGCCCTATCTTTTGCCTAGACATGTCAGCCTAGCGGGTCTTTTTTCATGCGTAGTACTTTTTAACTATGTCTGCATTGGCGGGGTGAGGAAGGTCGTCACCATCCATGTTGGTTAATATCATTGCTCCTCCTGAGAACACATGCTTAACCACAAATGGCCCTTCGTACGTAGGGGTCCATTTGCCCCTTGGATCACTCTGAGGAAGGATGATTCGCTTGATCACCAGATCCCCGACTTGATATTCCTGTGGTCTGACCCTTTTGTTAAATGCCCTGATCATTCGTTTCTGATACGTCTGACCATGGCAGATAGCAGCAAGTCTCTTTTCGTCAATAAGGTTGAGCTGATCAAGTCGTGTCTGGATCCAATCATCTTCATTCAGCTTTGCATCCTTCATTATCCGGAGAGAAGGAATTTGTACTTCAATTGGCAAGACTGCCTCCGTGCCATAAACCAGAGAGAAAGGAGTTGCCCCAGTTGACGTCCTAGCTGAGGTACGATACCCATGCAGAGCGAACGGTAACATCTCGTGCCAATCTTTATACGTTACTGTCATCTTCTGCACGATCTTCTTGATGTTTTTATTGGCTGCTTCTACAGCCCCATTCATCTTCGGTCTGTAAGGAGAAGAATTGTGGTGCTGTATCTTGAACTGTTCGCAGAGCTCAGTGATCATCTTATTGTTCAGATTGGTACCGTTATCTGTAATAATCCGCTCAGGGACACCGTACCGACAGATCAGATTGTGCCGAATAAACCGTGCCACAACGGTCTTGGTTACCGTAGCATAGGATGCTGCCTCAACCCACTTCGTAAAATAATCAATCGCCACTAGGATGAAGCGATGTCCATTGGATGCCGTAGGTTTAATCTCGCCGATCATGTCTATGCCCCACATTGCAAACGGCCAAGGCGCAGTCAGAACATTCAGGGGAACCGGAGGAACATGCACCTTGTCTGCGTAGATCTGGCATTTATGGCATGTCCTAGAATGTTGGTAGCAATCAGCTTCCATGGTGGACCAGTAATACCCTGCCCGTAGGATCTTCTTTGCCATGGTATGTCCACTGGAGTGTGTACCAAAGGTCCCTTCATGTAGCTCTTCCATGATTCTTTCTGCTTCAGTCTTATCTACACAACGCAGTAGGGTTGAATCCTGGTTTCGCTTGTACAAGATGCCGTTGCTAAGAAAGAACTTGGCTGCAAACCTCCTCAGGAATTTCTTATCATTGACAGATGCTACTTCAGGGTATTCCTGTGCTTCCAGGTATCTCTTCACTTCGTGGTACCAAGGCTTCTCAGTTACCAGTTCAGTTTCGAGATCACAACAGTATGCCGGTTCGTCCAATTTCCAGATGATGATCCGGGGAGCTTCATTATCCCATTTAACCTTGAACATTGAAGACATTGTAGCTAACGCGTCCGCCAACTGATTCTCTTCTCTTGGAAAGTGCTCAAATGTTATCTCTGTGAAATGGGGGATCAGGGCCAACACACATTCTCTGTAAGGAATCAAGTTTGGGTGTTTCGTATCCCACTCTCCTTTGATCTGATTGATCACAAGAGCGGAATCTCCGAAGACACTCAGAAATTTGATCCTCAGGTCGATCGCCGCTTGAAGACCCATGATACACGCTTCATACTCCGCCATGTTGTTGGTACAGTTGAAACACAGCCGGGCGGTGAGTGGAGTATGAGTACCTTGTGGAGATACGATTATGGCGCCGATACCATTTCCCAAAGCATTGGAGGCTCCGTCAAAGTGCATAGACCATCGGGATCCTGGTTCAGGTCCTTCATCCGGTCCAGGTATTTCACAGTCAGTTACTATCATAATGCTTTCATCTGGAAACTCAAAGTTCATTGATTGGTAGTCATCCACAGCTTGATGTGCTAAGTGGTCTGCCAATACACTTCCCTTGATGGCTTTTTGGGTCGTGTACTGAATGTCGTATTCCGTCAAGATCATCTGCCATCTTGCAATTCTCCCAGACAGAGCAGGCTTTTCGAATATGTACTTTATAGGATCCATTTTTGAGATTAACAAGGTAGTGTGAGTCAGCATATACTGTCTCAGCCGGCGAGCAGCCCATACCAAAGCGCAGCAAGTTTTCTCAAGCAGTGAGTATCGGGTCTCACAGTCGGTAAACTTTTTGCTAAGGTAATAAATGGCATGCTCTTTTCGGCCAGACTCGTCATGCTGCCCCAGCACACACCCCATTGCATTATCAAGCACTGTCAGGTAAAGTATCAAAGGTCTCCCTTCAACTGGTGGCATAAGGATGGGTGGTTCTTGGAGATATTCTTTGATTCTGTCAAAAGCAACCTGACACTCATCATTCCAACGTACTACCTGATCTTTCTTCAGCAGCTTGAAGATTGGTTCACAGGTAGCAGTCAGATGTGAGATGAACCGAGCAATGTAATTCAGACGTCCTAGAAAGCCTCTGACTTCCTTCTCTGTCTTAGGAACTGGCATCTCTTGAATAGCTTTGACCTTAGCAGGGTCCACTTGAATACCTTTATCACTGACCACGAAGCCTAGCAACTTTCCCGATCTTACCCCGAAGGTGCACTTGTTCGGGTTCAATCTCAGCTTGTACAATTTCAACCGGTCAAACAACTTCTGCAGATGATCTAGATGCTCTTCCTCAGTTTGGGACCTAGCGATCATGTCGTCCACATACACTTCTATCTCATGATGGATCATGTCATGAAATAAAGCAACCATGGCACGTTGGTAGGTTGCCCCAGCATTCTTTAGTCCGAACGACATGACTTTGTAGCAGAAGGTGCCCCACTGAGTAACAAATGTAGTCTTTTCCATGTCTTCCGGAGCCATCTTGATCTGATTGTAGCCTGAAAAACCATCCATGAAAGAGAACACTTTATGCTGAGCTGTATTGTCAACAAGGACATCAATGTGGGGCAGAGGGAAATCATCCTTGGGGCTGGCCCTGTTCAGATCCCTGTAATCGACACACATCCTGACCTTGCCGTCCTTCTTAGGTACCGGCACCACATTAGCAACCCACTGAGGGTAAGAAGTCACTGCAAGAAACCCGGCATCAAACTGCTTCATAACCTCGGCTTTAATCTTCTCAGACATCTCTGGACGCATACGGCGGACCTTTTGCTTAACCGGAGGGAAATCTTCTTTAGTTGGTAAGTGATGGACCACAATGTCGGTATCTAATCCGGGCATATCTTCGTAGGACCAAGCAAAGATTTCCTTATAGTCATGCAGCATCTGAGTCAACCGTTGCTTCACGCTGAGTTCTAGGTTGGCACCAATCTTCACCTCTTTCTTGTCTTCCTCGGTACCCAAGTTTATTATTTCCACTGACTCTTCATGGGGTTGAATTGCCCTCTCCTCCTGTTGTAACAGTCTTGCAAGTTCACCAGGCACTTCGCAATCATCTTCACCTTCATCTGCGGCTAAGTTGATCAGATTTTCGAAGTCATAACTGGCAGTAGCAGAGTCGTTACCAGTGAGATCCAGAGTGGATTGAAACCTGTATGAGTGAGTGTGTGTGTAAATACAGCTGTTTTGCAATATGTAAAGAAAGGAAAGAAAAGGAGCGCAAAATTTGAAATGTGAAAAACGTCCAATGCTTTTATTCATGATATATGACAGTGACAAACAAAAGCCCTCATAAATAAAAACCACGGTGCCCCGGGTAAGACACCGGGCCATATAGTCTCAAATTATTGTTTATTACAAATCAAAAACAAAGAAATTCATTACTGGGGAACAAAAGTTATGGGTGTAAAATCTTTAGCAGTCCAATTGGTCAATCCACCGTCGACCGTCGGGTAGATCCAGCTATCGAACTCTGACTCTTCCACTTTGACTTCCTCTCCAATAGCATTCACTTCTGAGTGGGTGATGAGCACAGGAGGTCTTCCAATTCTCGCCTTGCGCACCGCTTTCTGAGCTTCTGTGGTGAAACCCAGCCCAAACTTGTTAGTCTTAGGAGTAAGATCAGGGAGCTTGCCCCAGTTTGCACATTCGCCTTTTTCGATCACAGCCCGGGCGTCCTTTAAGGAGGCCATCTTCATAGGAGAAACCTCTTCATCTTCTGCTGCTGCCAAGGTTTGTGGTACTTCCTCAAAATGTTGAAAGGGGGTTTCAATGAACTCCCCATCCATTTCTACGTATCTGAAAGAGTTGAGGTGGCTGACCATGTACTCCTCCTCCCCTTGCACTGTTACGATCTTCCCCCTGACCGGGTACTTGAGCTTCTGATGCAATGTGGAGGTCACAGCTCCAGCCTTATGGATCCATGGGCGACCCAGCAAACAAGAATAGGACGGATGGATGTCCATCACATAGAATTTTGAATCAAATATTTGTGACCCAACCCTGATTGGGATGTCCACTTCACCATGCACCATTCTTTTGGACCCGTCAAAGGCCCGGACAACAATGCTACTTGGTTTGAGCTCTAGACCCTCACAATCCAGCCTATCCAGAGCCTTCTTGGGCAGCACGTTTAATGAAGAACCTGTGTCAACCAGCACATGAGCAAGAGTAGTGCCCCTGCATTCAATGGAGACATGCAGGGCATCATTATGGTTCTTCCCCTTTGCTGTCAGATCGGCATCAGAGAAACCCAGGCCATTATCAGCAGTTAGGTTGGCCACACAGTCGGTGAACTGGTCAGCAGTCGTCTCTTGGGGTACGTGGGCTGTCTTTAAGAAAGCAATCAGAGCCTTCGCATGGGCCTCTGAACACAGCAGCAGTGACAACATGGAGATTTTAGAGGGGGTGTGCCCCAGCTGTTCTACAACGTTGAAATCACTTTTCTTTATTATCTTGAGGATCTCTTCCATTTCCTGCTTGGAAGCCTCAACAATGGTCTTTGGTGCCTCCGTCCTGGCAGGCATATCAGCAGCAATTCCCTTGCCCCGAGTATCAGATGACTCAGTAGCAGGGGTGGATACTTGGTCAGGGGGAGAAACAGGCACTCTGGCAGGTGTGAAGATCAAAGGCCTATGAATTGCAGGAGGAGCAATGTCTGGCGAGAACAGTCTTCCACTACGAGTGACCTTAGCAGGCCCAGTGATGTTGGAGACACCAGTATCAATGTTGCACTCTTGTTTCACACCTAGAACATAAACATCCGCCCCATAGTGCCATGGGACAGCCTTATCAGATTTGTAGGGTATAGGCCCCGGAACAGTAATGGTGATGGGAGCACTCTTGTGAACTGACAAAATTTGTATAGGCTTCTTTGAAGGAGCCTCGGAATGGTTGTTGAATATGGTAACGATTGACACTTCTTCAACAGGAGCAGCAGGAACAACAGTCTTTCTGAACAAAATCTCTCTACTATCTATCAGGTTTTGGACGCCTGACTTCAGCAGAGAACAACCAGCAGGGGAAGCAACACATAGAGGGCAACTTTCGCTACATCCCGGAAATAAACCGGCTAGCAACAGATTCCTCTTGACCATCAGCAATGGAGTAGCAACATCATCCACCGAATCTACATACAAATCCTCCTCAACAACATTCACTCCATGCTGGGGCATGGGAGCAGTTACCACATTCGGCCTCTCGGGCGCCTCAAACTGTATCTCCTTTGCATCAATGAGGTCTTGAACCTTATTCCTTAGGGCCCAACAGTCATCTGTGTTATGCCCCGGGCTATCAGAGTGATAAGCACAGCGAGCATTTGGATTGAACTTGGGGGATGCAGTATTGGGAAACTTTGGAGCCTCCTTGACAGTCACTAAATTGGTGGATAGCAACTGTGGCAGGATCTGTGATAAGGTCATGCTTAACCGGGTAAACTCTCTCCGGGGTCTTTCAAACTTTTGAGGATTAGTTGGCCGAGGAGCGGCAGCAGGTTTGGCAATCATTACCGCACTGACAGATTGGCGGTGTTCAGGTCGCTCTGTTCTCCGGGAGTTATATACAGCACTAGCCTCCTTTTTGAAGGGTTTCTTCTCAGTACTGGAGGAGGCAACTTTCTGTATCTTCCCCGATTTTATACCGGCCTCGATCCTTTCACCAGTCAGGATCAGATCAGTAAACCCAGCAGAGGAATTACCAATGAGATGATTGAAAAATGGACCAGATAGGGTCCCCAAGAACATATCTACCAGCTCCCGATCCGTCAACGGTGGCTGCACCCTGCCAGCCAGGTCTCTCCATTTCTGAGCGTACTCCTTAAAACCTTCACCCGACCCTAGCGACATACCCTGGAGCTGGGTACGCGTAGGAGCGAGGTCGGCATTATACTGATACTGCTTGTAAAAAGCAGTGGCCAGATCCTCCCAGTTACGAATGCTGATTCCATCCAGCTGATAGAACCAGTCGAGGTGAGTCCCTGAAAGACTCTCCTGGAAGAAGTGGATCCAAAGGTTCTTGTCTGCTGTGTAAGGCTGGATCTTCCTTACATAAGAACGGAGGTGCATCTTGGGACAGGAAGCCCCATCATACTTCACGAAGGCAGGTGTTTTGAACTTGTGTGGGATCACCACCCCAGTAGATAACCCCAAGTCTCCGAAATCCAATCCAGGCACCCGTTGAACTTCCACAGCCTTTAATCTGTCTTCCAGCTGTTTGTACCGGTCTTCAGCAGGAGGGTACTGTTCGTCGTTGAAGTCTGTTTCAGTATCAGAGCCCACAGGAGTAGGGACCTCCCTTTCTTGGTGACTACCTTCCGTTACAGATGGAGGAGTCCTTTCAGCTTCAACCAAAGTGTTCCCGAGTCTGCGCCCAGTGTTAAATAGCACAGTCCTCCTCTTCTTCTTAGTCTTCTTCAAAAGCATGGTCTTCAACTCTTGTTGACCCTGAGCCAAGCCCTTGATCAGCTCCTGAAATTGGGCGTTCTGCGCCTGAAATTGGACATTTTGCGCCTGAAGAGCCTTGATAGATGCCTCTGTTGATGATTCAGGATTCATGATGCTGAAATAAACAGCGAAGAACAGTAAACAACCTGAAAAGAAGAGTACCTATGATGCACATGATGAATGATATGTGTTTATGCAATGCATTCAAGGGTTCGAAAATTCAAACTTGTTGTAGACCAAAAGGAACACACATTATTATTAAGAAAATCATTGTTTAATACATCAAAGCCTCATGGGCAAAAGTACAAAAAGATCAAATCAATCCCAAAATATGTTGCGCATCTTCTTTGGAGCTATGTAAGTGTTGAGATTCCTTTCCTCGTGCAACAGGCGGGTGAGCTCCAGGACTTTCTTTTCACTGGCATGCAAACTAGTCTCAAGAGAATTCCGCTCTTCCTTAAGCTGGATCCAGCTCTTCTGCATCTCTTCCCAGGATGTGGGCATATCAGGGTGTTGAATAACATGAGACACCTCTCCTTCCAAGGCAGGCTCTTTGATTACTGGAAGCATGTGGGGATAAGGCATTACTAACTTCTGAGAGCGGGCTCGTACCCACTTGAGGTAAGGTTCCAAAGGGATGGAGTTCCTGTGCCCCAGTGTCTTGCTGTCTATCCTACTAGGCATCCTCCAAGCTCTGATAAATCTCTGGCGAAGTCCTTGAGTATCGTTGTCGAAGTCAAAAACTATGTCAGGAATCAACATGTCATGAGGACCATCCCTCCGAGCATAACCAAATTGTCTCCAAGCCAGGCATGGACTATAAGTAATACCCCCTCTGATTCCAAGTAAAGGAACATTAGGATACTCCCCGCAACGATCAATGATAGTGACATCTTCCCTGGACCTAGGGCACCAATGTATATCTGCATGTGTAAGAGTCATCAACCGTTGTGACCATCTCAAACCCCGCTCGTTCTTCAGGACTGATTGTGGAAGGTGCGAAATAAACCACTTTCCCAGGAGAGGAGTGCAACACATTAGGACACCTCTTTTTCTCATGGTTCGAGTGTAACATGAGTGAAGGATGTCCCCCAGCAACGTAGGTATAGGGTTCCTGGACATAAAGATCTGGACAGCACTGATATCAATGAGCTGATCTGGGTTAGGGAACAACACCAAACCATAAACAAGGAGGGCCACAACCTCTTCAAAAGCTTGCAAGTCAAGAGAGTTCCAACATTCATAGGCCTTTTCAAACAGAAACCTGGCTAAGAACCCTCTGATACCACTTCTAACTTCCCAATGTCCCTTGAGGTCAGATGACTGTAGGTGCAAGGCTTTAGCAATCTCTTCAAGCTTAGGTTCCTTTTCTGTACCGTTGAAGGGTAGCTGATCAAGGATAGGGATCTTCAGGAGTCGGGAGAACTCCTCCAATGTAGGTACCAACTGATAGTCCAAGAAGGTGAAACAATGATGCAGAGGGTCAAAGAACTGGAACAGGACCTTTATCATATCTTCCTCAATGTTGGTGTTGACCAAGCTGATGAGGCTTCCATGCCTTTCACTGAATGAAGAGCTCTCGGGAATCCTGGATATAAGCTCCTTAAGCTGAGGAGGGATCCTTACAAGACTGATTTGAATTGTCTTTCTACGAATAGTTTCCATGTCCTACAAAACAAGAACAAAGATGAAAATTCGAACCCCTGAAATGGTTAGTTAATGCATATGATGCTGGATGATGTCATGATGTTATGATTAAACACACCACAGATATTTACAAAGACAAACATGTAAGGCACACAAGGCACACAAGACAGGCCCTTAAGGTTTAAGGCCAGCATGGGGTCTGGGTAGTACCCTCTTGAAGTTGGTGGGTTCAACCTGTCCTAATCAAAGTAACCGGGTTCTAAGGTTCCCAATATCACGGGATTGCTTTCATTGTTCATCGTTTCGATGTAGCCACTGTACTGGCGACCGAAATATTCCAGGAAAGCAACCCTCAATTGAGTGTAGTATCGAGTATCAACCAACCTCGGACTGCACCAAAGTCAGTTATCTCACTACCCTAAAGAGGCCAAGATAGTTCAATTAAGGTTCCTAAGGTCTGTTGATGCTTCATGACACCACGCGGAGGCCCCGTACTCTCCTTGACTGAACTCAAGGGTTACCGGTACACACCAAAGTGCCACATCAACGTAGCAGACTGCTTCAACCATGTCGGTATACCCCGCACAGTTCCCTCACAGCCTTGTTGCTACTTTCTAAAAAGGTATCCCCCAGATCCGGGTTAGGATCTATAGAACTCCCAAGACGGTCCCACAATTTTAAAGCAAGCAAAGAATACAATTGAAAACACAATGATCTTAGTCCTAAGGTACACCTCACTTTAAGTTTATCCCCAGCAGAGTCGCCAGTTCTGTGATCGGTGGATCTGGAACTGACTGTTTAACGCTGGTTCGCGAAATGTCGCGGAAGCAAGAGTCGCCACCGTCTTTTATTTTCTCCGATAGGAAAGGACAAAAGCACAGAAAAATTCCTTTAAAGAGATTGCTCTCGGTTCGGGAGGTAGGTTATAGAAAGGGAAGGTGTTAGCACCCTTTCTATCCATGGTTATCCATGGGCTCTTAGATACTTGCTCAACGTGTTTTCAAAATTGTTTATTTGCTTTTCAATGTGGGTTTTAAAAAGTTTCTTTGAAAAATTTCAGTTCGACTCGTACGTCAGAGTGTTTGAAAAGTTTGTTTTGAAAGCTTTTGAAAATGTGTTGATGGAAAGATGCTTTTGATTTGTTTGAAATTAGAGCAAGTATCCTTGAGAGCCTACCTACCCTAAGGAATTCGTCTGTGTAGATGTCCTTTAAAGTAGTGCCATCCCACCATTGAGAGGTAGGTAGCACCACCGTTGGAGGTGTTCGGGTCAATGCGAGTTTGTAGGGACATGGTGATCACCGGAGCAATGGGAAGACACCTTAGAAGCTACCCTCATGCCAGGTTCCCGGATCATGAGGACTTACTAAGACGTCTTCTACTCGACGATCACCTTTCGAAAGGCAACAGTGAGGCGTACACTAGGGGTGGTGTGTGCAGTCCGTGTGTCATGTTTCAATTATTTTGTCTTGTCATGTTTGTTGTGATCTACGCTTGATTTTATTTTTAAGTCCATACATTCTTTCATGCTTATTTAACAGTTATAAAGTTTGCGGGAAAATAAATCTAAACTATTACAACTGGCGCGGGTCCACATCGCCAAAATAAACCGAACCCGATTTGACTGAAAATAAATAAAGCGAATAAATAAAAGTGCGAGAAATAACTTTACAAGGCTTTGGGGCATATACATAATTATTTAAACGATATAAAATAAATGCGCGAAATAAAGGAATTAGACAAAACTAGGGCGTTGGACCCTTTTACAAACAATTAAAATTAATCAAGGAATCTAAAATTAAAATTAAATGAAAAATAGTATTTTTGTGTTTTTTAGATTTAAAAGAAAAAAAAGACAAATTAATTAAAACTAAAATGCTAAACCCTAGTTCTAATGTTTTTTAAGTTATTAAGAAAAAGATTTAATTTCTAACCTAATTTAATTCTAAATTAATTTATGTACAATTTTTAATTTATGAAAGTAAATAAATAATATTATTATTCTGAAAAAAAAAAAAGGGAAAATTAAAAAAGAAAATAAAAAGTTATTACCTAAATTCTATTTTTTTGGATTTTTATTAAAAAGGATTAAAATTGAAAACCTAATTAAAACTAAATATTTATATGTTATTATTTATACAAAAAAAAATATTTAAAATAAAATAATTATTAATTTTTTGACTTTTCTGATTTTTGTGATGTTTTTGCATTTTGATTAAAAGTTAAATAAAACAAATAATTAAAATAACATAACAAATAAAATAAATGAAGAATATAAGAAAAATAAATAAATTTGGCAAACCAGGGTGGGGTGTAGCCCCAGAATTGTGAGGTGCAGGCCTGGAAATTCTGGCCCATTTGATTTTGAATCCATTGACTTTTCCAATCAGGTGTGGCATGTTGACTGGCATCCACCATATGCCTTTGTTCTGAACCCTTTGATAGACCTCCTGGGACACGTGGACAATGCATTTTGAGTGTGCATGGTGAGTCTTAATGTTAGGCCTGCATGCAATTACCAAATGAAAAATAATATGGAGATTATTCAGACCTGGGACTTGAACCCAGGTCATGAAGGTTATTCACATCACGTGCTACCAACTGCGCTGCTGCAATTCATTTAACATGTTATGGTTAATAAACAATAAAAATTAAAACCAACGCATAATGGCTAAAACGCGCGCAAATTCGAATTGACCAGTCTCCGTGTGACAACTCATCGTCTCTTTCATTTTCCTGAAACATGAAGGACGAAGGCAACGGTTTTTTGATTGTTGTTTTAGGGGGCCTATAAGAAAATAGCGACTAGCCCCTCGTCGCTCATAAATTGAGCGCGAGGATGCAATCTTCTTCGTCTCAACCTGCTTAAGCCAATAGCACTGGTCTGGAAGCGTAATTTTGCTTCGTTTGAGAAGCCCTAATTTTGAATCTGAAAAACCTAGAAATTCAACAATGGCAAAAGCGCATATATGACACGAAAACGTAATTGAACATGTTGGTTAGCTTAGAAACTTCACGTGGAACAAGAATATACAATTGAAATGCAATGAAGATGCTTAGAATTGAGAATACGATTTCAAAAATTTTGCTGTACAGTTTGGGTTGTAGCTACTGTTTCTTCGCGTTTTGATTGAGGTTAGGGGTTGGGATGTGTTCAGTGATGCCTCAGGATGCTAATGGAAAAAGAATTAAGGCTTAAAAGTCTCTCCAACTTTGATTTCAGTTTTGTGTTTTTATCCAAAATTTTCAATGTTCAAAAGCTTGTTTGGACGCAGCTTATGATGTGTTAGGCTTAGGGTTTGACTTAGTGATGATCATGGAATGGAATTGGCTAGTTATTTGACCTAGATTCAAGCTCATGAATGAACAAGTCTTAGGGTTTTTACCATTGACCATTTTTCCTTCTTTTTAGCCAAGACCTAGATCTAGTGTGAAACTTAACCCTAGCCTGAGTTTTTGAGTTGGCCCATGATACATAGAAATTGTCCAAGTTCACATGACACTATTCCATTGGTTTTTAAATTTTATTTGAATTTTCAAAGATTTAAAATGAATTAAATTATCAAAAATTAAATAAAATAAAAAAATCAATATTTGGTCTTGAAATTAATCATGGGACACGTGTGTGGCATGACAAGGATGAACCAAGTGGAAAAAATGGGGCCCTTTTGTCAAAAATTGGATTTTCAAGGATAGTTGACTTTTGCCATTTCACAAAACTTTCCCAACTTCTACAAGGCATAACTTGCTCAATTTTTAAGCTTTTCACATGTTCTTGGACATTTTGGAAAGGTCTTTGAGTCCTTTAACCAATGCCTTTGGTCCCATGTCATTTTGATTTACCAATCTCAAGTTATGGCCTTTGACTTAAAGTCCCTTTTTGTTGACTTTTGAAAATGACCTATAATGTTGAAATTGATAACTTTTTGTGAGAGCATTTCTTGGACTTGAAGTATGAAGATGAGTTGTAGGAAATGTCTTTCTCTTCAAAATGAGCTTTGGATGGGATTTTTCTGATAATCCATGTGAAAGTTATGCCCTGGTCAATTTCAGTTGACTTTTTCAGCTGTCCAAATATAGCAACTTTTGCATCTTTGATGATTTCTGAGCCAAATTTTGAGAATCATGATCAAGCATTGATCAAATGATGTTTGTGGCTTCAAAATGATATATTGACCAAAAATTTGAACTTTTGACTGTCAAATGACCATTTTGCCCCTACAGTTGCCTGTAGTGCAATTTAGGGTTTTGACTGTGCAATCTTGAGCTGAATGCCTTGAAACTTGATATGAGGATGCTTGACCATGTTTGTAAGCATATGAGACTTGATTGAGCCCTTGAAAACTTCCTTTTCTTGATCAGACTCAAAACCCAAATTTTGACTGTATGGGAGACTGTTGCACTGCACAACCCTTGGGGAATTTTTCCAGCTTGGCTTGGCAATTTCTTGAGGAATATGGGAGGGCAAATTTTGGGGTATAACACTCACCCATGACATGTACAAAGATAAAATTAACCGAAATAACACACTCGCACATGCGCACTCTTAGGGTACACCTCACTTGGTTGCCTTCGAACGTGGTCATTGAGTATAGGAAGTTTTAGAGGTCGCCCTCTTATTCAAAGATCATAGTTGCCTCGAAACGGTTGCCTCGGAAAAATGATCTAAGACATTAGGGTTACCGCTAAAGTGTCCTAACATTGCTTTAGTGACCACACGTCCCTTAATCGAATTGACCCTTAAAACTCCAACGATGATGCTACCTACTCATCAATAGTGGGATAGCATTATCTAAAGGACATTTGTACAGATTAATTCCTTTTTCGAGTAGGTAGATGGTTCTTAAGTACTTGCTCCTTTTAAAACAAAACAAAACTTTTCGCACTTACACCTTTCAAACAAAAAACTCTTTTCAAACCCACAAACACAAAGAAAAGCAAAATTTTGAAAACACTTTGAGCAAGTACCTAAGAGCCCGTGGATAACCACGGATAGAAAGGGTGCTAACACCTTCCCTTTCTATAATCTACCCCCCAGACCCGAGAAACATCTCGAAAAAGGAATTTTTCTGTCCTTTTTTCCTTTCCTTATTGGATAAAATAAAAGACGGTGGCGACTCTTGCTTACCGCGACATTTTGCGAAAACAAACGCAAAACACGAACTAGCATTGCAAAAAACAGTCAGTTCTTTCCCACCGTATCACAGAACTGGCGACTCTGCTGGGGAAATCTTATAAGTGGGGTGTACCTTAGGATTAGATCATTGTGTTTTCAATTGTATGCTTTGTATGATTTATATTTGTGGGCTTGTATCGGAGTTTCTATAGATCCTAACCCGGATCTGGGGATACCCTTTAGGTAAGTAGCAATAAACTGTGAGGGAACTGTACGGCATAGACCGATACGGTTGAAGCAGTAGCTATGTTAGTGTGACACTTTAGATTGTACCGATATCCCTTGTGTTGGAACGAGGAGAATATGGGTCATCTAAGGGGTCATTAAGCACCAACTGACCTTAGAACCTTTAAATTGACCAACTTGGCCATAGAACAGTAGCAGTATGCTACACTCATTAAGACTAAATTCTCGCGATGATTCTGGCCGCAAGAAAAGGTTGCTAAACTGGAATTATGACCGATTGAGGGTAGTCAGTGATATTGAGATCCTCTAGAACCCGGTTACTATTTTTAGGACAGGTTTAAACCAACTGAACTGAAAGAGGGTAGTACCTAAGCTCCTTGCCAGCCTGAAATCTAAGGGCTCTCTGTGTGACTTGTGTGCCTTTACCATGTTTGCTTTTTGTGGATACTTGTGGTGTGCTTACTATCATGACATCATGACATCATAACATTGCATACATCTTGCATTGGACTAACCTATTTCAAAGACAGGAGGGTTTCATCTTTGCTCTGTTTTGTAGGTCATCATGATGCCCATGCGTAGAAATACCATCCGGATCAACTTTGTCTAGGTTCCCACCTTGCTTAAAGATTTGGTTGCAAAGATGCCTGATACTACTTCCTTCCTCATGAGACATGGTTATCTTCTTAGTGTGGTCACCTCCAAATTGGACGAGCAGATGATGAGTGTCCTGGTCCAATTCTATGATCCGCTGTACCATTGCTTTACTTTCCAGAACTACCAGCTGGTTCCCACCTTAGAAGAGTTCTCTGAGCTGCTCGGTATCTCTATTCTGGAGCAGACCCCGTTTACTGGTTGGGAGAAGATTCTTAGGCCCGAAGAGATTGTTGTAGCCCTTCATATGACCAAAGAGGAGGTAATGGCTAATTGGGAGACTAGAAGTGGAGCAAAGGGCTTTCTGACTAAGTTCTTGGTTGGTAAGGCTAACTATTTCTGGCATAGTCTAGACTTCAAGGCATTCGAGGATATTATGTCTCTTCTGATATATGGCTTGGTTTTGTTTCCGAACTCTGACTCTTTTGTGGATGTGAATGCGATAAAGATCTTTACCTCTCGGAATCCGGTACCCACTCTCCTGGGTGACATTCTTCATCAGCTCTATGCTCGTACTGCCCGAAAGCAGGGAACCTTGATGTGCTATGCTCCGTTATTGGAAAGGTGGTTTATATCGCACCTTCCCAAGTCAGTGCTGAAGAACAAAGAAGGCATGGGTTGGGCCTATAGGGTCATGTCTTTCTCTCTCACAGTGATATCATTTGGAATCTTAAGGGTATGGACGAGGTGGCCGTTATTGATCGTTGTGGGGAGTACCCCAATGTTCCACTGTTAGGAACCCATGGGGTAATTTCTTACAACCCGTGCTTAGCCTTATGTCAGTTTGGGAGAGCCAGAAGAGAAGGACCTCATGAGATGCTAATGCCTAGTATCATCTTTGACTTTCAAGGAGATAGAGATGAACAACGTCGCATATTCATAAGGGCTTGGGATAGAGTTCACCAATCTGATCCATATGAGCTGGGTCCAAAGACTTCTCTTCCGATGGAGCCATATCTCAGATGGGTCCGTATCCATGCCCAAAAGCTGGGTATGCCATATGAAGTCGTCCGGCCTGTCATTGTTGAAATTGCTAATGAAGAGGGGGTTCTTCATACCATCCTCCATCCTTACATGCCCACTGACATTGGGGCACTTAAAAGGTCTTGGATGCAATTGACGGAAGAACGGGATTCTTATTGAGTGAAGTTCAACGAGCAAGAGCAGAAGATCCAGAGGTTGACTAGGTAGTTGGAGAACGGGCGGATTATCAATGACTATGTCTGCACCGACAAGAAGAGACCATGGGAGCGCTGATTGACCTTTGATGTTTTTCCTTTCCAGTTTTTATTTACTTTTCAGTATTTCCTTTCATGTAACTCCTTAAGGGCATCAGTTGAACAATTAGAATTCCAATGTTTTTCTAATAAAGTGTGTTTCCTTTCTGGTTTACAAATTTGAATCTCTCGATTGTCTTTGAAATCATAATCATACGCATTTCATCCCATGCACGTCATAAACAGGTACCCATTACAGGGCTCTTATCTTCTTCGCTGTTTATTTTAGCACTCATCATGTCTGTTGAACCTTCAACTGAGCAAGCCATCAAGGCCCTCCAGGCCCAGAATGCCCAATTTCAAGAGCTGTTCATGAATCTAGCTAAGGGTCGGCAAGACCTGAAGACCCTGATTTTGAAAGAGAAGAAGAAGAAGAAGAAGAAGAGGACAATCCTGTTTAACACGGGGCACAGGTTTGGAAACAAGCTACAGAATGAAGTTGATCTGACCACCTGATCTGAAGGGAAAGATAGTCCAGAGGAAAGGAGGGCTCCTAGCCCTGTGGTCTCCGAAAATGAGACGGACTTCGATGAAGAACAGTATCCTCCTGCTGAGGATAGATACAAGCAATTGGAAGACCGGTTGAGGGCGATGGAAGTTCAGAAAGTTCCTGGTCTGGACTTTGGTGATCTGGGTCTATCGTCTGGGGTAGTGATTCCCCACAAGTTCAAGGCACCAACCTTTGCTAAGTATGACGGAGTTTCTTGTCCGAAGCTGCAGCTCCGGTCATATGTGAGGAAGATTCAGCCATACACCACTGATGAGAACCTATGGATCCATTTCTTTCAAGACAGTCTCTCAGGGACTCAGCTTGAGTGGTTCTACCAGTTGGACGGAACCAGTATTCGCAGTTGGGAAGATTTGGCGACTGCATTCTACAGGCAGTATCAGTACAACTCCGACCTCGGTCCTACGCGTACCCAACTCCAAGGTATGTCAATTGGAACGGGTGAAGGATTCAAAGATTATGCTAAGAAATGGAGGGACCTCGCCGGTAGAGTACAACCACCCTTAGCTGATCGGGAGCTTGTGGACATGTTTCTGGGGACCCTGTCTGGTCCATTTTTCAACCACCTGATTGGAAGCTCTTCGTGTGGGTTTATGGAGCTTATTTTGACCGGTGAGAGGATTGAGGCTGGTATTAAGGCTGGTAAGATACAAAAGGGTGCTTCGTCGAGCACCGAGAAGAAGCCATTTAAGAAAGAGTCCAGTGTTGTCTACAGTTCAACAAGACAGGATAGACTTGAACACCGCCAAGCTATTAATGCGGTTGTTATTTCAAAACCTGCTGGTGCTCCTCAGTACAACAATCAACAGAAGGACGAGAGACCTCGAAGGCAATTTACTCGTCTCAGCATGACTTTGTCTCAGATTCTGCCACAGTTGCTGAAAACCAATCTGGTGATTCTAAAGGAAGCCCCGAAGAATCCAAATACAACCTCACCAAAGTACAACCCTAATGCCTGCTGTGCTTTTCACTCTGATAGCCCGGGGCATAATACAGATGATTGTTGGGTTTTGAAGAACAAGGTACAAGACTTGGTTGATGCAAAAGAGATCGAGTTCGGAGCACCAGAGAAGCCTAAACAAGATGCAGGGGTGAATGCTATCAGGGACGACGATAATGAATAGTTTGATATCGACAGTTGGATCTACCTGACTGCCAATGGTGGATTAAGCAACTGGACAGCGAAGGATTCTATGCCCGTTCAGTTATCACCCAGTAATGAAACTTTTTGTTTTGAATATGTAACAGACAATGTTTTAAACTTTATGGCCCGGTGTCTTACCCGGGGCACCCTGGCTTAATTTGTGAGGGCTTTATGTGTGTCATTTTCATATATCATTAATAAAAGCATTGGACGTTCTTGCATTTCAAATTTTGGGCTCCTTGTTTTTCTTTATTATATTGCAAAATAGCTATTTTACACACACTCACGTATCATGATCTATATCCACTCTGGATCCCACTGATAACGACTCTGATACTGCCAGTTATGACTTTGAAAGTCCGATCGACTTAGCCGAAGACGAAGGTGAAGATGATTGCAAAGTGTCTGGTGAGTTTGTCAGACTACTGCTTCAAGAAGAGAGGGCTATACTACCTCCAAGCCATTAATTCTGATGCCTCTGATTGCAGGAAGACCGTTGATCTCATACTTAAAAAATGTTGGATAATACAAAGAGGTACGTGCTGGGGTAGCATGACGAGTCTGGCCAAAAAGAGCATGCTATTTACTGCTTTAGAAAAAAGTTTACCGACCGTGAGACCCAATACTCACTGCTCGAGAGAACTTGCTACGCTTTGGCATGGGCTTCTCGCCGGCTGAGACAGTACATGTTGACTCATACTACTCTTCCGATACCAAAAGGTCCAAACGTCTTGACGGCACCTTGGCCTTTTGCAATGTGGGGCATCGATATGATCGGCGAGATCAGACCTACAGAATCCAACGGGAATTGTTTCATCTTGGTAGCAATTGATTACTTTACGAAGTGGGTTGAAACAACTTCCTTTGCTACTGTAACCAAGAACGTCGTGGCACGGTTCATTCGACACAATCTGATCTGTCGATATGGTGTACCAGAGAGGATCATTACAGACAATGGTACCAATCTCAACAACAAGATAATCACCGAGCTCTACGAACAATTCAAGATACAACATCACAACTCTTCTCCCTACCGGCCAAAGATGAATGGGGATGTTGAAGTGGCTAATAAGAACATTAAGAAGATTGTGCAGAAGATGACAGTGACATACAAAGACTGGCATGAGATATTACCATTTTCTCTTCATGGGTACCGTACCTCAACGTGGACGTCAACAGGGGCAACACCCTATTCCTTGGTATATGGCATGGAGGCAGTCTTTCCCATTGAAGTTAAGATACCCTCTCCTCGGATCATAAAGGATGCAGGTTTGAGTGAAGATGACTGGATTCAGACCCGGCTTGATCAACTAAATTTAATCGACGAAAAGAGACTTACTGCTATTTGTCATGGTCAGACGTACCAAAAGCGAATGATCAAGGCATTTAACAAGAAAGTTAGACGACAAGAGTATCAAGTTGGGGATCTGGTAATCAAGCACATTATCCTACCTCAAGGTGATCCCAGGGGCAAATGGACCCCTACTTACGAAGGGCCATTTGTGGTTAAGAACATTTTCTCAGGAGGAGCTATGATTCTAACCACCATGGATGGTGACGACCTTCCTCACCCTGTCAATGCCGACATAGTGAAAAGATACTATGCATAATCAAAGACCCTCTAGGTTGACTGACCTAGGCAAAAATAAGGGCTTCCCAGCGAACCAAAAGGGTTTGGGCAAAAATAAGGGATGAAAATGAAAAAAATTGTACACCTGGCAAGTCGAAAACCTGAAAAGGCGGCTTGGGCAAAAATGGGTATCCCGGTGGACTGAAAACCCAAAAGGGCGGTCCGGGCAAAAATTAGGGATCAAAGCGTAATACTATGTCTCATTGGATCACCTTGCATCCAGACTTCGGTATCAACTATCAAGCTCGGACGGCACTAATCAATCTGATCTACCTTCAACCAGTAGCAAAGTGATGAGATGCTCGAAGACATAAAGGCAATATCAGAGTTGGAACCCAGTGGGATCATTCACATAGCTGTTTTGTTTAGTTTTTCAAAAATTGTGTAAATTCTATTATTTGGCGGCGTTCTCTTACTAGGACGTCAGCCTCTTGTACAAAAACGCCTATTTATAGGCTAAACTTCAAAATCAATAAAATTCATTTTCAGACAAATTTCAAACTGTTTTTCCTTTATCTGTTTTGTTTTGCAAAGAACGTCCAAAGTTCATTTTTGATATATGCATTTGATATTAATTGTTGCTCATAAATATTTACATGCGAAACAAAAGACGAATTACTGGTAATATCAGAAACAGGGGCAAATAAGAATTGTCCGAACTGTACAGTTGCTCTGTCCACCAGGTACCAAGGTATATTCAGCTGAAGAATATGGCTAAGATACTTTCACTCCCCGCAGAGTAAGACAGTAATGGTAGCTCTCCCAGCTGAGCCTTACAACTACGAACAAATTAGCAATGCTCTCCCCAAGCAGATTTAGTCTACCATCAGCACTAAAAGGGTCTTAATATTCCCCAGTGGAGTATAAGAATATTCCCCAGCGGAGTATAAGAATATTCCCCAGTGGAGTATAAGAATATTTCCCAGCAAGTGTGAGAGTATCCCCGACAGTCTTAATATTCCACGACGGAGTATAAGAATGTTCCCCGGAAGAACACAAGATACCCCAGTGGAGTCAATATTTTCCCAGCACGGTCTGAAAAAGCTTCCCCAACGGAGTTGAATCATCATCCCTAGTAAACTCTAGAAGCTTATCCCCAACGGAGTACAAAATAAATCTCCCCAGCCAAGTTCAAAGGATCATTCCCGGCAGAATTCAGATGATTATCCCCACAAGAGTCTAAAGTTTATCCCCAACAAGTTGCAGTTGAAAGATCATCCCCAGCGAAATTCTTTCTTCTCACCAAGTAGGAATTCACTCCTCAACAGACTTAGTATCACCAGCAACGCTAATCCATCCCCAGCGGAGTTTATCAGTGCAATCCTCAGCAGAGCATCTCTTCCCCACAGAGTAATCTCCTCATCAGTTTATTCCCCAACGGAGTTATCTTCTCCTACAAGTTTATCACCTTCGTTCATCATCCCCAGCGGAAACGAAGAATTCAACTCTATTCTCCAGCAGCTCTGGGATTTATTTTCCCTGATTAAACATCACATTTTCATACATCATGATACATGCATAAACGCATCATACCGTACAATCTCATTTATGTTGAGAGCATCATTTCTTGATCCATATCATGCATTGCATATGACTTACCTTTGCCTTTCAGGAAAGATGCAGTTAAATTCTCAGCTATGTCAAAGGAGACAAAACCAGTTAAATCGATTCCTAAAGATTTTTCTGAGGACAACCCAGTCAAAGGAGACAAAACCAGTTAAATTGATTCCTAAAGATTTTTCTGAGGCCAACCCAGTCAAAGGAGACAAAACCAGTTAAATCGATTCCTAAAGATTTTTCTGAGGCCAACCCAGTCAAAGGAGACAAAACCAGTTAAATCGATTCCTAAAGATTTTTCTGAGGCCAACCCAGTCAAAGGAGACAAAACCAGTTAAATCGATTCCTAAAGATTTTTCTGAGGCCAACCCAGTCAAAGGAGACAAAACCAGTTAAATCGATTCCTAAAGATTTTTCTGAGGCCAACCCAGTCAAAGGAGACAAAACCAGTTAAATCGATTCCTAAAGAATTTTCTAAGGCCGACCCAGTCAAAGGAGACAAAACCAGTTAAATCGATTCCTAAAGATTTTTCTGAGGCCAACCCAGTCAAAGGAGACAAAACCAGTTAAATTGATTCCTAAATATTTTTCTGAGGCTAACCCAGTCAAAGAAGACAAAACCAGTTAAATTGATTCCTAAAGATTTTTTTGAGGCCAACCCAGTCAAAGGAGACAAAACCAGTTAAATCGATTCCTAAAGATTTTTCTGATGCCAACCCAGTCAAAAGAGACAAAACCAGTTAAATCGATTCCTAAAGAT
This sequence comes from Vicia faba, assembly GCA_948472305.1. Lineage (NCBI taxonomy): Eukaryota > Viridiplantae > Streptophyta > Magnoliopsida > Fabales > Fabaceae > Vicia > Vicia faba. The sequence continues at coordinate 1,141,386,759 of OX451738.1, forward strand.
TTTTCTGATGCCAATCCAGTCAAAGAAGACAAAACATCCTCTGGTCCAGTTAAATCGATTCCTAAATATTTTTCTGATGCCAATCCAGTCAAAAGAGACAAGACCTCCTCTGGTCCAGTAAAATCGATTCCTAAAGATTTTCTGGATGCCAATCCAGTCAAAAGAGACAAAACCTCCTTTGGATCAGTCAGATCGCTGATAAGATCTCCCTGATTCATATTCCAGTTGATGTTCAGACCACCTACCAACAGTCTCCAAATGGCATCTGTAAGCCTATTCCCGACATCACCAGGCTGATACCACTTCACGCGAGTGCAAATTTCTGGGCACTCTAGTGTTCAATCATCTTCCACCTTCGGATCACGAAAGGCCCGAAAGCCAATCTATATCCTCAGGTTTAAGAAAATTGAACAGGGGCAACTGTTGTACCCCAAAATTTGCCCTCTCATATTTCCCAAGACATGCCAAGAATAATCTCTAAGTTGCTCAAGATTGCTCAAGAGTTGGACAGTCAAGTCATCTCCTAAGGCAGTCAACCTCAAATTAGGGTTTTGTGTTGCATCAAGGTCCTTGCATCCAAATGACCTCAAATGCTCCCCAATGTCCTAATATGTTATAAATTTCATCCATGTCAAATTTCAAGCCTTGCAGAGGAAGTTGGGTCAGTCAATTGCTCAAGAGGTCCAAAAATCGATTGTGTTAGGGCAAAAGTCAAATGTGACCTATAAACAGTCAAACTTTAAGATTTTTTGCCAACATTCTCATTTTGAAGGATAATTCATCATTTGATCAAGGGTTGATCATGATTCATCAAGGATTGCTCAAGATTCATCAATACTCAAAAGTTGCTAAATTAGGGTTTTGTAGGAAAAGTCAACTCAACTTTGACCAAGCATAACTTTCTCATACTTTATGATAATTGGCCCATCCAAAGCTCATTTTGAATAGGATTCAATTTCCTACGATCCATCTTCACACCCCAATATCAAGAAATGCACTCACAAAAAGTTACAAATTTGGACATTATAGGTCATTTTTGAAAGTCAACAAAAACACCTTTTTCGCCAAAGCTTATAACTTGAGCATGGAATATCAAAATGATATGATACCAAAAGGGTTGGTTGGAGGAAATCTCAAGGTTTCTAAAAAGTCCAAGAACACTTCCAAAAGTTCAAAATTGAAGAAGTTATGCATTGTTGAAGTTGGCCATTTTTCCAAAATTGCCAAAAGTCAACTATCCCCAAAACATCAAATTTTGCCAAATGGGCCCACTTTTTTCCACTTGATTTGATCTTGCCACACTACACACGTGTCCTATCTTCAGTCTTATGTCCATTCATTGATTTTCTATTTTATTTGATTTTTATTGAATTAATTCATTTTAAATCAATTTAAATCCAAATAAAATCTAAATATTGATAACTTGGTATCTTTTTTATTGATACAGGCCTTAATTGTCATCATGGACAAGATCAAACTCGTATCAAGCCATATCATGCACAAAATATTGGATTTGGAATCAAATTGGAAGCTTTTTAATGGAGGATCATATCATATCTCCAATCATCAATGCCTAAGGATTCAAAGCCCAAAACTTGACCTAATGCATTCCATAATACTTATACAAGCTAAAGAGGCACGAATCAGGACCTAGAGGCTGCACAATCTGGAAAACCAAACTTGAAAATTTGTCAAAAAAAACTTGAAACTGAAATCAGTCTTGGAGGCCAATTAAACACAAAGTCTCAACACTACTCTCTTGCTTGACCTCCATTGAGTCTAAAGCAATCAAGATCAGGACATTACACCGTCCCAATAGCGCTGTAAGTCTCTCTGAAACTCACCTTTCAGTTGAAAATGCATCCTCTTATTCTTGCACCTTTTTGCCAAAATCTTTGCATATTTGTGTTTGTCGTTTGATTTCTAAGCTTTCTACATTATTCAATTATATTTTTATAGCCTGTAATGCCATACCCGAAACTAGGGTTTTTGGTTCTTGTTTTTAGGCGTTTTAGTTTCAGGAAAAATCAAGGCAAATAATGGACATAGCCATGTTCAGGAGGAAGAAACGATCATATCCATGATCTTGGATTGCATTTTTATAGCCTAGAGAAGATTTTAGGAGACTCCTACGCTTTTAGTTGCGGATACAAATCCGCAGGTAAAAAACCAGGTTTCCATGAAGAAGACGAAGGCGTGTCTCCTTCTTATTGGTTGATTCAAATAGCACACCTTATTTTTTTATTTTCCAGCATATTGTATGTGTTTCCAATATAATAATTAGTGCGTATTCCACTAACAATTAAAAAGAAATGGCGTGGTGGTAAGTGTGTTTGTTCAGTGACTCATGGGACCTGGGTTTGAATCCCAGGTCCCCCAATGCATTTGTTTCATTTTTCAACAGGTGATTCCATGCAATGTCCAAAGCGTAGCCTATCATGGGTCCTTATCCAGATGGTTGCCAGATGGCCCCAGGCTAGATCTGGTGGCCAAGATTGAAAGCTCACCATACTCCTAAGTCAACAAGCACACGTGGGATTGCAAAAGTCAGCCAGGCTTGAACACGTTTTGGCCTCAAAAATGCTGATCATACCTCCAATCTGGGCCCAACACCCCCCTTGGTTATTTCTTTTTCTTTCTTTCTTTTATGTATTTGTTTTGTTTATTTATTTTATTTAAACTAACCAATTAAATTTTTTCCTCATAAAATAAAAAACCAAAAAAATATGTTTTATTTATCAAAATTAAATTCATGACTTTATTTTTGTAAATAAATACTAATTTAATTAATTTAGTTTAATTAGGTATAACTTGTAATATTTTTGCAATTATTAAAATTAATTTAGATAATTAGGTTTTATTAACTTTAATCAATTTATTTTTATTTCTTTAAATATCCAAAAATATTTTATTAAGTAATTAATTTATTTATTTTATGTTTAACCTAATTTAATTTCTTCTTAATTCAAAAATAACAAAAAAATGCTTTCTTTCAAAAAAGGGTCAAAACCCTAAAAAACTCGCATTCAATTTAACTTTCCGCGCGCGATCCATATTTCCATATTATTGTACTTGCTTCCGGAATGTAATAGCTTTAATTAGGACTTTATTTTATCGCTTTATTTTATTTTCCGCACTTTAATTTCAAGGGTTGTTTTTGGCGATGTAAATACCCGACGCCTTGTAATAGTTTAAATTTAATTTCCGCAAATTTAATTTCCGCAATCTATAAACTGTTAGATGTTTGGTAATAGGGAGTGCATGACAAGATCAAATGTATGAACCTAAAATCAACATAGCTCACCCATGACATGTACAAAGATAAAATTAATTGAAATAACACACTCGCACATGCGCACTCTTAGGGTACACCTCACTTGGTTGCCTTCGAACGTGGTCATTGAGTATAGGAAGTTTTAGAAGTCGCCCTCTTGTCCAAAGATCATAGTTGCCTCGAAACGGTTGCCTCGGAAAAATGATCTAAGACATTAGGGTTACCGCTAAAGCGTCCTAACATTGCTTTAGTGACCACACATCCCTTAATCAAATTGACCCTTAAAACTCCAACGACGATGCTACCTACTCATCAATAGTGGGATAGCATTGTATAAAGGACATTTGTACAGATTAATTCCTTTTTCGAGTAGGTAGATGGTTCTTAAGTACTTGCTCCTTTTAAAACAAAACAAAACTTTTCGCACTTACACCTTTCAAACAAAAAACTCTTTTCAAACCCACAAACACAAAGAAAAGCAAAATTTTGAAAACACTTTGAGCAAGTACCTAAGAGCCCGTGGATAACCACGGATAAAAAGGGTGCTAACACCTTCCCTTTCTATAATCTACCCCCTGGACCCGAGAAACATCTCGAAAAAGGAATTTTTCTGTGCTTTTTTCCTTTCATTGCTGGATAAAATAAAAGACGGTGGCGACTCTTGCTTACCGCGACATTTTGCGAAAACAAACGCAAAACGCGAACCAGCATTCCAAAAAATAGTCAGTTCTCTCCCACCGTATCACAATAGGTATAAAATGTGTCGAATTCATAAGCATATCAACAATCACCCATATCGAATCATGTCCTCTCAAGGTACTAGGTACTCCCGTTACAAAGTCCATCGAAATGTTATCCCATTTCCATTCTGGAATCTCTAACAGTTGCATCAACCCCGTAGGCTTCTGATGCTCAATCTTTGACTTCTGACAAGTTAAACAAGCATACACAAACTGTGCCACATCAAGCTTCATATCAGGCCACCAAAATAAAACTTTCAAATCTTGATACATTTTAGTAGCTCCTGGATGAATACTCAAACTACTTCTATGACTTTTCTCAAGAATCACTTTCTTAATCTCTTCATTATCAGGAATGCAAATACGATCTCGGAATCTCAACACACCTTGCGAAATCTATCTTGAAATCATCATTCTCAGATTGATCGATTCCCATCATCATATCCACCAACTTCATATCTAGCTTTTGAGCCTTACTGATACTGTTGAGGAAGTCATTATTAATCTTTAACATTTCCAACATAACACTCTACGATGTCACTTCACAAACCAAACTCAAATCTCGGAATTGCTCAATCAACTCCAACTCTTTAACCATCATTGTCGACATGTGCAAAGTCTTTTGGCTCAAAGTATCAGCCACAACATTAGCTTTTCCTGGATGATAATTCAAACCGAAATCATAATCCTTCAGCAATTCTAACCACCTTCGCTGCCTCATATTCAACTCTTTTTGATAAAAAAGATACTTCAAACTCTTATGGTCACTAAACACTTCGAATCTAGAACCATAAAGATAATTCCTCCATACAACACAAAGACAAGTGCAGCCAATTCTAAATCATGCGTAGGATAATTCTTTTCATGAGTCCTCAATTTCCTCGACGCATAAGCAACCACCTTACTATTCTGCATGAGTACACCACCTAACCCCATCAGACAAGCATCACAATACACAATAAAAGGTTCTCCCAGAATAGGAAAAGTCAAAATCGGAGCCGACGTCAACCTCTCTTTTAACTCGGTAAAACTTTCTTCACATCGACTATCCCATATAAAGGCTTTACCCTTACAAGTCAACTTGGTCAACGGAAGTGCCAACTTAGAAAAACCTTTGATAAATCGTCTATAGTAACCGGCTAATCCCAAGAAACGTCTAATCTCGGTAACTGACTTCGAAGTTTCCCATTGTAATAAAGCATCAACTTTAGAAGGATCCACGGCAATGCCACTACCATAAATGACATGACCAAGGAAACTAACCTCATGCAACCAACATTCACACTTGGACAACTTCGCATACAACTTCTTCTCTTTAAAGACTTTCAATACAACTCTTAGGTGCTCCTCATGTTCTTCTTCTGATTTAGAGTAAATCAGAATTTCATCAATGAATACCACCACAAACTGATCCAAATAAGTATGAAAGATAAGATTCATGTACTCCATGAATACTCCCGGCATAGTAGTAACACCGAAAGGCATCACCGAATACTCGTAGTGTCCATACCGAGTTCTGAATGCGGTCTTCCGAATATCATCTTCTTTCACTATGATTTGGTGATATCCTGTCCTCAAATCAATCTTAGAAAACACACTTGCACCCACCAATTGATCCATCAAGTCAGCAATTCTCGGAAGCAGATACTTGTTCTTAATCGTCACTTTATTAAATTGTTTATAATCGACACAAAGTCTCATACTTCCATCTTTCTTCTTTACTAACAACACAAGCGCTCCCCACGGCGATACACTTGGTCTTACAAACTTTTTCTCAAGCAACTCTTCTAACTGCTTCTTTAATTCAGACAATTCAGATGCAAACATCCTATATGATGCCATAGAAACAGGTCTAGTACCAGGTACAAGATCAATCGCAAACTTAACTTCTCTTTCTGGCGGTACGTCAGGAATTTCATCAGGAAACACTTTAGGAAATTCTCGTACCACCTGTAACTCATCAATCCTAACTTGGTTCTCAATAGATAGTGACGCCATCAATGAGAAAATTTGTGCTTCGCCTTGCATCAATTTCCACAACTGTTTACCAGTCAACAAACCAACTTCTTCCTCTTCAGGAGTAGAAAACCTCAAAGATTTGTTATAGCAATTGATATGAACATGGTTATACTCTAACCAATTCATACCCAAGATCACATCTAACCCTCCTAACGGCAAACAAATCAAATCAACAGCAAAGTCTTTATCGAAGATTGACAAAGGACAATTCAAACACACACGAGAAGTAGTCACTGATCCCTTAGCCAGAATCTCGACGACCATTTCTCCATTCAAGGAAGACAGCACAAGATCCAATCTTTCAACACAATCAGCAACAATAAAACAATGAGTAGCACCAGTATCAGTAATAGTAATTAAAGGAGTATTATTAATGAAACATGTACCTCTGATTAGTCTGTCCTCACTAGATGACGCAGTCCCAGCCAAAGCAAACACCCTACCACCAGTTTGTGCCTTCTTTGGTTTTGGATAATGACCACCAATGTGTCCTTCTTCTCCAAAGTTGAAACAGATCATATCCCTATGCTTGCAGTCAGATATCGCATGCCCAATCTTACCACAACGGAAAAACCTCTTTCCATCAGCAGTAGTGCACACATTACTCTTGAGACCAGGTTTCCCACACTTGAAACATACAACTCTAGCAGGAGCATCTCCCCCACTAGTCCTCTGACCATGAGCAACTCTTTGTTTACCCCTACCAGCATCATAAGGTTTGCCACGGTTCTGTTGATTCTTGCCTCTCTTATCATTAATAATCTTATGATGAGCATTGCTATCCTCTTCAAAGATCCTGCAACTATCAACCAAATCAGAAAAGATACGAATCTTCTGATATCCAACAGCCTTCTTGATTTCCGAGTGCAACCCATTCTCAAACTTGATGCACTTAGAAAATTCAGCACCTTCACCGTCAAAATGTGGATAGAACTTAGCTAGCTCAATGAACTTAGTAGCATAGTCAGTGACGGATTTTTCCCCTTGCTTCAACTCAAGGAACTCAATCTCTTTCTTACCCCGAACATATTCAGGATAATACTTCCTCAGAAACTCCCTACGGAACATAACCCAAGTGATTTCCTCATCTGCAGCTTCTAACCTTGCACGCTCTAGCCACCAATCATTAGCTTCAACTGCTAGCATATGAGTGCCATACCGAACCTTTTGTGCTGGAGTGAAATCCATCACACGGAAGATCCTCTAAATCTCCTTCAACCAATCTAGTGCTCCATCAGGATCATGCTTACCCTTGAACACCGGCAGATTCTCCCTTTGGAAAGTCGCCAAACTACGAGATCCAGCATTTTCATCAGCACTCGGCTGATTCTGCATAGCCTGAGCCATCGCTTGCAGAGCAGCAACAATCGCAGCATCATTCCTTCCAGCCATCTTATCCTATTACTTCCACACAAACAACAGTTAACAAAATTAATAATACTCGACTTCTAAACAACTACGACTCGGTAACTTGGCCGGACGGTTCGACTTGCTCTGATACCACTAATGTAACACCCCAATTCTACCCCAAGCAATTAATCGGAAAATCAGAGTATAAAAATTTCCAATATAATCAGGATGTCACATATTCAACAGAAACACATAAACTTGTCATGCTTTTAGAAAAGATACATAACACTTAAAGAAGTGGAATGAACACAACTCAAGAATATAGTCTTCATAACATAAACCAAACTTCGATTAATCATGCAGCGGATTCATAATATTTCTCTAAATAAGATATAACATCTTTTGAATCATGAAACAACATCAATACGAAATACTCCTTAAATAACAACATAAGGTTCAATAATTATACAACAAAATAGACAAGCGTTCATTTCCCCCCAATTGCTACGTATCAGAGCAGATGACACCAAACTCGAACTAACAATGCTATCGGCTACTCATCTTGGTTAACTGCACGTTACCAACAAAGGGCAACATTCAAATAGAAGGGGTGAGATATCAAACTACACAAATAGGGTCATGATAAACAATATATTAGGTAAAGAATAAAAAGAATCACCACTTCATACAACAACAACATAAAGCAACGCAATTTACCAACACATTAATTCAACTTATAACATCACCAGGCATAAACAACACCTTAAACAAGCAACAAATAAAAGACTCCAAATGCGACTCAACTGTGCAAATTCATGTAGTACCATTGGAGAAGAACTCCCAACTTAGAAATTGCCAGTAATTCTGAGGCATAAGGTATAAGCCCTCAACATAAAATCTTGCCAATAAAGGCCAACATGGTGAGCATTCGCTCTAACTTAAAACATGCCAATCCAAGCCAACTTTAATGCTATGCTATGCTATGTGATGATATAAACAACCACAACTCGACAACACAACAACAACAACATCACAACGATTGACATAACAACAAATCACACCATTTAACATTGGCCAAAGGCCTACCACAGAACATGTCAACTGAATCAACAACTTTTCATGGCAATAACATGTTCTTCATATATTCACTAAGATTCACACCATAAGGCTACCCACAGAAATAATTCATAATCACCTTATCAATATCGAATTCCACATATATTCAATGATATCTCGCAACATCAACATATTCATCAACTAACACAAAATAACATAACATTGGTCATAAGGCATATAATTAACCATGTCGATAAATCGGACGAAACGACTTAACCTACTGTACCAACAATTCGGTATAATCTACATAATTTCAACAAAAGGACATATCCTCAATTACCTACTAATTAAACTTAGTTATCCAGTCAAATTTCGTTAAATTCCGGACAAGTAATTATACCGCCTAATTCGACTACTGATCAATGGTTCTACATAAGAAATTAATAGTCACTTAATCCTTCATTCCTTCGACTAATTGATGTTTTATTCCCTATCACCCTATTTTATCTTTTGGCTTGCATAAGAATCAAACAGGACGAATCGGGTCAAAAAAATCGCATAAATCTAAGTTCATGAATTTTTGCCACGGCAGTTGACACGGGCGGCAACGTTAGTTGACACGGCCGTGTCAGGAGAGGAAAAGGGAAAAACGTGAGGCACAATGGCTGAAACTGGCGGCAATGTCAGCTGACACGACCGTGTCAGAAGGCCTGGAGCTAAAAACCAGTTTTGCCTCCTTTTTCACATATGCCTAGTTCTTATTCATTCTTGTTTCAATTCACCCATTTATCCTAGTTTAGCATTAACCCAACACAGTTCCAATATAATAAACAATAACACAAGCAAATCAATTGTCAATTTTAATAGCAACACAAACAATCCTTTTGCACAACTTAGTAGAGAAACTAATACCCTAAACCCCAAATAAGATTCATCATACTCCCATTTATTTAGCAAGAACCCCACCCTTACCTTGGATCAAGTGCAACTCTAAGAAACAAAGATGGAATTTTTGGGAATTGGCACTAGTGGCAACCTCCTTGTTATTCTTCTCCTCTCACAAAACCCTATTCTTCTTTCTCTTCTCTTTTTCCTTCTCTTTTTTTTCCTGATAACACAAACTCTCTTCTTCCCTAACTCTATTTCTATATAACATATTATTATATTACTTAATAAATCTAAATGGACCTAAGTGACATACCCCCCCTCCCCCCATTACTTAACAACAACACAAATTAAGCCCAATCTCATATTTAGCTTAATAATAAAATAATACTTCAACTTAATTCCACCTAGTTAAATCCGATTATTTATCATGCCACAAAATAAAATAATTCCGACTTCGACGATAAAAATTCGAATTAATATAAAATATTCAAAAATATTAAATTAAATAAATAATTAAATATCGGGGCGTTACAGAAAGAGCATAGTCAATTCAAGGAAAATCGAGAAGATGGGACGTTGGGCATAGAGTTTAGGATTAGAAATTGATTCATGGACTTGACTCCTTTGTGTATTATTTTTGTATGATGTAATGTTTTGGAAATTTGTAACATGGGATTTACGATGATGTTTTGTAACAGGAACATGCCTTTATGGACTTGTATGAAACACAAATTATGGTTTTGTAACGGTTTGTAATGAACCTTGATGCAATGTACTTGTAACTTTAATGTAAAGAATGACTTTGGAATGATATTGCATTCGAATCTTGTTATAACTTCATACTTTTCCCTTGTAATGAACATGTGACTTTGAATGTTTTTTGAATGAAGTATTTTTTTCCTTCTATGAAGCTTCATTTTAATTGGCTTGATGATGTGAAGCTAAAAACGATCATATGATGAAACTTGAAGTCTTCCTTGTAGAGAACCTTGAAACTTATAGAAAAGGCTAAACATCATGAGCAACTTTGTCTTGACTTTTACGTCATTTAACTTAAATAACAATTCAAATAACAATTTAAGCTTCTCTTGATGGAAGAAGGTCAATTGAAAACCCTAACTTGTAATGGTCAAAATCTTATCAAAAGATATCCTCCTTGTATGGCATGATGATGCACCCTTGAATCGAAACTTTAGTGTGTCATGAATACCTCAAGATCCCCTTTAAAAAACCAGTATTTCACTTAATAATTCAAACCCTCTTGAATGCCTCAATATTAAGGAAATAAACCTCAACTCCTAGGTAAAATAAGACGATAAAATCGCTCAAAACCCTTGATGTTGAAGAGAAGGCCTTATGATGACGGAGAAATAAAACCTTGATGTAAGAGAACTCAGTTGAAACCCGAATCTCTGGCCTAGATGAATTTGGATGGAAAGACCTTGTATCTTGATGCAGAAGAAATCCACAAACACTGAAACAAAACCCTAATTTGCAAAGTCCTTGATCCCAATGCCAAGTTTATTGATCATACATGATGTGTTAGATGACCTAATAAAAAAGTGATGTATATGCAGAATATGTGATGCATAAGCCAGATGTTTTTTTGATAGAAAGGTAGGACAAATTTAGAGTATTACAGAAGGTAGTGAGATAGCTGGCTTTGGTGCAGTCCAAAGTTAGTTGATACTCGATGCTACACTTATTAAGATTCGACTCGCGAGATGTTTTGGTGGGAAATCAATTGATGTACTAAAATAAAACCTTCGAGAAAGATTCGTGATATGAGATCCCTATAACCTGGTTACTATTTAAGGACAGGTTGAGCCAACTTAACTTCAATAGAGAAGGGTACTTACCTTTAGACCTCATGCAAGCCTTTAAACCTAAGGCTCTTGTGTGATTTGTTTGTGTTTGCTATCTGCTTAAACATAAACATAACATCATAACATCCGACATGGCATTTACTAACCATTTCAAGGATCTTAGGGATCTTTGTTGCAGGATTTCAAGTCAGACTGCTAGTAATGATGGCAAGAGGATTTATTTTCCTCTAACCAGACGCCATCAAATATCAAAATATGTTCTTCGTGTCAAAGTTTAGGACCCACTCGATATGGTGAGCTCGATTCTAATAGAAGGACGTCCAAAAATGAAGACTCGAAGTTCCACAAGTCAAAGCTGCAACCAAGATTCATTCTCTCTTTTACCCCGCAAGATCCTTGAAAACATTGCATTTGCATCTACATATCATGCATCTCATTACATAACAGGTACTTTCTAGTCAGGTTTCTCATCTTCTTGCTGTTTATTTCAATAAAAGATGGCTCTCGAACAAATAGTCAAAGATATTCAAGCTCAGAATGCCTAGTTCCAACAAATGTTCCTGAACTTAGTCAAGGGGCATGAAGAGCTGAAGACCCTCATCACTAAAGAGAGGAAGAAAAAGACAAGTAAACCAATCGGTATTTTCAACATGGGAAGAAGGTTAATAGGTCCTCCTAAGTGATCTCAAGACTGTGATATTCCATCAAATAAAGATGACAACCAGGGTGAAGATAATAAGAGTGTGAAGGCTGAGAAAAGAAGCCACCTTGGTTCTGGCCAATATTCTGATGAAGATGAAGAAGTCTATTCGGATGAACAGTTTCCTCCTGCCAATGAAAAATACAAATAACTGGAAGATCGTTTAAATGCTATGAAGATCCAGAGAATGCCTGGATTGGATTTTGAAGAGCTGGGTTTTGTCTCAGGAGTTGTTATTCCTTACAAATTCACGGTCTCTACTTTTACAAAGTATGACGGTGTTTCTTGTCTTAAGCTTTATTTAAGGTCTTATGTTCGGAAGATCTAACCTTACACTGCCGACATGAAGTTACGAATGCATTTCTTTCAGTAGAGCCTATCTGGGACACAATTGGAATGGTTCTATCAACTGGAAAGAACCAACATCCGTACTTGGGATGATTTGGCTGCTGCTTTCTACAAACAATACCAATACAATGCTGATCTTGTACCAACCCGTGTGCAATTACAAAGTATGACTACAGGCTCAAACAAAGTCTTTAAAGAGTTCGCCCAAAAATGGAGAGATTTATCAGGAAGAGTTCAACCTCCTTTGTATGATAGGGAGTTGGTTGACATGCTTATGGGAACTTTGAAATGTCCTTTCTTTAATCATCTAATCGAAATCTCTTTAGCCGGATTCACCAAGCTGATATTAACAGGGGAACATGTAGAAGGTTGAATCAGAAGTGGAAAAATTTAGGTGGCTGCATCTTCGAGTTTTGTAAAGAAGACATTCAACGGGAATAAAGAAGCTAATGTTGTGTATGGCCAGAAGGGTCGTGGTTGAAATGACTGCAACCAATTTATGGGGGCAATGCTAATTTCTAATCCCGCACAGACGTAACACCAACAAAGCAATCAGTGTAGTTCAGACGCACTCAGGAGACAATTCACCAAGATCAACATGCCATTATCTCAAGAATTGTAACATCTATTGAAGGCGGAGCTGATTACGTTAAGAGATCCTCCTCAGAATCCCAACACCTCCTCTCCTCGATACAATCCTAATGTAAGATATGCCTATCATTCCAGTAGTCCCGGACAAGACACAAATAATTGTTGGGCTTTGAAAAACAAGGTTCAAGACATGATTGACGTTAAGGAAATTGAGTTTGATCCTTCTAAGACTCCCAATGTGATTACTGCACCCATGCCTAAGCACGACAAGAGAATTAATGATATCAAATATGTTTCATATGTTTCCGCTGTAAGTGACTTGATTCCTCCCCTGATAACTATTAAGAAGAATTTGTTGCAAGCCAGTTTATTTCCGGGTTGCATTGAAAGATGTTACTGCTGCGCAACTCAACCCAATAGTTGTTGTTGTACCCCAAAATTTTTCCTCCCATATTTCTCAAAAACATTTCAAGAAAGATCCTCAAGTTGCTCAAGGAAGTCCAAGGGTTGACCAAACAAGCCCTCTCCTAAGGCAGTCTATCTCAAATTAGGGTTTCATGTTGCATCAAGATACTTTAGTCCAAAGGATAACAAATTCTCACCAATGTCCTAATATGTTCTCAAGGTCATCCATGTCAATTATAAAGCCCTACAGAGAAAGTTTGCTCAGTCAATTGCTCAAAGGCCTGAAAATCGACTGTGCTACGACAAAAGTCAATTGTGGCCTACATACAGTCAAACTTAAAGATTTTTGGTCAACATCCTCATTTTGAAGTATATTCCATCATTTGATCAAGTTTTGATCATGATTCATCAAGGATTGCTCATAATTCATCAAGAACCAAAAGTTGCTAAATTAGGGTTTTGTAGGAAAAGTCAACTCAACTTTGACCAAGCATAACTTTCTCATACTTTATGAGAAATGACCCATCCAAATCCCATTTTGAATAGGATGAAATTCTATACCATTCATCTTCAGCTCCCAAGTTCAAAATATGCACTCACAAGAAGTTATGAATTTGGACATTATAGGTCATTTTGAAAAGTCAACAAAAACACCTTTTTTGTAAAAGCTTCATACATGAGCATGGAATATAAAATTGAGATGAGACCAAAAGGGTTTCTTAGAAGACATCTCAAGCTTTCTAAAAAGTCCAAGAACAGCTTCAAAGAGTCAAAATTGAGGAAGTTATGCATTGGTGAAGTTGACCCTTTTTGCAAAATTGCCAAAAGTCAACCATGCCTAAAAATGCAAATTTTGCCAAATGGGCCCAATCTTTTTCACTTGTTTTGAGTTGGCAACATGGTCCACGAGCCCTAGCCTTTTCCACTTGTCATTATCTTATTTTTATTATTTATTTTAATTTTGATTTGAATTAAATCAATTTAAATCAAAATAAATCATGAGAAAATCCAATGCATTGAAAACTCAAGATTTTGTACTTGTTTCAGGTCTCAAATCCAGTTGGCAAGTATTTGAATTTGTGTAAAAGCTGGGAGTGCACAAAAAGATTGGATTTAGGCTATTTTTAGAATGGTTTTCAAGGGTATCAAATCCAAATCAAATTCATTGATGGAGGAAGATTGAGATTAGTTTTGGAACCCTAATTCACTCCTCAATACATATAGAAGGTATGCAGACCTAAAACAAGTCTGGAGAGAGGCGTATGATCAAGAACAAAACTTGAAAAAACACCAAAAAAGTGCCAACACGATTTCATTATTCCAGGCTAATTCAAGAACCTTGGACCATTCCAATCGCTTCCTGGGAGTATAAGCAAGCAAAACCAATTCCGAACAAGCGCTTTCAGGCCCTATATCACGCTGTAAGTCAGTCACGACATGTCTTCTTTCTTGAATTCGAATTTCAAAATCTTGGCATCCCTAGCAACAAATAATTGTATATTATTGGTCACCATCATATTTGCAAGCTTTCTGTAATATTCAATTGTGTTTTCATGGCATATATTGGATTTCACCATTATTAGGGTTTCTTGCTTAGATTTGGGATCTTCGTGTATAGGAAAAATTGGGCCATGAAAGGGCCACCATTGAACTCAGCAGGTCTAGACGAAGCTATCCATGGCTTTAGTTTTGATTTATCTTACTCATGCTTAATTTTGAGAAATTACAGGGATATAGCAACGGACATATGTCCGTAGGTATAAGTTTTTCACTTTTACCAACGGAGCAAGGTTAGGGATAACATGCGTGGCATCTTTCCATTGGCCCATTCAAACTTCTGGCTCACATTTTTTTTATTTATCCATTAATTCTTTTTTTTTGTATATTATTATTATTGCTTATTTTATGTACAACAAAAACAAATAGCTCAGCTGGTTGCCAAGCGTTGGAAAGTCCCATGGGGCCTGGGTTCGAATCCCAAGTCCCCCAATTTCCTCATATTTTTCCCTTTCAGGTAATCCAGCGTGCTTACAAGTCCAAGGTCCATCATGGGACCTCATCATCCAGCCTACCAAGTGGCTAGATGGCCAGATCCAAAGGCCATCAATGGAAGAGCATCATGAGGCCTAGTCAACGCATGGCAGGAAATCATGGAAGTCAAACATGGACTTCAGATTGTTGGGCCCAAGATTGCTTCTCACACCCCCTCAAGTTGCTTGCAGGCCCAAGTTTCTTATTCTTTTTCTTTTTATATTTGTTTTATTTAATTTAATTTATTTATTTTACTAACAAATTAATTATTTTCTTTTTATCAAAAAAATCACAAAAATATTTTTCATCGAATTAAATTTAGGATACTTTTTTTTATCAAAAAAATTAAATTAATTTAATTAGGTTATTAATTTTAGATAACTTTAATTATTTTATAAATAAATTTAAAAACAATTAGAACAATTAGGTGTTATCTCTAACTTAATTATATTTTCTTTTTCTTAAAATAACCAAAAACACAAGATTAGGTTAAATATTTATTTTCATTAATTAATTCAATTAGTTAATTAATTGTATATTTAATTTTAAAACCTAATTCTTTTCTTTAAAAAATAATTAAAAAACAAACAAAAAAAAACATTTTTTCTTTTAATTAGGTTAGAAAGGGTCAAAACCCTAGTTCTCTCACGATCTTAATTTCATCGCGCGCTTTATTATTATTTACCATATTGATGTAACTGCCTACAAGTTGTAATAGCTTAATTAGGACTTTTATTTTCATTTATCGCTTTATTTTTTAAGGGTTTGTTTTTGGTTATGTAAATACCCGAAGCCTTGTAATAGCGTAGTTTAATTTCTGCACTTTAAATTCCGCAAAATATTGAACTGTTAGATGTATGAATAATTAGGGTTTGCATGACAAGAATGTATGATAAACTTTAAAACAGTTAGATAACCCTAAATGTGCAAAGATAAATAATCTGAAATTGAATCAATCGCACATGCGCACTCCTAGGGTACACTCCCACTTGGTTGCCTTTGGTAAACGGTCATTGAGTATAAGATGCTTTAGTGGTCTCCCTTTTCATCTAAACAAAGATCAAAGTCCCGTTCGGAAAAGTTGCCTCAGAATTGTTGCCTCGGAATTGTTGCCTCGAATAATTGATCTAAGACATTAGGGTTATTACTAAGACGTTCTAACATTGCTTTAGTGACCGTACGTCCCTCTTTCGAATTGACCCTTAAAATTCCAACGACGATGCTACCTACTCACTAATAGTGGGATAGCATTGTCTAAAGGAAACAAACATAAAACAATTCTTTTTTCGAGTAGGTAGATTAGTTCTTAAGTACTTGCTCAATCCAAACAAACTTTTTCACACTTACACTCCTTTACAAACAAAGCTTTCAAAAAACACTTCGTAACACTCTTGAAGACCGAAGCAAGAGTTAAATCGAAGTCAAAAACTTTTCAAAACGCACAAGCACACAAAGAAGCAATTTTGAAGATGAGCAAGTACCTAAGAGCCCGTAGATAACTACGGATAGAAAGGGTGCTAATACCTTCCCTTTCTATAATCTACCCCCCGTACTCAGACAATCTCGAAAAAGGAATTTTTTTTCTATGCTTTTTTCCTTTACTTGTTGGATAAAATAAAAGTTGGTGGCGTCTCTTGCTTATCGCGACATTTTGCGAACACAAAAGTAAAATGCAAACCAGCAATTCCTAAAAGAAACAGTCCCGGTTCTGGCCACTGTATCACAGAACTGGCGACTCTGCTGGAGATTAAATAAGTGGGGTGTACCTTAGGATTAGTTCATCATATTGTTTTCTATTGTTTGCTTTGATTGCTTTATCTTTGTGGGCTTTGTATCAGAGTTACTATAGATCCTAACCCGGATCTGGGGGACACCTTTTAGGTAAGTAGAAATAGACTGTGAGGGAACTGTACGGTGTTGACTGATACGGTTGAAGCAGTAGCTACGTTGATGTGGCACATTAGTTGGTACAAATATCCCTTGTGGAGCAACAAGGAGAATATGGGGCTGCTATATGGGTCATTAAACATCAACTGACCTTAGAACCTATAATTGACCAACTTGGCCATAGGAAGTAGTGATATGCTACACTCATTGAGATCATACTCTCGAGTTGGTTCCGGCCGCAAGAAAAGATTGCGTGAGCTGAAACTATGACGGATGGAGGATGATCAGTAATATTGAGAACCTCTAGAACCCGGTTACTATTATTAGGACATGTTGAACCAACTAAACTGCAAGAGGGTAGTACCTAAACTCCATGTCAGCCTGAAGCTTAAGGGATATTGTGTGACTTGTTTGCCTTTACCATGTTTGCTATCTATGATACCTGTTGTGTGTTTTTATCATGACATCATGCATCATGACATCGCATGCATATTGCATTATACTAACCATTTCAAAGACCGAGGGGATTCATTTTTGTTCTGTTTTGCAGATCATGGCTTCTATGCGCAGAAATACCATTTGAGTTAACTTCGTGCAAATGCCTGCTCAGCTCAAAGAGTTAGTCTCAAAGGTTCCTGATACTTCTTCATTTGTTAGAAGACATGATCACCTCCTTAGCTTGGTCACTTCAAAGTTGGATGAGCAAATGATGAGTGTGTTATTCTAGTTCTTTGATCCTTTGCATCATTGTTTCACCTTCCCGGATTATCAGCTAGTCCCTACTTTGGAGGAGTTTTCTGATTTGTTGGGTATATCCATTCTCAAGCAGACACCATTCACCGGTTTAGAAGAGGTTCCTAGATCTGAGGACATTGCTTCAGCTTTACACTTGGCAAAGGCTGATGTAGTGTCTAATTGGGAGACGCGGAGTGGGGTTAAAGGTTTCTTGGCTAAGTTTCTGATCGATCAAGCTCAACAGTTCTGGGATAACTTGGATTTTCAAGCATTTGAAGACATCTTGGCTCTCCTCATCTACGGCTTGGTTCTTTTTCCAAATCCAGATTCCTTCATAGATGTGAACGCGGTTAAGATCTTCATGTCTCGTAATCCAGTACCTACTCTTCTGGGTGATATTCTACATGCTCTCTATACTCGTACTGTGCGAAGGAGGGGGACCCTCATGTGTTGTATAGCACTGCTGGCGAGGTGGTTTATTTCGCACCTCCCCAAATCTGTATTGAAGAATGAGGAAGGCGTAGGTTGGGCTTACAGAATCATGTCCCTTGCTCATACAAACATCCTTTGGAGTTCTAAAGATATGGAAAGAGTAGTTGTCATTGATCGATGTGGGGAATACCCTAATGTTTAGTTGCTTGGAATTTGAGGGGGTATAACCTACCATCCTTGTTTGGCTTTACGACAGTTTGGACGCGCTCGGAGAGATGGTCCCCATGAGCTGCTGCTTACAGACATTGTCTTTGACTACAAGGGGGATGTTGAGGGACATCGCCACAGGTTTATACGAGCCTGGGGCATGATAAACAGGGCTGACCCACATGAGCTAGGATTGAAGACCTCTCTCCCGATGCATCCTTATCTCCAGTGGGTTCGAGCCCGCACTCAAAATCTAGGGATGCCATATGAAGCTGTTTTACCGATGATTGTGGAGCATACTAATAAAGAAGGGGTTTCTTATACCATGCTTTGTCCCTACATGCCTACTGATCTCGGGGCATTGAAGAGATCCTGGATCCAGTTAAAGAATGAGCGGGATACCTATAGGGAGAAGTATCATGAGCGGGAGAGGAAGATATTGAGGCTTACAAGGCAGCTTGAGAATGAAAGGACAATCAACGACTATGTCAGCACGAATGGAAGGCGACCATGGGATTTTTGATTTCTTTGTTGTTTTTCTAGTTTAGGTTTATTTTCAGTTATTTCTTTTGTAATGCCTTAAAGGCATTGTTAAACATTTTACAAGTTTGAATCTAATAAAGTGTGTTTTATTTTGGTTTACAAATTTGAATCTCCCAAGGTCTTCGAAATCATTTCATACGCATTCCATTATCATGCACCTCATCACAGGTACCATAACAGGTTTCTTATCTTCTTCGCTGTTTATTTCAGCAATCATGTCTTCTGAAACACCTACTGATCAAGCCATCAAGGCTCTTCAGGCTCATAATGCACAATTCCAAGAGTTGTTCCTGAACCTGGCCAAAGGGCAGCAAGATTTGAAATCTCTCATCTTGAAAGAGAAGAAGAAGAAGAAGAAGAAAGTGGTACTCCTGAATATGGGTCGCAGATTCGGGAAAAATTTGCGACAGGAAAATGATTTGTCCCATTCATCTGGAGGGGGAGAGAATCAAGAAGAAAGGAAGGGACCTAGTCCTGTGGTCTCTAATAATGGCACTGATTTTGATGAAGACCAATATTCTCCTGCTGAGGATAGATATAAGCAACTTGAAGACCGGTTGAGCGCAATGGAGATCCAGAAGATACCTGGGTTGGACTTCGGAGATTTGGGTCTGGCATCTGGGGTGGTGATCCCACACAAGTTTAAAGCTCCTGTCTTTGCTAAGTACGATGGAGTATCCTACCCGAAGTTACACCTCCGCTAGTACGTTAGAAAGATTCAACCATATACTGCCGATAGGAAACTGTGGGTTCATTTCTTTCAAGATAGTCTGTCAGGGACTCAGCTTGAATGGTTCTATCAACTGGAAGGAGCTAATGTCCGCAACTGGGAGGACCTTGCTGCTGCTTTTTACAAGCAATACCAGTATAATGCTGACCTTGCTCCTACGTGTACTCAACTTCAGGGTACGTCCATGGGTGCGAGTGAAGGTTTTAAGGACTATTCTCAAAAGTGGAGAGATCTATCCGGAAGAGTCCAACCCCCTCTATCTGATAGAGAGTTGGTGGATATGTTTCTTGGGACTTTGCCTGGTCCATATTTCAATCATTTGATCGGTAGTTCATCGTCTGGGTTCACTGAATTGATTTTGATTGGGGAGAGTTTAAGCTGGTATCAAAAGTGGCAAGATACAGAAAGGTGCTTCGTCAAGTACAGAAAAGAAGCCTTTCAGAAAAGAAGCTAGTGCAGTTTACAGC
The DNA here is from genome assembly GCA_948472305.1 of Vicia faba. Lineage (NCBI taxonomy): Eukaryota > Viridiplantae > Streptophyta > Magnoliopsida > Fabales > Fabaceae > Vicia > Vicia faba. Next base: position 1,141,406,988 of record OX451738.1, read on the forward strand.
TCGAGGAGCCAAAACTGATCTGAACATCGTCAAGCGGTTAATGCGGTAGTAATATCAAGGCCAACCGTTTCCCCACAGCGCAACAATCAGCAAAGAGTAGATAGACCGCAAAGACAGTATACTCGGATCAGTATGACCCTATCTCAAATTCTGCCGCAATTGTTGAAGACCAACTTGATCACTCTGAGGGAAGCTCCGAAGAATCCCAGTACAACATCACCGATGTATAATCCGAACGCCCGCTATGCTTATCACTCTGATAGCCCGGGGCATGATACCAATAACTGCTGGGGCCTTGAGGAATAAGGTGCAAGATTTGATTGAAGCTAAGGAAATTGAGTTTAACACACCGGAAAAACCTAATGTCGTGACTGCTCCTATGCCCAAGCATGGAGTAAATGCCATGGACGATAATTCATTTGTGACCTCCATAGAAGACATTTCTACCCCATTGATGACGGTAAAGAAGAACCTATTATTGGCCGGTTTATTTTCGGGCTATGGTGAAGGTTGCCACCTATGTTCAATCCTGCCTGCTGGTTGCCATTTGTTGAAATCAGGTGTTCAACGCCTGATGGATAACAAAGAAATCCTGTTCGAGAAAACTTTGGTTCCGTTGATTCCTGTTGAAGATGTGTCCATCATTACCATTTCCGCCAATCCTTCCAAGGCTTCCTTGAGAAAGCCTGTTAGGATTACATTCGTTCCGAGAGTTGCTCCATTAATCATTACTATTCCTGGTCCAATCCCTTACACTTTGGATAAGGCTGTCCCGTGGCACTATGGGGCCGATGTGTATTATCATGGGATTAAACAAGACTTGAAAATTGAAGAGGTTGATACTGAGGTCAGCAACATTGTTAGATCCAGCAAGGTCACCCGAAGCGGAAGACTCTTCTCTCCTGAGATTTCCCCTTCGATTGTTCGAAAGCCTGTTGCCGTTCCGTATGCCAGTATGTCTGCTACTGTCCCAATACATGTTCCAATTATCACCCCTGTCGCCGAGTCATCTGACACTCGGGGCAAAGAAGTTACAGGTGAGCCTGCCCGGACGGAGGCACCTAAGAAGATTGTTGTTGAGACCTCTAGACAGGAGATAGAGGAAATCCTGAAGATCATCAAGAAAAGCGACTACAACATAGTCGAACAACTGGGGAAAACCCCATCCAAGATCTCCATGCTATCCTTATTGTTGTGCTCAGAGGCCCACGCAAAGGCTTTGATTGCTTTCCTTAAAACTGTGCATGTGCCGTAAGAAACATCTGCTGACCAATTCAAAGACTGTGTGGCTAGTTTGACCGCTAACAACGGGTTGGGTTTCTTTGACGCAGATCTGACTGCCAAAGGAAGAAATCACAATGACACTCTAAATGTTTTGATCGAATGCAGGGTCACTACTCTGGCCCACGTACTGGTGGATATTGGGTCCTCGTTAAATGTTTTACCCAATAAAGCGTTAGACCGGTTGGACTGTGAAGGGTTGGTTATGAAGCCAAGTAATATTGTGGTTATGGACTTTGACGGTTCCAAAAGGATGGGGCACGGGGAGGTGGATGTCCCTGTTAAAGTTGGTTCCCAGACTTTCGCATCTACATTCTATGTGACGGACATTTGACCATCTTATTCTTGCTTGTTGAGTCGCCCGTGGATTCATAAAGCTGGGGCAGTAACTTCCACGATCCATCAGATGTTAAAGTATCCAGTAAAGGGGAAGATTGTTACAGTACGAGGAGAAGAGGAGTACATGGTGAGCCACCTCAACTCTTTTCGGTATGTGGAGATGGATGGGGAGTTCATTGAAACCCCGTGTCAAAACTTTGAAGAAGTCCCCCAGACTTTGGCGTCGACTGAAACTGTTGCTGAAGAACCTCCAATGAAGATGGCTTCCCTCAAGGATGCCCGGGCTGTAATAGAAAAAGGTGGGTGTGCATATTGGGGTCAAGTCCCTGACTTTGCACACAAGACTGACAAGTTTGGTTTGGGTTTTACTGCAGAAGCTCAAAGGGTCGTTCGGCGTGCGCAGATTGGAAGACCTCCCCTGCGTATCAGTAATCCGGAAGTGAATGCGATTGAAGATGATAATGAAGAGTCTGAGTTTGACAGCTGGATTTACCCGACTACCGACGGCAGATTAAGCAATTGGATGGCAAAGGACTTCGTGCCCATTTCTTTTATTACACAGTAATAGACTTTTGTTTTGAGTTTGTAACAGACAATTTGAAACTTTACGGCCCGGTGACTTGCCCGAGACACCGTGGCTTTGTTTGTGAGGGCTTAATGTTTGTCATTTCCATATATCATCAACAAAGCATTGGATGTCTTCTTGCATTACAAATTTTGCGCTCCTTCTTTTTTTATCTTGCACTTTATTAAAACAACTATTTGTCTTACACACACTAACATATCATAATACAGGTCCACATCCACTCTGGATCCCACTGATAATGACTCTGCTACTACCAGTTATGACTTTGAAAGTCCAATAAACCAAGTCGAGGATGACTGCAAAGTGCCTGGGGAACTTGCTAGACTGTTACTTCAGGAAGAGAGGGCCAAACAGCCCCATGAAGAGCCAGTGGAGTGAATCTGGGTACAGAAGAGGACAAGAAAGAGGTCAAGATCAGTGCGAATTTGGAGTCTAATGTCAAGCAACGGTTAATACAGATGTTGCGTGACTATGTTGAGATCTTTACCTGGTCTTATGAAGATATGCCTGGGTTGGATACCGATATTGTGGTTCACCGCTTGCCAACCAAAGAAGACTGTCCTCCAGTGAAGCAGAAAGTTCGCTGAATGTGCCCAGAGATGTCTGAGAGAATCAAGGATGAGGTTATGAAACAGTTTGATGCCGGTTTTCTAGCAGTTACTTCTTACCCACAGTGGGTTGCCAACGTGGTTCCAGTGCCGATGAAAGATGGTAAGGTTCGAATGTGTGTTGACTATAGGGATTTGAACAGGGAAAGCCCCAAGGATGATTTCCCTCTGCCTCACATCGATGTTTTGGTCGACAACACCGCACAGCATAATATCTTCTCCTTTATGGACGGTTTTTCTGGTTACAATCAGATTAAGATGGCTCCCGAGGACATGGAGAAGACAACTTTTGTTACGCAGTGGGGTGCCTTTTACTACAAAGTCATGTCGTTCAGATTGAAGAATGCTGGGGCAACATATCAGCGCGTCATGGCCGCTCTGTTCCACGACATGATTCATCATGAGATTAAAGTATACGTTGATGACATGATTACAAGGTCCCAGACTGAAGAGGAACATCTTGACCATCTCCAGAAACTATTTGACAGGTTAAAGATGTACAAGCTGAGGTTAAACCCGAACAAGTGCACCTTCGGGGTAAGATCTGGTAAGCTGCTGGGTTTCGTTGTTAGTGATAAAGGTATTCAAGTGGATCCTGCAAAGGTGAAGGCCATAAAGGAAATGCCAGCTCCTCGAACTGAAAAAGATGTCAGAGGCTTTCTGGGACGTCTGAACTACATTTCCCAATTCATTTCGTACCTGACTGCTACTTGTGAACCAATCTTCAAGCTGCTGAAGAAAGATCAAGTGGTAAGATGGAATGATGAATGTCAGGTCGCTTTCGAAAGAATCAAGGGATACCTCCAAGAGCCCCCTATTCTGATGCCTCCAGTTGAAGGGAGACCTTTGATCTTATACTTGACAGTACTTGACAATTTGATAGGGTGTGTGCTGGGGCAGCATGACGAGTCTGGCCGAAAAGAGCATGCTATTTATTACCTTAGCAAAAAGTTTACCGACTGTGAGACCCGATACTCACTGCTTGAGAAAACTTGATGCGCTTTGGCATGGGCTGCTCGCCGGCTGAGACAGTATATGCTGACTCACACTACCCTATTGATATCAAAGATGGATCCAATCAAGTATATCTTCGAGAAGCTTGCCTTGTCCGGAAGAATAGCAAGATGGCAGATGATCTTGACTGAGTATGACATCCAATACACAACCCAAAAAGCAATCAAGGGGAGTGTGTTGGCAGATCATTTGGCGCATCAGGCAGTGGATGATTATCAGTCTATGAATTTCGAGTTTCCGGATGAGAGCATCATGTTGGTAACTGACTGTGAAACACCTGGATCGGATGAAGGACCTGAGGAAGGATCCCGATGGTCTATGTATTTTGACGGAGCTTCAAACGCTTTGGGCAATAGTATTGGCGCCATGATCATATCTCCTGAAGGTTGTCATACTCCGTTCACCGCCCGATTATGTTTCAACTGCACCAACAACATGGCGGAGTATGAAGCGTGCATCATGGGCCTTCGAGAAGCTGTTGACCTAAGGATTAAGTTCTTAAGTGTATTTGGAGATTCTGCTCTCGTGATCAGTCAGATCAAAGGCGAGTGGGATACGAAGCACCCAAATCTTATTCCTTACAAAGAGTATGTATTGACGTTGCTTCCACATTTTAAGGAGATAACCTTTGAACACTTCCCCAGAGAGGAGAATCAGTTAGCAAACGCGCTGGCTACTATGTCTTCTATGTTCAAGGTCAGGTGGGACAATGAAGCTCCCCAGATTACCATTGAGAGGTTGGACGAACCCGCACATTGTTGTGCTATTGATACTGAAGAGGTAACAGATAAACCCTGGTTTCACGAGGTAAAGAGGTATCTTGAGACTCAGGAATACCCTGAGGGTGCATCTGTTAATGATAAGAAATTCTTGAGGAGGTTTGCGGCGAAGTTCTTCATCAGTAATGGGATTCTTTACAAATGTAACCATGATTCAACCTTACTGTGATGTGTGGATAAGAACAAGGCAGAAAGGATCATGGCAGAGTTACATGAAGGTACTTTCGGAACTCATTCCAGTGGACACACCATGGAAAAGAAAATCCTACGGGCAGGATACTATTGGTCTACTATGGAAGCCGACTGTTATCAGCATTCTCGGACCTGTCACAAGTGCCAAGTCTATGCTGATAAGGTGCACATACCTCCAGTTCCTCTGAACGTCTTGACAGCTCCATGGCCTTTTGCAATGTGGGGCATCGATATGATCAGCGAGATCAGACCTACCGCATCTAACGGGAATCGTTTCATCCTGGTAGCAATTGATTACTTTATGAAGTGGGTTGAGGCGCTTCATTTGCTACAATGACCAAGAATGTCGTGGCACGGTTTATTCGGCATAATTTGATCTGTCGATACGGTGTACCAGAGAGGATCATTACAGACAATGGTACAAATCTCAATAATACGATGATCACCGAGCTCTGCAAGCAGTTCAAGATACAGCATCACAACTATTCTCCCTACCGGCCGAAGATGAATGGGGCTGTAGAAGCGGCTAATAAGAACATCAAGAAGATTGTGCAGAAGATGACGGTGACCTACAAAGATTGGCATGAGATGTTACCGTTTGCTCTTCATGGGTATGGAACCTCGACACGAACTTCAACAGGGGCAACACCTTACTCTTTAGTGTATGGCATGGAAGCAGTCTTACCTATTGAAGTTCAGATACCCTCTCTTCGGATTATGAAGGATGCAGGTTTGAGCGAGGACGAATGGATCCAGACTCGGCTTGATCAGCTGAATTTAATCGACGAAAATAGACTTACTGCTATTTGTCATGGTCAGGCGTATCAAAAACGGATGATCAAGGCATTTAACAAGAAAGTCAGACGACAAGAGTATCAAGTTGGGAATCTGGTGATCAAGCGCATCATCCTGCCACAAGGTGATCCCAATGGCAAATGGACTCCTACGTACGAAGGGCCATTTGTGGTTAAGAACATTTTCTCAGGAGGAACTATGATTCTAACCACCATGGATGGTGACGACCTTCCTCACCCCGTCAATGCAGACATAGTGAAAAAATACTACGCATAATCAAAGACCCACTAGGTTGACTGGCCTAGGCAAAAATAAGGGCTTCCCGGTGAACCAAAAGGGTTCGAGCAAAAATAAGGGATGAAAATAAAAAAAACTGTACACCCGGAAAGTCGAAAACCTGAAAAGGAGGCTTGGGCTAAAAAGGATATCCTGGTGGACTGAAAACCCGAAAGGGCGGTCCAGGCAAAAATTAGGGATTAAAGCGTAACACTATGTCTCATTGGATCACCTTATAACCAGACTTCGGTATCAACTATCAAGCTCGGACGGCACTAATCAATCTGATCTACCTTCAACCGAGTAGCAAAGTGATGAGATGCTCGAAAGACATAAAGGCAATAGCAGAGTTGGAACCCAGTGGGATTGTTCACATAGTTGTTTTTCTTTCTTTTACACAAACTGTATAAATTCTCTCTTTCGGCGGCGTTCTCTTACTAGGACGTCAGCCTCTTGTACAAAAACGCCTACTTACAGGCCGACTTCAAAATAAATACAACTCATTTTTCACAAAGAAATTTCAAATTATTTTCCTTTTTCTGTTTTGTTTTGCAAGAACATCCAATGGTTCATTTTTTATATATGCATTTGACAATAATTGTTGCTCATAAATATTCACATGCAAAACAAAAGACGATTACTCGTAATATCAGAAACGGGGGCAAATAACAAATGTCCAAACCGTACAGTTGCTCTATCCACCAGGTATAGGGATAGACCTCGCTGGAGAATACGATTGAATCTACATTCACTCCCCACAGAGTAAGGAAAGACAATGATGTTAGCAGTCTTGAACAGAGCACCACTCTCCCCAGCTGAGGCTCGCAACCGCGAATGAGTCGGCTTGATCCTCCCCAAGCAGAGTTTAACTATCATCAGCACTAGAAAATTATCCCCAACAGAGTTTGGAGAGTTATCCCCAGTAGAGTCTGGAGGATTGTCCCCAGTAGAGTCTAAAAGATTATTCCCAGTGAAGTCGCCACTGGAAAATCATCCCCAGCGGAGTTTATTCCCTTCACGAACAGAAACTCAATTCCCAACAGAGTTTGTCATCGCCAACAACGATAATTCATCCCCAGCCGAGGTTGTTTCTCCAAATCAACAGAGCCTCCGACAGAGTATGTCCTCCCCACAGAGTCATTTCCTCGTCAGTCTATTCCCCAGCGGAGTTACTCTTTCCCACAAGATTATTTCCTCGCCGGTTTATTCTCCAGCAGGATTATGCTCACAATCATCTCTCCAACAGCAATCCGAGATTTATTTTCCCCAGCTAGAGATTGTCATAAAAAACATTACATATCCATACATCATGACATATGCATACGCATCACACAACACAATCTCATTTATTTTGAGAACATCATTGCTTGATACAGATCATGCATTACATACAATTAACCTTTACCTTTCAGGAAGGATACAATCAAATTCTCACAAAAGATCAAGTTATGAAGCCCGGGTACGACCGGATAGTATCTTGATTTCTACAGCATATTGTGAAGCCCGGATAATAGTATCAGACTACTGTGAAGCCTAGGTTACGACCAGATAGTGGTATCTCTTAAAAGTAAGCTATGAAGCTCAGATTCGACCGGATAATAGTTTAATCCCCAACAAGTTATGAAGCCTGGATTACGACCATATAGTAGTTCACTTTCCTCTTCAACAAAGATGATTCCTCAGTAGAATAACAGATGATCGAAGTTCCTAAAATTCAACAGAGATGATTCCTCAGTAGAATAACGGACGACCGAAGTTCCTAAATTCAACTGAGATGATTCATCAGTAGAATAACGGACGATCGAAGTTCCTAAAATTCAACAGAGATGATTCCTCAGTAGAATAACAGACGACCGAAGTTCCTAAAATTCAACAGAGATGATTCCTCAGTAGAATAATGGACGACCGAAGTTCCTAAAATTCAACAGAGATGATTCCTCAGTAGAATAACGGACGACCGAAGTTCCTAAAATTCAACAGAGATGATTCCTCAGTAGAATAACGGACGACCGAAGTTCCTAAAATTCAACAGAGATGATTCCTCAGTAGAATAACGGACGACCGAAGTTCCTAAAATTCAACAGAGATGATTCCTCAGTTGAATAACGGACGACCGAAGTTCCTAAAATTCAACTTTTCTCCAAAACAGAGACAATTCACCAGTAGAATAATGGACGACCAAAGCTCCTAAAAATTCTACTTCTCTCAAGACAGAGATCAGCATTCCCCAGCGGAATCTTCCTCGACAACAGGTATACAAGCTCTCGCTAAGGAATCTCTTATGCGATCGACACTCCTTCAGATGGCATCTTTAAGCCCATCCCCCGTCAGCAATTTCCAAATGGCATATGTAAGCCCATTCCCGACATCGTAAGACGGACACCACTTCATACGAGTGCAAATTTCTGGGCACTCTAGTGTTCAATCATCTTGCACCTTCGGATCACAAAAGGCACGAAAGCCAATCTACATCCTCAGGTTCAAGAAGATTGAACAGGGGCAGCTGTTGTACCCCAAAATTTTCCCTCCCATATTTCTCAAAAACTTTTCAAGAAAGATCCTCAAGTTGCTAAAGGAAGTCCAAGGGTTGACCAAACAAGCCCTCTCCTAAGGCAGTCTATCTCAAATTAGGGTTTCATGTTGCATCAAGATGCTTGAGTCCAAAGGATCCCAAATTCTCACCAATGTCCTAATATGTTCTCAAGATCATCCATGTCAAGTTTCAAGCCCTACAGAGAAAGTTTGCTCAGTCAATTGCTCAAAGGCCTGAAAATCGACTGTGCTAGGGCAAAAGTCAACTGTGGCCTACATACAATCAAACTTAAAGATTTTTGGTCAACATACTCATTTTGAAGTATATTCCATCATTTGATCAATGGTTGATCATTATTCATCAAGGATTGCTCATAATTCATCAAGAACCAAAAGTTGTTAAATTAGGGTTTTGCAGGAAAAGTCAACTCAACTTTGACCAAGCCTAACTTTCTCATACTTTATGAGAAATGACCCATCCAAAGCCCATTTTGAAGAGGATGCAATTATCTACCATTAATATTCATCTCCCAATTTCAAAATATGCACTCACAAGAAGTTATGAATTTGGACATTATAGGTCATTTTGAAAAGTCAACAAAAACACTTTTTTTGTCAAAGCTTCATACATGAGCATGGAATATCAAATTGAGATGAGACCAAAAGGGTTGCTTAGAGGACATCTCAAGCTTTCTAAAAAGTCCCATAACACCTTCAAAGAGTCAAATTGAGGAATTTATGCATTGGTGAAGTTGACCCTTTTTGCAAAATTGCCAAAAGTCAACCATGCCTAAAAATGAAAATTTTGCCAAATGGGCCCAATCTTTTTCACTTGTTTTGAGTTGGCAACATGGTCCATGAGCCATAGCCTTTGACACTTATCATTATCTTATTTTTATTATTTATTTTGATTTTGATTTGAATTAAATCAATTTAAATCAAAATAAATCATGAGAAAATCCAATGCATTGAAAACTCAAGATTTTGTACTTGTTTCAGGTCTCAAATCTAGTTGGCAAGTATTTGAATTCATGTAAAAGCTTGGAGTGCACAAAAAGATTGGTTTTAGGCTATTTTTGGAATGGTTTTCAAGGGTATCAAATCCAAATCAAATTCATTGATGGAGGAAGATTGAGATCAGTTTTGGAACCCTAATTCACTCCTCAATACATATAGAAGGTATGCAGACCTAAAACAAGGATGGAGAGAGGCGTATGATCAAGAACAAAACTTGAAAAAACACCAAAAAAGTTCCAACACGATTTCATTGTTCCAGGCCAATTCAAGACCCTTGGACCATTCCAATCGCTTCCTGGGAGTATAAGCAAGCAGAACCAATCCAGAACAAGCGCTTTCAGGCCCTATATCACGTTGTAAGTCAGTCACGACATGTCTTCTTTCTTGAATTCGAATTTCAAAATCTTGGCATCCCTAGCATAAAATAATTGTATATTATTGTTCACCATCATATTTGCAAGCTTTCTGTAATATTCAATTGTGTTTTCATGGCCTATATTGGATTTCACCATTATTAGGGTTTCTTGCTTAGATTTGGGATCTTCGTGTATAGGAAAAATTGGGCCATGAAAGGGCCACCATTGAACTCAGCAGGTCCAGACGAAGCTATCCATGGCTTTAGTTTTGATTTATCTTACTCATGCTTGATTTTGAGAAATTACATGGATATAGCAACAGACATATGTCCGTAGGTAAAAGTTTTCCACTTTTACCAACGGAGCAAGGTTAGGGATAACCTGCGTGGCGTCTTTCCATTGGCCCATTCAAACTTTTGGCGCACTTTTTTTTTGTTTATCCATTAATTCTTTTTTTCTGTATATTATTATTATTGTTTATTTTATGTACAACAAAAACAAATAGCTCAGCTGCTTGCCAAGCGTTGGAAATTCCCATGGGGCCTGGGTTCGAATCCCAGGTCCCCCAATTTCTTCATATTTTTCCCTTTCAGGTAATCCAGCGCGCTTACAAGTCCAAGGTCCATCATGGGACCTCATCATCCAGCCTGCCAAGTGGCCAAATGGCCAAATCCAAAGGCCATCAATGGAAGAGCATCATGAGGCCCAGTCAACGCATGGCAGGAAATCATGGAAGTCAAACATGGAATTCAGATTGTTGGGCCCAAGATTGCTTCTCACACCCCCTCAAGTTGCTTGCAGGCCCAAGTTTCTTATTCTTTTTCTTTTTATATTTGTTTTATTTAATTTAATTTATTTATTTTACTAACAAATTAATTATTTTCTTTTTATCAAAAAAATCACAAAAATATTTTTCATCCAATTAAATTTAGGATTTTTTTTTATCAAAAAAATTAAATTAATTTAATTTGGTCGTTAATTTTAAATAACTTTAATTATTTTGTAAATAAATTTTAAAAAAATTAGAATAATTAGGTGTTATCTCTAACTTAATTATATTTTCTTTTTCTTAAAATAACCAAAAACATAAGATTAGGTTAAATATTTATTTTCATTAATTAATTCAATTAGTTAATTAATTGTATATTTAATTTTAAAACCTAATTCTTTTCTTTAAAAAATAATTAAAAAACAAACAAAAAAAAACATTTTTTCTTTTAATTAGGTTAGAAAGGGTCAAAACCCTAGTTCTCTCCCGATCTTAATTTCATCGCGCGCTTTATTATTATTTACCATATTGATGTAACTGCCTACAAGTTGTAATAGCTTAATTAGGACTTTTATTTTCGTTTATCGCTTTATTTCTTAAGGGTTTGTTTTTAGCTATGTAAATATCCGAAGCCTTGTTATAGCTTAGTTTAATTTCTGCACTTTAAATTCCGCAAAATATTGAACTGTTAGATGAATGAATAATTAGGGTTTACATGACAAGAATGTATGATAAACTTTAAAACAGTTAGATAACCCTAAATGTGCAAAGATAAATAATCTGAAATTGAATCAATCGCACATGCGCACTCCTAGGTTACACTCCCACTTGGTTGCCTTCGGTAAACGGTCATTGAGTATATGATGCTTTAGTGGTCGCCCTTTTCGTCTAAACAAAGATCAAAGTCCCGTTCGGAAAAGTTGCCTCAGAATGGTTGCCTCAGAATTGTTGCCTCGAATAATTGATCTAAGACATTAGGGTTATTACTAAGACGTCCTAACATTGCTTTAGTGACCGTACGTCCCTCTTTCGAATTGACCCTTAAAACTCCAACGACGATGCTACCTACTCACTAATAGTGGGATAGCACTGTCTAAAGGAAACAAACATATAACAATTCTTTTTTCGAGTAGGTAGATTAGTTCTTAAGTACTTGCTCAATCCAAACAAACTTTTTCACACTTACACTCCTTTAAAAACAAAGCTTTCAAAAAACACTTCGTAACACTCTTGAAGACCGAAGCAAGAGTTAAATCGAAGTCAAAAACTTTTCAAAATGCACAAGCACACAAAGAAGCAATTTTGAAAATGATGAGCAAGTACCTAAGAGCCCGTAGATAACTACGGATAGAAAGGGTGCAAATACCTTCCCTTTCTATAATCTGCCCCCCGTACTTAGAAAGTCTCGAAAAAGGAATTTTTTTCTGTGCTTTTTTCCTTTCCTTGTTGGATAAAATAAAATTCGATGGCGACTCTTGCTTACCGCAACATTTTGCGAACACAAACGCAAAATGCAAACCAGCAATTCTTAAAAGAAACAGTCTCGGTTCTGGCCACCGTATCACAGTTGCAAACTACCGAAAGAAGTTATTCAGCATCTGATGGATAACCATATAATTCTGTTTGAGAATATTCCTTCTATGGAGAATTTGTTTCAAGACTTGGAGCTTGAAGATGTGTCTGTAATTTCTAGAACTCCTGTAAGGATCACTTCCAAGGGGTCTGTGAAGATTACAACTGAACCCAGAGTTGTTCCTCTGATTATTACTGCGCCCGTGCCAATTCCATATTCCTCTGACAAGGCTATCCCCTGGAATTATGAAGTTGATGTTTACTACCATGGTGTCAAGCAGGAACCATTGGTTGTCAAAAGTGAAGATGCTGAAGTTACTGATCCCTACATTGACAATATTGTTGGGACCAGTAAGGTTACTATAGGTGGAAGGATTTTATCTCCAGAGATCTCTCCGAAGACTGTTTCTACACTAGTTCGTGTTACTTCTACTTAGTCAACTACTGAGACTCGGGGGAAAAACATAACAGTGAGTCTGCCCAGGCTGGGGCACCTGAAGAAGTTACCACTAAAGATACCTACAAGAAAGAGATGGAGGAGGTACTAAAAATTATCTGTAAAAGTAACTACAAGATTATTGAACAGCTGGGGAAGACACCCTCCAAGTTATCCATGTTATTCCTATTGTTGTGCTCTGAATCCCATGCTCAGGCTTTGGTGAAGTTCTTGAAATCTGCGCATGTACCGCGAGAAATCTCTGCTGATCAATTTGAAAATTATGTTGCTAGCCTGACGAATGATAACGGGTTAGGCTTTTCTGATGCCGACTTGACTCCTGAAGGAAGAAACCATAACAAGGCCATGTATGTCTCTATTGAACGCAAGGGCACTACCTTAGCTCATGTGTTGGTTGACACGGGTTCTTCATTAAATGTTTTACCGAAGGATGCTCTAGACTGGCTCGATTGCAAAGGGGTTATGCTGAAACCCAGTGACATTATGGTCAGAGCCTTTGTTGGTTCAAAGAGGATGGTGCGCGGAGAGGTGGATTTTGAAAACAAAGTAGGTTCTCAGGTCTTCGACTCTACCTTCTATGTGATGGACATTCGCCCGACTTATTCCTGTTTACTTGGACGCCCTTGGATTCATGGGACAGGCGCCGTTACTTCCACTTTACATCAAAAGTTGAAATATCCCGTGAAAGGAAAGATTGTTACAGTGTATGGTGAAGAAGAATACATGATGAGTCACTTGAATTCCTTCAAGTATGTTGAGATGGACGGTGAATTCATCGAAACTCCCTGCCAGACCTTTGAGGTTATTCCTCAGACAACTACCATTACCAAAGACATTTCTACCACTCCCAAGGTTACCAGGGTTCTGCCCAGAATGGATTCTCTGAAAGACACTAGAGCTGTGGTAGAAGAAGGTGGTTGCACTACTTGGGGTCAACTTCTAGACATTCCTTACAAATATGATAAATTTGGTTTGGGTTTCATTGCAGAGGCTCAGAGGGTTGTTCGTCCTGCTCATGTTGGAAGACCATTGTTGTACCCCAAAATTTTCCCTCTCTTTTCTCAAGATATTTCTCACAAATATCTTCAATAGTTCAAGCTTACCCAAGTATTGACTAAGTCAAGCCCACGACAAGAAAATGCTTACCCAGCCACGTGAAGTTGCCACATGATTTTCATGTGGCTAAATAAAGCCAGTTGCGACGTGAAAATCACGTGGCAACGTGTTTTAATAATATAATACAGAAGCATTAAGTGTGTCAGTTACTTTTTTGTGTTAAAAAAAGTTGCAACGTGGGATTCACGTCGCTAATTAAAATATCATAAAAATTAAATAAATCACAACTTCCAACACTGGCGTGTTCGGGTTTTGAAGGAAGAGAAAACAGTTGTAAGTTTGTTGCGACGTGAAAATCACGTGGCAACGTTGCGGTGTGATTTTCACGTCGCTACTTGGTTTATCTAATTTATCAAAACGTTCCACAACGCACACAGTAACGTTTCTGTTTCTCATTCTTCTTCTTCAACCTTCCCTACTCCTCTCCATACCCATTTTCTTCTCCAAAAATTTTTCTTCTCCACACTTAAATTCCTACCATCTTCATACATTGGTTGTAAGGTAATTTCAATTTCATGTTATTTATACTTTGTTAATAGCTTTTGATGTGTTATTTGAGTATAATTTTTTTTCAATTTTTCTTTGAATGGAGAAGGAGAATATAGAAGTATAGATTGCAAAAAGGGACAAGAAGATTGAAGGAGTTACAAGATAAAAGGTATGTCTTGAATTTTTTTTTTTGAAATTAGTATATTTTCTGAATTTGATTAATTTATAGGTTATATATATTTTCTGAATTTCATGAATTTGCATTGGGTTAAAATTGTTGAATTTGGGTTATATATATATATATATATATATATATATATATATATATATATATATATATATATATATATATATATATATATATATATATATATATATATATATATATATATATATATATATATATATATATATATATATATATATATATATATTCTGTATTTGAGTTAAATGTTAGGTTTAATTATTTAGTTTATAATAATTATTAATTATTAATTTGTGATGAATGAGTTTAATATTTTTAGGAGTTTATAAATTTTTAGTGTTTATATAAATTTGCAGTAAATGGAATATTATATGTATTATCGTAGTTGGATGTATGATAGACTATATCCAGGAAGACGCGCACTTAAACCCAATTTTATAGACGGGGTTAATGGTTTTATCGCGTGGACGTTTGCCCAGGAACGTTGTCGAAGTGAAGGAGGAGTTAGGTATCCTTGTCTTAAATGTGGATGTAGATATATAATTAGTGACCCAGAGGAAATAACACGTCATTTGCATAGGAAAGGTTTCATTGAAAATTATTGGGTTTGGACGTATCATGGTGAAACACTGCCGAGTAATGTACCAGAGACTAGCAACACAGATGCTTCAAGTAGTCAACCGGTTATGAACCACCTATGGAATTTGAAGAAAACTTTAATCTGATAGGTGACATGGTTGGTGATGCTTTTGGTGTTAACGTGACCTATGATCAACCTGAAGACTTTGACGGGGAAGAGTTGCCGAATGAGGAAGCGCAGAGATTTTATCAGTTGTTGAATGAGATGAATACGCCGTTGTTTGAGGGGTCGTCAGACTCAAAGCTATCAATGTGTGTTAGATTATTGGCCTCCAAGTCAAATTGGAATGTTCCTGATCAGTGTTTGGAGCACTTCGCAAAAATGATGTTGGACTCAACTGCAACGAAAGACAACTTGCCTGCGAGTTTCTATGATGCAAAGAAGTTGGTGTCGAAGTTGGGTTTAAGAGTAATAAAGATTGATTGTTGCATTAATGGTTGTATGTTGTTTTA
Organism: Vicia faba; assembly: GCA_948472305.1. NCBI lineage: Eukaryota > Viridiplantae > Streptophyta > Magnoliopsida > Fabales > Fabaceae > Vicia > Vicia faba. Next base: position 1,141,422,463 of record OX451738.1, read on the forward strand.
TGACAATGAGTTTGGTACTCAAGATGGATCGTCAGAGGAATGTAAGTTTTATCATAGTCCAAGATATAAAGTTCGCAATAGAGCCATTAACAGTAACCAAAAACGGGTAGCAGTAAAGTCCATGTTTTATCTTTCGATAATACCAAGGTTAAAAAGAATGTTTTCTTCAATGCACAGTGCAAGTCAAATAACATGGCATCATACAAACAAAACAAGCCCAGGCAATATGCGACACCCTTCTGACGGCCATGCATGGAAGCACTTTGATGAGGTACATCCTGATTTTGCCGCTGAACCTAGAAATGTCAGGCTTGGATTATGCTCTGATGGTTTTGCTCCATATGTCCAAGCGTCCGGAAGTGCGTATTCTTGTTGGCCAGTTATTGTAACCCCTTACAATCTCCCTCCTGAGATGTGCATGACAAAACCATACATGTTTTTGACGTGCGTCATTCCAGGACCGTCGAGTCCAAAAACCGGAATTGATGTGTACTTACAACCTTTAATTGATGATTTGAAGAGGTTGTGGAATAATGGAGAATGGACTTATGATATGTCCCGTAAACAAAACTTTTCTATGTGAGCTGCCTTGATGTGGACCATTAACGACTTTCCAGCATATGGCATGTTGTTTGGTTGGGGTACGCATGGCAGAATGGGTTGTCCGCATTGCATGGAATGCACTAAGGCGTTTACATTGGAAAAAAGGGGGAAAAGCTCGTGGTTTGACTGTCACCGCAGATTCCTACCATCAAATCATCCCTTTAGAAAAAACAAGACAAATTTCAAAAAGGACGAACGGGTAATAGATCTGCCTCCGCCTCGATTGGCACCAGTTGCTATATGGAACCAAGTTTGTGAACTTCCAAAGTTTACAGATACTGGCAAAGCATGTAGAATTGAAGGATATGGGGTCACACATAATTGGACAAAAAGAAGTATATTTTGGGACCTCCCGTATTGGAAAGATAATTTGTTGCGCCATAATCTTGATGTTATGCATATTGAGAAGAATTTTTTTGATAACGTATTTAACACAGTGATGGATGTTAAAGACAGAACAAAAGATAATGTGAAGGCTAGACAAGACATGGAAATTTGGTGTAATCGTAAAGAGTTGGAATTGAAGCCTCAACCAAATGGAAAATTATTTAAGCCCAAAGCTTGTTTCAGTCTGACCCCCCAAGAAGCTAAAGCGGTTTGTGGATGGCTAAAAGGTTTGAGAATGCCCTACGGGTATTCTTCAAATTTAACACTGATACCTCAAATTAGGGTTTGGTTTTTCACAAGGGTAATTGGGCTTCTAATGCTTCAATTGACTTTCATGGATCATTATGGACTTTTAAGAATGCTCATATCAAGTTTCAAGTCTTGCATCTCAAAATTGCTCAGTCAATTGATCAGATGACCCAAAATCAAATGTATTGGGTAAAAAGTCAATTGTGGTCAACCTACAGTCAAGTTTCAATTTTTTTGACCAATATCAACATTTTAAAGTCATATGTGTCAATTTATCAAGTTTTGATCACAATCTCTCAAGAAAAGCACTCAATTTACCAAAAGGGCAAAATGGTTAAAATTAGAGTTTTGACTGTATTTGACTGATCAAGGGTTTTTGACCTAATACATAATCTAGTGGATTGAATAAAAATCTCAAGGATTCAAATACAATGTCTTGACCTAATTTCATGGCTCAAATCATTTCTCAATATCAATTGATTGATAGTTGAAATTCAGTCAACCGATGAAAAGTCAACTGATACACCAAAAGTCAAACTTTGACCTTTTGATCAAAATTGAGTTTCAAAGATCACATTTCATCAATACATTCAAAAATATGAAACTTGATAATCAAGAAATCAAGAAAGTCAAAAGTCATTGTGAAAAGTCAAAGTTTTCAAGACTTAGAAAATTTTCTAAGTGTTTTAAGTCTTATTTTTTCATGACTTCATGCCAACTTTTCCACAAGATGCAAGATGATTCAAAGAAAACTTCCAACATGCAAGTTGTAGATCTTGATGAGATCTACAACTTTTATTAACCGATAAAGTCCTAGAAATGCTTGTATTTTGAGTTATGAATCCATAAATTCATGCACTTTTTCTTAAACACTTAGTGAAATTTTGACCTAGTTTAGGCATATTTTTGACCTAACTTCTTGGTCAATTTACACCAAGTTACAAGAATATTTTGTCAAAATGTACAACATGAAGGTTGTAGAGGATGTTCCAAGATTTTCAAAATGTTAAAGAACTCATTGAGATCATTCTTGAGCTAGGAGAATCGAAGATATGAAGTTAGGGTTTCAAACTTGAATTACAAGGCATTTTTCATGAAGAACACTTGACCAAATCCATAAGCCATGCTGCATAATCTTGCTTTGTAGGCCTCAAACTTGTGTTTAACTCCATAATTAATGATTTACACAATTGATTAAGCCATTTTCCAATTTATTTAAGCATTATCCAAAGCAATTTTCCATATTTGGAAGAAAGTTACCATTCCATTCTCATAAAGAAAGCTTTATGCAAACTTAACTTGTATTGAGCTTTGCACTTGTTCCTTATGCACAAGCTTCCTTCACAAAGTAAGATAAGCATGTTTAAAGTTTGTAACCACTCCAGATAGCTTTGTACCTTGCCTTGAAACCATACTTGTCAAGATTGCTTCAAAAACAAGTCAAAATCCCATAACTTGTGATCTTGTGATTCTGATCATTCCAAGCCTCCAAACCCTTTCCTATATATTAAGACACTCTTATACAACTTAGGACACGAAATTAGAAGCCCTGGAACTCTCTCCAACTCTCTCTAGCCAGAAATTACACACAAAACTCCATTTGTATACAGTTTTGCCCTTAAACTTGTATCTTCCATTTCCATCGTGTGTTTTCCCTCAAAATCGTTTTAAAAGCTTCCATACATCAAATATAGTTCACCCCTGTCCCTGTTTTGGAACTGTAACACCTCCATCACCATCCTCCATAACCAAAAATAGGGTGCTGCACATTGACTTCTCCAACACGATTCAGCCATCCTCAATCCAAGCTAAGCATTGCATTAGCTTCCTAGGGACTCAAGGAAGCTAACATGATCATTGCAGCACCTTGAAAGCTGCTCAAACTCAAAACACGAATTCCATTTTCAAGGTAAGTTTTCTGACTTTTGAACTCTTCATATAGACATTGTTATCTTTCTGTTTGTGAAGATAAAATGAAGACATCATAGCCCTGAAACTGACCATGTTCTTAGAATCCATTTATTTTGCCTGAGTAGTGAGAATTTTAGAGTTGAACTTTATGAAAAAACTAGGTCAGATTTGGTATCATTCAAAATTCATGCTCATCTTTGATTTATAACTTAAATTATTTATATGACTGAACTCATGATGAAATTTGGAGCAAGTTTCATGTTTGTACTTTTGCAAATGGTTGAGAGATGAAGAAGTTACATGATTTAAGTTCATGACTGGTTATTGCGCGAGGAAGAAGATGAAGTCATCTTCAGGAATATGTTTCAAATATATTTTTATGGTTTTGTTTATAATACCGGATGTATCACCACCCCAGGGGTTAAAGCGCGCGCCTTTCACCTTTAGGACCTGGGTTCGAGTCCCGGCGCCCGTTTTGTTATTTTTCATACTTTTTGTTTCTTCTTTTTATTTGCAGCTTATTTTTGCTCACTCTCACCCCCATCCCACTACACAACATGCAGCCCATTATTTTTTTTCATTTCATTTTTATTCTGATTTACAAAAAAAGGCAACATTGGGCCTAACTCCAACAAAATATGTTTTGCTTATTTACACCCTAAATCATTTTCAGACCCCCTAACTTAATTTTTATATTTTTCTATTTTATTTTCTTTTATTATTATTATTATTATTATTATTAATCAAAAACATTTTATATTTATTATTTAGATATTTTAAGTTTATTTTTTATTTCTTTTAAAACAAAAAAAAAACAAAAATATTTTCTTGACAAACTTAATTTCTTTTTTCTAATTAAATCAATTTAGGCTTAGATTTATTTTAATTTTTCTTTATATATTAATTAACTTAGAACTTAGGATTTTTAATTAATCCCTTTTGTTAAATTTAAGTAGGTTAAAATTTTTTTTTATAAAACCCTAAAAACTTGTTTTTCTTAATTAATTTAATTTCTTTTCTTAAATCAATTTAGGTTAGTTTTACTTGAATTAATTACTTATTATTTAGCTTAATTAGAATTAAAATCTTTCAAAAAACTTAAACAAAAACAATTTCTTTTTCTTTATATATTACCATCAATTCTTGTACATTATTTGTTCATATTCAATATGGCTGTAATAGTAAATTAGGTTTTATTGCTTTCTCCCCCCATTTGTAAATTTATACTCCCATCCCTAAATGATGTAATAGCGTAGAACTTTATATTTCCACAATTTATCGCTTTCAATATAAATACTAGTAATTAGGGTTTGTATGACAAGACGTAAAAACAACAAGTAGAAAACCCTAATTCAAATACAAAAATGCATGAAATCAAAACCCTTGCACCTCTAGGGCTAACCTCACTTGTTGCTTAAGATAAAAATAGTCATGTTACACAAACGTGGGATACTTTAGCAAAAACAATCAAAAACAAGATCATAGTCCCCCGATGACCCTTCAAATGTTGCCTTAATAAATGATCTTAGACCCTTACAAAAATTGCTAAGGTAACCTACAATGTTTCTTTCTGTGACTATACGATGACTCACGTTTGTCCCTTCACATCCAATGATAGGGCTTCTTATCAAACAATGGTAAGGTAATAATATCTAAATGAGGAAGAAAAGAATAAATACTTTTTTGAGTAGGTAGAACGCCCGTAGTTGCTTGCTCACAATGATTTTGAAAAACATATTTCAAATACACCAAACACTTTCAAATGAAATATTTTCAAAAGTCAACACTTTGTATGCATTCTTAGAGAGACGAGAATCATTACAAAGTTCGCCTGAACGAAGACACTTTTCAAAAGTACTTTCAAAAACAATCACAAACACATTTCAAACAAAGCATTTTAAAGTGAGATAGAAACTAAGTTCTCGTAGATAAATAAGGATGAAAAGGATGCTAACACCTTCCCTTTTCATAACCTACCCCTCGAACTCAAGAAAATTCTCAAAAGGTATTTTCTGTTCTTTTCCCCCTTTCCTTTGTTGGATAAAGGAAAAGTCGGTGGCGACTCTTGCTATCTGCAACAATTGTGATAAAATGCAAAACACCTAAGTCAGTTCTCCCACTGTATTACAACGACCATTCCGTATCAGCTACAATGGAGTCAGCACGGTAGAAGATGCTGATAGTGACTACGAATTAGACAATTGGGTTTTTCCTACCATCGGTAATGGGCTCAGCAATTGGAAGACTGAAGACGTTATACCAATCTTCTTTAGTTAGGAGTAAATACTATTTTCTATTTTCTTGCTTTCAAGTTTGTTATGTAATTTTAAAAAAAATAACTTTAAGCCTTGTGCCTTACCCAGGGCACAACAGTACATTTTTTAGGGTTGTCATTATTCATTAGCATGTTTTCATTTAATAAATCATTGGACGTTTGCATTCAAATTTTGCGCTCTTTATCTTTCTTTTGATTTATTACTTTCAAAATAGCTACGTGTTCTTACACACACCCACACAACAAATTGCAGATTCATATCCACCCTGGATCCCATTGATAACAATTATGCTATTGCCAATTATGACTTCGAAAATCCGATCTACCAAGCTGAGGACGAAGGTGAGGAAGGTTGTGAAGTACCTAGAGAGCTTGCTAGGTTGTTAATGCAGAAATAAAGAGGCATACAACCACATGAAGAGCCAGTCGAGGTTGTGAACTTAGGTACTGAAGAAGACAAGAAAGAAGTCAAGATAGGTGCCAACCTAGAAGACAATGTCAAAAAGAGATTAATCCAGATGTTGCGTGACTCTGTTGAGATCTTTGCTTGATCGTATGAAGATATGCCAGGGCTTGATACTGACATTGTGGTTCACCGTCTACCGATGAAAGAAGGTTGTTCTCCAATAAAATAGAAGTTTCGTCGTATGCATCTTGAGATGTCTGAAAAGATTAAAGCTGACGTTATGAAACAATTCAATGCAGGTTTCATAGCCATTACGTCCTATCCTCAATGGGTAGAAAATATGGTGCCAGTACTTAAGAAGGATGGAAAAGTGCGTATGTGTATAGACTATAGGGATATGAATAGGGCAAGCCCGAAAGATGACTTTATGCTTCCGCATATTGATGTTCTGGTTGACAACACCGCTTAGCATAAAGTATTTTATTTCATGGACGGTTTCTCTGGTTATAATCAAATCAAGATGGAACCTGAAGACATGGAGAAGATTACCTTTGTCACACAATGGGTCACTTTATGTTACAAAGTTATGCCTTTTGGTTTGAAGAACGTCGACGCAACATATCAGTGTGCTATGGTAGCTTTATTCCATGAAATGATCCATCATGAGATAGAGGTTTACGTTGATGACATAATAGCCAGATTTCAGACCGAGGAAGAACATCTCGACCATCTGCACAAGCTGTTTAAAAGATTGAAGAAATACAAATTGAGATCGAATCTGAATAAGTGTACCTTTGGGGTCAGATCCGGTAAGCTCCTAGGTTTCGTTGTTAGTGGTAAAGGTATTGAAGTTAACCCCACCAAGGTTAAAGCCATTCAAGAAATTCCAACACCCCGTACTAAGAAGGAAGTCAAAGGTTTCCTGGGACAATTGAACTACATTTCTAGATTTATTTCCCATTTGACTACCACTTGTGAGCTAATCTTTAAGTTACTGAAAAGGAAGATCAAGTAGTGAAGTGGAACAACGACTGTCAGATGACTTTTGACGAAATCAAGGAGTACCTCCAAGAACCTCCAGTTCTGATGCTGCTTGTTGAAGGAAGACCTCTTATCATGTACTTAACAGTGTTAGAGAATTCAATGGGGTGTGTACTAGGGCAACATGACGAGTCTGATCGAAAAGAGCATGCAATATACTACCTTAGCAAAAAGTTTACCGACTTTGAAACAAGATACTCACTGCTCGAGAAAACTTGTTGCACTTTGGCATGGGCTGCTCGCCTACTAAGACATGTTAACTCATACTACTTTTATTGGTCTCTAAGATGGATCCGATAAAATACATATTCGAGAATCCCGCTCTATCCGGAAGAATAGCAAGATGGAAAATGGTCTTAACAGAATACGAGATTCAGTACACCACTCTGAAGGCAATCAAAGGAAGTGTATTGGCAGATCATTTGGCTCATCAAGCCGTAGACGACTATCAATCTATGAATTTCGAGTTCTCGGATGAGAATATTATGCTAGTTATAGACTATGAAGAACATGGACCGTATGAAGGACCTGAGCCAGAATCCTAATGGACTATGATTATTGATGGAGCTTCTAATGAACTTGGTAATGGAATTGGTGTTGTGATTATCTCTCCCAAGGGTCGCAATACGCTCTTCACCGCCATATTATGTTTTGACTGTACCAACAACATGGCAGAATACGAAGCGTGCATCATGGGTATCAAAGCAGCTATCGATATGAGAATCAAGTTCTTGAATGTATACGGTGACTTAGCCTTAGTAATCAATCAAATCAAGGGAGAATGGGATACGAAGCATCCAAATCCCATTCCTTATCGAGAGCATGTGCTAACATTAATTCCATACTTCAAAGAAATCACTTTTGAACATATTCCACGAGAATATAATCAATTGGAAGACGCATTAGCTACTATGTCATCTATGTTTAAAGTCAGATGGGATAATGAAGCTCCTCAAATCACTATTGAGAGATTAGACGAACCTGTATATTGCTACGAGGTAGCTACGAGGTTGATACTGAAGGGGCGTCTATCAATAATAAGAAATTCCTATGGAGGTTCTCTGCCAAATTCTTTGAGTAATGGAATTTTGTACAAGCGCAATCATGATTCGACCTTGCTTTGTTGTATGACAAGAAGGAAGCTGATAATATTATGAAAGATATACATGAAGGAGACTTTGGTACTCATTCTAGCGGGCATACGATGGCTAATAAAATTCTAAGAGCTGGTTATTATTGGTCAACCATGGAAGCTAATTGCCATCGCCATTCCAGAAGTTGTCACAAATTCCAGATTTATGCTGACAAGGTACACGTGCATATGGTTCCTCTGAATGTCTTGACTGCTCCTTGGTCGTTTGCAATATGGGACATTGATATGATTGGAGAGATTAAGCCTACTGCATCTAATGGACACCGTTTCATCCTGGTCGCTATTTATCATTTTACAAAGTGGGTTGAAGCAAGCTCGTTTGCCTCTGTTACCAAGAATGTCGTGGCCTGGTTAATTAAGCATAACCTCGTTTGTCAGTATGGCATACCCGAGAGGATTATCACTAATAATGGTGCCAATCTCAAAAACACTATGTTCATGGAACTCTGTACATAGTTCAAGATTAAACATCATAATTCCTCTCCATATCGGTCGAAGATAAATGGTGCAGTGTGTAACGCCCGTAATTTAATTAATTATTTTTGGAATATTTGTGAAGTTGTATTATAATTAATTGGATTTAATTATTTTATTAAGTGGAGAAATAATATTAGAGATATAATATTATGTGGTTAAATAATATTAGAATTATAATATTATTTGATGTGGGCTTGTTTTTCTAAAGGAATAGAAGTAATAAGGGGGTGTATTAGTTTTAAGCCCAATAAGGAGTAAATAGAATAATAAGGTTATTTTATTGTTGTTGGAATAGAATAGAAAGTTGAGGCATTAGAAGAATAAGGATTGAGAAAGAACGTGCAAGCTTCTAGAGAAAGTGGAGAACGACAAGCACGAGAATTCAACTGGAAATTGTAGAGCGACCTTCAATCCAAGGTAAGGGTGGGGTTCTAACTCTATAATTGGGTTTATGATGATTGGTATGTGGGGTTAGAGATGATTGTTGTCTTGTTCTTGAAAATACATGATTGTTGTATGATGAGAATTGGTGAATTTTAGATGAATATTGATGTCATGATGTTGTTTAATTGTTGTAGAATTATAAGGTAAATTATGAGTGATGATTATCCATGATTATATTAAGTTTTAGGGCTTTAGGTATGAATTCTGTAGTGAGTTTCAGTGATGAAAAACGCAGAATTATGCAGGGAAGAGAAAACGCAGAGCTTTGTGTGAAGAATATAAGAAGTTGCTGTATTAGAATAATGAATTAAATTGGAGATAGAATTTGTCATACTGTTCTTAGTTAGGTTAATATTAGGCTAAGAATTAAAATAGTGGGATTGGTAAAAAGTAGCAGTTCTAATGGTAGAAGTTATGGTGGTTAGAAGTTGCGTTGAATTATTAGAAAGTAGAAGTTCTTATGGTAGAAGTTGTGCTATCAGAAGTTGTGCTGTCAGAAGTTATGCTGTCAGAAGTTGTGCTGTTAGAAGTTGTGTTGTCAGAAGTTGTGCTGTCAGAAGTTGTGTTGTGAGAAGTTGTGTTGTCAGAAGTTGTGTTGTCAGAAGTTGTGCTGTCAGAAGTTGTGCTGTCAGAAGTTATGCTGTCAGGAGTTGTGCTGTCAGAAGTTGTGCTGTCAGAAGTTGTGTTGGTCAGAAGTTGTGTTGGTCAGAAGTTGTGTTATTAGAAGCTGTGTTATTAGAAGTTATGTTGGTTAGAGGTTGTGATGTTAGAGGTTTTGTTGGCCAGAAGTTGTGTTGGCCTTTGCTTTGTTTTTGTAAAGAATGTGGAAGTTAGATGCTTAGAAGTTGCTATGTGAACTATAACAATAGGAATAGTGACGGTGATGACGTTTGAGTTACAGAATAGCAGTATTGATTTACTGTGGAATTAATGTTCAGTTGAGTTGTTAGTGAGAAGTTATTCATGATGTTCTGTTGATGATTTATAATAAATAAATGATGTTTGATGATTTATAATAAATAAATGATGTTTGATGATTTATAATAAATCAATGATGTTTAATAAATTATTTTGATGATATGAGATGTTGATGACGAGACGTTGAGATGCATTTGAGATGTTGTTATTTTGAGATGCTTTTGAGATGTTAATTGAGATGTTTTTGAGATGATTTGAGATATTGTTAACTTGGGTGTTGTTATTACATTCATGGTTGTGTCGCATACATTGCATTTTTGAGATGGAGCTTATGCTCGTTGAGATGGCCTGTATTGGCGAATTTTGAGATGAAGGCTATGCCTTGTTGATGCCTCTATTAATTGGCAAATTTTTGAGATGGGAGTTCTGCTCCAATGGTACCACATGCATTTGCATAGTATTGAGTCGCATTATATGATTGTTTAGAGAAGTGTATTTCGATGTTGATGAATGCGTATATGCGTTGTAATTATTGTAGATTATGAGATGAGAAGTGGTGATGTTATTGATCTAATTTAATATATTAATTATCATGCGCTTTATTATATTGTTAGATATCTCACCCCTTCTGTTTGAATGTTGCCCTTATGTTGATAACATGCAGGTAATCGAGAGTGAAGGATGTATTCCTTCAATAGTTTGAGTCGGTGTCATTGCTCTGATATGTAACACTCGGGGGATGAACGCTTGCTGTTTTTGATTGTTGATTTTCAGTTGTTGAACTTTAAAATGATTATTATTAAATATGTGATGTTTTGAAGTTGTTGTTTGTTGTTAGAGATGTTATTAAGAACTCTGCTGCGTAGATGTTGAATTATTTGATTAAAGATGTTATGTTGATGGTTCACCCGATGTTTTAAAAAGTGTTATATATCCACGATGAATGCAATGAATTTTGATAGAAGAATTTGTGATGTCCCGATTCGTTTGTATGATTGAATTTTATAACTCTGATTTATTTATATACTTTGCCGGGGTAGAATTGGGGTGTTACAAAGTTGGTATCAGAGCAAAAGGTTGGTCCGACCTTGTCGTCGAGTTGTAGTTTTCTAACAGTCGAGTATTGTTATTTGAGTTCTAATCGTTGTTTATGTTGTAGTGAGGAGTTGATATGGCTGGAAGGAATGATGCTGCTCTTGTTGCTGCTCTTGAAGCAATGCCTCATGCGATGGAAAATCAGACGAATGCTGACGGGAATGCTGGATCTCGTAGCTTGGCGACCTTCCAGAGAGAGAATCCACCTACGTTCAAGGGAAAGTATGATCCTGACAGAGCATTGGAATGGTTGAAAGAGATTGAGAGAATCTTTCGCGTGATGGACTGCACTCCAGCGCAAAAGGTTCGTTATGGGACTCATATGCTAGCAGTCGAGGCTGATGACTGGTGGCTAGAGACTTGTCAGAAGTTAGAAGGTGTAGGTGAGAATGTCACTTGGGCTATGTTCCGTAGGGAGTTTTTGAGAAAGTATTTTCCTGAAGATGTCTGTGGTAAGAAGGAGATTGAGTTCCTTGAGCTGAAGCAAGGAAGTATGTCTGTTGTTGAATATGCTGCCAAGTTTGCTGAGTTGGCTAAGTTTTATCTGCATTACACTGAGGAAAATGCTGAGTTTTCAAAGTGTATTAAGTTTGAGAACGGGTTGCGCCCGGAGATTAAGAAAGCAGTTGGATATCAGAAAATCCGTGTCTTTGTTGATTTGGTTGATAGTTGCAGGATCTATGAGGAGGACAATAATGCTCATTACAAGATTATCAGTGAGAAGAGGGGTAAGCACCCACAGAATCATGGTAAGCCTTATGATACCCCAGCTGGTAAGGATAAACAGAGAGTTGCTCATGGTCAGAGGACTAGTCGGGGAGATGCTCCTGCTGGTGTGGTTTGCTTTAAGTGTGGGAAATATGGGCACAAGAGTAATATGTGCACTGCTGAAGTGAAGAGGTGTTTCCGTTGTGGCAAGAAAAGACATGTTGTATCTGAGTGTGAGCGTAAAGATGTGGTTTGTTTCAACTGTATAGAAGAAGGGCACATTGGTAGTCAGTGTCCAAAACCGAAGAGGGCTCAGTGAAGTGGTAAAGTGTTTGCTTTGGTGGAGGATCAGACAGCTGTTGAGGACAGACTTATTAGAGGTACATGTTTCATTAATAGTACTCCTTTAATCACTATTATTGATATTGGTGCTACGCATTGTTTTATTGTTGCTGATTGTGTTGAAAGATTGGGTCTTATGTTGTCTTCTTTGGATGGAGAAATAGTCGTCGATACTCCAGCCAAGGGGTCGGTGACTACTTCTTTTGTGTGTGCTAAGTGTTCCTTGTCGATCTTCGATAGAGACTTTGTTGTTGATTTGGTTTGTTTACCGTTAAGAGGGTTAGATGTGATTTTGGGTATGAACTGGTTAGAGCATAACTATGTTCATATTAACTGTTATGACAAGTCAGTGAAGTTTTCTACTCCTGAAGAAGAGGAAGATGGTCTGTTGTCTGCTAGACAGTTGAGGAAGTTGATGCAGGAGGAAGCACAGATGTTTTCGTTGGTGGCGACGCTATCTGTAGAGACTCAAGCTATAATTGAGGAATTGCAGGTGGTGTGTGAATTTCCTGAAGTTTTCCCTGATGAGGTTCATGATGTACCGCCAGAGAGGGAAGTTGAATTTGCATTTGATCTTGTACCTGGTACCAGACCTGTGTCTATGGAACCATACAGGATGTCTGCATCTGAATTGTCTGAGTTGAAGAAGCAATTGGAAGAGTTACTTGAGAAGAAGTTTGTAAGACCAAGTTGTAGCGATAAAAAATGTAGCGGGGTAAATCGGAGATCGAATTATTGATTAATTCGTCTCACAAAAAGCAAGATTCGCCACCGCGCTTTATTGTTTCCAAAGGAAAAGGGAAAAGAGCGAAATAAAACCCTACATATGCAATGTAAACAATACTAAAATACAAAGCGTTTTTGAAAAGAGATCTTATGGTTCGGGGGTTGGTTATACAATGGGAAGGTACTAGCACCCAATGTATCTATAGTACTCTATAGGAACCTTTTGAAATATCTGTTTTAATTAAAATTGATCACTCGATTGAAAATAAATCGTTTTGGCCGAAAAAGGATACAGGCAGGTTTTTTGAAGATACGACGACCTAATGTCGAAGTTTTTGCTTAAAAAGTATAAGTCTTGGAAAGGTTGAAATTTTGAAGTAAGGTGAATGTTTGAGGAAAAATTATCCTAAGTTTTAATGAAAATGCGAAAATTGCGCAGTTAGATTTGGAGACATGAAGTCAACAAATTTACTGTTTTTCCTTTGGATTTAAACATAAACCGAATAAACAAAAGTACACGAACAAAATTATGCGAATAACAATTAATGGCAATAATCTAAATGATGGAACAAAAGATGCGAACAATGCGTTTTTATGATTTTTGTTTAATATTAACGGGAAGAAAGTATTTTAAATTTTTTACGCATTTTTGATAAGGATAAATCAAAAGAATTATTTAATGAGGACGTGACATTTTTTAATCTTAAGTTATTAAGTTTTTTTTATATTTTTAAATATTTTTTAGTTTTCTATTCTTATGCCTTTTATTATAAAAAGTATTACTTTAGGAATTCTTTAGATTTAAATTAAAAACTCAATATTACTAACTAAGAATCTAATTTTTTTTTAAAAAAAAGATATTAAGATTATTAAATCTTGAAAGTTTGAATTGATAAAATGGCCTATTATTAAAAAAAGCTTTAGATTATTTTTGGTTAACTAAACTATAATTAAAACTAATGAGATTTTAAGAAGATAATTAAAATAGAAAGAAATGAGTTAATAGGGGTGTATAACTAAGTCAGAATGGGCTAGAAGGTTGGGATAAGGCCCAAGGCGAAATGAAGACAGGGGGGGTGTACAAATTTCGTGGGCTTAAGCTGGGAGTAAAAGGTGGCCCAAGAGCTAATGCAGCATTAGGGTTGTGTTATGTTGTACAATTGGGATTAGGGTTTGTCTTAAGGCAGAAACGGCGCTCTCTCTCTTCTTCGCGATCTTCATCTTCTTCGCCCTGCTTCTTCATCCTCGCCACCGGACTTGGTGTTCTCTTTGCCTCGGCCACCCACTCTTGGCTCTTCTTCCCTCCATTGAACACGAAACGAGACGGCTTAAGCGGAGACGGTAAGAACGCGTTTGATTTGTTATATTTAATTCATCTTGCATGTTGATTTTATGGTTTATTATGTTGATCTTGACTGGTTCTTATATTGATTGTCCATGGTGTTTTGAGGGCATTCGAAGAGAATAAAAGGGATAAAAGTGTTACCTAGGTGGAGGCGGAGGACGAGCTAGGGGTGACGGAGGCCGGGCGGCGAGGAGAGGGAGACGCGAGTCCAACGGTGAACGGTATTATGATTTTCTTCTCCTTGGTTGCTGCCACTGTACTTCTGTTTCGTCCTTGAGCCTTGGTATTGTGCTTCGGTTTTCTTCTTCTTCTTTGAATGAGTTACTGTGTGACGATTTTCCTTCTTCTTCTTTGCGTTGAAACTGCACTTGGTTGAATGAGTTACTATTTCTCTTCTTCTCTGACTGAGTTAATGTTTCTCTTCTTCTTTGACTGTAATGCTGTTTTTCTTCTTCTTTGAATATGATACGGCACTTGGTTCTGTTGAACTGATACTGCACTTCTTCTTGAAACTGTACTGTATGATGGTTTTATTGGCTTGGGTAATTTTTGAAAAGGGCCAATGATGTTGATACTGAGGCCAAACCGGTTGCCTTAGAATTTTCAGGTTGTTGGATTGATAAAGCTCAGGTTTGAGTAATGGTTGGACATGATGATAGATGTGGGGATTTTTGTGTGGTTTGGACAGATTGATGGAACTTGGGCATGTGTTTTAGCTAGGCCATACGGATGGTGGTTTTTGACTGATTTTCTGTGAGGTTGTTTTGATGTCCTTTTGATGACAGTGGGATGATGATGATATTGGCTTTAGTGGCTCAATCAGTTGTGCAAAGCTTGGCCATAAGGTTTTGGAAGAGGGTCTTTGACAGTGTGGGCGATTATGCAGGTTGCTAGTTTTGTGTGTTTTGGAGGGAAAAAAAATCTCTAAGTTTTCTTGGAGGTTTTGATATATGTTCTCCTGTCATATTGGTTTTTCTTTTTGTTATGTATTATAACAACTCTTCCCTCTTCTTTTCACTACAGGCCAGGAATTCAAAAATGCTTTGGGATTTCCCTGAGCAATCTGCACTACTGTCCCTCCAATTTGTTTCTATTCTTCTTTTGTGTTATTATTTTTACTGGCTATATTTTGTTTGTCTTGTATACCTCTTTCTGCCTATGCTAAGCCTGCAAATCCCACACTTCTCCCTCTCTTTTTTTTCTCTCAGTATGGCTTTGATAAAAGAGTGATAAGCTGTACATTTTTCTGAAACTGTAATGGCCAGAAAATGATGAAAAAGGAATTTTTGTATTGCTTGCAAATATAGTCAAACTGCATGGTTTCCTTTAGTACAAACTTGTTTTGTTTTCTGCTGTGTAGGCAATGGTTCATGTAAGCATGCTTGCATATGTAGTTATTGCATGGTTTTGTATGCTTATGTTGTATGCTTTTTGAAATTACATTTGGGATTTTAAACAAATGTAATTAATTTAAATATGCAGTTTTTTTTTGGAAAACATAACTTGTGCATATGCTTTAAAATTCTTTTCTTTTTTTTTTGTGAACCGGGAGCAATCCCGTGATTTGCAAAAAAATAGTAACTGATTCCGGCCATTACATTTAATGATGAATTTTTTTTAATACTTTCGCTTCTTTTTATTAATCATTTATTTGAATTCTAATCTCTTCTTTTTAATTGTGCAGGTAACATTAAGTGAGCGGACAAAACGCATGGATCGGAAGCTTTAGAATTAGGATAGATTAGTTTTTTTTATTTCATTTTAGTTTTTTGTCAATTTATTATTGTAATTTATTGTAATATATACAATGTTTACATAATAACTTGTACAATAAGAAAATGAATAAAAGAAAACTATTTGCCCATTAAATTCTTCTCCTTTATTTGTTTATCGTTTACAATTTCTCCAAACGAATAATAATTGAAAACAAGTTTCAATTACCTACCTTCAAAACAATAAACAGATAAATAAATAATTATCGTTGATCAACTAATATCTTCGATTATTTAATTCATCATTCACAACTAAATTATAATAATTAAAACAAGGTTTCAATTATTTAACTTAGAACGATGAATGATTAAACAATCGTTATTGACCAACGACTTTTTCCGAATGCTTATTATATTATTCATAAACCTTTAAATTATGTAATAACTAAGAATAAATTCCCGTTACTTAAATTTAAGATAATGAATAATAAATAAATACTGCCCGCACAATCAATGCGCCTCTTCTCTGATGTTCATTTTATTATCTGTACGTCTTTAAACTACATAATAATCGAAAATGAATTTCAATTATTTAAATTTTAGACAATAAATAATTAATAAACATCATTTTAGCACGAATCGATTAAATGATTTAATATTCAGCGTAAATAGCTCTTGGCCAGAAAAAGTTGTGAATTTTAAAATCGATGGGTCAAAACAGATGTAATGTAATAATGCAGGTAGGAGACGATATCTTAGGTCAAAATTTGGGGTACAACAGCTGCCCCTATTTAAGTTTCTTCTATCCGGAGATATGAAGATTGAAATCTTCGTTTCGACGAGATTGAAGGTACTTAAATACATAACTACGCAAATTTTGTCCTAAGATGCCGTCGTCACGTTTGGTATGAATGCAGCGATCTATCTCACAGAGAAAGATATTGTGTGAAACGAGACAATGTTGGGGGAATCGAACACCAACAAAACACAGCGGTACGGATTATACATTGCTGGGGAAACAAGCTATCAGCTTCAAACGAAAGACCCCCTGACAACGAATAAAATCGAGGGAAAACAACCTCTAATCCTAACAAAGAGAATATCTTACATAGGCCATAACAGATCATTGATCCAAAGCAGTGAGTTCGCAACTTAAGGTCGATGGTTGATAGAGTATCAAATGGCTGATAATCGATCACTGAATTTTGGAGGTATAGATTCGTAACAGACATTCTCTGCTAGATTTTCAGAGGTATACCCGTTAATGCTGAGGTAATAAGACTATAGATACGAGGGTTGTTCAAAATAAAGAAAACTGCCATTTGTTGTTGTCCAGAGAAAATACCGATAACAAACAAGTTGCTCAAATAAAGAAGCTGCCGCTTGCTGTGTTCCAGAAAATACCGATAACATGCAAGTTGCTCAAATAAAGAAGCTGCCGCTTGCTGTCGTCCAAAGAAAATACCGATAACATGCAAGTTGCTCAAATAAAGAAACTGCCGCTTGCTGTCGTCCAAAGAAAATACCGATAACATACAAGCTGCTCAAATAAAGAAGCTGCCGCTTGCTGTATTCCAGAAAAGTAATAACGTACTGGTAACTCATGAAGAGTTGCTACTTGTCGCTTTCAACGAGATAAAATGACGCACTAGTAGCTCATGAAGAACTGCTGCTCGGCGCTTTCAGAAAAAAGAAATGACGCACTAGTAGCTCGTGAAGAACTGCTGCTCGGCGCTTTCAAGAGAAGTAAATAACGCACTAGTAGCTCATGAAGAACTGCTGCTTGGCGCTTTCGAAAAGATAAAATGACGCACTAGTAGCTCGTGAAGAACTGCTGCTCGGCGTTTTCGAAAAGTAACGTACAAGTTGCTCGTGAAGAGCTGCCGCTTGTCGTTTTCCAACGGGGTCTATAACGCACAAGTTGCTCATGAGGAGCTGCCGCTTGTCGTTTTCCAAAAACAAACAGGAGGAAATTGCGATGATACTGGAAGAGAATACAATCCTCGTCAAAGAGAGCCCTGAATCAATCCTTCCCGAGGAGATCATATACTTTAACGTGCAAAATAAATGCACCAACTGTCTAGGTCGCGATTTCACTGGGGAAAATCAAAGAGATAGCCTATGCAAGAGGCAGCAACTTCATCCAGGGATAGCCTAGAAAGAAAACAGTCAAACAGGACTCCACCCGATGAGAAAGTAACACAATTGGGGAATTTAGAAAGGAAACACGTTTTCTGCCTAAGCTAACTTTCTACCTGGAAAGAACATATGTACGTTGTTCGAACAAACAAGGTATGACTCAAAATCAACGGCAAATGCGGATATGCATGCTGATATGAGTGTAGATGAATAAGTGAATGTTATGCTGACGAAACAGACAGATGAAATATCTTGGAGATAATAAGATGTCACAGCAAAATAGATACTCGGCCAATCTTGAAAAAACGGAAGATAAACGGAACGGGAAACACACAGCAACGTCGGAGGGTGTCACGCTACAAGGTCCAAGTCTTATGAGGAGAAGAACATCCAAATCCAATCTTCTAACATCAATAGATCAAGGTATGAGACAAAATGCACCACATCAGAAATCGCCTAGATCGAGATAGCCAGAACAAGGCTCAGCTGGAACAGCTGGGGAGTCACCAAACTTAGTACCCCGAAAAAACACAATTTTAACACAACTAACCCCTCATGACAATTTCGAAACGACACACGCTCATGATGCAAGGATAAACTACCGTACTGCTTTGCATTTCATGGCTTGACCATCCTTGGAACAAACTGTTAATATTCCTTTCGTTATTCACGACACATTTTTAAAATAAGGACATTTAAGTAAATTTGTTTCAAGTATTTTCCATAAAAATTAAAATTTTGCCCACAAAAGATAAGTGCTCAAACTTTATTAATAAGAGGTTGTTCGCTAACAATGCGACTCCAACGGTTTACAAAAGCTTGGGGAAATAGTACATGAAATAAAAGGTCATACAAAAACAATGATCGCTATTCTCCCTAACAACTTTGAATTCCAGAATGTGTTCAGATGCTGAAACTGATTTGACCAGAAATTTGCCTAAGCGAAATATTTCTTGACTGCATCGGCGTTCAAGGGACGCGGGAGGTCTTCACCATCCATATTGGTGAGAATCATGGCACCTCCAGAGAAAACTTTCTTAACAACATACGGTCCTTCATAATTCGGAGCCCATTTGCCCCTAGAATCAGGTTGGAAAGATAATATCTTCTTGAGCACAAGGTCACCTTCTCTGAACTCGCGAGGTCGAACCTTCTTATCAAAAGCCTTCTTCATTCTTTGTTGATATAATTGACCGTGACACAAAGCTGTCAATCTCTTTTCTTCGATTAAATTCAACTGATCATATCTACTTTGACACCATTCGGCCTCAGAAAGCTTAGCTTCCATCAACACTCTCAGAGACGGAATCTCAACCTCCACGGGGAGTACTGCTTCCATACCGTAAACTAGGGAGAAAGGGGTCACGCCCGTTGAAGTTCGAACCGAAGTACGGTACCGATGTAAAGCAAATGGAAGCATTTCATGCCAGTCCTTATAAGTTACCACCATCTTCTGGACAATCTTCTTGATATTCTTGTTAGCAGCTTCCACAGCCCCATTCATCTTCGGTCTATAAGGAGAGGAATTATGATGTTCGATCTTGAACTCTTCACAAAGCTCCTTCATCATCTTGTTATTCAAATTCGACCCATTATCAGTGATAATCTTGCTCGGGATACCGTACCGACAAATGATCTGATTCTTGATAAACCTGACTACCACCTGTCTGGTTACATTAGCATAAGATGCTGCTTCCACCCACTTAGTAAAATAATCAATCGCTACCAAGATGAAACGATGACCATTTGAAGCTTTGGGTTCAATCATTCCAATCATATCAATGCCCCACATAGAGAAAGGCCAAGGTGAAGATATAACATTGAGGAGGGTCGGCGGCACGTGCATCTTGTCCGCATAAATCTGGCATTTATGACACTTCTTCACATATTTGCAACAATCCGATTCCATCGTCATCCAATAGTAACCAGCTCTCAACATCTTCCTAGCCATTGCATGTCCATTGGCATGAGTGCCAAAGGATCCTTCATGCACTTCTTGCATCAGCATATCTGCCTCACGTCTGTCTACACATCTGAGCAAGACCATGTCATGATTCCTCTTATACAACACCTCTTCATTGAGAAAGAAACTGCTTGCTAATCTTCTCAACGTCTTCCTATCCTTATTGGATGCCCCATGCGGGTACTCTTGAGTTTGAAGAACATGTTTGATGTCATAGAACCAAGGTTTGTCGTCGGTGACCTCTTCCACTGAGAACACATGAGCAGGTCTGTCAAGGCGCATGACCCGGATTGTAGGCACATCATTCCAATCATTCACTTGAAACATTAAAGACAAGGTAGCCAAAGCATCAGCCATTTGATTCTCATCTCTAGGGATGTGATGTAATTCCACTTTGTTGAAGAAAGTTAACAATCTTCTAGCGTAGTCTCTGTAAGGGATCAAACCAGGATGACGAGTCTCCCATTCTCCTTTGATTTGATTAATCACCAGTGCCGAATCTCCGTAAATATCAAGAATTTTAATCCTAAGGTCCACTGCTTCTTCGAGACCCATAATACATGCCTCATATTCCGCCATGTTGTTCGTGCAGTCAAACTTTAATCTTGCCGTGAACGGGATATGAGTACCTCGGGGAGTAACGATGATTGCCCCAATTCCATTTCCATAGGAATTCACAGCTCCGTCAAATATCAAACCCCAACGGGATTCAGGATCAGGTCCTTCTTCAGGTAACGGCTCTTCACAGTCTTTAGCTTTCAAGTACATAACATCTTCGTCTGGGAAATCAAACTTGATGGATTGATAGTCTTCAATTGGTTGGTGAGCCAAATGATCAGCTAAAATACTCCCTTTGATCGCTTTCTGAGTGTGATACTCAATGTCATATTCAGATAACAACATCTGCCAACGGGCTATCCTTCCAGATAAGGCGGGCTTCTCAAAGATATACTTGATTGGGTCCATTTTGGAGATCAACCAAGTAGTGTGATTAATCATATACTGGCGCAGACGGCGAGCAGCCCAGGCTAAAGCACAACAGGTTTTCTCAAGCAACGAGTACCGAGACTCACAGTCTGTGAATTTCTTACTCAGATAATATACAGCATGTTCCTTTCTTCCAGTCTCGTCTTGCTGACCAAGCACACATCCCATGGAGTCTTCCAATATAGTCAGGTACATAATCAAAGGTCTTCCTTCCACCGGAGGAATCAAAATGGGAGGTTCGAGCAAATATTCTTTGATACTATCGAAAGCTTTCTGACAATCTTCTGTCCACACACATCCTTGGTTCTTTCGGAGAAGCTTGAAAATCGGCCCACAAGTAGCAGTCATATGAGATATAAACCTAGAAATGTAATTCAGTCTCCCAAGGAATCCTCTTACTTGTTTTTCCGTCTTGGGTGCGGGCATTTCCCGAATAGCTTTGACTTTATCAGGATCTACTTCAATACCTTTCTGACTGACCATGAAACCTAGAAGTCTTCCAGAACGAACACCAAAAGTACACTTGTTGGGATTCAGACGGAGTTTGTACTTTCTCAAACGCTGGAATAACTTTAACAAATGCTCCAAGTGATCTTCCTCAGTCTGTGATTTGGCAATCATGTCATCCACATACACTTCAATCTCCTTATGCATCATGTCATGGAACAAAGCAGTCATGGCCCTTTGGTATGTTGCACCAGCGTTCCTCAAACCAAACGGCATAACCCGATAACAGAAAGTTCCCCAAGGTGTAATGAAAGCGGTCTTTTCCATATCTTCCGGCGCCATCTTGATTTGATTGTAACCGGAGAAACCATCCATGAAAGAAAAACTTTGAACTTGGCGGTACTGTCGACCAACACGTCAATATGAGGTAACGGGAAATCATCCTTCGGACTAGCTCTATTCAGATCTCTGTAGTCTACACACATCCGAACTTTGCCATCTTTCTTTGCAACAGGCACTATATTGGCTAACCACTGAGGGTAGACCGGCGTAACAAGGAAACCTGCGTTGATCTGCTTCTGAACTTCTTCGTTAATCTTGTCAGCCATGTCAGGACGAGTCCTTCTCAACTTCTGCTTGATCGGTGGACACTCGGGTCTCAACGGTAAACGATGCTCCACAATGTCGTTGTCCAACCCTGGCATATCTTGGTAGGACCAAGCAAACACGTCAACATACTCTCTGAGAAGCTCCAACATTTTCTCCTTAACTTCCGGGATAAGCAAAGCTCCGACTTTGACTTCCTTTCTATCCTCTTCATCACCCAAATTAAACAACTCTACAGGTTCTTCAAATGGTTGAATGACCTTCTCATCCCGCTCAAGCAAACGGGAAATCTCAACAGGAACCTCTTCATCATCCCCTTCTTCGGCTCTGAACACAGGGAATTCAAAGTTGGGAGAGGGCATAGGATCATTGTTTTCGATGGTTAAGTCATGAAGTAATCTGCACACATGATTATGCTTTATTTTAGAAATCGATTTGTGCAAATAAAACAAAATGTTCTTAATTAATTTTCATTATTATTTCCCGAAAAAGTGAAAAATAAAACAGCAGTGGACAAAATAACATTTTTATTCATTAAAGGGGAAATACTTGAAACAGAAAGCCCAGACATTTCTCTTTTGCCTTGGGCAGAGCAAAAGGAGTTATTTTTCATAGCCCGACACAAAATACGTTTCGCCTTGGGCAGAGCGATTTTTCAAAAGGAAAATAAACAAAACATTACTCGGAAATATGCATAACCACAGGAATATCAACAGCTATCCAGTTTTGGCAAGCCAATCCAGGCGTCACAAACACGGGCAAATCCTCCTCGGAATCATCATCTATGATAGCATCAACTTCAGGATGCACAAACCCTGCACTCCGAAAGACCTCTTGAATTGGACGAACAACCACTTCTTTCTTGACCCTTGCAGCTATTGGATGAAAACCCAAACCTTCCCCAGACTTGTTCTCGGGTAACGTCAACACCTGGCCCCATCCTTCGGCCGAACCACTTTCCACTACTCGCCGTGCATCCTCAAAAGAAGAGATGGATGCCCCTTGCTTCTTCACTGTATTCTTAGCAACAGATAGGCCCTGAAACTGGGTCCCGACATCCTCGTCAGCATCAATAAAAGAAAATGATGATAAATGACTTACCACCATGGCCTGCTCTCCCCCAATCATCACTAGCTTCCCATGTCTTACAAACTTTAATCTCTGATGAAGCGTGGAGGTGACTGCCCCGGCATCATGGATCCAGGGACGACCCAATAAACAACTGTAAGCAGCACGGATGTCCATCACTTGGAAAGTGATTTGAAAAGTATGGGGACCAATCACTATGGGAAGATCCACTTCACCAATAACTGTCTTCCTGGAACCATCAAATGCTTTAACAATTACTCCGCTAGGCCTCATAGGAGCACCTGGATACGAAAGTCGAGACAACGTGGTCTTGGGCATCACATTCAATGACGAGCCCGTATCCACCAACACGCTTGATAAGGTATCGTTTCCACAACTTACTGAAATGTGCAGAGCCATATTATGGTTTCTCCCCTCCTCTGGGAGTTCTTCATCACTGAAACCCAAGTTGTTACACGAGGTTATATTTCCCACAATCCCATCAAACTGATCAACTGTCACATCATGGTCAACGAACGCCTGGTCCAAAACTTTCATCATGGATTCTCTATGTGCCCCAGAATCCCTTAATAAGGCAAGCAAGGAAATCTTGGAAGGTGTTTGCAGAAGCTGGTCCACAATCTTATACTCGCTTCTTTTGATAAGCTTTAAGATTTCATCTTCTTCAGGGTGAGGGATAGGTTCACTGGATCGGCCTATCTCAACTCTTGGTTCACCATTTCTTACAGGAATCTCCGCCGGCATGGGCCTCCTAACTTGAACTTCTGGTCTTCTCGACGGTACTGCGGCAAAAACACGCCCACTTCTTGTCACTCTACTCACATCGGCAATATTAACAAAAGACGGTCTAGTTGGTATGGGGACCTCTACCCCATTCTCGATCATGGTGGCGTTATACTTGTACGGCACGGCTTGGTCTGAGCTATAAGGCACAGGGCCAGGTGGGTAAATAATCAAAGGATCAACAGCCGCAGTCTGGCTGTTGTAAGCAATCTCTACTGATTTTGGTAAATTAAATTGTGGGGTGATAACGTTCACTTCATCTTCAGGATTTCGGTCATAGGTAATAGTGATAATTCTCTGATCTAGCAACTTCTGAATGTCCTCCTTCACAATAGGACAATCATCTTCTCTTGAACAAAACTCACAAACGTCGTAATCATGTGGGTGCCTAACAAAGGCAAGTCTTCTCAAACTCTGATGTAACCTGATCAATGATTCTCTGATGTGCTCGACTTGAAAAACTCGGAACTTCCCCGGACAACCTTCCACCATATTCACAGAGGCTGCCCCATGTCGGGGCAAAGGGTTGTCTCTGACATTTGGATTAACATCCTTAAAAGACAAAATGCCATTCTTAATTAACCTCTGTACATCCGCCTTCAAAGCAAAGCAATTCTCAAGGTTGTGCCCCGGCGACCCTTGATGATATTCACAGAATTGATCCGCCTTGTACCACGGAGAAGCACTGTTCGGTGCGATAGGAGGTGGCTTTGTTGTGATGAGATTCTTTCTAATGAGAGCAGGGAACAATTCAGTATACGTCATAGGAATGGCATCGAACTGCGGTTTCCTGGGCGAACGGTTCTGATTGTTGAACGGATAAGCCTGTTGTCGAGGCTGCTGCTGAAAAGGCCGGGGTTGAGTTGGCGGAATTTGATGAGATGGGGCTATCAAAGCTGGGCGGACAGCCGGGGTGACTGCCGCAACGTGAGAGTAACCTCTCCTGGGCCTACCTGGAAACAGAGCACTGACATCTTGCTCTTTTCTCTTCGGGAAAACACCTCCGAACTTCTTCGCACTGCTAGACGGACTCCCTTCTTTAACCAAACGCCCTTCGCGAATTCCTTCCTCTAATCGCATGCCCATGCTCACCATTTCAGTAAAGTCACTGGGTGCGCTGGCTATCATTCTCTCATAGTAAAAGGACCCCAAAGTCTTCAAAAATATCTTAGTCATCTCTTTTTCCTCAAGAGGTGGATAGATTTGAGCAGCAATTTCACGCCACCTCTGGGCGTATTCCTTAAAAGATTCCCGGTCTCTCTGCGACATTGCCCGGAGTTGATCCCTGTCCGGCGCCATGTCAACGTTGTACTTGTACTGATGGACAAAGGCTTCACTAAGATCGTTAAAGTTGCGGATCCGAATGCTGTCTAAACCCATATACCACTTTAGAGCAGCACCCGTCAAGCTGTCTTGAAAATAATGAATCAACAAATCATGATCATCGGAGTACGTGGACATCTTCCTCACGTACATTGTCAAATGACTTCTAGGACACGAATCACCCTTATATCTCTCAAAATCTGGCACTTTGAATTTTGCTGGAATCTTGACATTCGGAACTAAACAAAGGTCATGCGTACTCTTCCCAAACAAATCCTTCCCTTTCAATGCTCTAAGCTCCTTCTGCATTTCCTGGAACTGATCCTGAAATTCTTCCATTCTATCAAAAAGACCCAAACTTTCAGCGGGCTCGGCAGGATAAACTGGTTCATTCAAGTATGGTACTGAGTGGACCACAGGAGCAACGGTCGTCATAACTGGTTGCGGAAAAGGTGTTACAGATGGAATTACTGGCGGCATGGCAGTTGTCTCTGGTTGAGGAAGAGACAATGCAGGCTGAAATATAGGTTGTACGGTAGGCTGATACCCCTCTGGCACAAAGTTGTAAGGCATTCCCCACGGAAAACCTTTCGGCATATGATGTTGAAGCGGAGAGTTGATTTGAGTTGTGGATGCAGGAACTGTAACAATTTCGGAAACCACTGGAGTTGAAGTCTGAATCTCGGCAGCCGTAGTCGATGGCTGATTCTGAACAGCCACCAAACTTTCCACCAACGCCGTTAACTTTTCCATCTCGGCACGAAGTGTAGCAACTTCCCCACGAAGCTCGTGATTTTCCTGTTCCAAATCTTCCATTTTCTTTTGACGATTGGCCCGAGTGTCGTATCGGTGAGACAGCTTGACAACCTTCGGTGGAAAAAGAACAAGAATGAGACTCTAGAAAACATGTGATGTGGAATGTGAAATGATGCGTGATGGCAATGCAAATGATGACTCATTTTAAAAGTTTTTCAAGGAACTTTAGTAACTTTGCATACATCAATGGTAAAGGAATTTAGAACAACAAAAACTCAATCCGTTAATCGAAAGCGATAAATTACAACTTACAATTTGGAAAAGTAAATTACAACTTTGAGATAACAAACCCACTAATGAAAGCAATAAATTACAACTTGCAACATGAAAACCATAATAAAGTGATAAATTACATTTTCGAAGTAAGAAAGCAGTAAATTACAACTTGGAGCATGAAGCCCAAAATAATACAATAAATTACAATTTTGGAGCATGAAGCCCTTTTACATAGTTTTACAAAATGACATCAATAAAATAAACTAAAGCTAAAGCTTACTCGGAATCCTCAGATGACGGACCAAATACAAGTTGTAATCGGAGCTTCTTGACCTTTTCTTCGTAAAAGTCTTCCATATCTTTCTTTTCCGCTATCAGTCGATCGATGATTTCTTCCTGTGGATTAGGAACGAGAGCCACGCTTACTGAACATTCCCTTTTTCTCTTCCTTTCACTCGCGTATTTCTTCAATAAGGCATCCTTCTGACGAAGCTTCTCATCGTGGTCAATGAACCGGCCGTCTTGAATAAGCAACAACTCCTTCTTTTCATTCAGCTGTCGAGTCAGGACTCGATTCTCATATTCAGACATATGGTACTTTTCCTTCCAAGCATCCCTTTCGGATTTCATCCTAGCCAGGTTCCCTTGATATTCTCCTACATCTGCGATTGGGATAGCAACTGATGATGGTGCGATGGCAGGGAACAAAGGTTTCTCAAGTTTATACGGCATCTTGAGAGCACAAGCCCTAGCACGGACCCACTGCAGGTAAGGTTCCAAAGAGACGGCCCCTCTATGTCCCAGCATATCTCTCCCTTTCTTGTGGATATGGCGCCAAGCTCCTTCAATCTCCCTCTTAGCGGCCTGATGATCTTGTCCTTCCTGAAGAAAGAAACCACTCACATGGACACTGTTCGGCTTATCTCTCATCGGGTACCCGAACTGACGGCGTGCTAGAACAGGGTTGTAGTTGATTCCACCCCTCATACCAAGAAGAGGTGCGTTGGGAAAAGCACCACAGTTGTCGATGATCTCCACGTCATGGTAAACTCGATTGTACCAGTCAATATCGAAATGAGTGAGAGCCATAATCTTTGGCGCCCAGCGCGGTTCCCTCTCAAAATCCCAGAAGGCATCGGACCCAGGTAAATGCGAGACGTACCACTGATACAGCAACGGCACACAACAGACAATCATCCCTCCTTGATAAGAGTTTCGAAGATGGATAGAGTAATACGTGTCCCCTAACAGCGTAGGGACCGGATTTCCAATCAGGAAAACTCTGATAGCATGGACATCCACAAATTTATCAACGTTAGGGAATAAGAAAAGACCATACGCGAGTAGAGCAAACACGTCCTCGAAGGCAACGGTATCCTTTGTATCAGCAAAATAACGAGCTTTCTTCAACAGAAATTGTGCCGGTAAACCCCGGATTCCTCCTTTCGTAGTCATATTCTCCTCTATCTCTGACTTCTTTAGGTGGGTGATGGTTGCTATCTCATGGGATTTAGGTTCCTCTTCTAACCCAGAAAAAGGAACACGGTCGACGATCGGCAAACCAAGGATATAGGAGTACTCCTCTAAAGTAGGCATCAACTGATAATCCGGGAAGGTGAAACATCGGTACAGGGGATCATAGAACTGCACCAACGTGTTGAGGATGCCTTTCTTCATCTTGCGCTTCATGAGCGGTACGATGGACCCATATTTCTTCTGAAAATCTGTCGGACTCTCTATCTTCGGAATCAAACTCTTCAGTTCTTCAATTTCGGGCTCCTTGAAGCTAAAGCTTCGAGTATTTCTCCTTCCAAATTCCATAATACCCTGAGACGTTTGCGAAAATCATTCCAGAGTTCCTTGAAAAACGAGTTTTTTTTTTTTTACAAAGATGTTGATGAATGCATGAATGAATGATAGTGCAACGGTCACACATAAATTTGCAAACATGGGGTTTAAAGGTTCAACGTTCAGCATGGAGTCGAGGGTAAAGCCCACCCAAAGGTATGTACTAATGTTTCGATCACACCTGTAAGACAAGGTTCTAAGAGTTCCCAGAGTCTACATCCCTCTTTCGGATATTACCAACGTCTTGATTACTCAATAATTAGCAATATTCTCAAGAGAAACTCGTCCGAGCGTAGCATCGCGTGACAACTACTTCCGAATTACTCCGTTATAGTCTCCGCGCTACACCTAAAAAGCCAAGATGGGTTAGGGTTCTACGGTCCTCAACTTCTCGGGCTCCTAGGTCGAAAATAATAATGTCTTCCCGATTACTCGGTAAACAAATATTAAGTTCAAGAGGGCCTTCCATTGAGTGGGGGATCTCATGCCTCCTTCTTCGGGATTACTCCCTCAAAGTTAACATGACTATACCGCCCGTCCTATTCCTTAAGTGTTACTTAATCCGGGTATAGGATTCGTCCTTTGCAAAAAACCCAAACACCCCAATTTAAACATATAATCAAGCAAATCAAATAATAGTAAACAGATAAAACAAATTAGGCTTAACCCACTTAGGGATGGACCAGCAAGAGGTCAATCGGTCCCCAGCAGAGTCGCCAATTCTGTAGCGATAAAAAATGTAGCGGGGTAAATCGGAGATCGAATTATTGATTAATTCGTCTCACAAAAAGCAAGAGTCGCCACCGCGCTTTATTGTTTCCAAAGGAAAAGGGAAAAGAGCGAAATAAAACCCTACATATGCAATGTAAACAATACTAAAATACAAAGCGTTTTTGAAAAGAGATCTTATGGTTCGGGGGTTGGTTATACAATGGGAAGGTACTAGCACCCCATGTATCTATAGTACTCTATAGGAACCTTTTGAAATATCTGTTTTAATTAAAATTGATCACTCGATTGAAAATAAATCGTTTTGGCCGAAAAAGGATACAGGCAGGTTTTTTGAAGATACGACGACCTAATGTCGAAGTTTTTGCTTAAAAAGTATAAGTCTTGGAAAGGTTGAAATTTTGAAGTAAGGTGAATGTTTGAGGAAAAATTATCCTAAGTTTTAATGAAAATGCAAAAATTGCGCAGTTAGATTTGGAGACATGAAGTCAACAAATTTACTGTTTTTTCCTTTGGATTTAAACATAAACCGAATAAACAAAAGTACACGAACAAAATTATGCGAATAACAATTAATGGCAATAATCTAAATGATGGAACAAAAGATGCGAACAATGCGTTTTTATGATTTTTGTTTAATATTAACGGGAAGAAAGTATTTTAAATTTTTTACGCATTTTTGATAAGGATAAATCAAAAGAATTATTTAATGAGGACGTGACATTTTTTAATCTTAAGTTATTAAGTTTTTTTTATATTTTTAAATATTTTTTAGTTTTCTATTCTTATGCCTTTTATTATAAAAAGTATTACTTTAGGAATTCTTTAGATTTAAATTAAAAACTCAATATTACTAACTAAGAATCTAATTTTTTTTTTAAAAAAAGATATTAAGATTATTAAATCTTGAAAGTTTGAATTGATAAAATGGCCTATTATTAAAAAAAGCTTTAGATTATTTTTGGTTAACTAAACTATAATTAAAACTAATGAGATTTTAAGAAGATAATTAAAATAGAAAGAAATGAGTTAATAGGGGTGTATAACTAAGTCAGAATGGGCTAGAAGGTTGGGATAAGGCCCAAGGCGAAATGAAGACAGGGGGGGGTGTACAAATTTCGTGGGCTTAAGCTGGGAGTAAAAGGTGGCCCAAGAGCTAATGCAGCATTAGGGTTGTGTTATGTTGTACAATTGGGATTAGGGTTTGTCTTAAGGCAGAAACGGCGCTCTCTCTCTTCTTCGCGATCTTCATCTTCTTCGCCCTACTTCTTCATCCTCGCCACCGGACTTGGTGTTCTCTTTGCCTCGGCCACCCACTCTTGGCTCTTCTTCCCTCCATTGAACACGAAACGAGACGGCTTAAGCGGAGACGGTAAGAACGCGTTTGATTTGTTATATTTAATTCATCTTGCATGTTGATTTTATGGTTTATTATGTTGATCTTGACTGGTTCTTATATTGATTGTCCATGGTGTTTTGAGGGCATTCGAAGAGAATAAAAGGGATAAAAGTGTTACCTAGGTGGAGGCGGAGGACGAGCTAGGGGTGACGGAGGCCGGGCGGCGAGGAGAGGGAGACGTGAGTCCAACGGTGAACGGTATTATGATTTTCTTCTCCTTGGTTGCTGCCACTGTACTTCTGTTTCGTCCTTGAGCCTTGGTACTGTGCTTCGGTTTTCTTCTTCTTCTTTGAATGAGTTACTGTGTGACGATTTTCCTTCTTCTTCTTTGCGTTGAAACTGCACTTGGTTGAATGAGTTACTATTTCTCTTCTTCTCTGATTGAGTTAATGTTTCTCTTCTTCTTTGACTGTAATGCTGTTTTTCTTCTTCTTTGAATATGATACGGCACTTGGTTCTGTTGAACTGATACTGCACTTCTTCTTGAAACTGTACTGTATGATGGTTTTATTGGCTTGGGTAATTTTTGAAAAGGGCCAATGATGTTGATACTGAGGCCAAACCGGTTGCCTTAGAATTTTCAGGTTGTTGGATTGATAAAGCTCAGGTTTGAGTAATGGTTGGACATGATGATAGATGTGGGGATTTTTGTGTGGTTTGGACAGATTGATGGAACTTGGGCATGTGTTTTAGCTAGGCCATACGGATGGTGGTTTTTGACTGATTTTCTGTGAGGTTGTTTTGATGTCCTTTTGATGACAGTGGGATGATGATGATATTGGCTTTAGTGGCTCAATCAGTTGTGCAAAGCTTGGCCATAAGGTTTTGGAAGAGGGTCTTTGACAGTGTGGGCGATTATGCAGGTTGCTAGTTTTGTGTGTTTTGGAGGAAAAAAAAATCTCTAAGTTTTCTTGGAGGTTTTGATATATGTTCTCCTGTCATATTGGTTTTTCTTTTTGTTATGTATTATAACAACTCTTCCCTCTTCTTTTCACTACAGGCCAGGAATTCAAAAATGCTTTGGGATTTCCCTGAGCAATCTGCACTACTGTCCCTCCAATTTGTTTCTATTCTTCTTTTGTGTTATTATTTTTACTGGCTATATTTTGTTTGTCTTGTATACCTCTTTCTGCCTATGCTAAGCCTGCAAATCCCACACTTCTCCCTCTCTTTTTTTTCTCTCAGTATGGCTTTGATAAAAGAGTGATAAGCTGTACATTTTTCTGAAACTGTAATGGCCAGAAAATGATGAAAAAGGAATTTTTGTATTGCTTGCAAATATAGTCAAACTGCATGGTTTCCTTTTAGTACAAACTTGTTTTGTTTTCTGCTGTGTAGGCAATGGTTCATGTAAGCATGCTTGCATATGTAGTTACTGCATGGTTTTGTATGCTTATGCTGTATGCTTTTTGAAATTACATTTGGGATTTTAAACAAATGTAATTAATTTAAATATGCAGTTTTTTTTTGGAAAACATAACTTGTGCATATGCTTTAAAATTCTTTTCTTTTTTTTTTGTGAACCGGGAGCAATCCCGTGATTTGCAAAAAAATAGTAACTGATTCCGGCCATTACATTTAATGATGAATTTTTTTTAATACTTTCGCTTCTTTTTATTAATCATTTATTTGAATTCTAATCTCTTCTTTTTAATTGTGCAGGTAACATTAAGTGAGCGGACAAAACGCATGGATCGGAAGCTTTAGAATTAGGATAGATTAGTTTTTTTTATTTCATTTTAGTTTTTTGTCAATTTATTATTGTAATTTATTGTAATATATACAATGTTTACATAATAACTTGTACAATAAGAAAATGAATAAAAGAAAACTATTTGCCCATTAAATTCTTCTTCTTTATTTGTTTATCGTTTACAATTTCTCCAAACGAATAATAATTGAAAACAAGTTTCAATTACCTACCTTCAAAACAATAAACAGATAAATAAATAATTATCGTTGATCAACTAATATCTTCGATTATTTAATTCATCATTCACAACTAAATTATAATAATTAAAACAAGGTTTCAATTATTTAACTTAGAACGATGAATGATTAAACAATCGTTATTGACCAACGACTTTTTCCGAATGCTTATTATATTATTCATAAACCTTTAAATTATGTAATAACTAAGAATAAATTCCCGTTACTTAAATTTAAGATAATGAATAATAAATAAATACTGCCCGCACAATCAATGCGCCTCTTCTCTGATGTTCATTTTATTATCTGTACGTCTTTAAACTACATAATAATCGAAAATGAATTTCAATTATTTAAATTTTAGACAATAAATAATTAATAAACATCATTTTAGCACGAATCGATTAAATGATTTAATATTCAGCGTAAATAGCTCTTGGCCAGAAAAAGTTATGAATTTTAAAATCGATGGGTCAAAACAGATGTAATGTAATAATGCAGGTAGGAGACGATATCTTAGGTCAAAATTTGGGGTACAACACAAGTGTATCATCGTGGGGAGCTCCAGTGTTGTTGGTAAAGAAGAAAGATGGAAGTATGAGGCTTTGTGTTGATTATAGACAATTGAATAAGGTGCCGATTAAGAACAAGTATCCTCTTTCGAGAATAGATGACTTGATGGACCAATTGGTGGATGCTCGTGTGTTTAGTAAGATTGATTTGAGGTCGGGTTACCATCAGATTAAAGTGAAGGATGAAGATATTCAGAAGACGGCTTTCAGAACGTGTTATGGACATTACGAGTATTCAGTGATGCCTTTCGGTGTTACTAATGCGCCGGGAGTATTCATGGAATATATGAATCGTATCTTTCATACTTATTTGGATCGGTTCATAGTGGAGTTCATTGATGATATTTTGATTTACTCTAAGTCAGAAGAAGAGCATGTTGAACATTTAAGAGTAGTATTACAAGTTTTGAAAGAGAAGAAGTTGTATGCAAAGTTGTCCAAGTGTGAATTTTGGTTAAAAGAGGTTAGTTTTCTTGGTCATGTGATTTCTGGTAGTGGCATTGCTGTAGATCCATTGAAGGTTGATGTTGTGTTGCAATGGGAAACTCCAAAGTCAGCTACTGAGATTAGAAGCTTCTTGGGATTAGTTGGTTATTATAGAAGGTTTATCGAAGGGTTTTCTAAGTTGTCACTCCCGTTGACTAAGTTGACTTGTAAAGGTAGAGCTTTTGTGTGGGATGTTCAGTGTGAAGAAAGTTTTACAGAATTGAAGAAGAGGTTGACGTCGGCTCCGATTTTGACGTTGCCTAATCCAGGAGAGCCTTTTGTGGTGTATTGTGATGCTTCTAAGATGGGTTTAGGAGGTGTGCTTATGTAGAATGGTAAGGTAGTTTCTTATGCATCAAGGCAGTTAAGGACTCATGAGAAGAACTATCCTACACATGATTTAGAGCTTGCTGCAGTTGTTTTTGTATTACAGATTTGGAGGCATTATCTTTATGGTTCAAGATTTTAATGTGAGCAACCCCTTCATAGATTGATTTTGAATGATTGCAAATATAATATAACGTGTTTGAATAAGCCAAAATTAAATTTCTCTCATAATTCATCATTATGTGTCGACACATCAAGTTTTGTATTGATACATAGCTTTCTGAAGTCCCTAGACTTGTATCTCAAAACTATTATGTATCGATACAAAATCTTATGAGTCGATACATAACTCTTTGATGATACTGGAATGTAAATCTAAAAACTGCATGCATCGATACATAAATTTCATCCATCGACACATAATATTTTGGGCCCCTGTAATACTTGTATGAATCGACACAAAACCTTATGTATTGACACAAAACATTCTGATGATCCTGGAAAACGTTTTGAAACTTATATGTATCGATACATAATATCATGTGTCGACTCATACTATGTTTTAATTTCAAAAGTTAAATTTACAATCAGTATGTATCGACACATACGCATTATGTATCGACACAAAACATTCTGATGATTCTGGAAAATGTTTTGAAACTTATATGTATCAATACATAATATCATGTGTCGATGCATACTATGTTTTAAATTCAAAATTTAAATTTACAATCAGTATGTATCGACACATACGCATTATGTGTCGACGGGTATAAAAGTGTTGGTTCTGTAAAACTCTATAACAGGTTTTTGTATCGACTCAAAACATAATGCATCGACTCATCCTGTTACATGTAACTAACATGAGTCGACACATGACCTACATGCATCGACTCATGCACTTTCTTTTTTGACTAACCTTTTTCTGTTATAAATATAAGCAAGCATTTTATTCAGAAAGAATATAGCAACATAGAAGATTGTGTGCAAAACAATTGTGAGCAACCAGAAGCTTTTGATTCCTTCATCTTCGTCATCTTCTCAACCATCTTACATTCAACAACAACAAAGAAAATCAAACATCCTTGTTGCATTGGATCAAGCGGTTTGAGATAACGTTCAGCTGAGTATTGAAGAAGTCTAGCTGAGTTGAAGGTTGAAGAGGAAGCTTTAAGAAATAAACCAGAGGGTTTGTCCTTCAAGAACGGGTGTGTTCTTGAGGTTTTTGTCAGTCACGGTCGCGCGAGTCAGATTCAGTCGTAGAGAGAGGTTTGGAAATCGGAAGGATTTTGAACAAACAGGTCATGGAAGCGGAGGATCGTTCGGTGACTTTGCGGGGAATCTTGATACAGCTCATATCAAGTGGTGGTTCTTACAAGAAGAAGAAGATCATAGGGATTTCTTGCTTTCTGTGTAGTGTAACCTTGCTATCGAACATTCAGCATATTGATATAAAAGTTCTCAGTTTCGATTGTGAAATTGAGAGGGAGACGTACCCACACGCGAGGATGACAGTGGGGAACTTCCTTACCAAACTGCCTGTGTATCGTTCTCTCTTTCTTTCTCTTTACAGTTTTACATATTCTATAATTTTGCAATCCAATTGGCGTGCTAACTTTTACAGTCTAATGATAAACATAGTGGCTCAAACATTTTCACCAAACCACCACTATTAAATCATTATACAAGCATACGCCAATTGTTTGACAAAATTCCTATCATATTTCTAAATTCATTGGAAATTCGGTTTTATGATAAGTGCATTGAAATGTCAAGATTTCTGAGTTGTATATTCATCCATTCCATTTAATAAAAATCCAGCAAAGTTTTCACACGTCAATCTTTTTAGTAGTCGGTTCAAAGTAGACGGAATTGATTCAGGACATTGATTTTTGCTGCTTTCAACTCTCTTTGATAAAACAATTTTAAATCCTTGAAAAACAAGAGGTGATCTATTCACCCCCCCTCTCGATCACTTGCCACACCGTCTAACATTGAAGTGTTTAGTGACCATAAGAGCTTAAAATATTTATTTGATCAGAAGGAGTTGAATATGAGGCAACGAAGATGGTTGGAATTGTTAAAGGATTATGATTTCAGTTTGAATTATCATCCAGGAAAAGCGAATGTGGTAGCTGATGCATTGAGTCGGAAGACTTTACATATGTCAGCAATGATGATTAAAGAGTTGGAATTGATTGAGTAGTTCAGAGATATGAGCTTAGTTTACGAGGTTACTCCGCAGAGTGTTATGTTGGGTATGTTGAAGATTAATAATGAATTTCTAGACAGTATCAAAGAAGCTCGGAAGTTGGATGTTAAACTGGTAGATTCGATGGTTAGAATTGATCAGTCTGAGAATAGTGATTTTAAGCTGGATGCGCAAGGTGTGTTGAGATTTCGAAACCGGATTTGTATTCCTGATGATGCTGAGATGAAGAAAGTGATACTTAAGGAGAGTCATGGAAGTAATCTGAGTATTCATCCAGGAGCTACAAAGATGTATCAAGATTTGAAAGGTTTGTTTTGGTGGCCTGGGATGAAGAGTGATGTGGCACGTTTTGTGTATCCATGTTTGACTTGTCAGAAGTCGAAAGTTGAACATCAGAAGCCTGTAGGATTGATGCAACCGTTCGAAGTTCCAGAATGGAAATGGGATAGCATTTCAATGGACTTTGTGACAGGATTGCGTAATACTTTAAGAGGACATGATTCGATTTGGGTGATTGTTGATAGGCTTACGAAGTCAGCTTATTTTATTCCTATTAACATCAGTTTTCCAGTGTCGAAGTTGGCTGAGATTTACACTAGTGTGATTGTGAAGTTGCATGGTGTTCCTTTGTGCATTGTGTCAGATAGAGATCCAAGATTTACTTCTGATTTTTGGAAGAGTTTGCAAGAAGCGTTGGGTTCTAAGTTGAGGTTGAGTTCAGCGTGTCATCCTCAGACAGATAGACAGACTGAACGGACGATTCAATTGTTGGAAGACTTGTTGATGGCATGTGTTCTCGAGCAGGGAGGTTCGTGGGATACTTATCTTCTGTTGATAGAGTTCACGTATAATAACAGTTATCATTCCAGTATTAGGATGGCACCTTTTGAAGCGTTCTATGGTCGAAGATGTAGAACTCCTTTATGTTGGCATGAATATGGTGAAAGTGTAGTACTTGGACCTGAACTTGTTCGTGAGACTACCGAGAAGGTGAAGTTGATTCGAGAAAAAATGAAAGCTTCACAAAGTAGACAGTAGAGTTATCATAACAAGTGAAGGAAGGATCTAGAATTCCAAGTTGGTGATCATGTGTTTTTGAGAGTTACACCTGTGACTGGTGTTGGGCGAGCATTGAAGTCTAAGAAGCTCACTTCTCATTTTATTGGACCGTATCAGATTTCGGAGAGAGTGGGGAATATTGCTTATAGAGTGGCTTTACCGCCTAACCTTTCGAATTTACATGATGTGTTTCATGTGTCGCAACTTCGAAAGTATATTTCAAATCCATCTCATGTGATTCATATGGACGATGTGCAAGTACAGGATAATCTTACGGTGGAGACGATGCCTGTACGATTGCGGATCGTGAAATGAAGACTCTGAGGGGCAAAGAGATTGCTTGGTTAAAGTGGTTTGGCTAGGAGCTTCTGGTGAAAGCATGACTTGGGAGTTGGAGAGCAAGATGCGAGACTCCTATCCTGAATTGTTTGATTGAGGTAAATTTTCGAGGATGAAAATATTCTAAGTGGGGGAGAGTTGTAACGCCCGTAATTTAATTAATTATTTTGGAATATTTGTGAATTTGTATTATAATTAATTGGATTTAATTATTTTATTAAGTGGAGAAATAATATTAGAGATATAATATTATATGGTGAAATAATATTAGAATTATAATAGTATTTGATGTGGGCTTGTTTTTTTAAAGGAATAGAAGTAATAAGGGGGTGTATTGGTTTTAAGCCCAATAAAGAGTAAATAGAATAATAAGGTTATTATATTGTTGTTGGAATAGAATAGAAAGAAGAGGCATTAGAAGAATAAGGATTGAGAAAGAACGTGCAAGCTGCTAGAGAAAGTGGAGAATGACAAGCACGAGAATTCAACCGGAAATTATAGAGCGACCTTCAATCCAAGGTAAGGGTGGGGTTCTAACTCTATAATTGGGTTTATGATGATTGGTATGTGGGGTTAGAGATGATTGTTGTCTTGTTCTTGAATTGAAAATACATGATTGTTGTATGATGAGAATTGGTGAATTTTAGATGAATATTGATGTCATGATGTTGTTTAATTGATGTAGAATTATAAGGTAAATTATGAGTGATGATTATCCATGATTATATTAAGTTTTAGGGCTTTAGGTATGAATTCCGTAGTGATTTGCAGTGATGAAATCGCAACTTCGGAAGTATATTTCAGATCCATCTCATGTGATTCATATGGATGATGTGCAAGTACGGGATAATCTTACGATGGAGACGATGCCTGTACGGATTGCGGATCGTGAAATGAAGACTCTGAGGGGCAAAGAGATTGTTTGGTTAAAGTGGTTTGGCTAGGAGCTTCTGGTGAAAGCATGACTTGGGAGTTGGAGAGCAAGATGCGAGACTCCTATCCTGAATTTTTTGATTCAGGTAAATTTTCGAGGACGAAAATATTCTAAGTGGCGGAGAGTTGTAACGCCCGTAATTTAATTAATTATTTTGGAATATTTGTGAAGTTGTATTATAATTAATTGGATTTAATTATTTTATTAAGTGGAGAAATAATATTAGAGATATAATATTATATGGTGAAATAATATTAGAATTATAATATTATTTGACGTGGGCTTGTTTTTTTAAAGGAATAGAAGTAATAAGGGGGTGTATTAGTTTTAAGCCCAATAAGGAGTAAATAGAATAATAAGTTTATTTTATTGTTGTTGGAATAGAATAGAAAGAAGAGGCATTAGAAGAATAAGGATTTAGAAAGAACGTGCAAGCTGCTAGAGAAAGTGGAGAACGACAAGCACGAGAATTCAACCGGAAATTATAGAGCGACCTTCAATCCAAGGTAAGGGTGGGGTTCTAACTCTATAATTGGGTTTATGATGATTGGTATGTGGGGTTAGAGATGATTGTTGTCTTGTTCTTGAATTGAAAATACATGATTGTTGTATGATGAGAATTGGTGAATTTTAGATGAATATTGATGTCATGATGTTGTTTAATTGATGTAGAATTATAAGGTAAATTATGAGTGATGATTATCCATGATTATATTAAGTTTTAGGGCTTTAGGTATGAATTCCGTAGTGATTTGCAGTGATGAAATCGCAACTTCGGAAGTATATTTCAGATCCATCTCATGTGATTCATATGGATGATGTGCAAGTACGGGATAATCTTACGATGGAGACGATGCCTGTACGGATTGCGGATCGTGAAATGAAGACTCTGAGGGGCAAAGAGATTGTTTGGTTAAAGTGGTTTGGCTAGGAGCTTCTGGTGAAAGCATGACTTGGGAGTTGGAGAGCAAGATGCGAGACTCCTATCCTGAATTTTTTGATTCAGGTAAATATTCGAGGACGAAAATATTCTAAGTGGCGGAGAGTTGTAACGCCCGTAATTTAATTAATTATTTTGGAATATTTGTGAAGTTGTATTATAATTAATTGGATTTAATTATTTTATTAAGTGGAGAAATAATATTAGAGATATAATATTATATGGTGAAATAATATTAGAATTATAATATTATTTGACGTGGGCTTGTTTTTTTAAAGGAATAGAAGTAATAAGGGGGTGTATTAGTTTTAAGCCCAATAAGGAGTAAATAGAATAATAAGTTTATTTTATTGTTGTTGGAATAGAATAGAAAGAAGAGGCATTAGAAGAATAAGGATTTAGAAAGAACGTGCAAGCTGCTAGAGAAAGTGGAGAACGACAAGCACGAGAATTCAACCGGAAATTATAGAGCGACCTTCAATCCAAGGTAAGGGTGGGGTTCTAACTCTATAATTGGGTTTATGATGATTGGTATGTGGGGTTAGAGATGATTGTTGTCTTGTTCTTGAATTGAAAATACATGATTGTTGTATGATGAGAATTGGTGAATTTTAGATGAATATTGATGTCATGATGTTGTTTAATTGATGTAGAATTATAAGGTAAATTATGAGTGATGATTATCCATGATTATATTAAGTTTTAGGGCTTTAGGTATGAATTCTGTAGTGAGTTGCAGTGATGAAATCGCAACTTCGGAAGTATATTTCAGATCCATCTCATGTGATTCATATGGACGATGTGCAAGTACGGGATAATCTTACGGTGGAGACGATGCCTGTACGGATTGCGGATCGTGAAATGAAGACTCTGAGGGGAAAAGAGATTGCTTGGTTAAAGTGGTTTGTCTAGGAGCTTCTGGTGAAAGCGTGACTTGGGAGTTGGAGAGCAAGATGCGAGACTCCTATCCTGAATTGTTTGATTGAGGTAAATTTTCGAGGACGAAAATATTCTAAGTGGCGGAGAGTTGTAACGCCCGTAATTTAATTAATTATTTTAGAATATTTGTGAAGTTGTATTATAATTAATTGGATTTAATTATTTTATTAAGTGGAGAAATAATATTAGAGATATAATATTATGTGGTGAAATAATATTAGAATTATAATATTATTTGACGTGGGCTTGTTTTTTTAAAGGAATAGAAGTAATAAGGGGGTGTATTGGTTTTAAGCCCAATAAGGAGTAAATAGAATAATAAGGTTATTGTATTGTTGTTGGAATAGAATAGAAATAAGAGGCATTAGAAGAATAAGGATTGAGAAAGAACGTGCAAGCTGCTAGAGATAGTGGAGAACGACAAGCACGAGAATTCAACCAGAAATTGTAGAGCGACCTTCAATCCAGGGTAAGGGTGGGGTTCTAACTCTATAATTGGGTTTATGATGATTGGTATGTGGGTTTAGAGATGATTGTTGTCTTGTTCTTGAATTGAAAATACGTGATTGTTATATGATGAGAATTGGTGAATTTTAGATGAATATTGATGTCATGATGTTGTTTAATTGATGTAGAATTATAAGGTAAATTATGAGTGATGATTATCCATGATTATATTAAGTTTTAGGGCTTTAGGTATGAATTCCGTAGTGAGTTGCAGTGATGAAATCGCAACTTCGGAAGTATATTTCAGATCCATCTCATGTGATTCATATGGACGATGTGCAAGTACGGGATAATCTTACGGTGGAGACGATGCATGTACGGATTGCGGATCGTGAAATGAAGACTCTGATGGGAAAAGAGATTGCTTGGTTAAAGTGGTTTGGCTAGGAGCTTCTGGTGAAAGCATGACTTGGGAGTTGGAGAGCAAGATGCGAGACTCCTATCCTGAATTGTTTGATTGAGGTAAATTTTCGAGGACGAAAATATTCTAAGTGGCGGAGAGTTGTAACGCCCGTAATTTAATTAATTATTTTGGAATATTTGTGAAGTTGTATTATAATTAATTGGATTTAATTATTTTATTAAGTGGAGAAATAATATTAGAGATATAATATTATGTGGTGAAATAATATTAGAATTATAATATTATTTGATGTGGGCTTGTTTTTTTAAAGGAATAGAAGTAATAAGGGGGTGTATTGGTTTTAAGCCCAATAAGGAGTAAATAGAATAATAAGGTTATTGTATTGTTGTTGGAATAGAATAGAAATAAGAGGCATTAGAAGAATAAGGACTGAGAAAGAACGTGCAAGCTGCTAGAGAAAGTGGAGAACGACAAGCACGAGAATTCAACCGGAAATTGTAGAGCGACCTTCAATCCAGGGTAAGGGTGGGGTTCTAACTCTATAATTAGGTTTATGATGATTGGTATGTGGGGTTAGAGATGATTGTTGTCTTGTTCTTGAATTGAAAATACGTGATTGTTGTATGATGAGAATTGGTGAATTTTAGATGAATATTGATGTCATGATGTTGTTTAATTGATGTAGAATTATAAGGTAAATTATGAGTGATGATTATCCATGATTATATTAAGTTTTAGGGCTTTAGGTATGAATTCCATAGTGAGTTGCAGTGATGAAAAACGCAGAATTATGCAGGGAAGAGAAAACGTAGAACTTTGTGTGAAGAATATAAGAAGTTGTTGTATTAGAATAATGAACTAAATTGGATATAGAATTTGTCATACTGTTCTTAGTTAGGTTGATATTAGGATAATAATTAAAATAATGGGATTGGTAAAAATTAGCAGTTCTAATGGTAGAAGCTATGGTGGTTAGAAGTTGCGTTGAATTATTAGAAAGTAGAAGTTCTGATGGTAGAAGTTGTGCTGTCAGAAGTTGTGCTGTTAGAAGTTGTGGTGTTAGAACTTGTGTTGTCAGAAGTTGTGCTGTCAGAAGTTATGCTGTCAGAAGTTGTGTTGTCAGAAGTTGTGCTGTCAGGAGTTGCGCTGTCAGAAGTTGTGCTGTCAGAAGTTGTGTTAGTCAGAACTTGTGTTGGTCAGAAGTTGTGTTATTAGAAGCTGTGTTATTAGAAGTTGTGTTGGTTAGAGGTTGTGATGTTAGAGGTTGTGCTGGCCAGAAGTTGTGTTGGCCTTTGTGTTGTTTTTGTACAGAATATGGAAGTTAGATGCTTAGAAGTTGTTGTGTGAACTATAACAATAGGAATAGTGACGGTGATGACGTTTGAGTTACAGAATAGCAGTATTGATTTACTGTGGAATTAATGTTCAGT
The DNA here is from genome assembly GCA_948472305.1 of Vicia faba. Classification (NCBI taxonomy): domain Eukaryota; kingdom Viridiplantae; phylum Streptophyta; class Magnoliopsida; order Fabales; family Fabaceae; genus Vicia; species Vicia faba. The sequence continues at coordinate 1,141,464,638 of OX451738.1, forward strand.
TGAGTTGTTAGTGAGAAGTTATTCATGATGTTCTGTTGATGATTTATAATAAATAAATGATGTTTGATGATTTATAATAAATAAATGATGTTTGATGATTTATAATAAATAAATGATGTTTAATAAATTATTTTGATGATATGAGATGTTGATGACGAGACGTTGAGATGCATTTGAGATGTTGTTATTTTGAGATGCTTTTGAGATGTTAATTGAGATGTTTTTGATTGATTTGAGATGTTGTTAACTTGGGTGTTGTTATTACATTCATGTTTGTGTCTCATACATTGCATTTTTGAGATGGAGCTTATGCTCGTTGAGATGGCCTGTATTGGCGAATTTTGAGATGAAGGCTATGCCTTGTTGACGCCTCTATTAATTGGCAAATTTTTGAGATGGTAGTTCTGCTCCAATGGTACCACATGCATTTGCATAGTATTGAGTCGCATTATATGATTGTTTAGAGAAGTGTATTTTGATGTTGATGAATGTGTATATGTGTTGTAATTATTGTAGATTATGAGATGAGAAGTGGTGATGTTATTGATCTAATTTAATATATTAATTATCATGCGCTTTATTATATTGTTAGATATATCACCCCTTCTGTTTGAATGTTGCCCTTATGTTGATAACGTGCAGGTAATCGAGAGTGACGGATGTATTCTTTCAATAGTTCGAGTCGGTGTCATTGCTCTGATATATAATACTCAGGGGGATGAACGCTTGCTGTTTTTGATTGTTGATTTTCAGTTGTTGAACTTTAAATTGATTATTATTAAATATGTGATGTTTTGAAGTTGCTATTTGTTGTTAGAGATGTTATTAAGAATTCTGCTGCGTAGATGTTGAATTATTTGATTAAAGATGTTATGTTGATGGTTCACCCGATGTTTTAAAAAGTGTTATATATCCACGATGAATGCAATGAATTTTGATAGAAGAATTTGTGACGTCCCGATTCGTTTGTATGATTGAATTTTATAACTCTGATTTATTTATATAATTTGTCGGGGTAGAATTGGGGTGTTACACAGTGGAAACCGCCAACAAGAACATCAAGAAGATCATGCAGAAAATGATTGTGACATATAAAGATTGGCTTGAGATGTTACCATTCTCTCTTCATGGTTATCTCACTTCAGCATGTACATCAATCGGGGAAACCCCATTCTCTCTCGTCTACGGTATGGAGGTTGTCTTACCCGTCGAAGTCCATATCCCCTCTGCGAGAATTATGAAAGATGTAGGTTTAGATGAAGATGAATGGATTCAGACCAGGTTGGACCAGATAAATTTGATTGATGAGAAAATGCTTGCGGTTGTTTGTCATGGTCAGATGTATCAGAAGCGCATGATCAAGGCGTTTAACAAGAAGATCAAACCTCAGGCGTATCATGTTGGCGGTTTGGTAATAAAGCGCATCATCTTACCACAAGGTGATCCTAGAGGCAAATGGACTCCCACATACGAAGGGCCATTTGTGATTAAGAAGATATCTTATAGCGGTGCTATGATACTTACCACCATGGACAGTGAAGATCTACACCCTGTAAACGCGGACATAGTCAAAAAATACTATGTATAAAAGAGACCAGCTAGGTTGACTGGCCTAGGTAAAAATAAGGGCATCCCGGCGAACCAAAAAGGTTTGGGCAAAAATTAGGGATATATATAAAAAAATTGTACACCTGGCAAGTCGAAAACCTGAAAAGGCAGCTTGGGCAAAAAAGGGTAACCGTGTGGACTGAAAACCCGAAAGGGCGGTCCAGACAAAATTTAGGGATTAAAGCATACGAATATGTCCCATTCGATCACTTGTATACTAACAGCCATCATGACTACCAACGTCAAGTTCAAATGGTACAGATCAATCCAGTCAACTTTTTTCGACAGAAAGGGATAAGATGCTCGAAGACATAGAGGAAATAGTTGAGTTGAAACTCGATGGGATCATTTCCACATAGCTGTTTTCTTTGTTTCTCTTTGTACACCTTTTTCTTTTCACGACAATTTCCTCTTACTAGGACTTTTGTCTCTTTGTACAAAACTACTTGTTTATAGGCAAACTCTCAATACAAATATGTTTCAAAATTCAAATTTGTTTTACTTTCTCTATTTCGTTTGCAAAAACGTCCAACGATTATATTGAATGAACATATGCATTTGAAGGTGATTACCATTTACAAATATATGCATGAAAACAAGTTTAGCATTTATTGAAGACTCTAGAGTTGGGACAATGTTTAAGTCATAAATCCCCACAGAGCAATCTCCATAAGATTATCTCTACAGAGCTATCTTTACAAGATCATACCCAATAGTGATATATCCTCAGCAAGTCTAATATGCCCACAGGTAGAAATTCAGGCATTTCCAGCAGTTCACCTCCATATCCTTAATGGATAGTTTGACCTGATCATCATCCCCAATAGGCCCCCTAGTGGATAAGGAAATTTGATCATTTCCCCGGCATACAATAGAGACTTCCTCAGTGCAGCCTATAAAATTCCAACCCCCATCAGAGTTTATTTCCTAGACACTATTTACAGGAATTTAATTCCCAGTGGAGTTTATTACTCTAATATCGTAAATCCCTAACAAAATTCTCTTCTCCAATAGGGTTTAATCAAAGTTGCTATCCCCAGATGAGTTGCTACGGTATCTGAGACCGGGACAGATAGCACACCAGAGGAATATCCATCTTTTTATCCCCAGTAAGGGTGCGTAAGAATCAAATCCTTCAACAAAAGAACGATGAGCGCCTGACTCTCCTTGAATGCCTTTATCCTCAAGCAGAAGTCGAAAATCCCCAGCGGAGTATCCTTAAACAAAGCGGAAATCCCCAGCAAAATTCTTCCCAGCAGAAATTAAAGAATCACTTTCTATATTCCCAACAATAGTCCGGGATTTATTTTCCCCAGCTAGACATTGTTACAAGGAGCTACTGATACGCTTTAACAACATATTGCATCCATACATCATTTCACAATACATCATAGCATATGCATACCAAAACGCATATAACATTCTCATTTATCTTGAGAGCATCATTAATGTATTACATGCATCACGATATTACATAAAGCTAATTTTGTCTTTTCAGGTAAAATTCACAAACAGACGATTAGCATCAGCAATTCTCAAAAAGGTCATAGATTAATTCCCGAAACAGGATGAAAAAACTATTTATATGACCAGGCGATATAAATTCCCGAAACAGGACGGGTTTACCAATGAAGAATAAGCCAGAGATTAATTCCTGGAACAAGATGGGGCAACTATCTATATGACCAAGCGGTAGGAATTTCTGAAACATGACGGGTTTACCAACAAAAAAGCGGGTCAGATTAATTACCGAAACAGGACGGGGAAACTATTTATACGACCAAGCAGTATGAATTCCTGAAACAAGACGGGTTTATCAACAAAAAAGAGGGTCAAAGATTAATTCCCGAAACAGGACGGGGCAACTATCTATACGACCAAGCGGTATGAATTCCCGAAACAGGACGGGTTTACCAATAAAAAACGGGTCGGAGATTAATTCCCGAAATAGGACGAGGCAACTATGTATTTGACCAAGCGGTATGAGTTCCCGAAACAGGACGTATTTACCAAAAAAAAACGGGTCGGAGATTAATTCTCGAAATAGGATGGGGAACTATCTATATGAACAAGCAGTATGAATTCCCAAAACAGGACAAGTTTACCAATGAAAAACAGATTATAGATCAATTCTCGAAATAAGATAGGGTGACTATCTGCATCACCATATGAATTCCTTCAGAGATTGAATTCTAATGAGCATTCCTCTTCAGAAGTTTATTCTTGAAAAGCATTCCCCCCCGAGATTGAATTCTGGTGAGCACTTTCCTTCTGAAAAACATTCTTCACAGTCAGGCGTAGACTCGTTCTGATACTCCTATTAACAATTACTTTGGATGGGATCTGTAAGTCCATCCCCAGCGACATTCTATCATATCCCCGAATTGCATCTTCAAGATCATTCAAGCAATACTATCAACCAACAGCGTTACTTCATGCATCGGCGAGTGCAAATTTCTGGGCACTTAAGTGTTTAATCCTCTTCCACCTCTAGATCACGAATGGAGGACTTGCCAATCTAACTCTTCAGATTTAAGAAGATTGAAGAATGGAAGCTGTTGTACCCCAAAATTTTCCCTCCTATTTCCTTCAAAATATCTCTTTATTCTCCAAGGGTTTTCAATTGCTCAAGGCTACTCAAGGTTTGATCAGATAAACTCTCCTCCTAAGCAGTTGACCTACAACTAGCGTTTCACTTTTTTCAAGGAAATTTGAGCTTATAATGCCTAAAGTGGATTTCATGGTTCCTCATATGTCTCAAGGAATGCTCATGCCAAATTTCAAGCCTTTCATCACAAGTTTGCTCAGTCAATTACTTAGATGACTAAAAATCAATTGTATTGAGTAAAAAGTCAATTGTGGTCAACATACAGTCAAACTTAAAGATTTTTGGTCAACATCAGTATTTTGAAGTCACATTCATCATTTTATCAAGGGTTGATCATGATTCATCAAGAAAACTCTCAATTTATCAAAAGTCAAAAGTTGTTAAATTAGGGTTTTCTTAAGGTGAAGTCAATTGAACTTTATTGAAGAATAACTTCCACATGTTTCATCAGATTTTTCTCAACAAAAGCTCATTTTGAAGGAAATTCAATTATCTACAACCTTTGTCTCAATAAGCTCTAGTCTAAAAAATGCTTCATTTAAGAGATATGGGCCAAAACATTACAGGTCATTTCAAAAAGTCAACAAAAATACACTTTTGGTCAAAGCAAATTACATCAAGATAAAGTATTCAAATGAAAAAATAATCAACATAGAGATTGTAGAGGACATCTTGAGCTTTCCAAAAAGTCTAATATCACCTTCATATGATAATAATTGAGACAGTTATGACTGATGCAAGTTGGGGAATTTTGAGAAAATGCATGAAACCCAAATTGATCAAACTTGAATTTTTGGGCTAGTAGGCTTATGATTCAAGGTCCAAACGTGTTTTGTAACTCATAGGGAACCTCTGAATCACTTCATACACCCTTTGGATTTTTATTCCATTTATTTTTTATTTTATTTATTTAAATTCAAAAATAAATTAAATTAAATCAAGGCTTTTCATACAAAGGTCCAAGCCCAATCTTTTGACCTAATCCAGGTTCTATATATTCTTCATTCAGACAAGAGAAGAGGAGACAAAAAACCTTGCACAAGAAACCTTTCCAAAAAACTTAAAAAATTATCAAAACTAGGGCAAATCGAAAACCCTGGTTACAACCTCTTTCCAAGCAAGCCAGGCATTCAAATCAATTCTAGAAGTATTGTAGGGTAAGAATGGATCAATATTGAGGATCCAAAGGGCCTGAAATGCATGAACATGCATCATCGGTTTTCTATATTTGCATAAATTTATATTTTTCATTTCATCGTGCTTTGATTAAAACTAACATTACTAACATGCTTCTGAGATGTATTAATGCAGGATAGAACCCTTACATGAGCCCCATGGTGCCTGGATGAGGTGTTGCCCTGTTTACATTGATTTTCCATATTTATGTCGTATCTCTTTTTACAAGAAGAATTAGTCCAAACCAAGGCCACCATTGGATTCAGGGGGGTTAATTTAGGGGGTACGGTCCCTTTTGATTACTAACGCTTTTTACTTTTGTAGGTTTGAGATGATACCTAGCCGGAGAAGACGACCGGAGCTAGGGCTCCGGCACTTCTCCAGTCATCCTATTTCAATTTATATTATATATTTTTGGTTTGAATAAATGAATGGATGTATAACCATCCCAAAGGTAGAAGCGCGCGCGTTAAGGCATTACTGCACTAAGGCGTGAGTTCGATCCCTGCCTTTTGCAAAATTTCTTTGTTTCTCATATTTTTTGCAGGTTTCATATATTATGAAGTGTGTTGGTTATCTTAACACCAACAGTAATATGACTTGGTGGTAGAGGAGGCGCTTGTGAAGGAAAAGGGTATGGGTTCAACACCCACCCCTGACATTTTTCATATTTTTTCTTATTTCTAACCTTGTTTGTCATTTCTTCCTTAACCCTAATTCCTTCAACCTAATTTATTTTTTAGTTAACCTAAAAAATAAACCTTTTTTCTAAAACCCTAATTAATTAGATTTTTAGGTCTTCTTTAATTAACCCTTTAATTTTTAATCTTAAAATTAATTAGATTTTTAGGTTTTATTTAATTAATTATCATCCAAACTATTGTTTTTTTTTAAAAAATCTTTTTTCACATTCTTTTTCTACTTTTATTTTCCTTTTTCTTATTTTAATTTCATACATCAACTGTATAGGTTTCGCAAATGTACTAGCCTAGATATTTATTTTCTGCCATTTTTTTATCATGTAATTGCTTCCGGGATATAATAGTTTTAGGATTTCTTTTCCGCATCTCTATTATGTAACTCCCCAAAGCTCTGTAATAGTCTAGGTTTATATTTTCGTCTTTATCTTCTACTACTATATTTTCCATATTACTGCTTAGTAATTAGGGTTTGCATGACAAGATAAAAATCAAACGATAGAAAACCTAATTGTAAGATAAATAGCTGAATTGAACACATTTGCACACTTGCACTTCTAGGATAGCCTCTCTTGTTGCCTTCAGAATAAACGTTCATGTTACTCGAACGTAGAGATGCTTTAGCAAAAGACCCTCGATACAAAAGATCATAGTCCCTCGATGATCCTTCGATGTTGTCTTTCGAAAAATGATCTAGTCCCTTACGAAACTGCTAAAACATCCTTACAAGTTGCATTCGATGATCGTATGATGACCCTTCGTCCGTCCCTTCACATCTAATAGATAGGACTACCTGCCAACTAATGGTATGGATAATACTATCTCTAAAGGAGAAGGAAGAGAATAAGAAAGACTTTAGTGGATAAGAAGCTCCTAATTGCTCGCTCACAATTTTTTTCACAAACATTTATCACATATCACTTTCAAACAAATATTTTCAAAATACTTTGTACGCATTCTTGAGGACTAATACAAGAATCATTACAAAGTAAACCTTACACTGACAAACTCAAAATATTTTTAAACAAATCACACACACAAAGCAAGTTTTCAAAAGTGAGCTAAGCAATTAAGAGCCCGTAGATAACTACGGATGAAAAGGGCACTAACACCTTCCCTTTTCACAACCTACCCCCGAACTCAAAATCTTCAAGGTTTTTTCTGTTCTTTTCACCTTTTCCTTATTGGATAAAAGAAAAGTCGGGGGCGACTATAGCTATCCGCAACATTTGCGATAAAATACAAAACAAGTCAGTTTTTCCACCGTATTACATATGCCTTTAAACTCTTGCTCTCCTTTGTTGTTGTAAACTCTAAGATTGTCACACTATAATAATAAAAGAGACACATATTTATAATAGTCAAAATCCACAACAAATCCATAATAAATTCAAAAACATATCTCCTTAATCGTTAGAATAAAAGATATTATTATAATCTTATAATATTTCTCAAATATTATAAATATCTTATAATATCTTATAAACTATTATAAATATATATCTTACAATATCTTCTTTAGAATATTATAAATATATATTTTATAATATCTTTTAAAATATTATAAATGTTTTATAATATATTTTTATGTTAACTTATATGATGTCTAAATTAATATAAAATATTATAATATTAATGAATGAATTATGAACCGAATCAACCAAATCCAATCTCAGTAAATTTTTCGGATTAGATTATTTTTCAATTTTATGATTTTTGACAATTTCAAAATATTTTTTTTCTCCATATTAATAAAGGTTTTAAGATATATTTCAATAGTTATCTTGTATGATTAACGACTCTATAAACTATTTATCTCTAATAAAACATAATTTTAACTCAATCCCTAAGATCTATAGTGAATCATAAATTAAATAAATATATATATTTGTTCGTTCATCACAAACACAAACGGTTTCAAAGATTCCTCCCTAGTTTTAGGTGATGAATATATTTTATCAAAGCATCCAACATTAAATTGTTGTTCTAACAAAAAAAAAATCATGTGTTAACTCAAGGGTAGCTATTTAAGTAAACAAAATTAAGCACAAATTAATGATAAACCATACGATAATAATAAAAATCTAATTAACAAACTTAATCTTAAGTACTAAGACAACCCAAATTCAAAAATGCACCCTGAATAAATAGGAATTTAGCTACTCATAATTTTAAAATAGAAAGTTTGATAAGAAATACATACGTGAAATATTAATTGAGAAGCTTCAAAGTTAGTAATACTCCAAACTCTCAAAATTGCCTTCTATGAAGGTAAAAATAATTTGTCTTTGGCATTTGCGGTTACGCTGACGTGTCAATTTAGATTTCAGCAAAATGTGTTGCGCTACAAAATATTATTTATCTCTTTGCATGCTTCTTAATTCCAAAAGATATATATTATTTATCTCTTTGCATGCTTCTTAATTCCAAAAGATATGTAGCATAAAATGATTCTCTATAACAGGTAGTTAAGAGTTCTTTTTTTCCTTCATGGTTTTCACTTTTAGATCAGTGTAAATAAGACTACTCTTTTCAATAATATGATATATCATCCTTCCAAAAGGTGTATCTCCATCCAAGCATAGTTTGGTCGTTAAACTGTTTTTCTCAAGATGACGTTTGAGGGTATGTCTCTACGGGGCTTTATGTTGCAGAAGGACCTCTAAATGCCTCTGTACGACTATAATGAGATCTTTGAGGAAATTTTTGTTTTTTAGTTTTTAAGTTAGGTTGGAAATCTATTAAAATTTATGATGAATTTCTATCAATCTTGATGAACAAGATTGTTATCACCACACAATGATAATGAAAAGAAAAGAAAATTAAAGAAGAAAAGAGATTTAGGGTTTCTGCCGAGTTTCTCTCTGCTCACAAACTTTGGAAAACATTCTTATTCACTTGCAACTGCAAATTCTGTGAATATTCAATGTGTTACAAAATAGGGATTACTCTCTCTATTTATAATGAGTTAACTTTCTCCCTAAGCTAAAATGTCCACAATAGAAAAAACCTAAAATATCAATTTAACCTAATTCAGTTACACTCACTAAAATAGGTCTAGTCGAAATCCTATGTCGAAGAAACACCTTCGACAATGTGACACGCATATATACTAGGCTAATTCAACACACCTTGTGTCGAGCAATATACTGCTTTCGACACAAGGAATTACTCTTTCAACATACCACCTAATTCATTGTGTCTAAGTTATCTATATTCATCATAGCTCTTAGTCTTCTGAATACTTCAACCTGCACACCCTTCACCATGATGACTGTAATCTGATTCTCATTTCTGCAGTGTTCCAAGTTCATCTTCTCATCTGCTACTTGCTTTCGAAGATAGTGGAACCTCATTTCGATGTGCTTGCTTCAACCATGTGCTATCGGATTCATCTCCAGATTGATAGCTGACATGCTATCGATCTTCATGGAAATTGCTCTATGATCTTTCCTTGTGATTTCTTCGACCAAGTTCATCATCCATGTTGCTTGACACACACAAAGAGAAACATATATGTACTCTACTTCGCACGATTATAATGTCACTACTGGTTGCTTTCTCGAACTCCAAGAAACTGGTGCACCACCTAGCATAAACACATATCCTGTTGTAAATTTTTTATCTTCAGCATCACTACACCAACTTGAATTAGTGCACTCCACTAACTTGTATTCTTTTCCTTTATCAGTTGCGGGAAACAGACTGCCATAATCGAGACTCGAAAGTTCCTTTCAGATATCTTAGTATCCTCTTCGTTGTTGCTAGGTGTGATACCTTTGGCTTCTGCAGGAATCTACTTACCATACCTACACTATATGCTAAGTCAGACCTCGTGTGACAAAGGTATCTTAATGACCCAATAAGTCTTACGTATTGGGTTGGGTCGACATCATCTTTATCTGCATCTTTCGACAATTGTAACCTTGGTTCTACAGGTGTCGAAGTCGAGTTACATTATTCTATCTCAAATCTCTTGAGAATTTCTCCTCCATATCTTCTTTGATGCATCATCAAACCTCAACTACTCTTGTAGAATTCGATAACAATGAAATATGAAATATCACCCGAATTCGACATTTAGAATTCCTTGTTGAGATCACCTTTGAAGTCTTTGATCTCTTTCTTGCAGCTACCTGTTATTAACAAGTCATCGATATAGAGACATAGTATAAGCAATTCAATATTGTTTCTTCTTACATATACTCCATGTTTAGATGTGCACTTCACAAATTACTTCTCTTTTAGGAAAGTATCAATCTTCTTATTCCAAACTCTTGAAGCTTGTTTAAGTCCATACAGGGCTTTATGCAGCCTGTATACCTTTCTCTCTTTGCCATGCTTCACAAATCCAACTGGTTGTGCAACATAAACTTCTTCGTCTAAGAGTCTATTCAGGAATGCACATTTTACATCCATCTGACATATGTGCCAACTATTCATTTCTGTTAGACCAACAACCAACCTGATTATTCTGATTCTAGCAACAGGTGCAAAAAACACATCAAAGTCGATTCCTTCTTTCTGTAAAAATCCTTTCACAAGTCTTGTTGTGTGTCGAGTTACTTCCCCTTTTGGATTCAACTTCACCTTGTATACCCATTTGACATCGATTTCCTTCTTGTCTTGAGGCAATTCGAAAAGTGACCAAGTGTTGTTTTCTTCGATGTACTTCACTTTTTCATTCATTGCTTTCATCTACATCGAATCTTTCAATGCTTCAGTTGCATTGACATGTTCGACATCTGCATAGAAAACATAATGTACCAATTCACCTTTATTATCAACCACATCATCTGATATAATCACAAAATCTTGAAACCTTTCAAGAATGTGTCTTGTTCTCTGAGGTCTGCTTGGTCTTGGTTGATCTTTAACTTCCTCTTATCGAACTTCTCTTTCGACTTGAGTTTCTAGTCCTTTGAATAAGATTCTCATTGAATCTTTCTTGACATTTTCAGTCCAATTTCATTCTTTAAGCTCATCTATGATCACGTTCATGCTGATCACAATCTGCTTGTTCACTGGGTCGAACAACTTATAACCTTCTGCCGAATAATATCCTACTAGGATCATCTTACTTGACTTGTCATCAAGTTTTCTTCTCAACTGATCTGGCACATGTCTATGTGCAATAAATCTAAATTCCTTCAGATGACTCAAGCTTGGCTTCACACTAGACCAACATTCTTTTGGAGTAATTCCTTCTAGCTTCTTCACCGGACATCTGTTGAAAATGTGTGTTGTTGTCGACACAACTTCACCCAAAAACTCTTTAGGTAAATGCTTGTCTTTCAACATACTTCTCACCATATTTATGATGATTCGATTCTTTCTTTCTGCAGTTCCATTCTGCTGTAGAGTGTAGGGTGAAACCACCTCATGCACAACCCCTTCTTTCTCACATAATGTATCGAAGTCTTTTGACACATACTCTCCACCACCATCAGTTCTCAAAACTTTGAGCTTTCAACCACTTTGTCTTTCAACCATAGATTTAACCTTGGCAAATACCTCAATCACTTCACTTTTATTCTTAATCCAGTAAGTCCACAGTTTTCGACTAAAATCATCTATAAATGTAACAAAGTATTTGTTACCTCCAATCAAATCCACCTGGATTGGTACACATACATTAGAGTATATGATTTCAAGAATAGCCTTCAACTTGCTTCTTGCATCCTTGCTGAAGCTATTCTTATGTTGCTTCGCATGCACACGTTCATCACACACTTCATTTGGAATGCCGATTTCTGGCAATCCTGAAACCATATTTCTTCTTTTCAAATATCTGATGTCTTTGAAGTTGAGATGGCCTAGTCGATAGTGCCATATTCATTCATCCATGCTACCTGTAGTCGAAAGGAACTTGTGCTCCATCACATTTAGTTCAATCTTTAGGGTTCTATTTTGAGACATTGGGGCCTTCAAGATTAACTTTCCTTTTGCATCGATGACTCTTATCATCTTGTCTTCAATAAACACTTTATAGTTCTTTTCGACCAACTGCCCTATACTGAGAAAATTTCTCTTCATGCCTGGTATGTACAACACATTGAAAATTACTGACCTTTTTTCCATCTTTCCTCATAATCATAACATTACCAATACCTTCAGCTACTAGGGTATTGTCATTTGTGAATTTCACCGTGTTCTTCATCGAGAGTTTTATATTGACAAACTAATATTTCCCCTCAGTCATGTGTGATGAGAATCTTGAATCCAAGTACCATTAATCCATGAATCTATCTTCATCTCTGGTTGTGACCATCAACATCATCTCTTCTTCTTCGTGTTTTGAAAACTTTGCATCACTTTTTTGATTCTTTCCCTTTTCTGGACAATCACTAGAATAGTGACCATATTTCTGACAATTGTAACACTAAATGTGACTCTTATCAGGTTTTCGACCACCATATCTTCCTCTACCTCCAACACCACTTCTTTGGTTTCCTTGGTATGAGGTTCTTCTTTGATTCAACACAGTTCCTTTCCGCTGGTCTCCTCTACCAGTGGAATTGTTGTAGCCTCCTCTACCTTTATTGTCGAACCACTATTTGTTGCCTTTCTTGTCTCTTGCTGATTGCGCCTGCAAAGCCACATCACTTTTCGACATGCATGCAACTATTTCATCCCTTCTTTTTTTCATGAGATTAAAGTGTCCCTTGAAGCTCTTCCTTCGACAAAGTTGACATGTTATTCGACTCTTCTATGGCAACTACCACATGGTATAACTTCGGAGCCAAAAATCTCAAGATCTTTGAAACAATTGCTCTTGTTGTTAGCGTCTCTCCACAAGCCTCAATTTGATTCACTAGTTCTGTAACCCTAGTGAAGAAATCAGATATGCTCTTGCTATCTTCCATCCGAAGCAATTCATACGTTCTTTTGTGAGTTTATAACCTCACGTCTTTAACCTTTTCTGCACCTCTAAAAATTTTCTTAAGAATCTCCCAGGCTTCTTTTGCAGATTCTACATCACTAACCTTTTTGAAATTGTCTGGACTCAGACATTGATGAATTATAAAGAGAACTTTATAATTCTTCTTCTTTGATTCTTTGTACTTTGCCTCTTCTTCTTCAAAAGCGTCTTCTTCAAGCGGTTCTAATCCATATTTCACAACCTTCCAAAGATCTTGACAGCAAAACACAACCTTCATCTTCTTGCATCAATTCTCATAGTTACCAGCTTTAAGAATTTGAAGACTTGCTGGAAAATGCATGTTCGAATGATTCACTGCCATTGTGATTTTCTTCTTCTTCCCTTGATTGCTCAACCAGCGCTCTTGATACCAGATGTTGGGAATCCACCAAAACCTATGATGAATTTCTATTAATCTTGATGAACGAGATTGTTATCACCATACAATAACAATGAAAAGAAAAGAAAATTAAAGAAGAAAATATATTTAGGGTTTCTGCAGAGTTTCTCTCTGCCCACAAACTGTGGAAAAATTTCTCATTTACTTGCAACTGCAAATTCGGTGAATATTCAATTTCTTACAAAATAGGGGTTACTCCCTTTATTTATAATGAGCTAGCTTACTCTCTAAGCTAAAATTCCCATAATAGAAAAATTCAAAAATAGAAACTTAACCTAATTCAGTTACACTTACTAAAATAGGTCTAGTCAAAATCCTATGTCAAGGCAACTCCTTCGACAATTCTACACACACATACTAAGCTAATTCGACACACCTTGTGTCGAGCAACATAATGCTTTTGACACAAGGAATACTTTTTCAACATGTTGAACCTCGAGAAGTTCTTGAGAGAAAGATGAAGCAGTTAGGATATTCCATGGTACTAGGAATCTTCTTATGACCTTGATAGACAAGGTGGACCGTAATTCATGTTTGCCACAGGTTCATCATAAGTCTAGAAACAAAGTGAAAATATTTATTCTATTTCTCACAAACAACACCAAATGATCCACATTGAGCTAGAACTTTGAGCGATGATGCTTCTGCTGCTGATGAACACCTTGAGGTGTGTCAATCTCCTAATTCATCCTACTTGTTAAGACTTGGGATATATGATTTCTCGTGAATTCAGTATTGTCCTAGTCGAGATTAAATTTTAAAAAAATGTTTTTTTTAATTCCCTTGCACTAACAATTTAAACAAATTTACAATGTCATTTATTAAGATTCAATCATATATGTGACTTTAAATATGATTATAGTAAAAGTCAAACTTTACTATTGATTTAACATTGTACGAATCAGAAAGTAAATTTCAATAGAATCGAGTGAAGATCATTGTATGTGTCTCTGGATGCACATATTTCCCTAATTTAATTTGTCTTATTTTTAGCATTTTCCTTGATGTCCTCAATCTTCATTTTAGGATTATCTTTTAAAGAGTTATGATCCTCTTACTCATTCACTTTGTAATCATCATCTTAACATTATAAGTTCTGCTGAAATTGTGAAAGTCCACTACTTTTCTCAGTTGCTAGAATCTTTGTATGGTAATTTATCACAATATGAATTCCACTGACACCCCACTTTACGTCTAACCCTAACCCTATGTTTGTCAATTTTTATAAACTTAAGGTTTCTTCCATATTGGAATAGATAAGTTATGATTGTTTCCTCAAAATAAGACTCGGTAGTAAAATAAGTTCCTAAGTCCCATTTATAATCTACCATCGTTTTCTTTAATTTGAAAATTGGATGCTTCTTCCTATATGTTCCACTTTTCTCATAACCCACTTTACAATTCCTCACTATCATTTTTATTCTCATTAAAGTCCCGTTTGTGCTTCTGTTTTTTTACTGATACTTTATGTACCATGGTTATAGTTTAACAAATTATCCATATCCTCTTTCATAAAATCATCATTATCATTTGAGTCTTCAAACTCTATATCCAATGCATTGTCATAATTAAAACATATATCATCACTATTATCATCACTTTTAGTACCAAAAATCTCATCCACATTCATCACACCTCACATTCATTCACCTAATCTTTGTTCGTTCCACATAATTTATCTCATTATCATACACTACACCTTTATTCACTCCATCACCATTCACCTCATCATCATGTACTCCACCATCAATCACCTCTCCATTATGTCCTCCACCTTCAGTCACCTCAATTTCATCACCTTTTGACAAATTTTTCATACCGTTTAGAAATCAAATCTTCTTCATCAAGATTTATAATACCCTTGGGGTTTGTATCGTCTTCCTCTATAGGACCATCATAAAATTTTGGATGAGATAACAGATGTTGTATCAATAGTCAAGCACATCTTACATAAGTCGACAATATCTTAGGCACTTATATCCTCAACCAAAATATGCATCTCTAATGTCGGATCTTTGTACCACATAGTACCTATTTCTCTATATCCTAGATTATGAACTATACCTACAATATCGAAAAAAGTCCAGGTATCAACATCACACTTCAGCTCTGAAATGATACCTTCATACTTAGACAATTCATCATCTACAAAGGACCCTTAGTGATGATTATATATAAATATCTGAAGAAACTCATCAATTTCTTACCTAATTAAAACAAAGTACTACTCAATAAAGGTGCACAAAAAACCTATAGATTAGAAAGCAGCGAAAAAAGAACGAAAAAAAAAATCCTAAAATCACATTCAATTAAACCCTAAATATGTCAAGTTTTTGTAGATTTCAAAATTCAAACATTAACAAAAAAAAAGGCGAACTGAACTACGTAGACTCACCAAAGAAAAAGACTACAATAACTTAAACTTATTTTCACTTATCATTCCTCCTTCCACATCAGTGCCAACTGAGTTTTTAATTTGATTTTGACTAACAACTCTGAAGAAAAGATTAATAAATGTGACTCAATTTGAAGAAATACGAGATCAAAGTAAATATTTTATAATTATGAAACTAAAATGAACTTTGAATAAATAATAAGGAAAAAAATAAAACTTCAATTTTATAAGTTTTTATATATTTTTAGTATTTTAGAAATGAAATAAAATACTAATTAGTTATTTATATACAGTGATAGTGATATATAGATAGTGTAGACATTAAAAAAAAATTATTTTATAGTATTAAATTATAAAAACTCCTAAGAATAACCGTGATTATAGATGTTAATTTTAATTAGATTAATATTTTTCAGCAAATTCTAAGTACATAAAACATAACACTAAATGCAGTTAGCCATACAATTAGTATTTATAGTACAAATTACACGTCCTCTAAGAGACAAATTTCTTATATATATATATATATATATATATATGCTAGAGATGGAATTGAATTAACAATAACATGTTATTTTGTACTTTTTTTAATAGAACAACGTTACTAAATTAGTGGTTATATCGTGAAGCCGATTAATAAATGGATTTCTTAGCTTATGTTGGGCCTGTAGTTACATGGACTCTAAATAGTTTATAGCCTTTCAAGTTTGGGCCCAATAATAAACTAATCTAGATCTAAGAATTTTAGCTTATGACATCCCTTCAATTATACATGGGCATCCTTTCTTTACCAACAATTTTACTATCATATTCTTGTAGTTAAACAAAATATAATTTTCACTATTGAAAAAATTATTTTTCTTAGTTTTTGAAAATGGTTAGATTTCTACCGCATATTTTAAAGAGTGTACCATATATTTTCAAGTAAATATTTTTTTTCATTAAATTTATCTATTTCTATCAATTATTTTGCATTTATATCACATATTTCGTGAAAATCATGTTTTTTTAATCTAACTTTTTAAATGGTCGATAAAAAATTACCGATTCTTATTGATATTTTAGAAATTTCTGGTAAAATCTAAAATTATACTTGCATTTTTACTGACGATTTAGAAAAATGTGGTATTCTTATATGTGTTTTTACTGACATGTGTTAAATTGTTGTTATAAATGCATTATACATGAATACTAGGAAATATTTTTTAGCACTAATCATATTTTGAAAAAAAAACATAAATAACCATGTTTTGGAGAAAATCATGCAAATAACCATGTTTCGGAGAAAATTACGCAATTAACCATGTTTTCAAAAAAAAAAGTGAATTAAAGAAGAGGCACCACTTGAATTGGCGTCTCTCCTTTAGACCATTGGTTTCGAGTTACTGATTCTCTGGCGTTGTATGTTGCATTGTCGTAGTATCTTTGAATTGATTTGAACGTGATGAAGAGCGTTAGCAAGATTTTGATTTTTTCTTATGTCGCAGGTGCAGGCGTAGGTGTAGAAGTGAGTAGACTTTTGTGTTGTAAGTGCAGGCATAGGCATGTGTATGGACGTAGACGTGGATTTTCTTTTTTGATGTTTTTTCTAACCAAAATGTTTTTCGATGTTTTATCAAATGCTTTTATTTTGTCAATTCCCCCGAAATGTTTTCAAAACAATATTCATAAGCAATAATCATAGTATTTTGTAAACAAGTCTGAAAAAGGAAAAATGCAATTTGAAAGATAAAAAGAAATCAAATGTTTTATTGATATGCCTCTGAATAGGCGAGAGTACAAGATGCAATTCCTTGAAAGAGGTAATTACAGGAAGTTTCAAAACTGTAAATGACAATGAAAATGAAAATGATAATTGCTATTGTTGTTCTCCAACATCCTTTTAATGGCTCCTATCTCCTTTGCTTCAGCGTCGCATGATTTTAAACCCATTTCTCCCTTCGTGGTTCGTAGTTCTTAGATTGCACTCTTTTTATTCTTCATTTCTTTTTGCATAAAATCCCTAATTTTTGTCTGGATTTCTCTTTCGGGTTTTCAATCCACCGGGATAGTTTTTTGTATGTCCCTAATTTTTGCCTGGATCGCCCTTTAGGGTTTTCGGTCCACCGGGATGCTCCTTTTTGCCTAAGTCACCCGTTTAGGGTTAGAGCTTAGCGATCCTTTTATACATAGTCTGAACCCATTCTGCTTCTTCCAACTTTGTTTCCATTAAAACCCAAAGTGATGGTATTTCTATTTCAACTAGAAGTACTTCCTCCATGCCATATACCAGAGAAAAAGGAGTTGCGCCTGTTGATGTGCATACGGAAGTACGATAGCCGTGTAGAGTAAAGGGAAGCATCTGGTGCCAATCTTTGTATGTCTTCACCATTTTCTGAATGATTTTCTTGATATTTTTATTGGCTACTTCAACGGCTCGGTTCATCTTGGGTATGTATGGTGAGGAGTTATGATGTTTGTTCTTGAAATTGTCGCATAGTTCATTCATCATCTTGTTGTTCAAATTGGACCCGTTGTCCGTAATAATCCGCTTGGAACCCCGTATCTGCATATGAGATTCTGCTTGATGAATTGCGTAACCACTTGACTTGTCACATTTGTGTAGGATGCTTCTTCTACCCATTTAGTGAAGTAATCGATGGCTACTAGTATGAAGCGTTGTCCGTTGGATGCTTTCGGCTCGATCATGCCAATCATATCAATTCCCCACATTGAGAACGATCAAGGGGAGCTCATGACATTCAGAGGAGTTGGTGGCACATTCATCTTATCGGCATAGATATGGAATTTGTGACATGTCTTCATATAGTGACAGCAACCGGCTTCCATCGTTAACCAATAATACCCTGCTCGCAGAATCTTTCTAGCCATGGCGTGCCCATTTGTGTGAGTTCCAAAAGTTCCCTCGTGGATTTCTCTCATAAGCATATATGCTTCCTATTTCTTCACACACCTGAGTAGTACCATATCATAGTTTCTTTTGTACAACACACCGTTACTCAGAAAGAATTTCGAGGCTAGTCTCCAGAGAGTTCGTTTATCAATGACAGAGGCATTTTCTGGATATTCTTGCTTTTCTAGGTACTTCTTGATGTTGTAAAACCAAGGCTTGTCATTTGGACCTTCTTCAATAGCAAGGTAGTGTGCGTGCTCTTCAAAGTGTCTGATTATGATGTGTGGTTCGTGGTTTGGCCAAGTTACTTTGAACATAGCTGATAGAGTTTCCAGAGTGTCTGCCATTTGATTCTCTTCTCGTGGGATGTGTCTGAAAGTGATCTTTGTGAATTTCGCAACTAATTTTAAAACATGATCCCGATATGGAATCAATTTTGGATGTTTAGTATCCCATTCTCCATTGAATTGGTATATGACTAGTGCGGAGTCTCCAAATACTTTGAGGTGTTTTATTCTCAGATCAATGGCAGCTTCCAATCCTAGTATACAAGCTTCGTACTCGGCGATGTTGTTGGTGCAGTCAAAACACAACCTTACAGTGTAGGGCTTGTGATAATTCATTTGAGAAGTCAAGACTTCCCCTATACCGTGCCCCAGTGCATTTGAAGCCCCGTCGAACATGAGTGTCCAACGTGCCCCTAGCTCGGGTCCTTCGTCTGGCCCTGGTATTTCGTAGTTTCCTATAACCATAACATCTTCGTCTAGAAAGTTGAACTTCATAGGTTGATATTCTAGCAGCGGTTGGTGAGATAGATGATCGGCTAGTATACTACCCTTGATGGCCTTTTGAGTGACATATTGAATGTCGTATTCTAATAGTAGCATCTGCCATCAGGCGATTCTCCCTGTAAGAGCTGTTTTTTCGAACACGTACTTTAGAGGATCCATTCTCGCTATTAACACTGTGGTGTGGGTTAACATATATTGCCTCAAACTCTTAGTAGCCCAAGCCAAAGTACAACAAGTTTTCTCGAGGAGCGAATACCTGGTTTTGCAGTCAGTGAATTTCTTGTTGAGGTAATAAATTGCATGCTCTTTTCTTCCTATTTCGTCCTACTGTCCCAAAACACAACCCATTGATCCTTTGAGCACTATTAGGTACATGATGAGTGGTGTTTCGGGAACTGGTGGCATTAAGACCGGTGGCTCTTGCCGATACTGTTTTATTGTCTCGAAGGCTATTTGAAAATCATCATTCCATGCTACTGTTTGATCTTTTTGTAGTAATTTGAATATCGGCTCACATGTAGTTGTTAGATGCAATATGAACATTTAGATGTAATTCAATCGCCCTAAGAAACGATGAACTTCCTTTTATGTCCTCGGTGCTGGCATCCCTTGTATAGATTTTACTTTGTCGGGGTCCACCTCGATACCACGTTGACTTACAATGAAACCCAACAACTTTCCTGATCTAACGCCAAATGTACATTTATTCAGATCTAACCTCAGTCTGAACTTGTGCAGCCGCTCGAATAAGTTTTGTAAATGTATGATGTGTTCCTCCTCCGTATGGGATTTGGCTATCATATCATCTACGTACACTTCAACCTCCTTGTGAATCATATCATGGAATAGTGTGACCATGGCCCTTTGATAATTTGCCCCTGCATTTTTGAGACCGAGTGGCATTACTTTATAGAAGAAGGTTCCCTAAGGTGTCATGAAGGTAGTCTTTTCCATGTCTTCGGGTGCCATTTTGATTTGATTATAGCCTAAGAAATCGTCCATGAATGAGAATACTGAGGCTTGAGTCGTGTTTTCCACCAAAATATATATGTGAGGTAACAGGAAGTCGTCCTTGGGACTTGCTTTGTTCAGATCCCGATAATCCACACACATGCGTACCTTACTGTCTTTCGTGGGTACTGGCACAATGTTAGCTATCCATGGTGGATAGCCTGCCACTTCTAAGAACCCTGCGTCGAACTATTTGAGTACCTCTTTTCTAATCTTGCTGGACATATCCAGACGAGTTCTTCTGAGTTTTTGCCTAACCGGAGAACAACCTTCTTTGAGAGGGAGTCTATCCACCACAATTTCTGCATCTAACCCCGGCATATCCCTGTAGGACCAAGCGAATATGTCCACGTACTCATGTAATAGCTTGATCAGCCTTTCTTTGACGCTCTTCCCTAACATTGCCCTAGCTTGATTTCTTTTGGATCTTCCTCTGTGCTTAGATTAATGGTCTCAATAGCCTCTTGATACGGTTGTATGTTGTCAGCCTTTCGCTCTATTTCCCTCGTAATTTCCTCAGAGAGTTCAAAATCTTCATCACCTTCCTCTTCAGCTTGGTTGATGGGAGTATCAAAATTATATCGGGTCACAACAGTAACATTATCAGTGGTTTTGGGCATGGATCTGCACGTTTATCATGTTTTGGTGTAGATTTTAGTATATGAAATTTGAAAATGCATATGCAGAGAAAGTATTGCCATTTTTTAAATTTAAGATATAAATGAAAAAGAAAGACAAGGATCTTAATTGAAAACAAAATATAACTTTTATTAATTGTAAATATTGTCTGAAACAAAACGGGGGAACCCTTACAAGCAACCCTTGTGCCTCGGTCTTGACATAGGTTCTTTCAGAAATAAGAAAAATTACTTAGGAAAGAAAAAGATCTCAGGAAAATCCACGATAGTCCAGCTTTTGAGTTCTTCTCCTGGGGCGCATTCTCAGATGAAGTCAGTTGCCCTCTTGGTGTTGACTTTGTTGGATATCATTGCCACATGTCCTCCATGCTCTATTCCCTTATTGATAAAGGTCTCTTGGATTAGAGGAAACCGTGCTTTACCCTTCAGAGTAGCTTTCGATGATTCATAGCCCAAACCAAAGTGATTCTTCTTTTCAGGTATTTCTGGGAGTTTTCCCCAACCTTTCGAGGCATCACATTCCATGGTTGTTTGTAAATATCTCCATGAGGTCACTATAGGCTTATTACTTTTCTCCATGGGTAAAGTAATCATTGAAGCAATTTCCAGGGATTGAAACGGGGTGGCTATACAGTATTCATCGGCACTGATATATATGTACGATTCGATGTGACTTACGAATATGTCCTCCTCACCGTCGATTATGATAAATTTCCCTTCCACTAAGAACTCCAACTTTTGATGTAGGGTTGAAGTGAATGCCCCTGCTACATGAATCTAAGGTCTCCCCAGTAAGAAAGTATATGCCGTCTCTATATCCATGACTTGGAAAGTGATATAGAAGATATGCGGCCCAATTTTGACTAGAAGGTCCACTTCTCCCAATACCGAGCTTTGAGAACCTTCAAATGCTTTCACTATTGTAGAGCTTGTCCTCATCACAACGTTATCTAATGTTAACTTCATCAGAATTGATTTTGGTAACATGTTGAGGGCAGAGCCAATATCGGTGATTACTCTGGATAGGCTGGTAGTAACTATCTGCATAGAGATATGGAGTGCTTTGTTTTGAGCTTGTCCTTGAGGTGGCAATTCATTTTTACTAACACCTAGATATGATCTGGATGTTAGGTTTGCTACCATATTATCAAATTGATTCACAGAAATCTCTTCTGCAATGTGAGTTGAACTCAGTACCTTCATTAAAGAGTCTCGGTGTGCTTCAGAGTTGATGAGTAGTGAGAGTATGAAGATTTTATCCGGATTTTGGTGAAGCTGATCCACCACCCTGTAGTAACTTATTTTTGATGATTTTTAGAAACTCCTCTGCCTCTTGATCAATAAAGTTTTTGCTCTGAGGTTCTTTCTCTTGACTTGCTTCCACCACTACTTTTCCCTCGTCCTTTGTTGAGGTCTCATCTTTCTTCTTTGGTGGTTTAGATCCAAAGACTCGACCACTTCAGGTTATACCCCTTGTCCCTGCTATATTTGAAATCGTAGGTTCTTGACTTGGCGATGGCTCATTTTCCTGTTTCACTTTGTTAATGTACACAGCTGAGTCATAACTCCACAGTACTGCTTTGTTACTCTCATAAGGGATAGGTGACGGTCCCTTAATTATCATCGCGGCCTTTGGAAATGCTGATATTTGGAGAGTCTCCTTTGGTGTCATCCCTGGGGTTTCTTCCGATTCTTCCCACGGGATCACTAAAGTCTTCTTGTTAAGATTTGGGCCTTGGAAAGGGATTACCAATGGCTTCTTTCCTTCGATCGCTGCTACATATTTTTCTTCAGGGTATGGCCTGAATTGGACTATCTCCTGGTCCACTATATTTTGTAGCATTCTTTCAAAGGCTTCATTATGTTCCAACAGGAACCCACATTCCCACAAATATTCTTTCAATAAGTTTATCGAGGTGTTTGCTTGTCTGAGTGCCTCGAAGTCAGTGACTACTTCAATTTCATTTATTTTAGGTCCACCATGTGGAGGCATAGGGTTTGATTTGATGTTAGGCTTCTCAAAAGTGATGTCTTGATATTCTAACAAATCTTGAACCTTGTGCTTGAATGCCCAACATTATTCTATAGTGTGCTCGATAGAGTTAGCATGGTACTTGCATCTGGCATTGGCATTGTACTTTCGCGGGAGTGGCCCAACTGGAGGAGCGAGAGGCTTGAGTTCCACCAAGGATGCCTTGACCAAGTGTTGTAATAACTGGCTGGGTGGCATAGGGAGTGGATCAAAATTTCTTTGCGTCCTTCTAAATCTGCCTTGTTCCTGTCCTTGTGGGATCATTAGTTATTTTTGTGTCCTTGGTTGCGAGGCTACAACATTAATTTCTCCCTCTTTTCTTTTTGGGAAGTTTGAAGCAAGCCTTTTTGAATTGTAGGGGGAATTTGATGGTCCCCCTGTTATTTTCCCATTCTTTATTCTAGTCTCAATTCTTTCTCCGATAGTCACTAGATCTGAGAATCCCGAAGAGATACTTCCAACCATATTATCATAATATAACCCTTGCAAGGTTCCCATGAATATGTCTACTAACTCCTTCTCCAACAGCGGTGGTTACACCTGGGATGCCATCTCCCTCCATCTCTGAACGTACTCTTTGAAAGACTCTTCTTTCTTTTGGGACAGATTCTGGAGTTGCATGGGGGTAGGCGCCATGTCCAGGTTATATTTGTAATGCTTTAAGAAAGCATTAGCAAGATCTGCCCATGTTCGAATGTGCACTCGCTCCAACTGCATATACCAGTCTAAAGATGCCCCGCTTAAGCTGTCTAGAAAACAGTGAACCATTAGCTTTTGATCGTGGGCATGGGCATACATCTTCTTGCAATACATGCACAAATGATTTCTTGGACAAGTGAGCCCTTTGTATTTTCTAAAGTCAAGCACTTTGAACTTCGGCAGAATTATCACATCAGGCACTAGTCCCATTTCGAGAGCATCTACTTCGAAAGCATTAAAACCTTCCACAACTTTAAGCCTTTCTTCCAGAGCCTTATATTGATTCATCATCAGTGGGTTATCAACATCATGAGTACCAGTGGTCTTTAAGTGTTTCTGATTGACATCCTCTAGGCCGTGGTCTCCATACTACAGGTCCAAGTAGTTGTCTACATTGTAGATTGGAATTTGTAGGGTATGTGATGCCCCTGCTTTTGATGGCGGTGGGACAAACCCTTCAGTTTCAGCTTCTCTTGTCTCTTGTTAGGCCATGACGGACTATTGGGGTCCTGTTTCTTGCTCCTTTATTAGTTGGTGACCGCTTGATGCACCAATTACTTGAGCTACTTCTTTGAAAGCTACCATGGGAATCTGATCTTGTCTGTCAATGATGTCCTTCAAAGCTAGGAGAACTTGACTTAGATCTCCTTTCATTGAACTCACATCACCCTTTACTTGGTTGAGATCCTCCTTAAATGCAGCCTGATTCTCCTCGATTTTCTCCATTGCTTTTTGCTAATAGGCCCTTGTTTGATATGGAGGCTAAGGAGGTGGAGATCTTTTTCTACCAATGGTTTAACTGGAGAGATTTTGAAAAACTGAGATGAACTTTGATATGATATGCAAGTGTTTGTGAATGCATGCATGCGTATGATTATGTATGAACATGTAATGGTTTCTTGTTTTAGATGTCTTATTCACTTGAGTATATATTTATCTTTTGCTTCTCTTATTATTATTTTTATTTGGTGAACATCTTAAAAATAGATACACAATCGAGATACGGAAAAAAAATGCCTTTATTGAAAGTAACATGATTCCGATATTGAAAGATATTGCAATATTAAACCAAAACTTGTTTTCATGAAATTAAGCAAAGGGAAACAAATCTTCTAGGTGCACTTGCGGATGTTTGCTCTAAAACCATACATCATTGCTTGACAAAGCTTGAGAGAGTCTTCAACATCCTTAGGATCAAGGGTATCCCCATAGCAGCGAGCGAACATCTTTAGAGCTCTTTCATATAATTTCCCTTTTATGGCTTTGATTTCAGACACGTCTGGCTTGATGGCATTGACGTGGACAAGTCGTTTCCCTTTGGTATCCATTTTCAAAGATAATCACCAAAATCTTGATTTTATTATTTTTATTTTTTTACCCTGCAAATAAGACAAATAAAAAGAAATAGATGATGAATATATGAAATGTATGAATGCATGGATTTATAGTTTAGTGACGGGATTTTGTGATAGGTTTTTGTGACAGGTACCCTTATAAAGTAGGCCCTTAGCTTTGACCTACGGTTAGTTTACCCTCCCAAAAGGTGGTTTCCTTAAGGGTATCATGAACAACACCAGAGGGAAAAGGCACAAGGGCCTCCCTTAGGTGGAGCCTCTTTACATACCGAGACTTTTGTCTCAAGGTCGTGAAAGGTCTCCTCATGAGATTTTGGTTAAGGTCGTTACAAAGAGTCATGGGTGGCTTTCCAAAGTCCTACTCATCAAGAGGATATCTCTCGATAAGTATTCCTTTTGCGGAATTCCACCGACTCTAGGAGAATTCATCACATAAACTTGTAGGGATGATATATCCCCTAAGCTAATAGAAAAACCTTCTTTCTAAGGGTTATTTGAGAATTTTTTTTTGAAACAAAAATTCCACCACGCAGCAAATATATAATGATAAAAAAATAGACAAGAAATAAATAAATTCAACAAATAAATAAATGCAATAAATAAATAAAGAAATAAAACCAAAAATAAAACCTAGGGTTGAGTCCCCAGCAGAGTCGCCAGCTGTTGCGACTAGTTTTTTTATCAGAGTCGCCACTGCTAGTTTTTATCCTAAGGAAGGGCATCTAATAGGAAACCCTAATTCGCAAAGACAGGGATTCTAAGTTTCGAACTCTATTAGACGAAAGGAAGGTGTTAGGCACCTTTTATATACCTTATTCTTAAGGATACTAGGTTTAGGTTTAGGTTTCGGGTTAAACAGGGTTTTAAACTTTTATAGGGGAACTCGCCACGATTTTAGTCGTATGCCTACGTATCCTCTTATGAGGAATCAGAGTCTCAATTCGTAGTTCGTATGGGTTTGTGTTTTTTAGGGGTTGCAAATGTATTTTGAATTTCCTCGCATTTGATCGGGTGTAGAGATTGCGGAATTTTGGACTAAATGCGCGATTAGTCAAAATATATTTGGAACCCTTTTGCAAAAATAATTGTTTTAGATTAGTTTATTGCAAAAAGTAATTTGATGTTTGTTGATATTTTTTAATAATATTAATTATGAAATTTCTTGATTAATGCATCATTAAAAATATTTTAATGCAATAATAAAAAATAATATTCATGAGTTTCTATATAAAATAATTTATTTACATGTCATAATAAAAATATATGCATGAATTTTTGAATAAAATAATTATTTAACTATGATAATAAATAAGATATGGAAATAAAATTAAATAAATAAAGTATCAATAATAATAATTGTTATTATAAAAAGAAGAAATAATAATAGTAAAAAATAAAAAATAAAAATAATTAAATAAAAAATAAATAAATTAATTAATTAATTTAGGGGGGTGCACTCTTAGCTGAGTAGTAAAAATATAGGGGTGTGAAAAGTTAGCCCCTGAATTCAGATATTGAATTCAGGCCCAGTAAGCCTGAGGGGTGCGTAATTGAACTAATGAGTAGCACAAAGGGGTGTATTTAGGAGGTTAGGCCCAAGTTCAGATATTGAACTGGGCCCAGAGGTGGGGGGAGGTGCATTGTTGGCCTTGTTTCAGTAATTGGTAGCAAGGGGAGGTGTTAAATGTAATGGGCTTGGCCCAATACGCAGTTTGGAAAGGGGCTAACCGATTGTATGTGCGAGGGAGTATGGGTGTTATAGTGGACTTGGCCTTACGACCGTCCACTGATGATCATGCGGACGTGATTGAAGGCGTAGGTTAAGTACCGTGGGCACGCGTACATAGTATCATTACGAGACACAAACATTGTTTTATAACATTATCTTTCACTTTACAACTTTCATCTCTCTCTCGCACGGACCAAACACAAACCCTTATTCCCTTCCCTTCAAACCCTAGAACGAACTCCCCGCGGTGGCGCGACGCCTTGCACCAAATTCCTTCCCTTCTATCAGCTTACCCAATAACCCTCAAGCTAATACAAGAACAATAAAAAAAAAGAAAGCTAAGATGTTTTACCCTTTCGTGATTCCAGCTTCTGAGTTTCTGTCCGATTCGCTTTTTTTATCCTTCCTCCCTCTTTTTTGCAGGTTACGGTGGAATGGAAGCGACACGGTGAAGCACGGGCGCCGATGATTTAGGTCATGTGATTAGGGTTTCAGATGTTGAAACCCTAATCGCCTCTCCTCCTTCTTCAAGCTAAGCTCGGTATTTGCTTTTTCGTGTTCTTCTTCAACTTCGGTTCTTCTTTTTTCTATTCTTCGACAATTCCTCCTTTACAGTTCTTCCAAAAATTCTTCCTCCTCCTTTTTTTTGTATTTCGATTCTTGTATTTATAGAGCTTGATTAGGGTTTTACAAATTACTTAGATTTAGGGATGAATCATAGAAATTAGGGATTTTCGAATCTGTTGTAATTGCTTCAATTTCTATAGTTTGTAATACGATTCAGTTTGGACTGGATTTGTATTGATTTTATACAATGAATGTAATAGAAATTCTTTCTGTAATTTCTGGATTTTACTGTTAAACATTAATTCTGAGATACTGTATTTTTTTAATCATGTATCATTCGTTTTATGCTGTAAAAGATTTCTGGACTGGATTTTAGATTTAGAAGATTTGATTTTGGTTTAATCTCTACAGTGCCGGTTGATGCAAAAAAACGTGCGCAATTGATTCACACAATACAATTATTTTGAATTGGGCTTTCATTTTTCTTTAACCCAAGATGGGCCTTACATTTCTTAAATTGAGTCCTTGACCCAACAGAAACTCGAATTGGGCCCTTACTGTACTACAAAATGTTTTTTTTTCTATCCACAACTTTTATCATATCAGACATCTTCTTCCAATCCAGACTGGACCCAATACTTGGCCCTTTAAAACAACTTTTTAAGCGATACCATGCATAAGAATTATAATAAATTCACTTATAATTTGTAAAATGACTCTTTTGACAATAATAAAAGGTTTTAATAACAACGTTCTTTTTTTGAAATAACATAGTAAACGACAAAAACGTCAAATGGCTTAGTTAAAAATTCGATGGGCCTGTAATTCTATAACTATACCCCCTCTTTTTGCTATTCAACAACTAAAACGAAAATGAGCCAATATAAATTTTAACGGCCTTTTAATTGCAATTTCAACCTCTATTTTTACTAACAACTTAAATGAGTTTTATTACAATTAAGAACTTAATAATTTTCTAAAATAATTTTCCATATTTGAATCTCATGGGTCATTGGCCAACATGCTTTGTAAATGGGCCTACGGATACATGGGTCTTTTTGATTTAGAAAGCTTCACCCCCTGAATTAAAATACACCACTCTGTTGACTTTAAATTCTAAAAATGGACTATCACATATTGTTGTACCATTCTTAACCAAAATATTTTTCTTCCCTTTTAAATCTTGAAACTACGATCCTAAAGGTATAGCAAATTTAGAGTACGACATAAGGTCCTTCCTAAAAAATTCTAAGCTTTGAAAAAAGACCATGTAAAAGTGGATGCGATGAGAGCAATAAAAGTATCTTATTTTAAATTATTCAATTAATTTCTTTAGTTATTTCAGACGTAAATTATGAAGGAATAACTTAGTTTATGATGTTTTTTAATATTAAAAGAAAATATATACTACATTTAAAGTGTCCATTTTATCTTAACATATTTTTTTTTTATTTTTGTTTATATTAGTGTGTTTAATTTTTATTTTTATCTGTATTAAGATAAATTAATAATATTGATAAAAATTATATTTGAAAAAAAGAAAGAATGAATGGATTTAGTAATTTGTCTAGAGACTTATACTTAAAAGCACAACTTTATATTTTTAATTAAGAATAATAGTTAAGTAGGCCCACAAAAGTATTAACAAAAAAGTTTCTTTAAGTGTAATTTATTTATTTGAATAATTTGTCTTTTAGTTGTTAAATTCATTTATAAATAATTATTAATTAGTTAATTTTGTTAAAATTTAATTCAAATTTATTTATTTAGTCATGATCAATAAAGTGTATCATGTATTTATTGTAATGCATAATTTTTTTTATTGAATATGATATAATTTGGATTTAATGAAACTTGGTGACAAATTTAACTTTGATATAATAACATATTTCAAAAGTTTTTCCTTTTTTAATGTTTCTTTCTGACGTCCAAATCAATGACTGAATAAGATAGGGAAGGATGTTTTTAGGTTTTAGATAGTGTGTATCTTGATTATGATATTTTACTCTCTTTATAGGAAGAATCGAGGTTTTTTAGGATTCTAAATATCTTCTTCCTTTGAGGAAGGTGTCATCATATTACTCGTATGTCATGTATCGACCTTATTTTAATCATACACCTTGATTTGATGTATACTTATAGTGAAACTTATTATATTCTTGAGATCTTATGCCCCTCCTCTTTCTAGACCACATTTCTTTGTTACCCTCAATCTAATTGTTCATGATGGTTAGAATAGAGACATAATTACATTGGAAATGAGTCAATATCTTAATGGACTGATGTTCACTTGAGATCGTCCCAAGTAGGAACAATTGTCTCAAAGCCTAATCCGATAGAGCCGGTACATGGATTTTGAAATCACAATGGGAGGGTGATGATAATAGTGGATGTTTCATCCATCATTGACATGTCTTATCACTTGGACTCTTGATATTCTCACCTTCTTTGTTAGAAAATGATGAGGTTTTTTGAAATATATTAGCTTAGTTACATTCCATGTGTTAAATTGTAATGTTCAGAGTGATGACCTATTACTAGACCTAATATGACTATTTTCTTGGAATTGCCATTATCATTAATGTTATGACGACACTATTTGTGACATGTTTTTCACTTACTTGTTGATGCACGACACTTTATTTTTCATGATTCTAGATTGTGGATTTTTTCCGTCTCCTTTTTTTAAGGAACACACATATAAATACCTAAATGTGTTACATTTGTTCTTTTTTCCCCCTTTGAACTCTCATCTCCAGTTCATGCTTTCATTAGAAGTGTTTTTGCTCCTATTTAAGTATTTTTCTAATTCTTGAATATGTATAAACTCTACACTAGTAAATTTTCATTATCCATTACTCTTTATATTTATCAGATATATTATAAGATAGTATAATAGTGGTTTAGGTTAGTTGTGGAAGTTTTATTTGTTGCCATTATGATATCCCTAATGTCATTTCTTTCATGAGAATGAGTATGGTGAGCAAACAAGATTGTTTTCTTTGCATCTCACTTTTCTTTATGTGTAATTAGGTACAATGGTCTGTGCTATCGAGTACCCTTATGAAAACATAATTGATGAGGATAAACGCAACTCACATTCCTAGATAAATGACACTTACGTAAGAATCCTATCAGTATATTTTGATTTGGCATAATTAGAGAAATATGAAGTTGCAACAACAGTAGGAAATCCTTCAAATGCTTGTAAAGTTAGCATTACATCCTTCACAAATATAATTTTTCAAGAGTTTTACCATCATCCCTTTCACATGTTTGACGTTACTTCAGAGAGATGAATTTTTCCCTCCACTTCACTACCTATAAACAATAAATTATTTGTTATTTGGTATTGGCGCCTTCATAGTAACATCCTAACTGTTGCACCTTTTTAAGGGCTTTCCAATCCTTCTATCAATACCTGGATTGAGAAGGATTTATTGGGTGTGCATAATAATAATTTTCTTCTTTCCTCGTGTTTTTAATCTTTCTCAAGGGATTATTAATATTTTTCCTTTGTTTTATTCTTCCATATAATATGGCCTTGATGAGAAACTCAAGGCCTACAAAAAAATATCGCGCCAAGCTTTTGCCAATGTTGCTTAGACTAAGTCAACCCATGATGTTTTGATGGTCAAATACGTAAAAAGCCTTTCTCAAACTTCTTCTCCTAATACTTCCCTTGGTCTTGTCTCAAAGAAGAGGGAGAATTCAACTCTTGGTGATTTTGAGCATGGGAAGTTCCTATCATTGTTTCTCAATACTCTCCCTACTTCTCTAGATGAATTCTTTAGGTTGATATGAGATCCTTGGATGTCAAAAAAATTTTGTTGAGCCTATTTTGTATTTGTCTAGAGTAACGAGTTTCTCTCATTTCATGCTTACAATAGATCAAGAGTTTTATAATGGAGAGGAAATATTGTTGCCTAATGTTGAAGTTTTAGAGAAGAAACTAGGAAAGGTTCACAAGAACTAGTTTTTTATTTTACAGCGTATTGATAATCCTATTTAGACCTAATACTTATTTATGTGTCACCATATCTTAATACACAAATTATTTGATAATGCAAAACATATGACATTTATATACACCTAAAAATAAATTATATGTTGGTCAAAATTGATAAAACATGCGATTAATAGATAGACGAACTTCTCTCGATCGATAGTATGTCAAACGAGTGCGGACACAACTTAATATGATTTAAATGAACGTTTCTAAACATTACTAAGGCTTATCATGGTTGGTAAGACTTTATACTCGATCAAAATACAATAGAACTAGATAATTGGGCATGCAAAATGTGTCTCGTACTAATAGCCCAAATATTAGAAGAGAGCAAAGATTATCCAACCACGATTTGAGGGAAGTTTCACGTTAGGTAATGTAACATGTTGCAAATGGAAGACACCAACCATATTTTTAACAGACACTCTCGACTAACTTTCAAAATTCGACAGCAATATTAAAAAAAAATGCTTTTGATAAAAGTTTATATATGTGTGTACCCATATCTACATGTGAATGAAAAGAAATTGAAGTTTTCAACTTCGATCACGATAGAGAATCACGTGTCTTGGTTACTAAAAGGAGACATTTTTTTTTTCTACTTAAAATAACAAATTCAAATATACATAATCATTACACAGCTTATGATCATTCAACTTTTAACATCCACGATATCAACCCTTCTAACTTTGACTAACTTAATTTCCTTGTTACTTATCTTGAATTTGCATTGTTTATTGTTGAAATGTAACAAATCTCTTTTGACTTATTATTATTGCCTCTAAAAATTTGAATCACAAAACTAAAGTGTTTTAGGACAAAAGTTAAAACATAGTAATAGCGATTTTGTCTGCCTTAAACCTCACAAAATTTTTTTTCCTAAAATTTAAGTTATTTCCTTGAGTTTCTGTATGTAAATTTATTTTTTAAATAATATTGGAGTTTTTTAATAGATGAAATTGAGAGCAAAACTATGAGACACGCAACTTTCAAACTGTTCTCAAACGGCTACAAAAAATTAGTCAAATAATAATATTGTATTTTTTATATTTATAAATATAATTTTTAAAATGATTAATTTTATCTTTTAAAATAATTAACGACACAGTTTATTGTCGGTTTGACTTTTATTTTTATATAAATTTTATTTTATATTTATTTATTAATAAATCAAAGCTGTAAAAATTAATTTTTAAATAGGAGGAGACCATGATAGTGTATGTTTATTTTGTTTTGGTAAAATGATTGAAATTTGAAAATAAATCGAAATGTACACTTACAAAACAAAACAATTACACCACAAAAGAATAATATAAGAGCAACGCTTAACAAAACCATGTTTTTTGTCCAAAAAAAAAAGTTTGCCTGGCTGTAAATGGGAAATATTAAAATACATTATAAACACAATTTTCACCACACAATTTTATTGATTGAAACTTAAATTGATTACATTAAATCGCATAGATTCTATTTGAATATTAAATTAATTTTAATTAATAAAAAATTTGGATTGAAACTAGTTTATTTTTTATTTGATAATTATGTTATTTTTAAGGACTATAAAGTAGGGGTGATAAAATAGATTTTGGTCCGTCGGATCAGTCTTCTCACCTGCCAAAAAATAAAAGGTTGAGTTGGAATATTAGATCACCATCTATCGCTCTGAAAAACTGTCACCCGCCACCCGTCAAAATCTGTTGTACCTATTCGTTTAACTTGTCTCATTTTAAGTCCGTCATTTTTTAGTTAATTATAGTAATTTCAGTTTTTAATAATTTTATTTTATTTATTAATTTGTAAATGTATGTAATATTTTTTGAAGTAATATTTGTTTTATAAAGAAAATTCTAAAGTATAACTGAAAATACAATTAAAATGTAAAAAATAAAACTATTAATATATTTAAAAATAAAAAATAAGTGAAAAGAAAAAATAGACGGGCAAGTCGGCCGTCCGCCAATCCACCATTTTAGCAGAACAAACTTAATTTTTATGTTTATTTTTATTTTACGGATTTGTACGTCTCATATTATTTTTTAACAGATTTAAGATAAGACGTGACGGGATGGATGGGCGGCATGTTTTGTCACTCTCTATTTACAAAATAACTACAGTATAAATTCAAAGTTTGACATATTTAAATTCTAATAAAAAGATTTTTTTTAAATATATTTGTTATAATTAAAACATGATAAAATATATTTTTCATTTAATTTATCACACTTTCATAATGATTTAATTATATAGAATCTCTTTAAATTATTAAAAAAAAAACTGATTGGCCACATATATATTTTTAAATATATTTAATTAAATTATATAAAATTTTATTTTTATAATTTAATTTAAAAATATATTCACAAAGATTTATCTAACCTAATTTGATTAATAATATTTCATAAAAAGTTATACAGTCGAATACATAATTATATATTTAGCTTAATTCTAAGGTTGTTATTTTTTTTAAGTGAAAAATTTAAAATAAAATAAAAATTATATAAAAATAAAAGACAAACAGATTATAAGATTTATTACTACTTTTTTTATCATAAAATCAATCATCTTATAAATTATATTAACTTAAAAGACATTGTTATATACAAGCTTTAAAATTTAAAGTAAAAGATCTATAATTTTTTGTATTAGAAAATTAAAAATGTTAAAAATAAATCGTATAAAAATAAGTCGATGGTTAGAATGTACTATTTTTTATTTATTTATTTATTTAAAGCAGTTAGTCGTACTAATAGAGAAACTTCAATTAAATTTTCACATGCATGCTTTCTCTATTAGTCTAAGTGTCAATCTCATTTTTCATAGATACATTAAGAAATTCACACAAGTCTCTTTTACTATATAAATACTCTGTTCATCAAAATATATTAAATATAACATTTCATGTGTCAATATATAAAGTTTGGAAATTTCTTACGATGAATACAGTGTTCTCAAGTATGTCTTGCGGCATTTTATTAATTACTTTTATTAATTATTAATAATTTTTTCAATAATAACTATTGCATTTTATTAATAATCAAATAAAAAATGTCTACTTATAAAAATGCAGTCATCTTAAACTTTACAGAACGTGACCTTTCAGAATTAAAATTCAACAATTTTGAATCAAAGGACCCCGAGGTAGGAAAAACTAAGTTATCATCATAATTTCCAAGTTATATTCAAACTTATGAAGTGTGTTATCAGCTTTTTGTTTCAAAAAGAAAAAGGAAAAAGGTTAAGGTATTATTATAAAAATATAAATCTCCAACTATCACATCAATAAGAGACTAACATCAAACTTTATGGGTAGTTGTTACCTGTTTAGTCTATCATCAGTCGGCAAAAATTTATGGTTACTGTTTTTCATGTGACCACTGCCATTTACAATGTGTTTGATTTCAAAATGGTAGTGGGTTATGAAAATTTCTGACTAAGATACCCAATATACCTGACTCAATTTTATAAATAGTCATATTTTTAAATTAAATCTTAAATTTTTTTTAAAGTTGGATTACATATATGTTTTTTTTTTTTAACATTACTGATTATGACGCAGTTTATTCAATTGACCACAGATTTTGCACGAACGAGCTTCTAACTATCATATAAGTGACGTTTAATTCTTCTCAACTTGATAAAAAGTCAATCTGAATTATTCTTAATTTTTTTTTTTAAATTTAGGAATTTGTCGATCTTCATCCATTTGATGAAAATATCGGTCAATTATGCTTCACTTGAGCAATGCCTAACTTCAAGTTCACTTCGATTTACCTTTTTCCTTAAGAAGTAAAATCTAGCTTCGATATGCTTACTTCTTCCATGCATAACTGAATTCTTCGCTAACTTTATGGCTGAATTGTTATCGATTTGCAACACAAGAGGTTTCTTCACTTCAACCTCTATTTCTTCAAGTACCGATCTGATCCAAATTGCTTGACATGCAACATAAGATCTTGCTATATATTCAGCTTCATATGATGATAATGCCACCACAACTTGCTTTTTCGAGCACTATGAGATTGGGGCATCAGATACTTGAAAGAAATATCCAATTATGCTTCTTCGATCTTCCTTATCTTCACACCAATAAGCATCTGAAAAAAAGTAATTGTTACTTATTTACTTTCAGAGTCTCGTCAAAATAGAAATCCATAGTTTATTGATCCATTTAAGTATCTTAGAATTCTTCTTGTAGCCTTTAAGTGCGACATTCTTTGTTCACTTACGTATCTGCTCACTAGTCCGACTGTGGAAGCTATATCAGGTCGACTATTGCACACATACCTCAGAGATCCACTATTTGTTTAAACAAAGTAATATCAACTTTGTCTTCCTCTCCATGCTTCTCCAACTTCAAACTTGGTTCGACAGGTGAAGATGCTGGAGTCGAATCATCCATCTCAAATCTCTTGAGTATCTCTTTGACATACTTCTTTTGATGCAGCGCCATACCTTGCTTCGACATTTGAAATTTCATGCCTATGAAATAAAAGAATTTTCCTAAATCCGACATTTCAAATTTTCTCATCATAGTTCTTTAAACTTTGACAAGTTCTCCAAGTTATTTCCAATTAGTAGCAAGTCATCGACATATAAGCAGATGATTGTTATACATTGTGCCATAACTTGAACATAAATACCATACTCATACTTGTATTTTACAAATCCCAATTCGACTAAGTATGAGTCGATCTTCTTGTTCCATGCCATATGTGCCTGCTTGAGGACATAGAGCGCTTTATGCATCTTATATACTTTACTTGTTTCCTTATGCATCACAAACCTTGGAGGTTGTGTGTAACACCCCATAAACCCTGCATAAAATAAATGGCATAATCAGAATAAATTAGCAAGCATATCAAGGAGAGTGCCACATTTACTTCACGATAACAACACAAATACACATGTCATGATCATAACACACATTTAGAATCATGTTCCATACAATAAGACATATGCATCCCGCAGCGTAATAATTCTCAACTCAAAATAATAATACTAATGATTGAAATCCCATATTGACAATCATATCATAAAATATTAGGCACTAAAGGTCATCATCACATACATCTCAATCCATCATAAATATCTAGAGAGTATAATAACATCTCTGAAATAAACATGAATATAATAAAATAAACATGAATCAAAATGCTCCATGTGTTACATAGACCAGAGCATGATTCACTACCTAGTAAAACAGATAAATAAAGGACTAGATCCTCCGACTACTACTTGCTAGAAGCACCCCCGCTATCCTCAGTACCTAAGCAATGTCGTATAAAAATATCATTCCAACAGAAGGGTGAAAATTCATATCGTTATGGAAATATATAATAATAGTAATGCATCACATACAAACATCAATTAAATTCATCACACTTCACATAATCATGTATTCATCATACTTCAAACCAATTCACATGATTACACATAAAACATTGCTCAATGATTCAAGATTCAAAGATAACCAATCACAATTATCATAAAAGTAACAATCACACCAATATCACATATTGCATACCAATTGACCAATTCACATAGACTTATGTGACACAAATGCAACTCAATACAAATGCATGTGGTACCAAATGTTTTCCTTACCAGTCCTGCCAGGTCCATCTCCAAGACAGATGACAACCAAAAATAAGCTTGTCCTCTAAGCTTCACACTCATCTCCAAGGTTTGGGACAAGTCAATAATTCTCACGAAATTACAAAACATTTCCTCTTGACACAAATGATGCATGTGAAATATCAATAAACATATGAAATTAAAATCATCTCCAAATCTTAATCATACAAGCACATTTCACATAATTTAACACATTTGAATTACCTTCACCAAATTGCACAACATACATATTTTATGTCATCATTTACACACAATGAATTCTCATAACATTAATCATCTCAACACATCATTATATCATGTAGCAATCAAGTCCAAACCATGTTATATTCAATCAACATCAATTCCAAACAATTACATACACAAAATCAAGTATTATGCTTCTCATCAAAAGGTTTTTGTCCTCGAAAATTACCTCAACCAAACAACTCAGGATAAGACTCTCTCATTTGACTCTCGAGTTCCCAAGTCACATTTCCATCTGTCGGTCATCCCCAAGCTACCTTCACTAAGATAATCTATTCACCACGAAGTTGTTTTAACTCTCGATCCTCTATTCGCATAGGTGATGTCTCCATAATTAGGTTATCTCTCACCTGCACATCATCTAATTAGACCACATGAGACGGATCCGCAATGTATCTCCTAAATTAAGACACATGAAACATATCATGGAGATTAGCAAGCGACGATGGCAAAGAAATCTGATAAGCCACATCACCTACTTTCTCAAAAATCTGATAAGGACCAATAAAACGCAGCGTCAAATTACATGACTTCAAAGATCGGCCAACACCCGTTACCAGAGTAACTCTAAGAAAAACACGATCTCCCTTCTCAAACTCAAGTGCATTCGTCCTCTTATCATGATAACTCTTCCGACGACTCTGAGAAGTCTTCATCTTCTCTTGAATCATCTTAATCTTATCCGTAGTTTGTTGGAGTATCTCGGGTCCAACCACAACACTCTCTCCCGATTCATACCAACACAAAGGCGTCCTACACCTTCTACCATACAAAGCCTCAAACGATGTCATTCCAATACTTGAACGAAAACTATTTTTATAAGTAAACTCAATAAAAGGAAAGTAACTATCCCAAGCACCTCCTTTTTCCAAAACAAGAGCTCTAAAAAGATCCTCAAGTGAATGAATTGTCCTCTCAATCTGACCATCTATTTGCGGATGATAAGCAGAACACAAAGGCAACTTCATACCCAAAGCATTCTGCAAACCTTCCCAAAATCTCAAAGTAAACCTCGTATACCTATCTGATACAATGCTAGATGGAATACCATGCAAACTGATAATCCTCTCAATGTACAACTTTGCAAGCCTCTCCATCAGATAATCCATTCTCATTGGAATAAAGTGAGCATATTTTGTCAACCTGTCCATAATAACTGAAATAGCTTCACAATTACTCAATGTTCTAGGTAACCAGAAACAAAATCCATAGAAATACTATCCCATTTCCATTCAGGAACAGATAATAATTGCAATAAACCAGGCGACTTCTGATGTTCAATCTCCGACTTCTGACAAATCAAACAAGAATACACAAATTCTGCAATCTCTTTCTTTATACCTACCCACCAAAATAAATTCCTCAAATCTCGATACATCTTAATAGCTCTAGGATGACTACTCAATCCACTACGATGCCCTTCCTCAAGAATACGCTTCTTCAAATCAGCTACATCTGGAACACAAACTCTATCACGACATCTCATAATACCATTCTCATCAATCCGAAAATCTCCACCTCGACCTTGATTGATCAATGTCAACTTATCCACCAAAATTAAATTAGATTTTGGACTCTCTCGAATATCATCAAGAATGTCATTAGTAAGCTTTAACATACCAAGCGCAACACAAGAAGAAGTCTCTTCACAAATCAAACTCATATCTCGAAATTGTTCAAGTAATTCCAACTCTCACACCATTAACATGGACATATGCAAATACTTCCTACTTAATGCATATCCACAACATTCGCTTTACCAGGATGCTAATTCAAACCAAAATAATAATCCTTCAAGACTTCCAACCATCTTTTTTGCCTCATATTCAACTCTTTCTGATCAAACAAATATTTCAAACTCATGTGATCACTGAACACATCAAATATTGATCCAAACAAATAATGCCTCCAAAGTTTCAATACAAACACAACAGCAACTAACTCCAAATCACGAGTCGGATGATTCCTTTCATGTACTTTAAGTTGCCTTGAAGCATAAACTACAACTTCTCGATTTTGCATCAACACACCTCCTAGACCCATTAATGAAGCATCAAATACACAACAAATGATTCTACCGGATCAGGAAAAATCAATAGGAATGGTTGTCAACCTTCTCTTAAGCACTTGAAAACCATCTTCACACTGTGTAGTACAAATAAAAGCTTGAACCTTCCTAGTGTTCACAGTGATTTCTGGTAAACAACCGCTAGTCTTCCAAACTATCGAATAAACTTATTTACTGTTATTCAATTTCTCTGGTAACTTGCAGGATCGACTAGATTGATCCTATGGGACATAGTTGTTTGGCTAAATCTAATTGTAAATATGGTATTCATATTTAGGACTTCTAATTAAAGTGTTTCAAAGACATCCAATCCACTTCGATTACTACACTAAATGATTCGAAGGATAATTTCTATATGATATAAGGAATTTTCATTAGAAAAGTAAAAAGACTTAAGATTGGGTAAATGGCAGGATTAAGTGAGTGAATGTAAAAGTTGCTGAATGTTTAAAGGATTCGAACATAAGAAAAGCGTTTAAATGCAAAGAGAAATAAATGACTCTGAATGTAAAAGCTTTAATGTAAAGGCATGAACGTAAAAATGTTTGAAGCACAAATGAAATGGAAATGAGAGACAAAACTGGAAAATATAAAGAGTTTTCATTGAATTGTAAATGTTGGTGTTATCATACGTACATCTTTCGAGCATTCGTTTCCCTATCCATGCGGTATTTTGAATGTTTACTGAATTTGTACAACAGATATGACACACTGAAATCCTAACACTAAGACCTCTATTTATACTATTTCGACCATAACGGTCTTGCTATCAGAATCTGCCACGTTCGAAGCATGCAGAGCATTACTTCCCTCTAGCCTCCACGCGTCCTCGAACGCTCCAACACTTATGTATTTGAATTTCCAATATCCCGCTCACGTTTGAATTTCAAACGCCTTGGAACCTTCGTTTCGAATTCGTTTCAAAGGTTATTTTCGAAAACAACCTTCACAAATATAATCTCATCATTATTTCGAAAATTCTTTAGACTTACACTCCACAACTATCATTCGAAACCTTGAACTTTAATATTTCCATTCGAAAAAACAGTCTCTTCCATTCCAAACCATAAAACTTGCTTTATTTAAACAAAGCCCAATCATTTCATTTCGAATCCCAATATCAAAATCTTCAGCCAACAAAATGCCCCTTTAAAATATGTATTTCGAACCCTTTGAGAAATACTTATTTTAAATAGATTCACAAGATTTTGATAGGTCTTTTGAAGAATCATGACATTTACTGTGCATGACTTTACCCATGTCAATCAAGACGCCTCTTTGAGTACCTAACCGTCTTGGACCAGTTACCACAGCATGGTGCGGTTTTAAAAATGATTACTATTAACCACACTCATTACCAACACTAGATCTTACGCCACCTCTCTCTGAATCCAACCAATGACTTCCACGTACCCCTAATCTTATTTAGTGGGTGTTTACACTCACTCTTCCACACTCTTTATAAAACTCATCAGTTTAGTCTTTTCTTCTTTTTCTCCAAAATTCTGAAACCCCCCTCTTTTTCACTAATCCCTAAAACTTCCAGCAATCTTAACAATGTCTTCATCAACATCATCACAATTGAAGAAATCATCAAAGAAGAAGAATAAGAACAACAACACGGAAACTGTCATGGAGAGCAAGGTGGGTACTTATCAGAATCAATCTGTGCTCAATCCTCAAGCGATCTCCAAAGAGAAAGAAATGTTGTATGCTTCTCAGGTATTAATCCCTACCATTGTTGCTGGAAAAAGGTTTTCCCTAATGGGTCCTTTAACCGTTTTTGAAATTCTGAAAGATACTAGGAAATTTTTTCCCGTTTGCTATAAATTCAAACCCCTATTCAATAAGATGGATGCCCCTAAGGCAGGAACTGAAGACATAAGCGAATCATCTGATTCGAAAACAACTGAAACTCCAGTCTCACCTCCAAAAGATCCTTTTATTTTAGATTACATCAAAAGCAATTTCAAACCATTTCGATCCTGCCCCACTTCAGATGTAGCATATCAAAACTGGCTCACTAAAGTAGAATCCAAAAAATCCCAGCAATGGGAAGAATTAGGAATT
This sequence comes from Vicia faba, assembly GCA_948472305.1. NCBI lineage: Eukaryota > Viridiplantae > Streptophyta > Magnoliopsida > Fabales > Fabaceae > Vicia > Vicia faba. The sequence continues at coordinate 1,141,506,184 of OX451738.1, forward strand.
TATAATTTAATCAAACTGTCGAAACCAGGCTTTACTTACAGTCACCCATTGCTATTTGCTTCATTGTACTTCTAGGACAACACTTATAACACTTTCCACCTTCCGGGCGGAATGATAACACCCACCTTCTTTGATATAGCTGCCATCACTGGTCTTTCACCAGTGGGGGAAACTTATATTCCTGATAACGAAGAACATTCTAGCATCATTGACTTCGATGTCAAACTAGCTAGCTTTTCAAAATTCATCAGCCATTATCATACTGAAGGGGATGATGTCTCAGACATAGAACATATCGCTTTCCTTACCTTGTGGCTATCACGATATGTCTTCTGCAGAAGATCCTTGCAAGTGGCGAGTAGGTTCATTCCCCTAGCCAGGGATTTCCATGAAAATAGGAAAGTCTGCCTGAGTGAACTGCTACTTGTCGATCTTTATGAGAGCTTAAGGTCAGCAGTTTCTAGTTTAAATTCCCATGCTCCAAAGAACATTCTTTTGGCTGGACCCTTTTGGTTACTTCAACTATGGCTTAATGCCATGTTCGAATCTTCTTTATCAACTGCTGATACTATCATCGAACAAGATCCAGAAATAGCTGACAGGATCATCGAAGGCACAAGGCTTCGAAAGCTTACTCCAAATGATGACAAGGATGATTTCAAAGTCCATTTCTCTAAATACATCATGATCTTCTCAAAAAGACACAAGTTCTAAGAGTCCATGGCACCTTTTGCTCAAAGGACTCGTGGACCATCATGGTTCACAGCGTCTCTCTTAGAAGCTGTCAAGAGCAGAGAGATGCAGGACATTTGGAAAGCGTTTCTTCTTCCTAGGCTAATTTCCTCAAGAATTACTCCAACAAAGAATAAGATTTTTCTCCTGGCTTATCAACCCAATTTCGTTTCTCGACAATTTGGCCTGTGCCAATTAATTCCTGAACCTTTGTTCCAAACACAAAGTGCCATAACCTCAGGCAAAACGTTCAAAGCAAGAGAGGCCAAATTACAACAGGAGCAATATCAAGATTTTGCTCAGTTCGAGCTTTTACCTTTCGAGCCAACATACTTCACAGCAAAAGGATTTCTTGAATGGTTGACCAAGTTCTACCAGACATATATGTTTGACACACTCACCATTAAACAAAAGCTAACTGGCGCGTTCAATGTGCATGTACACTCCAAGAAAGGTATGTTCACTCATGTCAAAGAAATTAGGGCTTTTCAAAATTATTTCGAAACCACTTATGATCCCACACACTTGGGAACCACTGTACATCGAGCGGCCGAGACCTTAAAGGAAAAATTTAAAGAAAAATTTCTGAGTTCAAACTTCCTTCAGGGTTGTCACCTGAGGATAGGTATAGGTTGGCACTCGAAATGCATCCACCTAAATTTCCTAGGTTGCCTACCTCAGAACTGGCTCTGGCTTGGTTTCCTCCATACCCTTGGTGGTTTACTTGCAAAGAAATGTTCAAATACCAATCTCGAAAGAAACTAAAGCCATCTGAGACTATGACATGGGCTCGTTACTGGCTTCATAATTTCCCAGGACATCTTCGCTATGACCTTCCTGCCATTTTGATTACATCTAATCAAGGCACAGGTGCGAATGCTTGGGAAAATTCCAATTGTATTCTAATTCCCTTATCCTTAACATTTTACCTTAATTGTTTCACTTTTCAGCCATTAGGATAAAAAACGTTACTTCGAAGCCCAAGGAAGGGAACACTTCTCAACAAGCTATTGAAGTTAGTGATGATGTAACTCCAACAATACCAACAACAAAAACAACTACTACAACAACAACACCGGCAGCAACAGACATTTCAATTCCAAAGGTAATCAACTAACCCTGTTGTTTCGAATAAACTGAAGTTTATGATTTAGATCTAACTTATGTTTAAACCTTTTCAGACTAGCAAACTTCCACCAACTACTCCTAAGAAAAGGAAACAAGGCCCCACTGAAAAGAACCTCAAGACTGGTGAAAATTCTCCAACAACTTCTACGAAGAAGCAAAAGAAAGAAAGCTCCAAAGGCCCTGAGCCTACTAACGTTCCTGGACTCGATTCCAAAGACGTTGCTCCCTCAACAACATCCAAAATTTCACCTTCGACCTCCAATGTAATATTGGAACATATTGACAGTAACATTTCTTCTGATAATCCACAGGTAATTCAAATTCGAATTCCTAAAAAAAATAGTTATTCATACCTTGGTACATATTCTTAACTTTTCTTTATTCATGCAGGATACTTCAAACACGAATCCTACTGCTTCAACTCCTCCAACTGGGACCATTGCTCCAATCACTTCCTCTCTCCATGGGGACTCCAGCAACTTCGTGCAAAATAAAGGGTCTTCCAACATGGTGGCCCTGACTGGGACTTCGGAGGCACACGATGATCAAGGCACCTCACCTCCTTTGAAGGAAGCAAACGAAGAATCATCCAACAAGTCTAAAGAAAATCCACCAGAAACTTCCCTTCTGACATCTCCTCTTGGAACTCTTTAAGAGAGTCCAAAAATCACTCATGCTGAAAAGGACAAGACTGATTCTCCTCAAGAGAGTGAAGAAACTGCAGAAGAAATATCTGGTGAAGACGAAACCCAAAGTGGTTCGGCTGATGAAACGAAGTCTGATGCTAATAGCAGCGAGACCAATATTGTCGATGTAGTGGATCTGTGCGACGAAGGAGAAAGTAATGAGCAAGGCAAGAATGAAGATAATGGTGGTAAGACTAAAGAACCTATGGAGGTCGAAATGGACGTGACTCCATTGAACATGGAACTTCCCCCAACTTCCCCGCCTCGACTGACTGAAGAGGAACTAGATCTCCTAAAACACAATGACCCAATTGGGTACATGAAAACTAAATTGGCCCAAAAGGACATCCCTTTCACTAGGGTTGGCACTGGTTCAACTAACAACACATTGTCCCCAGATGCTAGAGCTATACTTCTTAACAAAGTCAGGAAAATAATCCTTGATGTAGACCTATTCGAAGTTCTTAAAAAGGATAGCACTGCTTGCTATACCATGAAGGAACTTCTCACTCAAGTTAACTTCGCAGCTTGCTCCTTGCCAGTCAGCACTATACTGTTCGACCTCCAAGTATTATTGGATGATGTGACTGGATGTCTCCTACAAGATGAATTAGCTACTTCTAAAGTTCAGGAGAAACGAAACGCCATGGATGCTGCTTATGAGCGCGCTTCGAAAATTTCTAAAGAGGCTGAAGACCAAGCAACGCGTTTAAAATAGGCGAAGGCTGACTATGAAGTTCGAGCGCGGTCTATTCTCTTTTGGGAAGGACAAATTCAAGAGCTCCAGCAAAAGGTCAAAGAAGCTCAACAACAGCAACTGGCTTACGAAACTGACACCGTTAGTAACCAATTCGAAGAACTTCTTAGCAGGGGCCTTTCTGAAACAGAAGCAGCAGAGCGTATCAAAGGAGAAGTAACTACTCTGGAAGGAGCGAGACGTTATACCCAGCAAAGACTTGAGTCCTTTAGAAGCACCTTCGCAAGATTGAGAAACAATGTTTATTTTTAAATCTTTGCTTATTTGAATTAATTTGAGTCTCGGTTTTGTAATATTTGAACAACGCCATTTTGGCAACGTATGGCACCATTTTGGCATATCCTTATAATATTTCGACTATGTTGCTATTATTCGAATCTCCTGCAGGCGAGGTCTATATTTTTTCAAATATTTTCTGTTAACCTTTAAGATTCATTTGTCATCAGCTAACTCTTCGATTTCATACGCATTGTTTGAGAATCTCTTTAGTATTCGAAAGGGTCCTTCCCAATGAGGTGACCATTTACCTAATGTTTTATTCTTCTTGTCCATGGGCAATATGACTTTCCAGACTAAGTCATTAACAATGAATGTTTTACCTTTCACCCTTTTGTTGTATGCCCTGGCTACCCTTTCCTTTTGCCTCATTAGGATTTCCAATGCATGCAATCTAACTTCGTCTAACTCAACTAACTCATTCATCATCATCTCCCAATATAATGCAGATGGGATCTCATTTTGCCTTTGAATTCGAACTGATTGCAGATGAATTTCCATTGGTAAAACTGCATCATGGCCAAATGTTAGTTGGAAAGGCGTGGTGTTAGTAGCTTCTTTAGGAGATGTTCTACAAGCCCAGAGTATTTGGTCCAAAGTCTTATGCCAATTCTTTGGCTTCTTACCAACATGTTTTTTAATTAACTATATTATCACTTTGTTTGCTGCTTCGACCTGACCATTTGCTTGAGCATAATATGGCGTTGATGTTAATAATTTAAAACCCATCTCCTGAGCAAATTCCTGCATCTTTCTACCAGTAAACACAGAACCTTGGTCTGTGGTTATACTCTCTGGTAATCCGAACCTATAAATTATCTATTTCTGTATGAACCCAATAATAGCCTCTTGATCAACAACTATTAATTGTATTGCTTCGATCCACTTGGTAAAATAATCAATTCCTACTAAGATATATTTCTGTCCTTTAGACGAAGCAGGATTGATCTCTCCTATTAAGTCCAATACCCATCCTCTAAAGGGCCATGGTTTAATGATCGAATGTAACTCACTTGTAGGAGCATGTTGAATTCCTGCATGTTTCTGGCATTCTTCACACCCTTTAGCAAAATCTATACAATCTTTGAGCATGCTGGGACAATACATGCCATATCGGAATAACAACCATTTCATTTTATGGCCTTCTTGATGTGCCCCACATGCCCCATTGTGGACCTCTGATAATGCTAAGTATGCCTCACCTTCTCCTAGGCACTTCAGTAATACGCCTTCCTGGGTCTTCTTGAACAATTCATTTCCCATGAGGACGTATGATAACGCTATATATTTTATCTTCCTATCAACATTCAATGTTGGGTTTTTTAAATAATTCACAATTGGACTTCGCCAATCTGCATCTGACAAGGTGTCTATGGCTAATACTTCGAATTCCTGCTTGTCAGCACAACCCAACTTTATATTTTCTAAGTATGATGGTATGAGTCTATTAGCCATAACCCTTCCTCTTAATTCAACCAAATCTTCAAATTCTTTGGTGGAAACTTTATATCCTGAAGCCAACTGTGCTAGGTCATTTGCCTCTTGATTTTCTATTCTTGGTATATGTTTAATATCCATATATTCGAATTTTTTGAGTAGCCTATTAACTATGACGAAATACGTAATCAAATTGTCATTTATGCATTTGTATTCCTTTGTTATTTGCTTGACCACTAGCTCCGAATCTCCTCTAATTTCGACTCTAGTTTCCCCCAATTCCAACAAAGCTTCAAGTCCAATGATAAGCGCTTCGTACTCAGCTTTGTTGTTCGAGCAACGAGGACCATCTAACTTATACTTGAATTTTGTTGGAATTCCTTCGGGAGAAATTATAAGAACTCCAACACCACTACCATCTTTATGGGTCGAACCATCAAAGTATAATTTCCAAGGTTGCATTTCAACGTAACCCATGACAGTCTCTTCGATCAGTGAATGATCAACAATGAAATCAGAAATTACTTGACCTTTCACAGCTCTTAAAGGCATGAAAGTCAAAGAATACTCTGTCAAGGCCAAAGCCCATTTACCAATTCTGCTATGCATTATTGGTTTCGAAAGCATGTGTTTGATAACATCGAAATGAGATGAAACATGAACATCAACAGGCTTTATATAATATTTAAGTTTCATACAAGAGAAATACAAACAGACACATAACTTTTCTATGTTGCTATATCTGGTTTCCGCATAATTCAACACCCTACTTAAATAGTATACGGCTCTTTCGATGCCAATGCTATCTTCTTGTGCTAACATACTACCTATGGTAACTTCAGAGGCGGATATGTACAATCTCATGGGTTTTCCCCATGAAGGTGGAGACAAGGTAGGAGGATGAGTGAGATATCTTTTTATATTGTCAAACGCCTCCTGATGTGCTTCGTTCCATTCGAAAGCTTGTCCTTGCTTCAAACGAAGTAACAGAGAGAAAGCCTGGGTTCTTCCACTTAAATTCGAAATGAACCTTCTTAAAAAGTTAATTTTACCTAGCAAAGATTGCAACTCCTTTTTTGATGTAGGTGCTTTCGTTTCTACAATGGCTTTGGTCTTATTTTGGTTGATTTCGATGCCTTTCTTATGAACCACAAAACCAAGGAAATCTCCAGCCTGCACGAAAAGTGCACACTTAAGGGGGTTCATTTTTAAGCCATGTTTTCTCATTCTTTCGAATGATTGGCTCAAATGATGCAAATGAGTTTCTGCAGATACTTATTTGATGACTATATCATCAATGTACACCTGCATAAAAGTCTCAATGAAATCATGAAAAATCGAATTCATTGCCCTTTGATAAGTTGCTCCAGCAATTTTTAAACCAAAAGGCATTACTACCCATTCGTAGGTGCCTAAGGCTCCTGGACAACGAAATGTTGTCTTAGCAACATCTTCTTCAGCAATAAAGATCTGGTTATACCCAGAGTATCCATCTAACATACTTAAATATTCAAATCCTGCAGCAGAATCTATTAACATTTCTGCCACAGGCATGGAATACTCATCTTTGGGGGTAGCAGTATTTAAATCTCTAAAATCTATGCAAATTCTCAAAGAGCCATTCTTCTTAATAACAGGTACTATATTTGCTAACCATTCGACATACCTTGTAGTCCTGATGAATTTGCAGCGCAACAACCTTTCAATTTCAGCTTTAACTTCGTGAGAACTGCTGGTGTGAACCTTCTAGGGGTCTGCTTGATGGGCTTCTTGCCATCCTTGATTGGAAGTCTGTGTTCCACTAGCTCCCTCTTTAAACCAGGCATTTCATCATAGTCCCATGCGAAACAATCTTTGTTTTTCTAAGAACTTCGATCACTTTCTGCTTGAGGCTTGAATTGAGTTTTGTGCTCACGTAAGTTATTCTTTTTGTGTTTTCATCTCCCAAGTTCACCTCTTCGAGTGGATCCTGCGCTAACATTTTAGCACCTGAGTCTGCGGGGTCCTTCTCGAAGCCTAAAGGTTCTTTATCATAAATGGCATCTAGCCTTTGATCTATTTCAACTATTTCTTGTTCTTCAAAGGGTGAGCCTTTTGAGCCATCCCCACCTGTTTTGTTTACTTCTGCAGCCATACTATCTACTTCAGCTTCTAAGGCCGCCTTCCATTCGTTCTCAGCCATGTAGGCCGAAATCTTTTCGAAGAAGGAGGACTCAATCATGAGCAGGACTATCGAATTCCCAGCCTGCTGGCCGTCTTTCTACAGCGCCTTCGACTTCTCCATCTCCCTTGATTATCCTTCGATCCCAATACATTCCATCATGGCGAAGGGTCATGTAATAATGCGCGTTCCTGGTCTCATTGATCTCGTCGTTAGGGGTACAAGGAGAAATTTTGGCTAAGTGTTTGTCATAGTTTCTCTTATCAACTAGGTTGACTGCTGTCATGAAATAGCTTTGGTCAGCTTCGATGTTTTCAACAATGCCATCCTCTCTCCATAATACTAACCTCTGATGCATCAACGAGGGGACTGCTCCAACGCCATGGATCCATTCTCTGCCCAACAGCAAATTGTAGTTGGCTTTAGCTTCGATTACCATGAACATAGTGGGTCTGCAGCTTGATCCCACTATCAAATCCACTTGGATCACCCCCAATGTCTGGCCTACTTTACCTTCATAGTTTGATAGTACCATATTGTGTGGTTTTATGTCAACATCCTGTATCCCTAACTTCTTCAACATGAAATGAGACATCAAGTTCACTGCATCGCCTCCATCCACCAGGACTTTGTTTACGCCATGTGTACCAACTTTTGCTCGAATGAATAATGGCTTTAGGTGATTTTGCATGGCTGGTTCTGGGTACTCGAAGAAGGCATTATGCTCTTCGACAGCCCCATTATCCATCACATAATAGCATACTGGCCTATGTTTCGTCAGGTCTATTGCATCATCCTCCTCGTGTTCTCCGACTTCAGTCTCTTGCCCAAATTCGCAAGGCAACACAGATTCTACATTGCAGTTGATGTTGAGTGAAGATTCCCTTTCTGATTCGAAATTGTCAGTCAGCATATCCTCATCCTCCTCTGGACCTAGCGTATATTCCTTCGATTCATTTTGCTTTGTTTCAGAGAAAAGTTTCCTGCTAACTGGAGGTTTGCCCCCAGGTTGATTGTTTGGTGCAGGTTTGTTAGTACTCGATTCCTCTTTGTCCTTGCTCGAAGCCACTCCTTTGTCTAACATAGCTTCTCTCTCAGCTTTTCGAACTCTTTGTTTCCTGCGCCATTGTGACCTTGACATAGGGTTCTTTCCCTTGTAGTTTTCCAACCTTACTTCTTCCCTTTTCGTCATATTGAACTGCCTTCTGTACGCCATGGCATGGCGTGCATTTCGTTCATTATTCCTCCACTTGTCTTTCCCCTTGTCAGCCCTAACTTGTAGCCACTTGTCCGTTGGTACCTCAGCAAGAACTTTGAATGTTACCCTTCGAGCGCCTCTAGGATAAGGGCTGTCAGGCCTCCGTTGGGTGTAGTTGTTCTCGAAATGTTGGCCCATTTGACCAGTTTCTCTCTGGTTCCAACATGGGGCGAAAGGGACTGTTTCGAAGGTTTCGGCCACTTTCTGATCATATACTGCAGAACATCTTGGACACACTAGGCATTTGGTTGCCCCCTTGTGACAACGAACTAAGAACCCCAAAAGACTTTCTCCAGCCTTAGGGTAGCATCTGAACAGCTGGTTATCCTGGCGCCAGTTGACGCCTGTTCGTGCCCTTTGTCTTTTTTCAAAGTCTGCAGCAATTCTCTGATTACAAATGATGCTGCATCTGGGACATAACATCATTACAACATTCTCTTTGTGGCATAGCATAAGGTAGTCTTTGATACTGGCATCCCTAGCATAACCGTCTTCCATCTTGTATTTTTCTTTCTCTATGTACCTTTCCATTTCCTTCATTTCGGAACAAGGTTGCTCCATATTTACCATGTTAACATCCACATCTTCTCCTTTGATATCAGTATCTCCCCATCCTGTAGGTTTGATGTCTTCAATTGGGGTCTTTGAGCTTTCTGGGGCGGAATACTTCACCATGTAATCGAACTTTCCGCTGGGCTCCCCCAAGGTATCCCATATTCCTTTCTGAGGAAGAACTGGCAGTGTGATCTGTACTTTCTCCAACTTTCGCCTCAGGCTTTCAGTAGCCTGTGTCAAATTTTGTTTTTAGTTCTCCTGGCCTTCAGTAGCCTGGATTTATTTCGAAGCAACCAAAGGAACTGCTTCGATCAAAGCTTCTTGTTCCTCATGGAAGTCCTCAGTAACTTCCTTTTCGACTTCAACTAACACGTAGTTTTCATCTTCAGTGTTTTCCCTTTCTAATGGAGTGTCACCTTCATTTGCTCCAACCATATTTATCTCTCCAATGTATGCAGGTTCAGAGTAATTGGTGTCAGCAACATCTAAAGGGTTATCATCCACTTTCATCTTTAGCTTGTCAGCGAACCTTAATCTACCATCCTTGATTGCATTTTGAATCAGATCCCTGAAAAGAAAACATTGTGAGGTTTTGTGGCCTAAGAAACTGTGATACTTACAAAACCCTCTTTTCTTTCTTTGATCTAAAGGTGGTAATTTGACATTCGATGGCACTATTAGTTGGCCATCTTTGACAAGCAAATAAAAAATTTCATCACATTTCGTTACGTCGAAGGTATACACCTTCTTTGGGAACTTGTCACTTTTCTCATTTTCAATAATTTCTTTCCCTTTTGTGGGAACTAGTAATTTACAAGAGTAAGGTGGAGCCTGTTTCAATTCAGCGAGATCAATTTCGACCTCTTCGAATTCAGGGTAATCTTCTGCTTCCTCAGTTTCGACACAAGAAACCCTTTCTTTCTTGTTATTTTTAAAAACCCTGGCTTTCTCGGCCTTTAGTCTTTCGACTTGTCGAACCCTGTCCGCTAATTGGGCCATATCCCTCAAGTATTATGTATCTAATTTCTTTCGAATGGAGTAGTCTAGGCCATCAGCAGCCATTTCGACTAACTCATGTTCAGGAACTACTGTGAAACATCTAGACTTCAAGAGTCTGAACCTATTCAGATAATCATCTATGGGTTTAGTAAACTTCCTCTTGACACTGGCTAGCTCTTTCAAACTTATTTTAGATTGTCCCATGTAGAATTGTTCATGAAATAATCTCTCCAAAAGAGTCCAAGTATCTATGGATCCAGGAGGCAATATGGTGAACCATGTGAAAGCGTTCTTAGTTAGGGAACTTGGGAAATATTTAATCCTAAGGTTCTCATTATTTGCTATGTCTCCTGCTTCGGTCAGATACCTGGCTATGTGTTCGACTGTTGACTCATTGGTGTCTCCAGCGAACTTTGTAAATTTAGGGACCTTATATCCCCTTGGTAAATCAGTGTGCATCATATAATCTACTATGGGAGAGGAATAGTTTGGCCTTCTAATTCCTGTATTGAGACCGTTTTGAGCCATAATCCTTTCTATCATGGTGGTTAAATTATTTTCTTCCAAGATGTTGTCATTTCGAATTCTATGAACGACTTCATCAGCATCTTGGTGTCGACCCACCATGACAACTCCTCTAGGTTGTTCTTCTCGAAACTCTGGGACTTCTAACCTTTTTACCCTTGCCCCTGGTTCTATAACTCCCCTTTGTGGTTCCTCTCGAATCACTGGGGAATCTTGTCTTTGTGCCCTTTCCCCCAAGTTAACCCCCTCTCTGGCTGGTCTATAGGGTGGGTCATCAGCAATTTGTTCTATGATGGGTATGTTCGCTCGAACCAACGCCTGATTCTGCCTATGCCTTTCTGGCGGAGCGAAAAAATCTTCTATTCGACTCATGTTGTCCGCGTTTTCTCTGTTGGTTACAGTTACATTTTGTACTATTGGGGCAAAGATTTCTTGCATAGTCTGCGCTAACACTCCTATCATATTATGGTTACTATCATCCATTAATTGTCTAAAGGCCATCTGATTTTATGTGGTTAAGATAGGCAGTGTATTATGACCTACTGAACCTTGGGTATTTGTCATAAATTGGTTGGCCCCAGATCCGGACCCAAATTGTGGTGACGAATTTGATGTGGAATTGTGCAAACCCGCCATAAAAGATGTTGGCATCCCATAAGAGGGATTTCTGGGTCTAATGCCATCGAAACCGGGTGGTCTAGTTGGTGGTGGGGTGGCGAAATGGGTTTGTGTCCCTGATGGTGGGACAAATCCCGCATGATAACCAATGGTCCCTGTATTTCCTAGGGTCGAACTGTTGGTTGTCGTGCCACTTGCTCCATTTGTGGCCACACTACTGGTAGAAGATGCAACAGACTGTGCGTTCGTAGGGATCGCGTTAGACGTCCCCGTCGAAACAGACGTATTGCCTGTTCCATGTGGGGCATTTTGTTCCCCTTGTTGATTGCTTGGATTAGACATCCTACTAGTACGTTTTCTTCTGGGTAAGGGTTGGTTACTATTAGTTGTTTTACCACTTCTAAGGTTCATATAACAGCGAAATTGATACTCAGAAAAGAACTTACACAGCGAGATTATATCCTAAAAATCTTTACTTTTGACTTTCTTAACAACGGGTCCCACTGGGCGTGCCAATTTGTTCACAGTGATTTCTGGTAAACAACCGCTAATCTTCCAAACTATCGAATAAACTTAATTACTGTTATTCAATTTCTCTGGTAAGTTGCAGGATCGACTAGATTGATCCTATGGGACATAGTTGTTTGGCTAAATCTAATTGTAAAACTGGTATTCATATTTAGGACTTCTAATTAAAGTGTTTCAAAGACATCCAATCCACTTCGATTACTACACTAAATGATTCGGAGGATAATTTCTATATGATATAAGGAATGTTCATTAGAAAAGTAAAAAGACTTAAGATTGGGTAAATGGCATGATTAAGTGAGTGAATGTAAAAGTTACTGAATGTTTAAAGGATTCGAACATAAGAAAAGCGTTTAAATGCAGAGAGAAATAAATGACTCTGAATGTAAAAGCTTTAATGTAAAGGCATGAACGTAAAAATGTTTGAAGCACAAATGAAATGGAAATGAGAGACAAAACTGGAAAATATAAAGAGTTTTCATTGAATTGTAAATGTTGGTGTTATCATACGTACATCTTTCGAGCATTCGTTTCCCTATCCATGCAGTATTTTGAATGTTTATTGAATTTGTACAACAGATATGACACACTGAAATCCTAACACTAAGACCTCTATTTATACTATTTCGACCATAACGGTCTTGCTATCAGAATCTGCCACGTTCGAAGCATGCAGAGCATTACTTCCCTCTAGCCTCCATGCGTCCTCGAACGCTCCAACGCTTATGTATTTGAATTTCCAATATCCCGCTCACGTTTGAATTTCAAACGCCTTGGAACCTTTGTTTCGAATTCGTTTCAAAGGTTATTTTCGAAAACAACCTTCACAAATATAATCTCATCATTATTTTGAAAATTCTTTAGACTTACACTCCACAACTATCATTCGAAACCTTGAACTTTAATATTTCCATTCGAAAAAACAGTCTCTTCCATTCCAAACCATAAAACTTGCTTTATTCAAACAAAGCCCAATCATTTCATTTCGAATCACAATATCAAAATCTTCAGCCAACACCTAGTCAATTGCGTCAACGACAAAGCTAACTTGGAAAATCCTTCAATAAACTTATGATTATAACCTACTAAACCAAGAAAATTTCTAATCTCAGAAACAGATTTCAGAGCTTCCCATTGAGACACAACCTTGATCTTTGATGGATCAACAACAATACCACCGCTCGAATACACATGAATAAGGAAACTCACTTCCTTCAACCAAAACTCACACTTAGAAAACTTATCATACAACTGCTTCTCTTTCAACATAAATAACACAATCCTCAGATGCTCGACATGATCTTCTTCACTCTTCGAATAGATCAAAATATCATCAATGAAAATAACAACAAACTGATCTATATACTGATGAAAAATCCTATTCATGTATTCCATAAATACACCAGGTGCATTTGTCACACCGAACTACATCACAAAATACTCATAATGACCATACCTTATTCTAAAAGTAGTCATCTGAATATCTCCAACCTTCACACGAATCTGATGTTACCCAAACCTCAAATCTATCTTGCTAAAAACTTAAGAACCAACCAACTGATCCATCAAATCATCAATCCTCAGAAGTGGATACTTATTCTTGATAGTCACTCTGTTCAGTTGTCTATAATAAATGTAACAACCCGAATTTAATTAATTAGTTAATTAAATTAAATAAGGATTAATTATTTAATTTAGATGAAGTTTGGTAATTAATCAGATCGTCGGTATCATTTGAGAAGTGCTATCGGATTATCAAGTAGAGTTGAATTTTATTCGGTTAACCGGAGATTTAATGCAAGTCAGTTACCGGAGCAATAATATTAGAAATAATATTATTATTGGAATTTGACCGTTTGAGATAAAGTAGGATTTAATCGGTTTGACAGGGAAATAGGATTCGATATAATAATATTTGTCTTGATAAATTATATTTACTTAATCGGTAGTATACTACTCGGTCCGGTATGTGATTTCCAATAGTTTTAATTAATATTATCTATATTATTATTTTCTAAAAATGACCGGTTGATATTTATTTTGGTCAATCGATATTTATTTAGTCGGTTATTCAGTCCGATAGTTGATTATTTTGGTTTATTTGATTTATCGAAAAATAATTATTTTTATATGATAATATTGTATTTTAGTGTGTGTTAATTAATTAATTGATGATAATTGAATTATATTAGTATTTATTAAGTTAGTTTAATTAAATAAGATAAATTAATTTTATTAAATAAAATATATTATTATTATATATATATATATATATATATAATATATATATATATATATATATATATATATATATATATATATATATATATATATATATATATATATATATATATATATATATATATATATATATATATATATATATATATATATATATATATATATATATATATATATATATATATATATATATATATATATATATATATATATATATATATATATATATATAATATATATATATATATATATATATATATATATATATATATATATATATAATGTAAAGTTAGAATATCAGAAGAATAGAAACAGAAGGAAAGGGAAGTGGCAAGAGGAGAAGAGAAGTGGAAATCTAAAATTTGGGAGAAGGAAAAAAGTTGTCGGAATCAACCGAAAAGTTTGTTCCGGAGACTAATCGATAAGGGTTAGACTTCCTCTAAACATCTAGTATGTTTTTATTGCATTTGATTTTGTTTTTTTTCTTCGGTTTAGACGGTAAAATTAGTTATCCGGAAATTAATGAAATTTGACGGGGTAACTAAGTTAAACGCGTAGGTAATTATGGATGAGTCATTTTTTGAGATCGCGACGTTTTCGGAGACCGATTGGAATTGTGTTTGTTTCGAATTAGCCGGTTTAGACGATAAAATTAGTTATCCAGAAATTAATGAAATTTGACGGAGTAACTAAGTTAAACGCGTAGGTAATTATGGTGGAGTTATTTTTTTGAGACCGAAAATTGATAAAGGGGAAATGAAAAATATTATTATAGTATAGTATTTATTTAATTATATTAAATTAGTTTAATAAAATATTAATTTTCATCATCATCATCATATATATATATATATATATATATATATATATATATATATATATATATATATATATATATATATATATATATATATATATATATATATATATATATATATATATATATATATATATATATATATAAATTTCTAACTAACCTACTGTTAGTTTTATATTATATATATAAGTAAAATAGTTTATTTAATATATTAATATATATTATAATTAACAGTGTGATTAATTATATAATCAGTTACGGTTTACTGATAAAATTTGATATTTTCGACCGGAGATGAATCAAATTATAGACGTGTGGTATATTGGAAATGTATTGTGAAATATCGATTCCGGAAATAACATGTTCGGTTTATAAATGTTATGTTGTTGTGTGATTAATTAATATAACCGGTTGCGATTAATGGGTAAAACTTAATATTTTGAGTTCGACCGGAGATTAATTAAATTGTAGGTGTGTTGTATTTTTCGAGATATTTGGTTAATTGCTGATTCCGGAAATGATATGTTTGGTTTATAAATATTTTGGTGTTGTGTGATAATTGTTGAAATGAAATAAATGATGTTTGTTGTGCAATGTTGTGAGATTAATTCATAGCGTTGAATTATGGTGATGTATGCTTGTAAATGAGATAGAGGGATGTCTTGATTTGCATAATTGTTGTTGTTGAATTGCACAACGCATCATAAGTCGTGTCAAGAGGCGATGTCCGTTAGTCTCGTGGAGGCTAGTGGCTCGTCCCAAACTCAGAGTGGGGGTTTGAAAGCTTAGGGAATAGGCTTTGTGATTATCCGTCTGAGGGATAAACAATCGATAAATCCGAAGAATAATAGATGATTGGTACCACATGCATGAGTCATGTCGTTGTGTCGAGTCTCACATACACACTTTGTTAAGCTGATGTTTTGTTGAATATTATGAATTATGTTCTAATTAGTAAATGAAATTGATTGTGTTTGATTTCTTTGAGTTGTTGAATATGAGAATTGGATTAAATGAATATATTATGTGGTTTATGCAAGAGTTGGAAAAAGAGTAAGATTCCTTTATTTAATGCCTTTCATTTGATTTAAATTACATACCTTATGTTTGTTGGAATTCTTACCCTTCTGTTAGAAAATGCTTGCTACGACATTGTTCCGGTACCAAAGACGGTAGTGCGAGGCACTAGCTTAGCGGATGCATTTGGATTGTAATCCGTTTTATTTTGGTTTATCGAGTCGATGCTCTGGTTGTAACACTTGGGGGTTAGGTGTCTGCATTCGAACTCGTATATTTTGTATTTGGATTATACTTGTATATAATCCATTGTTTTGATTATATGTTGATGTATGTATATTATGACTTGATAACATGTTTGGTGTATGAACCGTATGGCTTAATGCCTTGAATTTTATATTTTGATTCCTCCTTTGGAGATGAAGTTATAATGATTCCGTTGCGTTTGCACGAAAAAGAAAGTATACGCCATGAATGTATTATGTGATTAAATGATTAAAGTGACGAATATGTCATGTCCGTTTTTCTTGAATATGTGAATTGATGTTGTGACACTCCTTCTGTGCAAATTTTATTTTCTCTGATTTTAATTATATCGTTTAATTCGGGGTTTATTAGAAGGGGTGTTACAATAGTGGTATCAGAGCAGGTCGGTCTATCGGCCAGGTTGTTTATGTGTTTACTCCCTTTTGGTATGCGACAGTGTGTGAAACACTGTCGGTACTTGATTGTTTCCTTTTTGTTGTCTGCAGAGGTACGTGTGAAATAAGTGGGGGAGAAGTTTCTTCTCCGAAGTGTTGTGCAAGAGGTTGGTTCAGTATACCGCCGATTGTAAGATGCAAGTATTGTCGAGCAGTTGATGCTTCAAGCATGGTTATGTTTAAGTAGCTTGAAGGGTAAGATTGAAGACGCTATTGTGGTTTGGTAACGATGGTTGATGCCACCTCATGATTGTTGACTATCTATTGACAAATTGAGGAACTGATCACCCTTAATCTCTTGTTGATAGTAGTCGGGATCGTGTGGGATGGGATGGACTTATTGTGCCAGCTTGACAGTGTGTGAAATTAGTTGAGTTGGCAAGAAGAGAAGCGTTATGGTTTGCGTAACGAGAGATTTAGATCTTTGTGAGAGCAAGATAAAGGCATGTGACCTATTGGATGTAATTTTTTTTATGAAGTGTTCGATGAAATGCGTGTGAGGAATTTGTTTACTTGGTCTGCTATGATTGGTGCTTGTTTAAGAAACAAGAGATGGGTGGAGACTGTGGAGCTCTTTCATGAGATGATGGAGTATAGGGTTTTGCTGGATGAGTTTTTTCTTCTGAAGGTTTTGCAGGCGTGTGGAAAGTGTAGGGATTTAGAGACTGGAAGGTCTATTCATTCCTTGGTCATTCGGCTTGGAATGCGCTATACTGATCGTGTGGGAAATTCGATTATGGATGTGTATACCAAGTACGGGGATATGGATCATGCAAAGAGGATTTTTGAGTGTATGGATGAAAGGGATATTATTGCGTGGAATGCGATGATATCTGGGTTTTGTCAGAATGGTGAGATTGAACAAGCGAGGAAGTATTTTGACGCAATGCAAAAAGAAGTAATTGATCATGGATTGGTAACTTGGAACATTTTGATTGCATGTTATAATCAGTTAGGGTATTGTGATCTTGCAATTTGTTTAATGAGAAAGATGGAATGCTTTGGTGTTACTCCAAATGTATATACTTGGACTTCAATGATTTCTGGATTTGCTCAAAAGAGTAGGATAAGTAATGCTTTAGATTTGTTGAGAGAAATGTTTTTAGCAGGTGTTGAGCCCAATAGCATTACGATTGCAAGTGCAGCATCAGCATGTGCATCCTTAAAATCATTGAGTATGGGATTAGAAATACATTCTATTGCTGTTAAGATGAATTTGTTTAGCAATGTACTAATTGGTAATTCACTGATTGATATGTATTCCAAGTGTAGAAATCTTGAAGATGCTCGACACATTTTTGATATGATGTTAGAGAGAGATGTGTATTCTTGGAACTCAATTATTGGTGCATATTTCCAAGCTGGTTTCTGTGGCAAAGCTCATGAGTTATTTACGAAAATGCAGGAGTCTAAATCACTACCCAACATTGTTACATGGAATAAAATGATCACATGATATATGCAGAGTGGTGCTGAGGATCAGGCATTGGGTCTTTTTAAAAGCATTGAGAAAGTTGGGAAAGTTAAGAGAGATGCAGCTTCATGGAATTCATTAATATCCGGTTTCATACAAAGTGGACAAAAGGACAAGGCATTACAGATATTCCGGAACATACAGTTTTGTCAGATAGCTCCCAACTCGGTCACAATACTAAGTATCCTTCCTGCTTGTGAAAATTTAGTGGCCAGGAAGAAAGTGAAAGAAACCCATTGTTTTGCAGTGCGTAGAAATTTAGTGTCTGAACTTGCTGTATCAAATTTATTAATTGATAGTTATGCCAAGTCAGGAAATTTAATGTACTCGAGAAGTATGACGTCGTGGTTCTGGACTTGAACTGTTTGGTTATTGCAAGAGTATGAGTTACCGTTAATTCCAAAAGAATAGGGTATGACACTGCGACGATGGTTAAGATTTTCGAGAAAGTGATTTTTGGATTGGGTTCTTGTTTAGTAAGTTGAAGGTGATAGTTGACGTCTTGAAATGAAAAGTTTGTGCAGTTGTCGATACGGTGGTGTGAGAATTGAGTGGGACATAACGAGGAGGTTTTGCCCGAGTTAAGCTTTTGAGGTTGGAAGTCCTAAGTGATTGTGGACAAGATTTGAGAAAGTAGGATACTGCCATATCTTTAGGGACCAATGGATGTTGATTAATCGAAATCGAAGAGAATAATTTAGAATTGATGGATCAGAGGTTGTGATGTATCATGATAGTTGTATGTTTCAGATGTGTTTATTTGGACGATGAAATTGGAGTAAGTATTAAGCGGACGGAAATTGGATGTGAGGGTCGTAAGTTAGATAGTTGCAGGCTATCAGAGTGTGCAGTGGAAGCGTGAGGTATCACAAATCAGTTATGCGCGAGTGATTGGACGATTTGAGGTTTTGATTAATTATAATGGATGAGGAATCGAGGGGGGTGCTACCGTGGTGATGGTAACGACCTTGTTGTGTCTGAAATCTCGGGTGAACCAGTGTGTTCTCGACTTGGTTATTCTTGGTGTCGTCAGTTTATTGACGAGTGCATGGTATGGGCCTTGCACCTCGACATTGTGTTTTGTTGGATCTTGATGTTAAGAAGATGTCTGCGTCTTTTGGTGTCTTTAGTATGTTACTTAGTGGAAGTGCGAGTTGGGTGGATGGATACGTGAGCAGGTTCAGTGTGGTTTGTCTCAGTCGTATTTTCGAGGGTGAAAATCTGTAAGTGGGGGAGAGTTGTAACAACCCGAATTTAATTAATTAGTTAATTAAATTAAATAAGGATTAATTATTTAATTTAGATGAAGTTTGGTAATTAATCAGATCGTCGGTATCGTTTGAGAAGTGCTATCGGATTATCAAGTAGAGTTGAATTTTATTCGGTTAACCGGAGATTTAATGTGAGTCAGTTACCGGAGCAATAATATTAGAAATAATATTATTATTAGAATTTGACCGTTTGAGATAAAGTCGGATTTAATCGGTTTGACCGGGAAATAGGATTCGATATAATAATATTTGTCTTGATAAATTATATTTACTTAATCGGTAGTATACTACTCGGTCCGGTATGTATAGTTTTAATTAATATTATCTATATTATTATTTTCTAAAAATGACCGGTTGATATTTATTTTGGTCAATCGGTATTTATTTAATCGGTTATTCGGTCCGATAGTTGATTATTTTAGTTTATTCGATTTTCGGAAAATGATTATTTTTATATGATAATATTGTATTTTAGTGTGTGTTAATTAATTAATTGGTAATAATTGAATTATATTAATATTTATTTAATTATATTAAGTTAGTTTAATTAAATAAGATAAATTAATTTTATTAAATAAAATATATATATATATATATATATATATATATATATATATATATATATATATATATATATATATATATATATATATATATATATATATATATATATATATATATATATATATATATATATATATATATATATATATATATATATATATATATATATATATATGTTAAGTTAGAATATCAGAAGAATAGAAATAAAAGGAAAGGGAAGTGGCAAGAGGAGAAGAGAAGTGGAAACCTAAAATTTGGGAGAAGGGAAAAAGTTGTCGGAATCAATCGAAAAGTTCATTCCAGAGACTAATCGGTAAGGGTTAGACTTTCCCTAAACATCTAGTATGTTTTTATTGCATTTGATTTCGTTTTTTTCCGATTTAGACGGTAAAATTAGTTATTCGGAAATTAATGAAATTTGACGGGGTAACTAAGTTAAACGTGTAGGTAATTATGGTTGAGTCATTTTTTGAGATCGCGACGTTTTCGAAGACGATCAGAATTGTGTTTGTTTCGAATTAGCCGATTTATACGGTATAATTAATTATCCGAAAATTAATGAAATTTGACGGGGTAACTAAGTTAAACGCGTAGGTAATTATGGTGGAGTTATATTTTTAAGACCGAAAAATGATAAAGGAGAAATAGAGAATGTTATTATAGATTTATTTAATTATATTAAATTAGTTTAATAAAATATTAATTTTTATTTTATATATATATATATATATATATATATATATATATATATATATATATATATATATATATATATATATATATATATATATATATATATATATATATATATATATATATATATATATATATATATATATATATATATATATATATATATATATATATATATATATTAACTAACAGTATATATATATATATATAAATTTCTAACTAACCTACTGTTAGTTTTATATTATATATATAAGTAAAATAGTTTAGTTAATATATTAATATATATTATAATTAAGAGTGTGATTAATTATATAATCGGTTACGGTTTACTGATAAAACTTGATATTTTGGATTTGACCGGAGATAGATCAAATTATAGACGTGTGGTATATTGGAAATGTGTTGTGAAATACCGATTCTGGAAATAACATGTTCGGTTTATAAATGTTATGTTGTTATGTGATTAATTAATATAACCGGTTGCGATTAATGGGTAAAACTTAATATTTTGAACCGAAGATTAATTAAATTGTAGGTGTGTTGTATTTTTCGAGATATTTGGTTAATTTTCGATTCCGGAAATAATGTGTTTGGTTTATAAATATTTTGGTGTTGTGTGATAATTGTTGAAATGAAATAAATGATGTTTGTTGTGCAATATTGTGAGATTAATTCATAGGGTTGAATTATGGTGATGTTATCTTGTAATTGAGATAGAGGGATGTCTTGATTTGCATAATTGTTGTTATTGAATTGCACACCGCATCATAAGTCGTATCAAGAGGCGATGTCCGTTAGTCTCGTGGAGGCTAGTGGCTTGTCCCAAACTCAGAGTGAGGGTTTGAAAGCTTCGGGAATGGGCTTTGTGATTATCCGTATGAGGGATAGACAATTGGTAAATCCGAAGGATAATAGATGATTGGTACCACATGCATGAGTCGTGTCGTTGTGTCGAGTCGCACATACACACTTTGTTAAGCTGATGTTTTGTTGAATATTATGAATTATGTGCTAATTGGTAAATGAAATTGATTGTGTTTGATTTCTTTGAGTTGTTGAATATGGGAATTGGATTAAATGAATATATTATGTGGTTTATGCAAGAGTTGGAAAAAGAGTAAGATTCCTTTATTTAATGCCTTTCATTTGATTTAAATTACATACCTTATGTTTGTTGGAATTCTTACCCTTCTGTTGGAAAATGCTTGCTACGACATTGTTCCGGTACCAAAGACGGTAATGCGAGGCACTAGCTTAGCGGATTCATTTCGATTGTAATCCGTTTTATTTTGGTTTATCGAGTCGATGCTCTGGTTGTAACACTTGGGGGTTAGGTGTCCGCATTCGAACTCGTATATTTTGTATTTGGATTATACTTGTATATAATCCATTGTTTTGATTATATGTTGATGTATGTATATTATGACTTGATAACATGTTTGGTGTATGAATCGTATGGCTTAATGCCTTGAATTTTATATTTTGATTCCTCCTTTGGAGATGAAGTTATAATGATTCCGCTGCGTTTGCACGAAAAAGAAAGTATACGCCATGAATGTATTATGTGGTTAAATGATTAAAGTGACGAATATGTCATGTCCATTTTTCTTGAATATGTGAATTGATGTTGTGACACTCCTTCTGTGCAAATTTTATTTTTTCTGATTTTAATTATATCGTTTAATTCGGGGTTTATTAGAAGGGGTGTTACAATAAACACATAACTTCATTGTACCTTATTTCTTCTTAACCAACAAAAAAGGTGCACCCCACGGTGACACACTAGTATGAATAAATCTCTTCTCAAGAAAATCCTCACGTTGAATCTTCAACTCTTTCAAATCAGACGCTGACATCCGATATGGAGCCATCGATACTGGACTAGTTCCAGTAATTAAATCGATCGTAAACTCCCCTTCACGCTCTAGGGGAAAATCACTTACATCTTTAGGAAATACCTCAGGAAAGTCACAAAATATTAACAACTCACCAATCGTTTGTTTCCCACAAATTTCCAATATTGCTATCAAAGCCAACAACACAACACCATTCTGTACTGACTGATTCACTTTCTTGGCAGTCATAAACAAATCACTCTCAAAACTTGAATCAAGAAAGATAACTATCTTTTCAAAACAGTTGATACAAACATGATTGAGTTCCAACCAGTTCATCCCAAGAATAACACCAAGTTGATCTAACAGAAGACACACTAAATCAACTTCAAAGTCTTTACCAAAAATACTCAACGAACAATTCAAACATACATATGAAGTAGTCACTGAACCTATAACAGGAGTGTTAATAACCATACTTCCATTACAGGTAACTAAAGATTCAATATCTTAACACAATCCCAAGAAATGAAAGAATGTGTTGCACCAGTATCAATAATGGAAATCAAAGGTGTACCATTAATAAAGAACGTACCTCAGATTAGTCTATCCTTAACAGCAGTCTCAGAACCAGATAAAGAAAACACTTTGCCTTTAGCTTAGTCCTTATTTGACTTGTCACCCTTGGAACTAATGTGACCTTTCTCACCACAGTTGTAGTAAGTCAGACTCGCACCTCCTCTACAGTCATTAGCTTTGTGACCTATCATGCCACACTTGAAACACTTCATTTCAGCACCTGTACATTAAAAAACACAATGTACTTCAACACCACACCTGTAGAACCTAACCGGAGTAGAAGATCCTCTCCCACCCAGCTTCTTGTCATTACTACCTTTATGTTTCACCTTATCAGCATATGGATTTCCTCTGAATTATCCCTTTCCCTTCTTCTCACTCAAAGACTTGTAGTAAGCAACACTTTCCATACTATCTTCATCATAGATCCTACTCTTGTTAACCAGCGTCGTCCGACGGTAGGGGCTGTTATGATTCCCAAACCTGCACCTTCTCAGCAAAGAAACAATCAGCCAAGAGCAAAAAGACCAACTAGACAGTTCACTCAGATCAACATGACGTTGTCTCAGGTTTTACCTCATTTGCTGAAGTCCAATCTGGTTACTCTGAGGGAAGCTCCGAAGAATCCGAACACCACCTCTCCCTACTATAAACTGAATGCTCGTTGTGCTTACCATTCGGAAAGTCCAGGCCATGATACCAATGACTGCTGGGCTTTAAAGAACAAAGTACAGGATCTGATTGATGCTAAGGAGATTGAATTTGTTCCCCCGGAGACTCCCAACGTTATCACTACCCCTATGCCGAAACATGGTCGGGGTGTTAATGCCGTTGAAGAAGATGTGTTTGTGATTTTTGTGGAAGAATTGGTGACCCCACTCATGACTATCAAGGGGAATTTGTTGAAGGCGAGTTTATTTCTGGGTTGTGGTGAAGGTTGCCACTTTTGTTCATTTCTACCGACTGGTTGCCCTTTGTTGAAGGCAGGTGTTCAGCGCCTGATGGATGACAAAGAGATTCTGTTTGAGAAGACCCCTTATCTGACTGTTTCTTGTAAAGACATTACTATCATAACCATTTCCGCCAATCTTCCCAGAGCCTCCGCTAAGAGACCCGTCAGGATTACATCAATTCCGAAGGTGACTCCGTTGATCATAACCATGCCTGGACCAATCCCACACTCCTCGGTCAAAGCTGTTCCTTGGAACTATGGGGCCGACGTCTATTACCACGGCGTAAAGCAGAACATGCTAGACATTGAAGATAAGATTGCTCAAAATGCTGATTCCGACATTGTCAATATTGCCGGAACCAGTAAAATAACAAGAAGTGGAAGAGTGTTCTCCCCTGAAATTTCTCCCCCGAAGACTGTTACCGGACCTGTGATCATTTCTGCTGTGGTTCCACCGAAGACTACTACTGCAATTCCAGTAATCACTCCTGTTGACCCTCCCATCACCGAGTCGGCCGAGACTCGAGGAAAAGACATACTGATTGAGCCTGTCCTGACAAAGGCCAATTCAGTAACCATACCAGAAGCTTCCAAAAAGGAAATGGAAGAAATTTTGAAGATAATAAAGAAGAGCGACTACAACATGGTCGAGCAGTTGGGGCATACCCCATCCAAAATTTCTATGTTGGCTTTGTTGATGTGTTCCGAGGCCCATGCGAAGGTTTTGGTTAAGTTTCTGAAGACGGTTCACGTGCCACAAGAGACATCTGCTGATCAGTTTGAAGATTGTGTGGCTAGTCTGACTGCCGATAATGGTTTGGGTTTTTCCAATGCGTATCTGACACCAAAGGGGAGGAAGCATAATGATGCTCTTCATGTTTCCGTTGAATGTAAGGGCACGACTCTGGCCCATGTTTTGGTAGATACTGGCTCCTCGTTGAATGTGCTACCTAAAAAAGTTCTGGACAGATTTGACCGCGAAGGCTTGACCTTGAAGCCTAGCAATATAGTAGTGAGAGCTTTCGATGGTTCGAAGAGGATGGTGCACAGGGAAGTGAATGTCCCTATCAAAGTTGGTTCCCAGACCTTTGACTCCACTTTCTACGTAATGGATATCAAACCATCATATTCTTGCTTGTTGGGACGCCCTTGGATACACGGGGCTGAGACTCCTTGCCAGAACTTTGAAGAGGTACCTCAGATTATGGCTATAACAGAAACTACCGACAGTCCTCCAAAGGTCACCAAATCTCCCTCTAAGATGGCTTCTTTCAAGGATGCACGAGCAGTGGTTGAATAAGGTGCTCAAAAGGCTGTTCGTCACGCTCGGGCTGGAGGACCTCCCCTACGCATCAACAATCCTGGGGTCAATGCGCTTGAATACAGTGATGGTGATTCCGACATTGGCAGCTGGATCTTCCCGACTACCAACGTCAGACTCAGTAACTAGACTGCCAAGGACTTTGTAACGATTACTTTTGTTCAGGAGTAATTGTCTTTCTGATTTTTCGGATATGTAATTTAAAAACAATATAAACTCTATAGACATGTGTCTTACCCGGGGCACAATGGTTCTATTTGTGAGGGTTATCATATTTCATTTTCATATGACATCAATAAAGCATTGGACATTTGCATACAAATTTTGCGCTCTCTGTCTTTCTTTTCTTTTATTCTGTCTATACAGCTATGCTCTTACACACACTCACATATCCAAATGCAGATCCATATCCACTCTGGATCCCATTGATAATAGTTCTGCTACTGCTCATTATGACTTTGAAAATTCGATCAACCAAGCCGAGGAATATTGTGAAGTACCCGGAGAACTTGCTAGACTATTATAGTAGGAAGAAAGGGCCATACAACCTCATGAAGAGCCGGTTGAGACAGTGAACTTGGGTACAAAGGAAGACAGAAAAGAGGTTAAGATAGGTGAAAATCTGGAGCTTAGTGTCAAACAGCGGTTGGTACAGATGTTGCATGAGTATGTTGAAATCTTCGCCTGGTCATATGAAGACATGCCGGGACTAGACACGAATATAGTGGTTCATCGTCTGCCGACTAAAGAAGACTTCCCTCGGGTAAAGCAAAAGGTCCGTCATATGTGCCCTGAGATGTCAGAGAAGATTAAATCAGAGGTTATGAAGCAGTTAAACGCATGGTTCTTAGTTGTCACCTCCTATCCGCAGTGGGTTGCTAATGTGGTTCGAGTACCTAAGAAAGATGGTAAAGTACGCATGTGTGTGGATTACAGAGACCTGAATAGGGCAAGCCACAAGGATGACTTCCCGCTTCCCCACATCGATGTTCTGGTTGACAACACCGCACAACACAAAGTATTTTCCTTTATGGATGGTTTCTGTGGCTACAATCAGATCAAGATGGCATCTGAAGACATGGAGAAGACAACCTTTGTTACACAGTGGGGCACTTTCTGCTACAAGGTGATGCCGTTTGGGTTGAAGAATGATGGGGAAACTTATCAGCGAGCTATGGTTGCTCTGTTCCATGACATGATTCACCATGAGATAGAGGTTTACATCGATGATATGATAGCCAGGTCTCAAACTGAGGAAGAACATCTTGGTCATCTACAAAAGCTGTTTGATAGGTTGAAGACGTATAAGCTGAGGTTAAATCCGAACAAGTGCACCTTCAGGGTAAGGTCTGGTAAGCTTCTGGGATTCATCGTAAGTGACAAAGGTATTCAAGTAGACCCTACAAAGGTGAAGGACATACAAGAGATGCTGGCTCCCCGTACTGAGAAGGAAGTTAGAGGTTTCTTGGGATGCCTAAATTACATTGCCCGATTCATTTCACATCTGACTGCTACTTGTGCGCCAATCTTAAAGCTTCTGAAGAAAGATCAAGTGGTAATGTGGAATGACGAATGCCAAGTCTCCTTTGACAGAATCAAGCAATACTTCCAAGAACCTCCTATTCTGATGCCTCCTACTGGAGGAAGACCTTTGATAATGTACTTAACAGTGCTAGATAATTCAATGGGTGTGTGTGCTGGGGCAGCATGACGAGTCTGGTCGAAAAGAGTATGCAATATACTACCTTAGCAAAAAGTTTACCGACTGTAAAACACGATACTCACTGCTCGAGAAAACTTGCTGCGCTTTGGCATGGGCTGCTCGCCGACTGAGACAGTATATGTTGACCCACACTAATTTATTGATATCTAAGATGGATCCGATCAAGTACATTTTCGAGAAGCCCTCTCTCTCCGGAAGAATAACAAGATGGAAAATGATCTTAACCGAGTACAACATCCAATACATAACACAAAAAGAAATCAAGGGAAGTGTGTTAGCTGATCATTTGGCACATCAAGCCGTGGATGATTACCAGTCCATGAATTTTGAGTTCCCTGATTAGAACATCATGTTAGTAACCGACTGTGAAGAACCTGGACCGAATGAAGGACCTGAGGAAGGATCCCGATGGTCTATGTTTTTTGATGGAGCCTCAAACACACTGGGTAATGGCATTGGCGCTGTAATCATATCTCCCGAGGGCTGTCATACTCTGTTCACTGCCCAATTATGTTTCAACTATACCAACAACATGACAGAGTATGAAGCGTGTATCATGGGTCTTAGAGATGATATTGACCTAAGGATCAAGTTCTTGAGTGTATTTGGGGATTCCACTTTGGTGATAAGTCAGATCAAAGGCGAGTGGGATACGTAACACATGAACCTTATCCCTTACAGAGAACATGTACTGACACTGCTGCCGCATTTTGAAGAGATCACCTTTGAACATTTCCCATGAGAAGAGAATCATTTAGCGGGCGCGCTAGCTACTATGTCATCAATGTTCAAGGTCAGGTGTGACAATGAAGCTCCCCGAATCACTATTGAGAGGTTGGATGAACTGGCATACTGCTGTGAGATTGATACTGAGGAGGTAGCCGACAAACCTTGGTTTCATGAGGTGAAAAGGTATCTCGAGGCTCAAGAATACCCCGAAGGGGCATCTATCAATGATAAGAAATTTCTGAGAAGGTTTGCTGCAAAGTTCTTCCTCAGCAATGGAATCCTCTATAAGCGCAATCATGACTCTACCTTACTGTGGTGTGTAGACAAGAGGGAAGCAGAGAGGATCATGGTAGACCTACACGAAGGTACCTTTAGCACTCATTCCAGTGGACATACCATGGCGAAGAAGATCCTACGGGTAGGATACTACTGGTCCACTATGGAAGCCGACTGTTATCAACATTCTCGAACCTGTCACAAGTGCCAAATCTATGCTGATAAGGTGCGTGTACCTCCAGTTTTCTTGAACGTCTTGACAGCTCCCTGGGCCTTTGCAATATGGGGCATTGACATGATCGGCGAGATCAGACCTACTGCGTCCAACGGGCATCGCTTCATCCTAGTGGCCATTGATTACTTCACGAAGTGGGTTGATCAAGCATAACTTGGTTTGTCGTTATGGTATCCCTGAGAGAATCATCACGGATAATGGTACTAATCTCAATAACTTGATGATCACTGAACTCTATAACAGTTCAAGATTCAACATCACAACTCTTCTCCTTACCGACCGAAGATGAATGGGGCTGTCAAAGCTACTAATAAGAATATTAAAAAGATCACACAGAAGATGATAGTGACATATAAAGACTGGCATGAGATGTTACCGTTTGCTCTTCATGAGTACCGTACTTCAGCACATACGTCGACAAGGGAAACACCCTATTCTCTGGTATATGGCATGGAGGCTGTCCTACCCATGGAGGTCCAGATCCCTTCTCTATGGATTATGAAGGATGCGGGTTTGAGCGAAGATGATTGGATCCAGACTCAACTTGATCAATTGAACTTAATCGATGAGAAAAGACTTACTGCTGTCTGCCATGGTCAAATGTATCTGAAACGGATGATCAAGGCCTTCAACAAGAAAGTCAGATAACAAGTGTATCAAGTAGGGGATCTGGTAATCAAGCGCATCATACTGTCGCAAGGTGATCCCAGGGGCAAATGGACTCCCACCTATGAGGGACCATTTGTAGTCAAGAACATATTTTCGGGTGGAGCCATGATTCTGACCACCATGGATGGTGACGACCTTCCACACCCTATCAATCCGGACACGGTGAAAAGATACTACGCATAATAAAGACCCGCTAGGTTGACATACCTAGGCAAAAATAAGGGCATCCTGGTGAACCAAAAGGGTTCGGGCAAAAATTAGGGATAAAAAATGAAAAAAATCTGTACACCCGGCAAGTCGAAAACCCGATAGAGCGACTTGGGCAAAAAAGGGTATCCCGGTGGACTGAAAACCCGAAAGGGCGGTCCAGGAAAAAATTAGGGATTAAAGCGTATCACTATATCCCATTGGATCACCTTGCGATCAGACCTCAGTAATCAGATATCAAGCTCAAACGGTACCAATCAATCCAGTCAGCTTTGGACAAGCAGCAAAGTGATGAGATGCTCGAAGACATAGGGGTAATAGTAGAATTGAAACCCAATGGGATCACTACACATAACTGTTTTCTTTTTTTAATAATTTCCATTTTTACGGCGCCGTTCTCTTACTACAGCGTCAACCTCCTTGTAAAAAACGCCTGTTATAGGCAAATTTCAAATCAATACAAAGCGTCTTTTGAGTACAAAACTCTGTGTTTGTTTTTTCCGTTTTCTGTTTTGTTTTGCAAAAAAAGTCCAATGTTTTATTCTTGACATATGCATTTGAATATGATTACTGTTCACAAATATCTGCATATAAAACAGAAAGACAGTTACTAAGAACTCAAAGAAACTGGTACAAAACCTAAATACCGACAGTTACCCCGTCCATCATGGTACAAGGGGCAAAGACAGTTGGAAGCAAAGTCACTATCACATACAAGCCAGTGATACCTATATTCCCCAGAGCCGAGACAACCAAGCTCCGACCTCCGTATACCCAAGCAGGAATTCCTTCCCCGGCAGGTTCCTTCAGAAAGCTGATATCTGCATTCCCCAGCTGAGTTTTATAACCATGAGCAGTTTATAAAGCCATCTCCCGAGGACAATTTATTTTTATGACAACGGAAGCTCAATCTCCAACAGAGCTCTTCTCTCCAGCAATGGAAGTTCATCCCCAGCTGAGTTTATTTCTCCAAATCAGAAGGTCTTCCAATAAAGTATCTCTCTTCCCCACAGAGTCATTCCCCCGCAGGATTATTCTCAGACAGAGTCTCCTCCGACAGAATATTCTCAAGCAGAATGGATGTAAATCCCCAGCTAATCATCTTCGGTCACTATCCCCAGCAGAAACGAAGAACTCAACTCCTTATACTCTCCAGCAGCAGTCCAAGATTTATTTTCCCCAACTAGAGAATATCACAATAGCATTGCATATCCATACATCATGGCATGCACATACATATTATACAACACAATCTCATTTATTTTGAGAACATCATTACTCAATAAATTTCATACATCATGACATTACATACGAATAACTCTTTACCTTTCAGGGAAAGATGCAATCAAGTTCTCACAAGTTCTCCCTGGTTCAGTCAAACCGACACCTAGGTTTCTATTCCAGTTGAAGATATTCCAACACTTTTCAAGATTTTCTCTGGTTCAGTCAAACCAACACTAAGGTTTCTATTCTAGTTGAAGATGTTCTAAGACTTTCGTCTGGGTCAGCCGAATCGCCGCTAAGATTCTCCTGATTTCTATGCCAATCAAAGTGAATCCGAGACTTTCCTTGATTCAGTCAAATCGATGCTAAGATTTATTTCCTGATTGAAGACAACTCGAGACCTTTCCCTGGTTCAGTCAAATCGATACTAAGATTTCTATTCCAGTTAAAGAAGCTATGAATCCCAGAAGCTGATCGGATAATAACTTGATTTCCCTAAATTACTGAAGCCTGGAGCACGACCAGATAATGGTAAAAGACATTGTGAAACCTGGAGCACGACCAAATAAAAGTATAAGGTACTGCAAAGCTTGGAATTCGACCAGATAGCAGTTTACTCAGCCAATTACTATTGAAGCCTGGAAACGACCAGATGATAGTATGCCTTAAATTCAAGTTTAAACCCGGATGCGACTAGATAACCACTTAATTCCTTCTGAAGCCTGGAGCACGACTAGATAACAGTTTTTGAAATTGCAAAGCCTGGAGCACGACCAAATAGCAAGTTTAATCTCATCTCCCCAGTAAGTCACTGTAAAACCTGGAGCACGACCAGATAGCAGTCAATCTTATTATCCTCAGCAAATCATTGTAAGGCCTGGAGCATGACCACATAGCAGTTCCTTTTTATCTCCTCGACTAAAAGATGATTCCCCAGTAGAGTAACAGACAAATGAAGTTCCTAAAATTCCATTTCTCCAAAGACAGAGACCAACATTCCTCATCAGATTCCTCCTCAACGACAGGAACATGAATTCTCATCAAAGGAATATCTCGGGAAATCACCATCCTCTAGATGGCATCTTTAAGCCAATCTCCGATGATTCTCCGTCATATATCCCAGATGGCATCTTTAAGCCCATCTCCGGTGACCTTACGTCATCTCCTTCAAATGGCATCTGTAAGCCCATTCTCGATACTACCTACACAATCCAGCACCATCTCAGACGAGTGTAAATTTCTGGTCACTATAGTGTTCAATCATCTTCCACCTTCATATTACTAAAGGCAGACATCCAATCTACATCCTCAGATTTAAGAAGATTGAACAGGGGCAGCTGTTGTAGCCCAAAATTTTCCCTCTCATTTCACTCAAGACATGCCTCTAGAGGTCCTCAATTTCTCAAGGATGACTAAGGATTGACCAGACAAATCCTCCTCCTAAGGAAACAAGCTTCAAACTAGGGTTTCATTCCTCATCAAGATGGTTGAAGTCCAAGGGTCACAAATTATTTCCATGGTCCCAATATGTTCTCAAGATCATCCTGTAGCGGTAGAAATGTTCAAGACTAAGCCATTGGATTAACTAGCCTTTATACAAATCAAAATAAAAATCGCCACCGCGCTTTATTGTTTCCAAAGGAATGGGAAAAGAGCGAATAACCCAAAAAAAGGGGAAAGATTCAAGGTAAGGGGGTTGGTTATGCAAAGGGAAGGTATTAACACCCTAAACATCTACGGTACTCCGCAGGAACCTCTTTGTAAAATTTGTATATTTTGGCTATAAAAATGTGTTGTATATAAAATGGATGGTGGAGGTGAGAAAAAAAGTATTTTTTATGATTTTTGCACCCGCCGCGGTTGTGAACCTTTAGTGCCTACGTACCACCTTTCATGCAATAAGGGATCAGGGTACACGTAGTTCCTATTTTAAAAATTTGAAACACAAGTGTGTTGGTTGATTTTAAGAGATAAGACATCATCATCATTGCTCGTGTGGAAAACATACTTACTACCCACAATCATGAGAAAGGAGAATTTGCATCATCTCAAAGTGGAGGATATGGCTTGGATTTTAAAATCAACAATGCCTCACTCAATACCCAAGTGGAAAATATCTCACTTCACTACATATTGTAGAAGTATAGTTGTTTGCATCACTACAAGGATTGACAAGAGTCTAACCTTTTGAGAAAAGTTTTAAAGGTAAAAGCCAAAATGGCCAAATGGTTTGAAATGAGATTGGTTAACTTTTAGTCTTCTCACAAAAAGTGCCAAAGTATTATTAAATTGATTGAAGTTTATTTATGAAAATATTTTTGAAAATGCATGGACCTAAGTCCAAGTTTATTATGAAAGTGTTTAAGTAAGAAGGGTTTTCAAAAGGAGGGAGAGGATTTTTGAAATTAAAGAAGATGGGAGGAGAAGAAGAGACTATCCTAAAGCATAAGATAAAAGCTAAGGATAAGGACCAATCTAACCAACAAGAAGCCAAAACTTGACATTATGAGTCAAGATAGAATTCCCATTGTTTGGATTGAAACCAAGCAAGCAAAGATACTAGACCTCTTGAGAGAACCAAACTTCAAATGTATTAAGTCTTCACAAAAATTAGGCAGAGTAACGGCTGTATACAGGTGAATTCCTGATTACAAACAAGGAGCGTAATCACCAAAAACCTGCACACAAAAACAAACAAGTAACCCAATGTCTTGAGGTAAACCTCAAGAGCTCCAGACAAAATAATCAGATAAATATCACAAGGTATCCAAGATAGGACAAGGCTTCTAATCCTAAGTCCAAGAAAAAGTCCCATGCTCCATAATGCCAAGGATAGTAACCAAATAGTCCAAGTGTCATTAAAGAGTTTTTTAGGGTTTAAGTTGGTTATTAAGTATCTTAGGAAAAGGAAAAAGAAAAGCTCAAGTGAGCAAAGTAAAAATGACAAGAAAATAAATGCTCAAATGAGCAAAGATGAAAATGGCATGAAATGTAAAATGCTAAAAATAAATAGTGCATAAAGCATAGAAGAACAAAAGCATAAAATAAAACAAGTCAATAACTAGTGGTTAGTTGGATGACCATCTTGAAACTTGCATTTGGAACTCATTAGAGGATTGGTAGAACCAAAGCCTCCACACAACAAATTGCATTTGCTTTTTGTCAAGTATATAATCCATTTGGAATTCTCACAAGTATCATTTAATGATCAACGATGTTTAAGTGATCCACGTTGACCAAAGGTGTTGTAGATCCATTAAAGGATTGGTAGTACCATAGCCTCCACACAATGAATCTCAAGGTTATTGGATCAAAGAGATCAAATTAACATACTTGGGCTTGCAATCATAAGTTTGGGCTACGAATGATCATTTATTCCAATCGGGACAAAATTTAGCGCTATGTTAAGCAATCGTAAGTGGACTTATATAGAAGTCGCACCTATTTTGAGGCCGGTCAATAGCAATCTATGCACCATTTGTTTTGAGACATGATATAGAGATCATGCTCCAATAACATTTAGTGCAATGAGAAGGGGATGAGATGAAGGGGATTTAGGGTAAAAAGAAAAACCACATTTGAATTAATATTTAATCAAACTATTATTAAAATCATTCATCCATTTTTTATGGAGTTAAACTCAACACCATGAATCCAATGATGTTAATAAAGCCATGACCAAAAAATCAACCCAAGACAGCCAAAAAATATTCACAAAATGATATAAATTTAATATATATATTAAAGGATTAAAAATGTTAAAATAAACTAGAAAATAATGAGGAAAACATCAATTATGTTCAAATTATTCAAGAAATAAAAAATTAAGCCATAGAAAAATCAGAAATGGATCCAAATATTTTTATAAATATTTTAGTAATTTTTAAAAGTCAGAAACTATTTTTAAACCATTTAAAATTGCTAAACAAACATAAAATAGATAAAAAATAGTAAACCTCAAAATAAAATTCCATAAAATTTTCAGAAAGTCAAAAAAATATGCAAAATAATATTTAAGAATTTTTTCAGAATTAAAAAATGTTAGAAAGTATTTTTTAAGTAATTAAAAGAAAGAAAATAATACAAAAACTATAAAAAATACCAAATGTTAAAATAAAAATTTAAAAAAATATTCATGAGATCAGAAATAATTCAAAGTATTTTTTGTGAATTTTTCATAATTTTTGGATAAAAAATCAAAGAATTATGAATTTTTGAAAATTTAATCAAATAAAATATAAAATCTGAAAATAAAATAAAACCAAAAAGACGTGGACCATCAGATCAAAGTCAAAACGTGTTAGTAAGCTAATCCAATGGATCAGACGCGCTGTGCTTGATATGGACCTTAGTGAAACACACATGTGTTCAGAAAAAGGGCAACCAATGAAATTAAAACGCTTAGCACGCTATCATTGGCTGAGATGAGACATGTCATCGTCTTCAACCTCCAGACACCCTGCAATGGGGGATTTTGTGAGATCCTTCAAATGGAAAAATTTGGATCTCTGGCTAGCATCATTGAACTCGTCTCTTCAAGACAATTCTAACACAACCATCGCGCCAAATTTATGTAAAGTATGGAGAGAGATATGAATCAAAACACAGAAAAATAGCGAGCACCTTCAGTTTGAGATTTCTCTCTCAATTCTCAATGGATTTAAAAATTGTAAGAGAATTAGAATCAGACAAAGGAGTAGAACAAATTAGTGTTTGATTTGGATCCAATTGGTGGAGAATTCTACCTTTTCGAAGTTCAAGTAAGAAGCTATGAAACTGGACTTCTGTAGCTTGGATTATGGGTCGTTTTGATTGGTTTAAGTGCTGGAGAGTTTGTATGAAGTTCAAGGATGATGAATGCGCAAAGAATTTTGGAAAAGGAAGCTTATATTTCAAAAACTGAATTCAACAAAAGTGGGTTCATGTGAAGTTTTGGCAGGGTGTTCTTGGCTCTCTAAGCTTGGGAAATTGAATGGGGGATGACTCTCTATTTATAGGGAAGCAAATGGGATAAAAAGGAATAGCAAATGATGCGTTTTGGAGGGAATTCATGTGGGTCTGCATCATGAATAAAGTGTGACTCCAACTTGATCAAAACTCAGCCAAATCGTGCGTTTCATGATGCTAATCACTTTTGGAAAGTTGCTAAACATGATTAGAAACGAAAACGCGTGGAAATCCTGTGATTAGAAGCCAAAACAAAGATTTCAAAATTCTGACTTTGTGCAAAATTCAGTTTCAAACTACCAAATTCAAATCTAAGGAATTTCCACCTCAAGGGGTCTTAGGGCATAATTCTTGATGCTTTGGAAAGATGGGGTTACAAGCTTTGAAATGGAAAAAGAATGGAATCAAAAGGATGCTCGAGCTGAAAGTTACATGGAGTCAAAGTTGAAGAAAAAGAGTTGACTTTCTATACTTAGAAAAATTTCAAACTCTTTAAAAATGACCTATAATCTCTTGCATCCAAACATGGCCTTCCATTTAGAATTTGCTCTTGACCAAAAAAGATGGAATGAAGTATACCTTTTGAATGACATTTTGCAATTTGAACCACTCAAAATCTCTAAAAATTGTGCAAGTTATGACTTGTTGAAGTTGGCCAAAAATCAGGAAATGACCTATAATCTCTTGCATTCTTAAGGCAACTTCCATCCATTTTCTTACTTTTCACATAAAAGAAGGCATGAATAAACATCCTTAGGGTCATCATGAAAAAAGAATGGGCTCAATGTGATAAAAATTGACCAAGTTGTGATCATTTGAAATCACATATGAAAAGTGAGGGATTCATCTGGATGACTTGTAATCTTTCTTCTTCACCAAGTTCCTTCCACATGAAAACTCCTTGGAACTTTTGAAGTGATTTGTTGGTAACTCTTTTGAAGAGAAGAATGTTTTTGTAATCACTCAAAAATACCAAAAGATGAGCAAGATATACCCCTTTGAAGTCCAAAACCTTAGCCTCTAGATCAAGAGAATGCTTGGTGGAACTTTGCCAAGTTTGAACAAACTTTTAGTGCCAATATTCTTCCTTTGTGAATAGGATTTGTTGAGGATGATGATGAGGAATCATGGCCACCAAAACTACTTCCATACCAACTTCAAAACAACTTTAATGGTGAGGTTTGGATCTCTCAAGCTTTTAACTAGGGCATGGAAATAAACTCATGAACCCATGATGTAACTTGCTAAACCTCATTGCCTTTACCTACATTATTAACAAGTAAGATAAACCAATATTGTATTTGTTAATTTAGAAAGAGAATCAAAGCAAAATATCCATGATCACCAAAGAAAACAAGTCAAGGTTCTCGGTAACTCCTCAAAGAGCAAAGCTAAAGATAGGGAGAAGAACCAAAAGCCCTAATGTGATTTTGTGGTGATTGAAACAATATGGTATGATGAAGGGATATTAGGGGCAAAAATTGGGGTACAACAGCTGCCCTTATTTAAGTTTCTTCTATTCGGATATACGAAGGTTAAAAATCTTCGTGTCGACGTGATTGAAGACACTTAAATGTAAAACAAACCCTGTTTTTGGCCCTAAGATGCCATGCAAACATTTATTCATATGAATGCATATGAATGGAACAAAAGAGACGCAAAGTAGCATTGGGGATGCAACATGAAATGCAGAAACAAAAGAGCAATCCCACCAGGAAAATAAATCACTGGTAAACCACAAGAAAAGAATAAGAGAGGAGGATAACAAGCATCGACGTTCACTGTCGATGTACTACCAATGTTCACTGAAGGTAGAAAGAGAAAATACATCATATCACCGCCATTCACTGACAATGAACTATCAACGTTCACTGAAGATAGCAAAATAAAATATATCATATCACTGTCGTTCACTGACGATGAATTATCAACGTTCATTGAAGATAGCAAAAGAAAATAAACACCGACGTTCACTGCCGATATACTACCAACGTTCACTGAAGGTAGAAAGAGAAAATATATCATATCACCGCTGTTCACTAACGATGAACTATCAACATTCACTGAAGATAGAAAAAAGATAACAAACACCAACGTTCACTGCCGATGTACTACCAATGTTCACTGAAGGTAGCAAAAGAAAATATATATCATATCACCGCCGTTCACTGACGATGAACTATCAACGTTCACTAAAGATATCAAAAACATAACAAACACCGACGTTCACTGCCGATGTACTACCAACGTTCACTAAAGGTAGCAAAAGAAAATATATCATATCACCGCCGTTCACTGACGATGAAATATCAACGTTCACTGAAAATAGAAAAAAGATAACAAACACCGACGTTCACTGCCGATGTACTACCAACATTCACTGAAGGTAGAAAAAGAAAATATATCATATCACCGCCATTCACTGACGATGAACTATCAATGTTCACTGAAGATAGCAAAAAGATAACAAACACCAACGTTCACTGCCGATGTACTACCAACGTTCACTGAAGGTAGCAAAAGAAAATATATCATATCATTGCCGTTCACTGATGATGAACTATCAACGTTCACTGAAGATAGCAAAAAGATAACAAACACCAACGTTCACTGCCGATGTACTACCAACGTTCACTGAAGGTATAAAGAGAAAATATATCAAGTTTCCCCAAGATTCTGGTGTTTTGCCAAGAACGGGCCTCAACTTCTTCTTCAACCAAGGAAATCTTCCTGGAAAGGGTAATAAGTAATATGTCTCAAATAAAGAGACTTCCTCTAACTTTCTAGGGAATTGTAAAGAGAAATGACTTTCCGGGAATA
This sequence comes from Vicia faba, assembly GCA_948472305.1. NCBI lineage: Eukaryota > Viridiplantae > Streptophyta > Magnoliopsida > Fabales > Fabaceae > Vicia > Vicia faba. The sequence goes on from OX451738.1 coordinate 1,141,544,139, forward strand.
ACAATATGACTTCCCGGGGACATGCCACAATATTCCTGCTGAGGAGATAAAGTCTTCTCGTGCAAAATAAATGCACAAACCAAGACTCAAAATTTTCAGAGATCCATAAATCCAATTCAGGAATAAACTAGAGCAAGACGGCCAGTGCAGATACATCTTTTGAGAAATAAACTCAAGAGGAAAACCAAATTCAACTAAGCAAAGAGCAGTGCAGGAAAGGTCAGAACATCAATTTAATGAACGATGGTTTTTAGCAATGCATGATGTACGTATGAATGTATGAGTTCTATCGTGCATATGCTAGTAAAAGGATACATAATCAGTACAAAAAAAAACCAGCCTCAGGTACTAACAACATTGGGCTAAACTTCAACCAGAAAGATCAATCCAAGAAAAGTAAAAGCAACTGCGGAAACCAAACCCACTGCCTGCCTTAACTTTACTGAGGAGAAACATAATCCGTATGTAGCCGAATCACACAAATATCGGGATAGAACATCCTTCTTCCGGTTTCATCGGAGAAAACAGTTTTCCAAAAGCAACATGCCTACTGGAGATTGCGATACCAACCTTAAATAAAGCAAACTGACGCTGACACAACCAAAACCTCATTGGGGGATTCAAGCCTACCTCCCTGGAGAAAACTTTCATCAAGAATACTCATTCCAAATAAGAGATGCCTTGGGATAACCTTCCTGGGAAATCAAGAAGTCAATATTAATGCCAAAACTTTCATCATATGAGGGAAAACCTACTGGGGAATCTGAGACGGAGACTTTTGACCATGCAAACCCCAAAAAATGAATCAAGACCTGACTGGTGATAATGGGATCATAAACCCAATACTGTACCTTGCAACCACTGATGTCGTCTTTAACTATCTGAGAAACACACAAATATTGCGCACCTACCAACAAAATGACCTGAGAAAACTTTCATGAAGGGAGTAAATCTTCTTAAAAGAACCGAAGTTTGTTCATTCTTGGGATCACCATTATTGTTGTCATTGTTTCATCACAAATCCCAAAGTAAATTGAATTGTAAAGATCTCTCTTCTTTTTGAAAAGTTAATTTTGCTTTTTAATCCTTTTGTTTTAACAGTTATTATCAGTAATAAATGATGTCTTTGCAAGCTAAATAAAAATAAGAACACAAAAAGGTTGGGCAAAAGCTAGAGTTTCATTAATAGAATGGTAGTCTACGAATAGCGAGACTCTGGATGATTACAAAGTTTGGGAAATGGTAATACATAATGGAAAAGATACATTGAGATACAATGACCACTATCCCCCTTAACAAATTTTGAAATCCTGAGCAACAGCTTTTGTTGAAGTATGGTGAGGATATGAGAAGATTCTGACATAGTTACTTGCCAAGAAAGTCCCTAACTTTTGCCTAAGCTGCCCTTGCGGGTTTTCAACTTAGCGGGAAATTTATTCTGTTTATGTCTCTAATTTTTGCCTAGATCGCCCTTTCGGGTTTTCGGCCTACCGAGACGCTCCTTTTTTTGCCTAAGTCGCCCTTTCGAGTTTTCAACTTAGCGAGCTGTTCTTTTATTTCTTTAGGCAAAGTATTTCTTGACTGCGTCAGCATTCATGGGACGTGGGAACTACTCGCCATCCATAGTTTCAAGAATTAATGCACCACCAGAGAAGGCTTTCTTGACAACATACGGGCCTTCAAAATTGGGAGTCCACTTGCCCCTAGAATCAGTGTTGAAAGACATGATCTTCCTGAGCACGAGGTCACCTTCTCTGAATTTGCGAGGTTTGACCTTTTTGTCAAATGCTTTCTTCATTCTTTTCTGATATAACCGCCCATGACATAAAGCTGTCATTCTCTTCTCTTCAATCAAATTCAATTGGTCAAACATGTTATGAACCCATTCAACCCCTGTCAATTTGGCTTCCATTATCACACGTAACGAGGGAATCTCTACCTCGACAGGGAGTACAACTTCCATTCCATACACTAGAGAAAACGAGGTTGCTCCTGTTGAAGTGAGAACAAATGTTCGATATCCATGTAGAGCAAAAGGGATCATTTCATGCCAATCCTTATAAGTAACAACCATTTTCTGGATAATCTTCTTGATATTCTTATTAGCAGCTTCAACAACCCCATTCATCTTTGTCCTGTATGGAGATGAATTGTGACGGACAATCTTGAATTCTTCGCAGATTTCAGTCATCATCTTGTTGTTCAAATTCGAGCCATTGTCAGTGATGATTCTGTTGGGCACACCATACCAACATATAAGGTTATTCTTAATGAAGCGCACCACCACCTGCTTAGTAACATTGGCATATGAAGCAGCCTCTACCCATTTGGTAAAGTAATCAATTGCTACCAAGATGAAATAGTGTCCATTCGAAGCTTTGGGTTATATCATCCCGATCATGTCAATACCCCACATAGAGAAAGGCCACGGGGAGGAAATCACATTGAGAAGTGTCGGGGGTACATGGATCTTATCTGCGTAAATCTAGTATTTATGGCACTTCTTTGCAAATTTGTAACAATCAGATTCCATTGTCAACCAATAATAACCTGCCCTTAGCATCCTTTTAGCCATTGAATGTCCATTAGCATGAGTGCCAAATGAACCTTCATGAATCTCATGCATCAACATGTCTGCTTCGTGTCTTTCCACGCATCTGAGAAAGACCATGTCATAATTCCTCTTGTATAACACATTTTCACTGAGGAAGAAACTGCCTGCCAATCTTCTCAATGTCTTTCTATCTTTCTTTGACGCACCAAAAGGGTATTCCTGAGTCTGAAGAAAATGCTTGATATCATAATACTAAGGTTTTTCATCTGCTACCTCCTCTGTCACAAACACATGAGTGGGCCTATCCAGCCGTCGAACCGTAATTTGGTGTATATCATTCCAAGTATTCACTTGGTACATGGAAGCCAGAGTTGCCAGAACATCCTCCATTTGATTTTCATCCCTAGGAATGTGATGGAATTCAACTTTATTGAAGAAGGGTAGTAATCTTCTAGCATAATCTTTGTAAGGGATCAATCCAGGGTGACGAGTGTCCCATTCTCCTTTAATATGATTTATTACCAAAGCTGAATTGCCATAAACATCTAGAATTTTGATTATGAGATCAAAAGCTTCCTCAAGACCCATGATGCAAGCCTCATATTCTGCCATATTATTAGTGCAATCAAATGTTAACCTTGCAGTAAAAGGAATGTGCGATCCATGAGGAGTAACAATCACAACACCAATTCCTTTACCATAAGCATTCACAACTCCATCAAATACCATACTCCAACGAGATTCAGGGCCGGGGCCCTCCTCAGGCAATGGTTCATCACAATCTTTCACTTTCAAGAATATCACATCTTCATCGGGGAATTCATACTCTGCAGACTGATGATCCTCCACCGGCTGGTGAGCAAGGTAATCTGCCAACACACTACTTTTAATAGCCTTTTGAGTGCGCTACTCGATATCATATTCAGATAACAACATCTTCCAGCGGGCAATTCTCCTAGTAAGAGCAGGCTTTTCAAAAATATACTTGATTGGATCCGTTTTGGAGATCAACCAAGTAGTATGATTCAACATATACTTCCGCAAACGCTTTGCTGCCCAGGCCAAAGCACATGTTTTTCTAGCATAGAATACCGCGACTCACAATCAGTGAACTTTTTGCTGAGATGATAAATGGCGAACTCTTTCTTTCCCATTTTATCCCGTTGTCCCAGAATACAACCTATGGATTTATCCAACACTGTTAGATACATAATCAACGACCTTCCTTCTACGGGAGGGAGCAAGATAGGAGGTTCAAGCAGATATTCTTTAATACTTTCAAATTCCCTTTGGCAATCATCTGTCCACATACAACCTTGATCTTTCTTTAACAACTTAAAGATTGGTTCACACGTTGTAGTCATGTGGGAGATAAATCTGGAGATATAATTCAAACGCCCGAGGAAACCCCTGACTTGCTTTTCAGTTCTTGGTGCTGGCATTTCTTGAATTGCTTTGACTTTATCAGGGTCAACTTCAATTCCTTTATGGCTAACAATAAAACCCAACAATTTCCCTGATCTAACTCCGAAGGTGCATTTATTTGGATTCAAGCGGAGACGATACTTCCTCAAACGCTGAAACAACTTCAACAAATCTTCAATATGCCCTTCTTTAGTTTGGGATTTGGCAATCATATCATCAACATATACTTCGATTTCTTTGTGCATCAGATCATGGAATAGGGTTGTCATAGCCCTCTGGTACGTTGAACCAGCGTTCTTCAACCCGAAGGGTATCACTCTGTAACAGAATGTTCCCCAGGGTGTGATAAACGTTGTTTTTTCCATGTCCTCTAGAGCCATTCTTATTTGATTATACTCGGAAAATCCTTCCATGAATGAGAATACTTTGAATTTTTCTGTGCTATCCACTAACATGTCAATGTGAGGCAATGGAAAATCATCTTTTGTACTAGCTTTATTTAGATCTCTGTAATCTATGGACATGCGGACTTTTCCATCTTTTTTCGGTACTGGGACAATATTGGCAATCCATTGAGGATACAATGACGTCACAAGAAAACCATCATTAATCTACTTTAGGACCTTCTCTTTGATCTTTACTGCCATATCCGGGTGGGTTCTTCTCAACTTTTGTTTAACTGGCAGACACTCTGGCTTTAATGGCTAACGATGTTCGACAATGTCTGTATCTAGACCGGGCATATCTTAATAAGACTAAGAAAAAATATCCACATATTCTTTCAACAGCTCAATCAACCCGCTCTTTACATCAGGATGCAACAATGCTCCAATCTTGACCTCCTTCGGATCTTCTTCTGAACCCAAATTAACCACTTCCAAAGGCTCTTTACATGGCTGAATGGTATTTTCCTCGTGCTCAAGAAACCGTGAGACCTCTTCTGGAATCTCATCATAATCTTCTTCTTCAACCCCAAACACAGGACGTTCAAAGTTGGGAGAGAGTGCAGGGTCATTGTATTCAACGAATTTTTTAATTAATCTGCACATATGATTTATGATTGTTTTTAGAAACTGACACATATAACAAGTGATCATGCAGATTAATTTTCAGTTGTTATTTATTTTGAAAGGGTTTTTTTATATTACAATTTCCCAAGTAAAAAGCAGAAAATAAACGACTAATTTTGGAAGCAAAGACAACTTTTATTAATGATCTTAAAAGTTATAGAAAATAGATAAGCCCTACAACATTAATATTTCCACCTTGGGCAGAGTGAAAGCTTTTCAAAAGAAAGAAACAGATTAGCAAAACAAATTACATTGAAACATGTATGCAAGAAGGAATATCAATGGTGACCCAATTCTGAACTCGGACTCCATGTGTCACATAATTCGGTGCTTCCTGCTCTGCTTCATTCTCTTCAACAACATTAGTTCCATAACCAATCGAATGGAGGTAGCCTTCGTTGCGGAAAACATCATGATAACTGTTCACAGAAGATTTTAACTTCAAACTTTCGCCTTTGCCATTCCTCGAAGAGAAACCCAAACCAACTCTGTTCTTGTTCACAGGTGGATCCACAAGTCGTCCCCACACTTCATTATGACCATTGCGCACAACCTGCTGCGCGTCCTTCAGCGAAACCACGAAATTCTCATTTCTCCTTATGTTGTCAATGGATAGGGCTTGGAATTGGGTTCCAACAGCAGCCTCATCTGCTTCTATAATAATGAAAGAGGATACATGGGATATCAATAATGCCTGCTCCCCATTTATGATCACTACCTTCCCTTCACGCACAAATTTTAGCTTCTGATGCAGAGTTGAAGTGACAGCCCCTGCTTTGTGTATCCATGGCCGTCCTAGTAAACAGCTATACGCGAGAATAATGTCCATTATCTGAAAGGGTATCAAGAACAAATGTGGTCCTATATGGATGGGCAAGTCCACTTCACCGATGACATATTTCCTCGCCCATCGAAAGCCTTCACAATGATGCCACTCGGGCGCATAGGTGTTCCCTGATACTTTAACTTCATGAGGGTACTTTTTGGTATAACATTCAATGCGGATCCGTTATCAATTAGCACATTGGATAGCGAATCATTCTTGCAGTTCATAGATATATGGAGGGACAGGTTGTGATTCCTCCCTTCATCTGGTAACTCATCATCGCAGAAACTTAAGTTGTTACATGATGTAATGTTTCCAGTTACGCTGCTGAATTGATCTAACGACATGTCATTCTCTACAAAAGCTTGGTCTAGTACTCTCATCAGTGATTCTCTATGAACGGAGGAATTCATCAATAAACTAGGATGGATATCTTTGAAGGAGTCTGCAATAGCTGATCTACAATTTTGTAGTCGCTCATTTTAATTATCTTCAAGATATCATCCACTTATTTCTCCAATGTAGCTCCACTAGTGTCTCTTGCTGCCTTCTTAGGCTCATCGTTCTCAGCAATTTTCTTTCCAACAACAACGTCTCTTTGAATAACCGGCACAAACACACGACCACAACGGGTCACCCTGCTATTATCAGCTATATTTCCAACATATGGCATTGGCTGGATGGGAACTTCCACCCCATATTCCAAGATTGTAGCGTTGTATTTGTAAGGCACAACCTTATCTGATTTATAGGGAACAGGTCATGGCAGACTAATTACCAATGGGGTAACAACTGGTTTGCTATGGTACTCCACCTCAAGGTGAGCGGGTGCACCAAAACAAGGTACAATGACATTTACACCTTCCTCGACACAATCAACCCTCAAAATACCATTTCCGACAAACAAATCTTCATCTGAAGAGAAATACTCATCCGCTGAGGCATATTCTTCTTCTGACTCTTCTCCCATCAAACAAACTTCAACCATGTCAACCTCGTGATAATCATCTCCCTGACCCGTGATCTTGATAGTTCCATTGTCTAACAGCAATTGAACACCCTCTCTCACAATAGCACATCCTCGGGGGTCTCAACAGCAAACTATGCAAGATTCATATTGGTGTTCCACCTGACCAGTAGTACGACAAAAAGTAGCATGCAACTGCACGAGATCTTCATTCAAATATTCCACATCAAAAATTCTGAATTCACTTGGACATCCAGAAACCATATTAACTTCCTCTTCATATTCTGGCCTAGGCCTGATTATATAAATTAGACCTTCATCCATCATCTCCTGTAGATCAGCTTTTATCTTCTCGCAACCCTGTATGTTTGTACTGCAAATAGCATAACCGGCATGGTCATGCGTATAATAACTGAATTCATAGAGGTCTGCGTGCATTTTCACCAAATCCCCTCTAACCAGATTAATGTCAAAAATACGGAAGTCACCTGGACAACCGGCCACCATATTCACATCACTCACTCCCCCATGCTTGGGTAGAGGATTGTCTTTCACATTAGGTCCCATGTCTTTGAAAGATAAAATTCCAGACTTCACCAACCTTTTCACTTCAGTCCTCAAAGGATAACAATTTTCAACACTATGCCCTGGTGCTCCCTGATGAAAGGCACACGTCTGGTCCGCTTTGTAATACCAAGGCAATGGTGATGGTATTGCTGGAAGTGGTCGTGTCTGGACCAACTTTTTCTGAATCAATGCTGGTAGTAGCTCTGCATAACTCATGGGAATAGGGTCATAGTTCTCCCTTCTCTGGTTATTCCCTTGGTTCCCCTGCTGGGACTGTCTTTGATAAGCAACGGTAGTCGGAGCGACATTCATAACAGGAGTAACTGAGGCAACTTGCTGGTGACACTGATAATTCCTTCTAGGAGTGTTCACTCTCCTCTCTTGTATGACAGCATTGGTATCCCCCTCTTTCTTCTTTGTAAACCCATAAGTTAGCTTTTTCACACCTCCATATCCTTCAACCTTCATCAAACGGCCTTCTCTTACTGCCTCTTCTAAGCGGACACCCATCCCTACCATCTCTGTAAAATCACTTGGGGCACTTGCTACCATTCTTTCGTAGTAGAAAGCGCTTAGCGTCTTCAGAAAAATTTTAGTCATTTCCTTCTCCTCCATAGGAGGAATCACTTGTGCAGCCACTTCGCGCCATATCTGTGCATACTCTTTGAACGATTCTCTGTCTTTCTGAACCATGGCCCTAAGCTGCTTACGGTCAGGCGCCATGTCCATATTGTACTTGTATTGTTTTTTAAATGCTTCTCCCAAATCATTAAAGGTATGGATGTTGGCGCTGTCTAAAATCATGTACCATTTCATCGCTGCACTGGTTAGACTATCCTGGAAAAAGTGAATCAGCAGACGCTGATCATTGGTGTGGGTAGACATTCTCCTTACATACATCACCAAGTGAGCACGAGGGCAGGTGTTGCCCTTGTACTTCTCAAACTCCGGGACCTTGAACTTAGCAGGCACTTTAACATTCGGGACCAAACACAACTCATTCACATTCTGCCCAAATAACTCTTTTCCCCTAAGAGCCTTCATCTCTCTTTGCATTCTATCAAACTGCTCTTTGAAATCATCCATTCTGTCATAAAGACCCAAGTCTTCACTCGGAGGAGGGAAAGGACGACACACATCTTCATTAACAAATGGAACCAAATTCATCGAAGGAGGTGCAGTAGGAACAGTATGCACCACAGGAGGTGCTGGAGTAACAACATTTGGAATCACTGGAGCATCTTGGGGGCCCAAATTGAAACCTTCAGGTGCAAAATTCTCCGACATTCCCCACAGATAACCCTGAGGCATGCGGTTTTGAACAACAGTCGGAGTAGCGGATACAGGAACAATAGGAACTTCAGCATTTGCCCTTGTTGGTTGAGGTTGGACACTCGGTGGCTGATTCTGAGCAACCACCAGAGCTTCCATCAGAGTAGTTAAATTGGCCAAGCCATCCTTCAAAGCAGAAAATTCTTCGCGTAGCTTGCGGTTCTCCTGTTCCAAGTTGTCCATCCTCTTTTTGAAGTTAGCCCGAGTGTTATAGTGATGAGTCAGCTTGCTGAACGAAGCAAAAAGCTGGGTAAGGCACCTGGATATGCATAGTAAATGCAAGAAATATGTGCAATATGATGCATGATATGCAATGCATATGATTATTTTTACTTTATCATTTAATATTTCAAGGGATTTAACGTTTATAGACATATTGCAAACATCAAAATAATAACGCATTTGAAATACTGGATTTTTTTATTATAATAACTTCAAAATGGGTTACAAGTTTCATTGACCCCAAGTACAAGATGGAAATACAATCTAAAAAATCCTAAGAGAAAGAAACTGATAGAGATCAATCTGTACGTTGGCGCTTCCTCGTGAGCCTGGAAATCTGAGCTCTCAACCTCTGGTTTTCTTCCACATGTCTGATGGCAACCTCCTTCCAATTATTCGGATCAGGAAATGAGAAATCAACACCTGTTTGAGGCTTAGGAGAAAATAAATCCCCTTGCCTCTCCATAGACTCCACCGCTCGACTCTCAAGGATCTCGATCAAATCATCTTTCTCCTTCAAGTCTGCTCTGTAGGAACTCTCTAAAGTCTGGAACTTGTTCTTCCAAGCATCTCTTTCTTGTTGCATCCTAACTAAAGCAAGCTGCAACTCTTCTAGATCATCTAATAAAGGAGGAGTGGTCTTCACAAACAGATCAGACATGGGTGTCTCCTGAGTATACGGAATCTTTAACTGGATGGCTCTCGATCGGACCCACTGAAGATATGGCTCCAAAGAAACAACACCCCTAGGTCCCAAATATTTCCTACTTTTCTTATGAATGTGACGCCAGGCCTTCGCAATCTGCTCCCTAGCTTCGCTGTGGTTTTCTCCTTCCTTCAGAAAGAAACTACTCAAATGAATGCTATTTGGTTTATCCCTCATCGGATAACCAAGCCGTCGTCGTGCAAGAACATGGTTATAATTAATTCCTCGCTTTGTACCAAGAAGAGGCACATTGGGGAAACTACCACAACTGTCAATAATCTCTACATCCTGATAAGCTCGATGATACCAATCAATATCTGAGTGTGTAAGTGCCATGATCTTAGGAGCCCAACGAGGTTCCTTCTTGACATCCCAAAAAGCATCAGATTGAGGCATATGAGAGATGAACCACCGGTACAACAAAGGCGTGCAACAGATAATCATTCCCCCATGATAAGAACTCCGAAGATGAAAAGAGTAATAAGCATCACCCAACCGTGTAGGAACTGGGTTTCCAATCATGAAAATCCTAATGGCGTTAATGTCGACAAACTTGTCCACATTAGGAAATAAGAATAATCCATAAGCAAGCAGAGCAAAGATGGCCTTAAAAGTAATCATACTCTTCATTATGGCAAAGTAACGAGCTTTCTCCAATAAGAACTGGGCTGGTAATCCTCTAATCCCTCCTTTGGTAGTCATATGGGCTTCCACCTTAGACTTCCCCAGATTAATCAAAGCAGCAATCTCATGTGGTTTTGGCTCACCCTCCAAACCAGGAAAAGGAACACGATTGGTAACAGATAAATCCAATAGATAAGAATACTCCTCCAGTGTAGGCATCAACTGATAATCGGGAAAAGTAAAGAAGTTATACACCGAATCATAGAACTGGACCAAGGTCGAGAGAATACCCTCCTTCATCTTCAGCTTCATGAGAGGAATGATGGATCCATACTTTTCCGAAAGTCCACAGGACACTCAATCTCTGGAATTAGACTGACCAACTCATCTATCTTGGGATCCTTGAAACTGTATTTCCCGGTCTTTCTCTTTCCAAAATCCATGGTTAAAAGTACCTGAGATATTCACGAATAGTCAACCTTTAAATCCCTTGAAATATTATTTTCTTCAAAAGATGCTTATGAGTGCATGGATGCATGATGCAACAATCACACACAAAATCACACATATAAGGTTCATAGGTTCAACGTCACGAGCATGAGGTCGAAGGTACTATCCATAAGGTATTGGTCTAAAAAGTTATCACCTACCGAACAAGGTTCTAGAGGTTCCCAGAGTCTACATCCTTCCTTTGGATATTACCAACTTCCCGATTAACTCGGTAATTAGTAATATTAAGAAGAAAGACTCGTCCGAATGTAGTATCGCGTGACAACTATTTCCGGATTACTCCATCATAGCTTCCGCACTACACCTAAAAGGCCAAGATGGGTTTGGTATTCTACGGTCCTCAGTTCCAGCAGGCTCCCAGGTCGAAAGCAGTACGTCTTCCCGATTACTCGGTAAACGACACTACAGTCAAAGGGGCCTCCACTGAATAGGGGATCTCATGCCTCCTTTTTTGGGATTACTCCCTCAAAGTTTACATGACTATACCGCCCGTCCTATCTTAAAGTTTGCCCAAGTCTGGGTATAGGACTTATGAGTAATCACCAAGCACCCTGAAAACCAAGAAAATCCAAACAAACATATATACAAAATATAACACATAAACAACAATAGCACATATACAAATATAAACAAAAATAGGCTTAACCCACTTAGGGATGGACCAGCAAGAGGTCAATCTTTCCCAGTGAATCGGGGAACCTCTAGGAAGGGAGAGGATATTTGAAATTAAAGAAGATGGGAGGAGAAGAAGAGACTATCCTAAGGTGTTGTAGATCCATTAGAGGATTGGTAGAACCAAAGCCTCAACACAATGAATCTCAAGGTTATTGGATCAAAGAGATCAAATTAACATACTTGGGCTTGCAATCATAAGTTTGGGCCACAAATGATCATTTATTCGAATCGGGACAAAATTTAACGCTATGTTAAGCAATCGTAAGTGGACTTATATAGAAGTCACACCTATTTTGAGGCCGGTCAATAGCAATCTATGCACCATTTGTTTTGAGACATGATATAGAGATCATTCTCTAACAACATTTAGTGCAATGAGAAGGGGATGAGATGAAGGGGATTTAGGGTAAAAAGAAAAACCATATTTGAATTAATATTTAATCAAACTATTATTAAAATCATTCATCCATTTTTTGTGGAGTTAAACTCAACACCATGGATCCAATGATGTTAATAAATCCATGACCAAAAAATCAACCCAAGACAGCCAGAAAATATTCACAAAATGATATAACATTTAATATATATATATATATATATATATATATATATATATATATATATATATATATATATATATATATATATATATATATATATATATATATATATATATATATATATATATATATATATATATATATATATATATATATATATATATATATATATATATATATATATATTAAAGGATTAAAAATGTTAAAATAAACTAGAAAATAATGAGGAAAATATCAATTATATTCAAATTATTCAAGAAATGAAAAATGAAGTCATAGAAAAATAAAAAATGGATCCAAATATTTTTATAAAAATTTTAGTAATTTTTAAAAGTCATAAACTATTTTTAAACCATTTAAAATTGCTAAACAAACATAAAATAGATAAAAAATAGTAAACCTCAACATAAAATTCCATAAAATTTTCAGAAAGTAAAAAAATATGCAAAATAATATTTAAGAATTTTTTCAGAATTAAAAAATGTTAGAAAGTATTTTTTAAGTAATTAAAAGAAAGCAAATAATACAAAAAATATAAAAAATATGAAATGTTAAAATAAAAATGTAAAAAAATATTCATGAGATCAGAAGTAATTCAAAGTATTTTTTGTGAATTTTTCATAATTTTTGGATAAAAAATAAAAGAGTTATGAATTTTTGAAAATTTAATCAAATAAAATATAAAATCAGAAAATAAAATAAAACCAAAAAGATGTGGACCATCAGATCAAAGTCAAAACGCGTTAGTAAGATAATCCAATGGACCAGACGCGCTGTGCTTGATATGGACCTTAGTGAAACACACATGTGATCAGAAAAAGGGCAACCAATGAAATTAAAACGCTTGGCATGCTATCATTGGCTGAGACGAGACATGTCATCGTCTTCAACCTCCAGACGCCCCGCAATGGGGATTTTGTGAGATCATTCAAATGGAAAAATTAGGATCCCTGGCTAGCATCATTGAACTCGTCTCTTCAAGACGATTCTAACACAACCATCGCGCCAAATTTATGTAAAGTATGGAGAGAGATACGAATTAAAACACAGAAATATAGCGAGCACCTTCAAATGGAAATTTATATGTGGGGTATTGATATGATTGGAATGATTTAACCCAAGGCATCAAATGGACATTGTTTCATCTTAGTGGCAATTGACTACTTCACCAAGTAGGTGGAAGCAACTTCTTACTCTAATGTCATCAAGCAGGTGGTAATACATTTTATCAAGAACAATATTATATGTCGGTATGAAGTGCCTAGCATGATTATCACTAACAATGGATCATATTTGAATAACAAAATGATGACAGAACTTTGTGAAGAATTCAGGATTATCCATCATAATTCGTCTCCTTACAGGCCTAAGATGAATGGGGCTGTTGAAGCTGCTAATAAAAACATTAAGAAGATCATCTAGAAGATGGTTTTTACCTATAAGGATTGGCATGAGATGCTCCCATTTTCTTTGCATGATTATCATACATTCGTCCGCACTCCAACAGGGGTAAACCCATTCTTTCTTGTGTATGGTATGGAAGCAGTGCTCCCCGTTGAAGTTGAGATTCCCTCATTGCGTGTAATAATGGAAACCAAGTTGTCAGAGGCTGAATGTGTCCGGAATAGGTTTGACCAATTGAATTGGATTAAAGAAAAGAGAATGATAGCATTGTGTCATGGTTATTTATATAAGAAAACAATGAAGAAAGCTTTTGATAAGAAGGTTAAGCCTCGTGAATTCATAGAAAGAAACCTCGTGCGTAGAAAGATCATGTCTTTTAACACTGATTCTAGGGGCAAGTGGACTCCAAATTATGAAGGCCCATATGTTGTCAAGAAAGCCTTCTCTGGAGGTGCATTGACTCGGTAAACTATGGATGATGAGGAGTTCCCACATCCTATGAATGCTGACGCAATCAAGAATACTTCGCCTAAATAAATAAAAGAATAGCTCGCTAAGTTGAAAACTTGAAAGGGAGGCTTAGGAAAAAAATAGCGTCTCGTTAGGCTGAAAACCCAAAAGGGTTGTCTAGGAAAAAGTTAGAGACGCAAACAGAATAACTTTTCCCGATAGGTTGAAAACCCGCAAGGGCAACCTAGGCAAAATGTAGGGATTTCCTAGCAAGTAACTGCGTCCGACAAGACTTGATCATTGAAGCAACAATCTTCTCAAATTCTCATCATACTTCAATTGAAAGCCTCTGATCAGGAGTTCAAAGTTGTTAGGAAGAATATTGGTCATTGTATTTTAATGTATCTTTTCCATAAACTTACCATTTTCCAAACTTTGTAATCATCCATGGAGTCTCGCCGTTTGCAGACTACCATTCTATTAATAAAGTTTGAGCCTTTATCCAATTATTTGTAATTATTATTTTATACTATTTACAAAAAAATTATTTATTATTGATAGTAATTTTCAAAACAAAATACTTAATAATAAAAATATTTTTGAAAAGAATTCGCAAATTACTCTTTACTTCAGATTTTGTGATTCAAGTGGAACAAAAGTAGTTATTCCAAGGATGGACAAACTCTGAAGTTTTGAAAAGATTCCCTAAGAAGTATCCCAGGATTACTCTTGCTGATATACACATAGTGCAGTTGTGCTTGTTAGATTTCATACCAATTGATATAAGGTGTGGTGTTGGGTTTGAGATTTCATTTTCCCTAGTTAAATCTTGGTTCATATTTTTTCCAAGTTGTTATAAGGTGTTGGGTTTATGTGGTTTGATACTTTTATCCCATATTCCCCATTCAAGTCTTGATGCATATTTCTCTAGCTGAGTGTGATTCTTTCCCCAATTAGTTTATGATCTAGCAGAGTTTTATAAAGTTATGAAGCCTTTGCTCATTTGTTTAAGCTCTTTCTCCCTTTTGCATGCTGAGAACTGATGAAGAATATCTAGCAGAACACTTCTCTCTCCAGTTATGACATTATTGTTGTTGTGTACTCCACAAGTAGCCATACAAGGGAAATATCTTTTCTAAGAAGTGTTGAGATAGCTGTCAAATTTTTGGGTTTTCTCTCGCCAAGTGCTGAGTTTGATTTAAAATCCCCATAATTTTGACTTTGTGCTATGTTGTTAACTTCTTATATCCCCAAATGAAGCAAAGATGGTGCTTCTCTCTAAAAGCTGTTATCCCAGTGAAGTTTCACAATTTCTCCCCAAAGAAGTTTGCACAACCATTACTCTTAATATTGAAGAATGTATTTGGGCCCCCTTGACTATGTGGCATTGATTTCCCTAGTGAAGTCAGTTTGGAATCACCAGTTGAAGACTAGACGATATGGCACTTTCTTTCCTAGCGAAGGCTGTATGATATTCCCCGGTGAAGCCCGGAGGAAGAGGTTATATCCCTACAACTGTATTGGTTTATTGATATCAGATTTGTGCCGTGATTATTTTCAAGCCATGTTTCTTCCCAGTGGAGTTAAGCCGTGAAGTTGGACTCTGTTTTCTCAGTTGGTGCTTACTCTCTTATGGAATATTCATCCTAAATGTGATTTAGCCGAGTGTTGTCTTTACCCAAGTTGGTTTTGTCTAGTTATCCTCAGTTCTGTAAGTCTGTTTCGTCAGCATATACATTATAGCATTCATACATTCATACATACATCATTCATATAAAATTTAAAATTCATTGCTCATTTGTACTCATTAATTGTTTTCGTTGACATATTTTCCTCTTTGCAAAGTTATGTTACCCTCTCTCCAATAGATTTTTAACCTTAAGCAGAAAGAATATATCCTCTCAATTTCCCCACCGAGTTATCCCTCATGGAAGAATTTTTCTTTAGCCTTCCTATTCAGCTCATTATATAGATGGAATTTAATCCCCATTCGAGTTTATTCCTCACTGGGTGGTGATTTGGTTGACTATTTCACTCCGGTTTGTTTCTGGTTTGAATTGTGGTCCTCGACAACAATATTATTTTGATTTATGTACGCTTTGGGCCCTAAATTCAGAATGTTCATTTATTTTGCACTTGAAGACTTTATCTTCTCAGTAGGAATGTATTGGCACTTCCCCAAAAAGCCAAGATTCATTTCCCCGTAACGTTATTGAAATCCTCTTTGTAAACAACAAGTGGCAGGTCTCTTTATTTGAGCAACTTGTTCTTTCCCAGTAAGTATAGAAGATTTTTACTCCGATGAATTGTAGTCTCTTCATTATGGGAGATAGTTCGTTGTTGTGGTTTTTACTCCAATGGATGGTAGTCTTTTTATTATGGGAGATAGTTTATTGTTGAGGTTTTTCTCCAATGGATGGTAGTCTTGTCATTTTCGGAGACAATTTGTTATTGAGATTTGAACTCTGATGAATGGTAGTCTCTTCATTAAAGGAGATAGTTCATTGTTGAGATGTTTTACTCCAATGGATGGTAGTCTCTTTATTAAGGGAGATAGTTCATTGTTGCGATTTATACTCCAATGGATGATAGTCTCTTCATTATGAGAGATAGTTCATTGTTGAGGTTTTACTCCAATGAATGGTAGTATCTTCATTAAGGGAGATAGTTCGTTGTTGAGATTTTTACTCCGATGAACGGTAGTCTCATCATTATGGAAGATAGTTTGTTGTTGATATGTTTTACTCCAATGGATGGTAGTCTCTTCATTACGGGAGATAGTTTGTTGATGTTTTACTCCGATGAATGGTAGTCTCGTCATTATGAGAGATAATTCGTTGTTGAGAAGTTTTACTCTGATGGATGGTAGTCTCTTTATTATGGGAGATGATTTGTTGTTGAGATGTTTTACCCCGATGGATGGTAGTCTCTTCATTATGGGAGATAGTTCATTGTTGATATGTTTTACTCCGATGGATGATAGTCTTGTTATTAAGGGATATAGTTCATTGTTGAGATTCACTTTCCTCTAAAAAAGTTCACATGTTTCTAGTCATAAGTATTGATGTCAATCATTTGTTACTGACCCTAATATTGGTATTTACTAGTATTATCTTACTGATTCTATTTGCATCCTTCGAGACGTTAATTTCCGATCCCCTGTGGGTCGACGTTACTCTCTTTTTTCTATCCCATCTAGGAGTGGGTAGTTCACAATTATCTGCCAATCGTTGTCATCTATTGCTTTTCCCTAATTATTTGAGTTAGTGATGCCTTATATCCTTGTTGGGCTTTACCCAAATAGAGTTGAGTCTTCTGTTCCCCAACAATTTATTTTTCTGGTTGGACTCTCTTTTTGATCTATTGTTTTATCTTCTGCCTACCCAGTGGTGTTCTGTGTCACTTTTGGAGTTGTTTGTTTGCATTCATGATCATAAGCATTTCATGGCATCTTAGGGAAAAAAATAGGGTCTGTTTTATATTTAAGTATCTTCAATCGCATCTAGGTGAAGACTTTAACCTACGTATCTCCAGATAGAAGACACTTAAATAAGGGTAGATGTTATACCCCAAATTTCCCCCCTAAGATTTCTCATCATCCCATGTCACAATGCATCAAGACACACATATTAGAGATTTCTCTCTCTTTATCCTATCTTTAACTTTACTCTTGAGATATTACCAAGCACCTTGAATTGTTTATATTGTACACATGTTCTTTTAACTAACATTAATATGTGTATATATGTTCCTTTGAATGTTCATATTGTAGGGGATCATAATTTCATTCATCTCACCATCTAATCTAGAGTTTGAGGGGTGATTCTTTATCAAATGGTTCTCTAATGGATTACAAGATTTCAATATTCAAGGTCATGTCTATAACATAAAATATTTGTGGTTCAAGGAGCTCTCTCATTTTATTTAAGTCAATATCTCCTCAATGTTGGTGGTGGAAGTCATCAAGAAGATTCATGGGTTTATGTGTTATTTCCATGCCTTCTTCAACAAGCTTCATTTATACTTAAGCTCCATCTTTGAGTATTATTCAATAAAACATCATTTCAAGGCCTCTTATAATTCACCATGCTTATTTTTCCAAGAAAGTTCAAAAAGATTCAAGGTTGACTCAAAAGCTTGACCTAATTGAGCAAATACTAGATTCAGTGATCACAAGTTCATAAATCTTTCATTTTTCAAAATATGGAGATGTTTCTTTTTGCTATGTATTCTTATCATCATCAACAACAACCTCCCTTCACATGAAAATATCCAATTGTGCAAGAAAAATCATCAAAAGTTGAAAGGGGTTTCAAGTCATTTTGACACTCTCTAAGCTAGGGTTTGTTGATTTCCAAGGGCCATATCTTGCTCATTTTTTGAGATTTTTGAGTGACTCCAAATCCATGATTCTACTTAAAGGGTCTTTAGCCAGCTCTCTTCAGAAGTCTAAGGCTAGTTTTGAATGGAAGATCACTAAAAGTTGAGAAAGATTACAAGACTATTTAAAGAGCCTTTGAATTTTAGGGTTTGACTTCAAATGATCATAACTTGGTCATTTTTTCACCTTGATCCCATTCTTTTCACACAATAATCTTTGGGATGTCTAATACAACTTTGTTTTTATGTGCAAGTCTTGAAGATGCTTGGAAAGTTGTTGAAGAATTGAAAAGATTATAGGTCTTTTGTGATTTCCCCCAAATTTGTTCATCATATTCCAAAGACCATAACTCTTTCAATTTTTATGATTTTCAAGTGATATCAATTACATAATTCAATTCAAGTGGTACACTCCGTGTCATCTTTAGATATGAAGACCAAATTTTGAGTGGAAAGTCATTTAATTTTAAAGAACATTATAGGTCTTTTTGAAGTTCAACACTTAGAATTTTTCTAATTACAAAATATCCGTGTGTTTTCACAAATTCAATTGGACATAAATTTTTTCTAAAGCGTCCAAATGATGTCTTTCTTGGCACATTATATATATTGTAACCTTATTTTTCAAATTCTTCAAGAACCATCCCCTAAAGGTCCTTGAGTAGTGAGTTATGCATTGTTGAGGTTGGCTCAATGAAATCTATTTTTTCTTCAAGTTAGAATTCTTTACCGCGAGTAAACTTGGATTATAGGTCAAATTACTCAAGGTTTACTTGCTAAACATGTTTAACCAATTGTCCAGATGCATTTTGACAAGAATTACACTTGATATGAGGTTGTTTTGAGGCATTTCAAGTCACACGTTGGGCATGATCACAACTGGCTTGGTTTTCACAATATGCCTATAATTCCTCTAGTTTCTCATCATAATTCACTTCCCTTAAATAGAGAATGATATCCCACCCATTGGGGAAGCTTTAGAGAGCCAAAGAACTTCTGTTTTATTTCCTCCATAACTCATAAATTCTGCAACTTCAAATTTAAATCTAAAACATCTTTCGATCAATTTCTTTACTGATTCTTCATCTTTGAACTTCACTGAAGCTAACATAAGAAGAACCAAGCCATGAGGTGCCCTGAATCATGCTAGTCAAGTCATGTTTCAGAGCTCTGAATTTGAACTTCAACAGGTAGATTTCTCCATCAATTCTCTCCAAACTTGTTGCTATAATGTAGCTTTCATCACTCTGATACTGATCACATCTTTAGTTTTTAACTAGAAGTGAGTTTTAATCATGAATTTTCAATTCCCTTTCCAACTTTTTTCTTCTGTTTTTCTTCAAATCGATCGAGCTACAAGTTAAATAATTTTTTTGCGAGGGTACAGTTAATTTGTCTTGATGAGACAAATCAAATGACACCAGTATGAACCTCTAAGTTTTCCGTTTGAGGGAGCTATAAATCACGTGTTTTGGTTGACTTTGTCAATAATCTTAAGGTTGAAGATGATGACATGGACGACTTCAACCAATCAGAGCCCCACACGTGGCTTGTTTTTATCTATTTTTAAAAATAAAGGATCCTGTGTGTTATTCACTAATGACCATATCATGCACAACACGCCAGATCCCTTGAATTTGATTACTAACACGTTTTGACATTGATCCAATGGTCCACATCTTTTTGGCTTTATTTTATTTTCTGAGTTTTACATTTTAATTGTTTTAAACTTCAAAAATTCATTTCAACTTCAAAAATTCTGAAAAATTTCTCAAAAATACTTTTAATTTTTTTCTTTATGATTCTTATTTTTTCATAATTTTATTTTATGATTTGGTATTTTTTATGATTTTTCACTTTATTTGAATTGTTTTAAATTCTGGAAAAAATACGGAAGGATCCAATAACCTCTTTGACAAATATTGGTGACCTCATTTTATTTCTATTTCTAATTTTACTATTTTTTTTACCAATTTTAGTTTATTTTTCTTATTTCGTTATATTTTGAAAATGGTTTTTGACTTAAAAAAATTTTAAAAAAATTTGTCAACACTTGTTGACTCATGGCTGACCTCTGATTTTTTAAAGAATTTTTATTTGGTGTTTTATTATATTTTGTGTATTTTGCCAATTATTTCCCTCTTACTAATCATTTAAATATTGTTTTATGAAGTATTATTTTATTATTTTTATTTGGTCCTGATTTGTGTGTTATTTTGGGAAAAGTTTCTCAAAATGGATGAATGATGTTAATGATATTTGAAACCATAATTTTATCTGATACATCCCCTACCTCTTCATCTTATCCCTTTCTTACTCGTGCTACATGTTGTTGGAGAATGATCTACATATCTTTTCTCTAACATATGGTACATAGATTGCTATTGACAAACATAAAACTAGGTGTGACTTCTACATAAGTCCACTTACGATTGCTTAACATAGCGCTACATTTGTAATTATTCGAGAAATGATCATTCGTGGCCCAAACCTATGTTTGCAAGCCCAAGTATGTAAATTTGAAAGCTTTGATCCAATAACCTTGAGGTTCATTGTTAGGACTCTTTGATCTTATCAATCCTCTAATGAATTATCATGAGTTTTTGTCTAAGTGGATCATTTAAATATCATTGATCATATATGCTTACCTTGAGTACTTGAAATGAATGATATGCTTGACAAAAAGCAAATGAAACTTGATATTTTTAAGCCTTTACTTTTATGCATCGTTTACTTTAACATTTACATTTCATGCTATTTTTATCTTTGCTCATTTGAACATTTATCTTTATGTCTTTTTATTTTTGCTCACTTGAGCTTTCTTTTATTTTTGAAGATACTTAATAACCAACTTAAACATTAAAAAACTTTAAGGTCACTTGGACTATCTGGTTACTGTCCTTGCCATAATGGAATTATGGACCTCTTGGACTTAGGATTGGAAGCCTTGATTACCCTTGGGACCTTGTGACTCTGTTGTTATTTTGTCAAGATTTCTTGGGGTTTACCCCAAGACATTGGGTTGGTTTTCTTTGTATGCAGGTTATTTTGATTATGTGCTTTGTCCATGATAGGGAATTCCTCTGTATACAGTCGGTACTTTGCACAATTTTTGTGAAGACTTAATACATATTAAGTTTTGTATTCTTGAGAGGTTTAATATCTTTGCTTGCTTGGTTTCAATCCAAAGAATGAGAATTCTACACTGACTTCATAAGTAGAGTGTTGGTTTCTTGTTGGTTAGATGGTTCTTTTCCATAGATTTTACCTTATGCTTTATGATAGTCCCTTCATCTCCTCCTATCTTCTTTAATTTAAAAAATATTCTCCATTCTTTTCAAAACTCTTGTTGTTTTCTAACTTGAACCTCTTTCATAATAAACTTGGACTTAGGTCCATGCCTTTTCAAAATCTTTTCTTAATCAAATTTTAAACAATATTAATCATACTTTAACATTTTTTGTGAGAAGACTAAAAGTCATTAACCTCATTTAAACCATTTTCCACTTTGCGTTTTTTGCTTTAAAACTTTTCTCAAAAGATTAGAGTCTTGTTGATTCTTGTAGTGATGCGAGCTACTATACTTCTATGATATGTAGTTAAGTGAGATATTTTCCACTTTGGTTTCAAGTGAGACTTTGTTGATTTTAAAATACAATCTATATGCTCCATTTTGAGATGGTGCAAATTCTCATTTCTCATAGTTGTGGGTAGTAAGTATGTCTTTCACTCGGATATGACGATGATGCCTCTTCTCTTAAAATTAACCAACACACCCCTGTTTTAAATTTCCTTGAGGTGAACTAGAAGTACCCTGATCCCCTATTGCACGGAAGGTGGTATATAAGTACTAAAGGTTCGCAACCGCGACAGGTGCAAAAATTGTAAAGAATACTTATTTTCTCATCTCCACCATCTATTTTTGTATACACCATTTAAAGCCCAAATACACAAATTTTCAAATAGGTTCCCGTGGAGTACGTAGATGTTTAGGGTACTAATAATTTCCCTTTTCATAACCATCCCCCGTACCTAGATTCTCTCCCCCTCTTTTTTAGGTTTATTCTCTATTTTCCCATTTCCTTTGGAAACAATAAAGCACAGTGAAATTTTTTATTTAATCTGTGCGAGTCAAGTCAATCCAATGATTTAGTCTCAATATTTCTACCACTAAACACCCCCTGATCCTAAGTTAATTAATTTTAAATATATTATTTTCTTATTCTCTTTATTTTATTTTTGTCACATAATCACTTTTTAAGCAAATTTTGCATTAAAATATTTTTCTTGCATAAAAATTATTAATAAATAATTATTGGATTTTTTATTAAAAATATTAATATATTAGAAAAAATAGTTATTTATTTTTCTAATTGCATTAATACATTAAATATTTTTTTCATTCAATTTTTTTTTACATATTGCATAACATATTCTAAAAGAGCTAACCAATCAATTACTAACTTTTTTATACTAACATAATTAAATCAAGATATTTTCAAAAAGGATTGTGGAAATTTTTCATCTTAACTGTGAACAGCGTCTACGATTCCTCTATTTTCAACCCAAACTTGGTTCAAGGATTAATTCAAAATATTTTCATAGTCCATAAAAAAACTAACCAAACAATACGAACTACGAATTGAGACTCTAATTCCTCATAAGAGGATACATAGGCATACGACTTAAAAACCGTGGCGAGTTCCCCTAACTAAAAAATTAAAATCCTATTCCTAAACCTTAAACCTAAACCCTAGGACTTCCTTGAGAACAAGGTAGGTGAAGGGTGCCTAACACCTTCCCTTCGTCTAAAGTGAATTAATAACTTATAATCTCTGTATCAATTTAGGGTTATTCTATTATTCACCCGTCGTTAGGACAAAAAGTAGTGGTGGTGACTCGTCATTTTTTACCGGTTACGACAAACACGACGAAGAGAGAAAGGTGTACAGGCTGCATAAAGCCCTGTATGGATTGAAACAAGCTCCAAGAGCTTGAAATAAGAAGATTCATAGTTTCCTAAGGGAGAAGGAAATTGTGAAGTGCACAACTGGACATGGAGTAAATGTAAGAAGAAGCAATAATAAATTGCTTATACTATGTCTCTATGTCGATGAATTGTTAATAATATGTAGCTGCAAGAAGGAGATCGAAGACTTCAAAGGTGATCTCAGCAAGGAATTTGAAATGTATGATTTGGGTGAGATTTCATATTTCCTTGGGATCAAATTCTACAAGATTAGTAGAGGTTTGATGTTGCATCAAAGAAGATATACAGAATAAATTCTCAAGAGATTTGAGATGGAAGAGTGAAACTTGACTTTGACACCTGCTGAACCAAGACTGCAATTGTGGAAAGATGTAGATTAAGATGATGTCGACCCAACCCAATACAGAAGACTTATTGGGTCATTAAGATACATTTGTCATGCAAGGCCTGACTTAGCATACAATGTAGGTATGGTAAGTAGATTCATGCAGAAGCCAAAGGTATCACACCTAGCAACAATGAAGAGGACACTGAGGTATCTCAAAGAAACTCTCGACTATGGTATTTTGTTTCCTACAGCTGATAAAGGAACATAATGCAAGTTAGTGGAGTACGCTGATTCAAGTTGGTATAGTGATGTTGAGGATCAAAAATCCATAGCAGGATATGTGTTTATGCTAGGTGGTGCACCACTTGGTTGGAGTTCGAGAAAGGAACCAGTAGTGGAATTATCATCATGCGAAGCAGAGTACATAGCTTCTTATCTTTGTGCATGTCAAGCAACATGGATGGTGAACTTGGTCGAAGAGATAAGAGGTAAAGCTCATGAAGCAATTACCATGAAGATCGATAGCATGTTAGCTATCAACTTGGCAAAGAATCCGATAGCACATGGTCGAAGCAAGCACATCGAAATGAGGTTCCACTATATTTGAGAGAAGGTATCAGATGGGAAGATGAACTTGGAACACTACATAACTGAGAACCAGATTGCAAGCATCATGACGAAGAGTGTGTATGTCAAATTATTTTGAAGACTAAGAGATATGATGAATGTAGATAGCTTAGACACAATAAATTTGGTGGTGTGTTGAAAGTAATTCCTTGTGTCGAAGTAGTTTGCTCAACAGAGACAAGGAATTATCGAAACATGGTGTGTCAAAGATACTGCACACATATTTGGTTTTAGATTTAAATAGATTTGATTTAGTTCCAACATAGGTATTTTGGAATTTTATAGTTTTGGGCTTTGGCTCAGGGAGCAAGCTAACCTAAATCTATAAATATGGAGTAACCCCTTTTTTGTAATAAAGTTAATTAAGTTGTACTCACAAAATTTACAGTTACAAGTGAATAAAGTTTTCCATAGTTAGTGGGCAGAGAGAAAATTTGTAGAAAATAGTTGTCTTTCTTTCTTCTTTTCTTTCATATTTTTTAATCGTTATTGTGTGGTAAAATCAATCTTGTTCTTCAAGATTGATAGAAATTCATCATAGATATTTAGTGGAGTTCCCACAGTATATAAGATATCAATTTAAGCAAATTTTTGTATTTTTGTCAGTGGTTACATTTCTTCATATTTAATAGCAATACACTCAAAGTACTCGCATTTAAGAGAGAAACGAGTTCAAACTTAACAATGTATGAATGCTTCCACATTTAAATTCATAGAAATTTCCAGTTTATTTTTACTTTAAATTACAAGCCATGTATTTTATTTATTTGCTTTGCAATTGTCTTTATCTTTTGCCCTTTTATCTTTTATAAATAAGTTTTCAACCCAAAAAACACTCAAAACACTAAGTCTATGATTATTGTAGCTGATCCTGCAAGTAACCTTTAATAAGAGGCCAGCGATTGTTTTGTGGAGAAACACAACCTCACCCTTTGAGCTAGCTTTTTCAGGTTGAAATCCAAACATATTTAACACAATGAATATATACACTCAAATATATTAAAATACAAAGAGAAAAAAGATACCCGTAAGATGAAAGAAAATAAAATATTTAATATTTTAAAATAAATATTTTATCTTTTAAATTAAGGTAATTATTGATTAATATAAAGTGTGTATTGTGTTGATAGTGATCCATAAAGTAGAAAATTCATTTGATACAATATAAAATTTATTTATATACAAATGTAAATTTAAAAAGAGTTGCTTAATTGTAAAATGAAAAATAATTACATAAGCTCAACATTAAATAATCATGGAAAATAAAACAAACGTCTCGTGAGAAGAAGAAAGAAAAAAAAAGAAATGTTGATATTTTTAAATAAAGATTTTGTCTTTTAAATCAAGGCAAGTTGTTGATTAAAATAAAATAGACATTGTACTGATAATGACTCGTAAGACAAAAAACATAATTTGATACGATATAACATTTATTAAGATATACATGCAAAATATGCAATAATTTACTTAATTGTAAAATGAACAATAATCATAGAAATTTAATTGTATTAAATAATCGTGCAAAAAATAAATTTAATCATACAAAAAGAAAAAGGAAACTGTTAGAGGGAGAAATAAAAAAATTAATATTTAGAAATAAAGATTTCATCTCAAATTAAAATAATTAAACTTTTTTTATTAAAATAAAATAGATATTTTGTTGATAGTGACGCGTAAGATAAAATAAATTGTTAATTTTATTAAAATTTAAAAATATTTTTTTTAATGTTAGTAAATAAATAAAGAGAAAAATTAAAATGACTCATTTTTAAATTAAAAAGTGAGTAAAAGATATAGTAAAAGACGAGAAGGGAGAATTGGATAAAATTTGAAATTTGAAAGGGAATAAAATTCTGGTATTCAGACCTCAGATGTCATAAAAGATGTTGAGACACCTTTCGCTGAACAATCATACAATCATACAGCTTCTCACTTTATCACTACCCTTGCTTAACTTCTACCTAAGACTCACCTAGGTCTGAGACTCTATGAAACTGCTCGAAAAAATGAAACAAGATGGCTTTGGATGGAACTAACAGACTCACCACCTAACTTCATTTTCCTAAATAAAATATGGAAAGGAATAAAGAAAGCCTTTGATATTGGGAAAAGAACATGGGCTCGCAAGCAAATCTTGGGTAAGAGAGTCGATTATACAAGGGGAAGGTATTAGTACCCCTCACGTCCGTGGTACTCCACAGGATCCACTCTTGTTATCTTAATCAATGGGTGCATATATCTAAAACTTACTTGCTAAAAGGAAATGTATGTATAAATTCATTGGGAAAAAGAAAAGATTTTTATTAGTGTGTTCTCTTGAGCATTGAAACTCAATGCCTATGTAACCACAAGGAAATTAGAATACCGTAGTTCTTATTAAAAATGTTTTATTTATTGTGTGTTTTTTATGGATGATGTTAAATTCACATTCTAATAATTAACGTTGCCACTCAATCGTTGGAGACTACACATCATTGTTTTGTGTATAATGGAGTTAACATATCCTTTTTGAAAATGTTTTAAAGTAAAAAATCCCTAAGGAAAAATTATTTGAATTTGGTTGGTGTTTTTGTTAAGAAAAAGGGTAACAAGTCGACCCTCATCCAAGGAGACACAATCACCTTCAAGTCTTTAATTTTGAAAGGGTTTTGAATATTGTTAAGTGTTTTTGGATTCTGATTGAGAAAAGATTTTAGTATTAATGATGCAATGCAAAAGGACAAGAAAAGTCTATAGGGGGACTTGTTGATCCTAATATTATCATGCAAGGATTGATCCTATAGTTGAGATTGTGGGGGAATCTAACCTAATGTTATCATGTAATGTTTGGGCTTAGGGTTTAGATTGAGGGGGGAATATCTATCCTAATGTTGTCATGCTTGGATTAAAGTCCTAATGTATACCTTGATTTAAGTTTCATCAAAGATTTAAGATGAACCCAATAAGTCTAAGGGAACATGCTATTCATACAAGACATGAGCACACAAGTGGATGAGAATCAATGAGTTATATTTTGCAAAACGTTTGTGACAAAAGAGTGAAAGTTGAATGCATGTTTTTGATATTTTATGGTTTACGGTTAAAAGGAGTTTATGAAGGAAACATGTTTTAAAAATGAGACAAGCATGTGAAAACATGGATGAATTTAATTTTTAATGTATGCATCTCTATCAAGATGAAAGTCATGGAGCATAACTTTGATTTTTAAACATGTTTCATGGTTTGTTTTAGATTTAAGTGTGAAAACCCCAAAATAAACTCAAGATATCATGAAATTCTTACTCAAGAGTCAATATATCAAGTGAGAATCAAGATCTGTCATGGTAAGATCAACCTTTGTGAGAAAAATTGGAAAATCAATCAAAAGATCATTGAAAAGTCCTTTATAAAAACCCTAAAGGGAATAGTTTTGATTTAATTATAAAATTGTGAAATAATAAATATTTTTGTGATTTTTTTAATTAATAAAATAGAGGGGATAAAATAATAGTGTACAAAAAATTAGCTAAAAAAAGATTAATCTGATTGGTGAAAAAATTAAATGAAAAATATAAAAAGAAGTGAAAAAATGATGAAGAAAATAAGTTGTGAAAATAGGGGTGGGCACCAGCAGGTTCGAACCCACTCCCTAGAGGTGACAGGTGCGCTTCTACCATTGGAGTGACTATACATCCAGTGTTAGAAGCGCCTGTAACTAAATAAGTAATAAAATGTCTTTTAATTTTTGAAAATGGCTCAAGAACTTCATCTTCTTCCCCGCGGGTATCAACAACAAAACCTCCATTTTCAAATTTCTAACTTCTTCAATTCTCAACTATTTTGAAAATTTTAAAGACCAAAGTTGCTTGAAATTTTGCAAGTAATGCAATGATATAAGTTTCATAAGCTATAAATCAAAGATGAACACGAATTTTTCTCGTACTAAATAAACCCTAAAAAATTTCAGAGACATGATTCTCATCCCATAGGCAAAATCAATGAAAACTATTTACATGGTTTGCTTCAGGACATTGATATCTACATTTTTTTCTTTTGTATGTATGCGCTAAAGATGCATGAATAAGGAGTTTCACGTTTGTGTTTTCTTGCCAAATTGGAGAAATTCCAATGCCTCTTCTAGCATTCCAGATTCAATGTGATGATATGGTTAGTTTCCTGGGACCTTGGTGAAGCTAATGGGATATCTCTTTTGTCTTATATACCTTTGAATTGTTCTGACCAACTCAAGTTTCAGAGATGAAAAAAATGGAGATAAGGATGGATGGTTGAGTGATTACAGAAGTTGGTTTTGTGTTTGAATAACTTCTATATAATGTGTATGAGGTGTGTGGATGAATAGTTTCTAAGGAACTTGCAAGGATTATGAAACTTGAAGATTTGGACTTTGAACTTCAAGAATAATTGCAACTTTGCAATTCAGGATTAGAGAGTGATTAAGAGGTTTTTTGAGGGAGCTCAAGGTGTATTTTGCAATGAGCAATTGACCTCTATTTATAGGTAAGTATTAGGGTTTAAACTTGATCATTTTGGAGCTTATGGTTTGAAGGCTTAGTTGTGAATAAATTTGAAAATCATGGTTCCAATCCATAATGTAAGAGCTTATAAAGGGGTTGGATACTTTAAATATGTTTCTTTAGAGTTTCTAGGTTGAGTGTGATCAGAGGGAACAAGTTAGAGGCTCAAGGAGTTGGCATTGTGTATAAAGCATGCTTTATGAGAATTGAAGTGTGACCTTTCTCCCTTAAATGGAAAGTTAACTTGGATAAAGACTGGATCAACTGGATAATAGCCAAAAATAGTGTGTAATATTTTGATTATAGAGAGATTAAGAGTTTAGAGGCTTGCAAAGTAAGATTGTATAGCATGGTTATGAGATATGGTCTTGAGTTTTTCACAAAAATGACTTGTAATACAAGATTGAAATGCCAACTTCATCTCTTCGTTTCTCCTTGATCAAGCTTGATAAGATTGTGCTCTTGGACATTTGGAAAGCTTAGAACATGCTCTTTAACTTTCATGTTAACTACTTTGGCTGAATCCAATGGGAACTTGGTGAAAAATGGCCATAAGGTCAGTCGCTTTTGAGGGCAAATTCACTTGACAATTTCTATAAGTGTATGATTTTTATGTCATGACTTTATGGACTAATATCTCTCAACCTATGCCTTTTTTGGAGATGATCTCACATTGACAAAGTTGTTCAATACATCATTATCTTCAGTTTGAGCACTGGAGCATAGAAAATGATGACTTGATGAGGTAGTTATGGTCTTGCAAAGTATGACATTTGAACATTAAATTTCATAATACTTAGTGAAATTTTCAAATCCAAATTTGTGAGATTTGATTCTTTCTCCTGATTACTTTGACAAAATGACTCCTTTGATTTCATTTTCATGATCATTGACTTCATAAACCCATGGTTGATCAAAAAACCCAAAAAGTTAAAGTTTGACTTTGCAGTTGATTGTTCTTAGATGAACCCCAAATCTTTTATAACCAATGGAATCTTGTGATTGTAAAGCAATTGAAATAACTTGAGCCCATGAAATGATGTTGTTGATAATTTTTAGGAGTGAACACCCTTGAATCTTAAATCATAAAATGCTAATTCCTGACTTATACTGATGAATTCCAAAAAGCCCTAATTTCCTTCAGATCAACTGATGAACCAATGATGAAACCCTAGCACTTGTGCATTGGAAATAATGATCATGATGATGATCCAATAGTCTAAGAGATTGGCTTTAGTAGGGTTACTAGAGTAGTATCAACCTGGTTGTTGGAAAGCAAATATCAGTATGATTACCAACATCGGTGGGGTTAACGTGAGACAAATAAAATAGTAAAGTTATTGATTTCAGTGAGGTCACAAGGAGAACAAAACAACCTGGTAGCTAATTTTGGTAGGGTTACCAGAAGGCTTCAATCAGGTGATTGGACAAGAAAGGATATCAAGGTTGCCGACGTCAACAAGTTTACCAGAAAAAAAAACGAGGTAGAAAGGTTACTAACGCTGATGGGGTCACTGTTAGATGACAAAAACAATCTGGAAAATAGTAAGGTTATTGACAATAGTAGGGTTACCGGAAGACAACTCCGTTTAGAAAATAAACAACCAGTAGGGTTATTAGCATCATTAGGGTTACCGGGAGAACATATGACAGTAAGGTTACTGGGTAATTGCTAGGTTTTGGAAAATAAATGCTGGTGAGAAAATGTTGGGCTTCAGTATGGTTATTGGACCACGAATCAACCAAGTGACTGGAATGCAAAACGTTTAAGGTTATAGACATCGATAGGGTTACCAGGAGACATGTATTTAAAAAATAATTGTTGGTGAGAAAATGTTGGGCTTTAGTATGGTTACCGGACTACAGATCCACCAGTTGATTAGAATGGAAAATGTTTCAGGTTATAAACATCGGTAGGTTTATCGAGATACAAGTATTTGGAAAAAAAATCGATGGTAAGGATACCAACATTAGTAGCGTTACCGAAAGGCTTCAATAAGGTGATCAGGAAAAGAAGGATAGCAAGGCTTCTAGCAACTGTAGGGTTGTCGAGAAGTGAAAATCTGGTGATTGGAAAAGGTAAACATCTTCATATTATGAACCTCGGTAGGGTTAACGAGTAACAAAATGAACGATTTGGTAAACAATAAGGTTACTGACAATGATAGGTTTACTGGAAGACAACAAATTGCATGGTTTAGAAAATGAAAAATCAGCAGGGTTACTGGAATTGGTAGGGTTATCAGGAAGTGACTGGAGAATCATGGAGATGATATTCTCTTCAAAGATGTGCTATTGTTGGAGATTGTATCTGGCTTATGCATGTTTTAAGTTTTTTTAGCGTAATGCTCCACCTTTGTGGAAATGCTACACGTTTTGGTGATTCAATGCTATGTAATGAAGATTATTATATACAATGTGCCGAAGAAAAGATATCTTTTGGGAACTCAAAGGATAGAGTTCTAACTTCTGCGGAGGAACGCTAATAATCTGGACTAAAATCTCTAATAGGGAATAAAACCCCCGACTTGTGCTGATGAACGCCAATACATTGGACTTATATCTCTAATATATGCCAAGGATGACAATCCTGACTTCATGTCATTTGCTTCGAAACCACAAGTTGTTTAGCATGCACCTAAAACTAACCTGACCAACCCTTGAAGAGGAGGAGATACCCCTGCATATTTCCTTGCCCCAACCTGTAGGGCTTTTGAAGAAAATTTCCTTGAGAGGAATTCATGAGATCTGTGCCACAAGAAATATTTTTCCCAAGTATTATGAACTTTGGAACACTGCCACTGACTAAATAATGTTGGAGATGTTTTTGACCATGCTTGAGTGGCTGCCCCTGATTTGTCGGCATTTTGAGAGATTCTTCAAATCTTGACATGACTGCCCTAGATTAACAACATTTTTATTCATATGAGTATTCAACTGCTTCTCAGCCCCTTAGGGTAATTAAACTTCGAGATGCCCCTGCCCTCACTCAATGGAATTTTGAAGATAATTCTATTGGGATGATTAATCTCTTCATTTAATGCACACTATCAGAACTTCCTTGATGTCAAGCACTTTTTATATGCAAAGGATGTTTATTATGAGAATGTAAATTCTAATGTAAAGCTTATGTTTGTCTTGAAGCTTAAATACTTTTTATTCAAATGATGTCGTAACTGAAGGTGAGAAAAACACAAGAAAGGGGGGTTTGAATTGGGTTTTTTAATAAACTGTTTGTTTATAAATTAATTCTTAAACAAACTAGAAAGACTATAACTAAATAAAGACTATAAAATACACTTTGGTTTATTCAGGTTCACCTTTAACTAGGCTACTCTTGTCCACTCTCCCCAGGTGATTTTTCCTTCAACAAGGACTTAATCCATTAACCTCAACAGATTACATATGCACGCGGTACCCACCAAAGACTAACAAAAATCGTCTAAGAGTCTACCTGACACCTTAGCCCTCTCAAGTCTCAGACTACAACATAGTCATTAAGGAAATAATTAATTCTTAACATAATTACAATCAACTGTGTTTACAATGTTTGCTTCTCAATAAACAAATTAACACAACTATGAAGAGTAAAGTCTCTAATACAAATAATGAGAAACAACTCTTTGTATCGATAACTCTAAGATTAACACTTAAATAATGAGCAATAACACTTTGTGTTTAACCTTTAATATCTTAACAGAATAACGAGAATAAGCTCTTGTGTTCTTAATAACGAGAATTAACTCTTGTGTTCTTGATATTTCACAAGAAGAATATTTGTAGATGTATATGAATAATGATTCTTATTTTCTCTTGGTGTTTCAATATTTCATCAATTTGATTCAAGAGTGATAATGGTTGATAGTTCGTCAATCTTCAAATGCTGATGGCGTCTCTTTATATAGACTTTAGAAATAAGACCGTTGGTAGTACGAAGATGTCACTTTCCTTTTCCAACTATAGTAACCGTATAATTTAATCATGGAAGACAACATAATACAATAAGTAAGCAAGCAGTGGAATATTTTAAACGTATTGATTGTATTATAAACTTCATGGCTAAGTTTCCTAAGCTTTATCTTTTGATGATTTACTTCTACTTGAAGTAGTAAGCTTTGAAGATAACTCTTGATCTTGTCTCTATCTTCTCTTCTTCTTACTGAATTTGTTTTTATTTAAGGAGTGATAATGATCCAGAAGTTTCTTCTTTGTTGTATAGTCAGAGTCTTTTAGATAGTAGAATATTGTCTTCAAATATTTAAGCAACAACTTATCTGATGTACAATGTCTTCTTGAGAGTGAAAGATTTTCTGATCTTGAATTCTTGGTCTTGACTTTGTATTCTTAATAATCATCTTTTCTAAGATGCATATATGATGTCTGATTTTTGAAGAAACAACTTATATTAGTACATCTGATTTTCACGCTGAGTTTCTTTTTGTCTAATCTTGAACCTGTATGGATTCCTTGATAGTCATCTTTTCTAAGCTGCATATCTGATGTCTGATTTCTAAAGAAATAACTTATATCAGTACATCTGATTTGATGTTGAATATCTTCTTTCCGATCTTTTGATATTTGTATTGATTCCCTTTCCTATGAACATTCAAATTTCCTTAGAACTGATGATGTTTTTGTAGAAGAAGTCACAATATTTCTTTTGTTGAGTGAAGTGGTCTTTCTGATGATATTTATCTTCTGATGAATATTACTTTTGTTAAGTAGATTTGCTTAAGAAGATATCATCATTTGATCTTGTCTTCTGATGGACTTTGAGATGTTGATTAGATGTGATTCCACAAGATCTTTCTATCTTTCTTCTGATGGAATACTTCTGATGTTGAACGAAGGTGCATATTTCGTGAACTCTTGGAGTCTTCAAAATCTTGAATTTGTATTCAGAAATATGAGTAACCACTCTTCTGATGAGCAAATCTTGACTTCTGATTTTGGAGTAGAAACTTTCTTCACATGTGTTCAGAATCTAGACTTCGTCTTTAGAAACCAAACATCAACTCTTCTAATAAACGAATCTTGACTTCTGATCTTCTGCATTGTAAGCTTGTTTCTAGTATATTTTTGATTTCTTATCTTTTAGCAGTAGCTTATCATAAACTATTTCTTCTTGGAACCATATTGATATTCTTTTCTTGTTGAACATTCAACATTCCATAGAACTAATGATGTTATATTAGAAACAAAACTCAATGGTTCTTCTTCTGAGTGATAATGTGATTCTGAGTGATAATGTGATTCTGATAAAATCTAGGTTTAGACTATCTAGAATTCTAATAATGTATCTGCACACTCAATGAAACCATTATAACTAAAATTGTTCTTCATAAAATATATGCTTGTTATCATCAAAAATCAGAGATTAAACATAGATCCAAATCTTGATCTTATAATAACATCAATTTTTTGTTTTTATAAAAGGTGGTGTGGTACAAACTCAAATTATTTTAGCAAGTCTCCTAGGAGTCAGTTACCGTATTATCGTTACAGTATGCTTTCGAAATAACCCATGCTTCAGTTAGGACTTTTTAAGGGTTGTAACGTTGCTTGGTTCAGGGTTTTCAGGAAAAAAAGATTTAAGGCTCAAAGTTTATTTGTACCCACCCATTCTCCTTGATGTTCTCCAATCCTACATTCAGTTAACTCGATACGAGAACTCATCTCTCAAGAGGATTTCGATATGGTTGAGGAATCAATGAAGTTTTCTTGGACACGACATACATTAACCTTTTGTTCTTGGTGTCTCATCACAGGACTTTGCTCTCTGTTGATGGGTTTTAAAATATTTTTTATTTTTTAATCTTCTATTTTCCCTAATATTTTCCTGGACATATTTTATCATTTTGAATTTTGCAGTCCAACGGGATGCCTTATTTTTACTAAGTCTCCTTCATCGATTTTGACTTACCGGGCTTTTCTTTTCTTTTTCTTGAATTGCTTGATTTGAAAAAATCGGGTGACCCTGGATCTTTTGACTTGTTAGAAGGGTTGTAATTGCATCGTTCCTTGGATGGTAAGGGACAATCATTATGGATTTGATTTTTCTCGACCTCCTAATGTGTGAGGGATAAGGTGTGGTGATCGTTATATGTCCACTCCTTTTTTGAAATTTGAACGCTCGATAAAATTAACTGAAGACTACCTTGACCCAGGTTAAGATGTGAGGTTTTTTTGTAAAGAATTTCCTACTTCAAGGCTCAAAGGGGTTAACACTGGTCTATCATCCTTATAACTCTAGAGTTTAGGGATTTGAAGGAATGCATGTACATCATCACTGGGGTTTTAGTCAAAAGTAAACCATTTGAGTTTCGAAGTATTGGGGTTTTCATTATCCTCCATCCAGAGTTATTTGCTTTGTATTAACAAGAGTTAAGTATCAAAAAGAAAAAAAACATTTAAGAATGAAACGAATGGATTACTTTAAGAAAAATATATTTAATGATTTGTGATTATCATTCAAAAAAACAAACAAGTTTTGCATACAATCAGTACTGAACAAAACAAAAAAGATTACAAATGATCATGATGAAAAGAAACTCAAGATTAATGATTTCCACTATTAAGGAGACTATCTCCGCCTGGAATGATATTTTCAGAGGATGCTCTTTGCAGTCTTGACATTCACCGAGTCAAAGGAGACTTCAATTTATGCACAGTCCATCTACAATGAACTTGATTGTTGATGAATCAATGAGGTTCTGGACTTTTCCTTTGAATGCATTGCAACCTTCAATTGTGTGGCCAAGTACCCCAAAATGGTACTCACAGTGGGTGTTGGGGTCATATCCTAAATAATAAAGGAAAGGAAGAGGCCTAAGCAGTTGTAACTCCACCGGAGAATTTTGGAGTAAGTGAGAAAGAAACTAACTATGAGGCATAGGTATTGGGTCAGTCACTCTTCTTAGCCTCATATGCTTCTGCCTTCCTTGTTGCTGATAGTTATGCTGAAGGTTTTGCTGTTGCGGTGCATATTGCTTCTGAGGAGTATACTGAACATGTTGAACTGGTGATTTGCTGATAGTTGCAACATACATTTGTAGATCATGCTGACTAGGAGTAGTTGCTTTCAGATGGAAGGAACCTGAACTTGAGGATAAGCCTGTTCTTCCTTAGAGACTGCACTTGTTTCTTCGTCATCCTTCTTCTCTGGGAACTCGAAATTAATAATTACATCCTGAATCCTACCAATCTTGAGAGCATCTCAATTTGTTCTCCTATGATAACCAAGTCTAAAAATTCCGAGGAAACACATCCAACCATCATATCCAGATATGGACCTT
Source organism: Vicia faba (assembly GCA_948472305.1). Lineage (NCBI taxonomy): Eukaryota > Viridiplantae > Streptophyta > Magnoliopsida > Fabales > Fabaceae > Vicia > Vicia faba. The sequence continues at coordinate 1,141,580,165 of OX451738.1, forward strand.
GCAAAGTATCAATGAACATGTCCACAAGCTCTCGTTCCAAAAGAGGAGGTTGAACCCTGGTAGCTAGATCTCTCTGTCTCTGTGCAAACTCTTTGAAAGACTCATCATCCCTTTGAGTTAAGCCTTGGAGTTGGATCCTGGTAGGAGCTATTCCACTATTATACTTGTAATGAATGAAAAAGGCCTCTGCTAGTTTTCTCCAAGTTCGGATGTGGGTCCTTTTGAGCTGAGTATACCAGTCAAGAGATGCTCCACTAAGGCTATCCTGAAAGAAGTGTATAAGTAACTTCTCATTTTCCGCATAAGGAGCCATCTTAATGTAAAATTCCTTGATATGATTCTTTGGACAAGTGGTTCCCTTGTACTTCTCAAAGCTGGGGACTTTGAATTTAGGAGAAATATTGATACCAGGCACTAGGCACAAATTAGAAACATATAAGTTGGAGGAGTTACAAACTTCCAAGGCCTTAATCCTCTTCTCGTGCGGGTAAAACTTCTCCATATTCTCATCAATTGAGAACCTAGAGGTGTTAAATGATAAATCAGAAATGTCCTTTGGATGTGGAGTTTCATTGATAGGGACCTCAATAGTATATCTGACATCCTGATTCAAAAGATCCTCTTCTGGGGTAAGATTAACACCTAGTGGATTAATAACACCTAGATTAACAGTCCGTCTCAATTCTTCTTGTCCACGGGCGATGTACTAAATAACCTCCATGAACAGACCCATCTAGGTCCCAATCTATGTTCTCATTTCATTCTGTTTTCCTATAACTGTTCCATGATAATGCCGAGGTTGGGAAATCAGCCTTGTGGTCTTGTGATTTTATAATAACAGGCCAGGTTACAATGAGTTTCCAGGTTGAGATGAATGAGATGCATGATGATGCATGGATGGACTTTATGTGATGATTAATGCAATGATATGAAACACCAAAGATTCAAAAGAATCAGCAATATCAGGGATAACAACTGTACAGTCTTCTGAGTAACTGCTGAATAATCTCTGTACTGGCTGAATATAACAGGATGTAAATTTCAGAACTTTGAATTCAAGAAAAACATATAGGATGAAGGTCAAAGTTTCCCATAAAAAGCCCAAACTCTCTCAAATATGAGTTCTAATTTGGATAAAGATTCCTTGAAGTATTCCCAGAGTCATGGGTCCCTTTGAAAAGTACATTGTCGTAATGTATCTAAGTCATAACAATTATACCCCCAAAGTAAACCTAGTATGAGTGTGGTACTCATGACACACTAGTAGGGCATCTAACCCTTACGTGACATGACTATCCAATTCTTTAAACTTATGGGTTCACTCAAGCCTATGTATTGGGCTTATCTCTCAAGAAACACCCACCTAACAAAGAAACAAACACCAATATCCAGAATATCCAAAGTGCAATGAATGAATGCAAGAAATAAATAAAGTAAAGCAAATAAATAGACACCCAAATAAAACAAATAAGATCTAGGTCTGACTTGCTTAGGTACTCCCTGTTATAGCCCAATTCCCCCCCCCCCCTAATATCTCTCATCATCTCATATTATCAATACATCAAGATCACACATTAGGGTTAGTTTTTCCTACTACTTCATCCTATCTTTAAGTTTTCTCTTGAGGGATCACCAAGCACCTTGAATTGTGTATCTTGTACATGTGTTTTTTAGTTGGATTAACTTGTAACTAACATCAAAACATGTATATATGTTTGTTTGAATGATCATATTGTAGGAGATGGAACAACTTAACCCATCTCACCATATAACCTAGGGTTTTGAGGGTTGTTCCCCAGTCAAATGGTTCTTCAATTGATTGCAAGAGCTTAATCTTCAAGGCTATGTCTATGATATCAATTTTTTGGGTTCAAAGAGCTCTCTCACTTTATTTAGGTAAAGTTTCATCGATAAGCTCTATATTTGAGTCTGCTTCAAGATAACATCATTTCAAGGTCTAATGTGATCCATCATGTTTTATTTTACTTAGAAAGTTCAAAAGACTCAAGGTTGATTCAACATGTTTGACCTAATTCAGCAAGTGCTTGATTTAGGGATCACAAGTGCATAACTCTCTCAATTTTAAATATTTTGAGCTGGTTCTTTTTTCTATGGTTTCTTATCATCATATAAAATAACTTCTCTTCACATGATAAGATCCAACTGTGCAAGGAAAATCCTCAAAAGTTGAAAGGGGTTCCAAGTCATTTTGACAATCTCTGAGCTAGGGTTTGCTGCATTCCAAGGACCATATCTTGCTCATTTTTTTGAGATTTTTGATTGATTCCAAATCCATTATTCTATTTAAGTGGTCCTTAAAAAGTTCTTTTCAAGGGTTTAAGGCTAGTTTTGAGTGGAAGATCACTAATGGTCGAAGAAGATTACAAGTCCTTTGAAAAGGCTATCAAATTCTCTTATGTGACTTCAAAGGATCGTAACTTGATCATATTTTATCTCCTTGATCTCATTATTTTTCTAAAATAATCTTTGGAATGTCTATTACAACTTTTTTTCAATATGGAAGACTTGAAAATTCATGGAATGTTGTTTAAGAATTGAAAAGATTGTAGGTCTTTTGTGAATTTCCCCAAATTTGTTCATCGTCTTCCAAAGACCATAAATCTTTCTTTTTTTAATGATTTTTGAGTGATCTCATTTCGACAATTAAATTCAAGAGGTTTAATTCATTTCATATTCAAGGATCAAGAGCTAATTGTGAATGGAAGGACATGTAATTTTGAAGAACATTATAGGTCCATTTTGAAGCTCAACACTTAGAAATATTTCTAAGTACAAAAATCCGTGTGTTTTTCTTGATTTCAAAGTTGAATAAATTTTTGCTCAAGCATCCAAATGCTATCTTTGTTGGAACATTGTGAAGTTTGTTGTGAGATCTTTCCATTGCAAAAAGATTAAGATCATAAATCCTCCTACATTGTGTGTCCCATGCTCTTGAAGTTGCTTCCATGAAACCGAGTTTTTGCTTGAAGCTAGAATTTGATTTTCTTAATGTGCAGTCTAATCACCAATTTTGTGCGTGTTTTTCACTTAAACATGATTAAAAAACTTATTCATACTTGTTTAAGCATCAAAACGCAATAATTGAGTGGGTTTTGATGGATTACAAGTCACATTTGTCTCATGATGGAGGTGCACACGAATTCCACCCATACTTGATCATTTCTCACACTTTTTGTTTCCATCATGCTTAGATATAAATAAGGGACATATTCCACTCATTTTCTTAAGCTTGGACATCCAAAACCACCCGGCCAAACTCTCTCCATAGCTCACAATTCTGAGTTTTCGAATTCACTCTTTCCCTATTTTTCAATCCAATTTCTTTGCTCATTCTTCATCCTTGAATTTCATTGAATCTAACAGAAGAAGAACCAACCCTTGAAGTGATCTAAATCGTGCTAGCCAATTCAAGTTGAAGAGCCAATTTTTTAAACTTTGTTCAGGTAGAATTCTCCATCAATTCTCTTCAAACTTGTTATTATAATGTATCTCTCATCACTCTGATGCTCATAGCATCGTTTGTCTTTAACTGGAAGTGAGTTTTGCTCATGAATTTTCAAATTCCTTTTCATCTTTTTCTTCTATTTTTTTTTCAAATCAACTGAACTACAATTAATATAAATTTTTCGCAAAGGTACAATTGTCTTCGTCTTGAAGAGACGAATCAAATGACACTGATCTGGACCTCTATTTTTTCCATTTGCAGAACTTGCAACTCACGTGTGGCTAGAGGTTGAAGATGATCAGCGTGTCATCTCTCAATCAATGACAAGGCGACACTTGTTTTTTCAAATCTGTTTAAAAATAAATGATTTTATGGTTTATTCTCTAATATCCATATTATGCATAATGCGTCTGATCCTTTGGATTAGCTTACTAACGTGTTTTGACATTGATTCAGTGGTCTACATTTTTTTAGCTTTATTTTTATTTTCTGATTTCTCTATTTAATTGTTTTAAACTTACAAAATTAATAAACAAATTCATTTGAACTTCTAAAATTGTGAAAAAAGTATCAAAAATACTTTTGATTTTTCTATTTATGATTTTTTATTTTTTCACAAATTTATTTTGTGATTTGATATGTTTTATGATTTTTCACTTTATTTTTTTAAATTGTTTAAAAATACTTTTCTTGATTTTAAAATTATGAAAAAATTATGGAAGGATCCAATTACCTCTTGACATATATTGGTGACCTTATTTTTTATATTTTACTATTTTTCATAAATTTTGATTTATTTTGCTTATTTCTTTATATTTTAAAAATAATTTTGGACTTTAAAAAATTCTAAATTTTTTTGTCAACACTTATTGACTCGTGTTTAACCTCTGACTCATGTTTGACTTTTGTCAACACTTATTTGGTATTTTAATACATGTTGTGTATTTTACCAATTATTACCTTTTAAAATAATTTAAATTTGGTTTTATATTAAATATATTTTATTATTTTTTAATTGGTCCTGATTTGGAGACATTTGAGTGTTATTTTGGGACAAGTTCCTCAACCTCATTGGATCTTGGGTGTTGATAGATTGAGAAACCAAATCCACCAAAATGGATGAATGATATTGATGATATTTGAACCCTTAATTTTATCTGATACCTTGGTTATACTATCATTCCCCACCCTCTCCATCTTATCTCTTTCTTGTTTTTACTTGTGCTACATGTTTTTGGAGAATGATCTACATATCATTTCTCTAACATGCTCGTTACATAGATTGCTATTGACAGACCTCAAAATAGGTGTGGCTTCTACATAAGCCCACTTACGATTTCTTAACATAGTGCTAAATTTGTTCAGATTCAAAAAATAATCATTTGTTGCCTAAACCTATGCTTGCAAGCCCAAGTATGTTTAATTTGAAACCTTGGATCCAATAAATTTGAAGTTCATTGTTAGGCGGCTTTGATTCTATCAATCCTCTAATGAACTTCATGAATTTTGGTCTAAGTGAATCATTTGAACATCATTGATCATATGTGGTTGCTTTGAGCACTTAATATGGATGATATACTTGACAAAAAACAAATGAAACTTGTTAAGAAGCTTTGGTTTTATTAATACAACCGTTACTCTGCCCAATTTTGTGAAGACTTAATTCAACTGAAGCTTGGTGTTCCTTAAAGGTTTAGTATTTTTTCTTGTTTGGTTTCAATCCAAAGGATGGGAATTCTACATTGACTTCTTCATGTCAAGTGTTGGCTTCTTCGTGCCTCTTTAATACTTTTGCTTGCTTGTTTTTCTAAGTTGAACCACTTTCATAATAAACATGGACTTAGGTCCATGGATTTTCAAAAAGACTTTCTTAATTTAACCCTTAATCAATTTAATCATACTTTGACATTTTTTTTCAAGACTAAAAGTCAATTATCCTCATTCAAACCATTTTTCCACTTTGGATTTTTACTTTAAAACTTTTCTCAAAATATTAGACTCTTGCTGATTCTTGTAGTGATGCAAGCTACTATACTTCTATGATATGTAGTGAAGTGAGATATTTTCCACTTGGGTGTTGAGTGAGGCTTTGTTGATTTTAAAATCCAAGCTATATCCTCCACTTTGAGATGATGAAAATTCTCCTTTTTCATAATCGTGTGTAGTAAGCATTTTTTCTACTCGGATATGACGATGATGTCTCTTCTCTTAAAATTAACCAACACACATGTGTTTTAAAACTTTTGAGGTGAACTACGAATACCCCGATCCCTTATTGTATGGAAGGTTCTACGTAGGCAGTAAAGGTTCACAACCGCGACAGGTGCAAAATTGTAAAAATACATAGATTTTCAAAGAGGTTCCTGTGGAGTACCGTAGATGTTTAGGGTGCTAATACCTTCCCTTTGCATAACCAACCCTTGTACGTAGATTCTCCTCCTTTTTTGGGTTTATTCTCTCTCTTTTCCCATTTTCTTTGGAAATAATAAAGCACAATGGAGATTTTTATTTTATATGTATGAGTTAAGTTAATCAAATTTCTTAGTGTCAAAATTTCTACCGCTAGACTACCCAGCAGATTCGCCAGCTGAAGCTGCTCGAAAAAATGAAACGAGATGACTTTGGATAGAACAAACAGAGTTGCCACCTAATTTTATTTATCCCAAAGAAATAGGGAAATGAAAATATAGATAAAACCTTTGATATTGGGAAAAGAACATGGTTTTGCAAACAAATATTGGGTAAGGGAGTCAATTACACAAGGGAAAGATATTAGCACCCCTTACGCTCGTGGTACTCCATAAGATCCACTCTTGTTATCTTAATCAATGGGTGCATATATATAAAACATACTTTATATAGGGAAATGTATGATAAATTCATTGGGAAAAAGAAAAGATTTTTATTAGTGCGTTCGCCTGAGCATTGAAACTCCATGCCTACGTATCCACAAGGGAATTATAACACCGTAGTTTTTCTTAAAAATGTTTTGTTTGTTGTGTGTTTTTTATGGATGATGTTAAATTCAAATTCAAACAGTTAGTGTTGCCACTCGACCGTGGAGACTAAACATCATTGTTTTGTATAGAATGGAGTTAACATATCCTTTTTGAAAATGTTTTAAAGTAAAAAACCCCTAAGGAAAAATGATTTTGATTTGGTTGGTGTTTTTTGTTAGGAAGAACGGTAACAAGTGGACCTTCATCCAAGGAGACACCCATCACCTTCACACCTTTAGTTTTGAAAGGGTTTTGAATATTGTTAAGTGTTTTTGGATTTTGATTGAGAAAATATTTTATTCTTAATGATGCAATGGAAAAGGAAAATAAAAGTCTATAGGGGGACTTGTTGATCCTAATGTTATCATGCAAGTATTGATCCTATAGTTGAATTGTGGGGAAATAAAACCTAATGTTATCATGCAATGTTTGGACTTAGGGTTTAGATTGTAGGGGAATATCTATCCTAATGTTGTCATTCTTGGATTAAAGTCCTAATGTATACCTTGATTCAAGTTTCATCAAAGATTTAAGATGAACCCAGTAATCTTAAGGGAAAGTGTTATTCATACAAGCAATGAGCACACAAGTGGATGAGAATCAATGAGTTTGATTCGGCAAAAATTTTTGTGACAAAAGAGTGAAAGTTGAAAGTATGTTTTTGATTTTTTATGTTTTATAGTTAAAAGGAGTTTATGTAGGAAATATGTTTTAAAAATTAGACAAGCTTGAGAAAAAATGAATGAGTTTAATGTTTGAAAAAATGTATGCATCACAATCAAGATGGAAGTCATGGAGCATAACTTGGATTTTTAAACAGGTTTCATGGTTTGTTTTAGATTAAGTGATAAAACCCAAAAATAAACTCAAGATATCATGAAATTCTTACTCAACAGTCAAAATTTCAAGTGATAATCAAGATCTATCATGGTAAGATCAAGCTTTATGAGAAAAATTGGAAAGTCAATCAAAATATCATGGAAATGTCCTTTAAAAAAACCCTAAAAAGGACTAGTTTTGATTAATTAGAAAATGATGAAATATTAAATATTTTTGTGAATTTTTTATATATTCATAAAATAGAGTAGATAAACTAATATTGTGCAAAAAATTATCTATAAAAAGATTAATTTTATTGGTGAAAAAATTAAATAAAAATTGCAACAAGAAGTGAAAAAATGAGGAAGAAAATAAGAGTGGGCACCAGCAGGTTCGAATCCACTCCCTATAGGTAACGCCCACGTGCTTCTACCACTAGGGTGGCTATACATCCAATGTTAGAAGTGTCTAAAATTAAATAAGTTATAAAATGACTTGTGATATTTGAAAATGGCTCAAGAACTTCCTCCTTTTCCATGCAGGTATCAACAACAAAACCTCCATTTTCAAATTTCTAACTTTTCCAATTCTCAACCAGTTTGAAAATTTTAAAGACCAAAGTTCCTTAAAATTTTGCAAGGAATGCAATGGTATAAGTTTCAGAAGCTATAAATCAAATATGAACCTGAATATTTCTCATACCAAATAAACCCAAAAAAATTTCAGAGACACGATTCTCATCGCACAGGAAAAATCAATGAAAACTATTTACATGGTTAGCTTCAATACATTGATATCAACATTTATTTTCTTTTGTATATATGCGCTAAAGATGCATGAATAATAAGTTTCAAGTTTGAGTTTTCATATGAAATTGGAGAAAGTCCGATGCCTCTTCTAGCACTTCCAGGTGCAATGTGATGATATGGTTTGCTTCCTTGAACCTTGGTGATGTTAATGAGATAGCTCTTTTGAAACACCCCTTTGTAACCCCAAGCAACTTAAGCATAAATCAGAGTAAGATAACATGGATAATATCAAAAGGGAATCACTGTCGTTTTACAATACATAGAAAACGAATAAAACATTCACCAACATACACATGGTCATAATACATAACACATATTCCGACTTCATGTTTCCACAAACTATGCACATCACAGCGGAATAATTTTTACTCAAATAATAACAATGAATATATCCCATACTATAATTATAAGCTAACATAACAACCAATTCATAACATACAAGTTGTATGAATCCAAAACATTAGGCACTAAGACCATTCAACATATTATCTCAAAATACAAATCAAATAAGAGAATATAACAATATCTCTTCACAACAAACATGATTTCAAATTATCCCCCCAGTGTTGCATGACCAGAGCATGACAACTACCTATAAATAGGAATAACAAGAATCTAAAATCTTCACTTAATCCGTGCAAGCACTACCACTATCTTTGGTACATGAGCGATGTCGCATAAAACATCATTCCAACAAAAGGGTGAGAATTAGCATCATTATAAAATATATATATATATATATATATATATATATATATATATATATATATATATATATATATATATATATATATATATATATATATATATATATATATATATATATATATATATATAACACATACATCCAAGGAATGCATCACACTTCATATAATTATCTGTACAACATGGATTTACCATTTCAAGTACAAAAACAATTATATCCAAACATTACAAGTATACCAAGTAGAGCCATTCGCACAATCATCACATATAACACAATTTCCACCAAAGTAACATCGATGTAACAATTAATTCAATTATCACATATATTACAAACATAACCAATGTCATGATCATACAAATTATCACATATATTACGCATCAAAGCAAATTATCACATAACAACTAATGTGACTCCAATGCAATACAATACGGCTCATAAATATGGTACCATCATGAACATCAAGCTCACCTGGCTCTCGATTCCATATCTAGAATCAGAGCCACGCTTCTAATCCAGACAAGATCAAAGCCCATCATTATAAACATATAGTCCACTGCTTCTATTTACACACAAGGATCAAAGAAACCATCATTATGAACATGTAGTTCACCACTTTTATTTTCACACAAGGATCAAAGCAACCATCATTATGAACATATAGTCCACCGCTTTTATTTACACACAAGGATCAAAGCAACCAACCGTAGTTCAATCTCCCCATGTATGCATGTGCAAACATAACCAAATATATGGAAATTCAGATTATCACCAAACCTTAATCATACCGCATAGCACAATAATCCATCAAAATGAATTATCCCACCTATAGCGGTAGAAATGTTGATACTAAGCCATTGAATTGTCTCGAATCACACATATAAAATAAAAATTGCCACCAAGCTATATTATTTCTAAAGGAAATGAGAAAAGAGAGAATAAACCCAAAAATAAGGAGGAGAGAATCTAGGTACGGGGGTTGGTTATGAAAAGGGAAGGTATTAGCACCCTAAACATATATAGTACTCTGTAGGAACCTCTTTGAAAATTTCTGTATTTTGGCTATAAATGGTGTATACAAAATAAATGGTGGAGATGAGAAAAGAAGTATTTTTACAATTTTGCACTTGCTGCGGTTAAGAATCTTTAGTGCCTACGTACCACCTTCCGTGCAATAGGGGATCAGGGTACTCGTATTTCACCTCAAAATTTTTAAAACACATGTGTGTTGGTTAATTTTAAGTGACGTGACATCATCGTCATATCTGAGTAGAAGAACATACTTACTACCCATGATTATGAGAAAAAAGAATTTTCATCATATCAAAGTGGAAGATATAGCTTGGAATTTAAAATAAACAAAGCCTCACATAACACCCAAGTGGAAAATATGTCACTTCACTATATATCGTAGAAGTATAGTAGCTCGCGTCACTATAAGAATTGAAAAGAGTCTAATCTTTTTGAGAAAAAAGTTTTTAAATTAAAAAGACAAAGTGGAAAAATGGTTTGAATGAGTTTTATTGACTTTTAGTCTTTTCACAAAAATGTCAAAGTATGATTAATATTGATTATAATTTGATTAAGAAAAGATTTTGAAAATACATAGACCTATGTCTAAGTTTATTATGAAAGCGGTTCAAGTTAGAAAACAAGAGAAATTTTGAAAAGGAGGGAGAAGATTTTTGAAATTAAAGAAGATGGTACTATCCTAAAGCATAAGGTAAAAGATAAGAAAAATAGCGATCTAATCAACAAGAAGCCAACACTTGACATAAAGAGTCAATGTAGATTTCACATCCTTTGGATTGAAACCAAGCAAGAAAAAAAAATACTAAACCTCTTAGAAATACCAAGCTTCAGATGAATAAAGTCTTCACAAAAATTAGGCAGAGCAACAACTGTATACGGAGGAATTCTCAATCACAGACAAAGCATATAATTAGAATAACTTGCACATAAAGAAAATCAACCCAATGTCTTGAAGTAAAACTCAAGAACTTCAGAGAAAATAACAACAAAATCACAAGGTCCCAAGGGTAATCAAAACTTCTAATCCTAAGTCCAAGAGATCCATAACTCCATTATGACAAGGATAGTAAGCAAATAGTTCAAGTAACCTTAAAGTTTTTTAATGTTCAAGTTGGTTATTAAGTGTCCTAAGAAAGAAAAGAAAGCTCAAATAAGCAAAATAAAAAAAGGACATAAAGATAAATACTCAAATGAGAAAAGATAAAATAACATAAAGATAAATACTCAAGTGAGCAAAGATGAAAGTATCATGAAATGTGAATGATAAAGTAAATAGTATATAAAAGCAAAGGCATAAAATAAAGGGCATAAAGTAAAGGCATGATGTAAAGGAATAAATTAAAGTGAGTTATTAGTGAATTAGAAGTTAGAGGTTAGTTGAATGACCATCTTGAAACTTGTATTTAAAAACTCATTAGAAGATTGATAAAATCAAAGCTTCTCAACAACAAGTTTCACTTTCTTTTTGTTAATTATATCATTCATATCAAGTACTCAAGGAAAGCCTATATGATCAATGATGTTTAAATGACTCACTTAAACCAAAATTCATGAAAGTTCATTAGAGGACTGATAAGATCAAAGCCTCCTAACAATGAACCTTAAGGTTATTGGATCAAAGGTTTCAAATTAAACATACTTGGGCTTACAAACATAGGTTTGGGAAAAAAACGATCATTTTTCGAATCGGGAAAAATTTAGCGCTTTGTTAAGCAATCTTAAGTGGATTTATGTAGAAGTAACACCTATTTTGAGGCCGGTCAATAGCAATTTATGTTCCACAAATTAGAGAAATGATATATAGATCATTCTCCAACAACATCTAGCACAAGTAAGAAAGGGATAAGATGAAGAAAGAGTGGATGTATCAGATGAAATTAGAGTTTCACATATTATCAACTTCATTCATCCATTTTGGTAGATTTGGTTTTTCAACCTATCAACATCCAAAATCTAATGAGGTTGATGAACTAGTCCCAAAATAACACCCAAATCAAGACCAAACAAAAATAAAAAAATAATACTTAATAAAACAATTTTTAAAATGATTAATAAAAGGGAAATAATTGGTAAAATACATAAAGTATATTAAAACAACAAATAAAAATCCTAAAAAATATAGTCAGAGGTTAAACATAAGTCAATAAGTGTTGATAAAAATTTTCAGAAAATTTTCAAGTCAGAAACTATTTTTAAAATTTAAAGAACTAAGCAAAATAAACCAAAACTTGTGAATAATAGTAAAATTAGAAATAAAAATAAAATGAGATAACTAATATTTGCCAAGAGGTCATTGGATCCTTCCATAATTTTTCCAGAATTTAAAAATAAAGAACAATATTTTTAAACAAATAAAACAAGTTAAATAAAGTGAAAAATCATAAAAAATATCAAATTACAAAATAAAATTGTGAAAAAATTGAAATCATAAAAAGAAAAAAAAAACAAAAGTATTTTTGAGAATTTTTTCAGAACTTTTGAAGTTGAAATGAATTTTATATGAATTTTTGAAGTTTAAAACAATTGAAATATAAAAATAAAAGGGATCTGGCGTTGTGCATATCATGGTCATTAATGAATAAACCATCATATCATTTATTTAAAACATATTTTGAAAAAAAAGTGTGGCACAATATGATTGGCTGAAAGATGACACGCTGGTCATCTTCAACCTCCAGCCACGTGCGAATTACATGGTTCACCAATTGTAAAATTAGAAGCTCAGACCGGTACCATTCGCTTCGTCTCTTCAATACAATTTCAATGGTACCCTCGCGAAAAATTTAGATAAACTATAGCTCAATCAATTTTAGAAAAACCAGAAGAAAAAAGTTGGAAAGGGATTTGAAAATTCATGAGCAAAACTAACTTTCAGTTAATAACAAATGTTGCGATCAGTATCAGAGTGATGAGAGCTACATCGTAGGAACAATTTTGGAGAGAATTGATAGAGGACTCTACATGTTAAAGTTAAAATCCAGAGCTCTAAAACTTGACTTGTCTAGCACGATTCAGGGCACCTCAAGGCTTGGTTCTTCTTCTGTTAGCTTCAGGGAAGTTCAAGGATGAAGAATCAGCATCTAAATTGGATTGAATGATGCTTTGGAACCAAATTCGAAGTTGCAGAATTGAGAGGTATGAAGGAAGTTCAATAGAGGTTCTTTGGCTTTCTAAAGCTTTTCAAATGAGTGGGATATCATCCTCTATTTATAGGGAAGTGAATGATGATGAGAAACGAGAGGAATTATAGGCAAATCGTGCAAACTAAGCCAACTATGATCATGCCAAACGTGTGACTTGAAATGCCTCAAAACAACCTCATATCAAGTGAAATTCTTGTCAAAATACATCTGGATAATTTGTTAAACATTTTTAGCAACTAAACCTTGATTAATTTGACCTGTAATCCAAGTTTACCCGTGGGAAAAAATTCCGACTAAAAGCAAAAACAGATTCTATGGAGCCAACTTCAACAATGCATAGCTCACTACTCAAGGATATTTATGGCATGGTTCTTGAAGCATTTGAAAGACAAGGTTACAATCTTTATATTATGCCAAGAAAGACATCAGTTGGATACTTGAGAAAAAAGTTATGTCCAATTGAATTTTTAAAAAGCAGACAGATGTTTTGTAAGAAAAATTCTAAGTGTTGAACTTCAAAATGACCTATAATATTCTTCAAAATTAAATTACTTTCTACTTAAATTTTGATCTTGATTTCTAATGAAATGAATTAGACATCTTTAATTGAAGTATGGAATTGAGATCACTCTAAAATCATAAAAATTGAAAGAGTTATGGTCTTTGGAAGATGATGAACAAATTTGGGGAAATCACAAAGGACCTATAATCGTTTCAATTCTTCAACCACTTTCCAAGCATTCTCAAGTCTTGCACATGAAAACAAAGTTGTATTAGGCATCCCAAAGAATATTTTGGAAAAAGAATGGGCTCAAAGAGATAAAATTTACCAAGTTATGATCATTTAAAGTCAAACCCTAAAATTCAAAGGCCTTTCAAGGAGACTTGTAATCTTTCTCAATCATTAGAGATCTTCCATTCAAAATTAGCCTTAGATCTCTGATGATATCTTGTTAAGGACCCTGTAAAGAGAATCATGGCTTTATAACCAATCAAAAATCTAAAACAATAAGCAAGAAATGGTCCTTAGAGTCAACAAACCCTGGCTTAGAGAGTGTCCAAATGTCTTGAAATCCATTTCAACTTTTGATGATTTTTCTTGCACAATTGGATCTTGTCATGTGAAAAGAGGTTGTTTTTGATAGTTATAAGAATCCATAGCAAAAAGAACCAACTCAAAATGTTGAAAACTGAGAGAGTTATGCACTTGTGATCACCTAATCTAGTATTTGCTCATTTAGGTCAAACTTGTTGAGCCAACCTTGAATCTCTTTAAACTTTCTTGGCAAAATAAAGCATGATGAATTATAAGAGGCCTTGAAATGATGTTGTATTGAAGAAAACTAAAATATGGAGCTTAAATATCAATGAATCTTGTTGAAGAAGGCATGAAAATTGTTGTACCCCAAAATTTACCCTCGCTTTTTCTTCAAGATATCTCCTCATGCTCCTAGGGTTTTCATTTGCTCAAGATTACTCAAGAATTGATCAGAAAAATTCCCCTCATAAACAATTGATCTAAAAACTAGGGTTTTGCTTTTCTAAAAGAAGGTTGAGTTTATAATGCTTCAGGTGGATTTCATGGTTTCTCACATGTCTCTAATAATTCTCATGCCAATTTTCAAGCCTTGCATCACAAGTTTTCTCATTCAACGGCTCAGATGATTGAAAATCAACTTTATTGGATAAAAATTCAATGTGGTCAACATACACTCAAACTTCAATATTTTGGTCAACATCGAGATTTTGAAGTCATATTCATCATTTGATCAAGGGCTGATCATGATTCATCAAGAAAACTCAAGATTCATCAAAAGTCAAAAGTTACTAAATTAGGATTTTCTTAAGGAGAAGTCAACTGAACTTTGATCAAGCATAATTTCCACATGCTTCATCAATTTTTTCTCAACCAAAACTCGTTTTGAAGAAAATTTAATTATATACAACTTTGTCTTTCTAAGCTCAAGTCCAAAAAATGCTTCATTTGAGAGATATGGGCCAAAACGTTATAGGTCATTTCAAAAGTCAACAAACAGACACTTTTTGTCAAAGATATTTACATCAAGATAAATTCTTCAAATGATAAAATGATCAACATAGAGATTGTACGGGGCACATTGAGATTTCCAAAAAGTCAAAGATCACCTTCATATGAAAAAAATTGAGAGAGTTAATATTGGTGCAAGTTGACCAATTTTTGAGAAATGCATGAAACCTCAATTGAGCAATTTTGAACTTTTGGGCTAATGGGCTTAACTTTTGAGGTTCATATATGTTTATGACATGTTAGAGAATCTATAAGTTATTTGGTACAATGCCATGTTTTTTATTTATTTTAATTTATTTTAATTTTATGCAAATATTATTAAAATAAATCAAATAAAATAATAAACTAATAGGCCAAGGCATGTGGGCTTTGTTTTGGATCAGTTTGAGGCCCAAAAAACACATGACAAACATGCCAAAACCGTGTGTTACATAAATGGAAGCATATCCTTCTTATTTTGGAAAGTTTTCAATTGGTCTTTGGAAACAAATTATGCCATGATTGTACAAGATTCTTGCCATGTTTGTTTGATCTATTCCTTCCTCTATATAAACACAACACATGCAGACTTAAATGACACGTTGAAACTGCTTCCAAAGAGCCTCGAAAAATCATAGAATAACTCAAGAAAAGTGTGCAATCGAATTCCCCATTCCAAGTCGTTTCATTCTAAAACAAAGCCATCAATAACTCCCCGAGGATCAAAGGAGTTAATCCAAGCCATCTGACAAGCAATTTCACGTCCAAAACAGCCCTATTGATGTCGCCGGTTGAGGTATAACATTCAAACTCGAAATTTTCCTTCTGAGCATTTTTAGTACCGTGTAACATTTGATTTGTGTTTTAATGACTGCAAGGAATAAATCTAGGAAATTGTTGAAAGAATGGAGGCCTGAATCGTGAGATGCCATTGTTAGGGCATACTTTGAGTTTACGTTCGAATTTCATGATACACTGACTTTTTGATTGTTTTGTGTAAAGATTCGAGTTTATGATGAAATTTCGCATAACATAGGCCTTTTTGTTTGCTTTGAAACGTCCAAATTCTAAATATTTAGAAATTTTCTAAGCGTTTAAGAAAATATGACAAGCTCAGAACTTATGACCATATTATCACCATAACGCTCAGCAAATTCTGGACACTCTCAAGGCAGAGTTTGGTCAGAACTTCTGGGTAAGTTTTCACAAAGGCTTCAGTCAGAGTTTGCCAGAGTAATTCAAAGAAGGTTAAGGAGCATGCTGCAAGCTTCCCAGAAAGTCTGAAAGCTCCTTCAGAACATGCTGGAGCCAGAATATAAGAGGATCAGAAGATTAGATGCTACGCAGGAGAAGAACTTTTGATCCAGAACTAAGCCATGGTGTAGAGTTTCACGTTGCAGGATTTCTGGTTGTGATAAGTCTCATCATCATTTAATGCTCATTTAATGCTCACAACCAACTTCTGAGTGTTTATCCAAAGGATTTTCACCACATTTTCCTCTACTATCTTGGGATAGCAACTTTGCTACCAAGCCCATGCTTTGCTTTTTGCTTTTCCTTAAATCCTGCTGACAGCCACCATGCTTGCTTCAAAGACAAGGCAACACTTCAGCACATGAAGGCTATTTTTCAAAGCTTTGGTCAGAACTTGACAAAATCCCAAAACCTTGCTTATACAACTTGCTGCAGACCTATGACCAACAGCTGGCTCAGCCTACGCCTGCATCTCATGATTACACCAAACTAGCATACAAAAACTGTGATGAAAAAGAAAAGGAACAGAATGCCAAAACAGGTTCAAATCCAATTTGTTTTTCCCCCCCCAAAGTCACGACAAATTCATCTATAAATACTTGGCTCCATCACACGTTCAAGGGGCTAGCTTTTGAAGAGAGAGATTGGCCAAAAAGAGAGAAAAAGAAGTTGTGAAACCTTCATAAAAATCCAGATTTCTCATACACAAAACAAACCTTTGTTCTTCCCTTGAACCCAAGGACACAACCACTCTTCCGTCTCTCTTACGGACTCAGAACATCCAGAGGCAGCCACTCAAAGCTCCAAGCACACTCCAGGTAAGTCTTTCTGACTTTACTTGCTTTTCATTCTGAACATCATTAACATATAAATATCATAGTATTAATGTTGTACATATCATTGTATGAGTAGAAAAACTATGGATAAGAACTTCTAGAATAATGCTAGGCTCAGATTTAGGATTGGAACTTCTGGATTTATTGTGCTGTGATTATTCTGATTTACTAAATTGAATAAATTGCTGATGTGCTGATTAAGAGTTGAAATGTAATACAGAACTTCTGTTTTTCACTCACCATTTTAACACGCAGAAATTCTAAGATTACTTCACTAATTCTAACACAACATAAAACTTCTGAGTTCTCCTCACATGTCAAATACACTGAACTTCTAATGTTTCCATCAGCTGTTTTCAAACACTATGAGTTTATGACTTTCACATGTTGACAATGTACTGAATTGCTGACGTTTGCTCACTGTTTTAGTGTAATACAAAACTTCTGACTTTTGGTCCACTGGCTGCATACCACCCAGAACCTCTGTATTTTCCTCTAACGTGTCTTACAGGATCTCAAAGTATGCCAATCCAGAACTTCTGATTCCCACTGACATTTCCTTCTGAGTCACAACACTCTTAGCTTCAGAACTTCTAATCCTAGTTGTTCTTCTTACAGCAACCCGCTGTTTCTACCTTACATTTATTTTACTTTTCATCATTTTTAATATTAACATAAAAACATAAAAATATTTTCCTTTTAATTTATTTCCTTAAGACAAAAAAACATTTTCTAAACTAGTCCATTTCCTTGTACATTCTTATACATTTCAATATGGTTGTAATAATAACTTAGGATTTATTTTTACTTGCAATCCCCATTCATAAATATGTACCCCTATCCCGTAAATATTGTAATAGTATAGGACTTTATATTTCTGCAATTTATCGCTTGCAAATGTAAATGCTAGTAATTAGGCGTGTATGGGAAGATAAAACCAACAAATAGACCACTAAAAAACAAAGACAAATACATGCAATCAAATACACTTGCACACATGCACCTTTAGGGTAATCTCACTTGTTGCCTTACAAAAATAGCCATGTTATGCATGTGGGATGTCTTAGCACAAACAAATCGAAAAATACAAGATCATAGTCCCTCGATGACGCTATCAAAGTTGCCTTTCAAAATGATCTTAGTCCCTAAAAGAAAAGTACTAAGTCATCTCACAACATTGCTATCATGGTCATACGATGACCCAACGCTCGTCCCTTCACATCCAACGATGGGGCTTCTTATAAAAATCAATGGTAAGATAGCAACATCTAAAGGAGGAGGAAAAGCACATTTAAGACCTTTTTGAGTAGGTAGGTTCGCTCTCAGTTAATCGCTTGCTCACAACAAAAACACTTTACACACCTTACAAACACCTCTTTGAACTATTTTCAAAATAAACACTTTGTATACGTTCTTATAGAAACGAGAATCATTACAAAGTTACATTTTCAAAATACTTTCAAAAACCACACCACAAGCACAATTTCAAACAAAAGCAAGTGATCTAGCGAGTAACTAAGAGCCCATGGAAAACTATGGATGGAAAGTGTGATAATACCTTCCCTTTTCATAATCTACCCCCCGAACTCAAGAAAACATCTCCAAAGGTCTTTCCTGTGATTTTTTACCTTTCCTTTTGGATAAAAGAAAAGTCTGTAGCGACTCTTGCTAAACCGAACATTTGCAAACACAAACGCAAACCCTCAAGTCAGTTCTCCCACTGTATCACATATGGTAAGATAAAACCTGAGGCTAGAAAACCTAATTCAAAGATAAATAACTGAATTGAACACTTGCACCTCTAGGGTAGCCTCCCTTTGTTGCCTTCGGAATAACGATCATGTCCCTCGAAAGTGGGGATGCTTTAGCAAAGAACCTTGAATAAAAGATCATAGTCCCTCGATGACCCTTCGATGTTGCCTTTTGAAAAATAATCTAGTCCCTTATGAAATTTCTAGAGCATCCTTACAAGTTTCCTTCAATAATTGTATGATGGCCCTTCGCCAGTCCCTTCACATCCAACTGATAGAGCTTCCTACTAACTAATGGTACAGATAACAGTAAATAAAGGAAAAGGCAGAGTATAAGAACAACCTTGAGTGGGTAGAAACTGTTAATCGCTTGCTCACAAATCTATTCTAAACAAAATATTTCACACGACACTTTCAATAAATATTTTCAAAACGCTTTTTATACATTCTCGAGGACCGATCCAAGAATCATTACAAAGTTCGTCTTACATTGGCAACTTTCAAAATATTTTCAAACACACATAAACAGTAAATTTTCAAAATGAGCTAAGCGATTAAGAGCACGTAGATAACTATGGATGAAAAGGATGCTAACACCTTCCCTTTTTGTAACCTACCCCTTGAACTCAAAATCTATCAAGGTCTTTCCAGTTCTTTTCACCCTTTCCTTATTGGATAAAATAAAAGTTGGTGGCGACTCTTGCTATCCGCAACATTTGCGATAAAGCGCAAAAACAAGACAGTTCTCCCAGCGTATTAGATAAATAACACATGAACCTATGAATCTTCTTGATGAATTCCACCACCAACTTTGAGAATATCTTGACCTAAATAAAGTGAGAGGGCTCCTTGAACCAAAAATATTTCATTCTATAGACATGACCTTGAAGATTGAGCTCTTGAAATCCATTAGAGAACCATTTGATTGAGAATCACCCCTCAAACCCTAGATTAGAAGGTGAGATGAATGCAATTGTGATTACCCTTAATATAAACATTCAAAGGAAAATATATACACATATTGATGTTAGTTAAAAGAACACATGTACAAGATACACAATCCAAGGTGCTTGGTAATCGCTCAAGAGAAAATGAAAGATAGGATAAAGAGAGAAATAACCCTAATGTGTGTGTCTTGATGCATTGTGACATGAGATGATGAGAAATCTTAGGGAAAAAATTGGCGTATAACAACTGGCCTTATTTAAGGGTCTTCTATCCAGAGATACAGAGGTTAAAATCTTTATCTCGACGTGATTGAAGATACTTAAATACAAAATAAACCCTATTCTTAGCCCTAAGATGCCATGAAATGCTTATAATCATGAATGCAAACAAACAACTCCAAAGGTGACACATAACTCCACTGGGTAAGTAGAGGATAAAATAATAGATCAAAAAGAGAGTCCAACCAGGAAAAATAAATCAGTGGGGGACACAAGACTCAACTCTACTGGGGTAAAGCCTAAAAAGGATATAGGGTATCACTAACTCAATAAATAAGGAAAAAGAAATAAATGACAATGATCAACAGACAACCGTGAACTACCCACTCCTAGAGGGGATAACAAAAAGAGAGTAACGTCGACTCGCAGAGGATCAAAAATTAATGATCCGAAGGATACAAATAGATGAGGTAAGATAATACCAATAAATACCAATATTACTATCAGTAAATACTATCAGAGTACAGATCTCAAAACCAAACTATCTCCCATAACGTAGAGTCTACCATCCATCGTAGTACAAACCTCAACAACGAACTATCTCCCATAATGAAGAGACTATCATCCATCGGAATAAAACCTCAACAAAGAACTATCTCCCTTAATGAATTGACTACCATCCATTGGAGTAAAACCTCAACAATGAACTATCTCCCTTAATGAAGAGACTACCATCTGTAATACGGTGGGAGAACTAACTTATTTTGCATTTTGTCGCAAATGTTGCAGATAGAAAGAGTCACCACCGCCTTTTCTTTTTTCCAATAAAGAAAGGGTGAAAAGAACAGGAAAAACCTTGATAGATTTTGAGTTTGAGGGGTAGATTATGAGAAGGTAAGGTGTTAGCACCCTTTTCATCCATAGTTATCTACGAGCTTTTAATAGCTACCTCACTTTTGAAAATTTTCTTTTTGCGTAAGTGTTTTGAAAATGCCAATGTAAGGAGAATTTTGTAATGATTCTTGTATCATTCCTCAAGAATGCATAAAAAATGTTTTGAAAATATTCGTTGTTTTGAAAGTGGTGTGTGAAAAGTATTCGTTAGAAAAATTTATGAGCAAGCGATTAAAAGTATCCTACCCACTAAAGGCCTTTCTTGTTATTTTCCTCCTCCTTTAGAGATAGTGCTATCCGTACCATTAGTTGGTAGGTAGCCCCATCTATTGGATGTGAATGGACAGTGAATGGTCATCATACGCTCATCGAAGGCAACTTGTAAGGATGCTTTAGCAGTTTCGTAAGGTACTATATCATTTTATTCGTAGGCAACATCAAAGGGTCATCGAGGGACTATGTTCTTTTGTATCGAGGGTCTTTTGCTAAAGCATCCCTACGTTCAAGGGACATGATCGTTTTTCCGAAAGGCAACGAAGAGTGGTTACCCTAAAGGTGTGAGTGTGCAAGTATGCTCATTTCAGTTATTTAGTCTTATAATTAGTGTTTTCTATAGTTCCTTTTTATCTTGCCATACAAACCCTAATTAGTAACAATTGCATAAAATATAGTAGCAGAAGGTAAAGACGAAAATATAAACCTAGGCTATTACAGAGCTTTGGGGCAGTTACATAGTAGTGAAGTGAGGAAAATAAAAACCTACAACTATTACATAATAGGAGTAGTTACATAATAGAAAATGCAGAAAAAATAAAGCTACACTATTACAGTTGAACACGCCCTATACACTTTATCTAGGAAAAAAAATAAGATGAAAATAACAAAGAAAATATTTTGGTGATTTTTTATGAAAAAAATGATTTACGATAATTAATTAAATAAACCTAAAAAACCAAATTAATTTTAATTAATAAAAAAAGGTTAATTTTGAAAAAAAAGTTAATTAAAGAACCTAAAACCTAATTAGTTTGAATTAAAAAAAGGTTAATTTTGAAAAAAAGTTAATTAAAAAACCTAATACCTAATTAATTTAAAAAAAGGTTAATTTAGAAAAAGTTAATTAAAAATCTAAAACCTAATTAACTTTAATTAATAAAAAAGGTTAATTTTGGAAAAAGTTAATTAAAAAACCTAAAACATAATTAATTTTAATTAATAAAAAAAGTTAATTTTGAAAAAAGTTAATTAAAAAACCTATAACCAAATTAATTTTAATTAATAAAAAAAGGTTAATTTTGAAAAAAGTTAGTTAAAAAACCTAAAACCTAATTAATATTAATTAAAAAAGGGTTAATTTTTAAAAAAGTTAATTAATAAACCTAAAACCTAATTAATTTTAATTTAAAAAAAGGTTAATTTTGAAAAAAATTTATTTAAAAACCTAAAACCTAATTAATTTTCATTAATAAAAAAAGATTAATTTTAAAATTAAGTTAATTAAAAAACCTAAAACCTAATTAATTTTAATTAATAAAAAAAGGGTTAATTTTCAAAAAAATTAATTAATACCTAAAACCTAATTAATTAGGGTTTTAAAAAAGGTTTATGTTTAATGATTAATAAAAAAGAATTAAGTTTGTCAAAAAATAGATAGGGGAAGAAGAATATGTGGAAAATAGGGTTAGAAAACAAAAATAGTGCAAATGCCAGGGGTGTGTGTTAAACCCACACCCTTTGCCTTCACATCAGCATGGCTTGCCAAAAAATAGATAGGGGAAGAAGAATCAATGGAAAATAGGGTTAGAAAAAAATAGTGCAAATGACAGGGGTGAGTGGTATCCTACCCCCTAATTTGGCCTTGAGAATTCAATGGTACCATTGGTTTTGGCTGATTATCCATATACAAAGAGATACAACACAAATAACATGAGACAATTCAAACATGGTGTCTCGTGATTCAATCGTTATGGGGGCCATGAGATTGGTCTATCCTGCATAGTTATACCTTAGAAGCATGTTAGTAATGTTAGTATGCATCAAAATAACATGAAAACAAAAATACGAATTACAAAAAAAAAACAAGGAAACCAGAGATAAATGTATGCGATTTTCAGGCCCTTTGGATCATCAAGATTGATCCATTCTTACCCTACAATGCCTCAAGGATTGATTTGGATGACTGGCTTGCTTGAAGAGAGGCTGAAAATAAGGTTTGTATTTTTCCCTAGTTTCGATAAAATTTGAAGATTTGGTATAGGATCTTCTTGAAAGGTTTTTGTTTCCTCCTCTTGTGGTCTGAATATGGGATATATATAGAGGAAAATTAGGTCAAAAGAAGTGACCTTGGACCTTTATACGAAAGCCTTGATTTTATTTAATTTATTTTGAATATAAATAAATAAAATCAATAATAAATGGAATAAAAATCAAAGGGGTGTATGAATAGGTTCAGAGGTTCACTTATGAGGCCTAATATACGTTTGGACCTTGGAACACAATCCCATTAGCCCAAAAATTCATGTTTGATCAATTTGGGTTTCATGCATTTTTTCATAATTCCCAACTCGTGCGAATCATAACTCTCTAAATTGTTATCGTATGAAGGTGATCTTTGACTTTTTGGAAAGCTCAAGATGTCCCCTACAATATCTATATGGGTCAATTTTTATTTGAAGACTTTATCTTGATGTAAGTTGCCTTGACAAAAAGTGTCTTTTTGTTGACTTTTGAAATGACCTGTAATGTTTTAGCCTATATCTCTCAAATAAAGCATTTTCGGCCTTAAGCTTAGAGAGACAAAGTTGTAGAGAATTGAATTTCCTTAAAGCTAGAATTTGGTTGAGGAATTTCTGATAAAGCATATGAAAGTTATGCTTGGTCAAACTTCAGTTGACTTCTCCTTAAGAAAACCCTAATTTGGTAACTTTTGTCTTTTGATGAATCTTGAGATTTCTTGATGAATCATGATCAACCCTTGATAAAATGATGAATGTTACTTCAAAATCTTGATGTTGACAAGAAATCTTGAGTTTTGACTGTATGTTGACCATAATTGACTCTTTGTCCAAAATAGTTGATTTTCAATCATCTGAGCAATTGACTGAGGATACTTGTGAAGCAAGGCTTAAAATTTTGCATGAGCATTCCTTGAGATATATGAGGAACCATGAAATCCACTTGAGGAATTATAAGCTCAAATTTCCTTAAGAAAAGTGAAACCCTAGTTGTAGGTCAACTGCTTAGGAGGAGAATTTGTTTGATCAAACATTGAGTAGCGTTGAGCAATTGAAAACCCTAGGATCATAAGGAGATATCTTGAAGAAAATGGGATGGAAAATTTTAGGGTACAACACCATTCATCAGAGTAATACCTCAATAACAAAATATCTCCCATAATGAAGAGACTACCATCCACCAGAGTACAAATCTCAATAATAAACTATCTCCCATAACATAGAGACTACAATCCATCGGAGTACATATCTCAACAATGAACTATCTCCCATAACGAAGAGACTACCATCTATCGGAGTAAAACCTGAACAACAAACTATCTCCCTTACTGAAGAGACTACCATCTGTCAGAGTAAAACCTCAATAATGAACTATCTCCCTTAATGAAGAGACTACCATCCATTGGAGTATAAATCTCGACAATGAACTATCTCCCATAATGAAGAGGCTACCATCGACCAGAGTACAAATATCAACAATGAACTATCTCCCATAATGAAGAGACTACCATCTATCGGAGTAAAACCTCATCAACGAACTATATGTTGGATTAAAATATCCAACGTCAACCTTAGGGATTCAAAGGTCTTAACATCCCCCCATGGGCGCCTACACAGGTGTGTTAGGTGGGCCAGGTAGGCCCCTTGTTAGATTCTCTATAAGGAAATAGAGTAGCACCTTGGCTACACGCAATTGCTTTTAGCTCAGTGGTAAACGCTTGATCCTACAAGTGTTATCAGAGCAAGGTCATGGGTTCGAATCCCCTCGGCTGACACTGGGGGGGGGGGGGGAGATTGTTGGATTAAAATATCCAGCGTCAACCTTAGGGATTCGAAGGACTTAACATCCCCCCATGGGCGCCTACACATGTGTGTTAGGTAGGCCAGGTAGGCCCCTTTTTAGATTCTCTATAAGGAAATAACGTAGCACCTTGGATACAAGAAATTTCTTTTAGCTCAGCGATAAGCGCTTGATCCTACACTATATCCCTTAATGAAGAGACTACCATCCATCAGAGTAAAATCTTCCCTGACATTAACAGACTTATTGGGGAAGAACAGATTGCTCAAATAAAGAGACCTACCACTTGCTGTTTACGAAGAGGATTGCAATAACGCTGCGGGGAAATGAATCTTAGCTTTCCGGGGAAGTGTAAATACATTCCTGTTGAGGAGATAAAGTCTTCACGTGGAAAATAAATGCACATTCTCAATCCAGGGCTCAAAGCCTACAAAAATCAAAATAATATTGCTGCCAGGGACCACCCATTCAAACCAGGAACAAACCGGAGTGAAACAGTCAACCAAGACACCACCCAATGACAAATAAGCTCAATTGGGGATCACATTCCGTCCACATAATGAACTGAATAGGAAGGCTAAAGCAAAATCTTCCACGAGAGATAACTCAGTAGGGAAATTGAAAGTATATACACTTTCTGCTTAAGGTTGACAATCTATAGGACAGTGGGTAACATAACAATGCGAAGAGGGTAATATGCCCATAAAAAAAATCAATTAATGCAAATGAGCAATGAATTTTAATTTATCTATGCATGAAGTATGTATGAATGTATGAATGTTATCATGTATATGCTAACAAAATAAACATACAATACTGGGAATAACCCGACAAAACCAACTTGAGCAAAGACAACACTCTGCTAAATCACATACATGATAAATATTCCATAAGAGAGTAAGCACTAATTTAGGATACGAGTTCCTACTTCATGAATTAAGTCCACTGGGAAGAAATATGGCTTGAAAATAATCAAAGCACAATCTGATAGCAATAAACCAATACAGTTGTAGGGAAATAACATCCTCCTCCATATTTCACTGAGGAATATCATACATACTTCACTAGGGAAGATAATGCCACATCGTCTAGACTTCAACTATAGATTCTTTACTGACTTTACTAGGGAAAACAACACCATATCATCGAGGGGAGACCAAATATATTCTTCAATATCAAGAGTAATGGTTGTGCAAACTTCTTTGGGGAGAAATTATGAAACTTCATGGGGATAACAACTTTTAGAGAGAAGCATCATCTTTGCTTCATTTGGGGATTTGAGAAGTTAACAATGCAGCAATAAGTTAAAAACATTGGGATTTTAAATCAAACTCAACACTTGGCGAGAGAAAACCCAAAATCTGAAGTAATTGTCCATTCTTGGAACCATTACTTTTGGTTCCACTTGAATCAAAAAATCCGAAGTAAAAAGTAATTTGTAAATTATTTTCACACATTTTTTTAATTATTAATTCTTTTCGTTTTGAAAATTACTATCGATAATAAATGAAAATTTTGAAAACAGAATAGAATAAGAACTATAAAGAATTGGATAAAGGCTCCAAATTTCTTAATTAGATGGTAGTCCGTAAATGGCGTGACTCCATAGATGATTACAAAGTTTTGGAAACTGGTAAATACATGGAAAATATACACTGAAATACGATGACCACTATTATCCCTGAAAACTTTGAACTCCTGAGCAGAGGCTTTAACCAAAGTATGGTGAGAATCCGAGAAGATTGTTTCTTCAATGATCAAGTCTTGTCTGATGCAGTTACTTTCCAGAAAATCCATACCTTTTTCCTAGGTTTTCCTTGCGGGTTTTCAACCTAGCGGGAAACTTTATTCTGTTTGTGTCTCTAACTTTTTCCTAGACCGCCCTTTCGGGTTTTTAGCCTATCGAGACACTCTTTTTTTCCCTAAGTCGCCCTTTCAAGTTTTCAACATAGCGAGCTGTTCTTTTATTTATTTAGGCGAAGTATTTCTTGACTGCGTCAACATACATGAGACATGGGAACTCCTCACCATTCATAGTTTCAAGATTCAATGCATTGCCAGATAAGGCTTTCTTAACAACATATGGTCCTTCATAATCGGGAGTCCACTTTCCCCTAGAATCAGCATTAAAAGACATGGTCTTTCTGAGCACGAGGCCACCTTCTATGAATTCACGAGGCTTGACCTTCTTATCAAAAGCTTTCTTCATTACTTTATGATATAACTAACCATGGCTCAAACTGTCATTCTTTTATCTTCAATTAAAATCAATTGGTCAAACCTATTCTGGACCCATCCAGCCTCTGAAAATTTGGTTTCCATTATTACACGCAAAGAGTGAATCTCAACCTCAATGGGGAGTAGTGCTTCCATACCATACAGAAGAGAGAACAAGGTTTCCCCTGTTGAAGTGCGAACGAATGTATGATACCCATGTAAAGCAAATGGGAGTATCTCATGCTAATCCTTATACGTAACAACCATCTTCTGGATGATCTTCTTAATGTTTTTATTAGCAGCTTCAATAACCCCATTCATCTTGGGCCTGTAAGGAGACAAATTGTGATGGATAATCTTAAAATCTTCACAAAGTACTGTTATCATTTTGTTATTCAGATTTGAGCCATTGTCAGTTATAATCCTGCTTGGCACACCATAACGACATATAAGATTATTCTTGATAAAGCGTACTACCATTTTCTTGGTGATGTTAGCATAGGAATCTGCTTCCACCCACTTGGTGAAGTAGTTAATTTCCACCAAAATGAAACGATATCCATTCGATGCCTTGGGTTCAATCATTCCAATCATATCAATACCCCACATAGAAAAATGCCATGGGGATGGAATAACATTGAGAAGCTTAAATCTAACATTTATGGCACTTCTTCACAAACTTGTAATAGTCAGATTCCATTGTTAGCCAATAGTAACCTGCCCTAAGCATCTTCTTTGCCATCGAGTGTCCATTGGCATGGGTACCAAAGTAACCTTCATGGATTTCTTGCATCAACATGTTTGCTTCGTGTCTATCCATGCATCTGAGAAAGATCATGTCATGATTTCTTTTGTATAGCATATCTTCATTGAGGAAAAAGCTATCTGCCAACCTTCTCAATGTATTTCTATCTTCGTTCAACGCACCAATCAGGTATTCCTGAGTCTGGAGAACATGCTTGATATCATAATACCAAGGTTTTTCATTTGACTTTCCCTCTGTAGCAAACATATCGTTCCAAGCATTTACTTGGTACATGGAAGCTAAAGTGGCCAAAGCATCCGCCATCTGATTCTCATCTCTGGGAATGTGATGGAATTTAACTTTATTGAAGAAAGGTAATAATCTTCTTTCAAAATATTTATAGGGAATCAATCAATTGTGACAAGTCTCTCGTTCTCATTTGATCTGACTTATTATCAAAGCTGAATCATCATATACATCAAGAATTTTTATTCTGAGATCTATAGCCTCTTCAAGACCCATGATACAAGCTTTATACTCCACCATATTATTGGTACAATAAAATGCCAACCTTTTAGTAAAATGGATGTGTGACCCATGAGGAGTGATAATCACATCACCAATTCCTTTTCCATAAGCATTTACAGCTCCATTAAACACCATACCCCATCGGGATTCAGGATTAGGACCTTCCTCAGGCAAAGGCTCATCACAATATTTTAATTTCAAATACATCACATCCTCATCATGGAAATCATATTTAACATACTGATAATCGTCAACTGGTTGGTGGACAAGGTACTCTGGCAACACACTACCTTTAATGGACTTCTGAGTACATTATTCAATAACATATTCAGACAACAGCATATGCCAACGTGAAATTCTTCCAGTAAGAGCAGACTTTTAAATAATATACTTAATTAGAGCCATTTTTTAAATCAACCAAGTAGTGTGATTTAACATATATTGTCGCAATCTCTTTTCTGCCCAAGTCAAAGAACAACATGTTTTTTCTAATATAGAATACCGTGACTCACTGTCAGTGAACTTCTTGCTGAGATAATAAATGGAATATTCATTTCTTCCCATTTAATCTTGTTGTCCCAAAATACAGACCATAGAATTATCCAACACAATCAGATACATAATCAATGGTGTTCCTTCAACATGAGGGTCCAAGATAAGAGGCTCGAGTAAATACTCTTTAATGCTTTCAAATTCTCTTTTGGAAATCATCCGTCCATACATAACCTTGATCTTTCTTCAACAACTTGAAGATTGGTTCACATGTTGCAGTCATATGAGAAATAAATATGGAAATGTAATTCAAACGTCCAAGGAAGCCTCTAACATGATTTTCACTTCTTGGTGCAGGCATTTCCTAAATTTCCTTAACTTTATCAGGATCAACTTCAATTCATTTTTGGATGACAATGAAACCTAGCAACTTTCCTGAATGAACACCAAAAGTACACTTATTTGGATTCAAACAGAGATGATACTTCCTCAAACACTGAAACAACTTCAATGAATCTCCTATATGCCCTTCCTTAGTCTGAGATTTGGCTATTATATCATCAACATATACCTTAATTTCCTTATGCATCATATCATGGAATATGGTTGTCATAGCCCTCTGGTACGTTTCACCAGTGTTCTTCAACCTGAAGGGCATCGCTTTGTAACAAAATGTTCCCTAGGGTGTGATAAACGTTGTTTTTTTCCATGTCTTCAGGGGCCATCCTAATTTGATTGTATCCAGAAAACCCATCCATGAACGAAAACACTTTGAATTTTGATGTACTATCAACCAACATGTCAATATATGGTAATGGGAAATCATCTTTTAAATTGGCTTTATTTAAATATCTATAATCGAACACATACAGACCTTTCGGTCTTTCTTTGGTACTGGAACAATATTGGCATTCCACTAAGGGTACACCGATGTCATAAGAAAACCAACATCAATCTGCTTTAAAACTTCTTCTTTAATCTTCACTGCCAAGTCAGGATAAGTTCTCCGTAGCTTCTGCTTGATCGGTTGACATTCTGTCTTAAGTGGTAAATACTATTCCACAATATCAGTATCCAAACCAGGCATGTCTTAATAAGATCAAGAAAAGATATTCACATACTCTTTCGGTAACTCAATTAACCTGCTCTTCACCTTGGGATGAAGCAATGCCCAATCTTGACTTCTTTTGGATCTTCCTCTAACCCTAAGTTAATCGTCTCCAATGGCTCTTTATATGACTGGATAATATTTTCCTCGATCTCAAGCAATCGTGAAACCTCTTCTGGGATTTCATCATATTCCTCTTATTTAGCCACATACACATGATATTCAAAGTTGGGAGAGGGTGCAGAGTGATTGCACTCAACAAGTTTTTAATTAATCTGCACATATGATTTATGATTTATTTTAGAACAAGATCACACATTAGGGTAATGGCACAATTGCAATCATCTCACCATCTCCTAACACAGAGGGTCAAAACTAGGGTTTTGAGTTTAATCAGGAAATCTATGGCCTTTTGGGAAACACTTGATCCATGCTTCTCTACATGTTCATGAGCATCTATGATTGGAAGTTTTATCATCAATTTTGATTTGAAAAGGTTCATTTGATCAAAATGTGTAAAATGGTCATTTTGTCAAAAGTAAATCAAAGTCAACTGTTGACCAAGTGGTCTTTTGGTCAACCATTAATTCAATATCCCTATTTTCACATTTCATGGTCAATGGGAGCATAAAATAAAGAGGAAGTGTTGAATTAAAGATAACTTGTCAAAGAAGTTATTTGAACTTTTGAAATTTTTTAAGTGTTCTTAGTACTAAACTTTTGATGATCATAACTTCTTCATTTATTATTGAAAAAATGCATGCTTTACATGTTTGGAAATAGGATACAAAATTCTCCAACTTTGTCATTAAGGGCTCATGTCCAAAAAGTGAAAGGAGAAAAAGTTATTGAGCTTGGAAAATTCTGGACACTTAGTAAAATTTTTGAATATGTGCACAGACCTGACTTCTTCATGGCCTATTTTGAATGTCCATTTGAGCTCAAATCAAAAAAGTTGCCAACATAAAAGTTGGAGTTTGAAACTTTCTCTTCATTTTTGATTCAAGAATCATCTAAAATGGTCGAGTGTAGAAAGAGATAAAATGCTTAAGATTTGTTGCCTTGAGAGGTCATTTGGCCTAGTTACGCTCGGGCCAGGCCAAGCATTTCATCAAACATGTCATGAGCACATGTTCATCATCATTTTTTCTTTGAAATATTGATTATTTTGAAAAATGTCCAACATAAAAGATCAAGCTCTATGTGTTATGAACAACTTTGCTTCAGGATTTTTCTCAAAATAGTTCCTACATTTCAAGATATGATCATGGGAAGTAGGTGACATATAAGCTAAATTTTTCCTAGCAACAAGGCATGTCGTGCGCACATACCAGGCAAGAATTTCATCAAACACGTGATGTGGATACATTCATAGCCATTTATCTCATTGATTTAAACCTTGTTTTGAAAATTTTTGAACATAAAAGTTAGAGTATGTTATGCCCTCTTCAATTTTGATTCAAATTTTGTTTCATTTCATGCACTATAAACAGAGAGATACAATGAGTTGAAGTTGTCATCATGATATTGGCCAAGCTTGCATGGAAATGCATGGGATTCATGTCAACAAAAAGATCATCCTACCAGCTCACATCCCATGCTATTTTCACTTATTCAAAATGACCTCTAAGAGATAAGTAACAGAGGAAAAACACAAACACACACCTCACCACTTCACTCTCACTTTTGTTTTCCACTTCTACCCACACTCTATTTTCCTCACTTCTATAAAAAGGAAGCTTCATTCAGCAGAAGGAGGGCACAAAAATATCAAAATCTCTATCTCTCTCTCCCTCACGAAAGTCTTCTCTTTCTTCAAACTCAAAGTTCTTCCTCAATTTATTACAAGAGTTTCTTGGTCAGATCCATTCCTCTTGCTCACTCTGATATCTAAAAGTTTGAAGAAGCTGCATCGGGTTTCAATTTTAAAATAGAGGCATAAAGTGAATTTATTTTTCACTCATTAAGGTAAGCTTTTAAATCCGAATTCCTCTCATGATAGATCTAATCATTACATTAGATTTTGTTCATATTGGTTTTAGTTGGCCAAATCATACATCTGAAGTATAATTACGTGTGCATTGTTGCTTGATTCTTGTTCAACAAAGTTGCCCAAAGTTCTGTTTATACTACTATTTTCATGCTCAATTTATGTTTAGATCTTGCATCGTTTAATGAATCCATGAGCGTTTATTGTTCTATGCTTTAAGGTGATGAATTTTGATGTTTGGATCAATTAAGATGGTTGAGAATCGAATGAGAAAATTGATTCAAAAAATAACTTGTTGATTTTCTTAACTCAATTTCATGTTTATGCAATAACCTTTGTGCCCTAATTTCTCTTTGAATCTTACATAACTTCATGAAAATTTTGATCCTATTGTGTTCTGTGCATTTTAATCTTGAAGTTTGATGTTTACATCTTGGATTTTCATGGAGAAACACGTGTGATATCATGATCTGAATATCTTGTTTTAAAATTGAAAAAACGATAGGGCTTGGTGTAGTGGTAGGGACGACGACGAGTTGCATTTTGATTGAACATGTTCTAAGATTTTTCGCAGTGCATTTTGCAAATAACAGGTGTAATAGGTTTCTAATATATTTGAATTTTCTTTGTTTTCTCAAATTTTGTTTAAATATTTTTCTTGATTCAAAAATCACCACAAAAATATTCTAAACCTTGTTTTCAATATATTTTCATATTCTGATTTTTATTTCATAGTTTTATCATTTTTTCATGATTAAATAAGTTCAAGTAGTTTAATTCGGGTTTTAATCATTCTATAGGTTTTAGAATTTTATTTTCCTATTTCTACTAATCTAAAAATCCATAAAAAAACTTTTTTGTGCTTACCTCTGAGTCTTCTTATTTAAAATAATTTTTGTTCAATTTTACAAAATTCGTGGGATGCCAATTAAATCAATTGATTGGTTATATCACTTTTTCTTTGTTTTTTTGAAATATTATGTAAATAATTTTTGTTTAATTCTTCCTATTGAAATAAAATTCAAGAAAACTATACTCATTGACTCTTAGGTATTGAAGTAATTTTTTATGATTTTTAATTGGCTTTAAATGTCACTTTTCTTGGTTTTCAAGGTTTTTGAAGTTAATTGATGTTTTTGAGGTCTTTTCTTGCTTAAGCATAAAGAAACAATTAATTCTCTAATTTCCCTCATTTGTAAAAATCAAAGAAAATATGTTCAAAGTTCCAGGAGGGGTCAAGATCATTTAAGCCTTTTTTCTGATTTTAAAGTATGGTCTTCTATCTTATTCAAAATATTTTGTAAAGAATGCCTAGTTTTAGTCTTTGACTAACTAGTTTTGATGTTTGAGTTTCAAAAAAGACATTTCCTCTTCTTTTCAGGAAATTTTGACTATTCCTATGACTTTTAGAAGTCTTTAGGGGATTAGGATTAGATGGACATATTATTACAAGTCATTTTCCTATTTTTAACCTAATTTTGACTTAGGAGTATACTTAGGGTTCTGCTTTGATTTAAAAGTGTGTATTTGAGAACTTTTGTGCATAGTTGTTAGCTAAATTTTGGCATGGCATATTCTACTTACTTGGGATTTATTTTGGGACAAATTCCTCAACCTCATTAGATCTTGGGTGTTGATAGGTTGAAAAACCAAATCCACCAAAGTGGATGAATGATGTTGATGACATTCGAAACCCTAATTTCATATAATAAATTCCCTCCCTCTTCATCTTATCCCTTTCTTACTTGTTCTGCATGTTGTTGGAGAATAATCTACATATTATTTCTCTAAACATAAGGCACATATATTTCTATTTATCGACCTCAAAATATGTGTGACTTCTACAAAAGTCCACTTACGATTGCTTAACATAACACTAACATTTGTCCCGACATAGAAAATAATCATTTATGGTCCAAACCTATGTTTGCAAGCCCAAGTATGTTTAATTTAAAACCTTTGATCCAACAACCTTGAGGTTCATTGTTAGGAAGTTTTGGTCTAATCAATCCTCTAATGAGCCATCATAAACTTTGGTCTAAGTGAATTATTTAAACATAGTTGATCATATGTTGTCGCCTTGAGAACTTGAACTGAATGATGTACTTGAAAAAAGCAAATGAAACTTGTTGTTGAGAAGCTTTGATTTTTATCAATCTTCTAATGATTTTTCAAATGCAAGTTTCAAGATGGTCATTCAACTAACCTATAACTTCTAATTCATTAACAATTGACTTTTACTTTATGCTATTGATTTATGCCTTTACTTTTTTGCACCATTTACCTTAACATTTACATTTCATGCTATTTTTATCTTTTCTCACTTGGGCATTTATCTTTATGTTATTTTTATCTTGCTCACTTGATCTTTTATTTTCTTTTTGAAGACACTTAATAATCAACTTGAAAAAATAAAAGCGTTAAGGTTACACGGACTATTTGCTTAATATCCTTGGCATTATGGAGATTGTAGACCTCTCAGACTTAGGATTAGAAGCATTGACTCTTTAGGATCATGTGACTATATTTTTATTTTGTCGGGAGCTATTGGGGTTTACCCCAAGATATTGGGTTGATTTTCTTTGTGTGCAGGTTATTCTGATTATATGCTTTGTCTTTGATTTGAAATTCCTCTGTATACAACCATTACTCTGCCCAATTTTTGTGAAGACTTAATGCATTTGAAGCTTGGACTTCTTAAGAGGTTTAGTATCTTTTCTTGCTGGTTTCAATCCAATGGATGGTAATTCTACATTGACTTCATATCTCAAGTGTTTGCTTCTTGTTGGTTAGATACTACTTTTCCTTAGCTTTTATCTTATGCTTTAGGATAGTCCCTTCATCTTCCCCCATCTTCTTTAATTTCAAAAATCTTCTCCCTCCTTTTCAAAAATCTTCTAGTTTTCTAACTTGAACCGCTTTCATAATAAACTTGGACTTAGGTCCATGCATTTTCAAAAATATTTTCTTTAATAAACTGTAACCAACTTAACCATACTTGGACATTTTTATGATAAGACTAAAAGTCAATCAATCTCATTCAAACCATTTTAGCCACTTTGGATTTTTACTTTAAAATTTTCTCAAAATATTAGACTCTTGTGAATCCTTGTAGTGATGCGAGCTACTATACTTCTATGATATGTAGTGAAGTGAGATATTTTCCACTTGGTTGTTGAGTGAGTCTTTGTTGATTTTAAAATCCAAGCTATACCCTCCACTTTGAGATGATTCAAACTCTCCTTTATCATTATCATGGGTAGTAAGTAAGTTCTTCCACTTAGATATGACGATGATGTCTCGTATCTTAAAATTAACCAACACACTTGTGTTTTAAATTTTTAAAGATGAACTACGAGTACCCTGATCCCCTATTGCACGGAAGGTGGTACGTAGGCACTAAAGGTTCGCAACCGTGGTGGGTGCAAAATTGTTAAAAAAAACTTCTCTCCCATCTCCACCATCTATTTTTGTATACCACATTCATATCCAAAATACACAAATTTTTAAAGAAGTTCATGCAGAGTACCATAGATGTTTAGGGTGATAATACCTTCCCTTTACATAACCAACCCCCGTACCTAGATTCTCTCCCCCTCTTTTTTGGGTTATTCACTCTTTTCCCATTCCTCTAGAAACAATAAAGCACAGTAGTGATTTTTATTTGATCTGTGCAATTTAAGTCAATCCAATCGCTTAGTCTCAATATTTCTACCACTATAGGAAAATGGAGACTTCACACGGGGAAAGATCAACCAAATGCTGGTCCATCTCTAAGTGGGTTAAGCCTATCTTTGTTTATTTGTGTATGTACTATTATTTGTTGTATATAATATGTTGTATATATTGTTTGTTAGGATATTCTTGGTTTTCATGGTGCTTGGTGATTTCTCATAAGTCCTCTACCTGGACTTGGGAAAACTTAAGATAGGACGGGCGGTATAGTCATGTTAACTTTGAGGGAGTAATCCCAAAAGAGGAAACATGAGATCTCCCACTCAGTGGAGGCCCCTTTGACTATAGTTTCCTTTACCGAGTAATCGGGAAGACGTGCTGCTTTCGACTTGGGAGTCTGCTGAAGCTAAGGACCGTAGAACCCTTAACCTATCCTGGCCTTTTAGGTGTAGTGTGGAAATCATGACTGAGTAATCTTGAAGTTATTGTCATGCGATACTACACTCAAGCGAGTTTTTCACGAGAACATTACTAATAACTGAGTTAATCGGAACGTTGGTAATTTTCGAAGGAAGGATGTAGATGTTGTGAACCTTTTAGAATCTTGTTCAGAAGGTGATAAACCATTAGTCTAAACCTTGTGGGTAGTACCTTTGACTTCATGCTCGTGACGCCGAACCTATGAACCTTCCATGTTTGTGATGTTGTGTGTGATTGTTGCATCATGAATTCATGCACCCCTCAGCACTTTTTTAACCAAATTGTCAAGGAACTTAAGACATCTGCTTGCAAACATCACAAGTTTTGTAATTATGGATTTTGGAAAGAGTACTCAAAAGTACAATGTTAAGCGTCCTGATTCAGAAGAATTGAGAAATCCTAAATTCTTGGTATCTAGTCCTTGGGATTTCAAGTTCTCCTAGCTGTCTTGAAGATGGATTTCTCCACGCCCTTTATATGGTTCCTCAATTCTCTGTATCAGTGATTTGTTTTTCCAATTATCAGCAAAATAGAAGAGAAAAGTGCAAGAGGATTTATTTTCCCTTAGCATTCCAAATTCAAGCTCAAGAAGATGTTACAACACATTGTGGGATATTATTTGGATGTAGTTCATTTGGACCTGAGGATTTAGCTTTCTCTTTCTTATGTATAGGATTAGTGAAGTTTTGTACTTCAAATGAAACTCTTCCAATATTAATGAAATGAGATTTTAAGTTATCCCAATTCTGTCTTTTAAGTGATGTTTGCAATTCGTTTATGATGTCCTAATATTCTTCAAAAACTTGGTTTTAAAACTTTTAAACAATCATTTACATTGCATAACATGCATCATTCTCACTTTTGTCTTGATTTCAAGAGTTTCCTGGAGTCTTATCCTCTGCTCTTCGTCTTCAAAAGTCAAATTATTGCGTCAGTGCAACACTCGTGCCAAGAGAAGATGTAAAACATTAAGCAAGAGATCTTTGAACTCCTTAAAGAGGTAACTACTTTGAAGGCTAGTATGGAGTATCTAACTGCTTTGGTTGAAACTTTGGCTGCGGCCCGAGCAATTCTTCTAGGAAGGAAGAAGAGATGGCATAGGTCTCCATAGAAACTCTGAAATCATTCTTTCATGAGAAGGTGATAGTAAATGAACCCAATTATCTCCCTTAAATGGTGAATGTGGGAGTTCTTTTAGAAGAGGATGTCCGAAAGGGATGTTTATTTGAAAATGGTGGTTCAGCTAGTGGCGTGAAGAAGTTTGATAATAACTTTTCTAAGAAGAGAACTAGAGGAAGAAACAATCATTGTCATAATCAGCATGTTTCTCCTATTATCCCTTTGTTCAATTTACCTTCTGTTGCTCTGGTTTGTTAACAGAATCAATAAGTTCCTGATCAGAAGAAAACTCAGTTTGATCCAATTCCAACGACCTATACAGAGTTTTTTATGTCCTAATGCCGAGGAATTTGGTTCAGACCCGACCTCCACCGAAGATTCATGAGAAGATTATTTGGTACTACAAAGTTAATTTGACTTGTGCCTTTCATGAGGGATCCCTTAGGCATAGTATCAGACATTATTATCCATTAAAAGCTGAAGTCCAAAGATTGGTCAGAAGTGGTCTCTTGTCATTTAAGGATATTGGTCTTGAGGTTCAATTCAAGCCTTTATCGAACAATAAACATGATTGAAGGATACCTTGGAGTTTAAGGACGATGAGTCTTCTCAGTTTATTATCTTTTTTACTGCTTTCTCATTTGTAATTTTTCATATTCATCATTGCACTATTTGCATATAAGAACTAGTTTGCATTTGAATAATTATCTTAATAGAATGAATATGTTTGTCTTGAAGAAACCCACTAGTTTCACTCATATTTGTTTTCAATTTTAAATTGATTTTTGCATTATCATACCAATTTGTTACCCATTCTCTTGCCTAGGAAGAGATTGGAGGGAGGATGATGATATTAAAACGCAAAATTTCTGGTTGTATGCTTTTGGATAAAACCATGTTGACGATGTACATGCATTTTCTCAAATTCCCAAACACCGAAGATATAAGGGAGTGAAACCCTTATTAACCCCTTTGAGCCTTGAAGTAGGAGTTTCTTTTCTGTTTAGAAAAAAACCTCATTTCTAACCCGCGGCAGGGTAATGTTCAATTAATCTGATTGAGTATCCAAATCTCATCAAGAGTGCGCATCCAAGGGTACAACAATGGTTATCCTTCAAGAGGTTGAGGAAAGTCAAAACCCCAATGGATAACCTTCACTTATCATTAGTTTTTATCCCCAATGGGGGGGGGGGGAACCAAATATTTTGAGCCTTAAATCCTTTTTTCTAAAACCATGGACCAGGCCATGTTACAATCCTCAAAAGTCCTAATTGAAACAGGGTTTATTTCAAAAAGCATACTCCAACGAGATAGTGTTTCCCGACTCCCATAATTTTTGCTAAATTATTGTGTTGGTATCATATGCTTTTGTTATCTTTTATACAAAAAAAAATCAATGTCGCATTCTACCTAGTGATTCATTCACTAGGTTTTGCGACATCTTTTCAAATAAAATCTTCAAGAGTTACATAATTGTTGAATTAGAATTTTCATTCTCAGAATAAACATTTTATGCTGGAAAAACAATTTTTTGATATCAAGGAAGCTTACATTTGAGTACCAGCAAATGGCATGTTGCTGAGAAGAGTTTACTGAGCAAGGAGTATGCAGCATTCAACCAATCTAGGGCAATTACGTCGAGATTCGACAAATCTCTTTAATATTTTTGGTCAGGAAGATTATCTTAAATCTAGGCAGTCTAAGGCACCCAGAGTTGTTTCCAAGGGCAGCTCAAGATTTTGTCAAGATAGTTACCATGTTTCCCCCAAGCCGAGAATCTTCCTCAATCATGATTGTTTCTCGTGATCTGTCTTGTGGATGTGTGCACGGTTTCCTCTACAGTTGTAGATTAGTTAGTGGGTTTCCTCTAAGATGTGGTGTGGTGTGGTGTTGGGTTTGTAATCCCATTTCCCCCAGTTAAGTCTTGGTTAAGATTTTTCTCTAGGTTGGTTATTTGGGTTTGGGTGGTTTGATACCTCTATCTCATATTCCCCAATTCGGTCTTGTTGCAGATTTCTCTAGCTGAGTGTGATTCTTTCCCCAGCTAGGTGATGATCAATCATGGATTGTAAAGATATAAAGCCTTTGCTCATTTAATAAAGTTCTTTCTCCTTTTGTGTGTTGAGAATTGATATGGAATCTCTTGCAGAGCATTACTTTCTCTAGCTATGTCATTGTTGTTGTTGTATGCCCCTCAAGTAGCTAGACAAGGGAAGTATCTTTCCTAAGAAGTGTTGGAACAACTGTCCAATTTTTGAGTTTTCTATCGCCAAATGTTGATTTTGATTTAAAATCCCCATAATTTTGACTTCCTGCTGTAATGTTAACTTCTTGATTCCCCAAAAGATATCCCAGGATCAATCTTGATGATATGCACATGATCCTCTTGTGTTTCTTTCCTTGGATAGTTGGAATTCATACCAATCAATTTATGGTGCAATGTTGGGTTTGTAATCCCATTTTCCCCAGTCAAGTCTTGGTTTAGATTTTTCTCCAGGTTGATTATTTTGGTTTTTAGTTTGCACAGTGCAACACCTCTATCCCAGATTCTCCAGTCAGGACTCGACATAAATTTTTTCCAGCTGAGCAGCCAGACAAGGGCGATATCTCTTTTAAAAAGTGTTGAAACAACTGTCAAATCTTTTGGTTTTCTCTCTCCAAGTGTTGAGCTTGATTTAAAATCCCCATAATTTTTACTTCTTGTTGTATTGTTAAACTTCTTATATCCCCAAATGAAGTCGATATGATGTTTCTCTCTGAAAGTTATTATCCCCGTGAAGTTTCATAATTTCTCCCCAGAGATGTCCGCGCAACCATTACTCTTGATATCGAAGATTGTATTTGGGTTACCTTTGACGATGTGGTGATGTTATCCCCAAGGAAGTTAGTTTGGAATCCCTAGTTGGATTCTAGACGATATGACAATGTCTTCCCTAGCAAAGTCTGCTTGATATTTCCCAGTGAAGCCTGTAAGAGGATGTTATATCCCTACAACTGTATTGATTTATTTCTATCAGATTATGCCTTGATTATTTTCAAGCCATGTTTCTTCCCAGTGGAGTTAAGATGTGAAGTAGGAATTTGTTTCCTCAGTTAATGCTTACTCACTTATGGAATCTTCATCTTAAATGCAATTTAGCCGAGTGTTGATTTTACACATGTTGGTTTTGTCTGGTTATTCCCAGTATATTTTGCCTATTTTGTCAGCATATACATGATAACATTTATACATACATCATGCATAGCTGAACTAAAACTCATTACTCATTTGCCTTCATTGATGTTTTTGTTTGCATATTACCCTATTTGTAGATTTATGTTACCCTCTCTCTAATAGAGTCCCAACCTTAAGCAGAAAGTGTATATCCTTTCAATTTCCCCACCGAGATATCTCTCGTGGAAGAATTTTACTTTATCCTTACTATTGAGATCATTATCCAGATGGAACATGATCCCTATTTGAGCTTAGTCCTCACTGGCTGCTATCTTGGTTGACTATTTCACTCCAGTTTATTCCTGGTTTGATTCTATGGTCCCCGGCAACATTATTAATCTGATTTTTGCAGGCTCTGAGCCCTGGATTGAGAATGTGTATTTATTTTAAACGAGAAGAATTTACTTCCTTAATGGGAATGCATTGGCATTTCCTCAGAAAGTCAAGATTCATTTCCCTATAGCATTATCACAATCTTCTTCATAAACAACAAATGTCATGTCTCTTTATTTGAGCAACTTGTATTTCCCAAGTAAGTCTGTTAGTTCCCAGAGAAGATTTTATTTAAATACTCCAAAGGATGGCTAGTCTTATCAATTTGATAGAGACAATTGGTTGTGAAATTTTCTTTACTCCAACGGATTGCTAGTCTTTTCAATATGACAGAGACAGTTTGTTGTGAAATCTTTACAAGGGGCAGTCTCTTTATTTGAGACAACTTGTATATTACCATTTCTAGGTGAAACATTTTGGTTAAAGAAGAAAATGAGACTAGTTCTTGGCTTATGGCCAGGATCGAGGGGAGGTTTATCTGATTCTCCATCAAATAAAACCTCTCCAAAAAAGTTTCACAGAGGAGTTTCTTGTGAAATCTTTGCAAGTGGCAGTCTCTTTATTTGAGATAGCTTGTATACTATCCTTTCCAGGTGAAACATCTTGGTTAAAGAAGAAAATGAGACCAATTCGTGGCTTATGACCAGGATCGAGGGGAGGTTTATCTGACTCTCCATAAAATGGCATCTCTTTGAAAGGTTCTTGTAAAGAAGTTTGTTGTGGAATCATTGCAAGAGGAAGTCTCTTTATTTGAGACAATTTGTATATTACCCTTTCGAGGTAAAACATCTTGGTTAAAGAAGAAACTAAGACCATTTCGTTGCTTATGAAAAGGATCGAGGGGACTTTTATCTAATTCTCCATCAAATGGCATATTTTTGAAAAAGTCTCATAGATAAGTTTGTTGTGAAATCATTGCAAGTAGCAGTCTCTTTATATGAGATAACTTGTATATTACCCTTTCCAGGTGAAACATCTTGGTTAAAGAAGAAACTGAG
Organism: Vicia faba; assembly: GCA_948472305.1. Taxonomy (NCBI): domain Eukaryota; kingdom Viridiplantae; phylum Streptophyta; class Magnoliopsida; order Fabales; family Fabaceae; genus Vicia; species Vicia faba. The sequence goes on from OX451738.1 coordinate 1,141,621,997, forward strand.
ACCAGTTCGTGGCTTATAGCCAGGATCGAGGGGATGTTTATCTGATTCTCCATCAAATGGCATCTCCTTGAAAAAGTCTCGCAGAGAAATTTGTAGTGAAATATTTGCAAGTGGCAGTCTCTTTATTTAAGACAACTTGTATATAACCCTTTCTAGGTGAAACATTTTGATTAAAGAAGAAACTAAGACCAGTTCATTTCTTCATGAAAGGATCGTAGCGATGTTTATCTGATTCTCCATCAAATGGCATCTCTTCGAAAAAGTCCCGCAGAGAAGTTTGTTTTCTAATCATTGCAAATGGAAGTCTCTATATTTGAGACAGCTAGTATATTACCCTTTCTATGGGAAACTTCTTGGTTAAAGAAGAAATAGAGAACAATTCGTGGCTTATGGCCATGATCGAGGGGAGGTTTATCTGATTCTTTATCAAATGACATCTCTTCAAAAAAGTCTCGCAGAGAAGTTTGTTGTGAAATCATTGTAAGTGACAATCTCTTTATTTGAGACATGTTGTATATTACCCTTTCAAGGTGAAACATCTTGGTTAAAGAAGAAACTGATACCAATTCATGGCTTATGGCAAGGATCGAGGGGAGGTCTATCTGATTCTCCATCAAATGGCATCTCTTTGAAAAAGTATCGCAAAGAAGTTTTTTTTTTGAAATCATTTCAAATGGCAGTCTCTATATTTGAGACAACTTGTATATTACCCTTAAAAGGTAAAACATCTTGGTTAAAGAAGAAACTGAGACCATTTCGTGGCTAATGGCCAGGATCTAGGGGAGGTTTATCTGACTCTCTCTCAAATGGCATCTCTTTGAAAAATTCTCGCAGAGAAGTTAGTTTTCGAATCATTGCAAGTGGCAGTCTCTTTATTTGAGACAACTTGTATATTACCCTTTCCAAGTAAAACTTCTTGGTTAAATAAGAAACTATGACATGTTCGTTGCTTATGGCCAGGATTAATAGGAGGTTTATCTGATTCTCCATGAAATGGCATCTCTTCGAAAAAGTGTCGCAAAAATATTTATTGTGAAATATTTGCAAGTGGCATACTTTTTCTTTGAGACAACTTGTATATAACCCTTTCCAGGTGAAACATTCTGGTTAAAGAAGAAACTGAAAACAATTTGTTGCTTATGGCCATGATCGGGGCAGGTTTATTTGTTTCTCCATTAAATGATATCTTTTTGAAGAAGTCTCGTTGAGAAATATTGGTTGAAATAATTGCAAGTGGAAATATCTTTATTTGAGACATATTGTATATTACCCTTTCAAGGTGAAATATCTTGGTTAAATAAGAAACTGAGACCACTTCATGGCTTATGGCTAGGATCAAGGAAAGGTCTATCTGATTCTCCATCAAATGGCATCTCTTCAGAAAAGTCTCATAGAGAAGGTTGTTTTTAAATCATTGCAAATGGCAGTCTCTATATTTGGGACATCTTATGTATAATCCTTTACAGGTGAAACATTTTGGCTAAAGAAGAAACTGAGACCAGTTTGTTGCTTATGGCAAGGAATGAGGGGAGGTTTATTTGACTCTCCATCAAATTGCAAATTTATGAAGAAGTCTCGTAGAGAAATTTGTGTTGAAATCATTGCAAATGGCAGTCTCTTTATTTGAGACATCTTGTATATTACCCTTAAAAGGTGAAACATCTTGGTTAAAGAAGAAACTGAGACCAATTCATGGTTTATGGAAAGGATCAAGGGGAGTTTTATCTGATTCTCCATCAAATGGCGTCGCTTTGAAAAAAGTTTGGCAGAGAAGTTTATTTTGAAATTACTGCAAATGGAAGTCTCTATATTGGAGACAACTTATATATTACCTATTCTAGGTAAAACATCTTGGTTAAAGAAGAAACTGAGACCAGTTCGTTGCTAATGGCCAGGATCGACGGGAGTATTATCCGATTCTTCATAAAATGATATATCTTCGAAAAAGTCTTGCAAAGATGTTTTTTGTAAAATCATAGCAAGTGGCTGTCGCTTTATATGAGAAAACATGTATATTACCCTTTCCATGTGTAAAATTTTGCCTAAAGAAGAAACTGAGACCAGTTCGTGGATTAAGGTCAGGATCGAGGGGAGCTTTATCTGATTCTCCATCAAATGGAATCTTATAAAAAATTATCAAAGAGAAGTTTGTTGTGAAATCATTTCAAGTGGCTCTCTCTTTATTTGAGACACCTTGTATTATACCCTTTCCAGGTGAAACATCTTGGTTAAATAAGAAATAGAGACAAATTTGTGGCTTATGGCCATGATCGAGGGGAGGTTTATCTAATTCTTTATCAAATTGACATCTCTTCAAAAAGTCTCGCAGAAAAGTTTTTTGTGAAATCATTGCAAGTGAAAGTCTCTTTATTTGAGACATGTTTTATATTCCCCTTTCAAGTAGAAACATCTTGGTTAAAGAAGAAACTGAGACCAATTCATGGCTTATGGCAAGGATCTAGGGGAGGTCATTCTGATTCTTCATCAAATGTAATCTCTTTGAAAAATTCTCGCAGAGAAGTTTGTTTTGAAATCATTGCAAATGGAAGTCACTATATTTTAGACAACTTGTATATTACCCTTAAAAGGTAAAACATATTGGTTAAAGAAGAAACTAATACTATTTCGTGGCTAATGTCCAGGATCAAGGGGAGGTTTATCTAACTCTCCCTCAAATGGCATCTATTTGAAAAATTCAAGCAGAGAAGTTAGATTTCGAATCATTGCAAGTGGAAGTCTCTTTATTTGAGAAAACTTGTATATTACCCTTTCTAAGCAAAACATCTTGGTTAAAGAAGAAACTAAGACCATTTCATTGCTTATGTCCAGGATCAAGGGGAGGTTTATCTGATTCTCCATCAAATGGCATCTCTTCGAAAAAGTCTCGTAGAAAAATTTGTTGTGAAATATTTGCAAGTGGCTTTCTCTTTCTTTGAGACAAATTTTATATAACCCTTTCTAGGTGAAACATTTTGGTTAAAGAAGACACTGAGAACAATTTGTTACTTATGGCCAGGATCGAGGCAGGTTTATTTGTTTCTCCATCAAATGACATTTTTTGAAGAAGTCTCGCAGAGAAATTTGTGTTGAAATCACTGCAAGTGGCAGTCTCTTTATTTGAGACATCTTGTATATTACCCTTCAAGGTGAAACATCTTGGTTAAATAAGAAACTGAGACCAATTCATGGCTTATAGCAAGGATCGAGGGCAGGTGTATCTGTTTCTCCATCTAATGGCATCTCTTCAAAAAAGTCTCACAAAGAAGTTTATTTTGAAAGGATTGCAAATGGCAGTCTCTTTATATGAGACAACTTGTATATTACCCTTTCTAAGTGAAACATCTTGGTTAAAGAAGAATTTGAGACCAGTTCTTTGCTTATGGCCAGGATCGAGGGGTGGTTTATCTGATTCTTCATCAAATGATATATCTTTGAAAAGTCTTGCAAAGAAGTTTATTGTGACATCATAGCAAGTAGCTGTCGCTTTATTTGTGACAACTTGTATATTACCCTTTCCATGTGAAACATATTGGCTAAAGAAGAAACTGAGAGCAGTTCGTGGCTTAAAGCCGGGACCAAGTGGAGCTTTATCTTATTCTCCGTCAAATGGCATCTCATAAAAAAAGTCTCAAAGAGAAGTTTGTTAAGATATCATAGCAAGTGGCTGTCGCTTTATTTGAGACACCTTGTATATCACCCTTTCCAGGTGAAGCATCTTGGTTAAAGAAGTAATATAGACCAATTCGTGTCTTATGGCCAGAATCGAGGGGAGGTTTATCTGATTCTCCATCAAATGACATCTCTTGAAAAAAGTCTCACAGAGAAGTTTGTTGTGAAATCATTGCAAGTGACAGTCTCTTTATTTGAGACATGTTTTATATTACCCTTTCAAGGTGAAACATCTTGGTTAAAGAAGAAACTGATACCAATTCATGGCTTATGGCAAGGATCGAGGGGAGGTCTATCTGATTCTCCATCAAATGGCATCTCTTTGAAAAAGTATCGCAGAGAAGTTTTTTTTTTGAAATCATTTCAAATGGCAGTCTCTATATTTGAGACAACTTGTATATTACCCTTAAAAGGTAAAACATCTTGGTTAAAGAAGAAACTGAGACCATTTCGTGGCTAATGGCCAGGATCTAGGGGAGGTTTATCTGACTCTCTCTCAAATGGCATCTCTTTGAAAAATTCTCGCAGAGAAGTTAGTTTTCGAATCATTGCAAGTGGCAGTCTCTTTATTTGAGACAACTTGTATATTACCCTTTCCAAGTAAAACTTCTTGGTTAAAGAAGAAACTATGACATGTTCGTTGCTTATGGCCAGGATCAAGGGGAGGTTTATCTGATTCTCCATGAAATGGCATCTCTTCGAAAAAGTGTCGCAAAAATATTTATTGTGAAATATTTGCAAGTGGCATACTCTTTCTTTGAGACAACTTGTATATAACCCACTCCAGGTGAAACATTTTGGTTAAAGAAGAAACTGAGAACAATTTGTTGCTTATGGCCATGATCGGGGAAGGTTTATTTGTTTCTCCATTAAATGATATCTTTTTGAAGAAGTCTCGTTGAGAAATATTGGTTGAAATAATTGCAAGTGGAAATATCTTTATTTGAGACATATTGTATATTACCCTTTCAAGGTGAAATATCTTGGTTAAATAAGAAACTGAGACCACTTCATGGCTTATGGCTAGGATCAAGGAAAGGTCTATCTGATTCTCCATCAAATGGCATCTCTTCAGAAAAGTCTCATAGAGAAGGTTGTTTTTAAATCATTGCAAATGGCAGTCTCTATATTTGGGACATCTTATGTATAATCCTTTACAGGTGAAACATTTTGGCTAAAGAAGAAACTGAGACCAGTTTGTTGCTTATGGCAAGGAATGAGGGGAGGTTTATTTGACTCTCCATCAAATTGCATATTTATGAAGAAGTCTCGTAGAGAAATTTGTGTTGAAATCATTGCAAATGGCAGTCTCTTTATTTGAGACATCTTGTATATTACCCTTAAAAGGTGAAACATCTTGGTTAAAGAAGAAACTGAGACCAATTCATGGTTTATGGAAAGGATCAAGGGGAGGTTTATCTGATTCTCCATCAAATGGCGTCTCTTTGAAAAAAGTTTGGCAGAGAAGTTTATTTTGAAATTACTGCAAATGGAAGTCTCTATATTGGAGACAACTTATATATTACCTATTCTAGGTAAAACATCTTGGTTAAAGAAGAAACTGAGACCAGTTCGTTGCTAATGGCCAGGATCGAGGGGAGTATTATCTGATTCTTCATAAAATGATATATCTTCGAAAAAGTCTTGCAAAGATGTTTTTTGTAAAATCATAGCAAGTGGCTGTCGCTTTATTTGAGAAAACTTGTATATTACCCTTTCCATGTGAAACATATTGCCTAAAGAAGAAACTGAGACCAGTTCGTGGATTAAGGTCAGGATCGAGGGGAGCTTTATCTGATTCTCCATCAAATGGAATCTTATAAAAAATTATCAAAGAGAAGTTTGTTGTGAAATCATTTCAAGTGGCTCTCTCTTTATTTGAGACACCTTGTATTATACCCTTTCCAGGTGAAACATCTTGGTTAAATAAGAAATAGATACAAATTTGTGGCTTATGGCCATGATCGAGGGGAGGTTTATCTAATTCTTTATCAAATGACATCTCTTCAAAAAGTCTCGCAGAGAAGTTTTTTGTGAAATCATTGCAAGTGAAAGTCTCTTTATTTGAGACATGTTTTATATTCCACTTTCAAGTAGAAACATCTTGGTTAAAGAAGAAACTGAGACCAATTCATGGCTTATGGCAAGGATCTAGGGGAGGTCATTCTGATTCTTCATCAAATGTAATCTCTTTGAAAAAGTCTCGCAGAGAAGTTTGTTTTGAAATCATTGCAAATGGAAGTCACTATATTTTAGACAACTTGTATATTACCCTTAAAAGGTAAAACATATTGGTTAAAGAAGAAACTAAGACTATTTCGTGGCTAATGTCCAGGATCAAGGGGAGGTTTATCTGACTCTCCCTCAAATGGCATCTATTTGAAAAATTCAAGCAGAGAAGTTAGATTTCGAATCATTGCAAGTGGAAGTCTCTTTATTTGAGACAGCTTGTATATTACCCTTTCTAAGCAAAACATCTTGGTTAAAGAAGAAACTAAGACCATTTCATTGCTTATGTCCAGGATCAAGGGGAGGTTTATCTGATTCTCCATCAAATGGCATCTCTTCGAAAAAGTATCGTAGAAAAATTTGTTGTGAAATATTTGCAAGTGGCTTTCTCTTTCTTTGAGACAACTTTTATATAACCCTTTCTAGGTGAAACATTTTGGTTAAAGAAGACACTGAGAACAATTTGTTACTTATGGCCAGGATCGGGGCAGGTTTATTTGTTTCTCCATCAAATGACATTTTTTGAAGAAGTCTCGCAGGGAAATTTGTGTTGAAATCACTGCAAGTGGCAGTCTCTTTATTTGAGACATCTTTGATATTACCCTTCAAGGTGAAACATCTTGGTTAAATAAGAAACTGAGACCAATTCATGGCTTATAGCAAGGATCGAGGGCAGGTGTATCTGTTTCTCCATCTAATGGCATCTCTTCAAAAAAGTCTCACAAAGAAGTTTATTTTGAAATGATTGCAAATGGCAGTCTCTATATATGAGACAACTTGTATATTACCCTTTCTAAGTGAAACATCTTGGTTAAAGAAGAATTTGAGACCAGTTCGTTGCTTATGGCCGGGATCGAGGGGTGGTTTATCTGATTCTTCATCAAATGATATATCTTTGAAAAGTCTTGCAAAGAAGTTTATTGTGACATCATAGCAAGTAGCTGTCGCTTTATTTGTGACAACTTGTATATTACCCTTTCCATGTGAAACATATTGGCTAAAGAAGAAACTGAGAGCAGTTCGTGGCTTAAAGCCGGGATCGAGTGGAGCTTTATCTTATTCTCCATCAAATGGCATCTCATAAAAAAAGTCTCAAAGAGAAGTTTGTTAAGATATCATAGCAAGTGGCTGTCGCTTTATTTGAGACACCTTGTATATTACCCTTTCCAGGTGAAACATCTTGGTTAAAGAAGAAATATAAACCAATTCGTGTCTTATGGCCAGGATCGAGGGGAGGTTTATCTGATTCTCCATCAAATGACATCTCTTGAAAAAAGTCTCACAGAGAAGTTTGTTGTGAAATCATTGCAAGTGACAGTCTCTTTATTTGAGACATGTTTTATATTACCCTTTCAAGGTGAAACATCTTAGTTAAAGAAGAAACTGATACCAATTCATGGCTTATGGCAAGGATCGAGGGGAGGTCTATCTGATTCTCCATCAAATGGCATCTCTTTGAAAAAGTATCGCAGATAAGTTTTTTTTTTGAAATCATTTCAAATGGCAGTCTCTATATTTGAGACAACTTGTATATTACCCTTAAAAGGTAAAACATCTTGGTTAAAGAAGAAACTGAGACCATTTTGTGGCTAATGGCCAGGATCTAGGGGAGGTTTATCTGACTCTCTCTCAAATGGCATCTCTTTGAAAAATTCTCGCAGAGAAGTTAGTTTTCGAATCATTGCAAGTTGCAGTCTCTTTATTTGAGACAACTTGTATATTACCCTTTCCAAGTAAAACTTCTTGGTTAAAGAAGAAACTATGACATGTTCGTTGCTTATGGCTAGGATCAAGGGGAGGTTTATCTGATTCTCCATGAAATGGCATCTCTTCGAAAAAGTGTCGCAAAAATATTTATTGTGAAATATTTGCAAGTGGCATACTCTTTCTTTGAGACAACTTGTATATAACCCTTTCCAAGTGAAACATTTTGGTTAAAGAAGAAACTGAGAACAATTTGTTGCTTATGGCCATGATCGGGGAAGGTTTATTTGTTTCTCCATTAAATGATATCCTTTTGAAGAAGTCTCGCTGAGAAATATTGGTTGAAATAATTGCAAGTGGAAATATCTTTATTTGAGACATATTGTATATTACCCTTTCAAGGTGAAATATCTTGGTTAAATAAGAAACTGAGACCACTTCATGGCTTATGGCTAGGATCAAGGAAAGGTCTATCTGATTCTCCATCAAATGGCATCTCTTCAGAAAAGTCTCATAGAGAAGGTTGTTTTTAAATCATTGCAAATTGCAGTCTCTATATTTGGGACATCTTATGTATAATCCTTTACAGGTGAAACATTTTGGCTAAAGAAGAAACTGAGACCAGTTTGTTGCTTATGGCAAGGAATGAGGGAAGGTTTATTTGACTCTCCATCAAATTGCATATTTATGAAGAAGTCTCGTAGAGAAATTTGTGTTGAAATCATTGCAAATGGCAGTCTCTTTATTTGAGACATCTTGTATATTACCCTTAAAAGGTGAAACATCTTGGTTAAAGAAGAAACTGAGACCAATTCATGGTTTATGGAAAGGATCAAGGGGAGGTTTATCTGATTCTCCATCAAATGGCGTCTCTTTGAAAAAAGTTTGGCAGAGAAGTTTATTTTGAAATTACTGCAAATGGAAGTCTCTATATTGGAGACAACTTATATATTACCTATTCTAGGTAAAACATCTTGGTTAAAGAAGAAACTGAGACCAGTTCGTTGCTAATGGCCAGGATCGAGGGGAGTATTATCTGATTCTTCATAAAATGATATATCTTCGAAAAAGTCTTGCAAAGATGTTTTTTGTAAAATCATAGCAAGTGGCTGTCGCTTTATTTGAGAAAACTTGTATATTACCCTTTCCATGTGAAACATATTGCCTAAAGAAGAAACTGAGACCAGTTCGTGGATTAAGGTCAGGATCGAGGGGAGCTTTATCTGATTCTCCATCAAATGGAATCTTATAAAAAATTATCAAAGAGAAGTTTGTTGTGAAATCATTTCAAGTGGCTCTCTCTTTATTTGAGACACCTTGTATTATACCCTTTCCAGGTGAAACATCTTGGTTAAATAAGAAATAGATACAAATTTGTGGCTTATGGCCATGATCGAGGGGAGGTTTATCTAATTCTTTATCAAATGACATCTCTTCAAAAAGTCTCGCAGAGAAGTTTTTTGTGAAATCATTGCAAGTGAAAGTCTCTTTATTTGAGACATGTTTTATATTCCACTTTCAAGTAGAAACATCTTGGTTAAAGAAGAAACTGAGACCAATTCATGGCTTATGGCAAGGATCTAGGGGAGGTCATTCTGATTCTTCATCAAATGTAATCTCTTTGAAAAAGTCTCGCAGAGAAGTTTGTTTTGAAATCATTGCAAATGGAAGTCACTATATTTTAGACAACTTGTATATTACCCTTAAAAGGTAAAACATATTGGTTAAAGAAGAAACTAAGACTATTTCGTGGCTAATGTCCAGGATCAAGGGGAGGTTTATCTGACTCTCCCTCAAATGGCATCTATTTGAAAAATTCAAGCAGAGAAGTTAGATTTCGAATCATTGCAAGTGGAAGTCTCTTTATTTGAGACAGCTTGTATATTACCCTTTCTAAGCAAAACATCTTGGTTAAAGAAGAAACTAAGACCATTTCATTGCTTATGTCCAGGATCAAGGGGAGGTTTATCTGATTCTCCATCAAATGGCATCTCTTCGAAAAAGTATCGTAGAAAAATTTGTTGTGAAATATTTGCAAGTGGCTTTCTCTTTCTTTGAGACAACTTTTATATAACCCTTTCTAGGTGAAACATTTTGGTTAAAGAAGACACTGAGAACAATTTGTTACTTATGGCCAGGATCGGGGCAGGTTTATTTGTTTCTCCATCAAATGACATTTTTTGAAGAAGTCTCGCAGGGAAATTTGTGTTGAAATCACTGCAAGTGGCAGTCTCTTTATTTGAGACATCTTTGATATTACCCTTCAAGGTGAAACATCTTGGTTAAATAAGAAACTGAGACCAATTCATGGCTTATAGCAAGGATCGAGGGCAGGTGTATCTGTTTCTCCATCTAATGGCATCTCTTCAAAAAAGTCTCACAAAGAAGTTTATTTTGAAATGATTGCAAATGGCAGTCTCTATATATGAGACAACTTGTATATTACCCTTTCTAAGTGAAACATCTTGGTTAAAGAAGAATTTGAGACCAGTTCGTTGCTTATGGCCGGGATCGAGGGGTGGTTTATCTGATTCTTCATCAAATGATATATCTTTGAAAAGTCTTGCAAAGAAGTTTATTGTGACATCATAGCAAGTAGCTGTCGCTTTATTTGTGACAACTTGTATATTACCCTTTCCATGTGAAACATATTGGCTAAAGAAGAAACTGAGAGCAGTTCGTGGCTTAAAGCCGGGATCGAGTGGAGCTTTATCTTATTCTCCATCAAATGGCATCTCATAAAAAAAGTCTCAAAGAGAAGTTTGTTAAGATATCATAGCAAGTGGCTGTCGCTTTATTTGAGACACCTTGTATATTACCCTTTCCAGGTGAAACATCTTGGTTAAAGAAGAAATATAAACCAATTCGTGTCTTATGGCCAGGATCGAGGGGAGGTTTATCTGATTCTCCATCAAATGACATCTCTTGAAAAAAGTCTCACAGAGAAGTTTGTTGTGAAATCATTGCAAGTGACAGTCTCTTTATTTGAGACATGTTTTATATTACCCTTTCAAGGTGAAACATCTTAGTTAAAGAAGAAACTGATACCAATTCATGGCTTATGGCAAGGATCGAGGGGAGGTCTATCTGATTCTCCATCAAATGGCATCTCTTTGAAAAAGTATCGCAGATAAGTTTTTTTTTTGAAATCATTTCAAATGGCAGTCTCTATATTTGAGACAACTTGTATATTACCCTTAAAAGGTAAAACATCTTGGTTAAAGAAGAAACTGAGACCATTTTGTGGCTAATGGCCAGGATCTAGGGGAGGTTTATCTGACTCTCTCTCAAATGGCATCTCTTTGAAAAATTCTCGCAGAGAAGTTAGTTTTCGAATCATTGCAAGTTGCAGTCTCTTTATTTGAGACAACTTGTATATTACCCTTTCCAAGTAAAACTTCTTGGTTAAAGAAGAAACTATGACATGTTCGTTGCTTATGGCTAGGATCAAGGGGAGGTTTATCTGATTCTCCATGAAATGGCATCTCTTCGAAAAAGTGTCGCAAAAATATTTATTGTGAAATATTTGCAAGTGGCATACTCTTTCTTTGAGACAACTTGTATATAACCCTTTCCAAGTGAAACATTTTGGTTAAAGAAGAAACTGAGAACAATTTGTTGCTTATGGCCATGATCGGGGAAGGTTTATTTGTTTCTCCATTAAATGATATCCTTTTGAAGAAGTCTCGCTGAGAAATATTGGTTGAAATAATTGCAAGTGGAAATATCTTTATTTGAGACATATTGTATATTACCCTTTCAAGGTGAAATATCTTGGTTAAATAAGAAACTGAGACCACTTCATGGCTTATGGCTAGGATCAAGGAAAGGTCTATCTGATTCTCCATCAAATGGCATCTCTTCAGAAAAGTCTCATAGAGAAGGTTGTTTTTAAATCATTGCAAATTGCAGTCTCTATATTTGGGACATCTTATGTATAATCCTTTACAGGTGAAACATTTTGGCTAAAGAAGAAACTGAGACCAGTTTGTTGCTTATGGCAAGGAATGAGGGAAGGTTTATTTGACTCTCCATCAAATTGCATATTTATGAAGAAGTCTCGTAGAGAAATTTGTGTTGAAATCATTGCAAATGGCAGTCTCTTTATTTGAGACATCTTGTATATTACCCTTAAAAGGTGAAACATCTTGGTTAAAGAAGAAACTGAGACCAATTCATGGTTTATGGAAAGGATCAAGGGGAGGTTTATCTGATTCTCCATCAAATGGCGTCTCTTTGAAAAAAGTTTGGCAGAGAAGTTTATTTTGAAATTACTGCAAATGGAAGTCTCTATATTGGAGACAACTTATATATTACCTATTCTAGGTAAAACATCTTGGTTAAAGAAGAAACTGAGACCAGTTCGTTGCTAATGGCCAGGATCGAGGGGAGTATTATCTGATTCTTCATAAAATGATATATCTTCGAAAAAGTCTTGCAAAGATGTTTTTTGTAAAATCATAGCAAGTGGCTGTCGCTTTATTTGAGAAAACTTGTATATTACCCTTTCCATGTGAAACATATTGCCTAAAGAAGAAACTGAGACCAGTTCGTGGATTAAGGTCAGGATCGAGGGGAGCTTTATCTGATTCTCCATCAAATGGAATCTTATAAAAAATTATCAAAGAGAAGTTTGTTGTGAAATCATTTCAAGTGGCTCTCTCTTTATTTGAGACACCTTGTATTATACCCTTTCCAGGTGAAACATCTTGGTTAAATAAGAAATAGATACAAATTTGTGGCTTATGGCCATGATCGAGGGGAGGTTTATCTAATTCTTTATCAAATGACATCTCTTCAAAAAGTCTCGCAGAGAAGTTTTTTGTGAAATCATTGCAAGTGAAAGTCTCTTTATTTGAGACATGTTTTATATTCCACTTTCAAGTAGAAACATCTTGGTTAAAGAAGAAACTGAGACCAATTCATGGCTTATGGCAAGGATCTAGGGGAGGTCATTCTGATTCTTCATCAAATGTAATCTCTTTGAAAAAGTCTCGCAGAGAAGTTTGTTTTGAAATCATTGCAAATGGAAGTCACTATATTTTAGACAACTTGTATATTACCCTTAAAAGGTAAAACATATTGGTTAAAGAAGAAACTAAGACTATTTTGTGGCTAATGTCCAGGATCAAGGGGAGGTTTATCTGACTCTCCCTCAAATGGCATCTATTTGAAAAATTCAAGCAGAGAAGTTAGATTTCGAATCATTGCAAGTGGAAGTCTCTTTATTTGAGACAGCTTGTATATTACCCTTTCTAAGCAAAACATCTTGGTTAAAGAAGAAACTAAGACCATTTCATTGCTTATGTCCAGGATCAAGGGGAGGTTTATCTGATTCTCCATCAAATGGCATCTCTTCGAAAAAGTATCGTAGAAAAATTTGTTGTGAAATATTTGCAAGTGGCTTTCTCTTTCTTTGAGACAACTTTTATATAACCCTTTCTAGGTGAAACATTTTGGTTAAAGAAGACACTGAGAACAATTTGTTACTTATGGCCAGGATCGGGGCAGGTTTATTTGTTTCTCCATCAAATGACATTTTTTGAAGAAGTCTCGCAGGGAAATTTGTGTTGAAATCACTGCAAGTGGCAGTCTCTTTATTTGAGACATCTTTGATATTACCCTTCAAGGTGAAACATCTTGGTTAAATAAGAAACTGAGACCAATTCATGGCTTATAGCAAGGATCGAGGGCAGGTGTATCTGTTTCTCCATCTAATGGCATCTCTTCAAAAAAGTCTCACAAAGAAGTTTATTTTGAAATGATTGCAAATGGCAGTCTCTATATATGAGACAACTTGTATATTACCCTTTCTAAGTGAAACATCTTGGTTAAAGAAGAATTTGAGACCAGTTCGTTGCTTATGGCCGGGATCGAGGGGTGGTTTATCTGATTCTTCATCAAATGATATATCTTTGAAAAGTCTTGCAAAGAAGTTTATTGTGACATCATAGCAAGTAGCTGTCGCTTTATTTGTGACAAATTGTATATTACCCTTTCCATGTGAAACATATTGGCTAAAGAAGAAACTGAGAGCAGTTCGTGGCTTAAAGCCGGGATCGAGTGGAGCTTTATCTTATTCTCCATCAAATGGCATCTCATAAAAAAAGTCTCAAAGAGAAGTTTGTTAAGATATCATAGCAAGTGGCTGTCGCTTTATTTGAGACACCTTGTATATTACCCTTTCCAGGTGAAACATCTTGGTTAAAGAAGAAATATAGACCAATTCGTGTCTTATGGCCAGGATCGAGGGGAGGTTTATCTGATTCTCCATCAAATGACATCTCTTGAAAAAAGTCTCACAGAGAAGTTTGTTTTGAAATCATTGCAAGTGACAGTCTCTTTATTTGAGACATGTTTTATATTACCCTTTCAAGGTGAAACATCTTGGTTAAAGAAGAAACTGATACCAATTCATGGCTTATGGCAAGGATCGAGGGGAGGTCTATCTGATTCTCCATCAAATGGCATCTCTTTGAAAAAGTATCGCAGAGAAGTTTTTTTTTTGAAATCATTTCAAATGGAAGTCTCTATATTTGAGACAACTTGTATATTACCCTTAAAAGGTAAAACATCTTGGTTAAAGAAGAAACTGAGACCATTTTGTGGCTAATGGCCAGGATCTAGGGGAGGTTTATCTGACTCTCTCTCAAATGGCATCTCTTTGAAAAATTCTCGCAGAGAAGTTAGTTTTCGAATCATTGCAAGTGGCAGTCTCTTTATTTGAGACAACTTGTATATTACCCTTTCCAAGTAAAACTTCTTGGTTAAAGAAGAAACTATGACATGTTCGTTGCTTATGGCCAGGATCAAGGGGAGGTTTATCTGATTCTCCATGAAATGGCATCTCTTCGAAAAAGTGTCGCAAAAATATTTATTGTGAAATATTTGCAAGTGGCATACTCTTTCTTTGAGACAACTTGTATATAACCCTTTCCAAGTGAAACATTTTGGTTAAAGAAGAAACTGAGAACAATTTGTTGCTTATGGCCATGATCGGGGCAGGCTTATTTGTTTCTCCATTAAATGATATCTTTTTGAAGAAGTCTCGTTGAGAAATATTGGTTGAAATAATTGCAAGTGGAAATATCTTTATTTGAGACATATTGTATATTACCCTTTCAAGGTGAAATATCTTGGTTAAATAAGAATCTGAGACCACTTCATGGCTTATGGCTAGGATCAAGGAAAGGTCTATCTGATTCTCCATCAAATGGCATCTCTTCAGAAAAGTCTCATAGAGAAGGTTGTTTTTAAATCATTGCAAATTGCAGTCTCTATATTTGGGACATCTTATGTATAATCTTTTACAGGTTAAACATTTTGGCTAAAGAAGAAACTGAGACCAGTTTGTTGCTTATGGCAAGGAATGAGGGGAGGTTTATTTGACTCTCCATCAAATTGCATATTTATGAAGAAGTCTCGTAGAGAAATTTGTGTTGAAATCATTGCAAATGGCAGTCTCTTTATTTGAGACATCTTGTATATTACCCTTAAAAGGTGAAACATCTTGGTTAAAGAAGAAACTGAGACCAATTCATGGTTTATGGAAAGGATCAAGGGGAGGTTTATCTGATTCTCCATCAAATGGCGTCTCTTTGAAAAAAGTTTGGCAGAGAAGTTTATTTTGAAATTACTGCAAATGGAAGTCTCTATATTGGAGACAACTTATATATTACCTATTCTAGGTAAAACATCTTGGTTAAAGAAGAAACTGAGACCAGTTCGTTGCTAATGGCCAGGATCGAGGGGAGTATTATCTAATTCTTCATAAAATGATATATCTTCGAAAAAGTCTTGCAAAGATGTTTTTTGTAAAATCATAGCAAGTGGTTGTCGCTTTATTTGAGAAAACTTGTATATTACCCTTTCCATGTGAAACATATTGCCTAAAGAAGAAACTGAGACCAGTTCGTGGATTAAGGTCAGGATCGAGGGGAGCTTTATCTGATTCTCCATCAAATGGAATCTTATAAAAAATTATCAAAGAGAAGTTTGTTGTGAAATCATTTCAAGTGGCTCTCTCTTTATTTGAGACACCTTGTATTATACCCTTTCCAGGTGAAACATCTTGGTTAAATAAGAAATAGATACAAATTTTTGGCTTATGGCCATGATCGAGGGGAGGTTTATCTAATTCTTTATCAAATGACATCTCTTCAAAAAGTCTCGCAGAGAAGTTTTTTGTGAAATCATTGCAAGTGAAAGTCTCTTTATTTGAGACATGTTTTATATTCCACTTTCAAGTAGAAACATCTTGGTTAAAGAAGAAACTGAGACCAATTCATGGCTTATGGCAAGGATCTAGGGGAGGTCATTCTGATTCTTCATCAAATGTAATCTCTTTGAAAAAGTCTCGCAGAGAAGTTTGTTTTGAAATCATTGCAAATGGAAGTCTCTATATTTTAGACAACTTGTATATTACCCTTAAAAGGTAAAACATATTGGTTAAAGAAGAAACTAAGACTATTTCGTGGCTAATGTCCAGGATCAAGGGGAGGTTTATCTAACTCTCCCTCAAATGGCATCTATTTGAAAAATTCAAGCAGAGAAGTTAGATTTCGAATCATTGCAAGTGGAAGTCTCTTTATTTGAGACAACTTGTATATTACACTTTCTAAGCAAAACATCTTGGTTAAACAAGAAACTAAGACCATTTCATTGCTTATGTCCAGGATCAAGGGGAGGTTTATCTGATTCTCCATCAAATGGCATCTCTTCGAAAAAGTCTCGTAGAAAAATTTGTTGTGAAATATTTGCAAGTGGCTTTCTCTTTCTTTGAGACAACTTTTATATAACCCTTTCTAGGTGAAACATTTTGGTTAAAGAAGACACTGAGAACAATTTGTTACTTATGGCCAGGATCGGGGCAGGTTTATTTGTTTCTCCATCAAATGACATTTTTTGAAGAAGTCTCGCAGGGAAATTTGTGTTGAAATCACTGCAAGTGGCAGTCTCTTTATTTGAGACATCTTTGATATTACCCTTCAAGGTGAAACATCTTGGTTAAATAAGAAACTGAGACCAATTCATGGCTTATAGCAAGGATCGAGGGCAGGTGTATCTGTTTCTCCATCTAATGGCATCTCTTCAAAAAAGTCTCACAAAGAAGTTTATTTTGAAATGATTGCAAATGGCAGTCTCTATATATGAGACAACTTGTATATTACCCTTTCTAAGTGAAACATCTTGGTTAAAGAAGAATTTGAGACCAGTTCGTTGCTTATGGCCGGGATCGAGGGGTGGTTTATCTGATTCTTCATCAAATGATATATCTTTGAAAAGTCTTGCAAAGAAGTTTATTGTGACATCATAGCAAGTAGCTGTCGCTTTATTTGTGACAAATTGTATATTACCCTTTCCATGTGAAACATATTGGCTAAAGAAGAAACTGAGAGCAGTTCGTGGCTTAAAGCCGGGATCGAGTGGAGCTTTATCTTATTCTCCATCAAATGGCATCTCATAAAAAAAGTCTCAAAGAGAAGTTTGTTAAGATATCATAGCAAGTGGCTGTCGCTTTATTTGAGACACCTTGTATATTACCCTTTCCAGGTGAAACATCTTGGTTAAAGAAGAAATATAGACCAATTCGTGTCTTATGGCCAGGATCGAGGGGAGGTTTATCTGATTCTCCATCAAATGACATCTCTTGAAAAAAGTCTCACAGAGAAGTTTGTTTTGAAATCATTGCAAGTGACAGTCTCTTTATTTGAGACATGTTTTATATTACCCTTTCAAGGTGAAACATCTTGGTTAAAGAAGAAACTGATACCAATTCATGGCTTATGGCAAGGATCGAGGGGAGGTCTATCTGATTCTCCATCAAATGGCATCTCTTTGAAAAAGTATCGCAGAGAAGTTTTTTTTTTGAAATCATTTCAAATGGAAGTCTCTATATTTGAGACAACTTGTATATTACCCTTAAAAGGTAAAACATCTTGGTTAAAGAAGAAACTGAGACCATTTTGTGGCTAATGGCCAGGATCTAGGGGAGGTTTATCTGACTCTCTCTCAAATGGCATCTCTTTGAAAAATTCTCGCAGAGAAGTTAGTTTTCGAATCATTGCAAGTGGCAGTCTCTTTATTTGAGACAACTTGTATATTACCCTTTCCAAGTAAAACTTCTTGGTTAAAGAAGAAACTATGACATGTTCGTTGCTTATGGCCAGGATCAAGGGGAGGTTTATCTGATTCTCCATGAAATGGCATCTCTTCGAAAAAGTGTCGCAAAAATATTTATTGTGAAATATTTGCAAGTGGCATACTCTTTCTTTGAGACAACTTGTATATAACCCTTTCCAAGTGAAACATTTTGGTTAAAGAAGAAACTGAGAACAATTTGTTGCTTATGGCCATGATCGGGGCAGGCTTATTTGTTTCTCCATTAAATGATATCTTTTTGAAGAAGTCTCGTTGAGAAATATTGGTTGAAATAATTGCAAGTGGAAATATCTTTATTTGAGACATATTGTATATTACCCTTTCAAGGTGAAATATCTTGGTTAAATAAGAATCTGAGACCACTTCATGGCTTATGGCTAGGATCAAGGAAAGGTCTATCTGATTCTCCATCAAATGGCATCTCTTCAGAAAAGTCTCATAGAGAAGGTTGTTTTTAAATCATTGCAAATTGCAGTCTCTATATTTGGGACATCTTATGTATAATCTTTTACAGGTTAAACATTTTGGCTAAAGAAGAAACTGAGACCAGTTTGTTGCTTATGGCAAGGAATGAGGGGAGGTTTATTTGACTCTCCATCAAATTGCATATTTATGAAGAAGTCTCGTAGAGAAATTTGTGTTGAAATCATTGCAAATGGCAGTCTCTTTATTTGAGACATCTTGTATATTACCCTTAAAAGGTGAAACATCTTGGTTAAAGAAGAAACTGAGACCAATTCATGGTTTATGGAAAGGATCAAGGGGAGGTTTATCTGATTCTCCATCAAATGGCGTCTCTTTGAAAAAAGTTTGGCAGAGAAGTTTATTTTGAAATTACTGCAAATGGAAGTCTCTATATTGGAGACAACTTATATATTACCTATTCTAGGTAAAACATCTTGGTTAAAGAAGAAACTGAGACCAGTTCGTTGCTAATGGCCAGGATCGAGGGGAGTATTATCTAATTCTTCATAAAATGATATATCTTCGAAAAAGTCTTGCAAAGATGTTTTTTGTAAAATCATAGCAAGTGGTTGTCGCTTTATTTGAGAAAACTTGTATATTACCCTTTCCATGTGAAACATATTGCCTAAAGAAGAAACTGAGACCAGTTCGTGGATTAAGGTCAGGATCGAGGGGAGCTTTATCTGATTCTCCATCAAATGGAATCTTATAAAAAATTATCAAAGAGAAGTTTGTTGTGAAATCATTTCAAGTGGCTCTCTCTTTATTTGAGACACCTTGTATTATACCCTTTCCAGGTGAAACATCTTGGTTAAATAAGAAATAGATACAAATTTTTGGCTTATGGCCATGATCGAGGGGAGGTTTATCTAATTCTTTATCAAATGACATCTCTTCAAAAAGTCTCGCAGAGAAGTTTTTTGTGAAATCATTGCAAGTGAAAGTCTCTTTATTTGAGACATGTTTTATATTCCACTTTCAAGTAGAAACATCTTGGTTAAAGAAGAAACTGAGACCAATTCATGGCTTATGGCAAGGATCTAGGGGAGGTCATTCTGATTCTTCATCAAATGTAATCTCTTTGAAAAAGTCTCGCAGAGAAGTTTGTTTTGAAATCATTGCAAATGGAAGTCTCTATATTTTAGACAACTTGTATATTACCCTTAAAAGGTAAAACATATTGGTTAAAGAAGAAACTAAGACTATTTCGTGGCTAATGTCCAGGATCAAGGGGAGGTTTATCTAACTCTCCCTCAAATGGCATCTATTTGAAAAATTCAAGCAGAGAAGTTAGATTTCGAATCATTGCAAGTGGAAGTCTCTTTATTTGAGACAACTTGTATATTACACTTTCTAAGCAAAACATCTTGGTTAAACAAGAAACTAAGACCATTTCATTGCTTATGTCCAGGATCAAGGGGAGGTTTATCTGATTCTCCATCAAATGGCATCTCTTCGAAAAAGTCTCGTAGAAAAATTTGTTGTGAAATATTTGCAAGTGGCTTTCTCTTTCTTTGAGACAACTTTTATATAACCCTTTCTAGGTGAAACATTTTGGTTAAAGAAGACACTGAGAACAATTTGTTACTTATGGCCAGGATCGGGGCAGGTTTATTTGTTTCTCCATCAAATGACATTTTTTGAAGAAGTCTCGCAGGGAAATTTGTGTTGAAATCACTGCAAGTGGCAGTCTCTTTATTTGAGACATCTTTGATATTACCCTTCAAGGTGAAACATCTTGGTTAAATAAGAAACTGAGACCAATTCATGGCTTATAGCAAGGATCGAGGGCAGGTGTATCTGTTTCTCCATCTAATGGCATCTCTTCAAAAAAGTCTCACAAAGAAGTTTATTTTGAAATGATTGCAAATGGCAGTCTCTATATATGAGACAACTTGTATATTACCCTTTCTAAGTGAAACATCTTGGTTAAAGAAGAATTTGAGACCAGTTCGTTGCTTATGGCCGGGATCGAGGGGTGGTTTATCTGATTCTTCATCAAATGATATATCTTTGAAAAGTCTTGCAAAGAAGTTTATTGTGACATCATAGCAAGTAGCTGTCGCTTTATTTGTGACAACTTGTATATTACCCTTTCCATGTGAAACATATTGGCTAAAGAAGAAACTGAGAGCAGTTCGTGGCTTAAAGCCGGGATCGAGTGGAGCTTTATCTTATTCTCCATCAAATGGCATCTCATAAAAAAAGTCTCAAAGAGAAGTTTGTTAAGATATCATAGCAAGTGGCTGTCGCTTTATTTGAGACACCTTGTATATTACCCTTTCCAGGTGAAACATCTTGGTTAAAGAAGAAATATAGACCAATTCGTGTCTTATGGCCAGGATCGAGGGGAGGTTTATCTGATTCTCCATCAAATGACATCTCTTGAAAAAAGTCTCACAGAGAAGTTTGTTTTGAAATCATTGCAAGTGACAGTCTCTTTATTTGAGACATGTTTTATATTACCCTTTCAAGGTGAAACATCTTGGTTAAAGAAGAAACTGATACCAATTCATGGCTTATGGCAAGGATCGAGGGGAGGTCTATCTGATTCTCCATCAAATGGCATCTCTTTGAAAAAGTATCGCAGAGAAGTTTTTTTTTTGAAATCATTTCAAATGGCAGTCTCTATATTTGAGACAACTTGTATATTACCCTTAAAAGGTAAAACATCTTGGTTAAAGAAGAAACTGAGACCATTTTGTGGCTAATGGCCAGGATCTAGGGGAGGTTTATCTGACTCTCTCTCAAATGGCATCTCTTTGAAAAATTCTCGCAGAGAAGTTAGTTTTCGAATCATTGCAAGTGGCAGTCTCTTTATTTGAGACAACTTGTATATTACCCTTTCCAAGTAAAACTTCTTGGTTAAAGAAGAAACTATGACATGTTCGTTGCTTATGGCCAGGATCAAGGGGAGGTTTATCTGATTCTCCATGAAATGGCATCTCTTCGAAAAAGTGTCGCAAAAATATTTATTGTGAAATATTTGCAAGTGGCATACTCTTTCTTTGAGACAACTTGTATATAACCCTTTCCAAGTGAAACATTTTGGTTAAAGAAGAAACTGAGAACAATTTGTTGCTTATGGCCACGATCGGGGCAGGTTTATTTGTTTCTCCATTAAATGATATCTTTTTGAAGAAGTCTCGTTGAGAAATATTGGTTGAAATAATTGCAAGTGGAAATATCTTTATTTGAGACATATTGTATATTACCCTTTCAAGGTGAAATATCTTGGTTAAATAAGAATATGAGACCACTTCATGGCTTATGGCTAGGATCAAGGAAAGGTCTATCTGATTCTCCATCAAATGGCATCTCTTCAGAAAAGTCTCATAGAGAAGGTTGTTTTTAAATCATTGCAAATTGCAGTCTCTATATTTGGGACATCTTATGTATAATCTTTTACAGGTTAAACATTTTGGCTAAAGAAGAAACTGAGACCAGTTTGTTGCTTATGGCAAGGAATGAGGGGAGGTTTATTTGACTCTCCATCAAATTGCATATTTATGAAGAAGTGTCGTAGAGAAATTTGTGTTGAAATCATTGCAAATGGCAGTCTCTTTATTTGAGACATCTTGTATATTACCCTTAAAAGGTGAAACATCTTGGTTAAAGAAGAAACTGAGACCAATTCATGGTTTATGGAAAGGATCAAGGGGAGGTTTATCTGATTCTCCATCAAATGGCGTCTCTTTGAAAAAAGTTTGGCAGAGAAGTTTATTTTGAAATTACTGCAAATGGAAGTCTCTATATTGGAGACAACTTATATATTACCTATTCTAGGTAAAACATCTTGGTTAAAGAAGAAACTGAGACCAGTTCGTTGCTAATGGCCAGGATCGAGGGGAGTATTATCTGATTCTTCATAAAATGATATATCTTCGAAAAAGTCTTGCAAAGATGTTTTTTGTAAAATCATAGCAAGTGGCTGTCGCTTTATTTGAGAAAACTTGTATATTACCCTTTCCATGTGAAACATATTGCCTAAAGAAGAAACTGAGACCAGTTCGTGGATTAAGGTCAGGATCGAGGGGAGCTTTATCTGATTCTCCATCAAATGGAATCTTATAAAAAATTATCAAAGAGAAGTTTGTTGTGAAATCATTTCAAGTGGCTCTCTCTTTATTTGAGACACCTTGTATTATACCCTTTCCAGGTGAAACATCTTGGTTAAATAAGAAATAGATACAAATTTGTGGCTTATGGCCATGATCGAGGGGAGGTTTATCTAATTCTTTATCAAATGACATCTCTTCAAAAAGTCTCGCAGAGAAGTTTTTTGTGAAATCACTGCAAGTGAAAGTCTCTTTATTTGAGACATGTTTTATATTCCACTTTCAAGTAGAAACATCTTGGTTAAAGAAGAAACTGAGACCAATTCATGGCTTATGGCAAGGATCTAGGGGAGGTCATTCTGATTCTTCATCAAATGTAATCTCTTTGAAAAAGTCTCGCAGAGAAGTTTGTTTTGAAATCATTGCAAACGGAAGTCACTATATTTTAGACAACTTTTATATTACCCTTAAAAGGTAAAACATATTGGTTAAAGAAGAAACTAAGACTATTTCGTGGCTAATGTCCAGGATCAAGGGGAGGTTTATCTGACTCTCCCTCAAATGGCATCTATTTGAAAAATTCAAGCAGAGAAGTTAGATTTCGAATCATTGCAAGTGGAAGTCTCTTTATTTGAGACAACTTGTATATTACCCTTTCTAAGCAAAACATCTTGGTTAAAGAAGAAACTAAGACCATTTCATTGCTTATGTCCAGGATCAAGGGGAGGTTTATCTGATTCTCCATCAAATGGCATCTCTTCGAAAAAGTATCGTAGAAAAATTTGTTGTGAAATATTTGCAAGTGGCTTTCTCTTTCTTTGAGACAACTTTTATATAACCCTTTCTAGGTGAAACATTTTGGTTAAAGAAGACACTGAGAACAATTTGTTACTTATGGCCAGGATCGGGGCAGGTTTATTTGTTTCTCCATCAAATGACATTTTTTGAAGAAGTCTCGCAGAGAAATTTGTGTTGAAATCACTGCAAGTGGCAGTCTCTTTATTTGAGACATCTTGTATATTACCCTTCAAGGTGAAACATCTTGGTTAAATAAGAAACTGAGACCAATTCTTGGCTTATAGCAAGGATCGAGGGCAGGTGTATCTGTTTCTCCATCTAATGGCATCTCTTCAAAAAAGTCTCACAAAGAAGTTTATTTTGAAATGATTGCAAATGGCAGTCTCTATATATGAGACAACTTGTATATTACCCTTTCTAAGTGAAACATCTTGGTTAAAGAAGAATTTGAGACCAGTTCGTTGCTTATGGCCGGGATCGAGGGGTGGTTTATCTGATTCTTCATCAAATGATATATCTTTGAAAAGTCTTGCAAAGAAGTTTATTGTGACATCATAGCAAGTAGCTGTCGCATTATTTGTGACAACTTGTATATTACCCTTTCCATGTGAAACATATTGGCTAAAGAAGAAACTGAGAGCAGTTCGTGGCTTAAAGCCGGGATCGAGTGGAGCTTTATCTTATTCTCCATCAAATGGCATCTCATAAAAAAAGTCTCAAAGAGAAGTTTGTTAAGATATCATAGCAAGTGGCGGTCGCTTTATTTGAGACACCTTGTATATTACCCTTTCCAGGTGAAACATCTTGGTTAAGGAAGAAATATAGACCAATTCGTGTCTTATGGCCAGGATCGAGGGGAAGTTTATCTGATTCTCCATCAAATGACATCTCTTGAAAAAAGTCTCACAGAGAAGTTTGTTGTGAAATCATTGCAAGTGACAGTCTCTTTATTTGAGACATGTTTTATATTACCCTTTCAAGGTGAAACATCTTGGTTAAAGAAGAAACTGATACCAATTCATGGCTTATGGCAAGGATCGAGGGGAGGTCTATCTGATTCTCCATCAAATGGCATCTCTTTGAAAAAGTATCGCAGAGAAGTTTTTTTTTTGAAATCATTTCAAATGGCAGTCTCTATATTTGAGACAACTTGTATATTACCCTTAAAAGGTAAAACATCTTGGTTAAAGAAGAAACTGAGACCATTTCGTGGCTAATGGCCAGGATCTAGGGGAGGTTTATCTGACTCTCTCTCAAATGGCATCTCTTTGAAAAATTCTCGCAGAGAAGTTAGTTTTCGAATCATTGCAAGTGGCAGTCTCTTTATTTGAGACAACTTGTATATTACCCTTTCCAAGTAAAACTTCTTGGTTAAAGAAGAAACTATGACATGTTCGTTGCTTATGGCCAGGATCAAGGGGAGGTTTATCTGATTCTCCATGAAATGGCATCTCTTCGAAAAAGTGTCGCAAAAATATTTATTGTGAAATATTTGCAAGTGGCATACTCTTTCTTTGAGACAACTTGTATATAACCCTTTCCAGGTGAAACATTTTGGTTAAAGAAGAAACTGAGAACAATTTGTTGCTTATGGCCATGATCGGGGCAGGTTTATTTGTTTCTCCATTAAATGATATCTTTTTGAAGAAGTCTCGTTGAGAAATATTGGTTGAAATAATTGCAAGTGGAAATATCTTTATTTGAGACATATTGTATATTACCCTTTCAAGGTGAAATATCTTGGTTAAATAAGAAACTGAGACCACTTCATGGCTTATGGCTAGGATCAAGGAAAGGTCTATCTGATTCTCCATCAAATGGCATCTCTTCAGAAAAGTCTCATAGAGAAGGTTGTTTTTAAATCATTACAAATTGCAGTCTCTATATTTGGGACATCTTATGTATAATCCTTTACAGGTGAAACATTTTGGCTAAAGAAGAAACTGAGACCAGTTTGTTGCTTATGGCAAGGAATGAGGGGAGGTTTATTTGACTCTCCATCAAATTGCATATTCATGAAGAAGTCTCGTAGAGAAATTTGTTGTGAAATCATTGCAAATGGCAGTCTCTTTATTTGAGACATCTTGTATATTACCCTTAAAAGGTGAAACATCTTGGTTAAAGAAGAAACTGAGACCAATTCATGGTTTATGGAAAGGATCAAGGGGAGGTTTATCTGATTCTCCATCAAATGGCGTCTCTTTGAAAAAAGTTTGGCAGAGAAGTTTATTTTGAAATTACTGCAAATGGAAGTCTCTATATTGGAGACAACTTATATATTACCTATTCTAGGTAAAACATCTTGGTTAAAGAAGAAACTGAGACCAGTTCGTTGCTAATGGCCAGGATCGAGGGGAGTATTATCGGATTCTTCATAAAATGATATATCTTCAAAAAAGTCTTGCAAAGATGTTTTTTGTAAAATCATAGCAAGTGGCTGTCGCTTTATTTGAGAAAACTTGTATATTACCCTTTCCATGTGAAACATATTGCCTAAAGAAGAAACTGAGACCAGTTCGTGGATTAAGGTCAGGATCGAGGGGAGCTTTATCTGATTCTCCATCAAATGGAATCTTATAAAAAATTATCAAAGAGAAGTTTGTTGTGAAATCATTTCAAGTGGCTCTCTCTTTATTTGAGACACCTTGTATTATACCCTTTCCAAGTGAAACATCTTGGTTAAATAAGAAATAGATACAAATTTGTGGCTTATGGCCATGATCGAGGGGAGGTTTATCTAATTCTTTATCAAATGACATCTCTTCAAAAAGTCTCGCAGAGAAGTTTTTTGTGAAATCATTGCAAGTGAAAGTCTCTTTATTTGAGACATGTTTTATATTCCACTTTAATGTAGAAACATCTTGGTTAAAGAAGAAACTGAGACCAATTCATGGCTTATGGCAAGGATCTAGGGGAGGTCATTCTGATTCTTCATCAAATGTAATCTCTTTGAAAAAGTCTCGCAGAGAAGTTTGTTTTGAAATCATTGCAAATGGAAGTCACTATATTTTAGACAACTTGTATATTACCCTTAAAAGGTAAAACATATTGGTTAAAGAAGAAACTAAGACTATTTCGTGGCTAATGTCCAGGATCAAGGGGAGGTTTATCTGACTCTCCCTCAAATGGCATCTATTTGAAAAATTCAAGCAGAGAAGTTAGATTTCGAATCATTGCAAGTGGAAGTCTCTTTATTTGAGACAACTTGTATATTACCCTTTCTAAGCAAAACATCTTGGTTAAAGAAGAAACTAAGACCATTTCATTGCTTATGTCCAGGATCAAGGGGAGGTTTATCTGATTCTCCATCAAATGGCATCTCTTCGAAAAAGTCTCGTAGAAAAATTTGTTGTGAAATATTTGCAAGTGGCTTTCTCTTTCTTTGAGACAACTTTTATATAACCCTTTCTAGGTGAAACATTTTGGTTAAAGAAGACACTGAGAACAATTTGTTACTTATGGCCAGGATCGGGGCAGGTTTATTTGTTTCTCCATCAAATGACATTTTTTGAAGAAGTCTCGCAGAGAAATTTGTGTTGAAATCACTGCAAGTGGCAGTCTCTTTATTTGAGACATCTTGTATATTACCCTTCAAGGTGAAACATCTTGGTTAAATAAGAAACTGAGACCAATTCTTGGCTTATAGCAAGGATCGAGGGCAGGTGTATCTGTTTCTCCATCTAATGGCATCTCTTCAAAAAAGTCTCACAAAGAAGTTTATTTTGAAATGATTGCAAATGGCAGTCTCTATATATGAGACAACTTGTATATTACCCTTTCTAAGTGAAACATCTTGGTTAAAGAAGAATTTGAGACCAGTTCGTTGCTTATGGCCGGGATCGAGGGGTGGTTTATCTGATTCTTCATCAAATGATATATCTTTGAAAAGTCTTGCAAAGAAGTTTATTGTGACATCATAGCAAGTAGCTGTCGCATTATTTGTGACAACTTGTATATTACCCTTTCCATGTGAAACATATTGGCTAAAGAAGAAACTGAGAGCAGTTCGTGGCTTAAAGCCGGGATCGAGTGGAGCTTTATCTTATTCTCCATCAAATGGCATCTCATAAAAAAAGTCTCAAAGAGAAGTTTGTTAAGATATCATAGCAAGTGGCGGTCGCTTTATTTGAGACACCTTGTATATTACCCTTTCCAGGTGAAACATCTTGGTTAAGGAAGAAATATAGACCAATTCGTGTCTTATGGCCAGGATCGAGGGGAAGTTTATCTGATTCTCCATCAAATGACATCTCTTGAAAAAAGTCTCACAGAGAAGTTTGTTGTGAAATCATTGCAAGTGACAGTCTCTTTATTTGAGACATGTTTTATATTACCCTTTCAAGGTGAAACATCTTGGTTAAAGAAGAAACTGATACCAATTCATGGCTTATGGCAAGGATCGAGGGGAGGTCTATCTGATTCTCCATCAAATGGCATCTCTTTGAAAAAGTATCGCAGAGAAGTTTTTTTTTTGAAATCATTTCAAATGGCAGTCTCTATATTTGAGACAACTTGTATATTACCCTTAAAAGGTAAAACATCTTGGTTAAAGAAGAAACTGAGACCATTTCGTGGCTAATGGCCAGGATCTAGGGGAGGTTTATCTGACTCTCTCTCAAATGGCATCTCTTTGAAAAATTCTCGCAGAGAAGTTAGTTTTCGAATCATTGCAAGTGGCAGTCTCTTTATTTGAGACAACTTGTATATTACCCTTTCCAAGTAAAACTTCTTGGTTAAAGAAGAAACTATGACATGTTCGTTGCTTATGGCCAGGATCAAGGGGAGGTTTATCTGATTCTCCATGAAATGGCATCTCTTCGAAAAAGTGTCGCAAAAATATTTATTGTGAAATATTTGCAAGTGGCATACTCTTTCTTTGAGACAACTTGTATATAACCCTTTCCAGGTGAAACATTTTGGTTAAAGAAGAAACTGAGAACAATTTGTTGCTTATGGCCATGATCGGGGCAGGTTTATTTGTTTCTCCATTAAATGATATCTTTTTGAAGAAGTCTCGTTGAGAAATATTGGTTGAAATAGTTGCAAGTGGAAATATCTTTATTTGAGACATATTGTATATTACCCTTTCAAGGTGAAATATCTTGGTTAAATAAGAAACTGAGACCACTTCATGGCTTATGGCTAGGATCAAGGAAAGGTCTATCTGATTCTCCATCAAATGGCATCTCTTCAGAAAAGTCTCATAGAGAAGGTTGTTTTTAAATCATTGCAAATGGCAGTCTCTATATTTGGGACATCTTATGTATAATCCTTTACAGGTGAAACATTTTGGCTAAAGAAGAAACTGAGACCAGTTTTTTGCTTATGGCAAGGAATGAGGGGAGGTTTATTTGACTCTCCATCAAATTGCATATTTATGAAGAAGTCTCGTAGAGAAATTTGTGTTGAAATCATTGCAAATGGCAGTCTCTTTATTTGAGACATCTTGTATATTACCCTTAAAAGGTGAAACATCTTGGTTAAAGAAGAAACTGAGACCAATTCATGGTTTATGGAAAGGATCAAGGGGAGGTTTATCTGATTCTCCATCAAATGGCGTCTCTTTGAAAAAAGTTTGGCAGAGAAGTTTATTTTGAAATTACTGCAAATGGAAGTCTCTATATTGGAGATAACTTATATATTACCTATTCTAGGTAAAACATCTTGGTTAAAGAAGAAACTGAGTCCAGTTCGTTGCTAATGGCCAGGATCGAGGGGAGTATTATCTGATTCTTCATAAAATGATATATCTTCGAAAAAGTCTTGCGAAGATGTTTTTTGTAAAATCATAGCAAGTGGCTGTCGCTTTATTTGAGAAAACTTGTATATTACCCTTTCCATGTGAAACATATTGCCTAAAGAAGAAACTGAGACCAGTTCGTGGATTAAGGTCAGGATCGAGGGGAGCTTTATCTGATTCTCCATCAAATGGAATCTTATAAAAAATTATCAAAGAGAAGTTTGTTGTGAAATCATTTCAAGTGGCTCTCTCTTTATTTGAGACACCTTGTATTATACCCTTTCCAGGTGAAACATCTTGGTTAAATAAGAAATAGATACAAATTTGTGGCTTATGGCCATGATCGAGGGGAGGTTTATCTAATTCTTTATCAAATGACATCTCTTCAAAAAGTCTCGCAGAGAAGTTTTTTGTGAAATCATTGCAAGTGAAAGTCTCTTTATTTGAGACATGTTTTATATTCCACTTTCAAGTAGAAACATCTTGGTTAAAGAAGAAACTGAGATCAATTCATGGCTTATGGCAAGGATCTAGGGGAGGTCATTCTAATTCTTCATCAAATGTAATCTCTTTGAAAAAGTCTCGCAGAGAAGTTTGTTTTGAAATCATTGCAAATGGAAGTCACTATATTTTAGACAACTTGTATATTACCCTTAAAAGGTAAAACATATTGGTTAAAGAAGAAACTAAGACTATTTCGTGGCTAATGTCCAGGATCAAGGGGAGGTTTATCTGACTCTCCCTCAAATGGCATCAATTTGAAAAATTCAAGCAGAGAAGTTAGATTTCGAATCATTGCAAGTGGAAGTCTCTTTATTTGAGACAACTTGTATATTACCCTTTCTAAGCAAAACATCTTGGTTAAAGAAGAAACTAAGACCATTTCATTGCTTATGTCCAGGATCAAGGGGAGGTTTATCTGATTCTCCATTAAATGGGATCTCTTCGAAAAGTCTCGTAGAAAAATTTGTTGTGAAATATTTGCAAGTGGCTTTCTCTTTCTTTGAGACAACTTTTATATAACCCTTTCTAGGTGAAA
Source organism: Vicia faba (assembly GCA_948472305.1). Taxonomy (NCBI): domain Eukaryota; kingdom Viridiplantae; phylum Streptophyta; class Magnoliopsida; order Fabales; family Fabaceae; genus Vicia; species Vicia faba. Next base: position 1,141,651,860 of record OX451738.1, read on the forward strand.
CATTTTGGTTAAAGAAGACACTGAGAACAATTTGTTACTTATGGCCAGGATCGGGGCAGGTTTATTTGTTTCTCCATCAAATGACATTTTTTGAAGAAGTCTCGCAGAGAAATTTGTGTTGAAATCACTGCAAGTGGCAGTCTCTTTATTTGAGACATCTTGTATATTACCCTTTCAAGGTGAAACATCTTGGTTAAAGAAGAAACTGATACCAATTCATGACTTATGGCAAGGATCGAGGGGAGGTCTATCTGATTCTCCATCAAATGGCATCTCTTTGAAAAAGTATCGCAGAGAAGTTTTTTTTTGAAATCATTGCAAATGGCAGTCTCTATATTTGAGACAACTTGTATATTACCCTTAAAAGGTAAAACATCTTGGTTAAAGAAGAAACTGAGACCATTTTGTGGCTAATGGCCAGGATCTAGGGGAGGTTTATCTGACTCTCTCTCAAATGGCATCTCTTTGAAAAATTCTCGCAGAGAAGTTAGTTTTAGAATCATTGCAAGTGGCAGTCTCTTTATTTGAGACAACTTGTATATTACCCTTTCCAAGTAAAACTTCTTGGTTAAAGAAGAAACTATGACATGTTCGTTGCTTATGGCCAGGATCAAGGGGAGGTTTATCTGATTCTCCATGAAATGGCATCTCTTTGAAAAAGTGTCGCAAAAATATTTATTTTGAAATATTTGCAAGTGGCATACTCTTACTTTGAGACAACTTGTATATAACCCTTTCCAGGTGAAACATTTTGGTTAAAGAAGAAACTGAGAACAATTTGTTGCTTATGGCCATGATTGGGGCAGGTTTATTTGTTTCTCCATTAAATGATATCTTTTTGAAGAAGTCTCGTTGAGAAATATTGGTTGAAATAATTGCAAGTGGAAATATCTTTATTTGAGACATATTGTATATTACCCTTTCAAGGTGAAATATCTTGGTTAAATAAGAAACTGAGACCACTTCATGGCTTATGGCTAGGATCAAGGAAAGGTCTATCTGATTCTCCATCAAATGGCATCTCTTCAGAAAAGTCTCATAGAGAAGGTTGTTTTTAAATCATTGCAAATGGCAGTCTCTATATTTGGGACATCTTATGTATAATCCTTTACAGGTGAAACATTTTGGCTAAAGAAGAAACTGAGACCAGTTTGTTGCTTATGGCAAGGAATGAGGGGAGGTTTATTTGACTCTCCATCAAATTGCATATTTATGAAGAAGTCTCGTAGAGAAATTTGTGTTGAAATCATTGCAAATGGCAGTCTCTTTATTTGAGACATCTTGTATATTACCCTTAAAAGGTGAAACATCTTGGTTAAAGAAGAAACTGAGACCAATTCATGGTTTATGGAAAGGATCAAGGGGAGGTTTATCTGATTCTCCATCAAATGGCGTCTCTTTGAAAAACGTTTGGCAGAGAAGTTTATTTTGAAATTACTGCAAATGGAAGTCTCTATATTGGAGACAACTTATATATTACCTATTCTAGGTAAAACATCTTGGTTAAAGAAGAAACTGAGACCAGTTCGTTGCTAATGGCCAGGATCGAGGGGAGTATTATCTGATTCTTCATAAAATGATATATCTTCTAAAAAGTCTTGCAAAGATGTTTTTTTGTAAAATCATAGCAAGTGGCTGTCGCTTTATTTGAGAAAACTTGTATATTACCCTTTCCATGTGAAACATATTGCCTAAAGAAGAAACTGAGACCAGTTCGTGGATTAAGGTCAGGATCGAGGGGAGCTTTATCTGATTCTCCATCAAATGGAATCTTATAAAAAATTATCAAAGAGAAGTTTGTTGTGAAATCATTTCAAGTGGCTCTCTCTTTATTTGAGACACCTTGTATTATACCCTTTCCAGGTGAAACATCTTGGTTAAATAAGAAATAGAGACAAATTTGTGGCTTATGGCCATGATCGAGGGGAGGTTTATCTAATTCTTTATCAAATGACATCTCTTCAAAAAGTCTCGCAGAGAAGTTTTTTGTGAAATCATTGCAAGTGAAAGTCTCTTTATTTGAGACATGTTTTATATTCCCCTTTCAAGTAGAAACATCTTGGTTAAAGAAGAAACTGAGACCAATTCATGGCTTATGGCAAGGATCTAGGGGAGGTCATTCTGATTCTTCATCAAATGTAATCTCTTTGAAAAAGTCTTGCAGAGAAGTTTGTTTTGAAATCATTGCAAATGCAAGTCACTATATTTTAGACAACTTGTATATTACCCTTAAAAGGTAAAACATATTGGTTAAAGAAGAAACTAAGACTATTTCGTGGCTAAGGTCCAGGATCAAGGGGAGGTTTATCTAACTCTCCCTCAAATGGCATCTATTTGAAAAATTCAAGCAGAGAAGTTAGATTTCGAATCATTGCAAGTGGAAGTCTCTTTATTTGAGACAACTTGTATATTACCCTTTCTAAGCAAAACATCTTGGTTAAAGAAGAAACTAAGACCATTTCATTGCTTATGTCCAGGATCAAGGGGAGGTTTATCTGATTCTCCATCAAATGGCATCTCTTCGAAAAAGTCTCGTAGATAAATTTGTTGTGAAATATTTGCAAGTGGCTTTCTCTTTCTTTGAGACAACTTTTATATAACCCTTTCTAGGTGAAACATTTTGGTTAAAGAAGACACTGAGAACAATTTGTTACTTATGGCCAGGATCGGGGCAGGTTTATTTGTTTCTCCATCAAATGACATTTTTTGAAGAAGTCTCGCAGAGAAATTTGTGTTGAAATCACTGCAAGTGGCAGTCTCTTTATTTGAGACATCTTGTATATTACCCTTCAAGGTGAAACATCTTGGTTAAATAAGAAACTGAGACCAATTCATGGCTTATAGCAAGGATCGAGGGCAGGCGTATCTGTTTCTCCATCTAATGGCATCTCTTCAAAAAAGTCTCACAAAGAAGTTTATTTTGAAATGATTGCAAATGGCAGTCTCTATATATGAGACAACTTGTATATTACCCTTTCTAAGTGAAACATCTTGGTTAAAGAAGAATTTGAGACCAGTTCGTTGCTTATGGCCGGGATCGAGGGGTGGTTTATCTGATTCTTCATCAAATGATATATCTTTGAAAAGTCTTGCAAAGAAGTTTATTGTGACATCATAGCAAGTAGCTGTCGCTTTATTTGTGACAACTTGTATATTACCCTTTCCATGTGAAACATATTGGCTAAAGAAGAAACTGAGAGCAGTTCGTGGCTTAAAGCCGGGATCGAGTGGAGCTTTATCTTATTCTCCATCAAATGGCATCTCATAAAAAAAGTCTCAAAGAGAAGTTTGTTAAGATATCATAGCAAGTGGCTGTCGCTTTATTTGAGACACCTTGTATATTACCCTTTCCAGGTGAAACATCTTGGTTAAAGAAGAAATATAGACCAATTCGTGTCTTATGGCCAGGATCGAGGGGAGGTTTATCTGATTCTCCATCAAATGACATCTCTTGAAAAAAGTCTCACAGAGAAGTTTGTTGTGAAATCATTGCAAGTGACAGTCTCTTTATTTGAGACATGTTTTATATTACCCTTTCAAGGTGAAACATCTTGGTTAAAGAAGAAACTGATACCAATTCATGGCTTATGGCAAGGATCGAGGGGAGGTCTATCTGATTCTCCATCAAATGGCATCTCTTTGAAAAAGTATCGCAGAGAAGTTTTTTTTTGAAGTCATTGCAAATGGCAGTCTCTATATTTGAGACAACTTGTATATTACCCTTAAAAGGTAAAACATCTTGGTTAAAGAAGAAACTGAGACCATTTTGTGGCTAATGGCCAAGATCTAGGGGAGGTTTATCTGACTCTCTCTCAAATGGCATCTCTTTGAAAAATTCTCACAGAGAAGTTAGTTTTCGAATCATTGCAAGTGGCAGTCTCTTTATTTGAGACAACTTGTATATTACCCTTTCGAAGTAAAACTTCTTGGTTAAATAAGAAACTATGACATGTTCGTTGCTTATGGCCAGGATCAAGGGGAGGTTTATCTGATTCTCCATGAAATGGCATCTCTTCGAAAAAGTGTCGCAAAAAAATTTATTGTGAAATATTTGCAAGTTGCATACTCGTTCTTTGAGAAAACTTGTATATAACCCTTTCCAAGTGAAACATTTTGGTTAAAGAAGAAACTGAGAACAATTTGTTGCTTATGGCCATTATCGGGGCAGGTTTATTTGTTTCTCCATTAAATGATATCTTTTTGAAGAAGTCTCGTTGAGAAATTTGTGTTGAAATAATTGCAAGTGGAAATATCTTTATTTGAGACATATTGTATATTGCCCTTTCAAGGTGAAATATCTTGGTTAAATAAGAAACTGAGACCACTTCATGGCTTATGGCTAGGATCAAGGAAAGGTCTATCTGATTCTCCATCAAATGGCATCTCTTCAGAAAAGTCTCATAGAGAAGGTTGTTTTTAAATCATTGCAAATGTCAGTCTCTATATTTGGGACATCTTATGTATAATCCTTTCCAAATGAAACATTTTGGCTAAAGAGGAAACTGAGACCAGTTTGTTTCTTATGCCAAGGAATGAGGGGAGGTTTCTTTGACTCTCCATCAAATTGCATATTTATGAAGAAGTCTCGTAGAGAAATTTGTCTTGAAATCATTGCAAATGGCAGTCTCTTTATTTGAGACATCTTGTATATTACCCTTAAAAGGTGAAACATCTTGGTTAAAGAAGAAACTGAGACCAATTCATGGTTTATGGAAAGGATCGAGGGGAGGTTTATCTGATTCTCCATCAAATGGCGTCTCTTTGAAAAAAGTTTGGCAGAGAAGTTTATTTTGAAATTACTGCAAATGGAAGTCTCTATATTGGAGACAACTTATATATTACCTATTCTAGGTAAAACATCTTGGTTAAAGAAGAAACTGATACCAGTTCGTTGCTTATGGCCAGGATCGAGGGGAGTATTATCTGATTCTTCATAAAATGATATATCTTCGAAAAAGTCTTGCAAAGAAGTTTTTTGTAAAATCATAGCAAGTGGCTGTCGCTTTATTTGAGAAAACTTGTATATTACCCTTTCCATGTGAAACATATTGCCTAAAGAAGAAACTGAGACCAGTTCGTGGATTAAGGTCAGGATCGAGGGGAGCTTTATCTGATTCTCCATCAAATGGAATCTTATAAAAAATTATCAAAGAGAAGTTTGTTGTGAAATCATTTCAAGTGGCTCTCTCTTTATTTGAGACACCTTGTATTATACCCTTTCCAGGTGAAACATCTTGGTTAAATAAGAAATAGATACAAATTTGTGGCTTATGGCCATCATCGTGGGGAGGTTTATCTAATTCTTTATCAAATGACATCTCTTCAAAAAGTCTCGCAGAGAAGTTTTTTGTGAAATCATTGCAAGTGAAAGTCTCTTTATTTGACACATGTTTTATATTACCCTTTCAAGTAGAAACATCTTGGTTAAAGAAGAAACTGAGACCAATTCATGGCTTATGGCAAGGATCTAGGGGAGGTCATTCTGATTCTTCATCAAATGTAAACTCTTTGAAAAAGTCTCGCAGAGAAGTTTGTTTTGAAATCATTGCAAATGGAAGTCACTATATTTTAGACAACTTGTATATTACCCTTAAAAGGTAAAACATATTGGTTAAAGAAGAAACTAAGACTATTTCATGGCTAATGTCCAGGATCAAGGGGAGGTTTATCTAACTCTCCCTCAAATGGCATCTATTTGAAAAATTCAAGCAGAGAAGTTAGATTTCGAATCATTGCAAGTGGAAGTCTCTTTATTTGAGACAACTTGTATATTACCCTTTTTAAGCAAAACATCTTGGTTAAAGAAGAAACTAAGACCATTTCATTGCTTATATCCAGGATCAAGGGGAGGTTTATCTGATTCTCCATCAAATGGCATCTCTTCGAAAAAGTCTCGCAGAAAAATTTGTTGTGAAATATTTGCAAGTGGCTTTCTCTTTCTTTGAGACAAATTTTATATAACCCTTTCTAGGTGAAAAATTTTGGTTAAAGAAGAAACTGAGAACAATTTGTTACTTATGGCCAGGATCGGGGCAGGTTTATTTGTTTCTCCATCAAATGACATTTTTTGAAGAAGTCTAGCAGAGAAATTTGTGTTGAAATCACTGCAAGTGGCAATCTCTTTATTTGAGACATCTTGTATATTACCCTTCAAGGTGAAACATCTTGGTTAAATAAGAAACTGAGACCAATTCATGGCTTATAGCAAGGATTGAGGGGAGGTGTATCTGTTTCTCCATCTAATGGCATCTCTTCAAAAACGTCTCACAAAGAAGTTTATTTTGAAATGATTGCAAATGGCAGTCTCTATATTTGAGACAACTTGTATATTACCCTTTCTAAGTGAATTATCTTGGTTAAAGAAGAATTTGAGACCAGTTCGTTGCTTATGGCCGGGATCGAGGGGTGGTTTATCTGATTCTTCATCAAATGATATATCTTTGAAAAGTCTTGTAAAGAAGTTTATTGTGACATCATAGCAAGTAGCTGTTGCTTTATTTATGACAACTTGTATATTACCCTTTCCATGTGAAACATATTGGCTAAAGAAGAAACTGAGACCAGTTCATGGCTTAAAGCCAGGATCGAGTGGAGCTTTATCTTATTCTCCATCAAATGGCATCTCATAAAAAAAGTCTCAAAGAGAAGTTTGTTAAGATATCATAGCAAGTGGCTGTCGCTTTATTTGAGACACCTTGTATATTACCCTTTCCAGGTGAAACATATTGGTTAAAGAAGATATATAGACCAATTCGTGTCTTATGGCCAGGATCGAGGGGAGGTTTATCTGATTCTCCATCAAATGACATCTCTTGAAAAAAGTCTCACAGAGAAGTTTGTTGTGAAATCATTGCAAGTGACAGTCTCTTTATTTGAGACATGTTTTATATTACCCTTTCAAGGTGAAACATCTTGGTTAAAGAAGAAACTGATACCAATTCATGGCTTATGGCAAGGATCGATGGGAGGTCTATCTGATTCTCCATCAAATGGCATCTCTTTAAAAAAGTATCGCAAAGAAGTTTTTTTTTGAAATCATTGCAACTGGCAGTCTCTATATTTGAGACAACTTGTATATTACCCTTAAAAGGTAAAACATCTTGGTTAAAGAAGAAACTAAGACCATTTAGTGGCTAATGGCCAGGATCTAGGGGAGGTTTATCTGACTCTCTCTCAAATGGCATCTCTTTGAAAAATTCTCGCAGAGAAGTTAGTTTTCGAATCATTGCAAGTGGTAGTCTCTTTATTTGAGACAACTTGTATATTACCCTTTCCAAGTAAAACTTCTTGGTTAAAGAAGAAACTAAGACATGTTCGTTGCTTATGGCCAGGATCAAGGGGAGGTTTATCTGATTCTCCATGAAATGGCATCTCTTCGAAAAAGTGTCGCAAAAAAATTTATTGTGAAATATTTGCAAGTTGCATACTCTTTCTTTGAGACAACTTGTATATAACCCTTTCCAGGTGAAACATTTTGGTTAAAGAAGAAATGAGAACAATTTGTTGCTTATGGCCATGACCGGGGCAGGTTTATTTGTTTCTCCATTAAATGATATCTTTTTGAAGAAGTCTCGTTGAAAAATTTTTGTTGAAATAATTGCAAGTGGAAATATCTTTATTTGAGACATATTGTATATTACCCTTTCAAGGTGAAATATCTTGGTTAAATAAGAAACTGAGACCACTTCATGGCTTATGGCTAGGATCAAGGAAAGGTCTATCTGATTCTCCATCAAATGGCATCTCTTCAGAAAAGTCTCATAGAGAAGGTTGTTTTTAAATCATTGCAAATGACAGTCTCTATATTTGGGACATCTTATGTATAATCCTTTCCAGGTGAAACATTTTGGCTAAAGAGGAAACTGAGACCAGTTTGTTTCTTATGGAAAGGAATGAGGGGAGGTTTATTTGACTCTCCATCAAATTGCATATTTATGAAGAAGTATCGTAGAGAAATTTGTCTTGAAATCATTGCAAATGGCAGTCTCTTTATTTGAGACATCTTGTATATTACCCTTAAAAGGTGAAACATCTTGGTTAAAGAAGAAACTGAGACCAATTCATGGTTTATGGAAAGGATCGAGGGGAGGTTTATCTGATTCTCCATCAAATGGCGTCTCTTTGAAAAAAGTTTGGCAGAGAAGTTTATTTTGAAATTACTACAAATGGAAGTCTCTATATTAGAGACAACTTATATATTACCTATTCTAGGTAAAACATCTTGGTTAAAGAAGAAACTGAGACCAGTTCGTTGCTTATGGCCAGGATCGAGGGGAGTATTATCTGATTCTTCATAAAATGATATATCTTCGAAAAAGTCTTGCAAAGAAGTTTTTTGTAAAATCATAGCAAGTGGCTGTCGCTTTATTTGAGAAAACTTGTATATTACCCTTTCCATGTGAAACATATTGCCTAAAGAAGAAACTGAGACCAGTTCGTGGATTAAGGTCAGGATCGAGGGGAGCTTTATCTGATTCTCCATCAAATGGAATCTTATAAAAAGTTATCAAAGAGAAGTTTGTTGTGAAATCATTTCAAGTGGCTCTCTCTTTATTTGAGACACCTTGTATTATACCCTTTCCAAGTGAAACATCTTGGTTAAATAAGAAATAGATACAAATTTATGGCTTATGGCCATGATCGAGGGGAGGTTTATCTAATTCTTTATCAAATGACATCTCTTCAAAAAGTCTCGCAGAGAAGTTTTTTGTGAAATCATTGCAAGTGAAAGTCTCTTTATTTGAGACTTGTTTTATATTCCCCTTTCAAGTAGAAACATCTTGGTTAAAGAAGAAACTGAGACCAATTCATGGCTTATGGCAAGGATCTAGGGGAGGTCATTCTGATTCTTCATCAAATGTAATCTCTTTGAAAAAGTCTCGCAGAGAAGTTTGTTTTGAAATCATTGCAAATGGAAGTCACTATATTTTAGACAACTTGTATATTACCCTTAAAAGGTAAAACATATTGGTTAAAGAAGAAACTAAGACTATTTCATGGCTAATGTCCAGGATCAAGGGGAGGTTTATCTAACTCTCCCTCAAATGGCATCTATTTGAAAAATTCAAGCAGAGAAGTTAGATTTCGAATCATTGCAAGTGGCAGTCTCTTTATTTGAGACAACTTGTATATTACCCTTTTTAAGCAAAACATCTTGGTTAAATAAGAAACTAAGACCATTTCATTTCTTATATCCAGGATCAAGGGGAGGTTTATCTGATTCTCCATCAAATGGCATCTCTTCGAAAAAGTCTCGCAGAAAAATTTGTTGTGAAATATTTGCAAGTGGCTTTCTCTTTCTTTGAGACAACTTTTATATAACCCTTTCTAGGTGAAAAATTTTGGTTAAAGAAGAAACTGAGAACAATTTGTTACTTATCGCCAGGATCGGGGCAGGTTTATTTGTTTCTCCATCAAATGACATTTTTTGAAGAAGTCTAGCAGAGAAATTTGTGTTGAAATCACTGCAAGTGGCAGTCTCTTTATTTGAGACATCTTGTATATTACCCTTCAAGGTGAAACATCTTGGTTAAAGAAGAAACTGAGACCAATTCATGGCTTATAGCAAGGATTCAGGGGAGGTGTATCTGTTTCTCCATCTAATGGCATCTCTTCAAAAAAGTCTCACAAAGAAGTTTATTTTGAAATGATTGCAAATGGCAGTCTCTATATTTGAGACAAGTTGTATATTACCCTTTCTAAGTGAATTATCTTGGTTAAAGAAGAATTTGAGACCAGTTCGTTGCTTATGGCCGGGATCGAGGGGTGGTTTATCTGATTCTTCATCAAATGATATATCTTTGAAAAGTCTTGTAAAGAAGTTTATTGTGACATCATAGCAAGTAGCTGTTGCTTTATTTATGACAACTTGTATATTACCCTTTCCATGTGAAACATATTGGCTAAAGAAGATACTGAGACCAGTTCGTGGCTTAAAGCCGGGATCGAGTGGAGCTTTATCTTATTCTCCATCAAATGGCATCTCATAAAAAAAGTCTCAAAGAGAAGTTTGTTAAGATATCATAGCAAGTGGCTGTCGCTTTATTTGAGACACCTTGTATATTACCCTTTCCAGGTGAAACATCTTGGTTAAAGAAGATATATAGACCAATTCGTGTCTTATGGCCAGGATCGAGGGGAGGTTTATCTGATTCTCCATTAAATGACATCTCTTGAAAAAAGTCTCACAGAGAAGTTTGTTGTGAAATCATTGCAAGTGACAGTCTCTTTATTTGAGACATGTTTTATATTACCCTTTCAAGGTGAAACATCTTGGTTAAAGAAGAAACTGATACCAATTCATGGCTTATGGCAAGGATCGAGGGGAGGTCTATCTGATTCTCCATCAAATGGCATCTCTTTGAAAAAGTATCGCAAAGAAGTTTTTTTTTGAAATCATTGCAACTGGCAGTCTCTATATTTGAGACAACTTGTATATTACCCTTAAAAGGTAAAACATCTTGGTTAAAGAAGAAACTAAGACCATTTAGTGGCTAATGGCCAGGACCTAGGGGAGGTTTATCTGACTCTCTCTCAAATGGCATCTCTTTGAAAAATTCTCGCAGAGAAGTTAGTTTTCGAATCATTGCAAGTGGTAGTCTCTTTATTTGAGACAACTTGTATATTACCCTTTCCAAGTAAAACTTCTTGGTTAAAGAAGAAACTAAGACATGTTCGTTGCTTATGGCCAGGATCAAGGGGAGGTTTATCTGATTCTCCATGAAATGGCATCTCTTCGAAAAAGTGTCGCAAAAAAATTTATTGTGAAATATTTGCAAGTTGCATACTCTTTCTTTGAGACAACTTGTATATAACCCTTTCCAGGTGAAACATTTTGGTTAAAGAAGAAACTGAGAACAATTTGTTGCTTATGGCCATGATCGGGACAGGTTTATTTGTTTCTCCATTAAATGATATCTTTTTGAAGAAGTCTCGATGAAAAATTTGTGTTGAAATAATTGCAAGTGGAAATATCTTTATTTGAGACATATTTTATATTACCCTTTCAAGGTGAAATATCTTGGTTAAATAAGAAACTGAGACCACTTCATGGCTTATGGCTAGGATCAAGGAAAGGTCTATCTGATTCTCCATCAAATGGCATCTCTTCAGAAAAGTCTCATAGAGAAGGTTGTTTTTAAATCATTGCAAATGGCAGTCTCTATATTTGGGACATCTTATGTATAATCCTTTCCAGGTGAAACATTTTGGCTAAAGAGGAAACTGAGACCAGTTTGTTTCTTATGGAAAGGAATGAGGGGAGGTTTATTTGACTCTCCATCAAATTGCATATTTATGAAGAAGTATCGTAGAGAAATTTGTCTTGAAATCATTGCAAATGGCAGTCTCTTTATTTGAGACATCTTGTATATTACCCTTAAAAGGTGAAACATCTTGGTTAAAGAAGAAACTGAGACCAATTCATGGTTTATGGAAAGGATCGAGGGGAGGTTTATCTGATTCTCCATCAAATGGCGTCTCTTTGAAAAAAGTTTGGCAGAGAAGTTTATTTTGAAATTACTGCAAATGGAAGTCTCTATATTGGAGATAACTTATATATTACCTATTCTAGGTAAAACATCTTGGTTAAAGAAGAAACTGAGACCAGTTCGTTGCTTATGGCCAGGATCGAGGGGAGTATTATCTGATTCTTCATAAAATGATATATCTTCGAAAAAGTCTTGCAAAGAAGTTTTTTGTAAAATCATAGCAAGTGGCTGTCGCTTTATTTGAGAAAACTTGTATATTACCCTTTCCATGTGAAACATATTGCCTTAAGAAGAAACTGAGACCAGTTCGTGGATTAAGGTCAGGATCGAGGGGAGCTTTATCTGATTCTCCATCAAATGGAATCTTATAAAAAATTATTAAAGAGAAGTTTGTTGTGAAATCATTTCAAGTGGCTCTCTCTTTATTTGAGACACCTTGTATTATACCCTTTCCAGGTGAAACATCTTGGTTAAATAAGAAATAGATACAAATTTATGGCTTATGGCCATGATCGAGGGGAGGTTTATCTAATTCTTTATCAAATGACATCTCTTCAAAAAGTCTCGCAGAGAAGTTTTTTGTGAAATCATTGCAAGTGGAAGTCTCTTTATTTGAGACATGTTTTATATTACCCTTTCAAGTAGAAACATCTTGGTTAAAGAAGAAACTGAGACCAATTCATGGCTTATGGGAAGGATCTAGGGGAGGTCATTCTGATTCTTCATCAAATGTAATCTCTTTGAAAAAGTCTCGCAGAGAAGTTTGTTTTGAAATCATTGCAAATGGAAGTCACTATATTTTAGACAACTTGTATATTACCATTAAAAGGTAAAACATATTGGTTAAATAAGAAACTAAGACTATTTCATGGCTAATGTCCAGGATCAAGGGGAGGTTTATCTAACTCTCCCTCAAATGGCATCTATTTGAAAAATTCAAGCAGAGAAGTTAGATTTCGAATCATTTCAAGTGGAAGTCTCTTTATTTGAGACAACTTGTATATTACCCTTTCTAAGCAAAACATCTTGGTTAAAGAAGAAACTAAGACCATTTCATTGCTTATATCTAGGATCAAGGGGAGGTTTATCTGATTCTCCATCAAATGGCATCTCTTCGAAAAAGTCTCGCAGAAAAATTTGTTGTGAAATATTTGCAAGTGGCTTTCTCTTACTTTGAGACAACTTTTGTATAACCCTTTCTAGGTGAAAATTTTTGGTTAAAGAAGAAACTGAGAACAATTTGTTACTTATGGCCAGGATCGGGGCAGGTTTATTTGTTTCTCCATCAAATGACATTTTTTGAAGAAGTCTAGTAGAGAAATTTGTGTTGAAATCACTGCAAGTGGCGGTCTCTTTATTTGAGACATCTTGTATATTACCCTTCAAGGTGAAACATCTTGGTTAAAGAAGAAACTGAGACCAATTCATGGCTTATAGCAAGGATCGAGGGGAGGTGTATCTGTTTCTCCATCTAATGGCATCTCTTCAAAAAAGTCTCACAAAGAAGTTTATTTTGAAATGATTGCAAATGGCAGTCTCTGTATTTGAGACAACTTGTATATTACCCTTTCTAAGTGAAACATCTTGGTTAAAAAATAATTTGAGACCAGTTCGTTGCTTATGGCCGGGATCGAGGGGTGGTTTATCTGATTCTTCATCAAATGATATATCTTTGAAAAGTCTTGCAAAGAAGTTTATTGTGACATCATAGCAAGTAGCTGTCGCTTTATTTATGACAACTTGTATATTACCCTTTCCATGTGAAACATATTGGCTAAAGAAGAAACTGAGACCAGTTCGTGGCTTAAAGCCGGGATCGAGTGGGGCTTTATCTTATTCTCCATCAAATGGCATCTCATAAAAAATTCTCAAAGAGAAGTTTGTTAAGATATCATAGCAAGTGGCTGTCACTTTATTTGAGACACCTTGTATATTACCCTTTCCAGGTGAAACATCTTGGTTAAAGAAGAAATATAGACCAATTCGTGTCTTATGGCCAGGATCTAGGGGAGGTTTATCTGATTCTCCATCAAATGACATCTCTTGAAAAAAGTCTTGTAGAGAAGTTTATTGTGAAATCATTGCAAGTGACAGTCTCTTTATTTGAGACATGTTTTATATTACCCTTTCAAGGTGAAACATCTTGGTTAAAGAAGAAACTGAGACCAATTCATGGTTTATGGCAAGGATTAAGGGCAGGTCTATCTGAGTCTCCATCAAATGACATCTCTTCAAAAAAGTCTCACAGAGAAGTTTGTTGTGAAGTCATTGCAAGTGACAGTCTCTTTATTTGAGACATGTTGTATATTACCCTTTGAAGGTGAAACATCTTGTTTAAAGAAGAAACTGAGACCAATTCATGGCTTATGGCAAGGATCGAGGGGAGGTTTATCTGGTTCTCCATAAAATGGAATCTCTTTGATAAAGTCTCGCAGAGAAGTTTGAAGAAGTGAAAAACACAAGAAGGGGGGGGGGGGGGGGGGGGGGTAGAATTGAAAAACTTGAAATTAAATGCGCAATGACACAATATTTTTATCCTGGTTCGTTTGATCTCAAACTACTCCAATCCACCCATCAAGGTGATTTCACCTCTCTCCAACGAGGTCTTAATCCACTAATCACAAACAAATTATAATCACTATTTGACAACTTTCAAAGTCCTCTTGAGTACAACCACAATCCGGTTAATCTCAAGGAAAACTGTCTTAATCAAAGATACAAGAATTCTATGTGTAGTTATTTTTCGTAGCAAAAATAGTTACCACAACTGTGATAATTTATACAAATTAGAGCGTTGGAATAAATATGTAAGCTTTGCAGCGTTTTGAATTGTATTGTAATAGTGTTGTAAAATCGTAAATAATTTGATCTCTTAGCTTGTATTTATAGGCAATGGAATTCTGTCCAACTTTAAGCGTGATAAAGGACATTAAAGCAGTTTCCATATTGAGAAGATCCTGTCTGAATGAAGCCGTTACAATTGATGTTGTCTTTATTGAATAGTAACGCTTCAGAGTATTTCAATCTTGTATGCTGTATTTGCTTAAGAACATTGATGACTTAGAGTGTGAGAATCTGATTGTATTTGAACCTTCTGTTCAGAATCAGAGTGTGCTTTACTTCAGTGCAAGTTCTGATCATCATTCATCAATGCAGATTCTGATTACCTCAGCGTGAAAGCTTCGATAACTTAACTTCTGATGCTGCTTTGATCAGAACTTCTGCATACACAGTAACACAATCTTTAGAGTGCATATTTGTTCTTTGTGTTTGTTATCATCAAAACTCTAATAAAGGGTTGTAGAATCCAACTATGTTCTAACAATCTCCACCTTTTTGATGACGAAAAAAACTAAGATTTTCAATGAAAAATATAGACAAGAAACTTAAGAGAGACTCCCCCTGAGTTGATTACTTCCCTGAAGTTCCTTCTCGTCAGAGCATTTGATGCATCTCCTTCTGTTCTAATCAAAATGTGTTCCTGTTCAAGCTTTTTAGAAAGTAAAGGTTAAAATATTCAGAATGTTTGAGACCTTGTCCCGGTATACTGTTATTGAAAATATCTTACTTTCTCCCCCTTTTTGTCAAGTATCAAAAAGCAATATAATCAGAGTTAAAAAGATGAATTATATTAAAAACAGAATGCAATGACAAGTTTCAGAAACAAGGAGGTAAAGATAAAAGATTACAGATAAACAGTTTTAAAGAAAATCTAAGAAGGAGGGGGAAGACGTATGAACAACACTTCCAACAAGCTCTTGATCTGAGTGCTTGACTCTTCCTGCTTTCCCAAAATATATTTGATTTCCTTTGTAGTATCTTCTTGTTTATCCAGAATACCCTTGATCTCTTTGTTCGTATCCTCTTGCTTATCTAGTCTTGCATGGATTAAAGTATTCTCTTTCTTTAACTCTTCCAGAGTTTGCATGACTAGAGATGAAGCAGGTGTATCTTCAGGAGTTGCATGTTGTTCAGAACATTCTGCAGCTTTTTCTGATTGAACCACTTCTTCTGCTACAACCATGTCTTCTGGAGCAGTAGTCAGGGAGAGACTATCTGAATCTGGTTTAGCAACTTCTGGAGGATGATGCTCTTTCCAGGGAGCATTATCCAGTGGAAGAATTTCTTTCTTGCATCATTGGCTCAGAACTTGATCTTGAAATGCTTTCAGCTGATCACTGAAGTTCTGCTGAGCCCTCTTATAACCCAATTCCTTCAGCTTCAGAGTTTCAGCGTTGAGACATTTTTTGAATCTTTCCCACAAAGAATCTGAAGCAGCAGGATTAGAAATCTCTAGGATTGCTTGCTTCAAAGAATTGATCCATTCCTGCATTTCTGTTTCAAAAATCAACAGACTCTTACCAACATCTAATTTGGTTTCGGTTGGTTTAGGTTTGGGAATGGCAATATTGTGTGAGGTGGAAGATAGTATGTCCAGCACTAGTGGATCAATGACAATTCTGAGGTTGTCAGATGGATTATTGGTGGGTGAAGGAGTGGGAGAGTCGGGAATTATAATTGGTGTGTTAGGGGTGTTTGGTGGTGTGGATTCATAAGGTGAGGGAATTTCTGGAGTATCATGAATAGTGAGAGGTAAGAGAACCGAACGGGGTTCTGTTATTCCAGGGATTGGGATTGTGGTATCAGAATCTGAAGGAGAGTCTTCAGATTGGTTTGCGGAGGTGTGTTGAGTTTCTGGTTCAGGAATTTCAGAGGATGGGTTTTCAGAGGGTGGAGAGAGAGTGTCTATTTTCTGGTTGTGGTGAGTTGGGGTTCAGATGTTCTGGTTGAGGAGAGTGTGGTTGTAGATTTTCTGGTTGTTGTTGAGAGGTTGGATTTTCTGGGAGTGGAGATTGAGTGTTTGGATTTTCTGGTATTGGAGAGGAAAAGTATGGATCAAACAGTTCAATGTCAGATAGAACTTTGGCAAGTTTTGGTTGATGATGTTCTGGGTTTGGATTTTGATTGGGGGAGTGAGGTTCATTCAAAAAATTTCCTATAGTTACAGATGGATCAAACTCTATGTCAAAATCCTCAAATGTTTGGGGTGAAGGATTTTCTATTGGATGAGAGGGATAGATTTCAGATGTTGTAACAACTATTGATTCAATAACAGAAACATAATATGGATACCTTTTAATCTAGCAGCTTTAGGTGCCTTCTGAGAGGATCCGTCTCCTGCTGCTTTCCTCTTCTTGGATTTCTTTAGCACAACCTCTGGAACTGGCCTGTGCAGATCTTGAATGTTTATTTCTAGAGCAGTCCCATCAGCCTTGCAAGCTTTAAGGTATCTGACGATGATTTATGGGTTGGCGTCTATTTCAGAAAATAGTGGAAAATCCTTCAGAGGGATTCTCCTAGAAGTAATGGTCTCATGAGAAGCAATGGTTGGTTCCTTCTTAATGTTCTCAATGATCTTCATTTTCTTCAGATTCTTGGCGTTCAAAGGCTTCCCAGCAGTTACTTCTAAAGTGCTTATTTCCTGAGCCTCTATCAGATATTCTATCAGCCTATTTTCTGTTAGAATATCTGATATCAATCTTCCTAAGGGAATCCAATCCCTCTTAGTTCTTTCTTCTTCTCTTGTCTCTTTCACACTTGTTCTGAGATGGTTGAAGAGCAAGTGTGGAAGATTCATCTTGGTCTTCTTTGCAATGAAGTAGATCAGAATATGCTAATCAATATTGATGTAATCAGGAGTGCTTGTAGGCTTCCTGTGATTGATACATCCCATAATGATTCTGGCCCAGATTCTGTGATGATCCTTCAAGTCTCTGATCTTGCTGGATGGCTGTCCAGAAGAGAAAATTTCCTTGGCAATTGATTTTAGGTCAGAACATCTATCTGCCATATCAATGCATCTGACTTCACCACCAGTGTAACCAATGAGTTTTCCAATAAGATCTTCTGTTATCACTATTTTCTTTCCCATAACATAAGAAGTAACCTGGTGGTTGGATGATGTAGCGTGAATCCAGAATTCTTTGACGAGAATGGGAAACATTGGACCCAACAAACGGTCAAAATACATGTTCCAACCTTGAGCAGTTACATCTTCATAGAGATTGAACCCATTTTCTTGTAGACTCTCAAAATCAATGATCAGTTCAGATAGAACTTCCAGTTTATCGACAAGAGTGAGAAGCGTCCTGATGGGTTCTTCATATTGTTCCGTTGATGAAGATTCAGGAGCACTGAGATTTTTGAGGTTTGATGAAGAAGCCATTGTTCACACGGGTTTGTTGAAGAAGATGAAAAGGGTTTTTGAAAATGAAACTTGAAACAAGAGAGAATATAGAAGATAGTAAAAGTGAATGAATGAAATAGTAAATTGAGTTTAAATAGGTTTTTGAAAATGTAAGCAGTAAGTAAGAAAATAAGTAATGATTATATGCATTAATGAATCATGAGATTAGGAGATTTAGAAAGATATTTGAACAGTTTACCACTGACAAGTGTCTCAATGCATCCAATCAGAGCCTTGGACCCTTCAGAATTTGAATGCGTGTTCAGCCTCTGAAGGTGGCTTGTGAGAGGATGACAGATGTTTGACGATTTGAACTGCACACATCAATCCTTGAAATGAAACATTCAGATCTTCGCGGATAGGCTCTGAGGCAACTATACTTCTAACTTATGAAGACATGTTGATCAGATGTTCACAGAAAACAATAAAGTTATGAGGGTTAAGATATACAAATAAAGCATTTTATTCTGGGCATAACTTCATGCTGAGATGTTTCAGAATGAAATTGAATCTATCTTCAGAAAGAGGTTTTGTAAATGCATCAGCCCATTGATGGTCCGTGTCAATAAATTTTAAGGTAAGAATTCCTTTCTGAATATAGTCCCTAATAAAGTGATGTTTTATTTCTATATGCTTAGCCCTAGAATGCAAAATAGGATTCTTACTGAGACATATAGCTGACGTGTTATGACAGAGGATAGGAATGTTACTCTCAAATATGTTGAAGTCTTCAAGTTGACTTTTCATCTAGAGCATTTGAGTGCTACATCCAGCAGCTGCTTTGTATTCAGCTTCTGCTGTTGACAATGCTATTGTGGACTGTCTCTTGTTGGTCCATGATATCAGATTGTCTCCTAGAAACTGGCAGCTTCCAGAAGTGCTTTTACGCTCTACTCTGGCTCCAGAAAAATCAGCGTCACATATCCTACTAAGCTGTATTCGTTGGACTTTCTATAAAACACACCCAGATTAGTAGTACCTTTCAGATACTTGAAAATTCTCTTAACTGCTGTTAAGTGAGATTCTATAGGATCTGATTGGAATCTAGCACAAAAGAAAACACTGAATAAAATATCAGGCCTTGAAGCCGTCAAATAAAGGAGAGAGCCAATCATACCTCTGTAGACTTTCTGTTCTACCTTTTTACTTACCTCTTCCTTTTCCAGAACGCACGTGGGGTGCATTGGAGTCTTTGAGGGCTTACATTCTGAGAGATCAAATTTCTTTAGAGGTTCTCTGACATATTTGCTTTGATGAATGTAAGTTCCTTTTGGAGTTTGGTTTATCTGAATTCCCAGAAAGAATTTGAGTTCCCCCATTAAGCTCATCTCAAATTCTGCCTGCATGCACTTAGCAAACTCTCTTCCCAGAGAAGGTTTAGAGGATCCAAAGATGATGTCATCTACATAAATTTGACACACTAAAATGTCATTCTTAAATGACTTACAAAACAAGGTTGTGTCCACTTTCCCTCTGGTGAATTCCTTTTCTAACAGGAAGTTACATAGTCTTTCATACCAAGCTCTGGGAGCTTGTTTCAGACCATAGAGTGACTTCTTTAGTTTGAAAACATATTCTGGGTGTTTGGAATTCTCAAACCTAGGGGGTTGGTGCGCATATACCTCTTCATTTATGTAGCCATTTAGGAATGCACTTTTGACATCCATCTGATACAGAGTGATGCCATTGTTTACATCAAAAGAGATTAAGAGTTTGATAGATTCTAACCTGGCGACTGGAGCAAATGTTTTTGTATAGTCTATTCCCTCTTGCTGACTATAACCTTGTGCCACCAGTCATGCTTTGTTTCTGATGACTTCTCGTTGCTCGTTCAGTTTGTTTATGAATACCCACTTTGTTCCAATGACGTTGAATCCTTTTGGTTTGGAAACCAGATCCCATACGTCATTTCTGGTGAACTGATTTAATTCCTTCTGCATTGCCAGAATCCAGTCATTGTCCAAAAGAGCTTTATCAATTGTTGTTGGTTCAATCAGAGAGACCAGTCCCATGAGGGATTCTTCAGAGTTTCTGAATGTTGATCTTGTTCTGATTGGATCATCCTTCTTTCCCAGGATTTTATCTTCTGGGTGAGCTATGCCGCTTCTGGAAAACCTTTTCTGGAGTTGATCAATAGAAGGTGCTGAATTGCTTGTAACATTTCTTTCTAACGTTGTTGGAGCGTCTCTGTTAAGAACTTCTGATGATTTGTCTTCAGTACCTGTGAATTCAACTTCTATATCTGCAAAGAATTCATTCTGCTTTGACTTTTATGGGTCAAGCTTATCATCAAATCTAACACTGATTGAATCTTCAACAATCTATGTTTCTGTGTTGTATACTATGTAACCTCTTAAGCGTTCAGAGTATCCTAACATAATACACTTTTGTGCTTTAGAGTCAAACTTGTTCAAATAATTTTTAGTATTTATAATGAAACGAGTGCATCCAAACGGATGGAAATAAGAAATGTTGGGCTTTCTGTTCTTCCACAGTTCATATGGAGTCTTTTCCAGAATAGGTCTTATAGAGATTCTATTCTGAATGTAACACGCTGTGTTAATTGCTTCTGCCCAGAAGATCTTAGCAATGTTAGTCTCATTGATCATGGTTCTGGCCATTTCTTGCAATGTTCTGTTCTTTCGTTCTACAACTCCATTTTATTGGGGAGTTCTAGGATAAGAGAAGTCATGCAAGATGCCTTTTTCATTAAAAATGATTCTAAATATTTATTTTCAAATTCTCCACCATGATCACTTCTGACTTTGACAATTCTAAGATCTTTTTCATTCTGAACTTGGTTACAAAATGCAAAGAACACAAAGTGTGACTCGTCCTCGTGTCTTAAGAACTTTACCCATGTCCATCTGCTATAGTAATCTACGATCACTAACCCATACTTCTTGCCACTGACAGACGCGGTTTTTATTGGTCCAAATAAGTCTATGTGCAGAAGTTCTAATGGCTTAGAGGTGGAAACAACATTTTTAGATTTAAAAGCAGGTTTTGAAAATTTGCCTTTCTGACTTGCTTCACACAGAGCATTTGAGCTGAACTTCAAATTAGGAAGTCCTCTGACCAGATTGATTTTGTTAATCTGAGATATTCTTCTCATACTAACATGCCCCAATCTTCCGTGCCAGACCCATTGCTCGTTGTTAACAGAGAGAAGACATTTTACATGCTGACTCTTTATTTCAGAAAGTTTTATTTTATAAATGTTGTTTTTCCTCTTTCCATTGAAAAGGATAGTTCCATCTTTCTGACTAACAGCTTTACATGAATTTTGATTAAAGATTATATCATAACCGTTATCACTTAATTGGCTTATGGATAACAGGTTATACATTAATCCATCAACTAATAGCACATTATTTATAGAGGGAAGATTTCCATTACCTACTATTCCAGAGCCAATTATCTTTCCTCTTTGGTTGCCTCCAAAGCCCACGTAGCCTCCAGAATTAAGTTCCAGATTTAGGAACATATGCTTTCTTCCCGTCATGTGTCAAGAGCATCCAGAATCCAGGTACCATGACTGGTGTTTTAGCCGTTCTACTAAAGATATCTGCTACATATATAATTTTATCCTTAGGTACCCATATCTTCTTGGGTCCTGGTTTGTTAGTTTTACCAAAATTCTGGTTGAATTTTGGTTTGACAGAGTAATCATTACTAGTGTATTTTAGGTCGTGTGTGTGCCCATATATGAAGTGTGATTTAAGTGGTGTGCGTTTTATGACTAAGTCCATAACTTTCTTAGGTGTAGGTACCTTACCTTGATATCCTATCCCTTTTCTGCCATTTCTGCTAACTCCATAGATCATTGAAGCCATCTTGCTTCTATATATGTTTTTAGCCAGAAACATCTGAAAGCTGTGATCATACTCTTTGATGATCTCATCAACATTACTGGGAGTCTCTGAGATTATTTCCTTCTGAGAGTTTTGCAAATCGTTTTCTAATTTTGAAACTTTTTCTTTTAAGTCAGAATTTTCTAATCTGAGACTCTTAGTCTTTTTAGAGTTAGAGATAAGTTCCTTTTCCAGGTTCTTGAATTTGACTCTAATTTGCTGACACCTTTCCAGAATTTGATTTAGACTTTCTGCAAGTTCAGCCTTATTGAAATTAATAGTGAAGTCAGGGAATACCTCTTCAGTGTCTGATTCCGAGTCTGAACCAGAAGCTTCACTGTCTTCTGACATGTTTTCCATGAGAGCTATGTTTTCTCTTTAGTCATCTGACTCTTTGTCAGCATCAGAAGTGTCCGAATCGTCCCATGTTGCCATGAGGCTTTTCTTCTTCTCCTTGAAGAACTTCTTTTTGGGCTTCTCCTTCTGAAGCTTTGGACAATCACTTTTGTAGTGCCCTTGCTCATTGCACTCATAGCATATGATGTCCTTTTTATTTGGCTTTCTGTGTCCTGAAGAGCCTTCAGATCTTCTATGTCCAGAGGAAGACTCAGACTTTCTGTATCTGGAAGAGGATTCATTTTGATTTTCTGATCTTCTAGGGTTTCTGAATTTCCTTTGTCTCTGCTCCCACAGTTGATTCACCCTTCTGGAGAGGAGAGACAATTCATCTTCTTCTGATGAGGATCCATCAGAAGTTTCTTCCACAACCTGCAAAACCTTAGAATCAGATTTTCTGTTAGATTTTAAAGCTAGTGGCTTACCTTGCTTTTGAGGCTCATCTTCTTCTAGCTCTATCTCGTGACTTTTGAGGGAGCAGACAAGTTCCTCTAGAGATATCTTGTTGAGATCTTTGGCTAGCTTAATTATTGTGACCATTGGCCTCCATTGCTTAGGTAGATTTCTGATGATCTTCTATACGTGATCAGCAGTAGAATATCCTTTGTCAAGAACCTTCAGCCCAGCAACAAGGATCTGGAATCTTGAGAACATTGCTTCTATGGATTCACTATCTTCCATCTTGAATGCCTCATACTTCTGAATGAGCGCAAGGGCTTTGGTTTCTTTGACTTGAATGTTACCTTCACGCGTCATTCTCAGAGAGTCAAACATATTTTTGGCTGTCTCTCTGTTTGAGATTTTCTCATATTCTGAGTATGAGATAACATTGAGAAGTATTGTTCTGGCCTTATGATGATTTCTGAAATCACGTTTTTGCTGGTCAGACATCATTTTTCTGTCTAACTTCTGACCACTTCCATCCACTGGATGTGTGTATCCATCACTAACCATGTCCCATAGATCAGCATCATGGTCCAGAAAGAAGCTCTCAATTCTGTCTTTCCAGTAGTCAAAATTTTCTCCATCAAAGACTGGAGGTTTGCCACTGATTCTGTCTTTGTCTTCATGATAGACATTGCGGATGTTTTGGCTTGGTCCCACCATAGTGTTTTTCTGAAGCTTGGGTCTTGTACTGACACGGTTAAGTGTATGAACTCAGAACCAGGCGCTCTGATGCCAATTGAAGAAGTGAAAAACACAAGAAGGGGGGGGGGGGTAGAATTGAAAAACTTGAAATCAAATGCGCAATGACACAATATTTTTATCCTATTTTGTTTAAACTCAATCTACTCTAGTCCACCCGTCAAGGTGATTTTTCCTCTCTCCAACGAGGTCTTAATCCACTAATCACAAACAGATTACAATCACTACTTTGACAACTGTCAATGTCCTGTTGAGTACAACCATAATCCGGTTAATCTCAAGGAAAACTGTCTTAATCAAAGATACAAGAATTCTATGTGTAGTTGTTTTTCGTAGCAAAAACAGTTACCACAACTGTGATAATTTACACAAATTAGAGCGTTGGAATAAATATGTACGCTTTGCAGCGTTTTGAATTGTATTTCAGTAGCGTTGTAAAATCATAAACGATTTGATCTCTTAGCTTGTATTTATAGGCAATGGAATTTTGTCCAACTTTAAGCGTGATAAAGGACATTAAAGCAATTTCCATATTGAGAAGATCCTGTCAGAATGAAGCCGTTACAATTGATGTTGTATTTATTAAAAAGTAACGCTTTAGAGTCTTTCAATCTTGTATGCTATATTTGCTTCAGAACATTGATGACTTAGAGTGTGAGAATCTGATTGTATTTGAACCTTCTGTTCAGAATCAGAGTGTGCTTTACTTCAGCGCAAGTTCTGATCATCATTCTTCAGTGCAGATTATGATTACCTCAGCGTGAAAGCTTCTATAGCTTAACTTCTGATGCTGCTTTGATCAGAACTTCTACATACACAGTAAAACAATCTTTAGAGTGCATATTTGTTCTTTGTGTTTGTTATCATCAAAACTCTAATAAAGGGTTGTAGAATCAAACTATGTTCTAACAAAGTTTGTTTTGAAATCATTGAAAATGGCAGTCTCTATATTTGAGACAACTTGTATATTACCCTTTCTAGGTGAAATGTCTTGGTTAAAGAAGAAACTGAGACCAGTTCATTACTTATGGCCAGGATCGAGGGGAGGTTTATCTGATTCTTCATCAAGTTATATATCTTCGAAAAAGTCTTGCAAAGAAATTTGTTGTGAATTCATAGAAAGTGGTTGTCACTTTATTTTAGACAACTTGTATATTACCCTTTCCATGTAAAAAATATTGGCTAAAGAAGAAACTGAGACCAGTTCGTGGGTTAAAGCCAGGATCTAGGGGAGCTTTATCTGATTCTCCATCAAGTGGCATATCATAAAAAAATTCTAAAAGAGAACTTTGTTGTGAAATAATTTCAAGTGGCTCTCTATTTTAGACATCTTGTATATTACCCTTTCCAGGTGAAACATCTTGGTTAAAGAAGAAATAGATAATAATTCGTGGCTTATGGCCATGATCGAGGGGAGGTTTATCTGATTCTTTATCAAATGACATCTCTTCAAAAAAGTCTCGCAGAGAAGTTTGTTGTGAAATCATTGCAAGTGACAGTATCTTTATTTGAGACATATTGTATATTACCCTTTCAAGGTAAAACATCTTTGTTAAAGAAGAAGCTGAGACCAATTCTTGGCTTATGGCAAGGATCGAGGGGAGGTCTATTTGATTCTGCATCAAATGGCTTCTCTTTGAAAAAGTCTCGCAAATAAGTTTGTTTTGAAATCATTGCAAATGGCAGTCTCTATATTTGAGACAACTTGTATATTACCCTTAAAAGGTAAAACATCTTGGTTAAATAAGAAACTAAGACCATTTCGTGGCTAATGGCCAGGATCTAGGGGAGGTTTATCTGACTCTCCCTCAAATGGCATCTCTTTGAAAAATTCTCGCAGAGAAGTTAGTTTTTGAATCATTTCAAGTGGAAGTCTCTTTATTTGAGACAACTTGTATATTACCCTTTCCAGGTAAAACTACTTGTTTTAAGAAGGAACTAAGACCAGTTTGTTGCTTATGGCCAGGATCAAGGGGAGGTTTATCTGATTCTCCATGAAATGGCATCTCTTCAAAAAAGTGTCGCAGAAATATTTATTGTGAAATATTTGCAAGTGGAAGTCTCTTTCTTTGAGACAACTTGTATATAACCCTTTCCAGGTGAAACATTTTGGTTAAAGAAGAAACTGAGAACAATTTGTTGCTTATGGCCAGGATCGAGGCGGGTTTATTTGTTTCTCCATTAAATGACATATTTTTGAAGAAGTATCGCGGAGAAATTTGTGTTGAAATCATTGCAAGTGTTAATATATTTATTTGAGACATCTTGTATATTACCCTTTCAAGGTGAAATATCTTGGTTAAATAAGAAACTGAGACCAATTCATGGCTTATGGCAAGTATCGAGGGGAGGTGTATTTGATTCTCCATAAAATGGCATCTCTTCGGAAAAGTCTCACAGAGAAGGTTGTTTTTAAATCATTGCAAATGACAATCTCTATATTTGAGACATCTTGCGTATAATCCTTTCCAGGTGAAACATTTTGGTTAAAGAAGAAACTGAGACCAGTTTGTTGCTTATGGCAAGGAATGAAGGGAGGTTTATTTGAATCTCCATCAAATTGCATATTCATGAAGAAGTATCGTAGAGAAATTTGTGTTGAAATCATTGAAAATGGAAATCTCTTTATTTGAGACATCTTGGTTAAATAAGAAACTGAGACCAATTCATGGCTTATGGAAAGGATTGAGGGGAGGTTTATCAGATTCTCCATCAAATGGCATCTCTTTGAAAAAAGTTTGGCAGAGAAGTTTGTTTTGAAATTAATGCAAATGGCTGTCTCTATATTTTAGATAACTTATATATTACCCTTTCTAGGTGAAACATCTTGGTTAAATAAGAAACTGAGACCAGTTCGTTGCTTATGGCCAGGATCGAGGGGAGGTTTATCTAGTTCTTCATCAAATGATATATCTTTGAAAAAGTCTTGCAAAGAAGTTTTTTGTGAAATCATAGCAAGTGGCTGCCGCTTTATTTGAGACAACTTGTATATTACCCTTTCCATGTGAAACATATTGCCTAAAGAAGAAACTGAGACCGGTTCGAGGATTAAGTCCAGCAATGAGGGGAGCTTTATCTGATTCTCCATCAAATGGAATCTGATAAAAAATTATCAAATAGATGTTTATTGTGAAATCATTTCAAGTGGCTCTCTCTTTATTTGAGACGCCTTGTATATTACCCTTTCCAGGTGAAACATCTTGGTTAAAGAAGAAATAGAGACCAATTTATGGCTTATGGCCATGATCGAGGGGAGGTTTATCTGATTTTTTATCAAATGACATCACTTCAAAAAAGTCTCGCATAGAAGTTTGTTGTGAAATCATTGCAAGTGAAAGTCTCTTTATTTTAGACATCTTGTATATTACCCTTCAAGGTGAAACATCTTGGTTGAAGAAGAAACTAAGACCAATTCATGGCTTATATCAAGGATCGAGGGGAGGTGTATCTGATTCTCCATCAAATGGCATCTCTTCGAAAAAGTCTCACAGAGAAGTTTATTTTGAAATCATTGCAAATGGCAGTCTCTATATTTGAGACAACTTGTATATTACCCTTTATAAGTGAAACATCTTGGTTAAAGAAGAGACTGAGACCAGTTCGTTGCTTATGGACGGGATCGAGGGGAGGTTTATCTAATTCTTCATCAAATGATATATCTTCGAAAAGTCTTGCAAAGAAGTTTATTGTGACATCATAGCAAGTGGCTGTCGCTTTATTTGTGACAACTTTCATATTACCCTTTCCATGTGAAACATATTGGCTAAAGAAGAAACTGAGACCAGTTCGTGGCTTAAGGCCAGGATCGAGTGGAGCTTTATCTTATTCTCCATCAAATGGCATCTCATAAAAAAAGTCTCAAAGAGAAGTTTGTTAAGACATCATAGCAAGTGGTTGTCTCTTTATTTGAGACGCCTTGTATATTACCCTTTCCAGGTGAAACATCTTGGTTAAAGAAGAAATAGAGACCAATTCATGACTTATGGTCAGGATCGAGGGGAGGTTTATCTGATTCTCCATCAAATGACATCTCTTTAAAAAGTATCGCAGAGAAGTTTGTTGTATAATCATTGCAAGTGACAGTCTCTTTATTAGAGACTTGTTTTATATTACCCTTTCAAGGTGAAACATTTTGGTTAAAGAAGAAACAAAGACCAATTCATGGCTTATGGAAAGGATCCAGGGTAGGTCTATCTGAGTCTCCATCAAATGAAATCTCTTCAAAAAAGTCTCACAGAGATGTTTGTTGTGAAATAATTGCCAGTGACAGTCTCTTTATTTGAGACATGTCGTATATTACCTTTTAAAGGTGAAACATCTTGGTTAAAGAAGAAACTGAGACCATTTCATGGCTTATGGCAAGGATCTAGGGAAGGTTTATCTAGTTCTCCATAAAATGGCATCTCTATGAAAAAGTCTCGCAGAGAAGTTTGTTTTGAAATCATTGCAAATGGCAGTCTCTATATTTGAGACAGCTTGTATATTACACTTTCTAGGTGAAACGTCTTGGTTAAAGAAGAAACTGAGAAAAGTTCATTACTTATGGCCAGGATCGAGGGGAGGTTTATCTAATTCCTCATCAAATGATATATCTTCGAAAAACTCTTTCAACGAAGTTTGTTGTGAAATCATAGCAAGTGGTTGTAGCTTTATTTGAGACAACTTGTATATTACCCTTTCCATGTGAAACATAGGCTAAAGAAGAAATTGAGACCATTTCATGGGTTAAATCTAGGATCGAGGGGAGCTTCATCTGATTCTCCATTAAATGGAATATCATAAAAAAATTCTCAAAGAGAAATTTGTTGTGAAATCATTTCAAGTGGCTCTCTCTTTATTTTAGACACCTTGTATATTACCCTTTCCAGGTGAAACATCTTGGTTATATAAGAAATAGAGGCCAATTTGTGGCTTATGTCCAAGATCGAGGGGAGGTTTATCTAATTCTCCATCAAATTACATCTCTTCATAAAAGTCTCGTAGAGAAGTTTGTTATGAAATCATTGCAACTGACAATCTCTTTATTTGAGACATGTTGTATATTACCCTTTCAAGGTGAAACATCTTGGTTAAATAAGAAACTGAGACTAATTCATGGCTTATGGAAATGATCGAGGGGAGGTCTATCTTATTCTCCATCAAATGGCATCTCTTTGAAAAAGTCTCGCAGAGAAGTTTTTTTTGAAATCATTGCAAATGGAAGTATCTATATTTGAGAAAACTTGTATATTACCCATAAAAGGGGAAACATCTTGGTTAAAGAAGAAACAAAGACCATTTCATGGATAATGGCCAAGATCAAGGGGAGGTTTATGTGACTCTCCCTCAAATGGAATCTCTTTGAAAAATTCGCGCAGAGAAGTTAGTTTTCGAATCATTGCAAGTGGAAGTCTCTTTATTTGAGACAACTTGTATATTACCCTTTCCAGGTGAAACATCTTGGTTAAAGAAGAAACTAAGACCAGTTCATGGCTTATGGCAAGGATCGACGGCAGGTCTATATGAGTCTCCATCAAATGACATCTCTTCAAAAAAGTCTCACAGAGAAGTTTGTTGTGAAATCATTGCAAGTGACAGTCTTTTTATTTGAGACATGTTGTATGTTACCCTTTCAAGGTGAAACATCTTGGTTAAAGAAGAAACTGAGACCAATTCATGGCTTATGGCAAGGATCGAGGGGAGGTTTATCTGATTCTCCATAAAATGGCATCTCTTTGAAAAAGTCTCGCAGAGAAGTTTGTTTTGAAATCAATGCAAATGAAAGTCTCTATATTTGAGACAGCTTGTATATTACCCTTTCAAGGTGAAACATCTTGGTCAAAGAAGAAACTGAGACCAGTTCGTTGCTTATGGCCAGGATCGAGGGGAGGTTTATCTGATTCTTCATCAAATGATATATCTTTGAAAAAGTCATGCAAAGAAGTTTTTTGTGAAATCATAGCAAGTGGTTGTCGCTTTATTTGAGACAACTTGTATATTACCCTTTCCATGTGAAAAATATTGCCTAAAGAAGAAACTGAGACCAGTTTGTGGATTAAGGCCAGCATCGAGGGGAGCTTTATCTGATTCTCCATCAAATGGAATCTTATAAAAAATTCTCAAAGAGAAGTTTGTTGTGAAATCATTTCAAGTGGCTCTCTCTTTATTTGAGACACCTTGTATATTACCCTTTACAGGTGAAACATCTTGGTTAAAGAAGATATAGAGGCCAATTTGTGGCTTATGGCCATGATAGAGGGGAGGTTTACCTGATAATTTATCAAATGACATATCTTCAAAAAAGTCTCGCAGAGAAGTTTGTTGTGAAATCATTGCAAGTGAAAGTCTCTTTATTTGAGACATGTTGTATATTACCCTTTCAAGGTGAAACATCTTGGTTAAAGAAAAAACTGAGACCAATTCATGGCTTATGGAAAGGATCGAGGGGAGGTCATTCTGATTCTCCATCAAATGGCATCTCTTTGAAAAATTCTAGCAAAGAAGTTTGTTTTGAAATTATTGTAAATGGAAGTCTCTATATTTTAGACAACTTGTATATTACCCTTAAAAGGTAAAACATATTGGTTAAAGAAGAAACTGAGACCATTTCGTGGCTAATGGCCAGGATCGAGGGGAGGTTTCTCTAACTCTCCCTCAAATGGCATTTGTTTGAAAAATTCTTGCAGAGAAGTTAGATTTCGAATCATTGCAAGTTGCAGTCTCTTTATTTGAGACAACTTGTATATTACCCTTTCCAAGTAAAACATCTTTGCTAAAGAAGAAACTAAGACCAGTTCATTGCTTATGTCCAGGATCAAGGGGAGGTTTATCTGATTCTCCATAAAATGGCATCTCTTCAAATAAGTCTCGTAGAAAAATTTGTTGTGAAATATTTGCAAGTGGCAGTCTCTTTCTTTGAGACAACTTGTATATAACCCTTTCCAGGTTAAACATTTTGGTTAAAGAAGAAACTGAGAATAATTTGTTGATTATGGCCAGGATCGGGGCATGTTTATTTATTTCTCCATCAAATGACATCTTTTTGAAGAAGTCTCGCAGAGAAATTTGTGTTGAAATCATTGCAAGTGGCAGTCTCTTTATTTTAGACTTCTTGTATATTACCCTTCAAGGTGAAATATCTTGGTTAAAGAAGAAACTGAAACAAATTCATGGCTTATAGAAAGGATCAAGGGGAGGTGTATCTGATTCTCCATCAAATGGAATGTCTCCGAAAAGGTCTCATAGAGAAGTTTGTTTTGAAATCATTGCAAATGGCAGTCTCTATATTTGAGACAACTTGTATATTACCCTTTATAAGTGAAAAATCTTAGTTAAAGAAGAAACTTAGACCAGTTTGTTGCTTATGGCCGGGATCGAGGGAAGGTTTATCTGATTCTTCATCAAATGATATATCTTCAAAAAATTCTTGTAAAGAAGTTTTTTGTGAAATCATAGCAAGTGGCTGTCGCTTTATTTGACACAACTTGTATATTACCCTTTCCATGTGAAACATATTGCCTAAATAAGAAACTGAGACCAGTTCGTGGATTAAGGCCAGCATCGAGGGGAGCTTCATCTGATTCTCCATTAAATGGAATATCATAAAATAATTCTCAAAGAGAAATTTGTTGTGAAATCATTTCAAGTGGCTCTCTCTTTATTTTAGACACCTTGTATATTACCCTTTCCAGGTGAAACTGCTGCACCCTAAAATTTACCCTCTTGATTTTGGCTTATTTTTCATCATGAATATCATACTGCATTGCATTCATACATTGAGATGGGATCAAAGTGCTTTAGTTATCAAGTCTTCCTCAAGTTGCTCAAGAAGTATCTTATCATCTAAACCTCTGGATCTTTTAAGCTCAAAAGTTTTTGTATATCTCAAGATGCTTTATTCATCTCTTTGGATCACCAGAGGATTGAAGTTTGTGTTTGATCATAAGGAGAATCACTCTTTGGATTCTCCAGTCAAGTTAGGGTTTTGTTTGGGCAAGGCTATTGGCTAATGTACAAGTCTTGATTTTGGGAGCTACAACATTTCTTTGATATTTGAAAGGTCTTTGTACAAGGAATTGGTCAGGATGCCTAGAGGATTTGATGTTTTGAAGATGATTCATCAGTCTCCTAATATGTTGAACAAAATTAGGGTTTGGGATTTCATCAAGATTTCTTGAGAATTTTGAAGTGAGACTTTGCACATGGCCTTTATATATTTGTAAGATTATATGTTTTAAGTTTTAATCATCAATTTTGAAGGGAAGGGGATCAATTGATTCAGAGGGGAAAAATGGTCATTTTGGTCAAAAACAGTCAAAGTCAAGGTTGACCAAGTGAATTTTTGGCCAACCATCAATTCAAGGATCTACTTTTCATATTTCAAGTCCATTTCGGTCATTGGACCAAAGAGATTGAAGTTTGGGTTGAAACTTATTCTTGAAGAAACCCTAAAAGTTACTAATTTTGGAAAATAAGGACTTAATTTCAAAAATTCATATTTTATTCACCCTTGATCAAGAAGATGTAAATGAAATATTCTTGGAAATCTAAGAGAATGATATTTCACCTACTTTTTGTCTCATGTCCAAATTGGCAAGGAATCAAGAGTTCTGGCCCTTTGAAGTCACAAAATTATGGGTCATTTTCTAAAATTAGTGAATTTCAAGACAAATTTTGAGGACATTAATGAACTGAATTGAAAAAACTCAAAACTAGGGGATTATATATCTTTTCAAGACCTTTCCAAATTGTGTTCATTTGTGCCAAAATTCAAAAGTATGAGCAAGTTGTGGACTTTGGAAATTTGAGACTTTTCATTGAATTCATGCATGCCATGCAAATTGAAAATTGTTGATAACTTGATTTGTGGCCTTTTGTTTCACTTAAACCTTGGCCCATGACCAACATGCAATGTACCAAGGCCCATCATGCCAAAGTTTGAGCTGCATTGGGAAAATGAAAAGGGAGTTCGCGGTTTTGCAAAAAATGGCATGAAGTTGCCTAATCACCAACACTAGCTTAATGCAAGGATTTAAGTCCTAATCTTGTTGCTAATCTCTTCCTGAGCACAAATGGATTGAAATGCACATAAAAATCAAGCCAACACACGAGGGATTCAAGGGTTGCATGTGCATACTTGATTTTGGCCAAAAGAAGATTTCTTTGATTCCAAGAGCTTTCAGCGCGAAAAACCTATCCTACCCTCCTCCTGATGCTCTATATATTAAGAAGCAAGCCTCAGTGAGAGGGGTTCGTGCTTCATTTCATCAATCAAAGTCAGAAACTCCATAGCTTGTTGCTCTGCATTTTTCTTCGATTCTTCCATCTCCCTTGCGCGTTTTGGTCAATTATTCTTGCATTCTCTTCTCCAAGTGATAAGGATTGTAGATCGAGGCTTGGATTGCAACTGGAGTGAAGGAGACAGTAGATCCATTTTTTCTCAAAGGTTTGAATTCTCAACTTTGAATTCTGATTTCTAGCCGTTCATTGTGTGATTTAAGTTTATAATCATGTTGTTTGAAGTCTTTTGAATATTCTTGAAGCTTTAGAGCCTTTAATTTGATGAGATATGCGTGAATGATGCATCTGAATTTTTTTGTTCAGTGAGTTTTTGACATTTTTGCACGATCTGTTCTTGATCCATGGTTCATCATTTGTTTTGATTTGAATTGCAATGTGAAGTATAAAATGCTAGCTTGAATTTGCACGAAATTTCATGGAAAATGGTGTAGAATTGAGCACGTTATGCTGGCTGGAGAGTGGGAGGATCAACTGAATCATGGGCGCATTCTTGCCCTAGCCAGAGGTTGAAGATGATTACGTGGCCTCCTCTGGCTGGTTGGCTTATTTATTTCATTTGAATTTTTGTTTTATAAATTGATTTCTATGATTTTATTTCTTGCTCAAAAATGATTGGAAAATTCTGAAAAAATTATCATAATTTCAAAATAACATTTCTGACTTTGTGTACTTTTTTGATAATTTTTTGAAATGATTTGATTGGTTTAAAAAATTCCTAGGTTCAATTAATTAATTGTTCAAAGTTTATTTTTATTTTAATAGTCCTAGTGATCTAAAAAATCCACAAAAATTATTTGAGACTCACAAAATAATGTAAAAGTTTATTCTGATTTTGGTTCATCATTTTTCTTATTTTTGATTTAAAATTTAATTTCAAAAGATTATTTGTAATATTTGTTTGTTTTATTTTTATTTTTAATACTTCTATTAATTCAAAAATTTCCAAAAAAATCATGTAATCTTGTTTTTAATCATAGAATCTGAACATATTTTTGTTTTAACCATTTTGTGATT
The DNA here is from genome assembly GCA_948472305.1 of Vicia faba. NCBI lineage: Eukaryota > Viridiplantae > Streptophyta > Magnoliopsida > Fabales > Fabaceae > Vicia > Vicia faba. The sequence goes on from OX451738.1 coordinate 1,141,685,285, forward strand.
TTTGGTTAAGGTTTACTTTTTTTGCCCTTAAATAATAATTCAATTATTAATTGTTTGTTTTTTTTATTTTAATATTTTCCTTTAAATAAAAAAATCTGCAACAATTCCGGGATGTGTGTTTTTAGCCCTAATATTTGAATATAATTTTTGTTGGGCATTTTTTTTGAATTTTTGATTTAAATACTATTTTGATATGTGAATATTTGTTATTTGTATAATTGTTTGAATTTAATTTCTTTTGTTGACTTTTCCTAATTCAAAAAATATGAAAAAATGTATTTTATGACATTTAAGGTTTCTTGGTGATTGTTATGTCCTTTGTTTGATTTGTTTGAATTTTGATCTTATTTAATCAATATTTGAGATAAAAAGTCAAAAATTAGGGTTTTGTTGCTTATGGTGCAAGTTTCATGTTCAAAACCCTTGTGCCTTGGACTTTATTAGGAATTCAGATCTTGTTTATGGTTCATGAATGTGTTGGGGATTTGAAAACCATTTTTATTGAATTATTTGACTTGGTTTGACATTTTTACACAAATTATTTTGAAAACTTGTCTAGTTTGGTAGTTTTGCCAACTAGTCTTGAACTTTGAACTTCATTTGGCCTCTTCCTCAATCATTCATGAACTTAGGGCTTGCATTCTGACTTTTATACCTTTCAAGGATGTTAGTTCGTTTTTGGTTTGAATTATGGACCATTATTTCTATTTTTGATGTAATTTTAAAGTGAAGGTACCCAATTGAGTTTGCTTATCTTGTTGCAATTTGTTTGATGGCCAATGAACTTGAGAGAGGCCTACAATTGGGAACCTAATGATCATGTGATTCTGATTTTCCATATTATCTCAAACCATTTCACTTGTAAACTTCATGCATGATTAAAATATGTTTTACTGACCTTCACGGTTCTTGTTCATATTATTCTCAAGCTCTCATGATCCTTGATTGATACTCAATTGTCAATTCAACATGGTGATAGGAAAGAGCAACATTCCTTTGATTCTTTTGACCTAATCTGTGCATATGCTTGTCTCGTCTTGTTTATAATGTCTAATATTTGGTAATTGCCACCATGTTATTCTCAATTATTCACCTTTTGGAATTCTAACTTGGTTGTTGAATATGCGAGGTACTCTGAGAAAGTTGCCACTTTTGGCTTGAGGTTTTGTGTTCCACTTTATTTGTGGAACACAATTTATTATATTGGCATTATTTTTGTGTTTGGAATACTTGATAGTTTATGCAGGATACACATATCTATGATTGTGAATGTCATACATTTCCCATGGAATTTGTTCATATCTGATAATTTTCTTACATCTTGATGGTGCAATTGCTGACTCAATTTATCTACTGATGCCAGCTTGCTTGAAGTTTCTCTGGGTTTCTTTTATTCTTGATTGATTGCTACAGATAGTTATCTGTTTGGTATTATACTACCTCCTTTCTCTCATTTTCATTTTGCAAAATTCTCTGACTACATGATGGGACCTTTGTTGCTGATATATGTCAGGAGGCCCTCTGGTTTTTGTCTGATTGCATATGTTGTGTTTGTTGTTGATCGATGAGTCACTCAATTTAGAAATTGAGATCACGAATTCGCTCTCATTGCATGTTCCCTATAAGATGTTTATTGCTTTTCTTCTTTAATTGTTGATCGATGAGTCACTCAATTTAGACATTGAGATCACGACTTCGCTCTCATTGCATGTTCCCTATAGGATGTTTATTGCTTTACATCTTTATTTGTTGATCGATGAGTCACTCAATTTAGAAATTGAGATCACGACTTTGCTCTCATTGAATGTTCCCTATAAGATAGTTTTGGTTAAGCTCCCTCTAACATGTGAACATAGGATAGGATTCTCCTTTATCCTCATCCTTAGGGTCAACTATTGTATGATAACACTAGGGATAACACTAGGTTAGTTTTCCCTTAGTTGTTTTTCCTTTCTATGCATTCTGCATCTTAAAACAAATCTGTTTTCTTGGAAAATCATAAGACATCTCTAATGAACTCAAGCCCTTCTTCAAAGTAAAAGATACAAACCAATCTTTTCCATGCCTTTTTGTTATCTTTAAGCCGATGTTTCACCATCGCACATTTGATTGAAGCCAGTGTTTCGCCATCGCACACGTTTGATTATCTAACTTTGATCCTCAATATCATTGTTAGGTGTGATATTCTGTCATCCAATTTATTGATGTTTCGTCATCTTTGCCATGCTATTTTTGTTATCTTTAAGCCGATGTTTCGCCATCACACATTTTTTTAAAGCCGATGTTTCGCCATCGCACATGTTTGTTATCCTACATTGATTCTCAATATCAATGTTAGGTGTGATGTTTCGCCCTCTGTTTCATTGATGTGATGCCATCTCTGCCATGTTATCTCTTAGCCGATTTTTCGCCATCGCACATTTGTTTAAAGCCGATGTTTTGCCATCGCACATGTTTGTTATCCTACTTTGATTCTCAATATCATTGTTAGGTGTGATGTTTTACCATCCGTTTTATTGATTTTTCGCCATCTTTGACATGTTACTTTGTTATCATTTAGTCGATGTTTTACCATCCCTTCTGTTTGTTGTTTTACTTGATATTTTGCCATCTTGACTATCTTTGTTTGTCTTAATTAAAAAACACAAACCAACCAAAATGTTCAAGCCGAACTACGGTTGCTCTGATTCCTTAAAAGGGATACGTAGGCATTGGGGTAGGGCCCAACCAAGCATAACTTTTATTTTCCCTACATTGTTTTCTTTTCCTTTCGCACGCATTTCCCTTTACAATTTTAAGCCGTAGACATAGGATTTGACCACACCCATTAGATTAGACAACAAGAGTGGATATCGTAGAGTACTACGGGTGTGTAGGTTGTTAATACCTTCCCCTCGCGTAACTTACTCCCTTACCTGATCTCTCGGTCGCAAGACCGTGACCTCTCCCTTTTCAGGTTTACTCGATGTTTACCTTTCCCTCCATATGGGATAAAAGACGTTCGATGGCGACTTCATTGTTTGATGATATCCAACCGGTAGTTTTAGCTGGCGACTTCACTGGGAAAAGAAAATTAACCTCTTGCTGGTCCATCCCGGAGTCGATCCTAGCTCTTGCTTGTTTTCTTTTTGGGTGTTTATTTTTACCGCTTTTCATGTTTATCTGTTTGCATTCCATCCTATGTGCGCTTTACTTTCTACATACTGGATTTGGCTGGACTGTCTGGATTCTGGTTTTCTTGGTGGGTGGGTTGTTCCATGAGGTAAAAGGCCTCGTACCCAGGCTATGAGTGAAATCCATAGGAATTAGGAATAGAGTGGCCATGGCAGCTATGAGGCGGATGCTTTGTAGACCTGACCATGAGACCCATGACTTCAGAGGTAGTTCGAATAGGTGTCATCGTATGATGATACCGACATTCGAGCTCTCGTACTTTGATTTGGCATCTAACCTTACCTTGACCTAGACTACACCCGTGAGAGGGGCGGGAAAACTTTTCTTACAAGTACAAGTACTGTTGGTGACTTTGTGTTGCGAAGGTGACTCAGGTTCCCATGATAGTTTTGAAGCTTCGAGATTTTCTTTTGATCTTGAGTGGTGTTGTTCTGTAATGGTCCAGCCACGATCCAGTGTGAAGTTTGATCCTGTCATATGGCATCATGACATATTTATTTCTATAAAAAAATGATGTAAAAAAAATATAACTAGCATGCGCATGCCATTTTCCAGGGACATTCAAGAGTCTTCTTTCCATCAGAAATGGCTGATCTCCCCCCAGTTGTGTCTGAATTAGTTCGTGTTAAAGAGATCACCAGGCATACTTTCTCTTATCAGATTCCTCCTATTGATGTGTCCAAATTGAAGAGGTTGGGTTCTTATTTGAAGGGCGATGTTCTGAACAATTTCAACAAGAATTATGGCAACTTGCTACCAGTCCTTAACACTCCAGTTGACCCGATGGCTTTGATCACTTTCTTCTAGTTTTATGAAAAAGAATTATGGTGCTTTACTTTTCAAGATTATCAACTGGTTCCCACCCTAGAAGAGTACTCGTACCTGCTTAATATCAGATTGGCCGATGAAGTTCCTTTTGTCCAAGTGCTGGAAAATCCGAAGTTCGAGGTTGTTGCTGAGATTCTTCGCTTGAGTTGGAAAGAGGTGAAAGACAATTGGAAGTCCAGTGAGGGTATTGCAGGGTTTTATCTGGATTTCTTAGTGAAAAAAGTATGAAGACCGGGCAAAGAAAAGCAATTTGAATGACTTCAGTTCTCTGTTCGTTCTCATGATATACGGGATTGTCCTCTTCACTCACAAGAGAAATTTTGTGGATTTTATGGCTATCTGTGTTTTTAGAAACAAGAACCCGATACCGACACTCTTGGCAGATACTCTTTATACCATTCATTACAGACATGGAAAAGGTGGTAATATAAGTTTATGTCATTCGATGTTGTATCAAAGGCTTATGTTACATCTACCAGTAAGTGGTCTTTTCGTGGATACCAGGCATTCTCTCCGATGGTCATCAAGGCTCGTCAACCTTACTTCTTTCGATATCCGGTGGAATTATGACATGGGGGAAGTGCTAAGTGTCATCACTAGTTGTGGAAATTTCCCTAATGTTCCCCTCATAGGAACTAAGGGATGTATCAACTATAATCCTGTGCTTGCTTATCGACAATTGGGATATGCAATGGATGGACCGCCAAAGGTTGAGGAGGTATCTGAATCAGTGTACTTTGCTAGAGGAAGTGATCCTGAGATGTTGAAGAGAGTGACATGTGCTTGGAAGGGAATTCACAAGAAGGATAGAACTACTTTGGGCAAGAAGGTTTCTATTGCTAGGGTTCCTTACCTGGAGTGGGTTAAAGCCAGGGTTAAGATCCTGCGGTTACCATTTGCAAGGTTGGCTCCTCTATACGAGCAACCTCCTGTTGTTCCAAGTAACACGGTGCCTATCGAGATGTTTACCCAAATTCATGTTGAGAACATTCAGCTTCTTGCAAAAGACCGTGAGGCGGGGATGAAACTTTATTGGGCAGATCAAGAAAGGGCCGACTTAGCTCGCAAACTCAACGAAGCTCAAGGGGAAACTTCCGATGCAACCAGTTTCAGGAAGAGATCTCATGCTGAAATATAAGAAGAGTTGGGTAAGACTCGGCAAGAGTGTCGGAAGCTACAGGTGTCTGAAAACAGCTACAGGAACAAGATTCAGAACTTAGAGAAACAACTCAAAGACAAAGATGCTCAGCTTAAGAAAGAAGTAGCCCAGAAGCGTGTCGCGGAAGATCGGTTCCAAGAGAGTAAAAGAGTCGCATCTCAACTTTTGAAGGAGAAAGCCAGACTTGAAGAGTACTGTCAACATCTTGAAGTATGTCTAGTTCCGGAGATTTAGTTTTGTTATTTACTTTTCGTATATTTGATCACCCCCAAAATTGTTGGAAGGGACCAATTGATTGTTGATATTATTCAGTTCCTTTTGCTTTATTGTTAAGACATGTATTTAGTTGTTTATCATTTTACTCTTAATTGTCCGAAGTCACTTGGACATCGTTTCTTTTGTTTGTAAATAAATTAAAGGGTTCATCTTGTTATCATTTCTCTTTTGATTGTATGGTCGCACGCCGTGACTGATGAACAAAAGGACTCTCGGATACCTAGAAATGACAAACATATCATGCACATCAAGCATTTCATAACATTACAGGTTATCTCAAGACGGTTTTCTTATTCTGCTGCTTTTCTTATTCAACATTCAAGACGACTACTCATCGGTACTCCACCAGAAATAACTTGTCGAGACAGATGGAACAGGTTCAAGCTGAACTCGCTGAAATGAGGGCCCAGATGGCTACTCAGATGACTCAGTTCATGGAGGTTATCACCAACGTGAATCGCCGACAGGAGGAACTAGCTTCCATTGTCAACAACCAGCGCCGCCATCCAAGGGATGGTGAAAACCAAGGGCTGTATCAGGACATTTCTGTAGGAATGGGGGATGTGCAAGATCATCCTGCTGTAAATTTTCATGGGATGCTGGGAAACCCTTTTGTGCGCAACGCAGGGCAGTTTCCTCCATCTCCTGGACCTCTTCTTGTAGGGAACATAAGAGTTAATCAGGGCGGTGTAAGGATTTTTCAAGATCAGGATTTTGATTTTGACCAGGATGAAGATCAGTTTTCTGTGCAGCGTTCAGAGCCGGGGGTTCATATTGAGGATATGAAGTATCATTTATTGGAAGAGCGTCTGAAGGCTATAGAAGGGAAAGGAGTCCTTGGTATGGATGCTAATGATCTCAGGTTGGTTTCTAGGGTGAAAGTTCCTCCAACGTTCAAGCCTCCTACATTTGAGAAGTACAACGGAACATCGTGTCCTATTACTCATGCAACTGCTTATTTCCGAAAGATGTCAGTACATATTGAGGATCAAGAGCTTTTGATTCATTTTTTCCAGGATAGCCTATCTGGGGCATCCTTGGAGTGGTACATGAAGCTGGAGAAAACTCATATTCGTTGCTGGAATGATCTTGCTCGGGCTTTTGTCAAACATTATCAGTACAATATGGATATGCCACCCAATCGCACTCAGTTACAGAATATGTCGCAAGGACCAAAAGAATCTTTCAAGGAATACGCTTAGAAGTGGCGTGAGTTGGCTGCGAGGGTTCAACCTCCACTCATGGAGAGAGAAATTATTGATATGTTTATGAGTACCCTGCAAGGGCCATTCTATGAGCACATGATAGGAAGTACTTTGGCAGGATTTACAGACTTGGTTATGGCTGGTGAAAGAATTGAAGTGGGTTTGATATTGGGAAAGATTCAGATTGAAGGTTCTAGTGGCTCATCCGGGGGCATTAAGAAACCATTCAACGCTTACCCTAAGAAAATGGAAGGCGACGCGAGTGCAGTTTACTCTCATAGAGGAAGAAGAGAGGATCGTCAGCACTAACAAATCAATGCTGTTTCTATTCATGTTAATGCTCCTCTGCAGCAGAGACCGAATGCAGTGCCTCAACAACAAAGGCAGCAAGATGCTCCTCGTCAGTATAATAATCAACAACAAAGACAACCCAAGAAATTTGATCCCTTGCCAGTAACTCTTGCTGAAGCACTCCACCATCTGCTTGATTTAAAGTTGATCAGTCTGAGTAATATGCCGCCACCACCCGCATGACTTGCTCCTTACTATGATGCTAACGCAAGATGTGAATTCCATTCAGGCGGTGTTGGTCATTATACTGACAATTGTTTTGCGTTGAAGTGCAAGGTACAATACTTATTGGATGCTAAGGCGATTGAGTTTACTCCGGTAACTGGTCCGAATGTTACTCAGAACCCAATGCCTAGGCATGGAGGGGGCGTTGTTAACATGATTGATGATGATGGTGAAATGTTGAATTTGATCATGGATGTCGAACAAGTAACTACTCCGTTGTGGTATGTTAAGAGGTATTTGCTTGACAATTCTATTTTCCCGGGTTGCACTTCAGAGTGTGCCAAGTGTAAAGAACAACCGAAGGGCTGTATTAATTTAAAAGCAGGTATCCAGTTGTTGATAAAGGAGGGTTTCCTACAGTTTGATAGAAAACCGAGCTGCCGTAAGGTTACTGAAGAGGATGTTGCTATAATATCTATTCCTTAAACCCCTGCACGCATTCGTGCCCCTTCAAGGGCACCCCCTCTGATGATTACAATACTTGTTCCTATGCCGTATATCAATGAGAAGGATGTCCCGTGGCATTACGGTGCCGATGTTTATTACCACGGGGTAAAGCAGGAGGTTAATGCTCGTTTGTCTAAGGAAGAACGTGTTGAAGGTGATGAAGAGGAAGTCCATAACTTTTCTGGTGTAGGTCGAATGACTAGAAGCGGGAGAGTATTTGGTCCTTCCAATGTGCAAGATGTGGCTGATTCTTCTGCAAGAGAAAAAGGAAAACAACAGGTAATGATTGGTAATCCCAGGGTTACGCCTGCCAATGTGACTCAACCAATTCCGATACCAGTGGCTTCTTCGGTTCCCGATGAGGTTGAAGAGTTAATGCGAATTATCAGAAAGAGTGATTATAGCATAATTGATCATCTGAGCCATACTCCTTCTAAGATGTCTATCTTGTCTCTGTTGATTTATTCAGAACCTCACAGAAATGCTTTGATGAAGTTGTTAAAGAATGCGTTCGTGCCACATGAGATAACAATCAATCAGTTTGAGAATGTTTGTGCTAACATATCTGCCGGGAATGGTTTGGGCTTCACAGATTTTGATCTTCCTCCAGAGGGACTAGACCATAACAAAGCGTTGCATATTTCAATGGAGTGCAGACGCACTACTTTATCCTGGGTCTTGGTAGACACAAGACCGTCTTTAAATGTATTACCCAAGTCAGCATTGATGAAGATTGATTATTCCGGATGGGAGCTGCGCCCTAGTGATTTGATGGTGAAGGCATTTGATGGGTCTCGAAGGTAAGTATTTGGGGAAGTGGAGCTACCAATCAAGGTAGGTCTTCGCACCTTCACGGCTACATTTTTTGTGATGGATATACAACCAGCATACTGTTTCTTATTGGGGAGGCTGTGGATTCATAGAGTAAGAGCAGTCACTTCTACTCTTCATCAGAAACTCAAGTATCCTACAGAGGGAAAGGTGATAACTGTATGAGGCAAGGAAGAGTACATCGCGAGTCATTTGACATCATTCCTCTATGTTGAAGTTGAAGGCGAAATACATGAGACTCCATTTCAGGCGTTTGAGACAGTTCATGCTGTCAATTTTCCTCCTCCAGAGCAGAAAAAGAAACCGGAAACTGTTATGTCTTCTCTCAAAGATGCAAAAGCTGTGGTGGAAGGAGGTAACCCTGAAGGTTGGGGCCGGGTGCTAGATGTTACTCCGAAGTTTGATAAATTTGGTCTTGGTTTTAACCCAGGTCGACAAAGTGCAGCTCTCAGAGCATCTAGTTTATCTACTCCTGTGAAGTTTTCCCGTCCTTGTGCTACTAAAGAAGGACACGTCAATGCAGTTGGCGATGATAGAGTTGATGGTTACAATGTTGAAGATTGGATTCGTCCAAGTATTCCAGGCCGGACACTCAATAATTGGACTTTTGTGGATGTTATCCAAGTTTCAAGCGCTGAGGAGTAACTTTCTTGTTTATTTATTTGTCATATCATAATTCCTACGCTCTGCCCAAGGCGTAGTGAATCATTTGTGTAGGGCCACCATGTTTATTTTCAAGTTTATCATGAAATAAAGGACATTTTTGCATTCAAAATTTTGCTTCTTTTTCTTTTTCTTTTTCTTTTTAAATGGCAATGTTTCATTTTACACACACTATCACTAAAAAATGCCAAAATGTCATTCGTGCAGATGCACTTCCATCACTGATCCTATCGATAACGACTCTGCTATGGCTCATTATGACTTTGATACTCCTACTTATCAAGCTGAAGAAGAAGCATATGAGGAGTGTGATCTTCCTGAGGAATTAGCAAGATTGTTAAAACAAGAGGAGAAGGTTATCCAGCCGAATCAGGATTTGATTGAGGTGGTAAATATTGGCACAGAAGAGGTAATAAGAGAAGTCAAGATAGGGGCATATCTCAAAGAAAGTATAAAGGTCAGATTGATCAATCTACTCCGTGAGTATTCTGATATCTTCGCTTGGTCTTATAAGGATATGCCTGGGTTGGATACAGATATAGGGTGCATCGACTACCGCTCAAAGAAGGTTGTTCTCCTGTCAAGCAAAAGCTCCGAAGAACTCATCCTGAGATGTCCAAGAAGATCAAGGAGGAGTTCCAGAAGCAGTTGGACACAAATTTCTTAAAGGTTGTCAATTATTCGCCATGGATTGCAAATATTGTTCCTGTGCCCAAGAAGGATGGTAAAGTCAGGATGTGCATGGATTATAGAGATTTAAATAGGGCCAACCCTAAATACGACTTCCCTCTTCCGCATATTGATGTGTTGGTTGATAATACTGCTCATTCCAAGGTGTTCTCGTTCATGGATGGCTTTTCGGGTTACATTCAAATTAAGATGGCTCCGGAGGATATGGAGAAGACAACATTTATCATGCCTTGGGGAACTTTCTGTTATAAAGTGATGTCGTTTGGTTTGAAAATTGTCGGGGCAACATATCAGCGCTCCATGGTCACTCTCTTTCATGATTTGATTCACAAAGAGATTGAGGTTTATGTAGACGATATGATTGTTAAGTCTGACACGGAAGAGGAATATCTTGTTCATCTGAAAAAATTGTTCGAGAGATTGAGGCAGTTCTTGCTAAGGTTGAATCTGAATAAGTGCACCTTCGGGGTGAGATCCGACAAGCTGTTGGGTTTTATTGTAAGTGAGAAAGGTATCGAGGTGGACCCGACCAAAGTCAAAGCGATACAGGAAATGCCTGAGCCAAGGACAGAGAAGGAAATATATGGTTTCTTGGGAAGGTTAAACTATATTTCCAGATTTATTTCTAATCTCCCAGCCACCTGTGAACCTATGTCCAAGTTGTTGAAGAAAAGTCAGACGGTGAAGTGGAATGAGGATTGTCAGAAGGCCTTTGACAAAATAAAGGAGTATTTGCAGGAACCTCCGATCCTCATACTGCTAGTGGAAGGGAGGCCACTAATCATGTATTTAACCGTGTTGGAGAGCTCAATGGGTCGTTTCCTCGGTCAGCACGACGAGACAGGGAAGAAAGAGCAAGCTATTCACTACTTGAGTAAGAAGTTTACAGAATGTGAGTCAAGGTACTCGTTGCTGGAAAAAACTTGTTGTGCGCTTGCCTGGGCCGCCAAACGTCTGAGGCAATACATGTTAAATCACACCACCTACTTGATATCCAAAATGGATCCAATCAAGTACATTTTTGAGAAGCCAGCTCTTACAGGCAGGGTAGCCCGTTGGCAGATGATACTCACCGAATATGATATCCAATACACTACTCAAAAAGCAATTAAGGGTAGTGTACTGGCCGACTATCTTGCTCATCAGCCCATGGACGATTATGAACCGATGAAATTTGATTTTCCGGATGAGGAAATTGTGTATATTCGGGATTGTAACATACCAGGCCCAGACGAAGGACCCGAACCAGGATCACGTTGGACGCTTTTTTTTTATGGTGCCTCCAATGCCATGGGCAACGGTGTCGGAGCTATTATCACTTCCCCTGAGGGATACCACATTCCTTTCACGGCTCGTATCTGTTTTGATTGCACTAACAACATGGACGAATATGAGGCTTGCATTTATGGCATTGAAGCGGCGATAGACCTGCGCATCAAATTTTTTAAAGTTTACGGGGATTCCAATCTTGTTATCAGCCAGATTAATGGAGATTGGGAGACTCGCCATCAGAACCTAATTCCGTATCGTGAGCATGTTATGAAGCTGATTCCATACTTCAAAGAGATCACATTTAAGCACATTCCCAGAGAAGAAAACAATTTAGCTGATGCACTGGAAACTTTGTCCTCCATGTTCAAGGTTAAGTGGGCTAATGAGGCACCTTCCATTACTATCAGAAGTTTGAGTGAGACAGCTTTCTGTTTTGAGGCCAGTTTGGAGCCAGATGGTAACCCTTGGTTTTATGACGTTAAGCGGTATTTGGAAACACAAGAGTACCCGGAAGGGGCATCCGTCACGGATAATAAGTTCTTGAGAAGATTTTCAGCCAAGTTCTTTCTCAGTGGTGGTGTGTTGTATAGAAGGCATCATGACGGTTTACTGATCAGATGTGTTGACAAGAAAGAAGAAGCTAGAATCATTGACGATATACATGAAGGTGATTTCGGGACCCATTCCAACGGGCATACCATGGCTAAAAAGATCTTGTGAGCAGGTTATTATTGGTACACCATGGAGACTGACTGTTACAATCATGCACGGGTTTGCCACAAATGTCAAGTCTATGATGACAAGGTGCATGTGCCGCCAGTACCTTTGAATGTCTTGACCTCCCCTTGGCCGTTTGCGATGTGGGGAATTGATATGATTGGCAAGGTTGAACCGACTACATCCAACGGGCACCGTTTCATTCTGGTTGCCATTGATTATTTTACAAAATGGGTCGAAGCTGCATCCTATGCCAATGTCACCAAGCAGGTGGTAACTCGGTTCATTAAGCACAACATTATCTGTCGTTACAGAGTGCTTGAGAAGATTATTACTGATAATGGGTCTAATCTGAACAACAAGATGATGAAGGAGCTTTGTGAGTCCTTCAAAATCAAGCATCATAACTCTTCCCCATACCGACCAAAGATGAACGGCGCTGTCGAAGCGGCCAATAAGAATATCAAGAGAATAATGCAGAAGATGGTGGTAACCTATAAGGATTGGCATGAGATGCTTCCTTTTTCTTTGCATGGTTATCGCACCACTGTGCGTACTCCGACTGGGGCAACCCCATTTTCATTAGTTTACGACATGGAAGCAGTATTGCCGGTAGAAGTCGAGATTCCTTATCTTAGGGTCATGAGAGATGTTGAGCTGGATGAAAGTGAATGGGTACAGAATCGGCTGGATCAGTTGGAACTTATTGATGAGAAGAGATTGACGGCCGTATGTCATGGTCAGGTATATCAGCAAAGGATGAGGAAAGCTTTTGATAAGAGGGTACGGCCTCCGTGTTACAAGCCAGGTGACCTTGTGCTCAAAAGGATAATTCTTCCCCAGGGAGATCCCAGAGGCAAGTGAGTTCCGACTTATGAAGGCCCTTTCATGGTCAGAAAAGTTTTCTATGGAGGGGCGATGATGCTCACGACTATGGATGGAGAGTACTTCCCTCTCCCTGTAAATGCTGACGTAGTCAAAAAATACTTTGCTTAAAGAAAATAAAGTAAAAATCCGCTAAACTGAAAACCCGAAAGGGCGGTTTAGGCAAAAAAAAGAAGGGGTGCCCTGGTGAAGCGAAAACCCGAAAGGGAGATTCAGGCAAAAGTTAGGGACTTAAAGCAAATAACTACACTCAGCATGGGTTCCCTTGCTTCTTTCCTTTGTTCTGTCACCTGGCATAAGCTCGAAGCCAATCTAAGTTTGATCTATCCGAAATCTGGAAGATGAGAGTCATCAGAGTCATAGCAGAGTTGGGACTCGATCGATATTCACATCCACATCGCCATTTGTAAACACTTATTTGATTTTATTTTGTAATCTCTTGCTTCCAAATGTAAATGCCTTTTTCACAGGCTGATTTCTCAAAAACAATAAAATATCTTCTTTCAAGTATGCGTATGAATTTCTTTTCTCCCTTTTTACTATTTTTTTTTGCAAAAGCGTCCAATATTTTTGATAAGCATGAGCATATATACTTCGTGGCCCTTACATAGATATGATAATCTAAGTCATGGTTGGCTGATCGCTTGAAATATAGATAACAAACACAACCACCACTGTGCAAGGGGAATGTTTGTTTCTCTGTTTGGTGGACCTCTCTTTCACTCTTTTAAAGCATTTTTCCTTGCGGTTTTGTTTCACAACTCCGGGCCGTTGGTAAGGATCATAGGTCAGGGTAATATCAAAGATTACGACAGGCCAGCGGGACCAATGAACCTAGTCGGAGATACTGCTTCCCTATATTGGCTTTTATTACATTTCTTTGCTGCATTCTCGTGTGTCACCTTGATCGATTGTTTTAGCATTGTCCGCATGTAGGATTTTGTTTATAGCTGAATGTCAGTCTTGATGCGTTGAATATTATTTCCTTGAAAAAATTTGTGTTTCATTTTTTTAAATCTATCCAGTATCACTCTTTAATCGTTTTTTATACCGACTGGGCCAATTCTTTTCTACGGCCAAGAATTTGGAGGAGGAAGTTTAGCTAGAAAAATAGTGACTGTAGTGGAATGCTTTCGAGTAGAACCCTGTTGACGATGTACAGGCATTGTTTCAATCCCCAAACACCGGAGATATAAGGGAGTTAGACCCTCGTTAACCCCTCTGAGCCTTCGAAGTAGGAGTTTCTTTTCTGTTAAAAAAAATAAAAATAAACCATTTTTTAACTAGGGACAGAGTAGATGTTCAGTTGATTTGCCCAAGCATTCTAATTTCAGAAGGAGTGTCCCATCTGAGGATCACCACACTTTATCTTTCACATCATAAGATCAAAAATGTCTAAACCATGATTTTCATTTTCCTCACAAAATCCTGAGGTCGAGATCGAATCGATATAATAATGGCTATCCGTCGCCGACCAAAGAATGAGGCATTTGTTTTCTTCAAAAAAAAGAGAAAGAATGAAAAATTTCAAAGACCTAAAGTCACGTTGACTTGTTCAAAGCGAAAAGCCTGAATAAGAAAGAAACAAAAAGCCCCGTTAAGTCGGAACTTGAAAACAAGCCGCTTAGGAAAAAGTTAGGGTATCCCACTGGACTCCCAAAATTGAAATCCGAAAGATTTTGTCCAGGCAAAAGTTAGGGAAAATAAGAGCCTAAAAAGCCGAAAAAAGGGAGAGATTGTTCAAATAAAATTTTCATCAAAGGAAGAACAATAATGTCAAAAAAACCCGAAGCAAAAAAAGTTTCAATGATCATGTTGGAGGATTTGTCGTGATCACTCAACCATTATAAATCCTTTTGAAAGATGAATGCTTGTGGTAAATCACCTGAATTTAGGGCAGGAGAATATCACGAAGGGGGTAGGCACAAAATAACTTGAGCCTTGAAAACTTTTTTTCAAAAGTACCTCGCATCGAACCAGGCCACGTTACAACCTTTAAAAGTCCTAACTGAAACAGGGGTTTAACTCGAAAGCATGCTACAACGGGATAACGTTTCCTAAACTCCCCAAATATGTGTTGCATAACCGTGTTGGTATCTTATCACCCGCGTTTTGACTCGTTTTTCAAAAAGGGGAAGAAAAGTTTTAAAACATTTTTGCACTCTAGCCAGTGATTCATTCACAACAGAGATGCGACACTTTGTTAAGTTCTATAAGGTTTAAATAATCATCGCATCAGGTCTATCATTCTCAATAAACATTTTTCTGTATGCAAAACAACTGTTTGACATAAAAAGAGTTTACACGTTGAGCACCTTGAAAGATCTTAATAATGGTAAAGAAGGGAGTGTTCGACTTTTTTTTCTTCTGTTTTGGCAAAGCCCATGTTTGTTTAGGACTCAGCTTATCCCCTGTGAAGTTTCGTTTCCCCAATGAAATTTCCTTTCCCCGGTGAAGTTTCGTTTCCGCAGCGAAGTTTTGTTACTCCAGGGATTTTCTTTCAAAAAGCCTCGTTCCAAGACTTCAAGTTTGGATATGTTGCCTATCCCCAGTGGAGTCGTTAAGCAGGAACCCACATTCTGAAGAAGTTTCAACCCCACTTTGAGATTGCCAACAGGGATCCCTCGCTTTGACCTCTCAGTTCCCAACCGATATGTTGACCGGGGCATCATTCGTTAAGGATCTCATCTTGTCCCCCAGTAAGGTCGTTATTGTATGACTATCTGCGAGATTCTTCCTTTGGTTGTGTTCCAAGAGAATATCTCTCCAGCAAGATAATCTTCAATAGAATTTCCTTTCCCCGGTGAAGTCCCATCTCTTTAGCAGGGCTTTGTTCACCCTTCACGTCGGGTTTGTTGTCTTGGTGTCGTCCTCAGCATGACCGTGTGCTGTCCTTACCAGAGATTACAGTCTTACCTTGATCTTCTCTCTCAATTGTCCAAATCTTTAGGTTTTCGTCCTTTTCTGGAAGTTGCAGTGTCGACCTGATATTCCCTGGGAATTCATAATTTATTTTTGCGGCTCCTCTCAATGTTTGCGGCCCGTTTCTATTGGTTGCTCGATTGTTATTCTCCGCAAAGCTTCATCTCTTCGAGGTTCCCTCTCTAGTGGTTCCCCGTATTTCTCCTCTCTTTTGGGTTTTGCAAGTTATTTTTACAAGTCATGTCAGATTCAGACTTCTAGGTTATTGGCTTCTCATTTGGCCATTCCCTAGTGGAACTTTTAAACATACATCATTACATTGCATCTACCAAAACGCGTAGCATTTCCATTATATGGAGCATTGCGCTATAAAAAAGAATTCAAACATGCATCGGAACATAAGGCATTATTATTTTCGTCATCCCCAGTGATTTGCTAACACTTCAGATTTAATCCCCAGTGAGGTCTTCGTCCTCATAATCTCAGTTTCCTCCCTATAACAATATCCTTTTGACGTCAGTCATTTGTTTGTTTGAGTGTCTACTTTTGACTATAGCTCAATTTCGCCCTGGCACGGTCTTCTCAGGTTTAGTCTTTACTACCCTCTCTGGTTCATTCCAATGTCTATTGATGCACCTTTCAAATACTAGTTTCGTCCTGATATTCGCTTTTTGCAGGTTTTTAGGTGTACGCCATAATCTCGTCGCTTTGGGTCGAGTTTCGCCTCGTTGCCTGTGCATGAAATCCAGTTTCGTCCTGGTACTCATCTAGTTTAGTTTCGCCTAACTGGTTATTGAGTCGAGTTTCGCCTTGTTTTTTCTTTCCTACTTTGGACTCTTTTACGGTGTTTATTTACCGAGTGCAGTTTTCGTACTGCATCCCTGGTTTGAAATCAGTCTCCTTTGTTCCTTGGATTCTCCTACCAGTTTTCGTCACTGTTTATCCATTGATCTGAGACCAGCAGGTGCTCTGAGTAACATGCACTCTCATCACTTTGCTTTGGGTTGAGTTTCGCCTCGTTACCCGTGCGTGAAATCCAGTTTCGTCCTGGTACTCATCTAGTTTAGCTTCGTCTGACTAGTCGTGAATCTAGTCTTGCTATTGTTCCTCATTTCTGAGATTCTTTCAATTCCTTCATACTGTCTATCTTAGTTGAGATTAGTAAGTGTTTCTAGAATCATGCACTCTAGCCACTTTGCTTTGGGTCGAGCTCAGAGTTTCGTCTCCTCACCGCGTACGTTTTCTGTTACAAAGCTTAGTCTCGTCTATACTCTGTTAGTTGAGTTTTGCCTCACCCCTCCCCTTTGAAGCCCAGTTTCTCCCTGGCACATTTGTCTGGAAGTTTAGTTGCGTCTACTCTTCTTTGTTTTTGTTCTGTTTCAACCTGTGTTACAGCTTCATTCTGTCGCATGTCTTGGGAGTTTTGTTTCCGTTTCTTTCAAGAGTGTAAATTTTCGGGTTCTTTCGTATTCAAACATCTTCAACACTGAATGCTCGAAAGTTATCACTTTTCTCACTCATCATGTTGAATATATTTGAATAGGGGCAGCTATTGCACCCTAAAATTTACCCTCTTGATTTTGGCTTATGTTTCATCATGAATATCATACTGTGTTGCATTCATACATTGAGATGGGATCAAAGTACTTTAGTTATCAAGTCTTCCTCAAGTTGCTCAAGAAGTATCTTATCATCCAAACCTCTGGATCTTTTAAGCTCAAAAGTTTTTGTATATCTCAGAATGCTTTATTCATCTCTTTGGATCATTAGAGGATTGAAGTTTGTGTTTGATCATAAGGAGAATCACTCTTTGGATTCACCAGTCAAGTTAGGGTTTTGTTTGAGCAATTCTATTGGCTAATGCGCAAGTCTTTATTTTGGGAGCTACAACATTTCTTTGATATTTGAAAGGTCTTTGTACAAGGAATTGGTCAGGATGCCCAGAGGATTTGAAGTTTTGAAGATGATTCATCAGTCTCGTAATGTGTTGAACAAAATTAGGGTTTGGGATTTCTTCAATATTTCTTGATAATTTTTAAGTGATACTTTGCACATGGCCTTTATATGTTTGGAAGATTATATTTTTGAAGTTTTAATCATCAATTTTGAAGGGAAGGGGATCAATTGATTCAGAGGGGTAAAATGGTCATTTTAGTCAAAATCAGTCAAATTCAAGGTTGACCAAGTGAATTTTTCGCCAACCATCAATTCTAGGATGTACTTTTCATATTTCAAGTCCATTTTGGTCATTGGACCAAAGAGATTTAAGTTTGGGTTGAAACTTATTCTTGAAGAAACCCTAAAAGTTACTAATTTTGGAAAATAAGGACTTAATTTCAAAAATTCATATTTTATTCACCCTTAATCAAGAAGATGTAAATGAATTATGCTTGGAAAGCTAAGATAATGATATTTCACCTCCTTTTGGTCTCATGTCCAAATTGGCAAGGAATCAAGAGTTATGGCCTTTTGAAATCACAAAATTATGGGTCATTTTCTAAAATTAGTGAATTTCAAGACAAATTTTGAGGACCTTAATGAACTGAATTGCAAAAACTCAAAACTAGGGGATTGTAGATCTTTTCAAGACCTTTCCAAATTGTGTTCATTTGTGCCAAAATTCAAAAGTATGAGCAGGTTGTGGACTTTGGAATTTTGAGACTTTTCATTGAATTCATGCATGCCATGCAAATTGCAAATTGTTGATAACTTGATTTGTGGCCTTTTGTTTCACTTCAAACATGGCCCATGATCAACATGCAATGTACCAAGGCCCATCATGCCAAAGTTTGAGCTGCATTGGGAAAATGAAAAGGGAATTTGCGGTTTTGCAAAAAATGGCATGAAGTTGCCTAATCACCAACACTAGCTTAATGCAAGGATTTAAGTCCTAATCTTGTTGCTAATCTCTTCCTGAGGACAAATGGATTGAAATGCACGTAAAAAGCAAGCCAACACACGAGGGATTCAAGGGCTGCATGTGCATACTTGATTTTGGCCAAAAGAAGATTTCTTTGATTCCAAGAGCTTTCAGCGCGAAAACCTATCCTACCCTCCTCCCGATGCTCTATATATTTAGAAGCAAGCCTCAGTGAGAGGGGTTCGTGTTTCATTTCATAAATCAAACTCAGAAACTCCATAGCTTGTTGCTCTGCATTTTTCTTCGATTCTTCCATCTCCCTTGCGCGTTTTTGTCAATTCTTCTTGCATTCTCTTCTCCAAGTGATAAGGATTGTAGACCGAGGCTTGGATTGCAACTGGAGTGAAGGAGACAGTAGATCCATTTTTTCTCAAAGGTTTGAATTCTCAACTTTGGATTCTGATTTCTAGCCGTGCATTGCGTGATTTAAGTTTATAATCATGTTGTTTGAAGTCTTTTGAATGTTCTTGAAGCTTTAGAGCCTTTAATTTGATGAGATATGCGTGAATGATGCATCTGAATTTTTTTGTTCAATGAGTTTTTGACATTTTTGCACGATTTGTTCTTGATCCATGGTTCATCATTTGTTTTGATTTGAATTGCAATGTGAAGTATGAAACGCTAGCTTGAATTTGCACAAAATTTCATGGAAAATGGTGTAGAATTGAGCACGTTATGCTGGCTGGAAAGTGGGAGGATGAACTGAATCATGTGCGTGTTCTTGCCCTAGCCAGAGGTTGAAGATGATTATTTGGCCTCCTCTGGCTGGTTGGCTTATTTATTTATTTCATTTGAATTTTTGTTTTATAAATTGATTTCCATGATTTTATTTCTTGCTCAAAAATGATTGGAAAATTGTGAAAAAATTATCATAAATTCAAAATAATATTTCTGACTTTGTGTATTTTTTTTGATAATTTTTTGAAATGATTTGATTGGTTTAAAAAATTCCTAGGTTCAATTAATTAATTGTTCAAAGTTTATTTTTATTTTAATAGTCCTAGTGATCTAAAAAATCCACAAAAATTATTTGAGACTCACAAAATAATGTAAAAGTTTATTCTGATTTTGGTTCATCATTTTTCTTATTTTTGATTTAAAATTTAATTTCAAAAGATTATTTCTAATATTTGTTTGTTTTATTTTATTTTTAATACTTCTATTAATTCAGAAAT
This sequence comes from Vicia faba, assembly GCA_948472305.1. Lineage (NCBI taxonomy): Eukaryota > Viridiplantae > Streptophyta > Magnoliopsida > Fabales > Fabaceae > Vicia > Vicia faba. Next base: position 1,141,705,025 of record OX451738.1, read on the forward strand.
TTCCAAAAAAATCATGTAATCTTGTTTTTAATCATAGAATCTGAATATATTTTTGTTTTAACCATTTTGTGATTTTTGGTTAAGGTTTACTTTTTTTCCCCTTAAATAATAATTTAATTATTGATTGTTTGTTTTTTTTATTTTAATATTTTCCTTTAAATAAAAAAATCTACAAAAATTCAGGGATGTGTGTTTTTAGCCCTAATATTTGAATATAATTTTTGTTGGGCATTTTTCTAACTTTTTGATTTAAATACTTTTTTGATATGTGAATATTTGTTATTTGTATAATTGTTTGAATTTAATTTCTTTTGTTGACTTTTCCTAATTTAAAAAATATGAAAAAATGTATTTTCTGACATTTAAGGTTTCTTGGTGATTTTTATGACCTTGGTTTGATTTGTTTGAATTTTGATCTCATTTAATCAATATTTGAGATAAAAAGTAAAAAATTAGGGTTTTGTTGCTTATGGTGCAAGTTTCATGTTCAAAACCCTTGTGCCTTGGACTTTATTGGGAATTCAGGTCTTGTTTATGGTTCATGAATGTGTTGGGGATTTTGAAAACCATTTTTCTTGAATTATTTGACTAGGTTTGACATTTTTTCACAAATTATTTTGAAAACTTGTCTAGTTTGGTAGTTTTGCCAACTAGTCTTGAACTTTGAACTTCATTTGGCCTCTTCCTCAATCATTCATGAACTTAGGGCTTACATTCTGACTTTTATACCTTTCAAGGATGTTAATTTGTTTTTGTTTTGAATTATGGACCATTATTTCTATTTTTAATGTAATTTTGAAGTGAAGGTACCCAATTGAGTTTGCTTATCTTGTTGCAATTTGTTTGATGGCCAATGAACTTGAGAGAGGCCTACAATTGGGAACCTAATGATCATGTGATTCTGATTTTCCATATTATCTCAAACCATTTCACTTGTAAACTTCATGCATGATTAAAATATGTTTTACTGACCTTCACGGTTCTTGTTCATATTATTCTCAAGCTCTTATGATCCTTGATTGATACTCAATTGTCAATTCAACATGGTGATAGGAAAGAGCAACATTCCTTTGATTCTTTTGACCTAATCTGTGCATATGCTTGTCTCCTCTTGTTTATAATGTCTAATATTTGGTAATTTCCACCATGTTATTCTCAATTATTCACCTTTTGGAATGCTAACTTGGTTGTTGAATATGCGAGGTACTCTGAGAAAGTTGCCACTTTTGGATTGAGGCTTTTGTGTTCCACTTTATTTGTGGAACACAGTTTATTATATTGGCATTATTTTTGTGTTTGGCATACTTCATGGTTTATGCAGGATACACATATCTATGATTGTGAATGTCATGCATTGCCCATGGGATTTGTTCATATTTGATAATTTGCTTACATCTTGATGGTGCAATTGCTGACTCAATTTGTCTACGATGCGAGCTTGCTTGAAGTTTCTCTGGGTTTCTTTTATTCTTGCTTGATTGCTACAGATAGTTGTTTGGTTGGTATTATATTACCTCCTTTCTCTCATTTTCATTTTTCATAATTATCTGACTGCATGATGGGACCTCTGTTGCTGATATATGTCAGGAGGCTCTCTGGTTTTTGTCTGATTGCATATGTTGTGTTTGTTGTTGATCGATGAGTCACTCAATTTAGAAATTGAGATCACGACTTCGCTCTCATTGCATGTTCCCTATAAGATAGTTTTGGTTAAGCTCCTTCTAACATGTGAACATAGGATAAGATTCTCCTTTATCCTCAACCTTAGGGTAAACCATTGTATGATAACACTAGGGATAGCACTAGGTTAGTTTTCCCTTAGTTGGTTTTCCTTTCTATGCATTCTGCATCTTAAAACAAATATGTTTTCTTGGCAAATAATAAGACACCTCTAATGAACTCAAGCCCTTCTTCAAAGTAAAAGATACAAACCAATCTTTACCATGCCTTTTTGTTATCTTTAAGCTGATGTTTCACCATCGCACATTTGATTGAAGCCAGTGTTTCACCATCGCACACGTTTGATTATCTAACTTTGATCCTCAATATCATTGTTAGGTGTGATGTTTTGTCATCCAATTTATTGATGTTTCGTCATGTTTGCCATGATATTTTTGTTATCTTTAAGTCGATGTTTCGCCATCGCACATTTGTTTAAAGCCGATGTTTCGCCATCGCACATGTTTGTTATCCTACATTGATTCTCAATATCAATGTTAGGTGTGATGTTTCTCCCTCTGTCTCATTGATGTGTTTCCATCTCTTCCATGTTATCTCTTAGCCGATGTTTTGCCATCACACATTTGTTTAAAGCCGATTTTCGCCATCGCACATGTTTGTTATCCTACTTTGATTCTTAATATCATCGTTAGGTGTGATGTTTTACCATCCATTTTATTGATGTTTTTCCATCTTTGACATGTTACTTTGTTATCATTTAGTCGATGTTTTACCATCTCTTTTGTTTGTTTTTTTACTTGATATTTTGCCATCCTGACTATCTTTGTTTGTCTTAATTAAAAAATACAAACCAACCAAAATGTTTAAGCCGAACTACGGCTGCTCTGATTCCTTAAAAGGGATACGTAGGCATTGGGGTAGGGCCCAACCGAGCATAACTTTTATTTTCCCTACATTGTTTTCTTTTCCTTTCGCATGCATTCCCCTTTACAATTTTAAGCCATAGACATAGGAGTTAACCATATCCATTATATTAGACAACAAGAGTGGATACCGTAGAGTACAACGGGCGTGTGGGGTGCTAATACCTTCCCCTCGCGTAACTGACTCCCTTACCTGATCTCTCGGTCGCAAGACCGTGACCTCTCCCTTCTCAGGTTTACTCGATGTTTACCTTTCCCTCCATATGGGATAAAAGACGTTCGATGGTGACTTCATTTTTTGATGATATCCAGCCGGTAGTTTCAAAAACATCTTGGTTAAAGAAGAAATAGAGACCAATTTGTGGCTTATGGCCATGATTGAGGGGAGGTTTATCTGATTCTTTATCAAATGAAATCTCTTCAAAAAAGTATCGCAGAGAAGTTTATTATGAAATCATTGCAAGTAAAAGTCTCTTTATTAGGGACATGATGTATATTACCCTTTCAAGGTGAAACATCTTGGTTAAAGAAGAAACTGAGACTAATTCATGGCTTATGGCAAGGATCGAGGGGAGGTCATTCTGATTCTCCATGAAATGGCATCTCTTTGAAAAAGTCTCGCAGAGAAGTTTGTTTTGAAATCATTGCAAATGGCAGTCTCTATATTTGAGACAACTTGTATATTACCCTTTCTAGGTGAAACATCTTGGTTAAAGAAGAAACTGAGACCAGTTTGTTGCTTATGGCCAGGATCGAGGAGAGGTTTATCTGATTCTTCATCAAATGATATATCTTCGAAAAAGTCATGCAAAGAAGTTTTTTGTAAAATCATAGCAAGTGGTTGTCGCTTTATTTGTGATAACTTGTATATTACCCTTTCCATGTGAAAATTATTGCCTAAAGAAGAAAATGAGACCAGTTCATGGATTAAGGCCATCATCGAGGGGAGCATTATCTGATTCTCCATCAAATGGAATCTTATAAAAAATTCTAAAAGCGAAGTTTGTTGTGAAATCATTTCAAGTGGCTCTCTCTTTATTTGAGACACCTTGTATATTACCCTTTCCAGGTGAAACATCTTGGTTAAAGAAGAAATAGAGACAAATTTTTGGCTTATGTCCATGATCGAGGGGAGGTTTATCTGATTCTTTCTCAAATGACATCTCTTCAAAAAAGTCTCGCAGAGATGTTTGTTGTGAAATCATTGCAAGTGAAAGTCTCTTTATTTGAGACATGTTGTATATTATCCTTTTAAGGTGAACATTCTTGGTTAAAGAAGAAACTGAGACCAATTCATGGCTTATGGAAAGGATCGAGGGGAGGTCATTCTGATTCTCCATAGAATGGCATCTCTTTGAAAAAGTTTCGAAGAAAAATTTGTTGTGAAATCATTTTGAGGCAACTTGTATATAACCCTTTCTAGGTGAATCATTTTGGTTAAAGAAGAAAATGAGAACAATTTGTTGTTTATGGCCAGGATCGGGGCAGGTTTATTTGTTTCTCCATCAAATTACATATTTTTTAATTTGTGTTTAAATCATTGTAAGTGGCAGTCTCATTGTTTGAGACATCTTGTATATTACCCTTTCAAGGTGAAACATCTTGGTTAAAGAAGAAACTGAGACCAATTCATGGCTTATGGCAAGGATCGAGGGAAGGTCTATCTGATTCTCCATCAAAAGGCATCTTTTCCAAAAAGTCTCACAGATAAGTTTGTTTTGAAATCATTGCAAATGGAAGTCTCTATATTTGAGACAACATGTGTATAACCCTTTCCTGGTGAACCATTTTGGTTAAATAAGAAACTGAAACCAATTTGTTGCTTATGGACAGGATCGAGGGGAGGTTTATTTGACTCTTCATCAAAGTTCATCTTTATAAAGAAGTTTCATAGAGAAATTTGTGTTGAAATTATTGCAAATGAATGTCTCTTTATTTGAGTCATCTTGTATATTTCCCTTAAAAGGTAAAACATCTTGGTTAAAGAAGAAATTGAGACCAATTCATGGCTTGTGGCAAGGATCGGGGGGAGGCTTATCTGATTCTCCATCAAATGGCATATCTTCAAAAAAAGTCTGGCAGAGAAGTTTGTTTTGAAAACATTGCAAATGGAAGTCTCTATATTTGAGGCAGCTTGTATATTACCCTTTCTAGGTGAAACATCTTGGTTAAAGAAGATACTAAGACCATTTCATTGCATATGGCCAAGATCAAGGGGAGGTTTATCTGATTCTTCAAAAAGTATTGCAAAGAAGTTTATTGTGACAACATAGCAAGTGGTTGTCGCTTTATTTGATATAACTTGTATATTACCCTTTCCATGTGAAACATATTGGCTAAAGAAGAAACTGAGACCAGTTCGTGGCTTAAGGCCAGGATCGAGGGGAGCTTTATCTGATTCTCCATTAAATGGCATCTCATAAAAAAAGTCTCAAAGAGAAGTTTGTTGTGAAATAATTTCAAGTGGATCTCTCTTTATTTGAGACACATTCTATATTACCCTTTCCAGGTGAAACATCTTGGTTAAAGAAGAAATAGAGACCAATTCGTGGCTTATGGCCAGGATCGAGGGGAGTTTTATCTGATTCTCCATCAAATGACATATCTTTAAAAAAGTCTCGCAGAGAAGTTTTTTGTTAAATCATTGCAATTGACAATCTCTTAATTTGAGACATGTTGTATATAACCCTTTCAAGGTAAAACATCTTGGTTAAATAAGAAACTGAGACCAATTCATGGCTTATGGCAAGGATCGAGTGGAGGTCTATCTGATTCTCCATTAAAGGACATCTCTTCAAAAAGTCTCACAGAGAAGTTTGTTGTGAAATCATTGTAAGTGACAGTCTCTTTATTTGAGACATGTCGTATATTACCCTTTCAAGGTGAAACATCTTGGTTAAAGAAGAAACGGATACCAATTCATGGCTTATGGAAAGGTCGAGGGGAGGTATACCTTATTCTCCATCAAATAACATCTCTTTAAAAAAGTCTCGCAGAGAAGTTTATTTTGAAATAATTGCAAATGGCAGTCTCTATATTTGAGACAACTTGTATATTACCCTTAAAAGGTGAAACATCTTGGTTAGAGAAGAAACTGAGACCATTTCGTGGCTAACGGCTAGGATCGAGGGGAGGTTTATCTGACTCTCCATCAAATGACATCTCTTTGAAAAATTCTCGCAGAGAAGTTAGTTTTCGAATGATTGCAAGTGGCAGTCTCTTTATTTGAGACAACTTGTATATTACCATTTCCAAGTAAAACATCTTGGTTAAATAAGAAACTAAGACCAGTTTGTTGCTTATGGACAGGATTAAGGGGAGGTTTATCTAATTCTCCATCAAATGGCATCTCTTCGAAAAAGTCTCACAGAAAAATTTGTTGTGAAATATTTGCAAGTGGCAGTCTCTTTCTTTGAGACAACTTGAATATAACCCTTTCCAGGTGAAACATTTTGGTTAACAAAAAAACTGAGAACAATTTGTTGCTTATGGCCAGGATCGGAGTAGGTTTATTTGTTTCTCCATCAAATGATATCTTTTTGAGGAAGTCTCGCAGAGAAATTTGTGTTGAAATCATTGCAAGTGGCAGTTTCTTTATTTGAGACATCTTGTATATTAAACTTTCAAGGTGAAACATCAAGGTTAAAGAAGAAACTGAGACCAATTCATGGTGATGGCAAGGATCGAAGGGAGGTCTATTTGGTTCTCCATCAAATGGAATCTCTTCGAAAAAGTCTCACAGAGAAGTTTGTTTTGAAATCATTGTAAATGGCAGTCTCTTTATTTGAGACAACTTGTGTATAACGCTTTCCAGGTGAAACATTTTGGTTAAAGAAGAAACTGAGACCAATTTGTTGCTTATGGCCAGGATCGAGGGAAGGTTTATTTGATTCTCCATCAAATGTCATATTTATGAAGAAGTCTTGTAGAGAAATTTGTGTTGAAATCATTTCAAATGGCAGTCTATTTATTTGAGACATCTTGTATATTACCCTTAAAAGGTGAAACATCTTGGTTAAAGAAGAAACTGAGCCCCTTTCATGGCTTTTGGCAAGGATCGAGGGGAGGTTTATCTGATTCTCCATCAAATGGCATCTCTTCGAAAAAATCTGGCAGAGAAGTTTGTTTTTAAATTAATGCAATTGGCGGTCTCTATATTTGAGATAGCTTTTATATTACCCTTTCTAGGTGAAACATCTTGGTTAAAGAAGAAACTAAGACCATTTCATTGCTTATAGCCAGGATCGAGGGGAGGTTTATCTGATTCTTCATCAAATGAGATATCTTCAAAAAGTTTGCAAAGAAGTTTATTGTGACATCATGGCAAGTGGTTGTCGCTTTATTTGAGACAACTTGTATATTACCCTTTCCATGTGAAACTTATTGGTAAAGAAGAAATTGAGACTAGTTCGTGGCTTAAGGCCAGGATTGGAGGGGAGCTTTATCTGATTTTCCATCAAATGACATCTCATAAAAAAAGTCTCAAAGAGAAGTTTGTTGTGAAATCATTTCAAGTGGGTCTCTCTTTATTTGAGACACCTTGTATATTACCCTTTCCAGGTGAAACATCTTAGTTAAAGAAGAAATAGAGACCAATTCGTGGCTTATGGCCAGGATCGAGGGGAGGTTTATCTGATTCTCCATCAAATGACATCTCTTTAAAAAAGTATCGCAAAGAAGTTTGTTGTGAAATCATTGCAAGTGACAATCTCTTTATTTGAGACACCTTGTATATTACCCTTTCCAGGTGAAACTTCTTGGTTAAAGAAGAAATAAAGACCAATTCGTGGCTTATGGGCAAGATCGAGGTGAGGTTTATCTAATTCTCCATCAAATGACATCTCTTTAAAAAAGTCTCACAAAGAAGTTTGTTGTGAAATCATTGCAAGTGACAGTCTCTTTATTTGAGACATGTTGTATATTAACCTTTCACGGAGAAACATCTTCGTTAAATAAGAAACTGAGACAAATTCATGGCTTACGGAAAGGAGGGAGAGGAGGTTTATCTGATTCTCCATCAAATGGCATCTCTTTGTAAACGTCTAGCAGAGAAGTTTGTTTTGAAATCATTGCAAATGGCAGTATCTCTCTTTGAGACAACTTGTATTTTACCCTTTCTAGGTGAAACATCTTGGTTAAAGAAGAAACTGAGACTATTTCATGGCTTGTGGCAAGGATCGAGGGGAGGTTTATTTAATTCTCTATCAAATGGCATCTCTTCGAAAAAAGTTTGGCAGAGATGGTTTTTTTGATATCATTGCAAATGGCCGTCTCTATATTTGAGACAGCATGTATATTACCCTTTATAGGTGAAACATCTTGGTTAAAGAAGAAACTGAGACAAGTTCGTCTCTTATGGCCAGGATCGAGGGGAGTTTTATCTGATTCTTCAAAAAATTCTTGCAAAGAAGTTTGTTGTGACATCATAGCAAGTGGCTGTCGCTTTATTTGAGATAACTTGTATATTACCCTTTCCATGTGAAACATATTGGCTAAAGAAGAAAATGAGACTAGTTTGTGTCTTAAGGCCATTATCGAGGGGAGATTTATCTTATTCTCCATCAAATGGCATCTCATAAAAAAAGTCTCAAAGAGAAGTTGATTGTGAAATCATTTCAAGTGGCTCTCTCTTTATTTGAGACACCTTGTATATTACCCTTTCCAGGTGAAACATCTTGGTTAAATAAGAAACAGAGACCAGTTCGTGGCTTATGGCCAGGATCAAGGGGAGGTTTATTTGATTCTCCATCAATTGACATATCTATAAAAGAGTCACGCTGAGAAGTTTGTTGTGAAATCATTGCAAGTGGGAGTTTCTTTATTTCTGACATCTTGTATATTACCCTTTCAAGGTGAAACATCTTGGTTAAAGAAGAAATTGAGACCAGTTTATGGCTTTTGGAATGGATCGAGGGGAGGTCTCTCTGATTCTCCATCAAATGGCATCTCTTTGAAAAAGTCTCACAGTGAAGTTTGTTTTGAAATCATTGCAAATGACAGTCTCCATATTTGAGACAACTTATATATTACCCATAAAAGGTGAAACATCTTGGTTAAAGAAGAAACTGTGACCATTTCGTGACTAATGGCCAAGATCGAGGGGAGGTTTATCTGACTCTCCCTCAAATGGCATCTCTTTGAAAAATTCTCACATAGAAGTTAGTTTTCAAATCATTGCAAGTGGCAATCTCTTTATTTGAGACAACTTGTATATTACCCTTTCCAAGTAAAACATCTTGGTTAAAGAAGAAACTAAGAACAGTTCGTTGCTTATGGCCATAATCAAGGGGAGGTTTATCTGATTCTCCATCAAGTGGCAGTCTCTTTCTTTAAGAAAACTTGTATATAACCCTTTCTAGGTGAAACTTTTTGGTTAAAGAAAAAATTGAGAACAATTTGTTGCTTATGGCTAGGATCAGAGCAGCTTTATTTGTTTCTCCATCAAATGACATCTTTTTGAAGAAGTCTCGCAGAGAAATTTGAGTTGAAATCATTGCAAGTGGTAGTCTCTTTATTTGAGACATCTTGTATATTAACCTTTCAAGGTGAAACTTCTTGGTTAAAGAAGAAACGGACACCAATTCATGGTTATGGCAAGGATCGAGGGGAGGTCTATCTGGTTCTCCATCAAATGGAATCTCTTCGAAAAAGTCTTACAAAGAATATTGTTTTGAAATCATTGCAAATGGTAGTCTCTTTATTTGAGACAACTTGTGTATAATGCTTTCCAGGTGAAACATTTTGGTTAAAGAAGAAACTGAGACCAGTTTGTTAATTATGGCCAGGATCGAGGGGAGGTTTATTTGATTCTCCATCAAATGGCATCTTTATGAAGAAGTCTTATAGAGAAATTTGTGTTGAAATCATTTCAAATGGTAGTCTCTTTATTTAAGAAATCATGTATATTACCCTTAAAAGGTGAAACATCTTGGTTAAAGAAGAAATTGAGACCAACTCATGGCTTGTGGCAAGGATCGAGGGGAGGTTTATCTGATTCTCCATCAAATGGAATCTCTTTGAAAAAAATATGACAGAGAAATTTGTTTTGAAATTATTGCAAATGGAAGTATCTATATTTGAGACAGCTTGTATATTACCCTTTCCAGGTGAAACATCTTGGTTAAAGAAGAAACTAAGACCATTTCAATGCTTATGGCAAGGATCGAGGGGAGGTTTATCTGATTCTTCATCAAATGATATATCTTCTAAAAGTATTGCAAAGAAGTTTATTGTGACATCATGGCAAGTGGTTGTCGCTTTATTTGAGACAACTTGTATATTACCCTTTCCATGTGAAACATATTGGCTAAAGAAGAAACTTAGACCAGTTCATGGCGTAAGACCAGGATTCAAGGGGAGCTTTATCTGATTCTCCATCAAATGACATCTCATAAAAAAAGTCTCAAAGAGAAGTTTGTTGTGAAATCATTTCAAGTGGCTCTCTCTTTATTTGAGACACCTTGTATATTACCCTTTCCAGGTGAAACATATTGGCTAAAGAAGAAACTTAGACCAGTGCGTGGCGTAAGGCCAGGATTCGAGGGGAGCTTTATCTGATTCTCCATCAAATAACATCTCATAAAAAAAGTCTCAAAGAGAAGTTTGTTGTGAAATCATTTCAAGTGGCTCTCTCTTTATTTGAGACACCTTGTATATTACCCTTTCCAAGTGAAACTTCTTGGTCAAAGAAGAAATAAAGACCAATTCATGGCTTATGGCCAGGATCGAGGGGAGGTTTATCTGATTCTCCATCAAATGACATCTCTTTAAAAAAGTATCGCAGAGAAGTTTGTTGTGAAATCATTGCAAGTGACAGTTTCTTTATTTGAGACATGTTGTATTTTACCCTTTCAAGGTGAAACATCTTGATTAAAGAAGAAACTGATACCAATTCATGGCTTATGGCAAGGATCGAGGGAAGGTCTATCTGATTCTCCATCAAAGGACATATCTTCAAAAAAGCCTCACAAAGAAGTTTGTTGTGAAATCATTGTAAGTGACAGTATCTTTATATGAGACATGTTGTATATTACCCTTTCAAGGTGAAACATCTTGGTTAAAGAAGAAACTGAGACCAATTCATGGCTTATGGCAAGGAGCGAAGGGAGGTTTATCTGATTCTCCATCAAATGGCATCTCTTTGAAAAAGTCTTGCAGAAAAGTTTATTTTGAAATCATTGCAAATGGTAGTATCTCTATTTGATACAAATTGTATATTACCCTTTCTAGGTGAAACGACTTGGTTAAAGAAGAAATTGAGAACAATTCATGGCTTGTGACAAGGATCGATGAGAGGTTTATATGATTCTCTATAAAATGGCATCTCTTCGAAAAAAGTTTGGCAGAGATGTTTTTTTTATATCATTGCAAATGGAAGTATCTATATTTGAGACAACTTGTATATTACCCTTTCTAGGAGAAAAATCTTGGTTAAAGAAGAAACTAAGACCGATTCGTTTCTTATGGCCAGGATCGAGGGAAGGTTTATCTGATTCTTCATCAAATGATATATCTTCAAAAAATTCTTGCAATGAAGTTTGTTGTGACATCATAGCAAGTGGCTGTGTCTTTATTTGAGACAACTTGTATATTACCCTTTCCATGTGAAACATATTGGCTAAAGAAGAAAGTGAGACCAGTTCGTGGCTTAAGGCCATGGTCGAGCGGAGATTTATCTGATTCTCCATCAAATGGAATCTCATAAATAAAGTCTCAAAGAGAATTTCGTTGTGAAATCATTTCAAGTGGCTCTCTCTTTATTTGAGACACCTTGTATATTACCCATTCCAGGTGAAACATCTTGGTTAAATAAGAAACAAAGACCAATTCGTGGCTTATGGCCAGGATCAAGGGGAGGTTTATCTGATTCTCCATCAGTTGACATCTCTTCAAAAAAGTATTGCAGAGAAGTTTGTTGTGAAATCATTGCAAGTGGCAGTCTCTTTATTTCAGACATCTTGGTTAAAGAAGAAATTGAGACCAGTTCATGGCTTATGGAATCGATCGAGGGGAGGTCTATCTGATTCTCCATGAAATGGCATCTCTTTGAACAAGTCTCTTAGAGAAGTTTGTTTTGAAATCATTGCAAATGACAATATCAATATTTAAGAAACCTTGTATATTAGCCATAAAAGGTGAAACATCTTGGTTAAAGAAGAAACTGAGACCATTTCGTGGCTAATGGCCAAGATCAAGAGGAGGTTTATATGACTCTCCCTCAAATGGCATCTCTTTGAAAAATTCTCGCAGAGAATTTAGTTTTCGAATCATTGCGAGTGGCAGTCTCTTTATTTGAGACAACTTGTATATTACCCTTTCCAAGTAAAACATCTTGGTTAAAGAAGAAACTAATACCAGTTCGTTGCTTATGTCCAAGATCGAGGGGAGTTTTATTTGATTCTCCCTCAAATGGGATCTCTTCAAAAAAGTATCACAAAAAAATATGTTGTGAAATATTTGCGAGTGGCAGTCTCTTTCTTTGAGGCAACTTGTATATAACCCTTTCCCGGTGAAACATTTTGGTTAAAGAAGAAACTGAGAATAATTTGTTGCTTATGGCCAGGATCGGGGCAGGTTTATTTGTTTCTCCATCAAATGACATCTTTTCGAAGAAGTATCGCAGAGAAATTTGTGTTGAAATCATTGTAAATGGCAATCTCTTTATTTGAGACATCTTGTATATTAACCCTTTAAGGTGAAACATCTTGGTTAGATAAGAAACTGATACCAATTCATGGCTTATGGCAAGGATCGAGGGGAGGTCTATCTGATTCTCCATCAAATGGCATCTCTTCGAAAAAGTCTCACAGAGAAGTTTGTTTTGAAATCATTGCAAATGGCAGTCTCTATATTTGAGAAAACTTGTGTATAACTCTTTCCTGGTGAAAGATTTTGGTTAAAGAAGAAACTGAGACATGTTTTTTGCTTATGGACAGGATCGAGGGGAGGTTTATTTGACTATCCATCAAATGGCATCTTTATGAATAAGTCTCATAAAGAAATTTGTGTTGAAATCATTTCAAATGGCAGTCTCTTTATTTGAGACATCTTGTATATTACCCTTGAAAGATGAAACATGTTGGTTAAAGAAGAAGCTGAGACCAATTCATGGCTTGTGGCAAGGATCGGGGGAGGTTTATCTGATTCTCCATCAAATGGCATCTCTTTGAAAAATGTCTTGCAGATAAGTTTGTTTTGAAATCATTGCAAATGGCAATCTCTATATTTGAGACAACTTGTATAATACCCTTTCTAGGTGAAACATCTTGGTTAACGAAGAAACTAAGACCATTTCGTTGCTTATGTGCAGGATCGAGGGAAGGTTTATCTGATTCTTAATCAAATGATATATCTTTGAAAAGTCTTGCAAAGAAGTTTATTGTGACATCATAGCAAGTGGTTGTCGCTTTGTTTGAGACAACTTGTATATTACCCTTTCCATGTGAAACATATTGGCTAAAGAAGAAACTGAGACCAGTTTGTGGGTTAAATACAGGATCGAGGGGAGCTTCATCTGATTCTCCAATAAATGGCATATCATAAAAAAAGGCTCGAAGAGAAGTTTGTTGTGAAATAATTTCAAGTGGCTCTCTCTTTATTTGAAACACCTTGTATATTACTCTTTCCAAGTGAAACTTCTTGGTTAAAGAAGAAATAAAGACCTATTCGTGGCTTATGGCCAGGATCGAGGGGAGGTTTATCTGATTCTCCATCAAATGACATCTCATTTAAAAAAGTATCGTAGAGAAGTTTGTTGTGAAATCACTGCAGGTGACAGTCTCTTTATTTGAGACATGTTGTATATTACCCTTTTAAGGTGAAACATCTTGGTTAAAGAAGAAACTTATACCAATTCATGGCTTATGGCAAGGATCGAGGGAAGGTCTATCTGATTCTCCATCAAAGGACATCTCTTCAAAAAAGCCTCACAAAGAAGTTTGTTGTGAAATCATTGCAAGTGACAGTCTCTTTATATGAGACATGTTGTATATTACCCTTTCAAGGTGAAACATCTTTGTTAAAGAAGAAACTGAGACCAATTCATGGCTTATGGCAAGGAACGAGGGGAGGTTTATATGATTCTATCAAATGGCATCTCTTTGAAAAAGTCTTGTAGAGAAGTTTGTTTTGAAATCATTGCAAATGGCAGTATCTCTATTTGATACAACTTGTATATTACCCTTTCTAGGTGAAACTTCTATGTTAAAGAAGAAACTGAGACCAATTCATGGCTTGTGACAAGGATCGAGGGGAGGTTTATCTCATTTTCTATCAAATGGCATCTCTTGGAAAAAAGTTTGGCAGAGATGTTTTTTTGATATCATTGCAAATTGCAGTATCTATATTTCAGACAGCTTGTATATTACCCTTTCTAGGTGAAACATCTTGTTTAAAGAAGAAACTGAGACCAATTCGTTTATTATGGCTAATATCGAGGGAAGGTTTATCTGATTCTTCATCAAATGATATATCTTCAAAAAATTCTTGCAATGAAGTTTGTTGTGACATCATAGCAACTGGCTGTCGCTTTATTTGAGACAAATTGTATATTACCCTTTCCATGTGAAACATATTGGCTAAAGAAGAAACTGAGACCAGTTCGTGGCTTAAGGCCATGGTCGAGGGGAGATTTATCTGATTCTCCATGAAATGTAATTTCATAAAAAGATTCTCAAAGAGAATTTCATTGTGAAATCATTTTAAGTGGCTCTCTCTTTATTTGAGACACCTTGTATATTACCCATTCCAGGTGAAACATCTTGGTTAAATAAGAAACAGAGACCAATTTGTGGCTTATGACCAGGATCAAGGGGAGGTTTATCTGATTCTCCATCAATTGACATCTCTTCAAAAAAGTCTCGCAGAAAAGTTTGTTGTGAAATCATTGCAAGTGGCAGTCTCTTTATTTCAGACATCTTGGTTAAAGAAGAAACTGAGACCCATTCATGGCTTATGGATTGGATCGAGGGGAGGTCTATCTGATTCTCCATGAAATGACATCTCTTTGAAAAAGTCTCGCAGAGAAGTTTCTTTTGAAATCATTGCAAATGGCAGTATCTATATTTGAGAAAGCTTGTATATTAGCCATAAAAGGTGAAACATCTTGGTTAAAGAAGAAACTAAGACCATTCCGTGGCTAATGGCCAAGATCGAGGGGAGGCTTATATGAATCTCCCTCAAATGGCATCTCTTTGAAAAATTATCGCAGAGAAGTTAGTTTTCGAATCATTGCGAGTGGCAGTCTCTTTATTTGAGACAACTTGTATATTACTCTTTCCAAGTAAAACATCTTGGTTAAAGAAGAAACTAATACCAGTTCATTCCTTATGGCCAGGATCGAGGGGAGGCTTATCTGATTCTCCATCAAATGGGATCTATTCTAAAAAGTATCGCAGAAAAATATGTTGTGAAATATTTGCGAGTGGTAGTCTCTTTCTTTCAGGTAACTTGTATATAACCCTTTCCAAGTGAAACTTTTTGGTTAAAGAAGAAACTGAGAAAAATTTGTTGCTTATGGCCAGGATCGGGGCATGCTTATTTGTTTCTCCATCAAATGACATCTTTTTGAAGAATTCTCGCAGAGAAATTTGTGTTGAAATCATTGCAAATGGCAGTCTCTTTATTTGAGACATCTTGTATATTACCCCTTCAAGGTGAAACATCTTGGTTAAAGAAGAAACTGAAACCAATTCATGGCTTATGGCAAGGATCAAGTGGAGGTCTATCTGATTCTCCATCAAATGGAATCTCTTCGAAAAAGTCTCACAAAGAAGTTTGTTTTGAAATCATTGCAAATGGAAGTCTCTATATTTGAGAAAACTTGTGTATAACTCTTTCCTGGTGACAATTTTGGTTAAAGAAGAAATTGAGACAAGTTTGTTGCTTATGGACAGGATCGAGGGGAGTTTTGTTTTACTCTCCATCAAATGGCCTCCTTATGAAGAAGTCTCATAGAGAAATTTGTGTTGAAATAATTTCAAATGACAGTCTCTTTATTTGAGACATCTTGTATATTACCCTTAAAAGGTGAAACATGTTGGTTAAAGAAGAAACAGAGACCAATTCATGGCTTATGGCAAGGATCGGGGGGAGGTTTATCTGATTCTCCATCAAATGGCATCTCTTTGAAAAAAGTCTTGCAGATAAGTTTGTTTTGAAATCATTGCAAATGGAAATCTCTATATTTGAGACAGCTTGTATATTACCCTTTCTAGGTGAAACTTCTTGGTTAAAGAAGAAACTAAGACCATTTCGTTGCTTACGTCCAGGATCGATGAGAGGTTTATCTGATTCTTAATCAAATGATATGTCTTTGAAATGTCTTGCAAATAAGTTTATTGTGACATCATAGCAATTGGTTGTCGCTTTATTTGAGACAACTTTTATATTACCCTTTCCATATGAAACATATTGGCTAAAGAAGAAACTGAGACCAGTTCATGGGTTAAATCCAGTATCGAGGGGAGCTTCATCTGATTCTCCATTAAATGGCATATCATAAAAAAAGGCTCGAAGAGAAGTTTGTTGTGAAATCATTTCAAGTGGCTCTCTCTTTATTTGAAACACCTTGTATATTACCCTTTCCAAGTGAAACTTCTTGGTTAAAGAAGAAATAAAGACCAATTCGTGGCTTATGGCCAGGATCGAGGGGAGGTTTATCTGATTCTCCATCAAATGACATCTCTTTAAAAAAGTATGGCAGATAAGTTTGTTGTGAAATCATTGCAGGTGACAGTCTCTTTATTTGAGACATGTTGTATATTACCCTTTCAAGGTGAAACATCTTGGTTAAAGGAGAAATTGAGACCAATTCATGGCTTATGGAAAGGATCGAGGGAAGGTCTATCCGATTCTCCATCAAATGGCATCTCTTCAAAAAAGCCTCACAAATAAGTTTGTTGTTAAATCATTGCAAGTGACAGTCTCTTTACTTGAGACATGTTGTATATTACCATTTCAAGGTGAAACATCTTGGTTAAAGAAGAAACTGAGACCAATTCATGTATTATGGCAAGGAGCGAGGGGAGGTTTATCTGATTATCCATCAAATGGCATCTCTTTGAAAAAGTCTTGTAGAGAAGTTTATTTTGAAATCATTGCAAATGGCAGTATCTCTATTTGATACAACTTGTATATTACCCTTTCTAGGTGAAACTTCTTGGTTAAAGAAGAAACTGTGACCAATTCATGGCTTGTGACAAGGATCGAGGGGAGGTTTATCTCATTTTCTATCAAATGGCATCTCTTGGAAAAAAGTTTGGCAGAGATGTTTTTTTGATATCATTGCAAATTGCAGTATCTATATTTCAGACAGCTTGTATATTACCCTTTCTAGGTGAAACTTCTTGTTTAAAGAAGAAACTGAGACCAATTCGTTTATTATGGCCAATATCGAGGGAAGGTTTATCTGATTCTTCATCAAATGATATATCTTCAAAAAATTCTTGCAATGAAGTTTGTTGTGACATCATAGCAAGTGGCTGTCGCTTTATTTGAGACAAATTGTATATTACGCTTTCCATGTGAAACATATTGGCTAAAGAAGAAACTGAGACCAGTTTGTGGCTTAAGGCCATGGTCGAGGGGAGATTTATCTTATTCTCCATCAAATGGAATTTCCTAAAAAGATTCTCAAAGAGAATTTCGTTGTGAAATCATTTTAAGTGGCTCTCTCTTTATTTGAGACACCTTGTATATTACCCATTCCAGGTGAAACATCTTGGTTAAATAAGAAACAGAGACCAATTTGTGGCTTATGACTAGGATCAAGGGGAGGTTTATCTGATTCTCCATCAATTGACATCTCTTCAAAAAAGTCTCGCAGAGAAGTTTGTTGTGAAATCATTGCAAGTGGCAGTCTCTTTATTTCAGACATCTTGGTTAAAGAAGAAACTGAGACCGATTCTTGGCTTATGGATTGGATCGAGGGGAGGTCTATCTGATTCTCCATGAAATGACATCTCTTTGAAAAAGTCTCGCAGAGAAGTTTCTTTTGAAATCATTGCAAATGGCAGTATCTATATTTGAGAAAGCTTGTATATTAGCCATAAAAGGTGAAACATCTTGGTTAAAGAAGAAACTGAGACCATTTTGTGGCTAATGGCCAAGATCGAGGGGAGGTTTATCTGAATCTCCCTCAAATGGCATCTCTTTGAAAAATTCTCGCAGAGAAGTTAGTTTTCGAATCATTGCGAGTGGCAGTCTCTTTATTTGAGACAACTTGTATATTACTCTTTCCAAGTAAAACATCTTGGTTAAAGAAGAAACTAATACTAGTTCATTGCTTATGGCCAGGATCGAGGGGAGGCTTATCTTATTTTCCATCAAATGGGATCTCTTCTAAAAAGTATCGCAGAAAAATATGTTGTGAAATATTTGCGAGTGGCAGTCTCTTTCTTTGAGGTAACTTGTATATAACCCTTTCCAGGTGAAACTTTTTGGTTAAAGTAGAAACTGAGAACAATTTGTTGCTTATGGCCAGGATCGGGGCATGTTTATTTGTTTCTCCATCAAATGACATCTTTTTGAAGAATTCTCGCAGAGAAATTTGTGTTGAAATCATTGCAAATGGCAGTCTCTTTATTTGAGACATCTTGTATATTACCCCTTCAAGGTGAAACATCTTGGTTAAAGAAGAAACTGAAACCAATTCATGGCTTATGACAAGGATCGAGTGGAGGTCTATCTGATTCTCCATCAAATGGAATCTCTTCGAAAAAGTCTCACAAAGAAGTTTGTTTTGAAATCATTGCAAATGGAAGTCTCTATATTTGAGAAAACTTGTGTATAACTCTTTCCTGGTGAAAATTTTGGTTAAAGAGGAAATTGAGACAAGTTTGTTGCTTATGGACAGTATCGAGGGGAGTTTTGTTTGACTCTCCATCAAATGGCCTCCTTATGAAGAAGTCTCATAGAGAAATTTGTGTTGAAATAATTTCAAAGGACAGTCTCTTTATTTGAGACATCTTGTATATTACCCTTAAAAGGTGAAACATGTTGGTTAAAGAAGAAACAAAGACCAATTCATGGCTTGTGGCAAGGATCGGGGGGAGGTTTATCTGATTCTCCATCAAATGGCATCTCTTTGAAAAAAGTCTTGCAGATAAGTTTGTTTTGAAATCATTGCAAATGGAAATCTCTATATTTGAGACAGCTTGTATATTACCCTTTCTAGGTCAAACTTCTTAGTTAAAGAAGAAACTAAGACCATTTCGTTGCTTACGTCCAGGATTGATGAGATGTTTATCTGATTCTTAATCAAATGATATGTCTTTGAAAAGTCTTGCAAAGAAGTTTATTGTGACATCATAGCAATTGGTTGTCGCTTTATTTGAGACAACTTTTATATTACCCTTTCCATATGAAACATATTGGCTAAAGAAGAAACTGAGACCAGTTCATGGGTTAAATCCAGTATCGAGGGGAGCTTCATCTGATTCTCCATTAAATGGCATATCATAAAAAAAGGCTCGAAGAGAAGTTTGTTGTGAAATCATTTCAAGTGGCTCTCTCTTTATTTGAAACACCTTGCATATTACCATTTTCAAGTGAAACTTCTTGGTTAAAGAAGAAATAAAGACCAATTTGTGGCTTATGGCCAGGATCGAGGGGAGGTTTATCTGATTCTCCATCAAATGACATCTCTTTAAAAAAGTATGGCAGAGAAGTTTGTTGTGAAATCATTGCAGGTGACAGTGTCTTTATTTGAGACATATTGTATATTACCCTTTCAAGGTGAAACATCTTGGTTAAAGGAAAAACTGAGACCAATTCATGGCTTATGGAAAGGATCGAGGGAAGGTCTATCTGATTCTCCATCAAATGGCATCTCTTCAAAAAAGCCTCACAAATAAGTTTGTTGTGAAATCATTGCAAGTGACAGTCTCTTTATTTGAGACATGTTGTATATTACCATTTCAAGCTGAAACATCTTGCTTAAAGAAGAAACTGAGACCAATTCATGTATTATGGCAAGGAGCGAGGGGAGGTTTATCTGATTATCCATCAAATGGCATCTCTTTGAAAAAGTATTGTAGGGAAGTTAGTTTTGAAAAAATGGCAGTATCTCTATTTGATACAACTTGTATATTACCCTTTCTAGGTGAAACTTCTTGGTTAAAGAAGAAACTGAGACCAATTCATGGCTTGTGATAAGGATCGAGGGGAGGTTTATCCAATTCTCTATCAAATGGCATCTCTTGAGAAAAGTTTGGCAGAGATGTTTTTTTTCATATCATTGCAAATGGCAGTCTCTATATTTGAGATAACTTTTATATTACCCTTTCTAGGTGAAACATCTTGGTTAAAGAAGAAACTGAGACCAGGTCCTTTCTTATGGCCAGGATCGAGGGAAGGTTTATCTGAATCATAATCAAATGATATATCTTCAAAAAATTGTTGCAATGAAGTTTGTTGTGACATCATAGCAAGTGGTTGTCGCTTTATTTGAGACAACTTATATATAACCATTTCCATGTAAAACATATTGGCTAAAGAAGAAACTGAGACCAATTTGTGGCATAAGGCCATGTTCAAGGGGAGATTTATCTGATTCTCCATCAAATGGAATCTCATAAAAAAAGTTTCAAAGAGAAGTTCGTTGTGAAATCATTTCAAGTGGCTCCATCTTTATTTGAGACACCTTGTATATTACCCTTTCCAGGTGAAACATCTTGGTTAAATAAGAAACAGAGACAAATTCGTGGCTTATGGCCAGGATAAAGGGGAGTTTTATCTGATTCTCCATCAATTGAAATCTCTTCAAAAAAGTCTCGCAGAGAAGTTTGTTGTGAAATCATTGCAAGTGGAAGTCTCTTTATTTTATACATCTTGGTTAAAGAAGAAACTGAGACCAGTTCAGGGCTTATGGAATGGATCGAGGGGAGGTCTATCTGATTCTCCATGAAATGGCATCTCTTTGAAAAAGTCTCGCATAAAAGTTTGTTTTGAAATCATTGCAAATGGCAATATCTATATCTGATTCTCCATCAAATGGCATCTCTTCAAAAAAGTATCAAAGAAAAATTTGTTGTGAAATTTTTGCGAGTGACAATCTCTTTTTTGAGGCAACTTGTATATAACCCTTTCCAGGTGAAACATTTTGTTTAAAGAAGAAACTGAGAACAATTTGTTGCTTATGGCCAGGATCGGGGCAGGTTTATTTGTTTCTCCATCAAATTACATCTTTTTGAAGAAGTCTCGCAGAGAAATTTGTGTTGAAATCAATGCAAATGGTAGTCTCTTTATTTGAGACATCTTATATATTACCCCTTCAAGGTGAAACATCTTGGTTAAAGAAGAAACTAAGACCAATTCATTGCTTATGACAAGGATCGAAGGGAGGTCTATCTGATTGTCCATCAAATGGCATCTCTTTGAAAAAGTCTCATAGATAAGTTTGTTTTGAAATCATTGCAAATGGCAGTCTCTATATTTGAGAAAACTTGTGTATAACTCTTTCCTGGTGAAACATTTTGGTTAAAGAAGAAACTGAGACCAGTTTGTTGCTTATGGACAGGATCGAGGGGAGGTTTGTTTGACTCTCCATCAAATGGCATCTTTATGAAGAAGTCTCATAGATAAATTTGTGTTTAAATCATTGCAAATGGCAGTCTCTTTAAATCAGTTCATGGTTTGTGGCAAGGATCGGGGGGATGTTTATCTGATTCTCCATGAAATGGCATCTCTTCGAAAAAAGTTTTGCATATAAGTTTGTTTTGAAATAATTGCAAATGGCAATCTCTATATTTGAGACAGCTTATATATTACCCTTTCTAGGTGAAACATCTTGGTTAAAGAAGAAACTAAGACCATTTCGTTGCTTATGTCCAGGATCGAGCAGGATCGAGGAGAGGTTTATCTGATTCTTCATTAAATGATATATCTTTGAAAAGTCTTGCAAATAAGTTTATTGTGACATCATAGCAAGTGGTTGTCGCTTTATTGGACACAACTTGTATATTACCCTTTCCATGTGAAACATATTGGCTAAAGAAGAAACTGAAACCAGTTTGTGGCTTAAGACCAGGATCGAGGGGAGATTTATCTGATTCTCCATCAAATGGCATCTCATAAAAAAAGTCTCGAAGAATGTTTTTGTGAAATCATTTCAAGTGGATCTCTCTTTATTTGAGACACATTGTATATTACCATTTCCAGGTGAAACATCTTGGTTAAAAAAGAAATAGAGACCAATTCATGGCTTATGGCAAGGATCGAGGGGAGGTCTACCTGATTCTCCATCAAATGGCAGCTCTTTGAAAATGTCTCGCATATAGTTTGTTTTTAAATCATTGCAAATGGCTGTCTCTATATTTGAGACAACTTGTATATTACCCTTAAAAGGTGAAACATCTTGGTTAAAGAAGAAAATGAGACCTTTTCTTGGCTAATATCCATGATCAAGGGGAGGTTTATCTGTCTCTACCTCAAATGGCATCGCTTCGAAAAATTCTCGTAGAGAAGTTAATTTTTGAATCATTGCAAGTGGCAGTCTATTTATTTGAGACAACTTGTATATTACCCTTTCCAAGTAAAACATCTTTTAAAGAAGAAACTTAGACCAGTTCGTTGCTTATGGCCAGGATCGGGGCAAGTTTGTTTGTTTCTCCATCAAACGATATCTTTTTGAAGAAGTCTCGCAGAGAAATTTGTGTTGAAATCAATTCAAGTGGCAGTCTCTTTATTTGAAACAACTTGTATATTACCCTTTCCATGTAAAATTTATTGGTTAAAGAAGAAACTTAGACCAGCTCGTTGCTTATGGCAAGGATCGAGGGGAGGATTATCTGATTCTCCATCAAATGGAATCTCTTCATAAAAGTCTCGCAGAAAAATTTGCTGTGAAATATTTGCAACTGGCAATCTCTTTCTTTGAGACAACTTTTACATAACCCTTTCCAAGTGAAACATTTTGGTTAAATAAGAAACTGAGAACAATTTGTTGCTTATGGCAAGGATCGTGACAAGTTTGTTTGTTTCTCCATAAAACGATATCTTGTTGAAGAAGTCTCACAAAGAAGTTTGTGTTGAAATCATTACAAGTGGCAGTCTCTTTATTTGAGACAACTTGTATATTACCCTTTCCAAGTAAAACTTAATGGTTAAATAAGAAACTAAGACAAGTTCGTTGCATATGGACAGCATAGAGGGGGGGTTTATCTGATTCTCCATCAAATGGCATTCTCTTTCTTTGAGACAACTTGTATATAACCCTTTCTAGGTGAAACATTTTAGTTAAAGAAGAAACTGACACCAGTTTGTTGCTTATGGCCAGGATCGAGGGGAGGTTTATTTTATTCTACATCAAATGGCATCTTTTTGAAGATGTCTCGTAGATAAATTTGTGTTGAAATCATTGCAAATGGTAGTCTCTTTATTTGAGACATCTTGTATATTACCCTTTAAAGGTGAAACATCTTGGTTAAAGAAGAAACTGAGACCAATTCATGGCTTGTGGCAAGGATCGGGGGGAGGTTTATCTGATTCTCCATCAAATGGAATCTCTTCGAAAAAAGTCAGGCAGATATGTTTGATTTGAAATCATTGCAAATGGCAGTCTCTATATTTGAGACAACCTTTATATTACCTTTTCTAGGTGAAACATCTTTGTTAAAGAAGAAACTGAGACTAGTTCATTACTTATGGTCAGGATCGAAGGGAGGTTTATCTGATTCTCCATCAAATGGCATCTTTTTGAAGAAGTCTCATAGAGAAATTTGTGTTGAAATCATTGCAAACGGTAGTCTCTTCATCTGAGACATCTTATATATTACCATTTCAAGGTGAAACGTCTTGGTTAAAGAAGAAACTGAGACCATTTCATGGCTTATGGAAAGGATCGCGGGGAGGTCTATCTTATTCTCCATCAAATGGCATCTCTTTGAAAAAGTCTCGCAGAGAAGTATGTTTTGAAATCATTGTAAATGGCAGTATCTATATTTGAGAAAGCTTGTATATTACCCATAAAAGGTGAAATATCTTGGTTAAAGAAGAAACTGAGACCATTTCATGGCTAATGGCCAAGATCGAGGTGAGTTTTATCTGACTCTCCCTCAAATGGCATCCCTTTGAAAAATTCTCGCAGAGAAGTTAGTTTTCAAATCATTAAGAGTGGCAGTCTCTTTATTTGAGACAACTTGTATATTACCCTTTCCAAGTAAAATATCTTGGTTAAAGAAGAAACTAATACCAGTTTGTTGCTTATGGCCAGGATCGAGGGGGAGGTTTATCTGATTCTCCATCAAATGGCATCTCTTCCAAAAAGTATCGCAAAAAAATTTGTTTTAAAATATTTGCGAGTGGTAGTCCCTTTCTTTCAGGAAATTTGTATATAACCCTTTCCAGGTGAAACATTTTGGTTAAAGAAGAAACTGAGAACAATTTGTTGCTTATGGCCAGGATCGGGGCAAGTTTATTTTTTTCTCCATCAAATGACATCTTTTTGAAGAAGTCTCGCAGAGAAATTTGTGTCGAAATCATTGCAAATGACAGTCTCTTTATTTGGGAAATCTTGTATATTACCCCTTCAAGGTGAAACATCTTGGTTAAAGAAGAAACAAAGACCAATTCATGGATTTTGGCAAGGATCGAGGGGAGGTCTATCTGATTCTCCATCAAATGACATCTCTTCGAAAAAGTCTCACAGAGAAGTTTGTTTTGAAATTATTGCAAATGGAAGTCTCTATATTTAAGAAAACTTGTGTATAACTCTTTCCTGGTGAAACATTTTGGTTAAAGAAGAAACTGAGATCAGTTTGTTTCTTATGGATAGGATCAAGGGGTGGTTTGTTTGACTCTCCATCAAATGGCATCTTTATGAAGACGTCTCATAGAGAAATTTGTGTTGAAATCATTGCAAATGGCAGTCTATTTATTTGAGACATCTTGTGTATTACCCTTAAAAGGTGAAACATCTTGGTTAGAGAAGAAACTGAGACCAATTCATGGCTTGTGGCAAGGATCGGGGGGAGGTTTATCTGATTCTCCATTAAATGGAATCTCTTCGAAAAAAGTCTTGCAATTAAGTTTGTTTTGAAATCATTGGAAATGGCAGTCTCTATATTTGAGACAACTTATATATTACCCTTTCTATGTAAAACATGTTGGTTAAAGAAGAAACTAAGACCATTTTGTTGCTTATGTCCAGGATCGAGGGGAGGTTTATCTGATTCTTCATCAAATGATATATCTTTGAAAAGTCTTGCAAAGAAGTTTTTTGTGACATTATAGCAAGTGGTTGTCGCTTTATTTGAGACAACTTGTATATTACCCTTTCCATGTGAAACTTATTGGCTAAAGAAGAAACTGAGACCAGTTTGTGGCTTAAGGCGAAGATCGAGGGGAGCTTTATCTAATTATCCATCAAATGGCATCTCATAAAAAAAGTCTCAAAGAAATTTTTTGTAAAATCATTTCAAGTGGATCTCTCTTTATTTGGGTCACATTGTATATTACCCTTTCCAAGTGAAACATCTTGGTTAAAGAAGAAATAGAGACCAATTCATGGCTTATGGCCAGGATCGTGGGGAGGTTTATCTGATTCTCCATCAAATGACATATCTTTAAAAACGTCTCGCAGAGAGTTTTTTTTTTTGTGAAATCATTGCAAGTGACATTCTCTTAATTTGAGACATGTTGTATATTACCCTTTCAAGGTGAAACATCATGGTTAAAGAAGAAACTGAGACCAATTCATGGCTTATGGCAAGGATCGAGTGGAGTTCTATCTGATTCTCCATCAAATTACATCTCTTCAAAAGATTCTCAAAGAGAAGTTTGTTGTGAAATCATTGCAAGTGACAATCTCTTTATTTGAGATATGTTGTATATTATTACCCTTTCAAGGTGAGATATCTTGGTCAAAGAAGAAACTGAGACCAATTCATGGCTTATGGAAAGGATTGAGGGGAGGTCTACCTGATTCTCCATCAAATGGAATCTCTTTAAAAAAGTCTTGAAGACAAGTTTGTTTTGAAATCATTGCAAATGGCAGTCTCTATATTTGAGACAGCTTGTATATTACCCTTAAAAGGTTAAACATCTTGGTTAAAGAAGAAACTGAGACCATTTTTTGGCTAATATCCATGATCCAGGGGAAGTTTATCTGACTCTCCCTCAAATGGCATCTCTTCGAAAAATTCTCGCAAAGAAGTTAGTTTTCGAATCATTGCAAGTGGCAGTCTATTTTTTTGAGACAACTTGTATATTACCCTTTCCAAGTAAAACATCTTGGTTAAAGAAGAAACTTAGAGCAGTTCGCTGCTTATGGCTAGGATCGAGGGGAGTATTATCGGATTCTCCATCAAATGGAATCTCATCGAAAAATTCTCGCAGAAAAATTTGTTGTGAAATATTTGCAAGTGGCAGTCTCTTTATTTGAGAAAACTTGTACATAACCCTTTCCAAGTGAAACATTTTGGTTAAAGAAGAAACTGAGAACAATTTGTTGCTTATGGTAAGGATCGAGGCAAGTTTGTTTATTTCTCTATCAAACGATATCTTTTTGAAGAAGTCTCGCAGAGAAATTTGTGTTGAAATCATTGCAAGTTGCAGTCTCTTTATTTGAGACAACTTGTATATAACCCTTTCCATGTGAAACATCTTGGTTAATGAAGAAACGGAGACTAGTTTGTTGCATATGGCCAGGATCGAGGGGGGGTTTATCCGATTCTCCATCAAATGGCATCTTTTTGAAGAAGTCTCATATAAATTTATGTTGAAATCATTGCAAATGGCAGTCTCTTTATTTGAGACATCTTTTATATTACCCTTAAAAGGTGAAACATCTTGGCTAAAGAAGAAACTGAGACCAAATCATGGCTTATGGCAAGGATCGAGGGGAGGTTTATCTGATTCTCCATCTAATGGCATCTCTTCAAAAAAAGTCAGGCAGATATGTTTGTTTTGAAATCATTGCAAATGGAAGTCTCTATATTTGAGAAACCTTGTATATTACCCTTTCTAGGTGAAACATCTTGGTTAAAGAAGAAACTGAGACCAGTTCATTCCTTATGGCCAGGATCGAGGGGAGGTTTATCTAATTCTCCATCAAATGGCATCTTTTTGAAGAAGTCTCATAGAGAAATTTGTGTTGAAATCATTGCAAATGGAAGTCTCTTTATTTGAGACATCTTGTATATTACCATTTCAAGGTGAAACATCTTGGTTAAAGAAGAAACTGAGACCAATTCATAGCTTATGGAAAGGATCGAGGGGAGGTCTATCTGATTCTCCATCAAATGGAATCTCTTTGAAAAAGTCTCGCAGAGAAGTTTTTTTTGAAATCATTGTAAATGGTAGTACATATATTTTTGAGAAAGCTTGTATATTACCCATAAAAGGTGAAACATATTGGTTAAATAAGAAACTGAGACCATTTCGTGGCTAATGGCCAAGATTGAAGGGGAGGTTTATCTGACTCTCCCTCAAATGGCATCTCTTTGAAAATTTCTCGCAGAGAAGTTAGTTTTCGAATCATTAAGAGTGGCAGTCTCGTTATTTGAGACAAATTGTATATTACTCTTTCTAAGTAAAACATTTTGGTTAAAGAAGAAACTAATACCAGTTTTTTGCTTATGGCCAGGATCGAGGGGGAGGTTTATCTGATTCTCTATCAAATGGCATCTCTGGGAAAAAGTATTGCAGAAAAATTTGTTTTGAAATATTTGCGAGTGGCAATCTCTTTCTTTGAGGAACCTTGTATATAACCCTTTCCAGGTGAAACATTTTGGTTAAAGAAGAAACTGAGAACAATTTGTTGCTTATGGCCATGATCGGGGCAGGTTTATTTGTTTCTCCATCAAATGACATCTTTTTGAAGAAGTCTCGCAGAGAAATTTATGTTGAAATCATTGCAAATGGCAGTCTCTTTATTTGAGAAATCTTGTATATTACCCCTCCAAGGTGAAACATCTTGGTTAAAGAAGAAACTGAGACCAATTCATGGATTATGGAAAGGATCGAGGGGAGGTCTATCTGATTCTCCATCAAATGGCATCTCTTTGAAAAAGTCTCACAGAGAAGTTTGTTTTGAAATCATTTCAAATGGCAGTCTCTATATTTGAGAAAACTTGTGTATAAATCTTTCCTGGTGAAACATTTTGGTTAAAGAAGAAACTGAGACCAATTTGTTTCTTATGGGCAGGATCGAAGGGAGGTTTGTTTGACTCTCCATCAAATGAAATCTTTATGAAGAAGTCTCATAGAGAAATTTGTGTTGAAATCATTGCAAATGGCAGTCTCTTTATTTGAGACATCTTATGTATTACCCTTAAAAGGTGAAACATCTTGGTTAAAGAAGAAAATGAGACCAATTCATGGCTTGTGGCAAGGATTGATGGGAGGTTTATCTGATTCTCCATCAAATGGAATCTCTTCGAAAAAAGTCTTGCAATTAAGTTTGTTTTGAAATCATTGGAAATGGCAATCTCTATATTTGAGACAACTTATATATTACCCTTTCCAGGTGAAACATCTTGGTTAAAGAAGAAATAGAGACCAATTCAAGGCTTATGGCCAGGATCGAGGGGAGGTTTATCTGATTCTCCATCAAATGACATATCTTTAAAAAAGTCCCGCAAAGAGTTTTTTTTTGTGAAATCATTGCAAGTGACAGTCTTTTAATTTGAGACACGTTGTATATTACCCTTTCAAGGTGAAACATCTTGGTCAAAGAAGAAACTGATACCAATTCATGGCTTATGGAAAGGATTGAGGGGAGGTCTACCTTATTCTCCATCAAATGGCATCTCTTTGAAAAAGTCTCGCAGAGAATTTTATTTTGAAATCATTGCAAATGGCAGTCTCTATATTTGAGACAGCTTGTCTATTACCCTTAAAAGGTGAAACATCTTGGTTAAAGAAGAAACTGAGATCATTTCTTGGCTAATATCCATGATCGAGGGGAAATTTATCTGACTCTCCCTCAAATGGCATCTCTTTGAAAAATTCTCGCAGAGAAGTTAGTTTTCGAATCATTACAAGTGGTAGTCTATTTATTTGAGACAACTTGTATATTATCCTTTCCAAGTAAAACATATTGGTTAAATAAGAAACATAGATCAGTTCATTGCTTATGGCTAGGATCGAGGGGAGTATTATCCGATTCTCTATCAAATGGAATCTCTTCGAAAAAGTATCGCAGAAAAATTTGTTATAATATATTTGCAAGTGGAAGTCTCTTTATTTGAGAAAACTTGTACATAACCCTTTCCAAGTGAAACATTTTTGTTAAATAAGAAACTAAGAACAATTTGTTGCTTATGGTAAGGATCGGGGCAAGTTTGTTTGTTTCTCCATCAAACGATATCTTTTTGAAGAAGTCTCGCAGAGAAATTTGTGTTGAAATAATTGAAAGTGGCAATTTATTTATTTGAGACAACTTGTATATAACCCTTTCCAGGTGAAACATTTTGGTTAAAGAAGAAATGGAGACCAGTTTGTTGCATATGGCCATGATCGAGGGGGGGTTTATCCGATTCTCCATCAAATGGCATCTTTTTGAAGAAGTCTCATAGATAAATTTACGTTGAAATCATTGCAAATGGCAGTCTTTTTATTTGAGACATCTTGTATATTACCCTTAAAAGGTGAAACATCTTGGCTAAAGAAGAAACTGAGACCAATTCATGGCTTATGGCATGGATCGAGGGGAGGTTTATCTGATTCTCCATCAAATGGCATCTCTTCGAAAAAAGTCAGGCAGCTATGTTTGTTTTGAAATCATTCCAAATGGAAGTATCTATATTTGAGACAATTTGTATATTACCCTTTCTAGGTGAAACATCTTGGTTAAATAAGAAACTGAGACCAGTTCATTGCTTATGGCCAGGATCGAGGGTAGGTTTATCTGATTCTCCATCAAATGGCATCTTTTTGAAGAAGTCTCATAGAGAAAGTTTTGTTGAAATCACAGCAAATGGCAGTCTCTTTATTTGAGACATCATGTATATTACCATTTCTAGGTGAAACATCTTGGTTAAAGAAGAAACTGAGACCAGTTCATTGCTTAAGGCCGTGATCGAGGGGAGGTTTATCTGATTCTCCATCAAATGGCATCTTTTTGAAGTAGTCTCATAGAGAAATTTTTGTTGAAATCATTGCAAATGATAGTCTCTTTATTTGAGACATCTTGTATACTACCCTTTCAAGGTGAAACATCTTGGTTAAAGAAGAAACTGAGACCTATTCATGGCTTATGGAAAGGATATAGGGGAGGTCTATTTGATTCTCCATCAAATGGAATCTCTTTGAAAAAGTCTCGCAGTGAAGTTTGTTTTGAACTCATTGCAAATGGTAGTATCTATATTTGAGAAACGTGTATATTACCCATACAAGGTGAAACATCTTGGTTAAAGAAGAAACTGAGACCATTTCGTGGCTAATGGCCAAGATCAAGAGGAGGTTTATCTGACTCTCCCTCAAATGGCATCTCTTTGAAAAATTCTCACAGTAAAGTTAGTTTTCTAATCATTGCGAGTGGGAGTCTCTTTATTTGAGACAACTTGTATATTACCCTTTCCAAGTTAAACATCTTGGTTTAAGAAGAAACTAATACCAAATTGTTGTTTATGGCCGGGATCAAGGGGAGGTTTATCTGATTCTCCATCAAAAGGCATCTCTTCAAAAAAGTATCGTAAAAAAATTTGTTGTGAAATATTTGTGAGTGGCAGTCTCTTTCTTTGAGAACAATTTGTTGCTTATGGCCAGGACCGAGGCAGGTTTATTTGTTTCTCCATAAAATGACATCTTTTTGAAAAAGTCTCGCAGATAAATTTGCGTTGAAATCATTGCAAGTGGCAGTCTCTTTATTTGAGACATCTTGTATATTACCCTTTCAAGGTAAAACATCTTGGTTAAATAAGAAACTGCGACCAATTCATGGCTTATGGCAAAGATCAAGGGGACGTCTATCTGATTCTCCATCAAATGGCATCTCTTCGAAAAAGTCTCACAGAGAAGTTTGTTTTGAAATCATTGCAAATGGAAGTCTCTATATTTGAGAAAACTTGTGTATAACTCTTTCCTGGTTAAACATTTTTGTTAAAGAAGAAACTGAGACCAGTTTGTTGCTTATGGATAGGATTGAGGGGAGGTTTGTTTGACTCTCCATCAAATGGCGTCTTTATGAAGAAGTCTCATAGAGAAATTTTTGTTGAAATCATTGCAAATGGCAGTTTCTTTATTTGAAACATCTTGTATATTACCCTTAAAAGGTGAAACATCTTGGTTAAAGAAGAAATTGAGACCAATTCATGGCTTGTGGAAAGGATCGAGCGGAGGTCTATCTGATTCACCATCAAATGGCATCTCTTTGGAAAAGTCTCACAAAGAAGTTTATTTTGAAATCATTGCAAATGTCAGTCTTTATATTTGAGAAAACTTGTATATTACCCATAAAAGGTGAAACATCTTGGATAAATAAGAAACTGAGACCATTTAATGGCTAATGGCCAAGATCGAGGGGAGGTTTATCTGACTCTTCCTCAAATGGCATCTCTTTGAAAAATTCTCGCAGAGAAGTTAGTTTTTGAATCATTGCGAGTGGAAGTCTCTTTATTTGAGACAACTTGTATATTACCCTTTCCAAGTAAAACATCTTGGTTTAAGAAGAAACTAATACTAGTTCGTTACTTATGGCTAGGATCGAGGGGAGGTTTATCTGATTCTCCATCTAATGGCATCTCTTTGAAAAGTATCGCAGAAAAATTTATTGTGAAACATTTGCTAGTGGCAGTCTCTTTCTTTGAGGCAACTTGTATATAACCCTTTCCAGGTGAAATATTTTGGTTAAAGAAGAAACTGAGAACAATTTGTTGCTTATGGCCAGGATCGGGGCAGGTTTATTTGTTTCTCCATCAAATGACATTTTTTGAAGATGTCTCCAAGATAAATTTGTGTTAAAATCATTGAAAGTGGAAGTCTCTTTATTTGAGACATCTTGTATATCACCCTTTCAAGGTGAAACATCTTGGTTAAAGAAGAAACTGAGACATATTCATGGCTCATGGCAAGGATCGAGGGGAGGTCTATCTAATTCTCCATCAAATGGCATCTCTTCGAAAAAGTCTCAAAGAGAAGTTTGTTTTGAAATCATTGCAAATGGTAGTCTCTATATTTGAGATAACTTGTGTATAACCCTTTCTTGGTGAAACATTTTGGTTAAAGAAGAAATTGAGACCAGTTTGTTGCTTATGGACAGGATCGAGGGGAGTTTTATTTGACTCTCCATTAAATGGCATCTTTATGAAGAATTCTTTTAGAGACATTTGTTTTGAAATCATTGCAAATGGTTGTTTCTTTATTTGAGACATCTGCTAAATTACCCTTTCAAGGTGAAACATCTTTGTTAAAGAAGAAACTGAGACCAATTCATGGCTTATGGAGAGGATCGAGGGGAGGTCTATATGATTCTCCATCAAATGGCATCTCTTTGAAAAAGTCTCAAAGAGAAGTTTGTTTTGAAATCATTGCAAATGGTAGTCTCTCTATTTGAGAAAGCTTGTATATTACCCATAAAAGGTGAAACATCTTGGTTAAATAAGAAACTGAGACCATTTTGTGGCTAATGGCCAAGATCGAGGGGAAGTTTATGTGACTCTCCCTCAAATGGCATCTCTTTGAAAAATTCTCGCAGAGAAGTTAGTTTTCGAATCATTGCAAGTGGCAGTCTCTTTATTTGAGACAACTTGTATATTACTCTTTCCAAGTCAAACATCTTGGTTCAAGAAGAAACTAATACCCGTTTGTTGCTTATGGCCAGGATCGAGGGGGAGGTCTATCTGATTCTCCATCAAATGGCATGTCTTCGAAAAAGTCTTAAAGAGAAGTTTGTTTTGAAATCATTGCAAATGGCAGTCTCTATATTTGAGACAACTTATGTATAATCCTTTCCTGGTTAAACATTTTGGTTAAAGAAGAAAGTGAGTCCAGTTTGTTGCTTATGGACAGGATTGAGGGTTGTTTATTTGAGTCTCCATTAAATGGCATCTTTATGAAGAATTCTTGTAGAGAAATTTGTGTTGAAATCATTGCAAGTGGCAGTCTCTTTATTTGATACATCCTATATATTACCCTTTCAAGGTGAAACATCTTGGTTAAAGAAGAAACTGAGACCAATTCATGGCTTATGGAAAGGATCGAGGGGAGGTATATCTGATTCTCCATCAAATGGAATCTCTTTGAAAAAGTCTGGCAGTGAAGATTGTTTTGAAATCATTGCAAATGGCAGTCTCTATATTTGAGAAAGCTTGTATATTACCCATAAAAGGTGAAAAATCTTGGTTAAATAAGAAACTGAGACCATTTCATGGCTAACGGCCAAGATCGAGGGGAGGTTTATCTGACTCTCCCTCAAATGGAATCTCTTTTAAAAATTCTCGCAGAGAAGTTAGTTTTCAAATCATTGCAAGTGGCATTGTCTTTATTTGTGACAACTTGTATATTACCCTTTCCAAGTCAAACATCTTGGTTAAAGAAGAAACTAATACCAGTTTGTTGCTTATGGCCAGGATCGAGGGGATGTTTATCTGATTCTTCATCAAATGGCATTTCTTCGAAAAAGTCTCGCAGAAAAATTTGTTGTGAAATATTTGCAAGTGGAAGTCTCTTTCTTTGAGGCAACTTGTATTTAACCCTTTCTAGGTGACACATTTTGGTTAAAGAAGAAACTGATGCTTAAGGCAAGGATCAGGGTAGGTTTATTTGTTTCACCATCAAATGACATCTTTTTGAAGAAGTCTCGCAGAGAAATTTGTGTTTAAATCATTGCAAGTGGCAGTCTCTTTATTTGAGACATCTTGTATATTACTCTTTTAAGGTGAAACATCTTGGTAAAAGAAGATCGAGGGGAGGTCTATCTAATTCTCCATCAAATAGCATCTCTTCGAAAAAGTCTCACAGAGAAGTTTGTTTTGAAATCATTGCAAATGGAAGTCTCTATGTTTGAGACAACTTGTATATTACCCTTTCTAGGTGAAACATCTTGGTTAGAGAAGAAACTAAGACCATTACGTTGCTTATGTCCAAGGATCAATGGGAGGTTTATCTGATTCTTCATCAAATGATATATCTTCGAAAATTCTTGCAAAGAAGTTTATTGTGACATCATAGCAAGTGGCTGTCTCTTTTTTTAAGATAACTTGTATATTACCCTTTCCATGTGAATCATATTGGCTAAAGAAGAAAGTGAGACCAGTTCGTGGCTTAAGGCCAGGATCGAGGGGAGCCTTATCTGATTCCCCATCAAATGGCATCTCATAAAAAAAGTCTCAAAGAGAAGTTTGTTGTGAAATTATTTCAAGTGGATCTCTCTTTATTTGAGACACCTTGTATATTACCCTTTCCAAGTTAAATATCTTAGTTAAAGAAGAAATAGAGACCAATTCGTGGCTAATGGCCAAGATCGAGTGGAGGTTTATCTGATTCTCCATCAAATGACATATCCTTAAAAAAGTCTCGCAAAGAAGTTTATTGTGAAATCATTACAAGTGACCGACTCTTAATTTGAGTCATGTTGTATATTACCGTTTCATGGTGAAACATCTTGGATAATGAAGAAAATGAGACCAATTGATGGCTTATGGCAAGGACCGAGGGGAGGTCTATCTGATTCTCCATTAAATGACATCTCTTCAAAAAAGTCTCACAGAGAAGTTTGTTGTGAAATCATTACAAGTGGCAGTCTCTTTATTTGAGACATGTTGTATATTACCCTTTCAAGGTGAAACATCTTGGTTAAAGAAGAAAATGAGAATAATTCATGGCTTATGGCAAGGATGGAGGGGAGGTCTACCTGATTCTCCATCAAATGGAATCTCTTTGAAAAAGTCTCGCAGAGAAGTTTGTTTTGAAATCATTACAAATGGCACTCTCTATATTTGAGACAACTTGTATATTACCCTTAAAAGGTGAAACATCTTGGTTAAAGAAGAAAATGAGAACATTTCTTAACTAATAACTAGGATCCAGGGGAGGTTTATCCGACTCTCCCTCAAATGGAATCTCTTCAAAAAATTCTCGTAGATAAGTTAGTTCTCGAATCATTGCAAGTGGTAGTCTATTTATTTGAGACAACTTGTATATTACCCTTTCCAAGTAATACTTCTTGGTTAAAGAAGAAACTAAGACCAATTCATTTCTTATGGCCAGGATCGTGGGGAGGTCTATCTGATTTTCCATCATATGGAATCTCTTTGAAAAAGTATCGCAGAAAAATTTGTTGTGAAATATTTGCAAGTGACAGTCTCTTTATTTGAGACAACTTGTATATAACCCTTTCCAAGTGAAACATTTTGGTTAAAAAAGAAACTGAGAACAATTTGTTGCTATTGGCAAGGATCGGGACATGTTTAATTGTTTCTCCATCAAATGACATCTTTTTGAATAAGTCTCTCAGAGAAATGTGTGTTGAAATCATTGCAAGTGGCAGTCTCTTTATTTGAGACATCTTGTATATAAACCTTTCAAGGTGAAACATCTTGGTTAAGAAGAAATTGAGACATATTCATGGCTTATGGAAAGGATCGATGGGAGGTCTATCTGATTCTCCATCAAATGGCATCTCTTCAAAAAAGTCTCATAGAGAAGTTTGTTTTGAAATCATTGCAAATGGCAATATCTATATTTGAGACAGCTTGTGTATAACCCTTTCCAGGTGAAACAGTTTGGATAAAGAAGAAACTGAGACCAGTTTGTTGCTTATGGCCAGGATCGAGGGGAGGTTTATTTGATTCTCTATCAAATGGCGTATTTTTGAAGAAGTCTCATAGAGAAATTTGTGTTGAAATCATTTCAAATGGCAGTCTCTTCGAAAAAAGTTTGGTAGAGATGTTTGTTTTGAAATCATTGCAAATGGCAGTCTCTATATTTGAGACATTATGTATATTTCCCATTCAATGAGAAACATCTTGTTTAAATAAGAAACTGAGACCAATTCGTTGTTTATGGCCAGGATTGAGGGGAATTTTATCTGATTCTTCATCAAATGATATATCTTCAAAAAGTCTTGCAAAGAAGTTTAATGTGACATCCTAGCAAGTGGCTGTCGCTTTTTTTAGACAACTTGTATATTACCCTTTCCATGTAAAACATATTGGCTAAAGAAG
Source organism: Vicia faba (assembly GCA_948472305.1). NCBI lineage: Eukaryota > Viridiplantae > Streptophyta > Magnoliopsida > Fabales > Fabaceae > Vicia > Vicia faba. The sequence goes on from OX451738.1 coordinate 1,141,740,732, forward strand.
AAAGTGAGACCAGTTCGTGGCTTAAGGCCAGGATCAAGGGGAGCTTTATCTGATTCTCCATCAAATGGCATCTCATAAAAAAAGTCTCAAAGAGAAGTTTTTTGTGAAATCATTTCAAGTGGATCTCTCTTTAATTGAGACACCTTGTATATTACCCTTTCCAGGTTAAACATCTTGGTTAAATAAGAAATAGAGACCAATTCGTGGCTTATGGCCAGGATTGAGGGGGGTTTGTCTGATTCTCCATTAAATGACATATTTTTAATAAAGTATCGCAGAGAAGTTTATTGTGAAGTCATTGCAAGTGATAGTCTCTTAATTTGAGACATGTTGTATATTACCATTTCAAGGTGAAACATCTTGGTTAAAGAAGAAACTGAGACCAATTCATGGCTTATGGAAAGGATAGAGGGGAGATCTATCTGATTCTCCATCAAATTTCATCTCTTCACTAAAGTATCACAGAGAAGTTTGTTGTGAAATCGTTACAAGTGATAGTCTCTTTATTTGAGACATGTTGTATATTACCCTTTCAAGGTGAAACATCTTGGTTAAAGAAGAAACTGAGACCAATTCATGGCTTATGGCAAGGATTGAAGGGAGGTCTACCTGATTCTCCTTCAAATGGCATCTCTTTGAAAAAGTCTCACAGAGAACTTTGTTTTGAAATAATTGAAAATGACAGTCTCTATATTTGAGACAACTTGTATATTACCCTTAAAAGGTGAAACATATTGGTTAAAGAAGAAACTGAGACCATTTCTTGGCTAATGGCTAGGATCTAGGGGAGGTTTATCCGACTCTCTCTCAAATGGCATCTCTTCGAAAAATTCTTGTAGAGAAATGAGTTTTCGAATCATTGCAAGTGGAAGTCTATTTATTTGGGACAATTTGTATATTAACCTTTCCAAGTAAAACTTCTTAGTTAATGAAAAAACTAAGACCGGTTCGTTGCTTATGGCCAGGATCAAAGGGAGGTTTATCTAATTCTCCATAAAATGGCATCTCTTCGAAAAAGTCTCACAGAAAAATTTGTTGTGAAATATTTGCAAGTAGTAGACTCTTTATTTGACACAACTTGTATATAACCTTTTCCAATTGAAACATTTTGGTTCAAGAAGAAACTGAGAACAAGTTTGGCATCTCCATCAAATGGCATCTCTTTGAAAAAAGATTCGCAGAGATGTTTGTTTTGAAATCATTGCAAATGACAATCTCTATATTTGAGACATGTTGTATATTACCCCTTCAATGTGAAACATCTTGGTTGAAGAAGAAACTGAGACCAGTTTGTTGCTTGAGGCCAGGATTGAGGGGAGGTTTATCTCTTTCTTCATCAAATGATATATCTTCGAAATATTCTTGCAAAGAAGTTTGTTGTGACTTCATAGCAAGTGGATGTCTCTTTATTTGAGACAACTTGTATATTACGCTTTCCATGTGAAACATATTGGCTAAAGAAGAAATTGAGACCAGTTCGTGGCTTAAGGCCATGATCGAGGGGAGCTTTATTTGATTCTCCATCAAATGGAATCTCATAAAAAAAGTCTTAAAGAGAAGATCGTTGTGAAATCATTTCAAGTGGCCCTCTCTTTATTTGAGACACCTTGTATATTAACCTTTCAAGTTGAAACATCTTGGTTAAAGAAGAAACAGAAACCAATTCATGGCTTATGGCCATGATCGAGGAGAGGTATATCTGATTCTCCATCAAATGGCATCTCTTCAAAAAAGTCTCGTAGAGAAGTTTGTTTTGAAATCATTACAAATGGTAGTGTCTATATTTGAGATAACTTGTATATTACCCTTTCTAGGGGAAACATATTTGTTAAAGAAGAAAACTAAGACCAATTCGTTTCTTATGGCCAGGACCGAGGGGAGGATTATCTGATTCTCCATTAAATGACATCTCTTTAAAGAAGTCTTGTAGAGAAGTTTGTTTTGAAGTTATCGCAAGTGGCAGTCTACTTATTTGAGACAAGTTGTATATTAGCCTTTCCAAATGAAACATATTGGTTAAATAAGAAACTAAGACCAGTTCGTGGCTTATTACCAAGATCAAGGGGAGGTTTATCTGATTCTCTATCAAATTGCATCTCTTAGAAGAAGTCTCGTAGAGAAATATTTTTTCAAATATTTGCAAGTGGGAGTCTCTTTATTTGAGGCAGCTTGTATATTACCCTTTCCAGGTGAAACATCTTGGTTAAATAAGAAAATGAGACTAGTTCATGGCTTATGGCCATGATCGAGGGGGAGTTATATCTGATTCTCCATCAAATGGCATCTCTTTGAAAAAGTCTTGCAGAGAAATTTGGTTTGAAATATTTGCAAGTGCCAGTCTCTTTATTTGAGGCAAATTGTTTATAACCCTTTCTAGGTGAAACATTTTGGTTAAAGAAGAAACTGAGAACAATTTGTTGCTTATGGACAGGATCGAGGGGAGGTTTATTTGATTCTCCATCATATGGCATCTTTTTGAAGAAGTCTCGTAGAGAAATTTGTGTTGAAATCATTGCAAGTGGCAGTCTCTTTCTTTGAGACATCTTGTATATTACCCTTTCAAGGTGAAACATCTTGGTTAAAGAAGAAACTGAGACAAATTCATGGCTTATGGCAAGAATTGAGGGGAGGTCTTTCTGATTATCCATTAAATGGAATCTCTTCAAAGAAGTATCGCAGAGAAGTTTATTTTGAAATCTTTGGAATTGGCAGTGTCTTTATTTGAGACTTCTTGTATATTATTATTATACCCCAAATTTGTCCTACCCATTTTCCTTTATCTGGCTTACGCATCCCACATTTTTCTTTCGTACATAACCTCCATTAGGTCATTTAACACATGCATGCATCTCATTGGTTCCGTATTCATGTAATCAAGGTATTTTATCAACATAACAAAGCTCTCATAATTTTTCAACGCATGTTTGAGTTGTGGAAGATTTAGGTGTTTTCGGTGAATTTAAAACAGTGCGAATTGGAAACAGTCTTTGAAAATTCGCATATCCAGCTTGGAATGGTGTTTTTGGTTGATTCATGAGGTTTTGAAACTTTCTCGATGTTCTCTTCAATTTTTTTGTTTGGACCAAAAGCTAATTCTCAAAGGAAAGTCTCCGGATACACGGTTCTTTTAAAAGTTATATGGTAAAAAATACAAAGAAAAAGGTGCTGAAAATGTAGTTTTCGCACACTAAAAAATTCATAACTTGAAGACCGTTTATCTTTTTCAACCCGATCCAGTGGCTAAAATAATGTCTTGATGTCATCTACATTTCGTATCTCACGGCCGGAAGCCAGTTCTACCCAGAGAGTCTTTGAATATATGAATTTATCAAATATATTCGCACGAGAAAATTGTTACAAATGTTCACCGGCTTCATCCTCAGAAAATCATTACTCGGTCGATTCTTATTGTATCGATCCGGTTCGAGTGGAGTTGGTTCAAAAATTGAGTTGGTTAAATATTGCTTTCAGCTTTCCAATTCGAGAGGTATACCGAAGGCCTTCGTTTTTGGTCTGAAGCGCGCGCAACGCGTTTGAAAATCCTGAAGCGAGAAATATTTTCATCTGAGATGAAACTTCAAAAAATCATAACTAAATCACCATTTATCCGATCGAGTTCATCTTCGGACATGATGTTGTTATCGACTTTGGCTACATTTTAGTTTCACATTTTAACTTTGAAAGTTGCACCGAGATTCCTGCGAATTTGCATGAAACGTGTCGCACTCAAGTGAATTAAAATTCTGCATTAATATTTATGAATATTTTAGACCCATTAACCAAATTCACTCACATAAGCCCATACTATATATTCTTTTTACTCCAATTTCTCTCATAACTCAAAAAATATCCACAAACAATCAAAACTTTTCTCTCAATTCTCTCAAAGATCAAATCAAGGTTCTACATTTTTTTCATCAAGAACACAACAACAACTTCATCAAGATCCAAAAGTCAAGATCAAGAGCAATTATTCTCCGATTGTTGATCCGTTCGTAGCGATTTCTATACCTAAGCCTCCTCTTCACTTCTATCAGTGAGTTTTCTTGAATTAATCACTTTTTGAAATAAGTGATTTTTTGGAATAAGTGCTTTTTCTTGGTTTTGTGTTGATTGAGGTTTTAATTGTATAATTGATGCCTAATTATTGTGAATTGAGAATTTAATACTATTTTATTGAATTGCTTGTTGAAATAAGTGATTAGTTGAACTTGAGAAATTGATTTTGATAGTAACTTGAAATTGACATAGTGTTGTTGTGTTGATTTTTAGCCCTAGGTATAGTTAGACTAGTGTTTAAGTTGAATTAGCTATAAAAAACTAGTTAGCACTAACATTAGTTTGAGATTTTGAACTCTTGATTAGATTAACAATAGTTCCTAATTCTTGATGTAGAATTTGTTAATAGTTTTGGTTAGATAGATTCTAACACTATCTTTGATTTAGGTGTTGTAACATAAACTAACAATTAGTGTAGCTTATGCCTAATCTTTGATTTTCAAGCTTTACTACATGTTTCCAATTATTTTTGGTTGATGATCATTGATATTTTTGTGCATTTGAAATGCATTTTTGCATATGATCTCAAGTTACTAATTCTTGACATAAACTAAACTTTTATCAATTTTTGGTTGATTACTTGTTGCTTGCCATTTCAATGAATTGAGGTAATTTCTAATGGACTCAAATGTCATTGCTAAACATTTTTGAAGTAAGTTTTATTGAGTTTGATAGAAAATATCTAAATACTTGGTAAATGGCAAAGTTTGACATAATTGGTGTTTTTACTCTAACTTTTGATCTGTATTGAGTTTTTCCGAGTTTCTTTAATGAAAATCGAGTTTCTTAAGCCATCCGGAATCTCTCACGCGAGTATGTTTTGATTCGAACAAATTTTGTTCCATTTTTCTGCAACTGTAACAGTTACGAAAATCACATTCCGGAACAGAATTTGGCTGAACCGAGTTGATTTTTAAAACCGTTGGCATGTTTCTATGTCGCCTTAATTTTGGTGGTTGATTTTGGATGCTTTTCGATTAATTTGCGAACTTTTTGATTCAATTTTTTTTTTGCAAATTATCTTGTGTTTCATTATTGAGTTGTGATACTTTTTGTGTGTTAACTCATACTTTGATGTCAAGTAATATCATTTCGTTTTAACTAATTGCTTGAGAACTTTGTGAATTTAGAGTATCGAAATACATTTTGAATCACAACTTTTGCGTTTGACAAATTGTCAGTTGATTCCTATTCATCACACTTTTAGCATAAATACATAAACTCATGAATTAGAGTTAATTTGCAATTTATTGATTAAATTCCGATACATTAAATTCATGTGGTTTTTAGACTTTAATTCTTAATTTTTAGATCAATCTTGAGGTTACATGTTCCTGTACAAGTTCCGAATAACCATCTCATGCTAATATTCAAGATTAATGCACTAAAACCTTGATTTCCAAATCGATTTATGATGAATTTCAAAATGTGCGTAAAGCTGTCCGAAATTTGTATTTCGCATGTGCATTGAGTTTTAGTTTGTGAATAATGCATTGTTATATTTATTTGAGCATTTCTTCGATATCGGTAGCAAGTTTGGATGTTTCTAAACCAGTTTTTGCACCTATTTTCATGAGTACGAGGTTGTTGTCCGGAATGCTATGTTATGCTCCTTTTACTTGTTTGCTTTGACTTGTACATATTCATAATTCATTTTTATGCATATTGCTAATGGTCATTATCGCAATTGATTTTGTTGTTATCTACTAACAAATTTTATGAGATGTGCATATTTTGAGAAGCAATTTGGATACCATTCTCTTTGGTGAGGGATACGCTTTGCTTGCATATGTTGTTCACGCTTCTGACGCTATTTTTTGTTGATGCTAGTTCGCGGCGCCCTCCGAGATTTCGCCATGCATTTATTTGGTTTTTGCGGATTTTTATTATTCGTTTAGTATGGTTTCAGGCCATTTGTTGTAATATTACATTTACCGCTTTATAGAGATCATGTATAGTAGGGACATTTATCTCTTTTTAGAGCTCATGAGAAGTAGGAAGCAGGAAATAAAGAGCGTGCGCTCAAAGTCGCTGTTTAAAGACCTGTAGCAGGCATTCCGCACTTCATTTGCTATATGTGTTATACTTGTGTTTGTTTCTTTGTTGATTGATCGATGAGACACTCAATTTAGGAATTGAGATCACGACTTCGCTCTCAGTGCATGCTCCCTATAGGACTTTATCGCTTTCCTTTATTTATTGTTGATCGATGAGTCACTCAATTTAGGAATTGAGATCACGACTTTGCTCTCAGTGCATGCTACCTATAGGATTTTATCGCTTTCATTTATTTCTTGTTGATCGATGAGTCACTCAATTTAGAAATTGAGATCACAAATTTGCTCTCAGTGCATGTTCCATATAGGATAGTGTTATTAGACTTTCTTTGGCATGCTAACCTAGACAGAATCTTTATAGGTATGATCTCTTGAGTTTACTGGCTTGCTTGCTTTATCCTTGTACGTACCTCGTTCCCTTAGGATGTGCTTGCTCTGTTCGAACGCAAGTTAGACCTTAGGTTGCTAACCATACATGCTAACATTAGGTAGACGTTTCCCTTTTGTTAATCTTTGACTTAGGGCTACCATTGTATGATAACATTAGATTTAGAAATAGGCTAGTCTCCCGTAGCCTCTTTTCTTCCCCTTTTTGCATCCTTGCATCTAAAACAAAACTTCTTTTCTTAGCAAATCAAAAACATGCTAATCATACTTAAACCCTTTTTCAAGGTAACAAAAATACAAACAAATTCAAACAATTTTGTGCGCTCAAGCACCTTTCCTCTAAAACCTCTTTTCAGGTAAGGACATGATTAGTTTACTTTTGTGCCAATGCATAAGTCTCCAAAGGTCGAGCTACGGCAGAAGGCGGAATTAACATTGTCCATAAAAAACACAAAACAAACAAAAACATATGAGCCGAACTACGGTAGCTCTGATTCCTCAAAAAGGATACGTAGGCATTGGGGTAGGGCCCAAGCGAGCACAAATTTATTTTCCCTACATTTTGTTCTCATTTATTTTGCATGCATTCTCCTTTCAGTAGTATAGTAAACAGTAACAAGAGTGGATACCATAGAGTACTACGGGCGTGTGGGATGCTAATACCTTTCCCTCGCGTAACAGACTCCCTTACCCGATCTCTCAGTCGCAAGATCGTGACTTCTCCCTTCTCAGGTTTTCTCGATGTTTACCTTTCCCTACATGTGGGATAAAAGACGTTCGATGGCGACTTCATTTTTTGATGATTTTCAGCCTGTTGTTTCAGCTGGAGACTTCACTGGGGATAGGTCGACCAAATGTTGGTCCATCACGGAGTCTCTCCTAGCTCTTGCTTTCTTTTCTTTGGGTGTTTATTTTTTTGCTTTTAGTTTGTTCATTAATTTTGTATATACTTGAGCATATGTATGCATTGCATTTTACTGTCTTCCATATACTACTGTTGTACTGGATCTCCTTCTTATTGGGTGGGTGCTACTATATGGTAAAAGGCCCAATACTCAGGCCAGAGTTGTATACCATAGGAATCTAGGAATAGAGTGGAACATGAACGACTAGTTGACTTAGGTCTCACTACCGCCGCCATGTCGTCCACGCTCAAATGAGGTACAAATGAGGGGCTATCGTTTTCACGTAGGTGATACGGTGATAGTTTTTTCAGGAGTACCCTCGACTCTGAGTTACCACGACCTTACCTTGACCTAGTTTTCACCCGTGAGTGGGGAGGGAATTATTATCACAGGTATAGACGGTGACTATGCTCAGACGGTGACTATTGGTTCTAATGGTTATGTTCTGGATTTAAGTCAGTGACTTTATGCAGATGCTATATTCTGTTATTGACCATATGGTTCTCAGATTTATTTTCTGAGTTTCTGAGTTGTTCACCTGGAGATTTATTCGAGCCTTCGATCTTGGTATTCCCAGAATGTTCAGAAAAGGCTCAACAGTATCCGTTGTTCCAGAAGCCTTGATCCCGTACAATGGGAGATCTACATGTTACTCGGTTCTTATATGTGCGAAAGCTATGCCAGACCTTTGACTTGATGATATTCATATGGTTCAGAATAGTGCAGCAATCATATTTGGAAATGATGGAACCTTGATCCCATTTGATCCCATTCCTTTCCATACATAACATGGTTAACCACATGCTTAACATACATGTTCTATTATTTCCATGGAATCATATTTGCAAGCCTTGTGTTGAACCTTTCCGTCTTTTACTTGTGTACAATCAAAATTAAAACATGTAAATCCCTTGGAAATGACAGAACATGACATGGCATTCATTCACGCACCCCATGCATATTCATGCATTCATAACAGGTACTCAAAGATTAGGGATTCTTACTCAGACCATGTGTTCTCCCTATAGTTTCAACTTTTTTTTACTGTCACATGCTCAGAGATTAGTTATGGAATAACTCCGAGTGGTACATGCAAGCTTTGGACAAGAAGATAATTGATTGAAGACTCAGATGAGCCAGGTCACGAATGCTCTGATAATGATGTCAACAATTTTGCACTTATTGCTGCAGTAGGACCCCTCTTCTCCTCATCTTTTGGGAGTTACTTTCAACCATGGAGTGCTACACAATCTTGAGTTCTTGGAGCATCTTATCAGCAGATGGTTCACATTTACTGTGGGATCTTATATCAATGCTTCGGTCTTGTTGATACCAATGTCATACGTGGTTACTACATCGGGGCATCAGACTATTCAAACAGGGGCACTCTCCACAGGTTTGCGTTCCCTGATCTGCTCGAAAGTAGTCAATCTTCATTCCCCTAGTGAATTCAAAAAAATAAAGATTTTAAGCCAAGAAAAAAGAAGCCTGATGAGCATATTGATGCGAGCCCAATGCATTACAGCCTGTTCGACAAAGCTCTAATCTTTGGGGTCCTCTTTCGATAAACATATCTTCTGATTGCAATACACATGCTAGATGTATCCCCTATTCTGAGGCATCCAATTTTGATATCGAAGACTGTAAAGGGGTTGAAGTATAAAGCCCAGCACCTGTCTGGCGTCTCTTCCAAAGGTCCAATTCCTATTTGGCCAACTTCCAGGATCTTTCTCACGAGTTGGATGTCTCTGTTATTCTGAGAGAAGACAAACTGTATTATTTCTTTGAGACACGATATGCTTGGTGATGCAGTTTATACCAAGTCGTTAGGAAAAGCATTCATTTGTTCTCCTGAAAGGATCTTCTATGCATATTATACTGGGGCACCTGGCCGTTTGATTAAAGGTATGTCATCCAGAGACCAAGTCCAAAACAAGATCAATTCAAATACTGTTGTGTTCACATCGGATCACAAGGGGAATTTTATCGCCCATTTAAGCATCATGGCTACAGAAAGTCGTTAGAATCAAGAAATCCATACGGAGTCAAGTCTCCTCAACAATGGCAATCATTGGTTTCTTTACTGCATTTTCATTTGCATTCTTGCTTGTTTGTTTAAACATTGCTTGTATATAGAAACTTGTCTATTTTTAAATGAAAGTCTTAATGCAATAAGTATGCTTGTACTGAAGTGTTCTTTTGTTTTTATTTATTCATTCGTTATCACTTTTTAAATGTTTTACTTGCATATTGATGCCAAATTTCCTAGTCTTATGCTTAGGTAAAGATTGGAGGGAGGATGACGATAATTTAAAAACGCAAAAATCTCTGGTTGGTATGCTTTTGAGTAAGACCCTGCTGACGATGTACATGCCTTGTTTCAATTCCTAAACACTGGAGATATAAGGGAGATAAACCCTCGTTAACCCCTCTGAGCCTTCAAAGTTGGAGTTTCTTTTCTTTTCAGAAAAAAAAAACCCTCATTTTAACCCTGGGGCGAATAGTGTTCAACTAATCTGATCAAGTGTTCAGAACTCATCAAGAGTGCACATCTGAGGGTACAACATTTTTTATCTTTCAAAAGGTTGAGGAAAGTCAAAACCACAATTGTTAAACCTCATCTATCCGCAATGTGCATCAACTAATGATATCCCAATGGGTACCTCTCTCACATCGGGAGGTTAACAGATGATGATACATCAATGGCTATCCCTTGTATACCAAAGACTCAGACAATCACGATTACTTCCGATAAATCAAAGACAACACAAAGATCAATAACTTGTTCAAAATGGAAATACGAATAAGAAAGAAACAAAAATCCACACTAAGTCGAAACTTGAAAACAAGTCGCTTAGGAAAAATTGGGGCATCCCGCTGGACTCCAAAATTGAAATTCAAAAGAATTTGTCCAGGCAAAAATTAGGGAAAGCAAGAAGGAAATTGAAAAGCCTAAAAGGAAAGAAAAGGATTACCAATGAAAATCATCATCAAAGAACAAAGTCGTGTGATCAGACACCAAAATTAGAAGTTTGTGACTGTTATGTCCAAGAGGCCTCAGTGGTTACTCAACCATCGCAAACTCTTCTAGAGAGATGAATGCTTGTATCGGGTCAACTGAACGTAGGAATGGAGAACATCATGGAGAATGGGTGGGCACCAAATAAATTTGAGCCTTAAATCCTTTTTCTAAAATCGTGAAATAGGCCGCGTTACAATCCATAAAAGTCCTAATTGAAGCATGGGTCAATCCGAAAGCGTGCTACAACGAGATAACGTTTAACTGACTCCTAAGAGGTATGTTTGAATTTCTGTGTTGGAATCATATGCTTGCATTATCTTTCATAAAAAAGGAATTTGCAAATGTTTCTCTCTAGCTAGTGACTCATTCACAACAGAGTTGTGACGTCATTTCATTTAAAGTTTTTTCAAACTTCAAGACTTACATATGTGTTGCATTAGAAATATCATTCTCATAAGAAACATTCTTCTGCATACAAAACAACTGATCAACATCAAGTAAGTTTACACAATGAATAATCGAGTGAAGAGCTCAATCTTGTCAGAGAAGAGAGGCTTGAATACCCTATTGAAGCAAGAGTCAGCTGCCACAAGAGAAATGACTTATCCAGGGGCATGTTAACCTTTTATCAAGAGACAGCATCTAGGTGCTTCATAGTCTGAGTACCCTTCAGGGATGAAGTTAGCAGATTATGCCAATCTGGGGCAATCAAGTCGAGAATCAATCTCTCCAAGCTCAGCCAAGTCTGGGGCATTCCCCCAAAGCCGTCAGTCAGAGGCTATCACGTCGATAAATATCTTCAAGCTAGATCAATCAGGGGCTATCACGTCGATAAATCTATTCAGAATTCATTCAACCTAGGGCAGTTACGACGAGATTAGACATATTAGACAAATCTCTCCATGAAATTTGTAATCAAGGGATTTTATTTCGTGACTCAAGACATTGGGACAAGCCACCTTATATCATATCGTGGCACAAATATTTCGGTCTTCTATTCAACACAGTTTCTTCCTGAAATCCCACAGACAGGGGCATTCCTCATCCGTACATGCAAATTTGCTCAAGCCAATTATGTTGCACGAGATGACTACAATCGAGCTAAAAGCATCATAATGGTCACCCTGACCTAGCCATCACACGAAGCTGCCTTCATATGCTACAGACAACTTCAAACCTGATTCCCCAAGTGAATTCAGAAAGTCCAAAATCATCGCTTGGCTCGGCACGTGAAAGTGAATCCCCAGTGGAGTTAATCAAGAACGTCCCCAGTGAAGCTAAATTGGGGCATTCGCAGAGCTAAACCGGGGCATTCGTAGAGCTAAACCGGGGCATTCGAAGAGATAAACCGGGGCATTTGTAGGTCCATGCCAATCTCTTATCCCCAAGCGATTCAAGACATAATTCCCCAGTGTGCATAAGCTTGGGGCATGTATTCAAAGAGATCCGCATGGTGTTCAGTATCCATTCTTCGGCATATTCAGTTCTACCATCTTCTTCAGTTCAGGATATGTGGAAGTCTATCCGGATTATCTCTTCCCCAACGGTACGATTCAAAATCCAGTAGCGTACCTGAAGACTCGCTTCATCAATAATTCAATCTCTAGCACAATCATCAATAATCTTCGGTATTGTGTACTCCCCAGTGCAAATTCTTGTCAGTATCCCCAGCGATCTTCAATACTGTAGGCTTCCAGCGCCAATATGTATTGACATCCCCAGTAATTAGCAGCGGTTCCCAATGGGCCTTCTCTTATCCCCATGAAGTTCATTTCTTCGCATTGCGTATATTTATCACTGCATAACATTGCATCCTCAAAAGCACGTAGCCGATCCATCAGAGTGGATCTTTACGGTAAAAGAAATTCAAACATGCATACGAAGCATAAGCCAGATCAGGTACCTTACACAAAATATCTGAATTATTCAAGGATAACAATACGTCCCTACAAGAGGATATCATGCCCAAAATCCCCAGTCGATGACCTTCACCTTTTCGATGCCCAACAAAATCAATACACTTTGTCATTCTAGACCCAGTTTTCTTCTGGTAGCCAACTCCCGTCTAAAAAATAATTCAAAGTCCTAAACACTCGTCTGTGTCAACTCATAAATACTCATATGTGTCAGTCTCCCAAACACTCCTCCGTGTTTAAACTTTCCTTGGTACTCGTCTGTATCCTTTCTCAATACTCATCCGTATTGATCCAAACACTCGTATGTGTCGAGTTTCCTAGACACCTGTTCGTGTCAGTTATCCAAACATTCGTTTGTGTCTTCCCTTTGATACTCGGTTGTATCTTCTTTCGATACTCGTCCATATTGATTCAAACACTCGTCAGTGTTTAAACTTTCCTTGGTACTCGTATGTATCTTTTCTCAATACCCGTCCGTATTGATCCAAACACTCGTATGTGTCGAGTTTCCTAGACCATCTGGGTCAGTTATCCAAAAATTCATTTGTGTCTTCCTTGATACTCGTCCATATCTTCTTTCAATACTCGTCTATATTGATTCAAACACTCGTTCGTGTTTGACCTTTCTTTGGTACTCGTCCGTATCGATTCAAACACTCGTCCGTGTTGTACCTTCCTTGTATTGGAATCATGCTACGTTACAAGCCCGATCTCTTCCTTGTATTGGCATCATGATTTGTTACAAGCCTGATCTCTTCCTTGTATTGGCATCATGCTACGTTACAAGTCCAGTCTTTTCCTTGTAGTGGCATCATGTATGTTACAAGTCCGATCTCTTCCTTGTATTGGCATCATGCTACGTTACAAGTCCAATATCTTCCTTGTATTGGCATGACGCTACGTTACAAGTCCGATCCTTTCCTTGTATTGGCATCATGCTACATTACAAGTCCGATCTCTTCCTTGTATTAGCATGACACTACGTTACAAGTCCGATCATTTACTTGTATTGGTATCATGCTACGTTACAAGCCCGATCTTTTCCTTGTAATGGCATCATGCTACATTACAAGTTCGATCCTTTCCTTGTATTGACATCATGATACATTACAAGTCTGATCTCTTCCTTGTATTGGCATGACACTACGTTACAAGTCCGATCCTTTCCTTTTATTGGCATCATGCTACGTTACAAGCCCGATCTTTTCCTTGTATTGGCATCATTCTACGTTACAAGTCCGATCTCTTCCTTGTATTGGCATCATGCTACGTTACAAGTCCGATATCTTCCTTGTATTGGCATCATGCTACGTTACAAGCCCGATCTCTTCCTTGTATTTGCATCAAGCTACGTTACAAGTCCGATCTCTTCCTTGTATTGGCATCATGCTACATTACAAGTCCGATCCTTTCCTTGTATTGGCATCACACCATGTTACAAGTCCAATCTTCATCTCTTCACTGAAAAAACAAAGAATTCTTTCCCCCAGCAGATATAACAAAAAATAGAAACACTTACACTCTCTCCCTGGACAAATTTTTAGCATTGGTATTTAATTATCTTCTACCTAGAACTTCTGAAAGGCACGCGCCAATCCTACTTTCAGGTTTAAGGCGATTAAATAGGGGCAACTGTAATACCCCAAAATTGTCCTACCCATTTGCCTTAACTGGCTTACGCATCCCACGTTTTTCTTTCGTACATAACCTCCATTAGGTCATTTAACACATGCATGCATCTCATTGGTTCCATATTCATGTAATCAAGGTATTTGATCAACATAACAAAGATCTCATAATTTTTCAACGCATGTTTGAGTTGTTGAAGATTTGAGTGTTTTGGGTTAATTTAAAACAGTGCGAATTGAAAACAGTGTTTGAAAATTCGCATCTCCAGCTTGGAATGGTGTTTTAGGTTGATTCATGAGGTTTTCAAACTGTCTCGATGTTCTCTTCAATTTTTGTGTTCGGACCAAAAGCTAATTCTCAAAGGAAAGTCTCCGGATACGCGGTTCTTTTGGAAGTTATATGGTAAAAAATACAAAGAAAAATGTGCTGAAAGTGCAGTTTTCGCACATTAAAAAATTCATAACTCGAAGACCGTTTAACATTTTGAACCCGTTCCGGTGGCTAAAGTTCTGTCTTGATGTCATCGGCCGGAAGCCAGTTCTACCCAGAGAGTCTTTGAATATATGAATTTATCAAATATATTCGCACGAGAAAATTGTGACAAATGTTCACCAGCTTCATCCTTAGAAAATCATAACTCGACCGATTCTTATCGTATCGAGCCGGTTCGAGTGGCGTTGGTTCACAAATTGAGTTGGTTAAATATTGCTTTCAGCTTTCCAATTCGAGCGGTATTCCGAAGGCCTTCGTTTTTGGTCTGAAGCGCGCGCAACGCATTTGAAAATCCTGAACCGAGAAATATTTTCATCTGAGACGAAACTTCAAAAAATCATAACTAAATCACCGTTTATTCGATCGAGTTCATCTTCGGACACGATGTTGTTCTCGACGTTGGCTACATTTCAGTTTCACATTTTAACTTCGAAATGCGCACCAAGATTCCTAAGAATTTTCTCGAAACGTGTCAAACTCAAATGAATTAAAATTCTGCATTAATATTTATGAATATTTGAGACCGATTAACCAAATTCACTCACATAAGCCCATACTATATATTATTTTTACTCCAATTTCTCTCATGACTCAAAAAATCTCCACAAACAATCAAAACTTTTCTCTCAATTCTCTCAAAGATCAAATCAAGGTTCTACACTTTTTTCATCAAGAACACAACAACAACTTCATCAAGATCCAAAAGTCAAGATCAAGGGCAATTATTCTCTGATTATTGATCCGTTCTTTGCAGTCTCTATACCTAAGCCTCCTCTTAACTTCTATCGGTGATTTTTCTTAAATTAAGCGCTTTTTAAAATAAGTGATTTTTTGGAATAAGTGCTTTTTCTTGGTTTTGTGTTGATTGGGGTTTTAATTGTATAATTGAGGCCTAATTGTTGAGAATTGCTTTGAATTGAGAATTTAATACCATTTTATTGAATTGCTTATTGAAATAAGTGATTAATTGAACTTGAGAAATTGATTTTGATTGTAACTTGAAATTGACATAGTGTTGTTGTGTTGATTTTTAGCCCTAGGTATAGTAGGCACTAACATTAGTTTGAGATTTTGAACTCTTGATTAGATTAACACTAGTTCCTAATTCTTGATGTAGAATTTGTTAATAGTTTTGGTTAGATAGATTCTAACACTATCTTTGATTTAGGTGTTGTAACATAAACTAACAATTAGTGTAGCTTATGCCTAATCTTTGATTTTCAAGCTTTACTACATGTTTCCAATTATTTTTGGTTGATGATCATTGATATTTTTGTGCATTTGAAATGTATTTTTGCATATGATCTCAAGTTACTAATTCTTGACATAAACTAAACTATTATCAATTTTTGGTTGATTACTTGTTGCTTTCCATTTCAATTAATTGAGGTAATTTCTAATGGACTCAAATGTCATTGCTAAACATTTTTGAAGTAAGTTTTATTGAGTTTGATAGAAAATATCTCAATACTTGGTAAATGGCAAAGTTTGACATAATTGGTGTTTTTGCTCTAACTTTTGATCTGTATTGAAGTTTTCCGAGTTTCTTTAATGAAAATCGATTTTCTTAAGCCATCCGGAATCTCTCACGCGAGTATTTTTTGATTCGAACAAATTTTGTTCCGTTTTTCTGCAACTGTAACAGTTACGAAAATCACATTCCGGAACAGAATTTGGCCGAACCCAGTTGATTTTTAAAACCGTTGGCATGTTTCTATGTCGCCTTAATTTTTGTGGTTGATTTTGGATGCTTTTCGATTAATTTGCGAACTTATTGATTCAATTTTTTTTGCACATTATCTTGTGTATCATTATTGAGTTGTGATACTTTTTGTGTGTTAACTCATACTTTGATGTCAAGTAATATCATTTGGTTTTAACTAATTGCTTGAGAACTTTGTGAATTTAGAGTATCGAAATACATTTTGATTCACAACTTTTGCGTTTGACAAATTGTGAGTTGATTCCTATTCATCAGACTTTTGGCATAAATACATAAACTCAAGAATTAGAGTTAATTTGCAATTTATTGATTAAATTCCGATACATTAAATTCATGTGGTTTTTAGACTTTAATTCTTAATTTTTAGATCAATCTTGAGGTTACATGTTCCTGTACAAGTTCCGAATAACCATCTCATGCTAATATTCAAGATTAATGCACTAAAACCTTGATTTCCAAATCGATTTATGATGAATTTCAAAATGTGCGTAAAGCTGTCCGAAATTTGTATTTCGCATGTGCATTGAGTTTTAGTTTGTGAATAATGCGTTGTTATATTTATTTGAGCATTTCTTCGACATCGGTAGCAAGTTTGGATGTTTCTAAACCAGTTTTTGCACCTATTTTCATGAGTGCGAGATTGTTATCCGGAATGCTATGTTATGCTCCTTTTACTTGTTTGCTTTGACTTGTACATATTCATACTTCATTTTTATGCATATTGCTAATTATCATTATCGCAGTTGATTTTGTTGTTATCTACTAACAAATTTTGTGAGATCTGCATATTTTGAGAAGCAATTTGGATACCGTTCTCTTTGGTGAGGGATACGCTTTGCTTGCATATGTTGTTCACGCTTCTGACGCTATTTTTTATTGATGCTAGTTTGCGGCGCCCTCCGAGATTTCGCCATGCATTGATTTGGTTTTTGCGGATTTTTATTATCCGTTTAGTATGGTTTCAGGCCATTTGTTGTAATATTACATTTACCGCTTTATAGAGATCATGTATAGTAGGGACATTTATCGCTTTTTAGAGATCATGAGAAGTAGGAAGCAGGAAATAAAGATCGTGTGCTCGAAGTCGCTGTTTAAAGACCTGTAGCAGGCATTCCTCACTTCATTTGCTATATGTGTTGTGCTTCTGTTTGTTTCTTTGTTGATTGATCGATGAGTCACGCAATTTAGGAATTGAAATCACGACTTCGCTCTCAGTGCATGCTCCCTATATGACTTTATTGCTTTTCTTTATTTCTTGTTGATCGATGAGTCACTCAATTTAGGAATTGAGATCACGACTTCGCTCTCAGTGCATGCTCCCTATAGGATTTTATCGCTTTCATTTATTTCTTATTGATTGATGAGTCACTCAATTTAGAAATTGAGATCACGACTTCGCTCTCAGTGCATGTTCCCTATTTGATAGTTTTATTAGACTTTCTTTGGCATGCTAACCTAGACAGGATCTTTCTAGGTATGCTCTCTTGAGTTTATTGGATTTCTTGCTTTATCCTTCTACGTACCACGTTCCCTTAGGATGTGCTTGCTCTGTTCGAACGCAAGTTAGACCTTAGGTTACTAACCATACATGCTAACATTAGGTAGACGTTTCCCTTTTTTTAATCCTTGACTTAGGGCTACCATTGTATGATGACATTAGGTTTAGAAATAGGCTAGTCTCCCGTAGACTCTTTTCTTCCCCATTTTGCATCCTTGCATCTAAAACAAAACTTCTTTTCTTAGCAAATCAAAAACATGCTAATCATACTTAAACCCTTTTTCAAGTTAACAAAAATACAAACCAATTCAAACAATTTTGTGCGCTCAAGCACCTTTCCTCTAAAACCTCTTTTCAGGTAAGGACATGATTAGTTTACTTCTGTTCCAACGCATAAGTCTCCAAAGGTCGAGCTGCGACAGAAGGCGGAATTAACATTGTCCATAAAAAACACAAAACAAACAAAAACATATGAGCCGAACTACGGTAGCTCTGATTCCTCAAAAAGGATACGTAGGCATTGGGGTAGGGATAAAGCGAGCACAACTTTATTTTCCCTACATTTTTTTCTCATTTATTTTGCATGCATTCTCCTTTCAGTAGTATAGTAAACATTAAGCATAGATTAAACACACCCATAAGATAGATAACAAGAGTGGATACTGTAGAGTACTATGGGCGTGTGGGGTGCTAATACCTTCCCCTCGCATAACAGACTCCCTTACCCGATCTCTCGATCGCAAGACCGTGACTTCTCCCTTCTCAGGTTTTATCGATGTTTACCTTTCCCTACAAGTGGGATAAAAGACGTTCAATGGCGACATTATTGTTTGATGATTTTCAGCAAGTTGTTTCAATTACCCTTTCCAGTTGAAATATCTTGGTTATGGAAGTAACTGACACTAGGTCGTGGCTTATGGCTAGGATCGAGGGGAGGTTTATCTGATTCCCCATCAAATGGAATATATTTGAAAAAGTCTCATAGAGAAGTTTGTTGTGAAATCATTGTAAGTGACAATCATTTTATTTGAGACATCTTGTATATTACCCTTTCAAGGTGAAACATATTGGTTAAAGAAGAAACAAAGACCATTTTATGGCTTATGGCAAGGATCAAAGGGATGTTTATCTGATTATCCTTCAAATGGCATCGATTTGAAAAAGTCTCGCAGAGATGTTTTTTTTGAAATCATTGCAAATGGAAGTCTGTATATTTGAGATAACTTGTATATTACCCTTTTCAGGTAAAACATCTTGGTTAATGAAGAATCTGAGACCACTTTGTGGCTTTTGGAAAGGGTCGAGAGGAGGTTTATCTAATTCTCCATCAAATGGAATCTCTTTGAATAAGTCTCGCAGAGAAGTTTTTTTGAAATCTTTGGAAGTGGCATTGTCTTTATTTGAGACATCTTAAATATTACCCTTTTCAGGTGAAACATCTTGTTTAAGGAAGAAACTCAGACCAGGTCTTGGCTTATGGCCAAGATCGAGGGGATGCTTATCTAATTCTCTATCAAATGGAATCTCTTCTAAGAAGTCTTGTAGATAAATGTGTTGTGAAGTTATTGAAAGTGGAAGTCTCTTTATTTGAGACAACTTGTATATTACCCTTTCCAAGTGAAACATATTGGTTAAAGAAGAAACTGAGACCAGTTCGTGGCTTATGGCCAGGATCGAGGGGAGGTTTATCTGATTCTCCATCAAATTCCATCTCTTCGAAGAAGTCTTGTAGAGATGTTTTTTTTTTGAATCTTTGCAAGTGGAAGTCTGTTTATTTGAGACAACTTGTATATCACCTATTCAAGGTGAAACATATTGGTTAAATAAGAAACTGAGACCAGTTCATTGCTTATGGCCAAGATCGAGGGAAGGTTTATCTGATTCTCTTTCAAATGGCATATATTCGAAAAAGTATCATAGAGAAGTTTGTTGTGAAATCATAGATAGTGGTTGTCGCTTTATTTCGGATAACTTATATATTACCCTTTCCATGTGAAACATATTGGCTAAAGAAGAAACTGATACCAGTTCATGGTTTGTGGCCAGGATCGAGGGGAGGTTTATCTGATTCTCCATCCAATGGCATCACATAAAAAATTCTCAAAGATAAGTTTGTTGTGAAATCATTGCAAGTGGTCTTCTGTTTATTTGAGACAAGTTGTATATTACACTTTCCAGGTGAAACATTTTGGTTAAAGAAGAAACTGAGACCAGTTTGTTGCTTTTGGCTAGGATAGAGAGGGGGCTTATCTAATTCTCTATCAAATGGAATTTCTACGAAGAATTCTTGCAGAGAAGCTTGTTGTGAAATCATTGCAAGTGGTCATCTCTTTATTTGAGATACCTTGTGTATTACCCTTTCCAGTTAAAACATCTTGGTTAAAGAAGAAACTTAGACCAGTTTGTGGCTTTTGGTTAGGCTCGAGTGGAGGTTTACCAGATGCTCCATCAAATGGAATCTCTTTGAAGTAGTGTCGTAGAGAATTTTTTTTGAAATCTCTGGAACTGGAAGTATCTTTATTTGAGACATCTTGTATATTACCCTTTCCAGGTGAAACATATTTGTTAAGGAAGAAACTCATACCAGGTCTTGGCTTATGGCCAAGATCAAGTAGATGTTTATCTGATTCTCTATCAAATGGCATCTCTTCGAAGAAGTCTTGCAGAGAAGTTTATTGTGAAGTTATTGCAAGTGGAAGTCTCTTTATTTGAGACAACTTGTATATTACCCTTTCCAGGTGGAATATCTTGGTTAAAGAAGAAACTGAGACCAACTCGTGGCTTATGGCCAGGATCGAGGGGAGGTTTTTCTGACTCTCCATCAAATGGAATCTCTTCGAAAAATTCTCACAGAGAAGTATGTTTTGGAATCATTGCAAGTTGCAGTATCTTTAGTTGAGACAACTTGTATATCACCCTTTCGAGGTAAAACATCTTGGTTAAAGAAGAAACTGAGACTAGTTCATTGATTATGGCCAAGTTCGAAGGGAGGTTTATCTGATTCTCCATTAAATTGCATATCTTCGAAAAAGTCTCATAGAGAAGTTTGTTGTGAAATCATAGCCAGTGGATGTCGCTTTATTTCAGACAACTTGTATATTACCCTTTCCATGTGAAACATATTGGCTAAAGAAGAAACTGAGACCAGTTCATGGCTTATGACCAGGATCGAGGGGAGGTTTATTTGATTATCCATCAAATGGCATCTCATAAAAAATTCTCAAAGAGAAGTTTGTTTTGAAATCATTACAAGTGGCCGTCTCTTTATTTGAGACAGCTTGTATATTACCCTTTCCAAGTGAAACATCTTGGTTAAAGAAAAAACTAAGACGAGTTTATGACTTTTGGCCAGGATCGAGAGGAGGTTTATATGATTCTCCATCAAATGGCAACTTGTATATTACCCTTTCTAGGTGAAACATCTTGGTTAAACTAGAAACTAAGACCAGTTCGTTGCTTACGACCAGGCTCTTGGGGAAGTTTATCTGATTCTTCATTAAATGACATATCTTCGAAAAAGTCTTGCAGAGAAGTTTGATGTGAAATCATAGCAAGTGGTTGTCGCTTTATTTGAGACAACTTGTATATTACCCTTTCCATGTGAAACAAATTGGCTAAAGAAGAAATTGAGACCAGTTTGTGGCCTATGTCCATGATCGATGGGAGGTTTATCTGATTCTCCATCAAATGGCATCTCATCAAAAAAGTCATAAAGAGTATTTTTTTTGTGAAATCATTGCAAGTTGTTGTTTCTTTATTTGAGACACCTTGTATATTAACCTTTCCCGTTGAAACATCTTGGTTAAAGAAGAAACTGAGACCAGACCGTGGCTTATGGTCAGGATCGAGGGAAGGTTTTTCTGATTCTCCATCAAATAACATCTCTTCAAAAAAGTCCCACATAGAAGTTTGTTGTGAAATCATTGCATATGGCCGTCTCTTTATTTGAGAAAGCTTGTATATTACCCTTTCCATGTGAAACACCTTGGTTAAATAAGAAACCGAGAGCAGTTTATTGCTTTGGGCCAGGATCGAGAGGAGGTTTATCTGATTCTACATCAAATGGCATCTCTTAGAAGAAGTCTTACACAGAAGTTTATTTTTAAATCTTTGGAAGTGGCAGTGTCTTTATTTGAGACATCTTGTATATTACCCTTTCTAGGTGAAACATCTTGGTTAAGGAAGAAACTAAGACCAGGTCGTGGACTATGGTCAGGATCGAGGGGAGGCGTATCTGATTCTCCATCAAATTGCATCTCTTAGAAGAAGTCTTGCAGAGAAGTTTGTTATGAAATTAATGCAAGTGGAAGTCTCTTTATTTAAGAAAACTTGTATATTACCCTTACAAGGTGAAACATCTTGGTTAAAGAAGAAACTGAGACCAGCTCGTGGCTTATGGGAAGGATTGAGGGGAGGTTTATCTGATTCTCCATCAAATGGAATCTCTTCGAAGAAGTCTCGTAGAGAAGTTTATTTTTAAATCTTTAGAAGTGGAAGTGTCTTTATTTGAGACATCTTGTATATTACCCTTTCCAGGTGAAACATCTTGGTTAAGGAAGAAGCTAAGACTAGGTCATGGATTATGGCTAGGATCGAGGGGAGGATTATCTGATTCTCCATCAAATTGCATCTCATCGAAGAAGTCTTGTAGATAAGTTTGTTGTGAAATTAATGCAAGTGGCCGTCTCTTTATTTAAGACAACTTTTATATTACACTTTCCATGTTAAACATCTTGGTTAAATAATAAACTGAGACCAATTTATGGCTTTTGGCCAGGATCGAGGGGTGGTTTATCAGATTCTCTATCAACTGGCATCTCTTCGAAGATGTCTCGCAGAGAAGTTTATTTTTAAATCTTTAGAAGTGGCAGTGTCTTTATTTGAGACATCTTGTATATTACCCTTTCTAGGTGAAACATCTTGGTTAAGCAAGAAACTGAGACCAGGTCGTGGACTATGGTTAGGATCGAGGGGAGGCTTATCTGATTCTCCATCAAATCGCATCTCTTCGAAGAAGTCTTGCAGAGAAGTTTGTTATGAAATTAATGCAAGTGGAAGTCTCTTTATTTAAGAAAACTTGTATATTACCCTTACCAGGTGAAACATCTTGGTTAAAGAAGAAACTAAGACCAACTCGTGGCTTATGGGAAGGATCGAGGGGAGGTTTATCTGATTCTCCATCAAATGGAATCTTTTCTAAGAAGTCTCGCAGAGAAGTTTATTTTTAAATCTTTAGAAGTGCAGTGTCTTTATTTGAGACATATTGTATATTACCCTTTCTAGGTGAAACATCTTGGTTAAGGAAGAAACTAAGACCAGGTCGTGGATTATGGCTAGGATCGAGGGGAGGATTATCTGATTCTCCATCAAATCGCATATCATCGAAGAAGTCTTGCAGATAAGTTTTTTGTTAAATTAATGCAAGTGGCCGTCTCTTTATTTAAGACAACTTTTATATTACCCTTTCCATGTGAAACATCTTGGTTAAATAAGAAACTGAGACCAGTTTATGGCTTTTGGCCAGGATCGAGGGGTGGTTTATCTGATTCTCTATCAACTGGCATCTATTCGAAGATGTCTCGCAGAGAAGTTTATTTTTAAATCTTTGGAAGTGGCAGTTTCTTTATTTGAGAAATTTTGTATATTACCCTTTCCAGGTGAAACATCTTGGTTAAAAAAAAACTAAGACGAGTTTATGGCTTTTGGCCAGGATCGAGAGGAGGTTTATATGATTCTCCATCAAATGGCAACTTGTATATTACCCTTTCTAGGTGAAACATCTTGGTTAAACTAGAAACTAAGACCAGTTCGTTGCTTACGACCAGGCTCTTGGGGAAGTTTATCTGATTCTTCATTAAATGACATATCTTCGAAAAAGTCTTCCAGAGAAGTTTGATGTGAAATCATAGCAAGTGGTTGTCGCTTTATTTGAGACAGCTTGTATATTACCCTTTCCATGTGAAACATATTGGCTAAAGAAGAAACTGAGACCAGTTTGTGGCCTATGTCCATGTCGATGGGAGGTTTATCTGATTCTCCATCAAATGGCATCTTATCAAAAAAGTCATAAAGAGTATTTTTTTGTGAAATCATTGCAAGTTGTTGTTTCTTTATTTGAGACACCTTGTATATTAACCTTTCCCGTTGAAACATCTTGGTTAAAGAAGAAACTGAGACCAGACCGTGGCTTATAGTCAGGATCGAGGGAAGGTTTTTCTGATTCTCCATCAAATGACATCTCTTCAAAAAAGTCCCACAGAGAAGTTTGTTGTGAAATCATTGCAAATGGCCGTCTCTTTATTTGAGAAAACTTGTATATTACCCTTTCCATGTGAAACACCTTGGTTAAATAAGAAACCGAGAGAAGTTTATGGCTTTGGGCCAGGATCGAGAGGAGGTTTATCTGATTCTACATCAAATGGCATCTCTTAGAAGAAGTCTTGCAGAGAAGTTTATTTTTAAATCTTTGGAAGTGGCAGTGTCTTTATTTGAGACATCTTGTATATTACCCTTTCTAGGTGAAACATCTTGGTTAAGGAAGAAACTGAGACCAGTTCGTGGACTATGGTCAGGATCGAGGGGAGGCTTATCTGATTCTCCATCAAATTGCATCTCTTCGAAGAAGTCTTACAGAGAAGTTTGTTATGAAATTAATGCAAGTGGAAGTCTCTTTATTTAAGAAACCTTGTATATTACCCTTACCAGGGGAAACATCTTGGTTAAAGAAGAAACTGAGACCAGCTCGTGGCTTATGGGAAGGATCGAGGGGAGGTTTATTTGATTCTCCATCAAATGGAATCTCTTCGAAGAAGTCTCGTAGAGAAGTTTATTTTTAAATATTTAGAAGTGGAAGTGTCTTTATTTGAGACATCTTGTATATTACCCATTCCAGGTGAAACATCTTTGTTAAGGAAGAAACTAAGACCAGGTCATGGATTATGGCTAGGATCGAGGGGAGGATTATCTGATTCTCCATCAAATCGCATCTCATCAAAGAAGTCTTGCAGATAAGTTTGTTGTGAAATTAATGCAAGTGGCCGTCTCTTTATTTAAGACAACTTTTATATTACCCTTTCCATGTGAAACATCTTGGTTAAATAAGAAACTGAGACCAGTTTATGGCTTTTGGCCAGGATCGAGGGGTGGTTTATATGATTCTCTATCAACTAGCATCTCTTCGAAGATGTCTCGCAGAGAAGTTTATTTTTAAATCTTTGGAAGTGGGAATGTCTTTATTTGAGACATCTTGTATATTACCCTTTCTAGGTGAAACATCTTGGTTAAGCAAGAAACTGAGACCAGGTCGTGGATTATGGTCAGGATCGAGGGGAGGCTTATCTGATTCTCCATCAAATCGCATCTCTTGGAAGAAGTCTTGCAGAGAAGTTTGTTATGAAATTAATGCAAGTGGAAGTCTCTTTATTTAAGAAAACTTGTATATTACCCTTACCAGGTGAAACATCTTGGTTAAAGAAGAAACTAAGACCAACTCGTGGCTTATGGGAAGGATCGAGGGGAGGTTTATCTGATTCTCCATCAAATGGAATCTCTTCGAAGAAGTATCGCAGAGAAGTTTATTTTTAAATCTTTAGAAGTGGTAGTGTCTTTATTTGAGACATATTGTATATTACCCTTTCCAGGTGAAACATCTTGGTTAAGGAAGAAACTAAGACCAGGTCGTGGATTATGGCTAGGATGGAGGGGAGGATTATCTGATTCTCCATCAAATCGCATCTCATCGAAGAAGTCTTGCAGATAAGTTTTTTGTGAAATTAATGCAAGTGGTCGTCTCTTTATTTAAGACAACTTTTATATTACCCTTTCCATGTGAAACATCTTGGTTAAATAAGAAACTTAGACCAGTTTATGGCTTTTGGCCAGGATCGAGGGGTGGTTTATCTGATTCTCTATCAACTGGCATCTATTCGAAGATGTCTCGCAGAGAAGTTTATTTTTAAATCTTTGGAAGTGGCAGTTTCTTTATTTGAGAAATTTTGTATATTACCCTTTCCAGGTGAAACATCTTGGTTAAAAAAAAACTAAGACGAGTTTATGGCTTTTGGCCAGGATCGAGAGGAGGTTTATATGATTCTCCATCAAATGGAAACTTGTATATTACCCTTTCTAGGTGAAACATCTTGGTTAAACTAGAAACTGAGACCAGTTTGTTGCTTACGACCAGGCTCTTGGGGAAGTTTATCTGATTCTTCATTAAATGATATATCTTCGAAAAAGTCTTGCAGAGAAGTTTGATGTGAAATCATAGCAAGTGGTTATCGCTTTATTTGAGACAGCTTGTATATTACCCTTTCCATGTGAAACATATTGGCTAAAGAAGAAACTGAGACCAGTTTGTGGCCTATGTCCATGATCGATGGGAGGTTTATCTGATTCTCCATCAAATGGCATCTCATCAAAAAAGTCATAAAGAGTATTTTTTTGTGAAATCATTGCAAGTTGTTGTTTCTTTATTTGAGACACCTTGTATATTAACCTTTCCCGTTGAAACATCTTGGTTAAAGAAGAAACTGAGACCAGACCGTGGCTTATGGTCAGGATCGAGGGAAGGTTTTTCTGATTCTCCATCAAATGACATATCTTCAAAAAAGTCCCACAGAGAAGTTTGTTGTGAAATCATTGCATATGGATGTCTCTTTATTTGAGAAAGCTTGTATATTACCCTTACCAGGTGAAACATCTTGGTTAAAGAAGAAACTAATACCAACTCGTGGCTTATGGGAAGGATCGAGGGGAGGTTTATCTGATTCTCCATCAAATGGAATCTCTTCGAAGAAGTATCGCAAAGAAGTTTATTTTTAAATCTTTGGAAGTGGCAGTGTCTTTATTTGAGACATCTTGTATATTACCCTTTCTAGGTGAAACATCTTGGTTAAGGAAGAAACTGATACCAGGTCGTGGACTATGGTCAAGATCGAGGGGAGGCTTATCTAATTCTCCATCAAATTGCATCTCTTCGAAGAAGTCTTGAAGAGAAGTTTGTTATGAAATTAATGCAAGTGGTCGTCTCTTTATTTAAGACAACTTTTATATTACCCTTTCCATGTGAAACATCTTGGTTAAATAAGAAATTGAGACCAGTTTATGGCTTTTGGCCAGGATCTTGGGGTGGTTTATCTGATTCTCTATCAGCTGGCATCTCTTCGAAGATGTCTCGCAGAGAAGTTTATTTTTAAATCTTTGGAAGTGGCAGTGTCTTTATTTGAGACATCTTGTATATTACCCTTTCTAGGTGAAACATCTTGGTTAAGGAAGAAACTGAGACCAGGTCGTGGACTATGGTCAAGATCGAGGGGAGGCTTATCTGATTCTCCATCAAATTGCATCTCTTCGAAGAAGTATTGCAGAGATGTTTGTTATGAAATTAATGCAAGTGGAAGTCTCTTTATTTAAGAAAACTTGTATATTACCCTTACCAGGTGAAACATCTTGGATAAAGAAGAAACTGAGACCAGCTCATGGCTTATGGGCAGGATCGAGGGGAGGTTTATCTGATTCTCCATCAAATGGAATCTCTTCGAAGAAGTATCGCAGAGAAGTTTATTTTTAAATCTTTAGAAGTGGCAGTGTCTTTATTTGAGACATCTTGTATATTACCCTTTCCAGGTGAAACATCTTTGTTAAGGAAGAAACTAAGGACAGGTCGTGGATTATGGCTAGGATCGAGGGGAGGATTATCTGATTCTCCATCAAATCGCATCTCATCGAAGAAGTCTTGCAGATAAGTTTGTTGTGAAATTAATGCAAGTGGCCGTCTCTTTATTTAAGACAACTTTTATATTACCCTTTCCATGTGAAACATCTTGGTTAAATAAGAAACTGAGACCAGTTTATGGCTTTTGGCCAGGATCGAGGGGTGGTTTATCTGATTCTCTATCAACTGGCATCTCTTCGAAGATGTCTCGCAGAGAAGTTTATTTTTAAATCTTTGGAAGTGACAGTGTCTTTATTTGAGACATCTTGTATATCACCCTTTCTAGGTGAAACATCTTGGTTAAGCAAGAAACTGAGACCAGGTCGTGGACTATGGTCAGGATCGAGGGGAGGCTTATCTGATTCTCCATCAAATCGCATCTCTTCAAAGAAGTCTTGCAGAGAAGTTTGTTATGAAATTAATGCAAGTGGAAGTCTCTTTATTTAAGAAAACTTGTATATTACCCTTACCAGGTGAAACATCTTGGTTAAATAAGAAACTAAGACCAGTTTGTGGCTTATGGGAAGGATCGAGGGGAGGTTTATCTGATTCTCCATCAAATGGAATCTCTTCGAAGAAGTCTTGCAGAGAAGTTTATTTTTAAATCTTTAGAAGTGGCAGTGTCTTTATTTGAGACATATTGTATATTACCCTTTCTAGGTGAAACATCTTAGTTAAGGAAGAAATTAAGACCAGGTCGTGGATTATGGCTAGGATCGTGGGGAGGATTATCTGATTCTCCATCAAATCGCATCTCATCAAAGAAGTCTTGCAGATAAGTTTGTTGTGAAATTAATGTAAGTGGCCGTCTCTTTATTTAAGGAAACTTTTATATTACCCTTTCCATGTGAAACATCTTGGTTAAATAAGAAACTGAGACCAGTTTATGGCTTTTGGCCAGGATCGAGGGGTGGTTTATCTGATTCTCTATCAACTGACATCTCTTCGAAGATGTCTCGCAGAGAAGTTTATTTTTAAATCTTTGGAAGTGGCAGTTTCTTTATTTGAGAAATTTTGTATATTACCCTTTCCAGGTGAAACATCTTGGTTAAGAAAGAAACTAAGACCAGTGAAGCTACCGACAGAAAACACTGAGCTGCCACCGAACTTTATTTATCCCGAAGGAAGGGGAAATATCAATAAAACCACAAGGGAATGGATAAGATGGTCTTGCGACCAAGAGAAAGGGTATGGGAGTCGGTTACGCAGGGGGAAGGTATTAGCACCCCTCGCATCCGTTCTATTCAACGGGATCCGTTTTGTTTGTTTGTCTTAAAGGGTGTGTTTATCTACAACTATGCTTGCTTAAGGGCAAATGAATGGTTTTCATTATTGCGTTCGTGAGGGTTTCGCGACCCTTTGCCTACGTATCTAATGAAGGAATCAGAACACCGTCGTTCCTCTAGAAAATGCTTTTTTGTTTGTGTTTTTTAGTGGGCAACATTAACGCATGCATTCTAGCAATAGGCACGGCCGGTATCGCCGTAGAACGTAGATAACATGCCCTTTGGGGGGATTTTGATTTGTTGAGTGTTTTGCGAGTTTTAAAATAAATTCAAGTAATGATTAAAAGTGTTTTTGGATTTTTTATTAGTGAATGTTAAGTTTTAATTACAAAAGAAGAAAAAGTTTTAAGAGGGATACTGAAAACCTAATTGTTTATTATGTACAATGGGCTAAGAGTCTACCTCGACATAAAGCGATCGAAACATGATTTAATCGCCTCATGGAGCTACCTAAGGGAATATGGCATCGAGGTTTGAACGAGAAGATAAAGAAACTTAAATTTAAATATATATATTTTTATGGTTTTATAATAAACTTAACAAATAACAAATTCGAAAGTAAATTAGAACCTAATTTTAAAACATTCTAACATTATTTTTTGTGATTTTTAAGTAAAGAAAAATATTAAAAGGAAATTTAAAATGTAATTCTAAATATATATATTTTATTTTTATTATGTGAAAAATAAAATAAAACCAAGAACTGATATAGAATAATCAAAACAAGATATATATGAAACAATAGGAATAAAGAAAATTACAAAATAGGGGTATACTTTAAATTTCGTTAATGGGCTGGAAAGAGAAATTCACTGGGTAGCCAAAGCCCAATAGCAATAAAAAAATAAAACAAAAAATGGGGACGAAGAAAAAATAAAACAAAAAATGGGGACGAAGAAGAAAGAATAAAAAAATGGCCCTGGTAGGTGTTGAACCCAGGACCACTCACTCAAACACCCAAACCCTTTACAACTGCCTCACGTTGACTCATTCATTAATATCTCCACTTAAAAAGCTATAAGAATGAACCAGTTAAATATATTGGGCCTAGCCTAAGGAATCAAATTGGGCCAAGGACTGTGACGCCCCATCGGAATTAAAAAAAACAAAACAAACTTAAAAACTAAGAGTCAGTCGCCGATGTCTATATGGGAATGAGTCTTTAATTATATTCTCTTAATTCCCAATAAAACTCAAATGAATGCTAAAAAAATCCCTCAATTATTAATTATCAGTTTTATTTGGGAATGAAGAACACAATCATGCGGCCTTTCTCTCTCTCTCTCTCTCTCTCTCTCTCTCTCTCTCTCTCTCTCTCTCTCTCTCTCTCTCTCTCTCTCTCTCTCTTCCTCTTGTGGTTATTTCTTCCAAACCAATCTTTCTCAACTTTTCACCAGAAAAAGAACCCTTCGGTGAAGGTGGTGTAGTACAGTGGATGCGGTCGTCTTCTCCGGCGAAACAACTTGAAAGAAAAAGAAATCTTAAGGCCGCCCCCCATAACTCTCGGTTCTTCATGAAAATCCGATCTTAGATTTATCTAGAACGGTTTCAAACAGCCGGATCGACCTTTTCCCCAAATCAATCCCTAAGTTTGTTGGAAGACCCCTTTCGACAAAAGCATCTGAAGATGAATTCGATGTTTCCAGGTAAACATGGTGTTTCTATGTACAAAAACAAACAACTCTCGGTGGGTTATGAAAGGGATCGGAGGTGGTGGGAGTGTCTTTTGGCGACGATGATAGAGAGGTAAGCTTCAGACCTCTTCTCTTTATAATTCGATTTTTCCTTTTGCGCATGCTTCTGGAACCGTGAAATAAATGTTGGTCATTCTGCTCATGCAGGTCCGAAGCTTGAGTCGAGGTCACCTCGAGTGTGAGTTTAATGATGAGGACGATTGTTTGACATAGCCTGTTTGTTGCTTACCATTCCAAGATGAGGTTATCTGAGAGGCACGATTTTGAGGGAATATGGAGAATGCTAGTTTCAGCGGAGTTTTAGAAGAGGTAAATCTTATGGTATGAGTTTTTTTTTTTTTGTGAAAATTATGGATTCTTAATAATTTTGTTTTTTTTAGTGTTTCAACGGAAAGAAGTAGTTCATGAGTCCCTTTGGTCTGGCTGCAACAACAAAGATTAATTATTCTATTTTTGGGTTGGGCCATTATTTCAGTCCTGATTACATGATTATTTCATTGCAAGCTTAGAGAAAACATATACTACATAAGTGGTAGAGATCTTACCTACAACTGCCTTGAAGATTCCAAATAGAAAACTAGAGATGAGATTCATCAGGTACGATAGTAATCCCGTGCTTGATGCTGATCTTCCTTCTTTTTATTTTATTCTGCTTTCTAATTGTTGTTCTTCTAACTAATACATGAAAACCTCATTTTTCTGGGTTGCAGCAGAATTTTTAGTGAATGGGTGGTCGATTTTTTTTTCTAATTGTTAACAGTTTCCAAGTTATGGAATGAAATGAGTTTTGAGGGATGAATTGTGTATGAAGGTTATGGTTAATGAGAGGGCTGTTGGTTTCTTGACGTTATATTTGCAGTGTGTTTTTATGCTGTAACCTCTCTTCTGGTTTTTTGGCTTCTGTGGTTGGTATCCCCCCTTTACTGTGTGTTTAAGCCCTGTTATATAATGATTGAAGAGTGGGTTTTAGAGGGAAAAGGTTTGAGAAATTTGAACAGATTATGATACTGTTTTGAATGCTTTTTGATGCAGTCTGCTTTTGCCTATTTTTGTGCAAGGATAACATAGTAGCATAGCAGATGTTTTGGCTGTATGATGCAGGTTTTTTTGGCTTGTTCTGTTGGACAGTTTTCTACAGTTTGGCATGTTGTGTTTGGCTTGTTCTGTTGGACAGTTTTATACAGGTGATATCTTTTCAAACCTGTCTCCTTTTCCTCTTTTAGCTTTCAATGATGTAAAGAAACTTTCTTTTACATAATTCTGAAGGGTTTTCCTTTTTTAGGAAAATGATGCATTTGAGGTTTTGGCTGTTTGTTAGCATTCTATTTTTATGAATCGTTGCTATTTTATATTTGCTGATTTTGCTGCTTTATTGGACAATATGTTGTTGTTGTTCTACTGTTGTTCTGCTTTGCTATTTTGGCGTGTTTAGCTGCTTCCTGTTGCGCTTACAACTGCTTGTTTTTCTTATTTTTATTGTTATGTTTGGCCTGTGTTCGCAGTTTGCAGCTTTGTTGATGTGCTGCTATTTTCTTTTTGTTGTGATGCGGTTTTGCTTGTTAGCTTATTGGCAATTTTCCTTTTCTCCCTTTTTATGAACCAAAGATGACAACTTTTTCTGATTTGCAATTGGGAGAAAAATAGCCCATGATTAAAATAAATCCCTTTTTAACTGATTCCAAATGCAAACCCTTATGATGAGACACCAATTACTTTTTATCAATTAATTCTTGCTTGAATTTCTCACATGTTGACTATTTACTAACCTTTCCCTTTGTCTTGTTTTATGAACACGAGAATTGGGAAACCAAAGCGAAGTTGACAGATAAAAGGGCATGGCTTTCAAAGAGTGCGGACAAGTTTCTTGAAGAGGAAGCAAAACATTTAATTCTTTTTTTTTGTTTTGTAAACAGCAATTGTAACTTGTGATTTCAGGCATTGTAACTTGTCTCAAAAAAAATGTAATGAACACAAACTTGAACGAATTTATTAACGATGAACTTTGTTGTAGGAATCAAATAACTCTTGAATCTTGTTTGAACTTTGAAATTCTCTCTTGAATAATTCAAATGCACACTTTGACTTTGTAACTTAAACTTCAAGAAATCACGAACAATTGTTGTAACTTGTATTTCAAACAATCATTCGCCTTATCTTCTAGCATCCAATAAAACTCTTGCACAAAATAAATGCTTAAGAATTTAATTCCCCTTGGTTAATTCGAACCCAAAACAACGGTCACTTAAACCTTAATCTTCACATCACGCCTGAACCAAACATACACTTTTAAGTAGAAATTTAACTTTGAGACTCACATCACAAGTAACTTGTAACTTAAGCAACCAAAACATGTCTTGACGGTCATGAACCCCCAAGCTTATTTCTTGTTCCCAAACTCCACAGTCGCCAACTTAAACTTCAAACCCTCGAATCAGTGACTTGGATACTTTTAATAAGAAAGCTTGAAATGAAAGGAGAGGAACTCCCTGAACTTTGAGCCGTCCTTGAGGCAGGCGAAAGAAACATCTTCACATGAAATAGAGAACCAAAAACCCTAGCATCTTGGCAAACAAATAGGGAAATAAACCCTAATCCAAGCGCTGATAAATTCGAGCAAGAATCAACCTTGTAACGTGATGACAAAATTCATTCCATGAGCCACTAATCGAGAACCAGATGCATTTCCCTTTTACCTGATAAGAGAACTTTAAAACAAAATCATACATAAAGAGGGCACAACCCTGATACCTCAAACCAAGGCGCTTGATTCCATGAGATGCGGGATATGCAAATGACTGAGTGAAAATGGTGCAAATGGGATGCAAAGTTCAAATCCAGACAAAAGTAAAAAGGATAGGGCAAATTTGGGGTACGACAGCTGCCCCTATTTAATCGTCTTAAACCTGAATGTGAGATTGGCGCCAGACTTTCGTAAGTTCAAGGTGGAAGATGATTAAATACCAGGACCTGAAATTTTCCCTGGAGAGATGGTGTGGGTGTCATTTATTGGTGTGAATGTCTGCTGGGGAAAGACAAACTAGCCTCTTGGTAGACTGGTCATGATGGGTAAACATGGTTGAACAATGATAAATCGTATCAGGGTAACGGTGCCAATACAAGATTCTTAGGGGAGTGGGCGGTAGAGTGACTGAAAGGATATGGTTGACAATGTCGCGGTGACTGACGGTAGGATTCATAATAAACTTAAAGATAACACGAGGGTAAAGTCTGCGGAAGACTTACGACCCTAAAAAGATAACGTGAGGATAAGACCTATGAACGACCCACGACCCTAAGGGAGATATAGCGAAGGTAAGATCTACGGATGATCTACGACCTTAAAAACAAGATAAGGAGAGGGTAAAGTGAAGGTAAGATCTACGAACAATCTACGACCCCGGAAATATAACGCGATGATAAGATCTACGGACGATCCACGACCCTAAAAATATAACGCGATGGTAAGATCTACAGACGATCTACGACCCTAAAAATATAACGCGATGGTAAGATCTACGGACAATCTACGACCATAAAAACAAGATGAGGAGAGGGTAAAGTCTACGGACGACCTACGACCCCAAAAATATAACGCGATGGTAAGATCTACGGATGATCTACGACCCTAAAAATAAGATGAAGAGAGGGTAAAGTCTAAGGACGACCTGAGACCCTAAGAGAGATAAAGGGAAGGTAAGATCTATGGACGATATAAAACCCTAAAAACAAGATGAGGAGAGGGTAAAGTCTACGGACGACCTACGACCCTAAGAGAGATAAAGTGAAGGTAAGATTTATGGACGATCTACAACCCTAAAAATATAACGCGATGGTAAGATCTACGGACGATCTACGACCTTAAAAATATAACGCAATGGTGAGATCTACGGATGATATACGACCCTAAAATGCGAAGGTAAGATCTACTGACGATCCACAACCTTAAAAATAAGAGGAGGAGAGGGTAAAGTCTACGGACGACCTACGACCCTAAGAGAGACAAAGTGAAGGTAAGATCTAATGTACGACCTATGACCTTAAGAATTGATAACGTGAGTATTGAGAGTTGGGGAGCATGGAGTACTAACACCCTGGTTTATTTTAGTTGGTAGCGTAATGACACAGGTTAATTGGGAAGTATGAGGATGATATTCTTCGTGATGATGTTTTGTTGATTTGGGATTGATCTGGCTCATGCTTCGTATGCATTTGAAATATGACATGATGATCCATGGATATACTATGCGTTTGAGGATGCAATGTAGTATGTCGTGATGATTATTGTATGTAAAGTGCCAAAAGCTCATTGGGATCTGTTGCTCGTCATCTTGAGGTACTAATACAGACTGGTGCTTGAAATTTGAGAGAAAAGGTTTAGCCTTGTCGAGTTCATCGGGGGATTAAATCTTGCTGAGGAGAAATGACTTGATCTGACTTCCTTGGTGTGTTGGACTTTTTGTGAATAACTGAAAGGAGACGTGGATCTCAACCAATGCCCCAAATCTCTCTGTGTGGGAGAATCGGGCTCTCGGTTGACTGTAGGGAGGCGACGGGGATGAGGGCTTGGTCGAGGTGACCATTATGACTTGCTACCAGCACAGAAGAGAAAACACTTAAACGCCACGACATTCCCTTGGGATGCCTTCCTATCCACGTAATGTAGTGTTTCACATCTTAGCTCGTGATTATTATTTACTTATTATCTTTAATGCAATGATTAACAAAGAATTTAAATCACGATTCGCATACGAAAAATAAAGTAAAAGAACATAACAAAGATTTTTTAATGGAAGGGGAAATTTTTATTAATGAGTTTGGCCCGTAAATGGGCATCCATACATAGAAACAACTCCTAAATGAGGAAGTTGCAGAGAAGAAAATAAATACAACGAGTAAAATGTCAATAAGAAAATCTCGAACTTCCATTAAAACTGATATTGCTATAGTTCCCGTATCCTGGGTCGTCATAGTGCCGTGCTTCCAAAGGATAATAGTTAGATTGATCCATCCCGCATTAAGAAGGTGTACATGAAGAGTCTTCAGACTGCAGTCTCTCGATTTTTTGTCCCTAATTTTTGCCTAGATCGCCCTTTCAGGTTTTCAATCCACCGGGACACCCATTTTTTCCTAAGCCGCCCTTTCGGGTTTTTAACTTAGCGGGTTATTCTTATATTTTTTTTCTTTTTTTTTATCCCTAACTTTTGCCTAAGCCGCACTTTCGGGTTTTCGACTTTGCAGGTCCTTTTATGCGTAGTATTTTTTGACTGAGTCTGAATTGACTAGAAGCGGAACGTCTTCCCCATCCATGTTTGTCAGGATTATAGCACCTCCCGAGAAAGCTTTTTTCACGATGTACGGTCCCTCATAGTTTGGAGTCCACTTGCCTCTTGGATCAGTGTGGATTGGGATAATCTTCCTTAAGACCAGGTCAC
Organism: Vicia faba; assembly: GCA_948472305.1. Classification (NCBI taxonomy): domain Eukaryota; kingdom Viridiplantae; phylum Streptophyta; class Magnoliopsida; order Fabales; family Fabaceae; genus Vicia; species Vicia faba. The sequence continues at coordinate 1,141,776,544 of OX451738.1, forward strand.
CTGCGCGGAACTCTCGAGGCCGAATCTTCTTGTCAAATGCTCTCTTAAGACGCTGTTGGTATAACTGACCGTGACAAATGGCTGCCAGGTTCTTTTCTTCGATGAGATTGAGTTGGTCGAGTCTCGTTTGAATCCATGCAGCTTCATCAAGCTTAGTATCCATCAAAACCCTTAAGGAAGGAATCTCCACTTCGACCGGGAGTACCACATCCATACCATAGACTAGTGAAAACGGAGTGGCCCCAGTGGAAGTAGGCACCGAAGTTCGATAGCCAGGCAGGGCAAAAGGCAGCATCTCATGCCAATCTTTGTATATTCTCACCATTTTCTGGACGATCTTCTTTATGTTCTTGTTAGCGGCTTCGACTGCCCCATTCATCTTCGGCCGATAAACTAAAGAATTATGGTGCTCGATCTTGAACTCTTCACACATTTCCTTCACCATCTTGTTGTTGAGATTTGACCCGTTATCAGTGATGATCTTGTTAAGAGTTCCATAACGACAAATGATCTCTCTTCTGATGAAATGAGTGACAACTTGGTTGGTCACATTTTTGTATGAAGCCGCCTCCACCCACTTGGTGAAGTAGTCAATAGCAACGAGGATAAACTTGTGTCCATTTAAAGCGCTCGGCTCGATGCGTCCAATCATATCGATGCCCCATATTGCAAAGGGCCATGGTGAAGTCATCACATTCTAAGGAGTGGGAGGAACATGTATCCTGTCTGCGTAAACCTGACATGTGTGGCACATTTTGGCATACCCACAACAGTCACTTTCCATCGTCATCCAGAAATAACCTGCTCGTAGGATTTTCTTGGCCATGGAATGCCCACTGGCATGAGTCCCAAAAGAGCCCTCGTGTATTTCTTCTATAATGGATTCTGCTTCGTGTCTATCCACGCATCTGAGCAGAACCGAATCATAGTTTATCTTGTACAGAACATCTCCTGACAGTAAAAACTTAGACGCCAACCTTCTAAGAGTCCGCTTATCACATATTGTAGCACCTTCGGGGTACTCTAGCTTCTCAAGATATCTTTTGATGTCGAAGTACCATGGTCTTTCATCCAATACATCTTCAGTTGTGAGACAATGAGAAAGGAAAATGTGTGCTGGCTCCTTGTAACGACAAATCCTTATATTGGGTGCATGATTCGGGTAAATGACTTTGAACATTGCTGCTAAAGTGGCCAGAGCGTCTGCAAGTTGATTTGCTTCTCTAAGAATGTGCTCAAAGGTGACCTCATCAAAAGCGGGCAACACCTCTTATATGTAATCCCAATATGGAACTAAATTAGGGTGCCGTGTATCCCAATAACCCCGTGCTTGATGTATCACTAAGGCAGAGTCCCCAAAAACATCAAGAATCTTGATATTCAAATCAATGGCTGCTTCAAGGCCCATCACACAAGCTTCGTATTCAGCGACATTATTCGTACAATCAAAACATAATCTGGCAGTGAAAGGTATATGAGTGTTGCACGGAGAGGTCAGAACTGCCCCAATGCCGTGACCCATAACATTTGACGCACCATCGAACGTGAGAGTCCATCGCTCCCCTGGTTAAGGTCCTTCATTATCATCAAGTTTCATAATATTCTCGTCTGGAAAATCAAACTTCATGGGCTGATATCCTTCCAATGGTTGGTGAGCAAGATGATCATCAAGAATTCTACCTTTGATAGCCTTTTGTGTGACGTACTAGATGTCATATTCAGACAAAAGCATTTTCCACCGAGCCAATCTTCCTGTAAGTGCTGGTTTCTCGAAGATGTACTTTATCGGATCCATTTTAGATATAAGAACTGTAGAATGTGTCAACATATACTGCCTCAAACGTCGAGCTGCCCATGTAAGAGCACAACAAGTCTTCTCAAGTAAGGAATACCTTGATTCACAATCAGTAAACTTCCTGCTCAGGTAATAAATGGCATGTTCTTTTCGTCCAGTATCATCATGTTGTCCGAGCACACATAGATCCTTCAAGCATAGTAAAATACATAATGAGAGGTCTCCCGGGAACTGGTGGTATGAGTATTGGTGGTTCTTGAAGATACTGCTTAATCTTCTCGAAAGCTTCTTGACAACTCTCATCCCAACAGACATCCTGATTCTTGCATAACAATTTAAAGATGGGTTCACAGGTAGCAGTAAGATGGGAAATGAACCTGGCTATGTAATTCAACCTTCCAAGGAAACCTCGTACTTCCTTTTCATTTTTCGGCGCCGACATATCCTGTATTGCTTTTACTTTGTCTGGATCTACTTCAATTCCTCGTTGACTCACGATAAAACCAAGTAACTTGCCTGATCGAACCCCAAAGGTGCATTTGTTGGGATTAAGCCTTAACTTGAACTTTTGTAAACAATGAAACAACTTCTGTAAATGGACCAAATGTTCTTCCTCAATTTGTGACTTCGCGATCATGTCGTCAACATACACCTCGAACTCTTTGTGAATCATTTCGTGAAAGAGAGTCACCATAGCTCGCTGATATGTGGCACCAGCGTTTTTAAGACCAAAAGGCATGACTCTATAGAAAAAGGTACCCAAGGAGTTGTGAAAGTTGTTTTATCCATGTCTTCTGGAGCCATTTTATCTGATTGTAGCCAGAGAACCCATCCATAAAGGAGAACACCGAAGACTGAGCAGTGTTATCAACTAATACATCAATATGAGGCAACGGGAAATCATCCTTTGGGCTCGCTCTATTCAAGTCTCGGTAGTCGACACACATGCGTACCTTACCATCCTTCTTAGGTATGGGCACAATGTTAGCAATCCAAGGCGGATAGTTTATCACAGATAGGAAACATGCTTCGAGCTGTTTCTGAACCTCTTCTTTGATCTTCAAAGCCATATCGGGTCTGGTCCTTCTTGGCTTTTTCTTTACAGGAGGAAATTCTGGCTTGAGCGTAAATCTATGCATTACTATATCAGTTTCTAAGCCGGGCATGTCTTCGTACGACCAGGCAAAGATGTCAGCATACTCTTGAAGTAGCTCAATCAACCCCTTCTTTTATTCACTTTTCAAGGCGGCCCCTATTTATACTTCTCTCTTTACCTCTTCGGTACCGAGATTAACAAATTCTATTTCTTCTTGATACAGCTGGATGACCTTCTCTTCCTGTCTCAAGTGCCTGGCTAGTTCTTCAGGGACTTCACAGTCTTCCTCACTATCCTTGTTAGCATGATCAACTGCATTCTCAAGGATATAAGGAGCCATAGCATTATCATTTCCAACGGAGTCCGAGACGGATCTGCATGATCGATGATTTTATGTTTTATTTTTAGAAAGTGCAAAAGAATATTTAGAATATGAAAAGAAAAGTATTTCCATTTTTATTTTGAAAAAGTAAAATTAAAAGAAAAGACAGGGAACAAAATTGTATGCGAAGGTGAGGATTTTCATTCAATGTTAAACGAAGATTGAAATATAAGGGGCCCCTTCTACAAGCTGTCAGTATGCCTTGGGCAGGACATACGATTTAAATGGAAACAGAAAATTACACATCAAGGAAAACAACTTCAGGGATGTCCACGGCAGTCCAATTGCTGAGCTCCTGGTCCGGCGCAACATGATAGATAAATATTAAAACATCTTCATCGTCACCTTTAACATCTGTGGAGAGCACTTGTCCTTCTATGCCTACACCAGCACTGACGAACACCTCAGAAATTTGGGGAACCTGCTATCCTTTTAGAGGAATCCAACCAGCTTGCACGGAGGATGATGGCTGATACCCAAGACCGAAACGATCTTTCTTCTCTGGAACTTCAATCAATTTTCCCCAACTGTCATGGGGATGTCTAGCTTCTATAAGGGATTTGGCATCCTTCAAAGAGGTTAGGGGTATCTCAGACTTCTTACATTCCACGACGGGGAATTTGTCAATAGTAACAATCTCCAGGGCTTGAAAGGGAAACTCTTGCACCTAGCCTTCCACTTCCACATAAAGGTAGGTAGTCGAATTATTAATCATTATGTCTTATTCCCCGTAAACGACGACACCTTGGTCATTCACAATGAACTTCAGGCGTTGATGAAGAGTAGATGTCACAGCTCCTGCTACATGAATCCATGGACGACCCAAAAGGCAAGTATAGGATGGACGGATGCCCATAACATAGAATGAGAAATATAAAATGTGGGGACCAATCTTGACAGGCAAATCCATTTCTCCATCCACAGATATTCTCGAACCATCAAACGCTCGAACATTTAGAGCGGAGGGCCCCATCATTACTCCGTCCATATTCAACTTAAACAAAGTAGCCTTAGGCATCACATTGAGTGAAGAACCCGTGTCCACCAAAACTTGAGATAAAACAGTGTCTAAACACTTCATAGAAACATGCAACGCTTTATTGTGGCTCTGCCTTCAACTGGGAGTTCATCATCATAGAAACCCAAACAATTTCCCACAACAATATTGCTGACGATTCCTTCAAACTGGGCCACAGAGATGTCTTGGGTAACATGAGTGGAACATATGGTCTTCAATAAGGCATTGCGGTGGGCCTCCGAACGCAAAAGGAGAGACAAGATTGAAATCTTGGGCGGTGTCTGGTTGAGCTGACCCACTACTTTGTAATCACTCCTCTTGAGAATTCTCAAAAGTTGCTCTGCCTCTTGTCCTACAGAAGGTCCGGGTTGATTATCCATCATTTTCTTTCCCCTAGCCTTAGCTAGAGCTTCACTGTTAGTTTCCTTAGGAGGCGGTGGTGGAGGAGAAAAGATCCGACCACTGCGAGTCATATTACTGGTTCCTGTAATATGGGTAATATTCTTGTCAACAACCGGAGGACACTCATACTTCTTTCCATGAATATAGACCACATTATACTCCCATGGAACTGCCTTCGAGTCGTTGCTTGAAGGAGGAATAGGAGCTTGAATCACTGTGGGGGTAGTAGGAACCTGAATTGTTAATGGAATACCAAGGGTTACTGAAAAGCTTCTAGGGTAGTAGGGGATTTCTAGGACATCAATCTCTTCTTCTCGGGATATTTTCTCTATCTGTAGGACACCTTCATCGATCAACTGTTGGATGGCCGTCTTCAAATCATCACACTCTTCAGGTTTGGAGGAACATGTTAAGAAGAAGTCATGGAGTTCTTGTAGCACCTCATGCTTCAACAAATGTTCTCTGACAATTTCTAAAGATATCTTAATTTCGTCAACCTTGGATACCAAAACCCGTTCATTAACTTCTTCAATAGCATTGACCGTTCCCCCTTGATGAGGAGGCACGGGATTATTTTGAATATTCGGACCAACAGGGTTGAAGTTGATGGATTTTTCATCGATGAGGTCTTGAAATTTGCATTTGAATGCACTACAATTTTCAATTGTATGGCCTGGGGCACCAGAATGAAATTTGAAATGAGCATTAATATCATACCCCCTAGGGAGAGGATTTGGTGGTGGACCGAGTTCGCGCAATTGAACCAATTGACTAGCAAGTAACTGTGGGAGAAGCTGAGCATATGACATAGGAATGAGATCAAATCTTCTTTCAGGGGCTCTTTGTCTTTGAGGAGCTCTCGGGCCTTGAAGTTGTTGATTCAGTTGTTGATAAGTTGGAGGAGGAGAAAATTGTTGTTGTGAAACATAATGTGGTTGCGGAGCGAAAAGCTGTTGTTGGGCTATCCAGGGTACTGGAGTTGTAGCAGCATATACTTTAGGAACAAATTGGTTGGGCACAGCAGCAGGTGTAGGAAAATAAGGGAATCGGACTTGAGGAAATGCAGGAGCTCTTCCTTGGGTGATGGTGACGGTACTAGTCTCGCCCTCTTTCTTCTTGACAAAACCAGAAAACAGTTTTTTTCTAATACCCGCATTGTTGTTAACATTGTTAGGAACACCTTGAATCGTTCCAGCCTTAATGCACGTCTCAACATGTTCACCAATAATGACCATATCAGAGAAATAAGTAGAAGTGCTACTGAGCATATGTTGGAGATAAAGGCCTCGTAGAGTACCCATAAACATATCAATTAATTCACAATCCAAGAGAGGAGGTTGGACCCCTGCAGCCAGTTCACGCCACCTCTGAGCGTACTCTTTGAATGACTCTTCAAATTTTTGTACCATCCCTTGGAGCTGAGTACAGCTAAGAGCCATGGAAGTATTGTAATGGTAATGTTTTAAAAAGGCGTCAGCAAGTTCTCCCCAAGTACTGACATGAGATCTTTCCAATTGCATATACCAATCCAACGGTGCCCCGGTCAAGCTATCTTGAAAGAAGTGCATGAGAAGCGGTTCATTTTCAGCATATGCATCCATTTTGCGACAATAGGAATACAGATGAGTGTCCGGGAAAGAAGTGCCTTTATATTTGTCAAAATCTGGGACTTTGAACTTGGGAGGAATAACTACCCCAGGCACGAGGCACATTGCAACAGTATTAAATCCGGAAGCCTTGATACCCTCCATGGATCTAAGTCGCTCCTCGAGAGCATGATACATTTTCACAGTTTTGGCAACTACGGCAGTAAGATTCACTTGGGGTTCATCAAGATCAATAACATCATGATGATCGTCGACATCATTCCTAGGAGCGCCGGTAGGAGTCTCAACATTTGCATTGTCATTCCTCCCATTAGCAGAAGTGGAGGGTGCAGCAGTAGTAAGCTTGGCAACACTTTGATGTAGTTCTTCTTGACCCTTGATCACGGCATGAAGGGTTTCCATAAGCTGATCCATGCGAGTACCCATGGTTTCCATATCCCGGCGGAGTCCATTCTAGTTTTCTTCAAAAAGATCCATTAGCCTTTGCTGGTTCCCTATGGTACGGTAAGGATGTGGAGAAGTCGTCTTTGCTGTTTACTGTAGTCTGTGGAAAGGGACCCCAATGAGTTTTTGTTGTGAAAATTGAATGCATGGTAGTATGGATGAATTCTTTATCTTCATTTCCAAGGAAACCCAAAGACTCGTCGACCTTTTAAAGTTTTCCTTTCCCGTTTTTTTGAAAAGCTACATCAACGAGACTTGTCTTTGGATTCCCCTAGATATGTGATATATATACATGATGGTATGATGTCATGGTATTCTACGGCATGAAATCTCAGCTCCACATATTCTGGATAACCATTGCATAGTCCGTTGCGCAGGATGAAAGTAAGAAGATCAAAAGTCCGACGTCACAACAATAGAATCAAAGTAACCACCCATGAGGTATGTACTAGGGGTTTATCACCTGCCGAACAAGGTTCTAAAGAGTTCTCGAAGTCTGCGCTCTTCCTTTGGATATTACCGACGTCCCAATTACTTGGTAATCAGTAATATTCGCAAGAAAAACTCGTCCGAATGCAATATCGCGTGACAGCTACTTCTGGATTACCCCGTTATAGTCTCTGCACTGCACCTAAAAGGCCAGGATGGGTTAATGGTTCTACGACCCTCAGCTTCTCGAGTTCCCAGGTCGAAAGCAACGACGTCTTCCCGATTACTCGGTAAACATCACTACTTTCAAGGGGACCTCCTCTGAGTGGGGGATTTTCATGCCTCCTTCTTCGGGATTACTCCCTCAAAGTTAACATGACTATACCGCCCGTCCTAATCCTATGTGTAAACCAAGTCCGGGTATAGGACTTATCAAAATTAATCACCAAACCCAACATCACAATGTATCCAGAATATGTGAGTAGCAACAAAATGTGCAATATATACAAATAAAGCAATAATAAAACAGTAAAGAAAAATAAAGCAAATAAATAAACACCCAAAAAGACAAATAAACAAAACTAGGAGAGACTCGTAAAAATTCCCCAACAGAGTCTCCAGCTGAAGCTACCGGCAGAAAACACAGAGCCGCCACCGAACTTTATTTATCCCGAAGGAAGGGGAAATATCGATAAAACCACAAGGGAATGGATAAGATGGTCTTGCGACCAAGAGAAAGGGTAAGGGATTCGGTTACGCGAGGGGAAGGTATTAGCACCCCTCGCATCCGTTATACTCAACGGGATCCGTTTTGTTTTTTTGTCTTAAAGGGTGTGTTTATCTACAACTATGCTTGTTTAAGGGGAAATGAATGGTTTTCATTATTGCGTTCGTGAGGGTTTCGCAACCCTTTGCCTACGTATCCAATGAAGGAATCAGAACACCGTCGTTCCTCTAGAAAATGATTTGCGGGGATTTTGATTTGTTGAGTGTTTTGCGAGTTTTAAAATAAATTTAAGTAATAATTAAAAGTGTTTTTGGATTTTTGATTAGTGAATGTTAAGTTTTAATTACAAAAGAAGAAAAAGTTTTAAGAGGGATACTAAAAACCTAATTGTTTGTTTTGTACAATGGGCTAAGAGTCTACCTCGACATAAAGCGATCGAAACGGGATTTAATCGCCTCATGGAGCTACCTAAGGGAATATGGCATCGAACTTTGAACGAGAAGATAAAGAAAATTTAATTTAAATATATTTTTTGTGGTTTTATAATAAATTTAACAAATAACAAATTCGAAAGTAAATTAGAACCTAATTTTAAAACATTCTAACGTTATTTTTTGTGATTTTTAAGTAAAGAAAAATATTAAAAGGAAATTTAAAATGTAATTCTGAATATATATTTTTTATTTTTATCATGTGAAAAATAAAATAAATCCAAGAACTGATATAGAATAATCAAAAACAAGATATATATGAAACAATAGGAGTAAAGAAAATTACAAAATAGGGGTATACTTTAAATTTTGTTACTGGTCTGGAAAGAGAGAAATTCACTAGGCAGCCGATGCCCAATAGCAATAAAAAAATAAAACAAAAAATGGGGACGAAGAAAAAATAAAACAAAAAATGGGGACGAAGAAAAAATAAAACAAAAAATGGGGACGAAGAAGAAAGAGAAAAAAAGGCCCTGGTAGGTGTTGAACCCAAGACCACTCACTCAAACACCCAAACCCTTACCACTGCCTCACGTTGACTAATTCATTAATATCTCCACTTAAAAAGCAATAAGAATGAACCAGGTAAATATATTGGGCCTAGCCGAAGGAATCAAATTGGGCCAAGGACTGTGACGCCCCATCGGAATTAAAAAAAAAACAAAAAAAACTTAAAAACTAAGAGTCAGCCGCCGATCTCTATATGGGAATGGGTCTTTAATTATATTCTCTTAATTCCCAATAAAACTCAAATGAATGCTAAATAAATCCCTTAATTATTAATTATCAATTTTATTTGGGAATGAAGAACACAATCATGCGGCCTCTCTCTCTCTCTCTATCTTCCAGTCTCAAGCAAATCTCTCTTTCTCTTCCTCTTGTGGTTATTTCTTTCAAACCAATCTTTCTCAACTTTTCACCAGAAAAGGAACCCTTTGGATAAGGTGGTGTCGCACAGTGGATGCCGTCGTCTTCTCCGGCGAAACAACTTGAAAGAAAATGAAAGCTTATTGCCGCTCCCCATAACTATCGGTTCTTAATGCAAATCCGATCTTAGATTTATCTAGAACGGTTTAAAACAGCCGGATCAACCTTTTCCCAAAATCAAACCCTAAGTTTCTTGGAAGACCCCTTTCGACAAAAGTATCTAAAGATGAATTCGATGTTTCCAGGTAAACATGGTGTTTCTATCTACAAAAACAAACAACCCTCAGTGGGTTATGAAAGGGATCGGAGGTGGTGGGAGTGTCTTCTGGCGAGGATGATAGCAAGGTAAGCTTCAGACCTCTTCTCTTTATAATTCTAATTTTCCTTTTGCGCATGCTTCTGGAACCGTGAAATACATGTTGGTCATTCTTCTCATGCAGGTCCTAAGCTTGAGTCTAGGTCATCTCGAGTGTAAGTTCGATGATGAGAATGATTGTTTGACATGGCCTGTTTGTTGCTTACCATTCAAAAATGAGGTTATCTGAGAGGCACGATTTTGAGGGAATATGGAGAATGCTAGTTTCAGTGGAGTTTTAGAAGAGGTAAATCTTATGGTATAAGTTTGTTTTTTTTGTAAAAATTATGGATTCTTAATAATTTTGTTTTTTTTAAAGTGTTTCATCGGAAAAAAGTAGTTCATGAGTCCCTTTGGTCTGGAAGCAACAACAACGATTAATTATTCTGTTTTTGGGTTGGGCCATTATTTCAGTCCTGATTACATGATTATTTCATTGCAAGCTTAGAGAAAACAGATACTACATAAGTGGTAGAGATCTTACCTACAACTGCCTTGAAGATGCCAAATAGAAAACCAGAGATGACATTCCAATCAGGTACGATAGTAATCCCGTGCTTGATGCTGATCTTCCTTATTTGTATTTTATTCTGATCTTCTTCTGCTTTTAATTGTTGTTCCTCTAACTAATACATTAAAACCTCATTTTTCTGTGTTGCAGCAGAATTTTTAGCGAATGGTTGGTCGATTTTTTTTCTAATTGTTAACAGTTGCCAGGTCATGGAATGAAATGAGTTTTTAAGGATGAATTATATATTAAGGTTATGGTTAATGAGAGGGCTGATGGTTTCTTGATTCTATATTTGCAGTGTGTTTTTATGCTGTAACCTCTCTTCTGGTTTTTTGGCTTCTGTGGTTGGTATCCCCCCTTTGCTGTGTGTTTAAACCCTGTTATATAATGATTGAAGAGTGGGTTTTATAGGGAAAAAGTATGAGAAATTTGAATAGATTATGATGCTGTTTTGAATGCTTTTTGATGCAGTCTGCTTTTGCCTATTTTTGTACAAGGATAACATAGTAGCATAGCAGATGTTTTGGCTGTATGATGCAGGTTTTTTTGGCTTGTTCTGTTGGACAGTTTTCTACAATTTGTCTTTTTCTATTGGACAGTTTTATACAGGTGATATCTTTTAAAACCCGTCTCCTTTTCCTCTTTTAGCTTTCAATGATGTAAAGCGACTTGCTTTTACATAATTCTGAAGGGTTTGCCTTTTTTAGGAAAATGATGCATTTGAGGTTTTGGATTTTTGTTAGCCTTCTATTTTTATGAATCGTTGCTATTTTATATTTGCTGATTTTGCTGCTTTATTAGACAGTATGTTGTTGTTGTTCTACTGTTGTTCTGCTTTGCTATTTTGGCGTGTTTAGTTGTTGCCTGTTGCGCTTACAGCTGCTTGTTTTTCTTATTTTTATTGTTATTTTTGGCTTGTGTTTCCAATTTGCAGCTTTGTTGGTGTGCTTCTATTTTCTTTTTGTTGTGATGCGGTTTTGCTTGTTAGCTTATTGGCAATTTTCCTTTTCTCCCTTTTTGTGAACCAAAGATGACAGATTTTTGTGATTTGCAATTGGGAGAAAAATAGCCCATGATTAAAATAAATCCCTTTTTAACTGATTCCAAATGCAAACCCTTATGAAGAGATACCAATTACTTTTTATCAATTAATTCTTGCTTGAGTTTCTCACATGTTGATTATTTACTAACCTTTCCCTTTGTCTTGTTTCATGAACACGAGAATTGGGCGACCAAAGCAAAGTTGAGAGATAAAAAGGGCATGGATGTCAAAGAGTTCGAACAAGTTTCTTGAAGAGGAAGCAAAACATTTAATTCTTTTTTTCAAATAACTCTCGAATCTTGTTTGAAATTTGAAATTCTCTCCTGAATAATTCGAATGCACATTTTGACTTTGTAACTTAAACTTCAAGAAATCGCGAACAATTGTTGTAACTTGTATTTCAAACAATCATTCGCCTTATCTTCCAGACTCCAATCAAACTCTTGCACAAAATAAATGCTTAAGAATTTAATTCCCCTTAGTTAATTCGAACCCAAAACAACGGTCACTTAAACCTTAATCTTTATATCACACCTGAAAAAAACTTGCACTTTTAAACAGAACTTTAACTTTGAGACTCACATCACAAGTAACTTGTAACTTAAGCAACCAAAACAGGTCTTAACGGTCATGAACTCCCAAGATTATTTCTTGTGCCCAAACTCCACAGTCGCCAACTTAAACTTCAAACCCTCGAATCAGTGACTTGGAGACTTTTAAGAAGAAATCTTGAAATGAGAGGAGAGGAACTCCCTGAACTTTGAGCCATCCTTGAGGCAGGCGAAAGAAACATATTCATAGGAAATAGAGATCCAAAAACCCTAGCATCTTCGCCAACAAATAGGGAAATAAACCCTAATACAGGCTCTGATAAATTCGATCAAGAATCAACCTTATAATGTGATGACAAAATTCATTCCATGATCCACTAATCGAGAACCAGATGCATTTCCTTTTTACCTGATGAGAAAACTTCAAAACAAAATCAGATATAAAGAGGGAACAACCCTGATACCTCAAACCAAGGCGCTTGATTCCATGAGATGCGGGATATGAAAATGACTGAGTGAAAATGGTGCAAACGAGATGCAAAGTTCAAAGCCAGACAAAAGTAAAAAGGATAGGGTAAATTTGGGGTACGACAATCAGTTAGTGGCTTATGGGCAGGATTGAGGGGAGGTTTATCTGATTCTCCATCAATTGGAATCTCTTCAAAGAAGTCTCGTAGAGATGTTTATATTGAAATCTTTGCAAGTGGAAGTCTCTTTATTTGAGACAACTCGAATATTACCATTTCAAGGTGAAATATCTTAGTTAAATAAGAAATTGACACCATTTCATGGCTTATGGCTAGGATCGAGGGGATGTTTATCTGACTCTATGTCAAACGACATCTCTTCGAAAAATTCTCGTAGAGAATTTTATTGTGGAATCATTTCAAGTGGCAGTCTCTTTATTTCAGAAAACTTGTATATTACCCTTTCCAGGTGAAACATCTTGGTTAAAGAAGAAACTGGGACCAGCTCGTGGCTTATGGCCATGATCGAGGGGAGGTTTATCTGATTCTCCATCAAATGGCATCTCTTCGAAAAAGTATCGCAAAGATGTTTGTTTTGAATTCATTGCAAATGATAGTCTCTATATATCAGACAACTTGTATATAACCTTTTCCAGGTGAAATTTTTGGGTTAAAGAAGAAATTGAGACCAGTTCGTTGCTTATGGCCAGTATCGAGGGTAGTTTTATTTAATTCTCCATCGAATGGCATATCTTTGAAAAGTATCATAGAGAAGTTTGTTGTGAAATCATTGCAAGTGGCAATTTCTTTATTTGAGACATCTTGTATATTACCCTTTCAAGGTGAAACATCTTGGTTAAAGAAGAAACAGAGACCAGTTTATGGCTTTTGGCCAGGATCGAGAGGAGGTTTATCTAATTCTCCATCAAATGGCATCTCCTTGAAGAAGTATCTCATAAAAGTTTTTTTGAAATCTTTGGAAGTGGCAGTGTCTTTATTTGAGACATCTTGTATATAAACATTTCAAGGTGAAACATATTGGTTAAAGAAGAAACTAAGACCAGGTCTTGGCTTATGGCCAAGATTGGGGGGATGTTTATCTAATTCTCTATCAAATGGCATCTCTTCGAAGAAGTCTTGCAGAGAAGTTTGTTGTGAAGTTATTTCAAGTGGCAGTCTCTTTATTTGAGACAACTTGTATATTACCCTTTCTAGGTGAAACATCTTCGCTAAAGAAGAAACTGAGACTAATCTGTGGCTTATGGCTAGGATCGAGGGGAGGTTTATCTGATTCTCCATCAAATGGAATCTTATCAAAAATGTCTCAAAGAGAAGTTTGTTATGAAATCACTCCAATCGGCTGCCTCTTTATTTGAGACACCTTATTTATTACCCTTTTCAGGTGAAACATCTTGGTTAAAGAAGAAACTGAGACCAGTTCGTGGTTTATCGCCATGATCGATGGGAGGTTTATCTAATTCTCCATCAAATGGCATATCTTCGAAAAAGTCTCGAAGAGAAATTTTTTGAGAAATATTTGCAAGTGGCCGTCTATTTATTTGAGACAACTTGTATATTACCCTTTCAAGGTGAAACATCTTGGTTAAAGAAGAAACTGAGACCATTTCGTTGATTATGGCCAGGATCGAGGGGAGGTTTAACTGACTCTCCATCAAATTGCATCTCTTCGAAAAATTCTCACAGAGTAGTAGGTTTTGGAATCATTGCAAGTGGTTGTATCTTTATTTGAGACAACTTGTATATTACCCTTTTGAGGTAAAATATCTGGTTTAAAGAAGAAACTGAGACCAGCTCGTGGCTTATGGCCAGGATCGAGGGAAGGTTTATCTGATTCTCCATCAAATGGCATCTCTTCTAAGAAGTCTCGTAGAGAAGTTTTTTTTGAAGTCTTTGTAAGTGGCAGTCTCTTTATACGAGACAACTTGAATATTACCATTCCAAGGTGAAACATATTAGTTAAATAAGAAATTGACACGATTTCGTGGCTTATGGCCAGGATCGAGGGGAGGTTTATCTGACTCTACGTCAAACGACATCTCTTCGAAAAAGTCTCGCAAAGAAGTTTGTTTTAAATTCATTGGAAATGACAGTCTCTATATTTCAGACAACTTGTATATAACCTTTTCTAGTTGAAATATTTTGGTTAAAGAAGAAACATAGACCAACTTATGGCTTATAGCAAGGATCGAAGGGAGGTTTATCTGATTCTCCTTCAAATGTCATCTCTTCCAAAAAGTCTCGCAGATTAGTTTTTTTGAAATCATTGCAAATGGAAGTCTCTATATTTGAGATAACTTGTATATTACCCTTTCTAGGTGAAACATCTTTGTTAAATAAGAAACTGAGACCAGTTCGTTACTTATGGAAAGGATCGAGGGAAGACTTATCTGATTCTCCATCAAATGGCATATCTTCGAAAAATTCTAGCAGAGGAGTTTGTATTGAAATCATTGCAAGTGCCTGTCTCTTTATTTGAGACACCTTATATATTTGAAACATCTTGGTTAAAGAAGAAACTGAGACCAGTTTGTGGCTTTTGGCCATGATCGAGAGGAGGTTTATCTGATACTCCATCAAATGGCATCTCTTTGAAGAAGTCTCGCAGAGATGTTTTTTTGAAACCTTTGGAAGTGGCAGTGTCTTTATTTGAGACATCTTGTATATTACAATTTCCAAGTAAAACATCTTGGGTAAGGAAGAAAGTAAGACCAGGTCTTGGCTTATGGCCAAGATCGAGGGGATATTTATCTAATTCTCTATCAAATGGCATCTCTTTGAAGAAGTTTTGCAGAGAAGTTTGTTGTGAAGTTATTGCAAGTGGCAGTCTCTTTATTTGAGAAAATGTGTATATTACCCTTTCTAGGTAAAACATCTTCGCTAAAGAAAAAACTGAGACTAGTTCGTGGCTTATGGCTAGGATTGAGGGGAGGTTTATCTGATTCTCCATCAAATGGAATCTTATAAAAATGTCTCAAAGAGAAGTTTGTTATGAAATCACTGCAAGTGGATGTCTCTTTATTTGAGACACCTTGTCTATTACCCTTTCCAGGTGAAACATCTTGGTTAAAGAAGAAACTGAGACCAGTTCGTGGCTTATGGCCATGATCGATGGGAGGTTTATCTGATTCTCCATCAAATGGCATCTCTTCGAAAAAGTCTCGAATATAAGTTTTTTGTACAATATTTGCAAGTGGCAGTCTCTTTATTTGAGACAACTTGTATATTACCCTTTCAAGGTGAAACATTTTGGTTAAAGAAGAAACTGAGACCATTCTGTGGCTTATGGCTAGGATCGAGGGGAGGTTTAACTGACTCTCCTTCAAATGGCATCTCTTCTAAAAATTCTCATAGAGAAGTATGTTTTGGAATCATTGCAAGTGGCTTTATCTTTATTTGAGACAACTTGTATATTACCCTTTCGAGGTAAAATATCTTGGTTAAAGAAGAAACTGAGGCCAGCTCGTGGCTTATGGCCAGGATCGAGGGAAGGTTTATCTACTTCTCCATCAAATGGAATCTCTTTTATGAAGTCTCGTGGAGAAGTTTTTTTTGAAATCTTTGTAGGTGGAAGTCTCTTTATTTGAGACAACTTGTATATTACCCTTTCAAGGTGAAACATCTTGGTTAAAAAAAAACTGAGACCATTTCGTGGCTTATGGCCAGGATCGAGGGGAGGTTTATCTGACTCTCTATCAAATTTCATTTCTTCGAAAAACTCTTACAGAGAAGTATGTTTTGGAATCATTGCAAGTGGTAGTATCTTTTTTTGAGAAAACTTGTTTATTACCCTTTCGAGGTAAAACATATTGGTTAAAGAAGAAACTGGAACCAGTTCATTGCTTATGTCCAAGATCGATGGGAGGCTTATTTGATTTACCATCAAATGGCATATCTTCAAAAAAGTCTCATATAGAAGTTTGTTGTGAAACCATAGCCAGTGGTTGTCACTTTATTTCAGAAAAATTGTATATTACCCTTTCCATGTGAAACATATTGGCTAAAGAAGAAACTGAGACCAGTTCGTGGCTTGTGGCCAGGATCGAGGAGAGGTTTATTTGATTCTCCATCAAATGGCATATATTTGAAAAAGTATCAAAGAGAAGTTTGTTATGAAATCATAGCAAGTGGCCGTCTCTTTATTTGAGACAACTTGTATATTAACCTTTCCAAGTAAAACATCTTGGTTAAAGAAAAAACTGAGACCATTTTATGGCTTTTTGCTAAGATCGATAGGAGGTTTATCTGATTCTCCTTAAAATGGCATCTCTTCGAAAAAGTCTCGCAGAGAAGTTTTTTGTGAAATCATTGCAAGTGGAAGTCTCTTTTTTTGAGACAGCTTGAATATTACCCTTTCTAGTTGAAATAACTTGGTTAAAGAAGAAACATAGACCAGTTTGTGGCTTATGGCCAGGATCGAGGGTAGGTTTATGTGATTCTCCATCAAATGGCATTTCTTCAAAGAAGTCCCGTAGAGAAGTTTTTTTTTGAAATCTTTGAAAGTGGCTGACTCTTTATTTGAGACGACTTGTATATTACCCTTTCCAGGTGAAATAATTTGGTTAAAGAAGAAATTGAGACCATTTCGTGGCTTATGACCATGATCAAGGGGAGGTTTATCTGACTCTCTATCAAATGGCATCTCTTCGAATAATTCTCGCATAGAAGTTTGTTGTGGAATCATTGCAAGGGGCGGTCTCTTTATTTGAGACAACTTGTATATTACCTTTTCCAGGTGAAACATCTTGGTTAAAGAAGAAATTGAGACCAGCTCATGCATTATGGCCAAGATCGAGGGGAGGTTTATCCGATTCTCCATCAAATGGCATCTCTTTGAAGAAGTCTCGCAGAGAAGTTTTTTTGAAATATTTGGAAGTGGCGGTGTCTTTATTTGAGACATCTTGTATATTACAATTTCCAGGTGAAACATCTTGGTTAAGGAAGAAACTAAGACAAGGTCTTGGCTTATGGCCAAGATCGAGGGGATGTTTATCTAATTCTCTATCAAATGGCATCTCTTCTAAGAATTCTTGCAGAGAAGTTTATTGTAAAGTTATTGCAAGTGGCAGTCTCTTTATTTGAGATAACTTGTATATTACCCTTTCTAGGTGAAACATCTTCGCTAAAGAAGAAACTGAGAATAGTTCGTGGCTTATGGCTAGGATTGCGGGGAGGTTTATCAGTTTCTCCATCAAATGGAATCTTATCAAAAAAGTCTCAAAAAGATGTTTGTTATGAAATCACTGCAAGCGATTGTCTCTTTATTTGAAACACCTTGTCTATTACCCTTTCTAGGTGAAACATCTTGGTTAAAGAAGAAACTGAGACCATTTCGTGGCTTATGGCCAGGATCGAGGGGAGGTTTAACTGACCCTCCATCAAATGGCATCTCTTCCAAAAATTCTCACAGAGAAGTATGTTTTGGAATCATTGCAAGTGGCTGTATATTTATATGAGATAACTTGTATATTACCCTTTCTAGGTAAAATATCTTGGTTAAAGAAGAAACTGAGACCAGCTCGTGGCTTATGGCCAGGATCGAGGGAAGGTTTATCTGCTTCTCCATCAAATGGCATCTCTTCGAAGAAGTCTAATAAAGAAGTTTTTTTTTGAAATCTTTGTAAGTGTCAGTCTCTTTAGTTGAGACAACTTGTATATTACCCTTTCAAGGTGAAACATCTTGGTTAAAGAAGAGACTGAGACCATTCTGTGGATTATGGCCAGGATCTAGGGGAGGTTTATCCGACTCTCCATCAAATGGCATTTCTTCGAAAAATTCTTACAGAGAAGTATCTTTTGGAATCATAGCAAGTGTCAGTATATTTATTTGAGACAACTTGTATATTACCCTTTCGAGGTAAAACATCTTGGTTAAAGAAAAAACTGGAAGCAATTCATTTCTTATGTCCAAGATCGATGGGAGGCTTATTTGATTCTCCAAAAAATGGCATATGTTCGAAAAAGTCTCATATAGAAGTTTTTTGTGAAATCATAGCCAGTGGCTTTCTCTTTATTTCAGACAACATGTATATTACCCTTTCCATGTGAAACATATTGGCTAAAGAAGAAACTGAGACCAGTTCGTGGCTTGTGGCCAGGATCGAGGAGAGGTTTATTTAATTCTCCATCAAATGACACATCTTTGAAAAAGTATCAAAGAGAAGTTTGTTGTGAAATCATTGCAAGTGGCAGTCTCTTTATATGAGACAACTTGTATATTACCCTTTCAAGGTGAAATATCTTGGTTAAAGAAGAAACTGAGACCAGCTCGTGGCTTATGGCCAGGATCGAGGGAAGGTTTATCTGACTCTCCATCAAATGGAATTTCTTCGAAAAATTATCAAAAAAGAAGTATGTTTTGGAATCACTGCAAGTGGCAGTATCTTTATTTGAGACAACTTGTATGTTACCCTTTCGAGGTGAAACATCTTAGTTAAAGAAGAAACTAACAACATTTCGTGGCTTACCGCCAGGATTGAGGGGAGGTTTATCTGACTCTACGTCAAACACCATCTCTTTGAAAAATTCTCGCAGAGAAGTTTATTGTGGAATCATTGCAAGTGGCAGTGTCTTTATTTCAAACAGCTTATATATTACCCTTACCATGTGAAACATCTTTGTTAAAGAAGAAATTGGGACGAGTTCGTGGCTTAGGGCCATGATCGAGGGGAGGTTTATCTGATTCTCCATTAAATGGCATTTCTTTGAAAATGTATCGCAAAGAAGTTTGTTTTGAATTCATTGCAAAGGACAGTCTATATATTTAAGACAGCTTATATATTACCCTTTCCAAGTATAATATCTTGGTTAAAGAAAAAACTGAGACCAGTTTGTGGGTTTTTGCCAGGATCGAGAGGAGATTTATCTGATTCTCCATCAAATGGAATCTCTTCGAAGATGTCTTGCAGAGAAGGTTGTTGCGAAATTATTTCAAGTGGCAGTCTCTTTATCTGAGACAACTTGTATATTACCCTTTCTAGTTGAAACAACTTGGTTAAAGAAGAAACTTAAACAAGTTTGTGGCTTATGGCTAGGATCAAGGGGAGGTTTATGTTATTCTCCATCAAATGGTATCTCTTCAAAGAAGTCTCGTAGAGAAGTTTTTTTTGAAATCTTTGCAAGTGTATGACTCTTTATTTGAGATAACTTGTATATTACCCTTTCTAGGTGAAACATCTTCGCTAAAGAAGAAACTGAGAATAGTTCGTGGCTTATGGCTAGGATTGCGGGGAGGTTTATCAGTTTCTCCATCAAATGGAATCTTATCAAAAAAGTCTCAAAAAGATGTTTGTTATGAAATCACTGCAAGCGATTGTCTCTTTATTTGAAACACCTTGTCTATTACCCTTTCTAGGTGAAACATCTTGGTTAAAGAAGAAACTGAGACCATTTCGTGGCTTATGGCCAGGATCGAGGGGAGGTTTAACTGACCCTCCATCAAATGGCATCTCTTCCAAAAATTCTCACAGAGAAGTATGTTTTGGAATCATTGCAAGTGGCTGTATATTTATATGAGATAACTTGTATATTACCCTTTCTAGGTAAAATATCTTGGTTAAAGAAGAAACTGAGACCAGCTCGTGGCTTATGGCCAGGATCGAGGGAAGGTTTATCTGCTTCTCCATCAAATGGCATCTCTTCGAAGAAGTCTAATAAAGAAGTTTTTTTTTGAAATCTTTGTAAGTGTCAGTCTCTTTAGTTGAGACAACTTGTATATTACCCTTTCAAGGTGAAACATCTTGGTTAAAGAAGAGACTGAGACCATTCTGTGGATTATGGCCAGGATCTAGGGGAGGTTTATCCGACTCTCCATCAAATGGCATTTCTTCGAAAAATTCTTACAGAGAAGTATCTTTTGGAATCATAGCAAGTGTCAGTATATTTATTTGAGACAACTTGTATATTACCCTTTCGAGGTAAAACATCTTGGTTAAAGAAAAAACTGGAAGCAATTCATTTCTTATGTCCAAGATCGATGGGAGGCTTATTTGATTCTCCAAAAAATGGCATATGTTCGAAAAAGTCTCATATAGAAGTTTTTTGTGAAATCATAGCCAGTGGCTTTCTCTTTATTTCAGACAACATGTATATTACCCTTTCCATGTGAAACATATTGGCTAAAGAAGAAACTGAGACCAGTTCGTGGCTTGTGGCCAGGATCGAGGAGAGGTTTATTTAATTCTCCATCAAATGACACATCTTTGAAAAAGTATCAAAGAGAAGTTTGTTGTGAAATCATTGCAAGTGGCAGTCTCTTTATATGAGACAACTTGTATATTACCCTTTCAAGGTGAAATATCTTGGTTAAAGAAGAAACTGAGACCAGCTCGTGGCTTATGGCCAGGATCGAGGGAAGGTTTATCTGACTCTCCATCAAATGGAATTTCTTCGAAAAATTATCAAAAAAGAAGTATGTTTTGGAATCACTGCAAGTGGCAGTATCTTTATTTGAGACAACTTGTATGTTACCCTTTCGAGGTGAAACATCTTAGTTAAAGAAGAAACTAACAACATTTCGTGGCTTACCGCCAGGATTGAGGGGAGGTTTATCTGACTCTACGTCAAACACCATCTCTTTGAAAAATTCTCGCAGAGAAGTTTATTGTGGAATCATTGCAAGTGGCAGTGTCTTTATTTCAAACAGCTTATATATTACCCTTACCATGTGAAACATCTTTGTTAAAGAAGAAATTGGGACGAGTTCGTGGCTTAGGGCCATGATCGAGGGGAGGTTTATCTGATTCTCCATTAAATGGCATTTCTTTGAAAATGTATCGCAAAGAAGTTTGTTTTGAATTCATTGCAAAGGACAGTCTATATATTTAAGACAGCTTATATATTACCCTTTCCAAGTATAATATCTTGGTTAAAGAAAAAACTGAGACCAGTTTGTGGGTTTTTGCCAGGATCGAGAGGAGATTTATCTGATTCTCCATCAAATGGAATCTCTTCGAAGATGTCTTGCAGAGAAGGTTGTTGCGAAATTATTTCAAGTGGCAGTCTCTTTATCTGAGACAACTTGTATATTACCCTTTCTAGTTGAAACAACTTGGTTAAAGAAGAAACTTAAACAAGTTTGTGGCTTATGGCTAGGATCAAGGGGAGGTTTATGTTATTCTCCATCAAATGGTATCTCTTCAAAGAAGTCTCGTAGAGAAGTTTTTTTTGAAATCTTTGCAAGTGTATGACTCTTTATTTGAGACAACTTGTATATTACCCTTTCCAGGTGAAATAATATGGTTAAAGAAGAAATTGAGACCATTTCGTGGCTTATGGCCAGGATCGAGGGGAGGTTTATCTGACTCTATCAAATGGCATCTCTTCGAAAAATTCTCGTAGAGAAGTTTGTTGTGGAATCATTGCAAGTGGCAGTCTCTTTATTTGAGTCAACTTGTATATTACCTTTTCCAAGTGAAACATCTTCGTTATAGAAGAAATTGAGACCAGTTTATGCGTTAGGGCCAGGATCGAGGGGAGGTTAATCTGATTCTCCATCAAATGGCATCTCTTTGAAGAAGTCTCGCAGAGAAGTTTTTTTAAAATCTTTGGAAGTGGTAGTGTCTTTATTTGAGACATCATGTATATTACCATTTCCAGGTGAAACATCTTGGTTAAGGAAGAAACTAAGACCAGGTATTGGCTTATGGCTAAGATCGAGGGGATGTTTATCTAAATCTCTATCAAATGGCATCTCTTCGAAGAAATCTTGCAGAGAAGTTTGTTGTGTAGTTATTGCAAGTGGTAGTATCTTTATTTGACACAACTTGTATATTACCCTTTCTAGGTGAAACATCTTCGCTAAAGAAGAAACTGAGACTAGTTCGTGGCTTATGGCTAGGATCAAGGGGAGGTTTATCTGATTCTCCATCAAATGGAATCTTATCAAAAAAGTCTCAAAGATAAGTTTGTTGTGAAATCATTGCAAGCGACTGTCTCTTTATTTGAGACAACTTGTCTATTACCCTTTCCAGGTGAAACATCTTGGTTAAAGAAGAAACTGATACCAGTTCGTGACTTATGGCCATGATCCATGGGAGGTTTATCTAATTCTCCATCAAATGGCATCTCTTCGAAAAAGTCTCGAAGAGAAATTTTTTGTGAAATATTTGCAAGTGGCAGTCTCTTTATTTAAGACAACTTGTATATTACCCTTTCAAGGTGAAACATCTTGGTTAAAGAAGAAACTGAGACCATTTTGTGGCTTATGGCAAGGATCGAGGGGACGTTTAACTGACTCTCCATCAAATGGCATCTCTTCGAAAAGTTCTTACAGAGAAGTATATTTTGGAATCATTGTAAGTGGCAGTCTCTTTATTTGAGACAACTTGTATATTACCCTTTCAAGGTGAAATATCTTGGTTAAAGAAGAAACTGAGACCAGCTCGTGGCTTATGGCCAGGATCGAGGGTAGGTTTATCTGACTCTCCATCAAATGGCATTTCTTCGAAAGATTCTCAAAAAAGAAGTATGTTTTGGAATCATTGCAAGTGGCATTATCTTTATTTAAGACAACTTGTATATTAACCTTTCGAGGTGAAACACCTTAGTTAAAGAAGAAATTGACACCATTTTGTGGCATATGGAAAGGATCGAGGGGAGGTTTATCTGACTCTACGTCAAACGGCATCTCTTTAAAAAATTCTCACAGAGAAGTTTATTGTGGAATCATTGCAAGTGGCCGTCTCTTTATTTCAGACATCTTGTATATTACCCTTTCCATGTGAAACATCTTGGGTAAAGAAGAAACTGGGACCAGTTCGTGGCTTATGGCCATGATCGAGGGGAGGTTTATCTGATTCTCCATTAAATGGCATCTCTTCGAAAACGTCTCGCAAAGAAGTTTGTTTTGAATTCATTGCAAATGACAGTCTCTATATTTCAGACAACTTGTATATAACCTTTTCCAAGTAAAACATCTTGGTTAAAGAAGAAACATAAACCAGTTTGTGGCGTATGGCCTGGATCGAAGGGAGGTTTATGTGATTCTCCATCAAATGGAATCTCTTCAAAGAAGTCTCGTAGAGAAGTTTTTTTTTGAAATCTTTGCAAGTGACTGACTCTTTATTTGAGACAACTTGTATATTACCCTTTCCAGGTGAAATAATTTGGTTAAAGAAGAAATTGAGACCATTTCGTGGCTTATGGCCAGGATCGAGGGGAGGTTTATATGACTCTCTATCAAATGTCATCTCTTCAAATAATTCTCACAGAGAAGTTTGTTGTGGAATCATTGCAAGTGGCAGTCTCTTTATCTGAGAAAACTTGTATATTACCTTTTCCAGGTGAAACATCTTGGTTAAAGAAGAAATTGAGACCAGTTCATGTGTTATGGCCAGGATCGAGGGGAGGTTTATCTGATTCTCCATCAAATGGCATCTCTTTGAATAACTCTCGCAGAGAAGTTTTTTTTTAAATCTTTGGAAGTGGCAGTGTCTTTATTTGAGATATCTTGTATATTACCATTTCCAGGTGAAGCATCTTGGTTACGGAAGAAACTAAGACCAGGTCTTGGCTTATGGCCAAGATCGAGGGGATGTTTATCTAATTCTCTATCAACTGGCATCTTTTCGAAGAAGTCTTCCAGAGAAGTTTGTTGTGAATTTATTGCAAGTGGCAGTCTCTTTATTTGAGAAAACTTTTATATTACCCTTTCTAGGTGAAACATCTTCTCTAATGAAGAAACTGAGACTAGTTCGTGGCTTATGGCCATGACCTAGGGGAGGTTTATTTGATACTCCATGAAATGGTATCTCTTCGAAAATGTCTCACAAAGAAGTTTCTTTTGAATTCATTACAAATGATAGTCTCTATATTTCATATAACTTGTATATAACCTTTTACAAGTAAAACATCTTGGTTAAAGAAGAAACATAAACCAGTTTGTGGCTTATGGCCCAGATCGAAGGGAGGTTTATGTGATTCTCCATCAAATGGAATCTCTTCAAAGAAGTCTCGTAGATAAGTTGTTTTTTGAAATCTTTGCAAGTGACTGACTCTTTATTTGAGACAACTTGTATATTACCCTTTCTAGGTGAAACAATTTGGTTAAAGAAGAAATTGAGACCATTTCGTGGCTTATGCCAAGGGTCAAGGGGAGGTTTATCTGACTCTCTATCAAATGGCATCTCTTCGAAAAATTCTCACAGAGAAGTTTGTTGTGGAATCATTGCAAGTGGCAGTCTCTTTATTTGAGACAACTTGCATATTACCTTTTCCAGGTGAAACATCTTGGTTAAAGAAGAAATTGAGACCAGTTCATGCGTTATGGCCAGGATCGAGGGGACGTTTATCTGATTCTCCATCAAATGGCATCTCTTTGAATAAGTCTCGCAGAGAAGTTTTTTTAAAAATATTTGGAAGTGGCAGTGTCTTTATTTGAGACATCTTGTATATTACCATTTCCAAGTGAAGCATCTTGGTTACGGAAGAAACTAAGACCAGGTCTTGGCTTATGGCCAAGATCAAGGGGATGTTTATCTAATTCTCTATCAACTGGAATCTTTTCGAAGAAGTATTGCAGAGAAGTTTGTTGTGAAGTTATTGCAAGTGGCAGTCTCTTTATTTGAGACAACTTGTATATTACCCTTTCTAGGTGAAACATCTTCGCTAATGAAGAAACTGAGACTAGTTCGTGGCTTATGGCAATGACCGAGGGGAGGTTTATCTGATTCTCCATTAAATGGCATCTCTTCGAAAACGTCTCGCAAAGAAGTTTGTTTTGAATTCATTACAAATGATAGTCTCTATATTTCAGACAACTTGTATATAACCTTTTACAAGTAAAACATATTGGTTAAAGAAGAAACATAAACCAGTTTGTGGCTTATGGCCAGGATCGAGGGGAGGTTTATGTGATTCTACATCAAATGGAATCTCTTCAAAGAAGTCTTGTAGATAAGTTGTTTTTTGAAATCTTTGCAAGTGACTGACTCTTTATTTGAGACAACTTGTATATTACCCTTTCTAGGTGAAATAATTTGGTTAAAGAAGAAATTGAGACCATTTCGTGGCTTATGCCAAGGATCAAGGGGAGGTTTATCTGACTCTCTATCAAATGGCACCTCTTCGAAAAAATTCTCGCAGAGAAGTTTGTTGTGGAATCTTTGC
Source organism: Vicia faba (assembly GCA_948472305.1). Taxonomy (NCBI): domain Eukaryota; kingdom Viridiplantae; phylum Streptophyta; class Magnoliopsida; order Fabales; family Fabaceae; genus Vicia; species Vicia faba. The sequence goes on from OX451738.1 coordinate 1,141,801,913, forward strand.
AAGTGGCAGTCTCATTATTTGAGACAACTTATATATTACCTTTTCCAGGTGAAACGTCTTGGTTAGAGAATAAATTGAGACCGGTTCATGCGTTATGGCCAGGATTGAGGGGAGGTTTATATGATTCTCCATGAAATGGCATCTCTTTGAATAATTCTCGCAGAGAAGTTTTTTATAAAATCTTTAGAAGTGGCAGTGTCTTTATTTGAGACATCTTGTATATTAACATTTCCAGATGAAACATCTTGGTTAAGGAAAAACTAAGACCAGGTCTTGGCTTATGGCCAAGATCGAGGGGATGTTTATCTAATTCTCTATCAACTGGCATCTCTTCGAAGAAGTCTTGCAGAGAAGTTTGTTGTGAAGTTATTGCAAGTGGCAGTCTCTGTATTTGAGACAACTTGTATATTACCCTTTTTTAGGTGAAACATCTTCGCTAATGAAGAAACTGAGACTAGTTCGTGAATTATGGCCATGATCGAGGGGAGGTTTATCTAATGATACATTAAATGGCATCTCTTCGAAAACGTCTCGCAAAGAAGTTTGTTTTGAATTCATTGCAAATGATAGTCTCTATATTTCAGACCACTTGTATATAACCTTTTCCAAGTAAAACATCTTGGTTAAAGAAGAAACATAAACCAGTTTGTGGCTTATGAGCAGGATCGAGGGGAGGTTTATGTGATTCTCCATCAAATGGAATCTCTTCAAAGAAGTCTCGTAGAGAAGTTTTTTTTGAAATTTTTCCAAGTGACTGACTCTTTATTTGAGACAACTTGTATATTACCCTTTCCAGGAGAAATAATTTGGTTAAAGAAGAAATTGAGACCATTTCGTGCCTTATGGCCAAGATCGAGGGGATGTTTATCTGATTCTCCATCAAATGGCATCTCTTTGAAGAAGTCTCGCAGAGAAGTTTTTTTTAAAATCTTTGGAAGTGGCAGTGTCTTTATTTGAGACATCTTGTATATTACCATTTCCAGGTGAAACATCTTGGTTAAGGAAGAAACTAAGACGAGGTCTTGGCTTATGGCCAAGATCGAGGGGATGTTTATCTAATTCTCTATCAACTAGAATCTCTTCGAAGAAGTCTTGCAGAGAAGTTTGTTGTGAAGTTATTGCAAGTGGTAGTCTCTTTATTTGAGACAACTTGTATATTACCCTTTCTAGGTGAAACTTCTTCGCTAATGAAGAAACTGAGACTAGTTCGTGGCTTATGGCTAGGATCGAGGGGAGGTTTATCTGATTCTCCATCAAATGGAATTTTATCAAAAAAGTGTCAAAGAGAAGTTTGTTCTGAAATCACTGCAAGCAGTTGTCTATTTATTTGAGACACCGTGTCTATTAGCTTTTCCAGGCGAAAAATCTTGGTTAAAGAAGAAACTGAGACAAGTTCGTGGCTTATGGACATGATCGATGGGAGGTTTATCTGATTCTCCATCAAATGGCATCTCTTTGAAAAATTGTCGAAGAGAATTTTTTTGTGAAATCATAGCAAGTGGATGTCACTTTATTTGAGACAACTTGTATATTACCCTTTCCAGGTGAAACATCTTGGTTAAAGAAGAAACCGAGACCAGTTTGTGGCTTATGTCTAGGATCGATGGGTGGTTTAACTGATTCTCCATCTGATGGAATCTCATCGAAAAAGTCTCTAATAGAAGTTTGTTGTGAAATCATTGCAAGTGGCTGTTTCTTTATTTGAGACACCTTGTATATTACCCTTTCCCGGTGTAACATCTTGGTTAAAGAAGAAACTGAGACCAGTTCGTGGCTTATGGTCAGGATCGATGGAAGGTTTATCTGATTCTCCATCAAATGACATCTCTTCAAAAAAGTCTCACAGAGATGTTTTTTTTGAAATATTTGCATGTGGTCGTTTCTTTAATTGAGACATCTTGTATATTACCCTTTCCATGTGAAACATCTTGGTTAAATAAGAAACTGAGACCAGTTTATGGATTTTGGCTAGGATCGAGAGGAGGTTTATCTGATTCTCTATCAAATGGAATATCTTCGAAGTTGTCTTGTAGAGAAATTTATTTTTAAATCTTTGGAAGTGGTAGTGATTTTATTTGAGACATTTTTTATATTACCCTTTCCAAGTGAAAAATCTTGGTTAATGAAGAAACTGAGACTAGGTCGTGGCTTATGGCCATGAACGAAAGAAGGCTTATCTGATTCTTTATTAAATGGAATCTCTTCAAAGAAGTCTTGCAGAGAAGTTTGTTATAAATAAATGCAAGTGGCAGTTTCTTTATTTGAGACAAGTTGTATATTACCCTTTCGAGGTGAAACATCTTGGTTAAAGAAGAAACTGAGACCAGTTCGTGGCTTATGGGCAGGATCGAGGGAAGGTTTATCTGATTCTCCATCAAATGACATATCTTCAAAAAAGTCTCACAGAGAAGTTTGTTGTGAAATCATTGCATGTGGTCGTCTCTTTATTTGAGACAACTTGTATATTACCCTTTCCATGTGAAACATCTTGGTTAAATAAGAAACTGAGACCTATTTATGGCTTTTGGCTAGGATCGAGAGGAGGTTTATCTGATTCTCTATCAAATGGAATCTCTTCGAATATGTCTCGCTGAGAAGTTTATTTTTAAATCTTTGGAAGTGGCAGTGTCTTTATTTGAGACATTTTGTATATTACCCTTTCCAGGTGAAAAATAATGGTTAAGGAAGAAACTGAGACCAGGTCGTGGCTTATGGCCAGGATTGAAGCGAGGCTTATCTGATTATTTATCAAATGGCATATCTTCGAAGAAGTCTTGCATAGAAGTTTGTTGTGAAATAAATGCAAGTGGCATTTTCTTTATTTGAGACAAGTTGTATATTACCCTTTCAAGGTGAAACTTCTTGGTTAAAGAAGAAATTGAGACCAGTTCATGCGTTATGGCCAGGATAGAGGGTAGATTTATCTGATTCTCCATCAAATGGCATCTCTGTGAAGAAGTCTCGTAGAGATGTTTTTTTTGAAATCTTTGCAAGTGGCAGTCTCTTTATTAGAGACAACATGTATATTTCCCTTTATAAGTAAAACATATTCGCTAAAGAAGAAAATGATACTAGTTCATGGCTTATGGCTAGGTTCGAGGGGAGGATTATCTGATTCTCCATCAAATTGCATATCTTATAAAACTTTATTCAAAGAAGTTTGTTGTGAAATCATTGCAAGTGGCACTCTCTTTATTTGAGATAATTTGTATATTACCCTTTGTAGATGAAACATCTTGGTTAAAGAAGAAACTGAGACAAGTTCATGGTTTATGGTCAGGATCGGCGGGAGGTTTATCTGATTCTTAATCAAATGGCATATTTTTGAAAAAGTCTCAAAGAGAAATTTTTTGTGAAATATTTGCAAGTGGCAGTCTCTTTATTTGAGACAGCTTGTATATAACCCTTTCCAGGTGAAACATCTTGGTTAAGGAAGAAACTAAGACCAAGGCTTGGCTTATGGCCAAGATTGAGGGGATGTTTATCTGATTCTCCATCAAATGGCATCTCTTCGAAGAAGTCTCGTAGAGATGTTTATTTTTGAAATCTTTGCAAGTGGTAGTCTCTTTATTTAAGACAACTTGTATATTTCCCGTTCTAAGTGAAACATCTTCGCTAAAGAAGAAACTGAGACTAGTTCATGGCTTATGGCTAGGATCGAGGGGAGGTTTATCTGATTCTCCATCAAATGAAATCTTATCAAAAAAGACTCAAAGAGAAGTTCATTGTGAAATCACTGAAAGCGGATGTCTCTTTTTTTGAGAAACCTTGCATATTACCCTTTCCATGTGAAACATCTTGGTTAAAGAAGAAACTGAGACCAGTTCGTGGCTTATGGCCATGATCGAGGGGAGGTTTATCTAATTCTCCATCAAATGGCATCTCCTTGAAAAATTCTCAAAGAGAAATTTTTTGTGAAATATTTGCAAGTGGCAGTCTCTTTATTTGAGACAGCTTGTATATAACCCTTTCCAGGTGAGACATCTTGGTTAAGGAAGAAACTGAGACAAGGGCTTGGCTTATGGCCAAGATCGAGGGGATGTTTATCTGATTCTCCATCAAATGGCAACTCTTAGAAGAAGTCTTGTAGATAAGTGTGTTGTGAAGTTATTGCAAGTGGCAGTCTCTTTATTTGAGACAACTTGTATATTACCCTTTCCAGGTGAAACATCTTGGTTAATGAAGAAACTGAGACCATTTCATGGATTATGGACAGGATCGAGGGGGGGTTTATCTTACTCTCCATCAAATGGGATTTCTTTGAAAAATTCTCACATAGAAGTTTGTTGCAGAATCATTACAAGTGGCAGTCTCTTTATTTGAGACAGCTTGTATATTATCATTTTCAGGTAAAATATCTTTGTTAAAGAAGAAACTAAGAGTAGTTCGTTTCTTATGTCCAGGATCGAGGGGAGGTTTATCTAATTCTCCATCAAATGGCATATATTTGAAAATGTATCATAGACAAGTTTGTGGTGAAATCATTGCAAGTGGCAGTCTATTTATCTGAGACAACTTGTATATTACCCTTTCTAGGTAAAACCTCTTGGTTAAAGAAGAAACTGTGACTAGTTCGTGGCTTATGGCCAGGATCAAAGGGAGGTTTATCTGATTCTCCATCAAACTGCATATCTTAGAAAACTTATTTCAAAGAAGTTTGTTGTGAAGTCATTGCAAGTGGCACTCTCTTTATTGGATAGATTTTGTATATTACCCTTTCAAAATGAAACATTTTGGTTAAAGAAGAAACCGAGACCGGTTTGTTGCTTATGGCCAGGATCGAGGGGAGGTTTATTAGATTCTCCATCAAATGGCATATCTTTGAAAAATTTTGATAAAGAAGTTTGTTGTGAAATCCTTGCAAGTGGCAGTCTCTTTATTTGAGACAACTTGTATATTACCCTTTCCAGGTGAAACATCTTTGTTAAAGAAGAAACTGAGACCATTCCTGGCTTATGGCCAGGATCGAGGGGAGGTGTGATACGGTGGCAGAACTGACTGTTTAATATTGGTATGCATTTTTATTCGCAAATGTGGCGGTAAGCAAGATTCTCCACCAAATTTTCTTTTATCCAACAAAGGAAAGGGTGAAAATAACAGAAAATACCTTTTTTTGAGATTTTCTGAGTATGGGGGGTAGATTATGGAAAGGGAAGGTTAGCACCCTTTCCATCTGTGGTTTTCCACGGGCTGTTAGGTACTTTCTCATTTTTGAAAACTGTTTGTGTTTGTGTGTTTTGAAAGATTTTTGTTTGCTTTTTGTTAATTCTTGTATCAATCCTCTATAGTTTGATAAAGGATTTTTGAAAGGATTTTTGAAAAGTGTGTATGTGTGAAAATTTCAGGTTTTAGCAAGTACCAAACAATTATCTACCTAGTCAAAAAAGGATGTTCTTTTCCTCTTACCCTTTAGATAGTTCTATCCTACTATTAGTGAGTAGGTAGCCCTATCGTTGGATGTCAAGGCACTATCGAAAGGGAGGCTATGGTCATTGAAGGCAACATGCAAGGATATCTTAGAGTTCAAAGGGACTGTCATCGTATAAGCATCATCGAGGGACAATATCATTTCTCGTAGGCAACCTCGAGGGACATCGAGGGAATATGATCTTTTATGATGAGTTTTAGATTGAGGGTCTTTTCTAAGATATCACTACGTTTGAGGGACATGACCATTGTTTTCTGAGGCAACCAAGTGAGGAATACCCTAAGGATGCAAGTGTGAGAAATGGTTTTTTCAGATATTTGTCTTCAGATTAGTGATCTAATGGTTAATTTGGTTAATCTTATCATACACGCCTAAGTTACTAACAATTTACATACAGGCATATCAAAAATATAAAGCGAGAAATAAAGTCCTACAGCTGTTACAAGACTTCAGGACAGTTACAGTTATATCTGACTAAAATGTAAAGTGTGGAAATTAAAAGTGAGAAGACTTAAATCCTAAACTATTACAACGCATGGATAGATACATAATCAGGAAATAAAGCACGTGCGCGATAAAGTTACAAACCATAAGCAAATACATAATAATATGAGTATGCGAAATAAAGAAACTTCTAAAAACCTAGTAAATAAAAATAAACAACAAGAAAATCTTTTTTTAGTTTTTTTGCTAAGAATGATTAATTATAAATTTATTTTTAATTAAGAAAATAAAAGTTGAGTAAAATAAATCCTAAATTCTAATGTTTTTGTAGTTTTTTTGTTAAGAAAATAACTTAAATTAAAATGAAACTAAGTCGAATTTGATTTTAAATTTATAAAATAACATTCAATTAATTAATTAATTAATTTATAATTTTAGAAAGAAACTAATCCTAATTATTATTTTTTTGATTTTTTATGACTTGCTTTTTTTTTATGTAAAAAAAGTAAAAAAGAAGTAAAGAAAATAAGATAAGTAAAAGGCATCAGAACATGGATAGCATGGTCTTGAAAAATGCTTAGCCCAAAAGTTGGCGAACTCAGAGTCAACACGAGACTTAATGAAGTTAGTCTCTAGAGGACCCATCATTAGCACCCAAATCTAGAGCACTTGATCTCACTCTGTGATGCTCTAATGGTTGTAATCTAATGAGGATGATCTGATGATGAACGCATGGATCTGCAATAAACTGATTAGAAAGATTAAAAAAATTCATGATCTGGGCACTGAACCCAAATCCTTTCATTATACGCGCTTCCCTTTACTAGCTGGACCTGTTTGTCAATTGTTATTACAAATGAACAGGAAAAATATATGTGATTCCAGATTATTAAAAACTACACGCGCTAATGTCAGAATCAGCTAAAAGGATGATATGCATGGGTTGCTAGAGTCAGCCCGTCAGAGTCAACCTTCTGGTTGTAATCTCTGATGGGCTTAGAAGCAGCATGGAGTTTGTGGCTTGTCTAGTCTATGATCAGAGCCTGCACAAACATGTTAGAACAAAACAGAATGCTAGCTTCAGAAAATGAAATTAGAGAATATACCTATGATTAGTATTTGGATCTGTGGTGTTGATGCTACCACCAGAGATTTCAGAATCAGAATATGGACATTGTTGTACCCCAAAATTTGCCCTCTCATATTTTTCAAAACATTGCAAGAAAAGTCTCCAAGTTGCTCAAGATTGCTCAAGAGTTGGTCAGACAAATCATCTCCTAAGGCAGTCAACCCCAAATTAGGGTTTTGTGTTGCATCAAGATCCTTTAATCCAAATGACCTCAAGTGCTCCCCAATGTCCTAATATGCTCTCAATATCATCCATGTCAAATTTCAAGCCTTGCAGAGAAAGTTTGCTCAGTCAATTGCTCAAGGGGCCCAAAAATCGACTATGTTAGGGCAAAGGTCAACTGTGACCCAAATACAGTCAAACTTCAAGATTTTTTGTCAACATTATCATTTTGAAGGATATTTCATCATTTGATCAAGGATTGATCATGATTCATCAAGGATTGCTCAAAATTCATCAAGACTCAAAAGTTGCTAAATTAGGGTATTGTAGGAAAAGTCAACTCAACTTTGACCAAGCATAACTTTCTCATACTTTATGAGAAATGACCCATCCGAAGCTCATTTTGAATAGGATGCAATTTCCTACAATCCATCTTCACACCCCGAGATCAAGAAATCCACTCACAAGAAGTTACAAATTTGGACATTATAGGTCATTTTTGAAGGTCAACAAAAATACCTTTTTTGCCAAAGCTTATAACTTGAGCATGGAATATCAAAATGAGATGAGACCAAAAGGGTTGGTTATAGGACATCTCAAGCTTTCTAAAACGTCCAAGAACACTTCCAAAAGTTCAAAAGTGAAGAAGTTATGCATTGTTGAAGTTGGACATTTTTGCAAAATTGCCAAAAGTCAACTATCCCCGAAACTTCAAATTTTGTCAAATGGACCCATTCGTTTCCACTTGATTTGGGCTTTCCACATTACACACGTGTCCTAGCTTCATCCTTGTGTCCATTTATCAATTTTTCTATTTTATTTGATTTTTTATTGAATTATTTCATTTTTAATCAATTTAAATCAAATAAAATCACAAAACTTGATTACATGAGATATTTTTCTATTTTCAGGACCTAATCATCATCAATATCATGATCAAATTCGTATCAAGCATTCCATGTGCAAAAAGATTGGATTTTGGACAAAATAGGCAAGCTTTCAATGGAGGATCAAATCCAATCTCAAGGCATTGATTTTGAAGGATTCAACCCACATTTGTTGACCTAATGCATTGCATATTACTTATACAAGCCAAAGAACACGAGATCAAGGCCTAGAGGCTGCAAGAGGATCAAGAACCAAACTTGAAAAATTGACAAAAAAGTGCAAAACTTAAATCGTTTTTGGAGGCAAATTCAGAAGTAAAACTCCACACTAATCAATTGTTGGACCATCCCTGAGTCAGAACCAACCGCTAGCCAGCTCTCACACGCCCTCAAACGCACTGTAAGTGATACGCGGCCCCCCTCTGAATTTGATTTCGTGTTTCAAAATCTATGCATCATTACAAGAAACCAATGGTATATTTGCAATCACTAGATTATTTCCAAGATTTCCATATTATTTGATTGAGTTTATCTGTTGTGTATCGTAAAACGCCATTGTAGGGCTTCCTAGATTTTTTTTAGGGGTTTTTGTTACAGGTAAAATTGGACCTATTAATGGCCATGGATGTGACCGGGAGAGGAAGACAAAGACAACCATTGTCTTGGATGGAATTTATATGGCCTGAGACGAGTTTTTGGATTGGCCTATGCTTTTAGCTGTGGATTTAAATCCGCAGGTAATTTCTGTGCAAACCTGAGGACAGGGACGACAATGTGTCCCCATCTGGTTGCCCCATTCAAATATTCGCGCCCTTCTTTTTAATTCTGGCATATTAACATGTTTTCCAATATTATGTTTTATTCTTATTACATTAACAAATGAAGCGTGTTGGCCTAGTGGAAGAAGGAGATGGCAGTCAAGTACAGGACCTGGGTTCGAATCCCAGGTCCCCCCATATGCTTTGTATTATTTTTTACAGGTTATCCAGTGTAAACTCCAGCGCGTGGTGCATCATATGCCCAAAAATATCCAAGCACCAGATGGCCCCAGGCCATATCTGGTGATCCAGAATGAAAGTCCACCATGGGCAAAGGTCAACCCGTATGCATGGAATCAGGAAAGGTCAACCAGGCCAGCGCCTATTGGGCTTCTGAATTGCCATTCCAACCTCCAAATTGGGCCTAAACCCCCCCTGAGTTTTTTTCTATTTCATTCTTTTCTTATTTTATTTAATTGTTTTTGTTTTATTATTTTATTGCTAACTGACCAATCAAAACTTTTTCTTAATAAAATTAAAAACCAAAAAAATATATTTTCTTTATTAAAATTAAATTTCAGTATTTTATTTTTGGTAACAAAATTTATTTAATTAATTTAGTTTTAATTAGGAATAACTTTTAATATATTTGCAATAATTAAAATTAACTTAGACAATTAGGTTTTTATTAACGTTGAATAAATTTATTTTTATTTCTTTAAATATCAAAAATCCAAAAATATTTATTTTAATTAATTAATTAGCTTATTAATTTAATAATTAACTTAGTTTAATTTCTTTTTAATTCAAAAATAAACCAAAAATCTTTTCTTTAATAAACAAAGGGTCAAAACCCTAGAACTCACCCGATTTAATTTCCCGCATGCGATACATTTCATTCAATATTGTATCTGTTTCCAGAATGTAATAGCTTAATAGGACTTTAAATATTTTTATCACTTTATTTATTTTCCGCATTTTAATTTCAAGGGTTGCTTTTGGCGATGTAAATACCCGACGCCTTGTAATAGTTAGTTTAAATTCCACAATTTAATTTCCGCAACTTATAAACTGTTAGATGTTTGATAATAGGGAATGCATGACAAGATTGAACGTTTAAAACTAAAATCAACATAGATCACCCATGACATGTACAAAGACAAATTAACTGAAAACAACACACTCGCATATGCGCACTCTTAGGATACACCTCACTTGGTTGCCTTCGTACGCGTTCATTGAGTATAGGAAGTCTTAGAGGTCGCCCTTTTGTCCAAAGATCATAGTTGCCTCGAAACGGTTGCCTCGGAAAAATGATCTAAGACATTAGGGTTACCGCTAAGGCGTCCTAACATTGCTTTAGTGACCACACGTCCCTTAATCGAATTGACCCTTAAAACTCCAACGGCGATGCTACCTACTCATCAATAATTGGATAACATTGTCTAAAGAACATTAGCACAGATTGATTCCTTTTTCGAGTAGGTAGATGGTTCTTAAGTACTTGCTCTTTCCAAAACAAAAACAAAACTTTTCGCATTTACACCTTTCAAACAAAAACTTATTTCAAACCCACAAACACAAAGAAAAAACAAAATTTTGAAAACACTTTGAGCTAGTACCTAAGAGCCCGTGGATAACCACAGATTGAAAGGGTGCTAACACCTTCCCTTTATATAATCTACCCCCCGAACCCGAGAAACATCTCGAAAAAAGGAATTTTTCTGTGCTTTTTTCCTTTCCTTGTTGGATAAAATAAAAGACGGTGGCGACTCTTGCTTACCGCAAAATTTTGCGAAAGCAAACGCAAAATGCAAACCAGCATTCCAAAAACAATCAGTTCTCTCCCACCGTATCACAGAACTGGCGACTCTGCTGGGGATGAATTACTGTGTGGGGTGTACCTTAGGATTAGATCATTGTGTTTTCAATTGCTTGACTTGTATGATTTATCTTTGTGGGCTTGTATCGGAGTTACTATAGATCCTAACCCGGATCTGGGGGATACCCTTTAGGTAAGTAGCAATAAACTATGAGGGAACTGTACGGTATAGACCAATACGGTTGAAGCAATAGCTACATTGGTGTGGCACTTTAGTCTGTACCGATATCCCTTGTGTTGGAACGAGGAGAATATGGGTCTTCTAAGGGGTCATTAAGAACCAACTGACCTTAGAACCTTTAAATTGACCAACTTGGCCATAGAACAGTAGCAGTAGGCTACACTCATTGAGACTAAACTCTCGCGATGATTCCAGCCGTAAGAAAAGGTTGCTAAACTGGAATTATGACCGATTGAGGGTAGTCAGTGATATTGAGATCCTCTAGAACCCGGTTACTATTTTTAGGACAGGTTTGAACCAACTGAACTGAAAGAGGGTAGTACCTAAGCTCCTTGCCAGCCTGAAATCTAAGGGCTCTCTGTGTGACTTGTGTGCCTTTACCATGTTTTCTATTTGTGGATACTTGTGATGTGCTTTCTATCATGACATCATGACATCATAACATTGCATACATCTTGCATTGGACTAACCTATTTAAAAGTTAGGAGGGATTCATCTTTGTTCTGTTTTATAGGTCATGATGCCCATGTGTAGGAATACCATCCGGATCAACATTGTCCAGGTTCCCACTATGCTTAAAGAATTGATTGCAAAGATGCCTGATACTACCTCTTTCATCAGGAGGCATGGGTATCTTCTCAGTTTGGTTACCTCCAAATTGGACGAGCAGATGATGAGTGTTTTGGTCCAATTCTATGACCCGATGTACCATTGCTTTACTTTCCAGGACTACCAGTTGGTTCCCACCTTAGAAGAGTTCTCTGATCTGCTCGGTATCTCTATTCTGGAGTAGACCCCGTTTACTGGTTGGGAGAAGATCCTTAGGCCAGAATAGATTGCTTCAGCCCTTCATATGACCAAGGATGAGGTAATGGATAATTGGGAGACTAGAAGTGGAGCGAAGGGCTTTCTGACTAAGTTCTTGGTTGGTAAGGATAATCATTTCTGGGATAGTCTAGACTTCAAGGCATTCGAAGATATTCTGGCTCTTCTGATATATGGCTTGGTATTGTTTCTGAATCCTGACTCCTTTGTTAATGTGAATGCGGTGAAAATCTTCATCTCTCGTAATCCTGTAACCACTCTCTTGGGTGACATTCTTCATCAGCTTTATGCCCGTACCGCTCGTAAGCAGGGAACCTTGATGTGCTGTGCTCCATTATTGGCGAGGTGGTATATTTCGCACCTCCCCAAAGCAATGCTGAAGAACAAAGAAGGCATGGGCTGGGCTTATAGGGTTATGTCTCTCTCTCATAATTACATCATCTGGACTATCAAGGGTATGGATGAAGTGGCTATTATTGATCATTGTGTGGAGTATCCCAGTGTTCCATTGATAGGAACCCATGGAGGAATTTCTTATAATCCGTGCTTGGCCTTACGTCGGTTTGGGAGAGCCAGAAGAGAAGGACCTCATGAATTTCTAATGCCTAGTATCATCTTTGATTTTCAAGGGGATAGCGACGAGCAACGCCGCAAATTCATAAGGGCTTGGGATAGAGTTCACAAATCTGATCCACACGAGCTGGGCCCAAAGACTTCTCTCCCAATGGAGCCATACCTCAGATCGGTTCGTATCCGTTCCCAAAAGCTGGGTAAGCCGTATGAAGCCGTCATGCCTATCATTGTTGAAGTTGCTAATGAAGAAGAGGTTCTTCCTACCATCCTCCATCCTTACATGCCCACTGACATTGGGGCACTGAAAAGGTCTTGGATGCAGCTGAGAGAAGACCGGGATGCTTACCGAGAAAAGTTTAACGAGCAAGAGAAGAAGATCCAGAAGTTGACTAGGAAGCTAGAGAATGAGCGGATCCTCAATGACTATGTCCGCACCGACAAGAAACGACCATGGGAGCACTGATTGTCCTTTGATTATTTCCTTTCCAGTTTTTATTTACTTTTCAGTATTTCCTTTCTTGTAACGCCTTAAGGGCAATTTGTTGAACAATTTGAATTTCAAGTTTACCTAATAAAAGCGTGTTTCCTTTTTGGTTTACGAATTTGAATCTCTCGATGTCTTTGAAATCATGTCATACGCATTTCATACCATGCACTTCATAACAGGTACCCATTACAGGTCTCTTATCTTCTTCGCTGTTTATTTCAGCACTCATCATGTGTGCTGAACCATCAAGTGAGCAAGCACTCAAGGCCCTACAGGCCTAGAATGCCCAATTCCAAGAGATGATCATGAATCTAGCTAAGGGTCAGCAAGATCTGAAGACCTTGATTCTAAAAGAGAATAAGAAGAAGAAGAAGAGGATAGTGTTGTTTAACACAGGTCATAGGTTTGGAAACAGGCTACGGGATGAAGTTGATTTGACCACCTCATCTGGAGGGAAAGATAGTCAAGAGGAAAGGAGGGCTCCTAGCACCGTGGTCTCCGACAATGAGACAGACTTCAAAGAAGACCAGTATCCTCCGTCTGAGGATATATACAAGCAATTGGAAGACCGATTGAGTGCTATGGAAGTGCAGAAAGTGCCTGGTCTGGACTTTGGTGATCTAGGTCTATCATCAGTGGTGGTAATTCCCCACAAGTTCAAGGCACCAGCCTTTGCTAAGTATGACAAAGTTTCTTGTCCGAAGCTGCACCTCCGGTCATATGTAAGGAAGATTCAGCCGTACACCACTGATAAGAACCTATGGATCCACTTCTTTCAAGACAGTCTCTCAAGGACTCAACTTGAATGGTTTTACCAGTTGGACGGTGCCAATATCCGCAGTTGGGAAGATTTGGCTACTGCTTTCTACATGCAGTACCAATACAATTCTGAACTCGCTCCCACGCGTACCCAACTCCAGGGTATGTCAATGGGAACGGCTGAAGGTTTCAAAGATTATGCTCAGAAGTAGAGGGACCTCGCTGGAAGAGTGCAACCACCCTTGGCTGATCGGGAGCTTGTGGATATGTTTCTGGGGACCTTGTCTGGTCCATTTTTCAACCATCTGATTGGAATCTCTTTGTCTGGGTTTACAGAGCTGATTATAACCGGTGAGAGGACTGAGGCTTGTATTAAGGCTGGTAAGATACAAAAGGGTGCTTCATCAAGCACCGAGAAAAAGCCTTTTAAGAAGGAGTCCAGTGCTGTCTACAGTTTGAAAAACCATAATAGACCTGAACGCCGCAAAGCTATTAATGCGGTTGTTATTTCAAGACCTGCTGGTGCTCCTCAACCCAACAATCCACAAAAAGCTGAGAGTCCTCGAAGTAAATTCACCCAGCTCAACATGACCTTATCCCAGATTTTGCCGGAGTTATTAAAGACCAATCTAGTTATTCCAAGGGAAGCCCGAAGAATCCAAATACAACATCATCGAAGTACAACCCTAATGTCCGCTGTGCTTTTCACTCTGATAGCCCGGGGCATAATACAGATGATTGTTGGTCTTTGAAGAACAAAATAAAGGACTTAATTGATGCTAAGGAAATTGAGTTCGAGGCGCCCAAAAGACCTAATGTTGTGACTGCTCCTATGCCCAAGCATGGAGTGAATGCTATAGATGAAGAATTGTTTGTGGTTTCTGTGAACGACATTGTTACCCCTTTGATGACTGTGAAGAAGAACCTTTTGCTAGCCGGTTTATTTCCGGGCTGTGACGAAGGTTGTCGTATGTGTTCTGCCCTACCAACTGGTTGCCCACTTTTGAAATCAGGTGTCCAACGCCTGATGGATAGTAAAGAAATTCTGTTTGAGAAGACTGTTGTTCCCTTAGTTCATACTAAAGAAGTTGCTATTATCACCATTCTCGACAATTCTTCCAAGGCTTCCTCGAGAAAGCCTGTTAGAATTACATTTGTTCCAAGAATCACACCGTTGATCATCATTATTCCTGGGCCCATCCCCTATACATCTGATAAAGCTTTCCCTTGGCACTACGGGGCTGATGTTTATTTTCATGGAGTTAAACAAGATTTGGATGCTGATACTGACGTCAGTAACATTGTTGGACCTGCTAAAGTCACCCGCAGCGGAAGACTTTTCTCACCTGATATCTCTCTACCAACTGCCCGGAAACCTGTTGTTATTACACCTGCCAGTGTACCTGCTGCTATTCCTGTTCAAGTTCCCATTCTTACACCTGTTGCCGAGTCTTCTAACGCTCGGGGCAAAGGGACCATTGATGAGCCTGCCCGAACGGAGGCTCCGAAGACGATTACTGTTGAAGCTTCTAGACAAGAGATGGAAGAGATTCTGAAGATCATCAAAAAGAGTGACTACAATGTAGTCGAACAGCTGGGGCAAACCCCGTCCAAGATTTCTATGTTGTCACTGTTGCTATGCTCAGAGGCCCATGCCAAGACTCTGATTACATTCCTGAAGACTGCACACATACCGCAAGAGACATCAGCTGATCAGTTTAAAGATTGCGTGGCCAATCTGACTGCTGATAATGGGTTGGGTTTTTCTGACGCCGACTTGACTACTAAGGGGAAGAATCACAATGATGCCCTGCATGTCTCCATTGAATGTAGGGGCACCACTCTTGCTCATGTATTAGTGGATACTGGTTCCTCATTGAACATTTTGCCTAAGAAAGCTCTAGACCGGTTGGACTGTGAAAGATTAGAGTTGAAGCCAAGCAACATTGTTGTTAGGGCCTTTTATGGGTCTAAGAGGATGGTGCACGGAGAGGTTGATATCCCGATTAAGGTTGGTTCTCAGGTTTTTACATCTACATTCTATGTGATGGACATTCGGCCATCTTATTCTTGTTTGTTGTGTCATCCATGGATCCACAAAGCTGGGGCCGTAACCTCAACGCTCCAACAGAAGCTGAAGTACCCAGTGAAAGGGAAGATTGTGACAGTACAAGGAGAGGAAGAGTACATGGTGAGCCACCTCAACTCTTTCCGATATGTAAAGATGGATGGGGAGTTCATTGAGACCCCATTTCAGCATTTTGAAGAGGTTCCCCAGACACTGGCATCAACTGAGACTGTTGTCAAAGATTCTCCTATGAAGATGGCTTCCTTTAGGGATGCTCGGGTTGTTGTCGAGAAAGAAGCTCAAAAGGCTGTTCAGAATGCATGGATCGGAAGACCTCCCGTGTTCATCAGCAACTCGGGAGTGAATGCCATTGAAGACGATGTGGAAGAGTATGAGTTCGACAGCTGGATCTATCCTACGACTGATGGTGGACCAAGCAACTGAACAGCAAAGGACTTCATCCCTATTTCTTTTGTTATCCAGTAATGAAACTTTTTGTTTTGAATTTGTAACAGACAATGTTTTAAACTTTATGGCCCGGTGTCTTACCCGGGGCACTGTGACTTCATTTGTGAGGGATTTATGTGTGTCATTTTCATATATCATTAATAAAAGCATTGAACGTTTCTTGCATTTCAAATCTTGCGCTTCTTGTTTTTCTTTTATTATATATTACAAAAAAACTATTTTACACACACTCACATATACAGGTCTACATCCACTCTAGATCTCACTGGTAACGACTCTGCTACTTCCAGTTATGACTTCGAAAATCCAATCAACTTAGCCGAAGACGAAGGTGAAGATGATTGCGAAGTTCCTGGTGAACTTGCAAGACTGTTACTTCAGGAAGAGAGGGTTATACAGCCATATGAAGAGCCGGTAGAATCAGTGAATCTGGGTACAGAGGTAGACAAGAAGGAAGTTAGGATCGGTGCAAAACTGGAGCTTAGTCTGAAACAACAGTTGATTCAGATGCTGCGTGACTATGTTGAGATCTTTGCCTGGTCTTACGAAGATATGCCTGGTTTGGATATTGATATTTTGGTTCATCGCCTACCTACCAAGGAAGACTGCCTCCAGTGAAACAGAAGGTCCGCCGAATGCGCCAAGAGATGTCTGAGAAAATCAAGGTTGAAGTTATGAAACAGTTTGACGCCGGTTTTCTAGCAGTTAATTCTTACCCTCAGTGGGTGGCCAATGTGGTTCCTGTGCCGAAGAAGGATGGTAAGGTTCGAATGTGTGTTGACTATAGGGATCTGAATAGGGCAAGCCTCAAGGATGACTTCCCTCTACCTCATATTGACGTTTTGGTTGACAACACCGCTCAGCACAAGGTATTCTCCTTTATGGATGGTTTCTCCGGTTATAATAAGATTAAAATGGCTCCCGAAGACATGGAGAAGACAACCTTTGTTACTCAATGGGGTACCTTTTTCTATAAAGTCATGCCTTTTGGATTGAAGAATGCTAGGGCAACATATCAGCGTGCCATGGTTGCTTTGTTTCATGACATGATCCATCATGAGATTGAGGTATACGTCTACGACATGATTGCGAGATCCCAGACTGAAGAAGAACACCTTGACCATCTGCAGAAGTTGTTTGACAGGCAGAAGTTGTACAAGCTTAGCTTAAACCCGAACAAGTGCACTTTCGGGGTGAGATCTGGTAAGCTGCTGGGTTTCGTCGTAAGTGATAAAGGTATTCAAGTGGATCCTGCCAAGGTGAAAGCTATTCAGGAAATGCCAGCTCCTAGAACAGAGAAAGATGTTAGAGGCTTTCTGGGACGTCTGAACTACATTGCCCGATTCATCTCGCACCTGACTGCTACTTGTGAGCCAATCTTCAAGCTACTAAAGAAAGATCAAGTAGTACGTTGGAACGATGAATGCCAGGCCGCTTTCGAAAGGATCAAAGTGTATCTGCAAGAGCCACCTATTCTGATGCCTCCAGTTGAAGGGAGACCTATGATCTTATACTTGACAGTACTCGATAACTCAATGGGGTGTGTGATGGGTCAGCATGACGAGTCTGGCCGAAAAGAGCATGCTATTTACTACCTTAGCAAAAAGTTAACCGACTGCGAGACCCGATACTCGTTGCTTGAGAAAACTTGTTGCGCTTTGGCATGGGCTGCTCGCCGGCTGAGACAGTATATGCTGACTCACACTACTCTATTGATATCGAAGATAAATCCAATCAAGTATATCTTCGAGAAGCCTGCCTTGCCCGGAAGAATAGCAAGATGGAAGATGATCTTGACTGAGTATGACATCCTGTATACGACCCAAAAGGCAATCAAAGGAAGTGTGTTGGCAGACCATTTGGCACATCAGGCAGTGGATAATTACCAGTCTATGAACTTCGAATTCTCGGACGAGAATATCATGTTGGTAACTTATTGTGAGACACCTGGACCTGATGAAGGACCTGAGGAAGGATCCCGATGGTTTATGTACTTTGATGGAGCTTTAAACGCTTTGGGCAACGGCATTGGCACCGTGATCATATCTCCTAAAGGCTCTCATACTCCGTTCACCGCCCGATTATGTTTCAACTGCACCAACAATATGGTGGAATATAAAGCGTGCATCATGGGTCTTCGAGCAGCAATTGACCTAAGGATTAAGTTTCTGAGTGTCTTCGGAGATTCCGCTCTCGTGATCAGTCAGATCAAAGGAGAGTGGGATACGAAATACCCAAATCTTATTCCTTACAAGGAGTATGTATTAACGTTGCTTCCACATTTTGAGGAAATAACCTTTGAACACTTCCCTAGAGAAGAGAATCAGTTGGAGGACGCGCTGGCTACGATGTCTTCTATGTTCAAAGTCAATTGGGACAACGAGGCTCCTCGGATTATCATTGAAAGATTGGACGAACCTGCACATTGCTGTGATCTTGAGACTGAAGAGGTAGCAGATAAACCCTGGTTTCATGAGGTGAAGAGATAACTTAAGGCTCAGGAATACCCCGAGGGTGCATCTGTTAATGATAAGAAGTTTCTGAGGAGGTTCCCCGCGATGTTCTTCATCAGAAATGGTATTATTTACAAGCGTAACCAAGATTCGACCTTACTGCGTTGTGTGGATAAGAATGAAGCAGAAAGGATCATGGCAGATTTACATGAAGGTACCTCCGGAACTCATTCCAGTGGACACACCATGGCAAAGAAGATCCTACGGGCAGGATATTATTGGTCCATAATGGAAGCCGACTGTTATCAGCATTCTCGGACATGTCACAAGTGTCAAGTCTATGCTGATAAGGTGAACATACCTTCAGTTCCTCTAAACGTCTTGACAGCTCCTTGGCCTTTTGCAATGTGGGGCATTGATATGATCGGCGAGATCAGACCTACAACATCCAACGGGCATCGTTTCATCTTGGTAGCAATTGATTATATTACGAAGTGGGTTGAAGCAGCTTCCTTTGATGTTGCAACCAAGAACTTCATGGCACGGTTCATTCGGCACAATCTGATCTGTCGATATGGTGTACCAGGGAGGATCATTATGGATAATGGTACCAATCTCAACAATAAGATGATCACGGAGCTCTGCAAGCAGTTCAAGATAGAACATCATAACTCTTCTCCCTACCGGCCGAAGATGAATGGGGTTTTCGAGGCGGCTAATAAGAACATTAAGAACATTGTGCAAAAGATGACAGTGACATACAAAGACTGGCACGAGATGTTACCATTTGCTCTTCATGGATACCATACCTCAGCACATACGTCAACATGAGCCACACCCTTCTCCTTGGTATATGGCATGGAGGCAGTCTTGCCCATTGAAGTTCAGATACCCTCTCTTCGGATTATGAAGGATGCAGGTTTGAGCGAAGATGACTGGATTCAGACCCGGCTTGATCAACTGAACCTAATCGACGAAAAGAGACTTATTTCTATTTGTCATGGTCAGACATACCAAAAACGGATGATCAAGGCATTCAACAAGAAATTCAGACGACAAGAGTATCAAGTTGGGGACCTGGTTATCAAACACATTATCTTACCTCAAGGTGATCCCAGGGGAAAATGGACCCCTACTTACGAAGGGCCATTTGTGGTTAAGAACATTTTCTCAGGAGGAGCTATGATTCTAACCACCATGGATGGTGACGACCTTCCTCACCTCGTCAATGCAGACATAGTGAAAAGATACTACGCATAATCAAAGACCCGCTAGGTTGACTGGCCTAGGAAAAAATAAGGGCTTCCCGACGAACCAAAAGGGTTCGAGCAAAAATAAGGGATGAAAATGAAAAAATTTGTACACCCGGCAAGTCGAAAACCTGAAAAGGCGGCTTGGGCAAAAAAGGGTATCCCGATGGACTGAAAACCCGAAGAGGAAGTCCAGGCAAAAATTAGGGATCAAAGCATAACACCATGTCTCATTGGATCACCTTGCATCCAGACTTCGGTATCAACTATTAAGCTCGGACGACACTAATCAATCTGATCTACCTTCAACCAGGTAGCAAAGTGATGAGATGCTCGAGGACATAAGGGCAATATCAGAGTTGGAACCCAGTGGGATTATTCACATAGCTGTTTTGTTTAGTTTTTTTCCCACAAATTGTGTAAATACTATTATTCGGCGGCGTTCTCTTACTAGGACATCAGCCTCTTGTACAAAAATGCCTATTTACAGGCCAAACTTCAAAATCAATACAATTCATTTTCAAAGAAATTTCAAACTGTTTTTCATTATCTGTTTTGTTTCGCAAAGAACGTCCAATGTTCATTTTTGATATATGCATTTGACATTAATTGCTACTCATGAATATTTACATGCGAAACAAAAAGACGATTATGGGTAATATCAGAAACAGGGGCAATAAGAATTGTCCGAACTGTATAGTTGTTTTGCCCACCAGGTGCAAAGGTAGATTCAACTGAAGAATACGGCTAAGAAACCTTCACTCCCCGAAGAGTAAGACAGTAATGGTAGATCTCCCCCAGCTAAGACTTGCATCTATGAACGAATCAGCAATGCTTTCCCCAAGCAGAGTTTATCTACCATCAATACTAGAAATGCTTGATATCCCCGACAGACTTAATATTCCCTAGCAGAGTATAAGAATGTTCCCCGACAGAATACAAGATACGCCCAGTGGATTTAAAATTTTCCGAACGCAGTCTGAAAAAGCTTCCCCAATGGAATTGAAGAATCATCCCCAATAGACTCTGGAAGTTTATCCCCAGTGGAGTACAAAATAAATCTCCCCCAGCCGAGTTCAAAGGATCATTCCCAGCAGAATTCAGAGGATTATCCCCACAAAGTCTAACAGGTTATCCCCAGTGAAGTCGCCACTGGGATTTCATCCCCGGTAGAGTTCTTTCCTTTCACAAACAGAATTCAATCCTCAACAGATTCAATATCACCAGCAACGATAAGTCATCCCGAAGGAATTTATCAGTGGAATCCTCAGCAGAGCATCTCTTCCCCAAAGAGTAATTTCCTCATCAGTTTATTCCCCAACGGATTTATCTTCTCCTCCAGGTTTATTCTCGCAATCACCTTCATTCACCATCCCTAGCAGAAACGAAGAATTCAGTTCTATTCTCCAGCCGCTATCCGGGATTTATTTTCCCCGGCTAGAAACATTACATTTCCATACATCATGATACATGCATATGCGCATCATACCACACAATCTCATTGTTGAGAGCATCATTGCTTGATCAATATCATGCATTGCATATGACTGACCTTTACCTTTCAGGAAAGATGCAGTTAAATTCTCCACTATGTCAAAGACCTTCTCTGGTTCAGTCAGATTGACGTGGAGATCTCCCTGATTTGTATTCCAGTTGAAGTTATTCCAAAACTTTCGTCTTGTTCAGTTAAATCGATTTGAAGATTTTTCTGATTCATATTCCAGTCAAAGTTAATCCAAGACCTCCTCTGGTTAAGTCAGATCAACGAGAAGATCTCCCTGATTCATATTCCAGTTAAAGTTATTCCAAAACTTTCATCTGGTTCAGTTAAATCGATTCGAAGATTTTTCTGATTCGTATTCCAGTCAAAGTTAATCCAAAACCTCCTCTGGTTCAGTCAGATTGACGCGAAGATCTCCCTGATTCGTATTCCAGTTGAAGTTATTCCAAGACTTTCGTCTGGTTCAGTTAAATCGATTCGAAGATTTTTGTGATTCGTATTCCATCCAAAGTTAATCCAAGACCTCCTCTGGTTCAGTCAGATCGACGCGAAGATCTCCCTGATTCGTATTCCAGTTGAAGTCATTCCAAGACTTTCGTCTGGTTCAGTTAAATCAATTCGAAGTTTTTTCTGATTACTATTCCAGTCAAAGTTAATCCAAGACCTTCTCTGGTTCAGTCAGATCGATGATAAGATCTCCCTGATTCGTATTCCATTTGAGGATATTCCAAGACTTTCGCCTGGTTCAGTTAAATCGATCCTAAGATTTCTCTGATTCTTATCCAGTCAAAGTTAATCCAAGACCTTCTCTGGGTCAGCAAGTTTAACGATAAGATCTCCCTGATTCATTTTCCAGTCTAAGTTTAGACCACCTATCAACAGTCTCCAAATGGAATCTATAAGCCCATTCCCGACATCACCAGGTTGATACCACTTCATGCGAGTGAAAATTTCTTGGCACTCTAGTGTTCAATCATCCTCAACCTTCGGATCACGAAAGGCCCAAAATCCAATCTATATCCTCAGGTTTAAGAAGATTGAACAGGGGCAGCTGTTGTACCCCAAAATTTTCCCTCTCATATTTCTCAAAACATTGCAAGAAAAGTCTCCAAGTTGCTCAAGATTGCTCAAGAGTTGGTCAGACAAATCATCTCCTAAGGCAGTCAACCCCAAATTAGGGTTTTGTGTTGCATCAAGATCCTTGAATCCAAATGACCTCAAGTGCTCCCCAATGTCCTAATATGCTCTCAAGATCATCCATGTCAAATTTCAAGCCTTGCAGTGAAAGTTTGCTCAGTCAATTGCTCAAGGTGCCCAAAAATCAACTAGGCTAGGGCAAAAGTCAACTGTGACCCAAATACACTCAAACATCAAGATTTTTTGTCAACATTCTCATTTTAAAGGATATTTCATCATTTTATCAAGGGTTGATCATGATTCATCAAGGATTGCTCAAAATTCATCATGATTCAAAAATAAACCAAAAATCTTTTCTTTAATAAACAAAGGGTAAAAACCCTAGAACTCACCCGATTTAATTTCCCGCATGCGATCCATTTCATTCAATATTGTATCTGTTTCTAGAATGTAATAGCTTAATAGGACTTTAATTTTTATCGCTTTATTTATTTTCCGCATTTTAATTTCAAGGGTTGCTTTTGGCGATGTAAATACCCGACGCCTTGTAGTAGTTAGTTTAAATTCCGCAATTTAATTTCCGCAACTTATAAACTGTTAGATGTTTGATAATAGGGAATGCATGACAAGATTGAACGTTTAAACCTAAAATCAACATAGATCACCCATGACATGTACAAAGACAAATTAACTGAAAACAACACACTCGCACATGCGCACTCTTAGGGTACACCTCACTTGGTTGCCTTCATACGCGTTCATTGAGTATATGAAGTCTTAGAGGTCGCCCTATTGTCCAAAGATCATAGTTGCCTCGAAACGGTTGCCTCAGAAAAATGATCTAAGACATTAGGGTTACAGCTAAGGTGTCCTAACATTGCTTTAGTGACCGCACGTCCCTTAATCGAATTGACCCTTAAAACTCCAACGGTGATGCTACCTACTCATCAATAGTGGGATAACATTGTCTAAAGGACATTAGCACAAATTGATTCCTTTTTCGAGTAGGTAGATGGTTCTTAAGTACTTTCTCTTTCAAAAATAAAAACAAAACTTTTCGCACTTACACCTTTCAAACAAAAACTTCTTTCAAACCCACAAACACAAAGAAAAAGAAAATTTCTGAAAACACTTTGAGCTAGTACCTAAGAGCCCGTGGATAACCATGGATAGAAAAGGTACTAACACCTTTCCTTTCTATAATCTACACCCCGAACCCGAGAAACATCTCGAAAAAAGGAATTTTTCTGTGCTTTTTTCCTTTCCTTGTTGGATAAAATAAAAGACGATGGCAACTCTTGCTTACCGCGACATTATGTGAAAACAAACGCAAATCACAAACTAGCTTTCCAAAAATAGTCAAATCTCTCCCACCGTATCACAAACACCAATTTGGACCTGAAAGTGCCTGTAAAGCGTGTTTCAATGGGGGCACTTTTGAATATTTTGAGCATTGTGGTGTGTTTTTTTTCCGTGGCAGCATTGGCGTGTATTCTCTCCCTTTTTCTCCTCATTTTAGCCTTTTTTTATTTGTGTTTTACGTCTTGTATTTATATGTGGTGGAGGGGACAAGAAAGTGGGGAAAGAGACACGACTTTAAAGACCAGTCATTAAGCATATCTTTGAAAACAAAATCAGACACATTAAAAGATTTCCATTTTGAGAACTTTCACGCCTTTCTGAGATTCTCAATGAACCTGGACAGGTGAGGGTTGGCGCCTCGTACGAATTTTAATTTCTCAGAGTTTTCCTTATCCAAACTTCTCCAATCAACATTTCAAGCATTGTTATCATTGATGACTCTGATTTATGACTCGAATTGTTCTGAGGTTTCCCTATTATAACTTCTTCAATCAGCCTTTCAAGCGTTATTCTCATTTATAGTTCTGGATTCCAGTTTGAGACGCTCAGAACTTTCCTTATCAGAGTTTCTTCAATCAGCCTTTCAAGCGTTATTCTCATTGATGATTCTGGATTCCAGTTTGAGACGCCCAAAACATTCTTTATCAGAGCAACCAGAATTTCACCGTCATAACTTCTGAGCTTAAGACACCTCATACCTTCAAATTTTTTATACTTTCTTTAAACAAGTGTTTGTAACCAACTATGTAAGGAAGGGTCTTGAAAAAAATGAGAGGGAAAATTTTGGGGTACAACAGCTGCCCCTGTTCAATCTTCTTAAACCTTAAGATTTAGATTGGCTTGTTTACCTTACGTGATCTTAAGGTGGAAGATGATTGAACAATAGAGTGCCTTGAAATTTGTACTCGTCCGAAGTGAGACTGTTGGTGAATAATATCGGGAATGGGCTTACAGATGCCATTTGGAAAAGATGACAGAAGACTGTCGGAGATGGGCTTAAAGATGCCATCCAAAAAATATGACGGAGAGTCGTCAGAGATGGGCTTAAAGATGCCATCCAAAATAGATGCTGACTTCATAAGAAGTCTCTTTGTGGGAATTCCCGTTCCTACATTCCGAGGAGGAGTCCGCTGGGGAATGCCTTTATTAGGGGAATAAAGTCTAAGAGCTTCGGATGTCCATTACTCTAATGAGGAGTCATCTCTTGACTGAAGAGACGGAAGTGAACTGCTATCTGGTCAGGAGCCAGACTTTGCAGTGACTTGATAAGGATGATAAGGCTTACTGCTATCAGGTCGTATTCCAGGCTTCACAATGACTTACTGGGGAAACGATATTAAACTATTATCTGGTCATACTCCAGGCTTTGCAGTTTCTCAAACTGGAATAGAAATCAGAAAAATATTAATGTCGATTTAACTGAACTAGGAAAACGTCATGGATTATCTTCACCTGGAATAGGAATCAGAGAGATATTAGCATCGATCTAACTAAACCAGAGGAAAATCTTGAACTAACTTTGACTGGAATGGAAATAAGAAGAGTCTTAGTATTGGTTCAACTAAACTAGAAAAAAGTCTTGGCATATCTTCAACTGGAATAGGAATCAGAGAGATCTTAGTGTCGATCTGACTGAACCAGAGAAGCTCTTTAATTAACCTTGACTGGAATGGAAATTATAAGAATCATAGGATCGATTCACTTTAACCAGACAAAACTCTTGGAATATCTTCAACTGGAATAAGAATCAAGTGTCGGTCTGACTAAACCAGAGAAGGGATCTACCGGAAAAGAATCAGTAATAAATCAATGGTCGATTCAAACTGAACTAACAGAGGTCTTGATTTATCTTTGACTAGATAAGAATCAGAAAAATCTTTGTGTCGATTTAACTGAACCAGAAAAAGGTCTTGGATTATCTTCAACTAGAATAGGAATCAAAGAGATCTTAGTATCAATCTCACTGAACCAGAGGAAAATCTTGAATTAACATCGACTGGAATGGAAATCTGAAGAATCTTAGTATCGATTCAACTGAACCATACAAAAGTCTTGGGTCATCTTCAACTGGAATAGGAATTAGAGAGATCTTAGTGTCGATCTGACTGAACCAGAGAATGTCTTTAATTAACTTTGACTGGAATGGAAATTAAAAGAAACTTAGGATCGATTCAACTGAACCAGACAAAAGTCTTGGGTCATCTTCAACTGGAATAGAAATCAAAGAGATCTTAGTGTCGATCTAACATAACCAGAGAAGGTCTTGAATTAACTTTGACTGGATAAGAATCAGAAAAATCTTAGTGACGATTTGACTGAACTAGAAAAAAAATCTTGGAATATATTAAACTGGAATAGAAATCAGAGAGATCTTAGTGTCGATCTAACTGAACCAGAGAAGGTCTTGAATTAACTACGATTGGATAAGAATCAGAAAAATCTTAGTGTCGGTTTAACTAACCCTAAAAGGTCTTAGATTATCTTCAACTGGAATAGAAATCATAGAGATCTTAGTGTCGATCTAACTTAACCAGAGAAGAATCTTGAATTAACTTAGATTGGAATGGAAATCAGAAGAGTCTTAGTATCGATTCCACTGAACCAGACAAAAGTACTGGAATATCTTCAATTGGAATAGAAATTAGAGAGATCTTAGTGTCTATCTGACTGAACCAGAGAAGGTCTTGAATTAACTTTGACTGGATAAGAATCAGAAAAATCTTAGTGTCAATTTAACTGAACCAGAAAAAGTCTTGGAATATATTCAACTGGAATAGGAATCAGAGGGATCTTAGTGTCGATCTGACTGAACCAGAGAAGGTCTTTCGAGAATGTCGTTCTGAGGAAGATGCTGAAATAGCCTTTCGTTAGATGTAGCTTTTGAGAAGACTACCAGGTCACATAAGTAGCCAACGATGTTTATTGATTTGATCTTTTCCCTGAAAATGGTAAAGAGTTAGTCGTATGCAATCATATGATGTATGAATATGTCATAAATGAGATTATGATGTATACGATGTGCATGCGCATGTGCATGCCATGATATATGAATAGGGAATGCTATTGTGATGTTTCTTAGTCTGGGAAAGTAAATCCCAGACTGCTGCTGAAGAGTGTTGGGAAGCTAAATTCTTAATTTCAGTTGGGGATGATGAATGGAGATGATTCACTGGGGATTTCCTCTTTCTGTTTGAGGTTACTCTTACGGGGATTGACTCTGCTTGAGGATAACTCTGTGGAGAGAGGGTGCTTTGTTGGAAGATTTTTCAGATGTAGAGAGATAAACTTTGTTAGGGCCCAAACTTCCGCAGTTAGAGAAATAAACTCTACTCAGGAAGAGGTTTTATAAACTGTTTGAAATTATAAAACCTGGCTGGGGAATACAGATTTCATCTTTCTGAAGGAACTTTGCTAGAGTAGGTAATCCCTTCTTGGGGAAGTAAAGATCAAAATATTGTTCATTTCTACTCTGTTGGGAACATAGACGTCACGGGGTCATATGTAATAGTGACTTCGTCTCAGAATGTCTCTGCCCTTGTACCTACTGGAAGGAGTAACTTTCGGGACTACAAATTTTTTTTTAGACTTTGCCCTGTTTCTTAAAGTCATTAGCCATTGTCTTTTTGTTTTTTATGCATGTATTTGTGAACAGTGATCATATTCAAATGCATATGTCAAGAATAAGTCATTGGATGTTTTTGCAAAGCAAAACAGAAAAAGAAAAACAAGTAGTTTTGTACTTTCAAGGAATGATTTGTTTTTATTGTTTGAAATTCTCCTATAATAGGAATTTTGTACAAAGAGAATGACATTCTAGTAGATGAACGTCGTCGTTAAAAAATGAAAACTACACAAAACAATGTACAAAAAGAAAACAACTATGTTTGAAAATTCCATTGAGTTTCAATTCTTCTATTGCCCCTATGTCTTCGATCGTCTCATCACTTTGCTACTTGTCCGAAGTTGATTGGATTGATCAGTACCGTTTGAGTCTTGGTAGTTGATACTTGTGATACGGTGGAAGAACTGACTGTTTTTGGAATGCTGGTTTGCGTTATGCGTTTGTTTTTGCAAAATGTCGCGGTAAGCAAGAGTCACCATCGTATTTTATTTTATCCAACAAGGAAAGGAAAAAAAGCACATAAAAAATTCCTTTTTCAAGATATTTCTGAGTACGGGGGGTAGATTATAGAAAGGGAAGGTATTGACATCCTTTCTATCCGTAGTTATCTACGGGCTCTTAGGTACTTGCTCATCATTTTCAAAATTGTTTTCTTTGTGCTTGTGGGTTTTGAAAAGTTTTTGTTTTAACTTCAATTTAACTCTTGCGTCTGCCTTCAAGAGTGTAATGAAGTGTTTTTGAAAACTTTGTTTGTAAAGGAGTGTAAGTGTGAAAATTTTGTTTTGGATGAGCAAGTACTTAAGAACTAATCTACCTACTCGAAAAAGGAATCGTTCTATGCTAATTTCCTTTAGACAATGCTATCCCATTATTAGTGAGTAGGTAGAACCGTCATTGGAATTTGAGGGTCAATTCAAAAGAGGGACATACGGTCACTAAAGCAATGTTAGGACGTCTTAGCGGTAATCCTAATGTCTTAGATCATTTGTTCGAGGCAACAATATCCGAGGCAACTATTTTGAGGCAACTATGATGTTTTAGACAAGAGGGCGACCTCTAAAACAACCTATACTTAATGATCGTTTACGAAGGCAACCAAGTGGGGTGTAGCCTAGGAGTGCGCATGTGCGAGTGTGTTGATTTCAATGATTTTTGTCTTTGCACATGTTTAGGGTGATCTAACTGATTTTAGATTTAAACATTCATTCTTGTCATGCAAACCATATTATCAAACATCTAGCAGTTGTATAATTTGCAGAATTAAAATGCGGAATTTAAACTAAATTATTACAAGGCGTCGGGTATTTACATCGCCAAAAGCAACCCTTTGAAATTTAAAAGCGAAAAAATAAATATCCTAATTAATTATTTCAAACCGGGAGCAGATACATTAATTGGATAAAGAAAAATAAAGCGCGCGATGCGAAATTAAGCCGAATGTGAAATTAGGGTTTTGACCCTCCTTATTAAAAGAAAATGTTTTGTTGATTTATTTTTTAGAAAAGAAATTAAATCCTAAAATTAAATGCTAAATTAATTATTAAATAAATTAATTAATGAAAAATATTAAATGACATATTTTTGGAGTTTTTGTTAATTTAGGAAAGAAAATAGAGTGATTAAATTAGGGTTAAAACCTATTAATTCTAATTAATTTTAAATATTTGCAAAATAAATTTAAGTTACCTAATTAATCTACCTAATTTAATTAATTAATATTTATTAATGAAAAAATAAAATTCTAAAATTTAATTGGACATAAAATATTTTTGTGATTATTTTGATAAAAAGAAATTATTTATTGGTTAGTAATTAAATTAGATGAAATAAAATAATTGAATAAATAAAAAAAAAGAAAGGATAGAAGTGGGCCTGAATATAGAATTTTTGGGAGGTGTAGAAAGCAAGAATTTTGGCCCATTTATGAAGTCCACATTGACTTTTGCAATCCCATGCGCTAGCGTTGACTTGGTCATTTGGTGCACCTTCAATGATGGCCACCAGATCTGGCCATCTGGCCATCTGGCGTGTTGATGAGGAAGGGTGCACTAGATCTCCTGAAAAAAATATTATAGAGAAAATAGGGGGACCTGGGATTCGCACCCAGGTCCTGAGAGGAATTCCATACACTCCCTTGCCACCACGCCACTTGTTGCTTTTTATTAATGTAATGCAAATCAATAATAATATATAAAACAAAAGCTAATGGACAGAAAAGAAAAAAAAAACGCATGCTGTTTGAATGGACGAATGGTGGGATGACAACTCATCGTCTTCTTCTTCCCTCTGTGTCTAAAACCTTGAGGCCTATACCCACGGACGCTGTCCGTTGCTACAACTCAGGCTTATTAAAAAATCTCCTACAAGCCATGGAAATGGTATCTAAGACCATGGTTGAGGTCATCTCATCCTCCTGGTTGCAACCATGGCCATTATTAGGGAAAATTATTCCTGAAAACAAAAACCCTAAAAAACTCCAAGAAACCCTAACAATGGTGATTCACGATATAAGTCATATAAATGAAATCGGCTATTGTAAAAAGCTTACAAATGATATGGTGATCAAGAATATGACTTTAATTTACTCAATGAATGCAAGAATAAAGTTAATCAAAATCAAGAAAAGAGTGATACTGTGACAGCCTTATTGCGCGCTAGAGGGCTTAAAAACGATTGATCTCGATTTCTTTAGGTTGTGGAGATTTCCAGGAAACGATTGAGATCGTTAAAGAGCCTTGAAACTGCTTCTAAGAGTGATTTCGAACCCACACTTTTTTGCTTGTTTTTTCAAATTCTGTTTTGGCCATATGCTCGATCTCCAACTCTGTTTTTGATATGCCTCGCCTCCTTATTTATTGTACAATGCAATAGGGTTGCAAATTCTGTCCAAATCCCTCTCCATCAATGACTTTGATATTTGATTTGATTCCCTTTAACAACCTTCCAAATTTGGCCTAAATCCAATCTCCTTGTACACAATTGCCTTGATACGATTTTGATTGCCTTGTTAGCTGTAATTAGAGCCTGAAACAATCACAAAATCCTTGTTATCAATGCTTTTGGATTTTATTTGATTTAATTTGATTTAATTTAGAATAATTCAAATAAAAATCAAATTAAATAATAAAAATATGATATGGACACATGGCCAAGGCTAGAGCACGTGGGCTATAATTACAACTCAAAACAAGTGGAAAAGAATGGGCCCATTTGGCAAAATTTGAAGTTTTGGGCATAGTTGACTTTTGGAAATTTTGCAAAAAAGGTCAACTTCAACAATGCATAACTTCCTCAATTTTGACTCTTTGGAGGTGTTATTGGACTTTTTAGAAAGCTTGAGATGTCCTATAACCAACACATTTTGTCTCATCTCAATTTGATATTCCATGCTCAAGTATGAAGCTTTGACAAAAAAGGTGTTTTTGTTGGCTTTTCAAAATGACCTATAATGTCCAAATTCATAACTTCTTGTGAGTTCATTTTTTTTATCTTGGGTGCTGAAGATGGATTGTAAGTAATTTCATCCTCTTCAAAATGAGATTTGGATGGTTCATTTATCATAATGTATGAGAAAGTTATGCTTGGTCAAATTGAGTTGACTTTTCCTACAAAACCCTAATTTAGCAACTTTTGAGTCTTGATGAATTTTGAGCAATCCTTGATGAATCATGATCAACCCTTGATAAAATGATGAAATATACTTAAAAATGAGGATGTTGACCAAAAGTCTTGAAGTATGACTATATGTGAGTCACAGTTGACTTTTTCCCTAGCACAGTCGATTTTTGGACCTTTGAGCAATTGACTGAGCAAAAATCCTCTGCAAGGCTTGAAACTTGACATGGATGATCTTGAGAACATATTAGGAAAATGTTGATCATTTGGGACCACTTGGACTCAAGGATCTTGATGCAACATTAAACCCTAATTTGAGTAGAATGCCTTAGGAGAGAGCTTGTCTGGTCAAACCTTGGGCTACGTTGAGCAACTTGGATATCTTCCTTGCCATGTTTTGAGAAATATGAGAGGGAAAATTTTGGGGTACAACAGGTGCCCCTGTTCAATCTTCTTAAACTTGAGGATGCAGATTAGCTTTCGTGCCTTTCGTATTCTGAAGGTGGAAGTGGATTGAACACTAGAGTGCCCAGAAATTTGCACTCGCATGAAATGATAATTGTCTTGTGATGTCGGGAATGGGCTTACAGATGCCATTTGGAGATTGCTTACGGGAGATGGGCTTAAAGATACTATCCAAAGGAATGTCGATCACGTAAGGGATTCCTTAACGAGGGCTTGTATACCTGTCATTGAGGAAGATTCGGCTGGGGCAGTCTAATCTTTCATGGAGAGAGATAGAAATTTAGGAGCTTCGTCGTTCGTCATTCTGCTGGTGAGTCGTCTCTGTTAATATTTAAGAACTTCAATCGTCTGTACTCAACTGAGGGAACAACTTTTGCTGATATTTTGGAGCTCGTCCGTAATTCAACTAAGAAAACATCTTTGTTGAGATTTAGGAGCTAGTTCGTAATTCAACTAACTTTGTCGAGATTTAGGAGCTTGTCTGTAATTCACCTAGTTTTGTCGAGATTTAGGAGCTTGTCCGTAATTCAAATGATTTTGTCGAGATTTAGGAGCTTTTCCGTAATTCAACTAAGCAACCATCTGTTGAGATTTAGGAACTCGTCCGTAATTCAACTAAGGAAACATCTCTGTTGAGATTTAAGAACTCATCCGTAATTCAACCGAGGAACATATCTGTCGAGATTTAGGAACTCATCTGTAATTCGACTGCTTTGCTGAGATTTAGGAACTTGTCTGTAATAAAACTGGGGGAAATAACTTCGCTGAGATTTAGGAGCTTGTCCGTAATTCAACTTGGAGAAACATCTCTGCTGAGATTGAGGAACATCGTCTGTAATTCAACTGATGAAATATCTGTCAAGATTTAGGAACTCGTCCGTAATTCGACTGCTTTGTTGAGATTTAGGAGCTTGTCCATAATTCAACTGCTTTGTTGAGATTTAGGAGCTCGTCCATAATTCAACTACTTTTTTGAGATTTAGGAGCTTGTCCATAATTCAACTGAGGAAACATCTTTATCGAGATTTAGGAGCTCGCCCGTAATTCGACTGAGGAGATAGCTTCATAGATTGAACTTTGTGGGAATTTAGCCGTATCCTTCCTGAAAGGTAAAGGTTAGCTGTATGTAATGCATGATATGTATCAAGCAATGATATTCTCAAAATAAATGAGATTGTGTCGTATGATGCGTATGCATGTCATGATGTATGAAAATGTGATATTTTTAGCTGAGGAAAATAAATCTCGGATTGCTGTTGGAGAAAAGAATTGAATTCTTCGTTTCTGCCGGAGATAGTGGATGAAGATGTTTGTGAGAATAAACCCGCGGGAGAGGATAACTCCGCTGGGGGAATAAACTGATGAGAGAATGACTCTGTGGGGAAGAGATGCTCTGCCGGAGGATTCCACTGATAAATTCAGCTGGGGATGAATTACCCTTGCTGGTGATAATGAAACTCTGTTGGAGATTGAATTTCTGTTTGTGAAAGGAATAAAATCCACTGGGGATGATTTTCCAATAGCGACCTTACTGGGGATGGTTCTTTTAGACTTTACTGGGGATGACCTTCCAGAGTCTACGGGGGACAAATCTTCTAACTCCACTGGGGACATTTTTATACTCCGCTGGGGATGATAAGACTTTTAACTGCTGATGGTAGATAAACTCTGCTTGGGGGAGAATATTATCGATTCATTCCCAGTTGCGAGTCTCAGC
Source organism: Vicia faba (assembly GCA_948472305.1). Taxonomy (NCBI): domain Eukaryota; kingdom Viridiplantae; phylum Streptophyta; class Magnoliopsida; order Fabales; family Fabaceae; genus Vicia; species Vicia faba. The sequence continues at coordinate 1,141,835,086 of OX451738.1, forward strand.
TGGGGAGAACTAACACCACTATCTTTATCTTACTCCGCGGGGAATGAATGTACTTTCAATTGTTTCCTCCAGCTAGGTCTATCCCTATACTTGGTGGACAGAGCAACTGTATGGCTTGGACACTTCTCGTCTGCCCCTGTTTCTGATATTACAAAGTAATCGTATTTTGTTTCGCATGTAAATATTTATGAGCAGCAATCAATGTCAAATGCATATATCAAAAACTGAACATTGGACGTTCTTTGCAAAACAAAACAGAAAAAGGAAAACAATTTGAAATTTATTTGTGAAAATAAATTGTATTGATTTTGAAGTTAGTCTGTAAATAGGCGTTTTTTGTACAAGAGGCTGACGTCCTAGTAAGAGAATGCCGCCTAACAAATAGAATTTACACAATTTGTGAAAAACAAAGAAAACAGCTATGTGAACAATCCCACTGGGTTCCAACTCTACTATTGCCTTTATGTCCTCGAGAATCTCATCACTTTGCTACTTGGTTAAAGGTAGATCAGATTGTGTGGTGCTGTCCCAGCTTGATAGTCGATACCGAAGTCTGATCGCAAGGTGACCCAATGAGACATAGTGTTACACTTTAATCCCTAATTTTTGCCTGGACCGCCCTTTCGGGTTTTCAGTTCACCGGGATACCCTTTTTTGCCCAAGCCACCTTTTCAGGTTTTTGACTTGTCGGGTGTACAACTTTTTTCATTTTCATCCCTTATTTTTGCCCGAACCCTTTTGGTTAGCCGGGAAGCCCTTATCTTTGCCTAGGCCAGTCAACCTAGCGGGTCTTTGATTATGCGTAGTATCTTTTCACTATGTCTGCATTGACGGGGTGAGGAAGGTCGTCACCATCCATGGTGATTAGAATCAACGCTCCTCCTGAGAAAATGTTCTTAACCACAAATGGCCCTTCGTACGTAGGGGTCCATTTTCCCCTGGGATCACCTAGAGGCAGGATGATGTGCTTGATCACCAGATCCCCAACTTGATACTCTTGTCGTATGACTTTCTTGTTAAATTCCTTGATCATCCTCTTTTGATATGTTTGACCATGACAAATAGCAGTGAGTCTCTTTTCGTCAATTAAGTTCAGCTGATCAAGCCGGGTCTGAATCCAGTCATCTTCGCTCAAACCTGCATCCTTCATAATCCGAAGAGAGGGCATCTAAATTTTAATGGGCAAGACGGCCTCCATGCCATAAACCAAGGAATAGGGTGTTGCCTCTGTTGACGTCCGCGCTGAGGTATGGTACCCATGAAGAGCAAATGGTAACATGTTGTGCCAGTCTTTGTATGTCACTGTCATCTTCTGCACGATCTTTTTAATGTTCTTATTAGCCGCTTCCACATCCCCATTCATCTTCGGCCGGTAAAGAGAAGAGTTGTGATGCTGTATCTTAAACTGCTTGCAGAGTTCAATGATCATCTTGTTGTTGAGATTTGTACCATTTATCGTAATGATACTCTCGGGTACACCATATCGACAGATCAGATTATGTCGAATGAATTGTGCCACGATGTTCTTGGTTACAGTAGCAAAGGAAGCTGCTTCAACCCACTTCGTAAAGTAATCAATAGCTACCAGGATGAAACGAGGCCCGTTAGATGCCGTAGGTCTGATCTCACCAATCATATCGATGCCCCAAATTGCAAACGGCCAAGGTGCTATCAAGACGTTCAAAGGGACTGGAGGTATGTGCACCTTATCAGCATAGACTTGGAACTTGTGACAGGTCCGAGAATGCTTATAACAATATGATTCCATTATAGACCAATAATATCCTGCCCGTAGGATTTTCTTTGCCTTGGTGTGTCCACTGGAATGAGTCCTGAAAGTACCTTCATGTATCTCTACCATAATCCTTTCTGCTTCGTTTTTATCCACACATCGAAGTAAGGTTGAATCATGAGTATGCTTGTAAAGGATGTCGTTACTGATGAAGAACTTCACCGCAAACCTCCTCAGAAACTTCTTATCATTAACAGATGCACCCTCGGGGTATTCCTGAGCTTCAAGATACCTCTTTACCTGATGAAACCAGGGTTTATCTTCTACCTCTTCAGTCTCAATGTCATAGAAATGTGCAATCTCTTCCAACCTATCAATGGTAATCTGGGGAGCTTCATTGTCCCATCTGACCTTAAACATAGAAGACACTGTAGCTAGCGCTTTCGCCAACTGATTCTCCTCTCTAGGGAAGTGTTCAAAGGTTATCTCCTCAAAGTGGGGAAGCAACGTCAATACATACTCTTTGTAAAGAATAAGATTAGAGTGTTTCGTATCTCACTCGCCTTTGATCTGACTGATCACGAGAGCGGAATCTCCGAAAACACTTAGAAATTTAATCCGTAGGTCAATCGCTGCTCGAAGACCCAAAATGCACGCTTCATACTCCGCCATGTTGTTGGTGCAGTTGAAACATAGTCGGGCAGTGAATGGAGTATGAGAGCCTTCAGGAGATATAATCATGGCGCCAATGCCATTACCTAAAGCGTTTGAAGCTCCATCAAAGTACATAGACCATCGGGATCCCTCCTCAGGTCCTTCGTCCGGTCCAGGTGTCTCACAGTCAGTCACCAACATGATATTCTCATCCTGGAATTCAAAGTTCATAGACTGGTAATCGTCCACTTCCTGATGTTCCAAATGATTTGCCAACACACTTCCCTTGATTGCCTTTTGGGTCGTATATTGGATGTCATACTCAGTCAAGATCATCTGCCATCTTGCTATTCTTCCGGACAAGGCAGGCTTTTTGAAGATATACTTGATTGGATCCATCTTTGATATCAATAGAGTAGTGTGAGTCAGCATATACTGTCTCAACCAGCGAGCAACCCATGCCAAAGCGCAGCAAGTTTTCTCAAGCAACGAGTATCGGGCCTCGCAGTCGGTAAACTTTTTCCTAATGTAGTAAATAGCATGCTCTTTTCAACCAGAATCGTCATGCTGCCCCAACACACACCCCATTGAATTATCGAGTACTGTCAAGTATAAGATGAAAGGTATCCCTTCAACTGGAGGCATCATAATAGGAGGCTCTTGGAGATATTCTTTGATTCTTTCGAAAGCGGCCTGAAATTCATTGTTCCATCTTACCACTTGATATTTCTTCAGTAACTTGAAGATTGGCTCACAAGTAGCAATCAGGTGTGAGATGAATTAGGCAATATAGTTCAAATGTCCCAGAAAGCCTCTGACTTCTTTTTCTGTTCGGGGAGCTGGCATTTCCTATATAGCCTTCACCTTTGCAGGATCTACTTGAATACCTTTATCGCTCACGACGAAAGCCAGTAGGTTACCAGATCTCACCCTGAAGGTGCACTTGTTCGGCTTTAACCTTAGTCTATACAACTTCAACCTGTCAAATAGCTTTTGAATATGGTCAAGGTGTTCTCCTTCAGTTTGGGACATCACAATCATGTCGTCGACGTATACCTAAATCTCATGATGGATCATGTCATGGAACAAAGTGACCATGGCGTGCTGATACGTTGCCCCAGCATTCTTCAATCCTAAAGGCATAACCTTGTAGCAAAAGGTACTCCATTGAGTAACAAAGGTTGTCTTCTCCATGTCTTTGGGAGCCATTTTAATCTGATTATAACTGGAGAAACCATTTATAAAGGAAAAGACCTTATGCTGTGAGGTGTTGTCAACCAGAACGTCGATATGAGGCAGAGGGAAATCATCCTTGGGGCTCGCCCTATTCAGATCCCTATAGTCAACACAGATCCGAACCCTACCATCCTTCTTCGACACTAGAACCACGTTGGCCACCCACTGTGGGTAAGAAATAACTGCTAGGAAACCAGCATCAAATTGTTTCATACTTCAGCCTTGATTTTCTCAGACATCTCTGGGCGCATTCAGCAGACTTTCTGTTTCACTGGAGGACAATCTTCCTTGGTAGGCAAGCGGTGAACCACGATATTGTTATCCAACCCAGGCATATCTTCATAAGACCAGGCAAAGATCTCAACATATTCACGCAGCATCTGAATCAATCGTTTTTGAAAACTAGACTCCAGATTTGCACCGATCTTGACCTCTTTCTTGTCTACCTTTGTACCCAGATTTACTGTTTCCACTAGCTCTTCTTGCGGATGTATGGCCCTCTCTTCCTTAAGTAACAATCTAGCAAGTTCACCAGGCACTTCGCAATCATCCTCACCTTCGTCCTCGGCTTGGTTGATCAGACTTTCAAAGTCATAACCGACAGTAGCAGAGTCGTTATTAGTGGGATCCATAGTGGATGTAGACCTGTATATGTGAGTGTGTGTAAAATAGCTATTTTACAAGATAGAAAAGAAAAACAAAGAGTGTAAAATTTGAAATGCAAGAAAATGTCCAATGCTTTTATTAATGATATATGAAAATGACACACATAAAGCCCTCACAAACAAAGCCACGGTGTCTCGGGTAAGGCACCGGGACGTAAAGTTTTAAAGATTGTCTATTACAAATTCAAAACAAAAGTCTCATTACTGGGTAATAAAAGAAATTGGCACAAAGTCCTTTGCCGTCCAATTGCTTAGTCTGCCATCGGTAGTCGGGTAGATCCAACTGTCAAACTCAGATTCTTCATCATCGTCTTCAATGGCATTCACTCCCGAATTGCTGATAAACAGGGGAGGTCCTCCGATCCGCGCATGCCGAACAACCCTTTGAGCTTCTGCAGTGAAACCCAAACCAAACTTGTCAGTTTTATGTGCAAAGTCAAGGAGTTGGCCCCAATTCTCACACCCACCTTTCTCAATAACAGCCCGAGCATCCTTGAGGGAAGCCATCTTCATTGGAGGATCTTCAGTAACAGTTTCAATTGATGCCAACGTCTGGGGAACTTCTTCAAAATGTTGACACAGGGTTTCAATGAACTCCCCGTCCATCTCCACATACCAGAATGATTTGAGGTGGCTTACCATGTACTCCTCTTCTCCTCGTACCGTAACAATTTTCCCTTTCACTGGGTATTTCAGCATCTGGTGGAGCGTAGAAGTTACTGCCCCAGCTTTATGGATCCACGGGCGACCCAACAAACAAGAATAAGATGGCCGAATGTCCATCACATAGAATGTAGACGCGAAAATATGAGAACCAACCTTAACTGGAATATCCACCTCTCCATGTACCATTCTCTTGGACCCGTCAAAGGCCCTAACAACAATGTTACTCGGTTTCAGCACCAACCCTTCACAGTCTAACTGGTCTAACGCTTTCTTGGGTAAAACGTTCAACGAGGATACACTATCCACCAATACGTGAGCTAGAGTAGTGCCCCTGCACTCAATGGAGACATGAAGGGCGTCATTGTGATTCTTCCCCTTAGTCGTCAAATCTGCGTCGGAGAAACCGAACCCATTATCTGCTATCAGACTAGCCAAACAATCTTTGAACTGGTCAATAAATGTTTCCTGCGGCACGTGTGCAGTTTTCAGGAGAGCAATCAGAGCCTTAGCATGGGCCTCTGAACACAACAATAAAGACAACATAGAGATCTTCAAAGGGGTTTTCCCCAGCTGTTCGACTACATTGTAGTCGCTTTTCTTGATGATCCTTAAAATTTCCTCTATCTCTTGTCTAGAGGCTTCAACATTAATCTTCTTTGGTGCCTCCATTCGGGCAGGCTCATCGATGATCTCTTTGCCCCAAGTATCAGACGACTCGGCGACTGGGGTAAGGATTGGAACATGAACAGGGACAATAATAGATGTACTGGCAGGTGTAATAACAACAGGCATCCGAACAATTGGTGGAGAGATCTCAGGGGAGAAAAGTCTTCCACTTCAGGTGACTTTACTAGATCCAAGAATATTGCTGACATCAGTATCAGCCTCTTCATCCTTCAAGTCTTGTTTAACCCCGTGGTAATATACATCGGTCCCATAGTGCCATGGACCAGCCTTATCCGACATATATGGGATAGGTCCAGGAACAGTAATGATCAAAGGGGCAATTCTCGGAACATATGTAATTCTAACAGGCTTTCTCGAGGAAGCCTTGGAAGAATTGGAGAAAATGGTGATTATGGAAACATCTTCAATAGGAACCAAAGGAACAACATTTTTCTCGAACAAGATTTCTTTATTATCCATCAGGCGTTGGACACCTGACTTAAATAGATGGCAACCAGTAGGTAGGACGAAACACAGACGGCAACCTTCGCCACAACCCTGAAATAAACCGGCTAACAGAAGGTTCTTCTTCAAAGTCATCAATGGAGTAGCAATGTCTTCTACAGAGGATACAAACACATCATCATCCACAGCATTCACTCCATGCTTGGGCATAGGAGCAGTCATAACATTAGACTTTTCTAGTGCTTCGAACTCAATCTCCTTAGCGTCAATCAGATCTTGTACCTTATTCTTCAAGGCCCAACTATTATTGGTATTATGCCCCGGGCTATCAGAGTGATAAGCACAGCGAGCGTTCGGATTGTACATAGGCGATGTGGTGTTGGGATTCTTTAGGGCTTCCCTCAGAATCACCAAGTTAGTTTTTAACAACTGCGGCAGTATTTGAGATAAAGTCATGCTAAGTCGAGTAAACTATATTTGAGGCCTCTCTGCCCTTGGCTAATTGTTGTGTTGTGTGGCAACGACTGGTCTTGAAATAACTACCGCATTAACTTCTTGGCGGCGCTCGGGTCAACTTTGGTTCCTAGAGCTGTAGACTACACTAGACTCCTTCTTAAACGACTTCTTCTCGGTACTTGACGAAGCACCTTTCTGAAACTTGCTGCTCTTGATACCGGCTTTAACTCTCTCCCCAGTCATAATTAACTCAGTTAAACCTGACGATGAACTTCTGATCAAATGGTTGAAATACGGACCAGACAGGGTCCCCAGAAACATATCCACTAACTCCCTATCAGCCAAAGGGGGTTGTACTTTTCCAGCAAGATCTCTCCACTTCTGAGCGTAGTCTTTAAAACCTTCGCTCGCACCCATAGACATACCCTGAAGTTTGGTACGTGTGGGAGAAAGGTCGGCATTATATTGGTACTGCTTGTAAAAAGTAGCAGCAAGGTCCTCCCAATTATGGATGCTAGCTCCTTCGAGTTGATAGAACCACTCAAGTTGAGTCCCTGCAAGTCTATCTTGAAAGAAATGGATCCAGAGGTTCCTGTCAGCGGTATATGGCTGAATCTTTCTAACATACGAACGAAGGTGTAGCTTTGGGCAGGAAACCCTGTCGTATTTAGCAAAGACTGGTGCTTTGAACTTGTGGGGAATCAGCACCCCAGATGCCAAACCCAACTCTCCAAAATCCAATCCAAGTATCTTTTGGATCTCCATCGCGCTTAACCGGTCTTCAAGTTACTTATACCTATCCTCAGCAAGAGGATACTGGTCTTCATCAAAGTCAGTCTCGTTGTCAGAAACCACATGCCTAGGAGCCCTCCTTTCTTCTTGATTCTCTCCCCCTATAGATGAGTGAGATAAATCAACCTCTTCCCGCAACCTGTTTCCAAACATGTGACCCATGTTCAGGAGGACTGTCTTTTTCTTCTTCTTCTTATCCTTCAAGATAAGAGTCTTCAGATCTTTCAGCCCCTTGGCCAGGTTCATGAACATTTCCTGGAACTGAGCGTTCTGCGCTTGTAGAGCCTTAATAGCTTGGTCAGTGGATGTTTCAGCAGACATGACGCTGAAATAAACAGCGAAGAAGATAAGATACCTGTAAGGGTACCTATAATGAGGTGCATGGGAATGAAATGCGTATGATATGATTTCAAAGACGTCGGGAGATTGAAATTCGTAAACCAAAATGAAACACACTTTTATTAGATTAAAAACATGGAACAATTTTTGACAAATGCCCTTAAGGCGTTACAAAAAGAAAAGCTGAAAAAGTAAATCAAAACTAGAAATAGCAAAAGATATCAGCGCTCCCATGGTTGTTTTCCTCCTGTGCTGACGTAGTCGTTGAGGACTTTCTCATTCTCCAGTTGCCTTGTAAGCTTTAGGTTCTTTCGCTCCTGCTCATGATACTTTTCTCTGTAAGTATCCCGTTCTTCTCTTAACTGGATCCACGATCTCTTTAATGCCCCAATGTTAGTAGGCATGTATGGATGGAGGACAGTATGAGGAGCCCCTTCTTCATCAGTACTCTCAACAATTACTGATAAGACAACTTTGTACGGCATTACCAGCTTTTGGGCACGGGGCCGAACCCACAGGAGATACGGTTCATTCGGAAGAGAAGTCTTCGCTCCTAACTCATGCGGATCAGACCTGTTAACCCTATTCCAAGCTCGTATGAACCTGCAGCGATGTCCCTCACTATCCCCTTGGAAGTCAAAGACAATGCTCGTAATCAACAACTCATGAGGACCGTCCTTTCGGGCTCGCCCAAACTGTCGCAAGGCCAGACAAGGATTATAGGTGATTCCTCCCCTAATTCCAAGTAAAGGAACATTGGGGTATTCTCCACACTGGTCAATAACATCTACTTCTTCCATGTCTTTAGTACTCCAAATGATGTCCATGTGAGCAAGGGACATAATCTTGTAGGCCCATCCCATACCTTCCTTGTTCTTCAAAACAGATTTGGGGAGGTGATAAATTAACCACCTCGCCAGCAATGGTGCACAGCACATAAGGGTTCCCCGTTTCCGAGCAGTACGGGCATAAAGAGCATGCATAATGTCACCTAAGAGAGTGGGCACCGAATTACGGGACATGAAGATCTTCACTGCGTTCACATCGACGAAAGAATCTGAATTAGGAAACAACACCAAAATAAATGAGAAGTGCCAGGATATCTCTGAATGCTTGAAAATCCAAACTGTCCCAAAACTGATTAGCCCGATTAACCAAGAATTTCGCCAAGAAGCCTTTTTTCCCACTCCGAGTCTCCCAGTTAGACATTACCTCAACCTTTGTCAGATGTAGGGCTGTAGCAACATCCTTTCGCCTAAGAGCTATCTCCCAACCTGTAAATGGCGTATGCTCTAGAATAGAAATACCAAGTAGATCAGAGAACTCTTCCAAAGTAGGGACCAACTGATAGTCCGGGAAGGTGAAGCAGTGGTGCAATGGGTCAAAGAACTGGCACAAGACACTCATCATTTGCTCATCCATCTTGGAAGTGGCCAAACCAAGGAGGTGACCATGTCTTCTGATAAAGGAGGAAGTATCAGGCACTTTAGAAGCCAAATCTCTTTGCTGAGTAGGAATCTGTACAAAGCTGATCCGAAGAGTGTTTCTACGCATAGATGCCATGACCAACAAAACAGAATAAAGATGAATCCCCTCTGTCTTTGAAATGGGTTAGTTTGACGCAAGATGCATGAAATGTCATGATGCATGATGTTATAATAGAAACACACCACAAGTATTCACAGATAGCGAACATGGTAAGGGAAAACAAGTCACACAGTAGCCCTTAGATTTCAGGATGGCATGGAGTTCAGGTATTACCCTCTTTCAGTTTAGTTGGTTCAAACCTGTCCTAGTAATAGTAACCGGGTTCTAGAGGATCTCAATATCACTGACCACCCTCGATCAGTCATAATTCCAGTTTAGCAACCTTTTCTTGCAACCAGAATCATCGCGAGAGTTTGGTCACAATGAGTGTAGCATACTGCTACTTTTCTGTGGCCAAGTTGGTCAATTATAGGTTCTAAGGTCAGTTGGTGCTTAATGACCCCTTAGCTGACCCATATTCTCCTTGTTCCACCACAAGGGATATCGATACAAACTAAAGTGCCACACCAACGTAGCTACTGCTTCAACTGTATTGGTCTACGCCGTATAGTTCCCTCACAGTCTATTGCTACTTACTTAAAACGTATCCCCAGATGCGGGTTAGGATCTATAGTAACTCCGTTTCAAACCCACAAAGATAAAGCATACAAATCAAGCAATTGAAAACATTATGATGAACTAGTCCTAAGGTACACCCCACTTATTAATTGTCCCCAGCAAAGTCGCCAGTTCTGTGATACGATGGAAGAACTGACTGTTTTTGGAATGCTGGTTTGCGTTTTGCGTTTGTTTTTGCAAAATGTCGCGGTAAGCAAGAGTCGCCACCGTCTTTTATTTTATCCAACAAGGAAAGGAAAAAAAGCACAGAAAAAATTCCTTTTTCGAGATATTTCTGAGTACGGGGGGTAGATTATAGAAAGGGAAGGTATTAGCATCCTTTGTATCCGTAGTTATCTACGGGCTCTTAGGTATTTGCTCATCATTTTCAAAATTGTTTTCTTTGTGCTTGTGGGTTTTGAAAAGTTTTTGTTTTAACTTTGATTTAACTCTTGCGTCTGTCTTCAAGAGTGTAATGAAGTGTTTTTGAAAATTTTGTTTGTAAAGGAGTGTAAGTGTGAAAATTTTGTTTTGGATGGGCAAGTACTTAAGAACTAATCTACCTACTCGAAAAAGGAATCGTTCTATGCTAATTTCCTTTAGACAATGCTATCCCACTATTAGTGAGTAGGTAGCACCGTCGTTGGAATTTGAGGGTCAATTCGAAAGAGGGACATACGGTCACTAAAGCAATGTTAGGACGTCTTAGCGGTAACCCTAATGTCTTAGATCATTTGTTCGACGCAAAAATATCCGAGGAAACCATTTCGAGGCAACTATGATCTTTTAGACAAGAGGGAGACCTCTAAAACAACCTATACTTAATAACCGTTTACAAAGGCAACTAAGTGGGGTGTACCCTAGGAGTGTGCATGTGCGAGTGTGTTTATTTCAGTTATTTTTATCTTTGCACATGTTTAGGGTGATCTAACTGATTTTAGATTTAAACATTCATTATTGTCATGCAAACCCTATTATCAAACATCTAGCAGTTGTATAATTTGCAGAATTAAAATGCGGAATTTAAACTAAATTATTACAAGGTGTCGGGTATTTACATCGCCAAAAGCAACCCTTTGAAATTTAAAAGCGGAAAAATAAATATCCTAATTAATTATTACAATCCGGGAGAAGATACATTAATTGGATAAAGAAAAATAAAGCGCGCGATGCGAAATTAGGGTTTTGACCCTCCTTATTAAAAGAAAATATTTTGTTGTTTTTATTTTTAAGAAAAGAAATTAAATCCTAAAATTAAATGCTAAATTAATTATTATATAAATTAATTAATGAAAAATATTAAATGACATATTTTTGGAGTTTTTGTTAATTTAGGAAAGAAAATAGAGTGATTAAATTAGGGTTAAAACCTATTAATTCTAATTAATTTTAAATATTTGCAAAATAAATTTAAGTTACCTAATTAATCTACCTAATTAAATTAATTAATATTTATTGATGAAAAAATAAAATTCTGAAATTTAATTGGACATAAAATATTTTTGTGATTTTTTTGATAAAAAGAAATTATTTATTGGTTAGTAATTAAATTAGATGAAATAAAATAATTGAATAAATAAAAAAAAATAAGAAAGTATAGAAGTGGGCCTGAATATAGCATTTTTGGGAGGTGTAGAAAGCAAGAATTATGGCCCATTTATGAAGTCCACATTGAGTTTTGCAATCCCATGCGTTGGCGTTGACTTGGTCCTTTGGTGAACCTTCAATGATGGCCACCAGATCTGGCCATCTGGCCATCTGGCGTGTTGATGAGGAAGGTGCATGGTGGATCTCCAGCTTAGGCGTGAACTAGATCTCCTGAAAAAAAATATAATAGAGAAAATAGGGGGACCTGGGATTCGAACCCAGGTCCTGAGAGGAATTCCATACACTCCCTTGCCACCACGCCACTTGTTCCTTTTTGTTAATGTAATGCAAATCAAGAATAATATATAAAACAAAAGCTAATGGACAAAAAAAAAACGCACGCTGTTTGAATGGACGACTGGTGGGATGACAACTCATCGTCTTCTTCTTCCCTCAGTGGCTAAAACCTTGAGGCCTATACCCACGGGCGCTGTCCGTTGCTACAAGTCAGGCTTATTCAAAAATCTCCTACGTGCCATGGAAATGGTATCTAAGACCATGGTTGAGGTCGTCTCATCCTCCTGGTTGCAACCATGCCCATTATTAGGGCCAATTATTCCTGAAAACAAAAACCCTAAAAAACTCCAAGAAACCCTAACAATGGTGATTCACGATATAAGTCATATAAATGAAATTGGCTATTGTAAAAAGCTTGCAAATGATATGGTGATCAAGAATATGCCATTAATTTACACAATGAATGCAAGAATAAAGTTAATCAAAATCAAGAAAAGAGTGATATCGTGACGAACTTATTGCGCGCTATAGGGCTTGAAAACGATTGGTCTCGATTGCTTTAGGTTGTGGAGATTTCCAGGAAACGATTGAGATCGTTAAAGAGCCTTGAAACTGCCTCTAAGAGTGATTTCGAACCCACACTTTTTTGCTTGTTTTTGCAAATTCTGTTTTGGCCCTATGCTCGATCTCCAACCCTGTTTTTGATATGCCTCGCCTCCTTATGTATTGTACAATGCATTAGGGTTGCAAATTCTATCCAAATCCATCTCCATCAATGACTTTGATATTTGATTTGATTCCCTTTAAAAACCTTCCAAATTTGGCCTAAATCCAATCTCCTTGTACACAATTGCCTTGATACGATATTGATTGCCTTGCTAGCTGTAATTAGAGCCAGACACAATCACAAAATCCTTGTTATCAATGCTTTTGGATTTTATTTGATTTAATTTGATTTAATTTAGAATAATTCAAATAAAAACCAAATTAAATAATAAAAATATGATATGGACACATGGCCAAGGCTAGAGCACGTGGGATATAATGCCAACTCAAAACAAGTGAAAAAGAATGGGCCCATTTGGCAAAATTTGATGTTTTGGGCATAGTTGACTTTTGGCAATTTTGCAAAAAAGGTCAACTTCAACAATGCATAACTTCCTCAATTTTGACTATTTGGAGGTGTTCTTGGACTTTTTAGAAAGCTTGAGATGTCCTCTAACCAATACGGTTTGTCTCATCTCAATTTGATATTCCATTCTCAAGTATGAAGCTTTGATAAAAAAGGTGTTTTTGTTGACTTTTCAAAATGACCTATAATGTCCAAATTCATAACTTCTTGTGAGTGCATTTGTTTATCTTGGGAGCTGAAGATGGATTGTTGGGAATTGAATCCTCTTCAAAATGAGCTTTGGATGGGTAATTTCTTATAAAGTATGAGAAAGGTATGCTTGGTCAAAGTTGAGTTGACTTTTCCTGCAAAACCCTAATTTAGCAACGTTTGAGTCTTGATGAATTTTGAGCAATCCTTGATGAATCATGATCAACCCTTGATCAAATGATGAAATATACTTCAAAATGAGGATGTTGACCAAAAATCATGAAGTTTGACTGTATGTGGGTCACAGTTGACTTTTGCCCTAGCATAATCGATTTTTGGACCTTTGAGCAATTGACTGAGCAAAAATCCTCTGCAAGGCTTGAAAATTGACATGGATGATCTTGAGAACATATTAGGACAATGTTTATCATTTGGGACCACTTGGACTCAAGGATCTTGATGCAACATGAAACCCTAATTTGAGTAGACTGCCTTAGGAGAGAGCTTGTCTAGTCAACCCTTGGGCTACCTTGAGCAACTTGGAGATCTTCCTTGCCATGTTTTGATAAATACGTGAGGGAAAATTTTGGGGTATAACAATACTGAACTCTGGTCGCAAGGTGATCCAATGGGACATAGTTATATGCTTCAAATCCCTAAATTTTCCCTGGACCGCCCTTAGGGGTTTTTCAGTCCACCGGGATACCCTTTTTTTCCTAAGCCGCCTTTTCAGGTTTTTGACTTGCCGGGTGTACAGATTTTTTTTTGTTTTTATCCCTAATTTTTATCCTAACCCTTTTTGGTTCACCTGGATTCCCTTATTTTGCCTAGGTCATTCAACCTAGAGGGTCTTTATTTATGCGTAATATCTTTTCACTATGTCCGCATTAATAGGGTGAGGAAGGTCGTTACCATCCATGGTGGTTAGAATCATGGTTCCATCAGAAAATATGCTTTTGATCACAAATGTCCCTTCGTACGTGGGAGTCCATCTGCCCCTGGGATCACCTTGTGGAAGTATGATGCGCTTGATTACCAGATCACCCACTTGATATACTTGACGTCTGACCTTTTTGTTGAAAGCATTGATCATCCGTTTTTGATACATCTGACCATGACAGACAACAGTAAGCCTTTTCTTATCAATCAGATTCAGTTGATCAAGTCGGGTCTGGATCCAATCGTCTTCGTTCAAACTCGCGTCCTTCATGATCCTCAAAGAAGGCATATGGACCTCAATAAGTAGGACAACCTCCATACCACATACTAGAGAATAAGGTGTTGCCCCTGTTGACATACATGCTGAGGTGCGGTAACCATGAAGAGAAAATGGTAACATCTCATGCCAGTCTTTGTATGTCACCGCCATCTTCTTTATGATTTTCTTAATGTTCTTGTTAGCAACCTCCACATTGCCATTCATCTTCAGCCGGTAAGGGGAAGAGTTATGATGCTGGATCTTGATATGTTTACATAGTTCGGTGATCATTGTATTATTGAGATTCGTACCATTGTCTGTGATGATTCTCTCTGGCACACCATACCGACAAATCAGGTTATGCTTGATAAACCGTTCCATAACATTCTTGGTAACAGTAGAAAAAGAGGCAGCCTCAACCCACTTCGTGAAGTAATCAATGGCCACTAGGATGAAGTGATGCCCATTGGAAGCGGTAGGCTTAATCTATATGATCATGTCAATGCTTCATATTTCAAAGGTCCAGGGAGCCGTCAAGACATTCAAGGGAACCTGAGGTACATGCACTTTATCATGCTAGATCTGGCATTTGTTACATGTTCAGGAATGCTTATAACAGTCTGCTTCCATAGTGGACCAATAGTATCCTGCCGGTAGGATCTTTTTAGAAATGGTATGTCCACTAGAGTGGGTGCCAAAGGTACATTCCTGTAAATCTGCCATAATCCTATTTACTTCTCTCTTGTCTACACACCAAAGTAAAGTAGAGTCATGATTGCGCTTGTAGAGGATTCCATTACTGAGGAAGAACTTTGTGGCAAAACTTCTCAGAAACTTCTTATCATTGACAGATGCCCCCTCAGGATATGCTTGAGCCTCGAGATACCTCTTTACTTCATGAAACCAAGGTTTGTATGCTGCTTCTTCAGTTTCAATCTCATAGCAGTATGCCGGTTCATTCAACCTCTCAATAGTGATTCGAGGAGCCTCTCTGTCCCACCTGACCTTCAACATAGATGACATGGTATCTAGCATGTCCGCTAACTGATTCTCTTCTTGTGGGAAATGTTCAAAGGTGACCTCTTCAAAGTGTGGAAGAAATGTAAGGACATGTTCTTTGTGGGGGATGAGATTAGGGTTCTTCGTGTCCCACTCCCCTTTGATTTGACTTATTACCAAGGCTGAATCCCTGAAAATGCTCAAGAACTTGATCTTCATGTCGATAGCAGCTTTGAGACCCATGATACATGCTTCATACTCCGCCATATTTTTGGTACAATTGAAACATAATCTGGCGGTGAAAGGAGTATGAAAACCCTCGGGGGATATGATTACAGAACTGATGTGATTGCCGTGTGCATTGGAGGCTCCATCAAAAACCATAGTCCATTGGGATCCTTCCTCAAGTCCTTCATCTGGTCCAGGTTCTTCATAGTCAATCACTAACATGATATTCTCATCCGGGAATTCAAAGTTCATGGATTGGTAGTCATCCACATCCTGATGAGCCAAATGATCATCTAGTACACTTCCTTTGATTGCTTTCTAGGTCATGTATTGGATATCGTATTCGGTCAAGATCATTTTCCATCTTGCTATTCTTCCGGAGAGAGCGGGCTTCTCGAATATGTACTTGATCGGATCCATCTTAGATATCAACAAAGTAGTGTGGGTTAACATATACTATCTCAGTCAGCGAGCAACCCACACCAATGAGAAGCAAGTTTTCTCGATCAGTGAGTATCTTGTTTCGCAGTCGGTAAATTTTTTGCTGAGGTAGTATATTGCGAGCTCTTTTCAATCAGACTTGTCATGTTGCCCCAACACACACCCCATTGAATTATCTAAAACTGTTAAATACATTATCAAAGGTCTTCCTTCAATCAGAGGCATCAGAATTGGAGGCTCTTGAAGGCATTCCTTGATTCTCTTAAAGGTGGTCTGGCATTCGTCATTCCATCTTACCACTTGATCTATCTTCAGGAGTTTGAACATTGGCTCACAAGTAGCAGTTAAATGGGAAATGAACCTGGCAATGTAATTTAGGTGTCCCAAGAAACTTCTGACCTCCTTCTCAGTGCAAGGAGCCGACATCTCTTGTATAGCCTTCACCTTGGCAGGGTATACCTGAATGCCCTTGTCACTAACAATGAAACCTAACAGTTTACGAGACCTTACCCCAAAGGCGCACTTGTTCGGATTTAACCTCAGCCTGTACGTCTTCAACCTATCAAATAGATTTTGTAGATGATCAAGGCGATATTCCTCAATTTGAGACCTGGCTATCATGTCGTCAACATAGACATCTATTTCATAGTGGATCATGTCATGAAACAAAGCTACCATGGCTGACTGATAGGTTTCCCCAGCATTCTTCAACCCAAACGGCATCACTTTGTAGTAGAAAGTGCCCCTTTGCATGAAGAATGTTGTCTTCTCCATGTCTTCAGGTGCCTTCTTAATCTGATTTTAACCAGAGAACCGTACATGAAGGAAAAGATCTTGTGTTGCATAGTGTTGTCAACCAGAACGTTAATATGGGGAAGCGGAAAGTCATCTTTAGGGCTTTCCCTATTCAAATCTCGGTAGTCCACACACAACCTTACCTTGACGTCCTTTTTAGGCACTGGGTCTATATTGGCAACCCATTGGGGATATGAAGTGATAGCTAAGAACCCAGTGTTAAACTGTTTCATAACCTCTGCTTTGATCTTCTCTGACATTACAGGGTGTATACGACGAACCTTCTGCTTTACCGAAGGGCAATCTTCTTTAGTTGGCAGACGATGAACGACAATATCTGTGTTGAGTCGTGGCATGTCTTCATACGACCAGGAAAAGATCTTTACATAGTTATGCAACATTTGTATCAACCGCTATTTGACACCAAGCTCCAGATTTGCACCTATCTTGACTTCTTTTCGGTCCTTTTCTGTGCCCAAGTTTGTTATCTCAACTGGCTCTTCAGGAGGCTGTATAGCCCTTTCTTCCTACTGTAACAGTATGGCAAGTTCTCCGTGTACCTCACAATCTTCCTCACATTCGTCCTCGGCTTGGTTGATCGGATTTTCAAAAGTCATAACCGGCAATAATAGAACTGTTATCAATGGGACCCAGAGTGGATATGGATCTGCAGTTTGATACGTGAGTGTGTGTAAGAACATAGATCTATAGAGAAAGTAAAAAGCAAAAAAGAAAAACAGAGAGCGCAAAATTTTTATGCATAAACGTCCAATGCTTTATTAATTCCATATGAAATTGAAACATGATTACCCTCGCAAATAAAACATTGTGCCCCGGGTAAGACACATGGCCATAGAGTTTATAATGTTTATTACATATCCAAAAACAAGAAATACAATTACTTCTGAATGAAAGTAATTGGTACAAAGTCTTTTGCTGTCCAGTTACTGGGTCCACTGTTGGTAGTATGGAAGATCCAGCTATCCATGTCATCGTCATTGTAAGTATCTTCTGTGGCAGAGACAACATCAATAACATTGATTCTCGTGCCATGTTTGGGCAAGGGTGGAGTTATGAAGTTGGGAGTCTCAAGGGGATCAAATTCAATCTCCTTTTCTTCGATCAGATCCTGCACCTTGTTCTTCAGAGCCCTGCAGTCGTTCGTGTCATGCCTTGAAGTCTCAGAATGGTAGGCGCATCGAGCATTTGGATTATAGAGGGGAGAGGAAGTATTAGGTTCTTCGGAGCTTCCCTCAGAGTCACCATATTGGTTTTCAATAATTATGGTAAAACTTGAGACATAGTAATGTTTATCCGGGTAAACTTCCTTACAGGTCTTTCTTCTCTAGGTTGATTGTTCCTTTGTTGAGTAGGTGCGAGTTTAGAGATCATAACAGCCCCTACCGTTGGAAGAAGTTCAGTTCTATCCTAATTCCTTTGGTTGTACCCAACACTAACCTCATTTTTCCCAGAAAATGGCTTCCTTGCTGCACTGGAGGATGCATCCTTTTGGATCTTACCACTCCTAATTTCAGCTTCCACTCTTTCTCCTGTCAAGATCAATTCAGTGAAGGCGACTGAGGAGATTCTAATCAGGTGATTGAAAAACAGACTAGACAGGGTACCCTGAAACATATCCACTAGCTTCCTATCTGATAGGGGGGCTTGGACTCTTCCTGCTAAGCCCCTCCACATCTGAGCATAGTCTTTAAAGCCCTCGCTCGAACCCATAAACATAATTTGGAGTTATGTATGGGTGGGAGCAAGGTCTACATTATACTGATACTGCTTGTAGAAAGCAGCAACCAACTCTTCCCAATTACGGATGTTGGCCCTTTCCAGTTGGTAGAACCAATCTAGTTGAGTTCTAGACAGACTATCCTGAAAGAAGTGGACCCATAAGTCATTGTCAGTAGTGTGAGGCTTGATTTCCTCACATAAGACCGAAGGTCCATCTTGGGACACGAAAGCCCATCATGTTTATCAAACACCGGCACCTTAAAATTCTGTGGGATGACAACCCCAGAGACCAAACCCAACTCTTCGAAATCTAGCCCAGGCACCTACTGGATTTCCATTGCACTTAGATGCTCTTCCAGCTGTTTGAATTTTTCATCAGCCGGAGGATATTGATCCTCATCATAGTCAGATTCATCATCGTATTCTTTTGGACTGGAGTCTTCCTCTCTTTTTTCCTCCTCTTGATTGTCTCCTTCCTTTGATGAATTTACCAATTCAGAGGCTCTCCGCACTGGTCCTTTGATCCTTCTTCCGAAGTTCACCACACCAGCTGGTTTCTTTCGCTTCATAGTATTTTCTTTAACAATCAGGGCTTTCAGTTCCTCTTGCCCCTTGGCCAGAGCTATGATCATCTATTGAAACTGTGCATTTTGAGCCTATAGATCCTTCGTTGTTTGTTGTAGAGCCATTGCTGAAATAAACATCAAAGAGGATGAGAAACCTACTATGAAACCTGTTTATGCAATGATATGTATGGTATATGTATGCAATGTTTTCAAGGATTTCTAAGACTCAAATTTGCTTAAACAGAAAGAGAAAAAACGATAATTGTATCAAGATGTTTTATTGATCACAATAATGCCTCTTGGGCTCACAAACGGAACAAAGCAACAATATAAGTTTCCAAGCAAAAGGAAGACTTCAAGCTTCCCATAGGCGCATCCTCTTTGGTGCAATGTAGGCATTTATGATCCTCTCCTCGTGAAGTAACTTGGTGAGCTCTAAAACCTTCTTCTCGCTGGCGTAAAATTAGGTTTCGAAGGTATCCCGTTCTTCTTTGAGTTGGATCCAGGATTTCCGTAGTTCCTCAAGATCAGTTGGCATTTCAGGATGAAGAACAACGTAAGGAGTGTCTCCCTCGGCAATTGGCTCTATAATCACAGGTAAGATTGCAGGGTAAGGCATCATAAGATATTGTGCACGCGCTCGTACCCTTTTGAGGTAAGGCTCAAGAGGGATGGAATACTTGTGCCCCAGTATCTTGCTATAAACATTGTTTATCATTCCCCAAGCTCGAATGAACCTCTTACGATAACTCTGAAAATCATTCTCATAGTCAAATGTGATTCCTTGGACGAGTGTATCGTGAGGACCATCCCTTCTAGCATAATCAAACTGTCGCAGTGCCAAGCAAGGATTATAAGTGATTCCTCCCCTAATGCATAAGAGAGGGACATTAGGGAATTCCCCACAGCAATCAATGATGGTGACACTCTCCAAGGACCGAGAACACCACTGAATATCTGAATCTGTAAGGGACATCAACCTATGAGACCATCTCATACCCTGCTCATTATTCAAAATAGACCGAGGCAGGTGCTAAATAAACCACCTAGCTAATAGAGGAGTGCAACATAGAAGGGTCCCTCTTCTCTTTGGAGTGCGAGTATGCAGAGAGTGTAGAATATCCTCAAGTAAAGTAGGCACCGAATTATGCGACAGAAAAATCTTAACCGCATTCACATCTATGAGTTGGTCCGTGTTAGGGAATAGTACCATCCCATAGATGAGAAGGGCCAACATTTCTTCAAAAGCTTGTAAATCTAGGTTATCCCAAAAATAGTGAGCTTTCTCAAATAGGAACTTAGTTGGAAATCCCTGGACACTTCTTTTGGTTTCCCAATTTGCCACAACATCAGACCGTTGTAAAGATAGAGCTTGTGTAATCTCTTCAGGCTTTAGGTCTCTTTCCGTACCGTTGAATGGTAGCTGTTTAAGGATAGGTACCCCCAGTAACTGAGAAAACTCCTCCATAGTAGGAACTAACTGGTAATTAGGAAAAGTGAAGCAGTGATGTAACGGGTCAAATAACTGAAAGAACACCTTTAACATTTCTTCATCAGGGTTCGAAGTGACTAGGTTGAGAAGTCGACCATGTTTTTCAGTGAAGGGAGAGCTTTCAGGAATCCTTGATTCTAATTCCTTGAGATGAGGATGTACTTTCATAAGGTTGATTTGGATAGTGTTCATGCAAGCGGATGTCATGTACCAAAAAACAAGACAAAGATAAGCCCTAGAAAATCCTTGAAATAGTTAGTATGATATGCCATGTTATGATGTCATGATTATGCTAAGAAATTACATATATAGAAAGCACAAGAAAATCACACAAGGACCTTAGGTTTAAGGCTTGCATGGGTTTTAAGGTCATACCCTCTTGAAGTTGGATTGGTTCAACCCGTCCTATAAATAGTAACCAGTTTCTAAGGGATATCAATATCACTGATCTTTCCCGCAAGTTTCGTTCGATAGGCAACTGACTTGGAACCAAACAGAACTCGAGAATCAAATCTCAATGTGTGTAGCATTGAGTATCTGTTGACTTTGGGAATACACCAAAGACAACCAACTCGCTACGTCCTAATGGCCAAGTTGTTCATTTAAAGGTTCTAAGGTAAGTTGACGCTTTATGACACCATGCAACGGACCCGTATTCCCCTTGATTAACTCAAGGGCTATCGGTACAAACCAAAGTGTCGCATCAACGCATCCATCGCTTCAACCGTGTCAGTATACCCCACACAGTTTCCATGATCTATTGCTACTTACCTAAAAGGTTTCCCCAGATCCGGGTGTAGGATCTATAGTAACCAAAACAGTACCCTTAAAAGTAAAGCAAACAAACAGTCAAAGAAGTAAAATGATCTAGACCCTAAGGTAAACCCCACTTTATATTTTTCCCCAGCAGAGTCGCCAGTTTTGTGAAACGGTGGCAGAACCGACTATTAAATATCGGTTTGTGTTTTTTGTTTGCAAATGTCGTGGTAAGCAAGAGTCGCCACCGACTATACTTTTATCCAACAAAGGAAAGGGTGAAAAAACCAGAAAAAGACCTTTTTCGAGATTTTCTGAGTAAGGGGGGTAGATTATGGAAAGGGAAGGTGTTAGCACCCTTTCCATCCGTGGTTTTCCACGGGCTCTTAGGTACTTGCTCATTTTTGAAAATTGTTTGTGCTTGTGTGTTTTGAAAGATTTTTGTTTGCTTTATTGTAACTCTTGTATCAGTCCTCAAGAGTGTGATAAAGCGTTTTTGAAAGGATTTTTGAAAAGTGTGTAAGTGTGAAAGTTTAAGGTTTGAGCAAGTATTTAACAATTATCTACCTACTTGAAAAAGATGTTCTTTTCCTCCTACTCTTTAGATAGTGATATCCTACTATTAGTGAGTAGGTAACCCTATCGTTGGATGTCGAGGGACTATCCAAAGGGATGCTATGGTCATTGAAGGCAACATGTAAGGATATCTTAGCGTTCAAAGGGACTGTCATCGTATAGGCATCATCGAGGGACAAGATCATTTCTCGTAGGCAACTTCGAGGGACATCGAGAGACTATGATATTTTATGACCACTTTTAGATTGAGGTTCTTTTCTAAGATATCCCTACGTTCGAGGGACATGACCATTGTTTTGCGAGGAAACCAAGTGAGGAATACCCTAAGGATGCAAGTGTGAGAAGTGCTTTTTTCAGATATTTGACTTAAGATTAGTGATCTAATGGTTAATTGTATTAATCTTATCATACACGCCTAAGTTACTAACAATTTATATACAGGCATATAAAAAATATAAAGCGAGAAATAAAGTTCTACATCTATTACAAGGCATCGGGACAATTACAGTTATATCTGACTAAAATGTAAAGTACGGAAATTAAAAGTGCAAAGATTTAAATCCTAAACTATTACAATGCATGGACAAATACATAATCAGGAAATAAAGTGCTTGCGTGATAAAATTACAAACCATAAGAAAATACATAATAATATAAGCGCGCGAAATAAAGAAACGTCTAAAAACCTAGTAAATAAAAATAAACAACAAGAAAATCTTTTTTTGGTTTTTTGCTAAGAGAATGATTAATTCTAAATTTATTTTTAATTAAGAAAACAAAAGTTGAATGAAATAAATCCTAATTCTAATGTTTTTGTATTTTTTTTGTTAAGAAAATAACTTAAGTTAAAACGAAACTAAGTCTAATTTGATTTTAAATTGATAAAATAACGTTAAATTAATTAATTAATTAATAATTTTAGAAAGACGCTAATCCTAATAATTATTTTTTTGATTTTTTATGACTTGCTTTTTTTTTTATGTAAAAAAGTTTAAAAAGAAGTAAAGAAAATAAGATAAGTAAAAGGCATCAGAACATGGATAGCATGGTCTGGAAAAGTGCTAAGCCCAGAAGTTGGCGAATTCAGAGTCAGCACGAGACTTAATGCAGTTAGTCTCTAGAGGGCCCATCATAATGCAGTTAGTCTCTGTGATGCTCTAATGGTGGTAATCTGATGATGATGCTCTAATGATGAAGGCCTGGATATGCAATAAACTGATTAGAAAGAGAATAAAATGCAAGATATGGGCACTGAACCCATATCCTTTCATTATACTTGCTTCCCTTCACTAGCTATACCTGTTTGTCAATTGTTATTACAAATGAACAGGGAAAATATATGTGATTCCAGATCATGAAAAACTACACGCGCTAATGTTTGAATCAGCTAAAAGGAGTCTATGCAGGGGTTGTTGGAGTTAGCCCATCAGATCCAACCTTCTAGTTGTATGCTTAGATTGGATCAGAATCAGCGTGGAGTTTGTGGCCTATCTAGTCTATGATCAGAGCATGCACAAACACGTTAGAACAAAACAGAATGCTAGCTTTAGAAAATGAAATTAGAGAATATACCTATGATCAGTATTTGGATCTTTGGTGTTGATGCTACCCCGAGAGATCTCTGAATCAGAATGTGGACACCAATTTGGACCTGAAAGTGCCTGCAAAACGTGTTTCAATGAAGGCACTTTTGAATTTTTTGAGCATTGTAGTGTGTTTTTTTTCTATGGCAGAGTGGGCGTGTATTCTCTCCCTTTTTCTACTCCCTTTATCCTTTTTTTGATTTGTGTTTGACATCTTGTATTTATAGGTTGTGGAGGGGACAAGAAAATGGGGAAAGAAACACGGCTTTAAAGACCAGTCATTAAACATAGCTTTCAAAACAGAATGAGACATTAAAAGATTTCCATTTTGAGAACTTTCATGCCTTTCTGAGATTCTGAATGAACCTTGATAAGTGAGGGTTGGTGCCTCGTACAAATTTGAATGGCTCAGAGTTTTCCTTATCAGAACTTCTCCAATCTGCCTTTCAAGCGTTGTTCTCTTTGATGACTCTAATTTCAGACTCGAATTGTTCAGAGTTTTCCCTATCAGAACTTCTTCAATCATCCTTTCAAGCGTTATTCTCATTGATGATTCTGGATTCCAGTTTGAGACGCTCAAAACTTTCCTTTTCAGAGCTTCTTCAATCTTCCTTTCAAGTGTTATTCTTATTGATGATTTTGGATTCCAGTTTGAGAAGCTCTGAACTTTCCTAATCTGAACAAGAATTTCATCGACAAAACATCTGAGCTTAAGACACCTCATACCTTCAAATTTTTTATACTTTCTTTAAACAAGTGTTTGTAACCAATTACGTAAGGAAGGGTCTTGAAACTGGAAAATTTTGGGGTACAACAAGAGGTTTATCTGATTCTCCATCAAATGGCATATCTTTGAAAACATCTTGGAGAGATGTTTGTTTTTAAATCATTGCAAGTGCCAGTTTCTTTATTTGAGATAACTTGTATATTACCCTTTCCAGGTGAAACATCTTAGTTAAAGAAGTAACTGAGACCACTTTCTGGCTTATGGCTAGAATCGAGGAGAGGTTTATCTGATTCTCCATCAAAGAGCATAACTTAGAAAATGTCTTTCAAAGAAGTTTGTTGTGAAATCATTGGAAGTGCCAGTCTCTTTATTTGAGACAGCTTGTATATTACCCTTTCAAGGTGAAACATCTTGGTTAAAGAAGAAAATGAGACCAGCTTCTGGCTTATGGCCAGGATCGAGGAGAGGTTTATCTGGTTCTCCATAAAGTTGCATCTATTTGAAAAAGTCTCGCATAGAAGTTTATTGTGAAATCTTTGCAACTGGAAGTCTCTTTATTTGAAACAACTTGTATATTACCCTTTCCAGGTGAAACATCTTGGTTAAAGATCAAACCGAGACTAGTTCGTGGCTTATGGACAGGATCGAAGGGAGGTTTATCTGATTCTCCATCAAATGGAATATCTTAAAAAATGTCTTTCAAAGAAGTTTGTTGTGAAATAATTGCAAGTTGCAGTCTCTTTATTTGAGAAAACTTGTATATTACCCTCTCTAGGTGAGACATCTTGGTTAAAGAATAAACTGAGACCAGTTTGTGGCTTATGGCCAGGATCAAAGGGAGGATTATCATATTCTCCAAAAAAATAACATATCTTAGAAAACATCTTTCAATGAAGTTTATTGTGAAATCATTGGAAGTGGCATTCTCTTTATTTGAGAGAGCTTGTATATTACCCTTACAAAATGCAATATCATGGTTAAAGAAGAAATTGAGACCAGTTTATGGCTTATGTCCAGGATCGAGGAGAGCTTTATCTGATTCCCCATCAAATGGAATCTCTTCGAAAAAGTCTTTCATAGAAGTTTGTTGTGTAATATTTGCAAGTGGAAGTCTCTTTATTTGAGACAACTTGTATATTACTTTCTCCAGGTGAAACATCTGGGTTAAAGAATAAACTAAGACCTGTTTGTGGCTTATGGCCAGGATCAAAGGAAGGTTAATCTTATTCTCCATCAAATAGTATATGTTAGAAAACGTCTTTCAAAGTAGTTTTTTGTGAAATCATTGGAAGAGGTAGTATTTTTATTTGAGAGAGCTTTTATATTATCCTTTAAAAATGAAACATCTTGGTTAAAAAGAAACTGAGACCAGTTTGTGGCTTATGGTCAGGATCGAGGATAGGTGTATCTGATTCCCCATAAAATGGCATCTCTTCAAAAAAGTCGCATAGAAGTTTGTTTTGAAATCTTTGCAAGTGGCAGTCTCTTTATTTGAGACAGCTTGTATATTACCTTTTCTAGGTGAAACATCTCGATTAAAGAAGAAACTGAGTCCAGTTCGTAGATTATGGCCATGATCGAAGGAAGGTCTATCAGATTCAACATCAAAAGGAATATCTTAGAAAACGACTTTGAAAGAAGTTTTTTGTGAAATTATTGCAACTGACTATCTCTTTATTTGAGAATGCTTGCATATCACCCTTTCCACGTGAAACATCTAGGTTAAAGAAGAAATTGAGACCAGTATGTGGCTTATGGCCAGGATCGAGGATAGGTTTATCTGATTCCCCATAAAATGGAATCTCTTCGAAAAAGTCTCGCATGGAAGTTTGTTGTAAAATATTTGCAAGTGGCAGTCTCTTTATTTGAGACAACTTGTCTATTACCCTTTGCAGGTGAAACATATTGGTTAAAGAAGAAACTGAGACCAGTTCGTGGCTTATGGCCAGGATCAAGGGAAGGTTTATCTAATTATCCATCAAATGGAATATTTTTGAAAACATATTTCAGAGATGTTTGTTTTGAAATCATTGCAATTGGTAGTCTCTTTATTTAATACAACTTGTATATTACCCTTTCTAGGTAAAAAATCATGGTGAAAGAAGAAACTGAGACCAATTTGTGGCTTATTTCCAGGATCTAGGAGAGGTTTATATGATTCGCCATAAAATGGCATCTTTTTGAAAAAGTATCGCATATAAGTTTTTTGTAAAATCTTTGCAAGTGGAAGTCTCTTTATTTGAGACAACATGTATATTACCCTTTCCAGGTAAGACATCTTGGTTAAAGAAGAAACTGAGAGCAGTTCAAGGCTTATGGCCAGGATTGAAGGGAGGTTTATCTGATTCTCCATCAAACGGCATATCTTAGAAAACTTATTTCAAAGAATTTTTTTGTGAAATCATTGCAAGTGGCACTCTCTTTATTCGAGAGAGCTCATATATTACCCTTTCAAAATGAAACATTTTGGTTAAAGAAGAAACTGAGACCAGTTTGTTGCTTATGCCCAGGATCAAGGGGAGGTTTATTGGAATCTACATCAAATGGCATATCTTTGAAAAATTCTGATAAAGAAGTTTGTTGTGAAATCGTTGCAAGTGCCAATCTCTTTATTTGAGACAACTTGTATATTACCCTTTCCAGGTGAAGCATCTTGGTTAATGAAGAAACTTAGACCGACTCATGGTTTATGGCCAGGATCGAGGGGAGGGTTATCTAATTCTCCATCAAATAACATATCTTTGAAAACAACTTGCAGAGTTGTTTGTTTTGAAATCATTGCAAGTGCTAGGCTCTTTATTTGAGACAACTTGTATATTACCCTTTCAAGGTGAAACATCTTGGTTAAAGAAGAAACTGAGACTAGTTTATGTGTTATGCCCAAGATCTAGGAGAGGTTTATCTGATTCCCGATTAAATGGCATATCTTCGAAAAAGTCTCACATAGAAGTATGTTATGAAATATTTACAAGTGGAAGTCTCTTTATTTGAGACAACTTGTATATTACCCTCTCCAGGTGAAACATCTTGGTTAAAGAATAAATCGAGACTAGTTTGTGGCTTATGGCCAGGATCAAAGGGAGGTTTATCATATTTTCCATAAATTAGCATATCTTAAAAAACGTCTTTCAAAGAAGTTTGTTGTGAAATCATTGGAAGTGGTTGTTTCTTTATTTGAGAGAGCTTGTATATTACTCTTACAAAATGAAACATCTCGGTTAAAGAAGAACTTGAGACCAGTGTATGGCCTATGGCCAGGACCAAGGAGAAGTTTATCTGATTCCCCGTCAAATGGAATCTCTTTGAAAAAGTCTTGCATAGAAGTTTGTTGTGAAATATTTGCTAGTGGCAGTCTCT
Source organism: Vicia faba (assembly GCA_948472305.1). Taxonomy (NCBI): domain Eukaryota; kingdom Viridiplantae; phylum Streptophyta; class Magnoliopsida; order Fabales; family Fabaceae; genus Vicia; species Vicia faba. Next base: position 1,141,862,565 of record OX451738.1, read on the forward strand.
TTATTTGAGATAACTTGTAGATTACCTTCTCCAGGTGAAACATCTGGGTTAAAGATTAAACTGAGACCAGTTTGTGGCTTATGGCCCGGATTAAAGGGAGGTTTATCTTATTCTCCATCAAATAGAATATCTTAGAAAACGTCTTTCAAAGAAGTTTGTTGTGAAATCATTGGAAGAGGTAGTCTCTTTATTTGAGAGAGCTTGTATATTACCCTTTCAAAATGAAACATCTTGGTTAAAAAAGAAACTGAGACCAGTTTGTGGCTTATGGTCAAGATCGAGGATAGGTTTATATGACTCCCCATAAAATGGAATCTCTTCGAAAAAGCCTCGCATATAAGTTTGTTGTGAAATCTTTGCAAGTGGCTGTCTCTTTATTTGAGACTGCTTGTATATTACCCTTTCCAGGTGAAACATCTTAGTTAAAGAAGAAACTGAGACCAGTTCGTGGCTTATGGCCATGATCGAAGGAAGGTTTATCAGATTCTACATCAAATGGCATATCTTAGAAAATGACTTTCAAAGAAGTTTTTTGGTGAAATCATTGCAAGTGGCTGTCTTTTTATTTGAGAATGCTTGTATATTACTCTTTCCAGGGGAAACATCTAGGATAAAGAAGAAACTTAGACCAGTATATGGCTTATTGCCAAGATCGAGGATAAGTTTATCTGATTCCCCAGAAAATGACATCTCTTCAAAAAAGTCTCGCATAGAAGTTTGTTGTGATTTCATTGCAAGTGGCAGTCTCTTTATTTGAGACAGCTTGTATATTACCCATTCCAGGTAAAATATCTTGGTTAAAGAAGAAACTGAGACCAGTTCGTGGCTTATGGCCAGGATCGAAGGGAGGTTTATCTGATTCTCCATCAAATGGTATATCTTAGAAAACTTATTTCAAAGAACTTTTTCGTGAAATCATTGAAAGTGGCACTCTCTTTATTTGAGAGAGCTTGTATATTACCCTTTCAACATGAAACATTTTGGTTAAAGAAGAAACTGAGACCATTTTGTTGCTTATGGCCACGGTCGAAGGGGGGATTATTGGATTCTCCATAAAATGGCATATCTTTGAAAATTTTTGATAAAGAAGTTTGTTGTGAAATCGTTGTAAGTGGAAGTATCTTTATTTGAGACAACTTTTATATTACCCTTTCCAGGTGAAACATCTTGGTTAAAGAATACACTGAGACCAGTTCTTGGCTTATGGCAAGGATCGGGGGGAGGTTTATCTAATTCTCCATCAAATGGCATATTTTTTAAAACATCTTGCAGAGATGTTTGTTTTGAAATCATTGCAAGTGCTCGTCTCTTTATTTGAGAGAGCTTGTATATTACCCTTTTAAAATGAAACATCTAGGTTAAAAAAGAAACTGAGAACAGTTTGTGGCTTATGGCCAGGGTCGAGGATAAGCTTATCTGATTCCCCATAAAATGGAATCTCTTCGAAAAACTATCGCATAAAAGTTTGTTGTGAAATCTTTGCAAGTGGCAGTTTCTTTATTTGAGACAACTTGTATATTACCCTTTCCAGGTGAAACATCTTGGTTAAACAAGCAACTGAGACCAGTTCGTGGCTTATGGCCATGATCGAAGGAAGGTTTATCAGATTCTCCATCAAATGGCATATCTTAGAAAATGACTTTCAAAGAAGTTTTTTGGTGAAATCATTGCAAGTGGCTGTCTTTTTATTTGAGAATGCTTGTATATTACTCTTTCCAGGGGAAACATCTAGGATAAAGAAGAAACTAAGACCAGTATATGGCTTATTGCCAGGATCGAGGATAGGTTTATCTAATTCCCCATAAAATGGCATCTCTTCAAAAAAGTCTCGCATAGAAGTTTGTTATGATTTCATTGCAATTGGCAGTCTCTTTATTTGAGACAACTTGTATATTACCCATTTCAGGTAAAACATCTTGGTTAAAGAAGAAACTCAGACCAGTTCGTGGATTATGGTCAGGATCGAAGGGAGGTTTATCTGATTCTCCATCAAATGGTATATCTTAGAAAACTTATTTCAAATAACTTTTTTGTGAAATCATTGAAAGTGGCACTCTCTTTATTTGAGAGAACTTGTATATTACCCTTTCAAAATGAAACATTTTGGTTAAAGAAGAAACTGAGACCAGTTTGTTGCTTATGGCCACGGTCGAGGGGTGGTTTATTAGATTCTCCATAAAATGGCATATCTTTGAAAATTTCTGATAAAGAAGTTTGTTGTGAAATCGTTGTAAATGGAAGTCTCTTTATTTGAGACAACTTTTATATTACCCTTTCCAGGTGAAAGAAGAAACTTAGACCAGTTCTTGGCTTATGGCCAGGATCGGGGGGAGGTTTATCTAATTCTGAATCAAATGGCATATTTTTTAAAACATCTTGCAGAGATGTTTGATTTGAAATCATTTCAAGTGCCCGTCTCTTTATTTGATACAACTTGTATATTACCCTTTCAAGGTTAAACATCTTGGTTAAAGAAGAAACTGAGACTAGTTTGTGGGTTATGATCAAGATATAGGAGAGTTTTATCTGATTCCCCATTAAATGGCATATCTTCGAAAAAGTCTCACATAGAAGTATGTTATGAAATATTTACAAGTGGAAGTCTCTTTATTTGATACAACTTGTATATTACCCTCTCCAGGTGAAACATCTTGGTTAAAGAATAAACCGAGACCAGTTTGTGGCTTATGGCCAGGATCAAAGGGAGGTTTATCATATTTTCCATAAATTAGCATATCTTAAAAAACGTCTTTCAAAGAAGTTTGTTGTGAATTCATTGGAAGTGGTCGTTTCTTTATTTGAGAGAGCTTGTATATTACTCTTACAAAATGAAACATCTCGGTTAAAGAAGAACTTGAGACCAGTGTATGGCCTATGGCCAGGATCAAGGAGAAGTTTATCTGATTCCCCGTCAAATGGCATCTCTTTGAAAAAGTCTTGCATAGAAGTTTGTTGTGAAATATTTGCTAGTGGCAGTCTCTTTATTTGAGATAACTTGTAGATTACCTTCTCCAGGTGAAACATCTGGGTTAAAGATTAAACTGAGACCAGTTTGTGGCTTATGGCCCTGATTAAAGGGAGGTTTATCTTATTCTCCATCAAATAGAATATCTTAGAAGACGTCTTTCAAAGAAGTTTGTTGTGAAATCATTGGAAGAGGTAGTCTCTTTATTTGAGAGAGCTTGTATATTACCCTTTCAAAATGAAACATCTTGGTTAAAAAAGAAACTGAGACCAGTTTGTGGCTTATGGTCAAGATCGAGGATAGGTTTATATGACTCCCCATAAAATGGAATCTCTTCGAAAAAGCCTCGCATATAAGTTTGTTGTGAAATCTTTGCAAGTGGCAGTCTCTTTATTTGAGACTGCTTGTATATTACCCTTTCCAAGTGAAACATCTTAGTTAAAGACGAAACTGAGACCAGTTCGTGGCTTATGGCCATGATCGAAGGAAGGTTTATCAGATTCTCCATCAAATGGCATATCTTAGAAAATGACTTTCAAAGAAGTTTTTTGGTGAAATCATTGCAAGTGGCTGTCATTTTATTTGAGAATGCTTGTATATTACTCTTTCCAGGGGAAACATCTAGGATAAAGAAGAAACTGAGACCAGTATATGGCTTATTGCCAGGATCGAGGATAAGTTTATCTGATTCCCCATAAAATGGCATCTCTTCAAAAAAGTCTCGCATAGAAGTTTGTTGTGATTTCATTGCAAGTGGCAGTCTCTTTATTTGAGACAGCTTGTATATTACCCATTCCAGGTAAAATATCTTGGTTAAAGAAGAAACTGAGACCAGTTCGTGGCTTATGGCCAGGATCGAAGGGAGGTTTATCTGATTCTCCATCAAATGATATATCTTAGAAAACTTATTTCAAAGAACTTTTTCGTGAAATCATTGAAAGTGGCACTCTCTTTATTTGAGAGAGCTTGTATATTACCCTTTCAACATGAAACATTTTGGTTAAAGAAGAAACTGAGACCATTTTGTTGCTTATGGCCACGGTCGAGGGGGGTTTTATTGGATTCTCCATAAAATGGCATATCTTTGAAAAATTTTGATAAAGAAGTTTGTTGTGAAATCGTTGTAAGTGGAAGTATCTTTATTTGAGACAACTTTTATATTACCCTTTCCAGGTGAAACATCTTGGTTAAACAAGACACTGAGACCCGTTTTTGGCTTATGGCCAGGATCGGGGGGAGGTTTATCTAATTCTCCATCAAATGGCATATTTTTTAAAACATCTTGCAGAGATGTTTTTTTTGAAATCATTGCAAGTGCCCGTCTCTTTATTTGAGACAACTTGTATATTACCCTTTCAAGGTTAAACATCTTGGTTAAAGAAGAAACTGAGACTAGTTTGTGGGTTATGACCAAGATATAGGAGAGGTTTATCTGATTCCCCATTAAATGGCATATCTTCGAAAAAGTCTCACATAGAAGTATGTTATGAAACATTTACAAGTGGAAGTCTCTTTATTTGAGACAACTTTTATATTACCCTCTCCAGGTGAAACATCTTGGTTAAAGAATAAACCGAGACCAGTTTGTGGCTTATGGCCAGGATCAAAGGGAGGTTTATCATATTTTCCATAAATTAGCATATCTTAAAAAATGTCTTTCAAAGAAGTTTGTTGTGAAATCATTGGAAGTGGTCGTTTCTTTATTTGAGAGAGCTTGTATATTACTCTTACAAAATGAAACATCTCGGTTAAAGAAGAACTTGAGACCAGTGTATGGCCTATGGCCAGGATCAAGGAGAAGTTTATCTGATTCCCCGTCAAATGGCATCTCTTTGAAAAAGTCTTGCATAGAAGTTTGTTGTGAAATATTTGCTAGTGGTAGTCTCTTTATTTGAGATAACTTGTAGATTACCTTCTCCAGGTGAAACATCTGGGTTAAAATTAAACTGAGACCAGTTTGAGGCTTATGGCCCGGATTAAAGGGAGGTTTATCTTATTCTCCATCAAATAGAATATCTTAGAAAACGTCTTTCAAAGAAGTTTGTTGTGAAATCTTTGCAAGTGGCAGTCTCTTTATTTGAACGAGGGTGTATATTACCATTTCAAAATGAAACATTTTGGTTAAATAAGAAACTGAGATCAGTTTGTTGGTTACGGTCAGGATCGAGGGGATGCTTATCGGATTCTCAATAAAATGGCATATCTTTGAAAAATTCTCATAAAGAAGTTTGTTGTGACATCGTTACAAGTGGCAGTCTCTTTATTTGAGACAACTTGTATATTACCCTTTCCAGGTGAAACATCTTGGTTAAAGAAAAAACTGAGACCAGTTCTTGGCTTATGGCCATGATCGAGGGGAGGTTTATCTAATTTTCCATCAAATGGAATATCTTTTAAAACATCTTGCAGAGATGTTTAATTTGAAATCATTGCAAGTTCCAGACTCTTTATTTGAGACAACTTATATATTACCCTTTCAAGGAGAAACGTCTTGGTTAAAGAAGAAACAGAGACTAGTTTGTGGGTTATGGCCAAGATCGAGGAGAGGTTTATCTGATTCCCCATAAAATGTAATCTCTTCGAAAAAGTATTGCATAGAAGTTTGTTGTGAAATCTTTGCAAGTGGCAGTCTCTTTATTTGAATGAGGGTGTATATTACCATTTCAAAATGAAACATTTTGGTTAAATAAGAAACTGAGATCAGTTTGTTGGTTATGGTCAGGATCGAGGGGTTGTTTATCGGATTCTCAATAAAATGGCATATCTTTGAAAAATTCTCATAAAGAAGTTTGTTGTGAAATCGTTACAAGTGGCAGTCTCTTTATTTGAGACAACTTGTATATTACCCTTTCCAGGTGAAACATCTTGGTTAAAGAAAAAACTGAGACCAGTTCTTGGCTTATGGCCAGGATCGAGGGGAGGTTTATCTGATTCCCCATAAAATGGAATCTCTTTGAAAAAGTCTCGCATAGATGTTTGTTGTGAAATATTTGCAAGAGGCAATCTCTTTATTTGAATGAGGGTGTATATTACCATTTCAAAATGAAACATTTTGGTTAAATAAGAAACTGAGATCAGTTTGTTTGTTATGGACAGGATCGAGGGGTTGTTTATCGGAATCTCCATAAAATGGCATATCTTTGAAAAATTATCATAAAGAAGTTTGTTGTGAAATCGTTACATGTGGCAGTCTCTTTATTTGAGCCAACTTGTATATTACCCTTTCCAGGTGAAACATCTTGGTTAAAGAAGAAACTGAGACCAGTTCTTGGCTTATGGCCAGGATCGAGGGGAGGTTTATCTAATTCTCCATCAAATGGAATATCTTTTAAAACAACTTGCAGATATGTTTGATTGGAAATCATTGCAAGTTCCAGAATCTTTATTTGAGACAACTTATATATTACCCTTTCAAGGTGAAACGTCTTGGTTAAAGAAGAAACTGAGACTAGTTTGTGGGTTATGGCCAAGATCGAGGAGAGGTTTATTTTATTCCCCATAAAATGGAATATCTTAGAAATAGTATCGCATAGAAGTTTGTTGTGAAATCTTTGCAAGTGGCAGTCTCTTTATTTGAACGAGGGTGTATATTACCATTTTAAAATGAAACATTTTGGTTAAATAAGAAACTGAGATCAGTTTGTTGGTTATGGTCAGGATCGAGGGGTTGTTTATCGCATTCTCCATAAAATGGCATATCTTTGAAAAATTCTCATAAAGAAGTTTGTTGTGAAATTGTTACAAGTGGCAGTCTCTTTATTTGAGACAACTTGTATATTACCCTTTCCAGGTGAAACATCTTGGTTAAAGAAAAAACTGAGACCAGTTCTTGGCTTAGGGCCATGATCGAGGGGAGGTTTATCTAATTCTCCATCAAATGGAATATCTTTTAAAACATCTTGCAGAGATGTTTAATTTGAAATCATTGCAAGTTTCAGACTCTTTATTTGAGACAACTTATATATTACCCTTTCAAGGAGAAACGTCTTGGTTAAAGAAGAAACAGAGACTAGTTTGTGGGTTATGGCCAAGATCGAGGAGAGGTTTATTTGATTCCCCATAAAATGTAATCTCTTCGAAAAAGTATTGCATAGAAGTTTGTTGTGAAATCTTTGCAAGTGGCAGTCTCTTTATTTGAATGAGGGTGTATATTACCATTTCAAAATGAAACATTTTGGTTAAATAAGAAACTGAGATCAGTTTGTTGGTTACGGTCAGGATCGAGGGGTTGTTTATCGGATTCTCAATAAAATGGCATATCTTTGAAAAATTCTCATAAAGAAGTTTGTTGTGAAATCGTTACAAGTGGCAGTCTCTTTATTTGAGACAACTTGTATATTACCCTTTCCAGGTGAAACATCTTGGTTAAAGAAAAAACTGAGACCAGTTCTTGGCTTATGGCCATGATCGAGGGGAGGTTTATCTAGGTCTCCATCAAATGGAATATCTTTTAAAACATCTTGCAGAGATGTTTAATTTGAAATAATTACAAGTTCCAGACTCTTTATTTGAGACAACTTATATATTACCCTTTCAAGGAGAAACGTCTTGGTTAAAGAAGAAACGGAGACTAGTTTGTGGGTTATGGCCAAGATCGAGGAGAGGTTTATTTGATTCACCATAAAATGTAATCTCTTCGAAAAAGTTTTGCATAGAAGTTTGTTGTGAAATCTTTGCAAGTGGCAGTCTATTTATTTGAATGCGGGTGTATATTACCATTTCAAAATGAAACATTTCGGTTAAATAAGAAACTGAGATCAGTTTGTTGGTTATGGTTAGGATCGAGGGGTTGTTTATCGGATTCTCCATAAAATGGCATATCTTTGAAAAATTCTCATAAAGAAGTTTGTTGTGAAATCGTTACAAGTGGCAGTCTCTTTATTTGAGACAACTTGTATATTACCCTTTCCAGGTGAAACATCTTGGTTAAAGAAAAAACTGAGACCAGTTCTTGGCTTATGGCCAGGATCGAGGGGAGGTTTATCTGATTCCCCATAAAATGGAATCTCTTTGAAAAAGTCTCGCATAGATGTTTGTTGTGAAATATTTGCAAGAAGAAATCTCTTTATTTGAATGAGGGTGTATATTACCATTTCAAAATGAAACATTTTGGTTAAATAAGAAACTGAGATCAGTTTGTTGGTTATGGACAGGATCGAGGGGTTGTTTATCGGATTCTCCATAAAATGGCATATCTTTGAAAAATTCTCATAAAGAAGTTTGTTGTTAAATCGTTACATGTGGCAGTCTCTTTATTTGAGCCAACTTGTATATTACCCTTTCCAGGTGAAACATCTTGGTTAAAGAAGAAACTGAGACCAGTTCTTGGCTTATGGCCATGATCGAGGGGAGGTTTATCTAATTCTCCATCAAATGGAATATATTTTAAAACATCTTGCAAAGATGTTTGATTTAAAATCATTGCAAGTTTCAGACTCTTTATTTGAGACAACTTATATATTACACTTACAAGGAGAAACGTCTTGGTTAAAGAAGAAACGGAGACTAGTTTGTGGGTTATCGCCAAGATCGAGGAGAGGTTTATTTGATTCACCATAAAATGTAATCTCTTCGAAAAAGTTTTGCATAGAAGTTTGTTGTGAAATCTTTGCAAGTGGCACTCTCTTTATTTGAATGAGGGTGTATATTACCATTTCAAAATGAAACATTTTGGTTAAATAAGAAACTGAGATCAGTTTGTTGGTTATGGTCAGGATCGAGGGGTTGTTTATCGGATTCTCCATAAAATGGCATATCTTTGAAAAATTCTCATAAAGAAGTTTGTTGTGAAATCGTTACAAGTGGCAGTCTCTTTATTTGAGACAACTTGTATATTACCCTTTCCAGGTGAAACATCTTGGTTAAAGAAAAAACTGAGACCAGTTCTTGGCTTATGGCCAGGATCGAGGGGAGGTTTATCTGATTCCCCATAAAATAGAATCTCTTTGAAAAAGTCTCGCATAGATGTTTGTTGTGAAAAATTTGCAAGAAGCAATCTCTTTATTTGAATGAGGGTGTATATTACCATTTCAAAATGAACCATTTTGGTTAAATAAGAAACTGAGATCAGTTTGTTGGTTATGGACATGATCGAGGGGTTGTTTGTCGGATTCTCCATAAAATGGCATATCTTTGAAAAATTCTCATAAAGAAGTTTGTTGTTAAATCGTTACATGTGGCAGTCTCTTTATTTGAGCCAACTTGTATATTACCCTTTCCAGGTGAAACATCTTTGTTAAAGAAGAAACTGAGACCAGTTCTTGGCTTATGGCCATGATCGAGGGGAGGTTTATCTAATTCTCCATCAAATGGAATATATTTTAAAACATCTTGCAAAGATGTTTGATTTAAAATCATTGCAAGTTCCAGACTCTTTATTTGAGACAACTTATATATTACCCTTACAAGGAGAAACGTCTTGGTTAAAGAAGAAACAGAGACTAGTTTGTGGGTTATCGCCAAGATCGAGGAGAGGTTTATTTGATTCACCATAAAATGTAATCTCTTCGAAAAAGTTTTGCATAGAAGTTTGTTGTGAAATCTTTGCAAGTGGCAGTCTCTTTATTTGAATGAGGGTGTATATTACCATTTCAAAATGAAACATTTTGGTTAAATAAGAAACTGAGATCAGTTTGTTGGTTATGGTCAGGATCGAGGGGTTGTTTATCGAATTCTCCATAAAATGGCATATCTTTGAAAAATTCTCATAAAGAAGTTTGTTGTGAAATCGTTACAAGTGGCAGTCTCTTTATTTGAAACAACTTGTATATTACCCTTTCCAGGTGAAACATCTTGGTTAAAGAAAAAACTGAGACCAGTTCTTGGCTTATGGCCAGGATCGAGGGGAGGTTTATCTGATTCCCCATAAAATGGAATCTCTTTGAAAAAGTCTCGCATAGATGTTTGTTGTGAAATATTTGCAAGAAGCAATCTCTTTATTTGAATGAGGGTGTATATTACCATTTCAAAATGAAACATTTTGGTTAAATAAGAAACTGAGATCAGTTTGTTGGTTATGGACAGGATCGAGGGGTTGTTTATCGGATTCTCCATAAAATGGCATATCTTTGAAAAATCCTCATAAAGGAGTTTGTTGTTAAATCGTTACATGTGGCAGTCTCTTTATTTGAGCCAACTTGTATATTACCCTTTCCAGGTGAAACATCTTGGTTAAAGAAGAAACTGAGACCAGTTCTTGGCTTATGGCCATGATCGAGGGGAGGTTTATCTAATTCTCCATCAAATGGAATATATTTTAAAACATCTTGCAAAGATGTTTGATTTAAAATCATTGCAAGTTTCAGACTCTTTATTTGAGACAACTTATATATTACCCTTACAAGGAGAAACGTCTTGGTTAAAGAAGAAACAGAGACTAGTTTGTGGGTTGTCGCCAAGATCGAGGAGAGGTTTATTTGATTCACCATAAAATGTAATCTCTTCGAAAAAGTTTTGCATAGTAGTTTGTTTTGAAATCATTGCAAGTGGAAGTCTCTTTATTTGAATGAGGGTGTATATTACCATTTCAAAATGAAACATTTTGGTTAAATAAGAAACTGAGATCAGTTTGTTGGTTATGGTCAGGATCGAGGGGTTGTTTATCGGATTCTCCATAAAATGGAATATCTTTGAAAAATTCTCATAAAGAAGTTTGTTGTGAAATCGTTACAAGTGGCAGTCTTTTTATTTGAGACAACTTGTATATTACCCTTTCCAGGTGAAACATCTTGGTTAAAGAAAAAACTGAGACCGGTTCTTGGCTTATGGCCAGGATCAAGGGGAGGTTTATCTGATTCCCCATAAAATGGAATCTCTTTGAAAAAGTCTCGCATAGATGTTTGTTGTGAAATATTTGCTAGAGGCAATCTCTTTATTTGAATGAGGGTGTATATTACCATTTCAAAATGAAACATTTTGGTTAAATAAGAAACTGAGATCAGTTTATTGGTTATGGTCAGGATCGAGGGGTTGTTTATCGGATTCTCCATAAAATGGCATATCTTTGAAAAATTCTCATAAAGAAGTTTGTTGTTAAATCGTTACATGTGGAAATCTCTTTATTTGAGCCAACTTGTATATTACCCTTTCCAGGTGAAACATCTTGGTTAAAGAAGAAACTGAGACCAGTTCTTGGCTTATGGCCAGGATCGAGGGGAGGTTTATCTAATTCTCCATCAAATGGAATATCTTTTAAAACAACTTGCAGAGATGTTTGATTGGAAATCATTGCAAGTTCCAGACTCTTTATTTGAGACAACTTATATATTACCCTTTCAAGGTGAAACGTCTTGGTTAAAGAAGAAACTGATACTAGTTTGTGGGTTATGGCTAAGATCGAGGAGAGGTTTATTTGATTCTCCATAAAATGGCATCTCTTTAAAATAGTATCGGATAGAAGTTTGTTGTGAAATCTTTGCAAGTGGCAGTCTCTTTATTTGAATGAGGGTGTATATTACCATTTCAAAATGAAACATTTTGGTTAAATAAGAAACTGAGATCAGTTTGTTGATTATGGTCAGGATCGAGGGGTTGTTTATCGCATTCTCGATAAAATGGCATATCTTTGAAAAATTCTCATAAAGAAGTTTGTTGTGAAATCGTTACAAGTGGCAGTCTCTTTATTTGAGACAACTTGTATATTACCCTTTACAGGTGAAACATCTTGGTTAAAGAAAAAACTGAGACCATTTCTTGGCTTATGGCCAGGATTGAGGGGAGGTTTATCTGATTCCCCATAAAATGGAATCTCTTCGAAAAAGTCTCGCATAGATGTTTGTTGTGAAATATTTGCAAGTGGCAGTCTCTTTATTTGAGACAGCTTGTATATTACCCTCTCCAGGTGAAACATATTGGTTAAAGAATAAACTGAGAGGTTTATCATATTCTCCATAAAATAGCATATCTTAGAAAACATCTTTCAAAGAAGTTTGTAGTGAATAATTGGAAGTGGTTGTCTCTTTATTTGAGAGAGTTTGTATATTACCCTTACAAAATGAAACATCTTGGTTAAAGAAGAAATTGAGACCATTTTATGGCTAATGCCCAGGATCGAGGAGAGGTTTATCTGATTCCCCGTCAAATGGAATCTCTTTGAAAAATTCTTGCATAGAAGTTTGTTATGAAATATTTGCACGTGGCAGTCTCTTTATTTGAGATAACTTGTATATTACCTCTCCAGGTGAAACACCTGGGTTAAAGATTAAACTGAGACCAGTTTGTGGCTTATGGCCAGGATTAAAGGGAGGTTTATCTTATTCTCCATCAAATAGAATATCTTATAAAACGTCTTTCAAAGAAGTTTGTTGTGAAATCATTGGAAGAGATAGTCTCTTTATTTGAGAGAGCTTGTATATTACCGTTTCAAAATGAAACATCTTGGTTAAAAAATAAACTGAGACCAGTTTGTGGCTTATGGTCAGGATCGAGGATAGGTTTATCTGATTCCCCATAAAATGGAATCTCTTCGAAAAAGTCTTGCATAGAAGTTTGTTGTGAAATATTTGCAAGTGGCAGTCTCTTTATTTGAGACAGCTTGTATATTACCCTTTCCAGGTGATACATCTTAGTTAAAGAAGAAACTGAGACCAATTCGTGGCTTATGGCCATGATAGAAGGAAGGTTTATCATGTTCTCCATCAAATGTCATATCTTAGAAAACGACTTTCAAAGAAGTTTTTTTGTGAAACCATTGCAAGTGGATGTCTCATTATTTAAGAATCCTTGTATATTACCCTTTCCAAGTGAAAAATCTGGGTTAAAGAAGAAACTGAGACCAGTATGTGGCTTATGGCCAAGATCTACGATAGGATTATTTGATTCCCCATAAAATGGAATATCTTCGAAAAAGTCTCGCATGGAAGTTTGTTGTGAAATCGTTGCAAGTGGCAGTCTCTTTATTTGAGACAATATGTATATTACCCTTTCCAGGTGAAACATCTAGGTTAAAGAAGAAACTGAGACCAGTATGTGTGTTATGGCCAGGATCGAGGATAGGTTTATCTGATTCCCCATAAAATGGAATATCTTCGAAAAAGTCTCGCATAGAAGTTTGATGTGAAATCTTTGCAAGTCGCAGTCACTTTATTTGAGACAGCTTGTATATTACCCTTTCCAGGTGAAACATTTTTGTTAAAGAAGTAACTGAGACCAGTTCGTGGCTTATGGCCATGATCGAAGGAATGTTTATCAGATTCTCCATCAAATGGCATATCTTAGAAAACGACTTTCAAAGAATTTTTTTGTGAAATCATTGCAAGTGGTTGTCTTTTTATTTGAGAATGCTTGTATATTACTCTTTCGAGGGGAAACATCTAGGTTAAATAAGAAACTGAGACCAGTATGTGGCTTATTTCCAGGATCGAGGATAGGTTTATCTGATTCCCCATAAAATGGCATCTCTTCAAAAAAGTCTCGCATAGAAGTTTGTTGTGATTTCTTTGCAAGTGGCTGTCTCTTTATTTGAGACAACTTGTATATTACCCATTCCAGGTAAAACATCTTGGTTAAAGAAGAAACTGAGACCAGTTCGTGGCTTATGGCCAGGATCGAAGGGAGGTTTATCTGATTCTTCATCAAATAGAATATTTTAGAAAACTTATTTCAAAGAAGTTTTTTTGTGAAATCATTGAAAGTGGCACTCTCTTTATTTGAGAGAGCTTATATATTACCCTTTCAAAATGAAACATTTTGGTTAAAGAAGAAACTGAGACCAGTTTGTTGCTTATGTCCACAATCGAGGGGAGGTTTATCGTATTCTCCATAAAATGGCATATCTTTGAAAAATTTTGATAAAGAAGTTTGTTGTGAAATCGTTGTAAGTGGCAGTCTCTTTATTTGAGACAACTTTTATATTACCCTTTCTAGGTGAAACATCTTGGTTAAAGAAGAAACTGAGACCAGTTCTTGGCTTATGGCCAGGATAGACGGGAAGTTTATCTAATTCTCCATCAAATGGCTTATCTTTGAAAACATGTTGCAGAGATATTTATTTTGAAATCATTGCAAGTTCCAGTCTCTTTATTTGAGACAACTTGTATATTACCCTTTCAAGGTGAAACATCTTGGTTAAAGAAGAAACTGAGACTAGTTTGTGGGTTATGGCCAAGATCGAGGAGAGGTTTATCTGATTCCCCACAAAATGGAATCTCTTCGAAAAAGTATCGCAAAGAAGTTTGTTGTGAAATATTTGCAAGTGGAAGTCTCTTTATTTGAACGAGGTTGTATATTACCCGTTCAATATGAAATATTTTGGTTAAAGGAGAAACTGCGATCAATTTGTTGCTTATGGACAGGATCTAGGGTTTGTTTATCGGATTCTCCATAAAATGGCATATCTTTGAAAAATTATCATAAAGAAGTTTGTTTTGAAATCATTGCAAGTGGTAGTCTCTTTATTTAAGACAACTTGTATATTACCCTTTCCAGGTGAAACCTCTTGGTTAAAGAAGAAACTGAGACCAGTTTGTGGCTTATGGCCAGGATCGAGGATAGGTTTATCTGATTCCGCCTAAAATGGCATCTCTTTGAAAAAGTCTCGCATAGAATTTTGTTGTGAAATCTTTGCAAGTGACATCCTCTTTATTTGAGACAGCTTGTATATTACCCTTTCCAGGTGAAACATCTTGGTTAAAGAAGAAACTGAGACCAGTTCGTGGCTTATGGCCAGGATCGAAGGGAGGTTTATCTGATTCTCCATCAAATGGCATATCTTATAAAACTTCTTTCAAATAAGTTTTTTTATGAAATCATTGTAACTGGGACTCTCTTTATTTGAGAGAGGTTGTATTACCCTTTCAAAATGAAACATTTTGGTTAAAGAAGAAACTGAGACCAGTTTGTTGCTTATGGCTCGGATCGAGGGGAGGTTTATCAGATTCTCCATCAAATGGCATATCATTGCAAAATTTTGATAAAGAATTTTGTTTTGAAATCGTTGCAAGTGGCAGTCTCTTTATTTGAGACAACTTGTATATTACCCTTTCTAGGTGAAACATCTTGGTTAAAGAAGAAACTGAGACCACTTTGTGGCTTATGGCCAGGATCGAGGAGAGGTTTATCTGATTCCTCATAAAATGGCATCTCTTCGAAAATGTCTCGCATAGAAGTTTGTTTGAAATCTTTGCAAGTGGGAGTCTCTTTATTTGAGATAACTTGTATATTACCCTCTCCAAGTAAAACATCTTGGTTAAAGAAGAATCTGACACCAGTTTGTGGCTTATGGCCAGGATCAAAGGGAGGTTTATCTGATTCTCCATCAAATATAATATCTTAGAAAACGTCTTTCAAAGAAGTTTTTTGTGAAATCATTGGAAGTGGAAGTCTCTTTATTTGAGAGAGCTTGTATATTACCCTTTCAAAATGAAACATCTTGGTTAAATAAGAAACTTAGACCAGTTTATGGCTTATGGCCAGGATCGAGGGGAGGTTTATCTGATTCCCCATATAATGGCATCTCTTTGAAAAAGTCTTGCATAGAAGTTTGTTGTGAAATCATGACAAGTGGCAGTCTCTTTATTTTAGACAGCTTGTAAATTACCCTCTCCAGGAGAAACATCTAGGTTAAAGATTAAACTGAGACCAGTTTGTGGCTTATGGCTTGGATGAAAGGGAGGTTTATGTGTTTCCCCGTCAAATAGCATATCTTATAAAATGTCTTTCAAAGAAGTTTTTTGTGAAATCATTGTAAGAGGCAGTCTCTTTATTTGAGAGAGCTTGTATATTACCCTTTTAAAGTGAAACATCTTTGTTAAAGAAGAAACTGAGACCAGTTTGTGGCTTATGGCCTGGATCGAGGATAGGTTTATCTGATTCCCCATAATATGGCATCTCTTTGAAAGAGTCTCGCATAAAAGTTTGTTGTGAAATATTTGCAAGTGGAAGCCTCTTTATTTGACACAACTTGTATATTACCCATTCCAGGTGAAACATCTTGGTTAAAGAAGAAACTGAGACTAGTTCGTTGCTTATGTCCAGGATCGAAGGGAGGTTTATCTGATTCTTCATCAAATGGCATATCTTTGAAAACTTCTTGCATAGATGTTTGTTTTGAAATCATTGCAAGTGGAAGTCTCTTTATTTGAGACAACTTGTATATTACCCTTTATAGGTGAAACCTCTTGGTTAAAGAAGAAACTGAGACCAGTTTGTGGCTTATGGCCAGGATCGAGGATAGGTTTATATGATTCCGCCTAAAATGGCATCTATTTGAAAAAGTATCGCATAGAAGTTTGTTGTGAAATCTTTGCAAGTGACAGCCTCTTTATTTGAGACAGCTTGTATATTACCCTTTCCAGGTGAAACATCTTGGTTAAAGAAGAAACTGAGACCAGTTTGTGGCTTATGGCCAGGATCAAAAGGAGGTTTATCTGATTCTCCATCAAATGGCATATCTTATAAAACTTCTTTCAAATAAGTTTGTTATGAAATCATTGTAACTGGGACTCTCTTTATTTGAGAGAGGTTGTATTACCCTTTCAAAATGAAACATTTTGGTTAAAGAAGAAACTGAGACCAGTTTGTTGCTTATGGCTAGGATCGAGGGGAGGTTTATCAGATTCTCCATCAAATGGCATATCTTTGCAAAATTTTGATAAAGAATTTTGTTTTGAAATCGTTGCAAGTGGCAGTCTCTTTATTTGAGATAACTTGTATATTACCCTTTCTAGGTGAAACATCTTGGTTAAATAAGAAACTGAGAGCACTTTGTGGCTTATGGCCAGGATCGAGGAGAGGTTTATCTGATTCCTCATAAAATGGCATCTCTTCAAAAATGTCTCGCATAGAAGTTTGTTTGAAATCTTTGCAAGTGGGAGTCTCTTTATTTGACATAACTTGTATATTACCCATTCCAAGTAAAACATCTTGGTTAAAGAAGAATCTGACACCAGTTTGTGGCTTATGGCCAGGATCAAAGGGAGGTTTATCTGATTCTCCATCAAATATAATATCTTAGAAAACGTCTTTCAAAGAAGTTTTTTGTGAAATCATTGGAAGTGGAAGTCTCTTTATTTGAGAGAGCTTGTATATTACCCTTTCAAAATGAAACATCTTGGTTAAATAAGAAACTGAGACCAATTTATGGCTTATGGCCAGGATCGAGGGGAGGTTTATCTGATTCCCCATATAATGGCATCTCTTTGAAAAAGTCTCGCATAGAAGTTTGTTGTGAAATCATGGCAAGTGGCAGTCTCTTTATTTTAGACAGCTTGTAAATTACCCTCTCCAGGAGAAACATCTAGGTTAAAGATTAAACTGAGACCAGTTTGTGGCTTATGGCTTGGATGAAAGCGAGGTTTATCTGTTTCCCTGTCAAATAGCATATCTTAGAAAATGTCTTTCAAAGAAGTTTTTTGTGAAATCATTGTAAGAGGCAGTCTCTTTATTTGAGAGAGCTTGTATATTACCCTTTTAAAGTGAAACATCTTTGTTAAAGAAGAAACTGAGACCAGTTTGTGGCTTATTGCCTGGATCGAGGATAGGTTTATCTGATTCCCCATAAAATGGCATCTCTTTGAAAGAGTCTCGCATAAAAGTTTGTTGTGAAATATTTGCAAGTGGCAGCCTCTTTATTTGACACAACTTGTATATTACCCATTCCAGGTGAAACATCTTGGTTAAAGAAGAAACTGAGACTAGTTCGTGGCTTATGTCCAGGATCGAAGGGAGGTTTATCTGATTCTTCATTAAATAGCATATATTTGAAAAATTCTTGCATAGATGTTTGTTATGAAATCATTGGAAGTGGAAGTCTCTTTATTTAAGACAACTTTTATATTACCCTTTCCAGGTGAAACCTCTTGGTTAAAGAAGAAACTGAGACCAGTTTGTGGCTTATGGCCAGGATCGAGGATAGGTTTATCTGATTCCTCCTAAAATGGCATCTCTTTGAAAAAGTATCGCATAGAAGTTTGTTGTGAAATCTTTGCAAGTGACAGCCTCTTTATTTGAGACAGCTTGTATATTACCCTTTCCAGGTGAAACATCTTGGTTAAAGAAGAAACTGAGACCAGTTTGTGGCTTTTGGCCAGGATCAAAGGGAGGTTTATCTGATTCTCCATCAAATGGCATATCTTATAAAACTTCTTTCAAATAATTTTGTCATGAAATCATTGTAACTGGGACTCTCTTTTTTTGAGAGAGGTTGTATTACCCTTTCAAAATGAAACATTTTAGTTAAAGAAGAAACTGAGACCAATTTGTTGCTTATGGCTAGGATCGAGGGGAGGTTTATCAGATTCTCCATCAAATGGCATATCTTTGAAAAATTCTGATAAAGAAGTTTTGTTTTGAAATCGTTGCAAGTGACAGTCTCTTTATTTGAGACAACTTGTATATTACCCTTTCCAGGTGAAACATCTTGGTTAAAGAAGAAACTGAGACAACTTTGTGGCTTATGGCCAGGATCGAGGAGAGGTTTATCTGATTCCTCATAAAATGGCATCTCTTCGAAAATGCTCGCATAGAAGTTTGTTTGAAATTTTTGAAAGTGGCAGTCTCTTTATTAGAGATAACTTGTATATTACGCTCTCCAAGTGAAACGTCTTGGTTAAAGAAGAAACTGATACCAGTTTGTGGCTTATGGCCAGGATAAAAGGGAGGTTTATCTGATTCTCCAACAAATAGAATATCTTAGAAAACGTCTTTCGAAGAAGTTTTTTGTGAAATCATTGGAAGTGGAAGTCTCTTTATTTGAGAGAGCTTGTATATTACCCTTTCAAAATGAAACATCTTGGTTAAATAAGAAACTGAGACCAGTTTATGGCTTATGGCCAGGATCGAGGGGAGGTTTATCTGATTCCCCATATAATGGCATCTCTTTGAAAAAGTCTCGCATAGAAGTTTGTTGTGAAATCATGGCAAGTGGCAGTCTCTTTATTTTAGACAGCTTGTAAATTACCCTCTCCAGGAGAAACATCTAGGTTAAAGATTAAACTGAGACCAGTTTGTGGCTTATGGCTTGGATGAAAGGGAGGTTTATCTGTTTCCCTGTCAAATAGCATATCTTAGAAAATGTCTTTCAAAGAAGTTTTTTGTTAAATCATTGTAAGAGGAAGTCTCTTTATTTGAGAGAGCTTGTATATTACCCTTTTAAAGTGAAACATCTTTGTTAAAGAAGAAACTGAGACCAGTTTGTGGCTTATTGCCTGGATCGAGGATAGGTTTATCTGATTCCCCATAAAATGGCATCTCTTTGAAAGAGTCTCGCATAAAAGTTTGTTGTGAAATATTTGCAAGTGGCAGCCTCTTTATTTGACACAACTTGTATATTACCCATTCCAGGTGAAACATCTTGGTTAAAGAAGAAACTGAGACTAGTTCGTGGCTTATGTCCAGGATCGAAGGGAGGTTTATCTGATTCTTCATTAAATAGCATATATTTGAAAACTTCTTGCATAGATGTTTGTTATGAAATCATTGGAAGTGGAAGTCTCTTTATTTAAGACAACTTTTATATTACCCTTTCCAGGTGAAACCTCTTGGTTAAAGAAGAAACTGAGACCAGTTTGTGGCTTATGGCCAGGATCGAGGATAGGTTTATCTGATTCCTCCTAAAATGGCATCTCTTTGAAAAAGTATCGCATAGAAGTTTGTTGTGAAATCTTTGCAAGTGACAGCCTCTTTATTTGAGACAGCTTGTATATTACCCTTTCCAGGTGAAACATCTTGGTTAAAGAAGAAACTGAGACCAGTTTGTGGCTTTTGGCCAGGATCAAAGGGAGGTTTATCTGATTCTCCATCAAATGGCATATCTTATAAAACTTCTTTCAAATAATTTTGTCATGAAATCATTGTAACTGGGACTCTCTTTTTTTGAGAGAGGTTGTATTACCCTTTCAAAATGAAACATTTTAGTTAAAGAAGAAACTGAGACCAGTTTGTTGCTTATGGCTAGGATCGAGGGGAGGTTTATCAGATTCTCCATCAAATGGCATATCTTTGAAAAATTCTGATAAAGAAGTTTTGTTTTGAAATCGTTGCAAGTGACAGTCTCTTTATTTGAGACAACTTGTATATTACCCTTTCCAGGTGAAACATCTTGGTTAAAGAAGAAACTGAGACAACTTTGTGGCTTATGGCCAGGATCGAGGAGAGGTTTATCTGATTCCTCATAAAATGGCATCTCTTCGAAAATGCTCGCATAGAAGTTTGTTTGAAATTTTTGAAAGTGGCAGTCTCTTTATTAGAGATAACTTGTATATTACGCTCTCCAAGTGAAACGTCTTGGTTAAAGAAGAAACTGATACCAGTTTGTGGCTTATGGCCAGGATAAAAGGGAGGTTTATCTGATTCTCCAACAAATAGAATATCTTAGAAAACGTCTTTCGAAGAAGTTTTTTGTGAAATCATTGGAAGTGGAAGTCTCTTTATTTGAGAGAGCTTGTATATTACCCTTTGAAAATGAAACATCTTGGTTAAAGAAGAAACTGAGACCAGTTTATGGCTTATGGCCAAGATCGAGGGGAGGTTTATCTGATTCCCCATATAATGGCATCTCTTTGAAAAAGTCTCGCATAGAAGTTTGTTGTGAAATCATGGTGAGTGGTAGTCTCTTTATTTAAGACAGCTTGTAAATTACTCTCTACAGGAGAAACATATGGGTTAAAGATTAAACTGAGACCAGTTTTTGGCTTATGGCTTGGATGAAAGGGAGGTTTATCTGATTCCCCATCAAATATCATATCTTAGAAAACGTATTTCAAAGAAGTTTTTTGTTAAATCATTGGAAGAGGAAGTCTCTTTATTTGAGAGAGCTTGTATATTACCCTTTTAAAATGAAACATCTTTTTTAAAGAAGAAACTGAGACCAGTTTGTGGCTTATTGCCTGGATTGAGGATAGGTTTATCTGATTCCCCATAAAATGGCATCTCTTTGAAAGAGTCTCGCATAAAAGTTTGTTGTGAAATATTTGCAAGTGGCAGCCTCTTTATTTGACACAACTTGTATATTATCCATTCCAGGTGAAACATCTTGGTTAAAGAAGAAACTGAGACTAGTTCGTGGCTTATGTCCAGGATCGAAGGGAGGTTTATCTGATTCTTCATCAAATGGCATATCTTTGAAAACTTCTTGCATAGATGTTTGTTATGAAATCATTGCAAGTTGAAGTCTCTTTATTTGAGACAACTTTTATATTACCCTTTCCAGGTGAAACCTCTTGGTTAAAGAAGAAACTGAGACTAGTTTGTGGCTTATGGCCAGGATCGAGGATAGGTTTATCTGATTCCTCCTAAAATGGCATCTCTTTGAAAAAGTATCGCATAGAAGTTTGTTGTGAAATCTTTGCAAGTGACAGCCTCTTTATTTGAGACAGCTTGTATATTACCCTTTCCAGGTGAAACATCTTGGTTAAAGAAGAAACTGAGACCAGTTTGTGGCTTATGGCCAGGATCAAAGGGAGGTTTATCTGATTCTCCATCAAATGGCATATCTTATAAAACTTCTTTCAAATAATTTTGTCATGAAATCATTGTAACTGGGACTCTCTTTATTTGAGAGAGGTTGTATTACCCTTTCAAAATGAAACATTTTAGTTAAAGAAGAAACTGAGACCAATTTGTTGCTTATGGCTAGGATCGAGGGGAGGTTTATCAGATTCTCCATCAAATGGCATATCTTTGCAAAATTCTGATAAAGAAGTTTTGTTTTGAAATCGTTGCAAGTGGCAGTCTCTTTATTTGAGACAACTTGTATATTACCCTTTCCATGTGAAACATCTTGGTTAAAGAAGAAACTGAGACCACTTTGTGGCTTATGGCCAGGATCGAGGAGAGGTTTATCTGATTCCTCATAAAATGGCATCTCTTCGAAAATGTCTCGCATAGAAGTTTGTTTGAAATTTTTGCAAGTGGCAGTCTCTTTATTTGAGATAACTTGTATATTACGCTCTCCAAGTGAAACGTCTTGGTTGAAGAAGAAACTGATACCAGTTTGTGGCTTATGGCCAGGATAAAAGGGAGGTTTATCTGATTCTCCAACAAATAGAATATCTTAGAAAACGACTTTCAAAGAAGTTTTTTGTGAAATCATTGGAAGTGGAAGTCTCTTTATTTGAGAGAACTTGTATATTACCCTTTGAAAATGAAACATCTTGGTTAAAGAAGAAACTGAGACCAGTTTATGGCTTATGGCCAGGATCGAGGGGAGGTTTATCTGATTCCCCATATAATGGCATCTCTTTGAAAAAGTCTCGCATAGAAGTTTGTTGTGAAATCATGGTGAGTGGTAGTCTCTTTATTTAAGACAGCTTGTAAATTACCCTCTACAGGAGAAACATATGGGTTAAAGATTAAACTGAGACCAGTTTTTGGCTTATGGCTTGGATGAAAGGGAGGTTTATCTGATTCCCCATCAAATATCATATCTTAGAAAACGTATTTCAAAGAAGTTTTTTGTGAAATCATTGGAAGAGGAAGTCTCTTTATTTGAGAGAGCTTGTATATTACCCTTTTAAAATGAAACATCTTTTTTAAAGAAGAAACTGAGACCAATTTGTGGCTTATGTCCTTAATCTAGGATATGTTTATCTGATTCCCCATAAAATGGAATCTCTTCTAAAATGTCTCTCATAAAAGTTTGTTGTGAAATCTTTGCAAGTGGCAGTATCTTTATTTGACACAACTTGTATATTAGCCTTTCCAGGTGAAATATCTTGGTTAAAGAAGAAACTGAGACTAGTTCGTGGCTTATGTCTAGGATCGAAGGGAGGTTTATTTGATTCTTCATCAAATGGAATATCTTTGAAAACGTCTTGCATAGATGTTTGTTTTGAAATCATTGCAAGTGGAAGTCTCTTTATTTGAGACAACTTGTATATTACCCTTTCCAGGTGAAACCTTTTGGTTAAAGAAGAAACTGAGACCAGTTTGTGGATTATGGCCAGGATCGAGGATAAGTTTATCTGATTCCGCCTAAAATGGCATCTCTTTGAAAAAGTATCGCATAGAAGTTTGTTGTGAAATCTTTGCAAGTGACAACCTCTTTATTTGAGACAACATGTATATTACCCTTTCCAGGTGAAACATCTTGGTTAAAGAAGAAACTGAGACCAGTTTGTGGCTTATGGCCAGGATCAAAAGGAGGTTTATCTGATTCTCCATCAAATGGCATATCTTATAAAACTTATTTCAAATAAGTTTGTTATGAAATCATTGTAACTGGGACTCTCTTTATTTGAGAGAGGTTGTATTACCCTTTAAAAATGAAACATTTTGGTTAAAGAAGAAACTGAGACCAGTTTGTTGCTTATGGCTAGGATCGAGGGGAGGTTTATCAAATTCTCCATAAAATGGCATATCTTTGAAAAATTCTATTAAAGAAGTTTGTTTTGAAATCATTGCAAGTGGAAGTCTCTTTATTTGAGACAACTTATATATTACCCTTTCAGGGTGAAACATCTTGGTTAAAGAAGAAACTGAGACCACTTTATGGCGTATGGCTAGGATCGAGGAGAGGTTTATCTGATTCCTCATAAAATGGCATCTCTTCAAAAATGTCTCACATAGAAGTTTGTTTGAAATCTTTGCAAGTGGCAGTCTCTTTATTTGAGATAACTTGTATATTACCCTCTCCAAGTGAAACATCTTGGTTAAAGAAGAAACTGACACCAGTTTGTGGCTTATGGCCAGGATCAAAGGGAGGTTTATCTGATTCTACATCAAATAGAATATCTTAGAAAACGTCTTTCAAAGAAGGTTTTTGTGAAATCATTGGAAGTGGAAGTCTCTTTATTTGAGAGAGCTTGTATATTACCCTTTCAAAATGAAACATCTTGGTTAAAGAAGAAATTGAGACCAGTTTATGGCTTATGGCCAGGATCGAGGGGAGGTTTATCTGATTCCCCATATAATAGAATCTCTTTGAAAAAGTCTCGCATAGAAGTTTGTTGTGAAATCATGGGAAGTGGTAGTCTCTTTATTTAAGACAGCTTGTAAATTACCCTCTATAGGAGAAACATATGGGTTAAAGATTAAATTGAGACTAGTTTGAGGCTTATGGTTTGGATGAAAGGGAGGTTTATCTGATTCCCCATAAAATAGCATATCTTAGAAAATGTCTTTCAAAGAAGTTTTTTGTGAAATCACTGGAAGTGGAAGTCTCTTTATTTGAGAGAGCTTGTATATTACCCTTTTAAAATGAAACATCTTTGTTAAAGAAGAAACTGAGACCAGATTGTGGCTTACATCCTGGATCGGGGATATGTTTATCTGATTCCCCATAAAATGGAATCTCTTCTAAAATGTCTCGCATAAAAGTTTGTTGTGAAATCTTTGCAAGTGGCAGTCTCTTTATTTGATACAACTTGTATATTAGCCTTTCCAGGTGAAACATCTTGGTTAAAGAAGAAACTGAGACTAGTTCGTGGCTTATGTCTAGGATCGAAGGGAGGTTTATCTGATTCTTCATCAAAGGGCATATCTTTGAAAACGTCTTGCATAGATGTTTGTTTTGAAATCATTGCAATTGGAAGTCTCTTTATTTGAGAGAACTTGTATATTACCCTTTCTAGGTGAAACCTCTTAGTTAAAGAAGAAACTGAGACCAGTTTGTGGCTTATGGCCAGGATCGAGGATAAGTTTATCTGATTCCGCCTAAAATGGCATCTCTTTGAAAAAGTATCGCATAGAAGTTTGTTGTGAAATCTTTGCAAGTGACAGCCTCTTTATTTGAGACAACTTGTATATTACCCTTTCCAGGTGAAATATCTTGGTTAAAGAAGAAATTGAGACCAATTTGTGGCTTATGGCCAGGATCAAAAGGAGGTTTATCTGATTCTCCATCAAATGGCATATCTTAAAAAACTTCTTTCAAATAAGTTTGTTATGAAATCATTGTAACTGGGGCTCTCTTTATTTGAACCTATCTTCTGAAAGGGGTTTAGTAAAGATATCAGCCCATTGATGGTCTGTATCTATAAATTTTAAGTTTAAAATACCTTTCTGAATATAGTCCCTAATGAAATGATGTTTTATTTCTATATGCTTAGCTCTAGAATGTAAAATAGGATTCTTACTTAAGCAAATAGCAGAAGTATTATCACAAAGAATAGGAATGTTACTCTCAAAAATCTGGAAGTCTTCAAGCTGACTTTTCATCCAGAGCATTTGTGTGCTACATCCTGCTGCTGCTATGTACTCAACTTCTGCTATTGACAGAGCAATTGTTGATTGCCTTTTGCTGGACCACGAGATCAGATTTTCTCCCAGAAACTGGCAGCTTCCAGAAGTACTTTTACGTTCCACTCTGTCTCCAGCAAAATCAGCATCACAGTAGCCTACTAACCTGTAATCACTAGATTTTCTATAAAACAAACCCAGATTAGTAGTACCTTTCAGATACTTGAAAATTCGCTTAACTGCTGTTAAGTGAGATTCTCTAGGATCTGATTGGAATCTAGCACAAATACATACGCTGAATAAGATATCAGGTCTTGAAGCTTTCAGATAAAGGAGAGAACCAATCATACCTCTGTAGACCTTCTGTTCTACACTTTTGCTTACCTCTTCTCTTTCCAGAATGCACGTGGGATGCATTGGAATCTTTGATGGCTTACATTCTGAGAGGTCAAATTTCTTCAGAAGATCTCTGATGTATTTGCTCTGATGAATGTAAGTTCCCTCTGGAGTTTGATTGATCTGAATTCCTAGAAAGAATTTCAGTTCCCCCATGAGGCTCATCTCAAATTCTGCCTGCATACACTTAGCAAATTTTCTTCCAAGAGAAGGATTAGTAGAACCAAAAATAATATCATCAACATAAATTTGACAGACTAAAATGTCACTCTTAACTGTTTTACAGAATAGAGTAGTGTCCACTTTCCCTCTGGTGAATTCATTTTCAAGCAGAAAGTTACTTAGCCTTTCATACCAAGCTCTGGGAGCTTGTTTCAGACCATATAGTGACTTTTTCAGTTTGAAATCATGTTCTGGATGTTTTGTATTTTCAAAACCTGGGGGTTGGTGAACATAAACTTCTTCTTCTATATAACCATTTAAGAATGCACTTTTGACATCCATCTGATACAGAGTGATGCCTCTATTAACAGCAAATGAAATTAAAAGTCTGATAGATTCTAACCTGGCGACTGGGGCAAAGGTTTCTGTATAGTCTATCCCCTCTTGCTGACTATAACCTTGTGCAACCAGTCGTGCCTTGTTTCTGATGACTTCACCTTGTTCATTTAGCTTGTTTCTGAACACCCATCTTGTTCCAATGACGTTGAATCCTTTTGGTCTGGGAACGAGATCCCATACGTCGTTTCTGGTGAATTGATTCAGCTCTTCTTGCATTGCCAGAATCCAGTCGTTGTCCAGAAGTGCTTCATCAATAGAAGAAGGTTCAATCAGAGACACAAGTCCCATAAGAGTTTCTTCAGAGTTTTTGAAGCTTGCTCTTGTTCTGATTGGATCTTCCTTTCTTCCTAGGATAGTCTCTTCTGGGTGATCCAAACTGCTTCTGGGTAATCTCTTCTGAGGTTGATCAGCAGCAGTTGTAGGATTTCTAGCATTGCTTCTTTCAGACGTTGAAGGAATGTCTGTGTTGAGAGCTTCTGATGACTTGTCTTCAGAACCTGCAAATTCAATTTCTATACCTGCAAGATTTTCATTCTGCTTTGACTTTTCAGAGTCAAGCTTGTCATCAAAACGAACACTGATTGATTCTTCCACAATCTGTGTTTCTGTATTGTATACTCTGTACCCTCTTGAGCGTTCAGAGTATCCTAACATAATACACTTCTGTGCCTTAGAATCAAACTTGTTCAAATAATTCTTTGTATTCAATATATAGCAAGTACATCCAAATGGATGAAAATACGAAATGTTGGGCTTTCTGTTCTTCCACAATTCATATGGAGTCTTTTCCAGAATAGGTCTTATTGAGATTCTATTCTGAATGTAGCACGCTGTGTTTATTGCCTCTGCCCAGAAAGTCTTAGCAACGTTTGTCTCATTGATCATGGTTCTGGCCATTTCTTGCAATGTTCTGTTCTTTCGTTCTACAACTCCATTTTGTTGGGGAGTTCTAGGACCAGAGAAATCATGCAGAATGCCTTTGTCATTAAAGAATGACTCAAAATCTTTATTTTCAAATTCTCCACCATGATCACTTCTGACTTTAACGATTCTAAGATCTTTTTCATTCTGAACTTGGTTACAGAAGGTAACAAACACAGAGTGTGACTCGTCCTTGTGTCTTAAGAACTTTACCCATGTCCATCTGCTATAGTCATCTACGATTACTAACCCATACTTCTTGCCACTGACTGAAGCAGTTTTAACTGGTCCAAATAAGTCAATGTGCAGAAGTTCTAATGGCTTAGAGGTAGAAACAACATTTTTGGATTTAAAAGAAGGTTTTGCAAATTTGCCTTTCTGACATGCTTCACACAGAGCATCTGAATTGAACTTCAAATTTGGAAGTCCTCTGACCAGATTGAGTTTGTTAATCTGAGATATTCTTCTCATACTAACATGCCCCAATCTTCTGTGCCAGATCCACTGCTCGTTGTTAACAGACAGAAGACATTTTACGTTCTGACTCTTTAGTTCAGAAAGTTTGATTTTGTAAATGTTGTTTTTCCTCTTTCCATTAAACAGGATAGTCCCATCTTTCTGACTAACAGCTTTACATGATTTTTGATTAAAGATTATATCATAACCGTTATCACTTAATTGACTTATGGATAACAGGTTATGCATCAATCCATCAACTAGCAGAACATTATTAATAGAGGGAAGATTTCCGTTACCTACAGTTCCAGAGCCAATAATCTTTCCCCTCTGATTGCCTCCAAAGCCAACGTGGCCTCCAGGCTTAAGTTCCAGGCTTTGGAACATATGCCTTCTTCCCGTCATGTGTCGTGAGCAGCCAGAGTCCAGGTACCATGACTGGTGTTTCTGACTTGCTGCTAAAGATATCTGCAACATGTATTATTTTATCCTTAGGTACCCAGATCTTCTTGGGTCCTGATTTGTTAGTTTTACCAAAACTCTGGTTGAATTTTGGTTTCACAGAGTGCTTACTACTAGTATATTTGATGTCATGTGTGTGACCATACACAAAGTGTGAATTTAGAGGAGTGTGTTTAATGGTTAAATCCATGACATTTTTAGGTGTAGGAACCTTACCTAGGTATCCTATTCCTTTCCTGCCGTTTCTGCTAACTCCATAGATCATTGAAGCCATTCTGCTTCTATCTATGCTTTTAGCGAGGAACTTCTGGAAACTATGATCATACTCCTTGATGATCTCATCAGCGTTGCTGGGAGTTTCAGAAATTGGTTCCTTCTGAGAGTTTTGTAAAGAGTTTTCTAATTTTAAAATTTTCTCTCTCAGCTCAGAGTTTTCCAATTTGAGACTCTCAGACTTATTAGAGTCAGATTCAAGATTCCTTTTCAGGTCTCTGAATTTAGCTCTAATCTGCTGATAACGTTCCAGAATTTCATTGAGGCTTTCAGCAAGTTTAGCCTTTGTAAAATTAACAGCGAAGTTAGGGAATACCTCTTCTGTGTCTGATTCTGAGTCTGATTCAGAAGCTTCACTGTCATCTGGAATGTTAGCCATGAGCGCTATGTTTGCCCTTTCATCATCTGATTCTGAGTCAGCTTCAGACGAGTCAGAGTCATCCCATGTGGCCATGAGACTTTTCTTCTTCTCTCTTCCAAACTTCTTTTTGGGCTTTTCCCTCTGAAGCTTTGGGCAGTCACTCTTGTAGTGTCCTTGCTCATTGCACTCGTAGCAGATGATGTCTTTTGTGTTTGGCTTCTTGCTACCGGAGGAGCCTTCAGATCTTCTGTATCCAGAGGAAGAATCTGTCCTTCTGTATCTGGAACAAGACTCGTTCTGATCAGATCTTCTGGGATTCCTGAACTTCCTTTGTCTTTGCTTCCACAGTTGATTTACTCTTCTGGAGAGAAGGGAAAGTTCGTCTTCTTCTGATGAGGATCCATCAGATGTTTCTTCAACTGCCTGCAAAACTTTAGATTCAGATTTTCTGTTAGATTTTAAAGCTAAAGGCTTACCTTGCTTCTGAGGCTCATCAGCTTCTAGCTCTATCTCATGACTTCTGAGGGAGCTTATAAGTTCCTCCAGAGTGATTTTGTTGAGATCCTTCGCTAGCTTCAGAGCAGTAACCATAGGCCTCCACTGCTTGGGTAAACTTCTGATTATCTTCTTGACATGGTCAGCAGTAGAGTATCCTTTGTCCAGAACTTTGAGACCAGCTACCAGAATCTGGAATCTAGAGAACATAGTTTCAATGGATTCAGATTCTTCCATTTTGAACGCCTCATACTTCTGAATGAGCGCCAGAGCTTTTGTTTCTTTGACTTGAACGTTGCCCTCATGCGTCATTCTGAGAGAATCAAAGATGTTCTTAGCTGTGTCTCTGTTGGAGATCTTTTCATACTCAGTATAGGAGATGGCACTGAGGAGGATGATTCTGGCCTTATGGTGATTCTTGAAGTCACGCTTTTGTTGATCAGTCATTGATTTTCTTTCAATCTTCTGACCAGTTGCATTCACAGGGTGCGTGTATCCATCTGTCACCATATCCCACAGATCAGCATCATGTGCTAGAAAGAAGCTTTCAATTCTGTCTTTCCAGTAATCAAATTTTTCTCCATCAAAGACTGGAGGTTTGCCGCTGAATCTGTCTCTATCCTCATTGTTGTCATTGCTGAAATGAGAGTTGTTTCCTGCCATTGTGTTTTTCTGACGCTGGATCTTGTACTGACACGGTTAAGTGTTTTAGCTCAGAACCAGGCGCTCTGATGCCAATTGAAGGGGTGAAAAACACAAGAAGGGGGGGTTGAATTGTAAAACTGGAATCTTAAAGCAATTGACAAGATATTTTTATCCTGGTTCGTTTGATCTCAAACTACTCCAGTCCACCCGTCAAGGTGATTTCGCCTCTCTCCAACGAGGTCTTAATTCACTATATTCAACTGAATACAAATCTGCTTTAACAACTGCTAAAGCCTTCTTGATTCAAACCACAATCTGGTTTGTCAAGGCAACACTTTCTTACAAAGGCATAAAACAAATGTGTGTGAATGTTTTCTACAAAACTTTATCACAACTGTGATGTATACACAAATTAAGCTTAGAAACTTAGATTGCTAAACACTAATGGAGTATCAGAGTTTGTTGGTTTAGCAAAACTGGTAGATGAAGATTATTGTTCAGCTTTGTGCGTGTAGAGAATTTGGAAGCATTAGCCATTATAATCTTCGAAGCCTTGTTTATATAGCACTTGAGAAGATGAACGTTGAATGCAATATTCTTGATTCAATGCTAATAACAAGCTTTCCTCTTTGAGCAGATCTTGTCTAGAATGATGCCGTTGGAATTAATTAGCGTTCAATTCACAGTACCGTTGCTTCTTCAATGCACGTTCTGGCTTGGCTCATTCTGATTCTGCTTCGCTGCTGATGAACTTATTGTTTCTGTATCAGAGTGTTTACGCGCAGTTCTGTTCATCAAGCTTCAGCAAGTACGTGAGTTGATCATCTGATCTTGACGTTCTGATTCAGCAACTTCTGATGCTGGTGTATCAAATCAAATTCTGATGCTGAAGAAGTGATCTTGCTTATTTTAATCAGCGTAACTGCAAGTCAGAGCATAGTAATTTTAGGTAGTATATAGTTCAAACATGAAACATATAAATACTATATCTTTTCACTTTGTTATCATCAAAACTTAAATATAGGGTACTAGATTCAAACATTGTTCTAACAGCAAGTGGTAGTCTCTTTATTTGAGACAACTTGTATATTACCCTTTCCAGGTGAAACATCTTGGTTAAAGAAGAAACTGAGACCACTTTGTGGCTTATGGCCAGGATCGAGGAGAGGTTTATCTGATTCTCCATCAAATGGCATATCTTATAAAACTTATTTCAAATAAGTTTGTTATGAAATCATTGTAACTGGGACTCTCTTTATTTGAGAGAGGTTGTATTACCCTTTCAAAATGAAACATTTTGGTTAAAGAAGAAACTGAGACCAGTTTGTTGCTTATGGCTTGGATCGAGGGGAGGTTTATCAGATTCTCCATCAAATGGCATATATTTGCAAAATTCTGATAAAGAATTTTGTTTTGAAATCGTTGCAAGTGGAAGTCTCTTTATTTGAGACAACTTGTATATTACCCTTTCCAGGTGAAACATCTTGGTTAAAGAAGAAACTGAGACCACTTTGTGGCTTATGGCCAGCATCGAGGAGAGGTTTATCTGATTCCTCATAAAATGGCATCTCTTCGAAAATGTCTCGCATAGAAGATTGTTTGAAATCTTTGCAAGTGGCAGTCCCTTTATTTGAGATAACTTGTATATTACCCTCTCCAAGTGAAACATCTTGGTTAAAGAAGAAACTGACACCAGTTTGTGGCTTATGGCCAGGATCAAAGGGAGGTTTATCTGATTCTCCATCAAATAGAATATCTTAGAAAACGTCTTTCAAAGAAGTTTTTTGTGAAATCATTGGAAGTGGAAGTCTCTTTATTTGAGAGAGCTTGTATATTACCCTTTCAAAATGAAACATCTTGGTTAAAGAAGAAACTGAGACCAGTTTATGGCTTATGGCCAGGATCGAGGGGAGGTTTAACTGATTCCCCATATAATGGAATCTCTTTGAAAAAGTCTCCCATAGAAGTTTGTTGTGAAATCATGGGAAGTGGTAGTCTCTTTATTTAAGACAGTTTGTAAATTACCCTCTACAGGAGAAACATATGGGTTAAAGATTAAATTGAGACTAGTTTGTGGCTTATGGTGTGGATGAAAGGGAGGTTTGTCTGATTCCCCATAAAATAACATATCTTAGAAAACGTCTTTCAAAGAAGTTTTTTGTGAAATCATTGGAAGAGGAAGTCTCTTTGTTTGAGAGAGCTTGTATATTACCCTTTTAAAATGAAACATCTTTGTTAAAGAAGAAACTGAGACCAGATTGTGGCTTACATCCTGGATCGAGGATATGTTTATCTGATTCCCCATAAAATGGAATCTCTTCTAAAATGTCTCGCATAAAAGTTTGTTGAGAAATATTTGCAAGTGGCAGTCTATTTATTTGACACAACTTGTATATTAGCCTTTCCAGGTGAAACATCTTGGTTAAAGAAGAAACTGAGACTAGTTTGTGGCTTATCTCTAGGATCGAAGGGAGGTTTATATGATTCTTCATCAAATGGCATATCTTTGAAAACTTCTTACATAGATGTTTGTTTTGAAATCATTGCAAGTGGAAGTCTCTTTATTTGAGACAACTTGTATATTACCCTCTCCAGGTGAAACCTCTTGGTTAAAGAAGAAACTGAGACCAGTTTGTGGCTTATGGCCAGGATCGAGGATAAGTTTATCTGATTCCGCCTAAAATGGCATCTCTTTGAAAAAGTATCGCATAGAAGTTTGTTGTGAAATCTTTGCAAGTGACAATCTCTTTATTTGAGACAACTTGTATATTACCCATTCCAGGTGAAATATCTTGGTTAAAGAAGAAACTGAGACCAATTTGTGGCTTATGGCCAGGATCAAAAGGAGGTTTATCTGATTCTCCATCAAATAGCATATCTTATAAAACTTCTTTCAAATAAGTTTGTCATGAAATCATTGTAACTGGGACTCTATTTATTTAAGAGAGGTTGTATTACCCTTTCAAAATGAAACATTTTGGTTAAAGAAGAAACTGAGACCAGTTTGTTGCTTATGGCTAGGATCGAGGGGAGGTTTATCAGATTCTCCATCAAATGGCATATCTTTGCAAATTTTTGATAAAGAATTTTGTTTTGAAATCGTTGCAAGTGGCAGTCTCTTTATTTGAGACAACTTGTATATTACACTTTCCAGGTGAAACATCTTGGTTAAAGAAGAAACTGTGACCACTTTGTGGCTTATGGCCAGGATCGAGGAGAGGTTTATCTGATTCCTCATAAAATGGAATCTCTTCTAAAATGTCTTGCATAGAAGTTTGTTTGAAATCTTTGCAAGTGGCAGTCTCTTTATTTGAGATAACTTGTATATTACCCTCTCAGAGTGAAACATCTTGGTTAAAGAAGAAACTGACACCAGTTTGTGGCTTATGGCCAGGATCAAAGGGAGGTTTATCTGATTCTCCAACAAATAGAATATCTTAGAAAACGTATTTCAAAGAAGTTTTTTGTGAAATCATTGGAAGTGGAAGTCTCTTTATTTGAGAGAGCTTGTATATTACCCTTTGAAAATGAAACATCTTGGTTAAAGAAGAAACTGAGACCAGTTTATGGCTTATGGCCAGGATCGAGGGGAGGTTTATCTGATTCCCCATATAATGGCATCTCTTTGAAAAAGTCTCACATAGAAGTTTGTTGTGAAATCATGGTGAGTGGTAGTCTCTTTATTTAAGACAACTTGTAAATTACCCTCTACAGGAGAAACATATGGGTTAAAGATTAAACTGAGACCAGTTTTTGGCTTATGGCTTGGATGAAAGGGAGGTTTATCTAATTCCCCATCAAATATCATATCTTAGAAAACGTATTTCAAAGAAGTTTTTTGTGAAATCATTGGAAGAGGAAGTCTCTTTATTTGAGAGAGCTTGTATATTACCCTTTTAAAATGAAACATCTTTTTTAAAGAAGAAACTGAGACCAGTTTGTGGCTTATTGCCTGGATCGAGGATAGGTTTATCTGATTCCCCATAAAATGGCATCTCTTTGAAAGAGTCTCGCATAAAAGTTTATTGTGAAATATTTGCAAGTGGCAGCCTCTTTATTTGACACAACTTGTATATTACCTATTCCAGGTGAAACATCTTGGTTAAAGAAGAAACTGAGACTAGTTCGTGGCTTATGTCCAGGATCGAAGGGAAGTTTATCTGATTCTTCATCAAATGGCATATCTTTGAAAACTTCTTGCATAGATGTTTGTTATGAAATCATTGCAAGTGGAAGTCTCTTTATTTGAGACAACTTTTATATTACCCTTTCCAGGTGAAACCTCTTGGTTAAAGAAGAAACTGAGACCAGTTTGTGGCTTATGGCCAGGATCGAGGATAGGTTTATCTGATCCCTCCTAAAATGGCATCTCTTTGAAAGAGTATCGCATAGAAGTTTGTTGTGAAATCTTTGCAAGTGACAGCCTCTTTATTTGAGACAACTTGTATATTACCCTTTCCAGGTGAAACATCTTGGTTAAAGAAGAAACTGAGACCAGTTTGTGGCTTATGGCTAGGATTAAAGGGAGGTTTATCTGATTCTCCATCAAATGGCATATCTTATAAAACTTCTTTCAAATAATTTTGTCATGAAATCATTGTAACTGGGACTCTCTTTATTTGAGAGAGGTTGTATTACCCTTTCAAAATGAAACATTTTAGTTAAAGAAGAAACTGAGACAAGTTTGTTGCTTATGGCTAGGATCGAGGGGAGGTTTATCAGATTCTCCATCAAATGGCATATCTTTGCAAAATTCTGATAAAGAAGTTTTGTTTTGAAATCGTTGCAAGTGGCAGTCTCTTTATTTGAGACAACTTGTATATTACCCTTTCCAGGTGAAACATCTTGGTTAAAGAAGAAACTGAGACCACTTTGTGGCTTATGGCCAGGATCGAGGACAGGTTTATCTGATTCCTCATAAAATGGCATCTCTTCGAAAATGTCTCGCATAGAAGTTTGTTTGAAATTTTTGCAAGTGGCAGTCTCTTTATTTGACATAACTTGTATATTACGCTCTCCAAGTGAAACGTCTTGGTTAAAGAAGAAACTGATACCAGTTTGTGGCTTATGGCCAGGATAAAAGGGAGGTTTATCTGATTCTCCAACAAATAGAATATCTTAGAAAACGTCTTTCAAAGAAGGTTTTTGTGAAATCATTGGAAGTGGAAGTCTATTTATTTGAGAGAGCTTGTATATTACCCTTTCAAAATGAAACATCTTGGTTAAAGAAGAAACTGAGACCAGTTTATGGCTTATGGCCAAGATCGAGGGGAGGTTTATCTGATTCCCCATATAATGGAATCTCTTTGAAAAAGTCTCGCATAGAAGTTTGTTGTGAAATCATGGGAAGTGGTAGTCTCTTTATTTAAGACAGCTTGTAAATTACCCTCTACAGGAGAAACATATGGGTTAAAGATTAAATTGAGACTAGTTTGAGGCTTATGGTTTGGTTGAAAGGGAGGTTTATCTGATTCCCCATAAAATAGCATATCTTAGAAAACGTATTTCAAAGAAGTTTTTTGTGAAATCATTGGAAGTGGAAGTCTCTTTATTTGAGAGAGCTTGTATATTACCCTTTTAAAATGAAACATCTTTGTTAAAGAAGAAACTGAGACCAGATTGTGGCTTACATCCTGGATCGGGGATATGTTTATCTGATTCCCCATAAAATGGAATCTCTTCTAAAATGTCTCGCATAAAAGTTTGTTGTGAAATCTTTGCAAGTGGCAGTCTCTTTATTTGACACAACTTGTATATTAGCCTTTCCAGGTGAAACATCTTGGTTAAAGAAGAAACTGAGACTAGTTCGTGGCTTATGTCTAGGATCGAAGGGAGGTTTATCTGATTCTTCATCAAAGGGCATATCTTTGAAAACGTCTTGCATAGATGTTTGTTTTGAAATCATTGCAAGTGGAAGTCTCTTTATTTGAGAGAACTTGTATATTACCCTTTCTAGGTGAAACCTCTTAGTTAAAGAAGAAACTGAGACCAGTTTGTGGCTTATGGCCAGGATCGAGGATAAGTTTATCTGATTCCGCCTAAAATGGCATCTCTTTGAAAAAGTATCGCATAGAAGTTTGTTGTGAAATCTTTGCAAGTGACAGCCTCTTTATTTGAGACAACTGTATATTACCCTTTCCAGGTGAAATATCTTGGTTAAAGAAGAAATTGAGACCAATTTGTGGCTTATGGCCAGGATCAAAAGGAGGTTTATCTGATTCTCCATCAAATGGCATATCTTAAAAAACTTCTTTCAAATAAGTTTGTTATGAAATCATTGTAACTGGGACTCTCTTTATTTGAGAGAGGTTGTATTACCCTTTCAAAATGAAACATTTTGGTTAAAGAAGAAACTGAGACCAGTTTGTTGCTTATGGCTTGGATCGAGGGGAGGTTTATCAGATTCTCCATCAAATGGCATATATTTGCAAAATTCTGATAAAGAATTTTGTTTTGAAATCGTTGCAAGTGGAAGTCTCTTTATTTGAGACAACTTGTATATTACCCTTTCCAGGTGAAACATCTTGGTTAAAGAAGAAACTGAGACCACTTTGTGGCTTATGGCCAGGATCGAGGAGAGGTTTATCTGATTCCTCATAAAATGGCATCTCTTCGAAAATGTCTCGCATAGAAGATTGTTTGAAATCTTTGCAAGTGGCAGTCCCTTTATTTGAGATAACTTGTATATTACCCTCTCCAAGTGAAACATCTTGGTTAAAGAAGAAACTGACACCAGTTTGTGGCTTATGGCCAGGATCAAAGGGAGGTTTATCTGATTCTCCATCAAATAGAATATCTTAGAAAACGTCTTTCAAAGAAGTTTTTTGTGAAATCATTGGAAGTGGAAGTCTCTTTATTTGAGAGAGCTTGTATATTACCCTTTCAAAATGAAACATCTTGGTTAAAGAAGAAACTGAGACCAGTTTATGGCTTATGGCCAGGATCGAGGGGAGGTTTAACTGATTCCCCATATAATGGAATCTCTTTGAAAAAGTCTCCCATAGAAGTTTGTTGTGAAATCATGGGAAGTGGTAGTCTCTTTATTTAAGACAGTTTGTAAATTACCCTCTAAAGGAGAAACATATGGGTTAAAGATTAAATTGAGACTAGTTTGTGGCTTATGGTGTGGATGAAAGGGAGGTTTGTCTGATTCCCCATAAAATAGCATATCTTAGAAAACGTCTTTCAAAGAAGTTTTTTGTGAAATCATTGGAAGAGGAAGTCTCTTTGTTTGAGAGAGCTTGTATATTACCCTTTTAAAATGAAACATCTTTGTTAAAGAAGAAACTGAGACCAGATTGTGGCTTACATCCTGGATCGAGGATATGTTTATCTGATTCCCCATAAAATGGAATCTCTTCTAAAATGTCTCGCATAAAAGTTTGTTGAGAAATATTTGCAAGTGGCAGTCTATTTATTTGACACAACTTGTATATTAGCCTTTCCAGGTGAAACATCTTGGTTAAAGAAGAAACTGAGACTAGTTCGTGGCTTATCTCTAGGATCGAAGGGAGGTTTATATGATTCTTCATCAAATGGCATATCTTTGAAAACTTCTTACATAGATGTTTGTTTTGAAATCATTGCAAGTGGAAGTCTCTTTATTTGAGACAACTTGTATATTACCCATTCCAGGTGAAATATCTTGGTTAAAGAAGAAACTGAGACCAATTTGTGGCTTATGGCCAGGATCAAAAGGAGGTTTATCTGATTCTCCATCAAATGGCATATCTTATAAAACTTCTTTCAAATAAGTTTGTCATGAAATCATTGTAACTGGGACTCTATTTATTTAAGAGAGGTTGTATTACCCTTTCAAAATGAAACATTTTGGTTAAAGAAGAAACTGAGACCAGTTTGTTGCTTATGGCTAGGATCGAGGGGAGGTTTATCAGATTCTCCATCAAATGGCATATCTTTGCAAATTTTTGATAAAGAATTTTGTTTTGAAATCGTTGCAAGTGGCAGTCTCTTTATTTGAGACAACTTGTATATTACCCTTTCCAGGTGAAACATCTTGGTTAAAGAAGAAACTGTGACCACTTTGTGGCTTATGGCCAGGATCGAGGAGAGGTTTATCTGATTCCTCATAAAATGGAATCTCTTCTAAAATGTCTTGCATAGAAGTTTGTTTGAAATCTTTGCAAGTGGCAGTATCTTTATTTGAGATAACTTGTATATTACCCTCTCAGAGTGAAACATCTTGGTTAAAGAAGAAACTGACATCAGTTTGTGGCTTATGGCCAGGATCAAAGGGAGGTTTATCTGATTCTCCAACAAATAGAATATCTTAGAAAACGTATTTCAAAGAAGTTTTTTGTGAAATCATTGGAAGTGGAAGTCTCTTTATTTGAGAGAGCTTGTATATTACCCTTTGAAAATGAAACATCTTGGTTAAAGAAGAAACTGAGACCAGTTTATGGCTTATGGCCAGGATCGAGGGGAGGTTTATCTGATTCCCCATATAATGGCATCTCTTTGAAAAAGTCTCACATAGAAGTTTGTTGTGAAATCATGATGAGTGGTAGTCTCTTTATTTAAGACAACTTGTAAATTACCCTCTACAGGAGAAACATATGGGTTAAAGATTAAACTGAGACCAGTTTTTGGCTTATGGCTTGGATGAAAGGGAGGTTTATCTAATTCCCCATCAAATATCATATCTTAGAAAACGTATTTCAAAGAAGTTTTTTGTGAAATCATTGGAAGAGGAAGTCTCTTTATTTGAGAGAGCTTGTATATTACCCTTTTAAAATGAAACATCTTTTTTAAAGAAGAAACTGAGACCAGTTTGTGGCTTATTGCCTGGATCGAGGATAGGTTTATCTGATTCCCCATAAAATGGCATCTCTTTGAAAGAGTCTCGCATAAAAGTTTATTGTGAAATATTTGCAAGTGGCGGCCTCTTTATTTGACACAACTTGTATATTACCCATTCTAGGTGAAACATCTTGGTTAAAGAAGAAACTGAGACTAGTTCGTGGCTTATGTCCAGGATCGAAGGGAAGTTTATCTGATTCTTCATCAAATGGCATATCTTTGAAAACTTCTTGCATAGATGTTTGTTATGAAATCATTGCAAGTGGAAGTCTCTTTATTTGAGACAACTTTTATATTACCCTTTCCAGGTGAAACCTCTTGGTTAAAGAAGAAACTGAGACCAGTTTGTGGCTTATGGCCAGGATCGAGGATAGGTTTATCTGATCCCTCCTAAAATGGCATCTCTTTGAAAGAGTATCGCATAGAAGTTTGTTGTGAAATCTTTGCAAGTGACAGCCTCTTTATTTGAGACAGCTTGTATATTACCCTTTCCAGGTGAAACATCTTGGTTAAAGAAGAAACTGAGACCAGTTTGTGGCTTATGGCTAGGATTAAAGGGAGGTTTATCTGATTCTCCATCAAATGGCATATCTTATAAAACTTCTTTCAAATAATTTTGTCATGAAATCATTGTAACTGGGACTCTCTTTATTTGAGAGAGGTTGTATTACCCTTTCAAAATGAAACATTTTAGTTAAAGAAGAAACTGAGACAAGTTTGTTGCTTATGGCTAGGATCGAGGGGAGGTTTATCAGATTCTCCATCAAATGGCATATCTTTGCAAAATTCTGATAAAGAAGTTTTGTTTTGAAATCGTTGCAAGTGGCAGTCTCTTTATTTGAGACAACTTGTATATTACCCTTTCCAGGTGAAACATCTTGGTTAAAGAAGAAACTGAGACCACTTTGTGGCTTATGGCCAGGATCGAGGACAGGTTTATCTGATTCCTCATAAAATGGCATCTCTTCAAAAATGACTCGCATAGAAGTTTGTTTGAAATTTTTGCAAGTGGCAGTCTCTTTATTTGAGATAACTTGTATATTACGCTCTCCAAGTGAAACGTCTTGGTTAAAGAAGAAACTGATACCAGTTTGTGGCTTATGGCCAGGATAAAAGGGAGGTTTATCTGATTCTCCAACAAATAGAATATCTTAGAAAACGTCTTTCAAAGAAGGTTTTTGTGAAATCATTGGAAGTGGAAGTCTCTTTATTTGAGAGAGCTTGTATATTACCCTTTCAAAATGAAACATCTTGGTTAAAGAAGAAACTGAGACCAGTTTATGGCTTATGGCCAGGATCGAGGGGAGGTTTATCTGATTCCCCATATAATGGAATCTCTTTGAAAAAGTCTCGCATAGAAGTTTGTTGTGAAATCATGGGAAGTGGTAGTCTCTTTATTTAAGACAACTTGTAAATTACCCTCTACAGGAGAAACATATGGGTTAAAGATTAAATTGAGACTAGTTTGAGGCTTATGGTTTGGTTCAAAGGGAGGTTTATCTGATTCCCCATAAAATAGCATATCTTAGAAAACGTATTTCAAAGAAGTTTTTTGTGAAATCATTGGAAGTGGAAGTCTCTTTATTTGAGAGAGCTTGTATGTTACCATTTTAAAATGAAACATCTTTGTTAAAGAAGAAACTGAGACCAGATTGTGGCTTACATCCTGGATCGGGGATATGTTTATCTGATTCCCCATAAAATGGAATCTCTTCTAAAATGTCTCGCATAAAAGTTTGTTGTGAAATCTTTGCAAGTGGCAGTCTCTTTATTTGACGCAACTTGTATATTAGCCTTTCCAGGTGAAACATCTTGGTTAAAGAAGAAACTGAGACTAGTTCGTGGCTTATGTCTAGGATCGAAGGGAGGTTTATCTGATTCTTCATCAAAGGGCATATCTTTGAAAACGTCTTGCATAGATGTTTGTTTTGAAATCGTTGCAAGTGGAAGTCTCTTTATTTGAGACAACTTGTATATTACCCTTTCCAGGTGAAACCTCTTAGTTAAAGAAGAAACTGAGACCAGTTTGTGGCTTATGGCCAGGATCGAGGATAAGTTTATCTGATTCCGCCTAAAATGCCATCTCTTTGAAAAAGTATCGCATAGAAGTTTGTTGTGAAATCTTTGCAAGTGACAGCCTCTTTATTTGAGACAACTTGTATATTACCCTTTCCAGGTGAAACATCTTGGTTAAAGAAGATTCTGAGACCAATTTGTGGCTTATGGCCAGGATCAAAAGGAGGTTTATCTGATTCTCCTTCAAATGGCATATCTTAAAAAACTTCTTTCAAATAAGTTTGTTATGAAATCATTGTAACTGAGACTCTCTTTATTTGAGAGAGGTTGTATTACCCTTTCAAAATGAAACATTTTGGTTAAAGAAGAAACTGAGACCAGTTTGTTGCTTATGGCTTGGATCGAGGGGAGGTTTATCAGATTCTCCATCAAATGGCATATCTTTGCAAAATTCTGATAAAGAATTTTGTTTTGAAATCGTTGCAAGTGGTAGTCTCTTTATTTGAGACAACTTGTATATTACCCTTTCCAGGTGAAACATCTTGGTTAAAGAAGAAACTGAGACCACTTTGTGGCTTATGGCCAGGATCGAGGAGAGGTTTATCTGATTCCTCATAAAATGGAATCTCTTCGAAAATGTCTCGCATAGAAGATTGTTTGAAATCTTTGCAAGTGGCAGTCCCTTTATTTGAGATAACTTGTATATTACCCTCTCCAAGTGAAACATCTTGGTTAAAGAAGAAACAAACACAAGTTTGTGGCTTATGGCCAGGATCAAAGGGAGGTTTATCTGATTCTCCATCAAATAGAATATCTTAGAAAACGTCTTTCAAAGAAGTTTTTTGTGAAATCATTGGAAGTGGAAGTCTCTTTATTTGAGAGAGCTTGTATATTACCCTTTCAAAATGAAACATCTTGGTTAAAGAAGAAACTGAGACCAGTTTATGGCTTATGGCCAGGATCGAGGGGAGGTTTATCTGATTCCCCATATAATGGAATCTCTTTGAAAAAGTCTCGCATAGATGTTTGTTGTGAAATCATGGGAAGTGGTAGTCTCTTTATTTAAGACAGTTTGTAAATTACCCTCTACAGGAGAAAAATATGGGTTAAAGATTAAATTGAGACTAGTTTGTGGCTTATGGTTTGGATGAAAGGGAGGTTTGTCTGATTCCCCATAAAATAGCATATCTTAGAAAACGTCGTTCAAAGAAGTTTTTTGTGAAATCATTGGAAGAGGAAGTCTCTTTATTTGAGAGAGCTTGTATATTACCCTTTTAAAATGAAACATCTTTGTTAAAGAAGAAACTGAGACCAGATTGTGGCTTACATCCTGGATCGAGGATATGTTTATCTGATTCCCCATAAAATGGAATCTCTTCTAAAATGTCTCGCATAAAAGTTTGTTGTGAAATCTTTACAAGTGACAGTCTATTTATTTGACACAACTTGTATATTAGCCTTTCCAGGTGAAACATCTTCGTTAAAGAAGAAACTGAGACTAGTTCGTGGCTTATGTCTAGGATCGAAGGGAGGTTTATCTGATTCTTCATCAAATGGCATATCTTTGAAAACTTCTTACATAGATGTTTGTTTTGAAATCATTGCAAGTGGAAGTCTCTTTATTTGAGACAACTTGTATATTACCCTCTCCAGGTGAAACCTCTTGGTTAAAGAAGAAACTGAGACCAGTTTGTGGCTTATGGCCAGGATCGAGGATAAGTTTATCTGATTCCGCCTAAAATGGCATCTCTTTGAAAAAGTATCGCATAGAAGTTTGTTGTGAAATCTTTGCAAGTGACAACCTCTTTACTTAAGACAACTTGTATATTACCCTTTCCATGTGAAATATCTTGGTTAAAGAAGAAACTGAGACCAATTTGTGGCTTATGGCCAGGATCAAAAGGAGGTTTATCTGATTCTCCATCAAATGGCATATCTTATAAAACTTCTTTCAAATAAGTTTGTCATGAAATCATTGTAAATGGGACTCTATTTATTTGAGAGAGGTTGTATTACCCTTTCAAAATGAAACATTTTGGTTAAAGAAGAAACTGAGACCAGTTTGTTGCTTATGGCTAGGATCGAGGGGAGGTTTATCAGATTCTCCATCAAATGGCATATCTTTGCAAAATTCTGATAAAGAATTTTGTTTTGAAATCGTTGCAAGTGGTAGTCTCTTTATTTGAGACATCTTGTATATTACCCTTTCCAGGTGAAACATCTTGGTTAAAGAAGAAACTGAGACCACTTTGTGGCTTATGGCCAGGATCGAGGAGAGGTTTATCTGATTCCTCATAAAATGGCATCTCTTCGAAAATGTCTCGCATATAAGATTGTTTGAAATCTTTGCAAGTGGCAGTCCCTTTATTTGAGATAACTTATATATTACCCTCTCCAAGTGAAACATCTTGGTTA
Source organism: Vicia faba (assembly GCA_948472305.1). Classification (NCBI taxonomy): domain Eukaryota; kingdom Viridiplantae; phylum Streptophyta; class Magnoliopsida; order Fabales; family Fabaceae; genus Vicia; species Vicia faba. The sequence continues at coordinate 1,141,905,464 of OX451738.1, forward strand.
AAGAAGAAACTGACACCAGTTTTTGGCTTATGGCCAGGATCAAAGGGAGGTTTATCTGATTCTCCATCAAATAGAATATCTAAACATCTTTCAAAGAAGTTTTTTGTGAAATCATTGGAAGTGGAAGTCTCTTTATTTGAGAGAGCTTGTATATTACCCTTTCAAAATGAAACATCTTGGTTAAAGTAGAAACTGAGACCAGTTTATGACTTATGGCCAGGATCGAGGGGAGGTTTATCTGATTCCCCATATAATGGAATCTCTTTGAAAAAGTCTCGCATAGATGTTTGTTGTGAAATCATGGGAAGTGGTAGTCTCTTTATTTAAGACAGTTTATAAATTACCCTCTACAGGAGAAAAATATGGGTTAAAGAATAAATTGAGACTAGTTTGTGGCTTATGGTTTGGATGAAAGGGAGGTTTGTCTGATTCCCCATAAAATAGCGTATCTTAGAAAACGTCTTTCAAAGAAGTTTTTTGTGAAATCATTGGAAGAGGAAGTCTCTTTATTTGAGAGAGCTTGTATATTACCCTTTTAAAATGAAACATCTTTGTTAAAGAAGAAACTGAGACCAGATTGTGGCTTACATCCTGGATCGAGGATATGTTTATCTGATTCCCCATAAAATGGAATCTCTTCTAAAATGTCTCGCATAAAAGTTTGTTCTGAAATCTTTACAAGTGGCAGTCTATTTATTTGACACAACTTGTATATTAGCCTTTCCAGGTGAAACATCTTGGTTAAAGAAGAAACTGAGACTAGTTCGTGGCTTATGTCTAGGATCGAAGGGAGGTTTATCTGATTCTTCATCAAATGGCATATCTTTGAAAACTTCTTACATAGATGTTTGTTTTGAAATCATTGCAAGTGGAAGTCTCTTTATTTGAGACAACTTGTATATTACCCTCTCCAGGTGAAACCTCTTGGTTAAAGAAGAAACTGAGACCAGTTTGTGGCTTATGGCCAGGATCGAGGATAAGTTTATCTGATTCCGCCTAAAATGGCATCTCTTTGAAAAAGTGTCGCATAGAAGTTTGTTGTGAAATCTTTGCAAGTGACAACCTCTTTATTTAAGACAACTTGTATATTACCCTTTCCAAGTGAAATATCTTGGTTAAAGAAGAAACTGAGACCAATTTGTGGCTTATGGCCAGGATCAAAAGGAGGTTTATCTGATTCTCCATCAAATGGCATATCTTATAAAACTTCTTTCAAATAAGTTTGTCATGAAATCATTGTAACTGGGACTCTATTTATTTGAGAGAGGTTGTATTACCCTTTCAAAATGAAACATTTTGGTTAAAGAAGAAACTGAGACCAGTTTGTTGCTTATGGCTAGGATCGAGGGGAGGTTTATCAGATTCTCCATCAAATGGCATATCTTTGAAAATTTTTGATAAAGAATTTTATTTTGAAATCGTTGCAAGTGGCAGTCTCTTTATTTGAGACAACTTGTATATTACCCTTTCCAGGTGAAACATCTTGGTTAAAGAAGAAACTGAGACCACTTTGTGGCTTATGGCCAGGATCGAGGAGAGGTTTATCTGATTCCTCATAAAATGGAATCTATTCTAAAATGTCTTGCATAGAAGTTTGTTTGAAATCTTTGCAAGTGGCAGTCTCTTTATTTGAGATAACTTGTGTATTACCCTCTCAGAGTGAAACATCTTGGTTAAAGAAGAAATTGACACCAGTTTGTGGCTTATGGCCAGGATCAAAGGGAGGTTTATCTGATTCTCCATCAAATAGAATATCTTAGAAAACGTATTTCAAAGAAGTATTTTCTGAAATCATTGAAAGTGGAAGTCTCTTTATTTGAGAGAGCTTGTATATTACCCTTTCAAAATGAAACATCTTGGTTAAAGAAGAAACTGAGACCAGTTTATGGCTTATGGCCAGGATCGAGGGGAGGTTTATCTAATTCCCCATATAATGGTATCTCTTTGAAAAAGTCTCGCATAGAAGTTTGTTGTGAAATCATGGGAAGTGGTAGTCTTTTTATTTAAGACAGCTTGTAAACTACCCTCTACAGGAGAAACATATGGGTTAAAGATTAAATTGAGACTAGTTTGTGGCTTATGGCTTGGATGAAAGGGAGGTTTATCTGATTCCCCATCAAATAGCATATCTTAGAAAACGTCTTTCAAAGAAGTTTTTTGTGAAATCATTTGAAGAGGAAGTCTCTTTATTTGAGAGAGCTTGTATATTACCCTTTTAAAATGAAACATCTTTGTTAAAGAAGAAACTGAGACCAGATTGTGGCTTACGTCCTGGATCGAGGATATGTTTATCTGATTCCCCATAAAATGGAATCTCTTCTAAAATGTCTCGCATAAAAGTTTGTTATGAAATCTTTGCAAGTGGCAGTCTCTTTATTTGACACAACTTGTATATTAGCCTTTCCAGGTGAAACATCTTGGTTAAAGAAGAAACTGAGACTAGTTCGTGGCTTATGTCTAGGATCGAAGGGAGGTTTATCTGATTCTTCATCAAACGACATATCTTTGAAAACGTCTTGCATAGATGTTTGTTTTGAAATCATTGCAAGTGGAAGTCACTGTATTTGAGACAACTTGTATATTACCCTTTCCAGGTGAAACCTCTTGGTTAAAGAAGAAACTGAGACCAGTTTGTGGCTTATGGCCAGGATCGAGGATAAGTTTATCTGATTCCGCCTAAAATGGCATCTCTTTGAAAAAGTATCGCATAGAAGTTTGTTGTGAAATCTTTGCAAGTGACAGCCTCTTTATTTGAGACAACTTGTATATTACCCTTTCTAGGTGAAACATCTTGGTTAAAGAAGAAACTGAGACCAGTTTGTGGCTTATGGCCAGGATCAAAAGGAGGTTTATCTGATTCTCCATCAAATGGCATATCTTATAAAACTTCTTTCAAATAAATTTGTTATGAAATAATTGTAACTGGGACTCTCTTTATTTGAGAGAGGTTGTATTACCCTTTCAAAATGAAACATTTTGGTTGAAGAAGAAACTGAGACCAGTTTGTTGCTTATGGCTAGGATCGAGGGGAGGTTTATCAGATTTTCCATCAAATGGCATATCTTTGCAAATTTTTGATAAAGAATTTTGTTATGAAATCGTTGCAAGTGGCAGTCTCTTTATTTGAGACAACTTGTATATTACCCTTTCCAGGTGAAACATCTTGGTTAAAGAAGAAACCGAGACCACTTTGTGGCTTATGGCCAGGATCGAGGAGAGGCTTATCTGATTCCTCATAAAATGGAATTTCTTCTAAAATGTCTTGCATAGAAGTTTGTTTGAAATCTTTGCAAGTGGCAGTCTCTTTATTTGAGATAACTTGTATATTACCCTCTCCAAGTGAAACATCTTGGTTAAAGAAGAAACTAACACCAGTTTGTGGCTTATGGCCAGGATCAAAGGGAGGTTTATCTGATTCTCCATCAAATAGAATATCTTAGAAAACGTATTTCAAAGAAGTATTTTGTGAAATCATTGGAAGTGGAAGTCTCTTTATTTGAGAGAGCTTGTATATTAACCTTTCAAAATGAAACATCTTGGTTAAAGAAGAAACTGAGACCAGTTTATGGCTTATGGCCAGGATCGAGGGGAGGTTTATCTGATTCCCCATATAATGGAATCTCTTTGAAAAAGTCTCGCATAGCAGTTTGTTGTGAAATCATGGGAAGTGGTAGTCTCTTTATTTAAGACAGCTTGTAAATTACCCTCTACAGGAGAAACATATGGGTTAAAGATTAAATTAAGACTAGTTTGTGGCTTATGGCTTGGATGAAAGGGAGGTTTATCTGATTCCCCATCAAATAGCATATCTTAGAAAACGTCTTTCAAAGAAGTTTTTTGTGAAATCATTTGAGGAGGAAGTCTCTTTATTTGAGAGAGCTTGTATATTACCCTTTTAAAATGAATCATCTTTGTTAAAGAAGAAACTGAGACCAGATTGTGGCTTACGTCCTGGATCGAGGATATGTTTATCTGATTCCCCATAAAATGGAATCTCTTCTAAAATGTCTCGCATAAAAGTTTATTGTGAAATCTTTGCAAGTGGCAGTCTCTTTATTTGACACAACTTGTATATTAGCCTTTCCAGGTGAAACATCTTGGTTAAAGAAGAAACTGAGACTAGTTCGTGGCTTATGTCTAGGATCGAAGGGAGGTTTATCTGATTCTTCATCAAACGGCATATCTTTGAAAACGTCTTGCATAGATGTTTGTTTTGAAATCATTGCAAGTGGAAGTCACTGTATTTGAGACAACTTGTATATTACCCTTTCCAGGTGAAACCTCTTGGTTAAAGAAGAAACTGAGACCAGTTTGTGGCTTATGGCCAGGATCGAGGATAAGTTTATCTGATTCCGCCTAAAATGGCATCTCTTTGAAAAAGTATCGCATAGAAGTTTGTTGTGAAATCTTTGCAAGTGACAGCCTCTTTATTTGAGATAACTTGTATATTACCCTTTCTATGTGAAACATCTTGGTTAAAGAAGAAACTGAGACCAGTTTGTGGCTTATGGCCAGGATCAAAAGGAGGTTTATCTGATTCTCCATCAAATGGCATATCTTATAAAACTTCTTTCAAATAAATTTGTTATGAAATAATTGTAACTGGGACTCTCTTTATTTGAGAGAGGTTGTATTACCCTTTCAAAATGAAACATTTTGGTTGAAGAAGAAACTGAGACCAGTTTGTTGCTTATGGCTAGGATCGAGGGGAGGTTTATCAGATTTTCCATCAAATGGCATATCTTTGCAAATTTTTGATAAAGAATTTTGTTTTGAAATCATTGCAAGTGGCAGTCTCTTTATTTGAGACAACTTGTATATTACCCTTTCCAGGTGAAACATCTTGGTTAAAGAAGAAACCGAGACCACTTTGTGGCTTATGGCCAGGATCGAGGAGAGGCTTATCTGATTCCTCATAAAATGGAATTTCTTCTAAAATGTCTTGCATAGAAGTTTGTTTGAAATCTTTGCAAGTGGCAGTCTCTTTATTTGAGATAACTTGTATATTACCCTCTCCAAGTGAAACATCTTGGTTAAAGAAGAAACTGACACCAGTTTGTGGCTTATGGCCAGGATCAAAGGGAGGTTTATCTGATTCTCCATCAAATAGAATATCTTAGAAAACGTATTTCAAAGAAGTATTTTGTGAAATCATTGGAAGTGGAAGTCTCTTTATTTGAGAGAGCTTGTATATTAACCTTTCAAAATGAAACATCTTGGTTAAAGAAGAAACTGAGACCAGTTTATGGCTTATGGCCAGGATCGAGGGGAGGTTTATCTGATTCCCCATATAATGGAATCTCTTTGAAAAAGTCTCGCATAGCAGTTTGTTGTGAAATCATGGGAAGTGGTAGTCTCTTTATTTAAGACAGCTTGTAAATTACCCTCTACAGGAGAAACATATGGGTTAAAGATTAAATTAAGACTAGTTTGTGGCTTATGGCTTGGATGAAAGGGAGGTTTATCTGATTCCCCATCAAATAACATATCTTAGAAAACGTCTTTCAAAGAAGTTTTTTGTGAAATCATTTGAGGAGGAAGTCTCTTTATTTGAGAGAGCTTGTATATTACCCTTTTAAAATGAAACATCTTTGTTAAAGAAGAAACTGAGACCAGCTTGTTGCTTACGTCCTGGATCGAGGATATGTTTATCTGATTCCCCATAAAATGGAATCTCTTCTAAAATGTCTCGCATAAAAGTTTATTGTGAAATCTTTGCAAGTGGCAGTCTCTTTATTTGACACAACTTGTATATTAGCCTTTCCAGGTGAAACATCTTGGTTAAAGAAGAAACTGAGACTAGTTCGTGGCTTATGTCTAGGATCGAAGGGAGGTTTATCTGATTCTTCATCAAACGGCATATCTTTGAAAACGTCTTGCATAGATGTTTGTTTTGAAATCATTGCAAGTGGAAGTCACTGTATTTGAGACAACTTGTATATTACCCTTTCCAGGTGAAACCTCTTGGTTAAAGAAGAAACTGAGACCAGTTTGTGGCTTATGGCCAGGATCGAGGATAAGTTTATCTGATTCCGCCTAAAATGGCATCTCTTTGAAAAAGTATCGCATAGAAGTTTGTTGTGAAATCTTTGCAAGTGACAGCCTCTTTATTTGAGATAACTTGTATATTACCCTTTCTAGGTGAAACATCTTGGTTAAAGAAGAAACTGAGACCAGTTTGTGGCTTCTGGCCAGGATCAAAAGGAGGTTTATCTGATTCTCCATCAAATGGCATATCTTATAAAACTTCTTTCAAATAAGTTTGTTATGAAATAATTGTAACTGGGACTCTCTTTATTTGAGAGAGGTTGTATTACCCTTTCAAAATGAAACATTTTGGTTGAAGAAGAAACTGAGACCAGTTTGTTGCTTATGGCTAGGATCGAGGGGAGGTTTATCAGATTATCCATCAAATGGCATATCTTTGCAAATTTTTGATAAAGAATTTTGTTTTGAAATCGTTGCAAGTGGCAGTCTCTTTATTTGAGACAACTTGTATATTACCCTTTCCAGGTGAAACATCTTGGTTAAAGAATAAACCGAGACCACTTTGTGGCTTATGGCCAGGATCGAGGAGAGGTTTATCTGATTCCTCATAAAATGGAATCTCTTCTAAAATGTCTTGCATAGAAGTTTGTTTGAAATCTTTGCAAGTGGCAGTCTCTTTATTTGAGATAACTTGTATATTACCCTCTCCAAGTGAAACATCTTGGTTAAAGAAGAAACTGACACCAGTTTGTGGCTTATGGCCAGGATCAAAGGGAGGTTTATCTGATTCTCCATCAAATAGAATATCTTAGAAAACGTATTTCAAAGAAGTATTTTGTGAAATCATTGGAAGTGGAAGTCTCTTTATTTGAGAGAGCTTGTATATTACCCTTTCAAAATGAAACATCTTGGTTAAAAAAGAAACTGAGACCAGTTTATGGCTTATGGCCAGGATCGAGGGGAGGTTTATCTGATTCCCCATATAATGGAATCTCTTTGAAAAAGTCTCGCATAGAAGTTTGTTGTGAAATCATGGGAAGTGGTAGTCTCTTTATTTAAGACAGCTTGTAAATTACCCTCTACAGGAGAAACATATGGGTTAAAGATAAAATTAAGACTAGTTTGTGGCTTATGGCTTGGATGAAAGGGAGGTTTATCTGATTCCCCATCAAATAGCATATCTTAGAAAACGTCTTTCAAAGAAGTTTTTTGTGAAATCATTTGAGGAGGAAGTCTCTTTATTTGAGAGAGCTTGTATATTACCCTTTTAAAATGAAACATCTTTGTTAAAGAAGAAACTGAGACCAGATTGTGGCTTACATCCTGGATCGAGGATATGTTTATCTGATTCCCCATAAAATGGAGTCTCTTCTAAAATGTCTCGCATAAAAGTTTATTGTGAAATCTTTGCAAGTGGCGGTCTCTTTATTTGACACAACTTGTATATTAGCCTTTCCAGGTGAAACATCTTGGTTAAAGAAGAAACTGAGACTAGTTCGTGGCTTATGTCTAGGATCGAAGGGAGGTTTATCTGATTCTTCATCAAACGACATATCTTTGAAAACGTCTTGCATAGATGTTTGTTTTGAAATCATTGCAAGTGGAAGTCACTTTATTTGAGACAACTTGTATATTACCCTTTCCAGGTGAAACCTCTTGGTTAAAGAAGAAACTGAGACCAGTTTGTGGCTTATGGCCAGGATCGAGGATAAGTTTATCTGATTCCGCCTAAAATGGCATCTCTTTGAAAAAGTATCGCATAGAAGTTTGTTGTGAAATCTTTGCAAGTGACAGCCTCTTTATTTGAGATAACTTGTATATTACCCTTTCTATGTGAAACATCTTGGTTAAAGAAGAAACTGAGACCAGTTTGTGGCTTATGGCCAGGATCAAAAGGAGGTTTATCTGATTCTCCATCAAATGGCATATCTTATAAAACTTCTTTCAAATAAGTTTGTTATGAAATCATTGTAACTGGGACTCTCTTTATTTGAAAGAGGTTGTACTACCCTTTCAAAATGAAACATTTTGGTTGAAGAAGAAACTGAGACCATTTTGTTGCTTATGGCTTGGATCGAGGGGAGGTTTATCAGATTCTCCATCAAATGGCATATCTTTGCAAAATTATGATAAAGAATTTTGTTTTGAAATCGTTGCAAGTGGCAGTCTCTTTATTTGAGACAACTTGTATATTACCCTTTCTAGGTGAAACATCTTGGTTAAAGAAGAAACTGAGACCACTTTGTGGCTTATGGCCATGATCGAGGAGAGGTTTATCTGATTCCTCATAAAATGGCATCTCTTCGAAAATGTCTCGCATAGAAGTTTGTTTGAAATCTTTGCAAGTGGAAGTCTCTTTATTTAAGATAACTTTTATATTACCCTCTCCAAGTGAAACATCTTGGTTAAAGAAGAAACTAACACCAGTTTGTGGCTTATGGCCAGGAACAAAGGGAGGTTTATCTGATTCTCCATCAAATAGAATATCTTAGAAAACGTCTTTCAAAGAAGTTTTTTGTGAAATCATTGGAAGTGGAAGTCTCTTTATTTGAGAGAGCTTGTATATTACCCTTTCAAAATGAAACATCTTGGTTAAAGAAGAAACTGAGACCAGTTTATGGCTTATGGCCAGGATCGAGGGGAGGTTTATCTGATTCCCCATATAATGGCATCTCTTTGAAAAAGTCTCGCATAGAAGTTTGTTGTAAAATCATGGGAAGTGATAGTCTCTTTATTTAAGACAGCTTGTAAATTACCCTCTACAGGAGAAACATATGGGTTAAAGATTAAATTAAGACTAGTTTGTGGCTTATGGCTTTGATGAAAGGGAGGTTTATCTGATTCCCCATCAAATAGAATATATTAGAAAACGTCTTTCAAAGAAGTTTTTTGTGAAATCATTGGAAGAGGAAGTCTTTTTATTTGAGATAGCTTGTATATTACCCTTTTAAATGAAACATCTTTGTTAAAGAAGAAACTGAGACCAGATTGTGGCTTACATCCTGGATCGAGGATATGTTTATCTGAATCCCCATAAAATGGAATCTCTTCTAAAATGTCTCGCATAAAAGTTTGTTGTGAAATCTTTGCAAGTGGCAGTCTCTTTATTTGACACAACTTGTATATTAGCCTTTCCAGGTGAAACATCTTGGTTAAAGAAGAAACTGAGACTAGTTCGTGGCTTATGTCTAGGATCGAAGCGAGGTTTATCTGATTCTTCATCAAACGACATATCTTTGAAAACGTCTTGCATAGATGTTTGTTTTGAAATCATTGCAAGTGGAAGTCACTTTATTTGAGACAACTTGTATATTACCCTTTCCAGGTGAAACCTCTTGGTTAAAGAAGAAACTGAGACCAGTTTGTGGCTTATGGCCAGGATCGAGGATAAGTTTATCTGATTCCGCCTAAAATGGCATCTCTTTGAAAAAGTATCGCATAGAAGTTTGTTGTGAAATATTTGCAAGTGACAGCCTCTTTATTTGAGACAACTTGTATATTACCCTTTCTAGGTGAAACATCTTGGTTAAAGAAGAAACTGAGACAAGTTTGTGGCTTATGGCCAGGATCAAAAGGAGGTTTATCTGATTCTCCATCAAATGGCATATCTTATAAAACTTCTTTCAAATAAGTTTGTTATGAAATCATTGTAACTGGGACTCTCTTTATTTGAGAGAGGTTGTACTACCCTTTCAAAATGAAACATTTTGGTTGAAGAAGAAATTGAGACCATTTTGTTGCTTATGGCTTGGATCGAGGGGAGGTTTATCATATTCTCCATCAAATGGCATATCTTTGCAAAATTATGATAAAGAATTTTGTTTTGAAATCGTTGCAAGTGGCAGTCTCTTTATTTGAGACAACTTGTATATTACCCTTTCTAGGTGAAACATCTTGGTTAAAGAAGAAACTGAGACCACTTTGTGGCTTATGGCCATGATCGAGGAGAGGTTTATCTGATTCCTCATAAAATGGCATCTCTTCGAAAATGTCTCGCATAGAAGTTTGTTTGAAATCTTTGCAAGTGGAAGTCTCTTTATTTGAGATAACTTGTATATTACCCTCTCCAAGTGAAACATCTTGGTTAAAGAAGAAACTGACACCAGTTTGTGGCTTATGGCCAGGATCAAAGGGAGGTTTATCTGATTCTCCATCAAATAGAATATCTTAGAAAACGTCTTTCAAAGAAGTTTTTTGTGAAATCATTGGAAGTGGAAGTCTCTTTATTTGAGAGAGCTTGTATATTACCCTTTCAAAATGAAACATCTTGGTTAAAGAAGAAACTGAGACCAGTTTATGGCTTATGGCCAGGATCGAGGGGAGGTTTATCTGATTCCCCATATAATGGCATCTCTTTGAAAAAGTCTCGCATAGAAGTTTGTTGTGAAATCATGGGAAGTGGTAGTCTCTTTATTTAAGACAACTTGTAAATTACCCTCTACAGGAGAAACATATGGGTTAAAGATTAAATTGAGACTAGTTTGTGGCTTATGGCTTGGATGAAATGGAGGTTTATCTGATTCCCCATAAAATAGCATATATTAGAAAACGTCTTTCAAAGAAGTTTTTTGTGAAATCATTGGAAGAGGAAGTCTTTTTATTTGAGAGAGCTTGTATTTTACCCTTTTAAAATGAAACATCTTTGTTAAAGAAGAAACTGAGACCAGATTGTGGCTTACATCCTGGATCGAGGATATGTTTATCTGATTCCCCATAAAATGGAATCTCTTCTAAAATGTCTCGCATAAAAGTTTATTGTGAAATCTTTGCAAGTGGCAGTCTCTTTATTTGACACAACTTGTATATTAGCCTTTCCAGGTGAAACATCTTGGTTAAAGAAGAAACTGAGACTAGTTCGTGGCTTATGTCTAGGATCGAAGGGAGGTTTATCTGATTCTTCATCAAATGGCATATCTTTGAAAACGTCTTGCATAGATGTTTGTTTTGAAATCATTGCAAGTGGAAGTCTCTTTATTTGAGACAACTTGTATATTACCCTTTTTAGGTGAAACCTCTTAGTTAAAGAAGAAACTGAGACTAGTTTGTGGCTTATGGCCAGGATCGAGGATAAGTTTATCTGATTCCGCCTAAAATGGCATCTCTTTGAAAAAGTATCGCATAGAAGTTTGTTGTGAAATCTTTGCAAGTGACAGCCTCTTTATTTGAGACAACTTGTATATTACCCTTTCTAGGTGAAACATCTTGGTTAAAGAAGAAACTGATACCAATTTGTGGCTTATGGCCAGGATCAAAAGGAGGTTTATCTGATTCTCCATCAAATGGCATATCTTATAAAACTTCTTTCAAATAAGTATGTTATGAAATAATTGTAACTGGGACTCTCTTTATTTGAGAGAGGTTGTATTACCCTTTCAAAATGAAACATTTTGGTTAAAGAAGAAACTGAGACCAGTTTGTTGCTTATGGCTAGGATCGAGGGGAGGTTTATCAGATTCTCCATCAAATGGCATATTTATGCAAATTTTTGATAAAGAATTTTATTTTGAAATCGTTGCAAGTGGCAGTCTCTTTATTTGAGACAACTTGTATATTACCCTTTCCAGGTGAAACATCTTGGTTAAAGAAGAAAATGAGACCACTTTGTGGCTTATGGCCAGGATCGAGGAGAGGTTTATCTAATTCCTCATAAAATGGAATCTCTTCGTAAATGTCTCGCATAGAAGCTTGTTTGAAATCTTTGCAAGTGGCAGTCTCTTTATTTGAGAAAACTTGTATATTACCCTCTCCAAGTGAAACATCTTGGTTAAAGAAGAAACTGACACCAGTTTCTGCCTTATGGCCAGGATCAAAGGGAGGTTTATCTGATTCTCCATCAAATAGAATATCTTAGAAAACGTCTTTCAAAGAAGTATTTTGTGAAATCATTGGAAGTGGAAGTCTGATTATTTGAGAGAGCTTGTATATTACCCTTTCAAAATGAAACATCTTGGTTAAAGAAGAAACTGAGACCAGTTTATGGCTTATGGCCAGGATCGAGGGGAGGTTTATCTGATTCCCCATATAATGGCATCTCTTTAAAAAAGTCTCGCATAGAAGTTTGTTGTGAAATCATGGGAAGTGGTAGTCTCTTTATTTAAGACAGCTTGTAAATTACCCTCTACAGGAGAAACATATAGGTTAGAGATTAAACTGAGACCAGTTTGTGGCTTATGGCTTGGATGAAAGGGAGGTTTATCTGATTCCCCATCAAATAACATATCTTAGAAAACGTATTTCAAAAAAGTTTTTTGTGAAATCATTGGAAGAGGAAGTCTCTTTATTTGAGAGAGCTTGTATATTACATTTTTAAAATGAAACATCTTTGTTAAAGAAGAAACTGAGACCAATTTGTGGCTTATTTCCTTAATCGAGGATATGTTTATCTGATTCCCCATAAAATGGAATCTCTTCAAAAAAGTCGAGCATAAAAGTTTGTTGTGAAATCTTTGCAAGTGGCAGTATCTTTATTTGACACCACTTGTATATTAGCCTTTCCAGGTGAAACATCTTGGTTAAAGAAGAAACTGAGACTAGTTAGTGGCTTATGTCTAGGATCGAAGGGAGGTTTATTTGATTCTTCATCAAATGGAATATCTTTGAAAACGTTTTGCATAGATGTTTGTTGTGAAATCTTTACAAGTGACAGCCTCTTTATTTGAGACAACTTGTATATTACCCTTTCCAGGTGAAACATCTTGGTTAAAGAAGAAACTGAGACCAGTTTGTGGCTTATGGCCAGGATCAAAAGGATGTTTATCTGATTCTCCATCAAATGGCATGTCTTATAAAACTTCTTTCAAATAAGTTTGTTATGAAATCATTGTAACTGGGACTCTCTTTATTTGAGAGAGGTTGTATTACCCTTTTAAAATGAAACATTTTGGTTAAAGAAGAAACTGAGACTAGTTTGTTGCTTATGGCAAGGATCGAGCGGAGGTTTATCAGATTCTCCATAAAATGGCATATCTTTGAAAAATTCTAATAAAGAAGTTTGTTTTGAAATCATTGCAAGTGGCAGTCTCTTTATTTGAGACAACTTGTATATTACCCTTTCCAGGTGAAACATCTTGGTTAAAGAAGAAACTGAGACCACTTTGTGGCTTATGGCCAGGATCGAGGAGAGGTTTATCTGATTCCTCATAAAATGGCATCTCTTCGAAAATGTCTCACATAGAAGTTTGTTTGAAATCTTTGCTAGTGGGAGTCTCTTTATTTGAGATAACTTGTATATTACCCTCTCCAGGTGAAACATCTTGGTTAAAGAAGAAACTAACACCAGTTTGTGGCTTATGGCCAGGATCAAAGGGAGGTTTATCTGATTCTCCATCAAATAGAATATCTTAGAAAACGTCTTTCAAAGAAGTATTTTTTGAAATCATTGGAAGTGGCAGTCTCTTTATTAGAGAAAGCTTGTATATTACCATTTCAAAATGAAACATCTTGGTTAAAGAAGAAACTTAGACCAGTTTATAGCTTATGTCCAGTATCGAGGGGAGGTTTATCTGATTCACCATATAATGGCATCTCTTTATAAAAGTATCGCATAGAAGTTTGTTGTGAAATCATGGCAAGTGGCAGTTTCTTTATTTGTGATAGCTTGTAAATTACCCTCTCTAGGAGAAACATCTGTGTTAAAGATTAAACTGAGACCAGTTTGTGGCTTTTGGCTTGGATGAAAGGGAGGTTTATCTGATTCCCCATCAAATAGCATATCTTAGAAAACGTCTTTCAAAGAAGTTTTTTGTGAAATCATTGGAAGAGGCAGTCTCTTTATTTGAGAGAGCTTGTATATTACCCTTTTAAAATGAAACATCTTTGTTAAAGAAGAAACTGATACCAGTTTGTGGCTTTTGGCTAGGATCGAGGATATGTTTATCTGATTACCCATAAAATGGCATCTCTTCGAAAAAGTCTCGTATAAAAGTTTCTTGTGAAATATTTACAAGTGGCAGTCTCTTTATTTGAGACAGCTTGTAAAATACCCTCTCCAGGAGAAACATCTGGGTTAAAGATAAAACTGAGACCAATTTGTGGCTTATGGCTTGGATGAAAGGGAGGTTTATCTGATTCCCCATAAAGTAGCATATCTTAGAAAACGTCTTTCAAAGAAGTTTTTTGTGAAATCATTGGAAGAGGCAGTCTCTTTATTTGAGAGAGCTTGTATATTACCCTTTTAAAATGAAACATCTTTGTTAAAGAAGAAACTGAGATCAGTTTGTGCCTTATGGCCTTGATCGAGGATATGTTTATCTGATTCCCCATAAAATGGAATCTCTTTGAAAAAGTCTCGTATAAAATTTTATTGTGAAATAGTTTAAAGTGGTAGTCTCTTTATTTGACACAACTTGTATATTACCCTTTCCAGGTGAAACATCTGGGTTAAAGAAGAAACTGAGACTAGTTCGTGGCTTATGTCCAAGATCGAAGGGAGGTTTATCTGATTCTTCATAAAATGGCATATCTTTGAAAACGACTTGAATAGATGTTTGTTTGAAATCATTGAAAGTGGCAGTCTCTTTATTTGAGACAACTTGTATATTACCCTTTCCGGGTGAAACATCTTGGTTAAAGAAGAACTTGAGACTAGTTTGTGGCTTATTGCCAGGATCGAGGATAGGTTTATCTGATTCCGCCTAAAATGTCATCTCTTTGAAAAAGTCTCGCATAGAAGTTTGTTGTGAAATCTTTGCAAGTGACAGTCTCTTTATTTGAGACAACTTGTATATTACCGTTTCCAGGTGAAACATCTTGGTTAATGAAGAAACTATTACCAGTTTGTGGCTTATGGCCAGGATCGAAGGGAGGTTTATCTGATTTTCCATCAAATGGCATATCTTAGAAAACTTCTTTTAATTAATTTTTCTATGAAGTCATTGCAACTGGGACTCTCTTTATTTGAGAGAGGTTGTATATTACCCTTTCAAAATGAAACATTTTGGTTAAAGAAGAAATTGAGACCAGTTTGTTGCTAATGGCTAGAATCGAGGGGAGGTTTATCAGATTCTCCATCAAATGGAATATCTTTGAAAACTTATGATAAATAAGTTTGTTGTCAAATCATTACAAGTGGGAGTCTCTTTATTTGAGACAACTTGTATATTACCCTTTCCAGGTGAAACATATTTGTTAAAGAAGAAACTAAGACCACTTTGTGGCTTATGGCTTAGATGAAAGGGAGGTTTATCTGATTCTTCATCAAATATCATATCTTAGAAAACATCTTTCAAAGAAGTATTTTGTGAAATCATTGGAAGTTGTTAGAACAAAGTTTGAATCTACTACCCTATATTTAAGTTTTGATGATAACAAAGTGAAAAGATATATTATTTATAAGATTCTGGTGGATATAAGCAAGATCACATCTAATCAGCATCAGAATTTGGTTCTTGACACCAGCATCAGAAGTTGCCATATCAGAATGTCAGAATCAGATGATCAACTCACGTACATGATGAAGCCTGATGAACTAGACTGCGCTCAACACTCTGATAAAGAAACACAACAGTTCATCAGCAGTGAAGCAGAGTCAGAATGAGCCAAGCCAGAACTTGCATTAAGTAAGCAACGGTACTGTGCATTGAAAGCAAATTAATACCAACGGCTTCATTCCAGACAAGATCTGCTCGATAAGGAAAGTTTGTTATTAGCATTGAATCAAGAATATTGCATCCAACGTTCATCATCTCAGTGCTATATAAACAAGACTTTGAAGATTGAAATGGCTAATGCTCTCCAAATCTCTACACGCATAAAAGCTGATCAAAATCTTCTTTCTCTCAGTTTTGCTAAACACCACACATTCTGATATTCTATCATTGTTTAGCAATCTAGTTTCTAAGCTTTAATTTGTGTATACATCACAGTTGTGATACAGTTTTGTAGAAAACATTCACACACTTAGTTTTATCTCTTTGTAAGAAAGTGTTTCCTTGACAAACCGGGTTGTGGTTTGGATCAAGAAGGCTTTAGCAGTTGTCAAAGAAGTCTGTAATATTCAGTTGAATATAGTGGATTAAGACCTCGTTGGAGAGAGGCGAAATCACCTTGACGGGTGGACTGGAGTAGTTTGAGATCAAACGAACCAGGATAAAAATATCTTGTTCATTGCATTAGATTTCAGTTTTACAATTCAACCCCCCTTCTTGTGTTTTTCACTACTTCAATTGGTATCAGAGCGCCTGGTTCTAAGCTAAAACACTTAACCGTGTCAGTACAAGATCCAGCGTCAGAAAAACACAATGGCAGGAAACAACTCTCACATCAGCAATGACAACAATGAGGACAGAGACAGATTCAGCGGCAAACCTCCAGTCTTTGATGGAGAAAACTTTGATTACTGGAAAGACAGAATTGAAAGCTTCTTTCTGGCACATGATGCTGATCTGTGGGATATGGTGACAGATGGATACACGCACCCTGTGAATGCAAGCGGTCAGAAGATTGATAGAAAAACAATGTCTGATCAACAAAAGCGTGACTTCAAGAATCACCACAAGGAGAGAACCATCCTCCTCAGCGCCATCTCTTATACTGAGTATGAAAAGATCTCTAACAGAGACACATCAAAGAATATTTTTGACTCACTCAGAATGACGCATGAGGGCAACGTTCAGGTCAAAGAAACAAAAGCTCTGGCGCTCATTCAGAAGTATGAGGCGTTCAAAATGGAAGAATCTGAATCCATTGAAACCATGTTCTCTAGATTCCAGATTCTGGTAGCTGGTCTCAAAGTTCTGGATAAAGGATACTCTACTGCTGACCACGTCAAGAAAATCATCAGAAGTTTACCCAAGCAGTGGAGACCTATGGTTACAGCTCTGAAGCTAGCTAAAGATCTCAACAAAATCACTCTGGAGGAACTTATCAGCTCCCTCAGAAGTCATGAGATAGAGCTAGAAGCTGATGAGCCTCAGAAGCAAGGTAAGCCTTTAGCATTAAAATCTAACAAAAAATTTGAGTCTAAAGTTTTGCAGGCAGTTGAAGAAACATCTGATGGATCCTCATCAGAAGAAGACGAACTCTCTCTCCTTTCCAGAAGAGTAAATCAACTGTGGAAGCAAAGACAAAGAAAGTTCAGGAACCCCAGATGATCTGATCAAAACGAGTCTTCTTCCAGATACAGAAGGACAGATTCTTCCTCTGGATACAGAAGATCTGAAGGCTCCTCCAGTAGCAAAAAGCCAAACACCAAGGACATCATCTGCTATGAGTGCAATGAGCAAGGACACTATAAGAGTGACTGCCCAAAGCTTCAGAGGGAAAAGCCCAAAAGGAAGTTTGGAAGAGAGAAGAAGAAAAGTCTCATGGCCACATGGGATGACTCTGACTCGTCTGAAGCAGACTCAGAATCAGATGATGAGAGGGCAAACATAGCTCTCATGGCTAACATCTCAGAAGATAGTGAAGCTTCTGAATCAGACTCAGAATCAGATACTGAAGAGATATCTTTAGCAGCAAGTCAGAAACACCAGTCATGGTACCTGGACTCTGGCTGCTCACGACACATGACGGGAAGAAGGCATATGTTCCAAAGCCTGGAACTTAAGCCTGGAGGCCACGTTGGCTTTGGAGGCAATCAGAGGGGAAAGATAATTGGTTCTGGAACTGTAGGTAATGGAAATCTTCCCTCTATTAATAATGTTCTGCTAGTAGATGGATTGATGCATAATCTGTTATCCATAAGTCAATTAAGTGATAACGGTTATGATATAATCTTTAATCAAAAATCATGTAAAGCTGTTAGTCAGAAAGATGGGACTATTATATTTAATGGTAATAGGAAAAACAACATTTACAAAATCAAACTTTCTGAACTAAAGAGTCAGAATGTAAAATGTCTTCTGTCTGTTAACAACGAGCAGTGGATCTGGCACAGAAGATTGGGGCATGTTAGTATGAGAAGAGTATCTCAGATTAACAAACTCAATCTGGTTAGAGGACTTCCTAATTTGAAGTTCAATTCAGATGCTCTGTGTGAAGCATGTCAGAAAGGCAAATTTGCAAAACCTTCTTTTTAATCCAAAAATGTTGTTTCTACTTCTAAGCCATTAGAACTTCTGCACATTGACTTATTTGGACCAGTTAAAACTGCTTCAGTCAGTGGTAAGAAGTATGGGTTAGTAATCGTAGATGACTATAGCAGATGGACATGGGTAAAGTTCTTAAGACACAAGGACGAGTCACACTCTGTGTTTGTTACCTTCTGTAACCAAGTTCAGAATGAAAAGGATCTTAGAATCGTTAAAGTCAGAAGTGATCATGGTGGAGAATTTGAAAACAAAGATTTTGAGTCATTCTTTAATGACATAGGCATTCTGCATGATTTCTCTTGTCCTAGAACTCCCCAACAAAATGGAGTTGTAGAACGAAAGAACAGAACATTGCAAGAAATGGCCAGAACCATGATCAATGAGACAAACGTTGCTAAGACCTTCTGGGCAGAAGCAATAAACACAGCGTGCTACATTCAGAATAGAATCTCAATAAGACCTATTCTGGAAAAGACTCCATATGAATTGTGGAAGAACAGAAAGCCCAACATTTCGTATTTTCATCCATTTGGATGTACTTGCTTTATATTAAATACAAAGAATTATTTGAACAAGTTTGACTCTAAAGCACAGAAGTGTATTATGTTAGGATACTCTGAACGCTCAAGAGGGTACAGAGTATACAATACAGAAACACAGATTGTGGAAGAATCAATCAGTGTTCGTTTTGATGATAAGCTTGACTCTGAAAAGTCAAAGCAGAATGAAGTCTTTGCAGGTATAGAAATTGAATTTACAGGTTCTGAAGACAAGTCATCAGAAGCTCTCAACACAGACATTCCTTCAACGTCTGAAAGGAGCACTGCTAGCAATCCTACAACAGCTGCTGATCAACCTCAGAAGAGATTACCCAGAAGCAGCTTGGATCACCCAGAAGAGACTATCTTAGGAAGAAAGGAAGATCCAATCAGAACATGAGCAAGCTTCAGAAACTCTGAAGAAACTCTCATGGGACTTGTGTCTCTGATTGAACCTTCTTCTATTGATGAAGCACTTCTAGATAATGACTGGATTCTGGCAATGCAAGAAGAGCTGAATCAATTCACCAGAAACGACGTATGGGATCTCGTTCCCAGGCCAAAAGGATTCAACGTCATTGGAACAAGATGGGTGTTCAGAAACAAGCTAAATGAACAAGGTGAAGTCATCAGAAACAAGGCACGACTGGTTGAACAAGGTTATAGTCAGCAAGAGGGGATAGACTATATAGAAACCTTTGCCCCAGTCGCCAGGTTAGAATCTATCAGACTTCTAATTTCATTTGTTGTTAATAGAGGCATCACTCTGTATCAGATGGATGTCAAAAGTGCATTCTTAAATGGTTATATAGAAGAAGAAGTTTATGTACACCAACCCCCTGGTTTTGAAAATACAAAACATCCAGAACATGTTTTCAAACTAAAGAAGTCATTGTATGGTCTGAAACAAGCTCCCAGAGCTTGGTATGAAAGGCTAAGTAACTTTCTGTTAGAAAATGAATTCACCAGAGGGAAAGTGGACACTACTCTATTCTGTAAATCAGTTAAGAATGACATCTTAGTCTGTCAAATTTATGTTGATGATATTATTTTTGGTTCTACTAATCCTTCTCTTGGAAGAAAATTTGCTAAGTGTATGCAGGCAGAATTTGAGATGAGCCTCATGGGGGAACTGAAATTCTTTCTAGGAATTCAGATCAATCAAACTCCAGAGGGAACTTACATTCATCAAAGCAAATACATCAGAGATCTTCTGAAGAAATTTGACCTCTCAGAATGTAAGCCATCAAAGATTCCAATGCATCCCACGTGCATTCTGGAAAGAGAAGAGGTAAGCAAAAATGTAGAACAGAAATTCTACAGAGGTATGATTGGTTCTCTCCTCTATCTGACTGCTTCAAGACCTGACATATTATTCAGTGTTTGTATCTGTGCTAGATTCCAATCAGATCCTAGAGAATCTCACTTAACAGCTGTTAAGCGAATTTTCAAGTATCTGAAAGGTACTACTAATCTGGGTTTGTTTTATAGAAAATCTAGTGATTACAGCTTAGTAGGCTACTGCAATGCTGATTTTGCTGGAGACAGAGTGGAACGTAAAAGCACTTCTGGAAGCTGCCAGTTTTTGGGAGAAAATCTGATCTCTTGGTCCAGCAAAAGGCAATCAACAATTGCACTATCAACAGCAGAAGCTGAGTACATAGCAGCAGCAGGATGTAGCACACAAATGCTCTGGATGAAAAGTCAGCTTGAAGACTTCCAGATTTTTGAGAGTAACATTCTTATACTCTGTGATAATACTTCTGCTATTTGCTTAAGTAAGAATCCCATTTTACATTCTAGAGCTAAGCATATAGAAATAAAACATCATTTCATTAGGGACTATATTCAGAAAGGTATTTTGAACTTAAAATTTATAGATACAGACCATCAATGGGCTGATATCTTTACTAAACCCCTTTCAGAAGATAGGTTTAATTTCATTCTGAAACATCTCAGCATGAAAGTTTGTCCAGAGTGAAAATGTTTTAATTCCATATATTTACCTTCAGAATGTAATTGTTTTACTGTGAACTTCTGATCAATCTTCTTTCAGAAAGATAGAACATGAAGATTGTATCAGATGCAAGTCTAAAGATCTGAGAGTCTAAGCTCAAAGACAGACGTGCTGATCACTACATCAAACAAGTGTCATCCAATCATCAGCATATCTCTGAAGCTGAACGCGTGCACGCTTCTGAGAAGGCAAAGCGTTGATTGGGTGCATTGAGACACATGTCTGGTAACCGTTTTTAAGTATCTTTCTCAAATCCCCCAAAATCAGCAAGCATTTAATGAAAAGTAATCATGCTTTTAAAATGCAATCATGATTTTTCTCTTTCTTAAAAACGTTTATCTTTTCAAAAATATTTTTGAAACTCTATTTAAACACATTAATCTCTCATTCTCATTCTTTACGTTTTCTCACTAATACTCAAGCATTTTCTGCATATTTCTGTGTTCATCTCTTGCAAAACCCTTTTCCTCAGTTTATTCTCAAAACCTTTTTAGTGTGAACATGGCAACCTCCAGCAGTGCTTCTGCAGGCCCTCAGAAGAAGGCATCATCTGAGCAATATCAAGTGCCATTCAGAACACTCCTCACTCCTGTGAAGAATATTGAAGTGCTTTCTGAATTAATCATTGATTTTGGAAGCTTGAAGGAGAACGGTTTTGACCTAACTGAAGAAGTTAGGGCACAGAAGTGGGAAAGGTATTTTGACAGGTTGGTTGGACCAACATTCCCTATGCTAGTCAAGGAATTCTGGATTCACGCCAAGGCTTCAACACATCTAGTCACCTCCTTTGTTATGGGGAAGAAGATTGTGATCACAGAGGATCACATTGCAAGGCTAATCGGTTACAGTGGCGGTGGCGTCCGTTGTGTGGACATGGCTGAAAGATGTGCTGATGTAGGTGTGATAGCTGCAAGGATTTTCACTCATGGGGTGCCCAACAGCAAGATCAAAGATCTGAAGGATCATTACAGAGTTTGGGCTAAGATAATTCTGGGGTGCTTCAACCACAGGAAACCAACCAGTTCACCTGATTACATAAATGTGGATAAGCAGTTTCTGATCTACTTTATTGATCAGAAGGTAAAAATCAATCTTGCTCATTTTCTGTTCAACCACCTCAGAACAAGTGTGAAGGAAACCAGGGAAGAAGAAAGAACCAAGAGAGATTGGATACCCTTTGGAAGGTTGATATCAGATATTCTGAAAGAGAATAGGCTGATAGAGCATCTGATAGAAGCTCAAGAGCTAAGCACCATTGAACCAACAGTTGGGAAACCTCTGAATGCAAAGAACTTGAAGAAGATGAAGCTGATAGAGAATATTCAGAAGGAACCCAGAGCCACTCCTATTGCTGATATCTCCAGCAGAAGAGTTCCTCTGAGTGACTTTCCCTTATTCTCTGAGATAGAATCTAAACCAGAGGTGGTTCTCAGATACTTGGATGCGTGCAAGGCAGATGGTTCAGATCCAAATCTGATTATCAAAGCTCTGCATCAACCTCAGCAAGAAGTGACTCTGAAGAAGACGAAGAAGAGGAAGGCACCATCAGAAGGATCATCCCAGCAGACACCCAGGAAAAGAGGTAATTCATCTGCTGCTTCTGTTTTAAATTCTTCTACTATTCCAGCATCTATTCCTCCTCAAACCTCTCATAGAATCTAAATCCCCATCCCTACCATAGATGAAACTGTACCAGAAGAGGACCCTTCTGAGGCATTAAAACTCAGAAGACCCAGAACCAAACATCCCAAACAACTAACAATCTCAACAACATCAGCAATTGACCAAGTGCTGTCTGACATTGATCAACACACCTCTGATCAACCAAACTCTGAACCACAAATTGTCCCTCATCCACAACCAGAACAACAACAACAACCACTTTCACCCATTCCAGAAGAACCCCTTATCCCTGAACAACCAGAAATTCCAACAACTTCTCCTCAACCAGCAATTCCGTCTTCCTCTCCTCAACCAGAAATTAATCCACCATCACCTCAACCAGGGTTTCATCACTCTGAAACTCCTTCTCCTCAACCATCTGAACCTCATTCACCTCAACCATCACCTTTGGCAATCCAGCTGCCAGGTGGAACAACAATCACCTTAGCACAATTGCCATCCTCATCAGAATCTACACCACCAAATACTCCCAAAACACCACCCAGTCCAATCATAATTTCTGATTCTGATACTCCCTCTCCAAAACAAACAGCTGCCAAGAAAACCTCTGAAAACCCCAGCAGGACCTTCATAGACTTAACCAGTCTTGACCGTCTTGCTGATCTGAAACATAAAATAGCCATCCCTAAACCAAAACAACCAGATGTTGGCCCTGGTATTATGAATTTTGAAACAGGTGTGCTGCAATGGATTGCTTCTTTGAAGCAAGTCTATCCTGGAATGATTGACCCAGCTGCTTCTGATCAGCTCTGGTCACAATCCAGACTTTGGGTACTTGCTGAAGCCCTCAAGTTGCAGGATATCAACTATGAGCAGGCACAACAGAATTTCAGCAAGCTTCTGAATGAAGTTGGAAGTCAGCTTCTGAAAGAAGACGTGCTCCCTTTGGATAGTGAACCTTGGTCTGAGAAACAGCCAGCTTCAAAGGTGCAATCAGAAGAAGACAAGACCATTCA
Source organism: Vicia faba (assembly GCA_948472305.1). NCBI lineage: Eukaryota > Viridiplantae > Streptophyta > Magnoliopsida > Fabales > Fabaceae > Vicia > Vicia faba. The sequence continues at coordinate 1,141,928,676 of OX451738.1, forward strand.
AGCTGAAGAAAGTCAAGCAGAAGATGTTGCTGAAAGCTCTCAGAAGCTTCCTGCTTCTGATGCTTCTCAAGCTGCCTTGGACAGGCAGACTCTGGAAGAACTAAGGCTGAATGACATGCGTCTGCAGCAGCGGATGGATGAAAACGACCAGAAGATGAAAGAAAGAATGGATGTGTAGGATAACAAGATTGACACTGTTGTCAGCATGGTGCACAAGCAGAATGAGACTGCTGAAAAGATCCAAGCCATGCTGGAGAACCTGTTCACACGCTTGCCTCCTCAACCTTAGTCTTTTTTCATTCATGTCCTTTTCATGTTTTCTTTGATTTTCTGATGTACTGTTTGAATATGTTTTGTACTATTTTCATGTTTTGATTCTGAACTCTTTTAATATGATTAGTTTTTCTGATCTTAATTGTTTTAGCACATCACCTACACTTTTTGATTGCTGACAAAAAGGGGGAGAACAAGAATGATATTTTAAACAATAACGGCTAACTAGACAGAAATTCTCAAACATTCTAACTCTATTACTTGAAAATGTCTTTCTGTTTTGCTTAAAGTCTACAGGTACAAGGAAGCTCCTGGACACTCTGAAGACTAGAAGCTCTGATCACTATGAAACTCTGATCCGCTCTGATACTCTGATCCAAAGCAAAGCTCTGACAAGAAAAAGCTCTGAAGCTCTGCTCTGACATAAAGCTTCTGATAGTCAAAGACTCTGATACTCTGATGTTCAAAGAAAGGCAAAAAGATCTGATCCTGAAGAACACGTGTAATCAAAGGGAAGTAATAAACTCAGGGGGAGTATCTCTCAACTCTGATATCTCTTTACTCCTTATCCTTTTTACTTCTTACTCTGATGCATATCTCAGATACCTTTTCACGTTATTTTCATTTAAAAATATCTAGTTTTTGTCATCATCAAAAAGGGGGATATTGTTAGAACAAAGTTTGAATCTACTACCCTATATTTAAGTTTTGATGATAACAAAGTGAAAAGATATATTATTTATAAGATTCATGTATGAACTATCTGCTGCCTAAAATTATTATGTTCTGACTTGCAGAAACTCTGATGGATATAAGCAAGATCACATCTAATCAGCATCAGAATTTGGTTCTTCACACCAGCATCAGAAGTTTCCATATCAGAATGTCAGAATCAGATGATCAACTCACGTACATGCTGAAGCCTGATGAACAAGACTGCGCTCAACACTCTGATAAAGAAACACAACAGTTCATCAGCAGCGAAGCAGAGTCAGAATGAGCCAAGCCAGAACTTGCATTAAGTAAGCAACGGTACTGTGCATTGAAAGCAAATTAATACCAACGGCTTCATTCCAGACAAGATCTGCTCGATAAGGAAAGTTTGTTATTAGCATTGAATCAAGAATATTGCATCCAACGTTCATCATCTCAGTGCTATATAAACAAGACTTTGAAGATTGAAATGGCTAATGCTCTCCAAATCTCTACACGCATAAAAGCTGATCAAAATCTTCTTTCTCTCAGTTTTGCTAAACACCACACATCCTGATATTCTATCATTGTTTAGAAATCTAGTTTCTAAGCTTTAATTTGTGTATACATCACAGTTGTGATACAGTTTTGTAGAAAACATTCACACACTTAGTTTTATCTCTTTGTAAGAAAGTGTTTCCTTGACAAACCGGGTTGTGGTTTGGATCAAGAAGGCTTTAGCAGTTGTTAAAGCAGTCTGTAATATTCAGTTGAATATAGTGGATTAAGACCTCGTTGGAGAGAGGCGAAATCACCTTGACGGGTGGACTGGAGTAGTTTGAGATCAAACGAACCAGGATAAAAATATCTTGTTCATTGCATTAGATTTCAGTTTTACAATTCAACCCCCCCTTCTTGTGTTTTTCACTACTTCAGAAGTGGCAGTCTCTTTATTTGAGAGAGCTTGTATATTACCCTTTCAAAATGAAACATCTTGGTTAAAGAAGAAACTGAGACCAGTTTATGGCTTATGGCCAGGATCGAGGGGAGGTTTATCTGATTCCCCGTATAATGGCATCTCTTTGAAAAAGTGTCGCATATAAGTTTGTTATAAAATCATGGCAAGTGGCAGTCTCTTTATTTTAGACAGCTTGTAAATTACCCTCTCCAGGAGAAACATCTAAGTTAAAGATTAAACTGAGACCAGTTTGTGGCTTATGGCTTGGATGAAAGGGAGGTTTATCTGATTCCCCGTCAAATAGCATATCTTAGAAAATGTCTTTCAAAGAAGTTTTTTGTGAAATCATTGTAAGAGGCAGTCTCTTTATTTGAGAGAGATTGTATATTACCCTTTTAAAGTGAAACATCTTTGTTAAAGAAGAAACTGAGACCAGTTTGTGGCTTATGGCCTGGATTGAGGATAAGTTTATCTGATTCCCCATAAAATGGCGTCTCTTCGAAAGAGTCTCGCATAAAAGTTTTTTGTGAAATATTTGCAAGTGGCTGCCTCTTTATTTGACACAACTTGTATATTACCCATTCCAGGTGAAACATCTTGGTTAAAGAAGAAACTGAGACTAGTTCGTGGCTTATGTCCAGGATCGAGGAAGGTTTATCTGATTCTTTATCAAATGGAATATCTTTGAAAACATCTTGCATAGATGTTTGTTTTGAAATAATTGCAAGTAGCAGTCTCTTTATTTGAGATAACTTGTATATTACCCTTTCCAGGTGAAACATCTTGGTTAAAGAAGAAACTGAGACCAGTTCTTTGCTTATGGCCAGGATCGAGGGGAGGTTTATCTGATTCTCCATCAAATGGAATATCTTTGGAAACATCTTGCAGAGATGTTTGTTTTGAAATCATTGCAAGTGCCGGTCTCTTTATTTGAGACAACTTCTATATTACCCTTTTAAGGTGAAACATCTTGGTTAAAGAAGAAACTGAGACCAGTTTGTGGCTTATGGCCAAGATCGAGGAGAGGTTTATCTGATTCCCCATAAATAGGCATTTCTTCGCAAAAGTGTCGGATAAAAGTGTGTTGTGTAATATTTTCAAGTGGCAGTCTCTTTATTTTAGACAACTTGTATATTAACCTTTCCAGGTGAAACATCTTGGTTAAAGAAGAAACTGATACCAGTTTGTGGCCACGATCGAAGGGAGGTTTATCTGATTCTTCATCAAATGGAATATCTTTAAAAACTTCTTGCAGAGATGTTTGTTTTAAAATCATTGCAAGTGGAAGTATCTTTATTTGAAACAGCTTATATATTACCTTTCCAGGTGAAACATCTTGGATAAAGAAGAAACTGAGACCAGTTTATGGCTTATGGCCAGGATCGAGGATAGGTTTATAAGATTCCCCATAAAATGGAATCTCTTCGAAACATTCTCTCATAAAAGTTTGTTGTAAAATCTTTGCAAGTGGTAGTAGCTTTATTTGAGACTACTTGTACATTACCCTCTCTTGGTGAAACTTCTTGGTTAAACAAGAAACTGTCACCAGTTTGTGGCTTATGGCCAGGATTAAAGGGAGGTTTATCTGATTCTCCATCAAATAGCATATCTTAGAACACGTATTTCATAGAAGTTTGTTATGAAATAATTGAAACTGGGACTCTCTTTATTTGAGAGATGTTGTATATTACCCTTTTAAAATGAAACATTTTGGTTAAAAAAGAAATTGAGACCAGTTTGTTGCTTATGGCCAGGATCGAGGGGAGGTTTATCAGATTCTCCATCAAATGGCATATCTTTGAAAGATTATGATAAAGAAGTTTGTTATGAAATCGTTGCAAGTGGCAGTCTCTTTATTTGAGATAACTTGTATATTACCCTTTCTAGGTGAAACATCCTTGTTAAAGAAGAAACTGAGACCAGTTCTATGCTTATGGCCAGGATCGAGGGGAGGTTTATCTGATTCCCCATCAAATGGCATACCTTTGAAAACGTCTTGCAGAGATGTTTGTTTTGAAATCATTTTAGATGCCAATCTCTTTATTTGAGTCAACTTCTATATTACCCTTTTAAGGTGAAACATCTTGGTTAAAGAATAAACTGAGACCAGTTTGTGGCTTATGGCCAGGATCGAGGAGAGGTTTATCTGATTCCCCATAAAATGGCATCTCTTCGAAAAAGCCTCGCATAGAAGTTTGTTGTGTAATATTTTCAAGTGGAAGTCTCTTTATTTGAGACAACTTGTATATTACCTTTCCAGGTGAAACATCTTGGTTAAAGAAGAAACTGAGACCAGTTTCTGGCTTATGGCCAGGATCGAGGAGAGGTTTAAATGATTCCCCATAAAATGGCATCTCTATGAATCAGTCTCGCATAAATGTTGGTTGTAAAATATTTTTAAGTGACAGTCTCTTTAATTGAGACAACTTGTATATTACCCTCTCCAGGTGAAACATCTTGGTTAAAGAAGAAACTGAGACCAGTTTATGGCTTATGGCCAGGATCGAGGGGAGGTTTATCTGATTCCCCATATAGTGGCATCTCTTTGAAAAAGTATCGCATAGAAGTTTGTTGTGAAATCATGGAATGTGGCAGTATCTTTATTTGAGAGAGCTTGTAAATTACTCTCTCTAGGTGAAACATATGGGTTAAAGATTAAACTGAGACCAGTGTGTGGCTTATGGCTAGGATGAAAGGGAGGTTTATTTGATTCCCTATCAAATAACATATCTTTGAAAACGTCTTTCAACGAAGTTTTTTGTGAAATCATTGGAAGAGGAAGTCTCTTTATTTGAGAGAGGTTGTATATTACCCTTTTAAAATGAAACATTTTGTTTAAAGAAGTAACTAAGACCAGTTTGTTGCCTATGGCCATGATCGAGGGGAGGTTTATCAGATTTTCCATCAAATGGCATATCTTTGAAAAATTCTGATAAAGAAGTTTGTTGTGAAATCATTGGAAGTGGCAGTCTCTTTATTTGAGACAACTTGTATATTACCCTTTCCAGGTGAAACATCTTGGTTAAAGAAGAAACTGAGACCAGTTCTTTTCTTATGGCCAGGATCGAGGGGAGGTTTATCTGATTCTCCATCAAATGGAATATCTTTGAAAACGTCTTGCAGAGATGTTTGTTTTGAAATCATTGCAAGTGCCAATCTCTTTATTTGAGTCAGCTTCTATATTACCCTTTTACGGTGAAACATCTTGGTTAAAGAAGAAACTGAGACCAGTTTGTGGCTTATGGCCAGGATCGAGGAGAGGTTTATCTAATTCCCCATAAAATGGCATCTCTTCAAAAAAAGTCTCGCATAGAAGTTTTTTGTGTAATATTTTTAAGTGGGAGTCTCTTTATTTGAGAAAACTTGTATATTACCCTCTCCAGGTGAAACATCCTGGTTAAAGAAGAAACTGAGACCAGTTCGTGGCTTATGGCCATGATCGAAGGGAGGTTTATTTGATTCTTCATCAAATGGGATATCTTTAAAAACGTCTTGTAGGGATGTTTGTTTTAAAATCATTGAAAGTGGAAGTCTCTTTATTTGAGACAGCTTGTATATTACCCTTTCCAGGTGAAACATCTTGGTTAAAGAAGAAACTGAGATCAGTTTGTGGCTTATGGCCATGATCGAGGAGAGGTTTATATAATTCCACATAAAATGGCATCTCTTTGAAACAGTCTCACATAGATGTTTGTTGTAAAATATTTGCATGTGGCAGTCTCTTTATTTGAGACAACTTGTATATTACCCTCTCCAGGTGAAACATCTTTGTTAAAGAAGAAATCGACACTAGTTTGTGGGTTATGGCCAAGATCAAAGGGAGGTTTATCTGATTCTCCATCAAATACCATATCTTACAAAACGTCTTTCAAAGAAGTATTTTGTGAAATCATTGGAAGTGGAAGTCTCTTTATTTGAGAGAGCTTGTATATTACCAGTTTATGGCTTATGGCCAGGATCGAGGGGATGTTTATCTGATTCCCCATATAGTGGCATCTCTTTGAAAAAGTATCGCATAGAAGTTTGTTGTGAAATCATGGAATGTGACAGGCTCTTTATTTGAGAGAGCTTGTAAATTACTCTCTAGGTGAAACATATGGGTTAAAGATTAAACTGAGACCAGTTTGTGGCTTATGGCTAGGATGAAAGGGAGGTTTATCTGATTCCCCATCAAATAGCATATCTTAGAAAATGTCTTTCAAAGAAGTTTTTTTTGAAATCATTGCAAGAGGAAGTCTCTTTATTTGAGAGAGCTTGTATATTACCCTTTGAAAATGAAACATCTTGGTTAAAGAAGAAACTGAGACCAATTTGTGGCTTATGGCCTGGATGGAGGATAGTTTTATCTGATTCCCCATAAAATGACATCTCTTCGAAAAAGTCTCGCATAAAAGTTTGTTGTGAAATCTTTGCAAGTGGCAGTCTCTTTATTTGACACAACTTGTATGTTACCCTTTCCGGGTGAAAGATCATGGTTAAATAAGAAACTGAGACCAGTTCGTGGCTTATGGCCTGGAACGATGGGAGTTTTATCTGATTCTTCATCAAATGGCATATCTTTGAAAATGTCTTGCATAGATTTTTGTTTTGAAATCATTTTAAGTGGTAGTCTCTTTATTTGAGACAACTTGTATATTTTCCTTTACAGGTGAAACATCTTGGTTAAAGAAGAAACTGAGACCAGTTTGTGAATTATGGCTAGGATCGAGAATAGGTTTATCTGATTCCTCCTAAAATGGCATCTCTTTGAAAAAGTATCGCATAAATGTTTGTTGTGAAATCTTTGAAAGTGACAGTCTCTTTATTTGAGAGAACTTGTATATTATCCTTTCCAAGTGAAACATCATGGTTAAAGAAGAAACTGAGACCAGTTCATGGCTTATGGCCAGGATCGAAGGGAGGTTTATCTGATTCTCATTCAAATTGCATATCTTAGAAAACTTCTTTCAAAGAAGTTTTTTATAAAATCATTGCAACCGGGACTCTCTTTATTTGAGAGAGGTTGTATATTACCCTTTCAAAATGAAACATTTTGGTTAAAGAAGAATCTGAGACCAGTTTGTTGCTTATGGACAGGATCGAGGGGAGATTTATCAGATTCTCCTTCATAATGGCATATCTTTGAAAAATTCTGATAAAAAAGTTTGTTGTGAAATCGTTGCAAGTGGCAGTCTCTTTATTTGAGACAACTTGTATATTACCCTTTCCAGGTTAAACATCTTGGTTAAATAAGAATCTGATAACAATTCTTTTCTTATGGCCAGGATCAAGAGGAGGCTTATCTGATTCTCCATCAAATTGCATATCTTTGAAAACATCTTGCATAGATGTTTGTTTTGAAAGCATTGCAAGTTCCAGTCTCTTTATTTTAGACAACTACTACATTACCCATTTAAGGTGAAACATCTTGGTTAAAGAAGAAACTGAGACCCTTTTGTAGCTTATGGCCAGGATCGACGAGGGGTTTATCTGATTCCTCATTAAATGGCATCTCCTAAAAAAAGTATCGCATAGAAGTTTGTTGTGTAATCTTTGCAAGTGGCAGTCTCTTTATTTGAGACAACTTGTATATTACCCTTTCTAGGTGAAACATCTTGGTTAAAGAAGAAACTGAGACGAGTTTGTGGCTTATGGCCAGGATCGAGGAGAGGTTTATATGATTCCCCATAAAATGTAATCTCTTCAAAAGAGTCTCGCATAGAAGTTTGTTGTAAAATCTTTGCAAGTGGCAGTCTCTTTATTTAAAACAACTTGTATATTACCCTCTCCAGGTGAAATATCTTGGTTAAAGAATAAACTGACACCAGTTTGTGGCTTATGGCCATGATCTAAGGGAGGTTCATCTGATTCTCCAACAAATAGAAAATCTTAGAAAACGTCTTTCAAAGAAGTATTTTGTGAAATCATTAGAAGTGGCAGTCTCTTTATTTGAGAGAGCAATTATATTACCCTTTCAAAATGAAACATCTTGGTTAAAAAAGGAACTGAGACCAGTTTATGGCTTATGGCCAGGATCGAGGAGAGGTTTATATCATTCCCCATTGTAGCGGTAGAAATGTTCAAGACTAAGCCATTGGATTGACTAGACTTTATATAAATCAAAATAAAAATCGCCACCGCGCTTTATTGTTTCTAAAGGAATGGGAAAAGACGAATAACCCCAAAAAATGGGGAAAGATTCAAGGTAATGGGGGTTGGTTATGCAAAGGGAAGGTATTAGCACCCTAAACATCTACGGTAATCTGCAGGAACCTCTTTGTAAAATCTGTGTATTTTGGCTATAAAGTGTGTTATATATAAAATGGATGGTGGAGGTGAGAAAAGAAATATATTTTTTTATAATTTTTGCACCCGCCGCGGTTGCAATCCTTTAGTGCCTACGTACCACCTTTCGTGCAATAGGGGATCAGGGTACACATAGTTCCTCTTTTAAAAGTTTGAAACAAATGTGTTGGTTAATTTTAAGAGATAAGACATCATCATAATTGTCCGTGTGGAAAACATACTTACTACCCACAATCATGAGAAAGGAGAACTTGCATCATCTCAAAGTGGAGGATATGGCTTGGATTTTAAAATCAACAATGCCTCACTCAACACCCAAGTGGAAAATATCTCTCTTCACTACATATCATAGAAGTATAGTTGTTTGCGTCACTACAAGGATTGACAAGAATCTAATCTTTTTGAGAAAAGTTTAAAGATAAAAGCCAAAGTGGAAAAAATGGTTTGGAATGAGATTGATTGACTTTTAGTCTTCTCAAAAAAAAAGTCAAGTTATTATTAAATTGATTGAAGTTTATTGATGAAATGTTTTGAAAATTCATGGACATAAGTCCAAGTTTATTATGAAAGTGTTTCAAGTTTCCAAAAACAAGAAGGGTTTTCAAAAGGAGGGAGGAGATTTTTGAAATTAAAGAAGATGGGAGGAGAAGAAGAGGCTATCCTAAAGCATAAGGTAAAAGCTAAGGATAAGGACCATCTAACCGACAAGAAGCCACAACTTGAAATTATGAGTCATGGTAGAATTCCCATTCTTTGGATTGAAACCAAGCAAGCAAAGATACTAGACCTCTACAAGTGTATCAAGTCTTATAAAATGTTGGGCAGAGTAATGGCTGTATGCGGGTGAATTCCAGATTACAAACAAAGTGTGCAATCACAAAAACTTGCACATAAAAACAAACAAGCAACCCAATGTCTTGAGGTAAACGTCTAGAGCTCCATACAAAATAATCAGATAAGATCACAAGGTATCCAAGATAGGCCAAGGTTTCTAATCCTAAGTCCAAGAAAAAGTCCATTGCTCCATCATGCCAAGGATAGTAACCAAATAGTCCAAGTACCATGAAGAGTTTTTTAGGGTTTAAGTTGGTTATTAAGTATCTTATGAAAAGGAAGAAGAAAAGCTCAAGTGAGCAAAGTGAAAATGACAAGAAAATAAATGCTCAAGTGAGCAAAGAAGAAAATGACATGAAATGTAAATGCTAAAAGTAAATAGTGCATAAAGCATAAAAGAATAAAAAAAAGCATAACAAAAAAATAAAGCAAGTTAATAATTAGTGGTAAGTTGGATGACCATCTTGAAACTTGCATTTGGAACTCATTAGAGGATTGGTAGAACCAAAGCCTTCACACAACAAGTTGCATTTGCTTTCTGTCAAGTATATCATCCATTTGGAATTCTCATAAGTACCATTTAATGATCAACGATGTTTAAGTGATCCGCGTTGACCAAATGTGTTGTAGATCCATTAGAGGATTGGTATAACCAAAGCCTCCATACAATGAATCTCAAGGTTATTGGATCAAAGAGATCAAATTAACATACTTGGGCTTGCAATCATAAGTTTGGGCCACAAATGATCATTTGTTCGAATCGGGACAAAATTTAGCGCTATGTTAAGCAATTGTAAGTGGACTTATATAGAAGTCGCACCTATTTTGAACCCGGTCAATAGCAATCTATGCACCATTTAGTTTGACACATGATATAGAGATCATGCTCTAACAACATTTAGTGCAAGAAGAAGGGGATGAGATGAAGAGGGATTAGGGTAAAAAAGAATAAACCACTTTTAAATTAATATTTAATCAAACTATTATTAAAATCATTCATCCATTTTGGTGGAGTTGAACTCAACACCCAAGATCCAATGATGTTAATAAAGTCATGATAAAAAAAAATCAACTCAAGACAGCCAGAAAATAATCACAAAATAATAATATATTTAATATATACATTTAAAGGGTTAAAAAAGTTTTAAAATAGAAAATAACGGGGAAAATATCAATTATGTTCAAATTAATCAAGAAATAAAAAATAAGGTCATAGAAAAATCAGAAATGGATCCAAATATTTCTATAAAAAATTTGGTAATTTTTAAAAGTCAGAAACTATTTTTAAAAATTAAATAAATGGATAACATAAACAAAAGTAGTAAAAAAATAACAAAGTCAGAAACAAAAATAAAATAAGGTCACCAATATTTGTCACAATGTCATTGGATCATTCCATAATTTTTTCAGAATTAAAAAATGTGCAAAAGTATTTTTAAACATTTTAAACAAATCAAATAAGTGTAAATTTCATAAAAAATATCAAAACACAAAAATAAATTGTGAAAAAAAAATCAGAAAGAGAATAATCAAAAATATTTTTCATAATTTTTTCATATTTTTTGGACAAAAAATGATTTTTCTATGATTTTTTGAAGTTTAAAACAATTAAAATATAATAATCAGAAATAGAAAATAAAAGAAAAAGATGTGGACCATTGGATGAGAGTCAAAACGCGTTAGTAATCAAATCCAACGGATGTGGCGCATTGTGCATATCATGGTCTTTACTGAATAAAGCACTGAATCAAATGTAAAATCAGAAATTCAAAAAAACAAATGGCACACTTTCATTGGTTAGAAGGTAACACGTTGGTCATCTTCAGCCTCCAGCCTCACGAATTGCAGGTCTCTCAAACTATAAAATCAGAAGCTCAGACCTATGCCATTCGTTTCGTCTCTTCAAGACGAAGACAACCATACTCTCGTGCCATTTTTATATAAACTGTAACTGAAGCAATTTGTAAGGGATGTTTTGAAAGGGGATTTGAAAATACATAGTCCAAACGCATTTCGAGAAGAAAGTAACTATTGTAACTAGAACCAGGGCAATGTGAGCAACACAATGATACCAAAGTTTTGAAGAATTGATGAAGGAATCTACCTACTGAAGTTGAGTTCCAGAGCTCTGAAATTGGACTTCTATGGAGCAATGTAGGGAACGATTCTTGAATGTAAATGTGTGGATAGGTTCAGGGAAGATCAAGGAAGGTGAATTGATGGAGAAAATGGATTGAAAAAGGCTTGAGAAGAGGATTCGAAGTAGCTGAATTTTGAGTTGGGAAGCAAGTTTGGCATGGTGATTCTGGCTATCTAAGCTTTGGAAATTGAATGGGGTAGTACATGTATTTATAGAAGAAGCAAATGGGATCAAAAGGAAGGGTGAATGATGCAATTTGGAGGGAATTCGTGCAAACCTGATGCACGAGTGAAGTGTGATCCAAACTTCACCAAAACTCATCTAATTATTGCGTTTTGATGCACTAATCCACTTGGGAAAGTTGGATAATCATGTTTAGGCCCAAAACGCGTGCTAATTTGAGGTTTAGAGGTTGTAACATGAAATTCAAATTCTAACTTGCAGGGAAACTTCAATTCAAAGTTACCACTTTTGAAACAATGGCTTTTCCACCTCAGGGTGTCTTAAGGCATGATTCTTGATGCTTTCGAAAGATGAGGTAACAAACTTTGAAATGGAAAAAGAATGGAATCAAATGGAGGTTTGAGCTGAAAATTACATGGAGTCAAAGTTGGAGAAAAAGAGTTGACTTTCCATACTTAGAAATATTTCAAATTCTTCTTTAAAAAAGACCTATAATCTGTTGCATCCAAACATGGCTTTGCATTTATAATTTGCTCTTGATCAAAAAAGATGGAATGAAGTAGATCTCTTGAATGACATTTTACAATTCGAACCACTCAAAATCTACAAAAATTGAGCAAGTTATGACTTATTGAATTTGGCCAAAAATCATGAAATGACCTATAATCTTTTGAATTCTTAAGGAAACTTCCATCCTTTTTTTACTTTGCACATAAAAGAAGGTATTAAGTAAACATCTTTAAGATCATAATGGAAAAATAATGGGCTCAATGTGATAAAAATTGACCAAGTTATGAACATTTGAAGTCACATATGGAAAATTAGGGATTCATCTGGATGACTTGTAATCTTTCTTCTTCACAAAGTTCCTTCCACATGAAAACTCTCTGGAACATTTGAAGTGATTTGTTGGAAATTTTTTGAAGAGAAGAATGTTTTTGGAATCACTCAAAAATACCAAAAGATGAGCAAGATATGCCTCTTTGAAGTCCAGAACCCTAGTCTCTAGATGAAATGAATGCTTGGTGGAACTTTGCCAAATTTGGACAAACTTTTTGTGCCAATACTTTTCCTTTGTGAATAGAAATTTTTGAGGATGACGATGAGGACCTATGGCCACCAACCAATCTCACACCAACATCAAAATAACTTCAATGGTGAGGTTTAAATTTCTCAAGACTTTGACCAGGGCAGGGAAATAAACTCATGAACCCATGAAGCAACATGTTAAAAACCTCATTGCCTTGACCTACATTATCAACAAGTGAGACAAACCAATATTGCATTTTGTTAATTTAGATAGAAAATCAAAGCAAAATATCCATGATCATAAGAGAAAACAAGTTAAGGTGCTTGGTAACTCCTCATAGAGCAAAGCTAAAGATAAGTAGAAGAACAAAAAGCCCTAATGTGATTTTGTGGTGGTTGAAACAACATGGTATGATGAAGGGATCATAGGGGAAAAAATTGGGGTACAACAGCTGCCCTTATTTAAGTTTCTTCTATCCGAAGATACGAAGGTTAAAAATCTTCGTGTCGACGTGATTGAAGACACTTAAATATAAAACAAAACCTATTTTTGGCCCTAAGATGCTATGCAAACATTTATGCGTATGAATTCATATGAATGGAATAAAAGAGATTCAAAGTAGCATAGGGGACGTGACATAAAATGTAGTCATAAAAAGGCAATCTCAACAGGAAAATAAATCACTAGTAAACCACAAGAAAAGAAATCAGAGAGGAGGATAACAAGCATCGACGTTCACTGCCGATGTACTACCAACGTTCACTGGAGGTAGAAAGAGAATACATATAATATCACCACCGTTCATGGACGATGAACTATCAACGTTCACTGAAGATAGCAAAAAGATAAGAAACACCGACGTTCACTGCTGATGTACTACCAACGTTCACTGAAGGTAGAAACATAATATATATCATATCACCGCTGTTCACTTACGATGAACTATCAACGTTCACTGAAGATAGCAAAAAGATAAGAAACACCGACGTTCACTGCCGATGTACTACCAACATTCATTTAAGGTAGAAAGAGAATATAAATCATATCACCGCATTTCATTGACGATGAACTATCAACGTTCACTGAAGATAGCAAAAAGATAAGAAACACCGACGTTCACTGCCGATGTACTACCAACGTTCACTGAAGGTAGAAAGAGAATTTATATCATAGTTTCCCCAAGATTCTGGTGTTTTGCCGAGAACGGGACCTAACTTCTTCTTTAACCAAGGAAATCTTCCTAGAAAGGGTAATACATAACCTGTCTCAAATAAAGAGACTTCCACTTATTATCAAGTGGAAATGTAAAGAGCAATGACTTTCTGGGAATAGCGATATGACTTCCTGGGGGACATGCCACGACATTCTTGCTGAGGAGATAAAGTTCTCCTGTGCAAAATAAATGCACGAACCAAAACTCAATGTTTTCAGAGATTCATAAATCCAATTCGAAAATAAATCGGAGTGAGACGGCCATCGTAGATACACCTTTTGAGAAATAAACTCAAGCGGGACAACCAAAATCCACTGAGCCAAGAACGCTACAGGAAAGGTCAGAACACAGTGCTAATGAATGATGATTTTTTTTAGTTATGCATGATGCATGCATGAATGTATGAGTAATATCGTGCATATGCTGACAAAAGGATACATAATCAGCACAAACAAACAAAACCTCCTCAGGTACTAATAATAACAGGGCTAAACTTCAACCAGAAAGATCAATCCAAGAAAGGTAAAAGCAACCGCGGAAACCAAACCTTTTGCTTGTCCTAACTTCACCGAGGAGAAACGTAATCTGGATGTAGCCAAATCCAACAGATACCGGGACCTAACATCCTTCTTCCAGCTTTATCAGAGAAAAACAGTTTTTCAAAAGAAACAAACCTACCGGAGATTGCAAGCCCAATCTTTAAATAAAGCAGACTGACGCCGAAACATCCAAGCCTCACTGGGGAATTCAAACCTACCTTCCTAGAGAAAAAATTTCATCGCGAATACTCATTCCAACAAGAGATGCCCTGGGATAATCTTCCCTGGAAGTCAAGAAGTCAATATTAATGCCAAAACTAAAAAGAGCGACATCCCAGCACACCAAAGGAATAAAACCTTTCATTATATGAGGGAAGACTTTCCGTGGGAATCTAGGGCAAAGGCTTCTGACCATGAAAAGCCAAAATCAGAAGCGAACCAAAACATGACTGGTGATAATGGGATCATAAACCCAATATTGTACCTTGCACCCACTGATATCATTTTTAAGTATCTAAGAAACACACAAAGATTGCACACCTACCAGCAAAATGACCTAAGAAAACTTTTATGAAGGAAGTAAATCTTCTTAAAACAAACGGAGTTTGTTCATTCTTGGGATCACCATTTTCGCTATCATTATTTCATCACAAATCCCAAAGTAAATTGAATTGTAAAGATCTCTTCTCTCTTTTTTGAAAAGTTAGTTTTGCCTTTCTAAATCTTTTTTTTTGCCTTAATAGTTATTATCAGTAATAAATGAAGTCTTTGCAAGCTAAACAAAAATAAGAACACAAAGAATAGGACATAAGCTCGAATTTCATTAATAGAATGGTAGTCTGCGAATGGCGAGACTCCATGGATGATTACAAAGTTTGGGAAATGGTAATACATAATGGAAAAGATACATTGAGATAAAATGACCACTATCCCCCTGACAACTTTTGAAATCCTGAACAGAAGCTTTCGTTGAAGTATGGTAAGGATCCGAGAAGATTGTTCCTTCAACGATCAAGTCTCGTCTAACGTAGTTACTTGCCAAGAAAGTCCCTAACTTTTGCCTAAGCTGCCCTTGCGGGTTTTAAACTTAGAGGGAAATTTATTATGTTTATGTCTCTAATTTTTGCCTAGACCTCCCTTTCGGGTTTTCGGCCTACCGAGACGCTCCTTTTTTGCCTAAGCCGCCCTTTCGGGTTTTCAACTTAGCGAGTTGTCCTTTTATTTCTTTTGGCGAAGTATTTCTTAACTACATCAACATTCATGGGACGTGGGAACTCCTCGCCATCCATAGTTTCAAGAATTAATGCACCACCAGAGAAGGCTTTCTTGACAACATAGGGGCCTTCAAAATTGGGAGTCCACTTGCCCCTTGAATGAATGTTGAAAAACATGATATTCCTGAGCACGAGGTCGCCTTCTCTGAATTCATGAGGTTTGACCTTTTTATCAAATGCTTTCTTCATTCTTTTCTGATATAACTGCCCATGACACAAAGCTGTCATCCTCTTTTCTTCAATCAAATTCAATTGGTCAAACCTGTTCTGAACCCATTCAGCCTCTGTCAATTTTGCTTCCAATATTACACGCAACGAGGGAATCTCTACCTCGACTAGGAGTACAACTTCAGTTCCATCACTAGGGAAAACGGGGTTGCTCCTGTTGAAGTGCGAACAAATGTTCGATATCCATTCAGAGCAAAAGGGAGTATTTCATGCCAATCCTTATAAGTGACAACCATTTTGTGGATGATCTTTTTGATATTCTTATTAGAAGCTTCAACAACCCCATTCATCTTTGGCCTGTATGGAGATGAATTATAATGGACAATCTTGAATTCTTCACACAGTTCAGTCATCATCTTGTTATTCAAATTCGAGCCATTGTCAGTGATGATTCTTCTCGGCACACCATATCGGCATATAAGATTATTTTTGATGAAACGCACAACCACCGGTTTGGTAACATTGGCATATGAAGCAGCCTCTACCAATTTGTTAAAGTAGTCAATTGCTACCAAGATAAAACGGTGTCCATTCGAAGCTTTGGGTTCTATCATCCCAATCATGTCAATACGCCACATAGAGAAAGGCCACGGGGAAGAAATCACTTTGAGCAGTGTCGGAGGTACATGGATCTTATCTGCGTAAATCTGGCCTTTATGGCACTTCTTTGCAAATTTGTAACAACCAGATTCCATTGTCAACCAATAATATCCTGCCCTTAGCATCCTTTTAGCCATTGAATGTCCATTAGCATGAGTGCCAAATGAACCTTCATGGATCTCCTCCATCAACATGTCTGCTTCGTGTCTATCCACGCATCTGAGCAAGACCATGTCAAAATTCCT
Organism: Vicia faba; assembly: GCA_948472305.1. Taxonomy (NCBI): domain Eukaryota; kingdom Viridiplantae; phylum Streptophyta; class Magnoliopsida; order Fabales; family Fabaceae; genus Vicia; species Vicia faba. The sequence continues at coordinate 1,141,945,171 of OX451738.1, forward strand.
CTTGTATAACACATTTTCACTGAGGAAGAAACTGCCTGCCAACCTTCTTAGTGTCTTTCTATCTTTCTTTGACGCACCAAATGTGTATTCCTGAGTCTGAAGAAAATGCTTGATATCATGATACCAAGGTTTCTCATCTACTACCTCTTCTGCTACAAACACGTGAGCGGGCCTATCAAGTCGTCGAACTGTAATTCGGGGTATATCATTCCAAGTATTCACTTGGTACACGGAAGCGAGAGTTTCCAGAGCATCAGCCATCTGATTTTCATCCCTAGGAATGTGATGGAATTCAACTTTATTGAAGAAGGGTAATAATCTTCTAGCATAATATTTGTAAGGGATTAAGCCAGGGTGACGAGTATCCCATTCTCCTTTAATCTGATTTATTACCAAGGCTGAATTACCATAAACATCTAGAATCTTGGCACTGAGATCAATAGCTTCTTCAAGACCCATGATGCAAGCTTCATATTCTGCTATATTATTAGTGCAATCAAATGTTAACCTGGTAGTAAAAGGAATATGCGATCCATGAGGAGTAACAATCACAACACCAATTCCTTTACCATAAGCATTCACAGCTCCATCAAATACCATACTCCAACGAGATTCAGGGTCGGGGCCCTCCTCAGGTAATGGTTCATCACAATTTTTCACTTTCAAGAACATCACATCTTCATCGGGGAATTCATACTCTACAGATTGATGATCTTCCATCGGCTGGTGAACAAGGTAATCTACCAACACACTACTTTTAATAGCCTTTTGAGTGTGGTACTCGATATCATATTCAGATAACAGCATCTTCCAGCGGGAAATTCTTCCAGTAAGAGTAGGCTTGTCAAAAATATACTTGATTGGATCTATTTTAGAGATCAACCAAGTGGTATGATTCAACATATATTGCCGCAAACGCTTTGCCACCTAGGCCAAAGCACAACACGTTTTTTCTAGCATGGAATACCGTGACTCATAATCGGTGAACTTTTGCTGAGATAATAAATGGCGAACTCTTTCTTTCCCGTTTCATCCTGTTGTCCTAGAATACAACCCATGGATTTATCCAACCTTGTTAGATACATAATTAACGATCTTCCTTCTACGAGAGGGAGAAGAATATGAGGTTCAAGAAGATACTCTTTAATACTTTCAAATTCCCTTTGGCAGTCATCTGTCCATACATAACCCTGATCTTTCTTTAGCAACTTAAAGATCGGTTCACACGTTGCAGTCTTGTGGGAAATAAATTTGGAGATATAATTCAAACGCCCAAGGAAAACCCTGACTTGCTTTTCAGTTCTTGGTGCTGGCATTTCTTGAATTGCTTTGACTTTATCAGGTTCAACTTTAATCCCTTTCTGGCTAACAATAAAACCCAACAATTTCCCCGATCTAACTCCGAAGGTGCATTTATTTGGATTCAAGCGGAGACGATATTTCCTCAAACGCTGAAACAACTTCAACAAATATTCTATATGCCCTTCTTCAGTATAGGACTTGGCAATCATATCATCAACATATACTTTGATTTATTTGTGCATCAAATCATTGAATAAGGTTTTCATAGCCCTCTGTTACGTTGCACCAGCGTTCTTCAACCCGAAGGGCATCACTCTATAACAGAATGTTCCCCAGGGTGTGATAAACGATGTTTTTTCCATGTCCTCTAGAGCCATTCTTATTTGATTATACCTGGAAAATATGTCCATGAACGAGAATACCTTTAATTTTGCTGTGCTATCCACTAACATATGAATGTGAGGCAATGGAAAATCATCCTTTGGACTAGCTTTATTTAGATCTCTAATCTACGCACATGCTGACTTTTTCTTCTTTTTTCGGTACTGGGACAATACTGGCGATCCATTGAGGATACACTGACGTCATAAGAAAAGCACTATTAATTTGTTTTAGGACCTCCTCTTTGATCTTTACTGCCATATCCGGGTGGGTTCTTCTCAACTTTTGTTTAACTAGCGGACACTCTGGTTTCAACGGCAAGCGATGCTCGACAATGTCTATATCTAGACCAGGAATATCTTGATAAGACCAAGCAAAAATATCCACATACTCTTTCAATAGTTCAATCTACCCACTCTTTACATCAGGATACAATGATGCTCCAATCATGACCTCCTTCGGATCTTCTTCTGAACCAAAATTAACCACTTCCAAAGGCTCTTTATATGGCTGAATGGTATTTTCCTCGTACTCAAGAAACTGTGAGACCTCTTCTAGAATCTCATCATAATCTTCTTCCTCAGCTCCAAACACAGGACATTCAAAGTTGGGAGAGGGTGCAGGGTCATTGTATTCAACGGGTTTTTTAATTAATCTGCACATATCATTTATGATTACTTTTAGAAACTGACACATATAACAAGTGATCATGTAGATTAATTTTCAGTTGTTATTTATTTTGAAAGGTTTTTTTTATTACCATTTCCCAAGAAAAAGTCAAAAAATAAAAGACATAATTTTGGAAGCAAAGACAACTTTTATTAATGATCTTAAGAATTATAGCAAACAGATAAGCCATACAACATTAATACTTCCACCTTGGGCAGAGTGAAAGATTTTCAAAAGAAAGAGACAGATTAACAAAACAAATTACTTTGAAATATGTATGCAAGGAGGAATATCAATGGTGACCCAATTCTGAACTCGGACTCCATGCATCACATAATTCGGTACTTGCTTCTCTGCTTCATCCTCTTCAACAACATTAATTCCAGAACCAATCAGATGGAGATAGTTTCCCTTGCGGAAAACATCTTGATAACTGTTCACAGAAGATTTTGAATTCAAACCTTCGCTTTTTCCACTCCTTGAAGACAAACCCAAACCAACTCTGTTTTTGTTCACGGGTGGATCCACAAGTCTTCCCTAAACTTCATTATGACCATTGTGCACAACCTGCTGCGCATCCTTCAGTGAGACCACAAAATTCTCATTTCTCCTTATGTTGTTAATGGATAGGGCTTGGAAATGGGTTCCAACACCAGCCACATCTTCTTCTACAATACTAAAACAGGATAAATGGGATATCAATAATTCCCGCTCCCTATTTATGATCACTACCTTCCCTTCATGCATAAACTTCAGCTTCTGATGTAGAGTTGAAGTGACAGCCCTTGCTTCGTGTATCCATGGTCGTCCCAACAAAAAACTATACACGGGAATAATGTCCATTACCTGGAAAGTTATCAAGAACAAATGTGGTCCTATATGGATGGGCAAGTCCACTTCACCGATGACAGATTTCCTAGACCCATTAAAAGCCTTCACAATGATGCCACTCGGGCGCATAGGTGTTCCCTGATACTTTAACTTCATGAGAGTACTTCTCGGTATAACATTCAACGCGGATCCGTTATCAATTAGCGCATTGGATAGCGAGTCATTCTTGCAATTCATAGAAATGTGGAGGGTCAAGTTGTGATTCCTTCGTTCATCTGGAAACTTGTCATCTCAGAAACTCAAGTTGTTACATGACGTAATGTTTCCAATTACGTTTCTGAATTGATATAACGACATGTCATTCTCCATAAAAGCTTGGTCTAGTACTCTCATTAGTGATTCTCTATGACCGGAGGAATTCATCAATAAAGCGAAGATGGATATCTTTGAAGGAGTCTGCAATAGCTGATCAACAATTTTGTAATCGCTCATTTTAATTATCTTCAAAATATCATCCACTTATTTCTCCAATGTATCTCCACTAGTCTCTCCTGCAGCCTTCTTAGGTTCATCATTCTCAGCAATTTTCTTCCCAGTAACAACGTCTTTTCGAATAACTGGCGCAAACACACGGCCACTATGGGTCACCCTACCACTATCAACTATATTCCCAACATCTGGTATTGGCTGGATGGGAACTTCCACACCATCTTCCAAGATTTTAGCATTTTATTTGCAAGGCACAGCCTTATCTGATTTATAGGGAACAGGTCCTGGCAGACTAATTACCAATGGGGTAACAGCTGATTTTCTATGGTACTCCACCTCAAGATGAGCGGGTGCACCAAAACAAGGTACAATGACGTTTACGCCTTCCTCAACACAATCAGCCCTCAAAAGGTCATTTCCGGCAAACAAATCTTTGTCCGAAGAAAAATACTCATCCGCGGAGGCATATTCTTCCTCTGACTCTTCTTCCATCAAACAAACTTCAACCATGTCAATCTCGTGATAATCATCTCTTTGTCCTATGATCTTGATAGTTCCATTGTCTAACAGCAATTAAACACCCTTTCTCACAATAGAACATCCTCGGGGATCTCGACAACACACTATGCAAGATCCATATTGTTGTTCTATTTGACCTCAATACGGCAAAAGGTAGCATGCAACTGTACAAGATCTTCATTCAAATACTCCACATGAATAATTCTGAATTCACCAGGACATCCAGAAACCTTATTCAATTCCTCTTCATACTCTGCCCTACTGATGATTAAATGGATTAAACCTTCATCCATCATCTCCTGCAAATCAGCCTCTATCTTCTCGCAACCCTGTATATTTGTACTGCAAACAGCACAACCGGCATGGTCATGCGTATAATAACTGAATTCTTAAAGGTCTATGTGAATCTACACCAAATCCCCTCTAACCAGATTAATGTCAAAAATTCGGAAGTCACCTGGGCAACCGACCACCATATTCACAGCACTCACTCCCCCGTGCTTGGGCAGAGGATTGTCTTTCACATTAGGTCCCATGTCTTTGAAAGATAAAATTCCAGACTTCACCAACCTTTGCACTTTTGTCCTTAAAGGATAACAATTTTCAACACTATGCCCTGGTGCTCCCTGATGAAAGGCGCATGTCTGGTCTGCTTTGTAATACCAAGGCAATGGAGATGGTATTGCTGGAGCTGGTTGCGTTTGGACCAACTTCTTCTGGATCAATGCTGGTAGTAGCTCTGCATAACTCATGGGAATAGGGTCATAGTTCTCCCTTCTCTGATTATTCCCCTGGTTCCCTTGTTGGGATTGTCTCTGATAAGCAACGGTGGTCGGAACAACATTCATAACTGAAGCAACTTGCTGGTGACGCTGATAATTCCTTCTGGGAGCGTTCACCCTCTTTTCTTGTATGACAGCATTGGTATCCCCCTCTTTCTTCTTTGTAAACCCATAAGCTGGATTTTTCACACCTCCGGATCCTTCACCCTTTGTCAAATGGTCTTTTCTTACTGCCTCTTCTAAGTGGACACCCATTCCTACCATCTCTGTAAAATCACTCGGGACACTTGCTACCATTATTTCATGGTAGAAAGCACTCAGGGTCTTCAGAAAATTTTTAGTCATTTCCTTCTCTTCCATAGGAGCAATCACTTGTGCAGCCACATTGCGCCATCTTTGCCCATACTCTTTGAACGATTCTCTGTAATTCTGAATCATGGCTCTAATCCGGTCATGATAAGGTGCCATATCCATATTGTACTTGTATTTTTTTATGAATGCTTCTCCCAAATCATTAAAGGTGTGGATGTTGGCACTGTCTAAACTCATGTACCATTTCAATGTTGCGCTGGTTATATTATCTTGGAAAAAGTGAATCAGCAGACGCTGATCATCGGTGTGGGTAGACATTCTCCTTACATACATCACCAAGTGAGCACGAGGGCAAGTGTTGCCCTTGTACTTGTCAAACTCCGAGACCTTGAACTTAGCAGGTACTTTGACATTCGGGACCAAACACAGCTCATTCACATTCTGTCCAAATAACTCTTTTCTCCTAAGAGCCTTCATCTCTCTTTGCATTCTATCAAACTGTTCTTGGAAATCGTCCATTCTATCAAAAAGACACAAGTCTTCACTCGGCGGAGGGAAAGGACGACACACATCTTCGTTAACAATCGGAACCAGATTCACCGAAGGAGGTGCAGCAGGAACAATATGCACTACAAGTGGTGTTTGAGTAACAACATTTGGAACTACTGAAGCATCTTGGGGGCCCAAATTGAAACCTTCAGATGCAAAATTCTCTGGCATTCCCCACGGATAAACCTGAGGCATGCAGTTTTGAACAACAGTCGGAGTAGCGGATACAGGAACAGTATGAACTTCAGCATTTGCCCTTGTCGATTGAGGTTGAACACTCGGTGGTTGATTCTGAGAAACCACCAGAGCTTCCATCAGAGTAGTCAAATTGGCCAAGCCGACCATCAAAGTAGAAACTTCTTCGCGTAGCTCATAATTCTCGTGTTCCAAGTTGTCCATCTTCTTTTTTAAATTAGCCCGAGTGTTGCAGTGATGAGTCAGCTTGCTGAACGAAGCAAAAAGCTGGGTAAGGCACCTGGATATCCATAATAAATGCAAGAACTATGTGCAATATGATGCATGATATGTAATGTGTATGATTATTTTTACTTTATCATTTAATATTTCAAGGGATTTAACGTTTATAGAGATATTGCAAACATCAAAATAACAAAGCTTTTGAAATACTAAATTTTTTTATTATAATAACCTCAAAATGGATTACAAATTTAAATGATACCAAGTACAAGATGAAAATACAATCTAAAATCCTGAGAAAAAGAACTGATGGAGATCAATCTATACGCTGGCGCTTCCCTGTGAGCCTGGCAATCTGAGCTCTCAACCTCTTGTTTTCTTCCACATGTCTGACGGCAACTTCCTTCCAATCATATGAATTAGGAAGTGAACGAACAATACCTGTTTGAGGCTTAGGGGAAAATAAATCCCCTTTCCTCTCCATAGACTCTATCGCTTGACTCTCAAGGATCACTATTAAATCATCTTTCTCCTTCAAGTATGCTCTATAGGAACTCTCTAAAGTCTGGAACTTGTTCTTCCATGCATCCCTTTCCTGTTGCATCCTAACAAAAGCAAGCTGTAACTCTTCTAGATCATCTAATAAAGGAGGAGTGGTCTTCGCAAACAGATCAGACATGGGTGTTTCTCGAGTATACGACATCTTTAACTGGATAGCTCTCGATCGGACCCACTAAAGATATGGCTCCAAAGAAACAGCACCCCTAGGTCCCAAATATTTCCTAATTTTCTTATGAATGTGACGCCAGGAATTCGCAATCTTCTCCCTAGCTTCCATGTGGTCATCTCCTTCTTTCATAAAGAAACTACTCAAATGAATACTGTTTGGTTTATCCCTCATCAAATAACCAAGCTGTCGCCGCGGAAGAACATGGTTATAGTTAATTCCTCCCTTTGTACCAAGAAGAGGTACATTGGGGAAACTACCACAACTGTCAATAAACTCTATATCATGATAAGCTCGATGATACCAATCAATATCAGAATGAGTGAGTGCCATGATCTTAGGAGCCCAACGAGGTTCCTTATTGATATCCCAAAAAGCATCAGACTGAGGCATATGAGAGATGAACCATCAGTATAACAAAGGCGTGCAGCAGATAATCATTCCTCCATGATAAAAACTCCGAAGATGAACACAGTAATAAGCCTTGTCCAACAATGTAGGAACTGGGTTTCCAATCATGAAAATGCTGATAGTGTTAATATCGACAAACTTGTCCACATTAGGAAATAAGAATAATCCATAAGCAAGTAAAGCAAAGATGGCCTCAAAATCAACCGTACTCTTCATTCTGGAAAAGTAACGAGCTTTCTCCAATAAGAGTTGAGCTGGTAATCCTCTAATCCCTCCTTTAGTAGTCATATGAGCTACCACCTCAGACTTCCCCAAATGAATTAAAGCAGCAATCTCATGTGGTTTTGGCTCACCCTCCAAACCAGTAAAAGGAACACGATCAATAACAGGTAAATCTAATAGATAAGAATACTCCTCCAGTGTGGGCATCAACTGATAATCGGGAAAAGTAAAGCAGTGATACACCGGATCATATAACTGGTCCAAGGTAGAGAGAATACCCTCCTTCAACTTCAGCTTCATGAGAGGAATATTGGATCCATACTTCTTCTGAAAGTCTGCAGAACACTCGATCTCTGAAATTAGACTGACCAACTCATCTATCTTGGGATCCTTGAAACTGTATTTCCTGGTCTTTTTCTTTCCATAATCCATGGTTAACAGTACCTGAGATATTCACAAATAGTCAACCTTTAAATCCCTTGAAATATTTTCTTCAAAAGATGCTTATGAGTGCATGGATGCATGATGCAACAACCACACACAAGATCACACATATAGGGCTCATAGTTTCAACGTCACGAGCATGAGGTCGAAGGTACTACCGATAAGGTGTTGGTATAAAAAGTTATCACCTGCCGAACAAGGTTCTAGAGGTTCTCAGAGTCTACATCCTTCCTTCGGATATTACCAACTTCCCGATTAACTCGGTAATTAGTAATATTCTCAAGAAAGACTCGTCCGAGCATAGTATCGTGTGACAACTATTTACGGATTACTCTGTCATAGCTTTCGCACTACACCTAAAAGGCCAAGATGGGTTTGGTATTCTACAGTCCTTAGTTTCAAGAGGCTCCCAGGTCAAAAGCAATATGTCTTCCCAATTACTCGGTAAACGACACTACAGTCAAAGGGGCCTCCACTGAGTGGGGGATCTCATGCCTCCTTTTTTGGGAGTACTCCCTCAAAGTTAACATGACTATACCTCCCGTCCTATCTTAAAGTTTGCCCAAGCCCGGGTATAGGACTTTATGAGTAATCACCAAGCACCCTGAAAACCAGGAAAATCCAAACAAACATATATACAACATATAACACATAAATAATAATAGCACATATACACATATAAACAAAGATAGGTTTAACCCACTTAGGGATGGACCCGCAAAAGGTCAATTTGTCCCCAGTGAATTCGCCATTTTTCTGTAGCCGTAGAAATGTTCAAGACTAAGCCATTGGATTGACTAGACTTTATACAAATAAAAATAAAAATCGCCACCGTGCTTTATTATTTCCAAATGAATGGGAAAATAGCGAATAACCAAAAAAAAGGGGGAAAGATTCAAGAAGGGGGTTGGTTATGCAAAGGGAAGGTATTAGTACCTTAAACATCTACGGTACTCCGCAGGAACCTCTTTGTAAAATCTGTGTATTTTGGCTATAAAGTGTGTTATATATAAAATGGATGGTGGAGGTGAGAAAAGAAATATATTTTTTATGATTTTTGCACCCGCCGTGGTTGTGAACCTTTAGTGCCTACGTACCACCTTTCGTGCAATAGGGGATCAGGGTACACGTAGTTCCTCTTTTAAAAGTTTGATACAAATTTGTTGGTTAATTTTAAGAGATAAGACATCATCGTCATTGTCCGTGTGGAAAACATGCTCACTGCCCACAATCATGAGAAAGGAGAATCTGCATTATCTCAAAGTGGAGGATATGGCTTGGATTTTAAAATCAACAATGCCTCACTCAACACCCATGTGGAAAATATCTCTCTTCACTACATATTGTAGAAGTATAGTTGTTTTTGTCACTACAAGGATTGACAAGAGTCTAATCTTTTTGAGAAAAGTTTAAAGATAAAATCCAAAGTGGCAAAAAATGGTTTGGAATGAGATTGATTGACTTTTAGTCTTATCACAAAAAATGTCAAGGTATTATTAAATTGATTGAAGTTTATTGATGAAAATGTTTTGAAAATGCATGGACATAAGTTCAAGTTTATTATGAAAGTGTTTCAAGTTTCCAAAAACAAGAAGGGTTTTCAAAAGGAGGGAGGAGATTTTTGAAATTAAATAAGATGGGAGGAGAAGAAGAGGCTATCCTAAAGCATAAGGTAAAAACTAAGGATAAGGACCATCTAACCGACAAGAAACCACAACTTGAAATTATGAGTCATGGTAGAATTCCCATTCTTTGGATTGAAACCAAGCAAGCAAAGATACTAGACCTCTATAAGTGTATCAAGTCTTCTAAAAAATTGGGCAGAGTAACGGCTGTATGCAGGTGAATTTCAGATTACAAACAAAGTGTGCAATCACAAAAACTTGCATACAAAAACAAACAAGCAACCCAATGTCTTGAGGTAAACCTCAAGAGCTCCATACAAAATAATCAGATCAGATCACAAGGTATCCAAGATAGGCCAAGGTTTCTAATCCTAAGTCCAAGAAAAAGTCCACTGCTCCAACATGCCAAGGATAGTAACCAAATAGTCCAAGTACCATTAAGAGTTTTTTAGGGTTTAAGTTGGTTATTAAGTATCTTAGGAAAAGGAAGAAGAAAAGCTCAAGTGAGCAAAGTGAAAATGACAAGAAAATAAATGCTCAAGTGAGCAAAGATGAAAATGACATGAAATGTAAAGGCTAAAAGTAAATAGTGCATAAAGCATAAAAGAATAAAAAAAAGCATAACAAAAAAATAAAGCAAGTTAATAATTAGTGGTTAGTTGGATGACCATCTTGAAACTTGCATTTAGAACTCATTAGAGGATTGGTAGAACCAAATCCTTCACACAACAAGTTGCATTTGCTTTTTGTCAAGTATATCATCCATTTGGAATTCTTATAAGTACTATTTAATGATCAACGATGTTTAAGTGATCCGCGTTGACCAAAGGTGTTATATATCCATTAGAGGATTGGTAGAAACAAAGCCTCCACACAATGAATCTCAAGGTTATTGGATCAAAGAGATCAAATTAACATACTTGGGCTTGCAATCATAACCTTGGGCGACGAATGGTCATTTATTTGAATCGGGACAAAATTTAGTGCTATGTTAAGTAATTGTAAGTGGACTTATATAGAAGTCGCACCTATTAAAAAATGTGCAAAAGTATTTTAAAACATTTTAAACAAATCAAATAAGTGTAAATTTCATAAAAAATATCAAAACACAAAAATAAATTGTGAAAAAATGAAAATCAAAAAGAGAATAATCAAAAATATTTTTCATAATTTTTTCATATTTTTTGGACTAAAAATGAATTTTCTATGATTTTTTGAAGTTTCAAACAATTAAAATATGAAAATCAGAAAAAGAAAATAAAAGAAAAAGATGTGGACCATTGGATGAGAGTCAAAACGCGTTAGTAATCAAATCCAAAGGATCTGGCGCGCTGTGCATATCATGGTCTTTACTGAATAAAGCACTAAATCAAATGTAAAATCATAAATTCAAAAAAACAAATGGCACGCTTTCATTGGTTAGAAGGTGACACGTTGGTCATCTTCAACCTCCAGCCTCACGAATTGCAGGTCTCTCAAACTATAATATCACAAGCTCAGACCTACGTCATTCGTTTCGTCTCTTCAAGACGAAGAGAACCATACCCTCACGCCATTTTTTTATAAACTGTAACCCAATCAATTTAGAAGGGACGTTTTGAAAGGGAATTTGAAAATACATGGTCCAAACCCGTTTCCAGAAGAAAGTAATTATTGCGACTAGAACCAAGGCAATGAGAGAAACACAATGATACCAAAGTTTTAAAGAATTGATGAAGGAATCTACCTATTGAAGTTTAGTTGCAGAGCTGTGAAACTAGTCTTCTATGGAGCAATGTAGGGAACGATTCTTGAATGTAAATGTATGGATAGGTTCAGGGAAGATCAAGGAAGCTGGATTGATGGAGAAAATGGATTGAAAAAGGCTTGAGAATAGGATTCGAAGTAGTTGAATTTTGAGTTGGGAAGAAAGTTTGGCAGGGTGATTCTGGCTATCTAAGCTTGGGAAATTGAATGGGGTAGTACATGTATTTATAGGAGAAGCAAATGGGATCAAAAGGAAGCGTGAATGATGCAATTTGGAGGGAATTCGTAAAAACCTGATGCACGAGTGAAGTGTGATCCAAACATCACCAAAACTAATCCAATTCTTGTGTTTTGATGCACTAATCTACTTGGGAAAGTTGGCTAATCATGTTTTAACTCAAAACGCGTGCTAATTTGAGGTTTAGAGGTTGTAACATGAAATTCAAATTCTGACTTGCAGGGAAACTTCAATTCCAAGTTACCACTTTTGAAACAATGGCATTTCCACCTCAGGGAGTCTTAAGGCATGATTCTTGATGCTTTGGAAAGACAAGGTAACAAAATTTGCAATGAAAAAAAAATTGGAATCAATTGGAGGTTTGAGCTGAAAATTACATGGAGTCAAAGTTGGAGAAAAAGAGTTGACTTTCCATACTTAGAAATATTTCAAATTCTTCTTTAAAAAAGACCTATAATCTCTTGCATCCAAACATGACTTTGCACTTAGAATTTGCTATTGATCAAAAAACATGGAATGAAGTAGATATCCTGAATGACATTTTGATGTTGGCCAAAAATCATGAAATGACCTATAATCTTTTGCATTCTTAAGGCAACTTCCATCCATTTTTTTACTATGCGCATAAAAGAAGGTATGAAGTACAGATCTTTAAGATCATAATGGAAAAAAAATGGGATCAAGGTGATAATAATTTACCAAGTTATGTCCATTTGAAGTCACATATGGAAAATTAGGGATTCAACTGGATGACTTGTAATCTTTCTTCTTCACCAAGTTCCTTCCACATGAAAACTCTTTGGAACTTTTGAAGTGATTTGTTGGTAATTCTTTAAAGAGAATAATGTTATTGGAATCACTCAAAAATACCAAAAGATGATCAAGATATGCCTCTTTGAAGTCCAAAACCCTAGCCTCTAGATCAAGAGAATGCTTGGTGGAACTTTGCCAAATTTGGACAAACTTTTTGTGCCAATACTCTTCCTTTGTGAATAGAAATTGTTGAGGATGATAATTAGGACCTATGTCCACAAACCAATCTCATACCAACTTCAAAACAAATCCAATGGTGAGGTTTAAATTTCTCAAGACTTTGACCAGGGCATGGAAATAAACTCATGAACCCATGAAGCAACATGTTAAAAAACTCATTGCCTTGACCTACATTATCAACAAGTGAGACAAACCAATATTGCATTTTGTTAATTTAGAGAGAAAATCAAAGCAAATTAGCCATGATCATAAGAGAAAACAAGTTAAGGTGATTGTTAACTCCTCATAGAGAAAAGTTAAAGATAAGTAGAAGAACAAAAATCCCTAATGTGATTTTGTGGTGGTTGAAACAATATGGTATGATGAAGGGATCTTAGGGGAAAAAATTGGGGTACAACACCCATAAAATGGCATCTCTTCGAAACAGTCTCGCATAGAAGTTTGTTGTAAAATCTTTACAAGTGGAAGTCTCTTTATTTGAGACAACTTGTATATTACCCTCTATGGGTGAAACATCTTGGTTAAAGAAGAAACTGACACCAGTTTGTGGCTTATGGCCAGGATCAAATGGAGGTTTATCTGATTCTCCATCAAATAGCATATCCTAGAAAATTTCTTTCAAAGAAGTATTTTGTGAAATCATTGGAAGTGACAGTCTCTTTATTTGAGAGAGCTTGTATATTACCCTTTCAAAATGAATCTTCTTGGTTAAAGAAGAAACTGAGGCCAGTTTATGGCTTATGGCCAGGATCGAAGGGAGGTATATCTGATTCCCCATATAATGGCATCTTTTTGAAAAAGTCTCGCATAGAAGTTCGTTGTAAAATCATGGCAAGTGACAGTCTCGTTATTTGAGACAACTTGTAAATTACCCTCTCCAGGTGAAACATCTGGGTTAAAGATTAAACTGAGACCAGTTTGTGGCTTATGTGTAGGATGAAAGGGAGGTTTATCTGGTTCCCCATCAAATAGAATATCTTAGAAAACATCTTTCAAAGAAGTTTTTTGTGAAATCATTGAAAGAGGAAGTCTCTTTATTTGAGAGAGCTTGTATATTACCCTTTTAAATTGAACCATCTTGGTTAAAGAAGAAACTGAGACCAGTTTGAGGCTTATGGCCTGGATCGAGGATAGGTTTATCTGATTCCCCATAAAATGGAATCTCTTCGAAAAAGTCTCGCATAAAAGTTTGTTGTGAAATATTTGAAAGTGGCAGTCTCTTTATTTAAGACAACTTGTATATTACCCTTTCTAAGTGAAACATCTTGGTTAAAGAAGAAACTGAGACCAGTTTGTGGCTTATGGCCACGATCGAAGGGAGGTTTATCTGATTCTTCATCAAATGGCATATCTTTAAAAACGTCTTACATATATGTTTGTTTTAAAATCATTGCAAGTGGAAGTCTCTTTATTCGAGACAACTTGTATATTACCCTTTCCAGGTGAAACATCTTGGTTAAAGAAGAAACTGAGACCAGTTTGTGGCTTATGGCTAGGATCGTGGAGAGGTTTATCTGATTCCCCATAAAATGGCATCTCTTTGAAATAGTCTCTCATAGAAGTTTGTTGTAAAATATTTGCAAGTGACAGTCTCTTTATTTGAGACAGCTTGTAAATTACCCTCTCCAGGTGAAACATTTGGGTTAAAGATTAAACTGAGACCAGTTTGTGGCTTATGGCCAGGATGAAAGGGAGGTTTATCTGATTCCCCATCAAATAGCATATCTTATAAAATGTCTCTCAAAGAAGTTTGTTGTGAAATTATTGGAAGAGGCAGTCTCTTTATTTGAGAGAGCTTGTATATTACCCTTTCAAAATGAAAGATCTTGGTTAAAGAAGAAATTGAGACCAGTTTGTGGCTTATGGGCAGGATCAAGGATAGGTTTATCTGATTCCTCATAAAATGGCATCTCTTCGAAAAAGTCTCGCATACAAGTTTATTGTAAAATATTTGTAAGTGGCAGTTACTTTATTTGAGACAACTTGTATATTACCCTTTACAGGTGAAACGTCTTGGTTAAAGAAGAAACTAAGACCAGTTCCTGGCTTATGGCCAGGATCAAAGGGAGGTTTATCTAATTCTCCATCAAATGACATATCTTAAAAAACTTATTTCAAAGAAGTTTGTTGTGAAATCATTGAAACTTGAACTATCTTTATTTGAGAGAGGTTGTATATTACCCTTTCAAAATTAAACATTTTGGTTAAAGAAGAAATTGATACAAGTTTGTTTCTTATGGCCAAGATCGAGGGGAGGTTTATCAGATTCTCCATCAAATGGCATATCTTTGAAAAAATTTGATAAAGAAGTTTGTTGTGAAATTGTTGCAACTGGAAGTGTCTTTATTTGAGAACACTTGTATATTACCCTTTCTAGGTGAAACATCTTGGTTAAAGAAGAAACTGAGGCCAGTTTATGGCTTATGGCCAGGATCGAAGGGAGGTATATCTGATTCCCCATATAATGGCATCTTTTTGAAAAAGTCTTGCATAGAAGTTCGTTGTAAAATCATGGCAAGTGGTAGTCTCTTTATATGAGACAACTTGTAAATTACCCTCTCTAGGTGAAACATCTGGGTTAAAGATTAAACTGAGACCAATTTGTGGCTTATGGGTAGGATGAAAGGGAGGTTTATCTGATTCCCCATCAAATAGAATATCTTAGAAGACATATTTCAAAGTAGTTTTTTGTGAAATCATTGGAAGAGGAAGTCTCTTTATTTGAGAGAGCTTGTATATTACCCTTTTAAAATGAACCATCTTGGTTAAAGAAGTAACTGAGACCAGTTTGAGGCTTATGGACTAGATCGAGGATAGGTTTATCTGATTCCTCATAAAATTGAATCTCTTCAAAAAAGTATCGCATAAAAGTTTGTTGTGAAATCTTTGCAAGTGGCAGTCTCTTTATTTGAGACAGCTTGTATATTACCCTTTCTAGGTGAAACATCTTGGTTAAAGAAGAAACTGAGACCAGTTCGTGGCTTATGGCCACGATCGAAGGGAGGTTTATCTGATTCTCTATCGAATGGCATATCTTAGAAAACTTCTTTAAGAGAAGTTTCTTGTGAAATCATTGCAACTGCCACTCTCTTTATTTGAGAGAGGTTGTATATTACCCTATCAAAATGAAACATTTAGGTTAAAGAAGAAACTAAGACCAGTTTGTTGCTTATTTCCAGGATCAAGGGTAGGTTCATCGGATTCTCTATCAAATGGAATATCTTTGAAAAATTCTTATAAAGAAGTTTGTTCTGAAATCGTTGAAAGTGAAAGTTTTTTATTTGAGACAACTTGTATATTACCCTTTCCAGGTGAAACATCTTGGTAAAAGAAGAAACTGAGACAAGATCTTGGTTTATGGCCAGGATCGAGCGGAGGTTTATCTGATTCTCCATCAAATGGCATATCTTTGAAAACATCTTGCAGAGATGTTTATTTTGAAATCATCGCAAGTTCCAGTCTCTTTATTTGAGATAACTTGTATATTATCCTTTCCAGGTGAAACATCTTGCTTAAAGAAGAAAATGAGACCAGTTCGTGGCTTATGGCCAGGATCTAAGGGAGGTATATCTGATTCTTCATCAAATGGAATATCTTTGAAAACGTTTTGCAGAGATGTTTGTTTTGAAATAATTGCAACCGGTCGTCTCTTTATTTGAGACAACTTGTATATTACCCTTTCCAGGTAAAACTTCTTGGTTAAAGAAGAAATTGAGACTAATTTATGGCTTATGGCCAGGATCGAGGAGAGGTTTATCTGATTCCCCATAAAAAGGCATCTCTTCAAAAAAGTCTCGCATAGAAGTTTGTTTTAATATATTTTCAAGTGGATGTCTCTTTATTTGAGAAATCTTGTATATTACCCTCTCGAGGTGAAACATCTTGGTTAATGACGAAACTGAGACCAGTTTGTGGCTTATGGCGAGGAGCAAAAGGAGTTTTAGCTGATTCTCCATCAAATGGAATATCTTTGAAAACATCTTGCAGAGATGTTTGTTTTGAAATCATTGCGAGTTCCAGTCTCTTTATTTGAGATAACTTGTATATTACCCTTTCAAGGTGAAACATCTTGGTTAAATAAGAAATTGAGACCAGTTTATGGCTTATGGCCAGGATCGAGGAGAGGTTTATCTGATTCCCCATAAAATGGCATCTCTTCGAAAAAGTCTCGCATTGAAGTTTGTTGTAAAATCTTTGCAAGTGGTTGTCTCTTTATTTGAGACACCTTGTATAATACCCTCTCCAGGTTATACATCTTGGTTAAAGAAGAAACTATGACCAGTTTTTGGCTTATGGCAAGGATCAAAGGGAGGTTTATCTTTCAAATAAGTTTGTTATGAAATCATCGCTAGTGGAAGTCATCGCTAGTGGAAGTCTCATTATTTGAGAGAGCTTGTATATTACCCTTTCAAAATGAAACATTTTGGTTAAAGATGAAACTGAGACAAGTTTGTTGCTTATGGCCAGGATCAAGGGGAGGATTATCGGATTCTCCATCAAATGGAATATCTTTGAAAAAGTCTCATAAAGATGTTTGTTGTGAAATTGGTGCGATTGGAAGTCTCTTTATTTGAGAGAACTTGTACATTACCATTACCAGGTGAAACATCTTTGTTAAAGAAGAAAACAAGACAAGTTCTTGGCTTATGGACATGACCGAGGGGAGGTTTATCTGATTCTCCATCTAATGGAAATATTTTAGAAAACATTTCGCACATAAGTTTTCTGTGAAATAATTAAAAGTGTCAGTTCATGGCTTATGGCCAGTACTGAGGGCAAGTTTCATTGATTCTCTGTAATGTGGCATCTCTTTAAAAAAGTATCGCAGAGAAGTTTGTTGTGAAATAATTTCAAGTGGAAGTCTCTTTATTTGAGACAACTTGTATATTTCCCTTTCCAAGTGAAACATCTTGGTTAAAGTAGAAATTGAGACTAGTTCGTGGCTTATGGCCATGATCGAGGGGTGGTTTATCTAATTCTCCATCAAATGGCATATCTTTGAAAATGTCTGGCAGAGAAGTTTGTTGTGAAATCATTGAAAGTGGAAGTCTCTCTATTTGAGAAAGCTTGTATATTACCCTTTCAAGATGAAACATCTTGGTTAAAGAAGAAATTGAGACCAGTTCGTGGCTTATTTCCAGGATCAATGAGAGGTTTATCTGATTCCCCATAAAATGGCATCTCTTTGAAAAAGTCTCGCATAGAAGTTTGTTGTGAAATCGTTGCAAGTGGAAGTCTCTTTGTCTGAGACAGCTTCTATATTACCCTTTCTACGTTAAACATCTTGGTTAAAGAAGAAATTAAGACCAGTTCGTGGCTTATGGCCAGGATCGAAGGGAGGTTTATCTGATTCTCCATCAAATAACATATCTTAGAAAAAGTCTTTCAAAGAAGTTTGTTGTGAAATCATTGCAAGTGACAGTCTCTTTATTTGAAAGAGCTTGTATATTACCCTTTCAAGATGAAACATCTTGGTTAAAGAAAAAACTGAGACAAGTTTGTGGCTTATTTCCAGGATAAAGGGGAGGTTTATCAGATCTCCATCAAATGGAATATCTTTGTAAAAGTCTCATAAAGAATTTGGTTGTGAAATAGTTGCATGTGGCCGTCTCTTTATTTGAGACAACTCGTATATTACACTTTCTAGGTGAAACATCTGGGTTAAAGAAGAAACTCAGACCAGTTCTTGGCTTATGGAAAGGATCGAGGGGAGGTTTATCTGATTCTCCATCTAATGGCATATTTTATAAAACATCTGCAGAGAAGTTTTATGTGAAATAATTCAAAGTGATAGTCTCTATATTTGAGACATCTTGTATATTACCCTTTGCAAATGAAACATCTTAGTTAAAAAAAATTAAAACCAGTTCATGGCTTATGGCCAGGACCGAGGGGAGGTTTATCAGATTCTCCATAAAATGGAATATCTTTGTAAAAGTCGCATAAACAATTTTGCTGTGAAATCATTTCAAGTGGAAGTCTCTCTATTTGATACAACTTGTATATTACCCTTTCAAAGTGAAACATCTTGGTTAAAAAAGAAACTGATACTAGTTCGTGGCTTATGGCCATGATCGAGGTAAGGTTTATCTAATTCTCCATCAAATGGAATATCTTTGAAAATGTCTTACAGAGAAGTTTGTTGTGAAATCATTGCAAGTGGAAGTCTCTTTATTTGAGAAAGATTGTATATTACCCTTTAAGGTGAAACAGCTTGGTTAAAAAAGAAATTGAGACTAGTTTGTGGCTTATGGCCAGGATCGAGGAGAGGTTTATCTGATTCCCCATAAAATGGCATCTCTTTGAAAATGTCTTGCATAGAAGTTTGTTCTGAAATCTTTGCAAGAAGCAGTCTCTTTATTTGAGGTAACTTGTATATTTCCCTTTCCAGGTGAAACATCTTCGTTAAAGAAAAAATTTAGACCAGTTCGTGGCTTATGGCCAGGATCAAAGGGAGGTTTATCTGATTCTCCATCAAATATCATATCTTAGAAAACATCTTTCAAAGAAGTTTGCTATGAAATCATTGCAAGTGGAAGTATCTTTATTTGAGAGAGCTTGTATATTACCCATTCAAAATGAAACATCTTGGTTAAAGAACAAACTGAGACCAGTTTGTTGCTTATGGCCAGGATCAAAGGGGAGGATTATCGGATTCTCCATCAAATGGAATATCTTTGAAAAAGTGTGCTAAATAAGTTTGTTGTGAAATCGCGGCAAGTGGAAGTCTCTTTATTTGAGACAAATTGTACATTACCATTACCAGATGAAACATCTCTGTTAAACAAGAAACTGAGACCAGTTCTTAGCTTATGGCCAGGATCGAGGGGAGGTTTATCTGATTCTCCATCTAATAGCATATTTTAGAAAACATCTTGCAGAGAAGTTTGTTGTGAAATAATTGCAAGTGACAGTCTCTGTATTTGAGACATCTTGTATATTACCCTTTCTAGGTGAAACATATTGGTTAAAGAAGAAACTGAGACCAGTTCTTGGCTTATGGCCAGGATCAAGTTGTATATTACCCTTTCCTAGTGAAACATCTTGGTTAAAGAAGAAATTCAGTCTAGTTTGTGGATTATGTCCATGATAGAGGTGAGGTTTATCTAATTCTCCATCAAATGGAATATCTTTGAAAATGTTTTGTAGAGAAGTTCGTTGTGAAATCATTGCAAGTGGAAGTCTCTTTATTTGAGAAAGATTGTATATTACCCTTTCAAGGTGAAACATCTTGGTTAAAAAAGAAATTAAGACCAGTTTGTGGCTTATGGCCAGGATCGAGGAGAGGTTTATCTAATTCCCCATAAAATGGCATCTCTTGAAAATGACTTGCATAGAAGTTTGTTCTGAAATCTTTTCAAGTGGAAGTCTCTTTATTTGAGACAAATTGTATATTACCCTTTCCAGGTGAAACATCTTGGTTAAAGAAGAAATACATACCAGTTCGTGGCTTATGGCCAGGATCGAAGGGAGGTTTATCTGATTCTCCATCAAATAGCATATCTTAGAAAACATCTTTCAAAGAAGTTTTTTATGAAATCATTGCAAGTGGAAGTCTCTTTATTTGGGAGAGCTTGTATATTACCCATTCAAAATGAAACATCTTGGTTAAAGAAGAAACTGAGAACAGTTTGTTGCTTATTGCCAGGATCAAAGGTGAGGTTTATCGGATTCTCCATTAAATGGAATATCTTGGAAAAAGTATCGTAAATAAGTTTGTTGTGAAATCGGTGCAAGTGGCAATCTCTTTATTTGAGACAACTTGTACATTACAATTACCAGATGAAACATATCTGTTAAACAAGAAACTGAGACCAATTCTTAACTTATGGCCAGGATCGAGGGGAGGTTTATCTGATTCTCCATCTAATAGCATATTTTAGAAAACATCTTGCAGAGAAGTTTGTTGTGAAATAATTGCAAGTGACAGTCTCTATATTTGAGACATATTGTATATTACCCTTTCTAGGTGAAACATCTTGGTTAAAGAAGAAACTGAGACCAGTTCTTGGCTTATGGCCAGGATCGAGGGGAGGTTTATCTGATTCTCCATCTAATAGCATATTTTAGAAACCATTTCACCAAGAAGTTTTTTGTGTAATAATTGCAAGTGATAGTCTTTATATTTGAGACATCTTATATATTACCCTTTGCAAGTGAAACATCTTTGTTAAAAAGAAACTGAGAGCAGTTCATGGCTTATGGCCAGGAAGGAGGGGAGGTTTATCGGATTCTCCATCAATAGGAATATCTTTGTAAAAGTCTCATAAAGAATTTTGTTGTGAAATCATTGCAAGTGGAAGTCTCTTTATTTGATACAAGTTGTATATTACCCTTTCCTAGTGAAACATCTTGGTTAAAGAAGAAATTGAGTCTAGTTTGTGGATTATGGCCATGATAGAGGTGAGGTTTATCTAATTCTCCATCAAATGGCATATCTTTGAAAATGTCTTGTAGAGAAGTTTGTTGTGAAATCATTGCAAGTGGAAGTCTCTTTATTTGAGAAAGTTTGTATATTACCCTTTCAAGGTGAAACATCTTGGTTAAAAAATAAATTGAGACCAGTTTTTGGTTAATGGCCAGGATCGGGGAGTGGTTTATCTGATTCCCCATAAAATTGTATCTCATGAAAATTTCTTGCATAGAAGTTTGTTCTGAAATCTTTCCAAGTGGCAGTCTCTTTATTTGAGATAACTTGTATATTACCCTTTCCAGGTGAAACATCTTGGTTAAAGAAGAAATTCATACCAGTTTGTGGCTTATGGCCAGGATCAAAAGGAGGTTTATCTGATTCTCCATCAAATAGCATATCTTAGACAACATCTTTCAAAGAAGTTTGTTATGAAATCATTGAAAGTGGCAGTCTCTTTATTTGAGAGAGCTTGTATATTACCCTTTCAAAATGAAACATCTTGGTTAAAGAAGAAACTGAGACCAATTTGTTGCTTAAGGCCAGGATCAATGGGAGGTTTATCGGATTCTCAATCAAATGGAATATCTTTGATAAAGTCTAGTAAAGAAGTTTGTTATGAAATTGGTGTAAGTGGCAGTCTCTTTATTTGAGACAACTTGTACATTACCATTAACAGATAAAACATCTTTATTAATAAAGAAACTGAGACCAATTCTTAACTTATGGCCAGGATCGAGGGGAGGTTTATCTGATTCACCATCTAATAGCATATTTTAGAAAACATCTTGCAGAGAAGTTTGTTGTGAAATAATTGCAATTGACATTCTATATATTTGAGACATCTTGTATATTACCCTTTCTAGGTGAAACATCTTGGTTAAAGAAGAAACTGAGACCAGTTCTTGGCTTATGGCCAGGATCGAGGGGAGGTTTATCTGATTCTCCATCTAATAGCATATTTTAGAAACCATTTCACCAAGAAGTTTTTTGTGTAATAATTGCAAGTGATAGTCTTTATATTTGAGACATCTTATATATTACCCTTTGCAAGTGAAACATCTTAGTTAAAAAGAAAATGAGAGCAGTTCATGGCTTATGGCCAGGAAGGAGGGGAGGTTTATCTGATTCTCCATAAAATGGAATATATTTGTAAAAGTCTCATAAAGAATTTTGTTGTGAAATCATTGCAAGTGGAAGTCTCTTTATTTGAGACAAGTTGTATATTACCATTTCCTAGTGAAACATCTTGGTTAAAGAAGAAATTGAGTCTAGTTTGTGGATTATGGCCATGATAGAGGTGAGGTTTATCTAATTCTCCATCAAATGGCATATCTTTGAAAATGTCTTGTAGAGAAGTTTGTTGTGAAATCATTGCAAGTGGGAGTCTCTTTATTTGAGAAAGATTGTATATTACCCTTTCAAGGTGAAACATCTTGGTTAAAAAATAAATTGAGACCAGTTTTTGGTTAATGGCCAGGATCGGGGAGAGGTTTATCTGATTCCCCATAAAATGGTATCTCATGAAAATGTCTTGCATAGAAGTTTGTTCTGAAATCTTTGCAAGTGAGAGTCTCTTTATTTGAGATAACTTGTATATTACCCTGTCGAGGTGAAACATCTTGGTTAAAGAAGAAATTCATACCAGTTTGTGGCTTATGGCCAGGATCAAAGGGAGGTTTATCTAATTCTCCATCAAATAGCATATCTTAGAAAACATCTTTCAAAGAAGTTTGTTATGAAATCAATGAAAGTGGCAGTCTCTTTATTTGAGAGAGCTTGTATATTACCCTTTCAAAATGAAACATCTTGGTTAAAGAAGAAACTGAGACCAGTTTGTTGCTTAAGGCCGGGATCAATGGGAGGTTTATCGGATTCTCAATCAAATGGAATATCTTTGAAAAAGTCTCGTAAAGAAGTTTGTTGTGAAATTGGTGTAAGTGGCAGTCTCTTTATTTGAGACAACTTGTACATTACCATTACCAGATAAAACATCTTTATTAAAGAAGAAACTGAGACCAATTCTTAACTTATGGCCAGGATCGAGGGGAGGTTTATCTGATTCTCCATCTAATATCATATTTTAGAAAACATCTTGCAGAGAAGTTTGCTGTGAAATAATTGCAAGTGACAATCTATATATTTGAGAGATCTTGTATATTACCCTTTCCAGGTTAAACATCTTGGTTAATGAAGAAACTGAGACCAGTTCTTGGCTTATGGCCAGGATCGAGGGGAGGTTTATCTTATTCTCCATCTAATAGCATATTTTAGAAACCATTTCACCAAGAAGTTTTTTGTGTAATAATTGCAAGTGATAGTCTTTATATTTGAGACATCTTATATATTACCCTTTGCAAGTGAAACATCTTAGTTAAAAAGAAACTGAGAGTAGTTCATGGCTTATGGCCAGGAAGGAGGGGAGGTTTATCGGATTCTCCATCAAATGGAATATCTTTGTAAAAGTCTAATAAAGAATTTTGTTGTGAAATCATTGCAAGTGGAAGTCTCTTTATTTGAGACAAGTTGTATATTACCCTTTCCTAGTGAAATATCTTGGTTAAATAAGAAATTGAGTCTAGTTTGTGGATTATGGCCATGATAGAGGTGAGGTTTATCTAATTCTCCATCAAATGGCATATATTTGAAAATGTCTTGTAGAGAAGTTTGTTGTGAAATCATTGCAAGTGGGAGTCTCTTTATTTGAGAAAGTTTGTATATTACCCTTTCAAGGTGAAACATCTTGGTTAAAAAATAAATTGAGACCAGTTTTTGGTTAATGGCCAGGATCGGGGAGAGGTTTATCTGATTCCCCATAAAATGGCATATCTTTGAAAATGTCTTGTAGAGAAGTTTGTTGTGAAATCATTGCAAGTGGGAGTCTCTTTATTTGAGAAAGTTTGTATATTACCCTTTCAAGGTGAAACATTGTTATGAAATCATTGCAAGTGGCAGTCTCTTTATTTGAGAAAGTTTGTATATTACCCTTTCGAGGTGAAACATCTTGGTTAAAGAAGAAATTCATAGCAGTTTGTGGCTTATGGCCAGGATCAAAGGGAGGTTTATCTGATTCTCCATCAAATAGCATATCTTAGAAAACATCTTTCAAATATGTTTGTTATGAAATCATTGAAAGTGGAAGTCTCTTTATTTGAGAGAGCTTGTATATTACCCTTTCAAAATGAAACATCTTGGTTAAAGAAGAAACTGAGACCAGTTTGTTGCTTAAGGCCAGGATCAAGGGGAGGTTTATCAGATTCTCAATCAAATGGAATATCTTTGAAAAAGTCTCGTAAAGAAGTTTTTTGTGAAATTGGTGTAAGTGGCTGTCTCTTTATTTGAGACAACTTGTACATCACCATTACCAGATGAAACATATTTGTTAAAGAAGAACCTGAGATCAGTTCTTAGCTTATGGCTAGGATCGAGGGGGGTTTTTATCTGATTCTCCATCTAATAACATATTTTAGAAAATATCTTGTAGAGAAGTTTGTTGTAAAATAATTGCAAGTGACAATCTCTATATTTCAGTCATCTTGTATATTACCCTTTGCAAGTGAAACATCTTAGTTAAAAAGAAACTAACACAAGTTTATGGCTTATGTCCAGGACCGATGGGAGGTTTCATTGATTCTCTGAAAATGGCATCTCTTTAAAAAAGTATCGCATAGATGTTTGTTGAGAAATCTTCTATATCACCCTTTCTACGTGAAACATCTTGGTTAAAGAAGGAATTGAGACTAGTTCGTGGCTTATGGCCAGGATCGGGGGGAGGTTTATCTAATTCTCTATCAAATGTTATATCTTTGAAAAAGTGTGGCCATTTCTTTATTTGAGAGATCTTGTATATTACTCTTTCAAAATGAAACATCTTGGTTAAAGAAGAAACTGAGACCAGTTTGTGGCTTATGTCCAGGATCAAAGGGAAGTTTATCGGATTCTCCATCAAATGGAATATCTTTTAAAAGTCTCATATATAATTTTATTGTGAAATAGTTTCAAGCGGCAGTCTCTTTATTTGAGACAACTCGTATATTACCCTTTCAAAATGAAATAACTTGGTTAAAGAAGAAATTGAGACTAGTTCTTGGCTTATGGCCAGGATCGAAGGGAGGTTTATCTGTTTCTCCATCTAATGGCATATTTTAGAAAACATCTTGCAGAGAAGTTTGTTGTGAAATAATTGCAAGTGACAGTCTCTATATTTGAGTCATCTTGTATATTACCCTTTACAAGTGAAACATCTTATTTAAAAATAAACTGACACCAGTTCATGGCTTATGGCCAGGACCGAGGGGAGGTTTATTTTATTCTCTGTAAAATGGCATCTCTTTAAAAAAGTATCGTAGAGAAGTTTGTTGTGAAATCATTGCAAGTGGTTGTCTCTTTATTTGAGACACCTTGTATATTACCCTTTACAAGTGAAACATATTGGTTAAAGAAGAACTTGAGACTAGTTCATGGATTATGGCCATGATCTAGGGGAGATTTATCTAATTCTCCATCAAATGTAATATCTTTAAAAATGTCTTGCAGAGAAGTTTGTTGTGAAATCATTGCAAGTGGAAGTCTCATTATTTGAGAAAGCTTGTATATTACCCTTTCAAGGTGAAACATCTTGGTTAAAGAAGAAATTAAGACCAGTTTATGGCTTATGGCAAGGATCGAGGAGAGGTTTATGTGATTCCCCATAAAATGACATCTCTTCGAAAACGTCTCAATAGAAGTTTGTTGTAAAATCTTTGCAAGTGGAAGTCTCTTTATTTGAGACAACTTGTATATTAACCTCTCGAGGTGAAACATCTTGGTTAATGAAGAAACTGAGACCAGTTTGTGGCTTATGGCCAGGATCAAAGGGAAGTTTATCTAATTCTCTATCAAATATAATATTTTTGAAAACATCATTCAAAGAAGTTGGATGTGAAATCATTGGAAGTGGAAGTCTCTTTATTTGAGAAAGCTTGTATATTACCCTTTCAAGGTGAAACATCTTGGTTAAAGAAGAAATTAAGACCAGCCTGTGGCTTATGGCCAGGATTGAAGAGAGCTTTATCTGATTCCCCATAAAATGGAATATTTTTGAAAAAGTATCGCATAGAATTTTGTTGTGAAATCTTTTCAAGTGGCAGTCTCTTTATTTGAGACAATTGTATATTACTCTTTCCTGGTGAAACATCTTGGTTAAAGAAGAAATTGAGACTAGTTCGTGGCTTATGGCCAGAATCAAAGGGAGGTTTATCTAATTCTCCATCAAATAGCATATCTTAGAAAATGTCTTTCAAAGAAGCTTGTTGTGAAATCATTGCAAGTGGCGGTCTTTTTATTTGAGAGAGCTTGTATGTTACCCTTATAAAATGAAACATCTTGGTTAAAGAAGAAATTGAGACCAGTTTGTTGTTTATGGCTAGGAGAAAGGGGAGTTTTATCGGATTCTCCATCAAATGGAATATCTTTGAAAATGTCTCATAAAGAAGTTCGTTGTGAAATCGTTGCAAGTGGCAGTCTCTTTATTTGATACAACTTGTATATTACCCTTTCCATGTGAAAATCTTGGTTAAAAAAGAAACTGAGACCGGTTCTTGGCTTATGGCCAGGATCGAATGGAGGTTTATCTGGTTCTCCATCTAATGGCATATTTTAGAAAACATCTTGCAGAGAAATTTTTTGTGAAATAATTGCAATTGACAGTCTCTATATTTGAGACATCTTGTATATTAACCTTCGCAAGTGAAACATCTTAGTCAAAAAGAAACTGAGACTAGTTCGTGCTTTATGGCCAAGACCGAGGGGAGGTTTCATTGATTCACTGTAAAATGGCAAGTGGAAGTCTCTTTATTTGAGACAACTTGTATATTGCCCTTTCCAAGTGAAACATATTGGTTAAAGAAGAATTTGAGACTAGTTCGTGACTTATGGCCATGATCGAGGGGAGGTTTATCCAATTCTCCATCAAATGGCATATCTTTGAAAATGTCTTGCAGAGAAGTTTGTTGTCAAATCATTGCAAGTGGAAGTATCTTTATTTGAGAAAGCATGTATATTACCCTTTCAAGGTTAAACATATTGGTTAAAGAAGAAATTGAGACCAGTTCGTGGCTTATGGCCAGGATCGAGGAAAGGTTTATCTGATTCCCCATAAAATGAAATCTCTTTGAGAAAGTGTCACGTAGAAGTTTGTTTTGAAATCATTGTAAGTGGCAATTTCTTTATTTGAGACAACTTGTATATTACTCTTTCTAGGTGAAACATCTTGGTTAAAGAAGATATTCAGAGCAGTTCGTGGCTTATGGCCAGGATCGAAGGGAGGTTTATCTGTTTCTCCATCAAATAGCATATCTTAGAAAACATATTTCAAAGAAGTTTATTATGAAATAATTACAAGTGACAGTCTCTTTATTTGGCAGAGCTTGTATATTAACCTTTCAAAATAAAACATCTTGGTTAAAGAAGAAATTGAGACCAGTTTGTTGCTTAAGGACAGGATCAAGGGGAGGTTTATCGGATTCTCAATCAAATGAATATCTTTGAAAAAGTCTCGTTAAGAAGTTTATTGTGAAATCGGTGCAAGTGGCAGTCTCTTTATTTGAGACAACTTGTACATTACCATTACCAGATGAAACATCTTTGTTAAAGAAGAAACTGAGACCAGTTCTTAGCTTATGGCTAGGATCGAGGGGGGTTTATCTGATTCTCCATCTAATAACATATTTTAGAAAATATCTTGTAGAGAAGTTTGTTGTGAAATAATTGCAAGTGACAATCTCTATATTTTAGTCATCTTGTATATTACCCTTTGCAAGTGAAACATCTTAGTTAAAAAGAAACTAAGACAAGTTTATGGCTTATGTCCAGGACCGATGGGAGGTTTCATTGATTCTCTGAAAAATGGCATCTCTTTAAAAAAGTATCGCATAGAAGTTTGTTGTGAAATCTGAAGATGTGAAAAACACAAGAAGGGGGGTTGAATTGTTGAAACTTGAAATCAAATGCAGACAACACGTTATTTTTATCCTGGTTCGTTTGATTTCAAACTACTCCAGTCCACCCGTCGAGGTGATTTCGCCTCTATCCAACGAGGTCTTAATCCACTATATTCAACTGAATACAAAACTGCTTTAACAACTGCTAAAGCCTTCTTGAGTCTAAACCACAGACCGGTTTCTCAAGGAAATTCTTTCTTACAGATAAGTGAACAATTATGTGTGTTTGATGTTTTCTACAAAAACAATATATCACAATTGTGATAATACACAATATAAAGCTTATGTGAAACTAGAATGCTAGAACTATAGAGTAAACAATTTGAGAGCTTTAGCAAACTGTAAGAGTGAGGATAAAGATGATTGGCTTTAGGCGTGTAGAGTATTGTAGAGCATTAGCCATTTCACTTCTCACTGATTTGGTTAAATACTTCTTTGAAAAGATACATTGATGCCAATAATTCCATTTCAATGCTCATTACGTTCTTTCCATATTGAGAAGATCTTTGTCTTGGAATAAAGCCGTTGGTAATTAATCTGCCTTGAATGCAGTACCGTTGACACTTCAGAATGTTCTGCGTAGTGTAGATCAGAGCATTCTTGGCTTTAGCTTATTCTGGCGCTTCTGAGTGATGATGACATAGTTAAGATCTTGATCAGAGTCAGAGTGTGTTGAGTGCAGATCTGTTCATCAGACTTCAGCGTAAGCACATGTTTGATCTTCTGATGTGACATATCTTCTGATGCTGATGTTGATATTCTGATGTTCTGATGCTGATTCCATCAGAGTTTCCTCTAAATACACAACATATTTTTAAGTAGCATCTATGTCATATATAAATCTCATAATTCATTTAATCTTGTATTTTGTTATCATCAAAACTCTAACTGAGGGTTGTAGAATCAAACTATGTTCTAACAATCTCCCCCTTTTTGATGATGACAAAAACCAGATTTTTTCAATTAAAATAAAATGATGAAAGTATCAGAGTTTAAGGATAAAAAGGAAACAATATCAGAGATAGTCAGATAATGAATAAAAGTATCAGAGCTAAGAGGTTAAGGAGTAAAAAGTATCAGAGTAATGATGAGAAAAACTCCCCCTGAGTTGATTATTTCCCTTTGATTCCTTGAGTCCTTGAGTATCCGAACTTTATTGATCCTTTCTTTGAGCATCAGAATTTTGCTTTATCAGAGTTCTACAGATTCTTGTACCTGTAAGCTTTTCAGAACAACAGATATATAAGGATGTTAGAATGTTTGAGACTTTTGTCTCAGTAAACCGTTATTGAAAAATATCATTCTTTCTCCCCCTTTTTGTCAGTAATCAAAAAGCATAATTAATCAGAGTTAAAATGATCAGAGTGAAAACACATTTGTATTAAAACAGAAGCAATGATAGTTTATAACAAGTAAAAATATTACAGACAAACATGTAACGAAAACAACGAAAACATAAGAAAAATCTAAGAAGAAGGAGGAAGTCGTGTGAACAGAGCTTCCAACATGCTCTTGATTTGTTTGCTGGTTTCATTTTGCTTTGCTACCATGCTTGCTATAGATTCAAACTTGATATCCTGCTTGTCCATCCGTTCATTCATCAGCATGTCTGATCTCTTCAAATCCTCCAGAGCCTGCCTGTCAAGAGAGGAAGCTTGAGGATCTTTAGATACAGGCTGCTTCTCAGAGCTTTCTGTAGTTTCTTCTGCTTGAACCACGTCTTCATCTTGAATAATCTGTTCTTCTGCAGGTTGAACTTGAGATGCTGGACGGTTTTCAGACCAAGGCTCACTGTCTAGATGGAGAACTTCTTCCCTCAACAGCTTGCTCAGAACTGGACCTTCCATTTCCTTCAGCAGATTTATGAAGTTCTGTTGAGCCTGTCCATAGCTATGGTCTTGCAGCTTGAAGGTTTCAACGCATACCCATCTTCTGAATTGATTCCAGAGATGATCTGATACAGCAGGATCAACCACTTTGAGACTTGCTTGTTTTAAAGAAGTGATCCACTTCTGCATATCTGATTCAAAGTTCAAAATGCTGGAACCAACATCTGGTTGTTTCGGTTTAGGGATGGCAGTTTTCTGGTTTATTGCAGCAAGGCGTTCAAGGATTGTTAGGTCAATGACTGTCTTGCTGTAGTTTTCTGTATTTTTCTTAGGTGAGGGAGTGGGAGAGTCAGAAATAACGATTGGACTTGTTGGGGTGCTTGGAGGAGTTGTTTCTGGTGAAGAGGGAAGTTGAGCCATATTAACAATTGTACCACAAGGCAATTGAATGGCCAAGGGTTGTGGTTCAGGAGACTCATAGGTTTGAGCCTCAGAGTTTTGAGTCTCAGGCTGTGGTGATTGTGCATGTGGAGGAGATGGTGGATTACTTTCTGGTTGGAGAGAGGAAGGTTGTGGAATTTCTGGTTCTGGTATGGGAGAGAGTGGAGTTTCTGGTATTGGTGAGAGTGGAATGTCAGGTTATGGAGAAATTGGAATTTCTGGTTGTTGATTTGGATTTTCTGTTTCAGGAGCGGAAGTATGTTGGTCTATGTCAGACAGAACTTGTGAAAGTTCTGGTTCTGGTATGGTTGTAGTGTTTGGATTTTGTGGTTTGGAGCGAGATTTTCTGAGGGTTAATGACTCAGAAGGGTCAAAGTCAATGTCAAAATCTTCAAAGGTTTGGGGTGTTGGAATATCAGCTGGAGTTGGAGTGGGAGTAGGAATAGATATGGAACCAGCTGTTGAATTTAAAACAGATACAAAAATAGGATTACCTCTTTTCTTTGAAGTCTATTGTGATGATCCTTCTGGAGCAGCTTTTCTCTTCTTAGTCTTCTTCAGAACAACCTCTGGTGCCTTCTGCTGAAGATCTTGAATATTTAGATTAGGTGATGTACCAACAGCTTTGCACGCATCCAAATATCTCAGAATGATTTGAGGCTTAGAGTCAATCTCTGAGAACATAGGAAATTCGTCCAGAAGGACTCTTCTACTGAAGATGTCAGCAAAAGGAGTGACGTTGGGCTCCTTCTTAATATTTCTTCAGATTCTTTGCATTCAGCTGCTTGCAAACAGAAGGTTCCAGTGTGCTGATATCTTGTGCCTCTGTCAAGTGTTCAATCAGCCTATTCTCAGTCAGAATATCTGATATCAATTTGCCCAAGAGTATCCAATCCCTTTTAGTATGTTCATCTTCTCTTGTCTCCTTGACGCTTGTTTTCAGATGGTTGAACAGGAGACGAGCTAGATTAATCTTTACCCTCTGAGAAATAAAATAGATTAGAAACTGCTGATCTATGTTTATGTAATCAGGAGACTTGGTAGGCTTCCTGTGATTGAAACATCCCAGAATAATCTTTGCCCAAATTATGTGCTTATCTCTCACATCCCTTATCTTGCTGGAGGCAAGCCCCAGCGTGAAAATTTCCCTTGCTATAACAGCAACATCTGAACACCTTTCTGCCATGTCTATACAGCGAATACCACCACCATTGTATCCAATCAGTTTTGCAATCAGGTCTTCAGTAATCACTATCTTCTTCCCCATGATGTAAGAAGTGACTTGGTGATTTGAGGAAGATGCGTGAATCCAGAATTACTTAACCAAAATAGGAAAAGTTGGACCCACCAACCTGTCAAAGTATATCTCCCATCCTTGAGCTTGAATCTCTTATGATAAATCAAAACCATTTTCCTTCAAACTGTTGAAATCCATTATAATCTCTGACAGAACTTCAAGGTTCTTGACTGGAGTGAGTAGCATTCTGAGAGGAACCTCATATTGCTCAGCTGATGCATCTTTCTGGGAACCTGAAGATAGATTGCTGCTAGAAGCCATGTTCATACGAGTTCTTGAGAGAAAAAAAATTTGAAAGGGTTTTCTTGAGAAGGAAGAACACAAGCACAGAAATATTGATTGAAAACGAAAGTTAGGGTAAACGTTGTGAATGGTGTGAATGGTGTTTAAATAGATTTTGAAAAAGTTTTTTTGAAAACATAAACGGTTTAAGAGAGAGAAATAAATCATGATTAATTGCATTTAATGATTGCTGATTTTAGGGGATTTCAGAAATATACTTAAACGGTTACCAGTGACATGTGTTTCAATGCATCCAATCAGCGCTTTGCCTTTTCAGAAGCGTGGATGCGTGTTCAGCCTCAGCAAACAGCTGATGACTGGATGAAACTTGTTTGCTTTGAGTGAACATCACTTCTATCTTTGAACTGAAGAGCTCAGAGCTTCAAGGATAGATCTGATACAATCTGCATTTCTAAGATTCTGAAAGAGGATTGATCAGAAGTTCACAGAGTAATAAACATAATTCTGAAGGTTAATATATAAAATTAAAACAGTTTTATTCTGGACAGAGCTTCATGCTGAGATGATTCAGAATGAAGTTGAACCTATCTTCAGAAAGTGGTTTTGTAAAGATATCAGCCCATTAATGGTCTGTATCAATAAATTTTAAGTTTAAAATTCCTTTCTGAATATAGTCCCTAATAAAATGATGTTTTATTTCTATATGTTTAGCCCTAGAATGCAAAATTGGATTTTTACTTAAGCAAATAGCAGAGGTGTTATCACAGAGGATAGGAATGTTACTCTCATAAATCTGGAAGTCCTCAAGCTGACTTTTCATCCAGAGCATTTTTGTGCTGCATCCAGCTGCTGCTATGTATTCAGCTTCTGCTGTTGATAGAGCAATGGTGGATTGTCTTTTGCTGGACCACGAGATCAGATTTTCTCCCAAAAACTGGCAGCTTCCAGAAGTGCTTTTACGTTCAACTCTGTCTCCAGCAAAGTCAGCATCACAGTAACCTACTAAGCTGTAATCACTAGATTTTCTATAAAACAAACCCAGATTAGTAGTACCTTTCAGATACTTGAAAATTCGCTTAACAGTTGTTAAGTGAGATTCTCTAGGATCTAATTGGAATCTTTCACAAATGCATACACTGAATAAGATATCAGGCCTTGAAGCTGTAAGATAAAGAAGAGAACTAATCATACCTCTGTAGACCTTCTGTTCTACCTTTTTGCTTACCTCTTCTCTTTCCAGAGTGCACGTGGGATGCATTGGAATCTTTGATGGCTTACATTCTGAGAGATCAAATTTCTTTAGAAGTTATCTGACATATTTGCTCTGATGAATGTAAGTTCCTTCTGGGGTTTGATTGATCTGAATTCCCAGAAAGAATTTCAGTTCCCCCATTAGGCTCATCTCAAATTCTGCCTGCATAAACTTAGCAAACTTTCTTCCCACAAAGGGATTAGTAGATCCAAATATTATATCATCAACATAAATCTGGAAGACTAGAATGTCATTCTTAATTCTCTTACAGAATAAGGTTGTGTCCACTTTCCCTCCGGTGAATTCCTTTTCTAACAGGAAGTTACTCAGTCTTTCATACCAAGCTCTGGGAGCTTGTTTCAGACCATACAGTGACTTCTTTAGTTTGAAAACGTATTCTGTATTTTTTGAACTTTCAAAACCCGGGGGTTGGTGCACATATACCTCTTCTTCTATATAGCCATTTAAGAATGCACTCTTGACATCCATCTAATATAGACTGATGCCTTTATTAACAACAAAAGAAATTAAAAGTCTGATAGATTCTAACCTGGCGACTGGAGCAAAGGTTTCTGTATAGTCTATCCCCTCTTGCTGACTATTACCTTGTGCTACCAATCGTGCCTTGTTTCTGATGACTTCACCTTGTTCATTCAGCTTGTTTCTGAACACCCATTTTGTTCCAATGACGTTGAATCCTTTTGGGTTAGGAACTAGATCCCATACGTCATTTCTTGTGAATTGATTCAGCTCCTCTCGCATTGCTAGAATCCAGTCATTGTCCAGAAGTGCTTCATCAATTGAAGATGCTTCAATTAGAGAGACAAGTCCCATGAGGGATTCTTCAGAGTTTCTGAAGCTGGCTCTTGTTCTGATTGGATCTTCCTTTCTTCCTAAGATTGTTCCTTCTGGGTGATCCATGCTGCTTCTGGATGGTCTTTTCTAAGGTTGATCAACAGAAGATGATGGATTGCTTGCAGTGCCTCTTTCTGATGTTGAGGGAGTGTCTCTGTTAAGAGCTTCTGATGACTTGTCTTCAGTACCTGTGAATTCAACTTCCATACCTGCAGATACTTCATTCTGCTTTGACTTTTGAGAGGTAAGCTTATCATCAAAGCGAACACTGATTGATTCTTCCACAATCTATGTTTCTATATTGTATACTCTGTACCCTCTTGAGCATTCAGAGTATCCTAACATAATACACTTCTACTGTTCCAGATCCAATAATCTTTCCCCTCTGATTGCCTCCAAAGCCTACGTGGCCTCCAGGCTTAAGTTCCAGGCTTTGGAACATATGCCTTCTTCCTGTCATGTGTCGTGAGCAGCCAGAGTCCAGGTACCAAGACTGGTGTTTCTGCTTTGCTGCTAAAGATATCTGCAACATGTATTATTTTATCCTTAGGTACCCATATTTTCTTGGGTCCTGATTTGTTAGTTTTACCAAAACTCTGGTTGAATTTTGGTTTGATAGAATAATTACTACTAGTATATTTGATGTCGTGTGTGTGCCCATATACAAAGTGTGACTTAAGAGGAGTTCGTTTAATAACTAAATCCATGGCATTCTTTGGTGTAGGTACCTTACCTTGGTATCCTATTCCCTTTCTGCCATTTCTGCTAACTCCATAGATCATTGAAGCCATTTTGCTTCTATCTATGCTTTTAGCAAGAAACTTCTGAAAGCTGTGATCATACTCCTTGATGATCTCATCAACAGTACTGGGAGTTTCAAGAATTGTTTCCTTCTGAGAGTTTTGTAATATATTTTCTAATTTTGAAACTTTATTTTTCAACTCAGAATTTTCCAACTTGAGACTCTCAGTTTTATCAGAGTCAGAAGCAAGATCCCTTTTCAGGTTTCTGAACTTGACTCTGATCTGCTGATATCTTTCCAGAATCTCATTAAGGCTTTCAGCAAGTTCAGCCTTAGTAAAATTAATAGCAAAGTCAGGAAATACCTCTTTTGTGTCTGATTCAGAGTCAGATTCAGAAGCTTCACTATCTTCTGATATGTTTGCCATGAGAGCTATGTTTTCTCTCTCATCATCTAATTCTGAGTCAGCTTCAAATGTGTCAGAGTCATCCCATGTAGCCATGATACTTTTCTTCTTTTCCTTGCCAAACTTTCTTCTGGGCTTTTCCTTCTGAAGCTTTGGGCAATCACTCTTGTAGTGTCCTTGCTCGTTGCATTCATAGAAGATGATGTCCTTGTTGTTTGGCTTTCTTCTTCCTGAAGAGCCTTCAGATCTTCTGTGTCCAGAGGAGGATTCTGAACTTCTGTATCTGGAGGAGGATTCGTTCTGGTTCTCAGATCTTCTGGGATTCCTGAACTTCCTTTGCCTCTACTTCCACAGTTGGTTCACCCTTCTGGAAAGGAGAGACAGTTCATCTTCTTCTGATGAGGACCCATCAGAGGTTTCTTCAACAGCCTGCAAAACCTTAGAGTCAGATTTTCTGTTAGATTTTAGAGCTAAAGGCTTACCTTGCTTTTGAGGTTCATCAGCTTCCAGCTCTATCTCGTGACTTTTGAGGGAGCTGACAAGTTCCTCCAGAGAGATTGTATTAAGATCCTTAGCTAGCTTCAGCGCTGTGACCATTGGCCTCCACTGTTTTGGCAAGCTTCTGATGGTCTTCTTGACATGATCAGCAGTAGAATACCCTTTGTCCAGAACTTTGAGACCAGCAACCAGAATCTGAAATCTTGAGAACATTGTTTCAATAGATTCACTTTTTTTATCTTGAATGCCTCATACTTCTGGATGAGCGCAAGAGCTTTGGTGTCTTTAAATTGAAGGTTGCCTTCATGCGTCATTCTGAGAGAATCAAACATGTTCTTAGCAATGTCTCTGTTTGATATCTTTTCATATTCAGAGTAAGAGATGGCACTGAGAAGAATAGTTCTGGCCTTGTGATGGTTTCTGAAATCACGCTTCTGTTGATCAGACATTGCTTTCCTGTCAATCTTCTGACCATTTGCATTCACTGGGTGCGTGTATCCATCTGTCACCATATCCCACAGATCAACATCATGGGCTAGAAAGAAGCTTTCAATTCTGTCTTTCCAGTAATCAAAGTTCTCTCCATCAAAGACTGGAGGTTTGCCACTGAATCAGTCTCTTTCTTCGTTGTTGTCATTACTGATGTTGTGATGTGTTCCTGCCATAGTGTTTTTCAATGCTGGATCTTGTACTGACACGGTTAAGTGTCATGAACTCAGAACCAGGCGCTCTGATGCCAATTGAAGATATGAAAAACACAAGAAGGGGGGTTGAATTGTTGAAACTTGAAATCAAATTCAGACAACACGTTATTTTTATCCTGGTTCGTTTGATCTCAAACTACTCCAGTCCACCCGTCAAGGTGATTTCGCCTCTCTCTAACGAGGTCTTAATCCACTATATTCAACTGAATACAAAACTGCTTTAACAACTGCTAAAGCCTTCTTGAGTCTAAACCACATACCGGTTTCTCAAGGAAATTCTTTCTTACAGATAAGTGAACAATTATGTGTGTTTGATGTTTCCTACAAAAAGTATATATCACAACTGTGATAATACACAATATAAAGCTTATGTGAAACTAGAATGCTAGAACTATAGAGTAAGCAATTTGAAAGCTTTAGCAAACTGTATGAGTGAGGATAAAGATGATTGGCTTTAGGCGTGTAGAGTATTGTAGAGCATTAGCCATTTCACTTCTCACTGATTTGTTTAAATTCTTCTTGGAAAAGATACGTTGATGCCAATAATTCCATTTCAATGCTCATTACGTTCTTTCAATATTGAGAAGATCTTTTTCTTGGAATAAAGCCGTTGGTAATTAATCTGCCTTGAATGCAGTACCGTTGACACTTCAGAATGTTCTGCGTAGTGAATATCAGAGCGTTCTTGGATTTAGCTTATTCTGGCGCTTCTGAGTGCTGATGACATAGGTAAGATCTTGATTAGAGTCAGGGTGTGTTGAGCGCAGATCTGTTCATCAAACTTCAGCGTAAGCACATGTTTGATCTTCTGATGTGACATATCTTCTGATGCTGATATTGATATTCTGATGTTCTAATGCTGATTCCATCAAAGTTTCTGGTAAATACACAACATATTTTTAGGTAGCATCTATGTCATATATAAATCTCATAATTCATTTAATCTTGTATTTTGTTATCATCAAAACTCTAACTGAGGGTTGTAGAATCAAACTATGTTCTAACAAAATCATTACAAGTGGAAGTCTCTTTATTTAAGAAAGTTTCTATATCACCCTTTCTACGTGAAACATCTTGGTTAAAGAAGAAATTGAGACCAGTTTGTGGCTTATGGCAAGGATCGGGGGGAGGTTTATCTAATTCTCTATCAAATGTCATATCTTTGAAAAATTCTGGCATAGAAGTGTGTTTTGAAATCGTTGCAAGTGGCCGTCTCTTTATTTGAGAGATCTTGTATATTACTCATTCAAAATGAAACATCTTGGTTAATGAAG
The DNA here is from genome assembly GCA_948472305.1 of Vicia faba. NCBI lineage: Eukaryota > Viridiplantae > Streptophyta > Magnoliopsida > Fabales > Fabaceae > Vicia > Vicia faba. The sequence continues at coordinate 1,141,982,759 of OX451738.1, forward strand.
AAACTGAGACCAGTTTGTGGCTTATGTCCAGGATCAAGGGGAGGTTTATCGGATTCTCCATCAAATGGAATATCTTTATAAAAGTCTCATAAAGAATTTTGTTGTGAAATAGTTGCAAGTGGTAGTATCTTTATTTGAGACAACTTGTATATTACCCTTTCAAAATGAAACAACTTGGTTAAAGAAGAAATTGAGACTAGTTCTTGGCTTATGGCCAGGATCGAGGGGAGGTTTATCTGATTCTCCATCTAATGGCATATTTTAGAAAACATCTAGCAGAGAAGTTTGTTGTGAAATAATTGCAAGTGACAATCTCTATATTTGAGTCATCTTGTATATTACCCTTTACAAGTGAAACATCTTATTTAAAAAGAAACTGAGACCAGTTCATGGCTTATGGCCAGGACCGAGGGGAGGTTTATTTTATTCTCTGTAAAATGGCATCTATTTAAAAAAGTATCATAGAGAAGTTTGTTGTGAAATCATTGCAAGTGGATGTCTCTTTATTTTAGACACCTTGTATATTACCCTTTACAAGTGAAACATATTGGTTAAAGAAGAACTTGAGACTAGTTCATGGATTATGGCCATGATCTAGGGGAGATTTATCTAATTCTCCATCAAATGGAATATCTTTAAAAATGTCTTGCAGAGATGTTTGTTGTGAAATAATTGCAAGTGGAAGTCTCTTTATTTGAGAAAGCTTGTATATTAGCCTTTCAAGGTGAAACATCTTGGTTAAAGAAGAAATTGAGACCAGCCTGTGGCTTAGGTCCAGGATCGAAGAGAGCTTTATCTGATTCCCCAAAAAATGGAATCTTTTTGAAAAAGTATCGCATAGAAGTTTGTTGTAAAATCTTTTCAAGTGACAGTATCTTTATTTGAGACAATTGTATATTACTCTTTCCAAGTGAAACATCTTGGTTAAAGAAGAAATTGAGACCAGTTCATGGCTTATGGCCAGGATCGAAGGGAGGTTTATCTAATTCTCCATCAAATAGCATATCTTAGAAAACGTCTTTCAAAGAAGCTTGTTGTGAAATCATTGCAAGTGGCGGTCTCTTTATTTGAAAGAGCTTGTATGTTACCCTTTTTAAATGAAACATCTTGGTTAAATAAGAAACTGAGATCAGTTTGTTGTTTATGGCTTGGAGAAAGGGGAGGTTTATCGGATTCTCTAACAAATGGAATATCTTTGAAAATGTCTCATAAAGAAGTTTGTTGTGAAATCGTTGCAAGTTGCAGTCTCTTTATTTGATACAACTTGTATATTACCCTTTCCATGTGAAACATCTTGGTTAAAGAAGAAACTGAGACCGGTTCTTGGCTTATGGCCAGAATCGAAGGGAGGTTTATCTGATTCTCCATCTAATGGCATATTTTAGAAAACTTCTTGCAGAGAAATATTTTGTGAAATAATTGCAACTGACAGTCTCTATATTTGAGACATCTTGTATATTACCCTTCGCAAGTGAAACATCTTAGTCAAAAAGAAAATGAGACACGCTCGTGCTTTATGACCAAGACCGAGGGGAGGTTTCATTGATTCTCTGTAAAATGGCATCTCTTTAAAAAAGTATAATAGAGAAGTTTTTTATGAAATCATTTCCAGTGGAAGTCTCTTTATTTGAGACAACTTGTATATTACCCTTTACAAGTGAAACATCTTGGTTAAAGAAGAAATTGAGACTAGTTCGTGGCTTATGGGCATGATCGAGGGGAGGTTTATCCAATTTTCCATCAAATGGCATATCTTTGAAAATTTCTTGCAGAGAAGTTTGTTGTGAAATCATTGCAAGTGGAAGTCTCTTTGTTTGAGAAAGTTTGTTGTGAAATCATTGCAAGTGGAAGTCTCTTTTGGTTTATGGCCAGGATCGAGGGGAGGCTTATCTGGTTCTCCATAAAATTTCATCTCTTCGAAAAAGTCTTGCAGAGAAGTTTGTTTTGAAATTATTACAAGTGGCAGTCTCTTTACTTAAGATAACTTTTATATTATCCATTTCCAGGTGAAACATCTTGGTTAAAGAAGAAACTAAAACTTATTCGTAGCTTATGGCCAGGATCGAGGAGAGGTTTATCTGATTCCATACAAAATTGCATCTCTTTGAAAACGTTTCCCATACAAGTTTCTTGTGAAATCTTTGTAAGTGGCAGTCTCTTTATTTGAGGCAGCTTGTAATTACCCTTTCCAGGTGAAACATCTTGGTTAAAGAAGAAACTGAGACCAGTTCGTGGCTTATGTCCATGATCGAGGGGATGTTTATCTAATTCTACATCAAATGACATCTCTTTGAAAACATATTTCAGAGAAGTTTATTGTGAAATCATTTCATGTGGAAGTCTCTTTATTTGAGACAACTTGTATATTACCCTTTCCAGGTGAAACATCTTGGTTAAAGAAGAAACTGAGACCAGTTCGTAGCTTATGGCCAGGAATGGCGAAAGTTTATCTAATTCTTCATTCAATGGCATCTCTTTGAAAAAGCCTCGCTGATAAGTTTGATGTGAAATCATTGCAAGTTAAAGTCTCTTTATTTGAGACAGATTGCATATTACCCTTTCTAGGTGAAACATCTTTGTTAAAGAAGAAACTAAGACCCGTTCGTGGCTTATGGCCAGGATCGAAGGGAGGGATTATCTGATTCTCTATCAAATATAATATCTTTGAAAAAGTCTCGAAGAGAAGTTTGTTGTGAAAATATTGCAAGTGGCAGTCTCTTTGTATATTACCCTTTCCAGGTGAAACATCTTGGATAAAGAAGAAACTGAGACCAATTCGTGGCTTATGCCCAGGATCGAGGGGAGGTTTATCTGATTCTCTATCTAATGGAATCTCTTTGAAAAATTATTACAGAGAAGTTTGTTGTGAAATCATTGCAAGTGGAAGTCTCTTTACTTAAGACAGCATTTATATTATCCCTTTCCAGGTGAAACGTCTTGGTTAAAGAAGAAACTAAGACCAATTCGTGGCTTATGGCCAGGATCGAGGAGAGTTTTATCTGATTCTCCATCAAATGGAATATCTCCCAAAAAGTCTCGCAGAGATGTTTGTTGTAAAAGGATTACAAGTGACAGTCTCTTTATTTGAGACAACTTGTATATTAACCTTTCCAGGTGAAACATCTTGGTCAAAGAAGAAACTGAGACCAGTTCGTTGCCAATGAAAATAATCGATGGGAGGTTTATCTAATTATCTATCAAATGGAATCTCTTTGAAAAAGTCTCACAGTTAATTTGGTTGTGAAATCATTGAAAGTGGCAGTCTCTTTATTTGAGACAACTTGTATTTTACCCTTTCGAGGTGAAACATCTTGGTTAAAGAAGAAACTGAGACTAGAGCGTGGCTTATGGCCAGGATCGAGGGGTGGTTTATCCTATTCTCCATCAAATACCATATATTTGAAAAAGTCTCTATTGTACCCCAAAAGTTTCCCTCTCATTCTACTCAAGTCGTGTCCATTGAGATCCTTAACGTGCCCTAGGATGATTAAGAATTTACCAGGTAAACTATCCCCCTAAAGGCAATGAACCTCAACTAGGGTTACAATTTTAAGAAATGTGTGTGAGTCCAAAGGAGCTCAAGTGTTCTCCATTGTTCTAATATGTCCTTAAGATCCTCCATGCCAAATTTCATGCCTTGAACAACAAGTTTGCTCAGTCAACTGCTCAAATGCCTTGAAATCAACTGTACTAGGTCAAAAGTCAATTGTGGCCCAAATATAGTAAAACTTCAATATTTTTGGTCAACATCAACATTTTAAAGTTATATCCATCATTTGATAAAGGGTTGATCATGATTCCTCAAGAATTGCTCATAACTCATCAAAAGTAAAAAATGGCAAATTAGGGTTTCTGTAGGAAAAGTCAACCAAATTTTGACCAAGCATAACTTTATCATAATTTATCAGAAAGTTTTCCACCAAGGCTAATTTTAAAGATAAACCAATTACCTACAACTTCTTTTTAGCCCTCAAGTTCAATAAATTCCCCAATCAAAAGATACAAGTTCATACATTATAGGTCCTTTCAAGAAGTCAACAAAAACACCTCATGGGTCAATGCTCCTTAAATGAACATGGAAGATCCAATTGAGATGAAACAAAAAAGGTTGTTTAGTGGACATCCTAAGCTCTCTGAAAATGTGAAAGAACACCCACTTTGGGTTAAAAATGAGAGAGATATGAATTGCTAAATTTGACCAATTTTTGGAAAATTGCATGAAGCCAATATTGACCAAACTTGAATTTTTTCCAAATGGGCCCATGTTTTCATGCTTGAAACATAGTTCCAACATGGCCCACGAGCTTTGAGCTCATTCATACATTATTTTATTACTTATATTATTTATTTAGATATTTTATCCATTAAAATACAAAATTAAATAAACAAATAAAGGAAATTATGTATGATATGATATGAGAATCTTTTTCTCATCAAATATGGGGTAATATATCCTGGCAAATCAAAGGAAAACCGTGGAGGGAAGAAAGATTGTATTTGTTCCAAAATAAGCCAAAACTCAAATAGTTGGAAAGAAGATATTTCTAATCAAAGCATGGATCTTTTTCTATAATTATAAACCTAATATGATTCACTACATAAGCACATGAACCCTAGACCAAACAAACACGTGAAAGCTGCCTCCACAAACCCTAGCAAATTCCAAATTTTCTCAAAGAGAGGTGAAACTTGTATCACATGATCCATCCATCCTTAATCCATTCCAGGTGTTCCATTATGACCGTGAGGTTCCCAGGAACTTGTTTCAACCATTACTCATGCCTGATCGTTCCCATAATCTCTTCTTCAAGTGTCACTGGTCTAGTATACTTTCGTGAATTCAAACCTTTTGATCATGAAATATAAATGAATTATTTGTACATAATGTGTCCATGCTAATATTTGTGACTATCTAGAACCATTATATGTGAGATCTAACGCAAGGATGAAGGTTTCCCATTGTTAGGGCAAAGCATTAGTCAATCTTCATTTTCAATGATTCAGGGACTTTAAGACAAGACAAACCCAACCATCAGATTCTCAAGGGCCTAATTAGTCCAATAGGGTTGTTTTTATGTTTGTTTTCATTAAAATTTGCAGGTTTGGATTTTTGTTCAAACGGGGAAGATGACCGGAACCACCATCAGATCATCACAACATCAGATCCAACGCTCTAGATCTGAGCGTTTATCATAGACCTCCCTAACACAACAACATCAGATCCAACGTAGTTGTTGGCCAACAAGTTTTGGGCCTTGAAATTCCACAGCATACCCTTCTGTTTGGGTTTCTCACCCCTCATGCCCAACTTATCAATTATTTTATTTTCTTGTTTTAATTAGTTTATAATTTTTTTAAATTCATTTTTTAATCATAAAAATCAAAAAAACCATAAAAAAATAGGACTTAGAGTTTTTTTTTTAAGGAAAAATTAATTTTTTGCAAATTAATTTAATTAACTTTAATTTGTTTCCTTTAATTTAAAATCAATTAGAGATTAGGTTAAATTCCAAAAAATTTATACAATATTTAATAAGCAATTAGAATTTAGGGTTTCAAACGTAGGCCAGTCTTAATTTTCGCGCGTTACTTTTCATATGATTATTTTTTATTATGTAATTGTGCCATGTTTGAAATAGTTTAATTAGGGTTTTTAATTTCCGCATTTTACTTTTCAGTCATTATTTATGTAACTACACCAAAGCCTTGTAATAGCTGTAGGAAATTTATTTCTCTCCTTTTTATTTCTTATATGCTTGTATATAAATTGTTAGTAAATTTGGCGTGCATGACAAGAATTAATCAATCAATCATTAGACCACTAACATTAAGATAAAATACTTGAAAAAATCACACTTTTTCACACTTTCACCCTTAGGGTACTTCCCACTTTGGATGCCTTTGGAAATGGTCATGTCCTTCGAACATAGGGATATCTTAGCAAAGACACTCTGTTTAAAAGTCATAATAAAGATCATGGTCCCTTAACGTCCCTCGAGTTGCCTACGAGAACTGATCTTGTCCCTCGATGTTGCCTATATGATGACAGTCCTTTCAAATTGCTAAGGCATCTCTACATGTTGCCTTAAATGACCATAAACATCCCTTTAGATAGTCCCTAAACATCCAACGATAGGGCTACCTACTCACTAATAGTAGGAAAGTACTATCTAAAGGAAAGGAGGAAAATAACGCCTTTTTCAAGTAGGTAGATAGTTCTTAAGTACTTTCTCAAATCTGATTCCTTTTACACTTACACACTTTCAAAATTCTTTTAAAAAGCGCTTTATCACACTCTTGAGGACTGATACAAAAGTTACCATAAAGCAAATAAAAGCTTTCAAAACACACAAACACGATAACAGTTTTAAAAAATGAGCAAGTACCTAAGAGCCCGTGGAAAACCACAGATGGAAAGGGTGATAACACCTTCCCTTTACATAATCTACCCCCTTACTCAGAAAATCTCGAAAAAGGTCTTTTTCTGTTCTTTTCACCCTTTCCTTTGTTGGATAAAAGAAAATTCGGTGGCGACTCTTGCTTACCGCAACATTTGCAAACATAAAACGCAAACCAATATTAATAGTTGGTTTTGTGACCATATCACAGAACTGGCGACTATGCAGGGGAAAAATAAAAATTGGGGTTTACCTTAGGGTCTAGTTCATTTCTAATTTGTTTTCTTTGTCTGTTTTGATTGTTTTACTTTTAAGGGTATTGTTTGGGTTACTATAGATCCTACACCCGGATCTGGGGAAACCTTTTAGGTAAGTAGCTATAGATCATTGAAACTGTGCGGGGTATATCGACATGGTTGAAGCGATGGCTATATTGATGCGACACTTTAATGCGACACTTTTGTTTGGTGACAAGTCAGTTGTCTATCGGAACGAAACTTGTAAGAAAGATCAGTGATATTGAGATCCCTTAGAACCCGTTTATTATTAATAGGACTGGTTGAACCAATAAAAACTTCAAGAGGGTATTACCTTAAAACCCATGCAAGCCTTAAACCTAAGGTATTTATGTGATTTGCTTGTGCTTGATATATATGTGATTTCTTAGCATAATCATGACATCATAACATGGCATATCATACTAACCATTTCATGGATTTTCTAGGGCTTATCTTTGTCTTGTTTTGTAGGACGTGACATTTGCTCGCAAGAACACTATCCAAGTCAACCTTCTGAAAGTACCTCCTCAACTCAAGGAATTAGCATCAAGGATTCCTGAAAGCTCTCCCTTCACTGAAAAACATGGTCGAGTTCTCAGCTTGGTCACTTCAAATCATGATGAAGAAATGTTAAAGGTGCTCTTTCAGTTCTTTGACCCGTTACGTCATTGCTTCACTTTTCCCAGTTACCAGTTAGTGCCTACTATGGAGGAGTTTTCTCAGTTATTAGTGGTACTTATCCTTAATCATTTACCATTCAACAGTATGGAAAGAGACCCGAAACCCGAAGAGATTTCTCAAGCTCTGTCTTTACAACGGTCTGATGTAGTGGAAAATTGGGAAACCATAAGAGGTGTCCAAGGATTTCTAGCTAGATTTTTATTTGAGAAAGCTCACCATTTTTAGGATAACCTAGATTTACAAGCTTTTGAAGAAGTGCTGGACCTTCTCATCTATGGGATGTTACTATTCCCTAACACGGACTAACTCATATATATGAATGCGGTTAAGGTTTTTCCGTCACATAATCCGGTGCCTACTTTACTTGGGGATATTCTACACTCTCTTCATACTCGCACTCTAAAAATAAGAGGGACCCTTCTGTGTTGCACTTCCTTATTGGCTAGGTGGTTTATTTCGCACTTACCTCGGTTTGTTTTGAGAAATGAGCAGGGTATGAGATGGTCTAATAGGTTGATGTCCCTTACGCATTCATATATTCATTGGTGTTCTCGATCTTTGGAGAGTGTCACCGTCATTGGTTGTTGTGGGGAATTAACTAATGCCCCTCTCTTAGGAATTAGGGGAGAAATCACTTATAATCCTTATTTGGCATTGCGACAGTTTGGTTATGCTAGAAGGGATGGTCCTCACGACACACTCGTCCAAGGAATCACATTTGACTATGAGAATGATGTTCATGGTTATCGTAAGAAGTTCATTCGAGTTTCTGGTATGATAAACAGAGTGGATAGTAAGACACTGGGGCACAAGAATTCCATCCCTCTTGATCCTTACCTCAAATGGGTGCGAGCTTGTGCTTAATGTCTTACGATGCCTTACCCTTCCATCTTGTCTGTGATTATGGAGCCAATTGCTGAGGGAGACACTCCATTCATTGTTCTTCATCCTGACATGCCAACTGATTTTGAGGAGCTACGAAAATCCTGGATTCAACTCAAAGAAGAACGGGATACCTTTGAGACCCAATTCTACGCCAAGGAGAAGAAGGTTTTAGAACTCACCAGGTTACTTCATGAGGAGAAGAGTATAAATGCTTACATTGCACCAAAGAGGATGCACCGGTGGGAAGGTTGAGTCTCTTTGCTTAGGGAGTTATTTTTGCTTTGTTCCCTTGTAAGCCCATGAGGCATTATGGTGACCAATAAAACTTCTTAATGAAATTAACGTTTGTTCTCTTTTTGTTTAAGAAAATTTAAGTCTTAGAAATCCTTGAAAACATTGCATACATGTATCATACATATCATTGCATAAGCAGGTTTCAAAGCAGGTTTCTCATCTTCTTCGTTGTTTATTTCAGCAATGGCTCTCGAACAAACAGTTAAGGATCTACAGACTCAAAATGCTCAGTTTCAACAAATGATCATGGCTCTGGCCAAGGGGAAAGAGGAACTGAAAGCCCTGATTGTCAAAGAGAATACTAAGAAGCCAAGGAAGAAAGCTGGTGTGGAGAATTTGGGAAGGAGGTTCAAAGGATCACTAAGGCAAGTTGTTTAGCTAACATCTTTGTCAAAAGAAGGAGACAATCTAGAAGGGGAGACAAGAGAGGAAGACCCCAGTCCAAGGGAATCTAATAATGAGACTGACTACAATGAGGAGCATTATCCTCTGGCCGACGAAAAATACAAACAGCTGAAAGAGTGTCTAAGTGCAATGGAAATCCAAAAGGTGCCAGGGCTGGATTTTGAAGAGTTGGGTTTGGTTTCTGGGGTTATCATCCCGCAAAAGTTCAAGGTGCCGGTGTTCGCTAAATATGATGGGGTTTCATGTCCCAAGATGCACCTTCGATCTTATGTAAGATTAAGCCTCACACTGCTGACAAGGACTTATGGGTCCACATCTTTCAAGATAGTTTATCCGAAAATAAACTAGAATGGTTCTACCAGTTGGAAGGGACCAACATCCGTAACTGGGAAGTATAATTCATACCTTTCTCCCACCTGTACACAACTCCATAGTATGTCTATGGGTTCGAGCGAAGGTTTTAAAGACTATGCTCAGAAGTGGAGGGACATAGCATGAAGAGTCCAACCCCCATGTCTGATAGGGAGTTAGTGGATATGTTTTTGGGTACCCTATTTGGTCCATTTTTCAATCACCTGATTGGAAGCTCCTCAGCTGGCTTTACCGAATTGATTTTGACGGGAGAAAGAGTGGAAGCTGGGATTAGGAGTGGTAATATCCAAAAGGATGCATCCTCCAGTACAGTAAGGAATCCATTTTCTGGAAAGAAGGAAGTAAGTGCGACTTATAGCCAAAGGAATCAAGACAGAACTGAACACCATCCAGCGGTAAAGGCTGTTATGATACCCAAGCCTGTAGCTACTCAACAAAGGAACAATCAACCTAGAGCAGAAAGGCCTGTAAGACAATTTACCCACATAAATATGACTTTATCTTAAGTTTTTCCTCATCTACTGAAGTCTAATCTGGTAATTTGCGGGAAGATCCTAAGAATCCTAACGTTGCGTCCCCTCGCTACAACCCAAATGGTCACTGTGCTTACCATTCAAAAAGTCCAGGCCATGATATCAACCACTGATGGGCTTTTAAAAACAAAGTGAAATACCTTATTTAAGCAAAGGAGATCGAATTTGAAGCTCCTGAGATTCCCAATGTTATCACTGCTCTTATTCCAAAGCACGACCGTGTTATTAATGTTGTAGACAATGATGCGTTTGTTACTTCTGTTGAGGAACTTGTTACTCCTCGCATGACCGTTAAGTGGAACTTGTTAAAAGCCGGTTTATTTCCGGGCTATGGTGAAGGTTGCCACTTATGTTTATCTATACCGACTGGTTGTTATTTTATGAAGGCAAGTGTTCAACGCCCGATGGAAGAATGAGAGATTTTGTTTGAAAAGACTCAAGTCCCGACCGTTCCTTGTAAGGATGTTTCAATCATAACCATTTCCGCCAATTCTCCTAAGGTCTCTAACAAAATACCCGTCAAGATTACATCTGCTCCGAAGTTGGCTCCTCTGATCATCACTATGCAAGGGCCAATACCATACTCCTCGGATAAGGCTATTCCCTGGAACTATGTGGCTGACGTCTACTACCACAGCGTCAAGCAAGACCTACTGGTTGTTGAAGTCTAAGTTTCCGGAAATACTGATCTCGACATTAGCAACATTTTTGTAACCAGTAAAATAAAAAGAAGTGGAAGACTGTTCTCCCCTGAGATTTCTCCTCCAAAAGCCGTTACTAGTCCTGTGATCATTCCTATTGTTGTCCCTGCTGATACTACTACTGTAATTCCTATGATTACCCCAGTTGAAACCCCTATCAACGAGTCGGTCGAGACTCGGGGAAAAGACATATTGATTGAGCATGTCCAGATGAAGGCACATTAAGAACCTATCCCAGAGGCTTCCAAGAAGGTAATGGAAGAAATATTGAAGATTATAAAGAAGAGCGAATACAATATGGTCGAACAGCTAGGGAAAACCCCTTCCAAGATTTCAATGTTAGCCCTATTATTATGCTCTGAAGCTCATGCAAAGGCTTTGGTTAAATTCCTTAAAACTGCCCATGTGCCACAAGAAACCTCTGCTGATCAATTTGAAGATTGTGTAGCCAGTTTGACGGCTGATAATGGTTTGGGTTTTTCTAATGCTCATCTGACACCTAGAGGGAGAAAACACGATGATGCGCTATATTTTTCTGTCGAATGCAGGGACACTACTTTGGCCCATGTTCTAGTAGATACAGGTTCATCATTTAACGTGCTGCCCATGAAGGCTCTGGATAGATTAGACTGTAAAGGTTTAACCCTGAAACCCAACAACATTGTAGTGAGGGCCTTAGATGGGTCGAAAAGAATGGTGCACGGGGAGGTGGACATCCCCTTAAAAGTTGGTTCTCAGACCTTTAACTCCACCTTCTACGTGATGGATATCAGGCCATCTTATTCTTGTTTGTTGGGTCTCCCTTGGATTCATGGGGCAGGAGTTGTCACGTTCACTCTGCATCAAATAATGAAATACCCGATAAAAGGAAAGATTGTTATGGTACACGGTGATGAAGAGTACATGGTAAGCATTTGAATTCCTTTAGGTATGTGGAAATGGATAGCGAGTTCATCGAGACTCCGTGTCAGAAATTCGAAGAGGTGCCTCATACTATGGCTGCAACTGAAATTGTCACCAATCTGCCAAAGATCACCAGACCTCCCTTAAAAATAGCTTCTCTCAAGGACGTCAAAGCAGTTATTGAAGAAGGCGGGTATACCATCTGGGACCAACTCCTTGAAATTACATACAAATCTGATAAGTTTGGTTTGGGTTTCTCTTCAGAGGCTCAAATGGCTGCTCGTCATGCTCGTGCGTAAGACCTCCCATACGCATCAGCAATCATGGGGTCAACACTTTAGAAGACAATGATGATGACTATGACATGGATAGCTGGATATTCCCTACTACCAACGGTGGACCCAATAACTGGACGGAAAAAGGCTTTGTACTAATTACTTTTATTCAGAAGTAGTTGTCTTTCTTATTTTTGGATATGTATTAAACAATATAAACTTTATGGCCATGTGTATTACACACACTCACGTATCAAACTGCAGATCCATATCCACTCTGGATCCCATTGATAACAGTTCTGCTATTGTTGGTTATGACTTTGAAAATTCGATCAACCAAGCCATGGACGGAAAGGTGCGGATGGACAGTTTCTCTAGTTACAATCATATTAAGATGGCACCCGAGGACATGGAGAAGACAACCTTCGTCACATAATAGGGCACTTTCTATTACAAAGTGATGCCATTTGGATTGAAGAACGTTGGGGAAACCTATCAGCGAGCCATGGTAGCTTTGTTCCATGACATGATTCACCATGAGATAGAGGTCTATGCTGATGACATGATAGCCAGGTCTCAAACTGAAGAAGAACACCTTGATCATCTAAAAAAGCTGTTTGATAGGTTGAAGACGTAAAAGCTGAGGTTAAATCCAAACAAGTGCACCTTTGGGGTAAGGTCTTATAAACTCCTAGGTTTCATTGTTAGTGACAAGGGTATTCAGGTAGACCCTGCAAAGGTGAAGGCCATACAAGAGATGCCACCTCCTCGCCCTGAGAAAGAGGTTATAGGTTTCTTAGGACGCCTGAATTACATTGACAGGTTCATTTCCCATCTAACTGCTACTTGTGAGCCAATCTTCAAACTCCTGAAGAAAGATCAAGTGGTGAAGTGGAATGACGAATTCCAGAGTGCCTTCGAGAGAATCAAGGAATACCTTCAAGAGCCTCCAATTCTGATGCCGCTGATTGAAGGAAAACCTTTGATAATGTATTAATAGTGTAAGATAATTCAACGGGGTGTGTGCTGGGGCAGCATGACGAGTCCGGTCGAAAAGAGCATGCAACATACTACCATAGAAAAAAGTTTACCGATTGTGAAACAAGATACTCACTACTCGAGAAAACTTGATGCACTTTGGCATGGGCTGCTCATCGACTGAGACAGATATATGTTAACCCACGCTACTTTGTTAATATCTATGATGGATCCGATCAAGTACGTCTTCGAGAAGCCTGCTTTGTCTGGAAGAATAGCAAGATTGAAAATGATCTTGACCGAATACTAAATCCAATACACAACCCAGAAAGAAATCAAGGGAAGTGTACCAGCTGATCATTTGGCTCATCAGGTTGTGAATGTCTACTATTCCATGAATATTGAGTTCCCGGATGAGAATATTATGTTAGTGACTGACTATGAAGAACCTGGACCGGATGAAGGACCTGAGCAAGGAGCCCGATGGAGTATGGTTTTTGATGGAGCCTCCAACGCACTCGGCAATGGCATTGATGCTGTAATTATATCTATCGAGGGGTATCACACTCCTTTCACCTCCAGATTATGTTTCAATTGTACCAACAATATGGCGGAGTATGAAGCATGCATCATGGGTCTCAAAGCTGCTATTAACCTAAGAATCCAGTTCTTGAGTGTACTCAAGGATTCAACCTTAGTAATAAGTCAAATCAAATGGGACTGGGATATGAAGGACCCTAATATCATCCCTTACAAAGAACATGTGATGACATTGCTTCCACACTTTGAAGAAGTCACTTTGAACATTTTCCATGAGAAGAGAACCAGTTAGCAGACACGCTTGCTACTATGTCGTCCATGTTCAAGGTCAGATGGGACCACGAAGCTCCTCGGATCACCATTGAGTGGTTGGATGAACCAACATACTGCTATGAGATTGACACTGAAGAAGTAGCAGACAAACCTTGGTTTCATGAAGTGAAAAGGTATCTCGAGGCTCAAGAATATCCTGAGGGGGCGTCTGTCAATGATAAAAGGTTTATGAGAAGGTTCTCCGCAAAGTTCTTCCTCTGTAATGGAATCCTCTATAAGCACAACCATGACTCTACTTTACTTTGGTGCGTAGATAAGAGAAAAGCATAGAGGATTATGGATGATTTACACAAAGGTACCTTTGGCACCCACTCTAGTGGACACACCATGGCTAAAAAGATCCTACGGGCAGGATACTATTGGTCAACTATGGAAGCAGACTATTATCAACATTCATGAACTTGTCAAAAGTGCCAGATCTATGTTGATAAAGTACATGTACCTCTGGTTCCTTTGAATGTCTTGACGCCTCCCTGGCCCTTTGAAATGTAGGGCATTGACATGATTGGAGATGTTAGACCTACCGCTTCCATTGGAAATCCCTTTATCCTAGTGGCCATTGATTACTTCACGAAGTGGGTTGAAGCTTCCTTTTTTGCTAGTGTTACCAAGAGTGTTGTGGTGCGGTTCATCAAGCATAACCTCATTTGTCGGTATGGTGTGCCAGAGGGATTCATCACAAATAATGGTACAAATCTCAACAATACAATGATCACCGATCTCTATAAACAATTCAAGATCCAGTATCATAATTCTTTCCCTTACCGGTCGAAGATGAATGGCACTGTGGAGGCTGCTAACAAAAACATTAAGAAAATAATACAGAAGAAGACGGTGACATACAAAGACTGGCATGAATTATTACCATTTTCTCTTCATGGTTACCGTACCTCAGCACGTACGTCAACAAGAGCAACACCTTATTCTCTGGTATATGGTATGGAGGTTTTCCTACCTATCGAGACCAAAATTCATTCTTTGAGGATCATGAAGGATGCGGGTTTGAACGAAGTTGATTGGATCCAGACTCAACTTGACCAACTGAATCCGATTAATGAGAAAAGGCTTATTATTGTCTTTCATGGTCAAATATATCAAAAGCGAATGATCAAGGCTTTCAACAAAAAGGTCAAATGTCAGGTATATCAAGTGGGTGATCTAGTAATCAAGCACATCATACTGCCACAAGGTGATCCCAAGGGTAAATGGACTCCGACGTACAAAGGGCCATTTGTAATCAAAAGCATATTTTTCGGTGGAGCCATGATTCTAATCATTAGTGACGGTGACGACCTTCCTCACCCTACTAATGCGGACATAGTGAAAAGATACTACGCGTAAATAAAGAACCCTTAGGTTGACTTGCCTAGGCAAAAATAAGGGCATCCCAGCGAACCAAAAGGATTCGGGAAAAAATTAGGGATAAATACAAAAAACTTTGTACACCCGACAAGCTGAAAACCTGAAAAGGCGGCATGGGAAAAAAAGGGTATCCCGGTGTACTGAAAACGCGAAAGAGCGGTCCAGGCAAAAGTTAGGGATTTGTAGTGTACAACTATGTCCCATTGGATCACCTTGCGACCAGTCTTCAGTATCAACTATCAAGCTCAAACGATCCAATTAATCCAGTCAGCTTCGGACGAGTAGCAATGTGATGAGATGCTCAAGGACATATGGGGAATAGTAGAATTGAAACTCAATGGGATTATTACACATAGTTGTTTTCTTTTTATACACCATTTTGTGTAGTTTTCATTTTTTACGACGGTGTTATCCTACTAGAACGTGAGTTTCTTTGTACAAAATGCTTGTTATAGGCGAACTTCAAAAATCAAAACAAATCATTTCTTTGAAAGTACAAAACTATTTGTTTTTATTTTTCAGTTTTGTTTTGCAAAAAATGTCCAGTGATTATTTTTGACGTATGCATTTGAATATGATTACTGTTTACAAATACTTGCATAAGAAACAGAAAGACAGTTACTAATGACTTTAAGAAATAGGGAAAAGTCTAAAAAATCAATTTGTAGTTCCGATAGTTGAAACAGCCAAATTTTTGACTTCTTCTCCCCCGAGCAGGAATTACTTCCTCCAGCAAAGATCCTTCAGAGAGCCGAAATCTGTTTTCCCCAGCCGAGTTTTATAAATTCAAACAATTTATATAACCTCCTCCCGGGTAGAATTTATTTCTCAAACTTCGGAAATTCATTCCCCAACAGAGTTTATTTATCTACATCGGCAAAACCTTCCAACAAAGCATTATCTCTCTTCACAGAGTCAATCCCTAGCAGAATATCCTCCAAATAGAAAGAGGAAATCCCCAGCAAATCATCTCCATTCATCATCCCCAGCGGAAATGAAGTATTCAGCTTCCCAATCCTTGTCAGTAGCAGTCCGGGATTTACTTTCCCAGACTAAGAAATATCGCAATGGCATCCCATTTTCATACATCATGGCATGCGCATGCACATCATAATCTCATTTATTTTGAGAACATCTTCACAATGCATTTCATACATCATGACATTGCATATGACTAAGTCTTTACCGTTTTCAGGCAATATCAAATCAACAAAAACCGTTTACTATGTACGTGACCTGGTAGTCTTCCCAAAAGCTACGTCTCATGAAGGGCTATTTTAGCATTTTCTTCAGAAAGACATTCTCTAGATCTTCTTGTTAGAACATAGTTTGATTCTAAAACCCGGGATTAGAGTTTTGATGATAAAAAAATACAAAGAATAAATAAATACAAAGATATATACAAAGAACAAATATGCTCCTTAAAATTATGTTTTGTATATGCAGAAGTTCTGATGGAATCATCATCAGAAGATAAGCTGAAGTATTACACGCTGAAGCAAAACAGTTTTACGCTGATGTTTTGATGATCAGAATTTGCGCCTAAACAAGTACACTCTGACTCTGAACAAAGACATATCAACCAAGTCATCAACACTCTGAAGCATCATCAGTAGTTAAAGCAAAGAAGACTCTGAAGCATTACTGGTTATTCAAGACAGAATTAAATGCTAACGGCTTTCTTCAGACAACATCTTGTACAAAAGGAAAGTGTGTTATTAACATTAAACTTGCTTTCTGGACAACATTCTTTCCCTTGACTATATAAACAAGTATGCTTGTGAAATAAGCACGTACGTACGCACACATCAATTTGCAAAGAATTCCAAATCACGCATATTCAAGCTCTAGCAAATTTATTCTATTCCAAGCCAAATTTGTGTAATTATCACAGTTGTGATATACTGTTTTGTTAGAAAACAACAACACACTTTTGTTCAATAATTTGTAAAATATTTCCTTGAGATTAACCGGTTTGTGGTTGTACTCAAGAAGACTATAAATGTTGTTAAAGTGGCTATTGTAATCCTTTGAGATTAGTGGATTAAGACCTCGTTGGAGAGAGGCAAAATCACCTTGACGGGTGGACTAGAGTAGTTTGAGATCAAACGAACCAGGATAAAAATACTGTGTTATTAAGCCTTTTGATCTAAGTTTTTCAATTCAACCCCCCTTCTTGTGTTTTTCACATCTTCAATTGGCATCAGAGCGCCTGGTTCTGAGCTTAAATACTTAACCGTGTCAATACAAGATCCAGCGTCAGAAAAACACAATGGCAGGACCAAGTCAAAACATCAGCAATGACAACAATGAAGAAAGGGACAGATTCAGTGGCAAACCTGCAGTCTTTGATGGAGAGAACTTTGACTACTGGAAAGACAAAATTGAGAGTTTCTTTCTAGCCCAAAATGATGATCTATGGGACATGGTGACTGATGGATACACGCACCCAGTGGATTGACATGGTCAGAATATTGACAAGAAAATGATGTCTGATCAGCAAAAGCGTGAGTTCAAAAATCATCACAAGGCCAGAACAATTCTTCTCAGTGCCACATCATACTCAGAATATGAGAAAATATCAAATAGAGAAACTGCCAAGAATATGTTTGATTCTCTGAGAATGACGCATGAAGGAAACATTCAAGTCAAAGAAACCAAAGCCCTTGCGCTCATTCAGAAGTATGAGGCTTTCAAGATGGAAGATAGTGAATCAATAGAAACTATGTTTTCAAGATTCCAAATTCTTGTTGCATGTCTAAAAGTTCTTGACAAAGGGTATTCCACTTTTGGTCATGTTAAGAAGATCATCAGAAGCTTGCCAAAACAGTGGAGGCCAATGGTCATAGCGCTTAAGCTAGCCAAGGATCTCAACAAAATCTCTTTTGAGGAACTTGTCATCTCCCTCAGAAGCCACGAGATAGAGCTAGAAGTAGATGAACCTCAAAAGTAAGGTAAGCCATTAGCTTCAAAATCTAATAGAAAATCTGACTCCAAAGTTTTGCAGGCTGTTGAAGAAACCTCTGATGGATGCTCATCATAAGAAGATGAATTGTCTCTCCTCTCCATAAGGGTGAACCAACTGTGGAAGCAGAGGCAAAGGAAGTTCAGGAATCCCAGAAGATCAGAAAATCAGAATGAATCTTCCTCCAGATACAGAAGGTCAGAATCCTCCTCTGGACACAGAAGATCTGAAGGTTCTTCAGGATACAGAAAGCCAAACAACAAAGACATCATATGCTATGAATATAACGAGCAAGGGCACTACAAAAGTGATTACCCAAAGCTTCAGAAGGAGAAGCCCAAAAAGAATTTTGGCAAGGAAAAGAATAAAAGTCTCATTGCTACATGGGATGATTCTGAAGACGTATCTGAAGACACCGAAGCTTCTGGTTCAGACTCTGAATCAGATACAAAAGAGGTATTCTGTGACTTTACTATAAACTTTACTAAGGCTGAACTTGCTGAAAGCCTTAATGAAATTCTGGAAAGGTATCAGCAGATCAGAGTCAAATTCAGAAACCTGAAAAGGAATCTTGTGTATGACTCTGATAAGACTGAGAGTCTCAGATTGAAGAATTCTGAGTTAAAAGAAAAAAATTCAAAATTAGAAAACCAGTTGCAAAACTCTCAAAAGGAAACAATCCCTGAAACTCCCAGCAATGCTAATGAGATCATCAAAGAGTATGATCACAACTTTCAGAAGTTTCTTGCTAAAAACATAGACAGAAGCAAGATGGCTTCGATGATCTATGGAGTTAGCAGAAATAGCAGAAACGAGATAGGATATCAAGGTAAGGTACCTACACCAAAAAATGCCATGGACTTAGTTATAAAATGCACTCCACTTGATTCACACTTTATATATGGGCACACACATGACATAAAATACACAAGTAGTGATTACTCTGTCCAACCAAAATTCAACCAGAGTTTTGGTAAAACTAACAAATCAGGACCCAAGAAAATGTGGGTACCTAAGGATAAAAAAATACATGTGGCATATATCTTTAGCAGCAAAGCAGAGACACCAATCATGGTACCTGGACTCTGGCTTCTCACGACACATGACGGGAAGAAGGAAAATGTTCTAAAGCCTTGAACTTAAGCCTAGAGGCCACGTAGGCTTTGGAGGCAATCAGAGAGGAAAGATCATTGGCTTTGGAACAGTAGGTAATGGAAATCTTCCCTCTATAAGTAATGTTTTATTAGTTGATGGATTAATGCATAACCTGTTATCCATAAGTCAATTAAGTGATAACGGTTATGATATAATCTTCAATCAAAATTCATGCAAAGCTGTTAGTCAGAAAGATGGGACTATCCTATTTAATGGAAAGAGGAAAAACAACATTTATAAAATCAAACTTTCTGAACTAAAAAGTCAGAATGTAAAATGTCTTCTGTCTGTTAACAATGAGCAATGGATCTGGCACAGAAGATTGGGACATGTTAGTATGAGAAGAATATCTCAGATTAACAAACTCAATTTGGTCAGAGGACTTCCTAACTTGAAGTTCAATTCAGATGCTCTGTGTGAAGCATGTCAAAAAGGCAAGTTTGCAAAACCTGCTTTCAAATCCAAAAATGTTGTTTCCATCTCTAAGCCATTAGAAATTTTGCACATTGACTTATTTGGACCAGTAAAAACTACTTCAGTCAGTGGCAATAAGTATGGGTTAGTAATCGTAGATGACTATAGCAGATTGACATGGGTAAAGTTCTTGAGGCACAAGGACGAGTCACACTCTGTGTTTGTTACCTTCTGCAACCAAGTTCAGAATGAAAAGGATCTTAGAATCGTTAAAGTCAGAAGTGATCATGGTGGAGAATTTGAAAATAAAGATTTTTAATTATTCTTTAATGAAAAAGGCATTCTGCATGATTTCTCTTGTCCTAGAACTCCCCAGCAAAATGGAGTTGTAGAACGAAAGAACAAAACATTGCAAGAAATGGCCAGAACCATGATCAACGAGACTAATGTTGCTAAGATCTTATGGGCGGAAGCAATAAACACAACATGTTATATTCATAATAGAATATCCATAAGACCTATTCTGGAAAAGACTCCATATGAATTGTGGAAGAACAGAAAGCCCAACATTTCTTATTTTCACCAATTTGGATGTACATGTTTTATTTTGAATACAAAAAATTATTTGAACAAGTTTGACTCTAAAGCACAAAAGTGTATTATGTTAGGATACTCTGAACGCTCAAGAGGGTATATAGTATACAATACAGAAACACATATTGTTGAAGAGTCAATCAGTGTTTCGTTTGATGATAAGCTTGACTCTCAAAAGTAAAAGCAGAATGAATTCCTTGCATGTATGGAAGTTGAACTCACAGGTACTGAAGACTACTCATCAGAGGCTCTCAATAGAAACACTCCCTCAACATCAGAAAGAGTCACAACAAGCAACCCAAAACCTTTTGTTGATCAACTCCAGAAAAGACCATCCAGAAGAAGCATTGATCACCCAGAAGAAACAATCTTAGGAAGGAAGGAAGATCCAATCAGAATAAGATCTACCTTCAGAAAATCTGAAGAATCCCTCATGGGACTGGTTTCTCTGATTGAACCAACAACAATTGATGAAGCACTTTTGGACAATGACTAGATTCTGGCAATGCAAGAGGAGCTAAATCAATTCACCAAAAATGACGTATGGGATCTGGTTTCCAAACCAAAAGGATTCAACGTCATTGGTATAAAATGGGTGTTCAGAAACAAACTGAACAAACAAGGTAAAGTCATCAGAAACAAAGCACGACTGGTAGCACAAGGTTATAGTCAACAAGAGGGGATAGACTATACAGAAACCTTTGCTCCAGTGGCCAGGTTAGAATCTATCATACTTTTAATATCATTTACTGTTAATAAAGGCATCACTCTGTATCAGATGGATGTCAAGAGTGCATTCTTAAATGGCTATATAGAAGAAGAGGTATATGTGCACCAATCCCCTGGTTTTGAAAGTTCCAAAAATCCAGAATATCTTTTCAAACTAAAGAAGTCACTCTATGGTCTGAAACAAGCTCCCAGAGCTTGGTATGAAAGAATAAGTAACTTTCTGTTGGAAAAGGAATTCACCAGAGGGAAAGTGGACACAACCTTGTTATGTAAGACAGTTAAGAATGACATTTTAGTGTGTCAGATTTATGTTGAAGACATGATATTTGGATCCACTAAACCCTCTCTGGGAAGAGAGTTTGCTAAATTTTTGCAGGCAGAATTTGAGATGAGCCTAATGGGGGAACTAAAATTCTTTCTGGGCATTCAGATTAGTCAAACTCCAGAAGGAACTTACATTCATCAGAGCAAATATGTCAGAGAACTTCTGAAGAAATTTGATCTCTCATAATGTAAGCCATCAAGGATTCCAATGCATCCCACGTGCATTTTGGAAAAAGAAGAGGTAAGTAAAAAGGTAAAACAGAAGGTCTACAGAGGTATGATTGGTTCTCTTCTGTATCTGACGGCTTTAAGGCCTGATATTCTATTCAGTGTTTGCATTTGTGCTAGATTCCCATCAGATCCTAGAGAATCACACTTAACAGCAGTTAATCGAATTTTCAAGTATCTGAAAGGTATTACTAATCTGGGTTTGTTTTATATAAAATCAAGTGATTACAGTTTAGTAGGATACTATGATGCTGATTTTGCTGGAGACAGAGTAGAGCGTAAAAGCACTTATGGAAGCTGCCAGTTTCTGGGAGAAAATATGATCTTATGGTCCAGCAAAAGACAATTCACAATAGCTCTATCAACAGTAGAAGCTGAATACATAGCAGCAGCTGGATGCAGCACGCAAATGCTCTGGATGAAAAGTCAACTTGAGGACTTCAATATATTTGAGAGTAACATCCCTATCCTCTGTGACAATACTTCTGCTATTTTTCTCAGTAAAAATCCTATTTTTCATTCTAGGGCTAAGCATATAGAAATAAAACATCATTTTATTAGGGACTATATTCAAAAGGGATTCTCAATTTAAAATTCATTGACACAGACCATCAATGGGTTGATGTCTTTACAAAACCTCTTTCTAAAGATAGGTTTAACTTCATTCTGAAACATCTCAGCATGAAGCTTTGCCCAGAATAAACTATTTTATTTATATCCTAACCTTCAGAATTTTGGTTATTTTCTTTGAACTGATGATCAACCTACCTTCAGATTTTTAGAAGTACATATTGTATCAGAATCTATCCATGAAGATCTGAGCATTTCATTTCAAGGATAGAAGTGTGCTGTTCATGTAAGCAAACAATTGTCATCCATTCATCAACTACCTTCTGAGGCTGAACACGCGTTCACTTTTCTGAAAGGTCAAAAGCGCTGATTGGGTGCATTGAGACACATGTCATGGGTAACCGTTCCAATATCTTTCTGAATCCCCTAAAATCAGTTGCCATTAATGCTTATAATCATTACAAATTATTTCTCTCTCTTGCAGTTTATGTTTTCAAAATCTATTTAAACGCAATTTTCTCTCTTCACACTCTTTCACTCTCACTTTCTCTACAATCTAATTGTTTTCAGTTTGCATTTTCAAAAACCCTTTCATCTCTAAATTTTTTTGTGTGAACATGGCTTCCTCAAGCATCCCAAATACCAGTACTCAGAGAACAGAATCCATGGAACAATATGAAGAACCATTCAGAACTCTCCTCACGCCCATTGATAACCTAGAAGGGCTTTCAGAACTGATTATAGATTTTGACAGTCTTCAAGAAAATGGTTTCAATCTTTCTGAAGAAGTAAAGGCTCAAGGATGGAATAGGTATTTTGACCGTCTTCTAGGTCCAACGTTTCCAATCCTTGTGAAGGAATTCAGGATTCATGCTTCATCCTCCAACCATCAAGTCACTTCGTATGTAATGGGGAAGAAGATAGTAATTACTGAAGACCTAATTGCAAGACTGATAGGTTACAGTGGTGGTGGCGTAAGGTGTATAGACATGGCTGAAAGATGTGATGATGTTGCTTCAATTGCAACAAAAATTTTCACTCTGGGTCTTCCCTCCAGCAAGATAAGGGATCTGAAGGATCATCACAGAATATGGGCTAAGATAATTCTGGGATGCATAAACCATAGGAAGCCAACCAGCTCTCCTGACTACATAAACATTGATCAAAAGTTTCTGATCTACTTTATCTCCCAAAAGACTAAGGTGAATCTTTCTCACTTGCTATTCAATCATTTAAGGACCAGTGCTAAGGAGACTAGAGAAGTTGAGCCCACCAAAAGGGACTGGATACCCCTTGGAAGGCTCATATCAGATATTCTGACAGAAAATAGGCTGATAGAGCATCTAACAGAAGCACAGGAAATCAACTCTCTAGAGGCAACTGCTGGGAAGCCTTTGAATGCAAAGAATCTGAAAAGATGAATATTATTGAGAACATCAAGAAGGAACTCATTGTTACTTCTTTTGCAACCATCACCTCCAGAAGAATTCCCCTGGATGACTTTCCTATGTTCTCAGAAATTGATTCCAAGCCTGAGATTATCGTCAGATATTTTGATGCATGCAAGGCAGATGGCACTGCACCAGATTTAAATATTCAGGACTTGCAACAGAAGGCTCCAAAAGTTGTGCTGAAGAAGAACAAGAAAAGGAAGGCAGTAGTAGAAGGATCATCCTAGCGGACTCCTAAAGCTACTAAAAAGAAAGCTAATCCTTCTACTGTTAATGTTTTAGAATCAATTACTATATCAACATCTGAACCAATACCTACCCATTTAGAAATTCCTACCCCCCAAACTTTTGATGATTTTGACATAGGTTTTGACCCCTCAGAAACTATAAGTATTAGAGAAACTCACTCCCTACCTATCAATCCAAATACTGAAACAACTCAACCAGAACTTGCAAAAGTTCTGTCAGATATTGAAACTTTTGACCAAAATATTTTTGCTCCCACACCAGAAAATCCAAACTCCGAAACCACTTCAGAAGCACCACAACCAGATATTCCCCTCTCTCCATAACTAGAAATACCACTACCTCCATCTCCTCAACCAGATATTCATCCACCATCTCCACAACCTGAACAATCACAACCAGAAGTTCAAACTTTTGAGATTCAACCTTCTAAGACCTGTGAAACAGAACCTCACCACCTTACATCCAACCAATTTGAAGAACCTACTTCAGATTCAGATACTATTCCCATTCCAGGAATCATTGAACTTCTGGCCATACGTATGCCCCTCACCATTCTGGACATACCCCAAATTCCCTCTTTACTAGAATCAACTCCACCAAATACCCCAACTAGTCCAATAATTATACCAGACTCTCCCACTTCCTCACCAAAGAGCAATCCAGATGACAACACAAAACTTTTCATTGATCTAACTGTTTTTGAACGTCTTGCTGCCATAACTCACAAAATGGCTATTCCAAAACCAAAACCATCTGAACCTTCACCAGATGTTGGTACTAGTTTATTGATGTTTGAAACAGAAATGCAGAAATCTTTGGACAAGTTTTGAGATGATTAATCCTGCTCCCTGAAGCAAGCTAGTCTTGAGATGATTAATCCTGCTGCCTCAGATTATCTTTGGACAAGTTTCATAAAATGGATAAGTTCTGAAACTCATAAGATGCAAGAACAGAGCTACGGACAAGTTCAACCGAATTTTAGTAATCTGCTAAAGGTAATTGAACACCAAGTTCTGATCCAACTGCTCAAGGAAGAGATTCTCCATTTGGACAATGCTCCCTGGTCAGAACATCGTCCAGCAGACAAAGTTCAACCAGAGTCAGAAGGTCTTACTCTGACTGCTGCTCCAGATGAGATGATTCCTGTAGAGGAATTGCTTCAAAAATATCACATTGCAGAATGCTCTGAGAAGCATCCAGTTACTGAAGATTCTCCAGCTTCCTCTTATGACATGCAGACTCTGGAAGAACTGAAGAGAGCGGATATTGTTATTCAGGAAATGATGGATAAACAGGATGATAAAATTCAGGAAATCAAGAGCAAGTTAAGCAAACAAGAGGAAACCAACACCCAGATCAAGGGCTTGTTGGAAGCTTTGTTCACGCGCCTTCCTCCTCCATCTTAGATTTTCCTTTGTTTTTTAAAAATCTGTTTATCTGTAATATTTTCTACATTGCTGTTGTTCTAAACTTCTTATCATTGCTTCTTATTTTTAATATAAATCCTTTTTAGCTATAATTATATGTTCTTTTTGATAACTGACAAAAAGGGGGAGAAAGAATAAGATATTTTCAATAACGGATTACTGAGACATAAGTCTCAAACATTCTGATCTACTTAATTTCTTTCTTCTGAAAAGCTTGAACAGGTACAAAACTCTGATGAAAGACGTAGTCAAATTCTGATGCTCAAATACTCAAAGAATTTAAGGTAAGTAATCAACTCAGGGGGAGTTTTTATTCTTAATTCTATACTTTTTATTCTTTATTCTTAATTGAAAAATCTGGTTTTTGTCATCATCAAAAAGGGGGAGATTGTTAGAACATAGTTTGATTCTACAACCCTGGATTAGAGTTTTGATGATAACAAAATACAAAGAATAAATAAATACAAAGATATATACAAAGAACAAATATGCTCCTTAAAATTATGTTTTTTATATGCAGAAGTTCTGATGGAATCAGCATCAGAAGATAAGCTGAAGTATTACACGCTGAAGCAAAACAGTTTTACGCTGAAGTTTTGATGACCAGAATCTGTGCCTAAACAAGTACACTCTGACTCTGAACAAAGACATATAAAACAAGTCATCAACACTCTGAAGCCTCATCAGCAGTTAAAGCAAAGAATACTCTAAAGCGTTACTGGTTATTCAAGACAGAATTAAATGCTAACAACTTTCTTCAGACAAGATCTTCTACAAAAGGAAAGTGTGTTATTAACATTAAACTTGCTTTATGGACAACTTTCTTTGCCTTGCCTATATAAACGAGTCTGTTTGTGAAAGAATCACGTACGTACACACACATCAATTTGCAGATAATTCCAAATCACGCATATTCAAGCTCTAGCAAATTTATTCTATTCCAAGCCAAATTTGTGTAATTATCACAGTTATGATATACTATTTTGTTAGAAAACAACAACACACTTTTGTTCAATAATTTGTAAAATATTTCCTTGAGATTAACTGGTTTGTGGTTGTACTCAAGAAGAATTTAACAGTTGTTAAAGTAGTTGTTGTAATCCTTTGAGATTATTGGATTAAGACCTCGTTGGAGAGAGGCGAAATCACCTTGACGGGTGGACTGGAGTAGTTTGAGATCAAACGAACCAGGATAAAAATACTGTGTTATTAAGCCTTTTGATCTATGTTTTTCAATTCAACCCCCCTTTCTTGTGTTTTTCACATCTTCACTTCTCTGGTTCAGTTAGATCGATACTAAGATCTCTCTGATTTCTATTCCAGTTAAAGATATTCCAAGACTCTTGTATGGTTAAGTTAAATCCATACTAATATTTTTCTGATTTCCATTCCAGTCAAAGTTAACTCAAGACCTTATCTGTTTCAGTTAGATCGATACCAAGATCTCTCTAATTTCTATTCCAGCTGAAGATATTCCAAGACTTTTTTCTGGTTCAGCTGAATCGATACTAAGATTTTTCTGATTTTCATTGCACCCAAAGTTAATACAAGACCTTCTCTGGTTCATTTAGATCGATACCAAGATCTCTCTGATTTCTATTCCAGTTGAACATATTCCAAGACTTTTGTCTTGTTCAGTTAAATCGATACTAAGATTTTTCTGATTTCTATTATAGTAAAAGTTAATCCAAAACCTTCTCTGGTTCAACTAAATCGATACTAAGATTTTCTTGATTTCTGTTCCAATTGAAGACAACTTAAGATATTTCTCTGGTTCACTTAAATCGACATCGAGATTTTTCTGATTTCTATTCCAGTTAAAGAAACTGCAAAGCTTGGAGTCCGACCAGATAGCAGTTAATTTCAAGTTTACGTAGTAAAGCGATGTGAAGCTTGGAATACGACCAGATAGCAGTAACCTCATTATCCTCAGGAAGTCACTGTGAAGCCTGGATCCTGACTAGATAGCAGTCAACCTCATTATCTTCAGCAAGTCAATATGAAGCCTGGATCCTGACCAGATAGAAGTTCACTTCCATCTCTTCAATCAATAGATGACTCCCCATTAGATTAATGGACAACTGAAGCCCCTAAACTTTATTTCCCAAGACAAAGACCAACATTCCTCAGCGGAGTCCTCCTCAACAACAGGAATGGGGATTCCTACAAAGGAATATCTCATGAATTTAACATTGTTCTAGATGGCATCTTTAAGCCCATCTCCTACGAGCTTCTCTCATCTTCTCCAAATGGCATCTATAAGCCCATTCCTGATATTATCTACACCGGCAAGTATCATTTCAGACGAGTGCAAATTTTTGGGCACTCTAGTGTTCAATAATCTTCCTCCTTCAAATCACGAAAGGTAGACTAGCCAATATACATCCTCAGGTTTAAGAAGATTGAACAGGGGCATTTGTTGTACCCTAAAATATGCCCTATCATTCTACTCAAGACATGTCCATTGAGATCCCTAACTTGCCCTAGGATGACTAAGAATTGACCAGTTAAACTCTCCCCCTAAAGGCAATGAACCTCAAATAGGGTTTCAATTTTAAGCAAAATTTATGAGTCCCAAGGATCTAAAGTGTTCTCCATTTTCCTAATATGTCCTCAAGATCATCCATGCCAAATTTCATGCCTTGAACAACAAGTTTGCTCAGTCAACTACTCAAATTCCTGGAAATCAACTCTACTAGGTCAAAAGTCAACAGTGGCCCAAATACAATCAAACTTTAAGATTTTTGGTTAAAATCAACATTTTGATGTAATATCCATCATTTGATCAAGGGTTGATCATGATTCATCAATAAATGCTCCTAACTCATCAAAAGTAAAAAATGGCAAATTAGAGTTTCTATAGGAAAAGTCAACCAAACTTTGACCAAGCATAACTTTTTCATACTTTATAAAAAAAAATTCCACCAAGGCTCATTTTGAAGAGAATCCAATTCCATAAAACTTCTCTCTAGCCCTCAAGTTTAAGAAATGCCCCATGCAAAATATACAAGTTCATACATTATAGGTCCTTTCAAAAAGTCAACAAAAACACCTTTAAGGTCAAAGCTCCTTACATGAACATGGAAGATCCAATTGAGACGAAACCAAAAAGGTTGTTTAGGGGACATCCTAAGATCTTTGAAAAGTCAAAGAACACCCTCGTAGGATTAAAAATGAGAGAGATATGCATTGCTAAAGTTGTCTAATTTTTGGAAAAGTGCATGAAGCCAATATTGACCAAACTATAATATATTCCAAATGGGCCCATGTTTTCATGCTTGAAACTTAGCTGCAACATGGCCCACGACCTTTGAGCTCATTCATACATTATTTTATTACTTATATTATTTATTTTGATATTTTATCCATTAAAATACAAAATTAAATAAAATAAAGGAAATTATGTAAGATATGATTTGAGAATCTTTTTCTCATCAAGTAAGGGGTAAGATATGCTGGCAAATCAAAGGAAAATCGTGGAGGGAAGAAATAATGGATTTGTTCCAAAATAATTGGAAAGAAGATATTTCTCATCAAATCATGGATCTTTTTCTACAATTGTAAACCTAATATGATTCACTACATAAGCACATGAACCCTAAACCAAAAGGACACGTGAAAGTTGCCTTCACAAACCCTAGAAAATTCCAAATTTTATCAAAGAGAGGTGCAACTTATATCACACGATCCAACCATCCTTAATCCATTCCAGGTGTTCCATTATTACTGTGAGGTTCCCAAGAACTTGTTTCAACCATTACTCAAGCCAAATCGTGCCCAGAATCTCTTCTTCAAGTGTCACCATTTTGGTATACTTTCGTGAATTCAAACCTTTTGGTCATGCAATATAAATGAATTATTTGTACATACATGTGTTCATGCTAATATTTGTGACTATCTTGAACCATTATATGTGCGATATAACGCAAGGATGAAGGTTTGCCATTCTTAGGGAAAAACTTTAGTCAAGCTTCGTTTTCAATGATACAGGGACTTTCAGACAAGCCAAAACCCACCATCAGATTCGCAAGGGCCTAATTAGTCTAGTAGGGTTATTTTTATGTTTATTTTCATTAAAATTTGTAGGTTTGGATTTTTGTTCAATCGGAGAAGATGACCGGAACCACCATCCAGGGTGGTTTGACCGGCCAAGGACTTTGTGTGGCATATTAGGATTATGTGATTGGTTCGTTTCAAACTTCAGGGCCCCACTTTGGGCGCGCATGTTTTACAGTCAACATTTAGGACCATTTTTAATATTTAATCAATTGGTTGTGGGCAAGGGAAGGGCTTCGATCCTGCTTCTTGCATACTTTTTTCCTGAATTATTCTTGCAGATCCAATGTAACAGAGGCAAGCACACATACCATGTTTCATCAGATCATCACCATCAGATCATCACAACATCAGATCCAATGCTCTAGATCCGAGCCTTTATCATAGACCTCCCTAACACAACAACATCAGATCCAGCGTATCTATGGGCCAACAAGATTTGGGCCTTGAAATTCAATAGCATACCCTCTAGTTTAGGTTTCTCACCCCTCAGGCCCATCTTTTTAATTATTTAATTTTCTTGTTTTAATTAGTTTATAATTTTTTAAAATTCATTTTTTTAATCATAAAAATCAAAAAAATCATAAAAAATAGGACTTAGAGTTTTTTTAAGGAAAAATTATTTTTTTTGCAAATTAATTTAATTAATTTTAATTTGTTTTCTTTAATTTAAAATCAATTATAGATTAGGTTAAATTCCAATTTTTTTATTTAATAAGCAATTAGATTTTAGGGTTTCAAACGTAAGCGAGTCTTAATTTTCGCGTGTTACTTTTCATACGATTATTTTTTATTATGTAACTGTGCCCGGTTTGTAATAGTCTTATTAGGGTTTTTAATTTCCGCATTTTACTTTTCAGTGATTATTTATGTAATTATACCAAAGCGTTGTAATTGCTGTAGGAACTTAATTTCGCGCATTTATATTTCTTATATGCTTGTATATAAATTGTTAGTAAATTTGGCGTGCATGACAGAAATTATTTAATCAATCATTAGACCACTAACATTAAGATAAAATACTTGAAAAAATCACATTGTTTCAAACTTGCACCCTTAGGGTACGTCACACTTTGGTTGCCTTCAGAAATGGTCATGTCCCACAAACGTAGGGATATCTTAGAAATGAACTTCAGTTTAAAATTCATCATAAATGTCCTTCGAATTGATGTTGCCTATATGATGAAAATTCCCTCGAATTGCTAAGGCATCTCTACATGTTGCCTTCAATGACCATAAATGTCCCTTTCGATAGTCCCTAAACATCCAACGATAGGGCTACCTTCTCATTAATAGTAGGATAAAACTATCTAAAGGAAAGGAGGAAAAGAACGCATTTTTCGAGTAGGTAGATAGTTCTTAAGTACTTGCTCAAATCTGATTCCTTTTACACTTACACACTTTCAAAATTCTTTTCAAAAATGCTTTATCACACTCTTGAGGACTCATACAAGAGTTACCATAAAGCAAATAAAACCTTAAAATACACACAAATACAAAAAAAAAATTAAAAAATGAGCAAGTACCTAAGAGCCCGTGGTCCAAACCACGGATGGAAATGGTGCTAACACCTTCCCTTTCCATAATCCACCCCCATTACTCAAAAAATATCGAAAAAGGTCTTTTTCTATTCTTTTCACCCTTTCCTTTGTTGGATAAAAGAAAAGTCGGTGGCGACTCTTGCTTACCACAACATTTGCAAACAAAAAATGCAAACCAGTATTAACAGTCTGTTCTGGCACCGTATCACAGATCTGGAGACTCTGCTGGGGAAAAACAAAAAGTGGGGTTTACCTTAGAGTCTAGTTCATTTATAATATGTTTTCTTTGTCTGTTTTGATTGCTTTACTTTTAATGGTCTTGTTTGGGTTACTATAAATCCTACACCCGGATCTGGGGAAACCTTTTAGGTAAGTAGCAATAGATCATGGAAATTGTGCAGGGTATACGGACTCGGTTGAAGATATGGATACGTTAATGTGACACTTTGGTTGGTACCGGTAGCCCTTGATTAAATAAAGGAGAACACGGGGCCGCTGCATGGTGTCATGAAGCGTCAACTGACCTTAGAACCTTAATTGAAAAACTTGGCTATTAGTACGTTGTGAGATAGACGTCTTTGGTGTATTCCCAAATTCGGTTGATACTCGATGCTACACTCATTGAGATTTGACTCTCGAGTTTTTTTTGGTGACAAGTCAGTTGTCTATCAGAACAAAAGATATGGAAAAGATCAGTGATATTGAGATCCCTTAGAACCTGGTTACTTTGAACCAATCAAAACTTCAAGAGGGTATTACCTTAAAACCCATGCAAGCCTTAAACCTATGGTATTTGTGTGATTTGCTTGTATTTGCTATATATGTGATTTCTTAGCATAATCATGACATCATAACATGGCATATCATACTAACCATTTCAAGGATTTTCTAGGGCTTATCTTTGTCTTGTTTTGTAGGAAATGACATTCGCTCGCAGGAACCTTATCCAAGTCAACCTTGTGAAAGTACCTCTTCAACTCAAGGAATTAGCATCAAGGATTCCTGAAATCTCCCTCTTCACTGAAAAACATGGTCGACTTCTCAGCTTTGTCACTTCAAACCCTGATGAAGAAATGTTAAAGGTGCTCTTTCAGTTCTTTGACCTGTTACATCACTGCTTCAGTTTTCCCAATGACCTAGCTTAAGAAACGATTGAGGGATGACCCTCTATTTATAGGGAATCAAATGGAATTTCCAAGAGTGTGAAATGATGAAGTATGGAGGGATGACCTCACTACTTCCTAATGGCCAAGTTGTTCAAGTAAGGTTCTAAAGTCAGTTAGTGCTTCATGACACCACACAGTGGCCCCGTATTCTCCTTAACTACTCAAGGGGTAGCGGTACCAACAAATGTATCACAATAACGTAGCTATTTCTTAGACCATGTGGGTATACCCCACACAGTTTTCACAACTTATTGCTACTTACCTAAAAAGGTGCCCCAAATCCGGGTATAGGGTCAAAACAAACCCAAACAAGGAACCATAATGTAAAGCAAGAAAGTCAAACAATGAAAAGAAAATAAAGGTGATATAGCCCTAAGGTAGCCCCACTTTTAAGTATTCCCTAGAAGAGTCTCCAGTTCTATAACGCGGTGGGAGAACTGAGTTGGTGTTTGCATTTGAACGCAATTGTTGCGGATAGCAAGAGTCGCCACCAACTTTTATTTTTTCTAATAAGGAAAGGGTGAAAAGAACAGGAAATAACTTTGAGATTATTTTATTGAGTTCGGGGGTAGGTTATGAAAATGGAAGGTATTAGCACCATTTTCATCTGTAGTTATCTACGGGCTCTTAGTTACTTGCTAGATCACTTGCTTTTGTTTGAAAATATGTTTGTGATGTGGGTTATAAAAGTATTTTGAGAAGGAATGTCTTTGTAATAGTTCTCGTCTCTATAAGAACACGTACAAAGTGTTTTGTCTTTTGAAAATATTTCAAAGTGAAAGTGTTGGTGTATAAAATGTTTTTTTTGTGAGCAAGTGAGCAACTAAGAGCAACCAAATTACTCAAAAGGTCTTAAATGTTCTTTTCCTCCTCCTTTAGATGTTGTTATATTACCATTGATTTGATAAGAAGCCCCATCATTGGATGCTAAGGGAAGGGTGTGGGACGTTTGTATAGTCATATAAGGCAACCTATGGGATGTTTTAGCAATGTCGTTTAGGGACTAGATCGTTTACAAAAGGCAACATTGAGGGTCATCGAGGGACTACGATCTTTTATCGAGGGTCTTTGCTAAAACGCCCATGTTCTCAGTTATTGCGGGTACTTATCCTTAAACAGTTACCATTCAACGGTATGGAAAGAGACCAAAAACCCGAAGAGATTGCTCAAGCTCTGTCTTTACAACGGTCTGATATAGTGGAAAATTGGGAAACCAGAGATGTGTCCATGGTTTTCTAGCTAAGTTTTTATTTGAGAAAGCTCACCATTTTTGGGATAGCATGGATTTAAAGGATTTTAAAGAAGTGTTGGCCCTTCTCATCTATGGGATGGTACTATTCCCTAACACGGACCAACTTATAGATATGAATGCGGTTAAGGTTTTTCTATCACATAATCTGGTGCCTACTTTACTTGGGGATATTCTACACTCTCTGCATACTCGCACTCTAAAGAGAAGAGGGACCCTTCTGTGTTGCACTCCTCTATTGGCTAGGTGGTTTATTTCGCACCTACCTCGGTTTATTTTGAGAAATGAGCAGGGTATGAGATGGTCTCATAGGTTGATGTCCATTCCAAATTCAGATATTCATTGGTGTTCTCGGTCTTTGGAGAGTATCACCGTCATTGATCGATGTGGGGAATTCCCTAATGTCCCTCTCTTAGGAATTAGGGGAGGAATCACTTATAATCCTTGTTTGAAATTTCGACAGTTTGGTTATGCTAGAAGGGATGGTCCTCACGACACACTCATCCAAGGAATCACATTTGACTATGAGAATGATGTTCAGGGTTATCGTAAGAGGTTCATTTGAGCTTGGGGTATGATAAACAGAGTTGATAGCAAGACACTGTGGCACAAGAATTTCATCCCTCTTGAGCCTTACCTCAAATGGGTGTGAGCTCGTGCTCAATGTATTATGATGCCTTATGCTGCCAACTTGCTTGTGATTATGGAGCCAATTGTTGAGGGAGACACTCCTTAAATTGTTCTTCATCCTGACATGCCAACTGATTTTGAGGAGCTACGGAAATCCTGGAACCAACTCAAAGAAGAACGGGATACCTTTGACACCAAATTTTACGCCATCGAGAAGAAGGTTTTAGAACTCACCAGGTTACATCATGAGGAGAAGAGTATAAATTCTTACATTGCACCAAAGAGGATGCATCGGTGGGAATCTTGAGTCTCTTTCCTTAGGGGGTTATTTTTGCTTTATTCCCTTGTAAGCCCAAGAGGCATTATGGTGACCAATAAAACTTCTTAATGCTATCAACGTTTGTTCTCTTTCTGTTTAAGCAAAATTAAGTCTTAGAAATCCTTGAAAACATTGCATACATATATCATACATATCATTGCATAAGCAGGTTTCTCATCTTCTTGTTGTTTATTTCAACAATGGCTCTCGAACAAACAGTTAAGGATCTACAGACTCAAAATGATCAGTTTCAACAAATGATCATGGCTCTGGCCAAGGGGCAAGAGGAACTGAAAGCCCTGATTGTCAAAGAGAAGACTAAGAAGCCAAAGAAGACAACTGGTGTCTTGAATTTGGGAAGGAGGTTCAAAGGACCGTTAAGGCAAGTGGTTGAGATAACATCTTCGTTAAAAGAAGGAGACAATCAAGAAGGGGAGACAAGAGAGGAAGACCCCAGTCCAAGGGAATCAGATAATTATATTGACTACAATGAGGAGTAGTATCCTCCGCCGACGAAAAATACAAATAGTTGGAAGAGCGTCTAAGTGCAATGGAAATCTAGAAGGTGCCAGGGTTGGATTTTTAAGAGTTGGGTTTGGTTTCTGGGGTTGGCATCTCGTAGAAGTTCAAGGTGCGGGTGTTTGCCAAATATGATGGGGTCTCATGTACCAAGATGCACCTTCGATCTTATGTGAGGAAGATTCAGCCTCACACTGCTGACAAGGACTTATGGGTCCACTTCTTTCAAGATACTCTATTCCGAACTCAACTAGAATGGCTCTACCAGCTGGAAGGGTATAACATTCTTAACCTGGAAGACCTGGCTACTGCTTTCTACAAGCAATATCAATATAATGCAAACCTTTCTCCCTCCCGTACACAAATACAAAGTATGTCTATGGGTTCGAGCGAAGGTTTTAAAGACTATGCTCAGAAGTGGAGGGACATAGCTGGAAGATTCCAACCCCCTGTCTGATAGGGAGTTAGTGGATATTTTTGGGTTCCCTATCTGGTCCATTTTTCAATCATCTGATTGGAAGCTCCTCAACTGGCTTTACTGAATTGATCTTGACAGGAGAAAGAGTGGAAGCTTGGATTAGGAGTGGTAAGATCCAAAAAGATGCATCCTCCAGTACAGTAAGGAAGCCATTTTTTGGAAAGAAGGAAGTCAGTGCCACTTATAGCCAAAGGAATCAGGACAGAACTGAACACCGTGCAGTGGTAGGGGCTGTTATGATATCTAAGCCCGTAGCTACTCAACAAAGGAACAATCAGCCTAGAGCAGAAAGGCCTGTAAGACAATTTACCCGGATAAATATGGTAGTCTCTTTATTCGAGAAATATTGTATATTACCCTTTCCAAGTGAAACATCTTGGTTAAAGAAGCAACTGAAACGAGTTTGTGGCTATTGGCCAAGATCGATGGGAGGTTTATCTGATTCTCCATCAAATGGAATCTCATTGAAAACATCATGCATAGAAGTTTGTTGTGAAATCATTTTAAGTGGAAGTCTCTTTATTTCAGACAACTTGTATATAACCCTTTCCAGGTGAAACATCTTGGTTAAAGAAGCAACTGAAACGAGTTCGTGGCTTATGGCCAGGATTAAGGGGAGGTTAAACTAATTCCCCATAAAAATGCATCTCTTCGAAAAAGTTTCACGGATAAGTTTGTTGTGAAATCATTTCAAGTGGAAGTCTCTTTATTTGAGACAGCTGGTATATTACCCTTTCCAAGTGAAACATATTGGTTCAAAATAATTTAAGACCAGTTTGTGGCTTATGGAAAGGAACAAGGGGAGGTTTATCTAATTCTCCATCAAATGGCATCTCTTCAAAAAAATATCACAAAGAACTTTATTGTGAAATCTTTGAAAGTTGGAGTCTCTTTATTTGAGCCAGCTTGTGTATTACCCTTTTCAAGTGAAACATCTTGGTTGAAGAAGAAACTGAGACCAGTTCGTGGCTTATGGCTAGGATCGAGGCGAGGATTATCTAATTCTCCATAAAATTCCATATCTTAGAAAATATATTGTATATAAGTTTGTTGTGAAATAATTGCAAGTGGAAGTCTCTATATTTGATAGAACTTCTATATTTCCCTTTCTAGGTTAAACATCTTAGTTAACAAAGAAATTAATACCAGTTCGTGGCTTATGGCCAGGATCGAGAGGAGGTTTATTTGATTCTCTCTCACTTGGCATATCTTGGAAAATGCCTCACAGAGAAGTTTGTTGTGTAATCATTGTAAGTGGTGGTGTCTTTATTTGAGACAACTTGTATGTTACCCTTTCCAGGTGAAACATCTTTGTTAAAGAAGAAACTGAGACTAGTTTGTGGCTTATGTCTAGGATCTAGGTGAGGTTTATCTGATTCCCCATCAAATGGCATCTCTTTAAAAAAATCTTGCAGAGAAGTTTGTTATGAAATCATTTCAAGTGCTAGTCTCTTTATTTGAATTAACGTGTATATTACCCTTTCTAGGTGAAACATCTTGGTTAAAGAAGAAACTGAGACCAGTTTGTGGCTTATGGCCATGATCGTGGGGAGGTATATCTAATTCTCCATCAAATGGCATATCTTTAAAAAAGTCTTGCAGTGATGTTTTTTGTGAAATTATATGAAGTGGCAGTCTCTTTATTCGAGAAATCTTGTATATTACCCTTTCCAAGTGAAACATTTTGGTTAAAGAACCAACTGAGACGAGTTCGTGGCTTATGGCCAAGATCGGTGGGAGGTTTATCTGATTTTCCATCAAATGTCATCTCTTTGAAAACATCATGCAGAGAAGTTTGTTGTGAAATCATTGTAAGTTGAAGTCTCTTTATTTGAGACAACTTGTATATAACCCTTTTCAGGTGAAACATCTTGGTTAAAGAAGCAACTGAGACGATTTTGTGGCTTATGGCCAGGATTGAGGGGAGGTTTAACTGATTCCCCATAAAAATGCATCTCTTCAAAAAAAATTCACGGATAAGTTTGATGTGAAATCATTTCAAGTGAAAGTCTCTTTGTTTGAGATAGCTGGCATATTAACCTTTCGAAGTGAAACATATTGCTTAAAAATAAATTAAGACCAGTTTGTGGCTTATGGCCAGGAATGAGGGGAGGTTTATCTGATTTTCCATCAAATGGCATCTCTTCAAAAAAGTCTCAGAGAGAACATTGTTGTGAAATATTTTAAAGTTGGAGTCTCTTTATTTGAGGCAACTTGTATATTACCCTTTTCAGGTGAAACATCTTGGTTAAAGAAGAAACTGAGACCAGTTTGTGGCTTATAGCCAGGATCGAGGGGAGGATTATCTAATTCTCCATAAAATGTCATATCTTAGAAAATATATTGTAGAGAAGCTTGTTGTGAAATAATTGCAAGTGGAAGTCTCTATATTGGAGACAACTTGTATATTTCCCTTTCTAGGTGAAACATCTTGGTTAACAAAGAAACTGAGACTAGTTTGTGGCTTATGGCCAGGATCGGGAGGAGGTTTATTTGATTCTCTCTAACATGGCATTTCTTAGAAAACTTCTCGCAGAGAAGTTTATTGTGTAATTATTTCAAGTGGAAGTGTATTTATTTGTGACAACTTGTATATTACCCTTTCCAGGTGAAACATCTTTGTTAAAGAAGAAACTTAGACCAATTCATGGCTTATGTCCAGGATCAAGGGGAGGTTTATCTGATTCTCCATCAAATGGCATATCTTTGAAAAAATCTTGCAGAGAAGTTTGTTATGAAATCATTTCAAGTGGCAGTCTCTTTATTTGAAACAACTTGTATATTACCCTTTCTAAGTGAAACATCTTAGTTAAATAAGAAACTGAGACGAGTTCATGGCTTATGGCCAAGATCGTGGGGGGGTTTATCTAATTCTCCATCAAACGACATATCTTTTAAACGTCTTACAGAGAAGTTTGTTGTGAAATTATATCAAGTTGTAGTCTCTTTATTTGAGAAAGCTTGTATATTAGCCTTTCCAATTGAAACATCTTGGTTAAACTAAAAACTGAGAATAGCTCGTGGCTTATGGCCAGGATCGAGGGGAGGTTTATCTGATTCTCCATCAAATGGGATATCTTCGAAAAAGTCTCGCAGAGAAGTATATTGTGAAATTATTGCAAGGGGCGGTCTCTTTATTTGAGACGACTTGTATATTACCGTTTCCAGGTGAAACATCTTGGTTAAAGATAAAACTAAGACCAGTTTGTGGCTTATGGCCAGGATTGAAGGGAGGGTTTATCTGATTTTCTATCAAAACGCATATCTTTTAAAAAGTCTCACATAGAAGTTTTTTGTGAAATCATTGCAAGTGGCAGTCTTTTTATTTGAAACAACATGTATATTAACCTTTCTAGGTGAAACATCTTGGTTAAAGAAGAAACTGAGACCAGTTCAAGGCTTATGGCCAGGATCGAGGGGAGGTTTATCTGATTCTCTATCTAATGGCATCTCTTTGAAAAAGCCTCGTAGAGAAGTTTGTTGTGAAATTATTGCAAGTGGAAGACTCTTTATTTGAGACAACTTGTATATTACCCTTTCCAAGTGAAATATCTTGGTTAAAGAAGAAATTGAGACCATTTTGTTGCTTATGACAAGAATCGAGGGGAGGTTTATCTGATTCTCCATCTAATGGCATATCTTAGAAAACGTCTTGCATAGAAGTTTGTTGCAAAATAATTGCAAGTGGAATTATCTTTATTTGAGACAACTTCTATATTACACTTTCTAAGTGAAACATCTTGGTTAAAGAATAAACTGAGACCAGTTCTTGGCTTATGGCCATGATCTAGGGGAGGTTTTTCTAATTCTCCATTTAATGTCATATCTTTAAAAATTTATTACAAAGAAGTTTGTTGTGAAATAATTTCATGTGGCAGTCTCTTTATTTTAGAAAGCTGGTATATTACCCTTTCCAATTGAAACATATTGGTTAAAGCAGAAACGGTGACCAGTTCGTGGATTATGTCCAGGATCGAGGGGTGGTTTATCTGATTCTCTATCAAATGGAATATCTTCGAAAAAGTCTCGCAGAGGAGTTTGTTGTGAATTTATTACAAGTGGAAGTCTCTATTTGAGACAACTTGCATATCACTCTTTCAAGGTGAAACATCTTGGATAAAGAAGAAACTGAGACCAGTTCGTGGATTATGGACAGGATCGAGGGGAGGTTTATCAGATTCTCCATCAAATGGCGTATCTTTGAAAAAGTCTCATAGAGAAGTTTGTTGTGAAGTCATTGCAAGTGGCAGTCTCTATATTTGAGAAAGCTTGTATATTACCCTTTCCAGGTGAAACATCTTGGTTAAAGAAGAATTTGAGATCATTTTGTGGCTTATGGCCAGGATTAAAGGGATGTCTATATGATTCTCCATCTAATGGCGTATCTTAGAAAATGTCTTGTAGAGAAGTTTGTTGTGAAATAATTGCAAGTGGAAGTATCTATGTTTGAGACATCTTGTATATTACCCTTTCTAGGTGAAATATCTTGGTTAAAGAATAAATTGAGACCAGTTTGTTGCATATGACAAGAATCGAGGGGAGGTTTATCCGATTCTCTATCTAATGGAATATCTTCAAAAAAGTCTTGCAGTTTATTTTGTTGTGAAATCATTGAAAGTGACAGTCTCTTTATTTGATACAACTTGTATATTTCCCTTTCGAGGTGACACATCTTGGTTAAAGAAGAAACTGAGACTAGTTCGTGGCTTATGGCCAGGATCGAGTGGAGGTTTATCTGATTCTCTATCAAATGTAATATATTCGAAAACGTCTCGCATAGAAGTTTATTATGAAATTATTGCAAGGGGTGGTCTCTTTATTTGAGACGGCTTGTATATTACTGTTTCTAGGTGAAACATCTTGGTTAAAGATAAAACTAAGACCAGTTTGTGGCTTATGTCCATGATCGAGAGGAGGTTTATCTGATTCTCTCTAACATGGCTTATCTTATAAAACTTCTCGCGGAGAAGTTTATTGTGTAATCTTTGCAAGTGGAAGTGTATTTATTTGTGACAAGTTGTATATTACCCTTTCCAGGTGAAACATCTTTGTTAAAGAATAAACTAAGACCAATTCATGGCTTATGTCCAGGATCAAGGGGAGGTTTATCTGATTCTCCATCAAATGGCATATCTTTAAAAAAATATTGCAGAGTAGTTTGTTATGAAATCATTTCAAGTGCCAGTCTCTTTATTTGAAACAACTTATATATTACCCTTTCTAGGTGAAACATCTTAGTTAAAGAAGAAACTAAGACCAGTTCGTGGCTTATGGCCAAGATCGTGAGGAGTTTTATCTAATTCTCCATCAAATGACATATCTTTAATAACGACTTACAGAGAAGTTTGTTGTGAAATTATATCAACTGGTAGTCTCTTCATTTGAGAAAGCTTGTATATTAGCCTTTCCAATTAAAACATCTTGGTTAAAGTAAAAACTGAGAATAGTTCGTGGCTTATGGCCAGGATCCAGGGGAGGTTTATCTGATTTTTCTCCATCAAATGGAATATCTTCGAAAAAGTCTCGCAGAGAAGTTTATTGTGAAATTATTGCAAAGGTCGGTCTATTTATTTGAGACGACTTGTATATTACCCTTTCTAGGTGAAACATCTTTGTTAAAGAAGAAACTGAGACCAGTTCGTGGCTTATGGCCTGGATCGATGGGAGGTTTATCTGATTCTCTATCTAATGTCATCTCTTTGAAAAAACCTCGTAGAGAAGTTTGTTTTGAAATCATTGAAAGTGGAAGTCTCTTTATTTGAGACAACTTGTATATTACCCTTTCCAGGTAAAATATCTAGGTTAAACAAGAAATTGAGACCAGTTTGTTGCTTATGACAAGAATCGAGGGGAGGTTTATATGATTCTCTATCAAATGGAATATCTTCTAAAAAGTCTTGCAGTTAATTTTGTTGTGAAATCATTGAAAGTGACAGTCTCTTTATTTGATATAACTTGTACATTTCCCTTTCAAGGTGAAACATCTAAGTTAAAGAAGAAACTGAGACCAGTACGTGGCTTATGGCCGGGATCGAGGGGAGGTTTATTTGATTCTCCTTCAAATGGAATATCTTTGAAAAAGTATAATAGAGAAGTTTTTTGTGAAATCATTACAAGTGGCAGTCTCTTTATTTGAGAAAGCTTATATATTACCCTTTCCAGGTGAAACATCTTGGTTAAAGAAGAAACTGAGACCAATTCGTGGCTTATGGCCAGGATTAAAGGAGTTTTATCTGATTCTCCATCTAATGGCATATCTAATAAAACGTCTTGCATAGAATTTTGTTGCGAAATAATTGCAAGTGGCAGTCTCTTTATTTAAGACAACTTGTATATTACCCTTTCTAAGTGAAAAATCATGGTTAAAGAAGAAACTGAGACCAGTTCTTGACTTATGGCCATGATCAATGGGAGGTTTATCTAATTCTCTATTTAATGGCATATCTTTAAAAACTTATTACAAAGAAGTTTGTTGTGAAATCATTTCATGTGGCAGTCTCTTTATTTGAGAAAGCTTGTATATTACCCTTTCAAATTGAAACATATTGGTTAAAGCAGAAACAATGACCGGTTCGTGGATTATGTCCAGGATCGAGGGGAGGTTTATCTGATTATCCATCAAATGGAATTTCTTCGAAAATGTCTCGCAGAGGAGTTTGTTGTGAAATTATTACAAGTGGCGGTCTCTATTTGAGACAACTTGCATATTATCCTTTCCAGGTGAAACATCTTGGATAAAGAAGAAACTGAGACAAGTTCGTGGCTTATGGCAAGGATCGAGGGGAGGTTTATCTGATTATCCATAAAATGGAATAGCTTTGAAAAAGTATCATAGAGAAGTTTGTTGTGAAATCATTGCAAGTGACAGTCTTTATATTTGAGATAGCTTGTATATTTCCCTTTCCAGGTGAAACATCTTGGTTAAAGAAGAATTTGAGACCATTTTGTGGCTTATGGACAGGATTAAAGGGATGTCTATATGATTCTCCATCTAATGGCATATCTTAGAAAATGTCTTTCAGAGATGTTTGTTGTAAAATAATTGCAAGTGGAAGTCTCTATGTTTGAGACATCTTGTATATTACCCTTTCTAGGTAAAATATCTTGGTTAAACAAGAAATTGAGACCAGTTTGTTGCTTATGACAAGAATCGAGGGGAGGTTTATCTGATTCTCTATCAAATGGAATATCTTCGAAAAAGTCTTGCAGTTAATTTTGTTGTGAAATAATTGAAAGTTATAGTCTCGTTATTTGATACAACTTGTACATTTCCCTTTCAAGGTGAAACATCTTGGTTAAAGAAGAAACTGAGACCAGTTCGTGGCTTATGGCCAGGATCGAGAGGAGGTTTATTTGATTCTCTCTAACATGGCATTTCTTAGAAAACTTCTCGCAAAGAAGTTTATTGTGTAATCATTTCTAGTGGAAGTGTATTTATTTGTGACAACTTGTTTATTACCCTTTCCAGGTGAAACATCTTTGTTAAAGAAGAAACTTAGACCAATTCATGGCTTATGTCCAGGATCAAGGGGAGGTTTATCTGATTCTCCATCAAATGGCATATCTTTGAAAAAATACTTGCAGAGAAGTTTGTTATGAAATCATTTCAAGTGTCAGTCTCTTTATTTGAAACAACTTGTATATTACCCTTTCTAAGTGAAACATCTTAGTTAAAGAAGAAACTGAGACGAGTTCATGGATTATGGCCAAGATCGTGGGGGGGTTTATCTAATTCTCCATCAAACGGCATATCTTTTAAACGTCTTACAGAGAAGTTTATTGTGAAAATATATCAAGTTGTAGTCTCTTTATTTGAGAAAGCTTCTATATTAGCCTTTCCAATTGAAACATCTTGGTTAAACTAAAAACTGAGAATAGCTCGTGGCTTATGGCCAGGATCGAGGGGAGGTTTATCTGATTCTCCATCAAATGGAATATCTTCGAAAAAGTCTTGCAGAGAAGTATATTGTGAAATTACTGCAAGGGGCGGTCTCTTTATTTGAGACGACTTGTATATTACCGTTTCCAGGTGAAACGTCTTGGTTAAAGATAAAACTAAGACCAGTCTGTGGCTTATGGCCAGGATTGAAGGGAGGGTTTATCTGATTTTCTATCAAAATGCATATCTTTTAAAAAGTCTCACATAGAAGTTTTTTGTGAAATCATTGCAAGTGGCCGTCTTTTTATTTGAGACAACTTGTATATTAACCTTTCTAGGTGAAACATCTTGGTTAAAGAAGAAACTGAGACCAGTTCAAGGCTTATTGCCAGGATCAAGGGGAGGTTTATCTGATTCTCTATCTAATGGCATCTCTTTGAAAAAGCCTCGTAGAGAAGTTTTTTGTGAAATTATTGCAAGTGGAAGACTCTTTATTTGAGAAACCTTGTATATTACCCTTTCCAGGTGAAATATCTTGGTTAAAGAAGAAACTGAGACCAGTTTGTTGCTTATGACAAGAATCGAGGGGAGGTTTATCAAATTCTCTTTCAAATGGAATATCTTTGAAAAAGTATCATAGAGAAGTTTGTTGTGAAATCATTGCAAGTGGCAGTCTCTTTATTTGAGAAAGCTTGTATATTACCTTTTCCAGGTAATACATCTTGTTTAAAGAAGAAACTGAGACCAATTCATGGCTTATGACCAGGATTAAAGAGAGGTTTATCTGATTCTCCATCTAATGGCATATCTTAGAAAACGTCTTGCATAAAAGTTTGTTGCAAAATAATTGCAAGTGGAATTCTCTTTATTTGAGACAACTTGTATATTACACTTTCTAAGTGAAACATCTTGGTTAAAGAAGAAACTGAGACCAGTTCTTGGCTTATGGCCATGATCTAGGGGAGGTTTATCTAATTCTCCATTTAATGGCATATATTTAAAAATTTATTACAAAGAAGTTTGTTGTGAAATAATTTCATGTGGCAGTCTCTTTATTTTAGAAAGCTTGTATATTACCCTTTCCAATTGAAACATATTGGTTAAAGCAGAAACAATGACCAGTTCGTGGATTATGTCCAGGATCGATGGGTGGTTTATCTGATTCTCCATCAAATGGAAGATCTTCGAAAAAGTCTCGCAGAGGAGTTTGTTGTGAAATTATTACAAGTGGCAGTCTTTATTTGACACAACTTCCATATCACTCTTTCAAGGTGAAACATCTTGGATAAAGAAGAAACTGAGACCAGTTCGTGGATTATGGACAGGATAGAGGGGAGGTTTATCTGATTCTCCATCAAATGGCATATCTTTGAAAAAGTCTCATAGAGAAGTTTGTTGTGAAATCATTGCAAGTGGTAGTCTCTATATTTGAGAAACTTGTATATTACCCTTTCCAGGTGAAACATCTTGGTTAAAGAAGAATTTGAGACCATTTTGTGGCTTATGGCCAGGATTAAAGGGATGTCTATATGATTCTCCATCTAATGGCATATCTTAGAAAATGTCTTGTAGAGAAGTTTGTTGTGAAATAATTGCAAGTGGAAGTATCTATGTTTGAGACATCTTGTATATTACCCTTTCTAGGTGAAATATCTTGGTTAAAGAATAAATTGAGACCAGTTTGTTGCATATGACAAGAATCGAGGGAG
This sequence comes from Vicia faba, assembly GCA_948472305.1. Taxonomy (NCBI): domain Eukaryota; kingdom Viridiplantae; phylum Streptophyta; class Magnoliopsida; order Fabales; family Fabaceae; genus Vicia; species Vicia faba. Next base: position 1,142,027,349 of record OX451738.1, read on the forward strand.
GTTTATCTGATTCTCTATCTAATGGAATATCTTCGAAAAAGTCTTGCAGTTTATTTTGTTGTGAAATCATTGTAAGTGACAGTCTCTTTATTTGATATAACTTGTATATTTCCCTTTCGAGGTGACACATCTTGGTTAAAGAAGAAACTGAGACTAGTTCGTGGCTTATGGCCAGGATCGAGTGGAGGTTTATCTGATTCTCCATCAAATGTAATATATTCGAAAATGTATCGCATAGAAGTTTATTGTGAAATTATTGCAAGGGGAGGTCTCTTTATTTGAGACGACTTGTATATTACTGTTTCTAGGTGAAACATCTTGGTTAAAGATAAAACTAAGACCAGTTTGCGGCTTATGTCCATGATCGAGAGGAGGTTTATCTGATTCTCTCTAACATGGCTTATCTTATAAAACTTCTCGCAGAGAAGTTTATTGTGTAATCTTTGCAAGTGGAAGTGTATTTATTTGTGACAAGTTGTATATTACCCTTTCCAGGTGAAACATCTTTGTTAAAGAATAAACTAAGACCAATTCATGGCTTATGTCCAGGATCAAGGGGAGGTTTATCTGATTCTCCATCAAATGGCATATATTTAAAAAAATCTTGCAGAGAAGTTTGTTATGAAATCATTTCAAGTGTCAATCTCTTTATTTGAAACAACTTATATATTACCCTTTCTAGGTGAAACATCTTAGTTAAAGAAGAAACTAAGACCAGTTCGTGGCTTATGGCCAAGATCGTGAGGAGTTTTATCTAATTCTCCATCAAATGGCATATCTTTAATAACGACTTACAAAGAAGTTTATTGTGAAATTATATCAAGTGGTAGTCTCTTCATTTGAGAAAGCTTGTATATTAGCCTTTCCAATTAAAATATCTTGGTTAAAGTAAAAACTGAGAATAGTTCGTGGCTTATGGCCAGGATCGAGGGGAGGTTTATCTGATTTTTCTGCATCAAATGGAATATCTTCGAAAAAGTCTCGCAGAGAAGTTTATTGTGAAATTATTGCAAGGGTCAGTCTATTTATTTGAGACGACTTGTATATTATCCTTTCTAGGTGAAACATCTTTGTTAAAGAAGAAACTGAGACCAGTTCGTGGCTTATGGCGTGGATCGAGGAGAGGTTTATCTGATTCTCTATCTAATGTCATCTCTTTGAAAAAACCTCGTAGAGAAGTTTGTTGTGAAATCATTGCAAGTGGAAGTCTCTTTATTTGAGACAACTTGTATATTACCCTTTCCAGGTAAAATATCTTGGTTAAACAAGAAATTGAGACCAGTTTGTTGCTTATGACAAGAATCGAGGGGAGGTTTATCTGATTCTCTATCAAATGGAATATCTTCTAAAAATTCTTGCAGTTAATTTTGTTGTGTAATCATTGAAAGTGACAGTCTCTTTATTTGATATAACTTGTACATTTCCCTTTCAAGGTGAAACATCTTGGTTAAAGAAGAAAATGACACCAGTTCGTGGCTTATGGCCGGGATCGAGGGGATGTTTATTTGATTCTCCTTCAAATGGAATATCTTTGAAAAAGTATAATAGAGAAGTTTTTTGTGAAATCATTACAAGTGGCAGTCTCTTTATTTGAGAAAGCTTATATATTACCCTTTCCAGGTGAAACATCTTGGTTAAAGAAGAAACTGAGACCAATTCGTGCCTTATGGCCAGGATTAAAGGGAGGTTTATCTGATTCTCCATATAATGGCATATCTAATAAAACGTCTTGCATAGAATTTTGTTGTGAAATAATTGCAAGTGGCAGTCTCTTTATTTAAAACAACTTGTATATTACCCTTTCTAAGTGAAACATCTTGATTAAAGAAGAAACTGAGACCAGTTCTTGACTTATGGCCATGATCAATCGAAGGTTTATCTAATTCTCCATTTAATGGCATATCTTTAAAAACTTATTACAAAGAAGATTGTTGTGAAATCATTTCATGTGGCAGTGTCTTTATTTGAGAAAGCTTGTATATTACCCTTTCCAATTGAAACATATTGGTTAAAGCAGAAACAGTGACCAGTTCGTGGATTATGTCCAGGATCGAGGGGAGGTTTATCTGATTATCCATCAAATGGAATTTCTTCAAAAATGTCTCACAGAGGAGTTTGTTGTGAAATTATTACAAGTTGCAGTCTCTATTTGAGACAACTTGCATATTATCCTTTCTAGGTGAAACATCTTGGATAAAGAAGAAACTGAGATCAGTTCGTGGCTTATGGCAAGGATCGAGGGGAGGATTATCTGATTATAAATCAAATGGAATACCTTTGAAAAAGTATCATAGAGAAGTTAGTTGTGAAATCATTGCAAGTGACAATCTTTATATTTGAGAAAGCTTGTATATTTCCCTTTCCAGGTGAAACATCTTGGTTAAAGAAGAATTTGAAACCATTTTGTGGCTTATGGACAGGATTAAAGGGATGTCTATATGATTCTCCAACTAATGGCATATCTTAGAAAATGTCTTGCAGAGAAGTTTGTTGTGAAATAATTGCAAGTGGAAGTCTCTATGTTTGAGACATCTTGTATGTTACCCTTTCCAGGTGAAATATCTTGGTTAAAGAATAAATTGAGACCGGTTTGTTGCATATGACAAGAATCGAGGGGAGGTTTATCTCATTCTCTATCAAATGGAATATCTTCGAAAAAATCTTGCAGTTAATTTTGTTGTGAAATCATTGAAAGTGACAGTCTCTTTATTTGATACAACTTGTACATTTCCCTTTCAAGGTGAAACATCTTGGTTAAAGAAGAAACTGAGACCTGTTCGTGGCTTATGGCCAGGATCGAGGGGAGGTTTATCTGATTCTCCATCAAATGGAATATATTTGAAAAAGTCTCTCATAGAAGTTTATTGTGAAATTATTGCATGGGGAGGTCTCTTTATTTGAGACAACTTGTATATTACTATTTCCAGGTGAAACATCTTGGTTAAAATTAAACTAAGACCAGTTTGTGGCTTATGGCCAGGATCGAAGGAAGGGATTATCTGATTTTCTATCAAAAGGCATATCTTTTAAAAAGTCTCACATAGAAGTTTGTTGTGAAATCATTGCAAGTGGTAGTCTTTTTATTTGAGACAACTTGTATATTACCCTTTCTAGGTGAAACATGTTGGTTAAAGAGGAAACTGAGACTAGTTTGTGGCTTATGGCCAGGATCGAGGAGAGGTTTATCTGATTCTCTATCTAATGGAATCTCTTTGAAAAAACCTCGTAGAGAAGTTTGTTGTGAAATCATTGCAAGTGGAAGTCTATTTATTTGAGACAACTTGTATATTACCCTTTCAAGGTGAAATATCTTGGTTAAAGAAGAAATTGAGACCAGTTTGTTGTTTAAGACAAGAATCGAGGGGAGGTTTATCTGATTCTATATCAAATGGAATATCTTCAAAAAAGTCTTGCAGTTAATTTTGTTGTGAAATCATTGAAAGTGACAGTCTCTTTATTTGATACAACTTGTATATTTCCCTTTCGAGGTGAAACATCTTGGTTAAAAAAGAAACTGAGACCAGTTCGTGGCTTATGTCCAGGATCGAGGGGAGGTTTATCTGATTCTCCTTCAAATGGAATATCTTTTAAAAAAGTATCATAGAGAAGATTGTTGTGAAATCATTACAAGTGGCTGTCTCTTTATTTGAGAAAGCTTGTATATTACCCATTCCAGGTGAAACATCTTGGTTAAAGAAGAAACTGAGAGCAATTCGTGGCTTATGGCCAGGATTAAAGGGAGGTTTATCTAATTCTCCATCTAATGGCATATCTTAGAAAATGCCTTTCATAGAAGTTTGTTGTGATATTATTGCAAGTGGCAGTCTCTTTATTTTAGACAACTGTATATTACCCTTTCTAAGTGAAACATCTTGGTTAAAGAAGAAACTGAGATCAGTTCTTGGCTTATGGCCATGATCGAGGGGAGGTTTATCTAATTCTCCATTTAATGGCATATCTTTAAAAACTTATTACAAAGAAGTTTGTTGTGAAATCATTTCATGTGGAAGTCTCTTTATTTGAGAAAGCTTGTATATTACCGTTTCCAATTGAAACATATTGCTTAAAGTAGAAACAGTGACCAGTTCGTGGATTATGTTCAGGATCGAGGGGATGTTTATCTGATTCTTCATCAAATGGAATTTATTTTAAAATGTCTCGCATATGAGTTTGTTGCGAAATTATTACAAGTGGCAGTCTCTATTTGAGACAACTTGCATATTATCCTTTCTAGATGAAACATCTCGGTTAAAGAAGAATTTGAGACCATTTTGTGGCTTATGGTAAGGATTTAAGGGATGTTTATATGATTCTCCATAAAATGACATATCTTTGAAAAATTCTCATAGAGAAGTTTGTTTTGAAATCATTGCAAGTGGCAGTCTCTATATTTTAGAAAGCTTGTATATTACTCTTTCCAGGTGAAACATCTCGGTTAAAGAAGAATTTGAAACCATTTTGTGGCTTATGGCCAGGATTAAAGGGATGTCTTTATGATTCTTCATCTAATGGCATATGTGATCGGTGGATCTGGAACTGACTGTTTAACGCTGGTTCGCGAAATGTCGCGGAAGCAAGAGTCGCCACCGTCTTTTATTTTCTCCAAATGGAAAGGACAAAAGCACAGAAAAATTCCTTATTGAGATTGCTCTCGGTTCGGTAGGTAGATTATAGAAAGGGAAGGTGTTAGCACTCTTTCTATCCATGGTTATCCATGGGCTCTTAGATACTTTCTCATTGTGTTTTCAAAAATGGTTTGTTTGCTTTTCAACTGTGGGTTTAAAAAGTTTCTTTGAAAATTTCAGTTTGACTCTTGTATCGGTCCTCAAGAGTGTTTGAAAAGTTGCTTTCGAAAGCTTTTGAAAAAGTGTCGGTGTGAAAAGTATTTTGATTTGTTTTGAAATTAGAGCATGTATCTAGAGTCGTCTACCTACCCTAAGGAATTCGTCTGTGTAAATGTCCTTAAAGTAGTGCCATCCCACCATTAAGAGGTAGGTAGCACCACCGTTGGAGGTGTTCGGGTCAATTCGAGGGTTCGGGACATGGTGATCACCGGAGCAATAGGAAGATACCTTAGAAGCTACCCTCATGCCATGTTCATGGACATGAGGACTTACTAAAACGTCCTCTACTCGACGATCACCTTTCGAGGGGCAAGGCAACAGTGAGGCGTACCCTAGAGGTGGTGTGTGATTTGTGTGTCGTTTTCAGATATTTTTGTCTTGTCATGCATTGGTGATCTACGCGTTGCTTTTATTTTGACATTCATTCTTTCATGCAAATTAATTAACAGTTTAAAAGATACGGAATTTAAAAAGTCCTACGCTATTACAAAGGCGCGGGTCCACATCGCCAAATTTAATCCAGGACCCAATTTTGAAATAAAATAAAGATGCGGAAAAGATAAACGTCTAATTAAGCTATTACATGGCTTTGGGAGAATTACATGAATATTCACAAAAAGAAATAAAAAGGCGAAGAGAATTGAAATCGGGAATGCGAGGGCGTTGGACCCTTTTAAGGAAATTAAATTATAATTATGAAATTAATTAAATTAAATGGGAAAGGAAATTATTTTTTTGAGAGTTTTTGTATTTATGAATTTTAATGAGAATTAATGGAATCAAAACCTAATTCTAACTATTTTTAAATTATTAAGAAAATGTGAAGATTAAACCTAAAGTTAACCTAATTAATTAATACAATTTTATTTACATAAATAATAATTAGTAATTAATATGGTGAAAAAGAAAAAAAGGAAAAAAGTATAAAAACCTAATTCTACATTTTTTAATTTATTAAGAAAAAAACATTTAAAATTAAATCTAGAATTAAGACTAATTAATTGATAAAATTTATTTACAAAAATAATAATTAAATAAAATATATTTTTATTTTGTCTTTTCTGATTTTTTTTTAATTATTTTTATGTTTTATGAAAATATATTAATTTAAAGAACTAAAAGGAAATAATTAAATTAAAACAAATAATAGAAAATAGAAAAAAGAAAAGAAAAGCAAACCCTTGGGGGTGTTGACCCCAGTTTGGAGGTGTTATCCAGCATTTTTGGCCCATTTATTGGAGGCCCCTTTGACTTTTGGTGGTCACGTGTGGCACGTCTGACTTAGGCGCATGATAGTCTCCAGATCAAGGCCATTGAATTGATGCTCTAAGGCAGGTGGCACGTTTGGATATGAGGCTACATGGTGGGCTTCAGGAAGCAAGCTGCATAGAATCACATGGAAACAAAATATATTAAGGAAGTGAGGGGACCTGGGAATCGAACCCAGGTCCCAGTGCTTATGTGACAACGCATCTACCACTTGTACCAAGCGCTTTCTTTGTAATATTACTGGAATGCAATTAATATATAACAAAATAAACGCTAATGCTGTTAATTCAAAAAACGCGCTAAAACCTGAATGGACCTATCACGTTGAGACAGCATGCCTTCTTCTTCGTTGGTTTGCTTTTGGCCTGAAAATATAAAACAAGATTGCGGGGGTTTTAAACCCCCACTATATGATACAGGGAAAAATAGCGAATATGCCGTCGTTGATCAGAAATTAGGCGCGATAGGATGACTGGATTCGTGTGAAGCTTCTCGTTCCAATGGTACAAGTCTTGTTGCCTGATTTTTCCTTAAACGTAAAGCCCCAATTTTACAGTTTTGTAACCCTAGCAAGCTTCAATGGTAACTTCGCGTATAGGCAATAAAAACTCAATTAAACAGTATGGTTAGCTTCAGAGTGATAAGACTAGTACAAAACAAGCGTTAGAAATAAAAAATATGGCATGAATGAAGAAACACGATTATGCAAAAAATATGAAACAGTTTGACTTCTATGTACCAATTCTTGATGCGTGAGGACTGTAAAAGAATGCAGTTAGGCTTAGTGAAGCCTTGGCAAGCTATTGCAATTGGTATTTTGCCTTGAAACCAACTCTAAAGCAGTTTTCAGTTTTTGAAATTTTGGACAAAAATACAAACTTTGTTCTTGATGTGAGGCGCAACTTTCAAGTCCTTTGCATTAGGTCTAGCTTCTGGCTTATGTATGGGATGAATTAGGGTTGAAATCAAGTCCAAAAGATCAATGCATTGATGTATGGAATATTTGATTTTCATGCATATTTTTTCAAATCTTTTCCATGTGATTTTGATTCCAATCATGGCCAATCTTTCCGATTTGGGTTGTGCACGAATCTTGAGTCTTTAAGGAGAGCAAATACTGCATAAAAAGATTCAAATGCATTGGTTTAGTATTTTTTCCATCTTTTATTTAATTAAGTGAATTAATTGTAATTAAAAATTCAAATAAATAAATAAAAATGATGAAATAAATCCCCTTTGGGCCAAATGGTCGTGCATAGCCTTTGGATGATGAATCTTGGAAGAAAATGTGGCCCATTAGCAATTTTGAGGCATTTGAAGTAAAGTTGACTTTTCAAAATTCCCAAAAATTTCCCAACTTCCACAAGGCATATCTTGCTCAATTTCTAAGCTTTGATCATGTTCTGGGACATTTTGGAAAGGTCTTGAAGTCCTCTAACCAATTCCTTTGGTCCCAAGTCATTATGTTTACCAATCTCAAGTTATGGCCTTTGACTTAAAGTCCCTTTTTGTTGACTTTTGAAAATGACCTATAATGTTGAGATTGATAACTTTTTGTGAGAGCATTTCTTGGACTTGAAGTGTGAAGAGGAGTTGTAGGAAATGTGAGTCTCTTCAAAATGAGATTTGGATGGAATTTTTCTGATAAACCATGTGGAAGTTATGCCTTGGTCAAGTTGCAGTTGACTTTTTCAACTGTCCAAATATGGAAACTTTTGTATCTTGAGACTTTTTGAGCCAAGCTTTGAGAATCATGATCAAGAATTGATCAAATGATGTTTGTGGCTTCAAAATAATATGTTGACCAAAAATTTGGACTTTTGACTGTCAAATGACCATTTTGCCCCTATAGTTGACTATAGGGCAATTAGGGTTTTTGACTGTGCAATTTTGTGCTGTAAGTCTTGAAACTTGACATGAGGATGCTTGACCATGTTTGTAGGCATGTGGGACTTGATTGGACCCTTGAAAACTTCATTTCCTTTGTCAGAACCAAAACCCTAGTTTTTTGACTGTTAGGAGGCCCTTGAACTGTGCAACCCTTGGGGAGATTTTGAAGCATGTTCTTTGCAATTCTTGAAGAATATGGGAGGGCAAATTTTGGGGTACAACAGTTGCCCCTGTTCAATCTTCTTAAACCTGAGGATGTAGATTGGCTGACATGCCTTTCGTAATCCGAAGGTGGAAGATGATTGAACACTAGAGTGCCCAGAAATTTGCGCTCACATAGTAGTGTGATGGGGGAATGGGCTTATAGATGCCATTTGGAGATTGATGGATTGGATGATGGGCTTATAGATGCCATGCTAAGAGATGATGGGTAGGTGGATGGGCTTATAGATGCCATCTGGGTGTCGATCGCATAAGAGATTCCTTAGCGAGAACTTGCGTACCAGAAAAAGAAAATGAGTACCTGGTCTGTTACAGGAGCTGGTCTTCAAACTCTTTGTATAGATGCACCCTGACTGGTTACAGGAATCGAATCTGGAGCTTCCAACGGCGATGAATGAACCAGGGATGGTTACTACGTCAACAGGAACGGTGAGAGAACCTTGGACGATTACTACCTCAACAGGAACGCTGAGAGAATCTTGGGCGACTTCAACCTCAACAGGAACGCTGAGAGAATCTAGGGACGATTACTACCTCAACAGGAACGCTGAGAGAATCTGGGGACGATTACTACCTCAACAGGAACGCTGAGAGAATCTTGGATGTCTTCTACTGAGTCTTCATCAGGAAAATCTTTTAGGGATCGATTTAACTGGACTAGAGAAGGCCTTTGACTGGATAAGAAACAGGAAAATCATAGGGTCGATTTAACTGAACCGGTCAAGGTCTTGAAATCTTCAACTGGATAAGAAACAGGGAGATCTTAGGGTCGATCTGACTGAACCAGAGAAGGCCTTTGACTGGATAAGAAACAGGAAAATCTTAGGGTCGATTTAACTGAACCAGACTAGGTCTTGGAATCTTCAACTAGATAAGAAACCGGGAGATCTTAGGGTTGATCTGACTGAACCAGAGAAGGCCTTTGACTGGATAAGAAATAGGAAAATCTTAGGGTCGATTTAACTGAACCGGTCTAGGTCTTGAATATAGCTGAGAATTTAACTGGATCTTTCCTGAAAGGTAAAGGTTAGTCATATGCAATGCATGATATGGATCAAGCAATGATGTTCTCAACATAAGTGAGCTTTGTAAGATATGATGCATATATGCATGCTATGATGTATGGAAATGCGATGTTTATGAACATATATTTTTGTCTAGGAAAGTAAATCCTTGACGGGTGCCGGGAAGTCACTCCTCGGCTGATGTTTGAAGAATAGATCTTTGCTTCCGCTAGGGATGATAGTTGCAAGAATACCGGTAGGAGAAAATAACTCCGTTGGGGAATAAACTTGGCGAATGGATTACTCTGCGGGGAGAAAAGTACTCTAACGATCTTGCTGGGAAGCAATACTCTGTGGGGAGAATGGTACTTTGTTGAGATGTTGATGGTAACTTCGCTGGGGATACCATTGTTGAGCTCTGTTGGAAGTTTTGATGAACTCTGCTGGGGAATAAGAAGAACTTTGCGGAGGATGATCTTTCCGTGGCTTTTAGCTGAGGATAACCCAGTTATAAGCTCTGGTGGAGAAATAACCTTTGAATAAAGCCGGGAGACGCGTTCGTTCTCTGCGAGGGAGAAGCTTCCAGAATCTACTGGGGATAAGCTTACTGCTTGGGGAGATGGATTCCAACTTTTCCTGGGGAACTGGATTGGACTCTCCTGGGGAAGTTTTGAACTGTAACGGGGAAGTGGCTCTATTGAATGTTTGATATACCGCCGGGAAACAATTTTTAGACTAAGACTGCCGGGGATGCTTGTTAGGAATGCATGTATATTGCTGGGGAATGTTGAGATCTGCTGGAGGATACCCAACTTCCTTAAGGCTGATTGTATAGCTCTGCTTGGGGAGAGTGCACTGACTTGCTAGCTCACTCTATGGGGAATTAAGATATCTGGTTATGTTCTTCAACTGAACCTACCTTGGTACCTTGGTGGATAGAACAATTAGATCGCTTAGACAACTCTTTATTGCCCCTGTTTCTAATGTTACCTGTAATTAATCCTTTGTTTCGTATGCAAATATTCATGAATTAGCAAATTATTGTCAATGCATATATCACAAATTGAACCTTGGACGCTCTTCGCAAAACAAAACAGAAAAAGGAAAAAACAAATGGCAATTTGAGTTGAAAAGTATATTTGTATTGATTTTGAATTTGCCTGTAAATAGGCGTTTATGTACAAGAGGCTGACGTCCTAGTAAGAGAACGCCGCCGAGCAAAAGAATTTATACAAATTTGTACAAAATAAAACAGCTGTGTGAAATGAATGATCCCACTGGGTTTCAACTCTGCTACCGCCTTTATATCTCCGAGCATCTCATCACTTGATGACCTTAGTTGAAGATGAAGCTGACTGATCGATGCCGTCTGAAGTTGATGTAGATACCGGATTCTGGATGCAAAGTGATCCAATGAGACATAGTATTACGCTTTATCCCTAACTTTTGCCTGGACCGCCCTTTCGGGTTTTCAGTCCACCGGGATACCCATTTTTGCCCAAGCCGCCTTTTCAGGTTTTCGACTTGCCGGGTGTACAAATTTTTTTCATTTCATCCCTTCATTTTGCCTGAACCCTTTTGGTTCGCCGGGAAGCCCTAATTTTTGCCTAGGCATGTCAGCCTAGCGGGTCTTTTTTATGCGTAGTATCTTTTTACTATGTCTGCATTGGCGGGGTGAGGAAGGTCGTCACCGTCCATGATGGTTAGAATCATGGCTCCTCCTGAGAACACATGTTTAACCACAAATGGCCCTTCGTACGTAGGGGTCCATTTGCCCCTTGGATCACTCTGAGGAAGGATGATTCGCTTGATTACCAGATCCCCAACTTGATATTCCTGTGGTCTGACCTTTTTGTTAAATGCCCTGATCATCCGTTTCTGGTACGTCTGACCATGACAAATAGCAGCAAGTCTCTTTTCATCAATAAGGTTTAGCTGATCAAGTCGTGTCTGGATTCAATCATCTTCGTTCAGATCTGCATCCTTCATTATCCGGAGAGAAGGTATCTGCACTTCGATCGGTAAGACTGCCTCCATGCCGTAGACCAAAGAGAAAGGAGTTGCCCCGGTTGACGTCTTGGCTGAGGTACGGTACCCATGTAGAGCGAACGGTAACATCTTGTGCCAATCTTTATAAGTCACTGTCATCTTCTGCACGATTTTCTTAATGTTCTTATTTGCTGCTTCTACAGCCCCATTCATCTTCGGTCTGTAAGGAGAAGAGTTGTGGTGCTGTATCTTAAACTGCTCGCAGAGCTCAGTGATCATCTTGTTATTCAGATTGGTACCGTTGTCTATAATGATCCTTTCCGGGACGCCGTATCGACAGATCAGATTATGCCGAATGAACCGTGCCACAACAGTCTTGGTTACCGTAGCGTAGGATGCTGCTTCAACCCACTTTGTGAAGTAATCAATCGCTACTAGGATGAAGCGATGCCCATTGGATGTCGTAGGTTTAATCTCACCGATCATATCTATGCCCCACATCGCAAACGGCCAAGGCGCAGTCAGAACATTTAGAGGAACTGGAGGAACGTGCACCTTGTCTGCATATATCTGGCATTTATGACATGTCCGAGAATGTTGGTAGCAGTCAGCTTCCATTGTGGACCAGAAATACCCTGCCCGAAGGATTTTCTTTGCCATAGTGTGCCCACTGGAATGTGTTCCGAAGGTCCCTTCATGTAGCTCTTCCATGATCCTTTCTGCTTCTATCTTGTCCACACAACGCAGTAAGGTCGAATCATGGTTTCGCTTATACAGGATGCCGTTGCTAAGGAAGAACTTCGCTGCGAATCTTCTCAGAAACTTCTTATCGTTGACAGATGCACCTTCAGGGTATTCCTGAGCTTCCAAATATCTCTTCACCTCATGGTACCAAGGCTTCTCAGTCACCAATTCAGTCTCGAGATCACAACAGTATGCCGGTTCATCCAGTTTCCAGATGATGATCCAGGGAGCCTCATTGTCCCATTTGACCTTGAACATAGAAGACATCGTAGCTAACGCGTCCGCCAGCTGATTCTCCTCTCTCGGAAAGTGTTCAAAGGTTATCTCTGTGAAGTGGGGGATCAATGTCAACACACATTCTCTGTAAGGAATAAGATTCGGATGTTTCGTATCCCACTCTCCTTTGATCTGATTGATCACAAGAGAGGAATCTCCGAAGACACTAAGAAACTTGATCCTTAAGTCGATCGCAGCTTGGAGACCCATGATGCATGCCTCATACTCCGCCATGTTGTTGGTGCAGTTGAAACATAGTCGGGCGGTGAGTGGAGTATGAGTGCCTTGAGGGGATATGATCACAGCGCCGATACCGTTACCCAAAGCGTTGGAGGCTCCGTCAAAGTGCATAGACCATCGGGATCCTTCCTCAGGTCCTTCATCCGGTCCAGGTACTTCACAATCAGTCATTATCATAATGCTCTCGTCTGGAAACTCGAAGTTCATTGACTAATAGTCGTCTACTGCCTGATGTGCCAAGTGGTCTGCCAATACACTTCCTTTGATGGCTTTCTGGGTCGTGTACTGGATTTCGTATTCTGTCAAGATCATTTTCCATCTTGCTATTCTCCCAGACAGAGCAGGCTTTTCAAATATGTACTTTATAGGATCCATCTTTGAGATCAACAAGGTAGTGTGAGTCAGCATATACTGTCTCAGCCGGCGAGCAGCCCATACCAAAGCGCAGCAAGTTTTCTCAAGCAGTGAGTATCGGGTCTCACAGTCGGTAAACTTTTTGCTAAGGTAATAAATGGCATGCTCTTTTCGGCCAGACTCGTCATGCTGCCCCAGCACACACCCCATTGAGTTGTCAAGCACTGTTAGGTATAGTATCAGAGGTCTCCCTTCAACCGGTGGCATAAGGATGGGTGGCTCTTGGAGATACTCTTTGATTCTGTCAAAAGCGGCCTGACATTCATCATTCCAACGTACTACCTGATCTTTCTTCAGCAGCTTGAAGATTGGCTCACAGGTAGCAGTTAGGTGTGAGATGAATCGAGCAATGTAATTTAGGCGTCCTAGAAAGCCTCTGACCTCTTTCTCTGTCTTAGGAACTGGCATCTCTTGAATAGCTTTAACCTTGGCAGGGTCCACTTGAATACCCTTATCACTTACAACGAAGCCTAGCAACTTTCCAGATCTTACCCCGAAGGTGCACTTGTTCCGGTTCAACCTCAGCTTGTACAATTTCAACCGGTCAAACAATTTCTGCAGATGATCAAGGTGCTCTTCCTCAGTTTGGGACCTTGCGATCATGTCGTCAACATACACTTCTATCTCATGATGGATCATGTCATGAAATAAAGCAACCATGGCACGTTGGTAGGTTGCCCCAGCATTTTTCAGTCCAAAAGGCATGACCTTGTAGCAGAAGGTGCCCCACTGAGTAACAAAGGTAGTCTTTTCCATGTCTTCAGGTGCCATCTTGATCTGATTATAACCTGAGAAACCATCCATGAAAGAGAACACCTTATGCTGAGCAGTATTGTCAACAAGGACATCAATGTGGGGTAGAGGGAAGTCATCCTTGGGGCTGGCCCTGTTCAGATCCCTGTAGTCGACACACATTCTGACCTTTCCATCTTTCTTTGGTACTGGCACCACATTAGAAACCCACTGAGGGTAAGAAGTCACTGCAAGAAAATCGGCATCAAACTGTTTCATAACCTCGGCTTTGATCTTCTCAGACATCTCTGGACGCATACGGCGGACCTTTTGCTTAACCGGAGGGCAGTCTTCCTTGGTAGGCAAATGATGGACCAGGATGTCGGTATCCAACCTGGGCATGTCTTTGTAGGACCAGGCGAAGATCTCCACATAATCATGTAGCATCTGAGTCAACTGTCGCTTCACGCTGAGCTCTAGGTTGGCACCAATCTTTACCTCCTTTCTGTCTGTATCAGTACCCAGATTTATTGTTTCCACTGGCTCTTCATGGGGTTGAATTTCCCTCTCTTCATGGAGTAACAGTCTTGCAAGCTCGCCAGGCACTTCACAATCATCTTCACCTTCGTCTTCGGCTAAGTTGATCGGATTTTCGAAGTCATAACTGGCAGTAGCAGAGTCGTTACCAGTGAGATCCAGAGTGGATTGGAACCTGTATGAGTGAGTGTGTGTAAATACAGCTGTTTTTGCAATATATAAAGAAAGGAAAGAAAGAAAAGGAGCACAAGATTTGAAATGCGAGAAAACGTCCAAGATCTTTATTCATGATATATGAGATGACAATTAATATACCCTCACAAATGAAGCCAAAGGTGCCTCGGGTAAGACACCGGGCCATAGAGTTTTAATTGTTTATTACAAATAACAAAAACAAAAGAATTCATTACTCAATAACAAGAGAAACAAGTAGGTTGTCCTTTGCAACCCAATTGCTAGGTTCATTGTCGATTGCCGGGTAAATCCAGCTATCGAACTCAGCTTCATCCACTTCATCATCCTCCCTGATAGCATTTACTCCATGGCTAGGCATGGGAGCAGTCACCACATTGGGCTTCTCAGGTGCCTCAAACTGTACCTCCTTGGCGTCAATAAGGTCTTGCACCTTATTTCTTAGGGCCCAACAGTCATCAGTGGAATGCCCCGGGCTATCGGAGTGATAAGCACAGCGGGCATTTGGATTGTATTTCGGAGAGGCAGTATTCACAACTTTTGGGGCCTCCCTGACAGTCACTAAGTTGGTAGACAGCAACTGTGGCAAGATTTGTGATAAAGTCATACTCAAACGGGTAAACTCTCTCCTAGGTCTTTCTGCCCTTTGAGGATTGGTTTGCCGAGGAGCGGCAGCAGGCTTAGCAATCATCACCGCGTTGACAGATTGGCGGCGCTCAGGTTTCTCTTGTCTTCTAGACCCATATACAGCATTGGCCTCCTTCTTAAAGGGCCTCTTCTCAGAACTTGCAGATGCACCCTTCTGAATTTTACCAGACTTCATCCCAGCCTCTATTCTCTCTCCAGTCAGAATAAGATCAGTAAACCCTGCAGATGAGTTACCGATAAGATGATTGAAAAATGGCCCAGATAGGGTCCCCAAGAACATGTCTACCAACTCCCGGTCAGTCAACGGAGGCTGCACCCTGCCAGCCAGATCCCTCCACTTCTGTGCGTACTCTTTAAAACCTTCGCTTGAACCTAGCGACATACCCTGGAGTTGGGTATGTGTAGGGGCAAGGTCGGCATTATATTGATACTGCTTGTAAAAAGCAGTAGCCAACTCCTCCCAGTTACGAACTTTGGTCCCATCCAGCTGATAGAACCATTCGAGATGAGTCCCTGAAAGACTCTCCTGGAAGAAGTGGATCCACAAATTCTTGTCCACTGAGTACGATTGAATCTTCCGCACATAAGATCTGAGGTGTAGCTTGGGACAAGACGCCCCGTCATACTTGGTGAAAGATGGTGCCTTAAACTTGTGAGGAATGATCACACCAGTAGATAAACCCAAGTCTCTGAAATCAAGCCCAGACACTTGTTGGATCTCCATGGCATTTAGTCTGTCTTCCAACTGCTTGTATCTATCTTCACAGGAGGATACTGTTCCTCATTAAAATCAGTCTCGTTGTCAGAGACTACCAGACTAGGACCTTTTCCCCCTTGGGGACTGCTCTTGCCTATAGAAGAACCAGCCTCTTCATTCTGCAGAGTGTTGCCAAACCGTTGGCCTGAGTTGAAAAGAACAGTTCTCTTCTTCTTCTTCTTCTCCTTCTTCAGGAGCAAAGCCTTCAGCTCTTCTTGGCCCTGAGCCAAACCCATGATCAGTTCTTGAAATTGCGCATTCTGCGCCTGAAGAGCCTTGATAGACATCTCAGTTGATGATGAGTCAGGATTCATGATGCTGAAATAAACAGCGAAGAACAGTAAGCAACCTGAAAAGAAGAAAACCTGCTATGCACATGATGAATGGAATGCGTATGATTTATGTTTTCAAAGACAATCGTGAATCAACTTTGTAAACAAAAAGGAACACACTTCATTAGATTCAACTTTGAAACTTAAATTGTTCAACAGGTTGCCCTTAGGCGTTACATAAAAGGGAAATACTGAAAAAGGAAATAAAACTGTAAAAGAACATCCAGAGCTCCTTATTGATCCCATGGTCTCCTCTTCTCAGTACGGATGTAATCATTCAGAGCTCGCTCATTCTCCAACTGCTTTGTCAGCTTCTGGATCTTCAATTCCTGCACGTTGAACTTTTCCCGGTAAGAATCCCGCTCTTCTCGCAGTTGCGACCAAGACCTCTTTAATGTCTCATAATCAGTAGGTATCTGAGGAGGGAGGACAGTTGGAGGGACACCATCTTTGTCGGGGTACTCAAGAATGATAGGTCTGACGGCTTCGTATGGCATACCTAACTTCTGAGCACGGATGCGAACCCATTTGTAGTAGGCTTCCATAGGTAGAGAAGTCTTTGGCCCCAATTCTTGTGGGTCAGCTTTATGAACTTTGTCCCAAGCCTTGATGAACCTACGACGCGGCTCGTCACTATCCACCTGAAACTCAAAACTGATGTGAGGCACCAACATCTCATGAGGCCCTGCTCTTCTGGCTCTTCCAAACTGACGGAGCGCTAGACATGGATTGTAAGAGATTCCTCCTTGAGTACCAATCAAAGGAACATTAGGGTATTCCCCGCAACGATCAATAACAACTATCTCATCCAAACCTCTGAAAGTCCAAATGATGTCCTTATCAGTAAGAGACATTAATCTATGAGCCCAACCTCTTCCTTCTTGGTTCTTCAGCACGAACTTAGGGAGGTGCGAAATAAACCACCTCACCAACAAAGGGATACAACACCAAAGGGTTCCTCGTCTTCGAGCAGTACGCGCATAAAGTTGTTGCAGGATGTCACCCAAGAGAGTGGGCACAGGATTCTGAGACATAAAGATCCTTATGGCAGTGACATTGATGAAGTTGTCAGGATTTAGGAAACAAGACTATCCCATAGATTAAGAGATCTAGGATATCTTCATATGCCCTAAAATCCAGGTCATTCCAGAAACTGTTAGCTTTACCAATCAGAAACTTGGCCAAGAAACCCTTAACTCCGATTCTAGTCACCCAGTTGTCCATTACTTCTTGATGGGTCAAAGGAAGAGCTGCAGCAACCTCCTCAAGCCTGAGGGTCTTCTCCCAACAAGTGTAAGGAGTCTGATCCAAGATAGGGATGCCAAGCAAATCAGATAACTCTTCCATGGTAGGGACCAGCTGGAAGTCTTGAAAGGTGAAGCACTAGTATAGAGGGTCATAGAACTGGGTCAGGACACTCATCAACTGTTGATCCCGCTTTGCAGTGACTAAACTGAGAAGAGAACCATGCCTCTGGATGAAGGAAGTGGTATTTGGAATTCTGCTAACCAACTCTTCAAGCAACTCAGGTGGGTGAACAAAGTTGAACCGGATAGTATTCCTTCGCACAGGCATCATGGTGTCCTACAAAACAGAGCAAAGGTGAAACCCTTTTATCTTTGAAATGGTCAGTCCTTATGCAGGATGCATGCAATGCTCATGATGTTATGATGTTATGATAAAGCACACCACAAATAGATACAAAGGCAAACATGGTAAGGCACACAAGTCACACAAGACAAGCCCTTAAAGTTTAGGCCAGCATGAGGTCTAGGTATTACCCTCTTTCAGTTTGTTTTTTCATACCTGTCCTATCAAAGTAACCGGGTTCTTAGAGGATCCCAATATCATTGACTACCCTCAATCGGTCATAACTCCAACATCGCAATCTTTTCTTGCAGCCAGAACCATCACGAGAGTTTAGCCTCAATGGGCGTAGCATACTGCTACTATTCTAATGGCAAAGTTGTGTCATTTAAGGTTCTAAGGTTGTTGGTGCTTAATGACTCCTCAGAAGACCCATATTCTCCTCGTTGCGACACAAGGGATATTGGTACAGACCAAGGTGCCACACCAACGTAGCCACTGCTTCACCCGTGTCGGTCTACGCCGGACAGGTCCCTCACAGCTTATGCTACCTAAACAGGGTATCCCCAGATCCGGGTTCAGATCTATGTAACTCCCATGCAACCCACAATTTTAAAGCAAACAAGTCAATACAATTGAAAACACAGTTATGAACTATCCTAAGGTACACCTCACTTTAAAACGAAGTCCCCAGCAGAGTCGCCAGTTCTGTGATCGGTGGATCTGGAACTGACTGTTTAACGCTGGTTCGCGAAATGTCGCGGAAGCAAGAGTCACCACCGTCTTTTATTTTCTCCAAATGGAAAGGACAAAAGCACAGAAATATTCCTTATAGAGATTGCTCTCGGTTCGGGAGGTAGATTATAGAAAGGGAAGGTGTTAGCACCCTTTCTATCCATGGTTATCCATGGGCTCTTAGATACTTGCTCATTGTGTTTTCAAAAATGGTTTGTTTTCTTTTCAACTATGGGTTTAAAAAGTTTCTTTAAAAATTTCAGTTCGACTCTTGTATCGGTCCTCAAGAGTGTTTGAAAAGTTGCTTTTGAAAGCTTTTGAAAAAGTGTCGCTGTGAAAAGTATTTTGATTTGTTTTGAAATTAGAGCAAGTATCTAGAGTCGTCTACCTACCCTAAGGAACTCGTCTGTGTAAATGTCCTTAAAGTAGTGCCATCCCACCATTGAGAGGTAGGTAGCATCACCGTTGGAGGTGTTCGGGTCAATTCGAGGGTTCGGGACATGGTGATCACCGGAGCAATAGGAAGACACCTTAGAAGCTACCCTCATGCCATGTTCATGGACATGAGGACTTACTAAAATGTCCTCTACTCGACGATCACCTTTCGAGGGGCAAGGCAACAGTGAGGAGTACCCTAGGGGTGGTGTGTGATTTGTGTGTCGTTTTCAGATATTTTTGTCTTGTCATGCATTGGTGATCTACGCGTTGCTTTTATTTTGACATTCATTCTTTCATGCAAATTAATTAACAGTTTAAAAGATACGGAATTTAAAAAGTCCTACGCTATTACAAAGGCGCGGGTCCACATCGCCAAATTTAATCCAGGACCCGATTTTGAAATAAAATAAAGATGCGGAAAAGATAAACGTCTAATTAAGCTATTACATGGCTTTGGGAGAATTACATGAATATTCACAAAAAGAAATAAAAAGGCGAAGAGAATTGAAATCGAGAATGCGAGGGCGTTGGACCCTTTTAAGGAAATTAAATTATAATTATGAAATTAATTAAATTAAATGGGAAAGGAAATTATTTTTTTGAGAGTTTTTGTATTTATGAATTTTAATGAGAATTAATGGAATCAAAACCTAATTCTAACTATTTTTAAATTATTAAGAAAATGTGAAGATTAAACCTAAAGTTAACCTAATTAATTAATACAATTTTATTTACAAAAATAATAATTAGTAATTAATATGGTGAAAAAGAAAAAAAGGAAAAAAGTATAAAAACCTAATTCTACATTTTTTAATTTATTAAGCAAAAAACATTTAAAATTAAATCTAGAATTAAGACTAATTAATTGATAAAATTTATTTACAAAAATAATAATTAAATAAAATATATTTTTATTTTGTCTTTTCAAATTTTTTTTTAATTATTTTTATGTTTTATGAAAATATATTAATTTAAAGAACTAAAAGGAAATAATTAAATTAAAACAAATAATATAAAATAGAAAAAAGAAAAGAAAAGCAAACCCTTGGGGGTGTTGACCCCAGTTTGGAGGTGTTATCCAGCATTTTTGGCCCATTTATTGGAGGCCCCTTTGACTTTTGGTGGTCACGTGTGGCACGTCTGACTTAGGCGCATGATAGTCTCCAGATCAAGGCCATTGAATTGATGCTCTGAGGCAGGTGGCACGTTTGGATATGAGGCTACATGGTGGGCTTCAGGAAGCAAGCTGCATAGAATCACATGGAAACAAAATATATTAAGGAAGTGAGGGGACCTGGGAATCGAACCCAGGTCCCAGTGCTTATGTGACAACGCATCTACCACTTGTACCAAGCGCTTTCTTTGTAATATTACTGGAATGCAATTAATATATATAAAAACAAACGCTAATGCTGTTAATTCAAAAAACGCGCTAAAACCTGAATGGACCTATCACGTTGAGACAGCATGCCTTCTTCTTCGTTGGTTTGCTTTTGGCCTGAAAATATAAAACAAGATTGCGGGGGTTTTAAACCCCCACTATATGATACAGGGAAAAATAGCGAATAGGCCGTCGTTGATCAGAAATTAGGCGCGATAGGATGACTGGATTCGTGTGAAGCTTCTCGTTCCAATGGTACAAGTCTTGTTGCCTGATTTTTCCTTAAACGTAAAGCCCCAATTTTACAGTTTTGTAACCCTAGCAAGCTTCAATGGTAACTTCGCGTATAGGCAATAAAAACTCAATTAAACAGTATGGTTAGCTTCAGAGTGATAAGACTAGTACAAAACAAGCGTTAGAAATCAAAAATATGGCATGAATGAAGAAACACGATTATGCAAAAAATATGAAACAGTTTGACTTCTATGTACCAATTCTTGATGCGTGAGGACTGTAAAAGAATGCAGTTAGGCTTAGTGAAGCCTTGGCAAGCTATTGCAATTGGTATTTTGCCTTGAAACCAACTCTAAAGCAGTTTTCAGTTTTTGAAATTTTGGACAAAAATACAAACTTTGTTCTTGATGTGAGGCGCAGCTTTCAAGTCCTTTGCATTAGGTCTAGCTTCTGGCTTATGTATGGGATGAATTAGGGTTGAAATCAAGTCCAAAAGATCAATGCATTGATGTATGGAATATTTGATTTTCATGCATATTTTTTCAAATCTTTTCCATGTGATTTTGATTCCAATCATGGCCAATCTTTCCGATTTGGGTTGTGCACGAATCTTGAGTCTTTAAGGAGAGCAAATACTGCATAAAAATATTCAAATGCATTGGTTTAGTATTTTTTCCATATTTTATTTAATTAAGTGAATTAATTGTAATTAAAAATTCAAATAAATAAATAAAAATGATGAAATAAATCCCCTTTGGGCCAAATGGTCGTGCATAGCCTTTGGATGATTAATCTTGGAAGAAAATGTGGCCCATTAGCAATTTTGAGGCATTTGAAGTAAAGTTGACTTTTCAAAATTCCCAAAAATTTCCCAACTTCCACAAGGCATATCTTGCTCAATTTCTAAGCTTTGATCATGTTCTTGGACATTTTGGAAAGGTCTTGAAGTCCTCTAACCAATTCCTTTGGTCCCATGTCATTTTGATTTACCAATCTCAAGTTATGGCCTTTAACTTAAAGTCCCTTTTTGTTGACTTTTGAAAATGACCTATAATGTTGAGATTGATAACTTTTTGTGAGAGCATTTCTTGGACTTGAAGTGTGAAGAGGAGTTGTAGGAAATGTGAGTCTCTTCAAAATGAGCTTTGGATGGAATTTTTCTGATAAACCATGTGGAAGTTATGCCTTGGTCAAGTTGCAGTTGACTTTTTCAACTGTCCAAATATGGAAACTTTTGTATCTTGAGACTTTTTGAGCCAAGCTTTGAGAATCATGATCAAGAATTGATCAAATTATGTTTGTGGCTTCAAAATAAGATGTTGACCAAAAATTTGGACTTTTGACTGTCAAATGACCATTTTGCCCCTATAGTTGACTGTAGGGCAATTAGGGATTTTGACTGTGCAATTTTGTGTTGTAAGTCTTGAAACTTGACATGAGGATGCTTGACCATGTTTGTAGGCATGTGGGACTTGATTGGACCCTTGAAAACTTCATTTTCTTTGTCAGAACCAAAACCCTAGTTTTTTGACTGTTAGGAGGCCCTTGAACTGTGCAACCCTTGGGGAGATTATGAAGCATGTTCTTTGCAATTCTTGAAGAATATGGGAGGGCAAATTTTGGGGTACAACAGCATATCTTAGAAAATGTCTTGCAGAGAAGTTTGTTTTGAAATAATTGCAAGTGGAAGTCTCTATGATTGAGACATCTTGTATATTACCCTTTCTAGGTGAAATATCTTGGTTAAAGAAGAAATTGAGACCAGTTTGTTGCATATGTCAAGAATCGAGGGGAGGTTTATCTGATTCTCTATCAAATGGAATATCTTCGAAAAAGACTTGTAGTTAATTTTAATGTGAAATCATTGAAAGTGACAGTCTCTTTATTTGATACAACTTGTATATTTCCCTTTCGAGGTGACACATCTTGGTTAAAGAAGAAACTGAGACTACTTCGTGGCTTATGGCAAGGATCGAGGGGAGATTTATCTGATTCTCCATCAAATGGAATATCTTCTAAAAAATCTCGCATAGAAGTTTGTTGTGAAATCATTGCAAGTGGCAGTCTTTTTATTTGAGACAACTTGTATATTACCCTTTCTAGGTGAAACATCTTGGTTAAAGATAAAACTAAGACCAGTTTGTGGCTTATGGCCAGGATCGAGGGGAGGTTTATCTGATTCTCTATCTAATGGCATCTCTTTGAAAAAACCTCGTAGAGATGTTTGTTGTGAAATCATTGCAAGTGTAAGTCTCTTTATTTGAGACAACTTGTATATTACCCTTTCAAGGTGAAATATCTTGGTTAAAGAAGAAATTGAGACCAGTTTTTTGTTTATGACAAGAATAAAAGGGAGGTTTATCTGATTCTGTATCAAATGGAATATCTTCGAAAAAGTCTTGCAGTTAATTTTGTTGTAAAATCTTTGAAAGTGATAGACTCTTTATTTGATACAACTTGTATATTTCCCTTTCGAGGTGAAACATCTTGGTTAAAAAAGAAACTGAAACCAGTTCGTCGCTTATGGCCAGGATCGAGGGGAGGTTTATCTGATTCTCCTTCAAATGGAATATCTTTGAAAAAGTATCATACAGAAGATTGTTGTGAAATCATTACAAGTGGCAATCTCTTTATTTGAGAAAGCTTGTATATTACCCATTCCAGGTGAAACATCTTGGTTAAAGAAGAAACTGAGACCAATTCGTGGCTTATGGCTAGGATTAAAGGGAGGTTTATCTAATTCTCCATCTAATGGCATATCTTAGAAAATGCCTTTCATAGAAGTTTGTTGTGATATAATTGCAAGTGCAGTCTCTTTATTTTAGACAACTGTATATTACCCTTTCTAAGTGAAACATCTTGGTTAAAGAAGAAACTGAGACCAGTTCTTGGCTTATGGCCATGATCGAGGGGAGGTTTATCTAATTCTCCATTTAATGGCATATCTTTAAAAACTAATTACAAAGAAGTTTGTTGTGAAATTATTTCATGTGGAAGTCTCTTTATTTGAGAAAGCTTGTATATTACCGTTTCCAATTGATACATATTGCTTAAAGCAGAAATAGTGACCAGTTCGTGGATTATGTCCAGGATCGAGGCGATGTTTATCTGATTCTTCATCAAATGGAATTTCTTTTAAAATGTCTCACAGAGGAGTTTGTTGTGAAATTATTACAAGTGGCAGTCTCTATTTTAGACAACTTGCATATTATCCTTTCCAGATGAAACATCTCGGTTAAAGAAGAATTTGAGACTAGTTTGTGGCTTATGGTCAGGATTTAAGGGATGTTTATATGATTCTCCATAAAATGGCATATCTTTGAAAAAGTCTCATAGAGAAGTTTGTTTTGAAATCATTGCAAGTGGCAGTCTCTATATTTTAGAAAGCTTGTATATTACTCTTTCCAGGTGAAACATCTCGAGTAAAGAAGAATTTGAGACCATTTTGTGGCTTATGGCCAGGATTAAAGGGATGTATTTATGATTCTTCATCTAATGGCATATCTTAGAAAATGTCTTGCAGAGAAGTTTGTTGTGAAATAATTTCAAGTGGAAGTCTCTATGATTGAGACATCTTGTATATTACCCTTTCCAGGTGAAATATCTTGGTTAAAGAAGAAATTGAGACCAGTTTGTTGCATATGACAAGAATCGAGGGGAGGTTTATCTGATTCTCTATCAAATGGAATATCTTCGAAAAAGTCTTGTAGTTAATTTTGTTGTGAAATCATTGAAAGTGACAGTCTTTTTATTTGATACAACTTGTATATTTCCCTTTCGAGGAGACACATCTTGGTTAAAGAAGAAACTGAGACTACTTCGTGGCTTATGGCCAGGATCGAGGGGAGTTTTATCTGATTCTCCATCAAATGGAATATCTTCGAAAAAGTCTCGCAGAGAAGTTTATTGTGAAATTATTGCAAGGGGCGATCTCTTTATTTAAGAAGACTTGTATATTACTGTTTCAAGGTGAAACATCTTGGTTAAAGATAAAACTAAGACCAGTTTGTGGCTTATGGCCAGGATCGAAGGGAGGGATTATCTAATTTTCTATCAAAAGGCATATCTTTTAAGAAGTCTCACATAGAAGTTTGTTGTGAAATCATTTCAAGTGGCAGTCTTTTTATTTTAGACAACTTGTATATTACCCTTTCTAGGTGAAACATCTTGGTTAAAGAAGAAACTAAGTCCAGTTTGTGGCTTATGGCCCGGATCGAGGGGAGGTTTATCTGATTCTCTATCTAATGGCATCTCTTTGAAAAATCCTCGTAGAGAAGTTTGTTGTGAAATCATTGCAAGTGGAAGTCTCTTTATTTGAGACAACTTGTATATTACCCTTTCAAGGTGAAATATCTTGGTGAAAGAAGAAATTGAGACCAATTTGTTGTTTATGACAAGAATCGAGGGGAGGTTTATCTGATTCTGTATCAAATGGAATATCTTCGAAAAAGTCTTGCAATTAATTTTGTTGTGAAATCATTGAAAGTGACAGTCTTTTTATTTGATACAACTTGTATATTTCCCTTTCGAGGAGACACATCTTGGTTAAAGAAGAAACTGAGACTACTTCGTGGCTTATGGCCAGGATCGAGGGGAGTTTTATCTGATTCTCCATCAAATGGAATATCTTCGAAAAAGTCTCGCAAAGAAGTTTATTGTGAAATTATTGCAAGGGGCGATCTCTTTATTTAAGAAGACTTGTATATTACTGTTTCAAGGTGAAAGATCTTGGTTAAAGATAAAACTAAGACCATTTTGTGGCTTATGGCCAGGATCGAAGGGAGGGATTATCTAATTTTCTATCAAAAGGCATATCTTTTAAGAAGTCTCACATAGAAGTTTGTTGTGAAATCATTTCAAGTGGCAGTCTTTTTATTTTAGACAACTTGTATATTACCCTTTCTAGGTGAAACATCTTGGTTAAAGAAGAAACTGAGTCCAGTTTGTGGCTTATGGCCAGGATCGAGGGGAGGTTTATCTGATTCTCTATCTAATGGCATCTCTTTGAAAAATCCTCGTAGAGAAGTTTGTTGTGAAATCATTGCAAGTGGAAGTCTCTTTATTTGAGACAACTTGTATATTACCCTTTCAAGGTGAAATATCTTGGTGAAAGAAGAAATTGAGACCAGTTTGTTGTTTATGACAAGAATCGAGGGGAGGTTTATCTGATTCTGTATCAAATGGAATATCTTCGAAAAAGTCTTGCAGTTAATTTTGTTGTGAAATCATTGAAAGTGACAGTCTCTTTATTTGATACAACTTGTATATTTCCCTTTCGAGGAGACACATCTTGGTTAAAGAAGAAACTGAGACTACTTCGTGGCTTATGGCCAGGATCGAGGGGAGTTTTATCTGATTCTCCATCAAATGGAATATCTTCGAAAAAGTCTCGCAGAGAAGTTTATTATGAAATTATTGCAAGGGGCGATCTCTTTATTTAAGAATACTTGTATATTACTGTTTCAAGGTGAAAGATCTTGGTTAAAGATAAAACTAAGACCAGTTTGTGGCTTATGGCCAGGATCGAAGGGAGGGATTATCTAATTTTCTATCAAAAGGCATATCTTTTAAGAAGTCTCACATAGAAGTTTGTTGTGAAATCATTTCAAGTGGCAGTCTTTTTATTTTAGACAACTTGTATATTACCCTTTCTAGGTGAAACATCTTGGTTAAAGAAGAAACTGAGTCCAGTTTGTGGCTTATGGCCAGGATCGAGGGGAGGTTTATCTGATTCTCTATCTGATGGCATCTCTTTGAAAAATCCTCGTAGAGAAGTTTGTTGTGAAATCATTGCAAGTGGGAGTCTCTTTATTTGAGACAACTTGTATATTACCCTTTCAAGGTGAAATATCTTGGTGAAAGAAGAAATTGAGACCAGTTTATTGTTTATGACAAGAATCGAGGGGAGGTTTATCTGATTCTGTATCAAATGGAATATCTTCGAAAAAGTCTTGCAGTTAATTTTGTTGTGAAATCATTGAAAGTGACAGTCCCTTTATTTGACACAACTTGGATATTTCCCTTTCGAGGTGAAACATCTTGGTTAAAAAAGAAACTGAGACCAATTTGTCGCTTATGGCCAGGATCGAGGGGAGGTTTATCTGATTCTCCTTCAAATGGAATATCTTTGAAAAAGTATCATAGAGAAGATTGTTGTGAAATAAATACAAGTGGAAGTCTCTTTATTTGAGAAAGCTTGTATATTACCCATTCCAGGTGAAACATCTTGGTTAAAGAAGAAACTTAGACCAATTCGTGGCTTATGGCCAGGATTAAAGGGAGGTATATCTAATTCTACATCTAATGGCATATCTTAGAAAATGTTTTTCATAGAATTTGTTGTGATATAATTGCAAGTGGCAGTCTCTTTATTTTAGACAACTGTATATTACCCTTTCTAAGTGGAACATCTTGGTTAAAGAAGAAATTGAGACCAGTTCTTGGCTTATGGCCATGATCGAGGGGAGGTTTATCTAATTCTCCATTTAATGGCATATCTTTAAAAACTTATTACAACGAAGTTTGTTGTGAAATCATTTCATGTGGAAGTCTCTTTTTTTGAGAAAGCTTGTATATTACCGTTTCCAATTGAAACATATTGCTTAAAGCAGAAATAGTGACCAGTTCGTGGATTATGTCCAGGATCGAGGGGATGTTTATCTGATTCTTCATCAAATGGAATTTCTTTTAAAATGTCTCACAGAGGAGTTTGTTGTGAAATTATTACAAGTGGCAGTCTCTATTTGAGACAACTTGCATATTATCCTTTCCAGATGAAACATCTCGGTTAAAGAAGAATTTGAGACCAATTTGTGGCTTATGGTCAGGATTTAAGGGATGTTTTTATGATTCTCCATAAAATGGCATATCTTTGAAAAAGTCTCATAGAGAAGTTTGTTTTGAAATCATTGCAAGTGGCAGTCTCTATATTTTAGAAAGCTTGTAGATTACTCTATCCAGGTGAAACATCTCGGTTAAAGAAGAATTTGAGACCATTTTGTGGCTTATGGCCAGGATTAAAGGGATGTCTTTATGATTCTTCATCTAATGGCATATCTTAGAAAATGTCTTGCAGAGAAGTTTGTTGTGAAATAATTGCAAGTGGAAGTCTCTATGATTGAGACATCTTGTATATTACCCTTTCCATGTGAAATATCTTGGTTAAAGAAGAAATTGAGACCAGTTTGTTGCATATGACAAGAATCGAGGGGAGATTTATCTGATTCTCTATCAAATGGAATATCTTCGAAAAAGTCTTGTAGTTAATTTTGTTGTGAAATCATTGAAAGTGACAGTCTCTTTATTTGATACAACTTGTATATTTCTCTTTCGAGGTGACACATCTTGGTTAAATAAGAAACTGAGACTACTTCGTGGCTTATGGCCAGGATCGAGGGGAGTTTTATTTGATTCTCCATCAAATGGAATATCTTCGAAAAAGTCTCGCAAAGAAGTTTATTGTGAAATTATTGCAAGGGGCGATCTCTTTATTTAAGAAGACTTGTATATTACTGTTTCAAGGTGAAACATCTTGGTTATAGATAAAACTAAGACCAGTTTGTGGCTTATGGCCAGGATCGAAGGGAGGGATTATCTAATTTTCTATCAAAAGGCATATCTTTTAAGAAGTCTCACATAGAAGTTTGTTGTGAAATCATTTCAAATGGCAGTCTTTTTATTTGAGACAACTTGTATATTACCCTTTCTAGGTGAAACATCTTGGTTAAAGAAGAAACTGAGTCCAGTTTGTGGCTTATGGCCAGGATCGAGGGGAGGTTTATCTGATTCTCTATCTAATGGCATCTCTTTGAAAAAACCTCGTAGAGAAGTTTGTTGTGAAATCATTGCAAGTGGAAGTCTCTTTATTTGAGACAACTTGTATATTACCCTTTCAAGGTGAAATATCTTGGTGAAAGAAGAAATTGAGACCAGTTTGTTGTTTATGACAAGAATCGAGGGGAGGTTTATCTGATTCTGTATCAAATGGAATATCTTCGAAAAAGTCTTGCAGTTAATTTTGTTGTGAAATCATTGAAAGTGACATTCTCTTCATTTGATACAACTTGGATATTTCCCTTTCGAGGTGAAACATCTTGGTTAAAAAAGAAACTGAGACCAATTTGTCGCTTATGGCCAGGATCGAGGGGAGGTTTATCTGATTCTCCTTCAAATGGAATATCTTTGAAAAAGTATCATAGAGAAGATTGTTGTGAAATCAATACAAGTGGCAGTCTCTTTATTTGAGAAAGCTTGTATATTACCCATTCAAGGTGAAACATCTTGGTTAAAGAAGAAACTGAGACCAATTCGTGGCTTATGGCCAGGATTAAAGGGAGGTTTATCTAATTCTCCATCTAATGGCATATCTTAGAAAATGTTTTTCATAGAATTTGTTGTGATATAATTTCAAGTGGCAGTCTCTTTATTTTAGACAACTGTATATTACCCTTTCTAAGTGAAACATCTTGGTTAAAGAAGAAACTGAGACCAGTTCTTGGCTTATGGCCATGATCGAGGGGAGGTTTATCTAATTCTCCATTTAATGGCATATCTTTAAAAACTTTTTACAAAGAAGTTTGTTGTGAAATCATTTCATGTGGAAGTCTCTTTATTTAAGAAAGCTTGTATATTACTCTTTCCAATTGAAACATATTGCTTAAAGCAGAAATAGTGACCAGTTCGTGGATTATGTCAAGGATCGAGGGGATGTTTATCTGATTCTTCATCAAATGGAATTTCTTTTAAAATGTCTCACAGAGGAGTTTGTTGTGAAATTATTACAAGTGGTAGTCTCTATTTGAGACAACTTGCATATTATCCTTTCCAGATGAAACATCTCGGTTAAAGAAGAATTTGAGACCAGTTTGTGGCTTATGGTCAGGATTTAAGGGATGTTTATATGATTCTGCATAAAATGGCATATCTTTGAAAAAGTCTCATAGAGAAGTTTGTTTTGAAATCATTGCAAGTGGCAGTCTCAATATTTTAGAAAGCTTGTATATAACTCTTTCCAGGTGAAACATCTCGGTTAAAGAAGAATTTGAGACCATTTTGTGGCTTATGGCCAGGATTAAAGGGATGTCTTTATGATTCTTCATCTAATGGCATATCTTAGAAAATGTCTTGCAGAGAAGTTTGTTGTGAAATAATTGCAAGTGGAAGTCTCTATGATTGAGACATCTTGTATATTACCCTTTCCAGGTGAAATATCTTGGTTAAAGAAGAAATTGAGACCAGTTTGTTGCCTATGACAAGAATCGAGGGGAGGTTTATGTGATTCTCTATCAAATGGAATATCTTCGAAAAAGTGTTGTAGTTAATTTTGTTGTGAAATCATTGAAAGTGACAGTCTCTTTATTTGATACAACTTGTATATTTCCCTTTCGAGGTGACACATCTTGGTTAAAGAAGAAACTGAGACTACTTCGTGGCTTATGGCCAGGATCGAGGGGAGTTTTATCTGATTCTCCATCAAATGGAATATCTTCAAAAAAGTCTCGCAAAGAAGTTTATTGTGAAATTATTGCAAGGGGCGATCTCTTTATTTAAGAAGACTTGTATGTTACTGTTTCAAGGTGAAACATCTTGGTTAAAGATAAAACTAAGACCAGTTTGTGGCTTATGGCCAGGATCGAAGGGAGGGATTATCTAATTTTCTATCAAAAGGCATATCTTTTAAGAAGTCTCACATAGAAGTTTGTTGTGAAATCATTTCAAGTGGCAGTCTTTTTATTTTAGACAACTTGTATATTACCCTTTCTAGGTGAAACATCTTGGTTAAAGAAGAAACTGAGTCCAGTTTGTGGCTTATGGCCAGGATCGAGGGGAGGTTTATCTGATTCTCTATCTAATGGCATCTCTTTGAAAAATCCTCGTAGAGAAGTTTGTTGTGAAATCATTGCAAGTGGAAGTCTCTTTATTTGAGACAACTTGTATATTACCCTTTCAAGGTGAAATATCTTGGTGAAAGAAGAAATTGAGACCAGTTTGTTGTTTATGACAAGAATCGAGGGGAGGTTTATCTGATTCTGTATAAAATGGAATATCTTCGAAAAAGTCTTGCAGTTAATTTTTTTGTGAAATCTTTGAAAGTGACATTCTCTTTATTTGATACAAC
Organism: Vicia faba; assembly: GCA_948472305.1. Taxonomy (NCBI): domain Eukaryota; kingdom Viridiplantae; phylum Streptophyta; class Magnoliopsida; order Fabales; family Fabaceae; genus Vicia; species Vicia faba. The sequence continues at coordinate 1,142,057,931 of OX451738.1, forward strand.
TTGGATATTTCCCTTTCGAGGTGAAACATCTTGGTTAAAAAAGAAACTGAGACCAATTTGTCGCTTATGGCCAGGATCGAGGGGAGGTTTATCTGATTCTCCTTCAAATGGAATATCTTTGAAAAGGTATCATAGAGAAGATTGTTGTGAAATTAATACAAGTGGCAGTCTCTTTATTTGAGAAAGCTTGTATATTACCCATTCCAGGTGAAACATCTTGGTTAAAGAAGAAACTGAGACCAATTCGTGGCTTATGGCCAGGATTAAAGGGAGGTTTATCTAATTCTCCATCTAATGGCATATCTTAGAAAATGTTTTTCATAGAATTTGTTGTGATATAATTTCAAGTGGCAGTCTCTTTATTTTAGACAACTGTATATTACCCTTTCTAAGTGAAACATCTTGGTTAAAGAAGAAACTGAGACCAGTTCTTGGCTTATGGCCATGATCGAGGGGAGGTTTATCTAATTCTCCATTTAATGGCATATCTTTAAAAACTTTTTACAAAGAAGTTTGTTGTGAAATCATTTCATGTGGAAGTCTCTTTATTTAAGAAAGCTTGTATATTACTCTTTCCAATTGAAACATATTGCTTAAAGCAGAAATAGTGACCAGTTCGTGGATTATGTCAAGGATCGAGGGGATGTTTATCTGATTCTTCATCAAATGGAATTTCTTTTAAAATGTCTCACAGAGGAGTTTGTTGTGAAATTATTACAAGTGGTAGTCTCTATTTGAGACAACTTGCATATTATCCTTTCCAGATGAAACATCTCGGTTAAAGAAGAATTTGAGACCAGTTTGTGGCTTATGGTCAGGATTTAAGGGATGTTTATATGATTCTGCATAAAATGGCATATCTTTGAAAAAGTCTCATAGAGAAGTTTGTTTTGAAATCATTGCAAGTGGCAGTCTCAATATTTTAGAAAGCTTGTATATAACTCTTTCCAGGTGAAACATCTCGGTTAAAGAAGAATTTGAGACCATTTTGTGGCTTATGGCCAGGATTAAAGGGATGTCTTTATGATTCTTCATCTAATGGCATATCTTAGAAAATGTCTTGCAGAGAAGTTTGTTGTGAAATAATTGCAAGTGGAAGTCTCTATGATTGAGACATCTTGTATATTACCCTTTCCAGGTGAAATATCTTGGTTAAAGAAGAAATTGAGACCAGTTTGTTGCCTATGACAAGAATCGAGGGGAGGTTTATGTGATTCTCTATCAAATGGAATATCTTCGAAAAAGTGTTGTAGTTAATTTTGTTGTGAAATCATTGAAAGTGACAGTCTCTTTATTTGATACAACTTGTATATTTCCCTTTCGAGGTGACACATCTTGGTTAAAGAAGAAACTGAGACTACTTCGTGGCTTATGGCCAGGATCGAGGGGAGTTTTATCTGATTCTCCATCAAATGGAATATCTTCAAAAAAGTCTCGCAAAGAAGTTTATTGTGAAATTATTGCAAGGGGCGATCTCTTTATTTAAGAAGACTTGTATGTTACTGTTTCAAGGTGAAACATCTTGGTTAAAGATAAAACTAAGACCAGTTTGTGGCTTATGGCCAGGATCGAAGGGAGGGATTATCTAATTTTCTATCAAAAGGCATATCTTTTAAGAAGTCTCACATAGAAGTTTGTTGTGAAATCATTTCAAGTGGCAGTCTTTTTATTTTAGACAACTTGTATATTACCCTTTCTAGGTGAAACATCTTGGTTAAAGAAGAAACTGAGTCCAGTTTGTGGCTTATGGCCAGGATCGAGGGGAGGTTTATCTGATTCTCTATCTAATGGCATCTCTTTGAAAAATCCTCGTAGAGAAGTTTGTTGTGAAATCATTGCAAGTGGAAGTCTCTTTATTTGAGACAACTTGTATATTACCCTTTCAAGGTGAAATATCTTGGTGAAAGAAGAAATTGAGACCAGTTTGTTGTTTATGACAAGAATCGAGGGGAGGTTTATCTGATTCTGTATCAAATGGAATATCTTCGAAAAAGTCTTGCAGTTAATTTTTTTGTGAAATCTTTGAAAGTGACATTCTCTTTATTTGATACAACTTGGATATTTCCCTTTCGAGGTGAAACATCTTGGTTAAAAAAGAAACTGAGACCAATTTGTCGCTTATGGCCAGGATCGAGGGGAGGTTTATCTGATTCTCCTTCAAATGGAATATCTTTGAAAAGGTATCATAGAGAAGATTGTTGTGAAATTAATACAAGTGGCAGTCTCTTTATTTGAGAAAGCTTGTATATTACCCATTCCAGGTGAAACATCTTGGTTAAAGAAGAAACTGAGACCAATTCGTGGCTTATGGCCAGGATTAAAGGGAGGTTTATCTAATTCTCCATCTAATGGCATATCTTAGAAAATGTTTTTCATAGAATTTGTTGTGATATAATTTCAAGTGGCAGTCTCTTTATTTTAGACAACTGTATATTACCCTTTCTAAGTGAAACATCTTGGTTAAAGAAGAAACTGAGACCAGTTCTTGGCTTATGGCCATGATCGAGGGGAGGTTTATCTAATTCTCCATTTAATGGCATATCTTTAAAAACTTTTTACAAAGAAGTTTGTTGTGAAATCATTTCATGTGGAAGTCTCTTTATTTAAGAAAGCTTGTATATTACTCTTTCCAATTGAAACATATTGCTTAAAGCAGAAATAGTGACCAGTTCGTGGATTATGTCAAGGATCGAGGGGATGTTTATCTGATTCTTCATCAAATGGAATTTCTTTTAAAATGTCTCACAGAGGAGTTTGTTGTGAAATTATTACAAGTGGTAGTCTCTATTTGAGACAACTTGCATATTATCCTTTCCAGATGAAACATCTCGGTTAAAGAAGAATTTGAGACCAGTTTGTGGCTTATGGTCAGGATTTAAGGGATGTTTATATGATTCTGCATAAAATGGCATATCTTTGAAAAAGTCTCATAGAGAAGTTTGTTTTGAAATCATTGCAAGTGGCAGTCTCAATATTTTAGAAAGCTTGTATATAACTCTTTCCAGGTGAAACATCTCGGTTAAAGAAGAATTTGAGACCATTTTGTGGCTTATGGCCAGGATTAAAGGGATGTCTTTATGATTCTTCATCTAATGGCATATCTTAGAAAATGTCTTGCAGAGAAGTTTGTTGTGAAATAATTGCAAGTGGAAGTCTCTATGATTGAGACATCTTGTATATTACCCTTTCCAGGTGAAATATCTTGGTTAAAGAAGAAATTGAGACCAGTTTGTTGCCTATGACAAGAATCGAGGGGAGGTTTATGTGATTCTCTATCAAATGGAATATCTTCGAAAAAGTGTTGTAGTTAATTTTGTTGTGAAATCATTGAAAGTGACAGTCTCTTTATTTGATACAACTTGTATATTTCCCTTTCGAGGTGACACATCTTGGTTAAAGAAGAAACTGAGACTACTTCGTGGCTTATGGCCAGGATCGAGGGGAGTTTTATCTGATTCTCCATCAAATGGAATATCTTCAAAAAAGTCTCGCAAAGAAGTTTATTGTGAAATTATTGCAAGGGGCGATCTCTTTATTTAAGAAGACTTGTATGTTACTGTTTCAAGGTGAAACATCTTGGTTAAAGATAAAACTAAGACCAGTTTGTGGCTTATGGCCAGGATCGAAGGGAGGGATTATCTAATTTTCTATCAAAAGGCATATCTTTTAAGAAGTCTCACATAGAAGTTTGTTGTGAAATCATTTCAAGTGGCAGTCTTTTTATTTTAGACAACTTGTATATTACCCTTTCTAGGTGAAACATCTTGGTTAAAGAAGAAACTGAGTCCAGTTTGTGGCTTATGGCCAGGATCGAGGGGAGGTTTATCTGATTCTCTATCTAATGGCATCTCTTTGAAAAATCCTCGTAGAGAAGTTTGTTGTGAAATCATTGCAAGTGGAAGTCTCTTTATTTGAGACAACTTGTATATTACCCTTTCAAGGTGAAATATCTTGGTGAAAGAAGAAATTGAGACCAGTTTGTTGTTTATGACAAGAATCGAGGGGAGGTTTATCTGATTCTGTATCAAATGGAATATCTTCGAAAAAGTCTTGCATTTAATTTTTTTGTGAAATCTTTGAAAGTGACATTCTCTTTATTTGATACAACTTCGATATTTCCCTTTCGAGGTGAAACATCTTGGTTAAAAAAGAAACTGAGACCAATTTGTCGCTTATGGCCAGGATCGAGGGGAGGTTTATCTGATTCTCCTTCAAATGGAATATCTTTGAAAAGGTATCATAGAGAAGATTGTTGTGAAATTAATACAAGTGGCTGTCTCTTTATTTGAGAAAGCTTGTATATTACCTATTCCAGGTGAAACATCTTGGTTAAAGAAGAAACTGAGACCAATTCGTGGCTTATGGCCAGGATTAAAGGGAGGTTTATCTAATTCTCCATCTAATGGCATATCTGAGAAAATGTTTTTCATAGAATTTGTTGTGATATAATTTCAAGTGGCAGTCTCTTTATTTTAGACAACTGTATATTACCCTTTCTAAGTGAAACATCTTGGTTAAAGAAGAAACTGAGACCAGTTCTTGGCTTATGGCCATGATCGAGGGGAGGTTTATCTAATTCTCCATTTAATGGCATATCTTTAAAAACTTATTACAAAGAAGATTGTTGTGAAATCATTTCTTGTGGAAGTCTCTTTATTTGAGAAAGCTTGTATATTACCGTTTCCAATTGAAACATATTGCTTAAAGCAGAAATAGTGACCAGTTCGTGGATTATGTCAAGGATCGAGGGGATGTTTATCTGATTCTTCATCAAATGGAATTTCTTTTAAAATGTCTCACAGAGGAGTTTGTTGTGAAATTATTACAAGTGGTAGTCTCTATTTGAGACAACTTGCATATTATCCTTTCCAGATGAAACATCTCGGTTAAAGAAGAATTTGAGACCAGTTTGTGGCTTATGGCCAGGATTAAAGGGATGTCTTTATAATTCTTCATCTAATGGCATATCTTAGAAAATGTCTTGCAGAGAAGTTTGTTGTGAAATAATTGCAAGTGGAAGTCTCTATGATTGAGACATCTTGTATATTACCCTTTCTAGGTGAAATATCTTGGTTAAAGAAGAAATTTAGACCAGTTTGTTGCATATGACAAGAATCGAGGGGAGGTTTATCTGATTCTCTATCAAATGGAATATCTTCGAAAAAGTCTTGTAGTTAATTTTGTTGTGAAATCATTGAAAGTGACAGTCTCTTTATTTGATACAACTTGTATATTTCCCTTTCGAGGTGACACATCTTGGTTAAAGAAGAAACTGAGACTACTTCGTGGCTTATGGCCAGGATCGAGGGGAGTTTTATCTGATTCTCCATCAAATGGAATATCTTCGAAAGAGTCTCGCAAAGAAGTTTATTTTGAAATTATTGCAAGGGGCGATCTCTTTATTTAAGAAGACTTGTATATTACTGTTTCAAGGTGAAACATCTTGGTTAAAGATAAAACTAAGACCAGTTTGTGGCTTATGGCCAGGTTCAAAGGGAGGGATTATCTAATTTTCTATCAAAAGGCATATCTTTTAAGAAGTCTCACATAGAAGTTTGTTGTGAAATCATTTCAAGTGGCAGTCTTTTTATTTGAGACAACTTGTATATTACCCTTTCTAGGTGAAACATCTTGGTTAAAGAAGAAACTGAGTCCAGTTTGTGGCTTATGGCCAGGATCGAGGGGAGGATTATCTGATTCTCTATCTAATGGCATCTCTTTGAAAAAACCTCGTAGAGAAGTTTGTTGTGAAATCATTGCAAGTGGAAGTCTCTTTATTTGAGACAACTTGTATATTAACCTTTCAAGGTGAAATATCTTGGTGAAAGAAGAAATTGAGACCAGTTTGTTGTTTATGACAAGAATCGAGGGGAGGTTTATCTGATTCTGTATCAAATGGAATATCTTCGAAAAAGTCTGCAGTTAATTTTGTTGTGAAATCTTTGAAAGTGACATTCTCTTTATTTGATACAACTTGGATATTTCCCTTTCTAGGTGAAACATCTTGGTTAAAAAAGAAACTGAGACCAATTTGTCGCTTATGGCCAGGATCGAGGGGAGGTTTATCTGATTCTCCTTCAAATGGAATATCTTTGAAAAAGTATCATAGAGAAGATTGTTGTGAAATCAATACAAGTGGCAGTCTCTTTATTTGAGAAAGCTTGTATATTACCCATTCCAGGTGAAACATCTTGGTTAAAGAAGAAACTGAGACCAATTTGTGGCTTATGGAAAGGATTAAAGGGAGGTTTATCTAATTCTCCATCTAATGGCATATCTTAGAAAATGTTTTTCATAGAATTTGTTGTGATATAATTTCAAGTGGCAGTCTCTTTATTTTAGACAACTGTATATTACCCTTTCTAAGTGAAACATCTTGGTTAAAGAAGAAACTGAGACCAGTTCTTGGCTTATGGCCATGATCGAGGGGAGGTTTATTTAATTCTCCATTTAATGGCATATCTTTAAAAACTTATTACAAAGAAGTTTTTTGTGAAATCATTTCATGTGGAAGTCTCTTTATTTGAGAAAGCTTGTATATTACCGTTTCCAATTGAAACATATTGCTTAAAGCAGAAATAGTGACCAGTTCGTGGATTATGTCAAGGATCGAGGGGATGTTTATCTGATTCTTCATCAAATGTAATTTCTTTTAAAATGTCTCACAGAGGAGTTTGTTGTGAAATTATTACAAGTGGTAGTCTCTATTTGAGACAACTTGCATATTATCCTTTGCAGATGAAACATCTCGGTTAAAGAAGAATTTTAGACCAGTTTGTGGCTTATGGTCAGGATTTAAGGGATGTTTATATGATTCTCCATAAAATGGCATATCTTTGAAAAAGTCTCATAGAGAAGTTTGTTTTGAAATCATTGCAAGTGGCAGTCTCTATATTTTAGAAAGCTTGTATATAACTCTTTCCAGGTGAAACATCTCGGTTAAAGAAGAATTTGAGACCATTTTGTGGCTTATGGCCAGGATTAAAGGGATGTCTTTATGATTCTTCATCTAATGGAATATCTTAGAAAATGTCTTGCAGAGAAGTTTGTTGTGAAATAATTGCAAGTGGAAGTCTCTATGATTGAGACATCTTGTATATTACCCTTTCCAGGTGAAATATCTTGGTTAAAGAAGAAATTGAGACCAGTTTGTTGCATATGACAAGAATCGAGGGGAGGTTTATCTGATTCTCTATCAAATGGAATATCTTCGAAAAAGTCTTGTAGTTAATTTTGTTGTGAAATCATTGAAAGTGACAGTCTCTTTATTTGATACAACTTGTATATTTCCCTTTCGAGGTGTCACATCTTGGTTAAATAAGAAATTGAGACTACTTCGTGGCTTATGGCCAGTATCGAGGGGAGGTTTATCTGATTCTCAATCAAATGGAATATCTTCGAAAAAGTCTCGCAGAGAAGTTTATTGTGAAATTATTGCAAGGGGCGGTCTCTTTATTTAAGACGACATGTATATTACTGTTTCAAGGTGAAACATCTTGGTTAAAGATAAAACTAAGACCAGTTTGTGGCTTATGGCCAGGATCGAAGGGAGGGATTATCTAATTTTCTATCAAAAGGCATATATTTTAGAAGTCTCACATAGAAGTTTGTTGTGAAATCATTGCAAGTGGCAGTCTTTTTATTTGAGACAACTTGTATATTACCCTTTCTAGGTGAAACATCTTGGTTAAAGAAGAAATTGAGTCCAGTTCGTCGCTTATGGCTAGGATCGAGGGGAGGTTTATCTGATTCTCTATCTAATGGCATATCTTTGAAAAAACCTCGTAGAGAAGTTTGTTGTGAAATCATTGCAAGTGGAAGTCTCTTTATTTGAGACAACTTGTATATTACCCTTTCCAGGTGAAATATCTTGGTTAAAGAAGAAATTGAGACCAGTTTGTTGTTTATGACAATAATAGGGGGAGGTTTATCTGATTCTCTATCAAATGGAATATCTTCGAAAAAGTCTTGCAGTTAATTTTTTTGTGAAATCATTGAAAGCGACAGTCTCTTTATTTGATACAACTTTTAAATTTCCCTTTCGAGGTGAAACATCTTGGTTAAAGAAGAAACTGAGACCAGTTCGTGGCTTATGGCAAGGATCGAGGGGAGGTTTATCTGATTCTCCTTCAAATGGAATATCTTTTAAAAAGTATCATAGAGAAGTTTGTTGTGAAATCATTACAAGTGGCAGTCTCTTTATTTGAGAAAGCTTGTATATTACCCTTTCTAGGTGAAACATCTTGGTTAAAGAAGAAACTGAGACCAATTCGTGGCTTATGGCCAGGATTAAAGGGAGGTTTATCTGATTCTCCATCTAATGGCATATCTTAGAAAATGTCTTTCATAGAAGTTTGATGTGAAATAATTGCAAGTGGGAGTCTCTTTATTTTAGACAACTTGTATATTACCCTTTCTAAGTGAAACATCTTTGTTAAAGAAGAAACTGAGACCAAATCTTGGCTTATGGCCATGATCAAGGGGAGGTTTATCTAATTATCCATCTAATGGCATATCTTTAAAAACTTATGACAAAGATGTTTGTTGTGAAATCATTTCATGTGGAAGTCTCTTTATTTGAGAAAGCTTGTATATTACCGTTTCCAATTGAAACATATTGCTTAAAGCAGAAACAGTGACCAGTTCGTGGATTATGTCCAGGATCTAGGGGATGTTTATCTGATTCTTCATCAAATGGAATTTCTTTTAAAATTTCTCGCAAAGGAGTTTGTTGTGAAATTATTACAAGTGGCAGTCTCTATTTGAGACAACTTGCATATTATCCTTTCCAGATGAAACATCTCGATTAAAGAAGAATTTGAGACCAGTTTGTGGCTTATGGTCAGGATTTAAGGGATGTTTATATGATTCTCCATAAAATGGCATATATTTGAAAAAGTCTCATAGAGAAGTTTGTTTTGAAATCATTGCAAATGGCAGTCTCTATATTTGATTAAGCATGTATATTACTCTTTCCAGGTGAAACATCTTGGTTAATGAAGAATTTGAGACCATTTTGTGGCTTATGGCCAGGATTAAAGGGATGTCTTTATGATTCTTCATCTAATGGCATATCTTAGAAAATATCTTGCAGAGAAGTTTGTTTTGAAATAATTGCAAGTGGAAGTCTCTATGATTGAGACATCTTGTATATTACCCTTTCCGGGTGAAATATCTTGGTTAAAGAAGAAATTGAGACCAGTTTGTTGCATATTACAAGAATCGAGGGGAGGTTTATCTGATTCTCTATCAAATGGAATATCTTCGAAAAAGTCTTGTAGTTAATTTTGTTGTGAAATCATTGAAAGTGACAATCTCTTTATATGATACAACTTGTATATTTCCCTTTCGAGGTGTCACATCTTGGTTAAATAAGAAACTGAGACTACTTCGTGGCTTATGACCAGTATCGAGGGGAGGTTTATCTGATTCTCAATCAAATGGAATATCTTCGAAAAAGTCTCCCAAAGAAGTTTATTGTGAAATTATTGCAAGGGGCGGTCTCTTTATTTAAGACGACTTATACATTACTGTTTCAAGGTGAAACATCTTGGTTAAAGATAAAACTAAGACCAGTTTGTGGCTTATGGCCAGGATCGAAGGGATAGATTATCTGATTTTCTATCAAAAGGCATATCTTTTAAGAATTCTCACATAGAAGTTTGTTGTGAAATCATTTCAAGTGGCAGTCTTTTTATTTGAGACAACTTGTAAATTACCCTTTCTAGGTGAAACATCTTGGTTAAACAAGAAACTGAGACCAGTTCGTGGCTTATGGCCAGGATCGAGGGGAGGTTTATCTGATTCTCTATCTAATGGCATCTCTTTGAAAAAACCTCGTAGATAAGTTTGTCGTGAAATCATTGCAACTGGAAGTCTCTTTATTTGAGACCACTTGTATATTACCCTTTCCAAGTGAAATATCTTGGTTAAAGAAGAAATTGAGACCAGTTTATTTTTTATGACAATAATCGAGGGGAGGTTTATCTGATTCTCTATCAAATGGAATATCTTCGAAAAAGTATTGTAGTGAATTTGGTTATGAAATCATTGAAAGTGACAATCTCTTTAATTGATACAACTTGTAAATTTCCCTTTCGAGGTGAAACATATTGGTTAAAGAAGAAACTGAGACCAGTTCGTGGCTTATGTCCAGAATCGAGGGGAGGTTTATTTGATTCTCCTTCAAATGGAATATCTTTGAAAAAAATATCATAGAGTATTTTGTTTTTAAATCATTACAAGTGGGAGTCTCTTTATTTGAGAAAGCTTGTATATTACCCTTTCTAGGTGAAACATCTTGGTTAAAGAAGAAACTGAAACCATTTTGTGGCTTATGGCCAGGATTAAAGGGAGGTTTATCTGATTCTCCATCTAATGGTATATCTTAGAAAACGTCTTGCATAGAAGTTTGTTGCGAAATAATTGCAAATGGTAGTCTCTTTATTTGAGACATCTTGTATATTACCCTTTCTAAGTGAAACATCTTGGTTAAAGAAGAAACTAAGACCAGTTCTTGGCTTATGGCCATGATCGAGGGGAGGTTTATCTAATTCTCCATTTAATGGCATATCTTTAAAAACTTATTACAAAGAAGTTTGTTGTGAAATCATTTGATTTGGCAATCTCTTTATTTGAGAAAGCTTGTATATTACCCTTTCCAATTGAAATATATTGCTTAAAGCATAAACAATGACCAGTTCGTGGATTATGTCTAGGATCAAGGGGAAGTTTATCTGATTCTTCATCAAATGGAATTTCTTTGAAAATGTCTCGCAGAGGAGTTTATTGTGAAATCATTGCAAGTGGCAGTCTCTTTATTTTACAGTACTTGTATATTAAACTTTCTAGGTGAAACATCTTGGTTAAAGAAAAAACTGAGACAAGTTCGTGGCTTATGGCCATGATCGAGGTGAGGTTTATCAAATTCTCCATCAAAGGGCGTATCTTTAAAAACTTCTTGTATAGTAGTTTTTTATGAAATTATTTCAAGTGGAAGTGTATTTAATTGAGAAAGCTTGTATGTTACCCTTTCCAATTGAAACATTTTGGTCAAAAGAGAAACTGAGACGAGTCAGTGGCTTATGGCCAGGATGAGGGGAGGTTTATATGATTCTCCATCCAATGGCATATATTCAAAAAAGTCTCTCAGAGAAGTTTGTTGTGAAATTATTGCAAGTGGTAGTCTCTTTATTTGAGACAACTAGTATATTACCCTTTCCAGGTGAAACATCTTGGTTAAAGAAGAAATTGAGACCATTTTGTGGCTTATGGCCAGCATCGATGGGAGGTTTCTCTGATTCTCCATCATGTTTAATATCATTGAAAAAAGTCTGAAAGAGAAGTTTGTTGTTAAATCATATCAAGTGTCAGTCTCTTTATACGATAAAGCTTGTATATTACCCTTTCCAGGTGAAACATCTTGGTTAAAGAAGAAACTGAGACCAGTTCGTGGCTTATGGCCATGATCGATAGGAGTTTTATCTAATTCTCCATCAAGTGGAATATCATTGAAAAAGTATTATAGAGAAGTTTGTTGTGAAATCATAGCAAGTGGAGATCTCTTTATTTGATAAAGCTTGTATATTACCCTTTCCGGGTGAAACGTCTTAGTTAAAGAAGAAACTAAGACCAGTTCATGGCTTATGGCTAGGATTGAAGGGAGGTTTATCTGATTCTTCATTTAATGTCATATCTTAGAAAACGTCTTGGAGAGAAGCTTGTTGTAAAATAATTACAAGTGGCAGTCTCTATATTTGTATATTACCCTTTATAGGTGAAACATCTTGGTTAAAGAAGAAACCGAGATTAATTCGTGGCTTATGGCAAGGAACAAGGGGAGCTTTATCTGATTCTCCTTCTAATGTAATATCTTTGAAAACTTCTTTCATAGAAGTTTGTTGCGAAATAATTTCAAGTGGCAGTCTCTTTTTTTGAGACAACTTGTATATTACCCTTTCTAGGTGAAACATCTTGGTTAAAGAAGAAAATGAGACTTGTTGTGGCTTATGGCAAGGATTGAGGAAAGGTATGTCTAATTCTTCATCAAATGACATCCCTTTGAAAATTTTTCATTGAAAGTTTGTTGTAAAATCATTGCAAGTGGCAGTCTCTTTATTTGAGACAACTCGTATATTACACTTTCTAGGTGAAACATCTTGGTTAATGAAGAAACTCAGACAAGTTCGTGGTTTATAGCCATGATCGATTAGAGGTTTATCTAATTCTCCATCAAATGGAATATCTTTAAAAACATCTTACAGAAAAGTTTTTTGTGAAATTATTTCAAGTGGCAGTCTCTTTATTTGAGAAAGCTTGTATATTACCCTTTCTAGGTGAAACATCTTGATTAGAGAACAAACATAGACTACTTCGTGGCTTATCGCCAAGATCGAGGAGAGGTTTATCTAATTCTTCATTAAATGGCATCTCTTTGAAAAAGTATCACAGAGAAGTTTGTTGTAAAATCATTGCGAGTGGCGGTCTCTTTATTTGAGACAACTTGTATATTACGCTTTCTAGTTGAAATATCTTAGTTAAATAAGAAATTACGACCAGTTCGTGGCTTATGGCCATGATCAAGGGGAGGTTTGTCTAATTCTCCATCAAATGGCATATCTTTAAAAATATCTCGCATAGTAGTTTGTTGTGAAATTATTTCAAGGGGAAGTCCATTTATTTGGGAAAGCTTGTATATTACCCTTTCCAATTGAAACATTTTGGTCAAAAGAGAAACTGAGACCAGTTCGTGGCTTATGGCCAGGATCGAGGGGAGGTTTATCTGATTCTCCATCCAATGGCATATCTTCGAAAAAGTTTCGCAAAGAAGTTTGTTGTAAAATTATTGCAAGTTGTAGTCTCTTTATTTAAGACAACTTGTATATTACCTTTTCCAAGTGAAACATCTTGGTTAAAGAAGAAACTGAGACCAGTTCGTGGCTCATGGCTAGAATAGAGGGTAGGTTTATCTGATTCTCCATCAAGTGGCACATCATAGAAAAAGTCTCATAGAGAATTTTGTTGTGAATTCAAAGCAAGTGGAAGTGTCTTTGTTTGAGAAAGCTTGTATATTACCCTTTCCAGTTGAAATATCTTGGTTAAAGAAGAAACTAAGACCAGTTCATGGCTTATGGGCACGATTGAAGGGAGGTTTATCTGATTCTCCATTTAATGGCATATCTTATAAAATGTCTTTCAGAGAAGTTTGTTGTAAAATAATTGCAAGTGGCAGTCTCTATATTTGAGACATCTTGTATATTACCCTTTCTAGGTGAAACATCTTGGTTAAAGAAGAAACTGAGACCAGTTGTGGCTTATGGACAGGATTGAGGAAAGGTTTTTCTAATTCTTCATCAAATTAAATCCCTTTGAAAATGTCTCGAAGAGATGTTTATTGTGAAATCATTGCAAGTGGAAGTCTCTTTATTTGAGATAACTTGTATATTAAACTTTTTAGGTGAAACATCTTAGTTAAAGAAGAAACTGAGACTAGTTTGTGGCTTATGGCCAAGATTGAGGGGAGGTTTATCTGATTGTCCATCAAATGGCATCTCTTTCAAAACAGCATGTAGAGAAGTTTGTTGTGAAATCATTGTAAGTGGAAGTCTCTTTATTTGAGACAACTTGTATATAACCTTTTCAAGGTGAAACATCTTGGTTAAAGAAGAAACTGAGACGAGTTCTTGGCTTATGGACAGGATTGAGGAAAGGTATGTCTAATTCTTCATCAAATTACATCCCTTTGAAAATGTCTCGCAGAGAAGTTTGTTGTGAAATCATTGCAAGTGGCAGTCTCTTTATTTAAGACAACTCGTATATTACACTTTCTAGGTGAAACATCTTGGTTAAAGAAGAAACTCAGACAAGTTCGTGGTTTATAGCCATGATCGATTGGAGGTTTATCTAATTCTCCATCAAATGGCATATCTTTAAAAACATCTTACAGAGATGTTTTTTGTGAAATTATTTCAAGTGGCAGTATCTTTATTTGAGAAAACTTGTATATTACCCTTTCTAGGTGAAACATCTTGATTAGAGAACAACCTTAGACTACGCAGTGGCTTATGGTCAAGATCGAGTAGAGTTTTGTCTAATTATTCATTAAATGGCATCTCTTTGAAAAAGTATCACAAAGAAGTTTGTTGTAAAATCATTGCAAGTGGCAGTCTCTTTATTTGAGACAACTTGTATATTATGCTTTCTAGTTGAAACATCTTGGTTAAATAAGAAATTGAGACCAGTTCGTGGCTTACGGCCATGATCAAGGGGAGTTTTGTCTAATTCTCCATGAAATGGAGTATCTTTAAAAACATCTCGCATAGTAGTTTGTGGTGAAATTATTTTAAGTGGAAGTCTATTTATTTGGGAAAGCTTGTATATTACCCTTTCCAATTGAAACATTTTTGTCAAAAGAGAAACTGAGACCAGTTCGTGGCTTATGGCCAAGATTGAAGGGAGGTTTACCTGATTCTCCATTTAATGGCATATCTTAGAAAACATCTTGGAGAAAAGTTTGTTGTAAAATAATTGCAAGTGGCAGTCTCTATATTTGAGACATCTTGTATATTACCCTTTCTAGGTGAAACATCTTGGTTAAAGAAGAAATTGAAATTATTTTGTGGCCTATGACCAGGATCAAGGGGGGCTTTATCTGATTCTCCATATAATGTAATATCTTTGAAAATGTCTTTCATAGAAGTTTGTTGCAAAATAATTGCAAGTGGGAGTCTCTTTTTTTTAGACAAGTTATATATTACGCTTTCTAGGTGAAACATCTTGGTTAAAGAAGAAACTGAGACCAGTTGTGGCTTATGGCCAGGATTGAGGAAAGGTTTTTCTAATTCTTCATCAAATGAAATCCCTTTGAAAATGTCTAGAAGAGATGATTATTGTGAAATCATTGCAAGTGGAAGTCTCTTTATTTGAGACAACTTGTATATTACACTTTCTAGGTGAAACATCTTGGTTAAAGAAGAAACTAAGACTAGTTTGTGGCTTATGGCCAAGATCGAGGGGAGGTTTATCTGATTGTCCATCAAATGACATCTCTTTGAAAACAGCATGTATAGAAGTTTGTTGTGAAATCATTGTAAGTGGAAGTCTCTTTATTTGAGACAACTTGTATATAACCTTTTCCAGGTGAAACATCTTTGTTAAAGAAGCAAATGAGACGAGTTCTTGGCTTATGGTAAGGATTGAGGGGATGATTAACTGATTCCCCATAAAAATGCATCTCATCGAAAAAGTTTCACGGATAAGTTTGTTGTGAAATCATTTTAAGTGGCAGTCTCTTTATTTGAGACAACTTGTATATTACCCTTTCCAAGTGAAACATAATTGTTAAAAATAAATTAAGACCAGTTTGTGGCTTATGGCCAGGAACGAGGGGAGGTTTATCTGATTCTCCATCAAATGGAATCTCTTCGAAAAAGTCTCACAGAGGACTTTGTTGTGAAATCTTTTGAAGTTGGAATCTCTTTATTTGAGGAAGCTTGTATATTACCCTTTTCAGGTGAAACATCTTGGTTAAAGAAGAAACTGAGACCAGTTTGTGGCTTATCGCCAGGATCAAGGGGAGGATTTTCTGATTCTCCATAAAATGTCATATTTTAGAAAATATATTGTAGAGAAGTTTGTTGTGAAATAACTGCAAGTGGAAGTCTGCATATTTGAGATAACTTGTATATTTTCCCTTTCTAGGTAAAACATCTTGGTTAACAAAGAAACTGAGACCAGTTCGTGGCTTATGGCCAGGATCGAGAGGAGGTTTATCTGATTCTCTCTAACATGGCATATCTTGGAAAACGCCTCGCAGAGAAGTTTGTTGTGTAATCATTGCAAGTGGAAGTGTCTTTATTTGAGACAACTTGTATATTACCCTTTCCAGGTGAAACATCTTTGTTAAAGAAGAAACTGAGAGTTGTTCGTGGCTTATGTCCAGGATCGAGGGGAGGTTTATCTGATTCTTCATCAAATGGCATCTCTTTGAAAAAGTCTCACAGAGAAGTTTGTTGTAAAATCATTGCAAGTGGCAGTCTCTTTATTTGAGACAACTTGTATATTATGCTTTCTAGTTGAAACATCTAGGTTAAATAAAAAACTGAGACCAATTCGTGGCTTATGGCCATGATCGAGGGAAGGTTTGTCTAATTCTCCATCAAATGGTGTATCTTTAAAAACTTCTCGCATAGTAGTTTGTTGTGAATTATTTCAAGTGGAAGTCTATTTATTCGGGAAAGCTTGTATGTTACCCTTTCCAATTGAAACATTTTGGTTAAAAGAGAAATTGAGACCATTTCGTGGCTTATGGCCAGGATCGAGGGGAGGTTGATCTGATTCTCCATCCAATGGCATATCTTCGAAAAAGTCTCACAGAGAAGTTTGTTATAAAATTATTGCAAGTGGGACTCTCTTTATTTGCGACAAGTTGTATATTACCTTTTCCAGGTGAAACATCTTGGTTAAAGACGAATCTGAGACCAGTTCGTGGCTTATGGCTAGGATCAAGGGGAGCTTTATCTGATTCTCCATCTAATGTAATATCTTTTAAAACGTCTTGCATAGAAGTTTGTTACAAAATAATTGCAAGTGGGAGTCTCTTTTTTTTAGACAACTTGTATATTACCATTTCTAGGTGAAACATCTTGGTTAAAGAAGAAACTGAGACCAGTTGTGGCTTAAGGCCAGGATTGAGGAAAGGTTTGTCTAATTCTTCATCAAATGAAATCTCTTTGAAAATGACTCGCAGAGAAGATTGTTGTGAAATCATTGCAAGTGGAAGTCTCTTTATTTGAGAAAGCTTGTATATTACCCTTTCTAGGTGAAACATCTTGATTAAAGAAGAAACTTAGACAAATTTGTGGCTTATGGCTAGGATCGAGGAGAGGATTATCTAATTATTCATCAAATGGCATCTCTTTGGAAAATTCTCGCAGAGAAGTTTGTTGTAAAATCATTGCAAGTGGCAGTCTCTTTATTTGAGACACCTTGTATATTACGCTTTCTAGGTGTAACATCTTGGTTAAATAAGAAACTGAGACCAGTTCGTGGCTTATGGCCATGATCTAGGGGAGGTTTATCTAATTCTACATTGTTGTACCCCAAAATTTTCCCTCTCATTTTACTCAATACATGCCCCTAGAGATCGTCAAGTTTGCCCAAGAGTTGACCATACAAACTCTATTCTAAGGCAGTGTCTCTCAAATTAGGGTTTCCATTTTCATTAAGATAGGTGGAATCCAAAGACTTCATATGCTCTCCAATGTCCAAATATCTTCTCAACACCCTCCATGTCAAATTTCAAGCACTACACAAGAAGTTTGCTCAGTCAACTGCTCAGATGCTTGAGAATCGACTGTATTAGGTCAAAAGTCAATTGTGACCAACATATAGTCAAACCTCAAGATTTTTGGTCAACATTAACATTTTTAAGTGACTTTAATCATTTTATCACGGTTTGATCATGATTTCCCAAGGAATTCTCCAAATTCATCAAAACCCAAAAGTTGCTAAACTATGGTTTCTTAGTAAATGTCAACCAAACTTTGACCAGGCATAACTTCCACATGATTTATCATAGATTTTCCATCCAATTCTCATTTTGAAGAGGATGAAATTACCTACAATTAATATTCATCCCACAAGTTCAAAATATTCACTCACAAAAAGATATGAATTTCTACATTATGGGTCCTTTTGAAAAGTCAATAAAAACACCTTTTGGGTCAAAGCTTCTTACATGAACATGGAAGACCCAATTGAAATTAGACCAAAAGGTTTGCCTAGGGGGTACCCTAATATTTCTAAAAAGTCAAAGAACACCTCTCTACGGTTAAAATTGGAGGAGATATGCCTTGTCAAAGTTGACCTTTTTTGCAAAATTGCCAAAAGTCAAATGTGCTCAAAAATGCTTTTTTTTGCTAAATGGGTCTACCTTTTTATGCTTGCACCTCACTTATAATGTGGTCCACGACTCAAATATTTACCCACATATTATTTGCTTCATTTTTTAATTTATTTTGATTTTTTATTAATTAAAAATTGAATTAAATCAAATAATTGATGAATAATAGCAAATATGTGATTTGATTTGGTTTTTGGACAGGTTGGCAATCAAAATATGCTGAGATATCAAGGCCAAAACGAATCAAGCATAATTGGTACAAGAAAGGGATGATTTTGCTCAAAATAGCAAGTTTACATGTAGCTTGAAAATCAAATCAAATCTCTCATAATTGCAAAGATTCAATCCAATTTCACAACCCTCATTCATTACTAGATATATATTTGACATGTAAAAAGCATAGGACAAGGATTGACAGTCGTGAAAACACTAAACAAAATAAATAAAAAAGTGACAAAAAGTGTTGGATCGTTTTTGACCTTAGAGATCAATTCAAGCCATTCCAACACTTCCAATCGTTTCTTGGATCTTCTCAGAAGCTAATATGATCAGCTGCACGCATTCTTATGCCCAGAATCTCCCCCTAGCATTCATACAGTTTGCCCTTTATTTCAAAATCGATTACAGTAATCCTTGCATCATAAGCATATTTTAATGATGTATTTGTGATTATTGATGTATTTGCAACATGCCTGGATGATTTAATTGAAGTTTTGATGCTTGTATTCGTGTTTTCCATTGTTAGGGTTTACATGGTCGTTTTAGGGATTTTCTCTACAGGCTAAATTAGGCCAAGAACAGGGTACCATGATGATCGTGGCACCAAGACAAATTGAACCATCTAACTAGAATTTATTTATCATGCGTTTTGATGAGTTTTAAAGTTTGCAGGGCTATGGCTACGATGCTTGTCTGTAGGTAAAAGGAAAGGATCTAAAAAGACAGATGAGGAAGAAGAAGATAACGTGTTCAATCATCATTGGACTATTTGAAAGTTGGCGCGCGTTTTTTCTTTTATTCATTAACCCACTTATTTTTTATATAATATCAATTGTTGTTATTATACTAACAAACAAGTCACATGGCTCAGATGGTAAGGCGCGTTTGGTATTGAGTGTGAGGAACTGGGTTCGATCCCAGGTCCCAGCATTCCCTTTATTTTATTTTCTTTCAACGGATCCAGCGCATGTCTCATTCAGATGTCCACCATACTCCATCAACATCCAACCACTTGATCCATCATAGTACCAGATCCAACGCGCATGCACTGAGGGACCATGATGCACCCTCAAGTCAACGCTACAAGAGATCAGACACTGACTAGATTTGGAGCATTTTTGGGCCTGAAAAACTCATATTTGCACCCCCCATTTGCTAGCACATACAAGCCCAGTTTGCATTTTCTTTCTATTTCTATTCTTTTAATTTCTTGAATTAATTTCTTTAATTGTTTTAATTAATTAACACAAAATTATTATTTTTTTCATAAAACTAAAAAATCACAAAAATACAGAATTAAATATTATTTATTCAAATTAATTTTTTTTAAAAATAAATTAGGTTAATTTGTTTTTTTGATTATTTTGTTTCTATTAAAATTAAATAGAAACTAGGTTTTAAATTTCGTAATTAAAGTGTTTTTTTTTTCTTCTCAAATAAAAAACCACCAAAAATACACAAAATCATTTTTTGTAAAATATTTTATTTTCTTGAAATTATTCAATTTAGTTTAGATTAGGTTAATTTCAATTTCTTTTTTATAATTAAAATAATTAGGATTAGGGTTTTAGTTGTACTAAACTTAATTAATTCTTTTCTCAAAAAATAACTTAAATACTTTTTAGTCATATTTTTAGGGTTTTCAATTTCTCCTCGCATTAAATTTTCCGCATGCATTTTAATTTGTTTTGTTATTATTGTACCTGTTTCGAGCTTGTAATAGTTTTAAATAGGGTTTTAAGTTTCTTCATTTTTTATTTTTCGTCAAGATAATTATGTAACTTTCAAAGCCTTCTAATAGCTAGGTTTATTTTTCGCACTTTAAATTCCTGCAGATATTTAACTATCTAGATGTATGCTAATAGAATTCTATGGGAAGATTACTTGAAATTAAAACGGTAGATCACCTAATGTGCAAAGATTAAATAACTGAAATAATTCCTATGCACATAGTCACTCCTAGGGTTTACCTCATTTTGGTTGCCTTCGGTAAACAGTTATTAAGCATAGGAGATTTTAGTGGTTGCCCTCCAGTCTAAAAAGATCAAAATGTCCCACTCGAATGTTGCCTCGGAGATGTTTCCCCGGAAAGATCTTAAGACTTTAGGGTTACTATTAAAGTTTTCTAACTATTGCTTTAGTGATTGTACTTGTCCCTTTCAAATGTTCCTTACAACTCCAACAACGGGGCTACCTACTCCTTAGGATCTAGGTCATGTTACAAAATTGCTTTCTTGCTTGCTTGCTTTATTCTTAAAGGGTCTTGCTTGGGTTACTATAGATCTTACACCCGGATCTGGGGCACTTTTTAGGTAAACAACAATAGATCGGGGAGACTGTACGACGTAGACCAATATGGTTTAAGCGATGGTTATGTTGGTGTGGCACTTTGGTTGGTACTGGTATCCTTCATGGGGAAACAAGGAGATTACGAGGACGCCGCGTGGTGTCGTGAATCACTAACGGACCTTAGAACCTTAGTTGAACAAACTTGGCCATTAGAAAGTAGTGAGATAGCCAGCCTCAGTGTAGAGATGAGGATTGGTTGATACTCGATGCTACACTCATTAAGATCATACTTTTGGGATATTTCAGTCGCAAGAAAAGATTACTTGACCTGAGACAATTCCCGATAAAGAATGGTCAGTGATATTGAGATCCCTTAGAACCCGGTTACTTTTTAAGATAGGTTTGAAACCATCTAATCTTCAAGAGGGTACTACCTTTAACCTCATGCAAGCCTTAAACCTATGGACTTGGTGTAATTTGACTGTGTTTTATATACCTGTGTTTTTTATACCTGTCGTTTACCATAACATCATGCATCATAACATCCATTCTTATTGCACTAACCATTTCAAAGACCAAGGGAATTTATCTTTGTTCCATTTTGCAGATCATGGCTTCCGTTCGTAGGAACACTATCCGAATCAGCTTTATGAAGATACCTTCTCAACTCAAAGAGCTAGGGTCAAAGGTTTCTGAAACTTCTGTGTTCACTAAGAGACATGGTCAACATCTCAACCTGGTTACTTCAAACTTTGATTAAAAGATGATGAGTGTACTCTTTCAGTTCTTTGATCCCAAGCACCACTGCTTCACCTTTCCAAACTATCAGTTGGTGCCTACCTTGGAAGAATTCTCTCAGCTATTGGATATACCCATTCTTGAACAATTGCCCTTCACAAGTCTAGAAGAAGTTCCTAAACCAGAAGTCATTGCCTCAGCTTTATATCTGAAATGGACCGGCGTGGTATCCAATTGAGAAACAAGAAGCGGAGTCAAGGGGTTTCTAGATAAGTTTCTGAAAGACAAGGCCCAACTATTTTGGGATGACATGGATTTTCAGGTTTTTGAGGAGGTCTTGGCTCTTGTAATCTATGGGTTAGTCTTATTCCCTAATTCAGACTCATTCATAGATGTGAATGCTATCAAGATCTTCCTTTCCCGCAACCCTGTGCCTACATTTCTCAGAGATATTCTGCACACTCTCCATACTCGCACCATGAAGAGAAGAGGGGTTCTTATGTGTTGCATGCGATTGCTATCGAGGTGGTTTATTTCTCACCTCCCTAAGTCCATACTGGAGAATGAAGAAGGTTTGGGTTGGTCGCAAAGCATAATGTCACTGGCTCATACGGATATTCTTTAGTGTTCTCGAGCTATGGAAAACACTGTTATTATTGACCGCTACGGGGAGTACCCTAATGTCCCATTACTTAGTATCAGAGGGGGTATAACCTACAATCCTTGTTTAGCTCTGCGTCAATTTGATCACGCTCGAAGGGATGGTCCCCATGAGTTACTTATTAAGGGCATTATATTCAACTATGAGGATAATGTTAAAGACTATCGCCGGAGGTTCATACGAGCTTAGGGCATGGTAAACCGATCTGGCGCCAGGGCTTTGGGGCCAAATACTTACATTCCTATGGAACCTTACCTCCAGTGGGTACGATCTCGTGCCCAAAAACTTATGATGCCCTATGTGGCCGTTTTACCAGTGATTGTGGAACCCACTACTAAAGAAGGCATTCCTTACACGGTTCTCTACCCTTATATTCCCATTGATCTTGGAGAGTTACAAAGGTATTGGATTCAGTTGATGAAGGAGCGGGATACTTACAGGGATCAGTTCCATGCTCAAGAATGGAAGGTTTTAGAGCTCACAAAGAAACTCCATGAAGAAAAAGGACTCAATGATTATCTAGGCACAAAGAGGAAGCATCCATGGGAATTTTGATGTCTTTTATAATTTTAGATTTGTTTTAATTGTAACTCCTAAGACGCATTTGAACTTTGAATTCAGCTAATAAAATCTTTGTTTATTTTGTTTTGCAAATTTAAATTTCCCAATGTATTTGAAATCATTGCATGTGCATCCCATTCATAACATTGCATGTACCGGTACCATTACAGGTTTCTCATCTTCTTCGCTGTTTATTTCAGGAGAAATGTTTTCCGAACAAAGCATCAAGGACCTGCAGGCATAGAATGCCCAGTTCCAACAGATGTTCATAAGTCTGGCAAAAGGGCAGGAGGATCTGAAAGAACTCATCTTGAAAGAGAAGAAGAAAAAGAAGAAGGTTGCCGGTATTCTAATATGGGAAGAAGGTTTGGAGAGTGTTTGAAGCGAAAAGTCGATATGCCTCTTCATCTAAGGAAGGGGAGAATCAAGAAGAAGAAAAGGATCCTAGTCCTGCATTTTCTAATAATGATACCGACTACAATGATGAGCAATATCCTCCTGCTGAGGATAGATATAAGCAGTTGGAAGATCGTCAGAGTGCCATGGAAGTTCAGAGGATACCTGGGCTGGATTTGTAAGAATTGGGATTGGTGTCGGGAGTAGTCATCCCGCAGAAGTTCAAAGCTCTAGTTTTTGCTAAGTATGATGGGGTGTCCTGCCCAAAACACCATATCTAATCTTATGTCAGAAAGATCCATCCCCACACCGCTGATAGGAATCTGTGGGTTTATTTATTTCAAGGTAGTTTGTCAGGGACACAGCTTGAATGGTTCTACCAACTGGAGGGAGCCAATGTCCAAAATCGGGAAGATCTGGCTGCTACTTTCTACAAGCAGTATCAATAAAATGTCGACCTTGCTCCTACTCGTACTCAACTCTAGAGTATGTCCATGGGTGCAAGTGAATGCTTTAAAGACTATGCACAGAAATGGATAGGTTTGGATGGGAGAGTTCAACCCCCGTTGTCTGATAGGGAGCTAGTTGATATGTTTCTGGGGACGCTATCTGATCCATTTTTCAATCATTTGATCGGCAGCTCGTCAGCTGGCTTCACCGAGCTGATTTTAACTGCAGAGAGAGTAGAAGATAGGATTCGAAGCGGTAAAATACAGAAGGATGCCTCTTCGAGTTTGGTAAAGAATCCTTTCGCTGGTAAGAAGGAAGCCAGTGACATCTATAGCCCGAGGGGCCAAAATAGGGCTGAACATCGTCAGACAGTAATTGCCGTAATGATACCTAGACCTGTAGGTGCTCCATAATGCAACAATCAACAAAGGGTGGAAAGACCACAATGGCAGTTTACCCGCATCAACATGACATTGGCTGAAGTTCTACCTCATCTGCTGAGATCCAACTTGGCAACCTTTAAAGAGGCTCCCAAGAATCCAAATACTACATCTCCAAGGTATAATCCAAATGCCCAATGTGCCTATCATTCTGAGAGTCCTGGCCACGATACAAATGACTATTGGGCTCTGAGGAACAAAGTACAAGATTTGATTGAAGCCAAGGAAATAGATTTTGATACTCTGGAGAAGCCAAATGTCATAACAGCTTGTATGCCCAAGAACGGTCGTGGAGTTAATGTTGTTGACACTGATTTATTTGTTACCTCTGTTTATGAAGTTTCTACTCCTCTCATGACTGTCAAGATGAATTTGCTGTTGGCCGGATTATTTCCGGGTTGTGGTGAAGGTTGCCACATGTGTTTATTTCTACCTTCTGGTTGTCGTTTGCTGAAATTAGGTGTTCAACGCCTTATAGATAGCAAATAAATTTTGTTTGAGAAAAAATTGGTTCCTGTTGTTCCATCTGAAGACGTTGCCATGATAACCATTTTCGCCAATCCTTCCAAGGTCTCCTCGAGAAGACATATTAGGATCACATCAACTCCAAGAAATTCTCCACTGATAATCACTGTTCTTGGTCCTGTCCCGTGTGTCTCGGACAAAGCTGTCCCATGGCATTATGTTGCTGATGTGTACTATCATGGCATCAAACAAGATCTGAAAGATGAAGAGACTGATCCTGATATTGGTAAAATTGTCGGAACTAGCAAAATTACTCGAAGTGGAAGGGTCTTCTCTCCCGAGATTTCCCCTAAGACTGTCAACAAGCCTATTGTCGTTCCATATGTTGTTCTTGCGGTACATCAACTACTGCTCCTGTTCTTACTCCAGTTCTTACCTGTGTTGGTGAATCGTCTGACACCCGCGGCAAAGAGGTTGTAGGTGAGCCTTCCCGGACGGAGGCACATAGAAAAATTGTTGTTGAAGCCTCTAAGCAAGAGATAGAGGAAATACTGAAAATAATTAACAAGAGCGACTACAATATGGTCGAGCAGATGGGACAGACCCCATCAAAGATATCCATGTCATCCGTGCTGTTATGCTCCGAGGCCCATGTGAAGGCTTTGATTGCATTCCTCAAGACAACGCATGTGCCACAGGAAACTTCAGCTGACCAGTTCAAAGATTGTGTGGCCAGCCTGACTACTGATAATGGGCTGAGTTTTTCAGATGCAGATTTGACACCAAAGGGAAGGAACAACAATGATGCTCTGCATGTCTCGATTGAATGCAGGCGCACCACTATGGCTCATGTGCAGGTAGATCCTGGGTCTTCACTGAATGTTCTGCCGAAGAAGGCATTTGACCGTTTAGATTTTGAAGGTTTGACTATAAAGCCTAGTAACATTGTGGTAAGGGCTTTTGACAGATCGAATAGATTGGTGCACGAGGAGGTGGACATCCCTGTCAAAGTGGGTTCTCAGACTTTTGGGTCCACTTTCTATGTAATGGATATCAGGCGGTCGTATTTTGGTTTGCTGGTTCATCCTTGGATCCACGAGGCTGGGGCGGTTACTTCCATACTTCATCAAATGCTGAAGTATCTGGTGAAAGGAAAGATTGTAACAGTGCAGGGTGAAGAAGAGTATATGGTGAGCCACTTCAATTCCTTCTGATATGTAGAGATGGACATGGAATTCATAGAAACTCCTTGTCAGATCTTCGAAGAGGTCCCTCATATCCTAACATCAACTGAAACTACTACCAACAAACCTCCTTTGAAGATGGATTCTCTCAAGGATGCCAGGGATGTGGTTGAAGGAGGTGGGTGTGCAAATTGGGGTCAGCTCCTTGATTTCACTCAGAAAACTGACAAATTTGGTTTGGGCTTTACTACAGGGGCTCAAAGGGCTATTCGACGTGCTCGGGCTGGAGGACCTCCCCTACGCATCAACAATCGTGGGGTTAATGCCATTAAAGACAGCAAGGAAGACTCAGACATCGACAGCTGGATCTACCCAACAGCCAACGGTGGACCGAGTAACTGGACGACTAGGGACTTTATACCTGTTTCTTTTATTCCGCAGTAATTGACTTACTTGTTTGGAGATTTTTAATAAATAATTTGAAACTTTACGGCCTGGTGCCTTGCCCGAGGCACCTTGTCTTTTGCTTGTGAGGGATATTATTTGTCATTTCATATATCAATAATAAAGCATTGGACGTTTCCTGCATACAAACTTTGCGATCTTTGTTTTTCTTTCTTGCTTCCACTTTATCAAAACAACTATTCTCTTACACACACTCACGTATCATAATGCAGATCCATATCCACTCTGGATCCCATTGATAACAGCTCTGCTATTGCCAGTTATGACTTCAAAAATCTGATCAACCTAGCCGAAGACGGAGGTGAGGATGATTGTGAGGCGCCTGGAGAACTTGCTAGACTACTACAGCAGGAAGAGAGGGCCATACAGCCTCATGAAGCGCCAGTTGAGGAAGTGAATTTGGGTACCGAGGAAGATAAAAAAGAGGATAAAATAGGTGCAAATCTGGAGCTTAGCGTAAAACAGAAGTTGATACAGATGTTGCATGACTATGTTGAGATCTTTACTTGGTCCTATGAAGACATGCATGGTTTGGACACTGATATTGTGGTACATCTCCTGCCGACTAAAGAAGATTGTCCTCCGATTAAATAGAAGGTCCGCTGTATGCGCCCTGAAATGTCAGAAAAGATCAAGGCAGAGGTCATGAAACAATTTGACGCTGGATTCCTAGCTGTCACTTCGTATCCACAGTGGGTTGCTAATGTCGTTCTGGTACCTAAGAAGGACGGTAAGGTATGAATGTGTATGGATTACAGAGATATGAATAGGGCAAGCCCCAAGGATGACTTCCCACTTCCTCACATTGACGTTCTGGTCGACAACACCATACAACATAAAATCTTCTCCTTCATGGATGGTTTCTATGGCTACAACCAGATCAAGATGGCTCCTGAAGACATGGAGAAGACAACCTTTGTTACACAGTGGGGCACCTTCTGCTACAAGGTGATGCCTTTTGGGTTGAAGAATGCTGGGGAAACCTATCAGCGCGCCATGCTTGCTTTGTTCAATGATATGATTCACCATGAGATCGAAGTTTATGTTGATTATATGATAGCCAAGTCTCAGACTGAGGAAGGGGACCTTGATCATCTCCAAAAGTTGTTCGACAGGTTAAAGATGTATAAGACGAGGTTAAATCCTAACAAGTGCACCTTCGGGGTAAGGTCTGGTAAACTTCTGGGTTTCATTGTCAGCGACAAAGGCATCCAAGTAGATCCCACAAAGGTAAAAGCTATACAAGAAATGCCAGCTCCCCGTACAGAGAAGCAAGTTAGAGGTTTCTAGGGACGCCTAAATTACATTGCCCGATTCATTTCACATCTGACTGCTACTTGTGAGCCAATCTTCAAGCTTCTAAAAAAGATCAAGTGGTAAAATTGAATGACGAATGCAAGACCGCCTTCGAAAGAATCAAAGAATACCTTCAGGAAACGCTAATTCTGATGTCTCTAGTTGAAGGAAGACCTTTGATATTATACTTGACAATACTATACAATTTAATGGGGTGTGTGCTGGGGCAATATGACAAGTCTGGTCGAAAAGAGCACGCCATATATTACCTTATCAAAAAGTTTACCGACTGTGAGATACGATACTCATTTCTCGAGAAAACTTGTTGCGCTTTGGCATGGGCTGCTCGCCGACTGAGACAGTATATGCTGACTCACAATACCTTGTTGATATCAAAGATGGATCCGATCAAGTATATTTTCGAGAAGCCCGCTCTCTCCAGAAGGATAGCAAGGTGGAAACCGATCTTAACCGAGTACGACATACAATATAAAACCCAAAAAAAAATCAAGGGGGGTGTATTGGCTGATCATTTGGCTCATCAGGCCGTCGATGATTACCAATCCATGAATTTCGAGTTCCCGGATGAGAATATCATGTTGGTGACTGACTACGAAGAACCTATACCAGATGAAGGACCTGAGGAGGGATCCCGATGGTCTATGCATGTTGATGGAGCCTCAAATGCACTAGGTAACGACATTGGTGGTGTAATCATATCTCCCGAGGGTTGTCATACTCCGTTCACCGCCCGATTATGTTTGAACTACACCAACAACATGGCAGAGTAAGAAGCGTGCATCATGGGCCTTCGAGCTGCTATTGACCTAAGGATCAAGTTCTTGAAGTTATTCGGGGATTCCGCTTTGGTGATAAGTCAGATCAAAGGTGAGTGGGATACGAAACACCTGAATCTTATTCCTTACAAAGAGTATGTACTGACACTGCTCCCACACTTTGAAGAGGTAACCTTTTAACATTTCCCACGAGAGGAGAACCAGTTAGCGGACGTGCTAGCTACTATGTCTTCTATATTCAAGGTTAGGTGGGACAATGAAGCTCCCCATATTACTATTGAGAGGTTGGATGAACCAGACCACTAATGTGAGATCGATACCGAAGAAGTTGCAGACAAAGGCGGCTTTCATGAAGTCAAAAGGTATCTCGAGGATCAGGAATATCCCGAAGGGGCATTTGTCAATGATAAGAACTTTTTGAGAAGGTTCGATGCAAAGTTCTTCCTCAATAATGGAATCCTCTATAAACGCAACCATGACTCCACACTACTATGGTGTGTAGTCAAGAGCAAAACATAGAGGATTATGACAGATTTACATGAAGGTACGTTCGGAACCCATTCTAGTGGACATACCATGGCTAAGAAGATCCTATGGGAAGGATACTACTGGTCCACCATGGAAGCCGATTGTTATCAGCACTCTCGTACTTGTCATAAATGCCAAATCTAGGTGGATAAGGTGCATGTACCTCGGGTTCCTCTGAATGTCTTGACGACTTCTTGACCCTTTGCGATGTAGGGAATCAACATGATCGGCAAGATCAGACCTACTGCGTCTAACGGGCATCGCTTCATCTTAGTAGCCATTGATTACTTCACGAAGTGGGTTGAGGCAGCCTCTTTTGCTACAGTAACCAAGAATATCATGGCGCAGTTTATCTGACATAACTTGATCTGTCGATATTGTGTACTAGAGAGAATTATTATCGACAATGGTATGAATCTCAAGAACACAATGATCACCGAGCTCTGTAAACAGTTCAAGATACAATATCATAACTCTTCTCCCTACCCGCCGAAGCTGAATGGCGCTATTGAAGCATCTAACAAGAACATCAAGAAGATTGTATAGAAGATGACAATGACATACAAGGACTGGCATGAGATGTTACTATTTTCTCTTCATGGATACCGTACCTCAGAACTCACGTCGACAGGGGCAACACCCTACTCTCTAGTATATGGCTTGGAGGAAGTCCTACCCATCAAAGTCTAGATACCTTCTCTCATGATTATGAAGGATGTGGGTTTGAACAAAGACGACTGGATCCAAACCCGACTTGATAAGTTGAATCTAATCGATGAAAACAGACTTACTGCTATCTGCCATGGTCAGACATACCAAAAGCAAATGATCAAGGCTTTTCACAAGAAAGTCAGGCGTCAAGAATATCAAGTCGGGGATCTAGTAATCAAATGCATCATACTGCCACAAAGTGATCTCAAGGGTAAATGGACCCCCACATACGAAGGGACATTTGCGGTTAAGAACATTTTCTCGGGAGGAGCTATGATTCTAACCACCATGGACGGTGACGATCTTCGTCACCCTGTTAATGCAAACATAGTGAAAAGATACTACACATAATCAAAGACCCTCTAGGTCGACTGGCCTAGGAAAAAATAAGGGCTTCCCGACGAACCAAAATGGTTCAGGCAAAAGTAAGGGGTGAAAATGAAAAATCTGTACACCCGACAAGTCGAAAACACGAAAGGGCGGCTTGGGAAAAAAGGGGTATCCTGGTGGACTGAATACCCGAAAGGGCGGTCCAGGAAAAAGTTAGGGATTTAAGCGTATCACTATGTCTCATTGGATCATCTTGGGACCACATTTCGGTATCGACTATCAAGCTCGGACGGTGCCAACCAATCTGATCAAACTTCGGCCAAGTAGCAAACTGATGATACGCTTGAAGATATTAAGGAAATAGCAGAGTTGGAACCCAATGGGGTTGTTTCACATAGCTATTTTTCTTTCTTTTACACAAATTGTAATTTCTTTCGGCGGCGTTCTCTTACTAGCGCGTCAGCCTCTTTGTACAAAAAACGCCTATTACAGGCCAACTTCAAAAAATCAATACAAATCATTTTCACAAGAAACTTCAATTCGTTTTTTCTTTTTCAGTTTTGCTTTGCAAGAATGTCCAATAATTTATTTTTGATATATGCATTTGAAAATGATTGATGCTCATAAATATTTACATAAGAAACAAAAGATAATTGCTCGTAATTCCAAAAACAGGGGCAAAAACAAGAAGTGCCAAACCCTACAGTTACTCTGCCCAACAGGTACCAGGATAGAGCCAATTTAGGAACATAATTATTGGTATATACACTCCCCAAAGAGTAAAAGTATCCAAAGGCATTGATGTTAGCTTTCTCGAAACAGGACATAACTACCCCCAACCGAGGTTCATAATCGCGGGCGAGTCAATAAATTTCATCCCCAAGCAGAGTTTATTTCTACAAATATAGAAGCTCAATCTCCAACAGAGCTATCATCTCCAGCAATGGAACTTCATCCCCAGCTGAGTTTATTCCTCTAGATAAGCAGGTCTACCAACAAAGTATATCTTCCTCTAAGTTTGGTCCTCGCACAGTTATTCTCCAACATCTCGTCCCGACAGAATATTTGCAAATATCCAGCAACCGTCAGAGATTTATTTTCCCAGACACGAGCATACCCCGATAGCATTTCATGAACATACATCATGACATACACATACATATCATATACAACATAATCTCATTTATTTTGATAACATCATCTCACCCTACTTTTTATGCATCGCATATAACTAGCCCTGATATCTTGTGCAGGAAAAGAGGATTAGCTGCAACTAATCCAACAGTTACACAGATCACCTCTACAGACGACTAATGGAGACTCAGTTCCCGAAACCAAACGGGTGAACTAATCTACGCGATCACTTTGAAGTAACCCTACTATCCAGGTTTCTTCCCACTAGCCCTACTATCCAGGCTTTCATATGGAAGTAACCCTACTACCCAGGTTCCTTCTCACAACCCTACTATCCAAGCTTTCATATCGAAGTAACCCTACTATCCAGGTTCCTTCTCACAGCCCTACTATCCAGGCTTTCATATCGAAGTAACCCTACTATCCAGGTTCCTTCTTACAACCCTACTATCCAGGCTTTCATATCGAAGTAACCCTACTATCCAGGTTCCTTCTTACAGCCCTACTATCCATGCTTTCATATCGAAGTAACACTACTATCCAGGTTCCTTATTACAGCCCTACTATCCAGGCTTTCATATCGATGTAACCCTACTATCCAGGTTCCTTCTCACAACCCTACTATCCAGGCTTTCATCTTGGAGCAGGGACTCTTATCACAAGAATATCTCATGAAATCCACATCTTGGATGGAATCTTTAAGCCCATCTCCAATAATTCCCTAGAAACTTCCAAATGGAATCTATAAGCCTATTCCCAATATCACAAATCAAGTATCACTTTATGCGAGTGCAAATTTCTAGGCACTATAGTGTTCAATCATCTTCCACCTTCAGATCACGAAAGGCAGACGAGCTAATCTACATCCTCAGGTTTAAGGAGATTGAACAGGGGAAGTTGTTGTACCCCAAAATTTGCCCTCTCATTTTACTCAATACATGCCCCTATAGATCCTCAATTTTCTCAAGTTTTCCCAAGAGTTGACCAGACAAACTCTGTCTTAAGGCAGTGTGTCTCAAATTAGGGTTTCCATTTTAATCAAGATAGGTGGACTCCAAAGACCTCAAATGCTCTCCATGGTCCTAATATCTTCTCAAGACCCTCCATGTCAAATTTCAAGCACTGCACAAGAAGTTTGCTCAGTCAACTGCTCAGATGCTTGAGAATCGACTATATTAGGTCAAAAGTCAACTGTGACCCACATATAGTCAAACCTCAAGATTT
Source organism: Vicia faba (assembly GCA_948472305.1). NCBI lineage: Eukaryota > Viridiplantae > Streptophyta > Magnoliopsida > Fabales > Fabaceae > Vicia > Vicia faba. Next base: position 1,142,089,721 of record OX451738.1, read on the forward strand.
TTGGTCAACATTAACAATTTGAAGTGACTTTCATCATTTGATCAAGGGTTTATCATGATTTCCCAAGGAATGCTCCAAATTCATCAAAATCGAAAATTACTAAATTAGGGTTTCTTAGTAAAAGTCAACCAAGCTTTGAGCAAGCATAACTTCCACATGCTTTACCAGAGATTGAAATTCTGGCAGCAGATACTCAATGTCACAGTGAATGTTATGACACCGTATCTGACATTTGTTTCCTCATGGTAATCATAAACTATGACATTTATAGATTCCATCATAACTTTGGTCCTGGAATTGAATACCCTATAAGCTCTGCTGTTGGTAGAGTATCCTAGGAATATTCCTTCATCACTTTTAGGGTCCATCTTTCTCCTTTGTTCATGATCTGTCAGAATATAGCATTTGCTTCCAAATACATGGAAGTACTTCACTGTAGGCTTTCTTCCTTTCCAAAGTTCATAAATGGTGGATGATGTTCCCTTTCTCAAGGTGACCCTGCTATGGACATAACAGGCTGTATTCATAGCTTCAGCCCAAAAATGAATAGGAAGTCTTTTGGCATGTATCATTGCTCTGGCAGATTCTTGTATAGTCCTGTTTTTCCTTTCCACAACTCCATTTTGTTGAGGAGTTATGGGTGAAGAGAATTCATGATTAATTCCTTCTGAGGAGCAGAACTCATCAAACTTACTATTTTCAAATTCCTTGCCATGATCACTTCTGATTTTGACAATGCATCCTTCTTTTTCTCTTTGAATTCTTTTGCACAGATCCTTAAATACTTCAAATACATCAGACTTTTCCCTAATGAAGTTAATCCAGGTGAATCTGGAAAAATCATCCACAACAACATAGGCATATCTTTTTCCACCAAGACTTTCCACCTGCATTGGTCCCATCAGATCCATATGTAGAAGTTCTAGAACCTTAGAGGTGGTCAGATGTCTTGTCTTTGGATGTGACATTCTAGTCTGCTTTCCAACCTGACATTCACCACTGACTCTCCCTTCATCAATTTGCAGCCTTGGAATCCCTCTGACTGCCTCCATGGATATAATCCTTTTCATTCCTCTTAGATGTAAATGACCAAGTTTTTGGTGCCACAGTTTCACTTCTTTTTCTTCTTTGGCAATAGAGCACACAAAAGAATAATTAGTGTTCTCAGACTCCCATAAGTAGCAGTTGTCTTTAGATCTGACTCCTCTCATTACAACTTCTTGTTTTTCATTAGTTACAAGACATTCAAACTTGGTGAAGTTGACCTTGAATCCTAGATCACATAATTGACTGATACTTATGAGATTAACAGTCAAGCATTTTACCAGCAATACTTCATTTAGGTTTGGAACTCCAGGGCAGTGTAAGTTTCCAACTCCTTTGATTTCTCCTCTAGCACCATCTCCAAAAGTCACATAACTAGTAGTGTGAGGATTAACATTATTGAGAAGATTCTTGATTCCAGTCATGTGTTTAGAGCATCCACTATCAAAGTACCAGTCTTCCTTTGCAGAGACTCTAAGGGAGGTGTGAACTATCATGGCAGCAGCCTTTTTCTTCCACTGTTCATTATATGGTGCCTTGTTAGACTTAGGTTTGACAACTCGGGTCTGATTAGGATATCCATATAATCTGAAGCAGAATGGCTTTATGTGACAAAACCTCCCACAATGATGACATCTCCATCTTTGATACTTTTTCTTCATATTTCTCTGTTCTCGATGTTGAGTGCTATGTTGTGACATCTGCTTTAACATTTGTTTGTCAGGCCTGATTTTCTTCTTGTCTACAATAGATTTCTTTGCTGCCACAAATCCTAGACCATACTTGTTTCTCACATTTTGTCCAACCTGAAGGATTTCTTCTAATTTGTCAGTTCCATTTGTCACCATCTTGACAGATTTGGTCATTTGGTCAAGTTTTGAGTTTAGCATTCGAACTTCACTTTCGAGATGACTTATAGTATCAGTGCCTGCCTTCTTCTCAGCCTCCAACTTTACTATGAGTTTTTTTTTGTCTCTCATTTTGCTGACAGACTTCAGCACTTCTGATACATAACTTCTTGTAGGAGTCAGCCAGTTCTTCAAATGTTACTTCCTCATCACTAGAGTCACTATCAGAGTTACAAATACCAGTTAGTGTAGTAACTAGTTTGGCAGATTCTTCTTCAGAATTACTTTCTGAGTCACAATCAGACCAAGTAACAGACATTCCTTTCTTTTGTTTCTTAAGAAAGGTAGGACATTCAGCTCGAACCCATATCCTTCACATCCATGGCATTGGATTCCTTTGCTTTGATTTCCCTTCTCTTCAGACTATGGTCTTCTGCTGGAGTCATAAGATCTGTTAATGTCAGAGGGGATGTTCTTGACATTTGACCTTGACTTTGGGTCCATTCTCTTGATGAGTTTGTTGAACTGCCTTCCAAGCATGGCTATAGCTTCTGAAATGTTTTCTTCTTCATCCTCCTTGTTTTCATCTTCAGTATTCGATACAAGTGTTATGCTCTTGTTTTTCTTGTCGACATTGTCACTGATCCCCATCTCAAAGGTCTCAAGTGACCCAATGAGTTCATCAACCTTCAAGTTGCAGATATCCTGAGCTTCCTCTATAGCAGTCACCTTCATTGCAAATCTTTTAGGCAAGGATCTGAGAATCTTTCTCACCAGTTTTTCTTCTGACATCTTTTCTCCCAATGCTCCTGAGGTGTTGGCAATTTCCAAGATGTTCATGTGAAACTCATGAATGGTCTCATCTTCCATCATCCTTAGGTTCTCAAATTTGGTAGTCAACATCTGAAGCCTTGACATTTTTACTTTGGATGTGCCCTCATGGGTAGTTTTGAGAGTGTCCTAAACATCCTTGGCCAGTTCACATTGATGTACTAGTCTGAATATGTTTCTATCAATTCCATTGAACAAGGCATTTAATGCTTTGGAGTTACCCAGGGCTAACTCATCTTCTTCTTTGCTCCATTCTTCCTCAGGTTTCAGACTGGTTGTCCCATCTTTCCAAGTTATGGTGGGATGGTTCCATCCTTTGTCAGCAGCTCTCCAAGCCTTTTTGTCCAGTGATTTTAAGAAGGCAATCATACGAGGTTTCCAGTAGTCATAATTTGATCCATCCATAATGGGTGGTCTGTTCCCAAATCCTGCTTCTTTGTCCATAGCGCCAGAAAATAATATCCCTATATCTGACCCAGTAAGACAGGCACGGTGCCTGCTCTAATGCCAATTGAAATTCTAGCAGCAGATACTCAATGTCACAGTGAATGTTATGACACCGTATCTGACACACTTCAAGACAATAATTTTAAAAGCAGTAAAGAACACAATCAATTGTTTACCCAGTTGAGTGTGTAACAACACCTACTCTGGGGGCAACCAAGCCAGGGAGGAAATTCACTATAAGAGATATTAATTTAAGAATAAACCAACCAGTTTATCTCCTTCACTTAAGACCTACCCAATGCAACTTCAATCTAAGATCAACTTAAACCTGAGTTTCTGCTCACTCCCCCTCAATCACAGCAGTGATACTAAACTATTGATTAATGAAATTATGAAGATACTCTTTAGTACACACACTTGATTTTTCTTCACAGCTTTAATCAAATGACAAACACTCTTGCTTCAAAGCTTTGAGTGATACACAACCCTAACTTGACTTTGCTTCAAAGCTTTAATCAAGTGACACAAACACTCGTGCTTCAAAGCTTTGAGTGATACACAACCATTACAATCAAATCCTACTCCAAGTCACTTATCACAATGATAATTGCTTGGATCACAGTAGTTACCACTATACAATCCCTTGTTGATCTTCTGTCAAAAAGTGTGCTTCACCAACAGTCTTCATGAGGAATATATAGGCAGTTATTCTTCAGTTAGGGCTTCCAAGAAAATATCTAGGGTTAATTAGGGTTAACCTCAAGACTTGGTCATAGGTCTTTAACAACCAGATTAGGGTTAAGCAGAGTTAATCTAATGTCCACGTGAGAATCTGATCTGGACTGTATAAACCAGATTCCTGAAAATTCTCAGGAATAACAAATCTGCACAAATGTTAGATCAGTACAGGATGTCTTAACATTGGTTATTACAACAAGAATATTGTTTACTGATTTTGGTAGAATGCAATAAATATGATCATTGCTTAATGATCAGCTAAACACTCATATTGAGTAGCTCCTGTATGACATTCTTTTTCTGCAGAATGTACCTTGTATCCCAGAATGTTATGACATCAGTCATGACATTCACACAACTGGTTTTACCAAAAAAATGCCAACAACCAAACACTTACAAACTCCCCCTTTGGCAAATTTTTGGCTAAAACCCCTAAACAATCAGAGATTAGAAAGCAGTAGAATTTTTAATAACATCTACCAAGTCTAATTCTACCAAAATTATCACAAAATCTTCTCCCCCTCTTTAGCCATAAATAGGCCAAAGATACTTGTACTTTTAATTTATACAGTCATCCAAAAGGAATACTAAAAACACAGAGAGAAAAAATCAAAAGTCATTTGCAGCAACATGTACCAGCAGCAAACTTGTCAACTACACTGATTCATCAGATTCAGAGGGTTCAGGCTCCTTCCTTTTCTTGGCTATTGGTTATCTCAAAGGTTTTGAGAGACTACCAACAGGTACTCTAGTTTTCACCTTCCCTTTCTCTTTTGACAATCCAACCTTCACAGCGTCTACTCTAGTCTTGTTCTCAGACTTGGTTTTCTTATGAACAACTTCAGTAGCCTTCTCTTTGGAGAGGCTTTTGGCAGCATCCTACTTTCCTTTTTTTTCATCATCCTTCTAGCTACGCTAGGGTTGATATTGGCAATTAAGTCATTGTCAGAGTATTCTTCATCAACATCAATAACCGGGGGTTCAACATCCTTCTTAGTAGGGTTCTTGTGATCATCACAATTTTCAGGAGATTTCCTAATGTCGCAATCAGGTGTCTCAACATTCTGAGTGACATCTGGATTCATTTCAACATTTGGACTAGAAGATTCTTGGTTCAAAGGTACAGAAATTCCAGGTACAGAGTGATTCTCATTTAGAATCCTAGTGACTAGTCTAGCTATAGCTTGATGAACATAAACAAAACTTTCCCTATTTTCTATTTCTGGAGGAACAGAAGATGATGGTTGAGAGGATTTACCAGATGGAGAGGCTTGTGATCTTCTTGCATGTCTGGTTCGTAGCTTCTTGACCTTAGTGGGGTCAGTTGCCAGTTCACGAAGAGGAGTTATCTCCAGAACATCAGAATCCATGCAGTTTGTGATTGCCCTAGGTTCACGATGAGAGGATGCGGAAGAAGCAGTTGCCTTTGAATAGGATGATGACATGGATAGTTGAGACATTTTGAGTGATTTAGAAAACAGCTAACAGTGATAGTGAAATCTTCAATTGAGAGATTGGTGATTGTTGCAGAAACGCGAGAGGAGGGAGATATATGAATGTTTATTCAACTTCTTAAAATTTTGGAAAGAAATAGAGAAACAGATGATTAGCCCAATCATAGTAGACTTAACTAAAATATCTCTCTCATCCCTTGTTTTAAGCAAAATTAATTGCTACATTTCTTCATGTTGGCAAATACCCAGCTTGCCCCTCAAATTTTCAAATTGACTAGCATCAAGTGCCTTGGTAAAAATGTCAGCCAGTTGTAGTTCAGTGGCAACATGTTCCAGTTTAATCGCCTTTTCCTCCACAAGATCTCTGATGAAGTGATGAATAATATCAATATGCTTGGTCCTGCTATGCTGAATAGGATTCTTGGAAATGTTGATAGTACTCAGATTTTCACAGTACAATGTCTTAACATGTTGTGTGACATTATACTCAGTAAGCATTTGTTTCATCCACGTCATTTGAGAACAGCTACTACCAGCTGCTATATATTCAGCTTCAGCAGTAGATAGAGACACACAGTTCTATTTCTTGCTGAACCAAGAGACAATATTATTTCCCAAGAAGAAACATCCTCCTGAGGTGCTCTTTCTATCATCAGCATTTCCAGTCCAATCAGCATCACAGTAACCAGTCAGAGTTGGTTCACATCCATGAGAGTACAACAAGCCATAGTTGTAAGTTCCACTCACATACTTCAGAATTCTTTTCACTTGGTTGATATGACTTACTTTGGGTTAAGCCTGGTATCTTTCACATACTCCAACTGCAAAAGCAATGTCAGGTCTGCTGGCTGTTAAGTATAGCAGACTTCCTATCATTCTTCTGTACAAGCTTTGGTCCACCTTAACCCCACTTGAATCTTTGGACAGCTTTAAATGAGTAGGTGCAAGAGTCCTTTTGTGACTGGCATTCTCCATCCCAAACTTCTTGACAATGTTCTTTGCATACTTGCTTTGAGATATAAAAATTGAGTCTTCCATCTGTGTGACTTACAGTCCAAGAAAGTAGGTCAATTCTCCCATGAGGCTCATTTCGAATTCAGCTTGCATCTGGTCAGCAAAATGTTTAACCATTTTATCTGACATTCCCCCAAACACTATGTGATCAACATAGATTTGAGCTACCATTATCTTTCCTCCTTCATTTTTGACAAAAAGAGTTTTATCCAAGCCTCCTTTCCTGTATCCTTTGTTAGAGAGGAATTTTGTCAACCTGTCATACCATGCTCTAGGAGCTTGTTTCAGGCCATATAAAGCTTTCCTCAATTTGTAGACATGATCAGGGCAATTTGGATCCACAAATCCTTTAGGCTGTTCCACATAAACTTCCTCATTTAAGTACCCATTAAGGAAGACACTCTTTACATCCATCTGAAATAACTTAAACTTAAGGAGACAATCAATTCCCAATAGGAGTCTGATTGATTCCAGTCTGGCTACAGGAGCAAAAGTCTCATCACAATCAACCCCTTTAACTTGAGTGTATCCTTGAGCAACAAGTCTTGCCTTATTCCTAGTGACAACTCCTTCAGTATCTGATTTGTTCTTGTAGATCCATTTTGTGCCAATGATGTTTGTTCCTCCTGGTCTAGGAACTAACTCCCATACTTCATGTTGCTTGAATTGGTTCAATTCATCTTGCATTGCTCCAATCCAGTATTCATCAGTTAAAGCCTCCTTAACATTTCTTGGTTCAATCTTAGATATAAAGCAAGAGTTTGTGATGATTTCTCTAGATCTTGTAATGACTCCACTGTTAGGATCTCCTATGATGAGTTCCTTAGGATGATCTTTCTGAATTCTGATGGAAGGGTCTTTGTTAGCTTCCTTTGATTCAGATTCTGATGAAGTAGTTTTAGGAACGCCATCCTTTTGAGTTGAGGTCTCAAAGAATGTATCAACATCATATGGGACATTTGTTTCCTCATGGTAATCATAAACTATGACATTTATAGATTCCATCATAACTTTGGTCCTGGAATTGAATACCCCATAAGCTCTGCTGTTGGTAGAGTATCCTAGGAATATTCCTTCATCACTTTTAGGGTCCATCTTTCTCCTTTGTTCACGATCTGTCAGAATATAGCATTTGCCTCCAAGTACATGGAAGTACTTCACTGTAGGCTTTCTTCCTTTCCAAAGTTCATAAATGGTGGATGATGTTCCCTTTCTCAAGGTGACCCTGTTATGGACATAACAGGCTGTATTCATAGCTTCAGCCCAAAAATGAATAGGAAGTCTTTTGGCATGTATCATTGCTCTGGCAGATTCCTGTATAGTCCTATTTTTCCTTTCCACAACTCCATTTTGTTGAGGAGTTATGGGTGAAGAGAATTCATGATTAATTCCTTCTGAGGAGCAGAACTCATCAAACTTACTGTTTTCAAATTCCTTGCCATGATTTCTTCTGATTCTGACAATGCATCCTTCTTTTTCTCTTTGAATTCTTTTGCATAGATCCTTAAATACTTCAAATACATCAGACTTTTCCCTAATGAAGTTAATCCAGGTGAATCTGGAAAAATCATCCACAACAACATAGGCATATCTTTTTCCACCAAGACTTTCCACCTGCATTGGTCCCATCATATCCATATGTAGAAGTTCTAGCACCTTAGAGGTGGTCAGATGTCTTGTCTTTGGATGTGACATTCTAGTCTGCTTTCCAACCTGACATTCACCACTGACTCTCCCTTCATCAATTTGCAGCCTTGGAATCCCTCTGACTGCCTCCATGGATATAATCCTTTTCATTCCTCTTAGATGTAAATGACCAAGTTTTTGGTGCCACAGTTTCACTTCTTTTTCTTCTTTGGCAATAGAGCACACAGAAGAATAATTAGTGTTCTCAGACTCCCATAAGTAGCAGTTGTCTTTAGATCTGACTCCTCTCATTACAACTTCTTGTTTTTCATTAGTTACAAGACATTCAGACTTGGTGAAGTTGACCTTGAATCCTAGATCACATAATTGACTGATACTTATGAGATTAGCAGTCAATCCTTTTACCAGCAATACTTCATTTAGGTTTGGAACTCCAGGGCAGTGTAAGTTTCCAACTCCTTTGATTCCTCCTTTAGCACCATCTCCAAAAGTCACATAACTAGTTGTGTGAGGATTAACATTATTGAGAAGATTCTTGATTCCAGTCATGTGTTTAGAGCATCCACTGTCAAAGTACCAGTCTTCCTTCGCAGAGACTCTAAGGGAGGTGTGAGCTATCAGGGCAGCAGCCTTTTTCTTCCACTGTTGAGTATATGGTGCCTTTTTAGACTTAGGTTTGACAACTGGGGTCTGATTAGGATATCCATATAATCTGAAGCAGAATGGCTTTATGTGACCAAACCTCCCACAATGATGACATCTCCATCTTTGATACTTTTTCTTCATATTTCTCTATTCTCGATGTTGAGTGCTATGTTTTGACATCTGCTTTGACATTTGTTTATCAGGCCTGATTTTCTTCTTGTCTACAATAGATTTCTTTGCTGCCACAAATCCTAGACCAGACTTGTTTCTCACATTCTGTCCAACCTGAAGGATTTCTTCTAATTTGTCAGTTCCATTTGTCAGCATCTTGACAGATTTGGTCATTTGGTAAAGTTTTGAGTCTAGCATTTGAACTTCACTTTCGAGATGACTTATAGTATTAGTGCCTGCCTTCTTCTCAGCCTCCAACTTTACTATGAGTTTTTTTGTCTCTCATTTTGCTGACAGACTTCAGCACTTCTGATACATAACTTCTTGTAGGAGTCATCCATTTCTTCAAATGTTACTTCCTCATCACTAGAGTCACTATCAGAGTTACAAATACCAGTTAGTGTAGTAACTGGTTTGGAAGATTCTTCTTCAGAATTACTTTCTGAGTCACAATCAGACAAAGTAACAGACATTCCTTTCTTTTTTTTCTTAAGAAAGGTAGGACATTCAGCTCGAATGTGCCCATATCCTTCACATCCATGGCATTGGATTCCTTTGCTTTGATTTCCCTTCTCTTCAGACTTTGGTCTTCTGCTGGAGTCATAAGATCTGGTAATGTCAGAGGGGATGTTCTTGACACTTGACCTTGACTTTGGGTCCATTCTCTTGATGAGTTTGTTGAACTGCCTTACAAGCATGGTTATAGCTTCTGAAATGTTTTCTTCTTCATCCTCCTTGTTTTCATCTTAAGTATTAGATACAAGTGATATGTACATATCATAGGACAAGGATTGGCAGTCATGAAAACACAAAAGAAAATTAAAAAAAAGTGACAAAAAGTGTTGGATCGTTTTTGAACTTAGAGACCAATTCAATCCATTCCAACACTTCCAATCGTTTCTTAGACCTTCTTAGAATCTAATACGATCAGTTGCACGCATTCTTACGCCCAGAATCTCCCCCTAGCATTCATACGGTTTGCCCTTTATTTCAAAATCGATTACAGTAATCCTTGCATCATAAGCATATTTTAATGATGTATTTGTGATTATTGATGTATTTGCAACATGCCTGGATGATTTAATTGAAGTTTTGATGCTTGTATTCGTGTTTTCCATTGTTAGGGTTTACATGGCCGTTTTAGGGATTTTCTCTACAGGCTAAATTAGGCCAAGAATAGGGTACCATGATGATCGTGGCACCAAGACAAAGTGAACCATGTAATGATTTTTGAAGTTTGCAGGGCTATGGCTACGAAGCTTGTCCATAGGTAAAAGGCAAGGATCTAAAAAGACAGATGAGGAAGAAGAAGATAATGTGTTCAATCATCATTAGACTATTTGAAAGCTGGCGCGTATTTTTTCTTTTATTCATTAATCCACTTATTTTTTATATAATATCAATTGTTGTTATTATACTAATAAAAAAGTCTAATGGCTCAGATGGTAAGGCGCGTTTGGTATTAAGTGTGAGGAACTGGGTTCGATCCCAGGTCCCAGCATTCCCTTTATTTTATTTTCTTTCAACGGATCCAGCACATCTGTCATCCGGATGTCCACCATACTCCATCAACATCCAGCCACTTGATCCATCATAGTACCAGATCCAACGTGTAGGCAGTGAGGGACCATGATGCACCCTCAAGTCAACGGTACAAGAGATCAGGCGCTGACTGGTCTTGGAGCATTTTTGGGCCTGAAAAACTCAGATTTGCACCCCCCATTTTCTTTAATTGTTTTAATTAATTAAACAAAATTATTATTTTTTTCATAAAACTAAAAAATCACAAAAATCCATAATTAAAAATTATTTATTCAAATTAATTATTATTTTTAAATAAATTAGGTTAATTAGTTTATTTGATTATTTTGTTTCAATTAAAAATAAATAGAAATTAGGTTTTAAATTTTGTAATTAAATTGTTTTTTTTCTTCTCAAATAAAAAACCACCAAAAATACATAAAATCTTTTTTTGTAAAATATTTTATTTTCTTGAAATTATTCAATTTAGTTTAGATTAGGTTAATTTCAATTTCTTTTTTATAATTAAAATAATTAGGATTAGGGTTTTAGTCGTACATAACTTAATTAATTCTTTTCTCAAAAAATAACTTAAATATTTTTTAGTCAGATTTTTAGTGTTTTCAGTTTCTCCTCGCATTAAATTTCCCGCGTGCATTTTAATTTTTTTATTATTATTGTACCTGTTTCGAGCGTGTAATAGTTTTAACTAGGGTTTTAAGTTTCCGCATTTTATATTTTTTGTCAAGATAATTATGTAACTGTCAAAGCCTTGTAATAGCTAGGTTTATTTTTCGCACTTTAAATTCCTGCAAATATTTAATTGTCTAGATGTATGCTAATAGGATTGTATGGGAAGATTACTTGAAATTAAAATGATAGATCACCTAATGTGCAAAGATTAAATAACTAAAACAATTCATATGCACATACTCACTCCTAGGGTTTACCTCACTTCGGTTGCCTTTGGTAAACAGTCATTAAGCATAGGAGATTTTAGTGGTTGCCCTCCAGTCTAAAAAGATCAAAATGTCCCACTCGAATGTTTCCTCAGAAATGTTGCCTCAGAAAGATCTTAAGACTTTAGGGTTACTACTAAAGTTTTATAACTTTTGCTTTAGTGATTGTACTTGTCCCTTTCGAATGTCCCTTACAAATCCAACGACGGGGCTACCTACTCCTTAATAGTAGGATAGCTCAGTCTAAAGGAAATGAGAACAAACAATCTTTTTTCGAGTAGGTAGAATCTTAAGTACTTGCTCAATGAAACTTTTCACACAAACACTTTTCAAAATAAATTTTCAAAAAAAACTTTGTCACATCCTTGAGGACTGATACAAGGGTTATCACAAAGTAAAACATTTTCAAGACAAAAACACACAAGCAATTTGAAAAATGAGCAACTACCTAAGAGCCCATGGAAAACCATGGATAGAAAGGGTACTAACACCTTCCCTTTCTATAATCTACCCCCCCCGTACTCAGAAATCTCGAAAAAAGTTTTTTTCTGTTCTTTTTCCTTTTCCATGATTGGATAAAATAAAACTCGGTGGAGACTCTTGCTTACCGCAATATTTTGCGAACAAAAAACGAAAAACGCAAACCAATAAAAACAGTTGGTTCTGCCACCGTATCACATCCATCAAATGGCGTATCTTTAAAACTTCTCGCATAGTAGTTTGTTGTGAAATTATTTCAAGTGGAAGTCAATTTATTTGGGAAAGCTTGTATATTACCCTTTCCAATTGAAACATTTTGGTTAAAAGTGAAACTGAGACCAATTTGCGGCTAATGGCTAGGATTGAGGGGATGTTTATCTGATTCTACATCCAATGGCATATCTTCGAAAAAGTCTCGCAGAGAAGTTTGTTGTGAAATTATTGCAAGTGGAAGTCTCTTTATTTGAGACAACTTGTATATTACCCTTTCCGGGTGAACCATCTTAGTTAAAGATGAAACCGAGACCAGTTCGTGGCTTATGGTTAGGATCGAGGGGGAGGTTTATCTGATTCTCCATCAAGTGGCATATCATTGAAAAAGTATCATAGATAAGTTTTTTGTGAAATCATAGCAAGTGGAAGTCTCTTTATTTGAGAAAGATTGTATATTACCCTTTCCAGGTGAAACATCTTGGTTAAAGAAGAAACTAAGACCAGTTCATGGCTTATGGCCAGGATTGAACGGGGGTTTATCTGATTCACCATCTAATGGCTTATCTTAGAAAACATCTTGGAGAGAAGTTTGTTGTAAAATAATTGCAAGTGGCATTCTCTATATTTGAGACATCTTGTATATTACCCTTTCTAGGTGAAACATCTTGGTTAAAGAAGAAACTGAGATTAGTTCGTGGTTTATGGCCAGGATCAAGGGGAGCTTTATCTGATTCTCCATCTAATGTAATATCTTTGAAAACGTCTTGCATAAAAGTTTGTTGCGAAATAATTGCAAGTGGGAGTCTCTTTTTTTGTTAGACAACTTGTATATCACCCTTTCTAAGTGAAACATCTTGGTTAAAGAAGAATCTTAGACCAGTTGTGGCTTATGGCCAGGTTCGAGGAACGGTTTTTCTAATTCTTCATCAAATGACATCTCTTTAAAAATGTCTTGCATAGAAGTTTATTGTGAAATCATTGCAATTAAATGTCTCTTTATTTGAGACAACTTGTATATTACACTTTCTAGGTGAAACATCTTGGTTAAAGAAGAAACTTAGACTAGTGTGTGGATAATGGCCATGATCGAGGGGAGGTTTATCTAATTCTCCATCAAATGGCATATCATTAAAAACAACATACAGAGAAGTTTGTTATGAAATTATTTCAAGTGGCGGTCTCTTTATTTGAGAAAGCATGTATATTACCCTTTCTAGGTGAAACATCTTGATTAAAGAAGAAATTGAGACCAGTTCGTGGCTTATGTCCAGTATTGAGGGGAGGTTTAACTGATTGTCCATTAAATGGCATATCATTGAAAAAGTCCCATAGAAAACTTTGTCTAGAAATCATTGCAAGTGGCAATATCTTTATTTGAGAAATCTTGTATATTACCCTTTCCAGGTGAAACATCTTGGTTTAAGAAGAAATTGAGACAAGTTCGTCGCTTATGGCCAGGATTGAAGGGATGTTTATCTGATTCTCTGTCTAATGGAATATCTTAGAAAACGTCTTGCAGAGAAGTTTGTTGTGAAATTATTACAAGTGGCAATCTCTATTTGAGACAACTTCTATATTACCCTTTCCAGGTGAAACATCTCGGATAAAGAAGAAACTCATACCAGTTCGTGGCTTATGCCCAGGATCGAGGGGAGGTTTATCTGATTCTCCATCAAATGGCATATCTTTGAAAAAGTCTCATAGATAAGTTTGTTGTGAAATCATTACAACTGGAAGTCTCTTTATTTGAGAAAGCTTGTATATTACCCTTTCTAGGTGAAACATCTTGGTTAAAGAAGAAACTGGGACCAGTTCGTAGTTTATGGGGAGCATCGAGGGAAGGTTTATATGATTCTCCATCAAATGGCATATATTTGAAAAAGTCTCAAGAGAATTTTTTTGTGAAATCATTGCAAGTGGAAGTTTCTATATTTGAGACATCTTGTATATTAACCTTTCAAGGTGAAACATCTTAGTTAAACAAGAAACTGAGTTTGGTTTGTGGATTATGGTCAGGATCAAATAGAGTTTTATCTGATTCTCCATTTAATGGTATATCTTTGGAAACGTCTTGGAAAGTAGTCTGTTGCGAAATAATTGAAAGTGAAAGTCTCTTTTTTTTTAGGCAGCTTGTATATTACCCTTTCTAGGTGAAACACCATGGTTAGAGAAGAAACTTAGACCAGTTCGTGGCTTATGGCCAGGATTGAGGAGAGGTTTATCTCATTCTTCATCAAATGGCAAATCTTTGAAAAAGTCAAGCATATAAGTTTCTTGTGAATTCAATGCAAGTGGAAGTCTCTTTTTTTTAGGCAGCTTGTATATTACCCTTTCTAAGTGAAACATCTTTGTTAAAGAAGAAACTGAGCCCATTTGTGGCTTATGGTAGGGATGGAGGAAAGGTTTTTCTAATTCTTCATCAAATGACATCTCTTTGAAAATGTCTAGCAGAGAAGTTTATTGTGAAATCATTGCAAGTGGATGTCTCTTTATTTGAGACAATTTGTATATTATACTTTCTAGGTGAAACATCTTGGTTAAAGAAGAAACTGAGACCAGTTCGTGGCTTATGGCCATGATCGAGGGGAGGTTTATCTAATTCTGCATCAAATGGAATATCTTTAAAAACAAATTACATAGAAGTTTGTTTTTAAATTATTTCAAGTGGCAGTCTCTTTATTTGAGAAAGCTTGTATATTACCCTTTCTAGGTTAAACATCTTGGTTAAAGAAGAAACTGAGATCAGTTAGTGACTTATGTCCAGTATTGAGGGGAGGTTTAACCGATTGTCCATTAAATGGAATTTATTTGAAAAAGTACCATAGAAAACTTTGTCTAGAAATCATTGCAAGTGGCGGTATCTTTATTTGAGAAAGCTTGTATATTACCATTTCCAGGTGAAAGATCTTGGTTAAAGAAGAAACTGAGACAAGTTCGTCGCTTATGGCCAGGATTTAAGGGATGTTTAACTGATTCTCCATCTAATGGCATATCTTAGAAAACGTCTTGCAGAGAAGTTTGTTATGAAATTATTACAAGTGACTATCTCTATTTGAGACAACTTGTATATTACCCTTTCTAAGTGAAACATCTTGGTTAAAGAAGAAACTGAGACCAGTTCGTGGTTTATGGCGAGCATCGAGGGAAGGTTTATATGATTCTCCATCAAATGGCATATATTTGAAAAAGTCTCAAGAGAATTTTTTTGTGAAATCATTGCAAGTGGAAGTTTCTATATTTGAGACATCTTATATATTAACCTTTCAAGGTGAAACATCTTGGTTAGACAAGAAACTGAGATTGGTTTGTGTCTTATGGCCAGGATCAAATGGAGTTTTATCTGATTCTCCATCTAATGGTATATCTTTGGAAATGTCTTGCATAGTAGTTTGTTGCGAAATAATTGCAAGTGAAAGTCTCTTTTTTTTAGGCAGCTTGTATATTACCCTTTCTAGGTGAAACATCATGGTTAGAGAAGAAACTTAGACCAGTTCGTGGCTTTTGGCCAGGAATGAGGAGAGGTTTATCTCATTCTTCATCAAATGTAATATCTTTGAAAAAGTCCGGTAGAGAAGTTTGTTGTGAATTCATTGCAAGTGGAAGTCTCTTTATTTGAAATAACTTGTATATTACCCTTTCTAGGTGAAACATCTTGGTTAAAGAAGAAACTGAGAGCTGTTCGTGGCTTATGGCCATGATTGAGGGGAGATTTATATAATTTTTCATCAAATGACATATCTTTAAAAACGTATTAAAGAGAAGTTTGTTGTGAAATTATTTCATGTGGTAGTTGCTTTATTTTAGAAAGCTTGTATATTACCCTTTCCAATTGAAACTTCTTGGTTAAAGCATATATTGATTCCAGTCGTGGCTTATGGCTAGGATCGAAGGGAGGTTTATCTGATTCTCCATTAAAATGCATATCTTCGAAAAAGTCTCACATAGAAGTTTGTTGTGAAATTATTACATGTGTCAGTATCTTTATTTGAGACAACTTGTATATTACCCTTTATAGGTGAAACATCTTGGTTAAAGAAGAAACTGAGACCAGTTTGTGGCTTATGGCGAGCATTGGGGGAAGGTTTATATGATTCTCCATCAAATGGCATATATTTGAAAAAGTCTCATAGAGAATTTTTTTGTGAAATCTTCGCAAGTGGAAGTATCTATATTTGAGACATCTTGTATATTAACCTTTCTAGGTGAAACATATTGGTTAAACAAGAAACTGAGATTGGTTTGTGGCTTATGGATAGGATCAAATGTAGTTTTATCTGATTCTCCATCTAATGGCATATCTTTGGAAACGTCTCGCATAGTAGTTTGTTGCGAAATAATTGCAAGTGAAAGTCTCTTTTTTTTTAGGCAGCTTGTATATTACCCTTTCTAGGTGAAACATCATGGTTAGAGAAGAAACTTAGACCAGTTCGTGGCTTATGGCTAGGATTGAGGAGAGGTTTATCTTATTCTTATCCAAATGGCATATCTTTGAAAAAGACAGGCAGAGAAGTTTGTTGTGAATTCTTTGCAAGTGGAAGTCTCTTTATTTGAATCAACTTGTATATTACCCTTTCTAGGTGAAACATATTGGTTAAAGAAGAAACTGAGACCAGTTTGTGGCTTATGTCCAGTATTGTGGGCAGGTTTAATTGATTGTCCATTAAATTGCATATCTTTGAAAAAGTACCATAGAAAACTTTGTCTAGAAATCATTGCAAGTGGTGGTATCTTTATTTGAGAAAGCTTGTATATTACCCTTTCCAAGTGAAAAATTTTGGTTAAAGAAGAAACTGAGACAAGTTCAACGCTTATGGCCAGGATTGAAGGGATGTTTATCTGATTCTCCATCTAATGGCATATCTTAGAAAATGTCTCGCAGAGAAGTGTGATATGAAATTATTACAAGTGGCAATCTCTATTTGAGACAACTTGAATATTACCCTTTTAAGGTGAAACATATTGGTTAAAGAAGAAACTGAGACCAGTTCGTGGTTTATGGGGAGCATCGAGGAAAGGTTTATATGATTCTCCATCAAATGGCATATATTTGAAAAAGTCTCAAGAGAATTTTTTTGTGAAATCATTGCAAGTGGAAGTTTCTATATTTGAGACATCTTGTATATTAACCTTTCAAGGTGAAACATCTTGGTTAAACAAGAAACTGAGATTGGTTTGTGGCTTATGGAAAGGATCAAATGGAGTTTTATCTGATTCTCCATCTAATGGCATATCTTTGGAAACGTCTTGCATAATAGTTTGTTGCGAAATAATTGCAAGTGAAAGTCTCTTTTTTTTAGGCAGCTTGTATATTACCCTTTCTAGGTGAAACATCATGGTTAGAGAAGAAACTTAGACCAGTTCGTGGCTTATGGCTAGGATTGAGGAGTCGTTTATCTTATTCTTATCCAAATGGCATATCTTTGAAAAAGACAGGCAGAGAATTTTGTTGTGAATTCTTTGCAAGTGGAAGTCTCTTTATTTGAAACAACTTGTATATTACCCTTTCTAGGTGAAACATATTGGTTAAAGAAGAAACTGAGACCAGTTTGTGGCTTATATCCAGTATTGTGGGCAGGTTTAATTGATTGTCCATTAAATTGCATATCTTTGAAAAAGTACCATAGAAAACTTTGTCTAGAAATCATTGCAAGTGGCGGTATCTTTATTCGAGAAAGCTTGTATATTACCCTTTCCAAGTGAAAAATTTTGGTTAAAGAAGAAACTGAGACAAGTTCGTCGCTTATGGCCAGGATTGAAGGGATGTTTATCTGATTCTCCATCTAATGGCATATCTTAGAAAATGTCTCGCAGAGAAGTGTGATATGAAATAATTACAAGTGGCAATCTCTATTTGAGACAACTTGAATATTACCCTTTTAAGGTGAAACATCTTGGTTAAAGAAGAAACTGAGACCAGTTCGTGGTTTATGGGGAGCATCGAGGAAAGGTTTATATGATTCTCCATCAAATGGCATATATTTGAAAAAGTCTCAAGAGAATTTTTTTGTGAAATCATTGCAAGTGGAAGTTTCTATATTTGAGACATCTTGTATATTAACCTTTCAAGGTGAAACATCTTGGTTAAACAAGAAACTGAGATTGGTTTGTGGCTTATGGCCAGGATCAAATGGAGTTTTATCTGATTCTCCATCTAATGGCATATCTTTGGAAACGTCTTGCATAGTAGTTTGTTGCGAAATAATTAAAAGTGAAAGTCTCTTTTTTTGAGGCAGCTTGTATATTACCCTTTCTAGGTGAAACATCATGGTTAGAGAAGAAACTTATACCAGTTCGTGGCTTATGGCCAGGATTGAGGAGAGGTTTATCTCATTCTTCATTAAATGGAATATCTTTGAAAAAGTCCGGCAGAGAAGTTTGTTGTGAATTCATTGCAGATGGAAGTCTCTTTATTTGAAACAACTTGTATATTACCCTTTCTAGGTTAAACATCTTGGTTAAAGAAGAAACTGAGAGTTGTTCATGGCTTATGGTCATGATTGAGGGGAGATTTATATAATTTTTCATCAAATGACATATCTTTAAAAACGTATTAAAGAGAAGTTTGTTGTGAAATTATTTCACGTGGTATTTGCTTTATTTGAGAAAGCTTGTATATTACCCTTTTCCAATTTAAACTTCTTGGTTAAAGCATAAATTGATTCCAGTTCGTGGCTTATGGCTAGGATCGAAGGGAGGTTTACCTGATTCTCCATTAAAATTCATATCTTCGAAAAAGTCTAGCAGAGAAGTTGGTTGTGAAATTATTACAAGTGGCAGTATCTTTATTTGAGACAACTTGTATATTACCCTTTCTAGGTGAAACATCTTGGTTAAAGAAGAAACTGAGACCAGTTTGTGGCTTATGGCGAGCATCGGTGGAAGGTTTATATGATTCTCCATCAAATGGCATATATTTGAAAAAGTCTCATAGAGAATTTTTTTGTGAAATCTTTGCAAGTGGAAGTATCTATATTTGAGACATCTTGTATATTAACCTTTCTAGGTGAAACATATTGGTTAAACAAGAAACTAAGATTGGTTTGTGGCTAATGGCCAAGATCAAATGTAGTTTTATCTGATTCTCCATCTAATGGCATATCTTTGGAAACGTCTTGCATAGAAATTTGTTGCGAAATAATTGCAAGTGGAAGTCTCTTTTTTTTGAGGCAGCTTGTATATTACCCTTTCTAAGTGAAACATCTTTGTTAAAGAAGAAACTGAGACCATTTGTGGCTTATGGTAGAGATGGAGGAAAGGTTTTTCTAATTCTTCATCAAATGACATCTCTTTGAAAATGTCTCGCAGAGAAGTTTATTGTGAAATCATTGCAAGTGGATGTCTCTTTATTTGAGACAACTTGTATATTACACTTTCTAGGTGAAACATCTTGGTTAAAGAAGAAACTGAGACCAGTTCATGGCTTATGGTCATGATGGAGGGGAGGTTTATCTAATTCTCCATCAAATGGAATATCTTTAAAAACAACTTACAGAGAAGTTTGTTGTTAAATTATTTCAAGTAACAGTCTCTTTATTTGAGAAAGCTTGTATATTACCCTTGCTAGGTGAAACATCTTGGTTAAAGAAGAAACTGAGACCAGTTCGTGGCTTATATCCAGTATTGAGGGGAGGTTTTACTGATTGTCCATTAAATGGCATTTCTTTGAAAAAGTATCATAGAAAACTTTGTCTAGAAATCATTGGAAGTGGCGGTATCTTTATTTGAGAAAGCTTGTATATTACCCTTTCCAGGTGAAACATCTTGGTTAAAGAAGAAACTGAGACAAGTTTTTCGCTTATGGCCAGGATTGAAGGGATGTTTATCTGATTCTCCATCTAATGGCATATCTTAGAAAAAAGTCACGCAGAGAAGTTTTTTGTGAAATCATTGCAAGTGGCAGTCTCTTTATTTGAGATAACTTGTATATTACCCTTTCTAGGTGAAACATCTTGGTTAAAGAAGAAACTGAGACCAGTTCGTGGCTTATGGCCATGATTGAGGGGAGGTTTATCTAATTCACAATCAAATTGAATATCTTTAAAAATGTATTGCAGATAAGTTTGTTGTGAAATTATTTCATGGGGCAGTCGCTTTATTTGACAAAGCTTGTATATTACCCGTTCCAATTGAAACTTCTTGGTTAAAGCAGAAACTGATACCAATTCGTGGCTTATTGCCAGGATCGAGGGGAGGTTTAACTGATTCTCCATCAAATGGCATATATTCGAAACAATCTCACAGAGAAGTTTGTTGTGAAATTATTACAAGTGGCAGTATCTTTATTTAAGACAACTTGTATATTACCTTTTCTAGGTGAAACATCTTGGTTAAAGAAGAAACTGAGACCAGTTTGTGGCTTATGGTGAGCATCGAGGGAAGGTTTATCTGATTCTCCATCAAATGGCATATATTTGAAAAAGTCTCATAGAGAATTTTATGGTGAAATCATTGCAAGTGGAAGTCTCTATATTTGAGACATCTTGTATATTACCCTTTCTAGGTGAAACATCTTGGTTAAACAAGAAACTGAGATTAGTTCGTGGCTTATGGCCAGGATCAAATGAAGGTTTATCTAATTCTCCATCTAATAGCATATCTTTGGGATTCTCTTTTCTTTGAGACAACTTGTATATTACCCTTTGTAGGTGAAACATCTTGGTTTGAGGACAGTTGTTGCATATATTCAGGATTGAGGAAAGGTTTGACTAATTCTTCATCAAATGACATCTCTTTGAAAATGCCTCTCACATAGGTTTGTTGTGAAATCATTGCAAGTAGCAGTCTCTTTATTTGAGACAGCTTGTATATTACCCTTTCTAAGTGAAACATCTTTTTTAAAGAAGAAACTGAGACCATTTGTGGCTTATGGTAGGGATGGAGGAAAGGTTTTTCTAATTCTTCATCAAATGACATCTCTTTGAAAATGTCTCGCAGAGAAGTTTATTGTGAAATCATTGCAAGTGGATGTCTCTTTATTTGAGACAACTTGTATATTACACTTTCTAGGTGAAACATCTTGGTTAAAGAAGAAACTGAGACCAATTCATGGCTTATCGCCATGATCGAGGAGAGATTTATCTAATTCTCCATCAAATGGAATATCTTTAAAAACGCCTTACAGAGAAGTTTGTTGTGAAATTATTTCAAGTGGCAGTCTCTTTAATTGAGACAACTTGTATATTATGCTTTCTAGGTGAAACATCTTGGTTAAATAAGAAACTGAGACAAGTTCATGGCTTTGGCCATGTTCGAGGGGGGGGGGGGTGTTATCTAATTCTCCATAAAATGGCTTATCTTTAAAAACTTCTCGCATAACAGTTTGTTGTGAAATTATTTCATGTGGAAGTCTATTTATTTGGGAAATATTGTATATTAGCCTTCCCAATGGAAACATTTTGGTTAAAAGAGAAACTGAGACCAGTTCGTAGCATATGGCCCGGATCGAGGGGAGGTTTATCTGATTCTTCATCCAATGGAATATCTTGGAAAAAGTCTCGCAGAGAATTTTTTTGTGAAATTATTGCAAGTGGCAGTGTTATTATTTGAGACAACTTGTATATTACCCTTTGTAGGTGAAACATCTTAGTTAAAGAAGAAACTGAGACTAGTTCGTGGCTTATGGCTATGATCGAGGGGAGGTTTATCTGATTCTCCATCAAGTGGAATATCATTGAAAAAGTATCATAGAGAAGTTTGTTGTGAAATCATAGCAAGTGGCAGTCTCTTTATTTAAGAAAGCTTGTATATTACCATTTCCAGGTGAAACATCATGGTTAAAGAAGAAACTAAGACCAATTCATGGCTTATGGCAAGGATTGAAGGGAGGTTTATCTGATTCTCCATCAAATGACATATCTTAGAAAATTTATTCGAGAGAAGTTTGTTGCAAAATAATTTCAAATGGCAGTCTCTATATTTGAAACATCTTGTATATTACCCTTTCTAGGTGAAACACCTTGGTTAAAGAAGAAACTGAGTTTATTTCGTGGCTTATGGCCAAGATCAAGGGCAGCTTTATCTGATTCTCCATCTAATGTAATATCTTTGAAAGAGTCTTTAATATAAGTTTGTTGCGAAATAATTACAAGTGGGAGTCTCTTTTTTTTTAGACAACTTGTATATTACCCTTTATAGGTGAAACATCTTGGTTAAAGAAGATATTGAGACCAGTTCGTGGCTTATGGCTAGGATCGAGGGGAGGTTTATCTGATCCTCCATCAAGTGGCATATCATTGAAAAAGTCTTATAGAGAAGTTTGTTGTGAAATCATAGCAAGTTGCTGTCACTTTATTTAAGAAAGCTTGTATATTACCCTTTCCAGGTGAAACATCTTGGTTAAAGAAGAAACTAAGACCAGTTCATGACTTATGGCCAGGATTGAAGGGAGGTTTATTTGATTCTCCATCAAATGGCATATCCTAGAAAATGTATTCGAGAGAAGTTTGTTGCAAAATAATTTCAAATGGCAGTCTCTATATTTGAAACATCTTGTATATTACCCTTTCTAGGTTAAACACCTTGGTTAAAGAAGAAACTGAGTTTATTTCGTGGCTTATGGCCAAGATCAAGGACCGCTTTATCTGATTCTCCATCTAATGTAATATCTTTGAAAGAGTCTTTAATATAAGTTTGTTGCGAAATAATTACAAGTGGGAGTCTCTTTTTTTTTAGACAACTTGTATATTACCCTTTATAGGTGAAACATCTTGGTTAAAGAAGATATTGAGACCAGTTCGTGGCTTATGGCTAGGATCGAGGGGAGGTTTATCTGATCCTCCATCAAGTGGCATATCATTGAAAAAGTCTTATAGAGAAGTTTGTTGTGAAATCATAGCAAGTTGCTGTCACTTTATTTAAGAAAGCTTGTATATTACCCTTTCCAGGTGAAACATCTTGGTTAAAGAAGAAACTAAGACCAGTTCATAACTTATGGCCAGGATTGAAGGGAGGTTTATTTGATTCTCCATCAAATGGCATATCCTAGAAAATGTATTGGAGAGAAGTTTGTTGCAAAATAATTTCCAGTGGTAGTCTCTATATTTGGGACAACTTGTATATTACCCGTTCTAGGTGAAACATCTTGGTTAAAGAAGAAACTGAGATTAGTTCGTGGCTTATGGCCAGGATCAAAGGGAGCTTTATCTGATTCTCCATCTAATGTAATATCTTTGAAAGCGTCTTTCATAGAAGTTCGTTGTGAAATAATTACAAGTGGGAGTCTTTTTTTTTTGAGACATCTTGTATATTACCCTTTCTAGGTGAAACATCTTGGTTAAAGAAGATACTGAGACCAGTTGTGGCTTATGGCCAGGATAGAGGAAATTTTTACCTAATTCTTCATCAAATGACATCTCTATGAAAATGTCTCACATAGAAGGTTATTGTGAAATCATTGCAAGTGGCAGTCTCTTTATTTGAGACAACTTGTATATTACACTTTCTAGGTTAAACATCTTGGTTACAGATGAAATTGAGACCAGTTCGTGGCTTATGGCCATCATCGAGGGAAGGTTTATCAAATTCTCCATCAAATGAATATATTTAAAAACATCTTACAGAGAAGTTTATTGTGAAATTATTTCAAGTGGCAGTCTCTTTATTTGAGAAAGCTTATATATTACCCTTTCTAGGTGAAACATCTTGGTTAAAGAAAAAACTGAGACCAGTTCGTGGCTTATATCCAGGATCGAGGGGAGGTTTAACTAATTCTCCATCAAATGGCATATCTTTGAAAAAGTCTCATAGAAAACTTTGTTCGGAAATAATTGCAAGTGGAAGTATCTTTATTTGAGAAAGCTTGTATATTACCCTTTCTACGTGAAACATCTTGGTTAAAGAAGAAATTGAGACAAGTTCATGGCTTATGGCCAGGATTGAAGGGATGTTTATCTAATTCTCCATATAATGTCATATATTAGAAAATGTCTTGCAAAGAAGTTTGTTGTGAAATTATTTCAAGTGGCTGTCTCTATATTTGAGACATCTTGTATATTACCCTTTCTAGGTGAAACATCTTGGTTAAAGAAGAAACTAAGACTAGTTCATGGCTTATGGCCATGATCGAGGGGAGGTTTATCTGATTCTCCATATAATGGAATCTCTTTGAAAAATTATCACAAATAAGTTTGTTGTGAAATCATTGCAAGTGGTTGTCTCTTTATTTAAGACAATTTGTATATTACCCTTTACAGGTGAAACATCTTTGTCAAAGAAGAAGCTTAGAAAGGTTCGTGGCTTATGACCTGAATCGTGGGGAGGTTTATCTGATTCTCCATTTAATGGCATCTCTTTGAAAAAGTATGAAAGGGATGTTTATTGTGAAATCATTGCAAGGGGCAGTCTCTTTATTTGAGACAACTTATAAATTACCCTTTGCAGGTGAAACATCTTGGTTAAAGAAGAAACTGAGACCTATTCGTGTCTTATGGCTAGGATCGAGGGAAGGTTTATTTGATTCCCTATAAAATGGAAACTCTTCCAAAAAGTATGGCAGAGAAGTTTTTTGTGAAATCATTGCAAGTGGATGTCTCTTTATCTGAGACAACTTGTATATTACACTTTTCAGGTGAAACATCTTTGTTAAAGAAGAAACTGAGACCAGTTCGTGTCTTATGGCCAGGATCGAGGGAATGTTTATATGATTCTCTATCAAATGGCATATATTTCAAAAAGTCTCGCAGATAGGTTTGTTGTGAAATCTTTCTAAGTGCCAGTATCTTTATTTTAGACAGCTTATATATTACCCTTTCAAGGTGAAAAATCTTGGTATAAGAAGAAACTATGACCAGTTAGTGGCTTATGGCCAGAATAGAGGGGACATTTATCTGATTCTCCATCAAATTACATATCTTTGAAGAAGTCTCTTAGAGAAGTTTGTTATGAAATCTTTGCAAGTGCCAGTCTCTTTATTTGAGACAACTTGTATATTACCCTTTCTAGGTGAATCATCTTTGTTAAAGAAGAACCTGAGACAAGTTCGTGGCTTATGACCAGGATCGTGGGGAGGTTTATTTGATTCTCCATCTAATGGCAAGTGGTAATCATTGCAAGTGGATGTCTCTTAATTTGAGACAACTTGTATATTACCCTTTTCTGGTGAAACATCTTAGTTAAAGAAGAAACTGAGACCAGTTCGTGGCTTATGGCCAGTATAGAGGCAATGTTTATCTGATTCTCTATCAAATGGCATATCTTTGAAAAAGTCTCACAGAGAGGTTTGTTGTGAGATCTTTGTATGTGTCGGTCTCTTTATTTGAGACATCTTATATATTACCCTTTCAAGGTGAAACATCTTGGTAAAAGAAGAAACTATGATCAGTTCGTGGCTTATGGCCAGAATAGAGGGAATGTTTATCTGATTCTCCATCAAATGACATGCCTTTGAAGAAGTCTCATAGAGTAGTTTGTTGTGAAATCTTTGAAATTGCCAGTCTCTTTATTTGAGACAACTTGTAAATTACCCTTTCCAGGTGAAACATCTTGGTTAAAGAAGAAACAGAGACCACTTCGTGTCTTATGGCCAGGATTGAAGGGAGGTTTATTTTATTCTCCATCAAATGGCATATCTTAGAAAATGTCTTTCATAGAAGTTTGTTGGAAAATTATTGCAAGTGGCAGTCTCTATTATTGCAAGTGGCTTATGGCCAGGATCAATGGGAGGTTTATCTGATTCTACATCTAATGGTATCTCTTTGAAATAGTCTCACAGAGAAGTATGTTGGGAAACAATTGCAAGTGGTTGTCTCTTTATTTGAGACAACTTGTTTATTACCCTTTCTAGGTGAAACATCTTGGTTAAAGAAGAAACGAAGACCAGTTCATGGCATATGGCCATGATCTACGGGAGGTTTATCTAATTCAGCATCAAATGGAATATCTTAGAAAATGTCTCACAGAGAAGTTTATTGTCAGATTATTGCAAGTTACAATCTTTTTATTTGTCACAGCTTATATATTACCCTTTTCAGGTGAAACATATTGGTTAAAGAAGAAACTGAGACCAGTTCGTGTCTTATGGCTTGGATCGAGGGGAGGTTTTTCTGATTCTCCATATAATGTCATATATTTAAAGAAGTCTTGCGGAGAAGTTTGTTGTGAAATCTTTGCAAGTTCTAGTATATTTATTTGAGACATCTTATATATTACCCTTTTTTAGGTGAAACATCTTGGTTAAAGAACAAACTGAGATCAATTTGTGGCTTATGACCAGGATCATGGGGAGGTTTATTTTATTCTCCATATAATGGAATCTCTTTTAAAAAGTCAACAGTGAAGTTTGTGGTGAAATCATTTCAAGTGCTAGTCTCTTTATTTGAGACAACTTGTATATTAGCCTCTCCAAGTGAAACTTCTTTGTTAAAGAAGAAACATAGACCAGTTCATGGCTTATGGCCATGGTATAGGGGAGGTTGATCTAATTCACCATAAAATGGCATATCTTAGAAAATGCCTCACAGAGAAGTTTGTTGTTAAATCAATGCAAATGCCAGTCTCTTTACTTGAGACACCTTGTATATTACCCTTTCAAACTGAAACATCTTGGTTTAAAAAGAAACTGAGATTAGTTTGTGGCTTATGGCCAGGATCGATGGGAGGTTTATTTGATTCTCCATCAAATGTCATATCTTAGAAAATGCCTTTTAGAGAAGTTTGTTGGGAAATCATTGCAAGTGGTAGTCTATATATTTGAGACATCTAGTATATTATACTTTTTAGGTGAAACATCTTGGTTAAAGAAGAATCTGAGACCAATTCGTGTCTTATGGCCAGGATCGAGGGGAAGTTTATCTGATTCTCCATAAAATTGAATCTCTTTGAAAAAGTCTCACAGAGAAGTTTATTGTGAAATCATTGCAAGTGGCAGTCTCTTTATTTGAGATAAATTGTATATTAGCCTTTCCAGGTGAAACATCTTGGTTAAAGATGAAACAGAGACTAGTTTGTGGCCTATGACCATGATTGAGGGGAGGTTTATCTAATTCACCATCAAATGGCATATCTTTAAAAACATCTCGCAGAGAAGTTTGTTGTGAAAACATTGCAAGTGGAAGTATCTTTATTTGAGACAGCTTGTATATTACCCTTTCCAGGTGAAACATCTTTGTTAAAGAAGAAGCTGAGAAACGTTTGTGGCTTATGACCAGGATCGTGGGGAGGTTTATCTGATTCTCCATCTAATGGCATCTCTTTTAAAAAGTATCACAGGGAAGTTTATTGTGAAATCATTGCAAGGGGCGGTCTCTTTATTTGAGACAACTTATATATTACCCTTTGCAGGTGAAACCTCTTGGTTAAAGAAGAAACTGAGACCAGTTCGGGTCTTATGGCTAGGATCGAGGGGAGGTTTATCTGATTCCCCATAAAATGGCAACTCTTCTAAAAAGTATGGCAGAGAAGTTTGTTGTGAAATCATTGCAAGTGGCAGTCTCTTTATTTGAGACAACTTGTATATAACACTTTTCAGGGGAAACATCTTAGTTAAAGAAGAAATTGAGACCAATTCGTGGCTTATGGCAAGGATCGAGGTAATGTTTAATTGATTCTCTATCCAATGGCATATCTTTAAAAAATTCTTGCAGAGAGGTTTGTTGTGAAATCTTTGTAAGTATCAGTCTCTTTATTTGAGACAACTTATATATTACCCTTTCAAGGTGAAACTTCTTGGTAAAAGAAGAAACTATGACCAATTCGTGGCTTATGCCAGAATAGAGTGGACGTTTATCTGAATCTCCATCAAATGACATAGCTTTGAAGAAGGCTCGTAGATAAGTTTGTTGTGAAATGTTTGCAAGTTCAAGTCTCTTTATTTGAGACAACTTTTAAATTACCCTTTGCAGGTGAAACATATTGGTTAAAGAAGAAACGGAGACAAGTACGTGTCTTATGGCCAGAATCGAAGGGAGGTTTATTTTATTCTCCATCAAATGGCATATCTTAGAAAATTTCTTTCTGAGAAGTTTGTTGGGAAATTATTGCAAGTGGCAGTCGCTATTTTTTAGACATCTTGTATATTGCCCTTTCCAGGTGAAACATCTTGGTTAAAAAAGAAACTGAGACTAGTTCGTGGCTTATGGCCAGAATCGAGGGGAGGTTTATCTGATTCTCCATCTAATGGCATCTCTTTTAAATAGTCTCACAAATAAGTATGTTGGAAAACAATTGCAAGTGGCTGTCTCTTTATTTGAGACAACTTGTATATTACCCTTTCTAGGTGAAACATCTTGGATAAAGAAGAAACGAAAACCATTTCATGGCATATGGCCATGATCTAGGGGACGTTTATCTAATTCACCATCAAATGGAATATCTTAGAAAATGTCTCGAAGAGAAGTTTGTTGTGAGATTATTGCAACTGACACTCTTTTTATTTAAGACAGCTTATATATTACCCTTTTTTCAGGTGAAAAATCTTAGTTAAAGAAGAAACTGAGACCAGTTCCTGTCTTATGGCTAGGATCGAGGGGAGGTTTTTCTGATTCATCATATAATGGCTTATATTTGAAGAAGTCTTGTGGAGAAGTTTGTTGTGAAATCTTTGCAAGTTCTAGTATCTTTATTTGAGACATCTTATATATTACCCTTTTTTAGGTGAAACATATTGGTTAAAGAACAAACTGAGACCAATTCGTGGCTTATGACCAGGATCGTGGGGAGGCTTATCTTATTCTCCATATAGTGGAATCTCTTTGAAAAAGTCACACAACAAAGTCTGTGGTGAAATCATTGCATGTGGTAGTCTCTTTATTTGAGACAACTTGTATATTACCCATTCCAAATTAAACATCTAGGTTAAAGAAGAAACAAAGCCCAGTTTGTGGCTTATGGCCAAGATCTAGGGGAGGTTTATCTAATTCACCAACAAATGGCATATCTTTGAAAAATTAATAAAGAAAGGTTTGGTGTGAAATCATTGCAAGTGAAAGTCTCTTTATTTGAGACAACTTCTATATTACCCTTTCCAAGTTAAATATCTTGGTTAAAGAAGAAACTGAGATCAGTTCGTGGCTAATTGCCATGAACTAGGGGAGGTTTATCTAATTCACCATCAAATGGCATATCTTAGAAAATGTCTCGCAGAGAAGTTTGTTGTGAAATCATTGCAAGTGGCAGTCTCTTTATTTGAGACAACTTGTATATTACCCTTTCCAAAATAAACATCTTGGTTTAAGAAGAAACGAAGACCAGTTTTTGGCTTATGGCCATGATCTATGGGAGGTTTATCTAAATTACCATAAAATGGCATATCTTAAAAAACATCTCTCAAAGAAGTTTGTTTTGAAATTATTGCAAGTGGCAGTCTCTTTATTTGAGAAAACTTGTATATTACCCTTTCCATGTGATACATCTTGGTTAAAGAACAAAGTGAGACCAGTTCGTTCCTTATGACCAGGATCGAAGGGAGGTTTATCTAATTCTCCATAAAATGGCATATCTTAGAAAATGTCTCGTAGACATGTTTATTGGGAAATAGTTGCAAATGGAAGTCTCTATATTTGAGACATCTTGTATATTACCCTTTCCAAATTAAACAACTTGGTTAAAGAAGAAACGAAGACCAGTTTGTGGCTTATGGCCATGATCTAGGGGAGGTTTATCTAATTCAACATATAATGGCATATCTTAAAAAAAAATATAGCAAAGAAGTTTATTGTGAAATTATTGCAAGTGGCGGTCTCTTTATTTGAGACACCTTGTATATTACCCTTTCCAGGTGAAACATCTTGGTTAAAGAAGAAACTGAGACCAGTTTGTGGCTTATGACCAGGATCGAAGGGAGGTTTATCTGATTCTCCATGAAATGGCATATCTTAGAAAACTTCTCGTAGAGAAGTTTTTTGGGAAATCATTGCAAGTGGCAGTCTCTATATTTGAGATATCTTGTATATTACCCTTTCCAAGTGAAATATATTTGTTAAAGAAGAAACTGTGAACAGTTCGAGGCTTCTGACCAGGATCGTGGGGAGGTTTATCTAATTCTTCATCTAATGGCATCTTTTTTAAAAAGTCTCACAGAAAAGTTTTTTGTGAAATCATTGCAAGTGGAAGTCTCTTTTTTTGAGACAACTTCTATATTACCCTTTCCAAGTGAAACATCTTGGTTAAAGAAGAAACTGAGACCAGTTCGTAGCTTATTGCCATTATCTAGGGGAGGTTTATCTGATTCTCCATAAAATGGCATATCTTAGAAAATGTCTCGTAGACATGTTTATTTGGAATTAATTGCAAGTGGAAGTCTCTATATTTGAGACATTTTGTATATTACCCTTTCCAAGTGAAATATCTTTGTTAAAGAAGAAACTGAGACCAGTTCGAGGCTTATGACCAGGATCGTGGGGAGGTTTTTGTGATTCTCTATATAATGGCATCTCTTTGAAAAAGTCTCACAAAAAAGTTTGTTGTGAAATCACTTCAAGTGGCAGTCTCTTTATTTGAGACAACTTCTATATTACCCTTTCCAAGTAAAACATCTTGGTTAAAGAAGAAACTGAGACCAGTTTGTGGCTTATGGCCAGGATCGAGGGGAGGTTTACCTGATTCTTGGTCTAATGGGATCTCTTTGAAAAAGTATCACAGAGAAGTTTGTTGTGAAATCATTGCAAGTGGCAGTCTCTTTATTTGAGACAACTTGTTTATTACTCTTTCCAAATTAAACATCTTGGTTAAAGAAGAAACAAATCCCAGTTTGTGGCTTATGGCCATGATCTAGGGAAGGTTTATCTAATTCACCAACAAATGGCATATCTTTGAAAAAGTCTCAAAAAAAAGTTTGTTGTGAAATCACTGCAAGTGGAAGTCTCTTTATTTGAGACAACTTTTATATTACCCTTTCCAAGTGAAACATCTTGGTTAAAGAAGAAACTGAGACTAGTTCGTGGCTTATTTCCATGAACTAGGGGAGGTTTATCTAATTCACCATCAAATGGCATATCTAAGAAAACGTCTCGGTGAGAAGTTTGTTGTGAAATCAATGCAAGTGGCAGTCTCTTTATTTGAGACACCTTGTATATTACACTTTCTAGGTGAAACATGTTGGGTAAAGTAGAACCTCAGACCAGTTTATGGCTTATGGCCAGGATTGAAGGGAGGTTTATCTGATTCTCCGTCTAATGGAATCTCTTTAAAAAAGTCTCACAGAGAAGTTTGTTGTGAAATCATTGCAAGTGGCAGTCTCTTTATTTGAGACAACTTGTATATTACCCTTTCCAAATTAAACATCTTGGTTTAAGAAGAAACTAAGACCAGTTTTAGGCTTATGGCCATGATCTAGGGGAGGTTTATCTAATTCACCATAAAATGGCATATCTTAAAAAACATCTCGCAAAGAAGTTTGTTGTGAAATTATCGCAAGTGGAAGTCTCTTTATTTGAGACAACTTGTATATTACCCTTTCTAGGTGAAACATCTTGGTTGAAGAAGAAACTAAGACCAGTTTGTGGCTTATGACTAGGATCGAAGGGAGCATTATCTGATTCTCCATGAAATGACATATCTTAGAAAAATTCTCTTAGAGAATTTTGTTGGGAAATCATTGCAAGTGGCAGTCTTTATATTTGAGACATCTTGTATATTACCCTTTCCAAGTGAAACATCTTTGTTAAAGAAGAAACTGTGAACAATTCAAGGCTTATGACCATGATCGTGGGGAGGTATATCTGATTCTTCATCTAATGGAATCTCTTTGAAAAAGTCTCACAAAGATGCTTGTTGTGAAATCATTGCAAGTGGCAGTCTCTTTATTTGAGACAACTTGTATATTACCCTTTCCAGGTGATACAACTTGGTTAAAGAACAAAGTGAGACCAGTTCGTTGCATATGACAAGGATCGAAGGGAGGTTTATCTCATTCTCCATAAAATGGCATATCTTAGAAACCTCTCGTAGACATGTTTATTGGGAAATAATTGAAAGTGGAAGTCTCTATATTTTAGACATCTTGTATATTACCCTTTCCAAGTGAAATATCTTTGTTAAAGAAGAAACTGAGTCCAGTTCAAGGCTTATGACCAGGATCGTGGGGAGGTTTATCTGATTCTCCATCTAATGGCATATCTTTGAAAAAGTCTCATTAAAAAGTTTGTTGTGAAATCACTTCAAGTGTAAGCCTCTTTATTTGAGACAACTTCTATATTACCCTTTCCAAGTGAAACATCTTGGTTAAAGAAGAAACTGAGATCAGTGTGTGGCTTATGGCCAGGATCGAGGGGAGATTTATCTTATTCTCCATCTAATGGAATCTCTTTGAAAAAGTCTCACAGAGAAGTTGTTTGTGAAATTATTGCAAGTGCCAGTCTCTTTATTTGAGACAACTTGTATATTACCCTTTCCAAATTAAACATCTTGGTTTAAGAAGAAACGAAGACCAGTTTGTGGCTTATGGACATGATCTAGGGGAGGTTTATCTAATTCACCATAAAATGGCATATCTTAAAAAACATCTCACAAAGAAGTTTGTTGTGAAATTATTGCAAGTAGTAGTTTCTTTAATTGAGACAACTTGTATATTACCCTTTCCATGTGAAACATCTTGGTTAAATAAGAAACTAAGACCAATTTGTGGCTTATGACCAGGATCGAAGGGAGGATTATCTGACTCTCCATGAAATGGCATATCTTAGAAAACTTCTCTTAGAGAAGTTTGTTGGTAAATCATTGCAAGTGCCAGTCTCTATATTTGAGACATCTTGTATATTACCCTTTCCAAGTGAAACATCTTTGTTAAAGAAGAAACTGAGACCAGTTCGGTCTTATGACCAGGATCGTGGGGAGGTTTATCTGATTCTCCATCTAATGGCATCTCTTTGAAAAAGTATCACAGAAAAGTTTGTTGTGAAATCATTGCAAGTGGCAGTCTCTTTATTTGAGAAAACTTCTTTATTACCCTTTCCAAGTGAAACATCTTGGTTAAAGAAGAAACTGAGACCAGTTCGTGGCTTATTGCCTTGATCTTGGGGAGGTTTATCTAATTCTCCGTCAAATGGCATATCTTAGAATATTCCTCGCAGAATAGTTTGTTGTGAAATCAATGCAAGTGGCAGTCTCTTTATTTGAGATAGCTTGTATATTACCCTTTCTAGGTTAAACATCTTGGTTAAAGAAGAAATTGAGACCAGGTCGTGGCTTATGTCCAAGATCAAAGGGAGGTTTTTTTTATTCTCCCTCAAATGGAATATCTTAGAAAATGTCTTTCAGAGAAGTTTTTAGGGAAATCATTGCAAGTGGAAGTCTATAAAATTGAGGCATCTTGTATATTACCCTTTCTAGGTGAAACATCTTGGTTAAAGAAGAAACTGAGACTAGTTCGTGCCTTATGGCCAGGATCGAAGGGAGGTTTATCTGATTCTTGATCTAAGGTAATCGCTTTGAAAAAGTCTCACAGAGATGTTTGTTGTAAAATCATTGCAAGTGGAAGTCCCTTTATTTGAGACAACTTGTATATTACCCTTTCCAAATTAAACAACATGGTTAAAGAAGAAACGAACACCTGTTTGTGGCTTATGGCCATGATCTAGGGGAGGTTTATCTAATTCACCAACAAATGGAATATCTTAAAAACATCTCGCAGAGAAGTTTGTTGTGAAATCATTGCAAGTGGAAGTCTCTTTATTTGAGACAACTTGTATATTACCCTTTCCAGGTGTAACATCTTGTTTAAAGAAGAAACCGAGACCATTTCGAGGCTTATGACCAAGATCGTGGGAGGTTTATCTGATTCACCATCTAATGGAATCTATTTGAAAAAGTCTCGAAGAAAATTTTATTGTGAAATCACTGCAAGTGGAAGTCTCTTTATTTTAGACAACTTCTATATTACCCATTCCAAGTTAAACATCTTGGTTAAAAAAGAATCTGAGACCAGTTCGTGGCTTATATCCATGCTCTAGTGGTGGTTTATCTAATTCACCATCAAATGGCATATCTTATAAAACTCCTCACAGAGAAGTTTGTTGTGAAATCAAAGCAAGTGGCAGTCTCTTTATTTGAGACAACTTG
Source organism: Vicia faba (assembly GCA_948472305.1). NCBI lineage: Eukaryota > Viridiplantae > Streptophyta > Magnoliopsida > Fabales > Fabaceae > Vicia > Vicia faba. Next base: position 1,142,123,723 of record OX451738.1, read on the forward strand.
TATATTACCCTTTCCAAATTAAACATATTGGTTTAAGAAGAAACGAAGACCAGTTTGTGGCTTATGGCCATGATCTAGAGGAGGTTTATCTAATTCACCATAAAATGGCATATATTAAAAAACATCTCGCAAAGAAGTTTGTTGTGAAATTATTGCAAGTGGCAGTCTCTTTATTTGAGACAGCTTGTATATTACCCTTTCTAGGTGAAACATCTTGGTTAAAGAAGAAACTAAGAGTAGTTTCTGGCTTATGACCAAGATCGAAGGGAGGATTATCTGATTCTCCATGAAATGGCATATCTTAGAAAACTTCTCTTAGAGAAGTTTGTTGGGAAATCATTGCAAGTGGCAGTCTCTATATTTGAGACATCTTGTATATTACCCTTTCCAAGTGAAACATCTTTGTTAAAGAAGAAACTGAGACCAGTTCGAGTCTTATGCCAAGGATCGTGGGGAGGTTTATCTGATTCTCCATCTAATGGCATCTATTTGAAAAAGTATCAGAGAAAAGTTTGTTGTGAAATCATTGCAAGTGGCAGTCTCTTTATTTGAGAAAACTTCTTTATTACCCTTTCCAAGTGAAACATCTTGGTTAAAGAAGAAACTGAGACCAGTTCGTGGCTTATTGCCTTGATCTTGGGGAGGGTTATCTAATTCGTTGTCAAATGGAATATCTTAGAATATTCCTCGCAGAGAAGTTTGTTGTGAAATCAATGCAAGTTGCAGTCTCTTTATTTGAGATAGCTTGTATATTACCCTTTCTAGGTGAAACATCTTGGTTAAAGAAGAAAATGAGACCAGGTCGTGGCTTATGTCCACGATCAAAGGGAGGTTTTTTTTATTCTCCATCAAATGGAATATCTTAGAAAATGTCTTTTTGAGAAGTTTTTTGGGAAATCATTGCAAGTGGAAGTCTATAAAATAGAGGCATCTTGTATATTACCCTTTCTAGGTGAAACATCTTGGTTAAAGAAGAAACTGAGACTAGTTCGTGCCTTATGGCCAGGATCGAAGGGAGGTTTATCTGATTCTTGATCTAATGTAATCGCTTTGAAAAAGTCTCACAGAGAAGTTTGTTGTGAAATCATTGCAAGTGGCAGTCCCTTTATTTGAGACAACTTGTATATTACCCTTTCCAAATTAAACATCGTGGTTAAAGAAGAAATGAACACCAGTTTGTGGCTTATGGCCATGATCTAGGGGAGGTTTATCTAATTCACCAACAAATGGAATATCTTAAAAACATCTCGCATAGAAGTTTGTTTTGAAATCATTGCAAGTGGAAGTCTCTTTATTTGAGACAGCTTGTATATTACCCTTTCCGGGTGAAACATCTTGTTTAAAGAAGAAACTGAGACCATTTCGAGGCTTATGACCAGGATCGTGGGGAGGTTTATCTGATTCACCATCTAATGGAATCTATTTGAAAAAGTCTCGAAGAAAATTTTATTGTGAAATCACTGCAAGTGGAAGTCTCTTTATTTTAGACAACTTCTATATTACCCATTCCAAGTGAAACATCTTGGTTAAAAAAGAATCTGAGACCAGTTCGTGGCTTATATCCATGTTCTAGTTGTGGTTTATCTAATTCACCATCAAATAGCATATCTTATAAAACTCCTCACAGAGAAGTTTGTTGTGAAATCAAAGCAAGTGGCAGTCTCTTTATTTGAGACAACTTGTATATTACCCTTTCCAAATTAAACATATTGGTTTAAGAAGAAACGAAGACCAGTTTGTGGCTTATGGCCATGATCTAGAGGAGGTTTATCTAATTCACCATAAAATGGCATATATTAAAAAACATCTCGCAAAGAAGTTTGTTGTGAAATTATTGCAAGTGGCAGTCTCTTTATTTGAGACAGCTTGTATATTACCCTTTCTAGGTGAAACATCTTGGTTAAAGAAGAAACTAAGAGTAGTTTCTGGCTTATGACCAAGATCGAAGGGAGGATTATCTGATTCTCCATGAAATGGCATATCTTAGAAAACTTCTCTTAGAGAAGTTTGTTGGGAAATCATTGCAAGTGGCAGTCTCTATATTTGAGACATCTTGTATATTACCCTTTCCAAGTGAAACATCTTTGTTAAAGAAGAAACTGAGACCAGTTCGAGTCTTATGCCAAGGATCGTGGGGAGGTTTATCTGATTCTCCATCTAATGGCATCTATTTGAAAAAGTATCAGAGAAAAGTTTGTTGTGAAATCATTGCAAGTGGCAGTCTCTTTATTTGAGAAAACTTCTTTATTACCCTTTCCAAGTGAAACATCTTGGTTAAAGAAGAAACTGAGACCAGTTCGTGGCTTATTGCCTTGATCTTGGGGAGGGTTATCTAATTCGTTGTCAAATGGAATATCTTAGAATATTCCTCGCAGAGAAGTTTGTTGTGAAATCAATGCAAGTTGCAGTCTCTTTATTTGAGATAGCTTGTATATTACCCTTTCTAGGTGAAACATCTTGGTTAAAGAAGAAAATGAGACCAGGTCGTGGCTTATGTCCACGATCAAAGGGAGGTTTTTTTTATTCTCCATCAAATGGAATATCTTAGAAAATGTCTTTTTGAGAAGTTTTTTGGGAAATCATTGCAAGTGGAAGTCTATAAAATAGAGGCATCTTGTATATTACCCTTTCTAGGTGAAACATCTTGGTTAAAGAAGAAACTGAGACTAGTTCGTGCCTTATGGCCAGGATCGAAGGGAGGTTTATCTGATTCTTGATCTAATGTAATCGCTTTGAAAAAGTCTCACAGAGAAGTTTGTTGTGAAATCATTGCAAGTGGCAGTCCCTTTATTTGAGACAACTTGTATATTACCCTTTCCAAATTAAACATCGTGGTTAAAGAAGAAATGAACACCAGTTTGTGGCTTATGGCCATGATCTAGGGGAGGTTTATCTAATTCACCAACAAATGGAATATCTTAAAAACATCTCGCATAGAAGTTTGTTTTGAAATCATTGCAAGTGGAAGTCTCTTTATTTGAGACAGCTTGTATATTACCCTTTCCGGGTGAAACATCTTGTTTAAAGAAGAAACTGAGACCATTTCGAGGCTTATGACCAGGATCGTGGGGAGGTTTATCTGATTCACCATCTAATGGAATCTATTTGAAAAAGTCTCGAAGAAAATTTTATTGTGAAATCACTGCAAGTGGAAGTCTCTTTATTTTAGACAACTTCTATATTACCCATTCCAAGTGAAACATCTTGGTTAAAAAAGAATCTGAGACCAGTTCGTGGCTTATATCCATGTTCTAGTTGTGGTTTATCTAATTCACCATCAAATAGCATATCTTATAAAACTCCTCACAGAGAAGTTTGTTGTGAAATCAAAGCAAGTGGCAGTCTCTTTATTTGAGACAACATGTATATTACCCTTTCCAAATTAAACATATTGGTTTAAGAAGAAATGAAGACCAGTTTGTGGCTTATGGCCATGATCTAGAGGAGGTTTATCTAATTCACCATAAAATGGCATATCTTAAAAAACATCTCGCAAATAAGTTTGTTGTGAAATTATTGCAAGTGGCAGTCTCTTTATTTGAGACAGCTTGTATATTACCCTTTCTAGGTGAAACATCTTGGTTAAAGAAGAAACTAAGAGTAGTTTCTGGCTTATGACCAAGATCGAAGGGAGGATTATCTGATTCTCCATGAAATGGCATATCTTAGAAAACTTCTCTTAGAGAAGTTTGTTGGGAAATCATTGCAAGTGGCAGTCTCTATATTTGAGACATCTTGTATATTACCCTTTCCAAGTGAAACATCTTTGTTAAAGAAGAAACTGAGACCAATTCGAGTCTTATGACAAGGATCGTGGGGAGGTTTATCTGATTCTCCATCTAATGGCATCTATTTGAAAAAGTATCACAGAAAAGTTTGTTGTGAAATCATTGCAAGTGGCAGTCTCTTTATTTGAGAAAACTTCTTTATTACCCTTTCCAAGTGAAACATCTTGGTTAAAGAAGAAACTGAGACCAGTTCGTGGCTTATTGCCTTGATCTCGGGGAGGGTTATCTAATTCGTCATCAAATGGAATATCTTAGAATATTCCTCGCAGAGAAGTTTGTTGTGAAATCAATGCAAGTTGCAGTCTCTTTATTTGAGATAGCTTGTATATTACCCTTTCTAGGTGAAACATCTTGGTTAAAGAAGAAATTGAGACCAGGTCGTGGCTTATGTCTAGGATCAAAGGGAGGTTTTTTTTATTCTCCATCAAATGGAATATCTTAGAAAATGTCTTTCAGAGAAGTTTTTTGGGAAATCATTGCAAGTGGAAGTCTATAAAATTGAGGCATCTTGTATATTACCCTTTCTAGGTGAAACATCTTGGTTAAAGAAGAAACTGAGACTAGTTCGTGCCTTATGGCCAGGATCGAAGGGAGGTTTATCTGATTTTTGATCTAATGTAATTGCTTTGAAAAAGTCTCACAGAGAAGTTTGTTGTGAAATCATTGCAAGTGGCAGTCCCTTTATTTGAGACAACTTGTATATTACCCTTTCCAAATTAAACATCGTGGTTAAAGAAGAAACGAACACCAGTTTGTGGCTTATGGCCATGATCTAGGGGAGGTTTATCTAATTCACCAACAAATGGAATATCTTAAAAACATATCGCATAGAAGTTTGTTTTGAAATCATTGCAAGCGGAAGTCTCTTTATTTGAGACAGCTTGTATATTACCCTTTCCAGGTGAAAGATCTTGTTTAAAGAAGAAACTGAGACCATTTCGAGGCTTATGTCCAGGATCGTGGGGAGGTTTATCTGATTCACCATCTAATGGAATTTATTTGAAAAAGTCTCGAAGAAAATTTTATTGTGAAATCACTGCAAGTGGAAGTCTCTTTATTTTAGCCAACTTCTATATTACCCATTCCAAGTGAAACATCTTGGTTAAAAAAGAAACTGAGACCAGTTTGTGGCTTATTTCCATGATCTAGTGGTGGTTTATCTAATTCACCATCAAATTGCATATCTTAGAAAACTCCTCACAGAGAAGTTTGTTGTGAAATCAATGCAAGTGGCAGTCTCTTTATTTGAGACAACTTGTATATTACCCTTTCCAAATTAAACATATTGGTTTAAGAAGAAATGAAGACCAGTTTGTGGCTTATGGCCATGATCTAGAGGAGGTTTATCTAATTCACCATAAAATGGCATATATTAATAAACATCTCCCAAAGAAGTTTGTTGTGAAATTATTGCAAGTGGCAGTCTCTTTATTTGAGACAGCTTGTATATTACCTTTTCCAAGTGAAACATCTTGGTTAAAGAAGAAACTAAGAGTAGTTTCTGGCTTATGACCAAGATCGAAGGGAGGATTATCTGATTCTCCATGAAATGGCATATCTTAGAAAACTTCGCTTAGAGAAGTTTGTTGGGAAATCATTGCAAGTGGCAGTCTCTATATTTGAGACATCTTGTATATTACCCTTTCCAAGTGAAACATCTTTGTTAAAGAAGAAACTGAGACCAGTTCGAGTCTTATGACAAGGATCGTGGGGAGGTTTATATGATTCTCCATCTAATGGGATCTATTTGAAAAAGTATCACAGAAAAGTTTGTTGTGAAATCATTGCAAGTGGCAGTCTCTTTATTTGAGAAAACTTCTTTATTACCCTTTCCAAGTGAAACATCTTGGTTAAAGAAGAAACTGAGACCAGTTCGTGGCTTATTGCCTTGATCTGGGGGAGGGTTATCTAATTCGTCGTCAAATGGAATATCTTAGAATATTCCTCGCAGAGAAGTTTGTTGTGAAATCAATGCAAGTTGCAGTCTCTTTATTTGAGATAGCTTGTATATTACCCTTTCTAGGTGAAACATCTTGGTTAAAGAAGAAATTGAGACCAGGTCGTGGCTTATGTCTAGGATCAAAGGGAGGTTTTTTTTATTCTCCATCAAATGGAATATCTTAGAAAATGTCTTTCAGAGAAGTTTTTTGGGAAATCATTGCAAGTGGAAGTCTATAAAATTGAGGCATCTTGTATATTACCCTTTCTAGGTGAAACATCTTGGTTAAAGAAGAAACTGAGACTAGTTCGTGCCTTATGGCCAGGATCGAAGGGAGGTTTATCTGATTTTTGATCTAATGTAATTGCTTTGAAAAAGTATCACAGAGAAGTTTGTTGTGAAATCATTGCAAGTGGCAGTCCCTTTATTTGAGACAACTTGTATATTACCCTTTCCAAATTAAACATCGTGGTTAAAGAAGAAACGAACACCAGTTTGTGGCTTATGGCCATGATCTAGGGGAGGTTTATCTAATTCACCAACAAATGGAATATCTTAAAAACATCTCGCAGAGAAGTTTGTTGTGAAATCATTGCAAGTGGAAGTCTCTTTATTTGAGACAACTTGTATATTACCCTTTCCAGGTGAAACATCTTGTTTAAAGAAGAAACTGAGACCATTTCGAGGCTTATGACCAGGATCGTGTGGAGGTTTATCTGATTCACCATCTAATGGAATCTCTTTGAAAAAGTCTCGAAGAAAATTTTATTGTGAAATCACTGCAAGTGGAAGTCTCTTTATTTGAGACAACTTCTATATTACCCATTCCAAGTGAAACATCTTGGTTAAAAAAGAAACTGAGACCAGTTCGTGGCTTATTTCCATGATCTAGTGCTGGTTTATCTAATTCACCATCAAATGGCATATCTTAGAAAACTCCTCACAGAGAAGTTTGTTGTGAAATCAATGCAAGTGGAAGTCTCTTTATTTGAGACAAATTGTATATTACCCTTTCCAAATTAAACATATTGGTTTAAGAAGAAAAGAAGACCAGTTTGTGGCTTATGGCCATGATCTAGAGGAGGTTTATCTAATTCACCATAAAATGGCATATATTAAAAAACATCTCGCAAAGAAGTTTGTTGTGAAATTATTGCAAGTGGCAGTCTCTTTATTTGAGACAGCTTGTATATTACCCTTTCTAGGTGAAACATCTTGGTTAAAGAAGAAACTAACACGAGTTTCTGGCTTATGACCAGGATCGAAGGGAGGATTATCTGATTCTCCATGAAATTGCATATCTTAGAAAACTTCTCTTAGAGATGTTTTTTGGGAAATCATTGCAACTGGCAGTCTCTATATTTGAGACATCTTGATTATTACCCTTTCCAAGTGAAACATCTTTGTTAAAGAAGAAACTGAGACCAGTTCGAGTCTTATGACCAGGATCGTGGGGAGGTTTATCTGATTCTCCATCTAATGGCATCTCTTTGAAAAAGTATCACAGAAAAGTTTGTTGTGAAATCATTGCAAGTGGTAGTCTCTTTATTTGAGAAAACTTCTTTATTACCATTTCCAAGTGAAACAACTTTGTTAAAGAAGAAACTGAGACCAGTTCGTGTTTTATTGCCTTGATCTTGGGGAGGTTTATCTAATTCGCCGTCAAATGGCATATCTTAGAATATTCCTCGCAAAGATGTTATTTGTGAAATCAATGCAAGTGGAAGTCTCTTTATTTGAGATAGCTTGTATATTACCCTTTCTAGGTGAAACATCTTGGTTAAAGAAGAAATTGAGACCAGGTTGTGGCTTATGTCCAGGATCAAAGGGAGGTTTTTTTTATTTTCCATCAAATGGAATATCTTTGAAAATGTCTTTCAGAGAAGTTTTTTGGGAAATCATTGCAAGTGGAAGTCTATAAAATTGAGGCATCTTGTATATTACCCTTTCTAGGTGAAACATCTTGGTTAAAGAAGAAACTGAGACTAGTTCGTGCCTTATGGCCAGGATCGAAGGGAGGTTTATCTGATTCTTGATCTAATGTAATCGCTTTGAAAAAGTCTCACAGAGAAGTTTATTGTGAAATCATTGCAAGTGGCAGTCCCTTTATTTGAGACAACTTGTATATTACCCTTTCCAAATTAAACATCATGGTTAAAGAAGAAACGAACACCAGTTTGTGGCTTATGTCCATGATCTAGGGGAGGTTTATCTAATTCACCAACAAATGGCATATCTTAAAAACATCTCGCAGAGAAGTTTGTTGTGAAATCATTGCAAGTGGAAGTCTCTTTATTTGAGACAACTTGTATATTACCCTTTCCAGGTGAAACATCTTGTTTAAAGAAGAAACTGAGACCATTTCGAGGCTTATGACCATGATCGTGGGGAGGTTCATCTGATTCACCATCTAATGGAATCTCTTTGAAAAAGTCTCGAAGAAAATTTTATTGTGAAATCACTGCAAGTGGAAGTATCTTTATTTGAGACAACTTATATATTACCCATTCCAAGTGAAACATCTTGGTTAAAAAAGAAACTGAGACCAGTTCGTGGCTTATTTCCATGATCTAGTGGTGGTTTATCTAATTCACCATCAAATGGCATATCTTAGAAAACTCCTCACAGAGAAGTTTGTTGTGAAATCAATGTAAGTGGCAGTCTCTTTATTTGAGACAACTTTTATATTACCCTTTCCAAATTAAACATATTGGTTTAAGAAGAAACGAAGACCAGTTTGTGGCTTATGGCCATGATCTAGAGGAGGTTTATCTAATTCACCATAAAACGGCATATATTAAAAAACATCTCGCAAAGAAGTTTGTTGTTAAATTATTGCAAGTGACAGTCTCTTTATTTGAGACTCCTTGTATATTACCCTTTCTAGGTGAAACATCCTGGTTAAAGAAGAAACTGAGACCAGTTTGTGGCTTATGGCCAAGAT